>OY728156.1:456054513-461054513 GCA_963277665.1 Viscum album
AACCTTCCCAATTAATCTACATTACCCAACACAATCCAAGAATTAATCCCTCATTATAAAAATGTGGGAGTAATGGGGACTCATAAAACAGAAGGAATACATGAATTCCAAAAAATTTAGGTTTCTAGAATACACACCCTGTAACTCATTAATCTCCACATCAGAATCATATGAAAAGTAAAATGGAGGGTTATGTGAACATGCAATAAGTTAAACACACAATGTGTAACCCTTTATACATGTCATGTAACATAGATATAACACTAAGTGGGTCTTTTGCCATCTTTCCCAGATACAAAACCGGAAATAAATAAGGAATGTAGCTTGTTAGTACACATCACATATTCCCCCAGATTAGGATAAAATTAAATTGGATAGAAAATAGTTTATTACAACATTGAAAGGCAGATTATGATATTAAATTTTATTCTATTGAATATATAATAATTTTTTTTATAATTAATAAATTATTATATATTTTTATTTAATTAAATATAAATACTATTAAAACTATTCATTTTCCATGTTTAATTTATGACTGATATATCCAAGAGAAATCAGATGTTCATTAAGATAATTGAAATTAGATAATTAATTAATTTAGTTAAATAAAATATATTTATATTAATAATAAGGAAAGAATTTAAGTGAATTAAAACTAATGTAGTTTTGAGTTTTCATTTATTTTATATTGATGAAAATGATCACATAACAACCCATATATGTGATTGGTTTATTTATTTAATTATTTCGTGGTTTTTTGTAATACTTTATTAAATTAAATAATGGAAATTGAAACATCCATATCCTATATTTATATTAGGTCCCATGTTCCCAAAATTTCTTCTATGTAAACACATTTGGCCAAACATTTCATTACCCTTTGATAAATGTGAGATAAATTATGTAATGAAATGAAATTTTATGTGAGTGGATGTAGTTCAAGTTTAGATCCACGGTAAAACCAATCAAAGGGGTACACAAGAGCATAGGTGGGATGACAGAACATGAAACATTATTTGTTCAAGGAGTTAATTTACTTGGTTTAACAATTTTTTTATCATCCTTTAGATAAACCAAGCATCATAGAATATCATGGTTATTCTAATTTATTTATTTTATTTCTATCATTTTTATTGTCAAATATTTATATATGTTTAAATAAATAAATTATTTAATTAACAACCATACAAGATAGAATTAAAATTAATATTTTAATACGTGTAAACATTATCTAAACAGGTATAACCCATTTTTTAAAATAAAAAATATATAAAAATGTTTGAAATTAGATAAAATGTGAGTTTACACATAATGATAAAAAATACCTCAAATAAAATATTATATTGGTATAACCATCCTTTACCTAATTTACAATATTACTAATATGTCATAGGGATTGGTCCTAGCCACACTAAGATGATACAATTTAATATAGAGTTCTAAATGCAGTTTAGGATTAACATAACTAATTCAACATGAAGTGGAGTATCATATTCCAGACATGGTGTAAATTTGGAGTCAAAGGGTTGAGGAAATCCAAATCATGGAGTTTTGAATTAGATAACCCAATCTAGAGATTAATGAGATGTGGGTTAATGTAGTTGGAAAGTCACCCCTACCTAAATACCTTGACGTAATTGACTAAGCCCTCACTCTGGTTATGAGATTGGGAATTGGGATCCTTGGAAGTTGAATATTAATGTCTTTGGAAATGTCAAAACCAATGGAGTGGGATATTAGGTTTAAATAAATAGTGGGATATTAAAAAATTGCATTATATTTATTATCTAATCATGTAAACCATATAAATTAATAAAATTATACTCTTATTTTTGGTATAATTTTCAACCCACATGACATAGACTATGTTAATGTGATCCATATTATAGAAGGATATCCTTCTCACCGACTCATATTTCAAAAAATATTATATGTAATAACCTAATTTATTCTTCTGGTACGGATCCTATTAATTATTATAAAAAAACATGTTTTAATTATATGTTATCTTAAAAATAAAAACCGCCCCATACGGAATAACTTTTTGTTTTTGAAGAAAGTTTGTAGGGGATGGTGCCTGGTTTCAGGCCAAGTACATGATGTGTATTTAAATACATGAAACATATTAAAAACACGATGTGTATGGGTCTATCCATGTCAATTCATTATGTGTAATAAAATTTTCCCGAAAGGGAAATACCATGAATTTAATGATGTGTATTTTTATAAAAATGATTTCAAATGGATGGAACCCCATTATTTTGTTACCCTCTCTCCAATCTTTTTCTCTCACAGTATTAACTTACTTCCCTTAAATATTTAATTTTTCCAAAATGATATGCTTTGATACTTTCTCTCCATCCCATCTCTAATTCATGCACCATCTATAATTTTGGATAGCCACTAGTATGTGTATCACTCAAAAAGATCATTTCATCATTTTGGTTTCCCCATATGATAGTATTCTGATGCAAGATCTTATGAAATTTTATCAGGGTGTCCATACATTCTTCCATTTTTTTAAACTAAGGTCCAATATTACCCGAGGACAGTGATAAATGGATAAGGTATGTGTTATATGAATTTTACTTAAATGTATCATAATTTATAAACTCTCATCGATGTGAACAAGTGGGTTTCAGGAGGCATTGTACCTAAAATTCATATGCCTTTATTATATTTACTTTTCTCATATTCTTAATCCATTTATATATATATTTTTCATACTATTGTAGGTTGTAACTTCAATGATTTCCACCCCAAGTACTGTGTTTTCATTTCTAAGGCCTTTAAACCATTTTATGATTATATGAGACACGAACCATGTGTACTATCTTTACCATACTAATGGTAAGACCTTTCTAATTAAAACAAAAAAATGAGTTGAAAATGGATAGAAAATGATTATTGTATAAAATTACTGATTGGACTTATAATTTAAGTGATTAAACTTAATTAATTAATCCTTACATGGTTAATTGGAGTATATATGTATAGAAATATATTTTCCCTTTTCTTATAATTAATGTAACTTGTTTTCATGTCCTTAATTGACCATTTCTCTTGGGATGAAAGATAACAAAATTATCATAATGGATTATTTATTAGAATGAGTATTACGTGGATTAAATTGAGTAAAGAACCATGTACAAGGATTGAATTCAAGGAATATTAAAATATCTGGAATCAGTGTTTCTTATGAATACACTGTACATTTGTCTTTTGTTACACACATTCTCGAGTTCCTTCGATAGCTTGCATTACACGCAAGACCAGGTTTTACAGAAATAAAATATACTATTTTTAATAATGTTAAAATATTGTAATAGTTATCCCCTATCCATTGAAATGATTGATATAAAAAGGATTAACTAAATTATTAAAAAATGGTTTATTCATGTTTATAAAATCAATTCTTTAGCATCAAATTATGAAAATAAATAAATAATTGAAAATAAAAAGAAATTATGAAAAACTTTTTTTTATATACAATAGCTGGTTTTATCTAAATACAATTACAAAACCACTTTTAATGAATTATTTTAATGAAAATTATATTATATATATTCAATCATCCATTTTATATTCATATTATTCATTGTATGGACAATTGATAAGAAGAATTCTAATTTTAGACATAAAAGATATATTTTTCTAAAAGACCACTTTACTGCCTTTTAATGGTGAAATTATATTAAAACTATATTTTTAAACTTTTTTAATTCTATTTTAAAACATAAACTTCATTTTTTAATCATTAATGTAAAAAATAGCTTACGGTGAATTTCTAGTAATTTTTTTTGAAAAGTTTCATTTGTTGATGAATAGGGAACAATACTGAATTTAAATTGAAAACTGAATTTTTCTCTAATTTATTTATATATATAAATTATATTTTAAATTATTTTTAAAGTATAATTAATTAAATTTTACATTAATAAATCTAATTTAGTTCATTGGAATAAATTTCACACTTAAATTAGCTATAAAAACATTTCTATCTTTTGAACATTTTCACGTTAAAACCCCGTTGTTTTGTCCTATTTGTAGGATTAACAATAAATTATCTTTTTCTTAGTTTTTTATTAAAATTTAGAAAAATGGATTCCATATTTTGGATTAGAATAATTAATAATGTCTAACAATTCCAAAATAAATTTTTAACAAAATTATTAATGAAACTTGTGAAAATTAATTACAAAAATTATTTTTCCAAGGTACTAAACATTATGTTGAGGGGAAAAATAACCTAGAAAATTGTAAAAAAAATTTATGTACATATTTTTACCATATCCCATATTTTTAAAAAATTTTATCATTATTGGAGGCATTTGGTATATGACCCCCCAGTTTCAAATAAGTAACCATTTCTATATTTATTTAAAGAATGTAAAGTGTTTGGGTGAATTTTGGGAGTGTTTGAAGGAATCTTACAATGAATCTAGAGATTTTATAAAGGATCAATGTTTTTGAACTGTTATTGGAAATATTTAAGCTCCTAAAGGAAATTGTGCACAGTGAGACATAGACTTTTAGGCAGGTGCACCGTTGGGCATACGATTTTCCCAAATTGTGTGGCCACCTAAGAGTAATTGGGTAAAGTGGGATAAAGGGATTATGAAATTTTGGAACGTTTTTTGTCTAATAATTATTTCCAAACATGTGATATTCTCCTTTATGCACAGGCCGACACATTTTTAGCACACGATTTTCTTAACTGTGCGACTAACTGTGCGTAGTTTAAAAGTTAGATCCTTAAATAGTTAATCTCACTCATATTTACCTCTAAGCCACTTTTTGATCCTCATTTTCAACTATAATTTTAGTTTTCTTCCTAAAATGGATATGTATTCTCTCCCCTTCGAACTAGAAGCAACCTGAAGTCAATTCTTAGTGCATTGAAGATCGATTCCCTTTCTAATTCTTCATTTTTCGTAATTTATCTTAGATATACTTTCCTTCTCTATATCGAAATCATAGATCAAGTATGTTGGGGATAGATCTATGATTTTTCATTCTAATAATTTTTTGATATGGATTTTTTGATGTTAGGGAAAGATATATATGGTGCGTTATGTATATTCAACACAGTTTTGTTGATGAATCAATGCTTTTTTTTTCATTTTCACCCTAATTTATAAGGTAGTTGGCTTCACTCTTGACTCCTCACATTAGAAATTTAATATTATGTTTAATATTTATTTTTTTTATGAAATTTATGGTGAAATATTTTTAAATATATTTATGTAAACCCTATTGGGTGACCGTTGGTGAAATTTTCAGAATTGGGTTTTTTGGTGGAATATGAAAGTAAAAACATGATTTTAAAATTTTTATTTGTTTTTTATTAATGTAATTTTTATTAAATAAATGTAAAGTTTTATTTAAATGATTTTTATTTGAATTTATTGGCATGATGTTGGCATAAATTGTCTAGCGTGAGTTTAATGGGATGGATAGTGGTCATGAAGTACCACCATAAAATGGAAGGAGTATGGGCATGAATTTCCACTATAAATGGAAAACAACAATCTTGTGTGGTAATGTGTGTGTATGTGTTTAAGTGAAATAGAATGGGTTATGAAAGTGGTTATAGATAATTATATGACATAATTGTTTGGTTCCTTTCTATAGAAATGAATTTGAATTTGGGAAACTGTTTTAGTATGAAAACTGATTCTCAAATAAATGGTTTTGGATTTGGTATAAACTATTTTCAATTGTTTAATATAAATTAATTTATTTAAATGTGACAATATGTTTTATCCACATGGTGTGAGTAGAGAAGTCATTTGGGGAAAGGAAACTAATTTTAATTACTCACCCCTTATTTGTAATGTTGGTGATTTTGATGATATTTTTTATCGAGATACTAGTAAAGTAAAGGTATCACATTTATTTAGTAGTGGTTTATGATACTTGGTATTTATTTAGGAGTTGGAGAATGGATCATGTTGAGAGATGTGGAGTTATTTCTCAGAGTCTTTGTGTTTTTTTGTTTTCTATTATAGTTTATAGTTAATATTGATTTTCAATTCTATTGGAAACTCTGTTATATTTTTTTTGATTTGTTATAAATTTAGTTTTATAACATTTTTACCATGAATCATATATTATTTTTAGTTACACTAATATTGGTTGTGGTTGTTTTCTTTTCAGAGGGAAAATCATCCCCCAATTATATTGATCTCCTTGTCAGTTATTTGCAGCCTTTAACATCTTAGTGATGTTACATATGTAAAGATTGCAATTCTTCATCAACTCAAGCCAATGATATGGGGTGGGATGTTACACATGATGAAAGAGATACCTCCTAATAGTGTTTACATTTTTGTATTTACAAGAATGAATCTCCTCCTACACTATAAAAGGGCACTCACCCCCTCACTAATTCAAACCTATCAAGAACTTTTTATTGGACATACCATATCCAAAAATATTCCCCAGTTACATCCTCTTAACCAAGATGCCTTAATTTGGGTATAAATCTAACCATGGAATTCCTTTGGGGTAAACCAAAAGGAGTCACCTAAAGAAAAGGCAACATTCATCAATGTGAATGTTTGTATTATTTACATCAACACCCTGATAAATTATTATTATAAAAATATTATATAATAACCAATGTATCATCAATATAGTCATATGATTTTATGTTAGGGGTATTACCTACAACTTCACACATTTCCATCAAATGTGATTCACAATCATCATTTGTGTGTCTGGTGGACTATCGACTGACGAACTGATGTTATTAAATATTCCATTAACACATTTAATGGTAGGTTATAATGATGTATTTTTAGTTTATATATGATATTTATGATATTTATTATGTTATTAAGCTTATGTAATTTTTAAATATCACATACCTTCATGATTTCCATTTTTTAGGAATACAATAACGCCGTTCATGTGTACGATAGACTACCCCCTCGTGAAGTGATGTGATTCATCCACTCTTTACATGGAATATATTAAGGATAAATTTAATTGAAATGTGTGATATATATGAAATAATAATTATACTGGAATGATAATATATATATGTATATATATACACATATATCATTGACTTTTCTTTCTTTCAATATGATAAGAAAATTGAACGAATGTTCATGCGTATGTATGACAAACCATCTTCATGAATAATGGTTTTGATTTACTATTTATATATTCAAAAGATTATTAAAAATAAATATATAATGAATTTATATGATATTTATATCAATGTAAAAGGACAAAAAATAACAAGTGAGAACATATATGAAAAAGAAATTGGTTATTACCAGAAGCGTAAATTTTACATGGAATTTTTAATAAATTGTTAATATAAAGTCATAATAAAATGGTATATTTTATTATATATATGAATATGGTTAATTAGTTGATTTATTATAGTATTATATTTATTATACAATATTTTTTTAATGTGTACGACAGGATTCAAAATTTAAGGTTAAAGGATTTCTAGTCTCACTTTTATATCTATGTGACTTCTTCCATATTTACCAATTGCTTCTTTTGATTTGTGTATATACGACCATATTAAAATTTATATCATTAATTTCATTTATATAATTATATGAAAATATTATTTTGATTTTTCTCTTTCACTTGGATCACAATTTAAAAGTTAATCATGTAGTAAGGGGATTTCTAATATCACTTTTATTTTTATGAGAATTATACAATAATCACTACTCATTTATTTAATGTGGTGTATATAATACCCTATAAAATTTTATATCATGAATTTAATTTAATTAATGATATTAAAATTTTCAATTGATTTTATTATTTCATGTGTCTCACAATTCAAAATTTAGTCATGTAATAAGGGATTACGACTAACATTTATTTTTCCCGAGACACAAGCCATGTTTACCACCTATTTCATCTATGCACTATGTTTACATCCCATGGATTTATTTTATTATTATTATACTAAGAATTAATATTTTTTACATATCAATTTTATTATCTCTCTTTCAAGGGGTTTATGGTTTAAAAGTGACCAAATTTGTAAATGACTTTTGTCTCTATTTTTCTTCTTTAAGACTTATGTTATGACATGCAGCAATAATTTTTAATGAAATGTATATATTGAAAAGTTTAGATGTAATATCATGAATTTATATATCCTCTTGATATTTTATGTCACATTTTATGTTATTTTTTTGGGATCTTATGAGAAAAGGTTACCAAAGTGGTCATCAATTTTATGTGACAATCTCATTACTTATCGGGATAGTTTATGATTATGCTTTCGTTGAGGAAATATTAGGATTAATCTCTAAATAATTCTCATGGATTTTATTATACCCTAGTTATTCATTATATGTTCATGTAATATTACCATTTTTTCACTCATTGGTACTTAATATAATAAAGAATTGTTTTAAGAAAATATGACTTTATTTCTCTCTTCTATTAGAAATAAATGTTGTTTCAAAACAAGGTTTTCTAATTCTTTTTTAAAATGATTTAAATGGTATTTTAATATAATTTTTAATGGAACAGATTTTCAGAATGTAATATGTTTCAGAATGTGTTTAAAATGGTTTTTAAATATTCTTTTACATGTTTTCAAGGTTATTTTCAAAGAAAAACTGTCGAAAAATGATTAATGATTTATAAACATATTTTCAAATAAGAAAGGATATTTTTGTCAGGAAATATTTTAATTGATATTTAAAGATTACTTCATAATTTTTCAAATTATTTTTAAATGAAAATTATTTTTAATTTTTTTTTATTTCTTAACAAAATGGTTTTCAATGAAAGGTTATTTTCATTAAAAAATCCTCTAAGAGGTCTTTTTAAATATTTAGCCACCTAAAATCCTATATTGTGATATAGTATATGCTTTATTGATGACATGATAAGAGGACACCATTATTATTCTTTAGTTTAATGTAATATTTTAAATATGAAAAGTTTTTTATGAAAATTATTTCACTTCCATGAGTTATACAATGATAAAATGCTCATGAACCCTACATAATTTCAAGGGTTATACAATGATGAAATGATTATGAAACCCAGATATTTTTCAATGTTTATGATATGATGAAATATTTATAATACCCATTTAATTTCATGGGTTATTATATGATGTTTATGAAACCAATCTATTTTTATGGGTTATGATATGATTAATAATTTATTATCTTATGACACACATATGTATGATTTCCTTATGAGACAAGTAGAACCTATATCTCACTCCCATTTATTGGGTAAAGATTTATATCTCATGGGATACATATGTATGTAATTGGGAGTAATCTTGGTTCAGTAAGGGAACTTTTATGCTAAGTTGGTATGAGGAGTGAACCATGCATATTTAGATGATTTTGGGAGTGAACCAATTATAATATAAGAAAAGGGCTTTGATTGGGGATGGTGGTGTCTCCTGCCCAGTAGGTGTATCCCCCATGAAGTACCCAAATATGTGTTTGGAATGATACTTTACTTATAGGGAATTAATTTTTATTATTTTTTGTATGCCGCAAATTCTATTTAATATTCCAATGTTATGATCTCATGACTCATGTTCTATAATTCCCTTAAGATTAATTTATTATGAACTACCAATTTTTATGTTATGATTAATGTTTAGGTTATTTGTGATGAAGGTTAATATTTTTCAATGTTATGATCATGTTATCATACCCTTATGCTTAGGTCATTCTTATATATCTTCCTTATTTATCCTTACTAAGTATTTTATCTCACCCATTCTTCTATTTTTTCATTAGGTTATGAAGAAAAGTGATAAGTAGGGTATTATTGTAAAGAGTACTAAAGGGGATGAAATTTATAGGAGATGTTGAAGATATTTTACCAAGTTAGAAGATTGTGTTTCGGATTTTTCAAAGACACTAAACTATTATGGTCCTTGAGCATGTACTTTTTTAATATTATGAATATTCATCTAAAATGATGTAATATCCATGAATGTTAGTATATGGTTGATATAGTTGGTATAAAATGAAATGTTTAGTTAACCATTGGAAACTAGGATGAGAAAACTTTAGTGATATCCAAATGTATATTTATAAGGATATGTCTTGGGATATGTCTAAGGATAATTCTATGGATGAGTTAGAGTTTAGGAAAGTTTCATAGAATATTAGTCAGAGATTAAGAAAAAATTCCTATAATTTTGGTATAGTATTGCGAGAGTGGTTTCCATGTAATTACACAACAATATAGATAATACAGGGGGATGCGTCTCTGAAATAGATTTACATAGGTGTAACAACCTTGAAAACGCTACATTGAGTTAGAATCAATCGATAATTGGTGCACAATAAATAGACATTACACATACTAAGTTTGACACTCTCTGGTGATGTACTTTGGAAATTCAACAACACTTTACTAACCAGAATGACAGATTTAAAAATAATATGACTATGAATAACCTAAGATAAACATAATGTTTCTAGATTTAAAATAAAGAGACAATATTTATACATCATATAAGTGAATTTCATGATTTTGTGGTTTTTTCATTAATAAGTGCTACTTACACTAAACTTTTTGGTTTTATTCAATGGTGGTTACTAGAAGGAACAACATTAAAATTTAATGTGATAGAAGCTTTTATAATGATTATTCTGATTGGTGATCACAAGAGTCAAGGACATTGCGATCATGCCTTATCGGTTTTCTCATAACATTATTAAAATCATGTAACTTAATCAAATCACTGACATACCTAATATTATAATTAAAGAGTTTGTTCAGAATTTTGGTAATAATGACTATATAGGAAATACGATTCCATTTACTTTGTGTAGATAATTTTGGAAGAAACTCTAAATTATATGTCTTAGTGGAATAAGAAGATGATTTTAATGTAGAAAAGGACACAAAGAATGTAACTACAAAGGGAAAATGAAAAGTTCAGTTAACCAAATGGATGAAAATGATATAATCTATAAGGTACTATCAATTTTTTATAGATTTAAATGTTAAATGTATGGGCCTTATGAAAATAAATATCCTAAGTGGAAATATCATGAAAAGAATCAAAAAGGTGGTGGGAGTAATGGTTACATAACTAACGATCAATGGAATATGAATGATTTTTGGGAGAAAATCAATATCAAGGAATAATAATATGAAGCCTAGTTAATGTATCAAGAAAGTGGTATTAATATATTTAAATTAAAGGATTTCATTTTACAAACCATGAAATATATAAGGATTTTTTGTTGAAGTTTTTCATTAAGCTTGTTCAAGAATATGTTAAATGGTACTGGTGGACCAGAAAAATTTATTTAATGGATAAATCATATTTTATGAAAAAGAACCATGATTAATTGAATGTATCCCATAATATGTTCTCAAGGATATGGAAATAGTGTTCAGTTTGTATAAAGAGATAAATTATTTAGATAATGTAAATTGGATAGTATTGATGACCGCAGAAGTGATAAAGGATTTTTTGACAAAGTAGTTTATGATATCATTGATTGAGATTAAAAAATTATTGGATAAAAGAGATATATTCAATAATTTTTTGTTTTATTCATGAAATGAGGATGATTAATTTTTTCCTTAAGGTTCTATGGTAATTCATTCTTTTACCATGTTGTAAGAGATTATATGATAAATGTATTTAAATGTTGATAATCTGACAATCAAGATCTAGTTTATGAAATATGGGGGATTGATGTAAAGTTGGTCTGAGAAATTTAGTAACCTTATTTCTCATGTTTTGGATTTTAATATTTTTAAAGGGTTATAATAATAACCATTTATGAAATGGTTTATGTTAAAAATTGAATGTGGTTTTAGAGATTAATGTATTATTTCTTCATATAATGATTTTGGAATATTGGATAACCAAGGAAACCATTTTTTCATAATGTTAAATAAATATAGATATAATGAATTATCTTTTTATTTAGGGATCATATGATCTATTAGTGATACAGAAATAATAAATTCACATTCATTTTTGGAGTAAGAGATGATGTGGAAATTGGTCAAAGAACAACCAAAGGGTGAAATTGTGCATATTAAAAGGAATGAAATCAAGTAACTACATGTCCTTGGGAAAAATATTCAACTTTAGTTAAAGGATATTTAAATAACATGTTCTTATTTTATTATATTTTTTTGATATCAATGTATTCTTCATGCCTAATTGGGTAATGATTTTATGGATACTAACCTTTTATAGATCACACATACTCTTATAATTAGTTATATTTATCACTCTTTATAATTAATTATAATTTTATTCGATGTACAAATATTGATCTATATTCTCTTAAGTGGAAAAATACTTATGAGTTACTTTGTGTAACTGTTATGTTTCCAAATTTCCCTTTTAAAGGAATTTTTTGTTTTAATTTTTTTATGAGGGTTCCAATGAAATTAACTATCATGTATTAAAATATTGATGAACCCGACCATTTTTTGGGATAAATTCATTTTAAGTGTCGCACCCCGACTTTTGAATTAATTTTTAATTTATTATTTCTTAGTTTGGGGTTCTCGCATTGAGGTTTGGGTTGAGTCCCAATTTAAATTGTTTGACATTTGATGTTTTTGGTGGGTTTCAGACCGGTGCACGGGCACCACATAGTTAACAGTAACTGTGTGGTCGCCCCTAGTTCTTGCACAGGTACCCAAGTGGTCTGGTATGAGGTGTGCATCTTGCGTGTGGGTAATTAATCCATGCGGCAAGCGCACGGTTCCCTTTTTTTATAATAAGATAAGTAAATGGATTAAAACATCAAATAATGTTATATAGCAATAAAAACATTGTTTTATTATTTATATTATTATTGTTATTTGATTATTATTATTATTATTATTATTATTATTATTATTAAAATATGAAACCCTAATCTAACCCACACACCCGACCTCCCCGTTTCCCCTTCCTTGTTCTAAGCCCCCCCTCCCTGTTCTACGCTTCGCCCCCAGCAGTGGCCTCTCGGTCTCCCTTCAGCCCTCAGCTCACCCCAGCACCTCCGAACTCGCCCCTCCTGTAGCCACCCCGCCAACCTCTCCAGAGCCTCTTCCTCCTTCCGGCGCGTGGCCCCTACCCCCTTATTCTCCACATGCGCACTGTGCACTAGCCCCGCTCGGATCCCCTCTTCCCTGCCTGTGCGTTGTGTGCCTCACCCAGCTACTTGACCACCTCCTTACCCCCTTGCCAGTGCCAGCTTCACACCCCCCTTCTACGACACCTGTACCCAAATCTGCTGACTCGCCTCCCTACTCGCCCCCTCTGGCATGCCTCGTATATCCCACACCAATGGCCTCTGGAAACCCCACCTATCACTCCCTCCGTGCATCCAGGCACTCACCCAGCCTCCTGGCACCAGATCTAGCAGACCCCGCCTCCCCGCCTAGCCTCTCTTTCCCTAGCCTCATCACCCTCTTCCCCGACCAACTAGCAGCGAAACAGACCCTGTTGCGCGTTCCGTACTCTGTCCAACCAACTCCCTTGCTACATCGACTACTCTGCACTGCTCTATCACCCTACTGCCCCTTGCTCCGCATCCCGGCAGCCACCCTCTGGCATGTTCCCGGCTGTTCATGCCCATTTCTCAGTATATTTCTTTCCTTTTGGTGTTTTTCTCAAATTAACCCAATATTTAATACCATGAATTGTAATTTGCGCCTTATTCTTGTTGATTAGAGTGTGCGGCTAGTTTGAGGAGTGTGGTTCTACCTTTCTTGATGATTCATCGCTTACGCACATGTTTGAGGTTGGTGGATTCAAGTATTTACTTTTCAAAGCTCTCTATTGAATCTTGAATTCTTTTAAATATTTTTCATTTCATAATTCACGTGTTTAAGATGCCTCTACCTAACTTATAATGATGTTTTAGTGTCGATAGATTTTTTTTGAAATTATGTTTTGAAGAGATCAATGATTACGCCTATTTATTTGTGCACCAAATGGTTCTTGGGTTTCGTTTAAATTGAAAAACATGATTTTCACCCCTTTAGTATTTTTTTATTAATATAAAAATGTGATTCACATATGAGACTAGGGAGATCGTGATGTAAACATTTTCTTGGTCCTTTTGAAATATTTTACTAAATGAGTAAATGATTTATTAAATGATTTTTGACATGCGAATCATGGGTGCAATGTGTTTTGGTGTGTGTTTGGGTTTTATTTGAAATTGAGTGCCAATTTTGTGAAAATGATTCTTTCATTATAAATGACATTGGGTTCCTTGTGTGATTTCTGAAATGGTTTGAAATTAATTCTGTAAGAATATTCCCATTTGGATTTGGAAATGGAAAAGTGGTAGTTTTAGGGGAATAGTGTTGGTTGTTTTCTTGAAATGCAGGTGTGTCATTGGATGTTGTCACATCCATGGGTGCACTCGGTGCACCCATGGACGTGCCTACAAGTGACAATGACACATTTAAAATAGCATTTTCATAAAACCTTTGTTTTCTAAATTGCTTTTGTTTCCTAAGTAAAACTCGGTCCTTCGTGTGTCTTTTGTGAAAGGTTTGAAGTGTGATCTCAAGGGTGTTCTAGTTTGGCTTTTGAAAATATAAAAGTTGTATTTGTGTAATGGTTTGGGTAATGTTTTTTGGACATTGAAACTTAATGGCCCATTTGGTTCTTCGAACTCATGGGTGGAGTTTTGATAACTTTTATAATGGGTTGTGTTTGGAAGTTGTCTATGTCTCATCAGATTTTTAAATGTTTTTAGTGAAATGATTTGAACATAGATGTAATGTGACAACCCATTTGGAACTTTCAGCTTTAGTGTGATGTTTGTCTTGATTCATTGAAATGATGACATTTTGATGAATTTACGTCCATTTAACAACTTTAATATTTTGAAAGAGGTATCAAATGGTTTTAAATGATTTCATTGCATGAAGGCCCGGTTGGCACCTTAGATAATATGGTATACATATATATTTATGGGGCAGCTCTATAGGGGGGATATCTCTTATGGGTTATCGTATAGAGTGTCCGTGTTTGGGGTAGGCAAGTGCAGTGAGATGAGTCACGCGTGCGAGGGACTCACACTTACACAGTATGATTGTAACCACAATGGGTTACTGGGTGTATTTTATTGTTCGAGTGATGGTTGCTGATCAACCCTGATTAGATAGGTTGGTTCCCCTAGATTTGTTGTTAGGCTAGGCGGGCTTTGCCACTAGATTGGTTAGTTAGGGCATCCAGTTGGTTATAGACTTAAGAGCTTCCCATATACAGGTTGGTGGTTCCGAAACCGAGTACATCCAGGGGTCTTCTAGGGATGTTTAGGATCACCCATGGTTGTGGGATTGTTTTCATTGCTTGTTTACTTTCTATGCACTGATCTATTTTCAACTTTCACTTTTACTTGTTTTACTCTAGCACAACATTGGTATACTCTATTTTGGATTTTATTTATAAAATGACATATGATTTTGGAAAAATGGTATTTGGTGTCTGTTGGGGTTTTAAATGGGAAAAACATGTTGCTTATTTTCAATTGCGAAAAACCTACATTTATAATTTTATTTAAAAATTGCGTGAAAGGATTTCTTTGGGAAGGGAGACATTGGGTTTTGTGGTTGATTTTGGAATCCCTAATGAGAATTTTTAATGCTCACACCTACTTTATCATTTTAGTTGCAGGTTTCCTTGCTCAGGTTTTCTTGGCTGAGTTGCTCGTTGCTGGAGCAAAGTCGGCCTTTGTTCGGGAGGTGACCTGAATAGTTACGCGGAGGTATGTTTAATTTTTTTTTCTTTTTTTCATCTTTACGCTTCTAGTGTTATGTTTATCTGTTGTTTGTATATATATGTTTTCTTGTTTATTTGGTTTTGTAATGGGACAAATACTTCCCAATGATTAAGATTTGATTCCTAGCACTGGTTTCCAACCCGTGGGGATTGGGAACGCCCTTCGGGCCAGGTCACATACCCGCTCGAGTGACAGGTTTAGGTTCGACCCTGGTTGGTTCATGAAAAAATGGTATCAGAGGAGGTTCTGTTATTTGGGGTGTCTGGTAGATGGAGATTAGGACTATCGGGACTCGAGAAGTAGGTACGGGAAGGACGTCATGAACCCTCACCCATTCTGAACCTCAAGTTTCCAGGGGTAGTCCGGGAGTTGAGTCCTTGCTTCGTTCTGGTTTGATTTGGATTGAGGGATAAAAATAGAGGAAAAATGATGTTACATTGTGATTTTACATGGAGTAGTGACCCATGTGGAGTCCGCGTACATGGTTTAAGTTCTTCCTAGTCATTGACGCTTACTTGGGGCATGACCCACTACCTTGTCGCTAGGTTAAGCAAGACTACTAGTCCCCCTATTCGGTGATTTGATGCAAGTTGTGTGTTGTCTTGGTTCTTGTGGGTGTAAGTGAACTTTTGATAATGAAAAAGGATTTTTAGTAGAGACTAATTTCTTTTAAATGGCTTTAAATTTTTGAAATGGATTTGTTTTAAAACTGAAAGATCTTGTTCTGAAAATCTGGTGTTTGCTTGGAACTGGTAGAGATATGGTTTGATTGCAACCTCAGGTACTCTTTATGAACATTTTCACATGTGAGGGAATGCATGGGAAGTGCATGTTGGTGTGTATGGATGGAATCATATGAGGACATGTGAAATGGTTCCTGGGATTATTGGGTTGTGCACTTGGAATTAAAGGCTTGACCTTGTTTTTCTAAAGTGATTCTTAAAAAAGAAAATGATTTTTGGAAAATTGAATTTGGTTTCGAAAGTGACCTTGAATAAAAGAGGTTTTGAAATCTAAACTGAAGAATGTAATTTTGGCTGTGTTTACTTTTGATTTTTTATTTTGAGCTGGTGGTTTTGGATGAAGGCACTTTCATTGATGTTGCTTTGACTTGATATTGGTTTTGGTTCTGTGTTTTATCAGTTGTTCAGAAAATGCCACCCAGAAAGAAACCCAAGGTTTCTGATAATTCAGGCCCAGTTTTTGATCCCTCTCGGGCATTTCCTATCCTTCATGGTGCTCAGGGTCTATTAGAAGAAGCAGAATGGCTTGAAGGGGTTGGGAGCATCTTTAGGGTATTGGGAACTCCTGAAGTTGTTAGAGTGCATGATGTTTTGGGTCTATTTGAAGGTCCGGCTCTGGACGAATGTGAGTTGGTTTCCCCACCGTCAGTGCGAGTTGGGATGACATGGAATGTATTTATATCCTTCTTCATTTGATGTTTTATACCATAGGAGTTAAAGACAGAGAAAAGGGAATATCTAATGCATATTCAACAAGGCCAACCGATGGTGAAGGAATATGTTGACCATTTCAAAGAGCTCGTGTCCTTTTCTAAATAGGCAACATCACAAGATTTGATGAAAACATCTCTCTTCATTGGGGGTCTTCGCCTAGAGATCAAGGAGTAGGTCATCCTTTCTAAATACCATCGATTCGAGAAGTTGGTGGATGATGAGTTATTAGGTAAACTAGTCCCCGGAGCACAGTTGCTTGGAAATCCAGCATATTCCGCTACTCATGAAGCTTCCCCATCTGGGGAGCAGGATGTCCCAGAGGAACTTTTTCAAAAGAGTCCTCTTCAGTGACTTTGGATTATAGTTCATTAGACCGTTCTATGGTGTGCCACCAGTGTGGCTGGTTCGGGCACGTGAAGCCGTCATGTCGCACCCCTCTGAATACATGCCATCGTTGTGGGTGCTTGGGTCATCTAAAGAAGTTCTGTAGGAAGGGTCTCCTGAAGAAGAAACTGTGACTGGAGGAATTTTAGTTCCTGACTATGAGGCAGGAGATATTTTAGCCATTAGAGCCCCAGCCACAAGCCTTGGGGTGAAGCTCGCGCGCAGTCAGGAGTTTCCATGGGTGTGAAGCCTTGGTCCGGGTCTTCTGTTCCGTCTTGGCATTAGAACATTTAAAATATTTTCATTTTCATTTTGTACTGTTAATGTTTTGACGTTTTATGTTCATCGTTTCATCATGGAATTATAGTTGACATGTTGTGTTGTAATCAAACAATTTTTGTTTTTCTGATCATGGTTTTCTGAATCATTCATTTTTTTAATAATGCGTTTGATCCTTGTATATGTTGTGGTTGGCGGTGTTCGTTTGGATATGTAAGTGTATGTGGAGGAGTCAAGGCATGTGGTTGTACTCGAGTTCATTGTGGGGATCATGTTCTTCTCAGAGGTTTTTCTCTAGTGTACGGGGATATTGGTATGGGTCAAGTGTTCCATGTTTCAGTAGAGGTGTTGTTTCCCTTGTGCTATAGAAGAAATTTTGTAATGGTTGTGAGTTCCTGCATTTCCCCCCTCCTCCCAGGGTGGTATGTTTAGGTGTTAAATTTTTACACTAATTGAGTTCTTGTGGTGGGGAGAACCCTTTTGTTTTCTCCCATTCTCTTATATTATGGTTTCTTTTGGTTTCAATTGGGCATGGTTTCATACTTTATTTAGTGTTCAGCTTGATGAATTTATGGGAGAAGAAAGTGTCTGTGGTGGGGAGAATTGTAGTACCCCGACTGTTTGAATTAATTTATAATTTATTATTTCTTAGTTTTGGGATCTCATGTCGAGGTTTGGGTTGAGTCCGAATTTAATTTTTTTGACATTTTATGATTTTGGTGGGTTTCAGACCAGTTCACGGGCACCACATGGTTAGCGGTAACCGTGCAGTCACCCGTGTTTCTTGCATAGGTACCCAAGTGGTCTGGTATGAGGTGTGCAACTTGCACGCGGGTTATTAGGCCATGCAGAAAGCGCGCGGTTTCCTGTTTTTTAGAATAATATAAGTAAATGAATTAAAACATAAAATAATGTTAGATAGAAATAAAAACATTGTGTTATTATTTATATTAATATTGTTATTTTATTATTATGATTATTATTATCAAAAAAAATATGAAACACTAATCTAACCCACACACCCGACCTCCCCATTTCCCATTCCCTGTTCTGCACCCCCTTCCCCATTTTACGCTTCCCCCCCAGCAGCAGCCTCCTGGTCTCCCTTCAGCCCTCAGATCACCCCAGCACCACCGCTCTCAACCCTCCTATAGCCGCCCAACCACCCTGGCGACCTCTCCAGCGCCTCCTCCTACCGCCGGTGCACGGCCCCTGCCCCCCTCTTCCCCACATGGGCGCTGTGCACCAGCCCCGGCCAGATCCCTTATTCCCCGCCTGTTCAATGTGCGCCTCACCCAGCCGCTCGACCACTACCTTTACCCCTCTCCAGTGCCAGCTTCGCACCCCCCTTCCATGGCACCGGCACCCAACTCCACCGACCCACCTCCCTGCTCGCCCCATCCGTCTTTCCGAGAAGATCCCGCACCAACCACCTCCGACAACCCCACCTCTCACTCCCTCCGCATGTTTTGGACCTTACCCAGCCTCCTTACGTTGGATCCAGCATACCCCACCTCCCAGTCAAGTCACTCTTTCCCTAGCCTCTTCACCCTCTTCCCCAAATAACCAGTAGTGGTGCAGACCCTCTTGCGCATTCCGTACTCTGTCCAACCAACTCCCTTGCTACATCGACTGCTCCACACTACTCGGTCACTCTACCGCCCCCTTGCACCACGTCCCGGAGGCCACCCTCCGGCATGTTCCCGGTAGTTCAATCCCATTTCTAGGTATATTTCTTTCCTTTTGGCATTTTTCTCAAATGAACCCAAACTTTAATACCATGATTTATAATTTGTGCCTTATTCTTGTTGATTAGAGTGTGCGGTTAGTTTGCAGACTATGGTTCTACCTTTCTTGAGGTTTCATTGCTTACGCACGTGTTTGAGGAAGGTGGATTCACGTATTTACTTTCCGAATCTCTCTATTGATACTTGAATTCTTTTAAATATTTTTCATTTCAAAATTCACATGTTTAAGATGCCTCTGCCTAACTTATAAAGTTATTTTAGAATCAATATATTTCTGTTGCAATTATGTTTTGATGTGATCTATGATTACCCCTATTTATTTTTCCCCAAATGATGTATGGGTTTGTTTAAATTGAAAAACATGATTTTCACCCCTTTAATACTTTTTTATTAATATAAAAATGTGATTTTCATGTGATATTCGGGAGATCATGATGTAAGCATTTGGTTTTCCATTTTGAAATATTTTACTAAATGAGTAAATGATTTATTAAACGATTTTTGAAGTGCGAATCATGGGTGCAATGTGTTTTGGTGTGAATTTGGGTTTTATTTGAAATTGAGTGCTAATTTTGTGAAAATTATTCTTTCATTATAAATGACATTGGGTTCCTTGTGTGATTTCTGAAATGGTTTGAAATGAAATCTTTAAGCATATTCCCATTTGGATTTGGAAATGGAAAAGTGGTAGTTTTAAGGGAATAATGTTGGTTGTTTTCTTGAAATGCAGGTGTGTCATTGGATGTTGTCACATCCATGGGTGCACTCAGTGCACCCATGGGCGTGTCTTCATGTGACAATGACACCATTAAAGTAGTGTTTTCTTAAAAATTGGTTTTTTAAATGATTTTTGTTTCCTTAGTAAAACTCGTTCCTTCATGTGTCCTTTGTGAAAATTTTAAAGTGTGATCCCATGGGTGTGCCATTTTGGATTTTAAAAATATAAAATTTGTTTTTATGTAATAGTTTGGGTAATGTTTTTGGACATGAAAACATAATGGCCTGTTTGGATCTTCCAACTCATGGGTGGAGTTGTGTTAACATTTAGAATGGTTTGTGTTTGGAAGTTGTGTGTGTCTCATCAGAGTTTTAGATGTTTTTAGAGAAATGATTTCAACACAGATGTACCATGATGGCCCTTTTTCCACTTTCAGCTTTAGTGTTGTGTTGTCTTGATTATTTGAAATGATGACATTTTGATTATTGTACGTCCATTTAACAACTTTAATATTTTGAAAGAGGTATCAAATGGTTATAAATGATTTCATTACATGAAGTCCCGATTGGAACCTTTGATAATATGGTATACATATATATTTATTGGGAACCTCTATAGGGGGGATATCCTTTATGGGTTATCATATAGAGTGTCTATGTTTGGGGTAGGAATGTGCGGTGAGATGAGTCACGCGTGCGAGGGCCTCCTACATACACAATATGATTATAACCACCATGGGTTCTTGGGAATATTTTATAGATCGAGTGATGGTTGCTGATCAACCCTGATTAGACGGGTTGGTACCCCCTGGATTTATTGTTAGGACAGGCAGGCTTTGCCATTGGATTGGTTAGTTAGGGCGGCCAGTTGGTTTTAGACATAGGAGCTTCACCATACGCCGGTAGGTGGTTTCGAAACCAAGTACATCCATGGGTCTTCTAGGGATGTTTAGGATGATCCATGGTTACTGGATAATTTTCATTGCTTGTTTAATTTCTGTTCACCAGTCTATTTTCATCTTGCACTTTTACTTATTTTACTCTAGCACAACATTGGTATACGCTGTTTTGGATTTTATTTGTAAAATGAAAGATGTTTTTGGAAAAATGGTATTTGGGTTGTGTTGGGTTTATTAATGGGAAACACATGTTGTTTTTTTCAAATGCCAAAACCTACTTTTATAATTGTATTTCAAACTTGATTTAATGGATTGCTTTGGGAAGTGAGATGTTTGGTTCTGTAGTTGATTTTGGCATCCCTACTGAGCATTTTTACTGCTCATGCCTAATTTATCATTTCAGTTGTAGGTTTCCTTGCTCAGGTTTTCTTGGCTGAGTTGCTCGTTGCTGGAGCAAAGTCGGCCTTTGGTTGGGAGGGGACCTGAAAGGTCACGTGGAGGTATGTTTAGTTTTTTTTTTCTTTTTTTCTTCTTTCTGTTGCTAGTGTTATGTTTATATGTTGCTTGTGTATATCTGTTTTCTTGTTTTTTTGGTTATTTTAATAGGCCAAATCGTTCCCAACGATTAATCTTTGATGCCCGACACTAGTTACCAGCCCTTTGGGATTGGGAACGACCTTCAGGCCATGTCGCAAACTAGCTCGGGTAACCGGTTAAGGTTGACCCAGGTTGGTTGGTGACATTAAGGGTCATATAATTCAACACCCTATGTTTTTATAAGTTTTTTTTGAATAAATTAAAATTCCTTAATGGATTTCAATTCAAGATACGCCAAGTTATGATTTCTTCATATGAAACACCAAGATATGATTGCGATATATTAAAAATATTGATTATCTTTCATTATATGAAACTACATGTTTGGATTTGTTTATACACAATATGGAGTTCCTTCAATATCTTATGTTACTTGAATAATAGAGTTTTACTAAACTACAATATACTATTAATATTAAAATTAAAATATTACTATGGTTATCACCAAGTAGTTATAATAGAAGGTATGAAAATGATTAACTAAATTATAAAATTATTTTTTCTGAATTATTATGAAATTAATTCATTGGAAACAAATTAATGAATGTAAAAATTATTTGAAAATAAGGAAATTCCTTTTCTGAAAAACTATTTTAATATGAAAAAACATGTTTTAGCTCAATAAAATTCAAAAAATCACTTTTGATTTATTATTTGAATTAAAATTATATATTATATATTCAATCAACTATTTGACAATCATCTTATATGTTTTATAGAAATTATATAAGAATAAATACAAATTTAAATATAAAAGGAAGTATTTTTCTAAAAGGAATTTTTACCGCCATTTAATGCCACACTAGTTTTAAATCAATATTTTGACACTATTATATTTTTTATTTGATTAAATAAACATATTTTTTAAATATTAATTTAAAAAATATCTACGAGTGAATATTTGGTAATTTTTTTAGAAGTTTGAATTTATGATGAATAGTGAACAATACAAAATTTTAGTTGAAAAATGACCTTTTGTCTAATATATTTATATAAATATTTTTTTAATTTTTTTTAAAAAATATAATAACTTCAATAATACATAATTAAATACCATTTATTTTATTTTAATACACTTCTCATTTTAATTTGATCGAAAAATCTTTCAAACATTTGAGCATTTTCACTTTCAAAACTTGTTGCTTTGTCTCATCTGTGAGATAAATTTAAATTAATTCCAGACACTTATTTGATTGAAATTTGAAAAAATGAATTCTATATTTTTAATAATAATAATTTCTAATTTCTAATAATGAAAAATTAATTATTTTACCAAAATGATTAGTGAAAAAAATTAAAATTAATTATAGTGATTAAGAGACAAACGAGTTTACAAAGAGAATGAACTTTGTATTAAGGGAGAAAATGACCTAAAGCATGTCCAAAACCCATTTTATGAACTTATTTATACCATATAACCTATTCTATCAAAAATAGTTCATACATAGAGGGACATGATTTAAGAGATTCCCCCTAATATGGTTTTCCTTTGGTATTTACGAGAGTTCTTCTCCCCATCCACTATAAAAGGACACTAACCCCTCACTTATTCACAACTATAAATCCCTGTGGATCGGCCAATAAAAACTTAAATATATTCCATAATTTACTCTTCTTAACATATAAGCCTCAATTTTGGAATAAATCCAACCCAGAAATTCATTTGGTGCAAACAAAAAAGAGTTACCTGAAGAAGAGGTAATGTTCATCAATATGCATTTTTGTTTTTTTTCCTTCTAAAAACCTTAAATTATTCTTATATAAATATTCTATAATACCATAATTGTCATAAATATACTTATATGTTGTTATTTAAAGGTTACTACCTACAAATTCCCACACTTCAATCAAATGAGACACATAATCATTGTTCTTGTATACGACGTTCTACCAACTTGAAAACTAATGTTGTTTATTCCACCATTACAACTTTAAAGGTTGGTAATAATGATAGATTTATATTTTATATATCATATAGATTATATTTTTGATATTAGTAATATTATTTAATTTTTAAATAACACATAATTTCATGCATTCCATTTTCTATGATTATGATAACATTGTTCGGGTGTACAGAAGAATACCATCGTGTGAATCGACAAGCTTCGTTGATTCCTTAAATGGAAGGTATTAAGGATGGGTTTAATAAATATATGTGATATATATTAAATAATAAATCAAATTCAATAATATATATATATATATATCAATTACTTTTCTTTCTTTAGATATGATAATAAAAGGGAAACAACATTAATGCATGCATACGGCCTACCAGTTCCATGAACAGTGTATTTCATTTCCTATTTATGTATTTTATAGATTATTATAAATAAATATATAATGAATTTATATTATATTAATATCATTTTTTATATTATTGAAATAATTAAATCATGATAAAATCAAAAGGACAAAAAATAAAAAGTTAGAACATATACAAAAAACCAACTCGTTATTACCAGAAATTATACTTTAACATGGAATTGTTAATAAAAGAGTAATATAAAGTCACAATAAATTCATATATGGTATGATTTATATAAATACGACTCTTTATAATATTTATAATAAAATTATACTTATTATAAAATAGTTTTGATGGTGTTCAATGGAAGTCAAAACTTAAGGTAAGGTGATTTCTAGTCTCACTTTTTTGTTTCTGTGAGAATTATGCTATATTCACCACTCATTTCTTTTAAATGGTGTATATAATGAACTATGGAATGTTATATAATGGATTTAATTTTTTTTTCCGGATATTAAAATTTTCTATTGATGTTATTATTTCACTTGGACTATGTCTCAAAAGTTCCTCATGTAGTAAGGGGATTTCTAGTCTCACTTTTATTTCGGCGAGACTTATGACATATTTACAGCTTGTTTATAATTTTTGGTGTATATAATTCAATATTAAATGATATTTCATGAATTTATTTAACTTATTTATGTTAAAATTTTAAATGGAATTTATTCTTTGACGTGGTCATGATTCAAAAGTTAATCAAGTAGTAATGGATATTTGTCTCACTTTTATTTTCTGTGGGACATAAGACATGTTCACCAACTATTCCTTGTTTATAGTGTGTGTTTCCTCTGGAATTGGGGATGAATTTTTTGATTGAAGGTTCAAACATTCCAATCGGTTTCTAACGGGTTTGTTCGTAGAACCGGAAATATCCAATGATTCAATATCTATTTGGACCTACTTTACAAAGGTAGGCGCTCATTAGTTGTGGACTGATGATGCTTAGGAATTTGCATTGGTTGAGAGGATGGGAGGTCAGACTCATCACACCTTTTTTAGGGGAATTATTGTCTACTCTGTGACTCTCTTTATAGATTTATGTTAAATTCGTGAATCCTTATTAAATTACCAAGTATAAAATGAGCTTTCCTTTAGATCTGACAATAAATGATTGATATGTAGAAAATTTAGAGAATCTTTTATATGTATTCAAGGTTATTCATCGATAGATAATCATGTATATTTGTTAGAGATTCTTATTCAATGGTATCCTTCAATACATAAAAGTATCTTGGTCATTATGATGACCATACTGGTTTTAAAGCCACTCAGTGGGGCACTTGAAGTTTATTGTCATTCATAAGGACATGGATTATTTCAGAGTTGGGATCGTACCCGCTGATGGGCTACCTACATATCCTTTGTTTTTGAAAAGGAATCAGAACCCACGTAGTTCTAGTAAGGGATTATGATGTTTATGGATGATTTATGGCTCAAATAAAAATGTCATGATTACTTTTACACTCTAAGCTCACGTGAGTCATGCTCGGTGTGAGAAACAAGAGGTATTGGAGAAACCAGACAATTATTCCACGAAAAATGCAATGATGTGGGGCTTATGTATGTATGACTGCCCAAAATAGTTGAGGATTAAGATTTATATCAGGGAAGAAATATAGGAACAAGTTCCATAAATGTATATGTACTTCATGGAGATTTGGGTACTCTAACTTGGGGCTTACTTCTGTGGAAGATGCCCAAATTAGGAGGGGACTCATGATTGGGTTATACTCCTGAAAAGGAATCCCATATCAAAAGTAAATTAAGACTGGTTAAGAGAAATTATGAATGGGGGCTTACTCTTGAGAATGAGGCCGGGTTAAAGGGATCTGAAAACTTAAGGGACTTGGGGCTTACTCTTAAAGAGGATGCCCATATTTGAAACTGGGTATTACTCCTAAAAAAAATCCCATGTTAAGAGAATTATGGTTGGGGCTTACTCCTGAGGAGGATGCCCATATTTGGGGATTTTAAGGCTGGGGCGTACTCCTGAAAATGAGGCCCAAATTAATGAGTACTTGGGGCTTACTCCTAAGTAGGATGCCCAAATTAATGAGAAATTGGGGCTTACTCATGAGAAGGAAGCCCAAATCAATGAGGACTTGGGGCTTACTCATGAGAAGGAAGCCCAAATAAATGAAGACTTGGGGATTACTCCTGAGAAGGAGGCCCAGATCAATAAGGACTTGGGGCTTACTCCTGATAAGGAGGCCCAAATCAATGATTCTCCCATATTAGCGAATGAGGTTTAATGAATAAACTCTCTAACATTAGTGATATAAAGATGTGTAAATCACTAGGTTTTAAGATATGTTCCACAGAATTCCTTTCAGATAAGGAATTCAATCAATAAAACATGCCATAAATGGCTTTGAAGAGTGTTTGGAAGACTGAATCCTGAATAGGAGATGTGGAATGGAATAAGAGGGGTTAAAATGGGCAGGAAGGGCACCCAAAAAATAGAAGGGCGCGCAAGTCCTGGCAGGCATGCAGGTACTGCGTGGGCGCGCAAGTCCTGGGCACGTAGGTATACCTGTGCGACACATGGGTACTTGTGCGATTGTTAACCAGTAGGGTAATACTTGGTCGATCCTTGACCAAAGCCTTTATAATTATCCCAGGGTACTTCTAGAAGATTGGCGCGCAAGATTCAATGATTAGGTAAGGAGGCGCACAAGTGTGTCCATTTCTCTTAAGGGTAAAACACATAGGTGCGCAAGTGTTAGTGAATTCTAACACTTAGACCTTATTACTCTTGTTTAGACCTTCCATTATAGGTAAATAATTACCTTACAAGTGTTCGGAAGACTTGAAGAAGAGACTTGGGCATTCAGAGCTCTGTATCTGAATTCTAGAAAAATTCTCCCTTTCAAACGGGGGGCCCACCGGGGGTATTTATAGGCTGGAGAAGACCCTGGGAGATTTTCAAAGAGGGAACGCAAGTCACATGTGCAACCATTTGGGCGGCACACAAGTATACTTGTGTGACCATGCTGGAACTTGCATGACCTATGGGAAATGTCCTACTAGTTCATCCCTTTCTCTTTTTTTGATGGTTATTCAAAGGATGGATATTCTTTGTTTGAGGTATTTCTTTTTTCATTTCATTTAGACTCTGTGATGAAAAGGGAGCATAAAAAAAAGTCCCTCCTCAGAGTAGGATCCAAAAAGTAATGAGGATTTGACTCTGAGGAAAAACGAGAAACAAAAAGAGATTAGGGCACGCAGGGTATGGTGCGCCAATGGGATTCGGGCGCACAGGGTTCAGCACGTAGGGTACGGCCTCGTCTATAAATATATGGCATCACTTTGCGCAAAGCACACAGCTCTAACTTATTTGGTTTGATCTCGGCATGCAGGTGGACTCCCTGCTTTCGCTCTTCCGCGCTTCTGTTAAGGTATTTGGACTTGCGCGGTGAAACTTGTGCGCCGAATACTTGCGCGACCGAAGGAGACTTACACGCCAACTATAGGACTTGCACGCCTAAATGAATTATCCAATTTTCCAAACTCATTCACAAATTTTATTAAAAATTAACTTACTTTAAGAGTTAATTATTCAAATTTTGTGCAGTTCCAATGGCTCCCAAGAGAATCAGAACAGCTGATGAACTGGAAAGAAAAAGAATTGATGAAAGGATGGACATCGTTGGCCATGACTACTATACCATTTGTGAAGTTACTCTCCCAGAATTATCCATGTACTTGAAGAAGCATCATATTAATTTCTCGCACAGTGTGTATCTGCCTCTGTATGGCCATGGTCATCTGCAAGATGTCAATATTCTAGAGGCAAAGAACTATCTTCCGCATTCCTGGTTTCAGTCATATGCCAACTTTTCTTCAGAAAATGCCTCAATCGCAGGAACATTTTCTAATGATGGAACAGTAAATAAAGCCTATATAATGTATCATAGCTCCTCTGCACTAGATCTAAAACCTCAAAAACCTGAGCTGTAACCACATTGTCATCCCTAAATCGTTCGAAATTCACAAATGGATCAATCAAAAGGCTGGAAGGAGAAATGTGAATTCCGTTCTGGAGGAGGGGTGAAGCCAACATGTATGTGGGATTATTGGGTGCGACAAACTTGTGAAGAGTTTGTCAATGATCTTAAGGGAGCTGCAATTTATAAAGCCATCTGGGCTAGGCGGACGTATGTTTATAGGAATAATAATTTTACATCGGAGTTGCCTTGCCGCTAGAGACAAGAAATTAATTCTTTCCATGTGACCCATGGATAATTAGGAATTAGTTTGTGGGATATCTACAAGATATCAGGGGTTTCAATTTTGGGTGATATGTATGACAAATTCTTCCTTCCAAAGGAATCCTTGAATGATCTGGAGAAGACTCCAAATTTTGTTCGAGAATTATTAAATATTTATCATAAGATCAAAATATCAAAGACTTCAAAGACTCATTATAGAAGGGATATTCATCCAAAGGAATGTATGGATATTTTTCTCAAGAAGAAGAGGGAAAAGGGGCCCACCTATACTCATCCTACAAGATTCCCTAGAGTGGATAAGAGAGGTGCTCCTGGCACATTCTGGCCGACTTTGGAAGCAAGAGAGTTTGAGAAATTGGGGTATGAAGTGAATCATAAAATCACAGAGAAGACCCATCTGGAAGGCTTTTTACCCTTATGGATTAGTGTATATCTTTTTCCAGTCAGATATTTGAAGGGATGTGTCAGGCCCAGGACCTTCGTTATTGCAGCCAAGTAGGCTGAGAGGAAGATGGTGGGGTTCGCTACCCCAGTTTTGGGAAAGATTCAAAGGATCTTACACCATTTCTATATGGGTAAGCCTCCTTTGAGATTAGTGGGACCATTCCATGTTTTATGGGGATGGAACTCCACTCACCTTAAGAAATATGCTATTCAGAACAGAATACAGATTCCTGGAAGTTCTTTTAGGCGATCTGTTCAGGCCTTCTCTGGAGTTTGTCCTTTGACCCTCAATGCCTAAGATATTAGGCTAGGTCTGGGTATGCATAAGGAATTCCACTTCTTCCGCTATGGAAATCCACCAATAGGGAGATTTGTTGACGATGGATCAGCCAGCTTGGAACAGAGGTATTATATGCTGGCCTGCAGAGATGGTGTACTGGCCACAAGAATTGATGGGGAAATTATATGTGAGGCCTATGCTCTATATAGATTTTCACACCAATTCTAGTGTCTGTAGACAACTGTTGTATCTCTTCCAGTGCACGTTATGTTAGAGCAGCATCCAATGGTTTCCTGGAAACTGTGGTTGCTAATGGCTATGGAAAGGACTGGGGCAGTTTTTGACTTACCATATGCTAAAACGGTAAGTAACTTGGCCATATGGTATGCTGAAAACTGGGTAACATCATATCCTATTGAAATATTGAATAAAACAGTTTACCTGTTGGGGAAGAAGAAGAGAAACATTGAGAAAGAAACAATTCATGTGGCAGATGATTCTTCCACTCCTGAAGCAGGTTCACCAAGTTCTTCAACCGTGGCTGATTCATCAGATTCTCAATAGATACAACATTTGTCAAAGCGGCCACGTGCCGTATATAATCCCCCAGCTATAATCAAGAGATCCACTCCATCAAATCCTGGTGAGTTTCTTTATTGAGGGAATTTAATTTCTTGTAACTTTATAGAGTAACAAGTTTTAATTCTCTTTTTACAGTTACAGGAGCTAGAAAGAAATTAAAATCCAAGGTTGTAGGACCCTCTTCGTAGCCTTCTAGTATGCCTGCATATCTATGACCAGAGGACATCCAGACATGGCGGGATATATACTGCGATACTGAAACTATCTGGCTAGAGCTATGTAAAGGGCTACATCTTCCTGGAATAGGGACTGTTCAGGATCCTACAAATATTAATTTCAAGGATAACCATGATGATGTAAGAACCTATGTCAAAGAGCTGAGGACCTATATTTATACCACCGATGATTCGATCCTTATCACCAAGCGGGTGAAGGAAATGATGGATCATGGCGCCACTAATGAGGAGTGGCATGAGTACGTGGCTCATGAAGATGTATGTTTTCTTTCCTTATTTACTTTGCAACTCGATTTCAGTCAAAGTATTGTTACTCAAAGAAATTAATTTCATTATCCTACAGCTTTCAAGGAAAGAAACTACTGAAGTTCCTTCACCACAGTATAGTCCTGGTGGTACTTCTTTCGGGGCTGCTACTGAATCTTCTCGTGAGTCGGGCGAGATATCTCCGGGCCATCAGGCCATGAAAGAAGAGTTGGACATGGCCTTCCATTATCCAATTCAAGTTCCTGTAAGGGAGACTGTCGATACTCCCAAAAATCCAATGAAGCAAAGGCATCAGAGGAATAAGTCCACAAATAAATGCTTCATTAGTAGCGGTAAGTCCTTCGGATAATCATGAATATATACCCATGAAATGTTTGCTCATATTTATGGGGATTGTAGGGGATTCTTCAATTTCCCCTATGAGGGAAAGGACTGATCCTCCTTTGAGGACTACAGAGGGTGCTATGGAACAATTGCAAATTTAGGATGACTTTGCTACTCCTAGAGAAGATCCATCATCTGTTCCCAGTATCCCTCCTGCTACTATTGAAAGAAGAGAAGAACCTGCTACTGGTAAGTTAACAATGCTTCATAAAATGTTGAATAAAACATCGACTAACTTCCATTATGTGATCCTTCAGGTTTAACCCCTACATTAGAGCTTTTGGTGGCTATTGAAACTGATGCCACGATTTTATTTGAAGATGCTTTCCAGGGTCAAGGACCATAGGATAAAGGTCACCGAGAAGACACATCAAATGCTCCCACTGGTGAGACTAACTAGGATTCTGAGATGACATTAGATGAAATGATGGAACTTGGTGTATCTTTCGATGATTTTATAAATCATGTTAAATTACCATGTAATTTAGAAGATTATGGACGCTAGTGTTATCCTTTATCCTATTAATAATAACTTCTTATTTCATGTCTAATAATGATTAGTTCAAATGTGCAGTTTTGTCTGAGCAAGCTGCTGAACTACCCATGCCTGAAGGGGGTACAGAAAACCCTACAATTGCAGAGAAATTAGCACAAGTGGAGCTGAACCCAGTAGAGCTTCCTAAAACTCATCCTAAAAATCCTTTCGAAGCTAGGAAAGATGGGGAGGAGCCTTCTTAGGTAGCTTAACTACCGTTGGGTAAGGAATAACAATATTTGTGATTGTACTTAATTTTCAAGACAACTGATTCTTTTGTTATCCTTTGAAACTAGCCAAAGATTTTAATTAATTATGCAGGGGAATCAATTGCAGTGGCTAGATCTGGAGGTGAGGCCTCAGCCTCCACCCCAATAGGAATTTAAAGTGAAGAATCTCAGGTTAGGGGGAAGGAGCAGAACCGGGCACTTCCATAAGTGCATTAATCCCAGATTATACTCCCCCCTATGACAGGGACGCTGAGTCGGACCCGGAAGTTCAAAAGGAGTTCCAATTTTCACGACAGAAGGCATGTATGAACATATGGAAAATCATATCTGAAGTGCCTCTAGAGGAGCTGCCATCGAAGACTCCCCGGCTGTCATCCCCATTTGTCATATTAGGACTTGGTGGTTTTGGATATGAAAAGATCCATGACGTGGGGAAACAGATCATTTTCAGGAGGGATTAGAAGCAAAAGTGTCATGAAGATCTGACCAGGGTGAAACTATCTACCAATATTAGTGAATTTGAGGTTGCGGTATCCCGAGCTGATACTGACTATGCTTCCAAGATGAAGGAGCTAAAGCATAAGATCAAAGATAAAGTCATCCAAAAAATGCACCTTCAGCAATAGTTAGATGTTATTACTGGGGAACTTAACCAACTCAATAATTAATTAGAGGGAGCTCAAACAAATAGTATGAAGCCCGTTGCGGATGACAAGAAAGCACTCCATCAGGCCGAAAAGAGTGAAGTTGGTCGGGTGCATGAGCTTCAAGTAGATGCTGATGAAGCTCGAGATGCTATTCAACAAGTGAAGACTTATGTTGACAACCTCTTGTAATAATATAGAAAAGAGAAGAGACTCCAATATGTGGATGTCCTTCTAATTTCTGTGCATCAAATGGAAAGAATGCTTTCATCTTCAATCACTTGTGCACGTATTTTCCTACTACCTGCTTTAAATTTTACCTAAGTCAATGGGCCTAGTAAAAATAGTTTGATTTTTACTAGTATTATTATAAATAACCCTACAAACATTGAATCTTTTAATTTCTCAATATTACCTAAATCATGAAAAATGTATGTTTAGTGAGCTAGAACTTGACTTTTATTCAGTGTTCCCTTTCCTTCTATGGGCAGTTTAAAGTCATGCACATCAGACATACAAAGGCCAATGTTTAAGGTCGAAATAGCTTTGATCGAAATGGATTAAAATTGACTCGATTCATTGACAATTTATCTGAAAACATATTACAACACTCAAGTATGAGGGAAAATATCTAAACTATGACTTAAGAAGATTTGAATCTGAGGAATGATATGAAAAATTTCTAAAAGGAATTATAAGAAGTAGTTCCTAAGAGTGAAGTTACCATTATTTAACAAACCCGTTAGGGGGTTGAATTATGCAGGGCCACCTAAGGGCATTGGCTTTATAGTCAAATAAATAACATCTTTTAGATGACAGGTCCATTATGTAGACTACTTATGCAAGGCCGCCTAAGGGAACATGCTGCATAGTCAGGAAAAAGAACTCTCAAAAATTTGCTTTTCTACTGCTAAGAAGCTTGTGAAAGTTTATGGGGATTCAACTTTTCCATAGTATAGAGTTTACTGTATGGAAAGAGGTACTTGAATATGGAGAAGATATTTTCAATCAATATTTTCTATGAATTGGATGAATGTTACTCCTACGAAGGTCTAACCCAAACGTATAGAAATGAAAATATAGACCATATACTTGAATACTTTCAGATCATGAAAAGGAATATGGGATAAATATGATAAGGATGGCTATTTTTTGTGGATCCCTACATATTTTCATTAAGAAAAATAAGGAAAAAAGAGGTTTTCCTCCCAAGAATGAAGTTACCACTATTTAACAAACCTGTTAGGGGGTTGAATTATGTAGGGCCACCTATGGGAATTGGCTGCATAGTCAAATAATAGCATCTTTTGGCTGACATGTCCTATATGTAGACTACTTATGCAAGGATTCCTAAGGGAACATGCTGCATAGTCTGGCCAAAGAACTCTCATAAATTGGACATTTTGTGACTAGAAGTCATGAAAAGGGTTATAAAGAACTGAAAATGTTTAAGGTTAACATTTATGACACATAAAAATGGGTATTTTTCAATGTATGTAAAGATAAAAAGATTAATGCTAACCATAATCATGTTGTGTCTGGGTCCTGAATTGAAATACTGGACTTCACTACGTATCCCATAAGGATGGGAATCAAGCCATACGTAGTTCTTGAAATAAATTTTGACGTCGTGTGGGACGAAAGTATGAGAGATCTTAGTTTAGGGTCATAGAGCTCAGACCATTATAATAAATACACAGTGTGTGTTTTCATGGGGAATTTTCAGCCAGGGGACTGAAAGTGGAATTTGGGGTTAGGCCCAAAAGACTTGGGGCTGGATTTGGTGGACACTCGAATGTTCCTATGTATTCCATTAGGATGGGAATAAATCCCACATAGTTCTAGAAATAGCCTCTGTACAAATTTGTTTCGTACATGTGAAGGGTGAAAGGGGACTTTAGTGCAATGATGGTTTAACCCCAGATAAAAGGTTCATGTATTTCCATCTATGCACATAGTTTTTTTAATTTTAACATGATTAAAAATAAATTTAAATAATGATTCCCTATCAGGTGAGGGTATCAAAGAATATTTTAGTTTATTGTCGTACATGACAAAAGTGTTGTATAGTTTAATGTTGTATAACAAGGATGAAGGTGAACCAATGTAATGATATTGATTCTAGGGGCGGTTTCACGAATCAACATCCTATGAGATGGAGGTGAACCAATGTGAAGAGATTGGTTTTCGTCTTGAACCTTGGGAGGTTGCCTACGTACCTAGCCTGGAAGGAAAGGATCAAAGTATGCGTAGTAAAATTAAATAATGAATTAGCGATCAAGTTGTTTTTGGGGACAAATACCTAAAAATGATGTTGGGACTTCCGCGTGGTTAGCGGCCCAAAGAGGGTGTTATGGTTGAAATTTGATCTAAGCTCACGTGAGTCATACACAGTGTGAGAAACAAGAGGTAACAACAACCTTAACAATGCACAGTTTAATGTCATGTCGGACATATGAAGGGACTATTCAGTTTAAAGTCTTGCAGTTAGGACTATTGGTGCTACACAGTTTAGTGTCATGTTGCAGGGACAAAAACACAGTTTAACTTCATGTAGGACTTATTAAGGGATTTATATACAGTTTAGCATCATGTACTTAGGACGATGGGGACAATACAGTTTAATGTCATGTTGGACAAAAAGAGGACTGTGCATTTTAATGTCATGCAGTAACTACAAAAGAGGATAGATTTTAACGTCATGTTGAACGTATTAGGGACTTTTTCATAGTCTAATGTCATGTTGGATGGAAAGAAAGACGATAGAGTTTAGAGTTATGTTGGATGGAAGTGTGAATAGTTTAAAATCATATGCATGGACCGTTGGTTATGCAGTTTAACGTCTTGCTGGACGTAAGGTACATGCAAATAGTTTAAGGTCATATGCATGGACCGTGGATGGTGGTGTATTTGGTGTTTATAAAAAATACTTCTTCAGAAATCTGGCATTGGTTGGAGTAGTTATGAGTTATCCATCCATTGAGATTAAAGAATAAGCTCCATTGGAATAGACCTTATGTATTGAATAAGGTTCTTCCCATAATTGTTCAATCTTGGGAGGTTTCTTCCCTAGTATCATTGGAGTTCTGAGAACTAATACTAATTCTCCCTGAACGAATGAATGAAGTAAGTTCCAATAGTTTAATGTCATATTCATGGACCGTGGATGGTGCAGTTTAACGTCGTCCTGGACGTAAGGGACATGCAAATAATTTAAGGTCATATGAATGGACCATGGATGGTGCAGTTTAACGTCGTGATGGACGTAAGGGACATGCAAATAGTTTATGGTCATATGCATGGATCATGGATGGTGTTTTATTTTGTGTTTATACAAAATAATTCTTTAGAAATCTGGCATTGGTTGGATTAGTGATGAGTTCTCCATCCATTGTGATTAAAGAATAAGTTCCATCGGAATAGACCTTAGGTATTGAATAAGGTCCTTCCCACTTTGGTTTAATTTGGGAGGTTTCTTCCCTGGTATCATTGTAGTTCTGAGAACTAATACCAATTCTCCATGAACGAATGAACGAAGATGAACTTTTTTGTTGAAAGCTCGTGTTATTCGATTCTGATAGACTTCCAAGTGGTGCAGAGTGCACAATCTTTTCTCATCTAACTATTCCAATTCATTCAATCACTTTTGAGATTGTTCATCTGTAGATGATTGATCAAAAATGGATAATCTGAGCGAAGGTAATTGAACATCAATGGGAAAGACTGCTTCCATTCCATATACTAGTGAATATGGAGTTGACTGCGTTGCAGTGCGGGTGGTGGTCCGATAATCCCATAAAGCATGAAAGAGTTTATCAGGACATGACCTCTTATCTTTATCCATCATCATTTGTAGTATATTTAATAGAGTCTTGTTGAAGACTTCTATCTGGCAATTGGCCACTGCATGATACCGCGATGAATGATTGGATTTGATGTTGTATTCTTGGTACAACTTCTTCACCTTGGATGAACAGAAGTTGGAGCCATTGTCTGTCAATATGGTATGAGGGACACCAAATTTGGTAATGATGTTAGACTTGATGAAGCTAACAATGCTTTTAGAACTAACTTATTTGATAGGTATTGCCTCTGCCCATTTTTAAAAGAAGTCAGAAACAGTAAGAATATACTTAAAGTGCTTGGTCGTAGCTGAGGGGTAAGGTCCCACCACATCCATTCCCCATGTGGAAAATGGCCATGAGTATTTACTTGTATGAAGAAACTCTGGGGGTTGTTGAATGAATATGTCATGTACTTGGCATGAGAGACACTTCTTTGTGAAATCAACACAATCTTGTATCATTGAAGTCCAAAAGTATCCAAGCCTTCGAATCTGATCAGACAATCTATGTCCAGACTGGTGGGCACCACAAACTCCTGCATGCACTTCATTCATGACCGCCATTGTCACTTCACCATCAATGCATCTGAAGAGAACTCCGTCAAAACCATGCTTGTAAAGAATTTTCTCTAGGTGATCTGGGCTATCATAAAGAGTGAAATTGACCACACGTCTCCGGACGTGTTCTTTACCGACTCTATCAGGTGGAAGTGTTCCATTTTGACGGTATTCCCTGATAGGTGTCATCCATCCTGTAGCATGAACATATGGTTCAGGAATGGGACTAATTTCATTGATCTCTTCTATTTTGTCTTGAACATAAGGGGAAATTATACGAAAGTGGGCAATAATGATGGTTGTCTCGTCCCGATTTGGATATTCCAGAGCTGTGGCTATATTAGCCAGTGCATCAGCCCGGGCATTTTGTGATCTTGGGATATAAGAAAATGTCGGTTCTGAAGGAAACTCTGCCATTAACTCTCTGATGTAATCATACAAAGGGATTAGTTCTTCTTTTCTGATGGCATAATCCCCATTGACTTGTTTGATTACTAGGTCTAAATCACCTTTCACCTTTAAGTGATTCACTTGTTCTTGTAGCGCCAACTCCAAGCCTGCGATGAGAGCTTGGTATCCTGCTTAATTATTTGTACCGCCTCCTAAAAATGAGAAGGAATAAGGGAACACTGCCTTTTCTATATAAATGAGTAAAATTTCTAAGCCAACTTTTTTGAATTTAGGATTTTCCATTTTCTTCCCTGTTGGACTTCTGGAAGAACCATCAAAGTATATTTCCCATAACTGAAGACTATCTTGAATAGAGTCGACTTCCTCATCAGGAAGTTCAATATCTGAAGATGTGTCTTCCACTTAAGGGTGTTCATCCCGAAAATCAGCCAATGCTTGGAACTTTATTGTATTTTGAGACACATACTGAATGTCGAACTACAGCGAAATAACTGCCCACCTTGCCAGACGTCCTGTAAGCACTGGATGACTAAGGATGAATTTGAGTGGGTTATTGTGAGATACCAATTGGACCTCGTGATGTGGCAGGTAGTGTCTCAACTTTTGAACTACAAATATTAATTCTAGGCATCACTTCTCAATATTTGTGTATCGGGTTTCTGCTTCAAGCATAGTCCGACTGACAGAGTAGAGGCTGTTTTCATTCCCATCATCATTATTCTGAGCAAGAAAGGCACCCAATGATCACTCTAGAGCTGTCACATAGAGGATAAGTGGTCTTCCTTCAACAGGTTTCATTATTACCGGTGGACTCAAGAGATATTTCTTGAGAATATCGAATGCCTCTTGACATTCTTCAGTCCACTGGTAAGTGACTCCCTTCTTAATCAATTAGGTGAAGGTTAAAATTTTTCTTGCCAAATTGGTAATGAAATGCCGAATATAGGCTAAATGTCCTTGAATTCCTCTTAATTATTTCAAATTTCGAGGAGGTGACTTACAAAGTATTGACTTGGTCTTCTCAGGATCGACTTCAATACCATGATGTCATACAACAAAGTCGAGAAATTTTTCTGAGGTTACCCCAAAAGCACATTTTAAGGGGTTCATCTTCAAATTATGATGTCAAAGCTTGTGGAATATGACTTCAAAATCAGCCAAGTGATTAGAACATTTTTTGGATTTGACCACCAAATCATCCACATAACATTCAAAAAACTTCCCTAAAAAGGGTTTGAAGATATGATTAATGGCACACTGATATGTTGTTCAAGCATTCTTTAAGCCAAACGACATTACCCAATAGCAAAACACACCCTGAGGGGCTATGAAGGCTGTAGATTCCTCATCTTCTGGAGCCATTCAAATTTGATTATATCCAGAATATCCATCCATGAAGGAAAGTGCTTCATATCCAGCTATTACATCAATTAATAGTTCTGTAATCGGAACTGGAAAATCATCCTTAGGACAATGCCGATTAAGATCTCTGAAATCAATGCAAACTATAATTTTCCCATTCTTCTTTTTCACTGGGACAATATTAGCCAACCAATTGGGATATTTAACTTCTCTGAGAAAGTTATCTTTGATGAGATTATCCACTTCAGGCTTAATTTTGGAAGCATAGGTTGGGTGTGTTCTTCTAGCAGCTTGTTTGAATCCTCGATATTCTTCTGGAAAACCCAAATGATGATTGGAAACATCAGGATCAAGCCATGGAATATCTGTATAGTTCCAACCAAATATATCTCGATTTTTCTTTAAAAAGGAAATATACATCTCTTTATCTTCAAGATTCATAGTCACACTAATTAAAGTGGGGCATAGATCTTCATTTGTACCTAGATATATTTCTATGAGTTCATCCATGGTAGTAGAGATACCCTCTTCAAATGCTGGCGGAGAATCTCTGAGATCTTCCTCTTCTTCTTCAACATGTATTACTTCTTCTACTTCTACTTGCATAGAAGATGACGTAGAAGAATTTCCATGATTAGAAGAGATGTTAAAATTTGAACATCTTGAAGAAGAAGCTTCCATTTCTGACCCAATTAATGATGAAGGGTCTTCCTTGGGTAATAAAGAGGAGATGATGGATTGAGAATAGACATCATCGTTAACCTCTAACATTTCAATAACTTCTTCTGGCCTTGTTGGCGAAGTATAGACTTGTTGGATTTCAGCAGATGAAATGAAGACATTTCCATTTGACCTTTCATCATTGCATGGTGGATCACCAATTTCTCCCATGTTTTCTAGCTCAATTTCCATAATTAACATTATGGATATTTCCATAAGAGTATTTTTATTTGGTTCTATCCTGTCAATTTGACTGATAGGTAACACATAATCTATACTCACATGTGTAAATGGGTTTACAGGAATCTTTTCCAAACCACATGGAGCATTAACTTTGGTAAACTCCCTTGTTGTGGATTCCTCCTTTCCCTTCATGTGATAAAATTCCACCTCAATGTATTGAGATTCACATATCTTGAATGGGGAGTTATCACCATTTAATTTCCCAATTTGTCCATTGAAACAATATTTGATACATTGATGGTATGACGAAGGGATAACCGCATGCCGATGTAGCTAGGATCTTCCAAGAAAGATGTTGAAGGCTGAGTCTTGATCAAAAACCATGAAATCTAAATTAGATACAAGATATCCAATATGAGTTCTCAGTGTAATATCTCCCAGTGGTTATTGTTCATTTTTATCATATCCTGGTAACATCAAAGTAGAAGGAGATAAATCAGATTCTGTGAGGACCAATCAACGAAGGGTATGAATGGGCATGAGGTTGACTAGTGAACCATTATAAATGAAAACTCTTCGGACATCTACACCATTGACATTTCCAGACGAGTATAAAGGTCTGATATGTCCATGCACGACATCATCTTCATCTTCATCTAAGAAAGATATCACTGCATGGAATTATGAAGGATTATTCTATACATAGTAGACTTCAGCTACATTAATTTAAGTCTCAAACTCCTGAGGACTTGACAAACCCTCAATGAGTGCCTCCCAAAGATCCTTTGATAAATTTAGGGCATCCAGAATTGATAACTTGGCCAGTGCATGGGCCAAGTGTTTCAATATATCATACTTTTTATCCAAAGGTCTGCATTTCCCAACAGGAACATGTGGTTTAGCAGGCAACATGGAAGTTGATGCTTATGAATTTGATGCATCTTGTACCGGGATAGGAGTTGGTAATACTCCTAGCTTTGGAAGATTAGACCGATTAGGTTTATTTAATTTCTCATAGGAAGAAAATGGAACCTTCAACCGATCTTCCAGAATAATTGTGCTATGGCTGAGTGTGCCTTGTGTGGGAGAATTTTCTTGTTTTTGATGAGCTCATTGAAGGTATTTTCCACGAGTTTCTGCTGCATACACAGTTCTAGCAGGGATAGAATTGGAATAGTGACCTCTGAATAATCCATGTCTTCCCTTGTATTCTGAGCCTCTGAAACTGCCTCTGATTCCTCTATTTTATATAGGGAATTTGGGCTCATTAAAATCGAAATTGCGAAGGACATATGGATATGTTAATTGAATCATATTAATAGAACCGAATATCAATTCTTCATCCGATGAAGACTCTGCCTGATTAGCCAGTTTAGGCTGTGCCGTTTGGTTGGGCGATGCCCGAGGCTTTGAAGTAGATGACATGAAGTCTTCCAGAGTCAAAGACAGCTTAGGCATTGACAGATACTCATCATCTTCTTATTGTTCCTTTATCTTAGAATTGTACCATTTCTTTGAGGATTTTCCCTCTGATGAAGATGGTTTTGCAGCGGCATTCATGGTAGAAGGCCAAATTGGGTTCTTCAATTGTGTTCGCAAAATGGAATGAGTTCGGTTGATCATTTTTCTGACCATCCAATAATCATATTTTTGCGAATTTTTGTTCTTAACTTCTTTCCATTTACCATCCTCCTATGGAACTATAGCAGTAACACATGCTACCTGAGCTGAAGAACCTTTCAGTTTGACTTGTCCCAAATCGATAATTTTTTGCAGGAGGTCCTTGAAATCAAAACACTCTTGAATGTGATGACCCAACATTTGATGAAATGGGAAATAGTTGGGATGGTCTTCATCTTCTTCCTTTTTTGGCCTCTTGGGCCTTGTAAATTGAACCAAATTATTTTCCAGAGCCAAAATGAAATAAACAAGAACTTGTTCATTTAGGAAAGAGTAAAATATTCTTTTCAAATCCTCAAATTGTTTTCGTATTTGATCTCTTTGATCATCTTGATGAAACGACCTCTATTGTTGGCACTCAGGAGGTGGATCTCTTCGAGAAGATGATGGTTTTGAAGTATAAGTAGGTACAAGTGCTTGTTTAAGCATAACTGTATCAGTCTCTGCTTTACCCATTCTCCTTCTTGGAGCAGATGGAATTACACAAGCTTTATCCTTAGTAATTATAAGAGAATCTTCAATCTGTTGAGTGATTGAAGTAAGGTCTCAAAACCCTCATGTGTATTTCACAGGGATCAATGGCGTGTGTAATTCGTCACACAAATTTTCCACACAGATTGGCAACAGTTCTATTTGAGGGAGTGCTAAGATTAAGGAATATGTTAATCCCTTCTAGCGAGCAATGAAATCTAACACCCTTTAATTCTCTCTTTTCTTATAGTTTGTAAGATCAAAAATTGTTGTCTTTGGAAATGTTGAGCTGAATTGAAGAAGGAATTTTAGGCAAAGATCCTCCCATCCGGCAATTAACCGGGATTGCAAGCTTGTGTACCGGACAAAATCTGGTCCTTACAAGGCTCGTATGAAGCATCTGAGTTTCGCTACTTTTTTCTGTTTCGGAGGTCCCATCATAGGATCTCAACAAGACATGTAATGCGTAAAATGGTGTTCAGGATCACCTTTTCCATTGAAAATAGGGAATATAGTGTTCCCAAATCTTGACGGGGGAGGGATTGAATCTACCCATTCAGGGTAAGCTCTTTTTTCTGGTTAAATTTGAGCACACATTCCCTCCATAGATTCCAACTGAGATATTAATGACACAATAGTAGTTATTAACTTTTTAAAAACATCTAGTTGAGCTTGGACATGAATAGGTGCAATGACTGGAGCTGGTACAGACGTGGTGGCTGGTACATTCAACCTCCTTAATTCCTTCATTTCATCCTCCTGTTGTGCAAATCATTTCTATAGTGAGAGCGATTGGCCTTCTCTAGAGTTATGGTATGTAACCTGATTCTTTCCTTCACCCTTTTTATCTCCCTTTAGGAGAGGGGTAAATGGGTCACTTAAAGGATTACCTAGATTCTATGTAATCCTTTGATTTCGTGTACGCACACCTTCTTCATTTGTGTCTGTGCATACAACTTCTTAAGCCCGAACCTCTTCATCTAATCCCTCCAAGTGAGCCTCATCTGGTGGATCAACAATGATGGCATTGATGTCATTGATTGATGCATATTTCATTGCATTTATTCTATCGGCATTTCTGTGATATTTTCTTCTTCCATGTCCTGGATGAGACATTGCCTTTTGTTGATTCGAACCCTCAAGAACTTCTTGGAGAACTGTAATTTGGAGTGAATCTCATGATAATTTGGCTCTTTGTTCCACTTGTGGATTTTTCCCCAATCGATAGAAGACCGACTTTTTCTGAGGAGGGGATTGATGATTTGAAAAAGTCCCCAGTCTAGTAGATTGGGGATATTACTGATGTTCCCTCTCAACTCCTCAAATTCTATTTGTTGATTCTGAGGGTTGGGTTAAAAGAATCCCTGGTCTGGAAAGCTGGGTGGCTCTTGGCATTCTATGTCTGAGACCTACTTAAAATCTCTCCTAATCGTGAGGACTTTAGTCCGGAAATTAGCTGGATGCATCAAAATGCATCCACTTTTATCACCCGGCTCAAAAGGCCGTTGGATGATTTTTTGAACTTCTGTCACTTGGTGATGTGCTTGCTCCAAACGAGAGGCCTGTTCAATATTCTCGTTTTCTTGATGCATGATTAATTAAATAACGTTTTCTCTGTATTATTTATTTTTAGAGGAACTAGTTAAAGCATGTTCTTGGGCATGCTTTTGATTACGAACAGGACCCATTGACTACGGCCAGACATGGGAAATAACATTGCATGAGACCATTTTCGACGGGTTTTGCTGAATGGAGAGTACAATGAAATGTAGTGCTCCATGAACAACCCATCCCCTAATATGAATACCAGATGGGGCATTGGAAATTAACTGGAGAAATCTTCGTAGTGTGCCAAGGCATGAACGATGAAGGGCTCTCTACTTCTTTTCAGCCTTTGGATATCGAGAGACTGATAGAGATGCCAAATCAATCTGAAGCTGTAACCCTCCCATTATCTTAACATGACTTTCATATTCATCATAAGATAATACATTCTTTTTCAACTGACAAATATTTTTCCATATGTTGAGACTAATATCATGAATTCCATCTTCTTTCAACATCTCTGGAATGTCATACTGAGAGTCAGCCAGAGGACAAAACATGACTGGCACTTCATCTTTCGCCAGTTGTTTTCTCATGTTCAGTACTTCCTCTTTATCATTTAATTAATATTATTCTACCTAATTAGACCAGAGTCTGTTATTACTTTTTGCTTCATTGGATTCAATACGATTGGCAGAGAGATCACTAATCAAACTAGATGATGCATGACTTAGGGGTGGTTCGGAGAATGACCTACACCCTGGGCTATCTTCTTATTGAGAAAGTATTTCACCTGCTAATGGTAAAGCATCATACATGACCTGCTTCACATTTTCAAGTGCCTTGAGATAAGAGGGCCTTCTCGTCACTACATTTTTTTAATGGATAATTTTCCAAGCAATGTGAATCACTACTACGAAGAGGTCCTTCGTAGATAAATTCATCATCATGTGGAGGACCACCATGGTGGGTTACAGCAAAAGATGAAACATTCTTCTCCTTGATATTCTGACCACAAATGGGGTTCTTGTGGCTCTCATCTAAAGATGAAACTTCGAGATCGACCAAATTGTCACGAAACAAGCCTTCATGAGGAAGTGTCTAGTGCAGACCTTCAGAATTAATGATCCCACTATTGGGAACTGAGAGAGGATAATCTTAAGTTGCAATAGAAAGTGGTTTGAGTGAATCAAGAACTCTAGAATCGTGTAAGGCCTTGTTACAGATTGGACCTAGATTTCCTAACTATGTTGGGAGGGTATTATTCTTAGACGCCTTCTTACTCAATTTGGCAGGTGTTTGTGACTATTCAACAGAAATGATCAAGTTAGGCTGATTATCTCTTCTCAAACCAGGTGTATGTACCTGACTTGGTTGTCCGTATGATATGAGGGAGTACGCCCCACAAACCTCTTGGACTGGAACAGACATGTGTGTCTGTTACGGAGTGAATGGTTGCTGTGTCACTCCACTGGTAGGGATATATTTCTATGTCTTTCCATGAGATGCTGCTGAAGCAGTTATAATAACCCGGCCGTCATCTAGAATATGAGCAGGGATTTTCTTCTGCTCTTTCACCATTGATAGAATATTCTTGGTGACTTCATCTACCGAAACAGGGATATACGTCCATTCCATGATTGGAGTAGGTGTGTGTTCCTTCTTATGTCCTCCTTTTCCTGTCAATGAATCCTAACAGTACTCATGTGTTGGGGTAGAGAGTTGAGTCTGCCTCCTTCTTGTTGCCGGAACTTTCCGACTAACTTCTCCAAATGCTACCAAAAGAGACTATTGGTAGGCTTGATCAATACTAACAGGTGTATGGGCCTGCTGATTCCACTTCACCTAACGTAGTTGATTAGATCCATCATATATAGTCAGACAGGCCTGCTGATTAGCTCCTGATTTATAAACAGGTGTATGTTCCTGTCTATAGTACTCCGCCGGAATTGCCTGGCGGGATTGGCGTGATGCAGCCAGACGAGTTTGCTGGACAGCTAAATTAAAACGGACGGGTGTGTCTGCCCGCTCATTGCTTGCCACCAAGTTAGGTTGGTGGACCTCTCTAGAGATGTCATAGATGATAACTTGCTCACTGTTGACCAGATTTCACCTCTGGCGATTTTTGTTTCCTGTTCGGGTTCGAGGAACCTGAGCGGAATGCCTGGAGTTGATACCCTCATCATCTTCAGGGTGCACTACCGCACAAGTCTAGTGGCGATTGTTGATGGGAGACCTCAGGAAGGAATCATGTATCCTTGAATTAAGGCCCTGATGGACCTTCTCATTCACCTCCTCTGACTATAGGAGTGAATGGTGATTGCATTCCGGGGATAAGGACCTAAAATGGTTGGAGACAGTAGTTAGCACCGCCTGCTTCTTAATCACTGGTCATCGTTGTCCGGATGACCGGTGTGAGTTGTTCACTTGGAGGGCTTGTCTAGCAGCCTCCAGAGTTGGAATAGTACCGTGTTGATGGTACTCCTTAACCAGCGCATTTGATACCTAGTGTGGAAGACGCTGAGTAGGTGATGTCGTCCTCAGAGAGGATGATGATCTAGTAGAAGTAGCATCAGCGGCATTTGTAGCTGAAGTTTTCACAGCAGACGTATTTATGGGTTTAAAATTGAGAGAAGCCATTTTGAAAATGCATAAGATCTTGGAAAAAAGTGCATATTTGATATAACAGAAATAATAAAGAGAAGTCCGTCCACTACATATTTTTGATGAAAAAACTATGTTATTGATTGCTTTGTTGGCCCTCTCATTGGGTTTTAAATAGGGGCCTAAAAAATAAGTAAAACATCAATTAAACTTGGTTTATGATTTCACATCAGGTTCACCATTTTTTGTTTCCTCTGGAATTGGAGATGACCTTGTTTATTGAAGGTTCATACATTCCAATCAGGTTCTAACAGGGTTTTTCATAGAACCGGAAACATCGAATGATTCCATATCCATTTGGACATACTTTCCAAAGGTAGGTTCTCATTAGCTGTGGACAGATGAGGCTTAGGAATTTGCATTCGTCGAGAGGATGGGAGGTCGGACTCATCGTACTTTTTTTGAGGGGAATTATTTTCTACTCCAGGAATCTCTTTATATATTTAAGTTATGTTCGTGAATCCTTATTACATTACCAAGTATAAAATGAGCTTTCCATTAGATCTGACAATCAATAATTGATATGTAGGAAATTTAGAGAATCTTTTATATGTATTCAAGGTTCTTCATTGATAGAGAATCATTTGTATTTGTTAGAGATTCTTAGTCAATGGTATCCTTCAATACATAAAATTATCTTGGTCATTATGATGACTATACTAGTTTTAAATCCACTCAGTGGGGCACATTAAGTTCATTTTCATTTAGATTTACATGTATTATTTCCTAGTTGGGATCGTACCCGCTGATTGGCTACCTACGTATCCTTTTTTTTGGAAAAGGAATCAGAACCCACATAGTTCGAGTAAGGGAGTATAATGTTTATGCATGATTGATGGCTCAAAGAAAGATTTCATGATAACTTTTAAACTCTAAGCTCACGTGATTCGTGCTCGGAGTGAGGAACAAGAGGTATTGGTGAAACCAGACAATTGTGCCCCAAAAAATGCAATGATATGGGGCTTATGTATGTATGAATTCCCAAAATAGATGAGGATTAAAATTTACTTCAGGGGGGAAATCCAGGAACAAGGTCCATAAAGGTATATGTACTTCATATGATTAGGGTACTCTAACTTGGGGCTTACATCTGAGGAAGGTTCCCAAATTATGAGGGGACTCATGATTGGGTTTTACTCCTAAAGAGGAAGCCCAAATCAAAAGTTAATTAAGACTGGTTAAGAGAAATTAAGACTGGTGGCTCACTCTTAAGAAGGAGGCCAGGTTAAAGGGATTTGAAAACATAAGGGACTTGGGGATTACTCATAAAGAGGATGACCATATTTGAAACTAGGGCTTCCTCCGAAAAGGAATCCTAGGTTAAGAGAATTATGGTTGGGGCTTATCTTGAGGAAGATTCCCATATTTAGGAATTTTAAGACTGGGGCTTACTCCTAAAAACGAGGCCCAAATTAATGAGGACATGGGGCTTACTCCTTAGGAGGATTCCCAAATTAAAGAGAATTTGGGGCTTACTCCTGAGAAGGAAGCCCAAACCAATGAGAACTTGGGGCTTACTCCTGAGAAGGAAGCCCAAATCAATGAGGACTTGGGGCTTAATCCTGATAAGGAGGCCCAAATCAATGATTCTATCATCTTAGAGGATGATGTTGAATGAATGAACCCTCTAACTTTAGTAATATAAAGATGTGTAAATCACTAGGTTTTGAGAGATGTTCCACGGAATTCCTTTTAGATAAAGAAGTCAATCAAGAAAACATGCCATAAATGGCTTTGAAGAGTGTCTTGAAGACTGAATCCAGAATAGGAGAGGTGGAATGGCATAAGAGGGGTTAAAATGGGCAGGAAGGGAACCCAAAAAATAGAAGGGCGTGCAAGTCCTGGAAGGTGTGCAGGTACTGCGTGGGCGCGCAAGTCCTAATCGTGTAGGTATACCTGCGCGACACATGGGTACTTTCACGATTGTTAACCAGTAAGGTAATACTTGGGTGATCCTTGACCAAAGCCTTTAGAATTATCCCTAGGTACTTCCAGAAGATTGGTGCACAAGTTTCAATGAGTAGGTAAGGAGGAGCGCAAGTGTGTCCATTTCCCTTAAGGGTAAAACACTTAGGTGTTTAAGTTTTAGTGAATTCTAACACATAGACCTTATTCCTCCTGTTTAGAACTTCCATTCTAGGTAAATAATTACCTTAGAAGTGTTCGGAGGACTTGAAGAAGAGACTTGGGTGTTCAGAGCTCTGTATCTGAATTCTGAAAAATTTCCCCCTTTCAAATGGGGGGCCCGCCGGGGGTATTTATAGGCTGGAGAAGACCTTGGGCGATTTTCAAAGAGGGAGTGCAAGTCACCTACATGACCATTTGGGCGGCGCACAATTATACTTTCGCGAGCATGCTGAAACTTGCACGACCTATGGGAAATGTTCTCCTTGTTCATCCCTTTCTCTTTTTTATGGTTATTCAAAGGATGAATCTTCTTTGTTTGAGGTATTTCCCTTTTCATTTCGTTTAGACTCTGTGACGAAAAAAGAGCGTCAACAGTGTGTATACTACCCATGGATTTAATTATTATTATTATTATTTTTAGAAAATTGGTATTTAGATATAATTTGTAGGATCTCCCTTTCATTGGGTTTATAGTTCAAAAGTTACCAAATTAGTAAACAACTTTTGTCACAATTTTCATTCTTTCAGATGTATATTATGATATGCACCTATATTCTTTCATGAGGTGTATATATAGAACACATAAAATGAAATATAATGCATTTCTCTATAATCATGGTATTTTATATTCCATTTTATGTTATTACTTCTTGGATCTTATGATTCAAGGTAAAAAAAGCAGTAATAAAATTTATGTCACAATATCATCATTTATCGAGATTGTTTATGATTATGATTCCATTGATGAAATATTGTTATATATATCGTCAAAATTCTCCTGAATTTTATTATAATAATATTATTTATGATATATTCATGTAATGGTAGTATTTTTACACTCATTGGTACTTAATGTAATTAAGAAAATGTTTTTATGAAAATCCAAATTTATTTCTCTCTTCAGTCAGAGATATATGTTCCTTAAAAACATTGGTTTTTTAAAAAACTAAAACTTTTTAAACTATATTTTAATCTCATTTTAAAGGAAAATAATATCAATTTTATTATATTTCAAAAAATGTTAAATATGGTTTTGATATGTTCCTCTATATATTATTATGTTTAGGATCAAAGAAAAATGTTTTGAAAATGATTTATATTTAAAAAAGACATTTTCAAGAATAAAGGATAATTTCCTAAAGAAATGTTTTAAATGATTTTTAAATATTAATTCATGAGTTTTAAAAGTTATTTTTTGAAGAAAATTATTTTCAAAATGTTTTATATGTTAAAATATTTATTTTCAATGAAAGGTTATTTTTATTACGAAATTATGCAACTAATCTTTCAAAATCCTTCTCCATCTAAGATGTCATCCTTTGATATAGTTTATGATTTAATGGTAATATGATCCTATTAAAACATTATTATTATTTCTTTAAATGTTTTATGTTTAATATGACAAGTTTTTATTAAAAACCGGTTTCCCTTCCACAGGTTATACCATGAAAAAATGATTATGAAACCCACATCATTTCAAAGGATATTTCTACAATGAAATGAATTTGAATCATATATATGATCCATAGGTTATGATTTTATAAAGTTTTTGCAACTCAAATTTCATTTCATGGGTTATTATATGATGTTTATGAAATCCATCTCTTTTTATGGGTTATGTTATGACAAATGATTTATTGTCTTGTAGTACATGTATGAATGATTTCATTATGTGATTGGTGGGACCAATATATCCCTCTAATTAATTTGGTAAAAAATTATATCTCATGATATTAACATGGATAGAATGGTAATTTTACCTTATTCATTAAGGGACTTTGACCACTAAGATTTCATAGGGAGTGAACCTTGACTACTAAGATGGTTTTGGGAGTGAACCCATTCCACAATAAGGAAAGGGATGTGACTAGTGATAATGGTGTGTCCCTCCCCATAGGTTAGCCCCCATGAAGTACCCAGATAATTTTTTTCAATGAGACTTGACTTATAGGTAATGATTTTATATGCTTATTTGTATCCCAATAATTCTATGTATTATTCCAATGATGTGCTCTCATGACTCATATTCAATAATTTCCTTAAGATTTATTTCTTATGAACTGGAAATATTTAGGCCCTGATTCATGTTTACATTTTTTTATATTAAGGGTATGATTTTCAAATGTTATTCTCTTATTATCATACCATTATATTTATTTCATGCTTAAATATATTCCATATTTACCCTTACTGAGTATTTAACCCCACCCTTTCTTATGTTTCCTTTCCATAAGTTATGAAGATAAGTTTTCAGTAGGGAATTTTTATGAAGATTACATAGAGGAAATATCTTTATAGGTGATGTTGAAGATCATTCAAGATGTTATAGTATTGTGTTTCCATGTTTCCAAAGACACCAAACTATTACAGTCCTTGGGCATGTTCATTTTTAATGTGATGAATATTCACCTAAAATGATTTAATATCCATATTTGTTAAACCTTTTTCACAATAATAGTTATCCTTCAATCATCTTACATAATTAACATGTTCTATTTTAGTACCATTAGCACTTTAACATGGCTTATCTATATAAATTTAAATTAAATTTATTAATTGAATGATATCAGGTTCATATATATTACCATATGAATATGAAGAATGTATGATTCATCATTATGTAATTTATTTTACTTTATACATGTAAGAACACTTCTTAGTTTATATTCACAGACTAGATTTTTATAGACATCATTGCTGGTGGCCTACTAAGATTTATATCACACCCTATTTGGGCCACCATTGGTACCCGAACATATTGTATGATCACAAGTACAGAAACGGAGAAGAATCTAAACTTGGAAACATCACTTGCTTACATGATTTCACATAGTGATTGGTACTAGAGGACTAATATTGTGCTCAGGATGATTGGATTGTTTTTAGGGTTTTGGTTATTTTTTATATCATGTAATATAAGGATTTCTTGCTTCCCTGTATGCATGTTTCTCTATTTTGTATATACATTTAGTACATCATCATATTTTGTATATAATTATATTTTTCTTATAATATGATTATTATTGATGGATTTTTATTCTTTACATCTATTTCAATTTTGATTATTCATTATCATGGTTATTCAATTTACTGTTATATTACCTCTGTATTACACTCTGACTAGATGTCATATTTTTCCCACTTCACACCCTAGGTCTTTGGTACTAGTCAGTAGCCTCTAGAGTACATGGCAGATTTCTTGAGGCCATTTGGGGCACCATTGGGTGGCTTCTAGGTCAGGATGTTACAATGTGGTATCAAATCATTTTCTTTTATTTTGACATATTGTTTGGAGAAATTTTGGTAATAGACTAGGCACAACTTAGAACTTGGTTATGATTCATGCCTAGGAGTAACTAACCCACATTCAGGGTAAATACCATGTTTCATGGGAATGGGAAAATGTGTTCATATTTTTCTTTATTATAGTTGATATAATTTCACTATTGAGTGATTCACCTGAGTAAAAATATTTTGACATGATTTATTGATATTATTCTTTGGTCTGGTTCAACATGGGGTATTTCTACATGCATTATTATAGGCACCTAAAATTGACAGGTCATACACATTCCATTCCATATTGGTGCATTTTTCTACTTTCATTGCTTTTGTAAACTATGATTTTTGAGTGATCCATGGTTTTTCATATATTTCTATGCTTCTAAAATATTATGATGGGTATGTAAATTAGTAATTTAAAATTTAATAATCAATAAAAATATTTTCTTCTTGTATAGGTTGATGTTGGCATCTTAAATAGCTAGTTTCTACCATTGAAATCTATATACCCCTGGTTACATGAGCTCTAATTAGGCTATAATCAAATTATTACCAATTTAAATTACATGGTGTGTGGGACCTTATGAATTTTGGAAGGTAATTCAATGATTCAGGACATCATATTATACCCATCACATTCTGATACCAATTTTATGGGGGTTAATTAGAATTAAATGAGTTCAAATTTTAGTTATAAGGTGTATGATACATTGTTAACCAAGAATTGAAATCCATTTAATAGAAATTTATTGTATTTTTATAAGCACATAAAGAGTTAAAAAGAAAATATAGACCTATAAAACGACATGGTTTCTAAATAATTGAGTGTCTAGCTTCAATTTGAAGATATTTTTCCTTTCTGAATTACAAATGAACATTCCATATGCCAAAACCCATATAAATTAATCATGAACACTTACTAATACCCTGACCTTCTATGTGGGTAGTTGGCGTAGTATAATTTTGAGATAGAACCCTCTTATTATAAACATTTTCCTATAGTTATTATATCTATTTCAAAATAATATTTTGAATTGTGTGCTTAGAATTGTAGAGCTATGACACCAAAATGTCCTCTAGTCATGCACCACGAGGGTGGAAATAACTATGATCTCGAGATAGTGGTTCCTGATCCACCAATCTTACCCAAAATACTACCATAAGAGGGACCACTTAATATACCTAGACTAGGAACTAATATTCATCTTCATTAGGGGTTTCAACATTTGATACAGTCTCTGTAGGGATCTTTATGAAGTGAACCTAATATGGTTGATCTAACTCATGAGTTTTAACTACATCATCCTCGCATATTTTTGAGGGGTGGAAGTCCTCAACCTGATGAGTCTTGGAAAGATGCAGTTAATTTTATCTTCAAGTATCTAGAGATGCTTATAGAGAGGAGGGTCAAGCTTTTTAACTACCTACTTTATGATTCAGTGAAGAGTTTGTGGGATATGATCACTCAAGTTGGTCTTCATTAGCTCATGGTGTGGGTAGAATTCAAAACTACTTTCTATGATTACTTTTTATCTTAGAAATGAAGACATAACTAAGACAAATAGTTCATGTGCCTAGAGTAGGATGATATGTCTACATGGAATATTCATCATGTTTTAATGAGTTCAATGCTTTATACTACTTATAACAAGTGATGTGCTATCATGAGTGAGACATTTTGGGGATTCACCGAAGTATTTCATCCGCTTACAGGTGAATGTGTTATTCCTATATAAATTTTACGATATCATCAATTAGGATATTATAATTGAGAAAAAACATGAGAAAATAAAATAGTATTAGCAACATAGGTTCAGTGTTGAGATAGGGAAATAATTCTTCCAGTGGTAGGAAGTGTAGCCTTGATATTTATCATCAGATTAGTGGTGTCCAAATTATCTACACCGAAAGCTCCATTATATGCCATCAATATAGATATAATGGACATCAGAAGCCTCATTGTGATAGAAACCCTGTTCATTTCAATTCTTGTGTCCATATGGGTAATATTGAAATATTATATTAGAGCTTTGCATGAGCTTCTTCTATAAGATGATACACATTAGCTTCATCTTCAGGAGTAGGATTAGTTTCACCCCATGAGGCTTGGGTTATTGTAGAAATTACTGAATATTATGAGTAGGAGGTCATGGATGTAGTAACTAGACTTATAATTATCAGTGACAGAAGAGTGGACCTAGTCAGGGTAGTCCAACAGTATAACAAGGCCTTTAATTGGGCCAGTTGGATGCATTATAGCTGATACTAAAGGATCAGAGTGTATGACCATCAAATATACGAGGTACTATTCTAGTATCCTCTACTATAATATCCAATTTATTCAACACATGTGACTCTCACTCCTTTTTCTCTTTGTTGACTGTAGAAGTTCTTGAGATGGAAATTTTATACTTTTGTGGGGTGATGACCATGGACTCCCCTTTGGATGTGTCGTCAGAGGGAATAATCCAATTCTAGGACATCGACTTATTGTCGGAAGTTATCCCTTCATATGGTACCTCTTCATAATCAAGAAGATAGGTTTTGATGTAATTCATGAAATGGATTTCTTGGTTCCATATCACGCCTATGTAGAATTTTATCACTGTAGAATATTGTTTACCTCACAATAGGGTGGAACATTTCATTATAAGGGTGAGTAGGATGTCAAGGCCAGTGGAGTTATACTATAGCATTGTAGTATAGGTGTAGTGACCATCCATATTGATAGTTTTTTTATTGAAGATAAGGGTTTATATCAGGATGACTTCCCTTTCATATTAGATCATTTTAGGGATGTCTTTCCCAAATATTGTTTTTGGATTACCACTTGAGAGAGAGGTAGAGATTATAATCAAGCTCATTCCTAGAGCATCTATAGTGTCTAATCCTTTATATAAGATGACACCAACTAAGATCCAAAAGCTTAGGAGAGAGATAGAAGATTTATAAACAAAGGGTTTTATCCAAAATAACACTTCACCATTAGGTTCACCAATTACTTTCACCATGAAGTAGGATGGGACCCTTAGGGTATACATGGACTAATGAAGGTAGAACCATATTTGGGATAATGATTTGAATAAATTTCTATATATATATATATATTATATTTGTAAATTAATATGAGGATCTAGGGAGTTCTCAAAGATCAAACTGATATCGAGCTATCATAATGTGTGACTAAATCTATCAAATATTCAATATATGGATTTCTAAAGTTGGTACAGTCTAGATTAGTACTTGGTTTTTCCATTTTTTCATACGAATGAGCCTACTATTTTCATGTATTTTATTAATAGGGACTTCCCTCCCTATTTTGATTTATTTTTCATGGTTTATTGGTTGAAAACATAGTGTATTCTCTTGCTCAGAGTGACCATGCTAAGTATATTGACATAATTTTGATCAGATTGATTGATCAACGTCTATATGATATGATTTATAAGCCCTACTACTTTATCTAAAAGTCTTTCTTTATGTGTCATACTATCTCAGAATAAGGAGTATTAATTGCCCATATAAGGTGAGTGTTATGGTATCCTTGGAGCAACCCAAGAATGTGTTTTCTATATAGATTTTATTAGGGATGAAAGGATATTAGAGGAACTTAATATATTACTTCTCATGAATTTATTCACCTTTTACTGGTATTATAATTAAGGGTTTGATGTTCATATGGTATAATGTGGGTGAGGAAGACTTTCTTGAGTTGAAATAAAGGATTACTATGGCACCAATTCCGCTTTTTCATGAACCTAGAAGAGGGTATATGGTTTTCTATAATAAATTAGTCATTAGGATGGGTGTAGTGTTGATGTAGGAGAATATAGTCATTGTGTATGGATTAATATCATTGAGAATTCATTATAATAATTACCTAACACATGGCCTTGAGCTAGAAACAATTGTCTATGCTTTTCATTATTGGATACATTATCTGATGGGAGGATTATTTTGGGTGTTTACAAACCACAAGAGCCTCACATATATCTTTATAAAACATGAATTTAATTTTAGATAGCAAGGATGGGTAAAATAATTTCATTATTTTTATTTTGATATTGCATATACACCTGTAAATGGAAATACAGTGGAAGATGTGAGGAGATAGAAAAATTAGATCGAATACATACATGAATCAAATAATGAATGGAAATTGATGGAACTATTTTATAAGATAAATCTAGAGTTTCATGAGAGTTAATAGATGCGTTATATTATATCCTTAGTAGTTAGATATTTACTCTTTGATATGGTGATGTGAAGGAAATTATTAGATCTTGAAGTCTTGGTTCTTTAGGAGAGTATTTTGGGTGGGGACCTACCTTTAGATTGATTTTTTAATGAAGAAGAAATCCTACATATACCTGATAATCTATGTTTTCCTATGAGTATGATGGATGAATTGATGTAAGAGTTCCACACTTCTTTGTTGAAATTTCATCAGGTAATATCCTAGATATATTGTGATATGATTCATCAGTATTGGTGTCCGATGATGAAGCATTATATAATATGTTTTATGGTTTCCTACTTGTCAGAAGATGACGGTAGAGCACTAATGTCCTAATATCTTGTTATATCCATCACTAGATCAATAAGGGAAATGGGAGGTTGTTTCAATTGATTTTATATTTTGATTACAAAGGTCGCCTTGAGGTAGATACATTTTTTGGGTAGTTATGGATGGACTAAAAAATGTATCCCACTTTTTTCCTATATGAGAGACTTCCTCAGTTAACGATCCAAGAAGAATGTTTGTCCATGAGATTATATGGCTACATGGGTTCCATCATAATATTATTTTATATAGTGATTCTCATTTTACATCGATATTCTTGAAGGCGTTATAATGATTTATGGGGAAACATGTGATTTTGAGCACATGCTTTCATCCATAGACCAATGACCAGTCAAAATAGATAATACAAAGTTTCATGTACATGCTCTAGGAATTAATCCTTAATTTTAATGGTTTTGGTATAATAATTTCCCTCCCTTTGAGTTCACCTATAATAATATATATCAGGTAAATATTTATATGGTTCTGTATGAGGCTTTGTATGGTAGGCCATGTTGTTCACCCCTATACAAGTTAGAGGAAGGATACATAGTGCTAAAAGGTTCTTGTGTTATGTTGGATACTACATAGAAGCTATAGTTAATAAAAAACATATGTAAACCACTCATTCTATATTGAAGTATTATTATGCTCTTTATCGACGATCGTTCGAGTTTGATGCTGAAGATTGTATTTTCTTACAGGTATCACCCATAATTGGGCATAGATTGTAATTGATTCAAGTAATGATGTCCACTAATTATGTAGAATCATTTGAGACTCTATATAGAGTCAGGTCAGCAGCCTATTAGTTGCTTTTACTATAGAGGCACTATGCCATTCATGATGTCTTCAATGTTTCACAACTTCACCGTTACCATGGAAACTCATCTCATACTTTTGATGCCAAGGATTCTGAGTTGTATGATGATCAATTTTTAGGAGTATACCAAACCCATTATTTTGAAGAGAATTAAGGCTCTCTAAGGAAGCTCTATCCCTTTAGTATGGGTTATAGGGAATTAAGATTGGTTAAATGATTACACATCAGACTGGGAGGCCGATGTACATGCTTGGTTTCTGGAGTCATTATCAGATATTGTATTACCATCCTCAAAAGGCAAACTTGGGGACAAGTTCCTTTAACATGGTAAGATTTTATGAACTTCGATTTACCTTCAATTATATATCCTTTCTATTTTTGGTAAAAAAACATTTTTTAATTCTATATTAGCATAAAACAAGAAATAACGCCATAAAGGGAGTATTTTTTGTTTTGGAAGAAAGGTTGAAGGGGATAGATCATAGCCATATGAAAAGTACACAACATTTATTTAAATACATGATGTGTATTAAATTAATTTTTTGTAATGGTCAGGTCTGAATAATTTTTTAAGTGTAATGAACATTTTCTAGAAGGTAAATCCAGAGGAGTATATGAAATGTAAAGCATTTAAATTCTATATAAAAGTCATGATTTTTTTAAACGAGTGGTATCACATTATTTTCAATTCTTCTCTCCTCTATTTCCATTACATAGTATGAGATCACTTCCATAGAATCTCATATTTCACCTAATATCTTGGCTTTGATCATCTCCCTCCATCCAGAATCTGATTCGAGCTCTATCTATCACATTTTTTATCCACCAGTAGGTTCTTCTACCCATAGGCTAATTTTTACATTTTAGTTTCTCTCGACGATGCTATACTATTATTGGATAGAATTACCTATTTTCAGGGTGTTCATCCATTCTTTCATTTTCATCCAATCATGGACAAACAAAGGGCCAATACTAGATGGGGAGAGTCTTATAGGCATAAGGTAGGTGTTCTATGAATTTTCCCTAAAATATTATCATTTATAAATTTCTTTTGATATGCACATAATGGTTTCTCCAGAAGATCAAACTTAAATTTATATGCCTTTTTTATAATAATTGTGCTCATATTCTAGATCAATTTATATATAATTTCTTCATGTCTTTAGAGGTTGCGACCTCAATGGTGTCCAACCCAAATATGTTTCCATAATTTTTAATCCTTTTAACCCTTGTTTTTATTATCTAAGACACTATATGGGTGTGTTGGATTGGCCCTGATTATGGTAATCCCTTTTTAATTAAAATGAAAAATGAGTTGATAATGGCTATCACATGTTTTTTGTAAAAAATTATCTGTTGAAATTATATGTTATGTATTTATTCTTTATTAATGAATCCTTAAATGGTTAATTGGATTATATATGTATATACATCAATCAGAATTATTCTGATAGTTAATGGAACTTAGTTACATGCCCTTAATTGACCTTATCACAAGGTACGAAAGGAAGTGGAATGATCTAAATTTATTAATTATTATCATGAGTATTACATTACCGAAATTGAGAAAATAATCATGTATAAGTTTCCTATTGCATATATACATTTTTAAAATTGTGGGAGTGTTCGTACTTGATATATCCATGGATTCCCAAGCCAATTCCTTGATAACTCAAAGGAAGCCACTCCATTTCATGGTTATAATTTCCAACAAAGATACACACCATGTATCATTGTGGTTGTCTACTATAATAAGACCATCATGACACCATAGAATCCCTTCTATATCTCATTGGATATATGGATGCATTTTATATACTAATTGGATCCAGTTTGATGTCATCAGACACACAGATCTATGGATTCACACCATTGAGACAAATCTTTTATAGCCTCATATTATAATTGATGAGATCCATGGACTCATTTAAGATATTTTAAAGTGGAATTCATTGGTAAATCCCCTTGTATTCCACTCATAACATTTATCTCTAGTATTCAAGAGTTACCACAATGCATTGGCAGACCTATGAGGTCCCTGATTTATTGATTCACCTTGGATCCTATTTAATTATTATCATGATCTATTTTAGTTCAGTTTTCATGGTGACATGAATTATTTATATAAACTTAACCTAAATGAATTATTTAAATATAAAAGTCATGTGAATGTTCCAAAAATACTAAAATATATCACAATAATAATGTAAGAGTATCTAAGGTGAACCAAGGAATCCTTGACCTTAGGGGTCATCCAAATCAGAATACCCTACCATAAAACTAACCCTTAACAGTGCTAGACATTTCCTTTATTTGTGCTAGAAAAGTACTAAATACATGAGTGATAATAAAATCCCATTACTTTTATTTGAGTTGAAATGCGATGATAAAGGGGTCATTTATCAGTGCTCAAAAATTACTGATAAATAGACACATGAAATGTTGTATAATCCAAATCATATTTTTGTTTGATAATGCCAAAATATGAAAAAAAAATTATAAATTGGATTACTATCCATGGAACTAGAAATGTTCATTGCCTTATCCCCAAGTGTAACACCAATATTTTTCATCATAATGGAGTAATTTTTTTAATTTTTATAGAACGTATAACCATTAATTTTAAAACCAATGTAATATATAACATTTTCATTTAGACCTCTGGCTAGACTTTGAGGTCGTTAGACAATTGAATTCAAATTTTTATATAACTACTTATTAATTTGGTCTTTGAACTATCCTATAAACTGTTGATTATGTATATTTGATATCCATCCTTCATCCCTTGATGGATTCAAATATCTATGAATTTCATTATGGGCATCAATGTATATATCACCATCTTTACAATTATGTAATATGTAAAGATGTTATTTCTCCCGCTATATCAAGTTAATTGAAACAACATCTATTTTAGAAATCCCTTTGCCCATAAGGTGTTAGTTGTGACGAGACTTTGGGAGACCCATGCTTTCAATATCTGATAGGTAATCGGTATATAATTCAATAGATTCTTAAACAATTTATCATTTTACAATACAACAATCTGGACAACTTCAATTCATGACAAAATCATTGAAAATATTCATATATTATTCTATGGGGTACATCCATATGTAATGGACTTGATTATATAGTTGAACCTCTCTATCTAAGTGAACCATCAGGTGGACCATTATATCAAATAATAATGGTGGTAAGAACATCTCTAATTCACATAATATGTCTATAATCTCTTTATTAATGATGGAAAAATTCACAAGGTCTATAAATTTTCTGTATATGGAATTGAAAAATATGTAGAGTCTAGTTAATTTATTTCATACATTTTTATGAAGAATGCAATCAAAAGAAACATGAATTAAATATTTCATCAAAACATGGAAGTATTGTGATTTAAGTTATTGTAACTTCAAATTAGTCATTGAAATGAAATTATTTCTATTTGATGAATACCCCTGTGGAAATTATACACTAGTAAGGAAAAGGAAAAAGTTAAAATTTTCTTGTCTTGATAGAGTGTAAGCAGCTGGTGGAAGAAATGTATGCCTTTTACCCTTCACCGATGCGATCACCTACCTTATCCGCATTTCAACTAGGTACAACCTAGCCTTGATTCCATATTTTATTTTTTTTGTGAATAATTAGTTTCATGCCAATAACACTATCAAATACATTTTTTTCTACATATGTGATGTCAAGAAAATTCCTTACATACAAATAATTTCACCATCGAAATTCAAATAAAATTGATCTCTTCTTCCAACCTGATTTTGTAAGGTTTTCTAAATATGGTTTACCTAAAATATTGTCAGTATTTATTAATTTTTTATATTATTGATTTCCCATTGCTGGAGATGGAGTATTCCCTTTTATGATATTCCCATTGAATGCTGTCATCTAGGATCAGTATTTATGTCATCGAGGTAAAAATTTCTAGTGTCCAAAAAAAATCTTTGAGGAATGTTTCAACTGAATAGAGTATGTACATTTTTCAAAAATGGGACACCCCCACATTCTTTTAATTCTATTGCCTGATAAATTTACATAAGATGAAATGACATTTATCATTAAGTAAAATATAGACCTCAATGTCAATTCTTAACTTCTGTGAGCATCATGCATTGTATCACCTGTATCACACATCATTTTCAGATCTTCAATCAATGGAGCCAAATATATATCAATATCAATACCAGGTTTCTTTGGTATAGATATATTTAAATACAAGATAATGTATTTTAATTTCATGCATCACCATGGAGGAAAGATATAATTTACCAACAAAATGTAAAATGTTATATGAGTAATACTTTGTACACCAAAAGTATTTATCCCAACTGTTGATAAGAAAGAAAAATGTTTTTCAGCTCATTTCCAAATTGGGGAAACTCATAATAAATTTTCTTCCACTATGGTTAATTTTCTAAATGGAATAGGATCCAATATTTAATTCTTGTATATGCATTCCCAGTTAATTTTTTTATGGTTACTTAACATCTATATAGTCTTATGAACTGTGGAATGATAGGAAATTACCATATATATTTTGAAGGACTTGATTCATTTCCCTTGAATCGATATGTACCACAAATAGATAATTTTATGAGTGATTCATGGTACATTAAAAAATTATTCACTCATTTGGACAAACATGTATTATCTAGAGGAACATACATCACTCATTTGGAAAAACATGTATTACCCAAATAACACCTCGTTCGATAATCTTATGACTTCAAACACACCTAAAAGTCACTAAAGGATGGTTTAAACATTGGGTTCAAAAAACCATAAATGGGATCCCCCCCCCAAATAAAAACAATTAGTACCAAAGGTCGAACAAAATTCTAGCATAGCCTTTGGTGTTAATGGACATGCAGACCCAAAATAATCATTACCTGATATAGGTATACCGGTTAGACAATAAACTAGGGAATAAATGATGCAATAGATATACAGACACACATATATGTCACACCATTATAAAAAATTACATATAGTCTATAGTAAATATAAAATAGATAAAAACCAGATATTCAAATATAACATGAACTATAAAGGCACCATAATGATTCCAAAAGTGAAGGCCTAATGTGACAAAACCTCATGTTCTTAACTAAGGATGAACCCATTGAATCTAATCCATAATAAAACTAAGGACCATAGTGAATTCTAAGAGGAAATACATATTATGATACATATAATCAATAGGGGAACATACATCACCCCAGTATCGTGGTTCCTAAAAAATAGCATCTGAAGCTACATGTCCACGGAGGTGTCCATGAAAGGTGTCAACACATATATAATCATTAGGGAACCACCAATGTGCCTCAAATATGTATCAAATAAACAAGAATATAGCTGAAAATATTCTTCCCTATGCTTGGATGGGGTGGTAAGGTTGGAGAGGGGTTCATGGCGTGGTCGCGGGGTCACGTGGTGAAGTCCTCAGGCCAATGATTTACCCGTATTTTCTTTGTCACGTTGTGTGCCAATTTCGAAATTGTATAATAAAGAGTATAAATGAAAATTTTTATAGATTTATATACACATATGAAAAAATAGTAATAATATATAAAACATTTAAGTAAAGTGAAAAGGAATAAATCTAAGGTTCAATGTCAGATATAAAAAATTGATCATACATCGGTAGTCTTTAAAAACAACGGACCACAAATTGTTACCTAAACTAAAGATCATAATCAAATTTTAAACAATGGATCATAAACAAATTTTATATGAATAAATCAAAAATGAAACCAAAATTGCACAAAGAAAATAAGAAGGCCTACCTCACTAAGTTGAAGAAAATCCCACACCAACTTCAGAAACCATAACTACAATCAAACATGGAATGTTGGACAAGCTGTTATAGAAAAAAGTTTTAGTTGAGTGGTGCGATTCGACCTTTGATTCACCAAGGAGGAGTGTCGGCTGTTGTTGTAATATGTGGAAATCTTATATATCGTGACGGGTTTGCAAATGCTTAAGGTTCTTAAAATTTACTAGGACACTTTTATCAGTGCTTACAAATAAGGGCTAATAAAGAGTCATTTTACCTGCACGTATTATCTTTATCAGTGATAAATAAGTGCTCATAAAATAAATATTTCTCAGTGATAATGTTATAACAAAGAAAAATATAAATTTTATAAGCGCTTATTACTGAAACGCTGATAAAAGATTTATAGTTATAATTATAAATAATTTTTTTTAATATTTATATATAATTAATAAATATATATAATTATAAATATAATACATATATTCCTTTTAAAATATATTTATTAAAATTTTATAATTATTTAATTATAATTATAGAAATAATTTTAAAAAATAATATTTATATCTTTATATATATTTATATAATTATACTTATATATTTAATAAATATATATTGATATAAATATAGTAAATACATTCATTATTTATGATAAATTTATTAAAAATTTAATAATGAAATATATATAATTATATAAGTACTTTTCAGAAATATTTTTTTATTTATAATTATAAATAGATAAATGTATTAATACAATAAATTTACATTTATAAATATATTTATATATAATCATTTTGTCAAAAATATATTTTTATCTTTATTAATGAATATATACTTGTATGTTCATGAATATTTGTTAAAAATGAGTGAAATTGAATAAATTAAGAATAAGTACCCTTTAACAATATTGAAAAAATGGATATGTTTTGTGTGTTTGCATTATAATATATATGAAAATGCATTAATTATGTATATGTAAAATCTATATAACAGACATTTGATTTATATATTAAATTAAAAAATCAAATGATATTCAATTATATACTGAGTGCTAAGAAATTTCTCAATAATTTTAATTCATGTTAATTTTTTTATTATAATCCATTATTCAAAAAAAATATATATATAAATAATGTAAAGAGTATAAATATTTTCTAATATATAAATATTATTTATATATATTAATATATATCTATATATTTAATAATGTATAATCAATATATTCACATTTATCAGTAATTAATTAATTAATAAAATTTGTAATTTTTTTAATAAAATCATTTTTTATTTTTTATTTATTTAATTATTTCATTTTATTTATTCAAACCTTTATTGTGCTAAAAATTTTCTAATTGAATAAATATTTATCAGGGATAAAAATAAATCATCGATAAATGGTACCCTTTATCAGCGCTAAAAATAAAGCACTGATAAAAGATACCCCTTATCATCGCTAAAAATAAAGTGTAGATAATGATACTCTTTATCAATGATAAAAATAATGTTATGTTAAAGGTTATCTTAATCAGTGCTAAAAATTAGTTATTGAAGGATAAATTTTTCAGCTAATTCTTTAGTGCCGATAAACATTTCATTCATGATCATTTTTTGTAGCAGTGATAAATACGAGAATTATTAATGGCCATTTTGGTAGTAGTGATACTAACTCATGTAGTCGAGAAATAAAGTGTACATTTGTAATCCAAGGGGATTTAACATTGAATTCAACTATAGAAGAACCTAAATATGTCTATAATTAATGTCCATAGTAATATCAGACTAAGAATGACTCGGCCGAATCTGGTAAATCCATAAAACCATGTGTCTGAATATATGAAGATGGATCCAAGGAGTGTATCCAATCCATCCAATGGCCTAAAGGCCTTAATTTTTTATTGATTTTTGATAATCCACCTTTCAAGGGGTGAGGTGGAACCCTTACAAGGCCCGTAGGCATAAGTATTACATGGCCTGTAGGCCTTTAGAGGAATTCATTGCCCGTAGGCTTAAAAAATTACTTACAAACCATACTAACTACTTGAAACTGCTCTTCCCCAGCATCTTCGTTGTGAAATTAGCTCTACAACATATCATGGCTATTTGGTTGGGCTATCCCATGCATGCATAGGCTTGTCCCGCTAGTAGGTGTCATACCATCTTATTCTTGCAATCCGTGTAGCTTCAACTATGCTGAAGTCTCCTTGCTCATCCTCTTATAGAGCTTGTCCCTATAGGTTTTCTGGTTTGCATCCTCACTTATGGTGACCTGAAGGCCTTGATGTGGCTCTAAGGCCTTACTGGCCTGAAGGTTTGGGTATCCTGAAGGCCTTAAATGACTTGGGGACCAAATTAGTGGCCCGAAGGCCCAAACGGGGGCAAATTCTCAGTTACTACAGTTCCAAACAGTGTCCGCTACAGTAACCTCTACAGTACTGTTTACAGAACTTCAAAGTTCCCACTATAGCACCTGCTACAATGCCTATTACAGTATTTCTATAGTACCCCTCAGAAATTGTGCCTCCTCTTGGATTTGATCCCGGGTTGCCTGGATGCACTTAAGAGTCCTCACAAACCGGAATGAGGCTCATGTAACCATGGAGTGTATCCAAGGAATCCTAATATCCAAATAGATAGTGAAGTGATACAACAATGTCATGATGGGACACATCTTGTAGAAAAATTCTATGTTCCAATGTGGGTGTCTTCCTTGGAAATCATCACCTTGAATCGGAATTTCATCCTATGAGTGGTCTAGGTATTCCCTCGGGAATCCAAGGTTGGCTCAAGCATGACCACTCCTATGATGATAAAAAGGTGAATATGAAATAGGAACCCCATATAATAATATTTACTAAATGTAGGCCATGTAATACTCAAGAAAATAAATAATATATTAGGTTTATTCCATTACCTTTCATCAAAAGTGGCATGGTCAATCGAGGACATGAAACTAGGTTCCATTAATTATATGCAATGGTCCAAGTGATGTATATTAATATATGATTCAATTAAGCATATAAAGATTCATTAATTAAGATGAAACACTTACCATAGAAGGTCAAGTTATCATTGTATACAATAAAAATGTTCTAGACATTATACAATCATTTTTTATTTTAATTTAATGGACATACCATTAGCACGATGAAGGCCAAGACACCTGAATGATGTCTTACAAATTCCTAACATGTGTCAAAAGGCTAAAAAGGAAATCTCTCTAATTGGGGTGGATGTTTCTATGGTCACAAAATCCAATGACATGAAGAATATTTATGGAAATGCATCTAAAATTTGAACACAATCATTATAATACAGGCATATGAATTTTAGGAGAAACGCCAGGTAAAAACGGTGTGTGAACATCAACAAAAGTTTATAAAAGAAAACAATTTTAGGGAAAATTCATAAACCACCTACCTTATTATTGTGACACATTTATTATCCAAAATCACCCCTTATTTTTTCCAAGATTGGAAGAAACCAAAATAATGGTTGAACACCCTAAAAATAGGGGACACAAAACTATATCAAAATTACATCGTCGAGAGAAAGGAAATGATGAAATAATCCCAAGGACTACATAAATTACCATTAGCTATCCAATGCGATATAAAATGATAAAATAATATTCCAAATAAGGAGACATGATCAAATTCTATATTTTCATAAAAAGGGACCTTTTGTGAAAGTGATCTCATGATGTGAGAGGGAAATAAAGGAGATAAGGTAAAAAATAATGGAGTTATACCCCTTTAAAGAAATATTACATGACATTGACACGGTGTGTCAATTCTTTACACACCGTGTAATGCTCGAGATTTCATTTTGGGGGAATGTTCTTTATGCATTGTATCACCCTGAGATTTTATGAAAAATATTCTTTTAATTTCATTAATGTCTTGTGTTTTATGCTACACCAAGATTACCTTACGCTATACGCAACACCGTATTAGCTTGCAGTATATGCAACACTATTCTTGGATTGTGTTACACACAATTTTGATAATAGTTATTCTATGCAACATTGAGTGTGTATATATATATATATATATTCAATGTATAAATGAAATATGGTTGGATTCTATAATATGAAACAACGAAGTATTCTTTCACAACACGCAACCCTGACTTGGCTTGCATTACACGCAATCACGACCTTCCTCAATACCGTGTGTTGTACGCAATACCGGGTTTTACTAAACAATGATATATTATTATAATATTATTATGAACTAGCCGTTATGAATAGTATTAAATAAATTTTTAATTTTATAACATTATTATTCATCTTACACATTTTCTAAAATATGGTATAAGAACAAAATAAATTTTTCGGGTAAAATAAGTATTTTTCAAAAAATGTAGTTTTGTCTCCTTTTGAAGGCGCACCTACTTTAAATCTAGTTTTTGACATGTTTATAAGTTCAATTTGACAAAATAAAATTCTTCTTTGGAATCAAGAAATAAAAATTTACTTTGGATAAATTTTTCGTATTATTCTGGTAACTTTCGTATTTTGATGAATAGTAAAAATACGCTAATTTTTAATTAAAAACAACTTTTTTCATGGAGATTATTTATATGGATAAATTATAATATTTAACGGTTTTAAAGTATAGATAGAATATATTTTTACCATTTAATATAATTTATGTCATTATCATTAATTTCACATTGAATTCATAGGTAAAAACATTTCAATCTTTGGCAATGTTTTAACTTCTAAAACCCGTTTTCTTAACAACAGGATTTATTTTAAATTAATTACTTCAACTTATATGTTTTGAATTTTGAAAAAAGGATTCCATATTTAGAATCAGTGGGTCCAAATTATGTTAATAGGCTGCTTTTTATTTTTGGGCATTATGAATAGTAACTACGGTAAATTTTATTTACAATAGTTAAAGGTAAATCGGGTAATTAAGGGTAAATATAAGATTATAAAATTACCCTAACACCTTCCAAAATCCTATTGGATTACTAAAAGTCGACCCATATCACCTAAGGGTCTGATTAAATTCATTTAATAGACTTTTTTCAATGAAAATAATTTAATTATTATTAAAACCAAAGAATGTGACAACATGTCACTTTCTTAAATCGTAGAATTATAATAATTTTAATTTAGTGATAAAAATCATAAAACTTCGAACATTAATAGTATCCAGAAATCTAATAAAATTATCTATATCATGATAATTTATTTATAATTTTTAGGAATTAAATAATTGTAATTAATGGTGATACATTAATGATACAGAAATTATTTATTAAGTGGAAAATAAGTAATATAGTTTTTATTGAAATAATAATACCTATTAAAAGGCCCGAAAACCTGACCAAAACTTATTGGTAGTGTATATATACACCTTAATCATCCAATTACCAAATATATAACCGTTTGGATCCTTATAAAAGTGATTATGACACTTATATTATTTTATTTTAAATGATGCCAAATTTGTCACCTTCATAATTTAATAAATATAACAATTTAAATATTGTGATTTTAAGATGATAAATTAGAGTAAAATTAATATTGTGAAAGGTAATAGATTTATCTTCATAATAGGATTTTATTTTAAATTTTTATGCAAAAAAATAAGTATATTGAATAATTATACAAAAAATGTTTTAGTAATTATTTTATTAAGAGATAAACCAAATAAATGGTTTTAAAAATAATAAAATAAATATTATATGAACTATTTAATGTGATACACTAATTTTATAGGTACATATGACCTTTTATAAATCTATTAAAGCTTTCATTTTGAACATATATTCTGTATATATTTTATTTAAATTCAAATAAATGAATAGTGTCAAAATTGACAATATTGTTATTTTATAAAAATAACATATTATAATTTTTTTTAAAAATCACCAAAATATTTAAAAATTATAAATTTTAATTTATATGGTCTATAATGTGATAAAGTAAACAATTATGGAAAATTCACAACAAATAAGTAATTATTTGTTAGAATTTAAAATTTAGAATTTTATTACCACAAATAAACATAAATAGATTAAATAAGGATAAATCAAAATGATAAGGTTTAAAATAAGATCCAAACATGTCTAAATTTAACTGGTTGATGATATTACAACCCTATATCATCTAATATTCGAATATGAGTCATTTGTGGAGGTTTTTAAGTGGGGTTAGATTTATTATAAATTAATATTTTTAAGAATTCCATAGGTACCCCTCTCCTCCCTTATAAAAGGGAACCTCCTCCCTCTCCTACTCACACCAATTTTTGCCTTCAAGATCGGCCAACCCCTGAAAAATTATCTTCTACACTTCCCTAGAAACATCCTAGAGGTTCTGACCAACTTTAAAGACCAATCTTAGTGCCCTAAGAGGAGGTTTCAAAGAGGCGTATCGAAGAAGAGGTAATTTCTTCTCCCGATTCTTTCAAGCTACTTTCTTCTTCAACTTATTCTTATTTAGTTTTTTAATTATAAAGTAATAACATCAGTATCACTAATATAATGATTTTTTACTATAATTATGAAACAACCCCATTTCACCTTCTATCTATCCTATGGAAAACAAAATCACCGCACGTGCGTACGTACGGAATACCGTCTCCACGATGTCATGCGATTCGTTCTACATGATCATCATTTCATAATGATTATATAAATGAATTTAATGAATAAATATGATATATAGTACATTAATAACATTCTGGAAATGATGTATCTATAACCTAAAGATAATAATAAGAATTTATTTGACAAAACACGCATAAGAACCAAAAGTTATAAACACCTGAATAACAAGTAGCGATGAAATATTACTACTAAGAAGTTAAGAATATGAACATATATGATATCATAACAATAATTATGATTCTAGAAGAAGTCAATAACATTATTTAAATCATTATAAAGGAGGTTCGAACACTTACAAGGCAAATCAGACCTAAGGTAAGGGAAATATCACAATCTCATTTTTATCCGAGATTGTTTATACTTTAGTATTTATTGGGGTGTATTTTATCATACACATCCATGTTTCCTCAATATTTAATAGTATTTCCATCCACATAAAATTGTTTAAATCCAATTTTATCCTTTGGTTAGTTTTTAGTAAAGGATACGAAAGGAATCTTTTGTCGTATTTCGTACGAGGTACTTTTGACTTTTTCGACAAAAGTACGAAGAATGTTTTTTTAACATATACGGCATGAATGGATTTTTAAAAAATTATTTCAAATAAGCTTACTTTACAAGTTTTCAAGTTTATTTTTAATCAACTTCTTTTAGTTTAGAATTGTACGACATGTTAAGAAAGGAAAATTGTTTTTTTGAAGCAGAAAAGATATTTTCCTCAAGAATGGAGTTCAAGTGTTTTATAAAAATTATTTTCCATCTAAGATAATATATGGTTCAGTTTATATCCCTATTATTACATTGATTTGATTATGTTTTGATGCAATTATTTTTATGAATTTCTTTATCTTATATGAATTTTTTTATGATGTCATGATGTTTAAGAATCCCTATTTTTATTACATGGGTTATGCTATGATGTATGGTTTATGATTTTGTGGAACACATAAGAATGGTATAATTATGAGATGGGTGAGACCTATATATCCCTCCAATGCATTGGGTAAAGATTTTATATCTCATGAGATAGACATGGCTGGAACGGCAGGTTAAACCGGTTTAGTGAAAGAGGACTGAAACGAGGAGTGAACTCGATTCAGAAATGGACTTTGTCAACTAAGATAGTCTTGGAAATGAGTCTTGACTAACAAGAAATGATTCTCTATGATTATGTGTGTATTCCACAAAGTTTCATGTTTTATGTTATGATTATTGGGATTACATTTCACTACTATGATTTATCCCATGTTATGAAATTATGATCTCTTTTGCAGGTTAAGATTTCCAAAAGTTATGTTCTTATGTATATGATGTGATTGATATTTCTTTTGTTTACCCTTACTGAGCATTTGAGCTCACCCTTTTTATGTTTTATTTTCCCCCAGGATCAAAAGAAAGATTTTAGGTTAGGAAACAAAAAGTGGAAGATCTTTATGGGAGATTTTGAAGATCTTTCACCACGATTAGAAGATTACATTCCAAGTTTCCAAAGACACTAATCTATTACTCTCCTTGTGTGTCTGTTTTTGTTATGTAATAAGTATTCCACAAAAGTAATGTAATGTCCACGTACGTCAAGCTTCGGGTCTCTACAGTTGGTATCAGAGGAAAGGTTTAATCAACCTTTGGAAACTAGGATGCGAGAACTTTAGTGAGATCCCTAGAGATATTTATAAGGTGTGTCTAGGGATGTCCCTAAGGATAAGTATACATTATAGTCCTAGAATTGTGCTAACCATCTTAGAATTAAACCTAAGATGTTAGATATTGAAGGTACTCCCCCTTTATTATATTGTTTTCTCTCGTGTGATTTTTTCCTCTCACACTATTCTTTTTGGGTTTTAGAAAATGTCTGGAAATAGGAAGATTCATGATAATGGAGGATATGACGGACAATGGAATGATTTTCTTCATGAGAAACCAAATGAAACGGGATCTGGAAGTCCAAACATCGTTATTATGCCTAATCAGAAATCTCATAATATGATCAATAATCTCAACTTTGGTAAGTTTCCAGACTCAGATAATAAGAGAAAAATGGAGTTTCATGATGATCATAGAGGAAATAAAGTTCAATTTCCCTCCTTTAAATCATGTGGGAAGAGGCATCAGGGAGATTGTTTCAAAGGAACCGGAAGATGCTTTGGGTGTGGAAAAGAAGGATACAAAGCCAGTAAGTGCAAAGGAAAAGGTTCAGTTAACACCATGGACAATGATAATGGTATTACTACGACATCAACAATGATTAGATGTTTTAAATGTGGAATGTACGGGAATTATGCAAACCAATTCCCTAATGGAAAATCTCTGGAAGAGAATCAGCATGGTCATATGGGTAGTATTTATGTGGATGATGATGAGGAGACTGCAAATGATATATGAGCTGAAAGAAGTGTTGAAGCTCAGTTGTTCGTTTTAGAAGGTAGTTGAATGATTGTATGTTTATCGAGAGTTATGTTGTATAGTTAATGGTACTATGGAATAAAGAATCATCTAAGGATTGTTACACTATTTTTTTTCCTAAAAGTATTTGAAAGTATATGTAGAATGGTACCAGTAACCATGGAATGTTATTCAGATATTTTTGTAAAGTAGATGATATGCACATGATGAAGGAATAAGAAGATAATGAGATGTTTGATTGTATTCATGAGCTCATGATTGATATTAGGACTAAGTGATATCATGGTTTGAGTATATAGAATTTTGAGGATTTTGGTATGTGGAAGGTGTTATCTTTTAACTGCATTCATGTTTTCACTAAGGTTCGATGGGTATTCATTTTTCAAGAGAATACATGATTAAGGCCATCAAACGTTTGTAATGTGACCAACAATACATATCTTATGATATATGGGGATCAATGATGGTATTAACATGCTTCTTATATAAAATCTTTGGTAATTGTTTTCACTATAATATGACAATGGAATGCAATATTATGGATAAGCCTAAAGATTGGAATGGATTATGTTGGACATAAGTTAGTATTGTTTAAGGATATAACCTTTTTTCGATATTATTGATGGGATGATATAGTAATGTAGTTTTAAAAAAAGGACAACCTGCAGGATGGGTGACAGCCCATCGCGTCGGACAAGGCTGTGGGAATCGAACCCACAACCGAAGTGCGACTGGCCTTTATCGCCTACCACTGACCTACAGAAAGTCCCTAGTTAGTAGAAACTAGTTTTATTTTATTAATAGGTATGATATATGAAGTATAAGTTCATTTTTGGAACCATATACGATTAATCTAACCATAAGATGGACTTATAACTTTTGCTAACCTTTTGTTTGAAAGAGATGGAATGACTCATCATTCTATCACATGATCTGCTTACACATCACGAATAACAAATTCAACTTCATTTTTTTAAGGGATGAAGTAAAAATTGTTCAATTCACGAACAACGGTGAGATTGTACCAAAATCATGGAAGAATTTCTTTTAATTCATCAAATTTAGGGAAATGATCTTGAAAACCAAAAATGTTGTCCTAGTTCCCTTATATCCGATGAATCAGATGGTACCTTAGATCATCACAAATCAATAGCTTTGTGATTATTGGCTTTTTCATAGCCATGTTCCCTACCACTCTCCATCAGAACTTGATGGTTATATTTTTCTTCCATATCCATATTTTCACCTATGTTATCCTACATGGAAACCCAGTGATGAGTTAATTTAGGTAACTGTTACATTTCATACTTTAGTTTTTAAAGTTATTTTTGGTATTCCTTTTTACGATGTGTGTTTCTATAAAAAAAAACTTTCGAGTAGTAAACCATTTATAACCCCGACGAATTTCGAGGGAGAAATTCATTTTAAGGGGGGTAGAATGTGACACCCCAAGATTTTATAAAATTTATTCTTTTAATTTCATTAATTTCTTGTGTTGTATGGTACACCAAGATTACCTTGCGCTATATGCAACACCGTATTATCTTGCAGTATACGCAACACTATTCTTGGATCGTGTTACACACAATTTTGATAATAGTTATTCTACGCAACATTGAGTATATATATATATATATATATTCAATGTATAAATTAAATATGGTTGGATTCTGTTTTACGAAACAATGAAGGATTCTTTCACAACACGCAGCCCTTACTTGGCTTGCATTACACACAATCGCGACCTTCCTTGATAGAGTGTGTTGTACGCAATACCGGGTTTTAATAACAACGATATATTATTATAATATTTTTATGAACTAGCTGTTATGAATAGTATTAACTAAATTTTGAATTTTATAACATTATTATTCATCTTACACATTTTCTAGAACATGGTATAAGAACAAAATAAATTTTTCGGGTAAAATAAGTATTTTTTTAAAAATGAAGTATTGCCGCCTTTTGTTGGCGCGCCTACTTTAAATCTAGCTTTTGACATGTTTATAAGTTCAATTTGACAAAAAAAATTCTTCTTTGGAATCAAGAAATAAAAATTTACTTTGGATAAATTTTTCGTATTATTCTGGTAACTTTCATATTTTGATGAATAGTAAAAATACGCTAATTTTTAATTAAAAACAACTTTTTTCATTGAGATAATTTATATGGTTAAATTACAATATTGAATGGTTTTAAGGTACAGATAGAATATATTTTTACCATTAAATATAATGTATGTCATTATCATTAATTTTACATTGAATTCATAGGTAAAAACATTTCAATCTTTGGCAATGATTTAACTTTTAAAACCCGTTTTCTTAACAACAATATTTATTTTAAATTAATTACTGAAACTTATATGTTTTGAATTATGAAAAATGAATTCCATATTTATAATCAGTGGGTCTAAATTATGTTAATAGGATACATTTTATTTTTGGGCATTATGAATAGTAACTACGGTAAATTTTATTTACCATAGTTAAAGGTAAATCGTGTAATTACGGGTAAATATTAGATTATAAAATTACCCTAACACCTGCCAAAATCCTATTGGATGACTAAAAGGCGTCACATATCACCTAAGGGTCGGATTAGATTCATTTAATAGACTTTTTTCAATGAAAATAATTTAATTATTATTAAAACCAAAGAATGTGACAACATGTCACTTTCTTAAATCTTATAAGTATAATAATTTTAATTTAGTGATAAACATCATAAAACTTCGAACATGAATAGTCTCCAGAAATATAATAAAATTATCTACATCATGATAATTATTTAGAATTTTTAGGGATTAAATAATTGTCATTAATGGTGATACATTAATGATACATAAATTATTTATTAAGTGGAAAATAAGTAATATAGTTTTTATTGAAATAATAATACCCAATTAAAAGGCCCACAAACCTAACCAAAACTTATTATTAGTGTATCTATACACCTTAATCATCCAATGACCTAATATATAACCGTTTGGACCCTTATAAAAGTAATTATGACACTTATATTATTTTATTTTAAATGATGCCAAAGTTGTCACCTTCATAATTTAATAAATATAAAAATTTAAATATTGTGATTTTAAGATGATAAATTCGAGTAAAATTATTATTGTGAAAGGTAATAGATTTATCTTAATCATAAGATTTTATTTTAAATTTTTATGAAACACATCTGTATATTAAATAATTATAAAAAAATGTTTTTGTAATTATTTTATTAAGAGATAAACCAAATAAATGGTTTTAAAAATAATAAAATAAATATTATATGAACTATTTAATGTGATGCACTAATTTTATAGATACATATGACCTTTTATGAATATATTAAAGCATTTATTTCAAACATATATTCTGTATATATTTTATTTATATTCAAATAAATGAATAGTGTCAAAATTGACACTACTGTTATTTTATAAAAATAACATATTATAAAATTGTTTAAAAATCAAAAAAATATTTAAAAATTATAAATTTAAATTTATATGGTCTATAATGTTATAAATTAAACAATTATGTAAAATTCACAACAAATAAGTATTTATTTGTAAGAATTTAAAATTTAGAATTTTATTACCACAAATAAACTTAAATAGATTAAATAAGGATAAATCAAAATGATAAGGTTTAAAATAAGATCCAAACATGTATAAATTTGATTGTTTGATGAGATTAAAACCCTATATCATATAATATTAGAATATGGGTCATTTTGGGAGGTTTTTAAGTGGGGTTAGATTTATTATAAATTAATATTTTTAAGAATTCCAAAGGTGCCCCTCTCCTCCCTTATAAAAGGGCACCTCCTCCCTCTCCTCCTCACACCAATTTGAGCCTTCATGCTCGAAAAAACCCTGACAAATTATCTTCTCCACTTCCCTAGAAACATCCTAGAGGTTTTGGTCTACTTTAAAGACCAATCTTAGTGCCCTAAGAGGAGGTTTCAAAGAGGCGTATCGAAGAAGAGGTAATTTCTTCTCCCGATTCTTTCAAGCTTCTTTCTTATTCAACTTCTTCTTATTTAGTTGTTTAATTATAAAGTAATAAAATAAGTATCACTAATATACTGATTTTTTATTATAAATATGAAACAACCCCATTTCACCTTCTATCCATCCTACGGAAAACAAAATCATCACGTGTGCGTACGTACGGAATACCGTCTCCACGATGTGATGCGATTCGTTCTACCTGATATTCATTTCATTATGATTATATAAATAAATTGAATGAATAAATATGATATATAGTACATTAATAAAATTCTGGAAATGATGTATCTATAACTAATAGATAATAATAAGAATTTATTTGACAAAACACGCATAAGAACAAAAAGTTATAAACACCTGAATAACAAGTAGAAATGAAATATTACTACTAAGAAGATAAGAATATGTCCATATATGATATCATAACAATAATTATGACTCTTTAATAAGTCAATAACATTATTTAAATCATTATACAGGAGGTTCAGACACTTACAAGGCAAATCGGACCTAAGGTAAGGGAAATATCACAATCTCATTTTTATCTGAGATTGTTTATACTTTAGTATTTACTGGGGTGTATTTTATCATCCACATCCATGTTTCCTCAATATGTAATATTATTTCCATCCACCTAAAATTGTTTAAATACAATTTTACCCTTTGGCGAGTTTTTAGTAAAGGATACGAAAGGAATCTTTTTTCGTTTTTCGTACGAGGTACTTTTTGACTTTTTCGACAAAAGTACGAAGAATGTTTTTTTACTTATACGGCATGAATGGATTTTTAAAACATTATTTCCAAGACGCTTCCTTTACAAGTTTTCAAGTTTATTTTTAATCAAATTCTTTTAGTTTATAATTGTACGACTTGTTAAGAAGGAAAAGTGTTTTTTTGAAGCAGAAAAGATATTTTCCTCAAGAATGGAGTTCAAGTGTTTTATCAAAATTATTTTCTATCCAAGATAATATAGGGTTCTGTTTCTATCCCTATTATTACATTGATTTGATTATGTTGTAATGGAATTATTTTTATGAATTTCTATATCTTATATGAATTGTTTTATGATGTCATGATGTTTAAGATTCCCATTTTCATTACATGGGTTATGCTATGATGTATGGTTTATGATTTTGTGGCACACATAAGAATGATGTAATTATGAGGTGTGTGGGACCTATATCTCCCTCCAATGCATTGGGTAAAGATTTTATATCTCATGAGATAGACATGGCTGGAATGGCAGGTTAAACCGGTTCAGTGAAACAGGACTGAAATGAGGAGTGAACTCGGTTCAGAAATGGATTTTTTCCACTAAGATAGTCCTGGCAATGAGTCTTGACTAACAAGAAATGATTCTCTATGATTATGTGTGTATGCCACAAAGTTTCATGTTTTATGTTATGATTATTGGGATTACATTTCACTACTATGATTTATCCCATGTTATGAAATTATGATCTATTTTGCAGGTTAAGATTTCCAAAAGCTATGTTCTTATGTATATGATGTGATTAATATTTCTTTTGGTTACCCTTACTGAGCATTTGAGCTCACCCTTTTTATGTTTTATTTTCCCCCAGGATCAAAAGAAAGGTTTTAGGTCAGGAAACAAAAAGTGGAAGATCTTTATGGGATATGTTGAAGATCTTTCACCAAGATTAGAAGATTACGTTCCAAGTTTCCAAAGACACTAAACTATTACTGTCCTTGTGTGTCTGTTTTTGTTATGTACTAAGTATTCTGAAAAAGTAATGTAATGTCCATGTACGTCAAGCTTCGGGTCTCTACATGCATCGTGAATTGTCCTACCCAGACCAGTAGATGATGCTAATTTAATACACATAGTATACTTATACTACAGTTGTGCTCCAATAACTTCATTCTTTATTCCGACACAAAAAACATTCATTGAGTCATAGTTTTTGGTTTAATATAATAGTTAATAACAACACAATTTTTTACGAAAAAATTAAATGGATTTGTACCTAAAAGAAACACTAGATTCATACATTATAGATGTTTATACATTATACTATATCATGAATAGAAATTATATATTCTATAAAACCATATTTAAGATACAACTATCAAGGATACCAATTAAGATGTATGTTCTTTATTTTTGAAACATTTTTTTGACTCTATATATGTCCAATATTTCAGGCTTTGATCCATGTCGATTGATCATTTAAAAAAACATAAGGATATGGATGCCTATAACACCATGTATTATCTTTTTGATATTTATTAAGGGAATATGGGACATGTAAGATATGATATATATAATGTAATGTTGTTTACAAAATGATATTTAGGAAAATAAAACTATTTTAGATAGTGTATAAGATACACAACATCGAACATAAATGAACCACAATATATTTTTATTTAAATATGACCGTAATAATGTAAGCATTACATTGGAGGGTATAAATAATATTAAATTATTTATCAAAAATATATATTAAATTAATACTCAATATAAATTTATTGATAAATTCTTGTTAAATAACCAATTAATATTTAGTAATGTAATTTTATTCTAAAAACACGTTTTATTCAAAAATGATTTTTATTACTCTATATGAGATAATATTGTTAATAATTTATATTGATATTAGAATTTATTTTTTAAAATGAACTTAATTTTGTAAAACATAATCTCAAAATTAACTTAGGGTGAAATTTTAGTATTTTTTTAAAAATATTGATTTTTCTGTGAATACTGAAAATAACAATTTATAAAAAACAATCATTTATTTTTAATAAATTATGGGATTTAAAAGTAAAATTTATATTTAAATTTTATTTCAGGAAACATAAGTATTATATATTGATATTTTATCCAATTTTTACATTTAAATAATATTTATTCTAGATTTTAGTATAAGTATATTTTTGGGTTGAAAAACTCATTTTTCTAAAAAAGGATTTATAGTGCATAATGTTTCTAAATTTTAATGAATTAAAAAACCCCATAACGTGGAATGATTAAAATAAAATATAGTGATTATATATGTATAATTTATTAGTGAAATAAATATAAGGATTAATATTCTCATATTTAATATAAAAATATTTTTTTCTTGAAAACTACTTTTTAGGAAAACTAACTTTTTCATCGCCTCTGTGGGTTTAATTTTAAATTAAATTTCTCATGTTGTATGAAATTAATATGATAAAATGGATTCAATATTTTGAATAAAATTAATTTACATTATATAGTATTTTCGACATTATTTTTTCTATAATGAATATTGAAAATAGTAAAAATGCTTCATAATGGTTAAGGTTGAAATAGGTTTACTGAGGGTTAAACTAAAATGGAAAGGGTTAAAGTGAACTTAAAACATGTCTAAAAGGCCACCCAATTTCCTCTCCACTTAACAATTGAAATAAATTTTGGTTCAGAAAATAATGGTAAGAATACCTTAAATAATTCCCGCACTAATTCATCAATACATTGGTTTGATCAAAAATCAAATCTTGGAAGGTTTTTTTTATAATAAAAAAGATGTGGTCCAAAGAGGATGTATCATTCATAAATGAGCATATTTGTTTCATTTATTATTAAACCTCATTAATATATTATTAAACCTTGTTAATATAATAAAAATATTATATACCATATTATTATACGTTATTATGACAAATTCCTAACCTAAATCAATCTCCTCTTCCATAAAAGTAGAAATAAAACCATCAGTCGTGTGTAGGGAGGAATACCACCCTGCGAATAGATGTAATTTTTTTAATCATTATCTCTTATTTATTGTTATATTGATGGATTTTATGTATATATATGATATAAATAAAATATGTTTTAATATTAAAATATAATATATCATTTGATTTAATACTCTTCCACTCACTTCAAAATGATAGTCATTCGTGCGTACCTTTAGACTACTGCCTCTATGAAGCAATGCGTTTATTTTTTCATCACTACATGACATGGATGATATATATAAGTATATTTAAAGAAATAATATGTTATTTACTATATTATTATCATTATTTAAAGGTAAAATAATACATACCATCTTTCAATAATAATAATTTGAAAATGGAAATGTTATTCATGCGTACACAAAACCTACCATCACAATGATTTCATCATAGTTCAATTTTCAAAGAAACCATTCATGATTGGTTTTAAAAGTATAAATTTTGTATAAATATGATAAATATTTCATTACTTGTATTATTTATGATTTCAAATAATTACATCATTTACCATATTAAACCAATCAGATTCATTTTTTGACAAATAAGATGAATACCATCAAAACAACTGATGTGAAATTAAACAATTTACTAATTGTGTATAACATGTAAATTGATAAAATAGAAGTATAAAAATACATAAAAAGATTCTTTAGTATGAATGTAATTGAAATAATTTTATTATCTAAGAATATAAAGAGTATATGAGATAATGTTGAAGCAAGGAATGGGTTACCTTATCATAAAACCACGTTTCAAATATTTTATTTATTTATTTTCTAAATATTTATCCTATATGTTTGTGTTATTCTAAATGATTAAATGAAATAATTATTTATAATCAAATTGATGATAAAGTCCATTCTTTGAGAAGTTTCACTTTCATTAAAATGTTTTTAAAAATAAGGGTTTTACCAAATAGTCTTTCTTTTTAAAATCATCTTTTAATGTTTTCCTTTTATCTCATTTTCCATGCCAATTTATTAAAATTATTTAATTGAAGTTTTTATATAAAAATAAAGGTTTTATAATTTAAATTTTAGGTCTACTATTAATTTTATTAAAATTTATTAGAAATTAATATTTTTTATGAATATTTTTACTTTCTTTACCAAAGAATAAAGGAATATTCAATTTTAACATATATGAAAACACAAATTTTTACAGAAACCCTAATAATTTTATAAAGGTTTGATTGTTTTAAAGTAATTATAATTTTATTCATGTAAAAAACCTCTTTCTATTTTTTAGGTTATTTTGGTATTGAAATTGGGTTTTTTAGAAAAGGTGTATTTTGTTACCTAAAATTTCATTTCAAGTGTTTTTCATAAGGATTTAAAAGAGTTTTAAAATTTTTATGATGATATGGTCAATGAATAATTTTTTTTATTCCTGATATGGTACAAAAGAATTATATATAAGGAACATGAAATCTTGATACATCATATATGATTTGTAAACCATGATATCGCAAAGTTCTCCTGTTTTTTCATATATGATGGGTGCACCCAGATAGCACTCCAATACATTGGTTACTATTCCCATTTCTTAAAAGGAAGCACAAATGGAGTTACCCAAGGGTTAATTATATGGATTTAATCAGGATCTAGTTAATTATAACATTGGATTAAAATTATATATGACTATTATTATCTATGTAAACAAAATGAGTTTTTATTTTGATTATTATGGATTTCAAGGGTTTCAATTGGGAAAAAGTCATCTGTGATTTTCAAGTGTAAATGATTAATATCATTTACATAATGAAAATTTATATAAACTTATAAATTTGAGGTTTTTAATGTTTTTACTAGACTAGTGTATTTCTTGTTTTTTATTTCCCTTACTAATATTTTTATGGTCATTCCACATTTCTAAAATATTTTTCATTAGGTTTAAGGATTAGTAAAGAAAAAGAACTATTCATGTTGAAAGTCAATTTTTTTCATGTAAAGAAAACATATTTTATTTTAAAAATTTTATATTATTGGAAAAATTGGCACTAATTGGAAGTGTCCACTTTGTAATATATAGATTTGAAATCTATAATTTAAGACTTAATTTTTTTAATATTCAAACCTAAAAATAGAATCAAATTTAAGAGAATGACTTCATTATGTAAAACTCGATATTAAGTAATGTTTAAGGTCAATCCCATATAGTTTCTTTGAAAGTAATGGTTTTTACAACTATAGAAGTCGATAATTCATTTAATCATATGTCAAAAATCCTTTATAACTATACTGGTTAGTATAAAAAGGAAATTTAATGACCCTGGCATTATAAATTATAATTGTTTCTTAATTAAATAAGTTTTATATTAATTTATATAATTATTATATAAATACTTCACATAGGGAAACTAATAAAACATTATTTAATTATGATAAATCATTACATTAGTCGATGACTAAAACCAATTAAAGTCCAAAAATTAAAAGGGATAAAAAAATAGAATAAATAAAATCTAAAATGGTTAATTTGGATCACCCCAATTGGGTAAAATTATCCCTCCCACAAACATCACTCTAGAAAAGATATGAAATATTAGTAAACTAATTTAAATTATAGAAGATGAAAAAAAATATAGCCTTGGGAGGAATTGTGGTGAATATTTATTTAAGAAATATAGTAGTATTTATATGATGTAATACAAAGAATAGAATAGTAACCCGACCGCTAAAATAGTAATTTGACCTCAAAATAATAAAATTTATTATAAAAATACTTATTATGAGTAATTTGACTAAAAATAAATAATATAATTTAATAAAATAAATATTTAGATTTAAAAAGTACTATAAAATATAAGAAACGTTTTTAAATTGTATTTTTATGTATTTTGTAAAAAAGTCATCATTTTTATGTTAAAAAGTTTAAAAAATATTCTTGATAATTAATTTGGTGAAATAAATTACATTTTTTAAATCAGGATATTTATATTTTCTAAGTGTATTTTTTTTGAATTTTTTGAATTACTTAAATTTTTATCTAAATTGTAAAAATATAGTTTTTCCATATCCGGGGTATCTTAACATACAACATTCATGATTTAATAATAATATAATATTTTATAACACCTGAGCCTCTACCAAAATATATTTAATTTAACAAATGGGTCATTAAACGACAATAAGCATCACATAGAAACCTATAAATTGTTTTCTAATGTCTAATGTGTAAGGTATTCTTTTAAATAAAAATTTTATCATTTTTCTAATTTCTTTTTTAATAAATTAGTGAATAAGGATTATAAAGGGTTATAATGTAATAAAAACATTATGTTTTGTTTATATTTTATTAATTATCTAAAAAATATCACTTTTACAAGGTTTTCCTTGGATATATTATTTAATTAAATATTTTATTCTAAAAATACCCCTCTCCACAAGTATAAATAACCCTTATCCATCCAATTGAAAAATCCCTCCTCCCACACTATAAAAATACATAAAACTACCCAAATACTCTCTATGATTCCTAATATAATCTTTAGGGCCTTTATGGATCAAACCAACTCCATTTATTAAGGAAATATAGTTTCATAAAAGAGAAGAATTACCGAGGAAAGTGAAAATTTTTATCAACTCTTCTCTAATTTTCGTCGTCTGTTGTCTTTTTCCCAATTTCATTAAAAATAATATATTATTATATTAATTATAAATTATATTAATATTATATTAATTATTTTAACCTACTATAAAAATTATTTTTTTTGAAGTATTTGTATTTTATACCTCTCTTTATCATCCTTTAGACAACATTCTTGACAACAATCAGTTAACTACCTATAAAAGAATTTACAATTATTCCCTTATCACCAACTTTATATATGGATATAATAAATTATTTATGATATATAAATTAAAAAATAAATTAATTTTTGGCTTCTAGAATTAACATTTGTTATGGATTAATTACCTTGAACAAAATGAAAAAATCAAAGAAAAATAGGAAATGTTTAAGGAAAAAATGATATGAAAAGGATTAAATTTCAAAAATGAAAATATTAAATGAAATCCAATGATTATAATTATTAAATATTGATAAAAATGGAAATAATCCAATCCATGTTAAATTTTTTAATAAAAAAATGTTTAATATTTTGGATGGTAAAAACAATGAGATAAAGCGGGATTTAAGGCAAGGGGATTTTTGAAACCAACTAATTTTTCTTATAGTGATCCATATTTATCAACATTTTAAGTATTTATATTACATTAAGGTTCTATACAATCCTTTAAATATTATACCCATTTATTTTTGGGGATATACATGTTTTTAACCATTCCATTTTTTAAACCAAATAAAAAGATTTTTCAGAAAGGATTTTCTTTCAAAAACACATCCTTGACTCATCATGAGTTATTTATTATTCAATAAAGAATGAAGATTTTCATTCCAATAATATTTTTCATTATTCATTTGAGAACCCAATTTTTAATCATTAAAGTGTGATTTATGAAATCCTTAAAACCCCATTCATTTACATGGTCTATTTTATGACTATGATTTTCATATAGTATATGTGACATGCATGATTTTGAATATTTCTGAAGTGATGGAGTGGAACATAATTATATGGACTTCCAATGAATTGGGTAATTTGAAATATCTCGTTATATTATGTTAAATATACATAAAATTGATTCTATATTTGATCATAAAATTGATGTTATAATTTGCGTACATATGTTGTGAATGAACATGATGCCAGCTTGGTTTATAACTTTGTGTGGCATTTGTGAACTATGAAATTATGTTTCTCATTTATTCATATTAAATATTTTATTAATATACAAAATTTCCATTCAAGATTTTTATGATGATCATATGCTTATGATATTATTATCTTGATCATTCTCACACACATTCCATTGATTCATGAACATTATTCCTCCTCTTACTAGACTTATAACTCACAATTTTTCTTTGATATATATCCTTAGGTGACTGCATGTAATAATATGAATATGATATTTTAAAATAATAAATAAGAAATATTAAAATAATTTTTTATGTTTTATTATGTACCACTATTGTATGCACCTAATTTTCCCAAGAAACTAAACCATTGGATACTTGATTTGTGACCATTTTATGTTATTTATCTTAAAAATGTTGTAATATTCATCTAATAAAAATTCAGGTTTCTATATTTTTTTTATCAAAGCGTAGTTCAGAGAAATTTTAAATTAGGGTTATAAAATGATAGTAAAAAACCAAAAGTATAAGTCTATGTATATGTAGACATCTTAGAAGTATTTTTTAGGAAAAAGATAAACGTAGGTATCCCATTATATATATTATTAGAATTAATTAATGAATATGAATAAATTATTTATTCATGATTATTTTATTTATCCCTCATTCAGACCTTTTTATATTTTAGAAAATGGCCAGAACCCAGAGAATCCAGGCCAATAACCCTTGTGAGGGACAATTCAATGAATACTCGAATGACATACCCAATTCCATAGGAGTTAGAGTTCAAATATTCATGTAAATGCTTACCCAGTTATCTCAAGATAATAAAAATAACCTAAACCTCATGGAATATCTACCTTTACCCAATAAGGATTAAATTTCTATTGAGTCATTTATTCTCCAATGACCACCAATATCCTGTGGGCCTTATGATTTCCTTTTCACTTAACAATGGGTTAAATAAATAGGGAATATAATTTTTATGATACACTATTATACGGAGGAGAAGGTCACTCTAGTAATTTATTGTGTATATGTAGAAGATGGTCAATGATGAGATTTCATAGAGAATACAAATCGGAACGATGAAAAAGAATATATAGAGTGGGAAGACTTTATGAAATTATTTATTAATAAGTATTTCCTAGGATATATTTGAACAACTATAGAGATATATTTCTAATAGGGAAAGAAAAAGGAAGGTAAATATATTATATATTATTCAGAATAATTCACAAGGATTCTTGTATATACCTCTATATTTTTATCAAAAAATGATAGAAAATAGAGATTATTTAATGTTTTAATACCATCCCATCATAATGATCTAAAAATAATGGACTTTGGGATTTAAAAAGGTTTAGTTTTATGTGAACTTAAATTAGAGATGGATTTTTTTAAAGGGTCACATGGTTATGGAGATAAGAATTAAATAATAGAGTTTCAATCTAGTCAGTCAAATAATAAAGTGGAATGAGTATCCAACCACCCACATACCAAAAATATGTGAATAAGCATCATATGAATTTCATTAAATGGATAGGTAAATACTTCAAGTGCAGGATAGAAGTCCACCAAGATCATAAATGTTTAAGAGAGATGAATAATTCATCCATCATGATGGGGGAATATAAGGAACTTCTTAATGCACCATCAATTGAAAATTGATTCAATTGTAGGGATCAAGGGCACTATGAAATCTAGTGAACTAAAAAACATGTCCTTGAGGGAAATTAATATCCACAATCACCAAAGCTAAATAAGTAAATGGAATATTATGTTTTCACTACTACTGGAGTGTAGTGTGAAAATGTTGTCATATGAGGTACATATACTATTCCTGAAATAATGGAAAAATATTTATTTTATGATAGTTATATAGATTCTTTTATATCCTACATATTTTTCTAGAAGTTTTGAATCGAATAAATGGTACATTGAAGTACATATATCTGTAAAAACACATAGTGGAGTGATCATTGTAACCCATGTGTCAGAATCTTCCCCTATTAGGGTATGTGAGAAGATTCTTATTGAAAATCGTATAATCCTTCCCATGGCGGAATTTTACGGTATACTAGTCCTTATTAGAAATCAACATATTAACCACACATCAATTATCTTGAAATGGATATGTATTTCTATATTAAAAACCATCCAATGCTCATATAAAAATGAACGGATGATAATGAATCTCAATTTAAAATTCCTTCAAAGGTGTGGGTGTTGATTTCATGTGATTAATCATTCCTTTGATAAATGGATTAGTCAATGGAAGGTATCAAATTAGAGTAAATTCCCATTGTGGGGGAATAAACTGACATATTTCCTAAAGAGTTATCAGCAATTTCCCCATATCATGAGGAAGTGTTATCAACAAAGATTACACCCATAACCAAAAATATCATCAAATTACCCTACATAATGGCCCAAATAAAATCGTAGAAGTTAAAGATGAAACTTTAAGATCACTTAGAAAAATGGTTCATATGATTTAGTGCATCACCATTGGGTGTACCGGTTCTATTTTTCAAGAAAAATGATGGATCAATGCAGTTTTGTATTGATTCAAATGAGTTTCAAAAGATACCCATAAATAATAAGTAACCCCTTATAGGTATTTATTAGTTGATCGATCCACTTTGAGTAGCTAAGAATATCTCAAAGGTGGATCTTCATTCTAGATATCATTAGTAGAATGTGATGAAATAATATATTTAGAAAAATGACATCTATACAAGTATGGACACAATGATTTTATAGTGATACCATTTTCACTTACTAATTCCTCTTAAATATTCATGGATTTAATGAAAAAATTTATTAGATACTACCTATAAAAATTTTTGGTAGCTTTTATAAAAAATAATATCCTTTACCCCAAGATAAAAGAGGAACATGATGAGAGTCTAAAGATTTTTGTGGTGGAATTGAGGAAGGATAAAATGTATACTATGTTTTGAATGTGTGGATTTTGAATTAATGAATCATATTATTGTGTCACATGATCATAAGTTATTTAATATCAATAAACCCTTCAAATATAAAGGAAATAACGGAATAACCCAGAATCACTGTAGAAATCTATATTTTTCTTATCATAGTTAGACAATACAATTATTTTTTGAGAAATTTATAATGATTTTATATAATCCTTACTATGTTAAAAAAAAAGTGTAATTTCATGTATGGATGTAAGAATGTGAGGAATTATTTAAAGAGATCATTAAGAGGCTAATAATTGGGCCTGTACTCACAAAAACAACGTTGTAGGTTTTTTAGTATATAAGGATTCTTAAAGTAGAAATTTATGTTGTGTAATGTTGGAAAATGAAAAAATAATAGTCCAAACATCATGAAAATTGATGATCCATGAGTGAAACAACCTAACATAAGATTTAGAGTTAAAAACTGTGATCTTTTCCTTAAATATTTTGTAGCACTACCTCTATGGTGATAAGTGTGACATGTTTATATATCACAAGAGTATAATGTAAATATTCACATAGAAGGAGGTCAACATGTGTCAAATAATATGATTAGTTATTATCAAGGAATATGATTACTCTATTCACTACCATACAAAAAAGATTAATAAGGTAGCTGATGCACTTATTAAAAGATAACCTAATACTCTATCCATGATGCTAATTGAGAAAGACCCTATATTCATGTATATATAAAGGATGGACATGGAAATAATAATATTAATGAATAAACCCTATCTTTATCTAATTATTTCCAAATGATCTGTGTAATAGAATATCAATGAAGTATAATGGGATGATATAAAGCTTAAAAAATGAGTGAAAATTGTAAATGAAGGGAAGATTATTTAAGTTTGACATTAATGAGAATAGTTTGATTGGGTTTGGAGCTAGAATTTGTGAAAATTAATAAATTGTGATAAAGAATGAAATTTTTTATATTATACATAGCTCATAATTCACCTTCCATCCTAGAAGTACCAAGATGTATCATGATCTTCAAAAACACTTTATGTGGGAAAACCTAATGATGGATATTACTAAGTATATCTCAATATGATTGTTATGTAATAATGTTAAATTAGAGAAAATGAAGTACAAGGGGATGATGCAAATGTTACCTATACCCATGTGGAAATGGGAAAAAATCACCATAGTTTTTTTAACTGGTCTCCCAAAGACATCTAAATAAAACAATGTGGCATGTTTTTCAACATATTGATTCACAATTATTTCCTACATCATCTATATTCATGATGATTTCTCACTTGAACAACATGCCATGATATATGTAAAGGAAGCAGTGAGGAAGCATAGATAATTTTTTTTGATCATCTCTGAACATTATCTGAGGTTCAAATCTAAATTATAGAGAATTTTTCAACATTATTTGAATACTGAACTGAATTTTAGTACATCTAATCACCCCAAAAAGATGGTTAATTTTAAAGGACTTTTTATATGCTTCAAGACATTATGAGAGTCTAGTCAATAGAATTTAATGGTGGATGGTATTAAAATATCGCATCATTTTATCACTCATAAAAAAATCTTCAACTCATGTATTCAAATTTCACAATGTGTAGCTATTTATGTGAAGATATTTAGAACTCATACTTGTTGGAAATAAATTGGTTATTGAAATATTTTGGACCCAATATTTTGAAAGATATGTCCAAGAAAGTTCAATCATTAAAAATAAATATAAAATTTGGTTAGAGTTAGAAAAATATATATTCTAAATACCTTTATAGAGAATTGGAGTTTGAAGTAGGTGAAAAAAATTTCATTCAAGTATCCCTGTGGAAGAGAGTTTTGCAGTTTGGAGAGAAATTGAAGCTTATAAATTGGTAAATTGGCCCCTTTGAGATTCTTGATTTCATAGGAGCAATGAAATAACTGCTTGAACTTCCAAAAAACATATCTCATATTCATGATGTTTTCCATATATCTCTTTTGAGGAAGTAAATACTGGATCCTTTATATGTACTGAATCTTATGGTGGTACAACTGGAGAATGAAATCTCATATGAGGAGTCTCCAGTGAAGATCATAGACCATAAAGACAAAGTAATAGAAACAAGAATATACTTCTCTTTAAAGTGTTATGTAAGAAACCTAAGTATGAATTAGAGACGTGAGAAATATAGAAAATAATGATACAAAACTACCCTAATCTATTTTCAATTGAGAAGATGAGTTGAAATTTAAGGGATGAAATTTGAAAATGGGGGTATAAAATAAAAACCAAAACTTTTAAATGATATTTTTCGAAATAAATTTTTGTAATATTATGTTTTATAAGTATTATATACATAGAGAACATAAAGAGATATAAAACGCATTATTTCACTAATTGAAATCATTATATTTTTCAATGAGTAAGCTTATTAAAATTATAAACATTACAAGGGGAAAATTTTTGAAAATAAAAAAACTAAAATGTGAAATTTGGATCACCCCAATTGGATACAATTATCCATCCCATGAAAAAAACAACAGAAAAGAAACAAAATATTATTAATGTAATCTATATAATAAAATGTAAAAAATATATAGAATCATGGGAGGAATTGTAGTGAATATTTAATGAAGGAATATTGTAGAATTAATAGGGGTATAATGAACATTGAAATAATAACTTCACTGATGGAATAGTAATTTGACATCAAAATAATGGAATTTAATATAAATAATATTTATTTTTAGTAATTTAACTATATATATATTATAATTCCATAAAATTAATTTAAATATTAAATAAAATCAAAGGAAGTATAATAATTTTTTTATAGTGTATTTTAATGTATTTCATAAAAATAATATTTTTATATTAAAATTTAAAATTATAGAAAAATAATTTAATAATATGAATTTCATTGTTGAATTCATTATGTCGAAATTTTCCAAGGGTTATTTTTTTGGTAATTTTATGAAATGCTTTAATTTTCAGATAAATTGTTAAAAGTATAGACTTTTTTTGAAATCAGTGTATCCTGAATTATGTCATTCTTAATGTAATAATAAAATTATAATTTATATAACATTATTGTCAACCAAAAACGATTTAACTAGATAAATTATTAATTAATTTAAAACAAAAAAGATTTTCTAACCTAAAAATAACTTTCCAAACTAAAAAGAAAAATTGTTCCTTTAAAAAACAATTTTACCATTTTTTGAGTTTCTGTTTAACAAACTAGTAAATTAAAATTACAAAGGATTTTAAATTCTATAAAAAATTATATTTTATTTATATATGATTTATTATTTAACAAATATCAATATAAAAAGTTCAAACATGTATATAGTGTTTTATTCAATATTTTATTCTAAAAATACCCCACTCCATAAGTTTAAATAACCCCTCTCCCACACATGCAAAAAACTACCCCTCCCACACATGAAACAAATTACCCAAATAATCACTATAAATAATATTAGAATCCATATGGACACTCTAGAGTAACCCAAAACTATTCATTAATGAAATATTGTGTCGTACAAGAGAAGAAAAACTGAGAAGAGTATGTTTTTATCAACTCCAATCTCATTTTCCCCCTATATTATATTTTTTCCAATTGATTTTAAAAAAATAAAATAAGATAAATTAGGGATTATTTTAATAATATATTAATTATGTTAAACTATTATTAAATTTTTATTTTTTATGTATTTATATTTTGTACCACTCTTTCCCCTTTTTTGAACAATTTTCATTATATGGTTCAGTAATCAACCAAGGATGACATTTTCAAATATTACCTTATTATCAACCATATGGCTGGTAATAATAAATTATTTATGATATATAAATTTATAAATATATTTATTTTATACTTCAGTAATTAACATTACTTATTTATTAGTAACCATGAATAAAATAGTCAAATCAAAGAAAAATAAGATATTTTTAAGGAAAAGAGGATATAAAATTGATTCGATTTCCACAATAGAAATTAAAAAATATAATATAATTATTATAATTAAAAAATATTGGAAAATATTCAATAATTAAATTCTATTTTAATAATTTAATAAATCTCTTTTTATCATTTCCTAGGTGTAAAAGCGATGAAATAAAGTAGGATTTATGGTAAGGGGATTCCCAAACCCAACTATTTTTTCTTTTGGTTATCTATATTTATAATTATTTTTTAGTATGGATATTCCAATAAAATTTATTAAATATTATTTCACTACTATAATCTTATATTTTTGGGGAAATATATGTTTTCTTCCATGATAAAAAAATAATTATATTAAATAAAAAGTATTTTTCAAAATGAATTTTCTTTCTAAAACACATCCTTGACTCACATTGAGTAGTTTCTTCTTTACTAAAGAATGATGTTGTTTAGGAAAAATATATCTTCTATTATTAATTTGGGAACGCCAATGCCTATTAATGAAATTAATATTTGTGAAATCCTTATGAAACTAATTACATTCTATTTTTTATTACATTATTACTAGTGTAATATGTTTTATTTGGCATGCATAATAATGAAAAATTATGATATTATTTATGGGACTATAATTATATATCCCTACAATTTATTGGGTAATAATATGTATATCATGATATTTTATGCACTATTCCCAAACATGATACTATCTTTATTTTTTTTAAAGGATAGGGCTGAAACCTCATCTTATTTTTAAAGCAAAGACCCCTTTTGACTGGGTCGAGGGAGACCCATTACATAGCCTGAAGGCCTAATGCCAAGTGGTCAGAATACAAGGCCTAAAAGCCCATTTTTGGCCCAAATGACCCTTTGGGGAATAGTACTACAATATTACCCGGGCCACTATAGTAACTGCTATTACACCGCCACTGTTACAGTTCCTACTACAATACCTCCACCGCTACAGTGTCGTCGCTGCTACATTCGCCATTCCTATAGTACTATTACAACCCCAGAAATTTGTCCCTACCCGAATTTGATCATGGGTCTTTTGGATGCCAATCAGGGGCCTGTACCACTTGGGTATAAGCTTTTTGGCTGATAATATATTTATTCACAATGATGATGTTATGATTTATGCACATATTTTATGTGTGAACATGATGTTAACTTTATTGAAAACTATTTTTTTTATTTGATAACTGTAAAATAAATTTTCATTTTTACACATATTCAATGTGACATGAAATTATGAAAACCTCTCCTCATTATTATAATAATTATCCTATGATTATGATATAATTATGATAATTATTCTCACTCACATTATATTTGTTCATATCACTTATTACTCCTCTAACTACGAATTTATCTCACCCCTTTATTTGAAGAATATCCCCAAGTGACTACATGTACTAAAGAGAATATAAGTCTTCATATGGATAAAGATTAAATATTTAAATAAATCTTTATTTTTTATTGTGTTCAATTTTTTTATGTGACTATTTTTTCAAGTAATTAAAACTTTGGATCATGGATTTATATCATTATTATGTTTTTTATCTTAAAAATGATACAACAGTCATTTACAATAAAGGTAGAGTTTTATAAGAAAATCTATGTTGTTTTGGATAAATTGATAGAGTTAAATAGGGTATAGAATGGATTGTGATATATTAGTATTTATCCTTCATATAATATGGTTTATTATTGTTTATTTTAAATTCTAACACTAATTTTTTTAATTTAGTAAATGGATGGATCTCAAAACAGCCACATTAATAATGAATATGGAGGAAGATGCAGTGGTTTTATCAATTTTAAACTTAATGGTATGTGAGATATAATGATAAATATTATGGTTATTATTAACTAGATACCATGAGATATAATTAGAAACATGATCATATGTGTGTTTCCTAATTCACCAAATTATGTATAAATGAATATCTATGGAATTTCATGTGATAATGTAAAAATTTAAAAAAAAATGACATAGGTTTCAAGAATTTTGAAATAATCACAAAATAAAATGTCTTAAAAGGATGAGAAGATACTTTGTATGTTGTAAAGGAGGGAATAAAGGAAGAATATACCCTAGAAAAAAGGAATATTTTTGTTTACTCTATGAAGTCGAATAAAATTATTCTCAAGGTATCAATTGAATGACTTAAATATAGAACGTATGGGAATTATAAAAATCAATGTTATAGAGGGAAGCTTAAGAACTATATTAGAATAACAATATAGATAAATATATTTCAATTCCTAGTGAAATTATAGTTGAAGATGAGGAAAATAAAAATGATATTTGAATAATATTGATTATATATTGTCTTATGTTTTGAAAATTTTGAATCTTAGGACATGATTTATGTTTTTGATCATTGTAAAGAATTGATAAGGAATAAGATAAAAAATCATGGTTAGTGGATAATGAATAATGTTGAGTGATTAAGGTGTCTATATATTTGGATTCAAATGTTATGATATAGTTATATATATATAAGGATGATCATGAGTTTAAATACATTAATACTATTTTTGATGTTTTATAATATGGGATTGATTTTGGAGACATTTTTTATTTTTTGATAGATTTTTATGTTATATTTAATGCTAATTTGAACATGTAAAAATTTTATATGAAGGATAATTATCATTTCATTTTGTGGACATAAGTATAATGATATTGATAACCTTTAGGGTTTAAATGATCTTTAATGATTAATATTATTTTTTAGGATATTCATCATATTTCATGGAATGTATTATGAATTATATTACCAAAATATATAAAAAGGAAAACCTGTCACATTTGGAAAGGTTGTAGGGATTGAATCGACAAACGGTGCGAGACAAGGGTGAAACAACTATTATTGGCCTTTGTAAGGTCTTGGTTAGTAAGACATCATAATTTTTACATAAATAGTTTGATTGATAATATTATATTGATTTATATAATAGAGGATTATTAATATAGATAAAAAGGGATTAAAAATTGATTTGGTGATTAAAATTATTTCAGAACAATCCACAATTTTTGGAAACTTATGTGATTGTGGTATACGGAACATCAAGATATTTTAATTGAGGAATAAATATTGAATTTTACTTTATATGAGTATATTATTTTTTTGTGGCTTTGTGGTGTTTTAATTTATTCATGGAAATTATTATTATATCTTTGAGATTATATGATTAAAGCATATATAGTTTTGGCATGTGAATTTAAAAGTTATTGGTGTTAATTGAAAAAAGTATTAAATAAATATTGGAATAATTTGCGAAACAATCCTTCTAGTTATTAGAATTCAATATTAGTGAAGAATATTTTGGATAATTTTTGGTATATTTATTAATGGAATGATTTAGATTGAACATTGGGCATCACTATTAAATTTTAGAGATTAATGATATGAATGTTTTTTAAATTTTGGAATAATCTTACCATGTAGTATCAATTTAGGTTTTGGTTAATGTATAATTATAGGAGGAATATATTTTTATCCATTTGTTAAATTATGTGACCCATTAGAAGTGTATTTTTGTTTTTCTTGCATTAATAAAAAGTTCATCTTGAATAGTCATCATTTAGAAGAAAATATGTTATTATTGTGGGAATTTATTAAAGGATGAAATTTTAATTTCAATGTTAGTATATTTTTCTTAGGTTTTTATTCTTGATGGTAAATAAATATTCAATTCCTTGAAAATTATATTGAAACCAAAATATTTTCCAGTTATAATCATTTTGGTTGAAATTGATGGTCTTTTGTCACTTATTTTGTTTATGGTTTTGTTTTTGTTGACTTTCTCCCAATCATTCACCTTATAGTGATCAATAATCTTTTTTCCTCTTCATAATTATTTTGAAATTATGCATTTATCTATGTCTATGTTTTCACATCCCACTATTTTTTCCAATATGGAAACCTAGTTATGTGTTATTCTAAGTGACCACGGTATTTTCTTTTCTATATTATAAAGAGGATGTTTCATTAACATGTTTTAAGTTTTGGTATTTTATTAATGGTATTTTGAAATGTAAAACCTGTGATTACTATGATGTCCCAACCCATGTTCCACGCACTGATGCCCAGATTCAGCCTACCACGAGACCTTTGGTACACCTCCCCATATAGAAAAGAATTCTGAATATAAGTAAAGGTCAATATCAATTATGGGGAGACTATACCTTCTTTATAAAAGTTGAAAAAAGTGGAAATAAATAAGATTAACCAATCATATAACCAATAACAAAACAAACTAGAATCACATGATAAAACAATAGAAAATACAAAATTCAAAACTAAATTGTAGATATATAATGCCAATACATGTCAAGTGTCAATACGAAAATTAAAAAATAAATAAGGACACTGAAAATTCCCAAGTGGGTCTTAAATCCACATTTGGTTCCCTCATTCCTGCTCTATCCCGAGGTAGCCCTCTAACGTAGGTCCTTTTCTCTTAAAATGTCATAAAATCGTGAAATCTATTTGGGTACCAATCATGTATCCTGAGTAGGGTATGAGAATAATGGAGTAGGCCACCATAGATGGATTCTAAAACAATATCATGGAAAAAAATGTATACAGTTTTATTTTTAATAATATACATGAAATATAGAGACCCGTTACATTTATTCAATTACTCTTTGTTTAGCCACATAACCCCTCACGTTCCCAAGGGCACCCACACTCCCAATACCATTTTTTCCCATGATGGATTCTGATCTATCCCCAAGTGATATCAAATGTAAGAATTACATTTTTACCATTCATCAAATCAATTAGAATTTGAATGCTAGAGATATTATTCATCATCTAGATCTACATTTGAATTCCAATGTGACCATTCATCATCCCAATTCACATTTTAATTCCAATGTTACCATTCCTAATCCCAATTCACATTTGAATTCCAATTTTAACATTAATCATCTCAATTCACATTTGAATTCCAATGTTACCATTTCTCAAATAAATTCACATTTGAATGCCAATGTTACCATTCACCATGTTAATTCACATTTAAATTATAATGTTACTATTCATCATCTCAATTTTTATATATCACAATATCATAACAATCGACTATTTAATTCACCAATTAATTAATCAAATGTAACAATTTCATATTCACATCATTCCATTAATTAATTCAGCAGTAAATTCATCTCATATATCCCATTAATTAATTAATAAATTGATTAATCTCATCAATTCAATTAATTAATACATCAACTAATTAATATAATTAAATTAAATTAATTAATTAAAAAATTAATTATTCACATAAATTCAATTTATTAATTTAGTAATTAATTAATACAATACAAAAATCTCAATATCATCATAATAAATTCAATAATTAATAATTCCAATTCAGTAATCCCAATATTACTTAACTTAAAAAATTAATTAATTTCAATGTATTAAACTCAATTTTTAGTCATAAAATTTAATTATACAAATAAATACACATAATTGAAATCAATACTCTGAGATTTGAATAATAGACTACTTACCTCAATAACTACGATGAACACTCACCAACAGACATCCTCAATTTGAGTGGAATTAACTAATTCACGTCAAAGATTGAGATTATGAATCAAATCCTAGATCCAAGAACAAATGAAACATTATAAATTAATCATATATCCATTTCTAAATCCAATAGGGGAAGACGTCCTTTCAAATAATGGGATAATATTAGTAAAGAGATAGGAAACCATATATATACGATTCATTTATCCATAGAGGGGAAAATATTCAACCACTACTCCGAATCTTGAAGGACAGAAGTCAAGAGGGCTTGAAATCTTCCTAAGAGCCTCCAAAATGAATGAAAAAGGATTCGTATGAGTTATGGTTTATATGGGTGAGTTTTGGGGGTTCAGGTAATTTTAAATATAAAATTTGGGTTAATTAAAAATCTATACACAGTTTTCAAAACTGTGCACCTTAACCATATGCCTCTTAAGGGGGGGGGGGGGTGAACAGTTACTCCTAAAATGGCACATGATTTGAAAATATTTGTTCCATCCATACAATCCCACTCTATTTGGGTCTAATTAGTTTACTTGGATAGGGAAGACAATTTTGGAAAACTATGCGTCTACTACACACAACGTCTTATCCTTCCATTTTTCTAAGATTTTCTCCCAAACACACTCATATTAAGACGTAAACATGTTATACTCAATAAAAGAAAAATGAATACCAGAAAAAATCCCATGCCATCTATAGAAAATGTCGGGATCTTAAAATCTCCTTACAATATAACAACTCATCATCAAGCTATACTACTGAGCACATATAAGATTCCTAGTACAAAAGATCTTTCCACTGAGCCTGCAGATCTATTTATCTCTCCCATTTATCCTCCTACGCACACCCATGTTTCCACAATACAAGAACTGACGACACCATCATCCACCTCAATACTTTTTCCCTTTGATCCAACACACGTATCAGATGCTCCTCAAAGAACACATCAATCTCAAGCTCAAAATCATCAATATTGATCACATAATAAGGTTCAGGATAATTATAATGAATTTATATCCCATGAAAAATGTCATATATAGAACTACACCTCTATGAAAGGGCCAATAAGAATTCCACTAGACCGATTCTGTCTACAGCCTTAATTATTCCAACAAACCTGTGTTCCAAAATTACGTATCTTCATATCCTCCGGTGACCCAATCTAGGTGACACCCGAAGGAATACACAATCACCCTCTATAAACTCTAGGGATCATAGAAATATATCAACATATGACTTATGTATACTCTTATCCATATCCATATATTTTGTGAATCAACTTATCCTACCATGATGTCTCATGAATGGGACCCATTCCCAATAACTATAACTCACATGACTCTATCCATCATAGAGGTGATCTTCATGGACTTCCATAAATTTCCTCTTATAGTGCCATCTTTATATTTTACTGATAACTATCTTCGTATGCTAAATCCCTAAAATCCAGGTTCTTATCCCTAGATCCACCAAATTCTAGTACACATGATTGAAACATATTCTCAATAACTTATATCATTGGTTCCAATTTCCCATCTATCTATGGATGGAATGAAATAATCCAAAGAACCTATTTACCAAGAAAATTCTACAATCCCTGAATAAATCATGAAGTAAAACTTAATTCAAGTTCTGAAACAATTGTTTATGAAACCCCATGCAGATGAAATATATCTTCAATGTACAGGTCTCTCAATCTCTCCAGCAAGAAAGTATATCATAATGGAATGAAATTTGTTACCTATTTCAAATGGTCCACTACAACACAAATAGCATCATTCTTATGAGGCATCCTCAACAGGCCTACAAAAAAGTCCATGGTAACATCACCCCACATCTATTCCATAATGGGGAATGGCTATATTAAACTACTGGGTCATTGATGCTTATCCTTTACGTGTTGATATGTATAACACCATGTCACAAAACCTTCAATATCCTTCTTCATTCCTAACCACCAAAACATTCAGTGTAGGTCATGGTACATTTTGGTCACACCTGGATGTACCACCCTCTTCAAGGGGATAAAATTCCTATATCATTTCCCCCTTCAAAATTATAGGCACAACAAGATAATTCCTTATGTTGATGATATCATCTGCATCTATAGTCTAATATGATGGTGACTCGCACTCTTCATGGTTTTCCCTCAAGGCCAGACATTTAGTATATCAATACTACCTATCTCTAATATCGTCTTCATCTATAGTCTAATCCAATGGTGACTCCCCACCTTCAAGGTTTTACATCAAGGCCAGACATTTTAGATCCCCATACTACCTATCTTTGATCTACCCCAAAAGTGAATAACCTACTTAAATGGACTTGAGATTCATATGATACTTACTCTTCCTAAACCTAAACATGCATCTTAGCCTATAAATTCATCATCTTACACAATGATCTATACTCTTTAACCACTTGAGTCTTGGTTTTTCTGCTAAAAGAATCAGCCACACTATTTCCATTCCTAGGCATACATGCTAGCATAAAATGGAATGAAAACATATTCTAAACCCATATTTGTTTCCATAGATTTAAATCTATTTGTGGAAAGATATACTTCATGCACTTTTGATCTGTATACACAATAAATTTTTCACCCAAATGATAATGTCATGAACACTTTAAAGTAGAAACCACTACATCTAACTTGAGGTCTTGTCTAGGGTAGTTCCCTTCATGTGGCCTCAACTGCTGAGACCCATATGCCACAAATCTATATCACTGCATCAATACAAATCTATGTATAACCCCAAATGCATCAAAAAACATTGTATACTCATCACACGGATCAGGTAGGATCAATATTGTAATAATTCCAAGGAGTTCTTTAAACATTCGAACTAATTATTGCATGCTTCCATCCATTCAAACTTTATCCCCTTCTTGGTCAAGGTCAAAAGTGGCACTTCCAATCTATAAAAGTCCTAGATGATTATTTGTTAATATCTCTATAAACCCATAAATCTATAGATATTAAAAAATTATTGGGATGATCTGAAGATAAAAAAACCTTCACCTTCTCTAGGTCCACATAATCACCTTCCTCTGAGATGATGTGACCTAAGAAGTGTACGTGATAAATCAAAAACCAACACATAGACATATTAATGTATAATATATGCTCTCTATGTGTATTCATGATGATGTCAAGATGTTGGGAATGCTCATCTTGAGTCTTGGAGAACCCTAATATGTCATCCAAAAACACAACCACACACTGATACATGTATGAATGGAATATATTTTCCATCAAGTCTATAAACACTTCTGGTGAATTCAACAACCACAATAAAATTACGATGAACACCTATAGGCTATACCTTATTCTAAAAGTAGTCCTTGGTATATCCTAAGTGATAACTAACAACTCATGATACCCTATTCTCAAGTCAATATTTGAGAAGAATCACGCTCCCCTCAACTAGTCAAAGAGATCATCAATACATGGAAAAGGATATTAGTTCTTCACTATCATTTTGTTCAAATTATGGTAATCGAGACACAAGAATAGAGTCCCATTAGTCTTCTTTGTAAAAAAACCATAGATCCCAAAAAAGACACACTCAGATAGATAAAACCATTAACCATAAACTCTTATAGCTAATACTTGACCTCTTGATGATCCATCAGTTCCATTCTATATGGTGAAATAGAAACTAGCTCAGTCGTTGGCATGAGCTCAATGGTAAATTCAACATCTCTATCAGGTGGAAGCCCTAAGAAGTATTCAGTAAAAACATCATAAAACCTTTCTAATATGGGTGGAAAGACATCATTAATCAAACCTATATCCTTAAGAAACAGGATAACAACATGGGAGCTGATATCCCCCATTCATTGGTGAGATGGCCCTACAAAACCGACCTAGATATACCACTCTCCACAGTGAATATAGTTGTAACCCGTTGGAGGAAAAAAATTCAATATCCTATGGTAAAAATCTTTGTGGTCATAGTATGGTATTAACCACTCCATACCAAAAATTAGTTCAATACATTTCATGTTAAGAATGTAAAGGTTCCACAGAAAAATAGTAATCCCCAACCATGAGAGAACACCATTTACATAGAAAAATGTCTCCCAGTAGTACACCCAATGGTGTATCTATCATCAATACCCCTCTCACTAACCCTACCACCAGGATCAAACCATTTACAATTTTTATAGATATAAAATAATGAAAGGTACCCATATTAAATAAGGAACTAGATAATGTAGAAGTTATAAGAATGATACCTCTTTCTTAGATGTACCACTTCCACTACCTCTACCACTATGACTAGTAGAACTCTAAATACTATACTGATATGGGGCCGAAGATCCTCATATAGAACTCTGGTTCTGTCCTACTCCTCAATCACAACCTATCTATCAAGGGTTAAAATAGAACATTTGTAGGTGTCCCAATCTATTGTATGATTGGAACTCTGCCAGTGGTGGAGGAGAATCCCTATGATAGCGGAATTTCTCACAACACTTGTGATAGAAAATATCAGTAATATAATGAGTATCTAATCCTTCCCCCTAGACACTATTCCTGATATCCCTCCACCTAACACTCTCATAGAGATGCTTCAGGATTCTAGAATACATACATCTTCATCATCCAACCGAAACCGCCTTCCGTACACTGGAATACTCTCTTAGGTCCCATCACATATGATAGTCTGATCCACCACCTCAATAATCTTTTCTAATTGAAAGAGGTTACCATGGGACATAATATCACATTTAAGTCTTTCCTAAAAACAAATTTCCCTTTCTGTCTCATCCTCTTCTAGCATAGGAGATATGTGCTAAAAGTGTATAAAGTTAACATCATATTCAATAATAGAATTACTCCCCTAATTCAACCGCATGAACTCAGCTACTCCCCCCTTCCATAGCATCTCTGGAGAAATTCCTCTAAGAACATCTCCAAAAAGAAATTCCATAATATACCATCATCCCGTCTAGTCAGAGCTTGAATGTACCACAAATTATTCATTGATCCCTATAGTATATAATAATCTATCTCGACACCCTTTATACGGGGTCTCTAAATGGTAATGTATATTCTAAATGGATTCAATCCATAAATTTTCCACCATAGGACCACCCTCTTTGGTAAATGTTAGAGGGTGTTGTAACTGAAACTCTCATATAAGACCATACACAATCTTCACAAGTTACGATGGGTCTCCTTCCATAAACTACATAAACCTTGAAAACATTTCATAAAACTGTACTCCTACTTCCTCTCCCAGTAGCATCAGTGCCTTAGGTTCCACTACTTGAGGAGCATATACAATCATTTCATTCTGTCCTCATCTCAACAAGAATCATCATGGAGGAATATCTCTAGAATTTCAAACATGCATATTAGAAAACATAAAAAATCATCAACATGGTTAAAAATGGGATTTCAAAAAAATAAAATAAAAAGTCATTCCCACTTTTTCTGCCACAAATTCATCATCGAGGAACTGTCACTACCCTTAAACATCGTACATTTATGTCATTATTAATAAAGAGTAAAATTATTATCAAATTCAAGTTTTTAATTAGTAAACTATTTATTCACATTTTTTTATTTTTCAATTTCATATCAGACTTCATTATAAATTTTAAATATGGAACATTTTTCATTAAAATTTACACAAGAAAGGGACAACAATTCAATTTCAACAACTTACTCATCACCTATTTTCCTATGCATGACTAAAATGATACATGTCACAAAATTATCTTGAGTTCCTAAAATTATGTATACATACTCCACTCCCATGCCATTATGATCCGTAAGTCAAATATCAGAAAATCACAAAAAATATCACATTACATAATAAGTGAATCACTCAAGGTGAAATAGAACAACCATGAAAAAACACATAAATAATAGCAATCCCACATGGGGTGCTTGGATTTTACCCTTCTATAAGGGTTAACAACTCCCATGCATGAGCTATTTACCATGAGTCAGCTTATCCTATTCACCTATCAAACTTTACCAAATAGAAAGGTAAAATAAAAAAGGGAAGAAACTCCTCTGATACCACATTGTGACATCCCATCCCATGTTCCACACATCAGTGGCCCGAGACGGTTTCCCACATGACCTTAGGTGCGCCTCCCCATATGACATAGGTTTCCAACTAGCAGTAAGGGTCAATATAGATCATGGTGAGACAATACCATCTTTTTTAAATTATAAAAACAATAAAAATAAAGATGAATAACCATGGATATAACTATTAACCAATGAAACTAGAATCACATGATAAACAAAAAAAATAATACAATTTCAAAACAAAATAGTTGATATGTCATGACAATACATGTAAAGTGTCAATATAAAAGACCCAAAATATGTAAGGACACTAACAACTCCCAAGGGAGTCCCAAATACAATTCTGGTTTCATCATCCCTCCTCCATATCGACTTATCAATCTATCATACGGAATTTTCCCTTAACCCATCTTGCAATCATGAAATCTATTTTGGTACTAATCAAGAAGCCTATGTAAGGTGTGAGTACATCTAAAAACTCCACAAACAATGTAGTCTAAAATAATATCCAGTACAATAACATATGCATTACTATGATGAATAAAATTCAAGTAATAAATTAAGTAGTTACATTTATTCAATTACTCTTTATTTATCCTCATAAACCCACTAGGTTCCCAAGGATACCCGAAATCTCAATACCTGATTCAACCAATGTCAGTTTCTAAACTATCTCCAAGGGATATCATATGTTTGAATTATATTTCTTCCATTAATTGTCTCAATTCAAAATTTAATACCAATGTTACAATTTATCATCTAAATTCTAATTTTTATTCTAATGTTACTATTCATCATCTCAATTCACATTTTAATTCTAATGTTTCCATTCATCATCTCAATTCACATTTGAATGAAAATGTTAACATTAAATATCTCAATTCACATTTGAATGCCAATGTTCCCATTCATCATCTCAATACACATTTGAATGATAATGTTACCATTAATCATCTAACATTATGATTGAAAACCAATGTTTCCATTCTTCATATCAATTCACATATATCACAATATCTCAATATCATAACAATCCATTAATTATTTTACCAATTAATTTATCCCATGTCAAAATTGCATATTCACATCATTCCATTAATTAATTCAATAATGAAATCATCACATCTATCCCATCAATTAATTCATTCATTCATTAGTCACATCAATTCCATCAATTAATTTAACAATTGATTAATCAAATCCAATTATGATAATTAATACAACAATTAATTAATCACATAAATTCCATTAATTAATTCAATATTTAATTAATTCAATACAATAATCTAAAAAACCTTATAATTAATTTAGTAATTAATTATTCCACTTCAATAATCCCAATATTAATTAATTTACCAATTTAATTATTTTAAATGTTAGAAACTCAATTGATAATCATTCAATAGGTAAATATACAATTAAATGCATGAAATTGAAATCAATACTTTTTGAATTGAATAATAGACCACCTGCCTCAATTTCAGTGGCAAACACTCACCAATAGATATCCCAAATTTGATTAAAATAACCATAATCACGACAAATATTGAGATATTGATTCAAATACAATATCAAAGATCATACAAAAGAAGATATATTAATCCTAGATCTATATCTAAATCCTATATGGAAAAAATCATTTCAAATAAAGGGATAAGAATAGAAAAGGGATGGGAAACCAATTGGGATAGGATTACTTTATTGGGAGAGATGTAGATCTATAATTTTGAATCTTGAAGAATGTAGTTTGGGAGGGCTTGGAATCCTTCAAGAAGCCTAAAAAATGAGGAAAATGGATTGGTCTGTGTTTGGGTCAATTTGGGTGAGTTTCAAGGGTTTGGGTAATTTTAAATCCTATTTTTGGGTTAATTAGAAATGAATGCATAATTTTTTAAACTGTAGTCATCAGTCATGCGCCTTATATGGGGCGGGGGTGTATGATTACTCCTAAAAGAGTACAAGGTTTGAAAAACCATTTGTCATCGTGAGATGCCCCTCTTTCTGGGGATTCATGGTTTGCTAGGGTAGGGTGAACGATTTTTTCATGCCATGATCCAATGGTGAACAACCCATCCTCCTAAAAAGTTACTCAAATTTTCACCCAAACACACTCAAGTTAAGAACCAAACAATTTATACCCAAAACAAAGAAAAAGAATAAAAGACAAAAATCCTAGGACATATTAAGAAAAGTTTAGGATCATAAAATTATTGAGATATAGATTGAGTTGCATGTATGAAATTTTTTAATGGGAAATGACTTAACACCCAAAAATTTTATAAAAGAAAACTATGTTATATTGTGTACAAGAAACACAAAATGGAACTTAGAAGAATGATGAGAATATAACTCTTATAAACTGGACATAAAATTGGTATATATGAACTATATTAAAAAAATTATGATATATATATATATATATATATTTAATACTAAATATAAATTTTTTTATAAATTCTTAGTAAATAATCAATTAATTTTTAGTAAAGTACATTTATTCTTCATAAATATGTTTTCTCCCAATTTTTTTTGTTTCTTTTTCTGAGAAAATGTGATCATTTAATTATAGATCATATAGAAAAATAATTTGATAAAATAAATATTATTTTTTAAATTACTGTATAAAAATTATCTTAGAGTGAAATTTTAGGATTATTTAAAAACTATTAATTTTTAGTAAATAGTGAAACATACAAATTTTTTTAAACTATATTTTCTTTTCAATAAAATATGTATTTTAAAAGCCCAATTATTATTTTATTTTGATTGAATGTAAAATAAGTATTCTAAATTTTATTTAATCATATTAATTACATTTTAATAGTCTCTATATTATATTTTAACAACGTTATTTTTTTAGAAACACATTTTATGAAAAATATTTTAATGTGAAAATTGTTTGTTTATTTTAGTTAATAAAAACAAAAAATTATGAGTAACTGTTAAAATGAAATTTAAATAGTATATATCGGTAATTATTAATTTATATTACAATAGTGATTATTACTGTTCATATGGTTAATATAAAATCATATTGGGCTTGGAAAATAAATTTCATGAAAGATGACTTTTTCATCACATCTATTGGTATAATTTTAAATTAAATTATTACGATTCAGTGAATTTAACATTGTGAAATGTAATATATGTTTTTTATCTATACAATTTATATAATATAATGTGGTCAACATATATTTCTGGTCATTATGTATAATGAAAAGTGTAAAAGTATTTTTCCATGGTAAATGTTAAAACGAGTTTATCGGGGGTTAAACTAAAAATATATGGGTTTAAATGACCTAAAATAACCTATAAAATATATTTTAGGGAAATATGTAAACCTTATATCCTCTAAAATATGATAATGTTATGTTTGGGAGCATTGTTTCATGCATAAAACATGGGTATATCCTTATTTTTATAATTCCAACAGTTTCTACTCCCTTACATATAAAAGGAGACCCCCTATACTCTCCACTTCACAGTTAAAAATCATTATGGTTCAGAAATTACCTAAAAATACCATCCTATAATATGTTACCATGTATTAGGTGCCTTTTTTATTATAAATCAAAATTATGAATTCTTTTGAGATAATTCTATAGAGGTGGTATGAAGAAGAGTCATCATTCTTAATCGAGAGATTTTTTGATTCTTCCTCCACCTCATTAAAATATTCTTCAACCATGATGATATTAAAAAACCAATATATCAAATATATTAATATGATATTATTTTGTTTAAGAAAAAAAAATCCACCTCCGCTTTCATCAAATATGAAAAAAATTATCATTCAAGTGTATGGCAGACTACCACCTCATGAAATGATGGAATTATTTTATCATCATCGCCTCTCAAAACTAGTTTTAATTTTGTATTTAATGTGTATATATATATATGATATTAATGAAATATTTATCCTTATTAAGTGATAATATATCTTTTTAATTTCATAAATTTCAACTCACTGAAAAATGATAATGTCATTCATGAGTATATGTGGACTACTACCTCTACGAAGCGATGTGATACTTTTTTCATCACCACATCACATGGATGATTTATATAATTATATTTAATGAAATAATATTGTATTTATTATATTATTATAATTTTTCAAATACATAAAAAATACTTATCCTCTTTCCAAAATTATCTTTGACAAATGGAAATGTTACTCATGCATACATACAACCTATCATCTTCATGATTAAAACGCAGTTCAATTTTCATAACCATATTTAATAATTGGTTTTAAAAGTATAATTGAGGTATAAATATTATAAATATTTGATTTTTATTATTTATATGTTAATATAATGAAATATTTTACCATAATCAACCTACTGAAGTTATTTTTGACACAAAACATGAATACCATCAAAACATATGAAGACAAATTAAATGATAATATAATTGTGTGTAACATGTATTGAAATAAAACAAAACGAATAAAAAAAATGAAAAATAATATTAAGATGTAAATACTTAACATAAGATTATTATTTAGGATGATAAAAAACATATGATATGATTAGTACTGAAGGTAAATAATACTTTAACTTAAAACATTTTATTAAATGTTTTAATGATTTAGTGTCTAAATAGTTCTCTTTACTAAAAAAGTTATTCTAAATGTCCCAAGAACATTTTTTTTATTCTTAAATAGATGATAATTTATTTTTTACCATATTTCAGTTTCATTACAATGGTTTCATAAAAAATAATATTTTTATTGTTTTACATGAGGGACGTTATTCTATCCATATCCATTTTTGTAAATTATTTTACAGATGTTTTTCTATGGAAATAAAAGAATTATAAAGGAATTTTTTTTCATATTTTGGATTTATTTAAATGGTTTTAAAAATTTATCCTTTTGTGGAATGTTTTGAATTTTTTTAAAAAATAAAAAAGTGATATTATATTTTAATACATATGTAGGCAGTGAATTTTCCTTCCATGTTAATTATTGTTTGATGTTTTTCTTTCCAAATTCATGTTTAATTTAATGAAAAACCACATTCCTTGTTTTATAGTTATTTTGGTATTATTTTTTTAAATGATAATTTTTTTACTAGAAATTTTTTTTCATACGGGTTTAATAGAGTTTTTCAGTGGCTTTGCAATGAAAACGAGACATAATAAAAAAAATACACGATATGGAACATGAGTATTATATATTAGAAAAAGGTGATCTTGATACAACTAAAATGAAAGATTCTCCCAGATATCACTATGTGATCCTATTATAGATTACACAGTATATGTTCTTATATTTAAATCTAATGTATTTGGTAATATTCTTTATATTAATTTGAAAAAAATAGAGAGTTACCAGTGGGATTATCTTACATTAGTTGGGATCCTGTTAATTAAGAGATATGATTAAATTATGATATGAATATGATTATCTATGCTCTCATAAGGGGTTTTTCATTTTCATTATGTGGAATTTAAATTGTTTTGTTGATAAAAAATGTTTTCATTCCTTTCGAGTAGAAATAATTTATATCATTCACATAAAGAACACTGAGAACAAGGTAAACATTGTGTCGGTTTTCATGTTTTTCACTGGAATAACATATTTTTTATGTCCCTTACTAATATTTTTGTGCTCAACCCACATTTAAAAAATGTTTCCACTAGGTTTATATATGGACAATGGAAAATAATATATCAAGTTTAATTTACTAAATATTTTTCTTGAAAATAAAACCTGTTTTATTTTAAAATATTTATGGTATGGTAAAATGAATATTGATAAGAAATGCACACCTTGTTATATATATATTTTATCTATGATTTATGATATAATTATTTGAAACTCTATACCTAAAAATATTTTAAAATTTAAGATAATGAATGCATGACATGAAACTCAATATTATGTAATGTTTTTATCCATGTCCTTCTATTATTCATGTGAATGATTTTTGGGTCATCAACAACTGACAATCCTGTAGTGAAGTTGATTTCATACATTGAGCACTTAGAAATATTATGGTATTCAATCCCTAATGAGATCAAAAGATATCTCAGTCTATCCCTACTAAAAAAGTGTTTTATTATTTTTATTGTTAATTATAATATGATAAATAGTGATACGACTCTTTCAGAACTAATTACCCTTATTTTCCACATTAGTAAAGTCATGAGGAATGAAAATCCAATGGTATTTATGTTGAATAAGAAAATAAATAATAAGGAAAAGTGGATAAAGACTTATTATATGTATAAAGGATCTTGAGTATCATAAATCCAATAAAGGGAATATCCAATAACTTGATAAAAAATAGGATTTTGTATGATTTAAATGTAAAAATTGGTGCTATTGGAAAAATAATTATATGAGTTAAAGAAGCAATGTAAATATTTTAGTGCATTATTTATCTAATTAAATGCTTCTATATATTCACATTATGTATTATATATATCATGTGGTGCTATCATTTGTATTAAAATAAATGAAAAAGTAGATTTTGAAATATTTCCATAGGAGAGGTGGATTTACGTGAAGAAAATGATGTCAGACTGGAAACCCTAGCCATTAGGGACAACCACATGTTATTAAAAACTATGATGGTTGTGGTTAAAAATGACTGTTAATAAAGAATCACAATAATTACCTTAATAATGTAATTGTTTAGTGTGTTGTGTAATGTGGTTACATAAAAACTGATATAATAATATTTACATCATCTACCAGAAAGTACATAACAACGACTACCCTTCTTAGACACATTACACTTAAAACCTTTCTTTATATCCAATGAAATGAAAACATAGTAAAGGGTTGTATTAAAAACATATTAATGGTAAATAAGGGAGATATTAATGATAATTTAAGAATAAAATGAGAACATAGGTAGAATAAAATAATCATAATTTTTTAGAATTATATATAGATTCAACGATTATAGTCCTGAGTCATGGCATACGTTCGGCAGTTCATACGATATAAATTATATAGAAATTAATGAACATGATCCATTAAAGCCCAAAATTGGAATAAAATCATGTTATAAATGGGTGGTATAATCTTTGGTATAATAATAATCATATAAAAATTATTTTGAGGCTACCCAAAAAAAGATTATTTAAATTTTAGGATTTGGATAACTACCAATGTACCTTCTCTAGGCATGGGATAACCTCTCATGCACCCTCTTTATATGCTTGATATAATCTCCCATGTATCAATGTTTTTTTTCATGGGATAACCTATTGGGTATTATTTTATCTCATAAAACATTAATCATTATCCAATGAATTGGAGGTCTATAACATACCAACCTATCACATATCCATAATCCATTCATATAAATGAGACATAATCATGAAAATATTTATAGTTAAATCATAAAATAACTCATTAATGAGAGAAAAAAGTTTATTCATAATTGTAAACCATACAAATAATGAATTGGGATGGTATTATAGAATGATATCCCTAGTGTAGAATTAGTAACATAGAAGGATCTCATCATAGATGAAAAATACCTTTTAAAGATTTATAGAACATTTCTTGGGGAAAATACTATTTTAATTTTAAAATCTTTGATATAAAATCATAATATTTCAAAAATATTAATTAAAAATGATTATTTGAATATAAAATTGATAATTTTAATTAAAAATCAAATAAATTAGAATTTATTATGGTGGAATTTTTTTTAGTAAGTGTTAAAACAAATATTCCTCTCTCATTTTTAGTAAAAAGTGAAAAGTAACTTGTTTGGAAAAAAAATTAATCCTTTTAATTTTTTATATAAAATATAAAAGAAGTAAAAATGAATAAAAAAATCATAAAATAATATAATAAAAATTATTAAAATCGGGTTTTAAAAATTCTAACACTGGTGTATTATATTCTCGATCGAACTGTTAAGAAAATTTAGTTTTGTGTAATGACATTTTTTTTATTGAGTAAATATAAAGAGAAAAATTGAAGGAAACTTTTAATAACTATATATAAAAATAGGATAAAAAAGATAAGTACAATTTTTTTGAAAAATTATATTATTTAAGATCATAAATTTGAGCATAAACTATCTCGGTAAAAATGATATTTTAACATAAAACCATTACCTCAATTTATAATTTCATTATAAGAACTAAAAATTCAACTATAATAAATTTATATTTATTATAATTATATAACAGGACCATCATAGTTCCTATAATACTATCTGTGATCCACTTATGAAATTTCCACATATATATATTAATAACAATCTATTAAAATAATCACTTCCAGTTATTAATTGTATCATTTTTCATAAATGTTTTAATTTGAAGAGCCCATCCTTATAATTTGATCATGGTTCTACAATATCCAGAATTTCAATCATGATAAAATTACATTTATATTCACTACATTTATATCCTTAATCATTCATAAATGATATAGATATAAAATTTAATTACACCGTTTATGGAGGTGGTAATCTATACACATGCCCGAAAATTGTTTTCGTTATCTAAAGAAACAAGGAAGGAATGATAAATAATAATATTTTTTAATTAAATAATAATTATTTATTATTTTTCATCATTATAAAGATACATGTGTGGAAATGATGTAAAATGATTAATATCATGGAGTAGTGGCTATAGTCCACACTTTGGCCTACAAATACATTAATTTCCCATTGGATAAAAAATATGAAAAAATGTCGTGAAATAATTATAAAAATATAAGTATATTTTTTATCCTATATTAATATTTTTTCATTTATATAATATTTTTTAAGAAGGTGGAAGATAAAATAAATTTGAAAGATTAGTTAAGAGTTATACAACTCTGCTGAAAAATCTCCCTTGGACCAGACATTATTAAAAGAGAGGATGGGATAATAATAAACATAAAACCTCTTGGATATAAGAATGGATTTTTGTAATGTATTTATGTGTGTATTTGAAAATAAAGGTGAAAACTTTAGTGTATATAAGATAGGATCAGGGGTGTCCTCTTATAAGTGGGGGAGATGACACACATGGAATTTTACAAAACATTAATACTTTAGAATGTCTTATTCAAGAAGAATGATTAAAATTAAAAATTATTAAAAGGAAGAATATTATAGGGTTTTTCTATGTCAATAAAATTGGATATATGTAGGTTAATAGTAAATAATACCATTATCTCTCAGTATTACCCCTAGAAACCCCATTTTAACTCTAAATATGTTAACAAATTTTTACAATTCTTTACTATTCATTATGAAAAAAAGAAATATGAATAATTAAAAAATTTATAAATTTTGATTCCAAATATGAAATATATTTTATTAAAATCAATTTTTTTAAGTATCATATAATATATTTAAAATAAACCCTCAGTATGCTTCAAAAAACCGTTTTATATAAAAATGCATTCTTATGTATAAAAATGATTTTATACTAATAATATTCAAAATGTGGATTCTAATGAAATTGATTGAATTTTTTTAATCAAACTAAATAATTATAATTTTATGTGAATTAAAAATAAAATGGTACATTTAAAATATATAAATGGAAAATACTGTTTTTTATGAAATCGGTATTTTTTACTATTCAATGAAGAATTCATCTTTTCAAAAAATAAAAATATTTAACCATAAAATAATTGTGATATTTTATATCCACAACTTATATCCATTTTATAAAATAAAATTTATAAAAGTGGTACAATTAAATTATTATATCCACACACAATGTTTAATAAAACCCATTTATTAAGAGAACATATTTATGAAGCATAAAATGACATTACTGAAAATTGAGTAAATAATTTTTAGAATTAATATATACATTTTCATAATATAAAACCATTATATATATATATATATTTGATAATGTTTTTATTCTTATTTATACCTCTAATTTAATGACTAGGTTATAAAGTTATACTTAGTCGCTATTTATTTAGAATCATCTTGCATGTAAAACATGGGTTCGAATAATTTCTATTTATTTAAAAAGAATATATATATATATATATATAATCTCAAGATGATTTATTCTACCCCATACTACATAAATTTCACCCTATAAATTATTTCACTTTGATATATACTAATGATGATATATCTATTTCATCACATCTCTGAGCTACCATATAACATTATCAAATTTTTGAATCCTCTAGAGAAATTTTACACGGTGAGTAATTATATTTCGTATCACATTATATCTAGGATATAGGATTTAAATTGATTTTTATTCATTGGATATATCATTCTCCAACATTAAAAATGTAATGTTTATTATATTTTAATGATTAGGTATGAACATCATTAGGAGAGACAAATAGAACATGTCATGAACTTGATAAATGTTTAGTGGAAGTGACAAGTGGTAAGAAACTATCCCTACATATTCAAGAATCTCAAAATGGAAGATATATCAAGGTTTCATATTTCCCTTTTTTGTAAAACTCATAAACTTCTTCCATTTATAAAATCAAATGAATATCATCTTATCATCATGAAATTATAGATCTCGGTGACTATTGTGATAACTCCTCCATCAAATTTGCGAAATAATTTTTAATCTTTATAATGTATGTAACATTTTATGATATTCCCTAAAATAGATTATGTTCTAATAGATTTAATTATGTAACATCATCCTAGTGCATTGGATTTATTCACATTGTCCTATATGTATTGATATGTGGACATCTGAATACTTGAGTGAAACTTATTATTCAAAGAATACATGACTGGAGGAAGGATTTGAGTACAACCAACTTTTAAATATTGAGTATAATATCTCTAAAAAATTAATCCTTGGTTTGACAAGTTCTCTTAAAATCACCATCTATCTGAGGATGATAGGAATTACTAAAACATAACCCCACATATAGGTCTTTCTGAAGACTTATCAAAAAATTCATGTAAAACCTCAGATCACAATCCGGTGAAATAGAATTTGGTACTATATAAAACGTACCACATTATTTAGGTATATTATGGATTAATAATAAAGATTAAAATATTCTATGATAGTATTGAATTGTTCTTACTTCATATGGTGGTCAAATTGAACCCCACAAACATTATGTCTATTAGTTGTTTTCAGGAGTCTGATAATGCAATCTGTTATGATGTTTTCCCATTTATATGGTACATGTCACAACCCGACTCGACACCTTGTGGTCATGGGTTTTATTTAATTAATAATTTATTTATTGTATTTATAGTTGTATTTTTGGTTTCTTAGTGGTACAAAAAAATAATGTTATTAAATTAAGATTATAATGGAATAATATAAATTAAATGGAAAACAATTTAATAATAATGATACTATTATTATGGATAATAATATTATTATTTTTGTTTTTATTTTTATTTCTATTTTTATTAAGATATTTATGTTGTTGTCACAAAACATTTAACGTTGTTAATACTGTTATTATTTCTATTATTATTTATCAATTACATTTATTCTTGTGTTAGTTTAAATTTAATTTTATTATTATTATTTTCTTATTTATTATTTCCATCTTTCCACCTCCTTCCTTCTCCCCCCTTTGGTGTCGTTCTATAGCCCCCTTCTCCCCTGGTTTGGTGCTTCACAGCCTCCTCCTAACACTTGAAGCCACCCTCTCCTTTCTTTCCACTCCTTCGGTGAACAGATTTGGTGCACCTCTTCCCATCTAGCAAGCATCACATGCTTCCTCGGTCCCTTACTTATGTCTCCTCATTCCACCCCGCTCCCTCACTCTCTATCCACTCCCCAAATCCAGTTTACACCAACCCTTCTCGGCCAGATTTTCTGGAGCGCCTCACCTCTGGAACCACTCAATTTTGCTCAGACATCTTTTAGCACCCTTGTTGTAGGTGAATTTTACTTCAGTTGGTCGTTTCTTCCTTTTGGTAGGTTTTCAGTATAGGGTTTTGTATTGTGTTTGGTTTGGTTTTGATTTTTTTGGTTCGATGTCTTCATTTTAGTGTTCAATTTGAATTTGTTCTGTGTGATTGGCGAGCAAATTAAGTTTTTCACCGAATTTTGGGGGTTTTGACACCTAAGGTAGGGGTTCCATGCATTATCATTATTTGATGATTTATTTTTCTTTTGAAATTAATTTAACACGGCCTTTGATTCCATTTTTTATGCGAATTTGGTTTTAAGGAAGTTTAATATGCATTTGAACATTTTTTAGAAGGTTTATATGGAATGGAGTGTGTTTGTGATAAAAATCCTTGTTTAGTATTTTATTACTATTTTATTATGTTACACAAGGGCATCAAATTATCATGTTATTGGTGTGCGTTTGGCCTTAAAAGATATTTTTCATTGGGTGTTTGTGTTCAAACACTTGTGATACCACTTGGGGTTGTTTCCTAAAATTTTTAAGTGGTTTATTAAATCTTATAAATGGTGAAAAACTGGTTTTTGAAATAATTTGATATGTGCTTGGGTTGGAATTAGTTTCGTAATGTGAAATTGGGTGAACTTTTCATGTAAGAACCTTGTTGTGCTTCTTTTAGGAGTTTTATAAATTGTACAAATGGTGTATTTAGTTTTTCAAGTGGTGTGAATCATGTTTTCAATACCACTTATGGTGAAAATGGGTTTGCATGTAGGTTTTTTAAGAAAAATGCCTAATTTGGCATGTTTTAGTTGTCGTGCTTTTATAAATGTAAATTTTAAACGGTTTAAACAATGAAATGCATGTTTTGGAATTTTTTTCTCGTTTATGTGACGATTTGAAATGGCCTTTAGAAATGGTTAAATTGATTATGCGCTTTTATTTTAATATTTTAAATGGATTTTATGAGTTATGTAAGTGGTGTGTCATTGATTAAAATCCTTGATGTGTTATTTTGAAACATTTTATAGATTTATTAATTGTGTAATTTCTTTTTTAAATTATTTTTGATGTGTGTTGGACCTCACTATGATGGTTTTGGGCTGCAGGGGTCGAGGTATCCAACATGTTTATGCTTAGGGTAAGGCATATATATATATCCCCTCTTTGTACATATTCCCTCATGGAGCAGGAAATATGTGAAATGTAGAAAGGGGTGTATATATATATATATAAATCCATGTGACTATATGTGCCAACTGTCAGTTCGACTGGTCGTCAACAAATAGTGACATGTTTGAGTAAGTTCCCCAATGCCCTGATCTTTAATTAGAATTTCCACAATTGCTTAGCATTTTATTAAAAGTGCATCTTCTTATTATACAAGAAATACATATGCAATATATATATATATATATGAAAATGCTATTGGTTCTTTAAAAGGGATTTATTTAATGTTTTGAACATAAAGCAGGTATTTCCAAAGACATGTGGACATTTGGCCGACATTGTTGTAAAAGTGAAATGACACGTTGTTTTCCAAATAAGTTCCCAAATAATTTCCAAAATGGGTTTTAGGTGAACATGTTTTCTAAATCAAAATCATTCTTGTGGAGTAATGCGGCCCATTTGGCACCTTGAAAATGAAGAGTGGAAGTGAAAACCCCCTTTTAAGGCATGCTCCGTTATTTGAGAAACATGACATGTATTGTAAAGACCCGTAAATTTCAAGGAAAATATTTTTTAAGATACTTTGGAATTTAAAAAGTCTGTGGCTTATGATGGCACTTGATTCTGAGGCCTGGTGTGCCCGAAATCAATTTCTGAAGTTTAGCTCGGGTACGTTCAGTGAACGAATGAGCGAGTTTTTCTATCTTTTGAACCAGTGCTCAGAATTGAAATCTGAGGGAACCGATGAAGTTGCAGCGCCGATAATTGCTTAAGAGGACTTTTACCGTAGATGCGTTTGCGCGGGAGGAGAAGTTAAAAGTTTTGGATTAAATGAGAAGTGAATAAAATTGTGGGACAATTTTATTTATAAATCTTAAGTGGTTATATCCTACATGGGGGAGTTGGGATGGGACCCACAAGCTCCTAACAACCCATGTGAGGATAATTGTGAGGTGGGGCCCACACGATACCCAACCATTCACATTCCCTAAACCCCTTAAACCTCCCATTAAACTTCTTTGTTTAATGTTGACACCTCCGTTGAATTTAATTGAGTAACTCTTCCTCTCCCCTCTCTCCCTCATTAATTCTTGCCAACACACACTTTAATTAATTGATTGAACTTTTTCAGTTAATTTAATTAAGTGTTTGAATTTTAAATTTTGAAATGCATGGCATGATTAAATAAAATAAGGAGAAGCCTTATTTTATTCATGGTTGGCTTGTTGTGTTGAGATTTTGGGGAGAGAGCTCTTGAGTTTCGAAGAACGCTTCATCTCCTTTGTTGAAGAATGCCAACTCTCCGATGAAGGACATCGACTCTGCGACCTCGGTTTCACCATCCTCTTCTTCCTCCGCGAAAAGGGAGGAGACACCGATGCGGGAACTTGCCAATGACGTCATGCCTTGTTTACTTCTCTCCATGATTAAAAGGGGAGACGTCGCTTCCTCCTCGGACACTCTCCTTCGATGTCTACAAATCCTCACCTCGCGACGCTATCAACGGAGACGCTAACGTTCGTCATCTTTTTTGAGGTAGGGGTTTATTCTCGAAAGTGGATGTTTATATACCCTGTTCTCATTAGAAATCATTGTTAAATATGTCTGATTGCTATCGTTTTACGCAGAGGGTGCGGGGTGAACAGACATGGACCGACAACCCTCCATTGTTCTTCTTTATTATTTTAGAATTGAAAATTGATGGCAGAGGAAGAATGACACCATCACGTCATTCCAGAAACGTGGAGAAGGGAACCGACACCGCTGTTCCGATTGTGAGGGAAGAACCGTGGCCCGCTACATGGGCCACTTCGGAGAAGGAACCAGACGGCCCGTCGGCCGACCGGGAGGAGTTGGACAGCGGGGCCGGGAGGGCGCCGTGCTGGAAGACCAGCGGCCCGCCCTTGCGGGCCACGTGTGCAGAAGACCAGCCAGTTTGGAGAAGGGAAGCGTCACCGGTGCGGAAACCTGGGGAGGGGGGGGGGGCTTTGGAACCCGCTCGGCCGCCGGGCCGTGCGCCCAGCCAGACCACGCTGGGTCGGGACGAGCCGAGCCGCGCCAGGCCGGGTTGGGCCGCGCCCCGCCGGGCCAGGCCGCACCCCTTCTGGCCGAGTTGTGTATTTTCTTCGGACTGGTCCGACACCCCTGCTGGGTCGGACCCGTTAAACTGGGTCAACCCCACCCGTCGGCCCACTGGGATAAACAGGCCGAGCCTATTAAACACTTAACGGGAATAACTTAATGATCGCATGTCCGATAGACGCGCCATCTATGGCATTAGGACCCTTTCGACGAGACAGTTCTTTTGCGATACTCTAAGTGAGTTTTGAATGACTGGATATCGACCGGGTTAGAAAAGAATGTATTTCTAACCAGGCCCCTGTAAAGGAATAGCCAATATCTCTCAGATCGGGCGTCTGATTGACGCCACATCTATTGCATTGAGATCCTATTAATGAGACAGAACGTCGGGATACATCAACTCTATAATTCGTGATAGTTGATGTAATGTACCCCTTGGCTCATGGAGCGGACCCTCCCAGAATCGAGCGATCTATGTGTGGGAACCATAGAGATGGTTGCGACTGCGATGACGATGATGACTGTACTTGGATCCTACGTGGGTTCGGCAGCAAGGACGACTGTACTTGGATCCTCAGTGGGTTTGACAGCGATAAAGACTGTACTTGGATTCTACGTGGGTTCACCAGTGATGGTTACTGTACTTGGATCCTACGTGGGTTTGGCAGCAATGACTTTTTACTTGGATCCTACGTGGGTTTGGCAGGGGAAATGATTCAGAGGCTACATCTATCATCTCCACCCATCTTAATGAGTAGTATATCTATGTGATCTGAGTCTTGACTTTCTATCATTATCATCGATGTGGTTGACTTGATTTCCTGTGTGGACTGGGTTGTGCTTTCATGTGTAGACTGGGTTGTATTTGGGCTCGTGAGTTGGATTCGAACTGGAATTGATGACTTAGGTATATGTATGGGCATATACCCAAGTAGAGTTGGTTGATACTTTTTGTTTGTAACATTCCATTGTGGTTTATCCTTTGTGGATTATGGGAGACCTTTGGGGGTCTTGGGGTCCGTACTAAGTATCGTATACTCACCCCTGCATGGGCTATGCCTGCACTACATTGTGTTGGATGCAGACGACAGACAACACTGACCGAGGTAGAGTCTTGTGGATCGGGATGATAAATAGAGTTGGACCACTTGGCGGGACATACACAGAGCGGATGTCCGGACCCGAGGAGCTGAGGAGACCATTTGTACCCACCCTTCAGATGGGATATCAGGAGGACGACTCAGTGGTTGCTGGTTTAATTTACTGCAGCTGTTCTTTCTTTACTATTGTACTATACTTTCAGTTGGGTTTGTATTCAGGTCCATTACTTTCCAGCACTTACTTTTGTACTCAGTTTACTTAGTGTTTACTTCATATTGCATACTCAATTGTTTTTGTTTACTAATATAAATCCAATGCCTTCCCTTTTATCAGGATTTACACCTTTGGTGCTGGTCGCCAACCCCTAGTCTATGGAAGGCGGGCTTGAGGTAGTCATGACACGAGCCCCGAGGATGGGTCGTGAAAAATTGGTATTAGAGGAGTCAGTTCTAGCATAGAACCCATGACAATGATAATTTCTTCTCTGTAAAGATATAATGTTTAGAGTATTAAGTGTGGTTATTGGTCTAGGGAGTCTAGTCTTGGTGCGACAACCAACCTATCTATACACCAGGACCCTAATTACTGATTTCCGACTCAGTGCATGAAAACATTGATTGCATGTGTGTTTCAAAAGTTCTCTTAGTGATTAATTTGTGTCAGCTCACCGGGTATACTATATTAACCGTGGTGCACCTGTTTCTTTTTAGGATGGCCCAACGATAGCAGCTAGCTAGGGTTACTAGTTACATGCGATATGGAAGACCACCAAGCGACGAGGCCTCAATATAGGGCCCCATTTCAGCGGAGGAACTAGTGGTACCTCTACCCGCTGGGCCACCGATACCACCAGCCCCAGTAGTGGAGAGTGCACGTCACCTGAGTGCGCTACACGAGTTTTAGCGACAGTGGCATCCCAGGATCCGTGGAGAGATAGACCCTCAGGCATCCGGGGATTGGCTGAAGGCTATCATCAGAGTCTTCAGATTGGTAGGGACACCATCAGATCTTATGGTGATCTTTTCCACGAGTCTCATGCACACAACAGTAGGTAGATGGTGGGGCCTGATGCTCGAGGTGCACGATGATACATCTCTACCTTGGGAGGACTTCGAGAGCCTCTTCCGCCTAGATTTTGTTCCAGCCACCATCTGTTTGGTGCGCATCCAGGAGTTACTACAGTTGCGGTAGGGCATCATGACAGTATCCTAGTACTTGGAGAGGTTTACTAACCTCTCGCGCTACTCCACGGACATGGTATGAGACCAATTCTTCCAGGCTCGGATCATTGAGCAGGGACTGAGGCATGTGACCAGGGCTTCAATGATCTCCCTCAACATTCAGACGCATGCAGGATTATTGGAGCGAGCCCTTCTTGTGGAGAGCTTACTTTCTAAGACTATGCCAGCAATGTGGCCTACCACAGGGCGACACGTAGCGGATTCTTCTGCAGCCGACAGTAGATAGATGTCACAGAGGTCCAAGCGGACAAGGCCATCAGGTGGGCGACCTCAAGATACTGATTCGGAGGTGTGGGGAACATGCAACAGAGCCATTCATATGAGAGGTAGGCAGTGCAATGCATGTGGTAGGTAGGGCCACATGGATTGTCAATGCCTGACCCGCCATTCAGAGGAGTAGAAAATGGTTGAGGGACCGCCCAGGCAGAGGCATAGGTTTGACTGTGGCAGTCTGCAGGGAGCTGGCAGACGAGGAAGAGGAGCTGGCCGAGCAGCAGGTGGTGGACGACGCTTCAAGGCTCTACCACCACCACCACCAGGAGGACCACCCTGACCACTGGGAGCTGGCAGACAGGGGAAGGCTCAGCTTCTGGTAGTCGAGGCCTACGACCACGGAACTCCTGAGATGATTCAAGGTACTATCTGGGTCTACTCCACCCTTACTGCAGTTCTTATAGACACAGGAGCGAGTCATTCTTTCATTTCTGCTTCCCTTGTTTGGAGATCGGAGATCCTGACAGATATGTTGGCTTGATCCTTACGACTAGATACTCCTACGGGGGGAGACTCGACTATTACACATTGGTTATGGTAGTGTGAGCTTACTCTAGGAAGTGAGAGCTTCATCTGGGATCTTCTTGAAGCGGGATCGAGGCCTTACGATGTTATCTTAGGTATGGACTAGTTATCTACAGTCCATGCCCAGATTGAGTGTATTAGGTGCAAAGTGTGGTGTGTTCGCACAGATGGGTGCAGGTTCACCTTCACCGGCGAGAAGGGATCCTTTTCAATGCAGGATGGACTTACACAGAGGATAGGGTACCGAATCACACATCAGTTGGCTAGTCTCATTCTCAGAGCGGTTAATGTGCGGAGTCCGAGTTTTTCTATTATGGTGGATCAATTTGCGGACGTTTTCCCTGATTACATTCCAGGACTACCTTCTCACAGAGAGGTAGACTTATATATTAACCTGTACCCTAGGAAAACACGGATATCTACACTAGAATATCGGATGCCTCCCGTTGAGCTTCTTGAGATGTGGGTACAGCTGGAGGACTTGCAGGGAAAGGGATTCATCCGACCCAGTGTTTCACCCTGGGCTTCTCTGATTTTATTCGCCAAGAAGGCGGATGGGATCTTACGACTATGTGTATACTACCATCACCCGAATAAGGTGACCTTAAAGAACAACTATCCACTCCTGAGGATTAATGACCTCTTTGATCAGCTCAAGGGAGCACGATGGTTCTCGAAGATAGACCTCAAGTCAGGCTATCATCAGCTCAGAGTTCGAGATGAGGATGTGGAGAAGACTGTCTTTAGAGGTCGGTATGGCCACTGTGAGTTCTTGCTTATGCCTTTTAGCATAACCAACAATCCAACAGTGTTCATGAGTATCATGAACAGAATCTTCCAGCCTTACCTCGATCAATTTTTCGTAGTCTTCATCGACTACATAATGATTTACTCAACCACTGAGGAGGAGTACACCTACCACTTGTGGGTTGTACTGGATACACTCTGAGAGAACCAGCTTTATGGTAAGCTCTCGAAGTGCCAGTTCTAGATTTGAGAGGTTATCTTCTTGGGGCACGTCATCTCGGAGGTGGGAGTTGTGGTGGATCCTGCGAAGATTGAGGCAGTACTTACTTTGTAGCCACCCAGGAGTGTGATGGAGGTGCGGAGTTTCCTTGGTCTGGCTAGGTACTACCAGAGATCTGTTACAGACTTCTCTAGAAGTGTAGCACCACTTTCAGATTTGACGAAGAAGGGGAAACCCTTTGTGTGGTCAGATAGATGTCAATAGAGCTTCTAGGAGCTGAGACAGAGATTGACTAGTGCACCCATCTTGAGGCTACCAGAGAAGGGCGTATGGTACATAGTTTACTGTGATGCATCAGGGACCAGACTCGGGTGTGTCTTGATGCAGGAGCGGGCAGTGATTGCTTATGGTTCACGAATGTTGAGGCAGCATGAGCAGAACTACGCTACCCATGACTTGGAGTTAGCAGTAGTGGTCTTCGCCTTGAAGATGTGGTGGAACTATCTGATTGGTGAGCACTTTATAGTCTACTCTAACCACCAGATTCTCAGGTACATATTCTCGTAGAAGAACCTGAACCTGAGACAGCGGCGATGGCTTGAGTTCCTCCAGGAATTTGAATTTTAGATATTCTATATTCCGGGGAAGGGGAACATAGTAACCGATGATCTTAGCAAGAGATCAGGCATTCAGATACTTGAAGAGGTGACAGAGAAACTATCCACATTGCTGATATCATTAGTGGATAAAGATGGAGAAACCTTTATACAGTCACTCCTCCACTACATTAGCAGGTCAGAGAGGAACATCATGGGGATGTTGACTGTGAGATGCGACCTGCACAAATATCCAAAGTACATTCACCGGATGGATATTCTATTGGAGGAGAGAATGTCATCCTCTTCAGGGGATGTACCATGGTACCAGTTGCATTACAAGAGGAGGTAATGAGGGAGTTTCCCACTTCCCCATTGGCGGTACCTCCAGGAGTAGTGAAGATGTACCAGGATCTCAGACGATAGCACTGGTGGCTGGGTATAAAGAAGGTTGTGTCAGAGTTCATTTCATGATGCCACACCTTCCAGCAGGTGAAGGCGGAACACTAGGTTTCAGCAGGCTTGGTGCTACCCTTAGAGTCCCCATAGTGTAAGTGGGACGGGATATCTATTGATTTCGTGACGGGGCTTCCACGTAATACCAGAGGACACGAATCCATTTGAGTGGTCGTAGATCGACTCACCACGTCGGCCCAATTCCTATAGATCATAGAGCAGGGCTCAGTGGAGAGCTTTCCACGCCTCTACGTTCAAGAGATCACTTGGATTCATGGTGTGCCATAATCTATCGTCTCCAATCAAGATGATCTCTTTACTTCCCGGCTTTGGAAGGGGTGGCATGAGGCATTTGGGATGTAGCTATTCCTGAGCACTGCCTTCCATCTTCAGATGGATGGCCAGACAGAGAGAACCATTCAGACTCTCTAGGACATGCTCCATGCATGTGTCCTCGACCTTGGTCGCAACTGGGAGGATCACCTACCTTTGGTGGAGTTTGCATACAACAACAGCTACCACTCCACCATTGGGATGGAACCATACGACGAATTGTACGGCCGACCATGCAGATCACCTCTATGCTGGACTGACCCTGGGGAGTCAACACTCATAGGACCAGAGATGGTCCACGCTATAACGGAGAAGGTGCAGATCATCCAGGAATAGATGAGGACTGCACAAAGTAGACAGAAGTCCTATACTGATAGGAGGCAGAAACCACTAGAGTTCGAGGATGGTGACCACCTTTTCTTACAGGTCTCACCTCGACGTGGATTACGGAGATTTGGATGGGGAGGAAAGTAATATATGTGCTTCATCATACCATTTTAGGTCCTCAGAAGGATAGGCGAGGTTGCTTATCGCATGAACCTTCCACTTCAGTTGCACTGGTTGCATGATGTCTTCGATGTGTCTGAACTTAGGATATACTTGCATGACCCGACACATATCGTTGATCATGCAGAGCTAGACATCGATGACGGGGAATCATTTGCGGAGGTCCCTCTAGAGATCGAGGATCGATAGGAGCGGGTCCTACGTGGACGTTTGATTCCTCTGGTGTGCATTTTTTGGGAGCACAGGAACCTCCAGGAGAGAACATGGGAGCTGGAGGCTCAGATACGTGCACAATACCCTCTTTTGTTTCCCTAGTTTATGATATATCTATACGGGGACATAAATCCCTGAGGTGGGAGTAATGTAATGTCCCGGAAATGTAAAGAAATTTTTTTTCATAAATAATATGGAAATTTTACGAGTCTGTGGCTTCTGACGGCACTTGATTCCAAGGCCTGGTGTGTCCGGAATCAATTTTCGAAGTTTAGCTTGGGTATGTTTAGTGAACGAATGATCTAGTTTTTCTATATTTTGAACTGGTGCACGGAATTGAAATCTAAGGGCACCGATGAACTTGTAGTTCCAGTAATTGCTTAAGAGGACTTTTACCATAGATGCGTTTGCACAGCAGGAGAAGTAAATTTTTTTGGATTAAATCAGAAGTGAATAAAATTGTGGGACAATTTTATTTTTATATCTTAAGTGGTTATATCCTACATGGGGGAGTTGGTATGGGACCCACAAGCTCCTAACAACCCATGTGAGTATAATTGTGATGTGGGGCCCACACGAGCACCAACCATTCACATTCCCTAAACCCCTCAAACCTCCCATTAGAATGCTTTTTTTAATGTTGACACCTCCCTTGAATTTAATTGAGTAACTCTTCCTCTCCCCTCTCTCCCTCATTAATTCTTGCCAACACACACTTTAATTAATTGATTTAACTTCTTCAATTAAGTTAATATAGTGTTTGAATTCTAAATTTTGAAACTCATGGAATGATGAAATAAAATAAGGAGAAGTCTTATTTTATTTTTGGTTGTCTTTTTTGTGTTGAGATTTTTGGGAGAGAGCTCTTGAGTTTCGAAGAATGCTTCATCTCCTTTGTTGAAGAACGCCAACTCTCCGACGAAGAACATCAACTCGGTGACCTCGGTTTCACCATCCTCTTCTTCCTCTGTGAAAAGTGATGAGAAACCGGCACATGAACTCGCCAACGATGTCACACCTTGTTTTCTTCTCTCCGTGATAAAAAGGGGAGACACCACTTCCTCCTCAGATGCTCTCCATCGACGTCTACAAATCCTCACCTCGCGAAGCCGTCAACTGCGACGCTGACGTTCATCATCTTTTGTTGATGTAGGTGTTTATTCTTGAATGTGGATGTTTATGTACCCCATTATCGTTGGAAATCGTTCATAAATATGGATGATTTCTATCGTTTTATGTTGAGGGTGTGGACCGAACAAACATGGCCTGACAACCCTCAGTTGTTCTCGTTTATTATTTTAGAATTGGAAATTGATGGCGGGGGAAGAAAGACGTCTTTGTGCCATGCCGGAAACGTGGAGAGGGAAATCGGCACCGTTGTTCCGGTTGTGCGGGAAGAACCGCGGCTTGCTACACAGGCCGCTTTGGAGAAGGAACAGGCCGGCCCGTCGGCCGGCCGGGCGGAGTTGGACCGCGGCGCCGGGAGGGTTCCCCGCTGGAAGACCGGCGGCCCACCCATGCGGGCCGCGTGAGAAGAAGACCAGCCATTTTGGGGAAGGGTGGTGCCTCCTGGCACCACCGGTGTAGAAAAATGGAGGGGGGGGGGGGGGGCGCCCCCCCCCATTGAAACCCGCTCGGCCTTCGGCCAAGCTGCTCGTCCAGCCGGGCCGCGCCAGGTCGGGCTGGGCCGGTCCGTGCCCCGCCGGGCCGGACCATGCCACTTCAGGTTGGTCCGCGCCCCTTCGGGACGAGTTGTGTATTTTTTTCAGACCGTTCTGACACCCCTGTTGGGTCACACCCGTCAAATTGGGTCCACCAAACCCGTCGACCCAGAGGGCTAAACAGATCGGGCCTGTTAAACACTTAAACTGGAATAACATAAAGACCGCACATACGATCGACGCGCCATCTGCGACACTAGGACCCTTTAGATGAGATGGTTTTTTTGCAATACTCTAAGTGATTTTTTAACGAATATGGATATCGACTAGGTTAGAAACGAGTGTATTTATAACCGGGCCCCTAGAATGGAAAAGCCAATATCTCTCAGACCGGGCGTCCAATTGACGCATCGTCTGTTGCGTTGAGTTCCTATTGAAGAGACGTAACTTTGGGATACGTCAACTCTAGACTTCGGGACAGTTGATGTAATGACCCCCTTGGTTTGTGGAGTGGACCCTCCCGAAATTGAGCGTGCTGTGTGCGGGAACTCTAGAGATGACTGCGACTGCGACGACGATGACGACTGTACTTGGATCCACGTGGGTTCAATAGCGTGGACGACTATACATGGATCCTCAGTGTGTTAGGCGGTGATGACGATTGTACTTGGAGCCTACGTGGGTTTGGTAGCGACGACTTATGTACTTGGATCCTACATTGGTTCGGCAGGGGAAATGATTCAGAGGCTACATCTATCATCTCCACCCCACTTCGTGAGTAGTATACCTGTGTGAGCTGAGTCTTGACATTCTATCATTATAATCGATGTGATTGAATTTCTTTCCTGTATGGACTGGGTTGTGCTTTCCTATGTGTACTGGGTTGTACTTGGGGTCATGAGTTGGAGCCGAACTGAAATTGATGAGTTAGGTATATGTATGGGCATATACCTATGTAGAGTTGGTTGATACTTTGTGTTTGTAACTTTCCTTTGTGGTTTATCATTTGCGGATTCTAGGAGACCTTCTGGGGTCTTGGGGTCCCTACTGAGTATCGTATAGTCACCCATACACAGGATATTCCCACACTACGTTGTGTTGGATGCAGATGACAGACAACACTGACTGAGGTAGAGTCTTGTGGAGCGGGATGGTACTTGGAGGTGGGCACTTGGCGGGACATACACGGAGCGGACGACCAGACCCGAGGATCTGAGGAGACCATTTGTACCCACCCTTCAGGTGGGATATCCGGAGGATGACTCAGTGGTTGCTGGTTTACATTACTACATATGTTCTTTCTTTACTGTTGTACTGTACATTCATTTGGGTTTGTATTCTAGCCCATTACTTTCTAGCATTTACTTTTGTACTCAGTTTACTTAGTGTTTACTTTAACTTGCATACTCTGTTGTGTTTGTTTACTAATATAAAGGCAATGCCTTCCCTTTTATCGGGATTTACGCCTTTGGTGCTAGTCACCAGCCCCTGGACTATGGAAGGCAGGATTGGGGTAGTCATGGCACGAGCCCCGAGGACGGGTCGTGACATGTATTTTAAATGTGTGATTTGTGATACGTATCAATTGAAAAGGCTTTTGCGATGTTATATGACATAAAAAGAGGAATGTTCTTAAGGAGGGAGAATTGTGGTGAGAGGTTGAATGGATTTTGGACAAAGAAAATTTTATATTCACTAATGTGATTTGATAAAACCTCACCATACATTGAAATAGATCACAACGAGAAACCTATATAGCTTGGTGTGTGACCAGGACTAGTACACTGGATGACACAAAAGGGGTTTTTCCCAGTTCGTCTAGTAGGACTGACGTAGAAACACTAACTAAAAATATGAATTCTGAGGTTTGTGGTCTTCTAAGCCACATTTTCTTAGTGTCGTGGTTTCTAAGCCACGTTTCACCAAGGTACGAGGTCTCTACGGTCCCAATTGTGCTATATACCTATAGGGATTACCCATGGTTCTCATTTGCTACACGTTTCTTTTGATTTAATTTTCACTTCAATTGTTTCATACATGATGTCTTATTTGTGAAAAGCATATTTTAATCCAAACTGGTTTTTTTCATTTCGAAACATTAAATCATGCTTAGAACCTATTTTGAAAATGTAGTGCGAGTGAAATGATTTACCTGAAAATTCAAACTCATTACTTGAATTTGAAAAGAAGGAAGAAAATTATATGGTTATATTTTATTTTCAAACTGGCATGATTGGATTTATTAATAAAGGCAGGGGAATATGACATGGTTTTATTTTGGAATTCCTATTGAGCATCTCAGTTCTCATGCCTACATTACTTTTCAATTGAAGGTTTCAGTCGTGGATCGTTTTTGTGAGTGAGTGTAGTTTATGATCCGAGGTGACCCATGTGATCACATGAGGAATGTCACGTTACTTCATTTATTGCTTTTTCTGTTGCCAAGTTGCTCGGTTTGTTTCAATTTGTTTATCTACTTCTTCAATTTATGATTACTTGTCTTTGTTATCGGCCAAATCATTCATAACTGGTTTATTTTGATGCCCGACACTAGTTTCCAGCCCGTGGGGATCAGGAACGCCCTACGGAACATGTCTCGGACCGGCTCGGGCGACCGGTTCAGGGATGACTCGGGTAGGTTTTTGAAAAAATGGTATCAGAGCAGGACCTTGTAATTTGGGGTGTTAGGTAGCTTGGTGATTAGGTGTGTCAGGACTCGAGAGGTAGGTGCGGAAAGGACGTCATGAACCCTTTCCCATCTCGATACTTGAGTTTCCAGGGGTAGTCCGTGATTTGAATTTTCTTCTTTGGCATGTTTTGTGTGGATGAGGTATGATAAATGAAGTGAGACAATGTTATGCGATGGGATTTCATGGGGTAGTGACCCATGTACAACCCGAGTGCATGGTTCATGGTGCTTCTTGTGGTTAATGCTCGCTTGGAGCATGACCTACTAAGCCATGTTTTTGGGTTAGCATGGCCACAAGTTCCTTATTTTGGAAATTTTGACGTGACTTATGTATGAACTTAATTTTGGTTTGTGTGAGTAGATCACAAAAATGAAAATGTATTTTTTTGAAGGAGTTTTCAAAAGATAATATGGTTTTTGGAGTGGAAAATTGTTTTTGAAATGGAAAACGTTTTGAAATTTGGAAATGTGGTTCTTTAATGATAAGTGAATTTCTCAAATTGTTTGGGAATTTGTGCATTGTGTTGAATGGTCTCTTTTTGAAATGAGAAGTGTCTTGAATTGTCCTTTGGAATTCCTATGAGTGATCACATACATTGAGGTGTGCATGTGGCAAGTGGAGAAATTGGTGGTCTGGGTGGATTGGTGCTTGATCTAGCACAAGGATATGTATGTGTAAGTCTTCATGGGATACCAATGGTGCATATTTAAGTTGTTTTTATTGATGAAGACTGGCTTTCAAAAAGTTAATTTAAATATTTTGAAAAGTGGGTAACAAATTGTTCACTGTTCTCTTTTCGTGGTTGGTATATTTTTCGTGGGTTCATGGTTTTGAAATACTGAATTGTATTTGGAATAATGATTTGATTTTGAGTTTTATCTTGTTATTGAAGTGTGGAATTTTTATTTATGATGAGTTTTGATTTAGTTTTGTTCCTCTTATTTTTTGATTATGCTGCCCATACAAGTACGAGAGGTTCCTAGTGAGTCTTTTATAGTTGACGGTTCTACCGAGACTCTTAGTTGAGTGGTGGAGTTGAGTTCTTTTCAGTTGTTTTCCATCTTCTGTGTTGATCGTGATCTATCGAAGGTAACATAATGCCTTGATGAAATCAGTAGTGTTTTCAGGTTATTGGAAACTCTCAAAGCTATGAGGCTCGGTGTTGGTTCGAGTTCATTTGAAGGATCAACTTCAGATTGATAGACGAAGGTGATACCAATGTCGTTGCATGATGGGATATATTGGATGGTTTTTAAGACCACTCTCTTCTAATGGTTTATTCCTGAGGAAGTGGTGGTGAGAAAAGTGGCATAGCTCGTGAGTCTCCAAAAAAGCCAACAGACTGTAAAGGCTTACGTCGGTCATTTTGAGGGGTTGATTCCCTTTTATCCGGAGGTAGCACCGTAGAATCAGTTAATGTTCTCTTGTGTGGGGTCTTCATATGGGGTTCCAGGACTGATTCATTCTGGTGTTTGGGAAGGTTCCCCATCTAGTTTGGAGAGGAAACTAGAGGAATCGATCTCATACAAGTCTTCTGGTTAATTCAATCTTCTCTTAGTCGGGAAACTCTCTTGTTTGGTTCAAGTGTGGTCGGGGTCGGTAATTTAAGCCACCTTGTCGTCATCCTCCGAAGGCTTGTCGTCGGGGTGTCCATTTGGGGGAACAAGGAGAGGTTCCACTAGTGGAAACATTAGAAAGAGTCTTGACCAAAGGATGTTAGTTCCTGACTGTGGGGCAGCAGATGCTTCTAGAAATCATAGCTCCAGCCACATGACTTGGATTGAAGCCTTTCACATAGTAAGGAATCATTGTGTGTGGGTCACATTGTTCTAACTTTTGTCTCTAGTTCTGAAATAGGGATAGTTTAAATTTATTGGTTCAAGCTTCCTCGCCTTTGAAGGTTATGTTTTGCTGTAAGGGGAAAAGAGGTATTATTTTCTCGTTGCGGTATTTGTTCTTCGAATACCCCCACATTGGTTGTAAGAAGTCATGGTGATCTTGTTTTCTTGTAATTCAAGTAGTTGTGCCTCCTCAAATGTGAGATTTGAAGGTTGTCTCTTTATAGCTGTGAGTCAAGAGGATTGTATCTCTTGTGTGGCTAGCTCCTTTGGTGGCCCATTCATGTTTTATGATGTGCTCGTTTTAGACACACATGTGCCTTGGGAAATAATGAATAGGGGTTTGGTCCGCCATTCAGTTTGGGGTCTTTCATCGAGGACCTCATGTGGTGGGGGTTTGGTTGATGTGAAGAGTTCATGGGTTGGTTTGTGCTAATTGGCTTGAGCTAGTCAGTTCTTAGATGGCGGGGAGACCCACCATGAATCTGGTCATTCCTTCTTTGAGATTTTGTTTGTGTGGGAGTTTTGTTCTGTGTTGGCAGTTTCCTCTTTGGCTCAAGTTAGTTGTTCTAGAGTTAGCATGTGCTGAGAGTCTCAATGTGGGTTGTGCTAGTCGGGTTATTATGGTGGAGGGAACCCACCTCATTTTATTATGGATCTTATCAATGCAGTTTCCTATAGAGTTGGTCAGCTGTGACTCATGGAGTGAAAAGTTACACTGAGTTCGTGATTTTTTGGCCTCGTTCAGTTTTGAACTCGAGTCTAATTCCTTGTTTTGTTGGGTGACAATTAGGGGGGAAAAAGTTTTTGTGGTGGGGAGAATTGTCACACCCTGACTCAGCATCGTCTGGCCATAGTTTTTATTTATTTATTTAATTTATATATAGTGGTGTTTTTGGTTTCTTTAAGTTACAAAAAACAAATATTATTAAATTAAGATCAGAATAAAATAATATAAATTAAATGGAAAAAATTTAATAATAATGATATTATTATAATAGACAATAATAATAATAATAATATTTTTATTTTTATTTTTATTAATATTTTTTTTTCTGGTCACAAAATTTTAAACATCTTTAATACTATTATTATTTATATTATTATTTATCATTAATGTTTATATTGGGGTTAGTTTAAGTTTAATTTTATTATTAATATTTTTCTTTTTTATTTCCATATCTCTCACTCCTTCCTTCTCCCCCCTTTGGTGTCTCTCAATATCCCCTTCTCCCCTGGTTTGGAACGTCACAGCCTCCTCTTAACCCTAGCAGCCACCCTCCACTTGTTTGCTTCTCCTTTGGCGAACCGAGTCACTACACCTCCTCCCGCCCAACAAGCATCACACGTCACCTCGGTCCCCTACTCATGTCACCTCATTCTGCCCCACACCCTCCCTCTTGCGGAACTCCCTACAACTGCTTTGCACCTACCCTTATCGGCAGGATTTTTTAGTACGCCTCACTTTCGGCACCACTCCATCTTGCTCGGCCATCTTTCCGCACCCTTTCCACAGGTGAATTTTACTTCGGTTGGTGGTTTCTTATTTTTGGTAGGTTTTCTGTTTAGTTTTTTGTGTTGTGTTTGGTTTAGTTTTGATATTTTTGGTTCAATGTCTTCATTTTAGGTTTCAATTTGAATTTTTTGTGGAGCGATTGGTGATCAAATGATGTTTTGCACCAAATTTTGGTGGTTTTGAAACCAAAGGTAGGGATTCCATGCATTATGCTTATTTGATGATTTATTTTTCTTGTTAAATTAATTTAGAAAGGTATTTAATTGAATATTTTTATGAGAATTTAGTTTTAAGGGAGTTTAATACGAATTTGATCCTTTTGTAGAACATTTATATGGTATTGAGTGCAATCGTGATGAAAATCCACATATAGTATTTTATCAGTGTTTTATTATGTTATGCAAGGGCTTTAAATTCTGTTTTATCATGTTACTGCTGTGCGTTTGGATTTAAAAGATATTTTTGATTGGGTGTTTGTTTTCAATGTCTTGTGATACCACTTTGGGTTGTTTCATAAAATTTTTAAGTTGTTTATTAAATCTTATAAAGGGTGTGAAACTGGTTTTTGAAAGAATTTGATATGCACTTGGGTTGGAATTGGTTTCTTAATGTGAACTTGGGTTCAATTTTTGTGTAATAACCATGTTTTACTACTTTTAGGTATTTTATTAATTGTAAAAATGGTTTATTTATTTTTTCAGGTGGTGTGAATCACGTTTTGAATGTAACTTATGGTCAAAATGGGTTTGGGTGTAGGTTTTTAATGAGAAATGCATAATTTGGCTTGTTTGAGTTGTTGTTCATTTCTAAATTTAAATTTTAAATGGTTTACACATTGAAATTCATGTTTTGGAATTGGTTCTGGTTTATGTGTCAATTTGAAATGTCATTTTGAAATGGTTAAATTTATTATGTGATTTTATTTTAATATTTTCAATGGGTTTTATGAGTTATGTAAGTGGCGTGTCATTGGTGCAAATCCTTGATGTGTTATTTTGAAACATTTTACAGATATTTGAAGTGTTTAATTTCTTTATTAAATTATTTGTGTAGTGTGTTGGACCTCGTTATGATGGTTTTGGGCAGCGATTGTCAAGGTATCATACTTGTGCATGCCTAGGATAAGGCTTATATATATATATATTCCCACTTTGTACATTTCCCTCATAGAATGTGGAATCTGTGCAATGAAGATAGGGTTGTATATATATATGTGTATAATTTCATGTGTCTATAGGTTCCAAGTGTCGGTTCGAGTGGTCGTCAACAAATAGCGACCAATTTGAGGTAGGCCCCCTATGCCCAAATCTTTAATTAGAATTTCCATAATTTCTTATCATTTTATTAAAAGTGGATCTTCTTCTTCTACATGAAATAAATATGAAATATATAAATATTTATATGAAAATGGTTTTGGTTCTTGAAAAGGGATTTCATTAATGTTTTGAACATAAATCAGGTATTTCCAAATACATGTGGTCTTTTGGAAGACTTTTTTGTAAAAGTGAAGTGACACGTTGTTTTCCCAATAAGTTCCAAAATGATCTCTAAAATGGGTTTTGGGTGATCCTATTTTCTAAAGAAAAATCATTCTTGTGGAGTAATGAGGCCTGTTTGGAACATTGAAAATAATGAGTGGAAGTGAAAACCCCCTCTTAAGGCATGCCCCATTATTTTAGAAACATGATGTGTATGTTAAATGTGTGATTTGTGATACATACAAAATGAAAATTCTTATGAAATGTTATATGACATAAAAAGGGGAATTCACTTAAGGAGGGAGAACAGTGGTGAGAGGTTGAATGGATTTTGGATTTAGAAAATGTTATGTTCAGTAATGTGCTTTGATAAAACCTTACAACCCTTTGAAATAGAGCATAATTGGAAACCTGGGTATCTAGGTGGGTGACCAAGACTAGTACGCTGGATGACACGATAGGGGTCCCTCCTGGTTCGTCTAGAAGGATTGGCATAGAAACACTAACTAAACATATGAATTTTGAGGGTCGTGGTCTTCTAAGCCACATTTTCTGAGGGTCGTGGTTTTCTAAGACACGTTTTCTGAGGGTCATGGTTTCTAATCTACGTTTCACCGAGGTTTGAGGTCTCTAGGGTCCCACTTGTGCTATCTACCTATAGGGATTACCCATGATGCTCATTTGCGACATGTGGCTTGTGATGTAATTTTTCACTTCAGTTGTTTTATACTTGATATCTAATTTGTGAAAACCATATTTTAATCCAAACTGGTATCTTTTCATTTTGAAATGTTAATGCATGCTCGTCACCTATGTTTAAAATGTAGTGGGAGTGAAATTCTTTACTTGAAAATGAAAACATGTTACTAGAATTTTAAAAGAAGGAAAAACATTATCTATTTATATTTTATTTTCAAACTGGAATGATTGGATTTCTTACTAAAGGAAGGGGCAAAGGAGGTGGCTATATTTTGGCATTACAACTAAGCATCTTGGTGCTCATTCCTACTTTACATTTCAGTTGCAGGTTTCATTATTGGATTGTTCTGGGAGAGAGTGTAGTTTACGTCCCAGGGTGACCCACAGGGTCAGCCGAGGTATGTAACGTTACTTTGTTTATTCCTTTTTCATTTCCAAGTTTCTTTGTTGGTTTCCCTTTATTTATCTTCTTGTTCAGTTTATGATTAACTATCTTTATTATGGGAAAAATCATTCCCAACTTGTTTATTTTGATGCCCGACACTAGTTTCCAGCCTGTGGGGATTGGGAATGCCCTTCGATCCATGTCTCGGACTAGCTCAGGTGACCGGTTCAGGGTTGAATTGGGTTAGATCTTGAGAGTACGGGTAATGGTAGTAATATACCCTTCCATATCATAGCCTTAATTTGGTGACCTTACAATAACCGAAATATAAAATATACAGTATCTCTTTTTTATCCCACCATATATAGTTTTTCATATCATTATACATATTTATAAATCTATGATAGATTTAGAATGATAAACTAAGAGCTTCATCCAATATACCCTTCTTCATGTCTTTTATTAAAAGGATACATACTCAGTTCCTAAACCTTATCATTTCAATATAATAATGTATGATCATTGGAACCATTCTTACATTCTCTATTATATCTTCATATTTATTTTTTGCATATTAATTCTTCACATTGAGAGATGGTCAAACACTCATGTGAGAAAGATTATATTTCTACACATCATTAAATATTTCAAGGTCAATCCTTTTCAAATCCATAATTATTGGAAATTTTTTAATCCTCATCATAAATAATATAGTATGATCTTTTTGAATAAAATAATCACCAACTATATTCACTTTCTTAGGGTGATAATATGTGGAGATGTTATATAATTTAATAAACTCTAATCGTATTCACAAGTGCATATTCATTTATTTATTGATGAATATGTACATTAAAATTTTATAATTAATATACATGAAAAAATATTATTCATACATACAATGCCTCTATATTTTTAACATGAAAATTAGTAATTCTATATCTAAATCATGAGTTGGGTAATTTTGATCAGGAATATTCATTTTGAATGAGGTATAATCTATCTATATATAATAATATATGATGAAACATGCTAGTGTCTTCTTTAATGAATTATTATATATTAAAAAACATTAGTAATTGAAGGGTAGTGTGAGCTTAGGTGCATTGACCAACCTTCTTTTTAGTTCCTAAAAATTCTCCTTAGATTCATCAATTCAAAATAAGTTTTCTACTTTCTATGTCAACATGGTTAGCGTAATTGATAGCCCTGTGAAATTTCTCACAAATTATCAGAAATATCATTTCATCCTATAAAAAATGTGTATTTTGGTCATCATAGTTGCTATAGGGAATTGTTCAATAACTTCTATATTTGAATGAACGGCTAGTAAAAAATAGTTTGAAATTATATTATCTAGAAATGATACTATATGTATGCAATATTCATATGGGGAAAAGTTACCATATAGCTTCTCCTTCCTCAGAGTCTTCAACACAATCATCAAAAGTTATTTACGATATTCCTTTCTCTTCCAATATATACAAATAAATTATATAATGCCAAAAATTAAATGATTAGGGTATTCTATAAAGATACTATTCATTAAATCAATGATGATAGTATGATCATTAGTATGTCAAAATAGAGTTAGTATAAATTTATAGTGAAAATACCTCATACGGAAGGTTAACTTAGGTATATCCTCATTCACAACACATATATAATGATATCATAATCAAGGACCAATCTTGGTAATATATAAACCTCATCATTATTGATTATACTTCTCATCATTATATAGTAGAGGATACTTTTTCTTAATATTTATATTATGATTTTTCTAAAAATAAATATAAAGTAAATTAATCCATATTTCATCATAATAAAGAATAAGTTCACCCTATGGTGACACACTCATATAAATAAATCCCTTATCAAGATTCTCAGTGGGTTTCTTATTCAATTATTGAGACTTAATCTGGATCATTCTATATGGTTTCATTGAAATAGTTTTTACCTTGTAGAAGTTATATTGAAAACTCACATTCAAAATTGTGGGTAATAATAATAATATCTTCATGGAATATGTCAACACACTTCTATACAATATGAATATCGTTGATGTTGATTTTCTTCCCAAAAATAAAAAAATAACCCCTTATGATTGGAATGAAGACCCATAAATTTATGCAATTTCCATTGGAAACTCTTATTTATCATTTCTATAATAAAAAATAATAATTAAGTTCATATTATAAAATGTGACTTCCCATATTATAGAAATTTACATGGGATCTCTATAAATATTGAAAAATAAATTTCCAAATTCACAATAAATTCCATTAAAAAATTTATTATAATATTTTTATAGGGAAGATTTATTCACTCTTAAACATGAAATACATAACATTAAAGTGGATGAAAAGTGTGACTTATCCATCATGGTATAATTTAGATATTAACATCTAATATAACCATACATATCGAAAGAGTTAACAATATTTATTTGGGAATTGAGTTGGATAATTCCCATGTTCTTCACATATAAGTTATTGAACATAAAACGGTACTTTAGGATGTAAATTATTTCTCTCCATTGAACTCATTTTTCCATGAAAATTAAATACTCTATACCATTAAATTACACGGAAAAAACATTATCCCTTTCCATTATGATTTTTTCATTAGTTCATATTACCACATACCTGACATATAAGAATCTGAATATTCTTTCATCTATGGTCTTTATCAAATTTACTTCTAAAAACTCCATTTTCCTTTTATATGTGTTAAGAAACTCACCCACGATGTGTTTTCATATTATATATTGTTATATTTGGTTAGGAAGAATCATAATTATTCCTATTACACCTCCATTTTAATTTGGTTGTTCATAAGGACAATAATTTTTTTAGCATTCACATTTAGCACAAGAATGGTTCCTTCTAGTTTTACCCATTTATTAAAGCCAAAAATCATTTTTTATGAAATAATAATCATTTAAAAAAATCATATAATCATTAAAAATAATTTATTATATTTCTAAATCATGACACATTATTTTAAATCTATGAAAAATCTGGTTTAATGTATGGAATCCTTGTTAATAATCTATTCAAATCCCTCAAATAGTTCATTAGGAAATGCTAAATCAACCTATGAATATCTTATAGGGATGTCTAGCTAGGTGTGAAGTCTTATATAACATCATCATACATTGGTGATGATTTATTTAAAGTCCAATCTTCCACATTCAAAGTTTTTAACCTAGCTACATCTATGCAAAAAAACAAATCCACATGAAATTATCAAGAGAGGGATGCATTATTCTATGAAAACCAATGTATATTATTTACCATAATTTTGGATATTCAAATATACTTATACATATCCTAAGGGTTATCACATTTTTTGTCATCACATTTTCGAAAAATAAATTAACCTTACTCTAATACTAGTTATGGTGAAAATATAATTACATACATAAATATTACACTTTATTATACAAATATTTGTTAAATATCCTTACGTTCAAAAATAAAACAAAAAATGTTTAGTGAATTTTGATTATTGTATACATAGATAACATGTACATTAATTATTTAAATCATATCACTTTAGTTATTCACAACTAACATTCTTCTTGGATAGATCATACTTAAAACCTTTCTTCATATCACATTGAAAAGGAAACATAATAAAGGGTGATATAAAATGATATATAAGAGTTAATAAGGTATATATTATTGATAATTATATCCTATCATGAGAATAAGTTTATGATAACATGAATATATGATTTGAAAATAATACCCAAATAATCATCAGTCATAATCATGTATCATGGCATACACCACGAAAGTTCAAAATATTTTAATAAAAAAGAAATTAAAAAGCAAGAGTAATGAGAGCATAACATTATTATACAATCATTTCATAATAGAGTGCCATAAAGTGTGGAATTATCATATTCATATAAATATTATATCAATTATACACACTATAATATAATTCACTTGTTAGGATTGAGATAACCACCCATGTAGCAGTTTTGGGCTTGGGATAACCTCAAGTATACCCTATTTTCAGGTATAGGATAGCATCCCATGTACCCTCTTTTTTCGATTTGGATAAACTCTGGTGTATCCTTTGATATCATTAGATATTAATATTTACCCAATAAAATAGATTAATATAATGGACCTACCCTCACATGATCATAATTTGTTGATATGTATTCCACAATATCATTAATCATTAATTATTCCGTCATAAATTTACCCATGGAAAAGAAAGCAAGGTTTATCCTAACCTTAAACCTTCCAAAGAAGTTATAATTATGTTATAAAAAAATAAAATCCATATTGGAGAATAATTAACATAAAATTATGATATCATAGATGAGAAAATCTATCTAATGATCTATAAATCTATTCTTGGGGAAAATACAACTTTAATTTTGAAATAAATTTTTTAAAATCATAAAATTACTAATATATTAAGGGAAAAAATTCATTAAAAATAACCATGGAAAAATATATCAAATTATTAAAATAAAAAATAATTCATAACAATGGTGAAATTAATTGGTGTTGTAAACATAAAAATAATGTTTCCTTTCATATTTTCAATAAATAGTCAAAATTACCTTGTTCAGAAAATGAAAAATATGTTTCCATTCTAATTATTTTTACCGATATTCACACATGAGTAAAATTTTATTTATGAAATAATAGTATAATATTAAAATCAGTCTTGATTTTTTTAATGAAATTATAGACATGGAAGAAAATGATTCTCAATTGAATAGTAAAAAAATGTTTGTTTTCCATAAAAACATTATTTCAATAATTTTTTTACCTAAAGAGATTAAAATTAAAGGAAAAATATAACCAATATAAATAACCATATTACAAGTAATTATATATTATTTTTTAATGAAATATAAAATAATTTCTTCATTTTAAATTTAACTATAAAAATACAAAAAAATGAGATTTAAAAGTAAAACTCTTACCTTAATTTAAATTTCTGTATAACTGCACTATAGTCATGTATAATATATTAATTTTTTTTAATTATATAAAATAACCATATAAAAAAATAAAAATATGATATATCATCCAATTATAACAACACAAATAATATAAATTGATAATTTTTTATTAAAATCATCTTTTTAGCATCCTAATTGTATAGATTTTCATGGAAGTTCTAGTTAAAAAAGTTCTAATCCTTGTAAACATTTCGTGGTTCAATAATATAATTTTTTAATCATGATATAAACATAATATATTTTTATTATCAACATATTTTTAAACACCTTTTGATGGTACAAATAGATAGATGCATTACACTATTCTTGGAGATGAAAATCTGTACTTACACATGGATACTGTTTTCATTTTATAACAAAAAGAAAGAAAGAATGATAAATAATATTTAATAATTATATATTCATTATTAAATAATAAATATAATATTTATTTGTTTAATTACAACATTTTTAATATTAGTATGAGTCTGTGATAGAAAATTATACATATTACTGCAAGGAGGGAGTAGTTCATGCGTACGCATGAATGCTACATTTATTTCCCATTTTATGGAAATTAAATGAAATAATGATATGAAATAATAATAGTTAAATGTTATTATTTTCATTATAATTAAAAAATCATGTTATCATGTATTGGATACAGTTAAATATGTTGTAAGAAGAATTAGAATTTAAATAACATGGTTAAGTGTTATACCTCTTATTTGAGAAACCTTAATTGGATAACACCTTTTTCCTTGAAAGTATAATATTTTGATCAAACAAGGACCTCTATGATATTAGAATTAAATTTAGGCTTGTATTTGGGTAGTTATTATCTTATATAAGGGTCCAATTAAGTTTTAAAAATAAGGGAGGGGGTGTTTCCTTTTATAAGTGTGGGTGGGGACACATTTGGAATTTCATAATAGATTATAATATAATAAAGGATTATTCAAGAAAAATACTTAAAAATTAATAAGGATTAAGAGAAAGGATATTATAGGTTATAAATTCACAATAAAATAGTATTTATATTAGTTTAATTATAAATAACACCCTTATCGTTTCTTTTAACACACCATTAAACCTGTTTTAACCTTAACCGTGGGAACTAATTTTATTTATTTTTTCAATTTATTATGAAACAAATTGAAAATGAAATAAAGAAATTTTTTTGAAATGATGACTTGAAACGTGGAATTTTTTTCCCATATTCCATTTATATAATTGTCTGAAATTACTTTTAACTTAAACCAAAAAATGTATCAAAAAATTATTTAATTGGAAAATTCATTTTTAATTATAAAAATGATTTAATACCAAAACTAATAATAATGTGTAATTTTATGAAATTTATTGAATTGTGTTTAATAAAATGTAACTAATGGAATTTTATGATTAATTGTGGAAAATTGGGTTTTTTAATTCTAGAATGGAAAAGATAGTTTTCAGTAATTTTAGTATTTTTTCCCAATTCAATGAAAAATTTATCATTTAAGAAAAATAAAAAAAAATCTTCTTAATTTAATTTAAATATGGTGAATTTAAAAATGAAAAAATTTATAAAATAAAATTTCAAAAATTGTAAAATTAATTGTTATATCCACACACCAAATGAAATAAAAATTATTTTTTAAGAAAACAAAATTTTAAAGAAAAAAATGAATTTAATGAAAATTTAGTACTAATATATTATGAATTAATATATAAATTTTAATAATATAAATTGTTTAAAAATGCATTTCAATGATCTATTTATTTTTATTCATAGTTTTATTTTAACTTCATGGTTATATCAATATATTATATCATGGTTTATTTAGAATGAGGGTTGAGTGTAAACGAATGATAAAATACTTCATGTTTATATAAAAGGAAAATATATCTATAAAACCTCAAATTGTTATAGTTATTATATATATATTTTACCTAATATAAAATTTCTATATCTTTCATAAATATACATTTTTTATAGCCATGTTAAGAAATAAAATCTATTTATTTTACAAAGATAATATATTTTGGGTATGAAACATTTATATACCTAACATTATGTACAAAATTAAGAAAGATAAGTAATGGAAATTGATAACATATCATGTTTTCATGAATTATTTCACACTGATCTGTGGCATCATCTTAATAATAATAGAAAAAATACGCATTTAATAATGATTTATCATGATAGTAAGTTATAATCTATTGACATAAAACCACCTCAAAGACACCATGATCGTTTATAAGGAAAAATTACTAAGACACATTTTAGTAGACAAGTTGAAAGATCATGAAAGATTATAAAATTAGTACACACTGATATGTGTTTACCTTTTATAGTTGTGACTGTAGAGGGTATTCTTACTTAAAATATTTTACTAATGACATAATAAGATATGAATATGTTAACTTCTTGAGGTATAATAATCAATCATTTAACAAATTAAAGGAGTTTAGTAATGAATTATAAAATCAATATAGTATAAAGATAAAGTATCTTTTATATGATTAAGGTGGTGAGTATATTAAATAATAATTCATTTAATTTCTAGGGGGTGTGGGATTCAATCCCAAATCAGTACTCCATAAATACCATAATAGAACAGTGTCAGTGATAGGTGGAACTGTAAATTTCATGACATGGTATATTTGATGAAGTGTCATGTTGTTCAGTCATTATCTTTTTAGGGATATTGATTACTCACTAAAAAATGAAAAATAATTCAGGTGCTAATTAAATTGTTTAACAGAATAACAGAAGAGTTAATTTGTGGAAGATAATATGCATTTTCAGACATACAAGTATGGGGCTATGAGAAATTTTTTAAGGCCATTACAAGAAACAAAATATTACACAAAGGAATGATGCGTATCATTATATTGTATCTTAAGGATGCAATGAGGTACTACCTATATAACCTATAAAAATGAAAATATCTCTAAAAATGAACTATTTCTTGAATGGGATCATATAATATTTAAGAAAAGTGGGAGAAATATTATCTTCAATGAAGTTGTTATTAAAGATACACGAGAGTTGGTACAAAATAATCTTCTACAAGTCCCCATAAAAGATATTGTTCTTGAAGGAAAATTACAATTTAGGAGTACTATAGATGATAGATAAATAAATATATATGGACTTTTAGTACTAAAAATGGATTTCTTTATTGGTTGAAAATAATGATTCTATTCCCTACAATGTGGTAATAGAGATAATTTATGATATAAGATGGAATAAATCCATGAATTATGAGATGTATAACATGTATCAAAACAATTTCTATGTTCTAGTTGGACATTTATTTAATGTATATCCCATTGGTTGAAAATGAGTATTGATGAGAAAAATGGGCAATAGAGGTAATGTGAGTACATATAATGTAGGGACAATGAATAGAGAGTTTAAAAAACATTAAGTCATTAAATATGATGAAACATTTTCTCTATTTGACATGTTTAAATCCATTAGAATTTTAGTTATCATAACATCATTTTATGACTAAATGATTTGGTAGATATATATAATAAAATATTCCTTAATAGAAATATTTAGAAATATGTGTATATGAAACAACATAAAGGGCTTGGGATTCTATAGAATTGAAATAGAATATGAAATTCATAGTGATCCATTTATGGGTCAATGAAAGTATCTAGGTCATGGAACTTTTATGTAATGACCCAAACTTTTTGAATAGTATATTAACTTACTCTTAACGATTTAATAGAGATGTTAATGGTTAATTTAGAAAGAGGAGTCGATGACTTCATCCAGTAGACTCGAACCTTATGAATCCCACTTATCAGAGCTTGGGAAGGAGGTGGCATCTTTGGGCTTCACTTTGGACCAAGCCCAAGGTGAACTCCAGCGTGTCAAGCTTGAACGGAAACACCTGCGAGAGAAGTTCATGTTAGTAGAGATTAATACTAGGGAAATGTTATCTGAGCCTCCCTCAGATTCACTCACCATAGCACACCATACACTTAGTTCATATGCTAGTGTTATTAGGGTCTATGTGACGAGACCGTAACTTCTTTATGTAATCCCATGGGATGATTAAATTGAGATTTCATCCTTTAGTTAAGTTTGTGAAATTTCAAATGTCCAGATAATTTTAGGATGTATTTTATTGATGAATTTTGAAAAAAAGAATATTTTAAAATATTTATGTAAACCTTAAATAATTAATGATGTCTAATGATTTTCAAAAAATGGTCTTCTGCAAAAGTGTTTAGTAATGAATTTGGAGACTAATAAGATTAACTTAATTTTTTATGAATAGTAAATTATGAATAGAGATTTTACGCTTAGGATTAGTAATGTGACCAAATAGATTAGTAATTTCACTTAAATAAAGTTTTAATATAATTTAGACACCTAGATTAAGTAATGTTATAAAATAAAATGGGTAAATAACGGTTTCATAAATTATTAGTCAACTATTAGTTTTTTCGGGTGAATAGTTTTTTTAATTAAAAATTAAATTAAAAATATTTATAAAAGTATTTTTATAAAATAGAATTTATTTTTGAACTCAGAACATCGATATTATGTTATGGTAATTTTTGAGGATTTTTCGGAAAAAATTAATTTTCGGTGAATAGTGTTTTTATTTAAAAATTAAATTAAAAATATTTAGAAAATTATTTTAATAAAATGAAGTTCATATTTGTAATCAGAGCATCGATATTTGGTTATGGTGAAATTTTGGGTTTTTTTCTGAGAATGATGAATTTTCAGTGAATAGTAAAAATGCAGTTTTAGGGTTTCGGTATGGTTAATGACATCATAACTGTGTCATGATGATTTCATAAGATATTTTACAGGTTGGCCGACCAAAGGTGATGGATTATTGTATTGGGGGCCCCATTTGGCCTAACTCCATGGGAAATACCACGGAAGAGCCCATGGTTTTGAGAAAACCACTTGTGAGGTGTCCCTTGAAATTATAAAAGTATCACCTCACTTTCCCTATAAATACCAAGCAATTCTCTCATACTTTCGACTCAAAAATCATTCTCAACGAAGTTCTGGTCTCCATAACTCCCAAGGATTCATCCCAAGGTGCCCTCAAGCTTCTCATGGTCCCAACCTTTGAGTTTTAAGAGTTACATTTAAGGTAAGGGATCTGACCTCTCCCTTTCTTTCAGGTAATCTCTTTTATGTCATTTCTTTTATGCTACAGGTTATTATGTTGGAGAATGTTTTTTTATATTCCTCTTAATTCCCTTTTCATTTTCATATGATTAGATACCCCCTCTTCCTCTCATCAATTAGTTTTAAGAATTTTTAAGTGGCGCCGTTTGGTTACCGAATTTTTGAGGGATTCTTTCACCCTTATCATTTTTCAATGTTCTACTTTCATGTCAAGTCTTTCAAGTTCCTTTTTATTATGTTGGGGTACTATCTCTATATCTATCATACTGAACTTTTATGTTGATATTATGATAGACCCTATTTGATCTCATCAATTCATTTTTGTTGATGTTTAAGTGACGTCGTTAGGCTGCCGAATTTTCATAAGAGAAATCTAATTTTTTTGTCTTCCTTCCATGTTTTTAATTTCAAATGGTACGTCCTTAAAATTTCATTACCATGTTCATATATCCTTCATATTCGGTCCCTATACAGTTTTATGGGTCATTTATGAATGTTTGACCCATGTCCTCTCTCTTTTCAATGTTTTCTAAAACCCCGAAACATAGCCGTTATGCTGCAGAATTTCTATCTCAAAATGAATCTCTCTTTTTCAAAAGTTCTTTTATTTTATTAAGTGAATACTCAAATATTTCTCTTCTATAGGGGTATTCACATATATACCAAGTTGTTCTATTTTAAATTCTAGTATTTACATACATGAGACCTGCTTTCTCTTTCTGTGGGTTTAAAGTGACATAAAGATCATGTCTTTCAAGCAGTTTTTAAAACATTATGATTATAAAATGAAACCCATTTCTTTTATTCTATATGGGTTTTTTATGAAATTATTGATGATGATATATGTGGCTCACATGATAATGAAGACAAATTTAAGGGTGCGCCCTGATAGTGCTCCAATGCATTGGGTAAAGACATAATCTCTAGATATGACAATTTTTTACAACGCCTTGTTGAATAAACTTGGTAATTTTAATGAAACCTTGGGGATGGAACTTGGTGAAATTGAAATGATTTTCTATGTTAAATGTTGTAGACACATCTTCAAGTTATGAAAAATGTTATTTTTATTATGATATTCCTCATGGTTTATTTCTCATGCCTTAAAGTTCTTTCCATGACCTTATTGAAGTATCTCAAGTTCACATGTAAAATGTTTCTCTTGTTTCCCTTACTGGGTCTTCTTCTCACCCTTTGTTTTTATGTATGTCCCCAGGTTATGAGATGCAGTAATGAACCTAGGATGAACTTAAGGAGAATCCTTTAAAGTGTTTAAGAAGAATTTTTATGTTGTTTTCATGTATTATGTTCCTGGTTTCCAAGACACTAAACCTTAAAGATCCTTAGTTTTGTGTAATGTAATGAATTTTTATGTTATAAAAAGGTGGCATGCCACAGTTTGTATCAAAGGGAGGTTTAGTTATTTTTGGAAATTAGGATATAAAAACTTTATGAAGAACCCTATAGAAAAGTTTAAATATAGGGAAACTTCCAGGTATTTTGGTAACTATTGAGTAAGTGGTTTATCAAACAAATACATCCCTATCTGGATACGAGTAGGTAGAGGCGGCTCTGGAACAGATGTACATAGGGGTAAAAGCTGAAAAAACTGCTTTGAGATAGACTCAAATGGGAACCGGTGCACGATAACGGGCCTTGTTGCACTCTTGGTTACGACACTTTTGGGGGATATGTTTGGTTAATCACAAGCTTTATATGAATCATTATGAAGGAATTATAGAGAAATGTAATTGTCTAAGCATGAAGTCTTAGTTAAAATATTCATAAATGAAAAAAGTTTCTCACTAAGGTTTTACCCTTTTAGAAAATGTTGGTAAATAGGAGGAATAATTCTCACTCAAATTTACCAAAGAGAAGAAGGTAGGACAGTCCTCGTAGTTTAGATTGGGTTATCGTATCCTGAGAGACCTAAGAAGAAACCTATAGACACGTACATTCTATAGACTTTTTTTGGCTATAAAGTGGCCAACTTGGGTTTCTTTTATATGGGTTTAAAGGATAACTAAAAGATTTAAGTGAATTCAATTTAAAATAATGAGTTGATCCTAGGTTATCACTCGGGGTGGATTGGACATATTTTCTTTTTAATGATTTCAATTTCTTAAATTTGAGATGGGTTCATTTAAAGAGATAAAAAAACATCATAACTTACTGGTTTAATTCCTACACCCTTTAATACTAATCACCTATACACTTGAAGGATCAAAGTTTTGAGCACTTCCAGGTAAAGGTTCGTATTAGCACTTTAGTGTGTGGCCTTAAATTCAACAAGGACGATGGAGTTTAAAAATCATCAAATAAAAATCTCAATTAAAGAAGTGATTATATTCATGAGGTGATAAATAACATCCAATCCATCCCCTTGTTACTCCATTGGATCAACCCATAAAAGATTTAGTCCTCAATTGATGAAATGTCTTCAACGGAAGCGGGAAGTAGACTTACAAGGGTGGAATTGAAGAAGTAACAACAACAACAAAAAAAGATCACTCCTCTGTTGTGTGATAAATATCTCAAAGTATGGTGTGAATAAATCCACAACTTGAACCAATGGTATCAACCTGATAAGTAGAAGAATAGAATAAGAGTAAATGAAGAACTTTTATTAAGAAACTAAGGTGAATTAAACAACTTACATGAGGAAGAAATGTGATTACAAACACAAAGCGGCAGCATAACATTACAATGAAACCAAGCGCCCAAGATTCCTAAATCCTCCAACACCACTGCCTTAAATAGGCATTTTTTAACCCTTGGGTCTAGCCTCCAACAGTAAAAAGCATCTCAATTAATTTTGGTAGGCCAAAGGTGGTGGAAAGCTTGTGGAATTCGGACTTTTCCACATTTGACCCGAGGTGGCAGCCAGGTTTCATCCACCGAACATACGCGCTTGGAAGACCTTCTAGGTGGACGAATCAGAGTGGGCCATAGAAGAATAAAATGGAGAAACGGATGTCTTATAACCTCTTATAAAATATGGGCCCATTTGGAGTTTTGGATTCCGAGATATTATCAAATTAGTGGGATGTTTTTCTGGCCCCCAGAATCTGGCCCAGATTTGTATCTATAACTTGGGCCGCCTTAATGACCACCATAGAGGCCGAATTAGCATTATCTCCTAAAGCGTTATTTGTTCCCCAAAATTCCTTATATCATCTAAAAAAATTTGGGATTTATTGGGACGATATGTGGGGCCCCAATGTTTCATAAGTGGGATGCTGTCCAATCTGCCTTCTCCAGAATTGCTTCCTTTCAGTGCCAAATATCTCCATCATCCTCCATGAATTATCCATTGATCCCTGAATGAAACATGTTCATATTGTACTGTAGATCAATTTCCAAAAATATCAAATTAAAATATGTATAATCAGATGAATCATTTGGTACTTTAAATGATGTTAAAAAATGTACCACATAATAGTGCATTTTAAGAAGATATTACAATCATAATGTGAAATGATGTTCAAAGTGTAAAATGCACTAAAATGGTGTTTATGAATAATAAATAACATGAATATTATATATATTACCAATGAATATTAGCCTCATTTAGTGGAAAATCACACCCCCCAACTTGAGTTTTTCTAGTCACGAGCAAAATTTATCTCAACAATATGAAATTCAAATTCCCTTTTCCAAAAAACATTTTAATACACAATGATCACCAAAAAACCCTTATACCAAACAATCATGAAACCCATCAAAATATTTTAATACAAGATAGTTTCACAAGCATATCCCAATCCCAATCTCATTATTTTGTTCAAATTCATTGCCATATTTCATCCAATGTCAATTAAGTATGAGGATGTGTTGTGCATCACAATAGACATGGGGGTTCATCTTTATTCAATGTATAAATTACAGAAGCGCTAGGTGGAATCACATTTCAATATTAAGATGAGTATTAATTTTTTTTTATAATTTTTTTTTGTTTTTTTTTTGTTTTTTGCAATTTTTCCATGGTAATTGAAGTTGCACTCAAAAGAGTCAACCCCTGTAGCGAGACTTTGCCGATGACTCCCAGGCTCAAAGACCTTAGGGCACCAAGTGAAGCCCACATACTCGGGAATCATCTCGAGTTAACTCAGTCAAAAACAAATTCAAATTACCAAAAATAGAGATAAAATTACTAACTCTGGGCCAGACAACTATGAAGTCGCGATCCCCAAGTGCCAAAAGCCACGCATTAGGTCATTTCATTGCTCTACGCACAATTTTTTTTAATAATTTTTTTTGAATAACCATATTAAACTAAAATGATCACCAAACCTATGCTATATATTTAAGGGACCCCATGAACTCAAACTAATACCCCACTATCCAAAGGACGTGCATTGTGATCTTTTTTTTGGATGAAAATATAATCGATGAAATATCACATTGGATAGCCACACTTTCCAAAATCAATCCTCATGAAATTATACAAGGATTAAAATCAGAATCAGGGTATGCTAAATTATTTTATATTTAGTTTCAAAGTGTGCAATGTGTATTACCATGTTTAAAGTTAAAGGAATTTTCCTTCCATTTTCACAATTTTTTTTCAAATCATTTATCATTTTTTTGACACAAAGTCATTTTTTATTTTGTCTCCCCTCCCAAACATAAAATAACACTATCCCCAGTGTTTAAAGAAAAGAAAATTTAGAAGGGGGTAGAGGTAGAGAATGAAAGTTCATAAAGGAAATTGAAAATGAGGGTCATGGAATAAAGTCACCTGGTGGTTGAAGTTGAAATTATTGTTGCTCCCTTTTAATCATTTGATATCCATGCCACTTGCAGAGTTACCTTGTGGAAAAAGGAAAACAAACAAACAAAACAAAACTGTATATATATATAAGTAAAATATAAGTATATATATAAAATAAACTGATGATACAATGTCTTCTTTTAAACTTTCTTGGTAAGGTATTACTCAAGGATCACACCACGTGACACAGATGAATATGGTTCTCCCCTTTCATACCCATCCATAGTCATAATAGAAGAATAGGTTAACAATATATTGTTTTATTTTTAAATATCAAAATGATTAATTAATACAATTTAAAATATAAATTTTTTTACAATAACAAAATTATTGGAAACTTAAAAACCAAGGGTTGCCTCCCATGCAGCGCTTTGTTTAATGTCGTTAGCTCGACATGAACCCCCCAACTTACCCAATACCAACTTTCAACATTTTAAGGACCACATGTTTCTCTATGTCCACTATTTTTGTTGTATGCAAACCGGTGTTCAAAAATGAGTGGTAAAATACAAGGAATATCAAAAATGGTTGATCCAGTTTCCTCTGTAGTCCTTCCTAAGACATAAATGACCATTACAGCTTTTTTGGTTTCAAGAGAAAAATGAATTCCAATTTAATGTTCATGATTATACCTTATGAAGGGATTCTTTAGTAGTGAGGTAAGGGAAATAATTTTGGGCTCGGGCTGGATAAGACATTTAGACACAAGTTGTTTTTTTGAATCCAACTTAGTTTCATTTACCAAATTTCTCAACAAAATTGGTTCCTTTTGAATAGAAGATCCAACCAAAAAATGGTAAATATCAGTGTTTGGAATGGATATGGACTCAAAGTTTGTGTTTTCTCCCAATGGTTCAATGGTTGGTGTTTTTGAAAATTCATCAATGGAGTTATACTTAGGAGACTCAATCCACGATGTCAAATTCCCCTCTTGTGAGTCCAAAAATTCATTTTCCTCTTGATTAAAACACCCATAAACAATTCCATGATCCTCCTCATCTTCCCTAAATCCAAAGGTTTTCTCTTCATTAAATTCATGAGAGGTTTGTGGGAAACTAGACAATTCACATAAGGTTATGGAAGGGGCAGTTTGTGTAGGGATGGGTTCCTCACAATGTTTAATGTTTTGTAGTTCTAACCTCAATGATGAAACCTCAAAATTCATTATCTCCATTTGTTGACACAGTTTTTCAAGTAATGGATTTGGATTAGGATGGATAAGGGGTGGATCCAAATGGTCTATTCTAGGTGGATAATTAAGTTCTTGGAATTGCACAGGAGGGTGTTCAAATTGGATTTGTGGGGATTGAAAATAATTATATATTGGAATGTTTTGTGTATAATAGGAGTAAAAACATTGTGGTTCATTAGGTTGTTGATGATCCCACATGTAGAAATTAGGATGGTCATTGTACATCACACATGGGGTTTGATGATCAAAGTAAGGATATGTTTCCCATGTTTGGACTTGTTCAAAATTGACTTCCATAGGAGTGAGGGGTGAGAAAAGAGATGTAGGATGAAAAAAAATGTGATAGTGTCTAATATAGCTTACTTAGGTCCTCGACAACAGCACCAAAATTTGATTCTCGCTCAAATTTACCCAAGAGAAGAAGGTGGGACAGTCCTTGTTGTTTAGCTTGGGTTATCGTATCCTCTGAGACCTAAGAAGAAACCTATATACACGTACATTCTATGGACTATTTTTGGCTATGAAGTGGTCAAATTGGGTTGATTTTATATGGGTTTAAAGGATAACTAATAGATTTAAGTGAATTCAATTTAAAATAATGAGTTGATCCTAGGTTATTGCTCGGGGTGGATTGGATGTATTTTCTTTTTAATGATTTCAATTTCTTAAATTTGAGATGGGTTCATTTAAGGAGATAAAACAACATCAACCCTTACTGGTTTAATGCCTAAACCATTTAATACTAATCACCTATACACTTGAAGGATCAATGTTTTGAGCACTTCAAGGTATATGTTCGTATTAGCACTTGAAGTGTGTGGCCTTAAATTCAACAAGGACGATGGAGTTTAAAAATAATCAAATAAAAATCTCAATTAATGAAGTGATTATACATTCATGAGGTGATAAATAACATCCAATCCAGCCCCTTGCTACTCCCTTGGATCAAACCATAAAAGATTTAGTCCTCTATTGATGACATGTCTTCAACGGAAGCGGGAAGTAGACTTACAAGGGTGAAATTGAAGAAGTAAAAACAACAACAAAAAAAGATCACTCCTCCATTGTGTGATAAATATCACAAAGTATGGTGTGAATAAATCCACACCTTGAACCAATGGTATCAATGTGATAAGTATAAGAACAGAATAAGAGTAAATGAAGAAATTTTATTAAGAAACTGAGGTGAATTAAACAACTTACATGAGGAAGAAATGTGATTACAAACACAAAGTGGAAGCATAACACTACAATGAAACCAAGCACCAAAGATCCCTAAATCCTCCAAAACCACTGCCTTAATTAGTAATTTGTTAACCCTTGGGTCGAGCCTCCAACAGTACAAAGCATCTCAATTAATTTTGGTAGGCCAAAGGTGGTGGAAAGCTTGTGGAATTTGGACTTTTCCACATTTGACCCGAGGTGGCATCCAGCTTTCATCCCCCGAATAGACGCTCTTGGAAGACCTTCTAGATTGCCGAACCAGAGTGGGACATAGAAGAATAAAATGGAGTTCCGGATGGTTGATAACCGCCTGTAAAATATGGGCCCATTTGGAGTTTTGGACTCCGAGATATGATCAAATTAGTGGACTATTTTTCTGGGCCGCAGAATCTGGCCCAGATTTGTATCTCTAACTTGGGCCGCCTTAATGACCACCATAGAGGCCGAATTAGCATTATCTCATGAAGCGTTATTTGTTCCACCACATTTCTTATATCATCTCACAAAATTTGGGATTCATTGGGATGATATTTTGGGCCCCACAGTCTCATAAGTGGGGTGGTGTCCAATATTCCTTCTCCAGAATTGCTTCCTTTCATTGCCAAATATCTCCATCATCCTCCATGAATTTTCCATTGATCCCTGAATAAAACATGTTCATATTGGAGTGTATATCAATTTCAAAAAATATCAAAATTAAAATATGTATAATCAGATTAATTATTTGGTAATTTAAATGATGTTAAAAAATGTACCACATAATAGTGCATTTTAAGAAGGTATTACAATCATAATGTGAAATGATGTTCAAAGTGTAAAATTAACTAAAATGGTGTTTATGAATAATAAAGAACATGAATATTATATATATTACCAATGAATATTAGCCTCATTTAGTGGCTAATCAAGGAACCATGTAGATGGTGACCGCGATGCACCATGTGCTGACGACCCTCCGATGGAAGCCGGAATGGAAACATTCATGCGAATGATGAACCAACTGACTCAAGTTATGAGTAATAACTTGAATCAAGCTGAGAGGCCGATCTCACCATTAAGGTAACAACACTCTATTGAGTCCTTCATGCGTCAATGGCCACCAACATTTAGTGGATCTACTTACGCATTGGTTTTGGAACAATGGATAAGCTCCATTGAAAAGATATTTTCTGTACTCCTTTGTTCGGAACAAGAAAAACTCACCCTTGCTGTTTACCGCCTAGAGGGAGAAGCTGATCAGTGGTGGTCACTGATCAAAAACAAAAATCCTAGAGGATAGATGGAAGATATGGAGTGGGAAGAGTTTCATGGAATATTCTTTAATAAGTATTTCCGTCGTTCCATGAGAATGAGAATGGAGAAAGAGTTTCTCGAGCTGAAGCAGAGGGAGAATGAATCTGTCAGAAGCTATGAGATGAACTTCACCCGACTTTCACGATATACCTCTAGCATTGTCATGGATCCAAGTGGGAAGGTTGATGGATTTTTTGGTGTACTAAGACCTCATCTACAGTAGAATCTAGCCAACCAGGACTACGATAGCTACGAGGAGATCGTTCAGAGTGCAGTGAAAGTCGAGCTAGAGTATGGTGAGACACAATGGTCTCATAAATCAAATGACAAGAAGAGATAATTGGATCCCAGTTTAGGGAAGACTTTTGATTAGGGAAGAGGTGGAAAGAAAATGAAACATACCACATACAATAGATCTGGGAAGAAGCATCCAGGGCACTACTTGATCGGAAGTGGCAAGTGCTACAAGTGTGGAAGAGGAGGCCATATTGTTCGGAATTGTCGTAGTGAGGTGAAGCCTCAACTCCACAAAACTAACGACAGAGGAACAGAGGTTATGGGCCTACCCGAAGTCCATTGCTTCAAGTGTGGACAACATGGGCACTTTGCTAATCACTGTCCAAATCCAAGGGCAGTGGACAGAAATCACCATCAACCTCAGCAAAGGCAAGGGGATAAAGGTCGTGCTTTTTCTATCACAACAACTAAAGTTTAAGCTCCGAATGACGTGGTAGTAGGTACTCTTTTTGTCCTATCAAAATTAGCAACTAATTTGTTTGATTCTGGTTCTGCGCAATCCATTATTTCCTCCAAGTTTGCAAAGAATATACAATCAATCCCCGAACTGATTGAGGTAGAGTTGTTAGTCAAGACTCCAAGTGGGATTATCCATGCATCTACAGTGTTTAGAGACACTATTGTTTACTTTAGTGAGCACAATCTTATCGAAAATCTAGTAGTCATTCCTATGTTAGAATTCAATGTTATACTAGGGATGGAATGGCTTTCAATGTATAATGCTAAGATCAACTACAGAAGTAAGGAAATCTCAGTAGTCTTGAATGAACGACCTACAATTATCATCCAAGGAGAGATATCCCGAACTGATCCCTATCTAGAAGCACCTCCTATATCTTTTTTTATGGAGTTAATCAGTGATGATGAATAAGGAAAAGGGTGTATACAAATAGAATATGTTCCAATTGTCCAGGAATACATGGATGTATTTCTTGAGAAGTTACATGGACCTCCCCCAGAAAGAGAGGTAGATTTCTCCATTGAACTCTTACCTGGATCTCAACCAATATCAAAGACCCCATATATAATGGAAAATGTGGAGCTAGAAGATTTAAAAAACAACTCCAAGACTTGTTGGAGAATGTGTTTATCCGACCGAGTGTGTCTCCTTGGGGAGCACCGGTTCTCTTTGTGAAGAAGTAGGATGGATCAATGTGGCTATGCATTGATTATAGAGAACTGGATGGGATCACAGTGAAGAACATATACCCTCTACCAAGAATTGATGGTTTATTTGACCAACTTCGTGGGTCTCAATTCATCTCTAATATTGAACTTTGATCTGGTTATCTTCAACTGGCGGTGAAGAAGGAAGATATCCCAAAGAGTGCCTTCCGATCCAGATATGGGCATTATGAGTTTACTCTTATGCCCTTCGGCTTGACAAATGCTCCTTCTATTTTCATGGATTTGATGAATAGAGTCTTTAAGGACTACCTTGATAAATTTGTGGTAGTTTATAATGATGATATTTTGATATATTCAACAAGTCGTGAGGAGCATGAAGATCATCTAAGGGTTATTTTGAAAACTCTGCGGATGGAGAGGCTCTTTGGAAAGTTCAACTAGTGTGAGTTTTGGTTACAACAAGTGGCTTTCTTGGGGAACATCGCAACCAATGAAGGAATCTCGGTTGACCCTACAAAGAAAATGGTTTTGGAGGAGTGGCCTCAACCCACAACAGTAACTGAGATTCTTAGTTTCCTTGGTTTAGCGGGATATTAGAGGAGGTTTGTGAAAAACTTTTGATGGATTTCTAATCCACTAACCAAGTTGACTCGAAAAGGGGTTAAGTTCATCTAGATAAAGGAATGCGAGGAAAGTTTCCAAGAGCTGAAGAAGAGATTGGTTGCTGCTTCTGTGTTAACACTACCCTATATTGGAGAAGGATTCGTTATTTTTAGCGATGCATCTCTGAAAGGGATTGGGTGCGTTCTCATTCAAAATGACAAGGTAATTGCTTATGAATCTCGACAGTTGATGATTCATGAGAAGAATTATCCTACGCATGATCTAGAGCTAGCATTAGTTGTTTTTGCTCTAAAGATATGGAGGCACTATCTATATGGGGAGAAATGTGATATATACACCGACCACCAAAGTTTAATGTATATTTTCATGCAGAAATAGTTTAACATGAGACAAAGGAGATGGTTGGAGCTTATTAAAGACTATATTTGTTCAATTCATTATCACCGTGGAAGAGAAAACAAAGTTGTGGATGCGTTAAGTAGGAAAGACTCTGTTGTTATGGCAACAATGAGGATCCTAGGAGATCCCTTGATTAAAGATCTAGTAATATGGGACATGGGAATTGTAAGGGAAGGGATATTATCAATGTTATCCCAAATTATTTCTCAACATTCATTACTAGAGAAGATCAAGAAGGCTTAAAAAGAAGATCCTTTGGTGCAGGAGAAGTTTGAGGCTGTAAAGGATGGGAAGTTACCTGATTTCAATATTGATCAAGAAGGTGTATTGAAATTTCGTACAAGAATATGTGTTCCATCTATTCCAGAGATAAATAAAGAACTGATGGATGAAGCTCATAGCTCTACTTTCTCTATACATCCAGGAAGCATTAAAATGTATAGAGACCTTCATGATCATTATTGGTGGGATAACATGAAGAGGGAGATTGCTGATTACACTACAAGGTGTCTATTGTGTCAACAAGTAAAGGCAGAATGACAACTTCCTAAGGGGGTATTACAACCGCTACCCATACCAGTATGGATGTGGGATAATATCACTATGGACTTTGTAACTCGTCTCCCGAAAACATCCAAAGGAAACAATGAAATATGGGTTATTGTGGACTGTCTCACCAAGACCACCCATTTTATCTCTATTCGAGAAGATTTCTCTCTAGATCAACTTTCCAAGATGTATGTACAGGAAGTGGTAAGCCTGCATGGGGTACCACTATCCTTCATGTCTGATCGTGATCCAAGATTCACATCAAAATTCCAGAGAAGTCTTCAACATGCTCTGAATGTTGAATTGAATTTTAGTACGACCTATCATCCTCAAACTGATGGCCAATCTGAATGGACTATTCAGACACTCGAAGACATGATGAGATTATGCTCAATAGAATTTAAAGGTGGATGGGATTAACACCTCCCATTAGCTGAGTTCTCCAATAACAACAGCTTCCATTAGAGTATTCAAATGGCACCCTATGAAGCTCTGTATGGAAAGCGATGTAGAAATCCTACTTGTTGGGATGAAAATGGTGAGAGAAAGTTTCATGGGCCTGATCTTGTGCAAGAGATGACAGAACAAGCTCATGCCATCCAAAAACACATAAAGGCTGCTCAGAGTCGGAAGAAGAGCTATGCTGACAACCATTGAAGGGACTTGGAGTTTGGTGTTGGTGACAAAGTCTTCCTTCGAATTTATCCATGGAAGAGAGTCACACGGTTTGGGAAGAAAGAGAAGCTCAGACCTAGGTACATTGGCCCCTACAAAATTCTTGATCACATAGGAGCAGTGGCCTATAGACTAGCACTTCCACCGAACCTAGATCAAGTTCACGATGTCTTCCATGTATCTCTCTTGAGGATGTACATACCTGGACCTTCGCATGTACTGAACCCAGAGGTGGTACAATTGGAACATGATATCTCTTATGAGGAGAAGCCAGTGGAGATCTTATATTGTAGAGACAAGGTTCTACAAAACAAGACTACCCACCTTGTGAAAGAAGAGTTGTGGAGGAATCATAAGTATGAAGAAGTGACTTGGGAGCCTGAGGAAACAATGAAGAAAAGGTACCCTCACCTTTTCGACCAGGCATCAAGTATAAAATTTCGGGGATGAAATTTCTTAAGGGTGGAAGAATGTAACGACCCAAACTTTTTTAATAGTATAGTAACTTACTCTTAACGATTTAATAGAGATGATAATGGTTAATGTAGAAAGAGGAGTCGATAGCTTCATCTAGTAGAATAGAACCTTATAAAGCCTACTTATCAGAGCTTGGGAAGGAGGTGGCATCTTTGGGCTTCGCTTTGGACCAAGCCCAAGCCGAACTCCAGCGTGTCAAGCTTGAACAGAAACGCCTGCGGGAGAAGTTCAAGTTAGTAGAGATTACTACTAGGGTAATGTTTTCTGAGCCTCCCTCAAATTCTCTCACCATAGCACACCTTACACTTAGGTCATATGCTGGTGTTATAAGGAGCTATGTGAAGAGACCGTAGCTTCTTTGTGTAATCCATTGGGATGAATAAATTAAGATTTCCTCCTTTAGTGAAGTTTGTGAAAATTAAAATGTCTAGATAATTTTAGGATGTATTTTATTGATGAATTTTGAAAAAAATGATATTTTAAAATATTTATGTAAACCTTAAATAATTAATGATGTGTAATGATTTTCAAAAAATGGTATTCTGCAAAAGTGTTAAATAAGGAATTTGGAGTCTAATAAGATCGACATAATTTTTGATGAATAGTAAATTATGAATAGTGATTTTACATTTACGATTAGTAATGTGACCAAATGGATTAGTAATCTCACTTAAAGAAAGTTTTAATATAATTTAGACACCTAGATTAAGTAATGTAATTCAATAAAATGGGTAAATAACGGTTTCATAAATTATTAGTCAAGTATTAGTTTTTTCGGGTGAATAGTGTTTTTTAATTAAAAATTAAATTAAATATATTTAGAAAAGTATTTTTATAAAATGGAATTTATTTTTGAACTCAGAACATCGATATTATGTTATGGTATTTTTGGGGGATTTTTCTAAAAAAATGAATTTTCGGTGAATAGTCTTTTTATTTAAAAATTAAATTAAAAATATTTAGAAAAATATTTTTATAAAATGGAGTTCATATTTGTAATTTGAGCTTTGATATTTGGTTAAGGTGATGTTTTGGGTTTTTTTCTTGAGAAAGATGAATTTTAAGTGAATAGTAAAAATGCAGTTTTAGGGTTTTGGTATGTTTAATGACCTCATAACTGTGTCATGATGATGTCATGAGATATTTTAAGGGTTGTCCAACCAAAGCAGATGAGTTATTGTATTGGGGGCTCCATGTGGCCTAAATCCATGGGATATACCATGGTAGAGCCCATGGTTTTGAGAAAACCACTTGTGAGGTGTCCCTTGAAATTATTAAAGTATCACCTCACTTTCCCTATAAATACCAAGTCATTTTCTCATCCTTTCGACTCCAAAATCATTCTCAACGAAGTTCGGGTCTCCTTACCTCACAAGGAGTCCTCCCAAGGTTCCATCAAGCCTCTAAAGGTCCCAACCTTTGAGTTTTAAGAGTTACATTTAAGGTAAGGGGTCTGACCTCTCTCTTTTTTTCGAGTAATATCTTTTATGTCATTTCTATTATGCTCCATGTTCTTATGTTGGAGGATGTTCTTTTATATTAATCTTACATCCCTTTCCATGTTCATATGATGAGTACCCCCTCTTTCTCTCATCAATTCGTTTTCTGAATGTTTATGTGGCTCCGTTAGGCTGCCGAATATTTAAGGGATTCTTTCACCCTTCTCATTTTTCAAAGTTCTACTTTCATGTCATGTATTTCAAGTTCATTTTTATTATGTTGGGGGTATGATCTCTATATATATCATACTGAAATTTTATGTTCATATGATGAGAGACCCTATTTGATCTCGTCAATTCATTTTTGTTGATGTTTAAGTGACGCAGTTAGGCTTCCGAATTTTCATAAGAGATATCTAATTTTTTCTTCCTTCCATGTTTTTCATTTCAAATGGTATTTCCTTCAAATTTCAATACCATGTTCATATATCCTTCATATTAGGTCCCCCTACTGTTTTATGGGTCATTTTTTAATCTTTTACCCATGTCCCCTCTCTTTTTAATGTTTTCTAAAACCCAGAAACATAGCCGTTATGCTGCAGAATTTCCGTCTCAAAATGTCTCTCTATTTTTCTAAAGTTCTTTTATTTTACTAAGTGAATACTAAAAGATATCTATTCTATTGGGGTATTCACATATATACCTTGGTTTTATATTTTAAATTTTGGTATTTACATACGTGAGACCCGCTTTCCCTTTCTGAGGGTTTAAAGTGACATAAAGATCATGTATTTAAAGCAGTTTTTAAAGCATTATGATTATGAAATGAGACAAATTTCTTTTATGCTATATGGGTTGATTATGAAATTATTGATGATGATATATGTGGCTCACATGATGATAAAGAAAAATTTAAGGGTGTGCCCTGATAGTGCTCCAATGCATTGGGTAAAGACTTAATCTCTAGAGATGACCATTTTTAAAGACGCCTTGGTGAATAACCTTGGTAATTTTAATGACACCTTGGGGATGGACCTTGGTGAAACGGAAATGATTGTCTATGTTAAATGTTGTAGCCACATCTTCAAGTTATGAAAAACGTTATTTTTATTGTGATATGCCTCATGATTTCTTTCTCATGCCATAATGTTCTTTTAATGACCTTATTGAAGTATCTCAAGTTTGCATGTAAAATGTTTCTCTTGTTTCACTTACTGAGCCTTCTGCTCACCCTTTCATTTGATGTATGTCCCCAGGTTATGAGATGCAGTAATGAACCTAGGATGAACTTAAGGAGAATCCTTTCAAGTGTTTAAGAAGAATTTTTTATATTGTTTTCATGTATTATGTTCCTGGTTTCCAAGGCACTAAACCTTAAAGATCCTCAGTTTTTTGTAATGTAATGAAATTTTATGTTATAAAAAGGTGGGATTCCACAGTTGGTATCAAAGGGAGGTTTAGTTATTTTTGGAAATTATGATATAAAAACTTTAGGAAGAACACTATAGAAAAGTTTAAATATAGGAAAACTTTCTGGTATTTTGGTATGTATTGAGTAAGTGGTTTATCAAACAAATACATCCCTGTCTGGATACGAGCAGGTAGAGGCGGCTCTGGAAAAAATGTACATAGGGGTAAAACCAAAGAACACTGCTTTGAGCTAGACTCGAACGGGAGCTGGTGCACGATAACGGGCCTTACTAAACTCTTGGTTACGACACACCTGGGGGATATGTTTGGTTAATCACAAGATTTTTATGAATCATTATGAAGGAATTATAGAGATATGTAATAGTATAAGCATGAAGTCTTAGATAAAAGATTCATAAATGATATAAGTTTCTAACTAAGGTTTTATCCATTTATAAAATGGTGGGCAATAGGAGGAACCATGCAGATGGTGACCGCAATGCACCATGTGCTGACATCCCTCCGATGGAAGCCGGAATGGAAACATTAATGCGAATGATGAACCAAATGACTCAACTTATCAGTAATAACATGAATCATGCTGAGAGGCCGATCTCACCATGAAGGGAACAACACTCTATTGAGTTCTTCATGCGTCAATGGCCACCAAAATTTAGTGGATCTACTGACCCATTGCTTGCGGAACAATGGTTAAGCTCCATTGAAAAGATCTTTTCTGTACTACTTTGTTCGGAACAAGAAAAAGTTACCCTTACTGTTTACCACCTAGAGGGAGAAGCTGATCAGTGGTGGTCACTAGTCAAAAACATGAGCCTATAGGAGAGATTGAAGCTATGGAGTGGGAAGAGTTCCGGGGAATATTCTTTAATATGTATTTTCCTCGTTCCATGGGAACGAGAATGGAGAAAGAGTTTCTTGAGCTGAAGCGGAAGTAGAATGAATCTGTCGGAAGCTATGAGATGAACTTCACCCAACTTTCACGATATACCTCTTTCTTTGTCATGGATCCATGTGGGAAGGTTGATTGATTTTTTGGTGGACTGAGACCTCATCTGCGGAAGAATCTAGCCAACCGGGACAACGATAGATATGAGGAGATCGTGCGAATTGCAATGAAAGTCGAGCTAGAGTTTGGTGAGACACAACGGTCTCATACATCAAAGGACAAGAAGAGATCATTGGAGCCCAATTTAGGGAAGACTTTTGATCAGGGAAGATGTGTAAAGAAAATGAAACTTACCACATGCAATAAATGTGGGAAGAAGCAGCTGGGCCACTGCTTGATCGGAAGTGGAAAGTGCTACAAGTGTGTAATAGGAGGCCATATTGCTCGAAATTGTCGTAGTGAGGAGAATCCTCAAATCCCCAAAACTAACGACAAAGGAAAGATGGTTCTGGCCCTACCCGAAGTCCATTGATTCAAGTGTGGACAGTTGGGGAACTTTTCTAATCACTATACAAATCTAAGGGCAGTGGAGGGGGATCACCATCAACCTCAGCAAAGGCTAGGGGAGTAAGGTCATGGTTTTCCTATCACAACAACTGAAGTTGAAGCTCCGAATGATGTGGTAGCAGGTACTCTTGTTTTACTCTCAAAACTAGAAACTACTTTGTTTGATTCTGGTTCTACACATTCCTTTATTTCCTCCATGTCTGCAATGAATATAGAATCAATCCCTGAACTTCTTGAGGTAGAGTTGTCATTCAAGAATCCAAGTGGGATTATCCATGAATCAACAGTGTTTAGAGACTCTAGTATTTAATTTAGTGAGCACAATATTATCGAAAATCTAGTAGTCATTTGCATTTTGGAATTCGACATTATACTTGGGATGGACTGGCTCTCAATGTATAATGCTAAGATCAAATGAAGATGTAAGGAAATCTCATTAGTCTTGAATGAATGACATAAAATTATCTTCCAAGGATATATATCCTGAACTGATCCCTATCTAGAAGAACCTCCTATAGCTTTCTTTATGGAGTTAATCGGTGATGACAAAGAAGGAAAAGGGGGTATACAAATAGAAGATGTTCCAATTGTTCAGGAATACATGGATGTATTTCTTGAAGAGTTACCTGGACCTCCCCCAGAAAGAGAGGTAGAGTTCTCCACTGAAATCGTACCTGGATCTCAACTGATATCAAATACCCCGTATAGAATGGAAAATGTGGAGCTAGAAGAGTTAAATAAACAACTCCAAGACTTGTTGGAGAATTGTTTTATCCGACTAAGTGTATCTCCTTGGGGAGCACCCGTTCTCATTATGAAGAAGAAGGATGGATCAATGCAGCTATGCATTGATTATAGAGAACTGAATGGGATCACAGTGAAGAATAGATACCCTCTACCAAGAATTGATGATTTATATGACCAACTTTGTGGGGGTCAATTCATCCCTAAGATTGACCTTCGATCTAGTAATCATCAACTGACAGTGAAGAAGGAAGATATCCCAAAGACTGCCTTCTGATCCAGATATGGGCATTATGAGTTTACTGTTATGCCCTTCTTCTTGACTAATGCTCCTGCTATTTTCATGGATTTGATGAATAGAGTCTTTAAAGACTACCTTCATAACTTTGTGGTAGTTATTGTTGATGATATTTTGATATATTCAAAAAGTTGTGAGGAGCATAAAGATCATCTGAGGGTTATTTTGAAAACTCTACAGTAGGAGAGGCTCTTTGGAAAGTTCATCAAGTGTGAGTTTTGGTTACAACAAGTGGCTTTCTTGGGGCACATCATAACCAATGAAGGAATCTCGATTGACCCTTCAAAGACAATGGTTGTGGAGGAGTGGACTCAACCCACAACAATAACTGAGATTCGTAGTTTCCTTGGTTTAGTGGGATATTATAGGAGGTTTGTGAAAAACTTTTCATGGATTTCTAATCCACTAACCAAGTTGACTTGAAAAGGGGTTAAGTTCATCTGGACAAAGTAATGCGAGGAAAGTTTCCAAGGGCTGAAGAAGAGATTGGTTGCTGCTCCTGTTTTAACACTACCCTCTATGGGAGAAGGATTTGTTATTTTTAGCGATGCATCTCTAAAATGGCTTGGGTGCATCCTCATGCAAAATGACAACGTAATTGCTTATTCATGTCGACAGTTGAAGATTCATGAGCAGAATTATCATCTGCATGATCTAGAGCAAGCGTCAGTTGTTTTTTCTCTAAAGATATGGAGGGACTATCTTTATGGGGAGAAATGTGATATATACACCGACCACCAAATTTTAAAGTATATTTTCATGCAGAATCAATTGAACATGAGACAAAAGAGATGGTTGGAGCTTATTAAAGACTATGAATGTTCAATTCATTATCACCCTGGAAGAGAAAACAAAGTCGTGGATGCGTTAAGCAGGAAATAACTTGTTGTTCTGGAAACAATGAGGATCCTAGGATATCCCTTGATTAAAGATCTAGTAAAACTAGACATTGGAATTGTAAGGGAAGGGACATCATCAACCTTATCCCAATTGATTTCTCAACATTCATTACTAGAGAAGATCAACAAGGATAACAAAAGATCCTTTGCTGCAGGAGAAGTTTGAGGCAATAAAGGATGGGAAGTTCCCTGATTTCAATATTGATCAAGAAGTTGTATTGAAATTTTGTACAAGACTATGTGTTCTATCTATTCCATAGATAAATAAAGAACTGATGGATGAAGCTCATATCTATACTTTCTCTATACATGCGGGAAGCACTAAATGTATATAGACCTTTGTGATCATTATTGGTGGGATAACATGAAGAGGGAGATTGCTGATTACACTAAAAGGTGCCTGTTGTGTCAAAAAGTAAAGGAAGAATGGGAACTTCTTAAGGGGTATTACAACCACTACCCATACCAGTATGGAAGTGGGATAATATCACTGTGTACTTTGTAACTGTTCTCTCGAAAACATCCAAAGGAAACAATGTGATATGGGTTATTGTGGACCTTCTCACCATGACCACCCATTTTATCTCTATTCGAGAATATTTCTCTCTGGATCAACTTGCCATGATGTATGTAAAGGAAGTGGTAAGGGTGCATGGGGTACCACTATCCAACGTGTCTGATCGTGATCTAAAATTCACATCAAAATTCTGGAGAATTCTTCAACATGCTCTGAATACTGAATTGAATTTTAGTACGGCCTATCATCCTCAAACTGATGGCCAATCTGAAAGGACTATTCAGACACTCAAAGAAATGCTGAGATTATGTTCAATGGAATTTAAAGGTGGATGGGATCAACACCTCCCATTAGTTGAGTTCTCCTATAACAACATCTTCTATTCGAGTATTCTAATGGCACCCTATGAAGCTCTGTAAGGAAAGCGATGTAGAGCTCCTACTTGTTGGGATGAAACCGGTGATAGAAAGCTTCTTGGGCCTGATCATGTGAAAGAGATGACAGAACAGGTTCATGCCATCCAACAACACATAAAGGCTGCTTAGAGTCGGCAGAAGAGCTATGCTGACAACCATCAAAGGGACTTGGAGTTTTGTGTTGGCGACAAATTCTTCCTCTGAATTTCTCAATGGAAGAGGGTCATGTGGTTTGGGAATAAAGGGAAGCTCAGCCCTAGGTACATTGGCCCCTATGAAATCCTTGATCACATAGGAGCAGTGGTCTATCGGCTATAACTTCCACCAAACCTTGCTCAAGTTCATGATGTCTTCCATGTATCTCTCTTTAGGAAGTACCTACCCGACCCTTCGCATGTATTGAACCCAGAGTTGGTACAACTAGAACATGACCTCTCTTATAAGGAGCATCCAATGGAGATCTTAGACTGTGGAGACAAGGTTCTAAGAAACAATACTACCCACCTTGTGAAAGTTTTGTGGAGGAATCATAAGTATGAATAAGCGACTTGGGAGCCTGAGGAATCAATGAAGCAAAAGTACCCTCACCTTTTCGACTTGGCCTCATGTATAAAATTTTGGGGACGAAATTTCTTAAGGGGGGAACAATGTAACGACCCAAACTTTTTGAATAGTATATTAACTTACTCTTAACTATTTAATAGAAATGTTAATGGTTAATGCAGAAAGAGGAGTTGATGGCTTCATCCAGTAGACTTGAACCTTATGAAGCCCACTTATCAGAGCTTGGGAAGGAGGTGGCATCTTTGGGCATCGCTTTGGACCAAGCCTAAGCCAAACACTAGCATGTAAAGCTTGAATGGAATATCCTACGGGAGAAGTTCAAATTAGTAGAGATTACTACTAGGGAAATGTTATATGAGCATACCTTAGATTCTCTCACCATAGCAAACCTTATACTTAGGTCATATGCTGGTGTTATAAGGGGCTATGTGACGAGACTTCAGCTTCTTTGTGTAATCCTTTGGGATGAATAAATTGAGATTTCTTCCTTTAGTGAAGTTTCTGAAATTTAAATTGTCCGGATAATTTTAGGATGTATTTTATTGATGAATTTTGAAAAAAAGGATATTTTAAAATATTTATTTAAACCTTAAATAATTAATGATGTGTAATGATTTTCAAAAAATGGTCTTCTGTGAAAGTGTTCAATAAGGAATTTATATTCTAATAAGATCAACTTAAGTTTTGATGAATAATAAATTATGAGTAGTGATTTTACACTTAGGATTAGTAATGTGACCAAATGGATTAGTAATCTCACTTAAATAAAGTTTTAATATAATTTAGACACCTAGATTAAGTAATGTGATTCAATAAAATGGGTAAATAAAGGTTTCATAAATTATTAGTCAAGTATTAGTTTTTTCGGGTGAAATTGGTTTTTAATTAAAAATTAAATTAAAAATATTTAGAAAAGTATTTTTATAAAATGGACTTTATTTTTGAACTCAGAGCATCGATATTATGTTATGGTAATTTTTTGGGATTTTTCTGAAAAAATGAATTTTCAGTGAATAGTGTTTTTCTTTAAAAATTACATTAAAAATATTTAGAAAATTATTTTTATAAAATGGAGTTCATATTTGTAATCAGAGCATCGATATTTGGTTAAGGTGAAATTTTGGGTTTTTTACTGAGAAAGATGAATTTTCAGTGAATAGTAAAAATGCAGTTTTAGGGTTTCAGTATGTTTAATGTCATCATAACTGTGTCACGATGATGTAATGAGATATTTTAAAGGTTGGAAGACCAAGGGTTATGAATTATTGTATTTTGGGCCCCATGTGGCCTAACTCCATGTGAAATACCATGGGAGAGCCCATGGTTTTGAGAAAACCACTTGTGAGGTGTCCCTTGAAATTATTAAAGTATCACCTCACTTTCCCTATAAATACCAAGACATTATCTCATTCTTTCGACTCCAAAATCATTCTCAAAGACGTTCGGGTCTCCTTAACTCCCAATTAGTCCTCCCAAGGTTCCCTCAAGACTCTCAAGGTCCCAGCCTTTGAGTATTAAGAGTTACATTTAAGGTAAGGGATCTGACCTCTCACTTTCTTTTCAAGTAATCTCTTTTATGTCATTTCTTTTATGATCCATGTTATTATGTTGGAGGATGTTCTTTTATATTCATATTACTTCCATTTTCATGTTCATATGATGATATACCACCTCTTTCTCTCATCAATTCATTTTAAGAATGTTTAATTGGCTCCGTTAGGCTGCCGAATTTTTAAGGGATTCTTTCACCCTTCTCATTTTTCAAAGTTCTACTTTCATGTCAAGACTTTCAAGTTTTTTTTATTATGTTGGGGTATTATCTCTATATCTATCATACATAAATTTTATGTTCATATGATTATATACCCTATTTGATCTCATCAATTCATTTTTGTTGATGTTTAAGTGATGCCGTTAGGATGTCGAATTTTCATAAGAGAAATCTATTTTTTGTCTTCCTTCCATGTTTTTCATTTCCAATGGTATGTCCTTCAAATTTCATTACCATGTTCATATATCCTTCATATTCGTTCCCTCTACTGTTTTATGGGTCATTTATGAATGTTTGACTCATGTCCCCTTTTTTCAATGTTTTCTAAAACCCCGAAACATAGCCATTATGCTGCAGAATTTCCGTCTCAAAATGTCTCTCTCTTTTTCTAAAGTTCTTTTATTTGATTAAGTGAATACTCAAATATCTCTCTTCTATATTGGTATTCACATATATACCAAGTTTTTCTATTGTAAATTCTAGGATTTACATACATGAGACCCGCTTTCCCTATTTGTGGGTTTAAAGTGACATAAAGATCGTGTCTTTAAAGCAGTTTTTAAAACATTATGAATATGAAACGAAACCCATTTATTTTATGCTATATGGGTTATTTATGAAATTATTTATGATGATATATTTGTATCAAATGATGATAAAGAAAAATTTAAGGGTTCACCCTGATAGAACTCTAATGCATTGGGTAAAGACTTAATCTCTAGAGATGATCATTTTTAACGACACCTTGGTGAATAACTATGGTAATTTTAATGACACCTTGGGGATGGACCTTGGTGAAACGGGAATGATTGTCTATGTTAAATGTTGTATCCACATATTCAAGTTATGAAAACTGTTATTTTTATTATGATATGACTCATGATTTCTTTCTCATGCCTTAAAGTTCTTTTCATGACCTTATTGAAGTATCTCAAGTCCACATGTAAAATGTTTCTCTTGTTTCCCTTACGGGGCATTCTGCTAACCCTTTCTTTTGATGTATGTCCCCAGGTAATGAGATGAAGTAATGAACCTTGGATGAACTTAAGGAGAAGCATTTAAAGTGTTTAAGAAGAATGTTTTATGTTTTTTTTCATGTATTATGTTCCTGGTTTCCAAGACACTAATCCTTAAAGATCCTCAGTTTTGTGTAATGTAATGAAAGCTTATGTTATAAAAAGGTAGGATGCCACATTTTATCTCATCAAAGCTACTTGATATTTTAGTTTCATAAATAATGAATGCAAGTCATGTATTTAGAGGGGTATTTGTGGGAGTGAGGTTCTATTCCTATTGTTATATGATGAAGAAGTATTTATTATTATAAATGAAATACGAGTCTTCTATTAAGTCAAGGACTACTTAAAAAGTACATTTCCAAGAAGGATGTAAGGGAAGCATAATATAACCTTAGAATAAATGATATTTGTGATAAATAGAAGTAGACACTTGAAAAATAAAAATGTACATACATTGCACATGAGCCTCAGCCCAGTTGGTGAGATATCCTAAAGTGCATCCACAAGACCAAGGTTCAAAACCAGGTAGAGGCATATTTCCGGGGGTACTATAGCAGTATTGTAGCAGGTACTATAGCAGGAACTGTAGCAGTACTGTACACTGTACAGAACTATAGCAGAATAGTACATTGGACAGGTACTATAGTAGAACTGTACACTGTGCGGGTACTGTAGCAGAAACTATAGTAGTTCTATAGCAGGTATTGTTTGGTAGTATAAAAGATGGAACTATTCGCCTTGGGCCATTGTTTTGGGCTTGAAGTCCATAAGGCTTTTGGGCCACCCAGGCCTTCGGGTCAGAAGGGCTTTCGAGCCACCTTTAAGGCCCTCGGGCCACCTCAAGGCCTTCAGTCCACATGCAGTTACACCAGACACACTACAAAAAAGGAGCAGCCCCAGAATAGGATTCAAAGTAGGTGCACTCACAAGAGCAAAACCAAATGGATTGTCAGAATGATAGGGTATGACTATGCCATCGGTACTAGCCTATGCTTGCACAGGAAGCCAAGCTAGATGACCATGCAAAGGTGGGGAGCTATTATCATGACTTAGATGCTGGGGAGGGACAGTTCTTTGTAGATATTTTGGTTGAATTCTCTAAGACCTTCAGGTCATGTAATCTACTAAGCCTACGAGCCTTGTAATCTCTGAGCCTACGGGTCTTGTAAGGGTTCTCCCTCATCCCTTGAAGAGGGGGGGGGGGTTATCAAAAATTAATAAAAAATACAATGTACATACATTAATGATATAATAAGGGGATTTATATAGATAAATTAATCAGTGGATTGGTTCTTATGTCAAATGATATTAATAACATTAAGAAAATGTATCATTAAACATAATAAGGGAGAGAGAGTGGGTGAATTAGAGAATCCCATACAAATATGTAACAAGATCTATCATGTATGATATGTTATGTATTAGGATTTATATTTGATACGCTTTATTTATAAAAGGTAGACAACAAGTTGATCTAGGAGAAAACAATTAGTACAGATTTAAGTATATCATCAGGTATTTGAGGAGTACTGTAGACATGTTATATTTCTGTAGAGGATAAGAGAGAATATTCTTTATAAGATACATTGATTATAGTGTCCAAACACACCAGAATAATATAATGTTTTATTTAGGATTGGTATAGAGTCTCAATGGAAGAGATGTGTGCTAGAACAGTTCAAAGGAACTTGTTTTTGAAGATTCTACAATGGAGTCTAATTATATGGTTGATTTCAATGCAGGTAAAGAAGAAGTCCAGATTCAAAACATATTATAATATCTTTATGTGGGGACTACTCATATAGATCCAATAACATATTATTGTTATAACATTTTAGCAGTTTCTATTATAGAGGAGCCAAGGTCACATCAACAGACAATGCACATACTCTACAAATATTACTACTTTTGTGATATTTGTCAAATTGGTTATATAGATTAGAGAATAGTTTATGTAGATAAAAAATGTAATAACCATGGAGTAATGTATTATCTCATAAGAAGCATGAACATTACTTGATATCTATCATATTGATGTTTAGTTTTATCTAGATTGGTGTATGTGGGATTCTATTAAAGTGGGTTCACGAGGACCAGATTCAATATACATTAAGATTAATTATATTCATTACTTTTATGTTAATAAATGTTCTTATCAACCAATATCAAATTCCCAGTATAGAATTGAAAATGTGGAGCTAGAAGAGTTAAAGAAACAAATCCAAGACTTGTTGGAGAAGGGGTTTATCCGACCGAGTGTGTCTCCTTGAGGAGCACCAGTTCACATTGTGAAGAAGAAGGATGGATCAATGTGGCTATGCATTGATTATAGAGAACTGAAAGGGATCACAGTGAAGAACAGATACCCTCTAACAAGAATTGATGATTTATATGACCAACTTCGTGGGGCTCAATTCATCCCTAAGATTGAAATTTGATCTAGTTATCATCAACTGACGATGAAGAAGGAATTTATCCCAAAGACTACCTTCCGATCCAGATATGGGCATTATGAGTTTACTATTATTCCCTTCTGCTTGACTAATGCTCCTACTATTTTCATGGATTTGATGAATAGAGTCTTTAAGGACTACCTTCATAACTTTATGGTAGTTTTTATTGATGATATTTTGATATATTCAAAAATTCATGAGGAGCATGAAGATCATCTGAGGGTTATTTTGAAAACTTTGAAGAAGGAGAGGCTCTTTGGAATGTTCAGCAAGTGTGAGTTTTGGTTATAACAAGTGGCTTTCTTGGGGAACATCATAACCAATGAAGGAATCTCGGTTGACCCTGCAAAGAAAATGGTTGTGGAGGAGTGGCCTCAACCCACAACAATAACTGATATTCGTAGTTTCCTTGGTTTAGCGGGATATTATAGGAGGTTCGTGAAAAACTTTTCACGGCTTTCTAATCCACTAACCAAGTTGACTAGAAAATGGGTTAAGTTCTTCTGGACAAAGGAATGCGAGTAAAGTTCCCAAGGGCTGAAGAAGATATTGGTTAATGCTCCTGTGTTAACACTACCCTATATCGGAGAAGGATTCTTTATTTTTAGCGATGCGTCTCTAAAAGGACTTGGGTGCGTCCTCATGCAAAATGACAACATAATTTCTTATGCATGTCGACAGTTGAAGATTCATGAGCAGAATTATCATCTCCAATATCTAGAGCTAGCGGAAGTTGTTTTTTCTCTAAAGACATGGAGGCACTATATTTATGCGGAGAAATGTGATATATACACAGACCAAAAAAGTTTAAAGTATATTTTCACGCAGAAATAATTGAACATGAGACAAAGGAGATGGTTGGAGCTTATTAAAGACTATGATTGTTCAATTCATTATCACCCTGGAAGAGCAAACAAAGTCATGGACGCGTTAAGCAGGAAAGACGCTGTTGTTTTGGCAACAATGAGGATCATAGGAGATCCCTTGATTAATGATCTAGTAAAACTAGACATTGGAATTGTAAGGGAAGGGACATCATCAACCTTATCCCAAATTATTTCTCAACATTCATTACTAGAGAAGATCAAGAAGGCTAAAAAAAGATCCTTTGCTGTCGGAGAAGTTTGAGGCTATAAAGGATGGGAAGTTCCCTGATTTCAATATTGATCAAAAAGTTGTATTGAAATTTCGTACAGGACTATGTGTTCCATCTATTCCATAGATAAAGAAAGAACTGATGGATGAAGCTCATACCTATACTTTCTATACACATGCGGGAAGCACTAAATGTATAGAGACCTTCATGATCATTATTTTTTTGAATAACATGAAGAGGGAGATTGATGATTACACTAAAAGGTGCCTAGTGTGTCAACAAGTAAAGTCAAAATGATAACTTCCTAAGGGTGTATTACAACCGCTACCCATACTAGTACGGAAGTGGGATAATATCACTATGGACTTTGTAACTGGTCTCCTGAAAACATAAAAAAGGAAACAATGTGATATGGGTTATTGTGGACCGTCTCATCAAGACTGCCCATTTTATCTCTATTCGAGAATATTTCTCTCTGGATCAACTTGCCAAGATGTACGTAAAAGAAGTGGTAAGGCTGCATGGGGTACCACTATCCAACGTGTCTGATCGTGATCCAAAATTCACATCAAAATTATGGAGAAGTCTTCAACATGCTCTAAATACTGAATTGAATTTTAGTACAGCCTATCTTCCTCAAACTGATGGCCAATCTGAAAGGACTATTCAAACACTCGAAGAAATGCTGAGATTATGCTCAATGGAATTTAAAGGTGGATGGGATCAACACCTCCCCTTAGTTGAGTTCTCCTATAACAACATCTTCCATTCGAGTATACAAATGGCACCCTATGAAGCTCTGTATAGAAATAGATGAAGAACTCCTACTTGTTGGGATGAAACTGGTGAGAGAAAGCTTCTTAGGCCTGATCTTGTGCAAGAGATGACAGAACAGGTTCATGCCATCCAACAACACATAAAGCCTGCTTAGAGTCGGCAGAAGAGCTATGCTGACAACCGTCAAAGGGACTTGGAGTTTGGTGTTGGCGACAATGTCTTCCTTCAAATTTCTCCATGGAAGAGAGTCATGTGGTTTGGGAAAAAAAGGGATGCTTAGCCTTAGGTACATTGGCCTCTATGAAATCCTTGATCACATAGGAGTAGTGTCCTATTGACTAGAATATTCACCAAACATTTCTCAAGTTCACGATGTCTTCCATGTATCTCTCTTGAGAAAGTACATACCCGACCCTTCGCATGTATTGAACCCAGAGGTGGTACTACTGGAACATGACCTCTCTTATGAGGAGCAGCCAATAGAGATCTTAGACCATGGAGAAAAGGTTCTACGAAATAAGAATACCCACCTTGTGAAAGTGTTGTGGAGGAATCATAAGTATGAATAAGCGACTTGTGAGCCTGAGGAATCAATGAAGCAAAAGTACCCAATCCTTTTCGACTAGGCCTCAAGTATTAAATTTCAGGGACAAAATTTCTTAAGGGGGGAACAATGTAATGACCCAAACTTTTTGAATAGTATATTAACTTACTCTTAACGGTTTAATAGAGATGTTAATGGTTAATGCAGAAAGAGGAGTCGATGGCTTCATCCAGTAGACTTGAACCTTATGAAGCCCACTTATCAGAGCATGGGAAGTAGGTGGCATCTTTGGGCTTCGCTTTGGACCAAGCCCAAGCTGAACTCTAGTGTGTCAAGCTTGAATGGAAATGCCTGCGAGAGAAGTTCAAGTTAGTAGAGATTACTACTAGGGAAATGTTATCTGAGCCTCCCTCAGATTCTCTCACCATAGCACACCTTGCACTTAGGTCATATGCTGGTGTTATAAGGGGCTATGTGGCGAGACCACATCTTCTTTGTGTAATCCTTTGGGATGAATAAATTGAGATTTCTTCCTTTAGTGATGTTTGTGAAATTTCAAATGTCTAGATAATTTTAGGATGTATTTTATTGATGAATTTTGAAAAAAAAGGATATTTTAAAATATTTATGTAAACCTTAAATTATTAATGATGTGTAATGATTTTCAAAAAATGGCCTTCAGCAAAAATGTTCAATAAGGAATTTAAATTCTAATAAGATCAACAAAATTTTTGATGAATAGTAAATTATGAATAGTTATTTTACGCTTAAGATTAGTAATGTGACCAAATGGATTAGTAATCTCACTTAAAGAATGTTTTAATATAATTTAGACACCTAGATTAAGTAATGTGATTCAATAAAATGGGTAAATAAAGGTTTCATAAATTATTAGTCAAGTATTAGTTTTTTCAGGTGAATATTGTTTTTTAATTAAAAATTCAATTAAAAATATTTAGAATTTTTTTTATAAAATGGACTTTATTTTTGAACTCAGAGCATCGATATTATGTTATGGTAATTTTTTGGGATTTTTTCTGAAAAAATGAATTTTTGCTGAATAGTTTTTTTATTTAAAAATTACATTAAAAATATTAAGGAAATTATTTTTATAAAATGGAGTTCATATTTATAATCAGAGCATCAATATTTTGTTAAGGTGAATTTTTGGTTTTTTTACTAGGAAAGATGAATTTTCAGTGAATAGTAAAAATGCAGTTTTAGGGTTTCAGTATGTTTAATTACATCATAACTGTGTCACGATAATTTCATGAGATATTTTAACGGTTTTCTGACCAAAGGTGATGCTTTATTGTATTGGGGGCCCCATGTGGCCTAACTCCAAGTGAAATACCCTGGGAGAGCCCATGGTTTTGAGAAAACCACTTGTGAGGTGTCCCTTGAAATTATTAAAGTATCACCTCACTTTCCCTACAAATACCAAGATATTCTCTCATCATTTCGACTCCAAAATAATTATCAACGATTTTCTGGTCTCCTTAACCCCCAAGGAGTCCTCCCAAGGTTCCCTCAAGACTCTTAGGGTCCCAACCTTTGAGTTTTAAGAGTTATATTTAAGGTAAGGGATCTGACCTCTCTCTTTCTTTTCAAGTAATCTCTTTTATGTAATTTCTTTTATGATCCATGCTATTATGTTGGAGGATGTTCTTTTATATTCATATTACTTACCTTTTCATGTTAATATGATGAGATATCACCTATTTCTCTCATCAATTCGTTTTAAGAATTTTTAAGTGGCGCCGTTAGGCTGCCGAATTTTTAAGGGATTCTTTCACCCTTCTCATTTTTCAAAGTTCTACTTTCATGTCAAGTCTTTCAAGTTCATTTTTATTATGTTGGGGTATTATCTCTATATCTATCATACTTAAATTTTATGTTCATATTATTAGAGACCCTATTTGATCTCATAAATTCATTTTTGTTGATGTTTAAGTGACGCTGTTAGGCTGTCGAATTTTCATAAGAGAAATCTAATTTTTGTTTTCCTTCCATGTTTTTCATTTCAAATGGTATGTCCTTCAAATTTCATTACCATGTTCATACATCCTTCATATTATGTCCTTCTTCTATTTTATGGGTCATTTATGAATGTTTGACCCATGTCCCCTCTTTTTTCAATTTTTTCTAAAACCTCGAAACATAGCCGTTATGCTGCAGAATTTCCGTCTCAAAATGTCTCTCTCTTTTTCTAATGTTATTTTATTTTATTAAGTGAATACTCAAATATATCTCTACTATATGGGTATTCACATATATACCAATTTGTTCTATTTTAAATTCTAGTATTTATATACATGAGACTCGCTTTCCCTTTTCGTGGGTTTAAAGTGACATAAAGATCGTGTCTTTAAAGCGGTTTTTAAAACGTTATGAATATGAAATGAAACCCATTTATTTTATGCTATATGGGTTGTTTATGAAATGATTTATGATGATATCTGTGGATCACATGATGATAAACACAAATTTAAGGGTGTGCCCTGATAGCACTCTAATGCATTGGGTAAAGACTTAATCTCTAGAGATGATCATTTTTAACGATGCCTTGGTGAATAACCTTGGTAATTTTAATGACACCTTGGGGATGGACCTTGGTGAAACGAGAATGATTATCTATGTTAAATGTTTTATCTCATCGAAGCTACATGATATTTTATTTTCATAAAGAATGAATGCGAGTCATGTATTTAGAGGGGTATTGGTGGGAGTGAGGTTCTATTCCTATTGTTATATGATGAAGAAGTATTTATTATTATAAATGAAATACGAGTCTTCTATTAAGTCAAGGACTACTTAAAAAAGTACATTTCCAAGAAGGATGTAAAGGAAGCATAATATGACCTTAGAATAAATGATATTTGTGATAAATAGAAGTGGACACTTAAAAATGAAAATGTGCATACATTGCACATGAGCCTCAGCCCAGTTGGTGAGATATCCTTAAGTGCATCCACATGACCCAGGTTCAAAACTAGGTAGAGGCATATTTCCGGGGATACTATAGCAGTATTGTAGCAGGTACTATAGCAGGAACTGTAGCAGTACTGTACACTGTGTGGTACTGTAGCAGAATAGTACATTGGACAGGTACTATAGCAGAACTGTACACTGTGTGGGTACTGTAGCAGACACTATAGTAGTACTATAGCAGGTATTGTTTAGTATTGTAGAAGCTAGAACTATTCATCTTGAGCCACTGGTTTGGGCTTGAAGTCCATAAGGCTTTCAGGCCACCCAGGACTTCGGGTCAGTAGGGTTTCGGGCCACCTTTAAGGCCCTCGGGCCACCTCAAGGCCATCAGTCCACATGCAGTTACCCCAGACACACTACAAAAAAGGAGCAGCCCCAGAATAGGATTCAAAGAAGGTGCACTCACAAGAGAAAAACCAAATGGATTGTCAGAATGATAGGGTATGACTATGCCATCGGTACTAGACTATGCTTGCACAGGAAGCCAAGCCAGATGACCATGCAAAGGTGGGGAGCTATTATCATGACTTAGATGCTGGGGAGGGGTAGTTCTTTGTAGATATTTTGGTTGAATTCTCTAAGACCTACGGGTCATGTAATCTACTAGGCCTACGAGCCATGTAATCTCCGAGCCTACGAGTCTTGTAAGGGTTCCCCCTCATCCCTTGAAAGGGGGGTTATCAAAAATTAATAAAAAATACAATGTACATACATTAATGATAGAATAAGGGGATTAATATAGATAAATCAATGAGTGGATTGGTTCTAGTGTCAAATGTTATTAATAACATTAAGAAAATGTATCATTAAACATAATAGGGGGGAGAGAGCGGGTGAATTAGAGAATCCAATACAAATATGTAACAAGATATATCACGTATGATATGTTATGTATTAGGATTTATATTTGATATGCTTTATTTATAAAAGGTAGACAACAAGTTGATCTAGGAGAAAACAATTAGTACAGAGTTAAGTATATCATCAGGTATTTGAGGAGTACTGTAGACATGTTATATGTATGTATAGGATAAGAGAGAATATTCCTTATAAGATACATTGATTCTAGTTTCCAAACACACCAGAATAATATAAAGTTTTATTTAGGATTGGTATAGAGTCTCAATGGAAGAGATGTATGCTAGAATAGTTCAAAGGAACTAGTTTTTGTAGATTCTACAATGGATTCTAAGTATATGGTTGATTTCGATGCAGGGAAAGAAGAAGTCTAGATTCAAAACATATTATAATATATTTATGTGGGGACTACTCATATAGATCCAATAACATATTATTGTTATAACCTTTTAGCAGTTTCTATTATATAGGAGACAAGGTCACATCGACAGACAAAACACATACTCTACAAATATTACTACTTCTGGGATTTTTGTCAAATGGGTGACACAGATTAGAGAATAGTTTATGTAGATAAAAAATGTAATAACAATGGGGTAATGTATTATCTCATAAGAATCATGAACATTACCTGAGATCTATCATATTGATGTTGATTTTTAGCTAGCTATGGTGTATGTGGGATTCTACTGGAGTGGGTTCACTAGAACCAAATTCAATATACATTAAGATTAATTATATTCATTATTTTTATGTTAATAAATGTTCTCATCACATAATTACTGTTCTTCTACATTATATACTATGTGATTATGTTGTAAGGGTATATATCAAACAAAAATGATATAGAATTTGTCTTCTATGATAAGAACATAGAGGTTCCAAGATAATAATCTTAATTATAATTTATATATCTGGATGATAACATTTTATGGGGAAAAAATAATACATGCTAATATGGGTGAATACTAATAGGAAATTGAATTAATTTATCATGGTAAACACCCTTGGTAATCTTTAGTGCATAGGATTATGAGAACTTCACCCACCAATTGGAAATATACATTTTTATGTCTTATAAGATATTCCTATTTACGACTTGTTTATTGATCCTTAAACATTGATACTATTATTAATGGATTCCTTGAGTTATTTACTTATATATACTGACATAAAACCATTATTTTATATATTTGTGAGGATAAGGTATTCGGGGTACATCATGAGTGATTTTTCATTTGTGAAAAATGAGAGTAAGGATATATCCCATCTGATCAAGAATAGATGTTGATATCTTAGTCCCTTTGATTGGAATGGTACATCCCAATTCTCTCCACAGCCACGAAATTAAATTTTTGAGTACATTAATGTAAATTAAATTAAATATTCATCGAGCACATTATTTTATGACAAATAGTTTGTAACCATCTTTATTAGACATATAAAGGTAAAAGTATTATATTACACAATGTATGTTTGTTAGAGGTATCATATTTTTTTAACATTTACTTCATTAACTACTTGAGTCTGGCAATTTTTATTAGATTATATATAGGGACATTATGTAGTGCAGCCCAACACCAATTAGAAAAGGGACTAGAGGGTTACACACTATGACTCATTGGAACCTCAGTTAAATTAAATAAGAATTTCTCATGTTTGATAAATATTATTCCTATACATTGTTTACTAATTTACATGGTTGGTTTAATAGTAAATATTCAACCAATAATAATTCTGGTGAATATATATTTGAATTGAACATTTAAGAACTATTTCATCACATGATAATTATTTATTTAATCAGGTAAATAAAAAATATTTATTTATTCTGCTGTATTCAAATGATAATTTTATTTATTTATTTATATATATATATATATTCAATAAACTATTATTCACTAATTTAGTGAATGTACTATTTATATATTTATTTGTTAATTATTAAGTGATACTTATTTAATTAAATAAGTAGAGATTATTCATGGGCCAATTAATATTGAGGATAATTGGTAGACATAGTTTAATAAATGAGATAAAAATTTCATTCCAATTAATATTTGAATAATTATTAATTTATTTATTGAAGAAAATAATTTATATTTTATTTGTGAGTTTACAATATGTTAAGAAAATAATAATAATAATAACAATATTATTATTATTTATTCATGTGGACTGTTAGGAATTAATAAAATAATAATGTCCCTTGGGAAATAATTATTTTCCAAGAATTGTATTATATAAACTAGGTTACGATACTTTTATTTGGTGTGGTTAAGAAATAGATTTATTCAATGGTTTCCAAATAATAAATTCTAGGGATAATTATTCAAATCCATGGAGATCCCCCCATAGAATTTTCTCGAGAACACAGAAAAATTCCTCTCCTTTGACGAAATGAATTCTTCTCCCCAATGAGGATTCAGTTGAGATCAATGAAAATCATCACAATCATTAGACTCATTTTTTCTAGCTCTTGGAGAATTCGGTGGTGACGATCAAAGGTTGATAATGCATGTGTGGATATATTATAGATAGAATCTACCATTGATTCTTCTGAGAAAATAATTGTATTACTAGAATATATTAATGATTCATCATTTACTAAAGAATTAAAATATCAATGTAAATTTAAATCTATCAATATATTAATTATAAATTACAAGATATGATCATACATTATTTGTACCGGTATTTATATATCAATTAATATTACATTTAATTAAATTATTCATGATTTTATTCATCATGTACATCATGGATATCATTGATTATAACTAATTTTTTAATTGCAACCAATAGCTCTTCTATTGTACTAAGATCTTTCAACCTAGTTGCGGTTACACTTTTTATTCATATACCACACCTCCAATTTGGATTGTAGAATAAGATGATCATTAAATGAATCAGTGAATTAGTTAGATAATTTTTTTAGGTACACCATGAAATCCTTTAACTATTTCATCCTAAGGTATCTCAGATATGTGTGGAGGTGTATTTTTCAAATCCACTCCCACACTATATCATATGGATTTCTGATAATGTATTTTATTATAGGAAACCCATAAAATATGGACCAATAATTAATTTTTATTTTATATTTTTCATATATTTCATAATATAAAAAAGTCGAAGAATCAAAATTCGAAAAAATTATGACGATATACATTGAGTTCATCCAGGAATGCACTATAACGTGAATCATAAGAAAATTATGAACCCTCATTCATAGTTCATGGTTTTAGAAATAAGATGCATTTCACTTATCATAGTCAAGTGAAAGGTAAATATATTTTCTATCCCACTGATCACCAATCCATTTAATATTTGTATTTTTTTCTATATTGGATCCACAATATTGGAAATATATACTACATATCAAATGGAGATAGTAAACTGGAAATGGTGGGGGTGTGAAGTCCCCCCAATGTGTCATTGTAGTCATCCCAATTGATTTCTCAGATTATTTATAACTGTTGGTGTACTTACCTCATCTATATAAGGTTTCTACACTAGGGACTTCTAACCAAGATATAGAGTGGGGTATCATTAAATTTTAATAGTTTCACAGTGAAATCCTTCATAATGAGGCATCCTAGTCTCAATGTTTTTGTACCAATTTTATACCCCTTTTTCTTTTATTTTTATCATTTTTTCCATTAGGTTCTTTTTATGGTGATATAGTTCACCTAGGAGTTTCTCTATAGGTTTATATACCGTTCTATACCTTTTTATTATAGGGTACATCTGCTTATGAGGGTACAATTACTGGTGACAAGAAAATGCAAAAATCCTAAAAATTCATACTCTTTGTTTTCCTCGACTGATTTTTACTATGTGTTTTTCTATAATGATGATGGTAAATGTAGACAGTTTTCCTTATTTAAATTGATAATGAATATAATGGTAATGATAAAAGATGTAAGAAAAGTCATAAATTAGTAAAAACATTATTGGTATGAAAAATACTGTGGACATGATTATTTGATTCCATACATGGTCTAACAGGTTCAAATTTTCCCTATTGAAGGAATATTGAAAATTTAATTTAGATTTGGATGGTTATATTTTTAAAATTATGTGCAAGGATGAAAAAACTAATTAATTTTCCCTTATGTCTTTTTTTATTGTCAAATTTTGATATTATTAATTTTTATATATACAAATAAAAGTAGTGCATAACACAAAAATATTGTAAATGATTAAAAATTTAGTTGATTATGTTAGTGACATAAAACACAGAGATTAATCACACCTCAGAATATATTTTGTTAAATTTAATCTCTTCATTAGCTTATAGAACACACAACCCCGATTTTAAATGAACTGTAATATAGGATATCGTTATAACCTCAACATTAAATTGATTTGTATGAATAGATAAAATATATTATGAAATGTATATGGTTTACACATTTAAAATGAAATTATTTGGTTATATATTGATTATAAATAAAATAATAACCATTTAAATTAATAAGATATGTTTTTTGAAAAACTATATTTTTCTTCTAAAAGTCAGTTTAGTCTCACATTACACATATAATTTAATGTTATTTTTATCTCTTTTTAGAAACATTATTGTATAAACTATACACAATTTTTCTAATTATTATATAATAATTATCTAGAGGTGAATTGTTTTTATTTTTACAAATTTTTTTTTCAATGTATAGGGAAACTACTTTTTTTATTAAAAAATGCCAATTTATTTAAATAAATTACAATAGTAAATTATATTTTATACTGGTTATATATTAATATTAGTTAAATTATATTTAAATTTAAAAAAATTAAGTTATTTAAATCAATTTTATATATAATTGTTTTAATAAAACATTATAAACTTATGATTTGTTTTCTCTATGGAAACCCACTTTTTCAACGCGTCTACATGTATAATTTTAATTTGGATTTTGGAAAATCTATGAATTTAATTTTGAAAAATGGATTCCATATTTTTAATCAGAATAATTTATATTATATAATATGGTCAACTGATTTTCTTACCAAAATGAGTAGTGAAAATAGTAAAAAATAATTACCATGGTTAAGGTAAAACCATGTATTTTGTGGGGTTAAACTAAAAGGATAAGGTTTAAAATGACCTAAAAAATTGTATAAAATATATTTTATGGACATGTTTATACCTTATAATGTATAATTCAGGATAATACTCAATGTTTTACAATTATTCATGTGAAAAATAAGAAGATACTATTTTCTTTTAAAAAATTACAAGTGTGCCAGTCACCTCACTTATAAAAGGCCACCCACTATCCTATCTTACTCACATAATAAAAATATTTTTATTTAGCCAATACCAATCAAAATAATCTTAATAATTATATCCCCTTATCAAATAATCATATTTTTGGTCATAAATTCATCCTAGGAACACATAAGGTATAATCCTAAAGAGGTGGTCTGAGATGAGTTAAAATTTGTAACCATGTGTTTTTTATTTCTTCTTCCACCTACATAAAACTATTATTAATTGATGATTATATAATGAAACATTTTTCTACCGTATAATAAGATTTCATTTTGTTAATTTGAGTACATATACCAATATCTTACTCTGTAACATCCAATTATTTCATAGTATGTTATCTCATTGAAGTAATTCAATGGCTTGTGCTACACGCAACACTGAGTTACAACATACCCCAACTTACCATACTAGCCGTTCAATAAGATGTTACGAATAGTATTAACTTAATTTTTAATCTTATATAATCTATATAATTTTAAAATCCATATTATGTGTTTCTGAGACAGAATATAAGGAAGAATTCATTTTTTCAGATAAAAGAAGTAGTTTTCAAAAAATGTAATTTAACCACCTTTTAATGGGGAACCCTTTTTAAAACCAATATTTGACACTTTTATATATTCAATATAACGAAATTAAATTCTTATTTATAATAGGGACACAAAAATTTATTTTGGATAACTTTTTGGAACTTTTTTGATAACATTCATATTTTGACAAATAGTGAAAAATACTATGTTTTAATAGAAAACAACTTTTTTAATCAAAAACATTTATAGTGTTAATTTATAAATTTGAATTGTTTTTAAGTATAACTAGATTATATTTTGAACATTTAATACTACTTAGGTCATTATAAGTAATTTCACATTTAAATTTTACATAAACACATGTCAATCTGTTGATAGTATATTCTTTTTAAAAACCCGCTTTTTGGTTTTGAGAACGAGAATTAATTTCAAATTATTAAATGATACTTCTATTATTTAAATTTGGTAAAATAAAAATCATTTTTGAATTTGGAATATAAAAATTATCTTAGGGTGAATTATTGGTATTTTTATGAAAACATTAAATTTTTGATGAATAGTGAAAAACACTTTGTTATTATTTAAAACAGACTTTTTATTTTAATAATTATTCATTTTATAAAATTTATTTTATTTAAAAATTGTTATATAATACATATATATGTTTAATATAATTCATTGTTGTCATTTTATAATAAAATTAGATGTATAAAATTTTATAGAATATTTTACAGTCATTAACCAAGATTTTAGGAACATTTACAAATTTGCATAGAAAAATAATTTAACCACTTCTGTGAGTTGAATTTCAAAAATTAGAGAGACATGGTTTACATTATTAATAAAAATGTGGTTCAATAAGATTAAAAATAATTTTTGGTGTTTAGTAACTTTTGACTTTTATTTACCACGACTAAAAGTAAATAGGGTAATTAAGGGTAAAAATGATATTATAATGACCCTAACACATGTACTATTTCTATTAAAAAAGTATAATTATACCAAAAATAAAATTTGGAATAAAATATGACCCCCTGTTGTCATCTTGTAAAAGTTTAGGTCTTTTATTATTATTTTATTTAAAGAAGAGTTAAAAGAGTTTAATTGAAAGTTTAATAGCTAAATCCTTTTTAATATAGGGCTAAACATAATATAAATTTGACTATAAGTATTAATTAGAAATATAAAAAAATTTCCTAAACAATGGTATTTTATTTATCATTTTTATTCATTATATAAATTAATTTATTTATGACACAATGATGATGTATTAATTTCTTTATTAATGAATGATTAAAATAATTGATATTATAAATATTCAAATAAATTTATTTTGAAACTTTTGATGAATATGACTAATTTTCTAGGTTAATATGACATGTTAGGGTCAATTAAATAAATAGTTTTCAAAGTAATCAAGTTGTTATGAGTTTCAAAAAAACCAAATACTAAATAGTGTCAAAATTGACATAATTGTGTTTTAAAACATTATTGTATTATTATTTGATATAATATTATTAAAAATATATGGTTCCTCCAAAAGACTTATATAAGGTTATATATGTTAATAATGAATCACTTTTGGTTATCTTGTCTTTTTATAGTATGTTTATTAACCATAAATTATAAAAATACAAAGAGACATGGTAAGTGTCAAATTTTTTAACTAAGAGTTAAATCTAAAGGATAAGGTTAATATGGTGACATAAACCAATCTAAAAAATGTTTTTTTAAAGTATTTATACCCATAACCACCTAATTGTATAAATAAATCATTTTGGAGACATTATAAACAGAAAATTATTTTATTATAAAATAATATTTCAAGATTTTGCTAAAGTGACCCTCACCTCTCTTATAAAGGGTACTCCCTTTCTCATAATTTCACACCACCAAATCCATTTGGATCTACCAAAAACATCAAAAATATATTCCCAACATATCCCAAATAATCCTAGAGTCCTTACATTGATCAAAAATCCAACCCATGTTTCCCTTTGGATCAACTCAAAAAGAAACACCCGAAGAAGAGGTAATAATTTAACCACCCTCTTCCATGTTCTTTTTTCTTCGACTTCTTTTTTATTTGTTGTTTTCTTACCAAAATAATAACTATAGTACCTCCTAAATACTGTGATGTTAATGTAAATATGTTAAAACCATATTTTTTATTCTATCAGTCCTATGAATTACAAATTCACCATTAGTGCGCGCGTACGACTTACCGTCTCCACGTCGTGGTTTAGTTTGTTATTCAAACACATCATTATATGGATGTGTATATTAATGAGTATAACTGATATAAATAATAATTATAACATGTTAATTATTCTTTATATATTATATACCATCCAATAACATATGATTTCACCATGAACATTATGATATTGTTTCTCGTGCGTATATACAGATTACGGTCTCCACGACGCGATGAGATTCATTCCCACGTTCATCATTGAATGATGATTATAAAAATATATATTATTAATAAGTATGTAATATATTAAATAATAATTCTACTGGATATATATATATATATATTTACGTACTTACACATATCTTATTCACTTACTTTCATTCAATGCGATATGAAAACAGAAACACAATTTATGCCTATGTAAGGCCTACCGTCTCCATAAATGGTTACTTTAATTTCATATATCCATCAGATAAAAATATTTATATTCTAAATATATATGATATATGAATTAATTATTATATTCTGGAAGTATTTAAATCATGATCTAAATGACACGATCAAGAAAAACAAGTTAAAACACATACGATAAAGAAAGCGATTATTACTAGAAATGTTAATTTAACATGGAAATAATTATTAAATGGATAGTATAAAGTCATAAATGAATCATGTATGATGTAATAAATATGAATATAGTTCTGGTATAATTTAATAACATACTATGGTCATTACATAAAGGTTAAACGTACCCTTGACCAAAGAAAAGTGCAGGGTAAGGGTTATTTCCTCAATCTCATTATTATCCCGGATTGTTTATGTGTAAGTATTTACTGGGAAATATTTATCATAGATACCCATATTTCATAAAAATGTTTTCAAAAGAAATATTTTAAGGATTTATGGGAGGTTCTATTGAAATAGATCATCATATTAATTTTTTTAATGTTTTATCTTTCTAAATTATTTTAATTAATTTCCATTTTTTCAAAATGATTTCAAGGATTTATTTATATGAACATGAAGGTTTTGAAATGATAATTCTTTTCAAAATATTAAAAGTGGAATAATACACTTTGAATCAAAAATACATTTTAAATTAATTCCTTTATAAATGTGTTACTTTTAAATGATTTCACAAAAGATATATTTCTCTCAAAAAGTTTTACAGATCATTTTCAACTATATCTGCATCCTTTACTGGATATAATTATTTATTGAGGTTGATTTATTATAATACAATATTATATATTTTATTGAATGAGTTATGATATGTGTGACTGTTAATGTTCTATTTTTATACCATTCATGGTTTATTTTTAATGTATTGACATTTTGAATGCTAGTTTTAATATGAATGTTTATGTTATATTTCAACCTTTTCATATGAGGAATGCAGTGGACTTAGTAAATAACGGGTGGAGACTGCTGTAGCTCATCGATGTATCGGTAGGTCTCATGAGGCAAACTAGTGTCTAGGAACAACGCCTTGACAAAAATTCTATTTGTAGTCTTGTCACATGGCCTTGACTATGTGGTATTGATGTCCAGTGTTAAGCATTCCCCCATTATGAAATTAGTTATTACATGTGATTATTCAACTAGTAGAATATCCATGTGTATATTTTTATGGTGATGTTTGATTTACCTTTTCCATATTATTTTCAAGATTTTGTTTTAAAAGGTTGTTATTTTTATTACACATATTTCCTTAAAAACTTATAGCTTCCACTAAATTATTTACCCTTACTGAGCATCTGAGATCACCCCTTTATTATGTTTTATTTTCCTAGGATTCCAAGATGCGTATTATGACTGATGTACAAGGTAAATCTAAAGGGAATAATGGAATTCTTAATGAACTATCCATGATGTGTATTATTTTTGAAATTGAAATGTAACATTTATGTATGTAATATATTTTCCAAGACTGCTAAACTGATCGATCATTCAGGACTTGATTCCTTGTAATCATTATAATGTATTAAAATAATGCACTAAATCTAGGCTTCTGGGGTCGGGTTGTTATAGTTGGTATCAGAGGAAGTTTAGAAACATCCTTGGAAATAGATTTAGATAAATTATGATTAGAGAACATTACCCTAAGATTGAGGTTGAGTATTAGTATATAAGAACTTCCTAGAATTTTGGTAATGTAGAGATTTTGTGTATTTTCCAAGCAATACATTGCTGTCTAGATACGAGTAGGTAGAGGTGACTCTAGCACAAATGTACTTTGGAGTGAAAAATCTGACAATGAGTTTCAATATTGACCATGGGTATCCAGGTACATTACAATGAGCCTTACTGCACTCTTGGTTATGAAACTCTAGGGGGGGTATGCTTAGGATAATTCACATTGTCATTACAAGCCACTATAAAGGATTTAGGAGCAAATACTTCCTCAAAGAAAACAAATTTTGATTATAGATTATATGCACAGTCTTTTCAATTTAAGTTAGGTATTTTACAAGTTTGTAATTATTTATTGCGATTCGTAAACTAACCTAGTGTATGCCATTGTTTAGAAATGGCTCCTTGTAGAAGGAATGATAATTCCAACAATACACATGATCAAAAGATTAAGAAGGGTCCTATCTTTAATGTTATTATGCCAACATTGAAAAGGTAAATAGTCTCCCATGTATTCTTGTCATATGAATAAATAATATCATGTGTTAATAAGATAAGTAAATAATTACTGGAGTCCTATAGATTTGAAGGGAAGTAAGAGAAGAAAACAATGGCAGAGAGAAAGATGTATAAAGGGAAGAGGGGAGAGAAGGATTTTTCCATATGTGATAATAATGGAAAGAATCACCATGGTAAATGACTAAAGGGAATGAGAGTTTTTTATAATTGTGGTGAAAAAAGGACACCAAGTACGTGATTTCATGGGTAAGATAATGGTTTCAAATGTAAAATTCTTCCTCTGTAAGGAGTTGAGACCCTATGCAAATCAATGTCTTAATCATCAGAGTATACCACAAATGATGTTGTTGGATAATAATCATGTTCTGATATTACCATAGTTGAAGTGTAATGACTAGTGTTCTAATGTTAATATTAATGAATTATGTCACCTGAATATTGTATCAACGATGTAATAGTTATAATAATTACAGATTATATAAGGATTGCACTACAGTACTATTTCATTAAGGATTTGAGATTGTGTGGTACCAAAAAAAGTGACCCAATAACAAGTTAATATTTTTATAAAATACATGGTTTATAGAAAGATAAATGTTTTATATGGTCCTGATACCGAGGTATTGATTTTGGAATAAGAGATGATTGATTTGGATAAATTATATTGGATATTCTTGACTACCTTGAAACTGATTAATGATTTGTATATTCCATCATTGCTAGAGTTTACAATATTTTTGGATTTATAAAGTATATCCATTATTATATAAGGAATAAGGGAGCATGCATATAATCAATATGGTTTTATGGTAATTCAGTGTGTTACTGTGTTTTAAAAGAATACATGATGAAGGTATTCACATGTTATTACGTGGAAAAAAAGAATCTTCAATGTGTTTACCATCCATATAAATTTTTTACTATGAATTTAGACAGAAGTATTTTGGATAGGTCTAAAGGTTGGAATGGATTAAGTTATACTTTTAATTCTATTATTAAGTGTAAATCATTTATTATGATTATTTTTGGATTTTCATAAAAAGGACAACCCGAATGTCGGACGACAACCCGTTGCATCAGGTAAGGTCGCGAGACTTGAACCAACAACCAATGTGCGACAAGGGTGTATCACCTAACACTTACTTACGTGATGTACTAGTTTGTATAATTTAGTTTTTTAAATAGTCTGACAAATGAATTATGAATTAATTATTTTTTAAACCCTATTTGATTAGGATAAATATAATATTTTTCAATTCTAATATCTGTTGGTGTGAATGATGAGTTTTGTGGTAGGAATTAGTTGAAGGATGAAACTCTACTTGTCATGTATAATTTTTTCCTCTTATTCTATTAATAAATTAATACTTAAAATTTAGGTAAGGGATCTTAAAACAAAAAATTTGTTATTATAATACCTAATATTGAACTAACTATATTGTAAATAATCATAGATTGATGGCTTTGAGGCCCTCAATTTCACACTTGTTTGCGATTGATGACCTCAATCACTCCCTATAAATATTTTTATTTTTCCTCCAGTTATGTGTCTCTAATTTCTCCAAATGTTCGCCTAATCGAGATCATAATTTGGTGGTAACATTTTCATTCCCTTTCCCTCTAATTAAGAATAAATTCTATTAACCCTATTTTCGATGTGGGTTTTCTATAAAGGTATTTTTCTATTTTTAACCTTTTATTTTCGAAGAACAATTTCAAATTTTGAGGAATCAATTTATTGAATGTGGGGAGAATGTAACACCCTAAGATTTCATAGTATACTATCTCATTAAAGTAATCCAATAGCTTGCGCTACACGCAACACCGAGTTTGAGTAGACCACCACATACCAAACTATCCATTCCAAAAGAGGTTATGAATAGCATTAACTTCAATTTTAATCTTATATACTCTATATAATTTTAACATCCATAATATGAATTTATTATAAATAATATAAGAATAAATTCATTTTTTCAGTTAAAAGAAGTGTTTTTCAAAAAATGCAATTTTATCGCCTTTTAATGGAGAACCCTTTTTAAAACCAATTTTTGACAGTTTTATATTTTCAATTTAATTTAATTAAATTATCCTTCATAATAGGCACATAAAAGTTTAGTTTGGATAAATTTTTGGTACTTTTCTGATAACTTTCATATTTTTAATAATAGTGAAAAATACTATGTTTTAATATAAAAAAAGTTTTTTAATCGAAATAATTTATAGTGTTAAATTATGAATTTGAATGGTTTTTAAGTATAATTCTATTATACTTTTATAATTTAATAAAATTTAGGTCAATATAAGTAATTTTAAATTTAAATTTGACATAAACACATGTCAATATTGTTATAGTTTTTACTTTTTAAAAACCTGTCTTTTGGTTTTGAGAAAAGAAATTAATTATAAATTAATAAATTATACTTATATCTTTTGAATTTAGTAAAATAGTCATAATTTTTGAATTCTTAATATAAAAATAAGTTTAGGGTGAATTTTTGGTAATTTTCTAAAAACTTTGAATTTTTGATGAATAGTGAAAAACACTGCATTATTATTTAAAAAATAATTTTTATTTAAATTTATTTTAAGTCAAAATAGATATATAATACCTATATAAGTTCAATGTATTTTATTGGAGTCATTTTATAATAAAATTAGATGTATAAAATTTTATAGAGCATTTTACTATCTTTTACTCACCTTCTACGAGCATTTACAAATTTGCATAAAAATTTAATTTTACCACTTTTTTGAGTTGAATTTAAAAAATCTGAGAGGCATGGATGACATCAGTAAGTAATGTTTGGTTCAATAAGATGAAAATAATATTTGTTGAATAATAACTTTTGACTTTTATTTACCAAAGTTAAAAGTAAATAGGATAATTAAGGGTAAAAAAGATATTATAATTACCCTAACACATGTCCTAATTCTATTGGATAAGTATAATTCGAGCAGAAACAACCTTTGGAATAATGTATGACCCCCTTTGGTCTACTTGGATAATATGAGAACATTTATTACTATTTTATTTGAAGAAGAGTTAAAAGAGTCCAATTCAATGTTTAATACCTAAACCATTTTTATATATGGATATACATAAGTTAAATTAGACTATAAATATTAAATAGAAAACTAAAAAAATATACATAATGGTATTTTATATATAATTTGTAGACGTTAAATAATTTAATATATTTATGACGTAATGATGACCCAGTAATTACCCTTTAATAAAAGATTAAAATAATTGATATTATAAATATTCAAATAAATGCAATTTCAGAGTTTTGATGAATTACAAAAATTTTATATGTTAATATGACATGTTGTGGTTGATTAATAATTTTTTTTGAAGTAATCAGGTTGTTATTATTTTCAAAAAAACCAAATACTAAATAGTGTAAAATTGGCATAATTGAGTTTTTTTAAAAAAAATACTATATTATAAATTGATATAATATTCCTAAAAATATAAAATTCAGCCAAAGTACTTAGATAAGGTTATATATATTAATAATTAAACACTTTTGGTTCTCTTCTCTTTTTATAATAATATTATTAACCATATAATATAAAAATACAAAGAGACATGGTAAATGTCAAACTTTTTAACAAAGTGTTAAATCTAAAGGATAAGGTTAATATTATGACCTAAACATATATAAAACGTATTGGTTGATCGTATTACGACTCATAACCACCTAAGGCTATAAAATAAATTATTTTTGAGACATTAAAAACCGAAAATTATTTTATTATAAAATAATTTCTCAAGCATTTCCAAATGTGACCCTCACCTCTCTTATAAAAGGGTACTTCCCCTTATCTTAAATTAACACCTCAAAATCCATTTGGATCGGCCATACCCAACCCAAATATCCTCCCAACTTTACTCACATAAACCTATAGACCTTAATTTGATCAGATATCCAACCTATGGATGCCTTTTTATCCGCTCAAAAGGAAACACCCAAAGAAGAGGTAATAATTTCACCACCGTCTTTCAAGTTCTTTTCTTCTTACACTTCTAATTTCATTGTTGTTTTCAAACAAAAATAATAAATCTAGTAACATGTACATACTATGATGTTATTATAAATAATTCAGATTTTATTCATTATTATATCCATCCTATAAATGACAAAGTCACCATATGTGTGTACATATGACTTATCATCTCCACGTCGTGGTGTAGTTTGTTATTCAATCAATTCATTATATGGATGGGAATGTTAATGAGTATAACTAATATAAATAATAATTATAACATGTTAATGATTATTTATATAAGATATATCATCCAATGAAAATTTATTTCACCATCAAAATAATGATATTGTCGCTCGTGCGTACGTACGGATTACCGTCTCCACGACGCGATAAGATTCCTTCCCATGTTCACCATTCAATGATGATTATAAAAATATAAATTATTAATAAGTGTGTAATATATAAAATTATAATTCTAAGAGATATATATATATATATATATGTATGTATGTACTTACATATATTTTATTCACTTACTTCCATTCAATATGATATGAAAATAGAAACAACGTTTATGTGTATGTAAGGCCTATCGTCTCCATAAACGGTTCCTTCCATTTTCATATATCTATAAATTATAAATAGTTATATTCTAAATATATATGATATATAAATATTTTTTTATATTTTATAAGTATTTAAACCACGATATAAATTATACAATCCAGAAAAAACAAGTTAAAACACGTATGATAAAGAATGCAATTATTACACAAAATGTTAATTTAACATGGAAATCATTAATAAATGGGTAGTATAAAGTCATAAATGAATCATGTATGGTATAATTAATTTTAATATGGTTCTTTTATAATTAAATAACATAATATGGTCATTATACAAGAGGTTAAACGTACCCTTGACCAAAGGAAAGTGCAAGGTAAGGGTTATTTCCTCAATCTCATTATTATCCGAGATTATTTATGTGTAAGTATTTGCTGGGGCATATTTATCATTGATACCCATATTTCATAAAAAAAATTCAAAAGTAATGTTTTATGGTTTTATGGGAGGGTCTATTTAACTAGATCATCATTTTAAATGTTTTAAAGACTTATCTTTCTAAATCATTTTAATTAATGTCTATGTTTTCAAAATGATTTTAAGGATTTATTTATATAGACATGAATTTTTTTTAAATGATAATTATTTTAAAAATATTACAAGTGGTATGGGACACACTAATTCAAAAATAACTTTTAAATTACTTTCGTTATAAATGTGATACTTTTAAATGATTCCAGAAAAGGGATATTTCTCTACAAAAGTTTTACTGATCATTTTCAACTATGTCAACATCCTTTAATGGATATTATTCTTGATTGAGGTTGATTTGTTATAATAAAATCTTCTATACTATATTGAATGAGTTCTGATATATGTGATTATAAATGTTCTATTTTTATTCAATTCTCGGTTTCTGGTTAATGTATTGACATTTCACATGCTAGTTTTAATATGAATGTTTATGTTATATTTCAACTTTTTCATATGAGGAATTAAGTGGACTTAGTAAGTGATGGGTGGAGCCTGCTATAACTTCTCGATGCATCGGTAGGTCTAATGATACAAACTAGTGTCTTGGGACAAGGCCTTCACAAGAATTTTATTTGTAGTCTTGGCATAGGGCCTTGACTTTGTGATAATAATGTCAAGCGTTCAATATTCCCTCATTATGAAATTAGTTATTACATGTGATTATTCGACATGTAAAATATCCATGTGCATGTTTATATGGTGATGTTTTATTTACCTTTTCCATATTTTGTTCAACATTATGTTTGAAAAGGATCTTTTTTTTATTACACGTATTTCTTTAAAAGTAGATAGCTTCTGCTAAATTATTCACCGTTACTGCGCATCTGAGATCAACCATTTCTTATGTTTTAATTTCCTAGGATTCCAAGATATGTATTATGATTTATATGCAGGGTAAAGGTAAAGGTAATAATGGTGTACTCAAAGATATATCTATGATTTGTTTTATATTTTAAATTGAAATGTAACGTTCATGTATGTAATCTATTTTCCAAGACTGCTAAATTAATTGGTCCTTCCTGACTTGATTCCTTGTAATGATTCCAATGTATTAATATAATGAATTGACTCTAGGCTTCTGGGGTCAGTGCGTTACATATTCCCTCAATTGTGAAATGATAATTTCTCTTGGGTGTATGGTGGAATACTACCTCACAAACCAACATTAGATGTTTTCCATCAACAACTATCATAGTTGGGGATGGTGATATATGCATAGTTTATATATAATATTTATAAAATAATTTTTCCAAAATATTCATTATATCATGTATACCATTTTTTCAATATTCATTCCATAGAAGATATAATAACGTTGCTCATTTGTACGGCGGACTACCTCCTTGAGAAGGGATGTGATTTGTTTTTCACAAACGCTATACATGAAAGGTAATAAGGTTAATGTTAATGAATATGTGTTATATAAATGACATAAATATGATACTAATGACATATTTATCATTCTAAAATAACAATATATGATTTTCTTTCTTACATCTTTACTCACTGAAAGATGATAACATCATTCATGTACATTTGGACTACCACCTTCATTAGCTATGTGACTATATTTTCATCACCACACCAAATGGATGAAATATATAAATATATAAAATAAATAATAAGGTGTTTATGATATTATTATAATATTTTAATGAAAAAATAGTTCTCACATCCATTCCCTAACGATCACTAAAACTGGAAATGTTGCTTATGTGTGCTTATGGATACCATCTCCATGATCATAGCGTATATTATTTATCAAAAAAATAATTCATGATTGGTATTTAAAGTATAATTTATCTATAACTATGATAATTATCTCTTGATTATTATTATTTATATGTTGTACTAATGAACTCTTGAAAATTAGTCAACCTACAGAAGTCATTTTGGACACAAAAGTCCAATATTGTCGAGACACCCTACATAAATTTAATTGATTAAGTAATTGTATATAATTTGGTAATAAGTGAAATAAAATTAATAAAAAAGCTTAAAATTTTTATTCATCATGTAAAAAATTAACATAATTTTATTATTCATGACTTAAATAACATACATCACAAGTCAGACGTAAGGTAAGGGACACTGACTCAATTTCTTTTCATTGAGGCACATTGTAATGTTATGCACTAAATTATTTTATATGGTTTATAGACTGAAAATATTTCATATAATATCATGAATAATTCATAATTCATGTTATTTTAGGATTTAATTTTAATTATTTCATCCCATGGGATTTGAATTAAAAATTACCAAGTGGTAAAGTTTTCAAAACATAATTTATTTTCATTGGTTTATATTACATCTTCTTTAAATTTGATATTCTTAGATTATATGTGTATTGAATTTTGAATATATAATATTTTATTTAAAATATTTATTTGTGTATTTACATTTTATTCACATAATACATTTATTTATTAATCCTCACTTCATCAATATGATCATTTTAACGGACTTCATCCCAAATTATATTTATTAAGAAATTTATTAATGTTATGCACATAATTTATATCATATGGTGTATATAATAACACATTTTAATTTAGTATTATTATTACTTAATAAGTCATGGTCTTTAATGTTTTATTTGAATTATTTCATCTAAGGGGATTTGAATTTAAAATTTTTAATTGGCAAGGAATTTTATAAAGTGATTTATTCTCATTGAGTTATATTATCATTTCATTTTATTTGATATTATAATATTATGTATTTAATGAATTTTTACTCTATTATGTTTTCTTTCAACTTTTATTATTTGCATTTAAATTTTTGGGAAATAGTCGATTAATTTAATAATTATCACTTTAACGTTACGATCAATGTGAGTTTTTCTTAACAATTTCATTTTAATTATGATTTTTTATGCTTGAATTTCAATTGAAGGAAATTATTTGAAAATTTTATAACAAACCCATTTAGTTTTTTTATCCTATGGTAATTTTGGAATTTTTTAAATTAATATTTCCTTTTGTCCACTCATTGGTATTTAAAATTATTTATAAAATGTTTTCAGTAAAATATTACATCATTTACATCTACTATAAAGAATTATATTTCTTCCAAAATAATGTTTTCTAAAAGGGTTTTCACCAAAATTTCTAAAATCATTAAAATATATTAATTAATGAAAATTTTACCCATATTTTAGTTTTTTTACAGTTTTTTTAAATGAAACACCATGTTGTATGTCAAAAAATACCACTTTATCTTGTACCAATAATATAAAAGGAATATTTATTTTAACGTGTTTGACTTGAACCATATTTCTAGAAGTCATGACCAGTCAAATGTTTTGTAGATTATATTTCACATTTCAAAGGGTATTTTAAAAAAATTAATTTTTTTCAATTTTAGTTTTAAAACGTTATTTTAAAAGTGAGAAGGTTATTTTGTTCAACACTTTTTTAATGGACATTTTCATGAAATTTGTATTCATCAATTAAAAAAACCATTATTCTACTCATGCTTCACCGAGAATATGTTTTGTTGATAAAATCCTAATTTAGTATATAGATGGTTTATGATCATTTTTACTAAGAAATGTATTGACATTCAATTTATTATTATTTTTAAACATTAACATTCCCTTGAAATATTTACATTCTGTTGATCACTAGACATAGAATATCCCATAAATATCCATATTATTTTTCATGTATATACTTATAGTTGAAACCATATATCATTTTTACATAAAATATTTTACTTCGAAATTTAATTTTTCTCCAAGGGAAATATTTATAAATTAATATTAATTACTCAGTAAAGATATTTAATGACAGTGCAATTTTTAATGAATTTAATTGATTATTCGATATATGAGGAATTATTTATATATATAATGATAGGAGGGGCCAGAAATTATATATCATTTCAATACATTAGTAGTATCAAGAAAAGAATCAGTAAGCTAGCATAATAAGGGTTTCTACCTATGACTCTAAACTACCATTTGAAAGGTCTTGATGGTAGATGTATCATGTTCTTGAGAACATGACATCCAATAGTTAATAATTTCATTAACTGATAATTCAATTATTATTCTTTTGCATGATATTTATGCAATGAAATTATATCTAGATGCATTTCATTATCAATTATTGACAAAATCATAGTTTTTTAGTTATTTACCATGGAATATTGAATATTTCATATCTATTCACGATATTATAGTTATTTAAAGGGAATTGTGTTCACTTATTCCACTTTCCATATTGATTATTCATTATCTATTCATGATTGTTAAGATATTTAAATGAAAAGTTGGTTTAGTTATTTCCCATGCTATATCGATTATTTTGTATCTATTATTAGGAGCTATTTCATTTTAATGGCATGTATATTCAGTTATTTAACATACCTTGTTTATTATTCTTATTGATTCAAGATAACATACACTATGCCCTAACTAATCTTTTATTCTCACCCTTATCTATAATAATACATTAACTATAGTATGATTAATATGAAAGGATATTTTTAGGGAATAATGTTATTCTATAAAAAAAATATGTTGTAATTTTTGTTTTCAAATGTAATATATGAAGCATGCATGTATCTAGTTTAGAAAGACTACTAAACTATTTGGTCCTTCATGATGTGATTCCTTACATCTTCTCCCAGTGTAACAAAGTAAGACACCAGCTTTCGGCTACTAGAGAAGGGGTCACTATATAGTGTCTATGAAATATATTGTATGAACCTATTTCCTATTTTTGAGGTACGAGATTCTTCTTTTTCCTTTTCTTTAAGTGTTTTTGAGAAAATATGGAAAATGGGAAAAAATCCTAAATTTTGGAACTATACGCAGTGTACTTTTTCCACACGCCATGTACTTCTGGCCGTGTGGGGGGTGAGTACATGGGGCGTGTAGCCATGCCAGTGACGAAGGGTGTAGGAACCGACTACATTCCGTGTAGTGGTACCTTACACGCCGTGTAGTCAGTCGGCAGGCTTAAATAGTAAGGCGGTGGAGTCACCGCCAGCTGGGTGACAGTACACGTTGTGTACTCGAGAGTACATGTCGTGTACTCATGTTGACGAATGAACAGTGTGGTGGTGTCGCTAGAGGAATAGTTAAATGAAAGAAGTACACGTAGTGTACTCAGAAGTACAAGTCGTGTACTTTGTTTTTTTCGGCTTAAAATAGGCAGTAGCCTCCTCATTTGGCAGTGGAGGCTTTTGACCCATTTTGGAGCCAAGGAGGACGGCCAGACCTTGAATATCCTCTGGGAGTTCGTCTGGAATCGGTTTCTGCCTCAGACGATCCCGTTGGAACTACACGGGTAAGGGCTTCCACCTCCTCGGCCGCTTCTGACCAATTCTTCTCCCAACTAAAGTTATTTGAATTTGAATGAGTTTTTTTCATCGTCAGATCTACGCCATTCTTGGGCGTTTCTGGAATCGGCGTTCGGGTATAACGTTTGTTGGCACATAAGGTAGGTGGCTTTGTTTTTATTTTCCAAATGTCTTGTGTTTTTGTGCGTTTTTGTGCATTTTCGTGCCACAAAACCATGTTGGAGTGTCATGTGGCTGAGGTGGTTGCTATATTTAATGCCTATAATTTTATAGGAGATTAAATTGTGATAATAAAATGCTGGTTGGGATCATTGCTTGGATCCAGAACCACCCCGGGGGTGCGTTCCACAGTTTAGCCGTTTGGTCGGATACCCGAGGGTATGCCTTATATGTAGTAATTGTAGAATTTCCTTGAGAGGAATTGTTTGTTTACTTCATTTTGATATGTTGGGAATGGCCCGGTTATCTGTTTAGCCGAAGGGCATTGTTGTGATTAGCCTGTGGGCACTGCACTATTTAGCCTGTGGGTAGTAGTTATTTCGGCCAGAGGGAAACTTCTTCCGTGCCTATGGGTAGCTGATTTTATGGTAGTATTCTATGACATATTCTTTCCCGAGATGCTGAGGGCAGATAGAGGTCAAGAGTTCATGAATCCGCAGCAAGGCGCTATGTCGGTGATGGACTATTCTGCTCGTTTTACGGAGCTTCAACGTTTTCCACCCGTGCTGGTGGGTGATGAGATATTGAGAGCCAAAGATTTTGAGGATGGTATTTTGTATGACATCTGAGAACTGGTAAATGTTTTCAGGTTTCCTACTGAACACGCAATTTTGAATCAGGCGCTGATTACATAGAGTAACCTGTGGGAATCTAGTGGGGTGGGCCAGGGCGGTTCAGCACCAGTTACTTGTATTATTTCTACTGGCAAGAGGAAGAGACATACAGACTTCTCTCAGGGCGGTAGTACTAGTCAGAAGAATGCATCAGGTGGCCCGGTTATGTGCTACCAGTGTGGTAGAGTGGGTCACACAAGGCCTCAGTGTCCACGAGACCCAGTGGAGTGCCGATCTTGCAGCAAGATGGGTCATCTACAGCGCTTTTGCAGGGTGTTTCCACCAGTGGCTAGTGAGAGGGGTTCTGTGCAGACTCCGTGTGCGGGAGCAGGACCAGTGGCTTTTTACCAGTCGGGAAACTGGAATACGCCCGGACGTGCAGGCAGAGATGGTGGTCGTGGCCATGGTAGCCAGACACCAGGATCGTAGAGGTAGTAGGGCGGGATAGCTCAGGGTAGCTAGGCTGTGTCGTAGGGCCGCGGCACTGGGCAAGCATATGCAGTGCAACAAACCTAGAAAGTGCAAGATCCTGGACCTTCTACAGTCAGAGGTATTATTCTAGTATCTTCTGTTTTATCCTCAGTACTTTTCAATACGGCTGCTACACATAGTTTTATATCTATGTCCATGGTGGAGAGCGTTGGGATTTGTGTTTCTTCTTCATCCGATATCTTGACACTAGACACTCCGTTGGGGACTAGGATGGCTGGTGTGCGTCAATTCAAGGAGTTCCCCCTTGAGGTTGGTGGGTGTCACTTCCTTTTGTACCTCTATGCCTTGGAGATGACAAGCTATGATGTCATTCTCGGGATGGACTGGTTGGTTCCCTTTTGAGCCTTTATAGAATGCTATCGTCGTAGGGTTCGTTTCACGTCACCAGAGGGCGGAGAGTTTCTATACAAGAGAGAATGGGATGTTCAGGCGAGTCGAGCTGGACCAGAGCATCATGGGCGATGTGGATCCACATCCCAGATAGATAGTTTATATCTGGATGATCAGGGGACTTGTCAGACGGATTTCCCTCCAATTGTCGATCATTTCAGGGATGTCTTCCCGGACGACTTTTTAGGTCTACCTCTGGTTCCTGAGGTGGATATATCTATTGATCTAGTTCCAGGAGAAGAAATGGTGCCCATTCTTCATTATAGGATGGCCACACCTGAGTTGCAGGAGCTCAAGAGGTAGTTAGAGGATTTACAGGAAAAGGGATTTATGTGACCCAGTACTTCTCCTTGGGGTTCTCTGGTCCTTTTTGCGAAGAAGGCAGATGGTACCCTCAGGCATTGTGTGGATTTTCGGAAGCTGAACCAATTGACGTTTAAGAACCGATATCCCTTGCCGAGGATAGATGATCTGTTTGATCAGCTTCGTGGACCACGAGTGTTCTCGAAGATTAACTTGTGATCCGGATATCGTCAACTACGTGTGAGACCATCGGATATACTGCTTACAACTTCTTGGAGAAGATATGGTCTGTACGAGTACTTGGTTATGCCGTTCGAACTCATGAATGTACCAGCAGTTTTCATGGCTCTGATGAATCGTGTGTTTCATCTATATCTTGATTCATTTTTGGTAGTATTCGTGGAATACATATTGGTTTACTCTCACACTTGACACGACCATGCCACCCATCTTGAGATCGTTCTGAGTACACTGATAGAGCATCAGCTATTTGCTAAGCTCTCAAAGTGCCACTTTTGGATGGACCCGATTCACTTCATGGGTCACATTATCTCAGAGGCAGGAGTTTTAGTAGACCCAGAGAAGGTGATAGTAGAAGTTTCCTGGGAGTATCCTAAGAACTTGTTTGAGATAAGGAGTTTCTTAGGACTGTCTTATTACTACAGACGCTTCATACAGGACTTCTACCGCTTAGAATCACCGTTGACGGATTTGACTAAGAAGGGTGTGAAGTTCGTTTGGTCAGAAGCTTGCGAGGTAGATTTTCAGGACCTGAAGATACGGTTGACATCAGCACCGATCCTGATACTCCCAGAGCAGGGGAAGAGCTATACAGTTTACTGTGATGCATTAGTGATTGGGCTGGGAGCCATTTTTGATGCGAGGCGACCGAGTTGTTGCGTACAAGTCTCGGCAGTTGAGGCCACATGAGAGGAATTACCTGACGCATGATCTCGAGTTGGCTGTAGTTGTTCATGCGTTGCGCTGTTGGAGACACTATCTGTTGGGAGATCATTTTGTGGTTTTCACCAACCAAAAAATCCTCAAGTATATCTTTCCTCAGCATGACCTGAATCTGAGGTAGAGAAGGTGGGTCGAGTACCTACAGTCTTTCAATTTTGAGCTTGCCTATACACCTGGAAAAGGTAATGCAGTAGCTGATGCACTGAGCAGGAAGACTCAGATATAGGCAATGCAGAAGGCCTGTGGTGAGTGGGAGCTTATGACATTGTTATCAGAGATGAATCTGGAGGTGCATGATAGTCAGGGACAGACTTATCATTCCTCGTTAGCTGTGAATTCAACCCTCCTGGACAGAGTGAGGATGAGACAACTATCTAATTCAGAAGGCCTAGTTCTACGGGAGTCGGTGGAAAGTGAGGACCCTCCTCCTGGTTGGACGATAGGCGATGATGAGGTTTTACGTTTCCATGGATGTGTATGGGTTCCAGGGGATATACGCGAGGAGGTTATGCGGGAGTTTCATGCTTCGGCGTGGGAAGTTCATCCCTGGGTTACCAAGATGTACCGTGACTTGAGGCATCAGTACTGGTGGTCGGGTATGAAGAGGGAGATAGCTGGTTTTGTTACGAGGTGTTCCACCTTTCAGCAGGTGAAGGCAGAGCACCAGAGGCCAGCTGGGCTGTTACAACAGTTGCACATTCCATAGTGGAAATGGGATGATGTTTCAATGGATTTCGTGATGGGATTATCGAGGTCACCTCGAGGCAATGACGCTGTGTGGGTTGTTGTGGACAGACTCACGAAGGTAGATCACTTCTTGCCAATCAAGGAGACCTTCGATGTGGGCGAGCTCAGAAGGCTGTATGTTCGAAAGAACGTAAGTCTTCATGGGGTCCCTCATTCTATCATTTCAGATAGGGACGCCCTCTTTACATCTCGTTTCTGGAAGAGTTTTCAGAGGGCGCTGGGTACACAGGTGCTTCTGAGCACAACATACCACCATTAGACAGATGGCTAGTCAGAGCATAAGATACAGGTTCTTGAGGACATGCTTCACGCTTGCGTCCTATACTTTGGGGGCTTTTGGGAGAAGCATATACCCTTATTCAAGTTTTCTTATAATAATATTTTTCAGGAAACTATTGAGATGGAACCATATGAGGCTTTGTATGGTAGGACATGGCGATCAACTTTGTGCTGGTTAGAGGCAGGTGAGGCAGCTTTACTAGGGCCACAGCTCGTGCAGGAGACATCTGAGTAGGTCCAGTTGATTCGGAAGAGGATGGCTACCGCGCAGTCCCATCAGAAGTCTTATACTGATCGCCGCAGACGACCTTTGGAGTTCGTGGTTAGGGATCAGGTTTTCTTGCGTGTTTCGACGAGTCTGGGACATAAGCGGATCAGGAGACATGGTAAGCTTTCACCAAGGTATGTGGGACCATTTTATATTTTAGAGAGAGTTGATATGGTTGCCTATCGGTTGCAGTTACAGAAGCGGTACCGAGCCATGCATGACGTCTTCCACGTGTCTCAGTGGCGTCACTACCATTCAGACCCGTCTCACACCTTTCATCCAGAGGAGGTTGAGCTTCAGCATGATGCATCCTTTGAGGAGCATCTGATCCATATTGTTGAGAGGAGCACGAAGGTTCTCCGAGGCCAGTCAGTTCCTCTCGTATGGGTGCTATGGCAGCATAGCCGAGTGCAGGATGAGACTTGGGAGCGGGAGGCCAACGTATGTGCTTAGTGGCTAGAGGTGTTCTGAGCTTTATCTTCTCCACCCTTAGAAGAGCAATTTGGGGAAGAATTTTTGTAAGGGGGGAAGTTTGTAAGAACCCGATTCTTATTTTTGAGGTATGATCTTCTTCCTTTTCCTTTTGCTTAAGTGTTTTTGAGAAAATATTGAAAATGGGGGAAAATCCTAAATTTTGGAATTACACGCCATGTACTTTTTCCACACGCCGTGTACTTCTGGCCATGTGGGGGATGAGTACATGGGGCGTGTAGCCATGATGGTGACGAAGGGTGTTGGAACCGACTACACACCGTGTAGTGGTACCTTACATGCCATGTAGTCATTCGGAAGGCTTAAACAGTATGGTGGTGGAGTCGCCGCCAGCTATGCGATAGTACATGCCGTGTACTCGAGAGTACATGTCGTGTACTCGAGAGTACATGCCCTGTACTCATGTCGACGAATGAACAGTGTTGTGGTGCCCCCAGAGGAACAGTTAAATGAAAGAAGTACACGCCGTGTACTCAGAATTACACACCGTGTACTTTGTTTTTTCGGCATAAAACAGGCAGTAGCCACCCCATTTGGCAGAGGAGGTGTTTGAGCCATTTTGGAGCCATGGAGGGTGGCCGGACCTTTGAAGATCCACCAGGTGTTCGTCTGGAATCGGTTTCCTCCTTAGACGTTCCCGTTGGAACCGCATGGGTAAGGGCTTCCACCTCCTTGGCCGCTTCTGACCAATTCTTATCCCAACTGAAGTTATTTACGTTTGAATGAGTTTTGTTCTTCTTCATATATACGCCGTTCTTGGTTGTTTCTGGAGTCGTCGTTCGGGTATAACGTTTGTTCGGGCATAAGGTAGGTGGATTTGTGTTTATTTTCCAACTGTCATGTGTTTTTGTGCGTTTTCGTGCCACAAAACCATGTTGGGGTGTCGTTTGGCTGAGGTTGTTGCTATATTTAATGCCTAGAATTGGATAGGTGATTAAATTGTGATAATAAAATGCTGGTTGTGATCGTCGCTTGGATCTGAAACCACCTCGGGGGTACATTACACTATTTAGCCGTTTGGCCGGATACCCGAGGGTATGCCATATATATATTAATTGTAGAATTTCCTTGAGAAGAAATGCTTGTTTTCTACATTTTGATATGTTGGGCATGACCCGGTTACCTGTTTAGCCTGAGGGCGTTGTTGTAATTAACCTGTGGGCACTGCACTATTTAGCATGTGGGCAGTAGTTATTTCATCCTCAGGGAAACTTCATTCGTGCCTGTGGGCAGCTGATTCTGTGCTTGTGGGCGACACTACCTACGCCTGAGGGCAAAACTCTGTTATGCCAGAGGGCAAATTCTTGTGTTGGATACTCGTTACCTGAGGGTAGGAGTTTACGTGTCTGAGGACATGGGTTGTTTACTAGAAATGCACTGTGGTGTTTTCTTATACTTAATGGTTTAAATGAAAAATAAAATGGAAATATAACTGGTAATTAGTGACTTTTGTGTACTGCTTACTTTATTGCATTTTACCACTGCACACTATTGTTGCATGTTAGCACGCAGTTGGGCATGGGCCTTTGGTAGGTGCCTACTGAGATATCTTTCTCACACCCTATTTGGGTCATGCTTTTCATACCAAATAGATTTCGTTTCTACAGGTATATATTGGGGCAAGAGTCCCTATATAGGTACTTTACTGTTGCTGAGGAGTTGGAGGGCATGGAACTGAGCCTAGGCTCGCGATGCCGCTGCCAGTTGTTTTGGTTTTTTTTGTTGTACTCTGCTTTTAGTTGTACTGTATTGATGTATAACATGTTCTGGCTGCTTTCTTAGAACATGAAACATGTAGCATCATCATTTATATACTGTTGGTTATATCCACTGCTATAGTTTATTTCTGTTGTGTATGTTTACCTCTTCCAATTTCGTTTTATGTTTTATTTGTATTCCACTGCGCTTCAATTTGTCAAATGAGGGTATAGTTTCCCCACTATCAGACCGGGCCCTCACTGCTAGTTGGAAGCCTCTGGCATTTGGGGAAATGCGCTTGAGGTCACATGGAAAACCGGTCTTGGGGCTCCTGTTGCATGGCACCCGGGTCCGGGACGTTACAAAGTGGTATCAGAGGGGTTCTTTTCTGTGACTTACTATTTGGAGCCGTACTCAGGGATAGGACGAATGGTAGTTGGTAATAAGTTGTGTCTGGGCGTAGCTAACCCGTGTACAGGGAAAAGCCAGTCTACCTCGTATTTTTCAATTGTTCTGATTTTTCAAATTTTACAGTTGATATGTTTTCACTATTGGGTAACACACTTGGATTGTGCTGTTTATAATTTCTCTATGGGTTCTATTCAGGTGCAACCCGATGAGATGAGGGTATGCCGTCTCATGCATCATATAGGCACATTCTAGAAAACACATGCCATGTATAGTTTCCATGCCATGTAGGAGCATTAGAAATTCGCATGTTGTTGTGATAGTTGTTGTGCTAGAAAATCATGTTGTTGTGATAGCTGCTTGATAAATACCTGATGTGTGATAGGGTAATTTTGTGTGAGAATGTTTATAGAATGGACGCTAAACTTTGGTTTTTGGGGTGTATGGGCACCAATTGACCGGAATTTGGTGGATCATTGACTGTTTGTTGGTTATAACACATATAAGATGTCAATCTTTGATTCGTGGATAGTATAGGCCCCTACGGGTTAGAATTTGACACATAGGTGTTGTTTTACGGTATTTTCTGGGTTCCGAGGAAGTTTATGAGGTATACTATCCAGAAACCCAGTATACATGCCGTGTAGTATTTTTATACACGCTGTGTATTCTCTTCTGTTCGGGAATAAAAAATGACCTTTTTGAGTACATGTTGTGTACCCTGAGTACACGCCTTGTAGTCTCTTCCCGTGTCACAAACCGTGTGGGTGGCGACACGGGGTAGGGAAAGGCTTGGGTAAAACACTCCGTGTACCGAATGGACACACCGTGTAGTGTGACCCGGAGTCCGATCTTGTAACTAACAACACGGGTTGGTGAACTCCTTGATAGAGCATGCCATTTCAATTAAAGACACACCGTGTAGTGTGACCTGGGGACTCAGCCGTGTAGCTAACAACACGGGCCAGTGTCACCTCTCCTTGAACACATTGTGTACCTGTGGGACACACCGTGTAGTATTTTCCTAGGACAGACCGTGTGGAGTAAGTCATGTGGCTAGGAAATATGGTGTTGTACACGCCGTGTACGGGTGTAACACGCCGTGTAGTGTCAAGCCGAGTAGTCGGCTGTGTCACAGATGACACGGGCAGTTGGAAAATAACACCGTACACACCGTGTAGATATTATTCACGCCGTGTAATATTGTTCGACGGAAGCCGTGTGGATTAGCCGTGTAGAAGGACCCGTGTAGGGGAAGGGAAGTCATGTAAATTCTGTGTAGTCATTGTACACTCCGTGTAGTCTTTTTTGCCAATTTTGCATGCTTTCTTCCTCTTGTTTCCTTTGTGGTTCCTTCGGTTTTTGTTCTTAATAATCTTGAATCTGAGGTGTGCTTTTGACCTTGTAGAGTTATGCCGCCTAGACGACCGCGAGTTGTTCTCCAGGAGAGCGGTGACGAGTATACTCCGGAGATGGTGGGCCATGGGCTACCAGTTGATCCTTCAGTAGAGCCAGATGTGGTTCCAGCTGCAATACCGGACATAGGCGTGGAGGCGCAGTTCCGTGAAGGCTTCATGTGGTTCATGCAGACTATTCAGGGATCACCGCAGGCTGCCACATCTATGGCCGATCTGACTCGTATCTTCCAGCAGCAGCATACGACTACATTTTTAGGGGATGGTGGACCGTAGGCTACGGAGACTTGGCTGGGGTCGATGCAGACTATTTTCGAGCATCTTGACATGCCTCTAGGGCAGAGGGTCAAGCTCGTGACATATATGTTGTGTGATTCCACCAAGAGGTGGTGGGATGTTACCACCCAGTCAGAGCATCACAGAGACATGGCGTGGGATGATTTTCAGGTAGTATTCTATGACTTCTTCTTTCTTGAGATGCTAAGGGAAGATAGAGCTCGATAATTCATGAATCTATAGTAGGGAACTATGTCGGTTATGGACTATTCTTCTCGTTTTATGGAGCTTCAGCGTTTTGCACCCATGATGGTGGGTGACGAGACATTAAGAGACAAACGTTTTGAGGATGGTATTCAGTATGACATCTGAGTGCAGGTAAATGTTTTCAGGTTGCCTACTGTACACGCGATTTTGAATCAGGCACTGATTACAGAGAGCAACCTTCAGGAATCTAGTGGTGTGGGCCAGGGCAGTTCAGAACCAATAACTGGTATTATTTCTGTTGGCAAGAGGAAGAGACAGACGAACTTCTCTCTAGGTGGTAGTACCAGTTAGAAGAATGCTTCAGGTGGCCAGGTTATGTGCTACCAGTGTGGTAGAGAGGGGCACAAGAGGCCTCAGTGTCCACGAGACCCAGTGGAGTGCCGATCTTGCGGCAAGATGGGTCATCTGCAGTGCTTTTGTAGGGTGTTTCCACTAGTGGCTAGTGAGAGGGGTTCTATGCAGACTCTGCATGTTGGATCAGGACCAGTGGCTTCTTACCGGTCGGGAAACTGGAATACGTCAGGGCGTGCAGGAAGAGATGGCGGTCATGTCCATGGTAGCCAGACACCAGGATCTCAGAGGTAGTAGGGAAGGACAGCTCAGGGTAGCCAGGCTGTGTCGCAGGGCCGCGGCACTGGGCAGGCATAGGCAATGCAACAGACCTAGAAGGAGCAGGATCCCAAACCTTCTACCGTCAGAGGTACTATTCTTATAGCTTCTGTTTTATCTTCAGTACTTTTCGATACGGGTGCTACACATAGTTTCATATTTATGTCCATGGTGGGGAGCCTTGGGCTCTGTGTTTCTTCTTTATCCAATATCTTGACGCTAGACACTCCGTTGGGGACTAGGACGGCTGGTGTGCATCAGTGGAAGGAGTTCCCCCTTTAGGTTGGTGGGTGTCACATCCTTTGGTACCTCTATGCCTTGGAGATCACGAGTTATGATTTAATTCTCGGGATAGACTGGTTGGTTCCCTTTCGAGCCTTTATAGACTGCTATCATCACAGGGTGTGTTTCACATCACCAGAGGGAGGAGAGTTTCTATACAAGGGTGAATGGGATGTTCAGGCGAGTCGAGCTGGACCAGATCATCATGGGCGAGGTGGAGTCACAACCCAGATAGCGAGCTTATATCTAGATGATCAGGGGACTCGTCAGACGGATTTCCCCCCAATTGTCGATTATTTCAGGGATTTCCTCCCGAACAACTTTTCAGGTCTACCTCTGGTGCGTGAGGTGGATTTCTCTATTGAGATAGTGCGAGGAACAGCACCGGTGTCCATTCCTCCTTATTTTATGTGTATCACCTCGAGCTTCCATGATACACTTATCTTTCAATAATGCAGTAGCGTGTGTTGTACGCAACTTTGAGTTCTAACACACACCACAACCAATCTAAGTAGCCGTTATGAATAGTAATACCCACTTTTTGAAACTATATATATTTTATATTTCAAAATGGACTTCGATTTTGGATTCTGAATATCGAAATTAGCCTATGTTGAATTTTTGGTATTTTTCGGAGAACTTCTAATTTTTTATGAATAGTGAAAATACTTAAAAACAACTTTTTTAATAAAAATAATTTATAGTGATAAATTATACTATTTAGTGGTTTTAAATTATAATTAGAATATATTTTTACCATTTTATCCAATGCTGGTCATTAGAATTAATTTAACATTGAAATTGGACACAAACAATTGCCAATCTTTTGATATAAATTGTTTCTTAAAAACAAGCTATTTGTTGTGACAACGGGAATTAATTATAAAATTAATTAATGAAACTTATATGTTTTCAATTTTGTAAAATAGACATAATTTTTGAATTCGGAATATCAATTATAGCTTAGGGTGAAATTTTGGCATTGTTCTGAAAAACTTCAATTTTTGATGAACAGTGAAACCATTAAGTGGTAGTTAAATAACTGATTTTTCGTTTAAATGAAATATTACCACTTCTGTGATTTGATTTTCAAAAATCCGACATACATGGTTGTCATTAAGAAGTAAAATGTGGTTCAATGAGATTAAAATAATTTTTTGTGAATAGTAGCTTTTAAGTTCTTAATCGCGATTAGAGGTAATTAGTGTAGTTTAAGGTAAAAATAATGTTTTAATAATATGAGATGAGCTTGACACATGTCCTACGCTCATTGGATGTGCCATGGCCGAACAAGACAATCCATGGGTCAACTTGGGGACCCCATGGAGCCACTTTAGTTAGAAAATGACATAAATACCTTTTATTTAATGTTAAAGTAAAAAATGACACAAACATGAAATGTTTTACTAAAACAATTTTTACATGGGGTTATACAAGTCATATTTTTTACTATAAATAGTCATTGGAAATATAAAAATATTTCCTACATTATACTATTTTTTTTATAATTTTTATACATTAAATAAATTAAATTATTTATGACATCATTATGATGCAGCGATGACCTCATTATTTAACGATTTTAATAAAATGAAAAGATAATGTACAATCCAAGGATTACACTTGTCCAAAGACTATTGGATGGGTAGATTTCGAACCCTTATCACCTTATCCACGAATTATATAAGTGTGGGACCTTTAGAATCCGAAAAGCATTGTATAATAATGTAATATTTCCTTACCTTACAAGAGTGCCCCTCCTCTCCTATTATAAAAGGCCCCCACCTCTACCACCTTATTCACACTTTCAAGCCTTTTGGCTCGGACAACCTGTGCTCAAATACTCTCAAAACTTCTCTCCCTTCATCCTAGAAGCTTTACTTTAGTCAGAAATCCATCCTAAGGAGTCCTTTTGATCAAATCAAAAGGAAGAAACAGGAGAAGAGGAGGTTAACCTACCCCAACCAAGGAAAAGTACAAGGTAAGGGTTTACTTCACAACCTCTTCATTATCCAAGGTTGTTTATACATAATTATCTACCGGGACCTAGTTATCATCCACATCCATGTTTCATAAAAATTTCTTTCAAAATTTTTTTACTATTAAATGGAAAATGGGTTAAAGTCATTTATACCCTTATACGTTTTTGAAAGGAATCTTACCGTCGTTTTCCAAACAATGTACTTTTTGACCTTTTTGACAAATTTAAGGTAAGAATGTTTTTTTAACTTATACGGAGGGTGCGGCTATTTTCCACCATTATAACTTCGTCGAAGCTTCCCTTACAAGCTTATAAGAATATTTTCAAAGGAAATGTATTATTTTATAATAATGGGACTTTTAAATGAATTCAAAAAATAGAGATATTTCTCTCAAATAGATTTGATTTCATCCATGTCAACATCCTTTGATGGGTTTTAAGTTTAATTGAAATTGATTTATGATACAAAACTTCCATTGAACATTTTGTGAAATATTTGACTGTGGATGTGTTATTTTTATACCATCCATAGTTTATGGAGAAATTGTTGACATTTTGTATGCTAGTTTTAATAGAAATATTTATGTTATGTTTAAACCTATTCATATGAGGAATGTATTAGACTTAATAAGTAACGGGGGGAGCCTTCTATAGCTCCTTGATGCATCGGTAGGTCTCATGAGACAACTAGATGTGTAATTGGCTGAGGCCCCTTCCCAATTTGATTTATGGTTTTGGCCGAGGCCTTAATCATTTTAGTCGTCTTGGCCGAGGCCTTGACAAAATGTTTCAGAATGTCTGGAATTATACATTCCCTCATTATGAAAGTGGTTATTGATATTTCCTGTGATTATTCTTCTAGTAGAATATCTATGTGACTAAGTAATGGCATTATTTTATTTTACTTTTTCCATATTTTTCTGAAGTTCAAGTTCAATAAGGCTTTTGTTTTAGTTATACATTTCCTTAAATGCTTATGTTTTCTTATGAAAGTTTCCACTATATTGTTGTCCTTACGGAGCATTTGAGCTCACCCCTTTCAATGTTTTATTTTTCCCAGGATGTGAAGAAGTGCATTATGACTGACTTGCAAGAATAGTCAGTGAGGATATGAGTGTGGACTAAGGAGACCATGTTATTGTAGTTTTTATTTTTATGATGTAATGTAATGTTTACGAATGTATCTAGTGTTTCCAAGGCTACTAAACTAATCGGTCTTTCGAGACTTGATCTTTTGTGATCATGCCAATGTTATGTAATAATGCACCGACTCTAGGAAACTGGCGTCGGGGCGTTACAGTTGGTATCAGAGGCAGTTTAGTACTAACCTTGGAAGCTAGATTTAGATAAACTCTGATTAGAGAACATAGCCCGAAGATAGACTTTAAGGATTAGTATAGAAGAACTTCCTAGAATTTTGGTATTATAGAGATTTTGTGAGTTTTCTGAGAAATACATCCCTGTCTGGATACGAGCAGGTAGAGGTGGCTCTGACACAGATGTACCTAGGGGTAAAAATTGAAAACACCGCTTTGAGCTTGACTCGAACTGGAACTGGTGCACGACAACGGGCCTTGCTGCACTCTTGGTTACGACACTCCCAGGGGATATGCTTAGGATAATTCTCATTTTCTTTACAAACCACTGTGAAGGGTTATGAATATATACTTTCTCAAAGAAAACATTCCTTTTTATGATTATGGATTATATCCATAAATAGTTCAATTTATGTAAAGTGTTTTACAAATATGGAATTATGTATTTTAATTCATAAACTAATCTAGTTTATGCCATTATTTAGAAATGGCGCCTAGTGGAAGGAATGGAAACCGTATCAACGCACGCACTCCGTCTAGGGATTTCCCTCCTAATCAAGATAATTATTGTGGATCTGGAGATACAACTGGTGCTGATCAACTTATTACCATACTTGGACAACTCACTCAGGTTATGAATAATAACCTTACTCGTATGGAGCACCCTGATCCTCAACATGGATGATCTATGTTAGACCGCTTCATGAGGCAACAACCACAAACATTTAATGGGGGTACAAATCTGTTAGTAGCTGAGCAATGGGTAAACTCCTTAGAGAGAATATTCCACGCCTTGGGGAGTAGCGAAAGGGATAAGGTTATCATGGAAGTTTACCGCCTCACTGGAGATGCTGATCAATGGTGGTCATTGATTCAAAATACGAAGGAAGATGATGACGTATCGAATATGGAATGGAGGGAGTTCAAAGAGCTTTTCTTAGAAAAATACTTTCCTCATGACCATCGAGCAGATATGGAAAGGCAATTTCTGAGTCTGAGACAAAAGGAGGATGAGAATGTCGCAAAGTATGAGGCCAACTTTACAAGGTTGGCGAGGTATGCTGCAGATTATATACGTAACCCAATAGGTAATATTGATCGTTTCTTTGATGGGTTAAAACCATTTATCCGTAGAGCTTTAGTATTACAATCTTTCTCAACATACGGGGATATTGTCTCATGTGCTATCAAGACAGAAAAGGAATTCTCTAAGTCTTATGACAACAAAGTAAAGCAAGAGAAGAAGAGAATGGTTGAACAAGAGATAGATAAAGGGGAAAAGGGAAAGAAGGATTTTCCATTATGTGATAATTGTGGGAAGAATCACCCTGGTACTTGCCTAAAAGGAATGGGAGTTTTTTATAAATGTGGAGAAAAAGGTCACCAGGCGCGTGATTGCTAGGGAAAGAAAGAGGCTATCAATGTTGAATGCTACAATTGTAGGGAAATGGGTCATTATGAAAATGAATGTCCTAAGAGTCAGGGAAACTTACCTCAGAAAAGGCCAAGGGATCAAGGACAATCTTATGCTGTGACTACAGTTGAAGTGGAATAATTAATGTATTGGTGATTTTGGACTCAAGGATTATATTCTGGTTATAATAATAATGTGATATATATAAGGATTGTACTGAAGTACTTGTTTTTTTTCATTAAGGTTTTAATATGATGAAGTTAATCATATTTTTAGTATGTGACAATAAGATAAACTTTACATTGTTTGGGGAATCTGATGTTACAATTGATTTTGAAATTAAGAGACCTTTTAGAGAAAGTCTGGACAAAGGTATTTTGGATAACTATAAAGGTTGGAGTGGATTAAGTTGATCTTTGGATAGTATTGTTAAAGGTTAAAAAATTTATGAAGATTATTTTTGTAATATTATAATACTATAGTTTTAGGAAAAGGACAACCTGCATGGTGGGGCACAACCGTCGCGTCGGACAAAGCTGCAGGAATCGAACCCACAACCATAGTGCGACAAGCCTTTATTTCCTACCACTAGCCTACAGGAAGTCCCTGGTTATTACAAAATAATTTTACTAATCTAAATGGTATGTGTTAACATTTGGAACCTTATACAATTAGGATAAGTATAATATTTTTTAGTTCTATTAACTTTTTGAGTGAAAGATGAGTTGAAGGTTGAAACTCTAAATGTCAAGCATAAATATATATATACCTATATCTTATTCAATGACTAAATTAATTCATAAACTTTAGTAAAGGTATATTAAAACAAAAAATGTGTTATCCTAATACCTTATGTCTTGTTGAACTGATGATATTTTAAATCAACATAGATTGAAGGCTTTGAGGCCCTCAATTTGACAGTTGATTGTGATTGATGACCTCAATCACTCCCTACAAATATTTACGTTTTTCCTCCAATTATATGTCTCTAATTTCCACAAATGTTCTCCTAATCGAGATCATAATTGGGTGGTGACTTTGTCATTTCCCTTTCCCTCTTATTAAGGGTAAATTTTATTAACCATATTTCCGATGTGGGTTTTACACAAAGGTATTTTCTATTTTCAACCTTTTATTTTAAAAGAAAAATTTCAAATTGCGAGGATGAAATTTATTGAAGGAGGGGAGAATGTAACTCCCCGAGCTTCCATGATACACTTCTCTTTCAATAATGCAGTAGCGTGTGTTGTACGCAACTTCGAGTTCTAACACACACCACAACCAATCTAAGTAGCCGTTATGAATAGTAATACCCACTTTTGGAAACTATATATATTTTATATTTCAAAATGGACTTCATTTTTGGATTCAGAATATCGAAATTAGCCTATGTTGAATTTTTGGTATTTTTCTGAGAACTTCTAATTTTTTATGAATAGTGAAAAATACTTAAAAACAATTTTTTTAATCAAAATAATTTACAGTGATAAATTATACTATTTAGTAGTTTTAAAGTATAATTAGAATATATTTTTACCATTTTATCCAATGGTGGTCATAAGAATTAATTTAACTTTGAAATTGGACACAAACAATTGCCAATCTTTTGATATAAATTGTTTCTTAAAAACATGCTATTTGTTGTGACAGCAGGAATTAATTATAAAATTAATTAATGCAACTTATATGTTTGGAATTTTTTAAAATAGACATCATTTTTGAATTTGGAATATCAATTATAGCTTAGGGTGAAATTTTGGCATTGTTCTGAAAAACATCAATTTTTGATGAATAGTGAAACCACTAAGTGGTAGTTAAATAACTGATTTTTCGTTTAAATGAAATATTACCACTTCTGTGATTTGATTTTCAAAAATCCTACATACATGGTTTTCATTAAGAAGTAAAATCTGGTTCAATGAGATTAAAATAATTCTTGGTGAATAGTAACTTTTAAGTTCTTAATCGCAATTAGAGGTAATTAGTGTAGTTTAAGGTAAAAATAATGTTTTAATAATATGAGATGAGCTTGAGACACGTCCTACCCTCATTGGATGTGCCATGGCCAACCAAGACAATACATGGGTCAACTTGGGGACCCCATGCAGCCACTTTAGTTAGAAAATGACATAAATACCTTTTATTTAATGTTAAAGTAAAAAATGACACAAACATGAAATGTTTTACTAAAACAATTTTTACATGGGGTTATACAAGTCATATATTTTACTATAAATAGTCATTGGAAAGATAAAAAGATTTCCTACATTATAGTATTTTTTTTATAATTTTTAGACATTAAATAAATTAAATTATTTATGACATCATTATGATGCAGCGATGACCTCATTATTTAACGATTTTAATAAAATGAAAAGATAATGTACAATCCAAGGCTTACACTTGTCCAAAGACTATTGGATGGGTAGATTTCGAACCCGTATCACCTTAGCCACGAATTATATAAGTGTGGGATCTTTATAATGTAACACCCCGAGCTTCCATGATACGCTTCTCATTCAATAATGCAACAACTTGCATTGTACGCAACTTTGAGTTCTAAAACACCGCGACTAATCAAAGTAGCCGTTATGAATAGTAATAACCACTTTTTAAAATTATAGAAATTTTATATTTCAAAATGTACTTCATTTTTGGATTCGGAATATCGAAATTAGCCTATGTTGAATTTTTGGTATTTTTCTGAGAACTTCTAATTTTTTATGAATAGTGAAAAATACTTAAAAACAACCTTTTTAATCAAAATAATTTATAGTGATAAATTATACTATTTAGTGGTTTTAAAGTATAATTAGAATATATTTTTACCATTTCATCCAATGTTGGTCATTAGAATTAATTTAACATTGAAATTGGACATAAACAATTGCCAATCTTTTGATATAAATTGTTTCTTAAAAACACGCTATTTGTTGTGAAAGCGGGAAATAATTATAAAATTAATTAATGCAACTTATATTTTTGGAATTTTGTAAAATAGACATCATTTTTGAATTCGGAATATCAATTATAGCTTAGGGTGAAATTTTGGCATTGTTCTGAAAAACTTCAATTTTTGATGAATAGTGAAACCACTAAGTGGTAGTTAAATAACTGATTTTTCGTTTAAATGAAATATTACCTCTTCTGTGATTTGATTTTCAAAAATCCGACATACATGGTTGTCATTAAGAAGTAAAATGTGGTTCAATGAGATCAAAATAATTTTTTTGGTGAATAGTAACTTTTAAGTTCTTAATCGCGATTAGAGGTAATTAGTGTAGTTTAAGGTAAAAATAATGTTTTAATAATATGATATGAGCTTGAAACTTGTCCTACTCCTATTGGATGAGTCATGGCCGACCAAGAAAACACATGGGTCAACTTGGGGACCCCATGGAGCCACTTTAGTTGGAAAATGACATTAATATATATTTATTTAATGTTAAAATTAAATTGACACAAACATGAGTTGTTTTACTAAAACAATTTTTAAGTAGGGTTACACAAGTCCAAATTTTGACTATAAATATTAATTAGAAAGATAAAAAGACTTCCTACATCATAGTATTTTTTTTATAATTTTTAGACATTAAATAAATTAAATTATTTTTGACATCATTATGATGCAGTGATGACCTCATTATTTAACGATTTAAATAAAATGAGAAGATAATGCAAAATCCAAGGCTTACACTTGTCCAAAGCCTATTGGATGAGGGGATTTCGAACCATTATCACCTTATCCACTAATTATATAATTGTGGGACATTTAAAATCCGAAAAACATTGTGTAATAATGTAACATTTGAATCTTTCCAAAAGTGCCCCTCCTCTCCACTTATAAAAGGCCCCCACCTCTCCCACCTTATTCACACCTTCAAGCCATTTGGATCGGCCAACCTCTGCCCAAATACTCTCCCAAATTCCCCCTCTTACTCCTAGAAGCCTCACTTTGGGCAGAACTCTTCCCAAAGAAGCCTTTGGCTCAAATCAAAAAGAGTTACCCGATTTTGAGGTAATGTCTTCTCTAATGTTGTTTTGTTTTATTTTTCTTCTCCAACCCCCTAAACTCTTTTTATTCATTTATTTTGTAACAAAACCAGTATCATCAATATACTAGGATGTTTTTATAAGAAGTATTCGAACTACACTTACACACAACTACATCTAATGGTTAAAGAACATACGGTTTCTGTGGATGGCGAATTTCTGCCTCACGAAACGATGATTGTTCAACACTCATATAACACCTTCAAAGGTGGCCATTAAGATGTAACTATTTTTATATATGATATATAATATGTTTATGTTTTACTTATGCTTCTGTATTTCTCATTTATGGCATACTTTATGATTTCCATTATGGGTAAAACGCGATAATTTCATTTTAGGAAGTGCGGACTACCGCCCCCTCAAAGTGATTTGAATCGTTAATGCCATATGTGGGATGTATAAAGGATGGAGTAAATGGTATTATACACTATATTATACTGGAATTATATTATACATTTATATCATTATGATTTCGTTCCATTAAATATGAAATTGAAATGAAAGTAGTGTTCATGCGTACGTACGGCTTACCGTCTCCATGAACGGTGCATTTCATTTCTTACCTCTAAATGTTACGTAATATTATAAATGAATGTATATACTGGATATATAAGATATATTTGACATCTAAATCATGAATATAATTCTGGAGATAATGGATATTCTACCACATAAACAACGTGTAATTATAATAAGTTTATTGTTGACTCAAGTACCAAAGATCGACAAAACGACCGTTATTAACTTAAATAATTAAATAATGTTCATAACATGGTAATAAGGGATATAAAAGGAATAATGAACATGAAAAAGGTTCTTAAGTAAATATAAATTAACTCTAGTTTATTATTCAGGAGGTTAAAGAACGGTCGAGTCAGGACAGGACGCAAGGTAAGGGAATTTCTTAACCCAACTTACATTCTTTGGGATAATATCCTACTTTCAAATTATGTCATGATATTATTATGTCATATTTTGTATATTTACTTTATATATGTGTACCTATAGTGAATACACATAATAGATCTCTTTTATTTTAAAAATGATCTTTTTAGGGACTTCGTCTCAATCTCCTTTCATTGAGGCATATTTGGTTTTATACACAACTTTCTTTTATACGGTGTATAAACCCCTTTGACTTTTACGTTTATTCAAAAGGAATCTTTTTTTATATGAAGCGTTTTACTAAACGACAAAAAGGGAATGTTTTTCTTTCCGTACATATGCGGCGACAATGACTTCTCCGCCACTGTGACCATTATTTGAGTTTCAGCTTCCTCTACAAGCCATCACTTTTTTTTAATGAAAAATAAATACAAAGTTTTAACTTTCTTTTATTTTGGTATTGAAAATGGTTTTTAAAGCGTTTTTATTATATCAATGTGTTGTATTGATATCTTGTGATTGAAATGTGGAAATGTTATGTTTCCTTTATGCATGTTTTATGTGATACGATTATGTTATGGTTTATGATATGTTTAAACCTATTCATATGAGGAATGTATTGGACTTAATAAGTGACGGGTAGAGCCCGCTATAGATCCTCGATGCATCGGTAGGTCTCATGAGACAACTAGACGTGGAATTGGCCGAGGCCCTTCCCAATTTGATTTATGGTTTTGGCCGAGGCCTTAATCATTTTAAGACGTCTTGGCCGAGGCCTTGACAAAATGTTTCAGAATGTCCGGCATTATACATTCCCTCATTATGAAAGTGGTTATTGATATCGCATGTGATTATTTGACCAGTAGAATATCCATGTGAAGAAGTGAATGGAATTATCTCATTTTACTTTTTCCATATTATGTTGAAGTTCATGTTTAAAAGTCTTTTGTTTTAGTTATACATTGCCTTAAATTTTTATGTTTATTTATGAAAGCTTCCGCAATATTGTTATCCTTACTGAGCATTTGAGCTCACCCCTTTCAATGTTTTAATATTTTCCAGGATGTGAAGAAGTATTTTATGAATGACCTGCAGGGATAGTCAGAAGAGGATATGAGTGTGGACTATGAAGACTTTGTTATTAGTTTTTCACTTTATGATGTAATGTAACATTTACGAATGTATCTAGTGTTTCCAAGGCTACTAAACTAATCGGTCTTTCGAGACTTGATCTTTTGTGATCATGCCAATGTTACGAAGTAATGCACCGACTCTGGGTAGCTAGGGTCGGGGCGTTACAGTTGGTATCAGAGGCAGTTTAGTACTAACCTTGGAAGCTAGATTTAGATAAACTCTGATTAGAGCACGTAGACCTAAGATGAACTTTGAGGATTAGTATAGAAGAACTTCTTAGAATTATGGTATTGTAGAGATTTTGTGAGTTTTCTGAGCAATACATCCCTGTCTGGATACGAGCAGGTAGAGGCGGCTCTGGAACAGATGTACCTAGGGGTAAAACCCGAAAACACCGCTTTAAGCTAGACTCGAACGGGAACTGGTGCACGACAACGGGCCTTGCTGCACTCTTGGTTACGACACTCCCGGGGGATATGCTTTGGATAATTCCCATTTTCTTTACAAACCACTATGAAGGGTTACGAGTATATACTTCCTCAAAGAAAACATTTTTATAATTATGGATTATATACATAATTAGTTCAATTTATGTTAAGTATTATATAAGTATGGAATTATGTATTTCGATTCATAAACTAACCTAGTTTATGGCATTGTATAGAAATGGCGCCCAGTAGAAGGAATGTGAACTCCATCAATACGTATGATCCAAAGAGTAAGAAGGATCATATCTTTCATGGTATTAAGCCAACATTTAGAAGGGAAATATTCTCCCATGTGTTATCAACATATGAAGAAATAGTATCATGTGTTAATAAGATAAGTAGATAATTCTCTGAGTCTTATGGATTTGAAGGGATGAAAGAGAAGAAAAGGATGGAAGAGATAATGATGGATAAAGGGACGAGGGAAAAGAAGAATTTTCCAATATGTGATAACTGTGGGAAGAAACACATTGGAATTTGCCTGAAGGGAATGGGAGTTTGTTATAAGTGTGGAGAAAAAGGACACCAAGTGCGTGACTGCAAGGGTAAGAAAAAGGTTTCAAATGTACAATGCTTCATCTGCAAGGAGTGGGGACACTACGCAAACCAATGTTCAAATCATCAGAGTATGCCCCAAATGATGTTATTGGATAATAATCAAGTTATGATACTACCACAGATGAGGAGGAATGATTAGAGTTCTTATTTTGTTATTAAAGAATTTTGTAATTTGAGTGTTGTATCAATGATGTACTGGTTATTATAATTATGGAGTATATAAGGATTGTACTGCAGTACTATTTCATCTAGGACTTGAGATTGTGTGGAACCAAGAAAAGTGACTCCACAGTAGGTTAAATTTTTGGAAAATATATGGTTGAGAGAAAGATAAACCATAATATGGTTCTCATACCGAGATAGTGATTTTGGAATAAGACATGATTGATTTGGATAAATTATGTTGGATATTCTTAACATCCTTGAAACTGATTAATGATTTGTATACATTTTTGGATAGAAGGAGTATATCTAGTTTTCTATAAGGAATAAGGGATCATTAATGTAATAAATAAGGATTTATGGTAATTTAGTATGTTGTAGTGTTTTAAAAGAATACATGATGAAGGTGTTCACATGTTGTTACGCAGAAAGAAAAAGAGATCTTCATTATGTTTACCTTCCTCATAAAATCTGGACTGTGAGTTGGACAGAAGTATTTTGGATAACTATAAATGTTGGAATGGATTATATTTTACATTGGATACTATTGTTGAGGTTATTTTTGGATATTTATAAAAAGGACAACACACAGACCGAGTGACAACCCATCGCGTCGGACAAAGCTGTGGGAATCGAACCCACAACCATAGTGCGATTGGGATTAATCGCCTACCACTGGACTACGTGAAGTCCCTGGTTATTACAAAATATTTTTTCTAATCTAAATGGTATGTGTTAACATTTAGAACCTTATACAATTAGGATAAATAGAATATTTTTGAGTTCCTTTACCATTTGGAGTAAAAGTTGGGTTTGTGGTAAAAATTTATTAACGAATGAAAGTATACATAACAAGTATGTATATTCCCTTACGTTCTTAGTAAATCTCCTAAATAAATTCCTCAACATTATAAAAGGTAACTTAAAACAAAAATGTTGTCGGTTAACTTTTCCAACTGGGGATTCAATGACCGTTTAACCAATCACAAGTTTGTGATTTTCTTGTAGTTAAACTTTCTCCTAATCCTGTTTTCTATAACTCTCCATCAGACTTTGATGGTTTGTTTCTCCTCCATATCCATATTTTCATAGAATCCAAGAATGGGCTATATCGGGTGACCTTTGTACTTATCTTGATTTCTTTTAATGTTATATATTTATTAACCTTATTTCCGATGTGGGTTTTCCACAAAGGTATTTTCTATTTTCAACCATGTATTTTCAAAGAAAATTTTCAAATTGAGAGGACGCAATTTATTGAAGGAGGGGAGAATGTAACACCCCGAGCTTCCATGATACGCTTCTCATTCAATAATGCAACAACTTGCATTGTACGCAACTTTGAGTTCTAAAACACCGCGACTAATCAAAGTAGCCGTTATGAATAGTAATAACCACTTTTTAAAATTATAGAAATTTTATATTTCAAAATGTACTTCATTTTTGGATTCGGAATATCGAAATTAGCCTATGTTGAATTTTTGGTATTTTTCTGAGAACTTCTAATTTTTTATGAATAGTGAAAAATACTTAAAAACAACCTTTTTAATCAAAATAATTTATAGTGATAAATTATACTATTTAGTGGTTTTAAAGTATAATTAGAATATATTTTTACCATTTCATCCAATGGTGGTCATTAGAATTAATTTAACATTGAAATTGGACATAAACAATTGCCAATCGTTTGATATAAATTGTTTCTTAAAAACACGCTATTTGTTGTGAAAGCGGGAAATAATTATAAAATTAATTAATGCAACTTATATTTTTGGAATTTTGTAAAATAGACATCATTTTTGAATTCGGAATATCAATTATAGCTTAGGGTGAAATTTTGGCATTGTTCTGAAAAACTTCAATTTTTGATGAATAGTGAAACCACTAAGTGGTAGTTAAATAACTGATTTTTCGTTTAAATGAAATATTACCTCTTCTGTGATTTGATTTTCAAAAATCCGACATACATGGTTGTCATTAAGAAGTAAAATGTGGTTCAATGAGATCAAAATAATTTTTTTGGTGAATAGTAACTTTTAAGTTCTTAATCGCGATTAGAGGTAATTAGTGTAGTTTAAGGTAAAAATAATGTTTTAATAATATGATATGAGCTTGAAACTTGTCCTACTCCTATTGGATGAGTCATGGCCGACCAAGAAAACACATGGGTCAACTTGGGGACCCCATGGAGCCACTTTAGTTGGAAAATGACATTAATATATATTTATTTAATGTTAAAATTAAATTGACACAAACATGAGTTGTTTTACTAAAACAATTTTTAAGTAGGGTTACACAAGTCCAAATTTTGACTATAAATATTAATTAGAAAGATAAAAAGACTTCCTACATCATAGTATTTTTTTTATAATTTTTAGACATTAAATAAATTAAATTATTTTTGACATCATTATGATGCAGTGATGACCTCATTATTTAACGATTTAAATAAAATGAGAAGATAATGCAAAATCCAAGGCTTACACTTGTCCAAAGCCTATTGGATGAGGGGATTTCGAACCATTATCACCTTATCCACTAATTATATAATTGTGGGACATTTAAAATCCGAAAAACATTGTGTAATAATGTAACATTTGAATCTTTCCAAAAGTGCCCCTCCTCTCCACTTATAAAAGGCCCCCACCTCTCCCACCTTATTCACACCTTCAAGCCATTTGGATCGGCCAACCTCTGCCCAAATACTCTCCCAAATTCCCCCTCTTACTCCTAGAAGCCTCACTTTGGGCAGAACTCTTCCCAAAGAAGCCTTTGGCTCAAATCAAAAAGAGTTACCCGATTTTGAGGTAATGTCTTCTCTAATGTTGTTTTGTTTTATTTTTCTTCTCCAACCCCCTAAACTCTTTTTATTAATTTATTTTATAACAACAACAGTATCATCAATATACTAGGATGTTTTTATAAGAAGTATTCGAACTACACTTACACACAACTACATCTAATGGTTAAAGAACATACGGTTTCTGTGGATGGCGAATTTCTGCCTCACGAAACGATGATTGTTCAACACTCATATAACACCTTCAAAGGTGGCCATTAAGATGTAACTATTTTTATATATGATATATAATATGTTTATGTTTTACTTATGCTTCTGTATTTCTCATTTATGGCATACTTTATGATTTCCATTATGGGTAAAACGCGATAATTTCATTTTAGGAAGTGCGGACTACCGCCCCCTCAAAGTGATTTGAATCGTTAATGCCATATGTGGGATGTATAAAGGATGGAGTAAATGGTATTATACACTATATTATACTGGAATTATATTATACATTTATATCATTATGATTTCGTTCCATTAAATATGAAATTGAAATGAAAGTAGTGTTCATGCGTACGTACGGCTTACCGTCTCCATGAACGGTGCATTTCATTTCTTACCTCTAAATGTTACGTAATATTATAAATGAATGTATATACTGGATATATAAGATATATTTGACATCTAAATCATGAATATAATTCTGGAGATAATGGATATTCTACCACATAAACAACTTGTAATTATAATAAGTTTATTGTTGACTCAAGTACCAAAGATCGACAAAACGACCGTTATTAACTTAAATAATTAAATAATGTTCATAACATGGTAATAAGGGATATAAAAGGAATAATGAACATGAAAAAGGTTCTTAAGTAAATATAAATTAACTCTAGTTTATTATTCAGGAGGTTAAAGAACGGCCGAGTCAGGACAGGACGCAAGGTAAGGGAATTTCTTAACCCAACTTACATTCTTTGGGATAATATCCTACTTTCAAATTATGTCATGATATTATTATGTCATATTTTGTATATTTACTTTCTATATGTGTACCTATAGTGAATACACATAATAGATCTCTTTTATTTTAAAAATGATCTTTTTAAGGACTTCGTCTCAATCTCCTTTCATTGAGGCATATTTGGTTTTATACACAACTTTCTTTTATACGGTGTATAAACCCCTTTGACTTTTACGTTTATTCAAAAGGAATATTTTTTTATATGAAGCGTTTTACTAAACGACAAAAAGGGAATGTTTTTCTTTCCGTACATATGCGGCGACAATGACTTCTCCGCCACTGTGACCATTATTTGAGTTTCAGCTTCCTCTACAAGCCATCACTTTTTTTTAATGAAAAATAAATACAAAGTTTTAACTTTCTTTTATTTTGGTATTGAAAATGGTTTTTAAAGCGTTTTTATTATATCAATGTGTTGTATTGATATCTTGTGATTGAAATGTGGAAATGTTATGTTTCCTTTATGCATGTTTTATGTGATACGATTATGTTATGGTTTATGATATGTTTAAACCTATTCATATGAGGAATGTATTGGACTTAATAAGTGACGGGTAGAGCCCGCTATAGATCCTCGATGCATCGGTAGGTCTCATGAGACAACTAGACATGGAATTGGCCGAGGCCCTTCCCAATTTGATTTATGGTTTTGGCCGAGGCCTTAATCATTTTAAGACGTCTTGGCCGAGGCCTTGACAAAATGTTTCAGAATGTCCGGCATTATACATTCCCTCATTATGAAAGTGGTTATTGATATCGCATGTGATTATTCGACCAGTAGAATATCCATGTGAAGAAGTGAATGGCATTATCTCATTTTACTTTTTCCATATTATGTTGAAGTTCATGTTTAAAAGTCTTTTGTTTTAGTTATACATTGCCTTAAATTTTTATGTTTATTTATGAAAGCTTCCGCAATATTGTTATCCTTACTGAGCATTTGAGCTCACCCCTTTCAATGTTTTAATATTTTCCAGGATGTGAAGAAGTATTTTATGAATGACCTGCAGGGATAGTCAGAAGAGGATATGAGTGTGGACTATGAAGACTTTGTTATTAGTTTTTCAATTTATGATGTAATGTAACATTTACGAATGTATCTAGTGTTTCCAAGGCTACTAAACTAATCGGTCTTTCGAGACTTGATCTTTTGTGATCATGCCAATGTTACGAAGTAATGCACCGACTCTGGGTAGCTAGGGTCGGGGCGTTACATATAATCAGAAAATCATTGTATAATAATGTAAAATTTCCGTACTTTCCAAGAGTGACCCTCCTCTCCTCTTATAAAAGTCCCCAACCTCTACCACGTTATTCACACTTTCAAGCCTTTTGGTTCGGCCAACCTCTGCCCAAATACTCTCCCAACTTCTCTCCCTTCATCCTAGATGCTTTACTTTAGTCATAAAGCCATCCTAAGGAGTCCTTTTGATCAAATCAAAAGGAAGAACCCGAAGAAGAGGAGGTTAACCTACCCCAACCAAGGAAAAGTACAAGGTAGGGGTTTACTTCACAACCTCTTCATTATCCAAGGTTGTTTATACATAATTATCTACTGGGACCTCATTATCATCCACATCCATGTTTATTAAAAATGTATTTAAAAAAAATTTACTATTAAATGGAAAATGGGTTAAAGTCATTTATACCCTTATAAGTTTTTGAAAGGAATCTTACCGTCGTTTTCCAAACAATGTACTTTTTGACCTTTTTGACAAATTTAAGGTAAGAATGTTTTTTTAACTTATATGGCGGGTGCGGCTATTTTCCGCCATTATAACTTCGTCGAAGCTTCCCTTACAAGCTTATAAGAATATTTTCAAAGGAAATGTATTATTTTATAATTATGGGACTTTTAAATGAATTCAAAAAAGAGAGATATTTCTCTCAAATATCTTTGATTTCATCCATGTCAACATCCATTGATGGGTTTTAAGTTTAATTGAAATTGATTTATGATACAAAACTTCCATTGAACATTTTGTGAAATATTTGACTGTGGATGTGTTATTTTTATACCATCAATAGTTTATGGAGAAATTGTTGACATTTCGTATGCTAGTTTTAATACAAATATTTATGTTATGTTTAAACCTATTCATATGAGGAATGTATTGGACTTAATAAGTGACGGGTGGAGCCCGCTATAGCTCCACGATGCATCGGTAGGTCTCATGAGACAACTAGACCTGGAATTGGCCGAGGCCCTTTCCCAATTTGATTTATGGTTTTGGACGAGGCCTTAATCATTTTAGACGTCTTGGCCGAGGCCTTGACAAAATGTTTCAGAATGTCTGGCATTATACATTCCCTCATTATGAATGTGGTTATTGATATTTCATGTGATTATTCGTCTAGTATAATATCCATGTGAGTAAGTAATGGCATTATTTTATTTTACTTTTTCCATATTATGCTGAAGTTCAAGTTTAATAAGGATTTTGTTTTAGTTATACATTGCCTTAAATTCTTATGTTTTCTTATGAAAGTTCCGCTATATTGATATCCTTATGGAGCATTTGAGCTCACCCCTTTCAATGTTTTATTTTACCCATGATGTGAAGAAGTGTATTATGACTGACTTGCAAGAATAGTCAGTGAGGATATGAGTGTGGACTAAGGAGACCATGTTATTGTAGTTTTCATTTTTATGATGTAATGTAATGTTTACGAATGTATCTAGTGTTTCCAAGGCTACTAAACTAATCGGTCTTTCGAGACTTGATCTTTTGTGATCATGCCAATGTTATGTAATAATGCACCGACTCTAGGTAACTGGGGTCGGGGTGTTACATTATGGCCACGCCTAAGTTGCAGGAGCTCAAGAGGTAGTTATAGAAGTTACATTCGAAGGGATTTATCCGACCCAGTACTTCACCTTGGGGTTCTCCGGTCCTTTTTTTGAAGAAGGCGGATGGTAACCTCAAACTTTGCATGGATTTTCAGAAGCTGAACCAGTTGATGGTAAAGAACCGATATCCCTTTCCGAGGATAGATGATCCGTTTGATCAGCTTCGTGGAGCCCAAGTGTTCTACAAGATTGACTTGAGATCCGGATATCATCACATGTGCGTCAGACCATCAGATATACCGCTTACAACATTTTAGAGCAGATATGGTATGTAGGAGTACTTGGTTATGCCGTTCGGACTCACGAATGCGCTAGCAGTTTTCATGGCTCTGATGAATCATGTGTTTCATCCGTATCTTGATTCATTTTTGGTAGTATTCGTGGACTACATCTTGGTGTACTCTCACACTCGACACGACCATGCCACCCATCCTAAGATCATTCTGAGTACACTGATAGAGCATCAACTATATGCTAAGCTCTCAAAGTGCCACTTTTGGATGGACCAGATTCACTTCCGAGGTCACATTATATCAGAGGAAGGAGTTGCAGCAGACCCAGAGAAGGTGAGAGCAGTAGTTTCCTGGGAGAATCCTAATAACATGTTCGAGATAAGGAGTTTCTTAGGGCTGGCTGGTTACTAAAGACGCTTCATACATGACTTCTCCCTCTTAGCATCACCGTTGATAGATTTGACTAAGAAGGGTGTGATGTTCGTTTGGTCAGAAGCTTGCGAGGCAGCTTTTCAGGACCTGAAGAGAAGGTTGACATCAGCACCGATCCTGATACTCCCAGAGCAGGGGAAGAGCTATACAGTTTACTTTGATGCATCAGGGATTGGGTTGGGATCCATTTTGATGCGGGGCGACTAAGTTGTTGCGTACGGGTCTCGGCAATTGAGGCTACATGAGACGAATTACCTGACGCATGATCTCGAGTTGGCTGCAGTTTTCCATGTGTTGCGCTGTTGGAGACACTATCTGTTGGGAGAGCATTTTTTGGTTTTCACTGACCACAAAAGACTGAAGTATATCTTTACTCAGCGTGACCTGAATCTGAGGCTGAGAAGGTGGGTCGAGTACCTACAGTCTTTCGATTTTGAGCTTGCCTATATACCTGGAAAATGTAATGCAGTAGCTAATGCACTGAGTAGGAAGACTCAGATATAAGCAGTGCAGGAGGCCAGTGGTGAGTGGGAGCTTATGACCTTTTTCTCTGAGATGCATCTGGAGGTTCATGATATTCATGGACAGAATTATCTTTCCTCATTAGTTGTGACTTCTACCCTCCTGGATAGAGTGAGGATGAGATATCTATATGATTCAGAAGGCCTAGTTCTATGGGAGTCAGTGGCATGTGAGGACCCTCCTCCCGGTTGGACGATAGGTGATGACGAGGTTTTGTGTTTCCATGGATGTGTATGGGTTCCAGGGGATATACGCAAGGATATGATGTGAGAGTTTCATGCTTCAGCTTGGGAAGTTCATCCCGGGGTTACCAAGATGTACCGTGACTTGAGGCGTCAGTACTGGTGGCCAGGTATGAAAACAGAGATTGCTGGTTTTGTTACGAGGTGTTCCACCTGTCAGCTGGTGAAGGCAGAGCACCAGAGGCCATCTGGGCTGTTACAACAGTTTCCCATTCTAGAGTGGAAATGGGATGATGTCACGATGGATTTCATGATGGGATTACTGATGTCACCTCGAGGCAATAAAGTTGTGCGGGTTGTTGTGGGCAGACTCACGAAGGTAGCTCACTTCTTGCCGATCAAGGAGACCTTCGGTGTGGATGAGCTAAGAAGGCTGTATATCCGAGAGATCGTACATCTTCATGGGGTCCCTCGTTCTATTATTTCAGATAGGGATGCCTGCTTTACGTCTCGTTTCTAGCAGAGTTTTCAGAGGGTGCTGGTTACACAGGTGCTTCTGAGAACACCATACCACCCTCAGACAGATGGCCAGTTAGAGCGTACGATATAGGTGCTTGAGTACTTGTTGCGCGCTTGCGTCCTAGACTTTGGGGGCTCTTTGGAGAAGCATATACCCTTAGTCTAGTTTGCGTATAATAACAGTTTTCAGGAAACTATTGAGACGGAACCATACAAGGCATTATATGGTAGGACATGACGATCACCTTTGTGCTAGTTAGAGGCAGGTGAGGCAGCTTTACTGGGGCCACAGCTCGTGAAGGAGACATCTGAGTAGGTCCAATTGATTCAGAAGCAGATGGCTACCAGGCAGTCTCATCAGAAGTCTTATGTTGATCGCCGCAGATGACCTTTGGATTTCTTGGTCAGGGATTAGGTTTTCTTGCGTGTTTCGCCAAGGATGGGACATAAGCGAATAAATATATAGGGTAAGCTTTCACCAAGGTATGTGGCACCATTTTAGATTCTGGAGAGAGTCGGGATGGTTGCCTATCGGTTGTAGTTACCGCAACGTTACCGAGCCATGCACGATGTCTTCCACGTGACTCAGTTGCGTCGCTGCCATTCAGACCCGTCTCACACCTTTCTGTTAGAGGAGGTTGAGCTTCAGCATGATGCATCCTTTGAGGAGCATATGATCCGTATCGTTGACAGGAGCATGAAGGTTCTCCGAGGCTGGTCAGTTCCTCTCGTATGGGTGCTATGGCAGCATAGCCGAGTGCAGGATGAGACCTTGGAGCGGGAGGCCGACGTACGTGCTCAGTGGCTAGAGCTGTTCTGAGCTTTATCTTCGCTACCCTTAGAAGATCAATTCAGGGTCGAATTTCTATAAGGGGGGGGGGGTGTTTGTAAGAACCTGGTTCTTATTTTTGAGGTACGAGCTTCTTCCTTTTTCTTTTCCTTAAGTGTTTTTTGAGAAAATATGGAAAATGGGGAAAAATACTAAATTTTGGATCTACACACCATGTACTTTTTCCACATGCCATGTACTTCTAGCCGTGTGGGGGATGAGTACATGGGGAATGTATCCATGTCGGAGAGGAAGGGGGTAGGAACCGACTACATGTCGTGTAGTGGTACCTTACACGCCATATAGTCAGTCGGCAGGCTTAAATAGTAAGGTGGTGGCGTCGCCTCCAGTTGGGCGACAGTACACACCGTGTACTCGATAGTACATGTCGTGTACTCATGTCGATAGATGAACAGTGTGGTGGTGCCGCCAGAGGAACCGTTAAATGAAATAAGTACACGCCATGTACTCTGAAGTACATGTCGTGTACTTTGTTTTTTTGGCTTAAATCAGGAAGTAGCCTCCTCATTTGGCAGAGGAGGTGTTTGAGCTATTTTAGAGCCAAGGGGGGCGGCTAGACCTTTGAAGATCTGTTGGGTGTTCGTCTGGAATCGGTTTCCACCTCGGATGATCTCGTTAGAACCGCACGGGTAAGGGATTCCACCTCCTTGGCCGCTTCTGACCAATTATTCTCCCAACTGAAGTTATTTAAATTTGAATGAGTTTTGTTCTTCGTCAGATCTACACCGTTCTTGGGCGTTTCTTGAGTCGGCGTTCGGGAATAACGTTTGTTGGCGCATAAGGTAGGTGGCTTTGTGTTAATTTTCCAACCGTCGTGCGTTTTTGAGCGTTTTTGTGCATTTTCGTGCCACAAACCCTTGTTGGGGTGTCGTGTGGCTGAGTACGTTGCTATATTTAATTCCTAGAATTGCATAGGTGATTAAATTGTGATAATAAAATGCTAGTGGGGATCGTTTCTTGGATCCGGAACCACCCTGGGGGTGCATTCCACTGTTTAGCCAATGGCCGGATACCCGAGGGTATGCCTTATATGTAGTAATTGTAGAATTTCCTTGAGAGGAATTGCTTGTTTATTTCATTTTGATATGTTGGGCATGGCCTGGTTACCTATTTAGCCTGAGGGCGTTGATGTGATTAGCCTGTGGGCACTGCACTATTTAGCATGTGGGCAGTAGTTATTTCGGCCTGAGGGAAACTTCTTCCGTTCCTGTGGGCAGCTGATTCTGTGCCTGTGAGAGACACTATCTATGCCTGAGGGAAAAACTCGGTTATTCCTGAGGGAAGATTCTTATGTTGGATACTCGTTACCCGAGGGTATGAGTTTACATGTCTGAGGACACTAGTTGTTTACTAGAAATGCACTGTGGTGATTTCTTATATTTAATGGTTTAAATGAATAATAAAATGGAAATATAACTGGTAATTAGTGACTTTTGAGTATTGCATACATTATTGCATTTTACCACTACACACTATTGTTTCATGTTAGCAGATAGTTGGGAACGAGACTTTGGTGGGTGCCTACTGAGATATCGTTCTCACACCCTGTTTGGGTCATGCTTTTCATCCCAAACAGATTTCGTTTTTGCAGGTATAGATAGGGGAAAGAGTCCCTATACATGTAATTGACTGTTGCTAAGGAGTAGGAGGGCATGGGACCAAGCCTAGGCTCGCGATGCCGCTGCCAGCTGTTTTTATTTGTTTTGCTGTACTCTATTTTAGTTGTACTGTATTGATGTATAACATGTTATGGCTGCTTTCTTAGGACATGGAACATGTAGCATCATCATTTATATACTGTTGGTTATATCAACTGATGTAGTTTATTTCAGTTGTGTATGTTTACTACTTCCGCTGTCATTGTATGTTTTATTTTTATTCCGCTGCATTTCACTTTGGAAAATGAGGGCATAGTTTCCCCACTATCAGACCTAGGCCCTCGCTGCTAGTCGGCAGCCTCTGGCGTTTGGGGAAATTCTCTTGAGGTCATGTGGCGAGCCGGGCTCAGGGCACCCATTGCGTGGAACCCGGGTCTGGGACGTTACACATATATTAGAAAAAATAATTAAATAATAACTACTAAATTTTAGAGATTCAAATAGATAATTTATTTACAAAAATCACACCCATAGTTAGAAATTATTTTTTGAGTTGAATAAAATACAAAAAATATAATTATGAAACAATAAAATTTTTAATTTTTCTATTCATGTGTCAAACAATCAAATTTCCCCATAAAATATTTTTAAAATCCCAAGAATAAAATGTAAACATCTAAAAAAATGGATGCTTTGGGAAAAGACTTAATGTATAAGGAACCAATATTAGGACTATTCTCGGAAAGGAAATTTCATTATCCCCTTCTCGACCTATCAGATGATCACTAGTAACCCTCATATATACAAGGAACCAGGTGATAAATCCATAAACCAGACTTCATGATATATACAAATTAAACCAATATCTCAAAATAAACTATAATTCATGACAATTCAATGCAATTCATGGCTTTGAAAAAATTACCAAAAATAAAACTTCTAGGGGTGATACTCCAACCATAGCTCTAAGATCCAAGTTAGAAATGAAAATATAGATCTCTAAACATGACCTAGAAATATTATATATATATATATATATATTCCCCCAAATAGAAACACATATATATTAGGGTGAGAAAACATGCATACCGAGTAGAATTCTTCTCAATACCTCTTCTGCATAAGGTGGAAGTAGTATACTAGTACCCTAATGAATAAACAATATAACGGATAAGAAAATATCATGTATATTATCACCAACCTCCACAAGGCTCACTCACTAAATATATCATCCATATATGTTATAAAAAAATAAATCTATAAAATTTAAAAACGGTTCCCATAACACTTTCTCTCTATTGTTTTACTTGAATTTCCCAATGTCAAACTTTCGGTCCTTTCATCTCTTAAATATCATCACAAAAATTAACACATAATATATATGAAACAACATTTTATGTACATCAGATAGTATCCATACATACCCAAATAGATATAGTATTCAATTCTTACATTGGAATTCATCCACAACCACAACCAAATATTCATATCCATCATTGTAAGGTATCACAAACAAGAAGGGAATTATCATTGTGTACTCCTCCTACCATGAATTACCCCACCATATTTCATTACCACATCAATATAACCAATACACCAAGGGCTATTACATCCCACAAAAAATCTATTTTAGAGAGTAGGTAAGGGGGAGTAATAAACCATCCATTACCAAAATAACCTAGATGGTTGTGGGAGATATTTGGAACCCAAAACCATTGGGTTTCAATAAGGATATCCAACATTGGTGGGGTGTGTTTGAAATCACAAGAAAATAAATGTATTTTAAAATCACACACAAGACCACCCTTGCATCTTCATACGAAAAAGACACATACACATAACATTAACATCACCACACATTTTTAAACATTAAAAAACAACATATAACTCCTACAACACATCAAATGGAAAACATTAAAATATATAATATGGATGAAAAAACATAAACAATCTGTTTTTATTCTTTGAAAAATCCAATTTATGACATTCCTTGTAACAAGAAAATTATATTAATTATTGAATTCAATTTAATACAAAATAGAAATTTATCATTTTTATTTACATCCATTATCCATTAATTTGAAGAATATATATTTCATTAATAGAAATGGTTTATTCTAATTTAGGTCAAACCAATTTCAACATTTCCAATTATCATTTAAGTTATATAAGAAGTAGATAATTATTATAGCATCTTAACATACCAAAGACAACAACTCTATCAACCCCAACACATCTCATGCCATTATCCAACATACCACCTCCTTATCCACATTACCAATCATGCCACAATTCCATAACATCATCCTCTACCATTATTCTAACCCGAGACAACTGGTCATAGCCCTACAAACCGATATATCGCATTCCCAAAATTAGAAAATAAAATTCCACCCCCTTGACAAATTAATTTAAAAAATAAATAACAAGAATATAATCCATATAAAACAACCAATTTCATACGTCAATACTTAACCCAATTATCATTTAAATAGTTATTTTAAAATGATTAAATTTCCCTTTCAAGGATGTAAATTAAATAATTTCTATAATACTCATATAATTGATTGACTTCTATAATTATGTTATGACAATTTTTAGAGAGATGATTATGTAGGAAAAATCATAAATAATCATTGAAGTCATAATATAAATAAATTTACATAGTAGAAACAAATTAATAGGCATTAATATAATAAATAACATATTGGAATTAGTTTAAATTTTGTTAGAAACCACTTCCCATAAATTTCATTTTTAGTTAAATTAATTATCATCATTAAGTATATTCTTATCATCCACCCAATGAAATAAAATCATGATACATACATATTATACATAAAATAAAATAGATAACTCAAATCCCACACTTTAATTGGAGTATCATAGGCTACTATGAATGAACAAGGGAATGAGAAGTCCTGAATACCAGAGATGCATAAGCAAAACTTAAATAAAATTAATCAAAACAAAAAACAATAATATTACATGTCTAAACATATCCCAATTCATAAAATTATTCTTTTTACTAACTCACATGGTATAAAAATTGTAGAAATGGAGGAGAAGATGAGGGGATCTCACCTTAGATCACAAATAAGTGATCTAATGTTGTTGGGGATAAAGGCAGAGTAAAATTGAAATGGATGGTGACTGGATAATTTCTATTTAGGTAACGAATGGTCAAGAGATACAAAGGAAGTCAATTTTTTTGAGATGTTTCAAAATTTATACAAGGGCTGGGAAACAAAAAATACTCCGTGATCAAGAAATATCTATTCCACAATGGTCTATATGTGGACTCAAGAACTCACTTTTCCTTTTATTAGAAAATCATATTTCACTTAATAATGTATTTTATTAAACATGAATTTTTTTTAACTCCGTTTTATATAGAAAAAATACATAAAAAGTATTGTTTATATGAGTTGTTTCAAAATACCAATAGTTCACTAAATTTCGAAAATCTGATGACCTAACGAATTTTCAAATATTGATGTTTTGATGTTTCATGAGAAACATTAATCTAAATGATTGAATTAGGGTTGTAAAACCATTTTAGGGATAAATTATAACTATATTTGAAAATATGGAAAGATAATTATTTTATGAAAGGATGGACAATAAAATTTTACCACAACTCTTAAAATTCAACCTAATTTTTTTAGAATCCTAAAATTTGAGGATTTAATATAAATTGTGTTATGATTTTTTGAAATAAATAATTACACTATAGTATATATACATGATAAAGAGAATACATAGGTTTCTTGAAGTCGTACTACCACTTATTTCCTTAAGATGTCTTGTTCATTATAATTTTATTTTTGAATATTCTCTTTAGTGATTTTTTATAAGGATTCATTATAAATGATGTTATCATTTCTTATTGTATTCATTGACTTTTCAATCTTGTTGAATCAAGTGATTTATGGTGTGGAATGCATATCCATGATCATAATTTTATAAGTAGTGAATTTTCAATCTAGATGATCGTTGAATTAAATCTTGAATATAGCGATCAACATCTCATTAATAGAATTAGACAGTTTTGACAGATTTATAATTGAGGGTTTTTAGGTTATGGATGAAAAAACATTTGGCAAGTTTATTGTTAAGGATACCTAGAAATTGGTTTAAGTTTCACACTATTATTTGGGTAAACATGTGGTTTTAATAAAATCCATTTTGGAGTAATATTTTTAAAATCATATCCTTTCACTTTTTTGTTTTTTATATTTTAAATATTTAATTAGTAATTTATTTTTGGTATTTTAATTTTTTTTATTCATTTATTATCTCTATTGGTAGTTATAAAATTCTGATTATGCTACTTGTATAGTATGAAAAAAAAGTTAGACCAGTTTTTTTGGGGTATATCATTTCTTTGAATTTTTGATATATCTAATACTTACATAAAAAACATAAATGTTTTAAATAATAATTCACCTATAAACTTATAGTGTGTTCGACATCCATATCTATGACTAATAAATGGTATAATAGAAATTCTCTAGGTGTGATATTGATCTTGAGATAAATCTCATTACCTTTTATTCCTTTATCACATTTTTTGTTTCTTGTTTTCCTAACACTAATGTGTTGTAGAGTAAAGATATTTTGGTTATTATTTTAAGGATTATGTATGTTAGATATCTGGGAAATATTAATCTTAAATGACCACATATATTTGATGGAAATTATTTTGAGTAAATATTAGATATTATATATATTTATGTTATTAATAATGGACTTAATAATGTTATTATGCTCACTAGTATCTATCAAATTCCAGAGAAAATTTATTCTTATTTTTAAGGGAATAAAAATCCAAATTCTTATTTAATTATATAGTTATGAATAATTTTTTATGATCTATCTAATGAAATATTTACATCCATGTATTGTTTTCACACTTCTTGTGATATTTGGATGAAAATATTAGTTAATCACTATCAAATTTCCAATGATCAAGAAACCAAGGATGTTATGATAAGGGGTGATTATCAATGTTTTTAATTTTAACTTGGTGAAATAGTTTTTTAGATACACTAGAATATTATATTTTTTTGAATAGTCTATATCCCCTTAGTGAAAAGGATCTATCAACTGATCAATTAGTTTATTAAAATATAATATTTTCATAAAGATTTAGTATCTATATAGAAAAATATATATTTTATGAATCATATTAATAAGATATATTTTGATGTAATAATTGGTAGCCTCATGAAATATGAGAGTGGATTAAAGGTAGACGCATAAAAAAATTGAAGGTGAATGGTGTTACATTTACATCCACCTATTCTCTAAATTTTAGATCTTGAAATGAAAAACCAAGTACATATCATGTAAAACATTGTGGTGATATATGTAATGGTGAAATTTATAAATTCTCTAAAAGAATGAATCAATGTATGGTGAAGAATTTTTATCAAAAAGATTAATATATGTACATGTATGATAATTATCTAACAATTAATTCTTTAGAGATAATTTGAAACGTGTTTTGTGAAACATGTCAAAATTTATTGGATTTTATTAAATTTAGAAGGAATTATTAATTTTAGTCATTGAAATATTATGTGAATAAAAATAAATTTGTTTGAAATCCTTGTATAGATTAATTAATATTGAATAATATACAACTTTTAAAGTTAACTAGAAGATATCGATGTGATGGAATAATAATTGGTTTTTAAAAAAAATCCTATGTTTAAGAAGTTTTGGATGGGAAAAGTGACTACTGAAGCTCTTTTAAATCATACTCTTGATTAAAAATGATTTTATGATGAATTATTTGATAAATGTTAATGTGAATATGTGTTTAGTGCACATTCTATTTGAGAGATTGACTTACATGTGACAAGTAAAAAAAATCATCATATGTTATCAGTTGAAAATGTTAGAGTTAATAATGATTTTTCTAAACTCACTAAGAAGTATAGAGACATTAATGTTTTATAAGTTATATGAAAGAAAGGGTTTAATTAATTCATAGTGTAATTAGATAATGTCAATAAGAAGAATACCCTTGTTTTTTATCTTTTGTAACTCAAAGGAAAATATTACAAAGTTGATCACTATGTTAGAAGTAAAAAAAATAAATTAACCAAAAGAAAATATTAATACCAATTACTATAAGAATAACAGTTCTAATAAGAATTCAAAGACTATATATTTTTTCATGAGGATAATACTATAGTTAAGATCTTGTAAAAAATTCTAATTTTTAAGAAGTTATCAAATAAGATCACAATTACAAGGAAATAATTAAAACAATTAATGGAAAATTGATAACTAATTGAAAATTAAATGATACAGGTTGTAAAACCATCATAATTTTATAATATCTGTAAAATTATTTTTTTGAATTCATGTTCTATTTTTTATAAAATGAAATAGGGGAGGAAATTGGAAGGAAACATGTTACTTTAATTTAGTACATTATTTTGGAATGAAAAATATGTTTATTTCCAATGATTTTACCAATTAGAAAAATCATAAGATAATGAATATATAGGTTCCAAATATATAGTTTTATAATTATACTTGAATAAGAATATATTTCTTCAAAAGACATAAATCCCAATCTTTGTAGTCACTTATAACTCAAAAAAAACATTTAATGTTGATTTGTAGTATTTATTTTTAAATATACCAAAAATAAAAAATTTATGATGCATGTTTTAAGTAATTTTAATATATTTAAGATTTTGATTTATATATAAAATTAATTACTTCTACTTTGTGGATTTTATGTTTTTAATTTTTAAAAAACTAATAAAAATCACTTTAAATTTTATATGAATTAATAAATTTAATATTATAATATATCAAGAAAAATTATTTAAAGAAGAAGATCAATTCAGTTCAATAATATAGTATATATAGAAAATTTAAAAAATAATTCTTTTGTTACTGATGAATGAATAACCAAAGATTTAATTTCAAAGTTATAATTTGTTAAATGTTTTTAATTTATTTTATAAGTGAATTTTTTATTTAAAAAATGAGTACGAATGGTTTTTTTGGAATTATACCAAAATGAAAGAATTCAAAATAGAATGTTATCCATATTTAAATAGGTGGATTTAATATTTTTACTATATTTTTGTTTTAATTTTGAAAATTACAAATGGATATATTGTTAAGAAAAAATAAAGAAGGAATTTTTAAATGTGTTTTCGAATGTTTTTTTGAAAAGGGGAGAATTTTTTTAAATTATTTTTTAAAGGAGGATAATTGGATATTAATAATATTCGTAGTTATAATTAAAAAAGTATGAGATTTTTTTAGTGGATAGAATTTTTTGTTTTAAAATTATGAAATTAAGATTTTTTTTTCATTTATCGTTGCATTTTTCAAAAAATTGGGTACTGTTGAGTCATATAATCACTTAATAATTTGTTTTGACAATCCCAATAATAATCATTATGTATTTTATTTGTAAATTGTATTTAATTTATCTTGAATATTTTTAGAATAAAATAACATTAAATATAATAACAATAATATTTGGTTTTAAATAAATAGAAATGTTTCGATGATTTCTAGAAATATAATGATTATATTAATTTTGAGATACTAATAATTTCAGGTTTTATTAAAACTTGTTATAAAAAAAGATTGAATATGGGTTATAAATGAATTTTGGTGATACATGATAATTTTATCAGTAAATTTGGAAAGACACTAAATTCCCATGAATAAAAAATTAAACTGCTAATGATACTTTTACAATTGAACCTAATGTTTATGAAAACACACTATTGGATGATTGCCTAAAAATAGAGTAGTTCTATACAGAATTTATGTAGTACAAAAAAGATGTATGAACCAATTTTTTCCTATAGTTATAGTTAATTTTAATTTTCCATTAAGACCCATTATGTAATTATCTTTTGGATTAATCATGGAAACCACTCCATATGGAATGCATTTTTGTTTTGGATGAAATGTTGTAGTAGACGAAGCCTAGAAACATGCCAAGTACACAATATGTATTTAAATGCTTGGAGTGTATTGAATACACAACATGTATTGGTCTCAGTAGGACAATTCATGACATGTAATGAACATACCTCAAAAGGAAAATCCAATGATTTACACAAAATTTAAATCAATTACACATTGTGTAGATATCCTAAATTTTTTAAGGGGAGGAACCCCATTCTTTGTTTATAATATCCCATCTAATTTCATCTAATAGTAGGTTCTCACTAGCCTTGAAGATCCACTTTTTCCCAAAAATATATGATTTCATCTTTTATCTCTATCTGGACTCTGATTTGAGCATTGTCTCTCATGTTGGAAAACAACGGGTAAGTACTTAAGTCCAAAGTATTGTTTTTACATTTCACTTTCAATAAAAAATCTTCGTAAGATGAAAAATCTTATGCAATATTTTGAAGGTGTTCATCTATTCATCCATTTTGTTATGATACTGATAAAACTAAGGTATTATACTGGATGAAAGGAGTGCCACATGCATAAGGTAGGCGGTATAAGAGTTTCCCTAAAAGTATCATCATTTAAATTTTTTGTTGTGGTGTGCACATCGGTTACACAAGGAGTTTCTCCTAAAATTCATATGCCATTATTAAAATAATTTTCCATTTATTCTAGATAATTTTTTATGCATGTCCCTAATGTTTTTAGAGGTTGGGAATTCAATTCCATGAACCCCATGTAGGGTGATTTCCTTCTTAAGACCTTGTAACCATGTTATTATTATCTAAGACCCAATTCAGGTGTGTTGGATTAACCCCATTAATTGTTAGTACTTTTTAATTAAAATAAAAAATGAGTTTATAATGACTATCACATGTTTATTATATAAAATTATCACTTGACCTTATAAGGTAACTGTTTCGACATAATTAATGAATCATTTCATTGTTTTTTGGGTTATTTATGAATATAAATTAGTTGAATTTTTTCTTATAATTAATAGAACATGGTTTCATGTCCTTAATTGGCATTTTCACTTAGCATGAAATGAAATGGAATGAACTGAATGTTTTAGTTATTGGAATGATTATTATGTGTCCTAAATTGAGAAAATAATCTTGTATAAGGAGCATATTACATTTGGACCTTTCTATCTTTATAGGAGTGTTCAGACATGATCCAGACATAGATTCCTAAAGAAATGACTTAAGCCCTCAAAAGATACTATTCTGATTAACGGATTTCATTTAAAATAGAGTTACCCACCTTTGAAAATAGTAGCTTCCTATTAGTGGATGACTGAAATTTTTTTGTAGGATCTATTAACTATTTATATAGGTATTATTGATGCCTTGGATACTCTTCGTGGATCAATCTTTATGTATTTGGACATGCGGTGCCATGAATTTTACCTATTGGACCCAATCATTATTAGCCTAAGATAATTATGGATGAGCCCCATGGACTTAGTTAGACACATTTATTGTGGAATTTCTTAGGTAATTCCCTTGTATTACGGTCTAACCCATTATTTTTGGATTTTATGAGTTACTACTATGAGTTGGCTGACCCTTAAAGTCAACGATTAATTGGTTTCACTTTGGATCCTCTTACATTATTATCATGATATTTTTTTAGTTCTGTTGGCTTGTTCACCTAAATTATGTATATAAACTGAATTTAAATTAATTATTTAGATGATATAATGTTTAGAGACATTACCATGTAAGGATGAAGTAGGTATGATTCATCATTATTTCCTTGATTTACCTTTGTATATATCTATACAATACTTAGTTCATATTGACATACTATATTAATATAATGTTGGTGGTGGTATACTAAAATTTACTCACACCCTATCTAGGTCGCCCATATTACCCAAGTGGATTATATGATTACATGTATGGAAAATGGGAATCATACCGCCTTGGACACATGACATAGTTGAATTATTTAGTACGAATCTTGGTAGAATATGACTGGGCTAGTGATGGGGATGCTTGGACAGTTTATGGTATTTTGGGCTCTTTTGTATAACATATACTATACTGATTTCCATCTTCCATGTATACCATTTTCCTTTTTTTGGTGACATGAATTACATCATCATCTTTTTTATATAATACTATTCATCTTCGGAGTTGATTATTGTTTATGGATGTTTATTATTATCTACTGTTGTGACTTTTCATATTCGTTATCATGATTCCACTATTTTCTATTATATTACCACTAGGTTCCTCTTTATCTAGAGGTTATAGTTTCCCCAATATCACACCATAGGCCTTAACTAATAGTTATAAACTTATGTCCTACAAAGAGGCATGATTGAGACCATTTGGCCAATTAGGTTTACGGAATCTTTGAGAGGAACCCCGGTTAGGACATCACATTGTGGTATTATAGGGTTTTTATATTTTTCTTTTGTATTATTGTTTTAGAATTATAGATAGTTGATTAGGAACATATTTATACTTTTTTATGGTTTTTTATCTTAGGAGTAGGTAACCCATGTTTCAGGAAAATACTAAGTTTCTTGGGAATGGTAAAATGTTTTCATGTTTTTTCTTATTACAGCTGATATAATATCACTATTGGGTGATGCACATGAGTTCTGATATTTGATATATTTTATTGGTATTATTACTTTTCCTGGTACGATAAGGGTATTTTTGACATGAATATTTATATTCACCTAGAATTCACATGTTATATATATTACATTCCATATAGGTGTATTTCACTGCCTTCGTTGCTTGTGTCACCCGTGATTGTTGAGGGCGGCATGGTTTTCATATATTGATGTGTTTTTAGCATAGTCTATAGGGTATGAAAATTATTCATTTAAAATTTCACCATCAATATGTATAGTGATTTATTGTATAGGTTAATGGTGGAATCCAAAATAGCTAGTTTCTACCTGTGTCAGCTATCTACCCCGGGTTACATGAGATGCATTTTGGATGTGATCATAAGATTATAAATTTTTGTTATAATGTGTATGTACCAATATAAATTGGGAAGGGTAATTCAATGATTCAATACATAGTATTATTACCTGCCTCAATTTGAGACCAATTATATGGGGTTAATTATAATTAAATGGGCGTTGATTTCAATTATAAGGTTTATGGGACCTAATTAACTGGTAATGATGATCCATTTAATCGAACATTGTTATACGTATATAAGCACATGAAAAAATAAAATTAAATTCTAGAAATATAAAATGAGATGGTTTCTAGTAAATAGGGAGTTTATCTATAATTAAAGAGGATTTTCCTCCTTGAATTTAAATTTACCTTTTGAAATATCGGAACCCATGTAAATTAAACTCGAACACTTACCAATATTATGGCCTTCTAAGAGGGTATTTGGGGTAGTATAAATTGGGTAGTTAACCCTTTTATTATGATCTTCATACAATTATTCTAATATCAATTTCCAAATACTTTTCTACGGCATTTTCTTGGGATGTAGTCGTAATGACCTGGAAATTTCAAGGAAATTTTTTTCTTAAATTCATTGTAATTTTACGAGTCCGCAGTTTATGATGGCGCCTGATTCTGAGACCGGTGTTCCCGGAATCAATTTCTGAAGTTTTTTTGGGTACGTTTATTAAACGTACGTGTGGGTTTTTCTATCTTTTGAACTAGTGCTCGGAATTGAAATATGAGGACACCGATGAACTCGCAATGCCGGTATTCTCTTAAGTGGACCTTTACCATAGTTGTGTTTTATGCGGGTTGGAAGTTAATTTTTTGGATTTAAAAGAAAATAAATAAAATTGAGGAACATAATTTTATTTTATATCCAGTAGTTATATCCTACAAGTGGGATGCTGTTAGTGGGGACCACACCCACATAACCTCCTATGAGAGGTTATTTGTGAGGTGGGGCCCACACCAACCCCTAACTCATCTCCTTCCATAAACTCTCCAATTACTTTCCCTTGTATTTATTATGAAAAATCCTCTTTTAATTGTGACTCCTCACTTCCTCCCCTCTCACCCATTAATTTTTTCCAACACTTTTAATTAAAGAAATAATTAATTATTAAATCTAGTTTTGAATTGGTTGGCATTTATTTAAATTGGGATAAATCTAAATAGATATTTTCATAGAAAATATTATTTCTGTCGGAACCTCTGGAGAAATAGAGGAGCTCACTCTTTTTACAAAGAATGGTTAAACTTTCAATGGATCTCCAACGAACGACGCTCGACCTGGGATTGAAGGCACTTTTCGGGAGCGATGAACGCCAACGATCGTTGACACCTTCATCTCCTCCCTTGCGACAACGTCAATGAACTGATGTCCGCCTTCCGGCGATATCGTCAACGAATGGAGAACCTTGAGACATGGTGTTTTTATAATTTATTTTGAATAAATTATACCTTTTTCATTGATGAAATAAAGTGTTTGTTTATAGCCAATTGATAACGCCTAACGCGGAGGGTGTAGGTCAAAAAAACACGGCCCGACGACCATCTGTAGGTTGTTCGTTTGTGCACGGATTGACGGGTGATGACAAAACGGGACCACAATGGTGATTTGGAGCTTTTTCAGTGAAGTTTGTGTCTCGAGATGACCATAGGAACATATGGTGGGTTAAACGGACCACCGGAGCGCATCCGGTGGTCCGTGGAAGGCAGCGGCAGAGCCGAATATAACGACCCATACTTTACATACATTGTTATTACTTAAAAAATGAATCACACTTATTACAACATATAACAAAACCATGAAAGGACCGTATAGGTATAGTGTCTTTAGAAACTGGAAAGCATAAACAATTGGTTCATAAAGAATCTACTTTGCCTCCCATTTATTTCATCATATCTAGAGTCCCTTTTTGGCATATTCTACTTAATAACCTTCTTTCTGACCTGGGGAAATAAAACATAAAAAAGGGTGAGCTAAAATGCTCAGTAAGGGTAAACAAAAGAAATATCAATCACATCATATACATAAGCACATAACTTATGGAAATCTTAACCTGCAAAAGAGATCATAATTTCATAACATGGGATAAATCATAGTAGTGAAATGTAATCCCAATAATCATAACTTATAACATGAAACTTTGTGTCATACACACATAATCATTGAGAATAATTTCTTGTTAGTCAAGACTCATTTCCAAGACTATCTTAGTGGACAAAGTCCACTTCTGAACCGAGTTCACTCCTCGTTTCAGTCCTGTTTCACTAAACCGGTTTAACCTGCCGTTCCAGCCATTTCTATCTCATTAGATATAAAATCATTACCCAATGAATTGGAGGGAGATATAGGTCCCACCCATCTCATAATGATACCATTCTTATCTGTGCCACAAAATCATAAACCATACATCATAGCATAACCCATGTAATAAAAATGGGAATCTTAAACATCGTGACATCATAAAACAATTCATAATAAAAATGAATTCATAAATATAATTCCATCACAACATAATCAAATCAATGTAATAATAAGGATAGAAATAGAACCCTTTTTTCATCTTAGATGGAAAATAATTTTGATAAAACACTTGAACTCTATTCTTGAGGAAAATATCCTTTCTACTTCAAATTTTTTTTTCATTTCTTAACATGTCATAAAATTTTAAACGAAAAGATGTTGATTAAAAATAAACTTGAAAACTTGTAAAGGAATATTTTTGGAAATAATGTTTTAAAAATCCATTCATGCTGTATAAGTTGAAAAAAACATTCTTCGTACTTTTGTCGGAAAAGTCAAAAAGTAACTCTTACAAAAAACGACAAAAGATTCCTTTCATATCCTTTACTAAAAACTCACCGAATGGTAAAATTGGATTTAAAAAATTGTATGTGGATGGAAATAATATTACATATTGAGGAAACATGGATGTGGATGATAAAATACACCCCAGTAAATACTAATGTATAAACAATCTCGGATAAAAATGAGATTCTGATATTTCCCTTACCTTAGGTCCGATTTGCCTCGTAAGTATCCGAACCTCCTTTATAATGATTTAAATAATGTTATTGACTAATTCCAGAATCATAATTATTGTTATGATATCATATATGGTAATATTCTTAGCTTCTTATTAGTAATATTTCATTACAACTTGTTATTTGGGTGTTTATTACTTTTTGTTCTTATGCGTGTTTTGTCGAATAAATTCTTATTCTTCTATTTAGGTTATGGATACCTCATTTCTAGAATGTTATTAGTGTAATATATATCATATTAATTCATTCAATTAATTTATATAATCATTATTCAATAAAGATCATGTAGGACAAGTCGCATCACATCGGGGAGACGGTATTCCGTACGTACGCACGAGCGATGATATCGTTCCCATGATCATGAAATTGTATTGGAGTGTATGTATACAATTTCAGAATCAATATCACTTTACAATAATCATATATAGTGATTATTTACACCATTATACCCATCCAAGTAAGGTGGTGGTGCAAAGTTGATTACACCACGGCGTGGAGATGGTATTCCGTACGTACGCACGCGTTGTGATTTCATTTTCCGTAGGATGGATAGATGGTGAAATAGGGTCGTTTCATACTTATAATAACATATAATTATATTAGTGATACTGATGTTATTACTTCATAATGAAACAACTATAGAAGAAGAAGTGGAAGAAGAAATAAAGATAAAAGAATCGGTAACGGACATTACCTCTTCTTTGAAGTGCTTCTTTGAGACCTCCTTTTAGGGCACTAAAATTGGTCTTTGAAGAAGACCAGGACCTCTAGGATGTCGCTAGGGAAGTGGGTAAGATAATTTTTCAGGGGTAGGCCGAGCTTGAAGGCTCAAAGTGGTGTGAGGAAGAGAGGGAGGAGGTGCCCTTTTATAAGGGAGGAGAGGGGCACCTTTGGAATAACATAAAATTTATTTTATTATAAAGACAAATTCGGTTTTAAATAGCTTTAAATTGATTTATTTAAAATCCAAGGTGGGGATGGGTCTAATTCCTCATATCCAATATAATTTATACAATTTTAGGTTCCTATTTTGACCTTATCATTTATATTTAACATTAAGTTAAATAATTTTACTTTTACCGCGTCTTCTTGTGTTCTTACACTATAAGGTTAATAAACATACTATAACAATCCAAACGAACCCCAAGTTGTTTATTATTAATATATATAACCTTATATAAGTCATTTGGACGAACCTTATATATTTAGTAATAAAATAACAATGAATAATATAATATTTGTTTTATAAACTATTTTATATCAATTTTGACACTATTTAGAAATTGATTTTTTTGAAACTCATAATAGAATGCTTAGTTCGAAAAAAGTTAATTAAATCAATAATAACATGTCATATTAACCTATAAAATTAGTGTAATTCATAAAAAGTCTCAAATTACATTTATTTGGGTGTTTATAACATCAATTATGTCAATATTTCATTAATATGATAATTACTGCATCATCTTTGTGCCATAAATAAATTAAATTATTTAATGTCTAAAAATTACAAATAAAATAAAATTAGGTAGGAAATCTTTTTAGAGTTCTAATGAATATTTATAGTCGTATTTATCTTATATATAATCTTATATTAAAAATTATTTACTTATTAAACTTTGATTGTAACTATTTTAACCCTTCTATAAATAAATTAATAATAAATGTCCTAATCTAATCCAAGTGGGCCTAAATGGTCATATTTTATTCCTAAGTTTATATTTGGTCGAATTACACTTATCCAATAGAATTAGGGCATGTGTTAGGGTAATAATAATATCATTTTTACCCTTAATTTCCCTATTTACTTTTAACCGTGGTAAATAAAAGTAAAAAGTTACTATTCACGAATAATTATTTTCATCTCATTGAACCGAATTTTACTTACTGACATCAACCGTGTCTCTCAGATTTTTTAAATTCCACCCACAGAAGCGGTAAAATTATGTTTTATGAAAAATTCAGTTTTTTAACTACCACTTAGTGGTTTCACTATTCATCAAAAATTGAATGTTTTCAGAAAAATACAAATATTTCACCCAAGGATAATTTCGATATTCCGAATCCAAAAATGAAGTCTATTTTAAAAAATAAAATTTATAAAATTTCAAAAAGTGGTTATTACTATTCCTAATGGCTAGTTTTAATAATATTTTATTAGCATATCAGTGTTTAGTGAAACTCGGTATTGCGTACGACGCAAGCTATCGACGAAGGTCGCTATTTCATGTAAAGCAAGCCAAGCAAGTGTTGTGTGTAGAAAAAGATTCCTTTGATGATTTATATAACATAAAAGTCTCGGTTGTTACATTCTACCCCTCTTAAAATGAATTTCGCCCTCGAAATTCATCACTTTGTAACAAACAGATGAGGATACCTCTCCCTCATCATATCCTCAAGCTCCCATGTAGCTTCTTCTAATTGGTGATTCCTCCATAAAACTTTCACCGATAGAGTGGTCTTGTTTTGTAGGACTTTTTCGCTATGATCCAGAATCTCTATCGGCTGTTCTTCATAAGAAAGATCCTCCTCTAGCGGTACAATTTTGAGCTGAGTACATGTGAAGGATCATGTATGTACTTTCTCAGGAGAGATACATGGAACACATCGTGAACTTGATAGAGATTCGGTGGAAGCGCCAATTGGTAAGCTACCTTCCCAACACGATCCAGTATTTCGAAAGGACCGATATATCTAGGGCTGAACTTCCCCTTCTTTCGAAATCTCATGACCCTGTTCCAGGGAGATATTCCTAAGAACACTTTATAACCCACTTCAAACTCTAGGTCTTTTCTTCGGTTGTCGGCATAACTTTTCTATCGACTCTGAGCTGCTCTTATGTGTTATTGAATAAATCTGACCTTTTCTGCCATTTCATCAACGAGATCGGGTCCTAATAGCTTTCTTTCCCCAACTTCATCCCAGCAAGTTGGAGTCCTGCATTTCATTCCATATAGAGATTCATAAGGAGCCATCTGAATACTGGAGTGAAAGCTATTATTATAAGAAAATTCCACCAAAGGTAGATTTTGATCCCAACCACCTTTGAAATCCACAGAGCAAGATCTCAACATATCTTCTAGATTTTGAATTGTTCTCTCAGACTGACCGTCTGTCTGAGGATGATAAGCAGTGCTGAAACTCAAATCTGTATCCAGAGTATGCTGAAGACTTCTCCAGAGCTTCGAGGTAAATCTCAGATCCTGATCAGATATAATAGAAAGTGGTACTCCATGCAATCTTACCACTTCATTTACATACATCCTGGAAAGCTGATCCAGAGAGAAATCCTCTCTAATAGCAATGAAGTGTGAAGACTTTGTAATATGATCCACTATGACCCAGACAACATTATTGCCTTTGGATGTTTTAGGAAGTCCTATGAAAACGTCTATAGTGAGGTTTTCCCATTTCCATTCGGGTATGGGTAATGGTTGTAACATCCCCTTAGACTTCTATCTCTCAGCTTTAACATGTTGACAAACCAATCATCAAGAGACATATTCAGCGACATCTCTTTTCATGCCATCCCACCAGAAGTACTCTTTCAGGTCCCAATACATCTTCATGCTCCAGGATGAATAGAGAATGAAGAACAATGAGCCTCATCCAGCAGCTCCTTCTTTAATTCGGGGATGGGAGGAACACTAACCCAATTCCTAAAATTTATTATCCCATCACAATCAAGGTTGAATTCAGGAACATTTCTCACATTCTTTTGTAACTCGACATCTTCTTTCTGTTCCTCTTTAATCTTCACATGTATAGATGGTTGAACATTCATTTGAGAAAGATACGATTTTTCCCCTTTCATTATAATTCCAAGATCCATCCTTTGTAAATAAATAAATATTGGATATTTTGTGATCCTCATCATGGATAAACTGGCATGGTCTTGTCGACTTAATGCATCTGCCACCTTGTTTTCTTTCCCAGGGTGGTAATGAATTGAGCAGTCATAATCCTCAATCAGCTCCAACCATCTTCTTCGGCGCATATTCAGCTCCTTTTGTGTGAAAATATACTTTAAAATTTTATGATCAGTATAAATATCACACCTTTCACCATAAAGGTAATGCCTTTAAATCCTTAATGCCAAGATTACCGCAGCTAACTCCAAATCATGAGTTGGGTAATTTTTCTCATGTATTTTCAACTGTCATGAGGCATAAGCTATCACCATATCATTTTGCATAAGAACGCACCCCAATCCCTTCTTGGATGCATCACTGTAGATCAAAAACCTTTCTCCACTACAAGGAAATGTGAGAACAGGTGACTGGATAACCTTCTTTTCAACTCCTTGAAATTTTCTTCACATTCCTCTGTCCAAAAAAACTTAACTCCTTTCCGAGTCAACATGGTGAGTGGATTAGATAATCGTGAAAAATCTTTCACAAAACGTCGATAATATCCAGAAAAACCAAGAAAACATCGTATCTCAGTTACTGTTGTTGGTCTCGACCATCTTTCGATAACCTCTATTTTTTCTGGATCCACAGATATCCCCTCTTTTGAGATTATATGACCCAAAAATGAAACTTTTTGAATCCAAAATTCACACTTGGTAAATTTGGCATAAAGCTTCTCCTTTCTCAGGGTCTTCAATATAATTCTCAAGTGATCTTCATGTTCTTCCTTGCTCTTTGAATAGACAAGAATATAGTCTATAAAGACTACCACAAATTGTTCAAGATAGTCTCTAAAGACTCTATTCATTAGATCCATGAAGATAGCAGGGGCATTAGTAAGACCAAATGGCATCACTATAAATTCATAGTGTCCATACCTTGTTCGGAAAGCCGTCTTTGGTATATCCTCCCTTTTGACCTTTAATTGATGATAACCTGAACGAAGATCAATCTTGGAAAAGTATTGACCTCCGCGTAGTTGGTCAAATAGGTCATCAATGCACTGGAGAGGATATTTGTTCTTGATAGTGATCTTGTAAAGTTCTTGATAATCAATGCAGAGTCTCATTGATCCATCTTTCTTCTTAACAAATAGAACAGGTGCTCCCCAAGTTGACGCACTAGGGCGTATGAACCCCTTACCAAGATTATCTTGGAGTTGCTTCTTCAATTCTTGCAACTCAATAGGGGCCATTCTATAAGGTGTCTTTGAAATAGGCAAAGCATCCGGTACGAGTTCTATTGAAAACTCAACTTCACGATTCGATGGAAGAGCCGGTAATTCCTCCAGAAAGACATCATGAAACTCCCGTACAATGGGAATATTCTTAATTGTGAGTTTCTCACCAACCATTTGAGATACATAAGCTTCATTTAGTGGAATCAATACCCATAAAATGGAAGAAATTTACACTGGACGGTTATGTTCATCTTTGCATCGATAGATGATCATAGATTGATCTGGAATATGAAATGTGACTTCCCTTATTTGGAAATTGATATGAGCTCCATGTAGAGAAATCCAATCCATGCCAAGAATCACATCAAATTCAACTATAGGAAGGATCACAAGATTTCCAGGAAGCACTTTCCCACAAACTTCAATCAGAGAAGAATTATAATCTTTTGATGGGACTGTTGTGCCATTAGGGGTTGTCACAGCTAACTCAACATATAACTGTTGAGGTAATACGGTGATATCCTTAGAAAATTATTCAGAAATAAAGGAGTGGGTGGATCCAGAATAAAATAAAACATTTTCTACTTTATAGTGGATGGTAAGTGTACTTTTCACCACATCGTTATCATACTCTACATCGCTGATAGAAATTGCATGTGACTTTCCTTTGTCTTTAGCCTTAAGAGTTTTTTGATGTCGACCATCATCATCAACCCTTGGATTTGGGCATTGATTTGAATAATGCCCCATCTCATTTCACTTGAAACATTGAAGTGTAGTAAGGTCATTCTGTGTATCCCTTCCTTTGTTTTCATCATTAGACATCTTCTTCCCATCATTGAGGCATTCAAATGCCCGATGACCTTCCTTTCCACATTTGAATCATTTACTTGTCCCTTTAAGACAACTCCCTCCATGTTTCTTTCCACACTTTAAGCATAAGGGAAATCTCATCTTCTTTTCAGTGTTCTCTTTACATTTTCATTTGAATTCCATTTTCCTCTACTTATCAAACCCATATGACTGATGGGTTACTCCAATCTCCATCTCGACTTTGAGAGAACATCGAACGATTTCCTCGTAGCTATTGAAGTCCCTTATGGCTAACGCCCTTCGAAGACTTGGTTTTAAGCCACTAAAGAATCAATCGATCTTACTCTCAGGTTGGATAATAATACCAGAAGCGTACCTTGCAAGTCTTGTAAAATTTGCTTCATAAGTACCAATAGATTCATCATCCTTTTGCTTCAGTTAAAAAACTCTTTCTCCATCTTTTTTCAGAGAATACAAGGTAAGTGCTTATTGAAAAATAAGTTCTTGAACTCGTCCCATTCCATGGACTCAATTTCATCCCTTTTCCTCGTATTCTTAATAAGATTCCACCATTGATCAGCATCTCCTTCCAAACGATACACTGCTAGGATGAATTTATCATGTTCAGAAAATTAAAGAACTGAAAATATCTTTTTAGTAGTACTAATACATTATTCAGCAACTAATGGATCAGTATACCCGCTGAAAGAAGGTGGACGCTACCTCATGAAGGATTCAACAGAATGTTGCTCCTTCCTTTGCTCGTTTGGAAGTCCTGCATGATTCATAGCTTTAGAAAGTTGTGTGAGCATGGCTACAAGATTTTGCATTCCGGATCCCATAACTTTTGGTTGCTCCGGGGGACAATCATTGCATTGCCTGTCGCATTCCGCATTAACACGGTTCCTTAGGGTTCCAGTCATTGACTAAAACCAAGAAGAATAGTGTGAGAAACACTAATTATAATAGGAAAACCACATAATCAAGAATAAAATTTCACACTGAAGGTCTTATCCTAGGTTATTCATGGTCATTTCTAAAACACTAAGATTGTGTTCTATGCTTAGAATTATCCTTAGGTTTCTTACTAAGGCTTTCACATCCTAGTTTCCAAAGGTTGACTATACCTTTCCTCTGATACCAACTATAACGACCCATACTTTACATACATTGTTATTACTTCAAAATTGATGCACACTTATTACGACATATAACAAAACCATGAAAGTACCGTATAGGTATAGTGTCTTTAGAAACTGGAAAGCATAAAAAACTTGTTCATAAAGCATCTACTTTGCCTCCCATTTATTTCATCATATCTAGAGTCCATTTTTGGCATATTCTACTTAATAACTTTCTTCGTGACCTGGGGAAATAAAACATACAAAATGGTGAGCTCAAATGCTCAGTAAGGGTAAACAAAATAAATATAAATCACATCCTATACATAAGCACATAACTTTTGGAAATCTTAACCTGCAAAAGAGATCATAATTTCATAACATGGGATAAATCAAAGTAGTGAAATGTAATCCCAATAATCATAACTTAAAACATGAAACTTTGTAGAATAAACACATAATCATTGAGAATCATTTCTTGTTAGTCAGGAATCATTTCCAATACTATCTTAGTGGACAAAGTCCACTTCTGAACTGAGTTCACTCCTCATTTCAGTCCTGTTTCACTGAACCGGTTTAACCTGCCGTTCCAGCCATGTCTATCTCATGAGATATAAAATCTTTAACCAATGCATTGGATAGAGATATAGGTCCCACCCATATCATAATGATATAATTCTTATGTGTTCCACAAAATCATAAACCATACATCATATCATAACCCATGTAATAAAAATGGGAATCTTAAACATCGTGACATCATAAAACAATTCATATAAGATAAAGGAATTCATAAATATAATTTCATCACAACATAATCAAATAAATGTAATAATAGGGATATAAATAGAACCCTTTATTATCTTAGATGGAAATTAATTTTGGTAAAACACTTAAACTCCATTCCTGAGGAAAATATCCTTTCTACTTCAAAAACATTTTTCCTTTCTTAACATGTCATACAATTTTAAACTAAAAGAAGTTGATTAAAAATAAACATGAAAACTTATAAAGGAATATTCTTGGAAATAATGTTTTAAAAATCCATTCATGCCGTATAAGTTAAAAAAACATTCTTCGTACTTTTGTCGGAAAAGTTAAAAGGTACCTCGTATGAAAAACGACAAAAGATTCCTTTCATATTCTTTACTAAAAACTCACTGAAGGGTAAAATTGGATTTAAACAATTATAGGTGGATGGAAATAATATTACATATTGAGGAAACATGTATGTGAATAATAAAATACACCCCAATAAATACTAAAGTATAAACAATCTCGGATAAAAATGAGATTGTGATATTTCCCTTACCTTAGGTCCGATTTGCCTCGTAAGTGTCCGAACCTCCTGTATAATGATTTAAATAACGTTATTGACTTATTCCAGAATCTTAATTATTGTTATGATATCATATATGGTCATATTCTTATCTTCTTATTAGTAATATTTCATTACAACTTGTTATTCGGGTGTTGATTACTTTTTGTTCTTATGCGTGTTTTGTCGAATAAATTATTATTCTTTTCTTTAGGTTATAGATTCCTCATTTACAGAATGTTTTTAGTGTAATTTATATCATATTCATTCATTCAATTCATTTATATAATCATTATGCAATGAAGATCATGTAGAACGAGTCGCATCACATCGTGGAGACGGTATTCCGTACGTATGCACGAGCGATGATATCGTTCCCATGATCATGGAATTGTATTGGACTGTATGTATAATATTTAAGAATAAATATCACTTTAAAATAATCATATATAGTCATTATTTACACCATTATACCCATCCAAGTAAGGTGGTGGTGGAAAGTAGATTACACCACGACGTGGAGACGGTATTCCGTACGTACGCACGCGCGGTGATTACATTTTCCGTAGGATGGATAGATAGTGAAATAGGGTTGTTTCATACTTATAATAACATATCAGTATATGAGTGATACTTATGTTATTACTTCATAATGAAACAACTAAAGAAGAAGAAGTGTAAGAAGAAATAAAGATGAAAGAATCGGTAACGGACATTACCTCTTCTTTGAAGTGCTTCTTTGAGACCTCCTTTTAGGGCACTAAAATTGGTCTTTGAAGAATACCAGGACCCCTAGGATGTCTCTAGGGATGTATAGAGGAGAAATTGGCAGGGTTTGGCCGAGATTGAAGGCTCAAAGAGGTGTGAGGAAGAGAGGGAGGAGGTGCCCTTTTATAAGGGAGGAGAGGGGCACCTTTGGAATAACTAAAAATATTATTTTATTATGAAGCCAAATTCGGTTATAAATAGCTCCAAATAGATTTATTTTGATTCTAAGGTGGGTATGGGTCTAAAGAATCTCATCCAATAGAATTTAGACATGTTTAGGTTCCAATTTTTACCTTATCATTTAGATTTAACATTTAGTTAAATAATTTTACTTTTACCGTGTCTTCTTGTGTTCTTACACTATAAGGTTAATAAACATACTATAACAATAAAAACGAACCCCAAGTTGTTTATTATTAATATATGTAACCTTATATAAGTCATTTGGCCGATCATTAGATTTTTAGGAATAAAATAACAATTAATAATATAATATTTTTTTAAAAAACTATTTTATGTCAATTTTGACACTATTTAGTAATTGATTTTTGTGAAAATCATAACAGAATGATTAGTTCGAAAAAAGTTAATTAAATCAATAATAACAAGTCATATTAACCTATAAAATTAGCTTAATTCATAAAAAGTCTAAAATTACATTTATTTGGGTATTTATAACATCAATTATGTCAATATTTCATTAATAAGATAATTACTACATCATCTTTGTGTCGTAAATAAATTAAATTATTTAATGTCTAAAAATTACAAATAAAATACCATTATGTAGGAAATCTTTTTATCTTTATAATGAATATTTATAGTTGAATTTATCTTATATATAACCTTATATTAAAAATTATTTACTTATTAAACATTGATTTTAACTATTTAAACCCTTCTTTAAATAAATTAATAATAAATGTCCTAATCTAATCCAAGTGGGCCTAAATGGTCATATTTTATTACTAAGTTTGTTTTTGGTCGAATTACACTTATCCAATAGAATTAGGACATGTGTTAGGGTAATAATAATATCATTTTTACCCTTAATTACCCTATTTACTTTTAACCGTGGTAAATAAAAGTAAAAAGTTACTGTTCACCAAAAATTATTTTTATCTCATTTAACCACAATTTACTTACTGACATCAACCGTGTCTCTTGGATTTTTGAAATTCCACTCACAGAAGCGGTAAAATTATGTTTTATGAAAAATTCAGTTTTTTAACTACCACTTAGTGGTTTCACTATTCATCGAAAATTGAAAGTTTTCAGAAAAATACCAAAATTTCACCCTAGGATAATTTCGATATTCCGAATCCAAAAATGAAGTCCATTTTGAAAAATAAAATTTATAAAATTTTAAAAATTGGTTATTACTATTCATAACGGCTAGTTTTAATAATATTTTATTAGCATATCATTGGTTAGTGAAACTCGGTATTGCGTACGACACAAGCTATCGAGAAAGGTTGCGATTTCGTGTAAAGCAAGCCAAGCAAGTATTGTTTGTAGAAAAAGATTCCTTTGATGATTTATATAACATAAAAGTCTCGGGTGTTACGTTATACCCCCCTTAAAATGAATTTCTCCCTCGAAATTCGTCACTTTGTAACAAACAGATGATGATACCTCTCCCTCATCATATCCTCAAGATCCCATGTAGCTTCTTCTAATTGGTGGTTCCTCCATAAAACTTTCACCAATCGAGTGGTCTTGTTTCGTAGGTCTTTTTCGCTATGATCCAAAATATCTATTGGCTGTTCTTCATAAGAAAGATCCTGCTCTAGCGGTACAACTTTTGAGCTGAGTACATGTGAAGGATCAGGTATGTACTTTCTCAAGAGAGATACATGGAACACATCGTGAACTTGAGAGAGATTCAGTGGAATCACCAATCGGTAAGCTACCTTCGCAACACGATCCAGTATTTCGAAAGGACCGATATATCTAGGGCTCAACATCCCCTTCTTTCCAAATCTCATGACCCTCTTCCAGGGAGATATTCGTAAGAACACTTTATCAGCAACTTCATACTCTAGGTCTTTTCTTCGGTTGTCGGCATAACTTTTATGTCGACTCTGAGCTGCTATTATGTGTTGTTGAATTGATCTGACCTTTTTTTCCATTTCATCAACGAGATCAGGTCCTAATAGATTTCTTTCCCTAACTTCATCCCAACAAGTTGGAGTCCTGCATTTCTTTCCATAGAGAGCTTCATAAGGAGCCATCTGAATACTGGAGTGAAAGCTATTATTATAAGAAAATTCCACCAAAGGTAGGTGTTGATCCCAACCACCATTGAAATCCTTAGATCAAGCTCTCAATATATCTTCTAGAGTTTGAATTTTTCTCTCAGACTGACCAACTTTCTGAGGATGATAAGTAGTGCTGAAACTCAACTCTGTCTCGAGAGTATGCTGAAGACTTCGCCAGAACTTCGAGGTAAATCTCGGATCCCGATCAGATATAATAGAAAGTGGTACTCCATGAAATCTTACCACTTCCTTTACATATATCCTGGCAAGCTGATCCAGAGACAAATCCTCTCAAATAGCAATGAAGTGTGCAGACTTTGTAAGATGATCCACTATGACCCAGACAACATTATTGCCTTTGGATGTTTTAGGAAGTCTTGTGACAAAGTCCATAGTGATGTTTTACCATTTCCATTCGGGTATGGGTAATATTTGTAACATCCCCTTAGACTTCTGTCTCTCAGCTTTAACTTTTTGACAAACCAATCATCGAGAGACATATTCAGCAACATCCCTTTTCATGCCATCCCACTAGAAGTACTCTTTCAGGTCCCTATACATCTTCGTGCTTCCAGGATGAATAGAGAATGAAGAACTATGAGCCTCATCCAGAAGCTCCTTCTTTAATTCGGGGATGGGATGAACGCAAACCTAATTCCTGAACTTTATTATCCCATCACAATCAAGGTTGAATTCAGGAACATTTCTCACCTTCTTTTGTAACTCGACATCTTATTTCTCTGCCTCTTTAATCTTCACATGTATAGATGGTTGAACATTCATTTGAGAAAGATACGATTTTCCCCTTTCAATATAATTCCAAGATCCATCCTTTGTAAATCCATAAATTTTGGATCTTTTGTGATCCTCATCATGGATAAACTGGCATGGTCTTGTCAACTTAATGCATCTGCCACCTTGTTTGCTTTCCCAGGGTGGTAATGAATTGAGCAGTCGTAATCCTTAATCAGCTCTAACCATCTTCTTTGGCGCATATTCAGCTCCTTTTGTGTGAAAATATACTTTAAACTTTTATGATCAGTATAAATATCACACCTCTCACCATAAAGGTAATGCCTCCAAATCATTAATGCAAAGATTACCGCAGCTAACTCCAAATCATGAGTTGGGAAATTTTTCGCATGTATTTTCAACTGTCGTGAGGCATAAGCTATCGCCAAATCATTTTGCATAAGAACTCACCCCAATCTCTTCTTGGATGCATCAATGTAGATCACAAACCATTGTCCACTACAAGGAATTGTGAGCACAGGTGCACTGGATAACCTTCTTTTCAAATCCTTGAAATTCTCTTCACATTCCTCCGTCAAAACAAACTTAACTCCTTTCTGAGTCAACTTGGTGAGTGGATTAGATAATCGTGCAAAATCTTTCACAAAACGTCGATAATATCCAGCCAAACCAAGAAAACTTTGGATCTCAGTTACTGTTGTTGGTCTAGACCATATTTCGATAACCTCTGTTTTTGCTGGATCCACAAATATCCCCTCTTTTGAGATTATGTGACCCAAAAATGAAACTTTTTGAAGCAAAAATTCACACTTGGTAAATTTGGCATAAAGCTTCTCCTTCCTCAGGGTCTTCAATATAATTCTCAAGTGATCTTCATGTTCTTCCTTGCTCTTTGAATAGGCAAGAATATCATCTATAAAGACGACCACAAATTGATCAAGATAGTCTCTAAAGATTCTATTCATTAGATCCATGAAGATAGCATGGGCATTAGTAAGACCAAATGGAATCACTATAAATTCATAGTGTCCATACCTTGTACGGAAAGCCGTCTTTGGTATATCCTCCATTTTGACCATTAATTGATGATACCCTGGACGAAGATCAATCTTGGAAAAGTATTGAGCTCCGCGTAGTTGGTCAAATAGGTCATCAATGTGTGGGAGAGGATATTTGTTCTTGATAGTGATCTTGTTAAGTTCTCAATAATCAATGTAGAGTCTCATTGATCCATCTTTCTTCTTAACAAACAGAAGAGGTGCTCCCCAAGGTGACGCACTAGGGCATATGAACCCCTTATCAAGATTCTCATGGAGTTGCTTCTTTAATTCATGCAACTCAGTTGGGGCTGTTCAATAAGGTGTATTTGAAATAGGAAAAGCATCTGGTATGAGTTCTATTGAAAACTCAACTTCACGATTCGGTGGAAGACCCGGTAATTCCTCTGGAAATACATTATCAAACTCCCGAACAATGGGCATATTCTTAATCACGAGTTTATCACCAACCATTCGAGAAAAATAACCTTCATTTAGTGGAATCAATAAACATAAAATGGAAGAAATTTCCACTGGAAGGTTATGTTCATCCTTGCATCGATAGACGATCATAGATTGATCTGGAATATGAAATGTGACTTCCCTTCTTTGGAAATTGATATGAGCTCCATGTAGAGAAAGCCAATCCATGCCAAGAATCACATAAAATTCCACTATAGGATGGATCACAAGATTTTTAGGAAGCACTTTCCCACAAACTTCAATCGGAGAAGAATTATAAGCTTTTGATGCGACTGTTGTGCCATTAGGGGTTGTCACAGCTAACTCAACATCTAACTGTTTAGGTAATACGGTGATATCCTTAGAAAATTCTTCAGAAATAAAGGAGTGCGTGGATCCAGAATCAAATAAAACATTTTCTACTTTAGAGTGGATGGTAAGTGTACCTTTCACCACATCATTATTGTACTCCACATCGCTGATAGAAATTGCATGTGACTTTCCTTTATCTTTAGCCTTAAGTGTTTGTTGACGTCGACCATCATCATCAACCCTTGGATTTGGGCATTGATTGGCATAATGCCCCATCTCCTTGCACTTGAAACATTAAAGTGTAGTAGGGTCATTCTGTGTATCCCTTCCTTTGTTTTCATCATTAGACGTCTTCATCCCATCATTGCGGCATTCAAATGCCCGATGACCTTCCTTTCCACATTTGAAACATTTACTTGTCCCTTTAAGAAAAATCCCTCCATGTTTCTTTCCACACTTTGAGCATAAGGGAAAGCTCATCTTCTTTTCAGTTTGCACTTTAGATTTTCCTTTGAATTACATTTTCCTCTTCTTATCAAACCCATATGACTAATGGGTTACTCCAATCTCCATCTCGACTTTGAGAGAACATCGAACGATTTCCTCGTAGCTATTGAAGTCCCTTATGGATAACGCCCTTCGAAGACTTGGTTTTAAGCCACTAAAGAATTGATCGATCTTACTCTCAGGTTGGATAATAATACCAGAAGCGTACCTTGAAAGTCTTGTAAAATTTTCATCATAAGTACCAACAGGTTCATCATCCTTTTGCTTCAGTTCAAGAAACTCTTTCTCTATCTTTTTTTGGAGAATACGAGGGAAGTACTTATTGAAAAATAAGTTCTTGAACTCATCCCGTTCCATGGACTCAATTTCATCCCTTTGCCTCGTATTCTTAATAAGATTACACCATTGATCAGCATCTCTTTCCAAACGATACACTAGTAGGATGACTTTATCATGTTTAGAACATTTAAGAACTGAAAATATCTTTTCTGTAGTACTAATCCATTGTTCAGAAACTAATAGATCAGTGTACCCGCTGAAAGAAGGTGGAAGCTTCCTCATGAAGGATTCAACAGAATGTTGCTCCTTCCTTTGCTCGTTTGAAAGTTTTGCATGATTCATAGCTTGAGAAAGTTGTGTGATCATGGCTATAAGATTTTTCATTCTGGCTCCCATAACGTTTGGTTGCTCTGGGGGACAATCATTGCATTTCCCGTCGCATTCCGCATTAACACGGTTCCTCCGAGTTCTAGCCATTTACTAAAACCAAGAAGAATAGTGTGAGAAACACTAATTATAATAGTAAAACCACATAATCAAGAATAAAATTTCACACTTAAGGTCTTATCCTAGGTTATTCATGGTCATTTCTAAAACACTAAGATTGTGTTCTATGCTTAGAATTATCCTTAGGGTTCTTACTAAGGCTTTCACATCCTAGTTTCCAAAGGTGGACTATACCTTTCCTCTGATACCAACTATAACAACCCATACTTTACATACATTGTTATTACTTCAAAATTAAAGCACACTTATTACAACATATAACAAAACCATGAAAGGACTTTATAGGTATATTGTCTTTAGAAACTGGAAAGCATAAACAACTGTTTCATAAAGCATCTACTTTGCATCCCATTTATTTCATCATATCTAGAGTCCCTTTTTGGCATATTCTACTTAATAACCTTCTTCCTGACCTAGGGAAATAAAACATACAAAAGTGTGAGCTAAAATGCTCAGTAAGGGTAAACAAAAGAAATATCAATCACATCATATACATAAGCACATAACTTTTGGAAATCATAACCTGCAAAAGAGATCATAATTTCATAACATGGGATAAATCATAGTAGTGAAATGTAATCCCAATAATCACAACTTAAAACATGAAACTTTGTGGAATACACACATAATCATTGAGAATCATTTCTTGTTAGACAAGAGTCAATGCCAAGACTATCTTCGTGGACAAAGTCCACTTCTGAACCGAGTTCACTCCTCGTTTCAGTCCTGTTTCACTGAACCGGTTTAACCTGCCATTCCAGCCATGTCTATCTCATGAGATATAAAATCTTTACCCAATGAATTGGAGGGATATATAGGTCCCACCCATCTCATAATGATACCATTCCTATGTGTTCCACAAGATCATAAACCATACATCATAGCACAACCCATGTAATAAAAATGGGAATCTTAAACATCGTGACATCATAAAACAATTCATATAAGATAAAGGAATTCATAAATATAATTCCATCACAACATAATCAAATCAATGTAATAATAGGGATAGAAATAGAACCCTTTATTATTTTATATGGAAAATAATTTTGATAAAACACTTGAACTCCATTCTTGAGGAAAATATCCTTTCTACTTCAAAAAAAATTTTCCTTTCTTAACATGTCATACAATTTTAAACTAAAAGAAGTTGATTAAAAATAAACTTGAAAACTTGTAAAGGAAGCTTCTTGGAAATAATGTTTTAAAAATCCATTCATGCCGTATAAGTTAAAAAAACATTCTTCGTAATTTTTTCGGAAAAGTCAAAAAGTACCTCGTACGAAAAACGACAAAAGATTCATTTCATATCCTTTACTAAAAACTCACCGAAGGGTAAAATTAGATTTAAAAAATTGTAGGTGGATGGGAATAATATTACATATTTAGGAAACATGTATGTGGATGATAAAATACACCCCAGTAAATACTAAAGTATAAACAATCTCAGATAAAAATGAGATTGTGATATTTCCCTTACCTTAGGTCCGATTTGCCTCATAAGTATCTGAACCTCCTATATAATGATTTAAATAATGTTATTGACTTATTCAAGGATCATAATTATTGTTATGATATCATATATGGTCATATTATTAGGTTCTTATTAGTAATATTTCATTACAACTTGTTATTCGGGTGTTTATTTCTTTTTGTTCTTATGCGTGTTTTGTCGAATAAATTCTTATTCTTTTCTTTAGGTTATAGATACCTCAATTTACAGAATGTTATTAGTGTAATATATATCATATTCATTCATTCAATTCATTTATATAATCATTATTCAATTAAGATCATGTAGAACGAGTCGCATCACATCGTGGAGACGGTATTCTGTACGTACGCACAAGCGATGATATCATTACCATGATCATGGAATTGTATTGGAGTGTATGTATACTATTTAAGAATCAATATAACTTTACAATAATCATATATAGTCATTATTTACACCATTATACCCATCCAAGTAAGGTGGTGGTGGAGTGTAGATTACACCACGACGTGGAGACGGTATTCCGTACGTACGCACATGCGGTGATTTCGTTTTCCGTAGGATGGATAGATGGTGAAATAGGGTTGATTCATACTTATAATAATATATCAGTATATGAGTGATAATTATATTATTACTTCATAATGAAACAACTAAAGAAGAAGAAGTGGAAGAAGAAATAAAGAGGAAAGAATCGGTAACAGACATTACCTCTTCTTTGAAGTGCTTCTTTGAGTCCTCCTTTTAGGGCACTAAAATTGGTCTTTGAATAAGACCAGGATCTCTAGGATATCTCTAGGGAAGTATAGAGGAGAAAGTGGCAGGGTTTGGTCGAGATTGAAGGCTCAAAGTGGTGTGGGGAAGAGAGGGAGGAGGTGCCCTTTTATAATGGAGGAGAGGGGCACCTTTGGAATAACTAAAAATATTATTTTATTATAAAGCCAAATTCGGTTATAAATAGCTCCAAATAGATTTATTTTAAATCCAAGGTGGGGATGGGTCTAAAGACTCTCATCAAATAGAATTTAGACATGTTTAGGTTCCTATTTTGACCTTATCATTTAGATTTAACATTTAGTTAAATAATTTTACTTTTACCGTGTCTTCTTGTGTTCTTACACTATAAGGTTAATAAACTTACTATTATAATCCAAACGAACCCCAAGTTGTTTATTATTAATATATATAACCTTATATAAGTCATTTGGCCGAACCTTAGATTTTTAGGAATAAAATAACAATTAATAATATAATATTTGTTTTAAAAACTATTTTATGTCAATTTTGACACTATTTAGTAATTGATTTTTGTGAAAATCATAACAGAATGATTAGTCCGAAAAAAGTTAATTAAATAAATAATAACATGTCATATTAACTTATAAAATTAATATAATTCATAAAAAGTCTAAAACTACATTTATTTGGATATTTATAACATCAATTATGTCAATATTTCATTAATAAGATAATTATTGCATCATCTTTGTGTCGTAAATAAATTAAATTATTTAATGTCTAAAAATTACAAATAAAATACCATTATGTAAGAAATAGTTTTATATTTCTAATAAATATTTATAGATGAATTTATCTTATATATAACCTTATATTAAAAATTATTTACTTATTAAACATTGATTTTAACTATTTTAACCCTTCTTTAAATATATTAATAATAAATGTCCTAATCTTATCCATGTGGGCCTAAATGGTCATATTTTATTACTAAGTTTGTTTTTGGTCGAATTACACTTATCCAATAGAATTAGGACATGTGTTATGGTAATAATAATATCATTTTTACCCTTAATTACCCTATTTACTTTTAACCGTGGTAAATAAAAGTAAAAAGTTATTGTTCACCAAAAAATTATTTTCATCTCATTGAACCACAATTTACTTATTGACATCAACCATGTCTCTCAGATTTTTGAAATTCCACTCACAGAAGCAGTAAAATTAAGTTTTATGAGAAATTCAGTTTCTTAACTACCACTTTGTGGTTTCACTATTCATCAAAAATTGAAAGTTTTCAAAAAAATACCAAAATTTCACCCTAGGATAATTTCGATATTCCGAATCCAAAATTGAAGTCCATTTTGACAAATAAAATTTATAAAATTTTAAAAATGGGTTATTACTATTCATAACGGCTAGTTTTAATAATATTTTATTAGCATATCATTGGTTAGTGAAACTCGGTATTGCGTACGACACAAGCTATCGAGGAAGGTCACGATTTCTTGTAAAGAAAGCCAAGAAAGTGTTGTTTGTAGAAAAAGATTCCTTTGATGATTTATATAACATAAAAGTCTCGGGTGTTACATTCTACCCCCCTTAAAATGAATTTCTCCGTCGAAATTCGTCACTTTGTAACAAACAGACGAGGATACCTCTCCCTCATCATATCCTCAAGATCCCATGTAGCTTCTTCTAATTGGTGGTTCCTCCATAAAATTTTCACTAATCGAGTGGTCTTGTTTCGTAGGACTTTTTCGCTATGATCCAGAATCTCTATCGGCTATTCTTCATAAGAAAGATCCTGCTATAGCGGTACAACTTCTGAGCTGAGTACATGTGAAGGATCAGGTATGTACTTTCTCAGGAGAGATACATAGAACACATCGTGAACTTGAGAGAGATTCGGTGGAAGCACCAATCGGTAAGCTACCTTCCCAACACGATCCATTATTTCGAAAGGACCGATATATCTAGGTCTCAACTTCCCCTTCTTTCCAAATCTCATGACCCTCTTCCAGGGAGATATTCGTAAGAACACTTTATCCCCAACTTCAAACTCTAGGTCTTTTCTTCGGTTGTCGGTATAACTTTTATGTTAACTCTGAGCTGCTCTTATGTGTTGTTGAATAGATCTGACCTTTTCTTCCATTTCATCAACGAGATCGGGTCCAAATAGCTTTCTTTCCCCAACTTCATCCCAGCAAGTTGGAGTCCTTCATTTCTTTCTATAGAGAGCTCCATAAGGAGCCATCTGAATACTGGAGTGAAAGCTATTATTATAAGAAAATTCCACCAAAGGTAGGTGTTGATCCCAACCACCTTTGAAATCCATAGAGAAAGCTCTCAACATATCTTCTAGAGTTTGACTTGTTCTCTCAGACTGACTGTCTGTCTGAGGATGATAAGCAGTGCTGAAACTCAACTCTGTATCCAGAGTATGCTGAAGAATTCGCCAGAACTTCGAGGTAAATATCGGATCCCGATTAGATATAATAGAAAGTGGTACTCCATGCAATCTTACCACTTCCTTTACATATATCCTGGCAAGCTAATCCCAAGAGAAATCCTCTCTAATAGCAATGAAGTGTGCAGACTTTGTAAGACGATCCACTATGACCCAAACAACATTATTTCCTTTGGATGTTTTAGGAAGTCCTGTGACAAAGTCCATAGTGTTGTTTTCCCATTTCCATTCGGGTATGGGTAATGGTTGTAACATCCCCTTAGACATCTGTCTCGCAGCTTTAACTTGTTGACAAACCAGTCATCGAGAGACATATTCAGCAACATCCCTTTTCATGCCAACCCACCAGAAGTACTCTTTCAGGTCCCTATACATATTCGTGCTTCCAGGATGAATAGACAATGAAGAACTATGAGCCTCATCCAGCAGCTCCTTCTTTTATTCGGGGATGGGAGGAACACAAACCCGATTCCTGAACATTATTATCCCAGCACAATCAAGGTTGAATTCAGGAACATTTCTCACCTTCTTTTGTAACTCGACATCTTCTTTCTATGCCTCTTTAATCTTCACATGTATATATGGTTGGACATTCATTTGATAAAGATACGATTTTCCCCTTTCATTATAATTCCAAGATCTATCCTTTGTAAATCCATAAATATTAGATCTTTTGTGATCCTCATCATGGATAAACTGGCATGGTCTTGTCGACTTCATGCATCTGCCACCTTGTTTGCTTTCCCAGGGTGGTAATGAATTGAGCAGTCGTAATCCTTAATCAGCTCCAACCATCTTCTTTGGCGCATATTCATCTCCTTTTGTGTGAAAATATACTTCAAACTTTTATGATCAGTATAAATATCACACCTCTCACCATAAAGGTAATACCTCCAAATCATTAATCCAAAGATTACTGCATCTAACTTCAAATCATGAGTTGGGTAATTTTTCTCATGTATTTTCAACTGTCGTGAGGCATAAGCTATCGCCAAATCATTTTGCATAAGAATGCACCCCAATCCCTTCTTGGATGCATCACTATAGATCACAAACCTTTCTCCACTACAAGGCAGTGTGAGCATAGGTACACTGGATAACCTTCTTTTCAACTCCTTGAAATTCTCTTCACATTCCTCCGTCAAAACAATATTAACTCCTTTCTGAGTCAACTTGGTGAGTGGATTAGATAATAGTGAAACATCTTTCACAAAACGTCGATAATATCTAGCCAAACCAAGAAAAATTCGGATCTCAGTTACTGTTGTTGGTCTCGACCATCTTTCGATAACCTCTATTTTTTCTGGATCGACAAATATCCCCTCTTTTGAGATTATGTGACCCAAAAATGAAACTTTTTGAATCCAAAATTCACACTTGGTAAATTTGGCATAAATCTTATCCTTCCTCAGGATCTTCAATATAATTCTCAAGTGATCTTAATGTTCTTCCTTGCTCTTTGAATAGATAAGAATATCTTCTATAAAGACTACCACAAATTGATCAAGATAGTCCCTAAAGACTCTATTCATTAGATCCATGAAGATAGTAGGGGAATTAGTAAGACCAAATGGCATCACTATAAATTCATAGTGTCCATACCTCGTACGGAAAGACGTCTTTGGTATATCCTCCCTTTTGACCCTTAATTGATGATACCCTGAATGAAGATCAATCTTGGAAAAGTATTGAGCTCTGCGTAGTTGGTCAAATAGGTCATCAATGTGCGGGAGAGGATATTTGTTCTTGATAGTGATCTTGTTAAGTTCTCAATAATCAATGTAGAGTCTCATTGATCCATATTTCTTCTTAACAAACAGAACATGTGCTCCCCAAGGTGACACACTAGGGCATATGAACCCCTTATCAAGATTCTCATGTAGTTGCTTCTTCAATTCCTGCAACTCAATTGGGTCCATTCAATAAGGTGTCTTTGAAATAGTAAAAGCATCCGGTACGAGTTCTATTGAATACTCAACTTCAAGATTCGGTGGAAGTCCCGGTAATTACTCTGGAAAGACATTATCAAACTCCCGTACAATGGGCATATTCTTAATCGTGATTTTCTCACTAACCATTTGAGAAAAATAACCTTCATTTAGTGGAATCAATAGACATAAAATGGAAGAAATTTCCACTGGAAGGTTATGTTCATCCTTGCATCGATAGACGATCATAGATTGATCTGGAATATGAAATGTGACTTCCCTTCTTTGGAAATTGATATGAGATCCATGTTGAGAAAGCCAATCCGTGCCAAGAATCACATAAAATTCCACTATAGGAAGGATCACAAGATTTTCAGGAAGCACTTTCCCACAAACTTCAATCGAAGAAGAATTATAGTCTTTTGATGCGACTGTTGTGCCATTAGGGGTTGTCATAGCTAACTCAACATCTAACTGTTGAGGTAATACGGTGATATCCTTAGAAAATTATTCAGAAATAAAGGAGTGGGTGGATCTCGAATCAAATAAAACATATGCTACTTTAGAGTGGATGGTAAGTGTACCTTTCACCACATCGTTATCGTACTCCACATCGCTGATAGAAATTGCATGTGACTTTCCTTTATCTTTAGCCTTAAGAGTTTGTTGACGTCGAACATCATCATAAACCCTTGGATTTGGGAATTGATTGGCATAATGCCCCATCTCCTTGCACTTGAAACATTGAAGTGTAGTAGGGGCATTCTGCGTATCCCTTCCTTTGTTTTCATCATTAGACATCTTCTTCCCATCATTGCAGCATTCAAATGCCCGATAACCTTCCTTTACACATTTGAAACATTTACTTGTCCCTTTAAGACAACTCCCTCCATGTTTCTTTCCACACTTTGAGCATAAAGGAAAGCCCATCTTCTTTTCAGTGTGCTCTTTATATTTTCCTTTGAATTCCATTTTCCTCTTCTTATCAAACCCATACGACTGATGGGTTACTCCAATCTCCATCTCGACTTTGAGAGAACATCGAACGATTTCCTCGTAGCTATTGAAGTCCCTTATGGATAATGCCCTTCGAAGACTTGGTTTTAAGCCACTAAAGAATCGATCGATCTTACTCTCGGGTTGGATAATAATACCAGAAGCGTACCTTGCAAGTCTTGTAAAATTTTCTTCATAAGTACCAACAGATTCCTCATCCTTTTTCTTCAGTTCAAGAAACTCTTTCTCCATCTTTGTTTGGACAATACGAGGGAATTACTTATTGAAAAATAAGTTCTTGAACTCATCCCATTCCATGGACTCAATTTCATCCCTTTGCCTCGTATTCTTAATAAGATTCCACCATTGATCAGCATCTCCTTCCAAACGATACACTACTAGGATGACTTTATCATTTTTAGAACATTGAAGAACTGAAAATATCTTTTATGTAGTACTAATCCATTGTTCAGCAACTAATGGATCAGTAGACCCGCTGAAAGAAGGTGGAAGCTGCCTCATGAAGGATTCAACAGAATGTTGCTCCTTCCTTTGCTCGTTCGGAAGTCCTGCATGATTCATAGATTGAGAAAGTTGTGTGAGCATGGATAAAAGATTTTTCATTCCGGCTCCCATAACGTTTGGTTGCTTCGGGGGACAATCATTGCATTGCCCGTCACATTCCGCATTAACACAGTTCCTCCGGGTTCCAGCCATTGACTAAAACCAACAAGAATAGTGTGAGCAACACTAATTATATAGTAAAACCACATAATCAAGAATAAAATTTCACACTTAAGGTCTTATCCTAGGTTATTCATGGTCATTTCTAAAACACTAAGATTGTGTTCTATGCTTAGAATTATCCTTAGCGTTCTTACTATGGCTTTCACATCCTAGTTTCCAAAGGTTGACTATACCTTTCCTCTGATACCAGCTATAACGACCCATACTTTACATACATTGTTATTAATTAAAAATTAAAGCACACTTATTACAACATATAACAAAACCATGAAAGGACTGTATGGGTATAGTGTCTTTAGAAACTGGAAAGCATAAACAACTGGTTCATAAAGCATCTACATTGCATCCCATTTATTTTATCATATCTTGAGTCCCTTTTGGCATATTCTACTTAATAACCTTCTTCCTGACCTAGGGAAATAAAACATACAAGAGGGTGAGCTAAAATTCTCAGTAAGGGTAAAAAAAAGAAATATCAATCACATCATATACATAAGCACATAACATTTGTAAATCTTAACCTGCAAAAGAGATCATAATTTCATAAAATGGGATATATCATAGTAGTGAAATGTAATCTCAATAATCACAACTTAAAACATGAAACTTTGTGGCATACACACTTAATCCTTGAGAATAATTTCTTGTTAGTCAAGACTCATTGCCAAGACTATCTTCGTGGACAATGTCCACTTCTGAACCGAGTTCACTCCTAATTTTAGTCCTGTTTCACGGACCCGGTTTAACCTACCATTCCAGCCATGTCTATCTCATGAGATATAAAATCTTTACCCAATGCATTGGAGGGAGATATAGGTCCCACCCATCTCATATTGATACCATTCCTATGTGTGCCACAAGATCATAAACCATACATCATAGCATAACCCATGTAATAAAAATGGGAATCTTCAACATAGTGACATCATAAAACAATTCATATATGATAAAGGAATTCATAAATATAATTCCATCACAACATAATCAAATCAATGTAATAATAGGGATAGAAATATAACCCTCTATTATCTATGATGGAAAATAATTTTGATAAAACACTTGAACTCCATTCTTGAGGAAAATATCCTTTCTACTTCAAAAACATTTTTCCTTTCTTAACATGTCATACAATTTTAAACTAAATGAAGTTGATTAAAAATAAACTTGAAAACTAGTAAAGGAAGCTTCTTGGAAATAATGTTTTAAAAATCCATTCATGCAGTATAAGTTAAAAAAACATTCTTAGTAATTTTGTTGGAAAAGTCAAAAAGTACCTCGTACGAAAAACAACAAAAGATTCCTTTCATATCCTTTACTAAAAACTCACCGAAGGGTAAAATTGGATTTAAAATATTTTAGGTTGATGGTAATAATATTAAATATTGAGGAAACATGGATGTGGATGATAAATTACACCCTAGTAAATACTAAAGTAGAAACATTCTCGGAGAAAAATGAGATTGTGATATTTCTCTTACCTAGGTCCGATTTTCCTCATAAGTGTCTGAACCTCATGTATAATGATTTAAATAATGTTATTTACTTATTCCAGAATCATAATTATTGTTATGATATCATATATGGTCATATTCTTAGGTTCTTATTAGTAATATTTCATTACAACTTGTTATTCGGGTGTTTATTACTTTTTGTTCTTATGCGTGTTTTGTCGAATAAATTCTTATTCTTCCTTTTAGGTTTTAGATACCTCATTTCCAGAATGTTATTAGTGTAATATATATCATATTAATTCATTAAATACATTTATATAATCATTATGTAATAAAGATCATGTAGAACGAGTCGCATCACATCGTGGAGACGGTATTCCGTACGTACGCACGAGCGATGATATCTTTACCATGATCATGGAATTGTATTGGAGTGTATGTATACTATTTCATAATCAATATCACTTTACAATAATCATATATAGTCATTATTTACACCATTATACCCATCCAAGTAAGGTGGTGGTGGAAAGTAGATTACACCACAGCGTGGAGACGGTATTCCGTACGTACGCACGCGCGGTGATTTCGTTTTCCGTACAATGGATAGATGGTGAAATAGGGTTATTTTAACATATCAGTATATGAGTGATACTGTTGTTATTACTTCATAATGAAACAACTAAAGAATAAGAAGTGGAAGAATAAATAAAGATGAAAGAATCTGTAACGGACATTACCTCTTCTTTGAAGCGCTTCTTTGAGACCTCCTTTTAGGGCACTAAAATTGGTCTTTGAAGAAGACCAGGACCTCTAGGATTTCTCTAGGGAAGTGGAAAGGAGAAAGTGGCAGGGGTTGGCCGAGCATGAAGTCTCAAAGTGGTGTGAGGAAGAGAGGGAGAAGGTTCGCTTTTATAAGGGAGGAGAGGGGCACCTTTGGAATAACCAAAAATATTATTTTATTATAAAGCCAAATTGGGTTTTCAATAGCTCCAAATTGATTTATTTCAAAGCTAAGGTGGGGATGGGTCGAACTAATCTCATCCAATAGAATTTAGACAAGTTTAGGTTCTTAATTTGACCTTATCATTTAGATTTAACATTAAGTTAAATAATTTTACTTTTACCATGTCTTCTTGTTTTCTTACACTATAAGGTTAATAAACTTACTATAATAATCCAAAAGAACCCCAAGTTGTTTATTATTATTATATATAACCTTATCTAAGTTATTTGGCCGAACCTTATATTTTCAGGAATAAAATATCAATTAATAATATAATATTTGTTTTAAAAACTATTTTATGTCAATTTTGACACTATATAGTAATTGATTTTTGGGAAAATCATAACAGAATGATTAGTTCGAAAAAAGTTAATTAAATCAACAATAACATGTCATATTAACCTATAAAATTAGTGTAATTCATAAAAACTCTCAAATTACATTTATTCTGGTATTTATAACATCCATTATGTCAATATTTCATAAATAAGATAATTACTGCATCATCTTTGTGTCATAAATAAATTAAATTATTTAATGTCTAAAAATTACAAATAAAATACCATTATGTAGTAAATCTTTTTATATTTATAATGAATATTTATAGTCGAATTTATCTTATATATAACCTTATATTAAAAATTATTTAGTTATTAAACTTTGATTTTAACTATTTTAACCCTTCTTTAAATAAATTAATAATAAATGTCCTAATCTAATCCAAGTGGGCCTAAATGGTCATATTTTATTCCTAAGTTTGTTTTTGGTCGAATTACACTTATCCAATAGAATTAGGACATGTTTTAGGGTAATAATAATAAAAGTTTTACCCTTAATTACCCTATTTACTTTTAACCATGGTAAATAAAATTAAAAAGTTACTATTCACCAAAAATTATTTTCATCTCATTGAACCACATTTTACATACTGACATCAACCGTGTCTCTCGGATTTTTAAAAATCCACTCACAAAAGTGGTAAAATTATGTTTTATGAAAAATTCAGTTTTTTAACTACCACTTAGTGATTTCACTATTCATAAAAAATTGAACGTTTTTCGAAAAATACCAAAATTTTACCCTAGGATAATTTCGATATTCTGAATCCAAAAATGAAGTCCATTTTGAAAAATAAAATTTATAAATTTTCAAAAAGTGGTTATTACTATTCATAATGGCTAGTTTTAATAATATTTTAATAGCATATCATTGTTTTGTGAAACTCGGTATTGCGTACGACGCAAGCTATCGAGGAAGGTCGTGATTTCGTGTAAAGAATGCCAATAAAATGTTGTGAGTAGAAAAATATTCCGTTGATGATTTATATAACATAAAAGTCTCGGGTGTTACACCGACGTTCGGCGGCGGCAGGTGGAACCGGAACGACAGAGCCATTCCGGAAATGGGGAGGCATGGCTTAATGCCACGCCAGTTGATCGAGGCCACCCCCACCGCTCGGCCAGTCTGGTCGGGCCACGGCCGCACCAGCTGGGTCGGGCCGTACCCGAGTCAGGTCGCCCCGGTTCAGGCCAACCCTGGGATGGTTGGGTCGGGTCGGACCTGGCCCAGACCCCCCTTTTCGGACCGTTTTCGGTTAATTACCTATAAATTGAGATATGAACTTCCGATTGAATCACTATCAGTTGAGTAGGATTTCTCGGATCAAGACGGTCTTTTCGGTATATTACACTAAAGGTTTTGGTGAAGTTTGGGTATGGCCGGGTTGGTTCGAAACCGAAACCAACCGGGCTCTCGGAGCGGAAACACTTATAACATAAGGACTGGACGTCCGATTGATGTGCCGTAAATTACGACGGTTTAATTTTGTGAAGACGGTTATTTTGGAATACTCCACGTGGGATTCGGATGATATAGGATTACGGTCGGGATGGTTTTAGCTTAAATACCAACCGGTCCCCTAGAATGAAAAAGCCAATAACTCACAGACCGGACATCGGATTAATGCGCCGTCTGTTGCGTTGAGACCCCTATGACGAGGCAGTATTTTGTGATGCTTCTTCATGAGACCTAGTGACACTTGGAGTATCGACTAGTAGATTGTTGAGAGGATCCTCCCAGAGACGAGCATACGAAGTACATAGACCTAGAAGTTGTAGACCTGACGACTGCTTGACCTATTCGACTCGGAGTGATTTGACTAGCCTAGTGGACGGAGCACCCAGTTTGGCGGTAGACCCATGGAAGACAGAGCTCCTAGTTTGCCAGTAGACCTATGGTACTCGAAAGAAGGAGTACCTCTGACAGATTTTAGGGGGAGCACCCAGTTTAGCGGGAGACCCACATCGGAGGAGCGCCCGGTATGGCAGCAGACTCGCGGTACTCGACAGGAGGAGTACCTCAGCAGTATAAGGTTAGTGAGTAGAGCCTCGGAGTCGAGACCGGGCCACTGTACGTGACAAAGGAGGAGTTCGCCAGCAGTTGTGGTTTCGATAATAAAAATCCAGGTTTGAGCTGAGTCAATGACCTTTGTGTTTTCTTTATGATTGAGATAGGTTATTTGTTAACTGAGGTATATGCATGGGCATATACCTAAGTAAAGGTTATCTATTGAGATAATTCTTTGTGATTTATCCTTGTTGGATTTTGTGAGACCTTGAGGGTCTTGGGGTCCCTACTGAGTATCGTTATACTCACCCCTACACGGGCTATGCCCGCACCTCGTTGTGTTGGATGCAGATGACAGACATCGTTGACCGAGGTAGAGTGTACGAGGATTGGACGGTACCCAGAGGTGGACCTCATGAAGAGTTGGTACCCAGAGGAGACAGACAGATGTGGAGTGATAAGGAGGACATTTTTACGTAACCTTTAGGTAGGAACCCAAAGATATATTCAGGAGCTGCTTCCATCTTCCAGTTGTTTGTCTTTTCAGTTGTGATTTTTTTCAGTTGTAGTTGTACCCTTCTGTTGGGCTTGTATTTCTAGCCCCTTTTTACTTTCCGCACACGTGTTATACTACTTTACTTAGTGTATCCTTATTCTTGTTCTCTGGTTGTGTGTGTTTACATTTTATAAAGAAATTCCTTCCTAGATCTAGGGAATTACACATTTTGTGCTAGTCGCCAGCCCCTGGCCTATGGAAGGTGGTCTTGGGGTAGTCACGATGTGGGCCTTGGGGGATGGGTCATGACAAATTGGTATTAGTAGAGTCGGTTCTACCGCAAAACATAGGACTCTGATATTTTCTTTTCTGTTAAGCAATAGTTTTAAGCATACTTAGTGTGGTCTTTAGTTCAGGGAGTCCAGTGTTGTTGTAGCGGCCGACATATCCATACACCAGGACCCTGACTTTTGATTTCCGACTCAGTGCACAAAAACACGTATTGCATGTGTGTTTTCAAAAGTTTTCATTAAGTCAGCTCAATCCTTGTTAGCTCACCAGGTATAGTCTTTTGACAGTGTCACAACTGTTTCTTTTCAGGATGTCTTCATCTAGTCGATCTACGCGGGTTCCGAGTGGAGAGTGTGATGGTAGACCACCGAGTAAAGAGACAACGGTGCAGGGGAACATTACAGAAGAGGCACCAACAAAACCATTACCCACTGGGCTACCGTTACACCAGCCCTAGCTGTAGAGGGTGCGCTCTGCGTGAACGCGTTGCATGGGTTTCTGTGATAGTGGCCTCCGAGGATTCAAGGCGAGACGGATTTAAAGACATCTGGGTACTGGCTGGGGTTTGTACCACGAGTTTTCCACACAGTTGGGACACCCACAGACTTGATGGTGTACCTAGATGTTAGACTCTTTCAGGGAGCAGCTGAGAGTTGGTGGAGCCTGATGCTCCAGTTTTACGATGAGGGGACCCTCACCTGCGGAAACTTCGAGGGTCTATTCAGGGTGGAGTTTATACCAGCGACTCTATACTCTATGAGTTCTTAAGAGTTGTGGATCTTAACACATGGCTTTCCATCAGTAGCTGAGTCATCTGTTGTAGGCAGTAGTCAGATGAAACAGGGGAATGAGTGGGTTAGACCTACTGACAGATGACTCCAAGATGTGGAAACGGGGGTGCGGGTCACCTGACACTGGGGGAGACCCGAATGGAGAAGAGTATGTTATTCCTGCAGGGAATGGGGTCATAGAGTGCATGACTATCCAACTTATGGCATAGTTGATCAACCGGGGCTGGAGGAGCCACTGAGATAGAGGCAGTGGTGGGAGCTAGAGCATCAGCCAAGCAGTGGACAAGGCAGTCGAGTAGGTCCTTCCGTGGATGGTGGTCAGATTCATCACACACTACTACTGCCACCCCAAGGCGGTTCACCTCGAGCTCCAAAAGTAGGTGTACAGGAGCATGACTAGTTCCAGGCATAGAGGCCTTTGTTCATGATGTTCATAGCTTTTTTAATGTTTTTGTTGTGGTTTCTTTGTGTCTTTTTACTTTGAGCTGCATTAATAAAAGACACTTGACCTTGTGACGTTTTCTTTCCTTCCTTTTTGTGTGGTTGATGCTGAGAGGTTCCGGTTAAAACCATTGACTTGACCATCACGTTCGAGATTTCTACTGGAGTAGACCTAGTGACCAAAAACTAATTCCGACAGTGTGACTCAACCCTTGGAGGTGAGATTAATGATTGGATCTCATTGTATTAGCATCTAGGCCTTACGACGTCGTCCATGGCATGAATTAACACCGTTCATGTCAGGATTGAGTGTATTAGGCAATGGGCGTGGTTCATCCAGGGGATGAGACCAGATTTCTCTTTTGGTAAAGGAGAAATATTATCAGCTCTTGTAGGATGTACTATGGTACCAGTTGCACTATAGGAGGAGGTGCCGAGGGAGTTCCACAATTCCCCTCTTGCGGTACATCCAAGAGTGACGAAGATGTATCAGGACATCAGATGACAAAATTGGTGGCCGGGTATGGTGAAGGTTGTAGCAGAGTTTTTATGTCGATCCCTCACTTGTTAGAAAGTGAAGGTAGAGCACCAAGTAATAGTTGGCTTGGTACAACCCTTAGGGGTCCTAGAGTGGAAGTGTGTGCGATATCCATGGATTTCGTGACAGTACTTCCACGAACATCCAAAGGACATGACTCTATCTGGGTGATCGTACACCAAATCACCAAGTCGACCCACTTCCTACCAACCAGAGATGGTACGAGCTTCGACAGAGAAGGTGTAGATCATCTAAGAGAGGATGAAGATTTCACAGTGCCGGAAAAAGTCTTATGCTGATATGAGATGGAGACCTCTGGAGTTCGAGGATGGCGACCACATCTTCTTACATGTTTCACCTTGACGAGGCCTACGTAGATTTAGATGAGGTGGAAATTGTAACACCCCGAGATTTTATGAAAAATATTCTTTTAATTTCATTAATGTCTTGTTTTGTATGCTACACCAAGATTACCTTGTGCTATACACAATACCGTATTAGCTTGCACTATACGCAACACTATTCTTGGATCGTGTTACACACAATTTTGATAATAGTTATTCTACGTAACATTGAGTATATATATATATATATATATATATATTCAATGTATAAATGAAAAATGGTTAGATTATGTTATACGAAACAATGAAGGATTCTTGCACAACATGCAACCCTGACTTGGCTTTCATTACATGCAAGCGCGACCTTCCGCGATAGCGTGTGTTGTACGCAATACGTAGCTTCGCTAAACAATGATATGCTATTAAAATATTATTAAAACTAGCCGTAATGAATAGTAATAACCACTTTTTGAAATTTTGTAAATTTTATTTTTCAAAATGGACTTCATTTTTGGATTCGGAATATCAAAATTAGCTTAGGGTGAAATTTTGGTACTTTTTGGATAACTTTCATTTTCTGATGAATAGTGAAAATTACTAAATTTTAATTAAAAACAACCTTTTTAATAGAAATAATTAATAGTGATAAATTATTAATTTGTGTGGTTTTAATGTATATTTAGAATATATTTTTAAAATTTAATACATTTTTGGTCATTGGATGTAATTTCACATTTAAACCAGACATAAACAAGTGTCAATCTTTTGATAGTTACTATCTCTTAAGAACACGCTATTTGTTTTGACGATGGGAATTAATTTTTAAATTAAGTAATGCAACTGATATGTTTTTAATTTGGTAAAATAGACATCATTTATTAGTTCATAATATCAAATATAGCTTAGGCCTAATTTTTGGTATTTTTTTGGAAACTTTCATTTTTTGATTAATAGTGAAACCACTAAGTGGTAGTAAAAAAAATGAATTTTTCATAAAACATAATTTTACCGCTTCAGTGAGTGAAATTTCAAAAATCTGAGAGACACAGTTGATGTAAGTAAGTAAAATGTGGTTCAATGAGATGAAAATAATTTTTGGTGAATAGTAACTTTTTACTTTTTTTTACCACGGTTAAAAGTAAATAGGGTAATTAAGGATAAAAATGATATTATTATTACCCTAACACATGTCCTAATTCTATTGGATAAGTGTAATTCGACCAAATACATCCTTATAAATAAAATATGACCATTTAGGCCCACTTGGATTAGATTAGGACATTTATTATTATTTTATTTAAAGAAGAGTTAAAAATAGCTAAAATCAAAGTTTAATAAGTAAATAATTTTTAATATAGGGTTATACATAAGATAAATTCGACTATAATTATTAATTAGAAAGCTAAAATGATTTCCTACATAATTATATTTTATTTGTAATTTTTAGACTTTAAATAATTTAATGTATTTATGACACAAAGATGATGCAGTAAATATCTTATTAATGAAATATTGACATAATTGATGTTTTAAATACCCAAATAAATGTAATTTGAGACTTTTTATGAATTCAAATAATTTTATAGGTTCATATTACATGTTATTATTGATTTAATTAACTTTTTTTGAAATAATCATTCTGTTATGTGTTTCACAAAAATCAATTACTAAATAGTGTCAAAATTGACATAAAATAGTGTTTAAAACAAATATTATATTATTAATTGTTATTTTATTCCTAAAAATCTAAGGGTCGGCCAAATGACTTAGATAAGGTTATATATGTCAATAATAAACAACTTGGGGTTCTTTCGGATTGTTATAGTATGTTTATTAACCTTATAGTGTAAGAACACAAGAAGACACAGTAAAAGTAAAATTATTTAGCTTAATGTTAAATCTAAATGATAAGGTAAAAATAGGAACCTAAACTTGTCTGAATTCTATTGTATGAGAGGCTTTGTACCCATACCCACCTTATCTTAGAAATAAATCAATTTGGATCTATTTAAAACCGAATTTGGCTTTTAAATAAAATAATATTTTTAGTTATTCCAAAGGTGCCCCTCTCCTCCCTTATAAAAGGGCACCTCCTCCCTCTCTTCCTCACACCACTTTGAGCATTCATGCTCGGCCAAACCCTACCAATTTCTCCTATCCACTTCCCTAGAGACATACTAGAGGTCCTGGTATTCTTCAAAGACCAATTTTAGTGCCCTAAAAGGAGGGCTCAAAGAAGCACTTCAAAGAAGAAGTAATGTTCGTTACCGATTCTTTCATCTTTATTTATTCTTCCACTTCTTATTCTTTAGTTGCTTCATTATGAAGTAATAACATCAGTGTCACTCATATACTGGTATGTTATTATAAGTATGAAACAACCCTATTTCACCGTCTATCCATCCTATGGAAAATGAAATCATCGCGCGTGCGTACGTACGAAATACCGTCTCCTCGCTGTGGCGTAATCTACATTCCACCACAACCTTACTTGGATGGGTATAATGGTGTAAATAATGACTATATATGATTATTGTAAAGTGATATTGATTCTGAAATAGTATACATACACTCCAATACAATTCCATGAACATGGGAACGATATCATCGCTCGTGCGTACGTACGGAATACCATCTCCACGATATGATGCGACTCCTTCTACATGATCGTCATTGCATAATGATTATATAAATGAATTGAATGAATTAATATGATATATATTACACTAATTACATTCTGTAAATGAGGTATCTATAACCTAAAGAAAATAATAAGAATTTATTCGACAAAACACGCATAAGAACAAAAAGTAATAAACACCCGAATAACAAGTTGTAATGAAATATTACTAATAAGAAGCTAAGAATATGACCGTATATGATATCATAACAATAATTATGATTCTAGAATAATTTAATAACATTATTTAAATCATTATATAGGAGGTTCAGACACTTACGAGGCAAATCGGACTTAAGGTAAGGGAAATATCACAATCTCATTTTTATCCGAGATTGTTTATACTTTAGTATTTACTAGGGTGTATTTTATCATCCACATCCAGGTTTCCTAAATATGTAATAGTATTTCCATCCACCTACAATTGTTTAAATCCAATTTTACCCTATGGTGAGTTTTTAGTAAAGGATACGAAAGGAATCTTTTGTCATTTTTCGTAAGAGGTATTTTTTGACTTTTTCGACAAAAGTACGAAGAATGTTTTTTTAACTTATATGGCATGAATGGATTTTTAAAACATTATTTCCAAGAATATTCCTTTATATGTTTTGAAGTTTATTTTTAATCAACTTATTTTATTTTATAATTGTACAACATGTTAAGAAAGGAAAAGTGTTTTTGAAGCAGAAAGGATATTTTCCTCAAGAATGGAGTTGAAGTGTTTTATCAAAATTATTTTCCATCTATGATAATAAAGGGTTCTGTTTTTATCCCTATAATTAAATTTATTTGATTATGTTGTGATGCAATTATATTTTTATGAATTCCTTTATCTTATATGAATTGTTTTATGATGTCACGATGTTTAAGATTCCCATTTTTATTACATGGGTTATGCAATGATGTATGATTTCTGATTTTGTGGCACACATAAGAATCGTATCATTATGAGATGGGTGGGACCTATATCTCTATACAATGCATTGGGTAAAGATTTTATATCTCATGATATTGACATGGCTGGAATGGCAGGTGAAACCGATTCAGTGAAACAGGACTGAAACGAGGAGTGAACTCGGTTCAGAAATGGACTTTGTCCACTAAGATAGTCTTGGAAATGAGTCTTGACTAATAAGAAATGATTCTCTATGACTATGTGTGTATGACACAAAGTTTCATGTTTTATGTTATGATTATTGGGACTACATTTCACTACTATGATTTATCCCATGTTATGATATTATGATCTCTTTTGCAGGTTAAGATTTCCAAAGTGTTATGTTCTTATGAAGATGATGTGATTGATATTTCTTTTTTTTACCCTTACTGAGCATTTGAGCTCACCCTTTTCTGTTTTTTCCCCAGGATATAAATAAAGGTTTTAGGTAAAAAAAAAAGGCAAGATAATTATGGGAGATGTTTAAGATCTTTCACCACAATTAAAAGATTATATTCTGAGTTTCCAAAGAGACTAAACTATTACGATCCTTGTGTGTGTGTTTTTGTTATGTACTAAGTATTTCTCAAAAGTAATGTAATGTCCATGTACGTTAAGCTTCAGGTATTTACAGTTGGTATCAGTGGAAAAGTTTAGTCAACCTTTGAAAACTAGGATGCGATAACTTTAGTGAGATCCCTAGAGATATTTCTAAGGTATGTCTAGGGATGTCCCTAAGGTTAAGTATAATTATAGGTTATAGTACTAGAATTACGGTAACCCAAGATGTTAGATATTGAAGGTACTCCTCCTTTATTGTGTTGTTTTCCCTAGAATGATTTTTGCCTCTCACACTATTCTTTTTGGGTTGTAGACGATGGCTGGAACCCGAAGAAACCGTGTGGATCAATGTAATGGACAATGCAATGATTGTCCTCATGAACAAACAAATGTTATGGGAGATGGAGTGCAAAATCTTATTGCTATACTCACACAAGCTATGAACCATTTTGGACTTCCAAATGAGCAGAGAAGGGAACAATATTCTATTGAGTCCTTCATGAGGCAATGTCCACCTTCTTTCAGTGGGTCTTCTGATCTACTTGTTGCTGAACAATGGATCAGTACCACTGAAAAGATATTTTCAGTTCTTCAATGTTCTGAACATGAAAAATTCATCTTAGCAGTATATCGTTTGGAAGGTGGAGCTGATCAATGGTAGAATCTTATCAAGAATACGAGGCCAAGAGATGAAATTGAGTCCATGGAATGGGAAGAGTTCAAGATCTTATTTTTCAATAAGTACTTCCCTCGTATTCTTCGAACAAAGATAGAGAAGGAGTTTCTTGAACTAAAGCAAAAGGATGATGAATCTATTGGTATATATGAAGCGAATTTTACAAGGCTTTCAAGGTATGAATCTGGATTTATCATCCAACCTCAAAGTAAAGTTAATCGATTCTTCAGTGGCATAAAACCAAATCTTTGAAGGGAATTAGATATAAGAGACTTCAGTAGCTATGAATAAATTGGGTGTTTTGCTATCAAGGTAGAAATGGAAGTTGGTGTTACTTATCCATCTCATAGTTTTGACAGGAAACAAAAGATGGAGTTCAATTAGAAATCTCAGAATATGGTGAAAAGAAGATGAATGTTTACTTATGCTCAAAGTGTGGAAAGAAGCATGGTGGAGATTGTCTTAAAGGGACAAGTAAATGTTTCAAATGTTGAAAGGAAGGTCATCGGGCATTTGAATGCCGCAATCATGGGAAGAAGATGTCTAATGATGCAAACAAATTAAGGGATACACAGAATGAACCTACTACACTTCAATGATTCAAGTGCACGGAAATGGGGAATTATGCTAATAAATGCCCTAATCCAAGGGTTAGTGATGATCGACATGAGTAACCACTTAAGGAAAAGGACAAAGGGAAGTCACATGCGATCACCATTGGCGATGTTGAATATGAAAACGATGTGGTGGAATGATTAAGTGTTTATGTAATGGGATTCCAAAATAATGTTGTATATAGTATCGTGGAATATTGGAATATTTATGTATTGTTCTACTGTGGTTTTCAATAATTTTATGGTACCGGTAACCATGGAAAGTGATTGAGATATTTTTGGAAAAAAGATGATATGCACATAATGAAGGGATAAGGAAAAAATGAAATGTTTGACAGTATTCATGAGCTCATGACTGATATAAGGAGAAGGCTATATCATTGTTTGAGTATATAGAATTTTTGGATTTTGGTATGTAGAAAGAGTTAACTTTTGACTGCATTCATGTTTTCACTATGGTTCAATTAATGGGTATTCATTCTTCAAAAGAATACATGATTAAGGTATTCACATGTTTGTAATTTGTCCGACAAGATATATCTTATGATATATGGGGGATAAATGATGGCATTCACGTGATTGTTATGTGACATTTCAAGTAATCATTTTCTTTATACTATGAGCTTGGACCAAAGTATTTTAGATAAGCCTAAAGATTGGAGTGGATTATGTTTGACATAAGTTAGGATATAACTTTTTTCGATATTATTGATGGGATGGTATAGTAATATATCTTTAGAAAAAGGACAACCTGCAGGACGAGCGACAACCCATCGCGTCGGACAAGGCTGTGGGAATCGAACCCAAAACCGATGTGCGACTGGCCTTTATCGCCTACCACTGGCCTACAGGAAGTCCCTTGTTAGTAGAAACTACTTTAATTTTATTATGTGGAATGATATATGAAGTATAAGTTCATTTTTGGAATTGTATATGATTAACCTCACCATAGATGGACTTATGTATATTTGATAACTTTTGCTAACCTTTTGTTTGAAACAGATGGAATGACCCATCATTCTATCACATGATCTATTAACACTTCATGAATAACAAATTCAACTTCATTTCTTTAAGAGATGAAGTGGAAATTGTTCAAAGCACGAACAACAGTGAAATTGTACCAAAATCATGTAAGTATTACTTTTAATTCACCAACTTTAGGGAAATGATCTTGAAAACAAAAAATGTTTTCCTAGTGCCCTTATATCTGATGAATTAGATGGTACCTTAGATCATCGCAAATCTATGGCTTTCTGATTGTTGGCTATTTCATAGCCATGTTCTCTACCACTCTCCATCAGAGCTTGATGGTTAGATTTTTCTTCTATATCCATATTTTCACCTATGTTCTCCTACGTGGAAACCCAGTGATGAGTTAATTTGGGTAACCGTTACATTTCATACATTAGTTTTTAAAGACAAGTTTGGGTATTCTTTTTATGATGTGGGTTTCTATTAAACAAACTTTTGAGTAGTAAACCATTTATAACCCCGACGAATTTCGAGGGCGAAATTCATTTTAAGGGGGGTTGAATGTAACACCCCGAGATTTTATGAAAAATATTATTTTAATTTCATTAATGTCTTGTTTTTTATGCTACACCAAGATTACCTTGCGCTATACGCAACACCGTATTAGCTTGCAGTATACACAACACTATTCTTGGAATGTGTTACACACAATTTTGATAATAGTTATTCTACGCAACATTGAGTATATATATATATATATATATATATATATATATTTAATGTATAAATGAAATATGGTTGGATTATGTTATACGAAACAACGAAGGATTCTTGCACAACACGCAACCCTGACATGGCTTGCATTACACGCAAGCGCGACCTTCCACGATAGCGTGTGTTGTACGCAATACGAAGTTTCGCTAAACAATGATATGCTATTAAAATATTATTAAAACTAGCCGTTATGAATAGTAATAACCACTTTTTGAAATTTTTTAAATTTTATTTTTCAAAATGGACTTCATTTTTGGATTCAGAATATCGAAATTATCTTAGGATGAAATTTTGGTACTTTTTTGATACCTTTCATTTTATGATGAATAGTGAAAATTACTAAATTTTAATTAAAAACAACCTTTTTAATAGTAATAATTAATAGTGATAAATTTTTAATTTGAGTGGTTTTAAAGTATATTTAGAATATATTTTTACAATTTAATACAATGTTGGTCATTGGATGTAATTTCACCTTTAAACAAGACATAAACAAGCGTCAATCTTTTGATAGTTATTATCTCTTAAAAACACGCTATTTGTTTTGACGATGGGAATTAATTTTTAAAATAAGTAATGCAACTGATATGTTTTGAATTTGGTAAAATAGACATCATTTTTTAGTTCATAATATCAAATATAGCTTAGGCCTAATTTTTGGTATTTTTCTGGAAACGTTCATTTTTTGATGAATAGTGAAACCACTAAGTGGTAGTTAAAAAAATAAATTTTTCATAAAACTTAATTTTACTACTTCAGTGAGTGGAATTTCAAAAATACAAGAGACACGGTTGATGTCATTAAGTAAATGTGGTTCAATGAGATGAAAATAATTGTTGGTGAATAGTAACTTTTTACTTTTTCTTACCACGGTTAAAAGTAACTAGGGTAATTAAGGGTAAAAATGATATTATTATTTCCCTAACACATGTCCTAATTCTATTGGATAAGTGTAATTCGACCAAAAACAACCTTAGGAATAAAATATGACCATTTAGGTCCACTTGGATTAGATTAGGACATTTATTATTAATTTATTTAAAGAAGGGTTAAAATAGTTAAAATCAAAGTTTAATAAGTAGTTAATTTTTAATATAGGTTTATACATAAGATAAATTCGACTATAAATATTCATTAGAAAGCTAAAAAGATTTCCGACATAATGATAGTTTATTTGTAATTTTTAGACTTTGAATAATTTAATTTATTTATGAAACAAAGATGATGCAGTACGTATCTTATTAATGAAATATTGACATAATTGATGTTATAAATACCCAAATAAATGTAATTTAAGACTTTTTAGGAACTAAACTAATTTTATAGGTTAATATGACATGTTATTATGAATTTAATTAAATTTTTTTGAACTAATAATTCTGTTATAATTTTCACAAAAATAAATTACTAAATAGTGTCAAAATTGACATAAAATAGTGTTTAAAAAAAATATTATATTATTAATAGTTATTTTATTCCTAAAAATCTAAGGTTCGGCAAAATGACTCAGATAAGGTTATATATACTAATAATAAACAACTTGGGGTTCTTTTGTATTGTTATAGTAAGTTTATTAACCTTATAGTGTAATAACACAAGAAGACACGGTAAAAGTAAAACTATTTAACTTAATGTTAAATCAAAATGTTAAGGTCAAAATAGGAACCTAAACTTGTCTAAATTCTATTGGATGAGAGGCTTTCGACCCATCCCCACCTTATATTATAAATAAATCAATTTTGAGCTATTTAAAACCGAATTTGTCTTTATAATAAAATAACAGTTTTAGTTATTCTAAAGGTGCCCCTCTCCTCCCTTATAAAAGGGAACCTCCTCCCTCTCTTCCTCACACCACTTTGAGCCTTCAAGATCTTCCAAAAACTGACACTTTCTCCTCTCCACTTCCCTAGAGACATCCTAGAGGTCCTGGTATTCTTCAAAGACCAATTTTAGTGCCCTAAAAGGAGGTCTCAAAGAAGCACTTCAAAGAAGAGGTAATGCCCGTTACCGATTCTTTCATCTTTAATTTTTATTCCACTTATTATTCATTAGTTTTTTCATTATTAAGTAATAACATAAGTATCAATAATATAATGGTATGTTATTATAAGTATTAAACAACCCTATTTCACCATCTATCCATCCAACAGAAAATGAAATCACCGCGCGTGCGTAGGTACGGAATACCGTCTCCACGCTGTGGTGTAATCTACTTTCCACCCCCACCATAATTGGATGGGTATAATGGTGTAAATAATGACTATATATGATTATTGTAAAGTTATATTGATTCTGAAATAGTATACATACACTCCAATACAATTCCATGATCATGGGAACGATATCATCGCTCGTGCGTACGTACGGAATACCGTCTCCACGATGTGATGTGACTCGTTCTACATGATCTTCATTGCATAATGATTATATAAATGAATTGAATGAATGAATATGATATATATTACACTAATAAAATTTTTTAAATGAGGTATCTATATCCTAAAGAGAATAATAAGAATTTATTCGACAAAACATGCATAAGAACAAAAAGTAATGAACACCTGAATAACAAGTTGTAATGAAATATTACTAATAAGAAGCTAATAATATGACCATATATGAAATCATAACAATAATTATGATTATGGAATAAGTAAATAACATTATTTAAATCATTATACAGGAGGTTCAGACACTTACGAGGCAAATCGGACCTAAGGTAAGGGAAATATCACAATCTCATTTTTTTCCGAGATTGTTTATACTTTAGTATTTAATGGGGTGTATTTTATCATCCAAATCCATTTTTCCTCAATATGTAATAGTATTTCCATCCACCTAAAATTGTTTAAATCCAATTTTAACCTTTGGTGAGTTTTTAGTAAAGGATACGAAAGGAATCTTTTGTCGTTTTTCGTATGAGGTACTTTTTGACTTTTTCGAAAAAAGTACGAAGAATGTTTTTTTAACTTATACGGCATGAATGGATTTTTAAAACATTATTTCCAAGAATATTCCTTTAAAAGTTTTCAATTTTATTTTTAATCAACTACTTTTAGTTTCTAATTGTATGACAAGTTAAGAAAGGAAAAGTGTTTTTGAAGCAGAAAAGATATTTTCCTCAAGAATGGACTTCAAGTGTTGTATCAAAATTATTTTCCATATACGATAATAAAGGGTTCTGTTTTTATCCCTATTATTACATTGATTTGATTATGTTGTGATGGAATTATATTTTTATGAATTCCTTTATCTTATATGATTTTTTTATGATGTCACGATGTTTAAGATTCCCATTTTTATTGCATGGGTTATGCAATGATGTATGATTTATGATTTTGTGGCACACATAAGAATGGTATCATTATGAGATGGGTGAGACATATATCTCCCTCCAATGCATTGGGTAAATATTTTATATCTCATGAGATAGACATGGCTGGAACGACATGTTAAACTGGTTCAGTGAAATAGGACTGAAAAGAGGAGTGAACTCAGTTCAGAAATGGACTTTGTCCAGTAAGATAGTCTTGTAAATGAGTCTTGACTAATAAGAAATGATTCTCTATGATTATGTGTGTATGCCACAAAGTTTCATGTTTTAAGTTATGATTATTGGGACTACATTTCACTACTATGATTTATCCCATGTTTTGATATTATGATCTCTTTTGCAGGTTAAGATTTCCAAAGTGTTATGTTCTTATGAAGATGATGTGATTGATATTTCTTTTGTTTACCCTTACTGAGCATTTGAGCTCACCTTTTTATGTTTTCTTTTCCCTAGGATATAAAGAAAGTTTTTAGGTAAAAAAAGGGAAGATCTTTATGGGAGATGTTGAAGATCTTTCACCACGATTAGAAGATTATATTCTGAGTTATCAAAGACACCAAACTATTACGGTCCTTGTGTGTGTGTTTTTGTTATGTACTAAGTATTTCACAAAATTAATTTAATGTCCATGTATGTTATGCTTCAGGTCTTTACAGAAATTTATCACTAAGGTTCATCAGACCATTCCAAGTCCTCAGTAGGATAGGCGAGGTGTCTTACTGCTTGGCTATTCCACCTCAGTTGCACCGGGTTCATGACGTCTTTCACATATCACAGTTGAGGAGATATGTGCTCGACCATTCACACATCATCGACCATGGGAAGATAGATATCGATGACAGGACGACTTTCAAGGAGGTTTTAGTAGAGATTGAGGATTGATAGGAGTGGGTCCTATGAGGACAGTTGATTCCCCTAGTGCGGATTTTCTGGCAGCACGAGAACCTCCAGGAGAGCACATGGGAGTGGGAGGCTCAGATGCATTCTTAGTAACCCTATTGTTTTCCTAGTATGTGTTGTAGCTTTATGGGGTCTTAAAAACCCAAGGTGGGAGTAATGTAAAGACCCATAAATTTTAAGGAAATCTTTTTCTTAAATTCATTGGAATTTTACGTGTCCACAGTTTCTGAGGGAGCCTAATTCTGGGGGCGTTGTGACCATATTCAATTTCTGATTTTTTTTTCCAGTATGTTCAGTAAATTTACATGTGGGTTTTTCTATATTTTGAACTGTTGCTCAGAATTGAAATCTGAGGACACCGATGAACTCGCAGTGCCGATATTCACTTAAGGGGACCTTTACCGCAGTTGCGTTTTATGTGGGTTGGATGTTAATTTTTGGGATTTAAAATAAAATAAATAAAATTGAGGAAAACAATTTTATTTTATGTTTGGTAGTTATATATTACAAATGGGGACGTTGTTGGTGGTTCCCACACCCACATAACCTCTTATGAGAGGATATTTGTGAGGTGGGGCCCACACGAACCCCTAACTCCTCACCTTCCCTAATCTCCCCAATTAATTCCCCTTTCACTTTTCTTGACAAATCCCCTTCTAATTGTGACTCTTCACTTCCTCCCCTCTTACCCATTAATTTGTGCCAACTCTTTTAATTAAAGAAATCGTTAATTATTTAATCTAGTTTAGAATTGGTTGGCATTTATTTAAAGTGGGAGAAATCTAATTAGATATTTTCATAGAAAATGTTATATATGGGGGAACCTCTGGAGAAATAGTGGAGCTCCGTACTTCCACGAAGAACAGTTCTCCTTCCAATAGATCTCCGATGAACGATGCTCGAGCCAGGATCGAAGGCACTTTGCAGGAGCGATGAACGCCAACTATCATCAACACCTTCATCTCCTCCCTTGCGACGACGTCAACGAACTGACGCCCGCCTTCTTGCAATATAGTCAACGAATGACGAACCTTGAGTTAGGGTGTTTGTATAATTTATTTTGAATAAATTATACCATTGTCATTGATGAAAGAAAGTGTTTGTTTATGGCCAATTGATAATTTCTAACACGGAGGGCGAGGGCTGAACAAAAATGGCCCAACAACCTTCCGCAGGTTGTTCTTCTGTGCGCGGATTCACAGGCGATGACAAAACGGGATCACAATGGCGATTTGGAGCTTTCGTAGTGGAGTTTGGGCCCCGAGATGACCTTAGGAGCGGACAGTGTGAGAAATAGACCACCAGAGCATGTCTGGTGGTCCACGGAAGGCAGTGGCGGCACGTCGCCGAAACAGGCCGCAACAGTGGGTGTAACCGGAATGGCAGAGCCATTCCGGAAATGGGGAGGCACGGCCGGGCGAGGACCGGCCCACGGCCATCCAGGCCGGACCCGGACCTGGGTTAGGTCGACCCCGTTCGGGCCGACCGGGGTGGGTTGGGCCGGGTCGGACCGGCCCATACCCCCCCCTTTCGGTCCGTTTTCGATTAATTTCCCATAACATGAGCTACAAACCTCCGATCGATTCACTGTCAGTTGTGTAGGATTCCTCAGATCGAGACGGTCATTTATGTATATTACACTCATGGTTTTGGAGAAGTTTGGGTATGACCAGGTTGGTTCAAAACTGAAACCAATTGGGCCCTCGAAGCGAAAATGCTTATAACTTAAGGACCGGACGTCCGATTGACATGCAGTCTATTACGTTGGTTTCATTTTGTTAAGATAGTTCTTTTTGAATAATCCACGTGGGATTCGAATGAGATTGGAGTATGGTCCAGTTGGTTTTAACTTAAAAACCAACCAGGCCCCTAAAACAGAAAGGCTAACAACTCACAGACCGGGCATCTGATTGACGCACAGTCTATTGTGTTGAGACCCCTATGATGAGGCGGTCCTTTGTGATTCTTCTTTGTGAGACATTGTGACACTTGGAGTATCGAACAGTAGCTCGTGGAGAGGATACTCCCAGAGATGATCATACGGAGTATGGAGACCTGGTAGCTATAGACCTAATGACTGCTTGACCAATTCGACTCAGAGTGATTCGACTAGCCTAGTGGACGGAGCGCCCAGTTTGGCGGTAGACCCACGGCGGACATAGTGCTTAGTTTTGAAGAAGATCCACGGAAATTGACAGAAGGAGTACCTCTGACGACTATTAGAGGGAGTGCCCGGTTTGGTAGTAGACCCACCACAGAGGAGCGCCCGGTTTGGCAGAATACCCGCGGTACTCGATAGGAGGAGTACCTCAGCAGTCTAAGATTAGTGAGTAGCGCATCAGTGTCGTGACTGGGCCACTGTACTCGACAGAGGAGGAGTTCCCCAGAAGTTGTGGTTTCGATAATAAAAATCCTGGTTTGAGCTGAGTCAAGAACTTTGTGTTTTCCTCATGATTGAGATGGTTTACTTGATAACTTAGGTATATGTGTGGGAATATTCGTAAGTAAAGGTTATCTATTGAGATCATTATTTGTGATTATACTTGTTAGATTTTGTGGGACCTTGAGGGTCTCAGGGTCAATACTGAGTATCGTTATACTCACCCCAGCATATGCTATACCAGATCCTCGTTGTGTTGTATGTAGATGACGGACAATGATGACAGAGGCAGAGTGTATGAGGAATGGACGGTACCCAGAGGTGGACCTCACGATGATTCGGTACCCGGGGGAGATGTATGGACATGGAGTGTTTATGAGGATATCTGTACTTACCCTTCAGGTAGGAACTTGGAGGACGATTCAAGAGATGCTTTCATCTTCCATCTGTTTGTCTTTTCAGTTGTACTTTCTTTCAGTTGTAGTTGTACCTTTCTGTTGGGCTTGTATTTCTGGACACTTTGTACTTTCAGAACACTTGTTATACTACTTCACTTACTACTTTACTTAGTGTTTTCTTCTTCTTGTTTTCTGGTTGTGTGTGTTTACGTTTTATAAAGGCAATGCCTTCAAGATCAAGCGAATTGCGCCTTTGGTGCTAGTCGCCAGCCCCTGGCTTATGGAAGGTGGGATTGGGGTAGTCACGATGCAGGCCCCGGGGGACAGGTCGTAATAGTAGTGCGATTCCACGATGAAATCCTCTAGTAGTTCTCCAAGAGTGTGGTGATGACCACGTTCCAGATATGATGGTACCTGAGATGCCAGTCTTACTACCAAGAGTTAAATTTGAGAGAAAAACTGTTATAGTTGAAATGGGCACAAATTCATAGCTTCAAGAGGGTTTCATACTTGTGATGTAGTCCATTAATGGTGCTCCACCACGAACCACAATGATGGATGATCCAACTCGTGATTTTTAGCGGCATCATCCTCCCATATTTTCATTGGATGGAAGTCATTATGATACTGATTCTTGTCAAGATGCCATTAATTCTACCTTTGAGCATGAATAGATGCCTCCATAGAGAAGGTATGTGATTTTAAACTATTTTCTATGTGATTCATCAAAGAACTAGTGGGATATGATCACTCAGTATGGTCGTCATTAGAGCCTAATCTAGGTAGACATCAAGAAAACCTTCTATGATTACTTTTTCCCTTAGAGGTTGAGAGTAAACCAATACAGAGAGGTCATACACCTAGAGTAGGGTTTTATGTCAGTTATAAACTATTCATCATGTTTTACTATGTTCTAATTCTTTTCACTTCATCTATCTCCTAATGAGATATCATGAGAGTTTTGTTTTTAGGATGTGATTAAGTATACCATCCACTAATAGCTAAATGTATTTAGAAAATCTACATTTTCTGTAAATTTTAATCAAGATATTATCATGGATAAAAAAAACAGTAGATGATAGTACCAGTCATATATTTTTATTATTGAGAAATGAAAATATTTTTTCTAGTTTCAGGAAGCATATCCATGAGGTTTCTCCTCAGAGAAGTGGTTTCTAGAGTATCTCTACTAGAAGCCCTGGTATATTCCATCAATGAGGATTGTAGGGGAATATAAAGCATCAGTGTGATAAAGAACCTATTGAGTGCAATTATTGAAGCCATATGGGTCATCTTCTAATATATATCTCAATCATTTCACATATTTTTAGTGGAAAAGGATCCTCATCAACTCCACCATCAGAAGAGGGATCAGTTTCTCCACATCAAGCTTAGAGTTGGAGTAACACTGGATGAACAATCCAAGGAGGTGGTTATGGCCTTAGAAAAATAGAATTCATATTATCAATAATAGTAGAGTGGTCCTTATTAGGTTAGTCCATATATAGACCATGGTAGTGTATATGAATAGTTTTATGCATTACAATCGATACTTGGGGATTAAAGTATAATACCATCGACAGTACGAGGTACTATTCTAGTAGTTGCTGCCATCATTTAAATTTTTTTTGATACATGTTACTTTCACTCTTTTATCTCTTTTTAAACAATGAGAGGTCTTGGGATGAATATTTATAACTTCTGTGGGGTGATGAACATTTAAACGCTATTGGGAGTGTAGTTAGTGGGAATACACCAATGCAAAGACTTCCTCCTTCAGGTAGAAAATTATCCAATCTTATGGGTCATCTTCTTACTTGTTATGATAAGTAGTAATTTCATTATTATAATGGATTTTTGGTTATAGGTTGATACAATGAAATAGTATCACCATACGGTATTATTTAAATCATCATAGTGTGGTAATTGTCTTCACAAGAGTGATTAAGATGTTTAGGCCGATTATGATAGACTTGAGAATCATTGGTTTAGAGGAGTGACTACCCATAAATATAGACTTTTTATATATAATCATGGTTTATATTGGGTTGACTTACCTATGATAAAAGATAAATTCAAGGATGTATTTCCTGAATATTTTTCTATCTTACATGCAGAGGGAGATGTAGAGTAAATGATCGAGAATGTTCCAAGAGAAGCACCGATATTCATTCCTCTAGAAAGGATGACACCTAATGAGATTTAGTATCATAATAGAGATATGGAGGATTTAGAATAAAATAGTTTTATCTGATCAAACACTTCACATTGGGGTTCACCAATGTTCTCTCCAAGAAACAGAATGATACCCTTAGGCTATGTGTGGATTTTCGTTAATTCACCTAGATTACAGTTAAGAACTAGTATCCATTTACTCAAATATATGATCTTTTTACCAGAACTAAGAATATAGGTTGTTTTCAAAGAATGTATTGAGATAAAAATATCATCAGGTGTGAGTCAGGCCTTTATATATACCATGTATAACTTATTGAAGATGGTATAAAATTTATTAGTACCTAGTTATTCAATCTTGTCTTTTGAATTCTCCCAAAATTTTCATGGATTTGATGAATATGGTTTTCCATCCCTATATGGATTCTTTTTTTGGGTGGAAGAAATCTTTGTGTATTTAGATACTCAGAGTGACCATGATATTCATCTTGAGACCATTTTGAATAAATATAGAAAGAGATAATCATCTATATTCTATCCATTTTATGTGAAACATCTAGATCAAAAAGGTTCACGTCCTGGGATATATTATATTGGTATTAGTAGTATCAATTGACCTAGATAAGGTTAGTGTTTTATTTTCCTAGGAGAAGACCAAAAATATTTTTGAAATACAGATTGTATTGGTTATGAATGGATATTACAGATATTTCATATACGACTTATCATGCTTTGTTTCACCTCCTACTGGTCTGACCAAGAAGGGTGTGAAGTTCCTGTGGTCTAACACATGTGAGAAACCCTTCTAGAAGATAAAAGGATGGCTTACTTAAGAATCAATTCTAATTATTCCAAATAATGAAAGATGTTATATAGTTTTCTAAGATGTATCATGCATTATGCTGGGTGTAGTTTTTATGTAATTGAATAGTTTTATTGTGTATGGGTATCACTAATTGAGACCTCCTGATCATAACTACATGAAACACAACATTGATCTAGAAACATCTATCCATTCTTTAGGTTGCAAAAGAAAATATATGATTGGTGAGTTATTTTTGGTTCTTATGAACCACACGAGCCACAAATATATATTTACATTGAGTTACATGAATCATAGATAGTGAATATTTGTCGAATACATTTTGTTTTTTATTATTCATTTTCCTGTCTGCATGGAATGGGAAATGAGGTGGAAGATGCACCGATCCAGAAATAATAGTCATAGTTATTATAGGAAACTTGTGAAAAATGGAAATTTATTGAAATTTTTTATGAGATACATGTAAATTTTAAAAAGAGTCACAACTAGTCATATCTTACTACCTTAGTAGTTACACCATCACTCATTGACTTGGTGAAGAGAAAGTAGTTCTCAAATCATGAAGGCTTGGTTCTCAGGGAGGGTGTTTCTAGTGAGGACCCACATAATAATTGAGTTTTTAATTGAAACGATATCATACATATACATGGGAATTTCTAGGTTTCAAAATATATGAGAGAGGATCTAATGTGAGAGTCCCACACTTCTCAATGGCCTGTTTATCCAGAATCATCAAGGTGTTTCAAGATATGTGTCACCAGTATTGGTGTAATGGGATGAAATTTTGGATAAATGGTTTTATCACTGGGTTTCCCACCTATTAGTAGGTGAATGAAGAGAACCAATGGAATTAAATCTTGTTACAATCATTACTAGTCCCGAAATGGAAATTGGAGGATTATATAATGTATTTTTTGTTGGCATACATATGTATCTTCAAGGTAGCAAGGTAGTTTCGGTAATTATGGATCGATTGATGAATTTATCCCCCTTATATCATGTCCATGAGACTTTATCATTTTATTATATGGGAATGTTGTATGTCCATTATATTATATGTCTATATGGGGTCCCTCAGACTATCATTTCAGACAGTGATGCTTGTTTGACAATGAAAATATAGTAGGGGTTACAAATAGATATCGGGACACATGTACTTGTGAGTATAAATTTTTGCCCACAGATCGATGGATATTAAAAATAGATGATACAAGTATTGTATGACATGATCTAGGAATACATCTTAGATTTTAGCAATTTGGGGTAGAATCATTTCCTCATCACATTATGTTTCAACTATAATAGATATCAAGAGATGATTTAGATGGATCTGTACAATGAGTAATATAGTAGGACATTATATTCACACCTATGATTGTTAGAGGTATGAGTGTTAGTTATATGGGGTCCTTGCCTCATTCTTGAGATATCTACATATGTTCAAGTGATCAGAAAGTGTTTTTCTACCACTCATTCCAGATGGAAATTTTATTTTGATCACTATCAATGAACTATGGAGTTTTGGGCTAGGGATTGTGTTTTCTTTTAAGTACCACCCAAACATGGGTATTGATAAATATAGATGCAATGGAAGCAATCTATTCATTATTTTGGTTAATTTTAGATTATAGATAGAATCAAGCCTGTAGCGTATCAGTTTCTTTTACCTTAGAGGTATCTTTCGATGCACAATGTATTCCAGATTAAATAGTTCCACCATTACCATGATGACTCATATCATACTTTTGATCCCAAGTATGTTGAGTTGGATTTTGATTATTCTTTTTAGGATTATCCAATCCACATAATTGACCAGAGTAAAAAAATTCTATTTTAGGAAGATGTATCCACTTTGTTTAGGTTCTATGAAAGCACGATCATGTACAAGATGACACTTGGGAGAAAGAGGAAAACTTATGTGCTCAATGGCTATAGTTATTCTAAGACAGTGTATGAACACCCTTTAAAGGGAGACTCCTTGAAAAATTACTTTAAGGTGTTAAGACTATAAGAACCTAGTTGTTTCTTCAGCTATGGATCCTTTTATGTAAAACAACTCGTACAAAAATTGTCATTATATTAAACCCAGAAACCACTGCATAAGGTGGGCCCTCTTGTTCTGGAAAAAAGGTAACAAGGGCTGGATTCTAGTCGTAGTTCATGTACATGGTGTGTATTTAAATATGTGGCATGTATTAAATACATGATGTGTATTGGTCTGGGAAGGCTGATTCGTAATGTGAAATGAATTTTCCAATGAAGGGAAATCTTGAGCATTACATGATGTGAAAAGAATGTACACATTGTGTAAATGATAGGAATTGTTTTTAAAGTGGGGGAACCCCATTCTTCTCATTCCATATATCCTTTTAATCTCTCATATACACTACTGGAAATTTAGGCTATATCCACGGTTTCAAAACGTGGCTATAAGCCCAAAAACCATGGCTATAGGTTAGAGCCATGGTTCAATGAACCGTGGCTGGTATTGGCGTGGCTATAGGCCAACTCCTATAGCCACAGTTTAAAACTGTGGCTAAATCCTATAGCCACGATTCAAACAATGGATAAAGCCCTATTTCCATGGTTTTAAACTGTGGCTAAAGCATTATATCCACGGTTCTAAACCGTGGAAGAAGGTAAACCACAAACAAGACTTATATCCACTATTAGAAACCGTGGCTATATATCTATGTTTAATAAAAAAACACAGTAGGGCTGTAGGCCTGCCAGTCCCCCCTGCCCCCTGCCAGTCCCCCCTGCCCCTGGTAGTCACCCTTCCCCTGCTAGTCCCCCATTTCCAGTCCCCCTAACCCCTCCCCCTACCACCCCCTGCCAGTACCCCACCCCTGCTAGTCCCCCCTTCCCCTGCAAGTCCCCCCAACCACCCCCTGCCCCCTGCTAGCCCCCCTGCCCCCTGCCACACCCTGCCAGTCCCCCATGCCCCCTTCTAGTCCCCCTGCCCTCGGCTAGTCCCCCTGCCAGTCCTCCCACCCCATGCTAGTTCCCCCTGCCCTCGGGTAGTCCTCCCTGCCACCCCTTCCAGTCCCCCTACCCCCTTCCAGCCCCCCTGCCCCATGCCACCCCCTGCCTATCCCCCCTGCCCCTGCTAGTCCCCCTGACCCTGCTAGTCCCCCCACTGCCAGTCCCCCCCGCACCCTTCTAGTCCCCCATCCAGTCCCCCTGCCCCTGCCACCCCCTGCCAGTACCCCCTGCCCCTGCTAGTCCCCCTACCCCTTGCTAGTCCCCATACCTGGACACCCCCTGCTGTACATATGTTGGAGTTTTTGAAAGAAGCAACACATGAGAATCCTGTCATAGTACTGGAAGGTTTTCTTAGGTGGGTCAAATAGACTATAGATGAGAAGCACTTGGTTTTTGGAATGGTGAACAAAGGCTATAGGTGGGATTCCATTACAACTAGGATATCTATGCTAAAACTGTTTGGTTTTACACGGGATGTTGGTGGATGAAAGGACATAATGGTTCAAGAAGCATTGCACTGGAAGGATCTCCTACATGTTACAGATAATGTTATTATGGAGGGAGAGAAGGATATTGCCGTTATATCCAACAACCATCTTAAAGATGAAATGAGACAATATGATGTTTGGAATATTTTTTTGTAATCACTACTCTGGACACCCCCTAGACAGATCCTAGACACCCCTCGGACACCCCCTAGACACCCCCGGACAGACCCCAGACACCCCCCTAAACACACCCTGGTCACCCCCTGGACACCCCCTGGACACCCCCCAGACAGACCCTAGACACCCCCCAAGACACACCCTGGACACCCCCTGAACATATCTCCCTGGACAGCCCAGACCTCCACTCCCCTGGACAACCACCCCCACCCTCCTGGACATACCTTCTAACCCCCCACCCCCAGAACCTGGACACCCCAAGACCCCTGGATAGACCCCCCTCCCACTCTCCTAGACAGACCCTGAACCCCCCAAACCTGGACACCCCCCAGACCCTTGACAGATCCCCCTGGACCCAGAACCTGGACCCCATCCCTAGTGCCCACTGCCAGTTACCCCCTCCCACTGCTAATTCCACCCTCCCCCTGCCAGTTCCCCCCTCCCCCTGCCAGTCCTTCCCCCCAAACCCGGACACCCCCTCAGACCCCCTGGATAGACCTTGGATAGACCCCCCAGGACAGACCCCCCCAGAACCTGGACACCCCACCCCCCAGAACTTGGACACCCCACCCCTTGCACCCCCTTGCCCGTTACCCACCTCCCCCTACCAGTCCCCTCCCCCTGCTAGTTTCCCCCCCTCCCACTGCTAGTTCACCCTGCCAGTCCTGCCCCCATCCCAAACCTAGACACCCCCAAACACCCTGGACAAACCCCACTAGATAGACCTTGGACAGACCCCCCCAATATAGGCCCCCCAGACCCTGGACAGATCCCTTGGTTTCTTCTCCAAGGGCTTACCTCCCATCCCAGTTTCTATTAATAGGTGCCTTTTGGAATTTGTCCTGAAGGTTCCTTAGATTATATTGGAGTCTGGTACTCAGGTATTTCTAAAAGTGCTTGGTTCTTTCTATCGTGATGAGAATATTCCCAAGGTGGATGTAGTTCAGGAGGTCGGACCCCTTTCTATGGTTATTTTAGCATATTACAGGAATATTTCCATCGTATAGAGAACTCGGTTTCCCCTAGTGATTGGCCTCATCCAGCGCATGGCATGCTGAGCAGTATGGTACCTTATTTTGAATAAAATTTATCAAGTGATCAGTATTATACAATGCCTGATACAATGGTTTCATCTCCCCTATTGGTGGTGAGTGGGAAATCTCCAAATCATGCATTGAGTCTTCCTTATTCTCCCTCCATACAATCATATACTGGCTCAGGTGTGTGTACAAGGTCGGCCCTGAGAAAGAGGTGGGTTAGGGAGTGTTCTGCCTCCATCGTGATAGAGACCATGTTTCCTAAGGCCAAAGCTGGGAAAGTTTTGTTTCCATGATTCCTATATTCGTTTGGAACTCCCGAGGTGTTGGGGAAAGAGTGAAAATCGACTTCATATCCTCTGTTGTGAATAAGAACAAGATCAAGGTTTCTACAATTCTTGAGCACAAGAAAAATTCTGCTAAAATTAATGAGTTTATGTCACACCCATTGTTTCTAATTTATTTAATTTATTAATTTTATTTTCATCGGGTAATTCGGGTCGAAACCTGACTTATGATTTTGAGTTCTTTGTGTTTTGGTCTTGTTTGCGTCCAGCGCAACGCGGTCGAAGCTGCACGGCCTCATTTGGGTTGCCGTGCAGCCCTGCCTAGTTCACCGCACGCTTTGCCGATGTTTAATTAATAAAATAAAATGAATTTAATAATTGTTTTAATGATGATAATCATGATAATGTCATTTGAGATTATTATTATTATTATTATTATTATTTTAGTTGATATAAATTTTGTATTTGATTGTATTACTAACAATTTGGTTTTGTTATTTTTTTTAATATTAACATCATTATTCATATTATTATTATCAGTTATTTAGCTTTTTAGTTTTATGTTTTATTTTAATTCTTTCTTTTTGGTAGGGTTTCCTTCCTTTTTTTTGTGTGCGCTGCATTTTGGTCTTCCCCTTTCCCTTCACGCCACCTCCCCATCTCCCTTGGCCGATGGCTTGCTCTCCACCCAAAACCCTTCCCCCGTTTTTTTTCTCTTCGTTGAAGCCTCCCCCCCTTCCAGGGTTCTGCCTACGCCGCACCCCTACTCTTCCTTCAGCCCGCATCTTCGCCCTACCAGCCGGCCGCCGCGCCGTCGCCCTCCAAGCTGGCCGCCGCGCCGTTACCCTCCACGGCTAGCCACCGGACTCCCTCTCCCCTGCTCCGTCGACCTCTCGGCCGCCCGCACACCTACTTCTTCCGGCGTCTCCTGCTTCACTGCAGCGCCCCTCCCTGTTCGCCACGCCCTCCCAGCAGACGTCGGACCCGCATCGGACCAGCCACCCCCCTCCGCCCCTGCTGCGCCCTGCTGCATCCACGCCAGACCCGCGCCCCTCTTCTCCTTCTCCTCTTCTTCTTTTTCTTCTCTTCTTCTCCTTCTCCTCTTCTTCTTCTTCTTCTCTTCTTCTTCTTCTCTCCTTCTTCTTATTTTTCTCTTCTTCTTCTTTTTCTTTCTCCTTCCTCTGCTCCGACACGCAGGTTAGTTTTCTTTTTTATTTATTTTAATTTATTCTGTTATTTTATTATATTCAATATGCTATTAACATTTTATTATAAAATCATAATTATGTGATTATTATTATTATTATAGCTGTTATTATTAATATGTTAATATTATTAATATATCATTAATATAATTATTATTATATTAGTATTATTATGTCAATAAAAATATCATTATCATTATATTATTATTGTTGCTATTACTACATTATTACTATGTTATCGTTATTCGTATTATTATTATCATGTTAATATTACTATGTTACTATTTTATTAATATTATTATGATTATGCTATTATTATTATTATATTATTGTATTATTATTGTGTAATATTATTATTCAGATTGCTATGATTATTATTATTATTATATTATTATTATTATTATTATTATTATTATTATTATGTTATTGATATTACTATTATGATCTTTATGTTATTATTATTATTGTTATTATTATTATTATTATGTTAACATCATTATTGAACCGGTTTAACGGTCTGCTGTTTTAGGACCTGTTTGACAGCTCGATACGGTGCGATCGTTGCGCAACTGGAATCTTGCGCCGTGTCACTTTTCCGTTCCTATTTGAGGTAGGTGGTTCCATGTCATTACTTTATTTAGATAATTTAATTTGTTTGTTTAGTTTAACTTAATATGTGCTATGGTTTAGTTGCAAGATGCGAATTATGTTTATAATGTTTTGGTAGAGCTGTAGAGGTTTTGCGAAAATTCATTTTGAAAATGGTGTAACGTGCGTGCGTGATGAATGTTGCACTTTTCTTTAGAAATTTTCATTTTTATTCCTTTCGATTCGGTTGTGGTAAACTCTAGAAATGTCTAATAATTGTTTATGGTGTGCCAAAGAGGTTTTGAAAGGGGTGATTTGTGAAATTGATTTTGTAATGGTTTCTTCTTCATGGAATATGTTTCATAAGTTGAGGAATTGTTTATTTAAGTGGCGTTTTTAGTGCGAAACATGGTTGAAAGGTTTTTTAGGGTTGTTTGGAAGGCGCGAAAGGTGTTTTCAAGTCACTTTTGTGTTTGTATATTTAAATAGATATTTTTCAAAGTATATGAATCAATTTTGGTGTGTTTTCCTTGTTTTGTACCTTTGAAGTTGAAATGCCAAATCGTTTGAATAATGGAAAACAAGTTTTGACATGGTTACCTCGTGTATCAAGTTTTAAAGTGACGCCTCTGTATAAAATCAAGCTATTTTTGGTGTAGGGTCTCCTTGTATTATCTGGAAATGATTTCAATAATAACTCAAATGATTTGTTGGTGTATTTATATGATGCTGAAATGGTTCTTTATAGGAGTCGAATATGCTTTCACCTTTAAAGTGGTGTATTTTTATAAAAAGAGACATGTCGTGTGTGTGCGTCTTTGAAATAGTGCTTTGGTATGCAAATGGTGACTTTTGTGTGCAACATCTTGTTTGGTCTGCGAAATGAGAAATAAATATATTATGTGAATGTGAAACTTGTTTGAGCACAAGGGAAAACCCTGGGTATCTAGGTGGGCGGACTAGAACTAGTGCGCTAGTGAACCGGATGGGTGTCGTCCCTGTTTCACTTAGCTGGATTGACGATTGCAACACTAACAAAACATTATATCTAAGGGTCGTGGCCTTCTAAGCCACGTTTCACCGAGACATGAGGTTCTAGGGTCCCACTCGAGCTAGATGAACCTTAGAGGATTTACCCACAGTGCTTTACCATCAATGTCGTGGTGCCTTCCGTCGGTATATGGAGGACCACTTTGGTGTTATCATGTGTGTGTGTGTGTGTGTGAGTGTGTGTGTGTGTGTGTGAGTATGTGTGTGTGCATGTGTGAGTGTGTGTGTGTGTGTGCCCATAATGAAATTTTCTTATCCTCTTTAAAATTGTGTCTGTGAAACGAATTCTTTTTAGTGTTTTTCTTTAGCATTTAGCTTGTAAATGTTTTCTTTAAAATCATTTTTTTTAAAGTATAGTTTTGAATAAGCACTTTAAATTGTCTCTTGATGTTGTGGCATGGAACCATTTCTTGGTGGCATCCTACTAGGCTTTTAGCTCACACCCTGCATACACCCTTGGGTGTATGTAGATTCTGTTTCTTCTGTATTCCAGGTTGCGACTTCGTGCTCAGTGATGGTGGCTCAGGTTACAGTTGGTCTTCTCATGCAGAATGGTGTTGATGTGGTCTCACTTCTGCCGGGAGGTCGAGTATGAGTTTTAGTTTCCGCTGTCGTCTTTTCTTTTTAGTTATTGTTTCGAGTTGTAGACCTTAAACTTGTTCATAGTTTGAAGGCACATTTCGTTGTCTATTTCCTAATTTCAGTTTATTTACCTGGTTAGTTGTTTTTCTGTCTTTTATTTCGGGTAAAATCGTTCCCAGGTGTTAGTTTTGATACCCAGGCACTTGTGCCAGCCCGTGGGGATCGGGAACGCCCTTCGGGCCTTGCCGCGGGCCGGTTCGGGCGCCGGGTCGGATGGCGACCCGGCCCGGTTCGTGACAAAATGGTATCAAAGGTTTTCGGAACTCGGCGTTCTAGCTACGAGCAATGTGCCTGGCCAGCACACCTCGTGGCGGGGCTCGAGTTACCAAAGTGTGTTGAGGGTTGTCTGTGTTTTTGGTCATTGTGGTCAATTTTGTTTATGGGAAATGGAAATGGGGTATGGTCAGTGGTCCTCGTGAGCTCGCAGGGTCTGGCAAGCCATGTGGAGCCGGGGACGCTGTCCTAGTATAACCTCTGTGGCAGTGGCGTGATTGGCATAGTGCCGCCAACCACACGTTCCAGTCACCCGCTGACACAAGTTTCTCTTGCGTCATTTCTCTTCTCTTTAGGTTCGGATTCGTGAGAATTTGGTTTTTAAGTAAAAATGTTTTGGACTTGAAAAAAAAAATGATTTTTAAATGAAGCGCTTTAAAATGAAAATGAGGTATGAGGTTTGAAAGGTGTGGGTTGGGTGTTTTGGTTTTGAAAAAAAATGGAATGGTTTGTTTTTGACCCTTGGTGTTCTCATGGGAAACCACATGCATGAGTGTATATGGGAAAAAATGGTTAATTGCACGAGCGGATGAGTGCATGGATGGATATGAGGTGGGTGTCAGTGCGGCACGAGAACATGCATGTGCGAGACCCATGGGACACCATTGGTGTTTGTGCAACCCACTGGCTTTGCTTATTTTTAAAACCTTTTGTTAAAGGAAAAGTTTGGTGTTTTAGTAAATGGTGTTTGTGTGGCGTGTCCTTGTGTTTTTGGAAATGTCAGATTTGAGGCATTTTGAGTTGAGGATCCCTTTTGGCTAGTTTGTGTCTTGAGTTTGAATTTTTGTTGGTCAGTTGGTGTGAAAGCATGTGGTTAATGGTCTCTGTTGAAAAAGTACATCGGGGAGCCCTTGCAGTGGTTTCCCCTGCACGCTTGGTGTTCACTTGTGGTATATCTTGACCATCAGACCAGTTTGGTTGGGCCCATGGTTTTCCTTCTTGACTAGTGTATTCCCCCCCCATAAAGTGTTGACATGTGATTGAAGTATGGCTTCGGGTAATTCGCCGTTGGCTGACACTCCAGTTGATTGAAGGACTCTCTTTTTGAATTCTATAATTGAACCCACCTCTCCTTTTTACAACTAAGTGGATCTTGTCGCAGCGGGACGACAGATGCGAGGGGAGTTGAAAGTATTTTTGGTCATTTGAGTTGTCCGAGTCATTGGGTATGAGGTTTGACGTCGTCATGTTTGAAGGTTCCCCTTGGAAACGGCGAAAGGACGGTGGGGAAGTGTGAAGGTGGTTCAGAATTTTTAGTGTTGACCAATGCCTTGAAGGGATTTATAGTATTTACAGCGGCCGCAAGGGTCATGTTCGGTGACTTCTTGCAGCGTGAGATCTCTTTGATGGTCAACGGTGGTTTGGAAGCGGTAAAGGAGACTCCAGTGCGAAAAAGGTGGAAGCAACCCTAAGTTGTTGGTGCGGTCTATCGTCCTAAATGACCTTTAGTATTTGGTTTGTTTCGTTTAAGGAAAGGTTCTTGTTAGGTTACTAGTTCGGCAGACCCAGTCATATGAGGCTGCTATGGTCGTTTGCAGGAATCACGTGGTGTTCAAGATGCGATTTAAAGTCCTTATCAGCATAGTGTTCCTCTCAACAGCAGTGATCATGTTCAGGTGACGATTCGTGGTGTCGTGTTCTCATCCAGTGTGACAAAGAGTGATGCGCATGCACCATTAAAGCTCTTGTGTTGGTGAATGTTTAGTGTACGATCAGTTGGATGTCATAATGTGTTGTGGCTGCTGGTGTTTCCTTGGTTGTAGTGTGATTGCGTGTGACACCAAAAGGAGAAGCTCCGTTCGGGAGTCTTCCATGCCTGACTACGAGGAAGAAGATGCTTCAAACATCAGGGCTCCAGCCATAGGCCTCGGAGTGAAGCTGGCGCGTGGTCAGGAACCCCAAGAGTATATGATACCCTGACCTTATTTCTGTCATCAGTGTTAAAAGTATAGGCGGTTTAAATTATTTCTATGGTTGTTCCACTACAAATGAGTCGTCTGATTGTGTAAGGTTTTCGTGTCCATGTGGAGGCGTGTTCGTCTCGTGCCTTAAAGTCTTGGGGGTTGCGTTCCACTGGATGCAATCGCTTGAGTGGTCCTTATGAGAGTCTGTTGGGTAACTCAGTCTCAAATTTGAATGGTGTTCATCCAGAAAATTTTGAGATGTTGGTTTGTGGCCGGTCGTGGTTTTGATGCCTAGTGGTCGGGCCCCTCCCTCCCCGCCCCTTGTGGTGGGGTGTTTGGTCACCATCGAGGATTTTTCAATGTTCAATATCCTCTATTAGTTCTAGTGGTGGCAAGACCCACGATGGGTCTCGCACAAAGGTCTCTAGAATAAATCAGCGTTGGATTTTCCTTAATGGTGGGGAGTCCGCCCAGACCTCCCCATATTGGTTTTCCATTCTCATCCTAGGCGTTGGTAGGTTCTTAATGGTGGGGAGACCCACATTGGGTCTCACACGAATGTCTCTAGGATGAATCAGTGCTGGACATTTCTTTAATGGCGGGGAGTCCGCTCAAACTTATCCGTGTCGGTTTTCCAGTCACGTCTTGGGCGTTAGTAGGTTCATAATGGTGGGGAGCCCCTCGGGTTTCCCCACGTTGACCATTTGATTCTGTTTCTAAAGATGACTTGGTGAGAAGTGATAATAATGTTCGATGGATGTGGTTTGACCTTATTTGTTTATGTTAGCCAAGTGGTGTGGTTTCGGTTTCAGAATGCTTGAGGTGTTTCGACTTGTGAAGTTAGTTCTTGTGGATTCAAGAGTTCGTTTACTAAAACAATCAGCTGGAGGCATTCTAGCTCTTTGGGGTGGGCGACACATATCAGAAAGACTTTTTACGCATTTCTTGATGTTGTCCTTGAGTCACTTTTTCTGAGCACGATACCTTTCTCTCTCTTTGCTTGATGTTTGTGGGGATCTTCTTTGAATCTAAAGGGAGTGTTCTTTTCTGCTGTGGAGTTTGGTTCTGGTTGTGGCTTTCCGGGGACGGAAAGCTTTATGGTGGGGAGAATTGTCACACCCATTGTTTCTAATTTATTTAATTTATTAATTTTATTTGCATCGGGTAATTCGGGTCGAAACCTGACTTATGATTTCGAGTTCTTTGTGTTTTGGTCATGTTTGCGTCCAGCGCAACGCGGTCGAAGCTGCGCGGCCTCATTTGGGTTGCTGTGCGGCCCCGCTCAGTTCACCGCACGCTTTGCCGATGTTTAATTAATAAAATAAAATGAATTTAATAATTGTTTTAATGATGATAATCATGATAATGTCATTTGAGATTATTATTATTATTATTATTATTTTAGTTGATATAACTTTTGTATTTGATTGTATTACTAACAATTTGGTTTTGTAATTTTTTTTTAATATTAACATCATTATTCATATTATTATTATCAGTTATTTAGCTTTTTAGTTTTATGTTTTATTTTAATTCTTTCTTTTTGGTAGGGTTTCCTTCCTTTTTTTGTGTGCGCTGCGTTTTGGTCTTCCCCTTTCCCTTCACGCCGCCTCCCCATCTCCCTTGGCCGATAGCTTTCTCTCCACCCAAAACCCTTCCCCCGTTTTTTTTCTCTTCATTGAAGCCTCCCCCCCTTCCAGGGTTCTGCCTACGCCGCACCCCTACTCTTCCTTCAGCCCGCATCTTCGCCCTACCAGTCGGCCGCCGCGCCGTCGCCCTCCAAGCTGGCCGCTGCGCCGTTACCCTCCACGACTGGCCACCGGACTCCCTCTCCCCTGCTCCGTCGACCTCTCGGCCGCCCGCACACCTACTTCTTCCGGCGTCTCCTGCTTCGCTGCAGCGCCCCTCCCTGTTCGCCACGCCCTCCCAGTAGACGTCGGACCCGCTTCGGACCAGCCACCCCCTCCGCCCCTGCTGCGCCCTGCTGCATCCACGCTAGACCCGCGCCCCTCTTCTCCTTCTACTCTTCTTCTTCTTCTTCTCTTCTTCTCCTTCTCCTCTTCTTCTTCTTCTTCTTCTATTCTTCTTCTTCTCTCCTTCTTCTTCTTCTTCTCTTCTTCTTCTTTTTCTTTCTCCTTCCTCTGCTCCGCCACGCAGGTTAGTTTTCTTTTTATTTATTTTAATTTATTCTGTTATTCTATTATATTTAATATGCTATTAACATTTTATTATAAAATCATAATTATGTGATTATTATTATTATTATAGCTGTTATTATTAATATGTTAATATTATTAATATATCATTAATATAATTATTATTATATTATTATTATTATGTCAATAACAATATCATTATCATTATATTATTATTGTTGCTATTACTACATTATTACTCTGTTATCGTTATTCGTATTATTATTATCATGTTAATATTACTATGTTACTATTTTATTAATATTATTATGATTATGCTATTATTATTATTATATTATTGTATTATTATTGTGTAATATTATTATTAATATTGCTATGATTATTATTATATTATTATTATTATTATTATTATTATTATGTTATTGATATTACTATTATGATCTTTATGTTATTATTATTATTGTTATTATTATTATTATTATTTTAACATCATTATTGAACCGGTTTAACGGTCTGCTGTTTTAGGACCTGTTTGACAGCTCGATACGGTGCGATCGTTGCGCAACTGGAATCTTGCGCCGTGTCACTTTTCTGTTCCTATTTGAGGTAGGTGGTTCAATGTCATTACTTCATTTAGATAATTTAATTTGTTTGTTTAGTTTAACTTAATATGTGCTATAGTTTAGTTGCAAGATGCGAATTATGTTTATAATGTTTTGGTAGAGCTGTAGAGGTTTTGCGAAAATGCATTTTAAAAATGGTGTAACGTGCGTGCGTGATGAATGTTGCACTTTTCATTAGAAATTTCCATTTTTATTCCTTTCGATTCGGTTGTGGTAAACTCTAGAAATGTCTAATAATTGTTTATGGTGTGCCAAAGAGGTTTTGAAAGGGGTGATTTGTGAAATTGATTTTGTAATGGTTTCTTCTTCATGCAATATGTTTCATAAGTTGAGGAATTGTTTATTTAAGTGGCGTTTTTAGTGCAAAACATGGTTGAAAGGTTTTTGAGGGTTGTTTGGAAGGCGCGAAAGGTGTTTTCAAGTAACTTTTGTGTTGTATATTTAAATAGATATTTTTCAAAGTATATGAATCACTTTTGGTGTGTTTTCCTTGTTTTGTACCTTTGAAGTTGAAATGCAAAATCGTTTGAATAATGGAAAACAAGTTTGGACATGGTTACCTCGTGTATTAAGTTTTAAAGTGACGCCTCTGTATAAAATCAAGCTGTTTTTGGTGTAGGGTCTCCTTGTATTATCTGGAAATGATTTCAATAATAACTCAAATGATTTGTTGGTGTATTTATATGATGCTGAAATGGTTCTTTATAGGAGTCGAATATGCTTTCACCTTTAAAGTGGTGTATTTTTATAAAAAGAGACATGTCGTGAGCGTGCGTCTTTGAAATAGTGCTTTGGTATGAAAATGGTGACTTTTGTGTGCAACATCTTGTTTGGTCTGCGAAATGAGAAATAAATATATTATGTGAATGTGAAACTTGTTTGAGCACAAGGGAAAACCCTGGGTATCTAGGTGGGCGGACTAGAACTAGTGCGCTAGTGAACTGAATGGGTGTCGTCCCTGTTTCACTTAGCAGGATTGACGATTGCAACACTAACAAAACATTATATCTGAGAGTCGTGGCCTTCTAAGCCACGTGTTCTGAGGGTCGTGGCCTTCTAAGCCACGTTTTCTGAGGGTCGTGGCCTTCTAATCCACGTTTCACCGAGACATGAGGTTCTAGGGTCCCACTCGAGCTAGATGAACCTTAGGGGATTTACCCACAGTGCTCTACCATCAATGTCGTGGTGCCTTCCGTCGGTATATGGAGGACCACTTGGGTGTTAGCATGTGTGTGTGTGTGTGAGTGTGTGTGTGTGTGTGTGTGTGTGTGAGTATGTGTGTGTGCCTGTGTGAGAGTGTGTGTGTGTTCCCATAATGAACTTTTCTTATCCTCTTTAAAATTGTGTCTGTGAAACGAATTCTTTTTAGTGTTTTTCTTTAGCATTTAGCTTGTAAATGTTTTCTTTAAAAGCATTTTTTTAAAGTATAGTTTTGAATAAGCACTTTAAATTGTCTCTTGATGTTGTGGCATGGAACTATTTCTTGGTGGCATCCTACTGGGCTTTTAGCTCACACGCTGCATACACCCTTGGGTGTATGTAGATTCTGTTTCTTCTGTATTCCAGGTTGCGACTTCATGCTCAGTGATGGTGGCTCAGGTTACAGTTGGTCTTCTCATGCAGAATGGTGTTGATGTGGTCTCACTTCTGCCGGGAGGTCGAGTATGAGTTTAAGTTTCCGCTGTCGTCTTTTCTTTTTAGTTATTGTTTCGAGTTGTAGACCTTAAACTTGTTCATAGTTTGAAGGCACGTTTCATTGTCTATTTCCTAATTTCAGTTTATTTACCTGGTTAGTTGTTTTTCTGTCTTTTATTTCGGGTAAAATCGTTCCCAGGTGTTAGTTTTGATACCCGGGCACTTGTGCCAGCCCGTGGGGATCGGGAACGCCCTTCGGGCCTTGCCGCGGGCCGGGTCGGGCGCCGGGTCGGATGGCGACCCGGCCTGGTTCGTGACAGTTTACCGCAGGGTAATGTTGCATACATCTATGCATGTGGTCCCAATTAACAAGTTCATCTAGATATTCTGGCATTGGGATGCTATGGTGGAGTTACTCCAAGAAGGGGGCCAATATATAACAATGAGAGTGCCATGTGGAGGGGACACTATACTTGTGTAATTTATTTATGGTAGTTGTGATGCCCTGAGAAGGGAGGTGTTATGGAGAGAACTGAATGAGTTTGACCCAGGGGATTAGAATTGGGTGTTGTTAGGCGAATTTAATATAATAATGAATCCTGAGGAGAATAAATGGAGAAGTTAATTCCCAAGTATGGCTAGTGGGTCCTTTACGCAGTTTTTTCTGGTAAAGGGCGAATTGATTTGGGATACTCAGGTGACCTTAACACATGGTGTAACAACAGAAGGGGTGGTAACTATTTTTTGAGTAGGCTCGACCATTGTATTGCCAATGCATAAGATATTTCTATGTTCTCAAATACAAACTTGGATCACTTGACTCGAAGCATCTCCAATCACTCTCCACTTTTCCACACTCTGAGCAGGAGGGAGTCCTCGCAATAAAACTTCACGTTCATGAACATGTGGTCATGCTTTTAAGAATATCTTCAGTTGGTAGGGAAGAGTTGGAAAGAAACAATTCAGGGTATTTCCCACTCTAACACATTCAATGTTCTAAAAAGAATTGTTAAAACTCACCATCCAATGTTATTTGTTACTGCTGAACCAATAATTTATTATTCTACTAAATACTCTCACTTGTGTCAACACAATTATATCTTTACTGGTGCAATCTCAAATACCTACAATGATGAATGTCTACGGATTTTTTCTCACTCTTACAAAATTTTAACACCTTTAATGTCTCTGATCAAATCATTACTTTAAATTTTAATACTGATGGCATACGCCTCTTTTTCTCTTTTCTCTACGAAAAAAATATATACCAAGAAAAGAGAACTCTTTGGAATGACTTTTCTTACCTAAGAACTAATATTAATGACCCTTGGTTTATTCTTGGAAACTTTAATGCCATTCTCAACTCAAGTGAGAAAATTGGACCTTCTCATGACTCTATTTCCATGAGAGAATTTAAAGCATCGATTGAAGACAAAAATCTCATTGAAATTAATCTCAGTGGTGCGAAATACACTTGGTACATAAAACAGTACAATAGAGTGGTTGCTTCCAAATTATATAGATCCTTCATGAATGTACATGCTTTAGAAAGAGGTTAAGAGTTCCCTTTTTTCTCTAAATCTCTAGAGTGTGGCTGGTACTGATGGTTTCAAAAATTAATTCTTTATGTTCTACTGGGACATAGTTCATGATGAGATCCTTAACACTATGAGGGAGTTCTTTAACTATGCCTTAATGCCCTATGGAATCAAATATAATTTTATTTCCCTGATCCCAAAGAAGGAAAATGTTGCGGATGTAAAGGATTTCAGACCAATTGCTTTTGGGAATACCTTTCCAAAAATCATTAGAAAAATTATTGCAGGTGGTGATATTTTGCAGGTGGCGGAGGGATGGAACTGGTGGCTGGGGCTTTTTTGCAGGAGGTAGAGGGCTGGCATGAGTGTTTTGCAGGAGGCTGGGGAGTGGTGGCTGGTGTAGTGGCTGGTGCAGGCTGGATTATAGGTGGTTGGGGGCTAGTGTGGGTTCGAATGCAGGTGGATGGGGGATGGAGTAGGGAAAAAGCATGTCATGACCACGGTTTGACCCCCGGTGTCACCGCGACATGACCACGGAGCGACTGCGGTGTGACCGTGACGTGACCGCAGCGTGACCGCAGCGTGACCACAGCATGTTGGCCCGGTCCAGCAACATCCGCCGGGTAGCATCTTCCGGCCGGGAGCCAAGGGAGAGAGAGGAGGCATGGCAACATTTCAGTTATCTCCCCACCGGAAGAAATTGTGATTAGTCAGTCTCAACATTGATCCACAAGACTCGTGGAATACTATCACTGTGAACCGCCGCCGGGTGTCGTCCTGAAGCAGGGAAAAATCACGACGTGACCGCGGTGTGACCGTGGCGTGGCCGCGACAGGAACACGGCGTGCCCGCGGCGTGACCGAGACATGACCGCGACGTGTTTCCCCAGTCCAGCGACATCTGCGGGGCAGTATTTTCCAGCCAGGTAAGGAGTAAATAAGTGATTTTAAAATTGATGCACGTCGAAACCCAGGAAAAAAGGCATACAAGAAGATGGTAAATGTGTATCATTTGATCGAGGATTTTTTTACTTTCAGTTTCCATCAACATATCTAAAAGGATGATCCTGGAGAATTGGATCTCTCAACCTAAGTGCCGGTACCTTGCGGGTTTATGACTGGAAGCTACAATTTAGTTCTAAAGACTTTAGAGAAACTTTTGCACGGATCTAGTTTAAGATTCATAGACTTAATTGGGTACTATGGCACTAGGAAATCTTATATGATATCGCATTTGTGATTTTCATTCCAATCAGGATGATCTATTCCACTAAAAATGATATTTTTGGTCATTATGCCTGTTATTGGTAGAAGTGGATTTATGTTATACACTAATTGATCGGGTTTCTCTTTCAACTCAACAATGTGAAATCTCTCTTAGAATAGAATTCAAGAAAATGCATGTGTTCTATGAGTCCTGTAAAATTATTTGTCACTCAAAATCTATATGTACAAGTGATCTATGCTCCAATTGTCAGGTTAGAGGTGATGAGGTTAAGAATTGTTGTAGGAAAAGAATATGTGGGACCAACTAAACAATTGAGGTTTAGGCTCAACATCAAGTAGTTGAAAATTCAGGGCATGTCCCTATTTTAGCCCTAGAGGATCAAGTTATTGCTAACGATAGGTCTATTATTGCTCAAAATACATCTTCTATGTGTTTGATTTATAGAGGCCTTGATTATACTATTCTTGGATCATCCCCCGATTATAGAGATTCTTGTATTTCAGTTTCTCCTAACAAGTTGCAAGTGAAGAGTTCCTGGACTGATATGGAAGAGAAATATCATGTTTCCACTACTGTTTTTCTTTGTAATGAATATCTATCAAGGGGTATAACTGATGAACTTGAAGATGAATTTAATGATACTCAAGATAAAATGGAATTAGATGTGCAAACTGACATATATTTCAATTTTTAGAAAGAACAACGAACAATCTCTTCAAAGTATCATAAAGGAAAATCAAAGAAAGTGGCTACCACTTTAGGGAAATTCAAAAGTAGTATATGTATCATATTGAGTGATGAAATAGTGGATGTCTTCACTAAAGTCTAATGTGGGACTGAGAAATAGTGTCAACAAAGAGAGGAATACCACCCCATGGAGGATATGTACCATGCTCATAGTGTATCGAAAATGGATAGTATTTTTTCACCATGTCATGGTAAAACTTTTGGATGTAATGTTTCATTTAAATGATTTATAAAACAGTGGAATCATGATAATTTTGTAGTCCATAGTCGAAGGAATAACAGTGAATAGTAGATTCCAAAATCTCTTTGTGGAGAAATATTTAGAGAATTTATGTGTATTGAATGAATACGTTTGACCATACTAAAACCATGTATAAGCCATTACATCCAAATCAATCTATTCACTTAGTGGTGACTTGATCATTATGGGAATTTCCATCTTAAAAGTCTAACAACACTTAAAGGGTGTCTTGGTTCAAACAACTGTTTTAATAAAAATAGGGAAACCCCCTACAGGGTTATAAAAAGGGTCAAGTATAATGTGTGATTTATGACTAACAACGACATCAAGTATAAGGAAAACATCAATGTATTATATGAGAAGCAAGGTATACCACTGTGAGTTTTCGCAGACAGGGAACCTCCGTTGGAGGGGTTTTATTACAAAACCATGACTTATTTATCAAGCCAAACAATTATCTTAACTAACAATTATTCAAGAATTGCTATTTTATATAAACATGAATAATTAAGAAGGAAACTAAATGCAATTTAAAAATTATTGAATTAAAGAGGCTTAGAGAGGGACCCTACCTCAACCTCCAGGCGTGGTTGCTTTTGATGACGAAATCTTGAATCTTCCTTTTTTCCACATGCATGCATATGCAACTTCACATATATATAAGGAAACATAGCCCCTATGTACATATTTTCATGGCCAAATAAGCACAAGGGGTTCCTTAAATATATTTTTATACTTGCATATACCCCTTTACACTTACACATGTATGCATTTTTAATATCCATATATAATCACACCTAGCCCCAATATATATATTCATACTTCCATGAGTGAATATATATAAAGGGGGAACTTATATCTGTATATTCCTACCTATACATACACATGTAAGCCTTTGTCAACAGCGACTCGAATCCACCTCAACAAAATATAAAACGAACTGCAAAAATATAAGGAACCCAAAAATCACAAATGCCCTAATTAAAATTGGGCCAATGAATAAAAACAGAATAAACCTTACCCGAATCCGATGTTGAACTCATTGTCATCGATGGTGGTGGATAGAACCGGCCTCATCATAAGAAACCACCTATAAGAAAATAGAGGGAAAAATGAGATATACCGACTTCTTATGTATATGTGATCAGTGTGTCAACTGTACATGATAAATGATACATGAATCCATAACCAACAATGATAAAATAATATTCAGATTGATATGTACATCCCAATACCAAATAACATGATCATTAATAAACCTATTTATTTTTCAAACATAACCTTCAATTTCCTATTAAAAAATAAAAAATCACGAAAAATATTGGAATAAAGTAAACTTCCTTTAGCACTAAAATGTGAAAAATAGAGATTAAACATTGTTATTAACCTTGGGAACGTGAATACTGTTGTTAAGGGAGTGCCACAAGGTTCTTCTTTCTTGATATTTATTGTAGGCATACACAGAAGTATAGAAGAATGTATTATCATGCATGTTTATTTCACATGTCAAAGACTGAGAATCATCATTAACAATAGGAATTTTATCTATAGAGATATGTGCAAAGACCCACAAAGAATCACGATTGTTATTATTGTAAGTTTCTTCTATAAAAGTATAACTATATTTGTCAACACTATTAATTCTATAAGTAAAAGTGTCTTTAGGTTCAGAGATAGCAAAAAGCATCGATTTATGAGTAAAATGAGAATTTTTTAGATTTGTGATGGTGTCAGAGTTAGTAATAACCTGATAGTTTAAATATAAAATATCCATTTATACTTATGTTTGGGGCTGGGCCCCTTGTTTTTGTTACCTCCGGAATTCATTCCGCGGTTGGATTTTCTTAATTTCTTGGTAGAATTCTCTTTAGGTGTCGCTGCATTTTTTCCCTGCCAAGTCCTTGAAGGGTTAGGAGGGCTTTTCTTATTTTGCATAACTGTTAAGACCTCTTCATGGTGCATTTGTTTATTCTCAGTTTCCTTATGCACCACTATCCATTCTATTTCTTTTTTTATGTGATCAGATTCCCTAGATTGGTCACCCAGTTTCTGAGTGGTGAATTCAACCATAACAGGGGTTGCTGGTTGTGTCTGTTGTACTTCTAGACCTTCGTCATAATCTTTCATGTATTGTGTTTTGAAAATATCAGCCATCTGCATATTGAAAACTAGATTCTGAACTACTTATTTTTCTAACATCTCATCACTGTGAGAAGGTGAGGATAGTTGATGTTGTTTTGCACTGTCAGTAGTCACAGTATAGGTGTCCTGCAGACCCCCCTATAGACCACCCCCTACCCTGCAGACCTCCCCACTCCACCCTGCCCCTGCCCCCCTCCACCCTGCCCCTGCCCCCTACCCCCCTCCACCCACCGCCTGCCCCCTGCCCCTAGCCCTGAAGACCTACCCCCTTCCCCCCTGCCCTGCAAACCTGCCCCCTGCCCCTGCCCCCTACTCCCTCCACCCACACATTGCCCCATGCCCCATGCCCCTACCCTACAGACCTGCCCCCGCCCGCCTGCCCCCCTCCACCCTGCCCCCTGCCCCTCTTCCCTACAGACCTGCCTCTTTCCCCCTACCCCCCTCCACCCACACCTTGCCCCTGCCCCCTTCCCCCTACCCCCTGCCCCCAGCTCTGCAGACCTGCCCCCTGCCCCCTGCCCCCCCTCCACCCTGCCCCCTACCCCCTTCCCCCTGCCCCCTTCTACCCTTCCCCCTACCCACAGCCCCGCCCTCTGCCCCTTGCCCCCTTGCCCCTGCCCCTTGCCCCCTGCCACCATGCCCCCTTCTGATTTTGGACCTCTATCACCTATTAAGATGAGTGGAGCCAATATGAAATGAAAAAAATAAAATGAAATATAACAAAAAATATTTTTATATTGTTCAATAATAACACTTACCCATTGCTAAAACTAGTTATACATACCCTGGTTATATATTATCCATTATAATCTTTTTATTAATTATAATGGTTTATGAATCAATAGGTTATACCCCCATTAGTTAATACTCCATTTGATCCTAATTATACCCCCATTGATTCAACTCTTTTTCCTCCTTTGGTTAGACCCAAAACAGTTGAATGGTTATAACCGCCAGTATTGAGCCTCTTCAGTAACTGGCCCCCCTATTCACAAGGCCATTCTTCCTATCTTGATCAATTATATGATGATTTCATGATCCTCCTCAATGGGATTTCCATATTTGATTTTCTAATGTAAAACTTCAAATACATTCAACAGAAACAAACATTTTATGTAGACATTTATTAATAATTTTAATCACTTGTGTATGATCAATTAGGTAAGGGAAACCATGGTCAGGAAAATATAAATTTTTTTAAACCTTGAATGTTTTGGGAACTATGATGAGAAACAGGATGGGAGACTGAGCTACAGTGATGGTCGATGCCGGTGAGAGAGGGATAGATTTATACTATGTGCAATGGTGTGGGAATTACACTAGATTTATTGTATGATTTTAGAGTTTTCCTTTTTTATATATGTAAATTATTATTTAATGCATTCAAATTATAGATATTATAGATATTAGAATTTTCATTTCTAACTTCCTAATTTAGTTTGAATCTATAAGAAATAAGAATATCTTGGTTGTGGTATTTTAGAATTAAGTCCTAGAGTTCTCAGATAATAATATAATTATTAATAGATTGATAAATGAATGAGTTTGAATCTTAGTGATCATAGTTAATGAAGAAATTTATTAAAAAATAAACATAATAATTTACTATGAATAAGAAACTTCCCAAATATAGAATTGCATCTATTTTCAATAGATTCAATATTACTTTAATGTGTTAATAATGATTATTAGAGGATTTTTGAGGATTCATGAGTAGGAATCATATGAAATTCCCTAATATTATTGAGTCACTAACTTAATCCATAGAGAATGATTTATAAGGATACACCATAAATTAATCGAGTGGAGAAGTTTAATAATATATGGAAAATCATATCTAATATTTTTTTTGAATATTGTTAAATTTTTTTGACATGCGATGAGGATTGAACAATAATCTAAAACAATGATGAGGTCATTGAGAAAAATAATTTAGAATACAAAATCCAAGGACTATAATAATTATAAATGATGAATGAATAGTATAAATCTTCTATGTATATAAGGATCGACCAAAATTAATGAACACAAAACCAACACGAGGGAGGATTATCTATTAATAAAGAGTTAGAAAGGATATTTATTAAATGGCATATATCCTAGAATAAAAGTCTAGTGATCTTTAAGGAATATAAGGACCAATTATGAGTGAATATAGAGCTCCACAAGAATCCAACTGATGTTTTGTAATTGAATAAGAATGATTGGAAGTCATTTGAAGAGGATATTAGATGTGTCTATATTGATGGTGATTATGTAGTATAACTGAATATCCAGTTTAGCTGAATTTCTATAGGGGATTTCCTATGTAGATTAATCGGTGTAACCAAACATGATACTATGTATATGAATTTCCACATAAGAGTTTTTCATGTTTAGGTAAATATATATAATTGAATGCACTGAAACACATGCGAATGTTCACATATGTGTATTTGGATACATGAATCCATGTAGGAAAAATGATACACATACAATAGATTAATAAGGCACTGTTTATGGATATATAAAATTATTTTCAAGAAGAATTATGTGAGGAGTTCATGAGATCATGTTATTTAATATCATTAAAGAATGAAGACTAGTTCTTTAGAAGTTTTAAAAAAAATTCGAAATAAGAAATTAAGTAAGGAATAAAATATGAGATTTTTTGATAAATTTAAAATACAGAGGGTCAGAACTGGTGCTTACGATCATGGAATTTATAAATATGAATGAAAAAAATGAATGGTATTTTTTTTACTATAAATATATTGAAAAATTTAGATTCATTAGATGAAGGTAAAAATTATGAGAAGATATATACAACAAAAAACTTGAAGATTTAGAATAATGAAGTGGAAAAGTCCATCCCACACATATAATATGTTCTACGTAAAAAGTAATATAATAAAAAACATTAGAATAAGAATATATATTATTGGACAAGGAAATCATACATTTCTACAATTGTAGAAAAGAATGTCCCGGGTTGAGGGGAAGTACTCATCCTAAATATTGTATCCAAGAAAAAAAAGGAACCTCATTATTCCCTATTCTTATTGATTAATTATTATAAATTTTAAGGGAATTAATGTATAGGGTTTTTGGGATATACACACTATATAATAAATAATATGATGATTTTTTAGGGACTGTAATTGAAAATATGATATCATGACAAAGGAAAAGAGATCATCCCTTTTAGGGGATAGAAACTAAGAAGGAATGTAATATACTACTTCCTAAAACCATTGAATAGTTACCAAAAAAGATTAATGATACAAGAAATAAAGCACACCTACTTGTATACAAGAGGCAACCAACTAGAAAATAGGGTTTGATAGGAGTCCTTACGGAGACTATAACCCTAACAACTGAGTGAAAAATAGAAGTAGATAAATGAAAAAACATATATAACATAACATCATAGGATAAATTCCATAAAATTTATCATCAAAAAACATAATTCATGAAATATTAGAAATAATGGAATAAGGTAGTCAATGGAAAACATTCCACTATACACTTGAAAAAGGTAAAAAAGAGTACAAAATGGATAAGAAACTACATGACTCAAAAAAGTGACAAGAGCTCTATTCTGATACTAATTCCTTAGCTCCATTCTAACATAAAGTCCTACTCGAGTTATCAAGTTATTTCCCATATCCCTATATGAAATGATGAAATCCACTATGGTACCAAATGATGAACCACGTAGGGTGTGTTTACAACTTAGTAGGACACCACAAATGGCATTCCTATAAAATCTAGGCTGAAATAATAAGTTCATATAATGGTTGAATATATAAGTTATTATCTTAACTAGAACAATAAATAACTAAAATAAAACTGATCATGGGCTCCATGGTGATACTTTAGGCTCGACCCACCTACTATAGACAATGTTGGATGTCTCTAAGTGTGTTTTAGAGACCAATACAACCTAATAAACTCCTAGTGGTAATATACATGTCTATAGTCCAAACTAACACTTATTTGTAATATACCCATCCCCAAGGCCCTGTGTCCACATTGGGGATGTGTTCACTAGGAATTTAATAGTATATCTCAGTTCCCACCCATGGGCCATGTTCAGCTTAGGTTTAATAATAAATACCATCAATTCCATTAGTCAAAAATTTTTAATAAGTTTAGTTTCATTCCAAATAACCCTTTTGAAACTAGATTCAACTTTAAAACACATTATTAATAGTAAAAAAAAATCCAATTCTACTAACAATGTTTTACCTTCCAAAAGTCAAAACACAAACCTATCCCAAACATCCAATTCCAAAGTTATATTTAATAGAATAATCACAATATATGGTTCCCATTACCCTAACCATTCATACATAGTAAGAAAATTATTTTCAATTAATTTATAACAAAACATATACTTAGTTCAATGCTTATAATGATAATTAAGGATACAAATTGAAACCAACTAATGTGGCCTCATAAGCACTTAATGAAATTTCATTTTACTATGGGAAACACTTTGGGACCAACTACCTCATGTATGATAAGGATTAAATTTAAAATACATGACTTTTATTTGGATAAGAATAGAATATATAGAAGTATTAGGGAAATTACTTGAAAACTAGAAAAATTGTGTAAATCTTATAAAACACACCCCTCATAAAAAACAAGATAGGAGAAAAGGGGAGTCATACATTTACCAGAAGAAAAAATTTCAATAGATGAAAATTCAATACACCAGGGATCTATAGATCTTATCTATGGAAGGAGAGGTAGGAGAGGGATAATATAATGAAGGTGTTGTTGTGTAATTTGGGGAGAAAAATTAGGTGAGGGGTATGAAATAATGAAATGGAAAAAATGGAACAAATACCACTTATAAAACAAAAAAAGACTGAATTCCTGGATAGTGGCTCTTTTCTTCTTATTGAAGGGCCTCCATTATCTATATATAGCTACTGGAATTCCACCAGAAAATTGGTGGTTTACAAACTATTAGTCGATGACACTACAACCACTTAGCTATATGCCATGTATTCCTCTCATGCACCCCGGAGACTCTCAAGACCCTTTGAACCCCCATATGCATTCATAAATTAGGAAATTCATTGAGGCTAAAATAATCATAAATAAAAATACAATACCTAGGAGAGGAGGGAGCCGTGGTGATAGGTCGTCAGAGAGGAGGGAACCGCGGTGAGAGAGGTATCCGAGGAGGAGGTTCCCGCTTTGAGAGAGGTCGTCAAGAGGAGGGCGCCTCGGTGAGAGAGTTTTTCGGAGAGGAGGGTGCCGAGGTGAGGAGAGGATGGAGAGGAGAGGTCGGTAAGGAGAATTCGTTGGGGAGGAGGGTGCCGCAGTGAGGAGAAAATTTTGGGGAGGAGATGTTATCAGGGGAGTAGGGCACCGCGGTCAGGCACGGTTGGGGAGGAGGGTGACACAGTTAGGCGAGGTCGGGGAGGAGAACTCATCGGGAGGTGAAGGGAGGATAAGAAGTCGTAGGAGCATGAGAGTCAAATTGGGGACCCCGATACCATATAGGAAAACACACGGTATTGCCACAGTTATTAAATTAAACTGTGGAAATTAAAACTATATAGCTACAGACCAATAAAATCGTGGCTTTAGGTCCGTGGCTACAGCTTTACTTTCTAGTAGTGATAGAGGAGTATCACTTCCCTTGAAGATCACATTTCACATAAAAGATATAATTTTATCTGATCTATCTATTGAGACTTGGATTCAAGAGTTGTATGTCATCTTAGATATCCACCAGTAACTGCTTTATTCCATATGATCTTTTTTTAATTTTCTTTTATCTCAACAATGTTATTCTGATCTTGGCTCCTATGGTATATTTTAAGACTGTTCATCCATTCACCAATTTTGTTTTGATCCTATCAAAACTAAGGGTCTATACTGGTATAGGAGAGTTCTAAAAGCCTATGGTATGTGTTTTGTGACTTTTCCCTAATGGTATTATCATTTATAAATTGATGTTAATGTTTGTGTGCCAGTTTCACAAGGAATTGATCCTAAAATTCATATGAATTTATTATAATGATTTTCTCGTGTTCTAGATCCATTTTTATACATGTTCATAATTACATTATAGGTCAGTACCTCAACACCATCCACCCCAAGTATGGTTCTTACCTATTTAAACCTTTTGAAACATTTTATTATTTTCTCACAGACTGCCTAAATGTGTTGGTTTGACCCTGCTAATGGTAAGATATTTTTAATTTAAATTAAAAATTATTTTATAATGGCTAGAACATGTTCATTTAATACAATTAGCACTGGGAATTATATGGTAGTGTTTAAACTTAATTAATAAATCCCGACATGGTTAATTGGAGTGTATATGTATACACAACACTTGGACCTTTTCTTATAATTAATGGAAATTGGTTGCATGTCTTTATACGAACATGTCACTTGGGATGAAGGGAAACCGAATGAACCTAATAGATTTTTTACTATCATTAGTATTATATGGTCGAGATTGATTAAAAATAATGTATAATGTTCTACTTTAATATGGATCATTTTATCTTTATAGGAGTTGATAGACTTGATCTAGCATTGGGTTCCCAAGGGAATGCCTTAAGCACTCAGAGGATTCTATTCCTTTTCAAGGATCCAGTTTCCAAGGGAAATTCCCACCTTAAAACATGGTCATTGTCAACTAGAGGATTCTTAGAATTACATTGTAGGATACCATCACTATATATCTAGATATTAGGATGCCTTGGATACACTTCTTGGATCTAGCTTGATGTATCGGAACATATGGATATATGGATTTACCCCATTGGGCCCAATAATGCTTATCATGATATTACTAAAGATGAGCTCCATGGAATCAGGTAGACTATTTTACTATGAACTTCCTTGGGAAAGCTCCTTAGATTACACTCATACTCTTTATTACTGAACTGTATGTGTTACTAATATGATTTGGATAACCCCTAAGGTTAAGGATACCATAGTTTTACCTCGGATCCTCTTAAATTATAATAATGTTCTATTATAATGATTTTGGAATATTCAACTGACATATTGATATAAATTGAACTTAAATGAATTAATTTAATGATCTCTTGTTTAGAGACATTACAAAATGAGGCTATTGTATGTATGATTCATCGTTATGGAATTGATTTACCATTATATATAATTCTACACTACATAGTTTATATTAAAATACATGATTTTCATAGACTCCATTGCTGGTGGAATTCTAAGATTTATCTCACACCCTATCTAGGCTTCCATTGGTAACCATAGAAATTATATGATTGGAGGTATGGATAAGGGGACACATCCATCCTTGGACACCTGAATTTCATGCATTAAGATGGAGTTTGGTAGTAGATGATCCAAAAAAATGTGAAAGAATCTTGGATAGTTTTTTGTATTTTTGGTTCTTTTGTATTTCATATATTGTACTAATTTCCTACTTCTATGTATACATGTTTCCCTAAATTATAGATACACTAATTAAATCATCATAATTTTTATACAATACTATTTATCATATTATTTGAATTTTATTGATGGCTGCTTATTTTTATCATCAACCTCCAGCTATATTATTTATTATAATAATTTCACTATTTAATATTATATACTATCATGTTCCACTCTTATGAGAGAACATAGTACCCCCACTATCACACAATAAGACTTGACTTCTATTCGATAACCTCTAGATTACGTGGAGGAATGCTGGAGGCCATGGAGAGAACAAATTTTGGGGCACCATTGAGTGAACCCGATTCAAGACATCACAAAAGTACACATTCATAAGAAGGATCGTACAATGATCACATTTAGTCATCGAACTAAATATTTCATCAAGGTATTTACATCATTGTAATTATTCATTCTGTGTTTTTTGGTACGAGATTAAAATTTTTAGGTTTAATTGGAAAATATTTTAGTGTATGTTATTTTATTGACTACTATATCAATCATTTTGATTGAGGAGTTTTTAGTTATGAAGATAGATTCAATATTACAGTTATAGAAGTTTTGAATTTTTAATTTGGATAATTGAGGGAATCCATCTAGAATATAGATTAAAGAATCTAATTTTTAGAGTAAAATTTATTTTTATTGGTTTACAATAATGGACATATTGATTTTTGGAATAAGAACATTTTGATAAGTTTATTATCTAGGATACCTTCAAACCAGTTTATGTTTTACCTTTTTCTTCGGATAAAAATATGGTTTAAGTAATATTTGTGAAAGGGGTCTTGATTTTTATATCAGTTTTATATGTTTTAAATTTATATTGTAAAAATTATTTTATTTTTAATTGATAAATTTCTAATATATTGTTATTATATTGAATTTCGTGTCTTTATTTGTAGGAGTGAAATAATTATTATTATACTATTGGTATGCATACATTGATTTTGATATGAATTTTTTTTCCTATAATATGAATTTTTATTTCAAATATAATTAATAACCATGGTGGAAGTTTTTTTGACTTTTTAAACTGTAATTCACCCCCATATTGTAGTGTGTCTACCATCTATATCATGGAAAAATAATAAAAACCAACTAATGTCTATAAATAATGTTTCATATCTCCAAAATATCTCTCTAATTAAACCTGAAAAAATTCACAATATGATATTACCAAGGAAGGGATGTGTTACAAGGGATATGAAAATTCTACAACATCATATGTCTTATAACAATGAGGATTCCCTCAAATCAAACCTTGAGGAAAAAAAACCATTATAACATAGAAAAATATAAAATCGAATAACCATATAACAAACCAATCCAGGATCTTCATTAGAGAAGTGATAATCACACTAAAAATTGATGGAAATCCCTTTATCCTAAATAATCCAAGAGTCAAATGATGGCACATATAAAAGAATAAGATATAAGGAACATTAAAAAGGAATAATTATAAAATCCCAACCCATGGGATCCATGATGTATCTTATCCTCTAAACAACCCAAAAAGATAGAATATGAAAAATCCATATTTTAATCAACCACCCATGAGACAAGACATAGGGAAATGCATAAATTCACTATTATTAAATAGAATTTTAGTTATTGCACCACCTTCCATGCTCAAACCACCTTTGGAAACCACCAAACCTAAAATTGAAATTTAAAAGGTCATAATGGTTTTTATGATTACAATAGATAAATATCATAAAAATATCATCCCTATAAATCAAAACTAATGTCATGAAAATAAAATCAATGAAACCTGGAAATTCTCATGTGATGCCTCTCAAACTAAGAAAATTACATTAAAAAGAATGATTGTGAGTCATATAATAAAAATAAAAATCATAAAAACACATCAACTATCATTTTAACATCACTTGATATAGATAATAATCTTATTAAAACATATATACTAATGTGAATTACTCTAAAGAATGGCCAATTATATCGAACATAACATCTTGATAATTTAGAGAGAACTAAACTAATCAAGGTATCATCTTTTAATTCCACTGGATTTCTATATGTAAGGGAAGTTATAACACACACTCATGGCCCAATAAATAATAATTCTACAACTCCAACCCACTTTTAGTAATGTAAACACTAAAACCTAACAACTAATCAAGATAAATCTAAAAAAAATGAACACACCGGTAATATCTATTTGGAAAGGGGTCAGGCTGTGGTTCCAACCCACTTCCAACAAGACAACATCCACAAAATTTCAAAACATAATAAAATATCCTTTAGATTGGAACCTTACCACTATAGGAAGACCAAATCCGTAGATAACTACATCACAAAAAAATATATCCCAAATGTTAACTTTACACTCATTAATTTATAATCCTTTCAAAAGGGTTAATTAAATTTATGAAATTAAATGTTTTATACAATTCATTTCCACTAACCAATACATTTATATTTAAAAATGATTCATGCATTTTTGAAACAAAAAACCCACTTTCTTCTTTCGTTATGAAATCATTAAATTTTTTTCAACACACTCAAAAAATCATTTAACATCAAATTTAAAATTTTTAAAATATATATAGTTGAATTTTAAGAGAATATGATGAATGAAACACTTGGAAAAAAAATTTAAAGGTGATAAAAAATTATTTTCTTGTGAAAGGTGTAAGGTTACTGACTCAAAACATAATCTTAGCCGTACTAACCTATCATAATTCATAATAAAAAACAAGATTATCCCACAAATAAACTAAATTAACTGAAATTAAGAAATATGTAAATAATATGGATTAAATAATTCTAAATCATCTTAAAATTAAAATTAAAAGAGATAAACATTCTAGAAATGGAGAACCTCGAGAAATATGACCCCCAGCCCGTAGCTTCTCTCTAACTCAAGAATATCACATTATTCAACTATTATTCTTATGAAAAGGCACAAAACTCATGGTTTTTTCTCAATCCTTTCTAATATACTAGAGTAAAAGAAACTCAATAGCCTAATTATAATCCCTCAGATCCAGTAAATTCCTAAACAAAAAACTAGCATCCATAGATTGAATATCCAACCTTAAGGAATATTTTAAACTCCATGAGTGCATGTATTTTTAAACAAATAGGTCTTAAAAAATTGAAAATAAATAGAAAAAAGTAATCCAAATATCATGAAGACTAGATAGCTTATACTATCGCTCAAAGAGGACCTTCGTGATGAAGACAAGAGAAGCTTCCCAAAAAACCACTTTGGTACTATCTTGATTCATCTTCAACTATACTTAAGTAACATGTTAGATTAAACACACTAATGAGTCGACCCATAATTGATCCAATATCTTGGCCAATTTAAAGGAAACCTAAAATACTTCAGGACACTCCTAAACCTTTATTCATGACACTCTTCTATGGAACATTGACACCTTCTCATGATAATTTTAGAAAAATACCTTATCATATGAATCCTTTCTATTATTCAAAATTATTGCCTGGAAAATCTATATTTACATGTATTTATCACATAATTAAAAATTATCAATTTTTATTTGGAAAATTAAACCACACTCTAGAAGTTGGGAAATTGAAATCATACGACAAGATGAATTGATTCATACTTCATGGAATAATTTACCCAACATACCCAACCAATAACATTATCTCCTACAAAAATAAGCTACTAAATCACTCTCATTTCATTACACATTTTCTCATAAAACCAATAACCTTCTACCCACCAAAAAAATAAACCACACAATAAGACAAAAAATTATAATCACAAAATATACCTTATATGTACCCATAATGGAAGTAACAATTCTCCTTATATAATTTTAACCCCTTAAAGATATCCCAATAGGAACCTCAATGAACATTAGCTTAAAACATGAAATATTTTCATCAAATCCCACACATTTAAAACATTATAACTTAATAATGTAACAAAAATCTTATGAAATCCATTCAAACTAAATCCCTTTTTAAAAACCAACCCATTTTTGTAAAACACCCTCATCCCATTTAGTAAGACCAGTGTTAAAATAAAATCAATATTTATCAAAATAAAATATATGACATATTTATTAAAACATATTTCCAATAGTAAAATTATAATTTAGTATTTTTAAGAAAAAAACACTGAAAATCACTTCATGTACCATTGTATAACATCAAATGTGTTCAAAAAAATTGCATGCTCAAATTTAAATCATCTTTCCAGAAACATCTCATTTCATATTTAGAAAAAAATGATCACCCAATAGTCTAGAGTATTAAACTCATCATGAAGAAGAATATATTAATATTTTATCAATTACTACCTTTATAATTTCTAATATTGTGTAAAATCATTATATTATCCTAAATAAATTTTATACACACAAAGAATAAAATTTATAAGTCTCAATAAAATACATTCTTTGTATAATTACCAGATCTCTAGGGACCCAATATTGGGACCCTAATGGAATATGAAACATAATAAGCCCCATCCCAAATAATAAAATACTTAGTGATAACCCATTGTTTACTTGATGGAAAAATTAATACCACATTTTACTCTTCATTTTACTTCTCAAAAAACTAAATTCTCAAGGAATTATGTTTTAATGCCACATTAAAAAAAACTCATGTCAATTCAAAAAGATTATTGTTTCTTCTTACCTACCGTATATTAATAAATTTTAATTTAATATATATTTTCATATTGCATACGATATTTTATCCAAAAAAAATCATTATATAATTAATAATATTTCTGGTGGTAAATTTCTAGATTTGTATCAAATGTTTTTAAATGAATATTTATTTACCCAACCAGTGGTGGTTTTATTTTTTTATATGTTTTATTAAATTAAATAACGGAGTGGGTATGTTATAAATTGGAATGATTCGATAGTAAAAAATAATTTAATATATTTAAATCCTAATAAGAATAATTTTTTAACAAAATATTAAAAAATACAGACAATAATTTTTACATTGAAGAAATGAAGACACTCCCTTTATAGGGAAAATATTATTTGTGCATAAAATGAAATATTTTTAAATATATATTCATAAATAGGGAGTTTAATATCATATAATAAATTTTGAAACCCACTTTGTAGAATTGTATGTTTATTATATATTAACACCCAAAAAATAAAAAACAAGTTGATGTTTTTTGGTGTTTGATACATAAGGAAGATAGAGAATGATATAATAGTCAATGTAATTGAAAATATAAAGTAGGAATTATGTGTGTGGGGGGGTGGGGGGATCTTAAAATCTCTATATAATTTTCTAATTATTATTTTTGAGAGTATAGGAAATCATATATAGTGAATGGGACATGAAAAAATAATAAATGATATAAATATTGAGAGTTGAATAGGGGTTAATATTGGAGAGAATGGTTTCATGAGGGTCATAAAGAATTATGATTGAGGATAATATTAATGATAAATAAGGATTTATTAAATATACATCATAACAAAAACATATATATACATTATTTTAGTATTGATATGTATAGTTACATAAAATAGATTTTTTATTAAAAGCATGAAATTGATAAATTAATTCAACAAAATTAGATTTTTGGTATGGAAACAAGTAATGATATATTGAAAACAAGAAAAATGGTTTGTGAATCATTTAACTATAGAAATTTTAAAGAGAAATAAAATCTCAATAGACATTTTTAGTGATATTATTGTGATTAGAATAGGGGGATGCAATATTGGTTATTATAGATAACCATATGATGTCTATGAAATTTTAAAAAATAAAGGAGTATATATCCTCTCATTATATTTATTGTTTTTATATATAAATTAATTATAAAGACATCAAGCTGTTCTAATATCAATCATATTTGAAACTAATCCATGGGTTCTATGAAACTTTTCTTGGGTTACTTAGAATAATTATACATAATGATGATTATTGGAAATACTGATCATCTTTAAATAAATGGTTAATAAAAAATTATTTTCCAAATTTTTTATTAAAATGAAACCAAATTTAATAAATGAAATTCCCTTTTTAAATGAGTAAATTCCTCATTAAGAAATGATATTATAGAAAATTCATGTTCCATTTTGTTTTTTATGATTTTTATAAGTTATATCATGTTATATTTAAAAGAACATCATCCATCATTCATATTGATAATATAGACATTATAAATTGATGTTTTGATTAGTATATATATAGGGTTGTGATAAATCCATTTGACATAATGGAATCGATAACTCTAATATGTAGGATCATACCCTATATAGCCCATTTATCAAAGCATCCCCGGGAGGTAACATCACTTGGATTTTTCCATGACCTATGTGAAAGATTATTTAAATAACCAAATCACAATATAAAACATTTATGTTAGATTTTTGAACTCATAGAGATCATGTCCCAAACCATGTTTTCTAAACCACAATAAGAAAATCTCAAAATCAAAAACCTCACCCTTAGGGAATTCCCTGGTTTAATAAAGGTATAGGTATAAAGACCATAATAGTTTAAATTTTAGTATATTTTAATTTCATAAAAAATAAGGATAATAATTTTTTATTAGTTTATTATTGTTAAGTAAAATAGTTTTATTAAAATTATATTTTGGCACAATGAAACACAAATTTTATTTTTAGGGAAATAAATATTTTTAATCAAGAAACCCTTTGTAGCACCCCTAGTTTATGGTAAGTAACCATTTAATTGTAATTTTAATGTATATAAAGTTATTGGGTAACATTTTGGGGAGTTTTTAAGGTATTTGGGAAGGTTTTGGTGATTTTCAAAGGTCGCATGGGTTGAGTACGGTCAGTGAAAACTGCACAGAATATCTAGGAAAGAGTGCAGTAGGTTTAAGTGGATTTTGCATGGTTGGTGAATGATTTTTCAAATTATACAGGAGAACAAGGAAAGTTCCCCTTAAAGATGTATCAAGTGTATGGTTAGCGCATGGTATGTCTAACTATGTGGCTAAACCGTGCATTACTTTAAAAGTGGGGTTTTTAAAAAAATGAGGCTTGGTTGAGAATTGCACAAAACACCCAATTTTTGATCCCATGTATCCCTATCATTGGATTTTCTCTTATAAAAGGTGATAAAACCTTTTCCATTTCATCCTGGATGTGTTTCGAAGTGTTTTACTGGTTCTTTGAAGGCATATCTCTAATGGTAAGTCTCATTTCTTGGTAGTTTCTTGTTTTTTGTTAGATATACTTATATCTTTCTTCAGATTTCTTAGATTTAATTCTATTGTGGATAGATCTATGGTTTTTGTTACAAATAAGGCTGATATTTGACTTTTTTGATGTTAGGGGAATGATTCTAAGGAGTATTTCTGGGGTTTTCACCTAGATTTTGTGAGAGTTTGTACTGTCAGTTTTTTTATCCAAAACACTAAATATTGTTAGATTCACTATCAACTCATTTAACTAGAACATGAAATATTAATTTGAGATTAATTTTTTTTATTGAAATTTATTTTTATATTTTTTTGCGAAGCATGGTTGAAATACATTTTGTGATTATTTTTTGATTTTTGTGTAAATGTTGTATTATTGGGAAATAATCATTGTTATTAGATTTTAAAATGATGATTTCAAAAAAAAATTCTTGATTTTATATATAGAAATGGATTTTATAAAAATGGGTTTAAGAGAAAATAGTATTTATGGAAATTATTCTCAAAAGTGATGTATTTTAAGAGAATTTTCAATAAATTATTGAGTTTTATTGAAATGGTTTTTCCATTCCTAGTTGGAATGTTGTCAAAAATTGTTGGTTTGGAACTATTAACTTAAAAAGTTAAGATATATTTTAATTCCGGAAGGGTAATGGGAATGAATTACCAACATAAAAGGATTCAAATATGGTGTGATGTACCAAAATTAAAAGGGGATGTTGTCAAACATGATGTTCTGTAGTCAATGGTAACACCAATCTTGGGCGGTTGAGTTGTGTGTGTGGTTGTGGTATTTGTGTTGGGTCATGTGAAATCTATTGGGTTGTGCCAATATGAAATGGGTAAAATTGTTAATGGATTTTTTGGATGCATTCCATGTTAGTTTAGTTATGTGGGTAAACTAGTTGGTATGGATTACTTGGATTTTTGGTAATTGTTGAATTGTTTAATTGGTTTTATATAAACTATTTTATATAAATGTTCTAAGTTGTTATTGACTAGTGGTGTGAGTTGGGTAGTCATTTGGGGAGAAACTGCAGAGTATTATCACTTACCCCAACTTGTAACCTGGGTGATTTTGTATATGTTGTATTCATGGACACAGGTAAAAGAAAAACATCTCATTTCTTTTGTGGGACACTGTGATGCTTGGGTAGTTATGGAGCTAGAATATTGAACTTAACATAGAGCATTAAGGTAATTTTATTATGTCTTTAGTTTAGTTTTTTTAGTATACCTATTAGTACTTTGATTTATTTTTGGTATGGTTTTGTATTGTTCCATTTTATAGGATGTTGAATTATAATACATTGTTGACATAAAACATGTAGTGGTTTCTAGTAAGGACATGTTTGGATTCATATTTTAATTTTTAAGGAAAAATTAACCCCCAAATTTATTTAATATATTGGAATTTATTTTCAGCCTTTTGCATCGCGGGGATGTCCCTTATGGCGAAGTAGTACTTCAACCTTGATAGAAGCCAATGATGTGTTGCAGGATGTTACACGTGGTATGAGTTTGTTCAATATTTTGGTATCAGATATTAGTACAAAAGTAGACATTTATTCTCATTTTATTTGTTGATTTGGGATTCTATAGAAAAAGGATTGTCGGAACGTGAAATTTATAGCATAAAAATATATAGTTATCCTTTTTAGGATGAATTTCATGTTACTTTGGATTTGGGAACATAAGTGTTTTGGAGACACTTATAGAAGTGTGATCTCATTGTCGCATGTTTAACCATTGAGAAGGACATGAAATACATTATAGAAAGGAATTCCTAAAAAGATTTCATATCTCATTTGGGGTAATGATTTATGTATGGTATGAATGTGTAGATTTATGGAAAATACGGAAATTGTTTTCAAATGTATGATTTTGAAAAGAGAATGGTTGTGGCATTTTGGAAATGAGTCAACATTAAAAACATGGTGGAATTTTAAAAAATGATTAATCATGGGAAATGTTTAGTTTTGGAAATCGTTTTAGTGGTTGTTTCAATGTGATATAATTTAAAATTGTAATCCTTCAGTTTCTATAGAGTGATTTATATGGTTCTTCTATTATGTTGATTGAAATAGATTTGGGTAGGTGGTTAGAAACCAACCGTAGGAAGCTGCTGAAAATCTGTCTTCACTATAGTCCTAAGTGAACCAGTAGAGGGTTCATAGAATATGTAAATCATTTCATTATATGGAAAATGGGAATATAATGGACAAGTCCAGGCATGTTGACAATTTGGTTCAGTTTCAAAAAAACCTAATTCACCGATCTATTAGGGTGATTCAGAACCTGAAAAAGAGGAGGCATGGATGAATATGATGGATTTAATATTCCAATTCATAGGAACATAATAGGATTTGAATATAAAGTTAGAGAAATAAATTTTTGATGATATTTGACTTCAGTGGTGGGAGTCAATAGTCCAGGCTAAAGTGAACCATGATATGGCATGTGAATATTTCAAGGTACTGTTCAATGAAAAAATTTATCCTCTTACGTTCAGAATTCAATTCATTATATATTTCTTTTTCCTGAAGTAGGAAAACCTATTATTGAAATAATATGTTGATAAATTCTTGATTTTATTCCGTTTTTACCAGATGTTGTTGCTCATACATCGTTGAAGGTGCATATTTTTGAATCTGGGCTGAGGTAGGAAATTCATTCAAAGATTGTAGTACTTTATATAACAGATTATAGAGAGATGATAATATATCTATAGTGAATGAAATATATATATTTGGGGGATATGAGTAGATGATTTATTTTTATACCCATGATAAATGGTGGGAACTCTAATGCAGGGAGGAAGTGGAAGAGGGACACTTATTTCCAAAAGTATGGATAAGGATTAGAATCAGTCGACTTGATCAGTGAATCTTAGTCCAAATCCTAAGTGTAATCCATTATGTTACCAATGTGGCACTCTAATCTACATAATTTGAGAATGTATGACACAATGTACATCATTTCATAATTTCAATCAGATGGGATATGTTTACTGTTACTATTGCAGTGCTCTGAGGTAAGCTGTTTGTGACACATATCAGTGGTCATAGGCCTCTTATGATTCCATGGGACGAGGGAGCCTGCGTACCCCTCATGAAAATAATATATTTATACTTTGGGATTATAGAAACACCATTAATCCTCAAGAGGGACAATTTTAGTGGGGAATAAAGAGTAAATTGTGGCGAATTAACATATTTTTGGAGGTGAGAAATTTGTGATCAAGGATCAACCATTACCATAAAAAATGTGTGGTATGATTCTTATGAATTTTACCTTTATAAAAGAATTATTTTATATGATAGTTTATCATTATTTCATTTCTTATTTTTTTGTTGATTTGTTGGGTTTGAATTTGGAAATAATTCCTTCTGTTATGAATCTTCAAACACCTCGGGGTCAAAGAGTGTGTTAAGACATATTGTGTAGAGAAAGTCGTATAGTTGTCAATGGGGTTGAAGTGATATGAGAATTATAAGTCCTTGAGAAGGAAATATATCATATAATCTTAATTATGTATTTGTTGATGATGTTTAAGGTCCACTTATACTACAATGATTGAATGATTAATTTCAAAATTAAAGACGGTGTCGAGAATCTCTTTCGACGGTAGAAGAATGAAAATGTGGGTGAGAAAGGATTGTTGGAACAAGTTATTGTGATGATCTCATATAATTTATTGTATTTGTCTTTATAATCAACCTAATTTATTGAGATAGTCATTTTCCTCTAGTTTTTGATATGTTTTTGGATGTCATTTCAGAAAATTTCTTAGGGTTTCCCCCCATAAGAGAAGTGGAGCTTACGATGGTTCTCTATCAAGGGAGTAGTCCTATAACATTTCTTTATTACCTTATGTCACAAGTATAATAGAGGGAATTAATATAGAATCTATAAGATCTTGATATAAAATAGTTTATCCAGGCTATTACATCTCCTTGGGTGGAAACTATTTTTTTCGATAAAAAGGAGTATGGAACACTCTAGTTATGTATGGGTTATCATAAGATTAACCAAGTTTTGAAAAAGAATCGATATCCACTCCCATACATGGATTATTTGATCGATTAGTTGAGGGGATATCTATGGTTATCCAAAATTGACTTGTGATTAGGATATCATTAGTTGTTGGTACAAAAGGGGGATAACACAAAAATATCTTCAAAAGTAGATACATCCATTATGAGTTTATGGTAATTCCATTAGTTTGTAAAAATTCCCCCAACAAAATTCATTTCATAGATGAATCAAATATTTTAGAGATATATTATTTCTTTTGTGGTGGTTTTTTTGAAGTTGTATTAGTGTATTCAACGACAAGGGATGAGCATGAGAAACATCAGGTAACAATATTTTGAATATTGAGGGATCATAACTTATATGAAAAATTATAAAAATGTGTTTTATGTATACAAGGGGTATATTTTCATAGACATGTTATTTCTTAGAAAGGTGTTTTAGTAAATAAATAAATGATATATTCAGTTATCTCTTGATAACCTCTAAATAATGTTTTTGAGATAAGAAGATTCCTGGGTCTAGCTGGTTATTACTGACGCTTTATTCATGAATTATCACAATTATAATAACCAACGATATCCTTTACAATGAATAATGTTCCATTTAAATGGATTTAGTTATTTAAAAATTCTTTTTATGGGCCTAAGGGTCACCAAACATCAGCACCAATTTTTTTCCCAAACTAGGGAAAGAGTATATAGTGTATTGTATTGCATAGAGATTTGGGTTAGGGCATGTTCTCATACAAGGGGATCATTTGGTTGCATATGGATCATGTAAATTGATGTTTAATGAGAAGAACTACCCAATGCATGATTTGGCATTTTCAGATGTGGTGTATGCTTGAAAAAACATGGCATCATTATCTTTTCATATAAAAATTCACAGTTTTTACTAAAGATAAGAACATCAAGAAAATTTTCTCATAGAAAGATTTGAATTTGTGACAAAGGATATGGATGGAGTATCTCTAGATTTTTGACTTTGTCCTCATGTACACAATGCATTAGGGAACTTTGGTGGTAGTTTCATTATGAAAAAAGCATATTATTTAGTGGAAAAGGAAGCCTCATATCAGTGGTAGTTGATATCGATCATAGCTGACACACATTTGGAATGTGAAGACCGAGATATTATAAATTTTTTCTTTCCGATTTCGTTATTTCCTAATTTGGATTAATTTCATTGGCACAAAAGTCTAATTCAAAATGTTTTTCTATGAGGTTGAAACTCAATGGTGGGAAGAGGACTAACGACTGGAAACAAGATGGGTATTTAGTGTTGACATTAAAAAATTGGATGGATGTACCAATGGATTGTTATGAAAAACATCATATTGAATTCCATAAATTTAGATGGGTGGACTATCCAAGAATAAATAATATTTGTATGGTGTTGAAGGTGAAGTTTTTGTGGGAAGGTATGAAATGTAAGGTGGCTATGTTTTCATTGAGATACATGAATTGTTAGAAAGTCAAGGAAGAGTATCAAGGACCTGTAGGTATGTTACAACATTTACCAATACCTGTCTAATAATGGGAGTATATAGTGATGGATTTTGTTTAGGTCTCCTGAGAAAATTCATAAAAAATGATTCCATATGGGTGATTGAGGATCATATCACAAATTCAGCCTATTTCATCCATATTCATAAATATCCAATGGTAGAGGATCTGTCCAAAATCTATTTTTGTGAGGTGGTAAATATGAATAGTATTCCATTTTCAATTGTATTAGATGGAAAACAGAGTTTCACATCTTGTTTATATAAATCCTTATAGTAATCCTTTGGGACTTAATTGAGCATGAGCATGACTTATCATCCCTATACGGATAGAAAACCGAGTAGGATTATACAAATGTCGGAAGACATGTTGCATGTAGGTGTGACTGATATTGGTGGATCGTGGGAGGATCGCTTATCATTAGTAGATTTTTTTATAATAACAGTTTTTAGGCCTTAATACATATGTCTCTGTTTGAATCATTGTAGGGGTGGTTGTGTCATTCTGTAATTTGATGGGTGGAAATAGGTGAGATTTCATTGGGTAGGCGCAGACCTCTACAAGAGACTATGGAGAAGATTATGTTGATTAGGAATATAATGGAGATAGCTTAGAGTCATCATAAATCATATGAGTATCATTTTCAATGTCCTTTGTCCTTTGAGTTAGGTAATGCCGTTTTCGTGAGAATCCCTCATAGATTTGGACAACAACATTTTGGAAATCAGGGATAGATATCTCCCAAAAATATTTAGACTTTTTAGATACATGAACTTTTAGTAGAGGTGGAATATCGGTTTTCAGGTTACCCAAAGTTTAGTTTAGTGTACATTGTGTTTAATGCAACTCAGTTGATAAAATATCAGTGGGATACTAAACATGTATTTTGATGGGATCCTGTTGAGCTAGTGCCAGATGTTTCATTAGTTCACATGCCATTGCATAATGGTGACAGGAAAGAGAGAGTATTTTAGGGAAAACAAATCGATCTAGTCTGGGTTTTTTTGGAAACATTGTCAGTTTTAGGAGGAGACTTGGGAATGAGAAAAAAATGGCCGAGCAATGACCCGAGCACTTTCAGGAATGTGATAGTTTTCTAATTTCTATGGATGGGATGACCAATGAGTTGAGAATTTTGCACCACCAATTTGAGGTATGTGACCCTTTAATAATATTTTTAAATACTTACAGTGTTGGGGTAATTTTTTGGGGAGATTTCAATATTTTTAAAATGGTTTTGGGGAATTTCTAAGTGCATATGGTTAGTGAAAATTGTGTAGAATCTCCAGGAAACTAAGTTTCTAGGACTGTGGTCTTTGGGATTGTTGGTACACAATTTCTCTAACAATGTGGTAAAAACATGAGTGGTACCCCTTGATGTAGTATAAGGTGCATGGTTGGATCATAGTTTGTCTAACCATGTGGCAAAACCATGCATGAATTAAAAAATTGGGTTTTTTAAAAATAGGCATTGGTCGATATTTTCTTTAAAAACTCCATTATTGCTCCCAAGAAACCCAAAATTGGGATTTCCTCTTCTCCATGGTTAGATAACCATTCCCCTTTATTATAAAAGTTATTTAAATGGATTTACTAATTCTTTTAAGGTTTATATCCCATGATATGTCTCCTTTTGTGGTAGTTTCATGGTTTTCCTTTAATCTATTTTTCTCTCTCTCCCAGTTTCGTAGATCTAGTTCCATTACTGATATATCCAGGGTTTGTTTCCAATGAAAGTGATATTTGGACTTCTTGATGTTGTGGGAAGAATTATAAGTCACACTTTTAGAGCTTTCACTCAGATTTGTTGAGATTTTATGTCATTGTTCATTTTCCCCAAAACCGTAATGTTAGGTGAATTAACTCCCAACTCCCCTTGACAGTACAATAAGAATTATTTTAAAATTAGTTGTTTTTTTGGAATTTATTGAGAAAATATTGTTATAATTTTTTTTAAAATCCATTTTGTGATGAATGGTGGATTTAGGGGCGAAATGTGAAATTTTTGGGAAATATAGTTCATTGATGGATTTTAAAATTTTGATTTTAAAACAAGTTTCTTGATTTTATTTAAGGAAATTGATTTTAAAAAATTGGTTTCAATTAAAATGGTGATTTATTGAAATTATTCTTGGAATGGATGCATCGTAAGTTCATTTTCAATAAATGGTTATGTTTTATTAAAATGGGTTTGGAATGCTTGGTTTGGATGTTTTTGGAAATTGTTGGTTTGGAATTGTTGGATTAAACCATTAAGAATGATTTGAAATTTGGATTGGTAATGGAAATTATGTACCACCATCAATGGATTAGAATATGGAATGAAGTACCAAAATCAAAAGGGGATGGATTCATAAGTGATGTTCCCCCATAAATGGTAACATCAAGCTTGCGTGGTTGAGTTCTGTGTCAGCTTGAGCTGTTTCTGTTGGGTCTTGTGAAATGGGATGGATTTTTCCAATATGAAATGGGTAAAATGGTTAATTTATTTTTTGAATGAATTCCTTGAATGTTTAATTATCTGTTTAAACTAGGTGTTATGGATTTTTTGGCATGTTGGTAATCATTTAAATATTTTATTGGTTTTATATAAATTGATTTATATAAATGTGATGCCCTTTTATTTATTATTGGTTTGAGTAGGGAAGTAATTTGGGGACAACCTACTATGTATTATTACTCACCTGATACTTGGAACTTGGGTTATTTTGTAGATGTTGTATCATAGGACATAGCTAAAAGCAAAGCATCTTATTTAGTGGAACAACATGATGTTTGGGCAGTTTTGGAGATGGGGTATGTAGATTAGCATGGATCTGTGGAATTACAAAACCATGTCTTGAGTTTTTGGGAATTATTATTGGTATATTGATATGGGTTTGGTATGATATTTTATTTTTTTCATTTGGTATGAGGTAAAATTGTTATACATTGTTAACATGCAACATATAGTGGTTTTGTTAAGGATACATTTGGTTGGTTTCTTTTATTTTAATGTGAAAATTGTCCCCATATTTTTCTTTTATCTAGTGGCATTTACTGTAGGCCTTTGGCTCCTTTTGGATGTCTCCTAAGGCCAAGTAGCACTTCTGCCTCGACTCAGTCCAATAGAAAGGGTAGGATATTACAATATTTTTGATGAATTGAAGAATTTTTTAAATAAAATATATTCTAATAAAATATTATTATTATATATTATTATTATATATTATTTATTAAATATAAAGTATACTAAAATTTTATGATTTTAGAGGTAATTTTCAATAGATTATAAAATATGTTTCTATAAAAAACAATCCATTTTTCAATAAAATTTTATTTTTGACCAAAAAGTATAAATTATAATGTATATAAATATTTTTTTTGATAAAGAATATTATTTTCTAAATAAAAATGTTTAAATTATCCAATAGGGAATTTTTCATAATTTTATGAGATAGTTAAATTTTTGCGTAAAAATTAAATACCATATAATAATATTATATGTATTATGAAATCATAAAAACATAAAGTGATATAATAAATATTATAAAGAGTATCCACTACCAAAAATATGTTTCCCTTTCAAAATTATGTGTTTGGAGGTCATTTTATTAATTTTATAAACCCTTAATTAATCTTCCAAATTATATATTATATTTTAATGTTTTAGAACTAATTATTTATCAACATGACTCAGTTCTACATATGCAAGTGTATTATTTTATATCATTGAGTTAATATTGTTATATAGTAATTAAACTAACTTATACTTAGAAGAAACCATGGGGAAAAACCATTTTATAGTTTTTGGATAGGATTAATTTATTATATAGATTCCAAAATTGATGTTTATAAATTAATAATTAATTTTCATTTATTTTCATATAAAAACCCACATAACCTCTTTTTCCTCTTCAATAATAATCCTTAGAGAATGAAGTTACTCCACCCTGTCCTCTTTAAATCCCTCTCACGGTGTTTCAAAGCTCTTTATAATCTCTTATCAATCTTTTAGAATCACCCTCCCATGATAACTGATCTCTTCATTCTCCTCTTTATTCAAGAACCTTCTTCATATTATGCATTTTAATTCCTAATAGTTCAATTTGGAATATATTTTTAAACATACCTATTACGATAATTTTGATTTATAGGTTATGAGGGACCCATTTCAGTCTCATTATGTACTTCTATGAATATTTATGTACCCCGGTGATGCAGTAAAAACTTTTCTATGATTTTCCAGAGAAAACAATTACATAGTTAAGAACCATCCATATTTCTACTCAATTGTATTCAAATATATTTACCTACACTTAATTTATTGGGAATTCCATGTTTTAAACCCACAATCTTCAATAATAGGATTGGAAACAATGATATATAACCTTATGTCATAAGATCTATGTGGCTCACTTATTCACATACATAACATGACTGTGATGGGTGGTCCTAGAATTATATATCCCTACAATTCCTTGGGTAGTGTTTTTCACCTTAGATATGTATTGTATGGTTCACAGGGTGGTTACACTAATAACACTATGATATATATTTTTATTATTTATTTCAAATTATGTTTATGATTTCATGTTTTATGTTGTTTCCACATTCCTATGTTGCCTTTATGATATTAGGCTACATCATGATTTGATGATCATGTTTATCAATATCACTATTTTTATGTCACCTTGATATGCCTATTAATAAACATGAATTACTTCCATCATATTATATGTTGATTATTCTCTTATTGGTCCTTATTGATCACCCATTACTTATGTACATCCCCGGGTTATCCAATGTTATTTCAGTAGATTTATGGAATTTATGGGAATATTATGGAGGTCCAATTTATGTCTCTATATTTTGGTTTCACGTTATTAATACATATACCTAATTACCTAATGAAACTATGCCCCATGATCTTTTGGGATCGTATTAACTGTATAATTATGTAATAAATCATGAAATAATGTTTATTAATGATATGGGTTTTCATAGTTGGTATTAGTGAGAAAAACTATTTATTTTTGTGGATTTGGATTATAAAAACCTCCTAAAATCCTTAAGGATAAAACTTGACATAGGAAAACATCACTAAATTGTAGTAAGTTATAGAGTAAGTGGGTTTTTGGAAAATATATACCTGTATAGATAACATAAGTTGATGTGGAATTAGAAAAGTTATACATATGGTTAATAACCCAAAAAAGGGAGAATTGGGCTTAACTCAATCATCACTATGTCTATAATAAAGAGGCCTTATTGTACAGCTATTTGGACACTCCTAGGAGATATTATTTGTTAAATTGAAAATAATATTATTAAACATAATAATTTGAACAAAATTGAACTTAATAATTTATATTAGGAAATTTATATTGAATAACTTAGATTGGTACCTATAAATTCATCGGTTAAGGAATATATATCATTTTTGAGGTATCCCTTCAATGTTAATAGTTTCATTTTTATGTGTTTAGAAGTTAAAAATTTAAAATCCCTAAGACTATTTTGAAAGAAAATAATGATTAGAACAAGAATTAAATAGTGACAGGTAGGCTACCATCCACTGTTCTACACATTCCTTCATATCATGCTTATTTAGTATAAATATTAAAACACAATTATAAATCAGGTTAGTATAACTATCAGTTAAAATGGAAATGGGTAAATTAATACATCACATGTGTATAAGTCATCCCTAGTCAATATTTTCTATCTTAACTTCCTAAAAAACATTATGATATAACCTTTTTGAAAAAATTGATGTTATTATAGGCATGGATTGAATTTTCTTTTATAGATCCAATATAAATTTCTGAGAGAATGAAATCACCCTTTATATAGATAATCACCCACAGATTCTATACAATTTAATGTTTGAGGATGAATCTCCTTTGGAATAATCATATCAATAAAGGATATTATTTCATTATGCGAAATAATATCTATATCAAATTATTGACATCAAGGAAAAGACCATCATTTATGAAATTCCATTTGTAGGGGAATTCATTGATATACTTCCCAATAAATTTTATTGTCTTCCTTTAAGTCGAGAGATTGGGTTCTCAATATGACTTACACTCAAATCTATCATAATATACAAGAATCTATATATAATGGACACCATTGAACTTCAATATCTCCAAAATAAATTATAAGAGAATATGGATAAATAGTTTATACAACCAAGTGGTTCACCATAGGGTGCATCAGTCAAATTTTTCAAGAATATGGTGGGTTAATGTGACTCTACATTGATTATCTCAAACATACAAAAGAATGATAAAAAATAAGTATCTTATTCTATGGATTGATTAATTTTTAAATATTATATATTGATCCCAATATTTCACTATGGACAATCTTTGAATATGACATTATTATGTTATCTTCTTGATATTGGATATCCATAAGATTGATTTATGTACTTGGTATATGAACACAAAGTTCATGTTGATGCCATTTGAACTCACTAGTACTCCAAAAATACTCATAGACATAATGAATATTATTTTTAACGAATATGTTTTTATTTTTAAGTCATTATAGGTAATATTATTATATAATCCAAAATTAAGGAGGATCATGAAGAGTATATATATGTATCATTAAAGTCCTCGTGGAAATAATTGGTGGATGAAAATTATAGTAAATGTTACTTTTGGATGGAGCAAGTTACATTTGTATGGATTGTTATAAAAAACAAATGGATAAATTTGGATCCTTCAAAACTAGAGGAAATTGAACAATGGATCTAACCAACCATTATTATGGAACTGCATATTTTACGTGGAATAACTGGGTACTATCTATGATTTTGTGAGAAACACATCATGAATATCAATTCCAATAACTAATATAACTTGGTAGATGGTGATTTATGTATGGAATGAGTAATGGAAAGAATTAATTAAAGAGCTAAAAAAGTGGATAATCTTTACACATGTTCTCACATTTCCCACAGGTGGGGAAGGTTTTTTGATCTTAAATGATGTAAAAAAAATGATAAGTTTGTGTACTCATTCAAGATTAAAAAGTGATATATTATGCCTCCCTCGAATTAAATATCCAAGGATATAATTACACAACATATGATCTAGAATTGGCTTTAGTGATATAGAAACTGATGATTTGGATACATTTTATATATAAGGATAATTGTGATATATATTAAAATCATAAATTCTTAAATTATATATTCAAACAAAATTAGATCAATGTGTTCAAATAAAGGTGGTTCGATATGATCTTGTATAATGATTGTTCATTCCATTACCATCCTAGGAAGCTGAACAAAGTGGTACATGCTATGAGTAGAAAGGACCATGAAACCCTATCCATGTAATAATTACAGGGGATACAATAATTTTGGACATACATAGGATGGATTTGGGAATAATAAAAGGATATTGATTTTACCTTAATTAAATGAAAACTCGACCATCTATTCTTGAGAGTATCGGTTCGGATAAGGAGGATAATGAGTTGATACAGAAAATGGATGTGAATCTTCTGGAGGTCAACTTTTCAAAATACGGAGTTATAAGTTTTAGAATCAAAATAAGTCTCCCATAAATACCACAACAAAATATTGAAAATTTGGAAGATGAACATATCTCATACTTTTCTATTTATCCAAAAAATACCAAGACATAATGATTTTTGATGGAAAAATTCTTGTGGGTTAAGATGAAGAGGGAGATTGATTTTTTTTATCACGATGCTTGGTGTGCCAACAAGTCATGGTTCAAAAGATATAAATCCAAGGGTATGATGAAACTACATTTTATATCATTATGGAAATGGGAAAAAGTAACCATAGATTTCAATATAGGAACCCCTAGTACACTTAAATCCAATAACACCATCCATGTGGCAGTTGATCGCCTTCCCAAGTTATCACATTCAGTGATATCATGGAATATTTCTCTCTCAACCAACTAACCAATATATTCATTTGGGATGATGCAACATTGCATGGAGTTTTGATCACTATTGTATCTGATCAACATACAAGGTTTTCCTTGTTGGTTTGTAGAATCCTTCAGAAATCAACAGATATATAACTGATCTTTGACAATACATATCACCCTCAAATGGATGGAGAGTCTACAAGAACTATTGATACTCTAGAGGATATTCTGAGATCAATTTTGAGGTATTTCAAAGGTTTTTGGGATCTGTACCTCTTTTTGGTGAATTGATCATATAACATAAGTTTTTATTATAACATTTAATTGATATCTTCTAAGGATTTGTATGAGTAGATGTGTCAAACTCCAACACACTGGGATGTCATTATGGAGTAGAAGATAATGGGACCTGACATCATCCAAGAGATATTAGAGAAGTTTCAATCCATTTAAAATCATATCATATAAACCAAAATTAAATTGAAAATATACACAGAAAATTGTCAATGAGACATGGGGGTTCATTTAAAAGATAAAGTGTTCCTTCATAAATCTCCAATAAAGAAATTTTTGAGTTTTGGGAAAAAGGGAAGTCTTAGTCCAAGATACATCTCCCCCTTAGATATCATTAATCACATTGGAGTAGTGGATTATTGATTAGCTCTCATACTTATATGATCACAAGTACATGATGTGTTATATGTATCCTTCTTAAATAAGTACATATCAGACCCCTCACATGCACTAAATATATAGTTGGAACTTTTAGATAATTATACGTCATATAAAGAGCATCCGTTGAAGATCAGAGATCATAGAGACAAGGTCCCACCAAAAAATAATCTGGTGAAATTACTACAGAGGAACAAAATATTTGGAGAAGTGAATTACAAATAGTAATAAGTTATGAAATAGAAGTACCCTCATCTATTTTAGTGATTGAATTAAATTTCAAACAAAAAAAAATTGAAGGTGGGAATTATGTAATGATTTTAAAAATTGTAAACTAAATTCCATTTTTAAATGTGTAATGTTTTTATTAATAAATAAAATTATTGAAAATACAAGCACATATATAATCAATTTATACAATTATAAGTTATATCACGACGCTTTTGAAATTGCATTAGGATTCACTACCATTGATAATATAGTTTTTATACAACGATGATATGATTAGTATATATATATAGATTTTCAAAATATCAATTTGATGTAGAAAAAGGAAGTGATTACCTCAACCGGAAGGATCATACTTTATGATGCCCATTTATCAAAGCTTCCACATTAGATAACATAAAGGTGATTTTTTATTGACTAATACTAAGCAGATATTTTCTAAATAAGTCATGAGTAAAACCATTTATGAGATATTTTTTAGCTCACTAAGATCATTACCTAATCCATGTCCACCAAACCACCCTAATAAAATATCACCATCACACACCTTACCTTTAGGGAATTTATTAGTGTAATAAACATATATATATTTAGTCCCTAACAATTTAGATTTTTATATTTTTTTATTTACTGACAAAATAATTATAATATTTCTCTTTTATTTCTATATAATGTCAAAATAATTAATTTTTAAAAATATTTGATTTTGATATAATGAAACAAAAATTGTATTTTAGAGAAGTATATAGTTTCAAAAATGACTCTCTTTTGGATGAAATCAAGAATTTTAAAAATATTTTATATTTTAATAAAATATCATTTTAAATAATATTTTTTAAATATTAATATAATATTAAATTATAAATTAAAATGTAACTGATATAAGTGTCTCAAAAATATAATTGTCCAAGAAGCAGTATTTTTCCAAAATTTTGGATTTTTATTTAAAACTATAAATTATTATATTTAATAGTTTATTTTTTTAATATAATTATAGTTTTTTTAATCATAACATCAAAATTATTCAATGGTGATTTTTTGTTAATTTTTTGAGACAGTAATTTTTTTTTGTATAAATCTAATATATTAGAAGGATAATGTTGTATTATGAAATTATAAAATAAAAAAAGTAGAGTAATAAATACTAGAAATATTATCCATTAACCAAATTATGTTTCAAAAATAAAATATCTTTATGAATTTATTTAATTAATTTTAGTAACCCTTAATTAATCCTGCAAAATCTATATTATATTTCAATGTTTTAAAATTGTTTTTTACAAACATAACCCACTTCCACATCTCCAGGGGTATTATTTAAATTATTAATATTATTATCCTTATACAATAATAAAATATACACATCTTTAATAGAGAACAAGGGAAAATGCATGGGACCATTTGTTGTTTGTCTTAATTAATCGTATAGATTTCAAAACATGTGTTTTTTAATTAATAAAGAATTGTCATCTCTTTCATTATAAAAACACACTCAGAAACCCTTTTTATTGAATAAAAACCATAGAATAATTTATTCATAATTTTCTCCACTATATTTATCCCTAAAAATTAGTTCCAATGATATTAATATGCTATTACAAAGCTTTTAGAAGTTCCCTCTCAAAGCAAGGGATCCTCTCTTAGTCCATTATATTCAAGAATCATATTTTTATTATTCATTTATATTTAAAAATTTTCATGTTCGAATATGTTTTTACACATCCATATTACTAAAATATTTATTTCCATGTAATGATAAACCATATTCAATATCATTAATCCGTTCCATTAATATTCATATACCCATGTTATGCTGCTTAAATTTTCCAGCAATTTTCCTCGCCAAACATTTGTTTAGTGGATACTTTTCCCCATTTCCATTCATGGGTATTCACCTAGTTATACCAACCCTTCATTTATTTGGTAATTCCATGTATATAACCCAAAATCATTAATAGTGGGATTAAAAGTGATGAAATAGACCATTATGTTGTATGCTCATTGTGGAAAACATATTGACATATATGATATGAATGTAGAAGCTAGGCCATATTTTATATATCTCTCCAACACATTTGGTAATGTTTTTATATCATGATATTACATGTAAGGTTCATGAGACATTACCCTAAGAACACTATTTTATGATTCTTTGGTGGTTGTACTAAAAGTATTCTTACGATGCCACGTTTTATTTTGTTTTCAAATTCCTATGTTTTTTATTTTATCATCTTACATCATGTTTTGATGATCAAGTTTATGATTCGAACCCTTTTATACCACAATGCCAATCCTATTGAAAATCACGAATTACTTCAATCATGTTATGATTTAATTTTTCTCTTACCTTTCTTTATAGCTCACCCCTTTCTTTTGTATATCCCTAGTTTATCCCATGCAGTTTTAGAACTGGAATGGAATTTGAGAGAAAGTCTTGGAGTTTTAGTTTATGCCTGTGTATATTTGTCACACGTTGTTCAACTATATATCTAATTACCCAAATAAAATAGGCTTTAAAATATTATGAGATTGTATTAAGTGTATCCTTATATAAGAAATCATGAAATAAAGTTCATCAAAATATGGGTTTTCATATGGATGATATGTTAAGGGATTACTCTCTTGAATTATATGTGTGATTGGGAACTTTTTTCAAATAAGTTGAGTTCTCACACAATTTTAACTTTAATTTGAGCATCTAAATGGTTACATATGAGACTCTATATAAAAATATATTTTACTTTCACATATTTGGAAAATTTTAGTGGGATAAAAATAATATATGTGTAAATTATTCATGATGTAGAAAAGATGACTTGATTCATCCAAATAAATATTTTTTTTGTATGATTTAGATATAATATTCATTCTAATAATCATGGAAAAGATTTTTAATTCATGTTGGGGGACAATATAATTATAAATATATGACCATGAAAGGGATTAATGAGGTATTCATTGAAATGGATGCTCAGAATAAGTTATATTAGATATTTTGAAACATGTGTTAGAAATATTTTGTAGTTGTCATATCTTTATAGGATTCCTAAAACATTCAAGGTATATTATGTCGAACATTTCTCTCTTCAAATGAATTATATTCTGAAACTAACACACATATGTAATAATAATGTAGAATGATTATAAAATTTTATAACATATGATGAATGATAAGTACATTTACATTATTGGATACTTATGTTTTATAAAATTAGGGAACTAAATATTTGAAAAATATATGGAGAAATCGTAAATTTAAGTTGAAATAAATAGATATTTGTTAAATGTTGAGTATACTTTTATTTAAATAAATTATAATTTATATACTATAAAAGGTTTTTTTTGTTTTTAAATTCATGTTTCCTCATAAGAAATATTTTTTATCTATATTTTCCTACTTATTTACCCACCTTACTTTTATGATATTCTAAAATTATTCTTCATATATCTCCATATTATTTAGAAATTTCCCCCATTTCTTTTTATAAATAAACACCACAATGCCCATTTCTATTCATATTAAAGCAATGTATATTATTTATATTTAAATGTTTGTATATATTTCACTTTAATAATTATCAATTGAATTATAATTATTTTCATGTGTTAATTGGTTGCCTTTAAAATGAGGAAGAAAAAAACATAAAAGTTCTTTTCTCATTTTTTATATTTACTTAGTATTAAAAAAAATTATTTTCTTCCCTATATATTAATAAATATTCATCATTTTACTCTATATTAATGGTTTAATGAGATGATATTTTACAGTTCACCATTAAAATTAATTCGTGATCTCTTTAATTATTTAATTGATTTTATAAAAATATATTATTTCTAAATGTAGTGATAATGAATTATTATTTTCCCATGGTGATGGGAAATTAGATTAGATTAAATATATTATAAATATAAATTAATATTATACCTCATGATTATTGTGATATTGTATAGTGATATTAATTTAAATCATCTAATAATAACAAACAAATTATTTGCAACATAGGATATCTGATGACCATGAAACCGTGATTTAATATTTCGGGACCACTAATTATTTATGAAGTATCATAAAACCTCATTAGCTAAAGGAATATGTGTGTTAAAGGGATAAAGAGAGAGAGGGAGGGAGAAAAATCACGAGTTATGGTTTTTTACACCCACATGTATGTTATAACGAGGATTGGGCCATCATATATAACACTTATCCATAAAATGAAATTGATTCTTGAATTTTATGTGTTCCATAATTAATTGTTTTTATTCTTAAAATAACTAATTTTCAAATTGAAATATATTATTTAAAATACAAATGACCATTAATTCATCAATCACATGAAAAATTAATGTAATATAACATACACTCTAATTAAAAACCATCTTATGATGTTGTAGTCAACTAATATAATAGAATGAAATGATATTTAGATGAAATAATAATATATATTATTCTTATTTGGGATATATATATATATAATTACTATTTTTTTAGTATTAAATATCTTCAATATTTTCATAATTTGACAACTTTGTATGTTTTGTATCAATGTTATTGTGAATATTATATTTATAAAGGGAAACCTAACTAGAAATGAATACTTAGATATATATATATATATATATAAATAAACCATTAAAATAATATTCAATAATACATATTTTATTGTCACAGGTAAATATTCAACACTTGAGATGATTTCAGTAAGTGTTTTTTTAATGAGATTTATATCCCCTATGAGAATCAGATATAAGAATCCCATTAACTTGAATTAATTTATTTATAAAAAATTTCATCGCCACACCACGTACAGAAATACTAATAAATTATAACTCATTTATATGGTTATTTTCAACAAATAAATTTTATTATTAATACATCAAAATTTATTTATATGTTTATTATAATAATAAAACCACTGGTTTAGGTTGGGGAAAATTATATTCATCACAATACTTTGGATACATATGATTTACGTAGAATAATATATACCGTTAAAATAATATAAATATGTTGTATTAAATATTTTATTTCTATTTATGAAATAACTGTATTAAACCCATCATTTTTCCTTGATTATGGTCTAGATATCCCAAATTTTAACTCATGGGGATTTTTTAAAACATTTCCATGTAACAAAAAATAAATAAACATATAGTTTTTATATGTTTATTTTTATTGGATTTGGTTTTTGATTGTGGGAGAACAAAACTAAAACAACAATGAAATGAATTTTATTACTATCCTGAGATAAATATATACGGAAATGTGATTATCCATATTGTAAAATTTATTTTTTTATAATTTTTTAATTATATTATTTTAGTTTAAATAGAAAATTTTGTAAGTATATATACGGATTTATTAATAGAAGTATAATGAGAGTATATTGGTATCTAAATAATTTTTGGTATTTGTGACAATCGGGTCCCAGTGACAGCACAACCACCCTGCCTTAACATGGCCGTCGGGTCCTGGCCCACCATGTACCACCAGTTGCCCCGCAGACACATGGGGCCCACCCCAGGGTCCACCCACGTACCTGAATGGGTCACCTGACTAATGATAGTCCCCACAGGCCAACACATGTCCTTTCCAGTGTGCTTTGTCCTCACTCACACACATCTTGGGAAACTTCCCAGAAGGTCAACCATCCTGATCACTACTCCAGGCCAAGCACGCTTAACTGTGGAGTTCTAATCAAACAGTCTCCCGAAAAGGAAGGTGCACCTTGTTGACATGAGCCATATCATTTATTCATTTAACCCTTTATCATTTGGTGATGTTACAATCCCCCCCCCCCTTAGAGCACAACGCCCTCGTTGTGGGCCCTACATCTCAACCCAGGGAGTGCACCGCGCAATTAAGGCTGGGTTCCTCCTCTGATACCAAATGTGACAACCGAGCCCCGGTGACAGCACAGCCACCCCGCCTTAACATGGCCGTCGGGTCCTGGCCCACCATGTACCACCAGTTGCCCCACAGACACATTGCGCCCACCCCAGGGTCCACCCACGTGCCTGAACGGGTCATCTGACTAATGATAGTCCCCACAGACCAACACATGTCCTTTCTATTGTGCTTTGTCCTCACTCACACACATCCTGGGAAACTTCCCAGAAGGTCACCCATCCTGATCACTACTCCAGGCCAAGCACCCTTAACTGTGGAGTTGTAATCAGACAGGCTCCCGAAAAAGAAGGTGCACCTTGTTGACATGAGTCATATCATTTGGTCATTTAACCCTTTATCATTTGGGGATGTTACCGTATTTATAAAGTTGTCAATTAAAATAAAAAATTATGTTTTAGGAATGATATTTATTTTCTACATGGTTTGGATCAAATGAGTAAAAAATGAAGGCTTAAAATTATTCATGGCCACAATTCATGATTCCAAAATCATGTATTTTATTCAAGAGATAAATATATTTATGTACAGTCTCATGTACACTAAGCCCAATCATACTAAAAAATGCATTCCTTCAATAACCAAAACCCAGTTATATTTCACTCCCCTATAATAATTTATTTTATTTTCTATGAGTCTAATATATGATCCCCACTCCCCCTCTTATCTATGACATTGATTTGTGTCTATGGGATATTTATTGTTGGTGGTTCATTTTTTAATTGAAAGAAAAAATTATTATTCATTACATCATGTTTTCATTTTTAGTATTTAATTTTTAGAGAATAATATAGGTATTTTGGTTGGATATTTTCATTAGATAATAAATTAAACCTCTTAGTTCCTTGTTATTTTTCTCAAAGTTATTCAGGAATGATTATGGGAGATGAAAATTCCTTATTTGATTTGTTATCAGAAAATTACTATTCATTGAGTTTTTTCTATGATATTAATATATATTTTTGTCAGCTAGTTTAAAACAATTTATGGTGTTTCTTATGGCCTGGTTTACATTTTATTAATATTGGTCATCATGAACAATGAGAATTCACTAGGACTAAATACATCAATTCTTAAGAATTTTCATTTATCCATTAAAAATCATGGAAACCTATCTTATTAAATGATAAGATCACTATAAAAAATTCACAAACAAGTTAAAGCATAAATATAGTCATAATAACCATGTTTTATAGGGTTCAATACTCAAAATGAGGAGTTATATCCTAGACATCATTCAATAAAACATTTCATCATGAAATCCATTAGAATCACCATGTAAATTATAAATGAGATGGGATTATCCTTAACTCTATGAAAGAAAATTGGTATCTTGACATGTTTAATTTTCACAAACACAAATAATGTTATCAAGTTTTAATCTAAACTACATTAGAGTCTTAACTATGCATATAACTCTATCATATCATTATTGCTATTCTTCCTCATGTTCCTCCTCTTCCTCTACTCTTTTCGCTTCTTTATCACCACTTCTATAAATAAAGAGAATTAATTGTATTATTTAATTTAATTATTTTAAATTTTCACACAAAAGTTCTTTACACATCCTATTAATATTTTAAATTTTAATTCTCACATGTTTTTAGTGATAACATCCACTTGATCCATTTTATATACTTTTATATCATTTAGATCTATCTATGGATCCACCATTGGATATTATTAAGGGAATTAAAGGAAAAGATTTTTTTCTCATAAATATCCATGTGATACAAATGAATAGTATTTTAATTCTATATTTCTCCATCTTCATGTCCTCACACATTCTATTATAGTGTAGTAAATCAGTTTTTTTGAAACTTCTTGAAAACTGCCTCAACCATTAGGATTTAACAATATACAATATAATCTGATTATATATTAATTATAATCCATATAGGAACAAAATTTCAATGGAATAAACTCTTTATCAATATACAATATTGTTTACTCCTATGGTGCTTGAAATATACTTCGATTCGAGATAAATCAAAATATTATATCCTCCTAATGATTTGATCTATATGAAATAGTTTAGAAAATTCATTCTTAGATTGAATGTACTAATACTCATGACTGGTTATGATATTATGTGACACATTGACCTCTATAATGAAACTACATAATTATACTTATTTTAATTGAACTTTTCATTCATTATCCTTGTGACATGGGCTACACCAGTGCGTTGTGATTCCCTTGAAACTCTAATACAGAAGAGAACCAATTTAACACTGTCCCCTCATTGAAATTTTATTTAATTAAAATTATGAATAGTTTAAAACAACATTATATTAAAAAATAAACCATGAAATGAATCCATAGGTTAAAATAATATTTACTCTTACATTTGAATATTTTTCAAATATACAACTTTGATTGTAGTATAACACCATAAAATGTGGAATGCTTTCATTTATATCACCAAAACTTTAAAAAAATTATATCTTTCTAAATACTAATAGCTATAAATAACATAAAATCACTCCCAAACCATAGAATAATATTCTCCTAAAAAATGTATTGAAAATAAAATAACTAATTATAATCAAATCTGTATTATATCTTCTAATATTCTTAATCCCTTCAAATACAATACAATTCCTTGTAATCCTTCTCTGTATCGTAAAATCAACATCTTTATTAACATTATATTGGTCAAAAAATGTCTACTATATATTCTTTTATCAACTATTGGATACAAATAACTTTTTTAGCATAGAACACTTATCTATGAATAATCATTCACCAATTCTATGTCTATGTGAGTGAACTTAGTGTAAGAAAATTAAACATTGTATAATAATGCATGAAATCAATTAAAGTGACATATATAAACTTATTTACTAATTATTATACCAATAATTATTTACATCCTAAATTTTTTACACACTCTCAAAACTATTATTTTAATCCATTCATAACATATGTTTCTATACATTTTGTATAATATTGTAATAATATTTCAAAAAATTATTTAACTCACACATTGACCGTGATTTCAAAAAATTAAACTTTAAGAAAATCACCATAAATATATTTTACCATTAGGTAAAGACATATTGTTTGAATTTATGTTGTTCTTATCCACCATTAACATTAAAAATGGAATGATAAAAAGAGAGGGGAAAGAATCACCATATTATAACCCTGAATGAATTGATTATCAGCTACCATAATCAACCTCATTATATGAAATGAAACCATCAATAATTTCTTTGTAACCATATATTATATTTTCTATCTGGTTGGAATAAGATCGAGCGTTAGAACTATTTTCTCAAAAAACACCTAAATAGAGAGATATTTGATATTAATTTTCATTGAACATGAATACTAACCCATATTTCTGGAATGATTTGTAGCATGTGTATTATCACATATCATGTGTAGTGGTAACATTACATTCACCATGGGATCCACTTATTGAAAATTCAACCACCTGGATTGGGTTATCATTTGAGTTGAAGAAATTTACTCATTCTCGATAGTACTCAATGTCACAAAATCATCCTTCTATGTGTTTTTTGACACAAAACATAATCCTCGAAAGATAAATCAATAAAATTTTGATCCTCTATCATCCAAAATTCCATCCCAATCAATATCTTTATATATCTGTAGAAGAATAATCCCATTTATGTTATATTTCATACTTTAATTCAGGGTGTCTTTGATGTATTTTATAATTCTCTTAACATGAAAAATATAACTTTAATTTTGTTAACTCTAAAATAAATCATATTGTTTAATATTATACAGAATAATCATTAATGAAGTTATCTTGTCCTGTAAACTCCTAATAATTTTTCTAAACTCTCTTGAATAAACCTTCATTCACTCAAAAACCTTTCACATCTTGGTTCCCATATATTTCTTCGGAAAAAATAGCTTGAAATACCTCATTATAAAATTATATTTTTTGGGGCATACTTTTCATGAGAATGAAAAATACGACCCTTCACCCGAGAAATTTGAAAACCCAAGAACTACTTCATATTGCCTGTCATAGACATTTAAATATATTCTTCACCTCAAAATATGATTATCCAAAATTAAAAAAAATCATTTTTATAAAATATAATATCATCAATATAAACTATAACTATTATAGTTACCACCTTATCATATTTAATATAGATACTGGTTCACTCTCTTCCCTTCATGAATTTCAGTGCTTTCAAGCATGAATTCATCAAATATACCTTTCCCTTGGGGAATTCATAAAGATGTAAATTTAAAATTTCAACTTTGAAATGTAACATTAATCTTTTAAAAGAATGAATACATCAAGATCCACAATGATCACTTCCTATTAAAATTATCCATTGAGGAAGACTGACATTACATCTATTTGGAAGATCATGTTTAACCCATTATCTACTGAAGTATGAAATATTCTAAAGGTGTCAAGCCTAAAGGCCAATGAGAATGTCTGATAAAAATCAATTCATTCAGCATATAGATATTTTTTTTACCTGAGCCTTTCCATGTTTCTCATAAACTATAATTTATTATTCTACTTTTTGTGGGATAATAAATTTATTCCAATGAAATAATTCATTTTATCTTGGCTACCAACCCCAAGTGAAATTCTACTCAATTAAATTGAACTGTTCATTTAAATCATTATTCCATTTTTGATACCCTAAATTTTCTATCACATATTTTGGATCAACATAAATTAGAAATAAGGTATGATACAATTTCCCCAATGTTATCCAAATTTGAATTTATTTTTCTCAATCACAAATTATATTTTGAACCTCCACCAACATCATCATCCTTAAATGATTTGAAAATGTATTTCCATAACCTATATTAATAGAGTAATCATCACCCACAACATGTAATTCAAATAAATTATAATTATTTTCAAAATATCCATCCCACTTATCAAGAAATTATAATTCAGCATCTTCATAGATGGATCCTGGTTCATGATGTGTGACATCATTCCCTGAATATTATGAATCATTTATACAATCACTAAACAATATAATATCATAATATTTATTTCAGAAAGGACATCCTCATATATTTAGAGTATAACCAAGGAATACATGTTCAACACATCATTAATTGAAATTCCCCAAATTATTACCTTTTACCTTGATAATGTAAGGGATTCCATATAGACTAAATTATTTAAATGATGTTTTTTAATATATATATAATATAACATCATATCTTATTGGGGTCACTAGATTTTATTAATACAAACCATTATATTAAATAATTTCCTCCAAAAAATAAATAAGTATCATTGTATATGAATATATTTTTACCCATTTCCACTAAACACCCATTCCCAACACTATATTTGTTTGTGGTATAAATTTTTCTAAATTCATGATGAATATCTACTTTTTAAATATATTTTATGAAATTTATACTAGTGAATTAAACATGGTTTTCCATACATAACTTCTTTATGGAGAAACAAAAATCTATTTCTACACATATTTCTAGAATCAGAAACATATTCAGTGCCTATGAATTGTGTTTCATAAAATTTTTGAACATAATTAGATTAAATGAATATAAAATATAATTAAAATAATTATCTTCATTAGTTTATTTCTCAATAAAGGTGACACAAACATTATAATCAACGATTCATAATGGGTGAGATGTTTCAATCTCTTATTTCTTATGTAAATAATTAACAATAATCTCCTTTTAGATGTCGATAAAATATAATATATTTCCATATTATTTATCAATATAATAAATAAATAATTTCATAGTGTATGGTTAATCAAATTATTTTGTCCAATGTGGATAATTCATTGATTATATAACATATTTTATTTAATCATGATTATGTAACAGGAATTCTTAGTATCAAAAAATGAAAACTTGTTCTCATTTGTTAAATATACCTTTATAAAAAGACATAAATTTTTTAAAATAATCACAAGAATTTTGTTTTAATGAATAATTACATAAGTTAATTCATCAGACAACTAAGAAACTCCAAAAAATTTACAGTTGTAACGTCCCAGCCCAGCTTACCATTGAACCAGTGGCCGGACCGGTTGGACACATTGCCTCAGGTGCATCTCCCCGTATGCCAGAGGCTGCCGACTAGAAGCGAGGGTCTTGGGAGGTGATAGTGGGGAGACTATACCCTCATATCAGAGTATCGTAGTGGTATTATAAGAGTAAATAATGTTTAGTAGAGGAAGAAGTAAACAATTGAAAGACATCAGTGATAGACAGAATAATATCCATTTTATAAAAGGTTGAAAACGCTAGTTACAATTCATGTATGTACAAATGATGATACATTTATAAAATCATGAAACATTACAACATGATTTACAAAGAATAAAAAATGAAAATATAGCAAAGCCATATGGAAAATCTCCTGAGCATCCCAAGATCCTGCTTGCTCCTCTGCTCCTAACTCCTCAGGTACAACCAGCACAGTACACAACCTAGGTCATGCAAGCAAGATGGTCTACTCAGGTACCCCAGTGCAATGGCAGCCCTAGTAGGGTGTGAGATATGAATATCAGTAGGCTGGCACCATCGGTGTCAAACCCAATCCAGACAATGTATAATAATTAAATAGTGAGCAGGTATGGAGAAATAGTAACCAGAAGTACGTAAGTAAATAACACCCGTCCAAGTTCCCAAGGGACACCTGACAGCTATACCAGCTTCGGCTCGCTGTCAGAGAAGTAACCAAATCATGTCACCATGTATATATATAAATATTTAAAAATTTATATCATAGATGGCATGGGGTAAGAATTCCTCCCACCCATTAATAAAGAATAGCAGGCACAAGGTAGAAATGCCTCTCATCCCTATAAGTCAACTAGAAGGGGGTAAGAATGCATCCCTTCCAAACACATATAGAGAATAGCGGGCACGAGGTAAGAATGTCTCTTGTCCGTAAATTATCTGGAAATGGGTTAGAATGCGTATCTCCCACTCATGTATAGGGATTCCATCTGGCGTGGGGTAGACATGCCTCCCACCCATACTCAAAATAAGCTGGCATGGGGTATGCATGAATCCCATCCATAATCATACACAGTAGATATAAAGGGTTATGAATGCCTCCCATCCATAATCATACACCGTAGATGTCATGGGGTATGAATGCCTCTCATCCATAATCGTACACATTCATTATCAGCATTATATTATGATGCATAAGGTAGTACCTCTAATGCATTTCAAATAATCATTCCACATTCACATAGGTGAACACATTCATGTTCATACTTAAGTAAACCCATCTTAAGTATCCAAATCGAGACACTCACATATTCATTTTACAAACATGAGCTGGGGTAAATATGTTATCCCAAGGCGTGGTCATACCACCATAGTCAATTCATTCTAGTTTACCCATTTACTCTTAATGGATATGTTTTTATCACTCTTTAACCCTTTGATACCTTCTAGAGGAAACATATCATATATCCTGAGGTCATCCCACTTGGGTTACCATCTTACTCAACTTTCCTAACATGGAAAATTGACCCAAACACACGTGTCACAACCATATCATTCCCTTTGACTCAACAAAGCATGTTCACATTAATAGCATCAAAAGGAACTACAAAAATTCAGCAGGAAAGCATAAAAATTCTATCAATACTTTTTATCTTGAAGGAAGCGCACCTATGATTGAGGGGTTTTATTATTAAATCATTAGTTTAGTGACCAAGCAACCTCTTTTATCTTATTCCAGCAATTCACACGATTTCAACAGAAGCATTCAATCAGAACTAACTTCCATAATTAAAATGATAAGTTAGTTTAATATTAAACTCACTTTCACTTTACTTAAGTTAAAGGGCAGGGAGAGGGACCCTACGTCAAGGTGGATCCATCCATCCACCCCGGATCTTGGTGCTTTCTAACTAAGAGCCGCTATTGCTCCCCCATTGAACAAATACACCTTCACACACACACATGGACACATAGCCCCTATGCACACAACCCGCATGGCCATGGGCATGCGCAACAGGATCTTTACATGCGTGCTTATAGGCGTATGGCCGTATCCACTCACCTGCGCATGCACTTTTTATATATTAAATGGGGACAACTAGACCTGTACATGTATATTCACTGCCATGCACGAATATACACATACATGGGGAACCCACATACATATAAATACGTACTTATGCCTACGCATGCGAGTCCCCTAAGCCCTGGCGACTCGAAACTAAGCCAAAACCTTCAATGCACTAAGAAACAACCACGACGAACCTTAAGATACATAACGATATCAAATTAGGAAATTTGAAACCAACCAGAAATAATAAACCCTTACTGCGGGTGTTGGTGGAAAACCAAAATGAAGGCGAACCCACACCACAATCTCAACACACTTCCAACATCAAGTCATGGGCCAATAAACATCAAAATCCCCAAATTCAATCAGTGCTAAACAAGGAGAAAGGTGAAATCCTCACCCTGAAATCAATCTGGTGATCCAAAACCACCTAAACCGCTTCCCCTTTGGTGGCGGTTACCGAAACATGCACCAAGGAGTCCCAACAGACCTTCCTCATATCCAAGAATCAAAGGAAAACTGAAAAATGAATCACCCTAAACCCTAGGCCGTTTGGCCGATTCTCACTGGGTGATGAATAGGCTGAAACAAAGCCAAGAAGAGAGAGGAGAAGTTATAGGGGATCATACCGTGGATATTCGACGAAGAAACGGATGGAAATCAGAGGGAGGAGCTCGATCGAGAGGAGGCCGAGAGAGGGGCGTCACACGGCTCACAGGGGGAGATCCCTTGGCTTCGTGTGGGTCTGGTGAGAGAGGAAGTGAGGGAGTGTGTTTAGTTTAGGTTTTATTTATTTTATTTTTCTTTTAGTTTAGAATTAATCAAAAAACCAAAACACACCCAAGCACACGGTTTGACACGCATGGTTTACCAAACCGTGCACAAACCATGCGGAGTCTTCTGCCTCCAAGAGATCTCTCGCACGTGCTAGGCGCACGGTTTGGGAAACCGTATGCAACCCATGTGCAAGCCACTATCTATTAAAATAAGGCCGCATGGTTTGGGCCCCATGGTTATCCAAACTGTGTGCCAACCATGCACCCTCTTCATCTCTTTAAGAACAAGGGTTCGGTGCTTCCGAAACCTCTCAAGCCAACCGAGAAACTTAACGGGCCTTCTCCCACACCCAAAAATATTAAAAGGAAGGGTTCCAACCTTCGGAACCTTGTTCTGAAGTCCGGTCTTCAAAATGGCCGGTTTAGTAAATGAAAAGATCAAATTCCCTTAGTTTTTAGTCTGGTTGAAAAAGCAGGTCATTACAACCTTTCCACCATAGAACTTCTCATCCCCGAGAAGCCTTCGGGAACAACGCACACATCACCCCACCTATAAGGGTCGTAAATCTTCGTTCAAACAAATCACATTGAATTCACAAACATACAAAACACCCTTAACCATCCATTAAATGCTATGGTGCTTATGTCACCAAAACATGAGTCAACACTCATTTCCCAACGAAACACCAAGATGAATCTTCCAGAGCCTATCTACCCAGAGACGCGAACTCATCATCGCCTCGCCAAGCATCCAGCTACAGGTACTTACAACCTTATATTTTTAATGTTAAACGACCAACTCCAAACTATTGTTCGGACCACCATTGGATTTTACTTTGAAAGCACGCCCCAATCATTCCAACGACGCTCCTAGCATGATTTGAAACAGATCATACGGTCAGTTCCCCCTCGACCTCAAGGCCCAAGTTGAGCCAGTTGTTCATATAATCCATCGTCAGACACAAAATGAACTCATTCTTACCTGATGATGTGACTTAAAATGGTTCTCCACAAACCGTATTCACTTAAACTAAGGGGGAAAGATTCAGACTCAACAACTGAAAATTAAAAAGACGCCATTCTTAGATGGCTGGCATATTTCGAGCAAAACCACATTGCCTCCCTCCAAGGCACCTTATTTTTAACACAAACGCATTCACCGAAGCCTACACCTGACTTCCGATGATGTTTCCAAGATCAAACCACACAAGAAACCATGCATCCCGTATGCAATGCCGAAAGAGAAGCAGTCGAACAAGGCCAGTAGCTTTTAAGCATTAGTGCATATAAGAACGACGCTCTCTCAATGCATCTTGGACGAAGACAATATAGGGGACATTTTCATCATTAAAAAGAATACACTAAGAGGTTGGAATGGATTCTAGTTAATCAAACCAGACTACTGGAAGGAAGAACAGTCGAACCTCAACTGTTCGACTTCAATGAAGGAACTCGACTTCACCTGCCGACACATCCACACATTTTAAACTTGCATGCCTTAAGGCATTGAAACAAGATCAACCCATATCCAGAAGGCATTCCAAGCATTGTATCTTCTACATGGAAGGACACATTTACTAGATTTGACACAACACGCTCCCAAACATAGGAGTGTCCTAGTCGTCGAAGGGAAAGAAGATAAACTATCCGAGCACAAACATGCTACTACACAAACACTACAACAATCATGTACCACTCCTCCACCACAATCACATCACCAACCAAATGAAGAGATCCACAACAAGGAAACCAGCATGCCAAAACACATGAGTCATTCGAAATCCATCCCGAACATTGGGATGAAACAATTCATTAATGCCAGGACACTCTACCGAGGAGATGACCCAATGTTGCAACAAAGGTCAAACACCCAATGACCACCCATCTGAACAAGGGTGTCATTAGAAAAACAAGAGTCCAACAAGGGAAAAAGGCACACGAACAACACCTCACATCAGAAAACAGACGGTATAAGCAAGGCATTAAAACGCTAAGGGTGCTACCAACCACGGGAAAGCCCCTTATGAAGATCAAACCTCAACCCTAACACCGGGTCACACGAAATATGTCACTAGGCTGAAAATCGAATCATTAAGTCACCCCTAAGAAAAAAAAACACCTACAGAAAAACACATACAGTTTCATTCCAAGGCAACTCAAAGTGAATCTCAAAACTACCCCTTACACTAGGGTTTCAACACACCACAATGGGTTCCATTACCAAGCCACTTCTATTAAACCACATTAATCTTTAACCATATAAATGTTTCAACTACACAACAAGGTAAACAAGCATGTTTCCCAAAAAAAATTCCTTTTAAAAACATCAAACATTCAAAGACAACCCATCTTTATTGATTAATTGAGAAAACAACACCATTTAATGAAAAGGGTGACCTAATAGGGTCCCCTTCTATCCATATAAGGTTCTTAAAAAAGAAACCCAAAAGAAAATTATCTATTTTTCTCAAACACCCCAAACCGGGTTATCCCATACAAAAATTTTCAAATAACCTACTCGGGCCTAGTTTCACATTTAACAGTTAGCCAGAACCGTTCAATTTTGAAATTTGGAAACATTTTCCATTCAATCATTTCACAATACGGCAAGCCTTTATATTTAATACAGGTTTCCATTTCCCAATTCATGAAGCACCCATACCCTTCATGGATTGAAATTTAACTCCCCTTTTTATCAAACCAGATTCCAAACCAGAATTTAACATGCTCTCATACAACGTCCCAAGCATATGGGTGGTCATCTACAGACCTATAAAGTGCCCATACACTTTATAAATGGGTATTTGGATCCCCTTTTTAATCAAAAACAATTTTCTTTATCATTTCAAACTTATCATCCTTTTACAGTGGTTCGAATACACGGGTTACCTTCTCCCAGTTATAAGGCTTCCATACACCTTACAACTAAAAACTGGCTCCCATCGTAATCACAACCAGTAGATATTACTCATTCCATCAATTACATGTATAAAAAAAGCATTTCATTACAAGAAGATAACACAATGGTATGTTATAACAAAGAAGCACAACACATAAGTAAAACAGGCAGCATGGCATATTATCACTGAAACATGCTATCTAAATGGGTTTGCTAATAAATACAAGGAATGAAATGCAATCAAGGAACACAATATGAATCAACAAGAAACCTAGAATGCAAATACTCGGAATGAAACTATGCATGTCATGTTAATCCCTATGTGCCGATAATGATGCATGAAAGGCAGTTTCCTTGCCACATCAATCCCAGAGTAAAATTCACGGAATTTCATAAACCATAAGCAGAAGAAAATAAAATAGTCACTCATGGTGAAATCATATAAACTTGTAATAGTAAACAACATGAAAAACAATTCCCAACCCTGGACACTTGGTTATTTACCGCACGTGGAGTGATTAGTCCCAAGCACGACTATTGGCCAAGCACTGACACTTTCCTAATATACTATCTACAAACCCAAAAAAAAATGACAAAAAGAATAAAAACGAATCTAATACCACTTTTTAACATTTCATCTCTGCTTACCATCGAATCGGTGGTCGCACCAGTTGGTCACATGGCCTCAGGCGCGTCTCCCCATACGCCAGACGCTGCCGACTAGTAGTGAGGGTCTCGGGAGTTGATAGTGCAGAGACTATACCCTCATATCAGTGTATTGTAATAGTATTATCAGAGTAAATAATATTCAGAAGAGGAAGTAGTAAATAGTTGAAAGAGAACAGTGTTAGACATAATAATATCCATTTTATAAAAGGTGGAAAACGCCAGTTACAATGCACGGATGTAAAAATGATGATACATTTATGAAAGCAGGAAACATTACAGCATGCTTTACAAAGAATACAAAATGAAAAGATAGAAAATCCAGACCGTAAATATCCTAAGCATCCCAATCTCATGCTTGGTCCTCTGCTCCTAACTCCTCAGGTACAACTAGCACAGTACACAACCTTAGTCTTGCAAGCAAGAAGGTATACTCGGGTACCCTAGTGCAATGGAAGCCTGAGTAGGGTCTGTGATATGAATCTCAGTAGGATAGCACCACCAGTGTCAAACCCAATCTAGATAGTGTATAATAATTAAACAGTGAGTAGGTATGGAGAAATAGTAACCAGAAGTACGTAAGTAAATAACGCCCATCCAGGTTCTGAAGGGACACCATACGGCTATACCAGCTTCGTCTCACTATAGGTAAAGTAACCTTATCATGTCACCATGTATATATATATATATTTAAATAAAAATTTAGATCATAGATGGAGTGGGGTAATAATGCTGCCCACCCATTAATAAAGAACATCGGGAATGATGTAGAAATTCCTCTTGTCCCTATAAGTCAACTGGAAAGGGGTAAGAATGCCTCCCTTCCAAACACGTATAGAGAATAGCGGGAACGAGGTAAGAATGCCTCTCATCCCTAAATTATCTCGAAAGGGGTAAGAATTACTCCCTTCCACTCAGGTATAGAGATCGCATCTGGCGTGGGGTAGACATGCCTCCCACCCATATTCAAAATAAGATGGCATGGGGTATGCATGCCTCCCATCTATAATCATACACAGTAGATGGCATGGGGTATGAATGCCTCCCATCCATAATCATACACGTTCATTATCAGCATTATATTCTGATGCATAAGGTAGTACCTCTTCTGCATTTCAAGTAATCATTCCACATTCACATAGGCGAACACATTCACATTCATACTTAAGGCAACCCATCTTAAGTATCTAAATCGAGACACTCACATATTCATTTAACTAACATGAGCCGTGCTCATTACGTTACCCCAAGGCGTGGTCGTACAACCCTAGTCCATTCATTCTAGTTTAGCCATTTCTTCTTAATGTATATGTTTTTGTCACTCTTTAACCCTTTGATACCTTTTATAGGAAACATATCATATAGCCTTAGGACATCCCACTAGGGTTACCATCTTACTCAATTTTCCTAACATGGAAAATTGAACAAAACACATGTGTCACATCCATTTTATTCCCTTTGTCTCGACAAAGCAAGTTCACATACAAAACATCAAAAGGCACAAAAAAAATCAGCAGGAAAGCATAAAAATTCTATCACCACTTTTTATCTTGAAGGCAGCACACCTCTGATTGAGGGGTTTTATTATTAAATCGTTAGTATAGTGACCGAGAAACCTCTTTTATCTTATTCCTACAATTCACACGATTTGCACAGAAGCATTCAATCAGAACTAACTTGAATAACTAAAATGCTACGGCAGTGCATTATTAAACTCACATTCACTTTACTTAAATTAAAGGGTAGGGCGAGGGAACCTACCTCAATGTGGATCTATCCGTCCACTCCAGCTCTTGGTGATTTATAACTAAGAGCCGCTACTGCTCCCCCACTGAGCATATGCACCTTCACACCCACACAAGGACACCTATCCCCTTTTCACACACCCTGAATGCCCAGGGGCATGCACGAGAGTATCCTTACATGAACTCTTATACACATATTCTCGTCTCCACTCACCTGTGCATGTACTTTTTATATATGCAATGGGGACAACTATCCCCGTACGTGAATATTCACTACCATGAACGAATATACGCATACCGAGGGAACCCACATACATATAAATACGTACCTATGTCTGCGTAGGAAATTCGCCTAAGCTCTGGCAACTCGAAACAAAGCCAAAACCTTCAACGCACTAACAAAAAACCATGACGAACCTTAAGACACATAATGAGATAAAATTAGGCAAGGAGAAACCAACCAGAAATAATAAACCCTTACCTCGGGTGTTGGAGACAAACTAAAATGAAGGCGAACCCACACCGAGAGCTCAACACACTACCAACATCAAGTTGGGGGCTCATAAACATTAAAATCCCCAAATTCAATCAGTTTAAAACAAGTATAAAGGTGAAATACTCACCCTGAAACCAATCCGGCAATCTGAAACCACCCGAACTACCGAGACTTCGGCGGCTGTGGTCGGAATGCACACTAAGGAGTCCCAAAGGACCATCCACATAACCTATAATCAAAGAAAAACTGAAAAATGCATCACCCTAAACCCTAGGGAATTCAGGAGATTCTCACCGGGTGACGAATAGGTCGAAACAAAGCCAAGAAGAGAGAGGAGGAGATATACGAGATCTTACTGTGGAGGTTTTGATGAAGAAACGACCGGAAATAGGAGGGAGGAGCTCGATCGAGAGGAGGCCAAGAGAGGGGTGTCGCACGTCTCACCGGGGGGGGGGGGGGAGCCCTTGGCTTCGTGCAGATCTGGTGAGAGAGGAAGTGAGGGAGTGTGTTTAGTTTAGGTTTTATTTATTTTATTTTTCTTTTATTTTAGAATTAATCAAAAACCCAAAACACTCCCAAGTGCACGGTTTTACCCACATGGTTTGCCAAACCATGCACAAACCATGCAGAGACTTCTGCCTCTACGAGATCTCTCGCACGGGCTAGGCACACGATTTGAGAAACCTTGTGCAGCCCCTGCGCAAGCCACTATCTCTTAAAATAAGGTCGCACGGTTTAGGCTACACGGTTAGCCAAACTGTGTTCCGACTATGCTCCCTCTACAACTCCTTATGAACAAGGGTCCGGTGCTTCCAAAACCTCTCGGGCCTCCCGAGAAACTTAACCGGCCTTCTCCCATGCCCAAAAACATTAAAATGAAGGGTTCCAACCTTCTGAACCTTGTTCTGAAGCCCAGTCTTCAAAATGACCGGTTCAGTAAATGAAAAGATTCAAATTCCCTCGGTTTTTAGTCCGATTCAAAAAGTGGGTCATTACAACTGTTCAGTACACTAATAAAGAGAGTCTTCTTCAAAATCACCATGTATTATCTAATGAGTTCTAAAATATCTATCCTATTAAGTGAAGCATCATTTATAAACTTCATCAATACTTCATTTCATATATCTAACCCTTTTATGATCTTATAAAATTATTTTATATGTTATTCTCATCCACTATCCAAGATTTAGGGAAACTCCTTTTGAAATGATTTGACTGTGAATTTATTAAAAAAATCTTTTTTTCATTTATAATTTTTATTCTAAGAATTTTATGTTGATAAATTCATAATAAATAAATCATAATGAATTTTATGAAAACCATCAACCATGTTACTAGTTTTTTTTCTAAACTTCTATAAAATTATTATAATGATTGAATCATATTTTGAACCACTAGTACAAAATTTTCATGTTTTTTTATAAAAACCTTTTCCATGAGTGAGATATATTACCCTTAATCCTAAAATTAATTATCTTTTAGTCTCGTTGAAATATTAAAAATTATACAAACATTTCCATACCATGATTAAAATCTTTTATAATACTAATAGTAGCAATAAAATAAAAATGAATTTTAAACAACATTTATTGTGTAAAATAATCTACATATATTCATACAATTTTTTAACATTATCCTTAGATCATATCACCAAACAAAAATTACTATATACTTTGAACAATTAATTCTTAATTTTAAATTTTTTCTTTACTTTTCATGTCACCATTTATATTATATTTTTCTCTAAAAATAGTAATCACTGAATTTCTATATTTCCCTGAGTTGTATTGTCTTGAAAAGAACTCAGTTTTTTCAACCATAATATTAGAATAATAGTTTTACCTAATAATATTCTTCTATATTAACACAATTTTTTTAATATAATTTTTAATGTTATATTATTACATTTTCAAATTCTTATCCTACTCTAAAAATTAATTTTGAACAAATTGAATTAGTTTCTTCTTTTATTCTTCATTCACATTCATGGTATCGTTCAACTTGATGTCTTCAAATAGTGACTTTTTGATGTTTTTTTCATTATAAATAAGAATTTATAACTTTACAGAATGTATATAGAAATTATTTCTTTATTATTAACTATTTTTATTTTTATTCTTATACTCATTCCCTAGTTTTTAAATATTTTAATGACATTCCTTGAGATCATAAAATAAAATTAAACCTATTTGACATTATTTTTTGTTTTCAAAAGTTGTTATCTCATCACTATAAATATATTATTAATTTAATTTATTACTAATAATATTATCACAAACATCAGTAGAAGTCTCATAATCCTCTTCATCCTCACATTTATCATTACCTTTAAATTCAATTAAGAATTTTTTATGGGTTTAGAAAAATTATTCCATTCACACATCGAAGAAAACATTAAATTGACAAATTTTAAATATTTCTTCAATGGTTAACTTCTTAGGTCATTATCACCATCATAAAACTCCTCATCTTTTATTATTATATGAAAATTTTCTAAATGATGTCCAATATCTTTGCAATTTAATCACATTAACAGAAACCTTCTTTGATAATTTCCCTTTTCTTTTCTCAAAATTCATAAAATAATTGACATGAACTTTTTTATTTAATTTCAATATATTTATCATCACTATATTATACTTATTTAAAAGAACATTATTTTCTTCTCTTCTTTTATTTTGAGGCATTAAAGAATATTTTGTTAGATGAATTTCTCTTATTTATAATATCACTATGATGTGCACAAGTAAATTGTTAATGAATGAATGTTGAATTTTTTAAAATATATTATAAATTCATTGAGGATATCTTAATTTTGAGAAATTATATGTAAATATTGATAAATAATAAATATTAGTATATATATATTTATTGTGGGGTTACATTTATTAATGACACTAATAAAGTGTGTGGCCACTAGCTTGAAAAGTACAACTAATGAAGGATAAGAAATACTAAAAATAATATTATGACATTTTTTGAAATCTTAATAATGTATAATTCAATGTGAAAATAGATTTTTAAGAATTGAACATGTGATACTCTATTGAATGATGTTTGAGGTTAAGACTATGTAGATATGTATTTTCATGAAGATATTTTGAGTCTTTGTGTCTATACAATTCAATAAGGCAATGGAAAAATATTTATTTATGATGATTATTGAACAATTTATTGCAGTTAAAGGAAGAAGAATAATTAAAATAAAATTTTACATTGTGTTTTGGTAATCTTGAAACGCCTTAATGGAACATATTACATATAAATTTCCAACTATTTGTTTTGCAATTATTAAAAAATATTGAAAAAAAACCACCCAAGTGGTTTCATTTCAACCACATATGAGAACAAGATCAAAAATATGTTGTTTAGACTATAAATTAAAAACCATGGAAGTAGGAGGTCATTATATAGGATATTAGGGGAACATGAGGGAAGTTTCATGTCAGATGGGAGTAATAGTGAGGTGTTATCAACATTGTTAATATCCAAAGGAATCCTAGAGTAGACATAGATACTCAAAATTCAGTAGTTGATGGAGTGTATATTCTTTTTAATACACAACGATAATTTTCTATTCTCAATGTGGTATATGTTCGATATAGAGAACTATACATGGGTTAAGAAAATATGCATATAATGGAATTATTTTAATACAACTACTGTGTGCCATATATTCAAATTACTCGAAATCTTCATCCTCATGATATCTATTGATTACTTAATCTAGGGGATTCCTTTCCACATTACAATATATGATCTCAAATTCCTTGCATGATAAATATAATCTTGATAGGGGTTGTTAATTCAACTAACTATGGATTTTCAATAACTATAACATAATGAATGTAGTTTCTATGTGATTGATAGTTCTAGTATGAAAATATCAATTCTATGTGGTTGGAGTGATGTAGTTTTATATCATTTATTCTATTCACTTAGTTTTGAGGTTTCATGTTTGAGAATGTATTTTCTTAGAGTATGTGTTTCTATGCGATACTAAGAGGCTTTTTGATGGATTAATTGAAGAAACTTTAAAAGTTGGAAGAGGATCAAAAATTGATTATGAGTAAGACCTCCTATGTGATCCCTTCATGATAAATGATGTAAAAATATGTGTTTCATATAATTTATGATGATTATATGTAGTTTCCAACCAACATATTTTTTCATATCATTATAAATAGTTTTAAGTGATGGAAATCTAGAATTTCATGCTGTATGAGATTCATGTTAGTAATTCAGTTTGTGATGCCTAAAAAATAATTTATGAAGTGAAATTTATTTTCGAAGTGTGGGAATAGTTTTTTTGACATGATATATTATTGAATTTATTAAAATATTTTGTGAGACTATCATGTGTTAATCACGTGTTTTCATTCCTATAAATTCCTGGTTATCATTTAGTTTAATATACTTATGAATATTTGAGATAAGTGATTATTAAGTGGAGAATTTCTTATTTAATCCATAATATGTACCACAAAGAATGTTGTAAAATTCATGATGGTTTAAAGTTTGATACGTTCATTATGTAACATATGAAGTATGTGAAATTAAATGTGAAGAGCTATGTGGATTATGTGTTATTCCAATTAAATTTCTCTGTATCATTGATAGGAAAAGCGATGAGTTAGGTGAATTTAGTTTGGATTGGTGGTTGATTATTGGGAGATTGATTTCATGCATAGTCATTTACTTCAGGTCACCATTGATGTTCTTGACAAAGAATCTCAATGGTTCCCACTTCCATAATATGGTACAAACCTTCATTCTATATGACAGTGGTTAGTTGGGGTTTTAGACCAAATAATGCTTAATAAATCACATTGGTTGGGAGGAATGGAGTTATGTCCCATTATACCCTTTTGAGGGAACAATTTCCTACTAGAGGAATCTATTATTAATTTATTATATTTTCATTATTCTACTCATAATCCTAACACTGGAATGATTACGCTAATAGAATAACCATAGGTTAACCCCTTTTATGTAAAAAATAAGGATTTATCATTAGTGATCCCATATATATATATATATCCTAGATTTTTCATCCATTCTTTAGTAATGAGTAACTTCTTATATGATAATAAATCATTACCTATAACTTCATAATTTTCTTCCATGTGGTGATGTGGTTAATATTCCAAGGAGTGGATTGATCAATTTCAAGTGGTCATACATATCCTTTTTATTATAGGAATCAAAACCCCAATAGTTCATTAAATCCCCCATTGTTTAGAATCGTTTGAAATTAAAATATGTGTGAGAACTGGGGAACCGTATATTGATCTCAAAGATAGGGGAAATCCCAATTATCCTGGTTATATCATGAATTAGAGTTATCAATGATCCATAACACCTTCTGAGTTTTCCCCATGATAGGTACCCTTATATGATGGGTCATATCTTTCTACTCATTGGGGCATAAAAAATGTGGTTTCCCTGGATGGTGGAGATTCCAAATGCAAATCATTTGATCTTTGCAACTTTTTAATATGATATTATCTATGCTCGGTATGAGAAATAAGGGATAAAAATTAATCAGTCCAACTGCATATAGATGTGGGACATATATACTAGGACTTCCCTTAGGATGTTTAATATGGATCTTGGGCCTTAGGAAATCATCCTATGTATCCCCATTATAGAATGAATTAGGGTCATTGTAGTTTAGTGGGATCCTTAGTACATTGTTGGATAAGATAGAATGACCATTCCATGGGAATGATTGAGTCTAGATGGTTGAAATGTCAGAGATGTGAGGGGACTAGCACCTAAGTGGATGCCTTATTGAGCTTGGCCCATTTGAAGGCATCCTATGTATCTTGGATATTGTAGGAATCAGGGTTCTCATCGTTTAATGAATCATGGTATATACACTGACGTTACCCTTTGTGAATGAAATGATCATTGAAATTTCTTAAGACCATGTGAGCTATGCTCAGTGTGATAAACAAGGGATGTAAAATGACCACTATCACTACTTATGGATGCAAGACTTATGTTTTGGGACTGCTCATTTGATGATTAATATAGATCATGGGACTTGAAGATGAATCCTATGTATTCTGGTTCAGACACGAATCAGATTCATCATAGTTATTTCAGTTAGGGCTTACACACATGTATAAACCTTTGTGAATGAAATGGTTAATGAAATTTCCTAATATCACACGAGATATAATTATTAAGGAATATTAGGGATAGAAAATGAAAAGTATCATTACTTTATGAAGTGGTAATTATGTATTGGGACTACCCTTTGGATGGCTAATATAGATCTTGGGCCTCAAAGATGCATCCGATGTATCCTAGTAATTGAAAAAAATGTGGGCCATCATTATTCTTTTATTCATGGTATACACACTGATATTTCCCATGAGGGAGGATAGACAAGGTTATCAGTTCTTGGTATACCCGATTGACATAGACTACATTTATGAATGACATGCAAGAACTTTTTTCTCAATATTCCTTGATTGTATTCTTGAAATATCAGAGGATATTTTCTCAACTTTTCCAAAGACAATCTAATGCTCAAGATGGATTATCTATGGGTCGTCTCATAACATGGATGAAATTTATGATGTTTTTCCCTTGATCATGGTTGACTTTTCAAGAGGCCATCATGAGTCCTTTCTAGATGATCCTATAAGAAATCATATGTTCCCTGCTGACACACTTAGAGGGTTTCATATGATCCAGTTGGATTGCCCTTGTTTCATCAAGAAATATAGATGGCATGTCTAGAGGAAATCGTGATATCTAGTTGATATGTCTTTAGGGGGTTTCCTTATCCTGGAAGACATTTGAGGGGGGTGTCATGAAAACTAACTCACATGTTCTGTAACATACCCAAATGATATAGTGTTAAATGACTAAATGATATGACACATGTCAACAAGGGGAACCTTCCTTTTTAGGAGACTAACTGATTAGAACTCCACAGTTAAGCGTGGATGGCATGGAGTTCGGGGATGTTTCCTAGGATTTGTGTGAGTGAGGAAAAAACCCCTGAGAAAGGATACGTGTTGGATTATGGGGAAATCCATTAGCCATATGACCCATTCAAACACATGGGAGGGACCTAGGGTGGGAACCATGTGTTTGTGCGGCAACTGGTGGTACTTGGCAGGCTAGGACCCGACGACCATTTTAAGGCGGGGTGTCTATGCTGTCACTGGGACCCAGTTGTTACATTTGGTATCAGAGGTGGTACCCATCCTTAAGTGCAGCGCACTGCCTGGGATTAGATATAGGGCACACAATGAGGATATTGTTCTCTAGGGGGGGTGTTTTAACATCCCCAAATGATACAAGGTTAAATGACTAAATGATATGACTCATGTCAACCAGGTTCACTTTCTTTTTTGGGAGACTACCTGATTAGAACTCCATAGTAAATAATGCTTGGCCTGGAGTAGTGATTAGGATGGGTGACATTTTGGTAATTTTCCTAGGATGTGTGTGTGTGAGGAAAAAACAACCTGGAAAGGACAAGTGTTGGCTTGTGGGGATATTCATTAGTTAGATGAACTATTCAGGAATGTTGGTGGGGACCACGTGTCTGCGGGAAAACTGGTGGTACTTGGTGGGCCAAGACCCGACGACCATGTTAAGGTGGGGTGTCTGTGCTATCACCGAGAACCAGTTGTTTCATGTTTGGTGGTCATCGTGAGATATGAATGGATTTTCTAGAGGATGTTGAAATATACAGATGTCATACCCTGGTGATATATCAATAATCACCCATAATGTATTGCTCTTTCCATATGATTTGGGTGAAATACCTAAAGGACACCATAAGGTTTTGATGGCGATCCCCGAGGGTTCCCTAAGATATAGGAGGCATTCCCACATGTTTGGAGTACTTCACATGATTCAAATATTATCCCAAATAAGACTCTTTAAATCTAGGAGACATATCCTTGTGTTGTCGCAAGACCTGAGTATTTTATGTGAAGCATAGGAGGGTGATTGTGTTTGTTCGTCACATAAGTCTCCTGTTTTTTTGTTTTGGTTCCATAATTTTATTTTAAATTCAATAGATATATTTAATGTCATCATTTTATGTCTCACGTGATCTAGATTATATGAGGTATGTTCATTGAGTTACCCACCATAATTCCTTCATGTTATCTATGAGTGATCATGAAAAGTTCCTATTTTTGTTTCACGATTACTATTGTTTTTCACCAGATCATACATGATGAAAATATTTTATGGTCCCTAGATCAACTACTCTATAAAATCCACTATGATTTCAGAGTGTGTTGGTGTGATGTTCGAAGGAAAATTCATTTTTTTGATGCTGGGTGAAATATTTATATGCTACACCATCCTAATTATTTTCCACTTTGAGTGGCACATATCATAAAAAAAATAGGATGGGGACGATGGAGATATTTTATGTCATGCATTTTACGAGATCCTAATTTTGGTCATTCCATTGGTGTATCATGATTTTTAGTGACTGTGAGGCCATCCTGTCAATGATTTTTTATTTAATTCAATATAATTAATTAGGTATTTCCTAGTCATACATTCACACCAAAGGACTTTGAAATTGTTAGGTTGATATGTCATAGGGCCTTCGTGAGATCATGGTGCCTACCAAAATACCTTCCTATGATCTTTAGGAAACTTGTATGGGACTTTTCTGGAGATAATGATGGATTACCATGTAGGTTTCTTGAGAAGAGTTCATCATGCTCAAGGAATTTTCGGAGGTCTTGCTGGCTTGTCAAGGGGTCTTATGAGACTTCCATAAGGTGTCACAAATGTTTTATGATAGCAAGAGCCCCCACCCATTTTCCCTCTTTGAATTCCTTTTTTTTAAAGTTCTTAGTGTTTAATGAGTTTTCGAGAGTGTGGTCGAGGAAAAATACTATACCCATTTGTGAGGTATAACATGATTAAAAAAGGTCCTACGATTTGAGATCATTTCACACAAAAACTATTTTTTCCTTATGGATCCAAAGGGAGAGTTCCAGGTCTCCTAGTTATGTTTGAGGCCATTCGCGTGATGGGGATGACAATCCATCAGGCTCTCGTGTGATGAGGTGGACATGCCTTCGGGGGTTTGCGGTGTCCTAATAACAGCGAGGGGCGCATCACACATGAGGCTATCATATTTCACATTTTTTATTTATTTGGGTTATTATACAGATGTTGGGGCTCTTGTGAGGTTGTATGTGTGTTTTAAATGACAATTACTCTACCTATCTGTGATGCATCACATGATATTTTTGACCATAAGAGGTTCCCTCAATTTAAAAAATTTCCTCATATTATTCAAGGATTTTTGGATGGAATGTCTGGTGTCAACCAGTTGATAAGTCATGTGACATGGGGGATCATATATAGCTACTTCCACATGATTAGTGAGTTTATATGATGAATTCATAAAAACATGTGGGATTTATCAATGGGTATTGTTGTTATCTTTCATAGGAAATGCACCCCCCGTGACCATCCACATGACCTTTCACAGCACATGTGATCGCGTGTCTCTTAGAGTCTCATTCAATCCATGTGATCTTGAAAAATTTCTTCTTTTGTTTTTTTGTGGGGAAAATATTTCCCACATTCAGGTATTTATTCCCTTTTGAATTTCTATATGATCGATTAGTGGGGTTCACAAAATTCCCTCTCTTAGGATTGATGTCTATGGGGACCGAGGTTTAGTTTTGAGGAAAGTAAATGACCATTTAAGGGTTTATATTTGTCTATAGTTAGTGTCATGGGATATTTTTGGCCTACCAATATATTTTTTTATTCCTCAAAATTCCATATAAATAGGGGAGTAGAGAACGGTTCATTGAGTGAATTCTCAACTCTCCAAATCTATTTTTCCTATCTTCTATTGCGAGATCTTCCCACAAGAACTAATCACAATATCCATTCACAAGACCTATTCATGAGAATTGATTCTCAATAAATTATTATTTTTTGTTCCCATTCAAATAAACCATGAATTTATCTTCAGAAATTTATGGAATTATTTTAATGGGGATTCATGATCATGTTGAGGGCCTCACTGGATCTGCTGTCCTAATCGGATGATCCCTTGAATATTATCCAGAACATATTACCATGTCAAGGTAACATTATTGTGATTATCTTGGGGGGTTTTGCAGTTACTCAACACTTTGTGCGTTTATATGACCAACAAGATCTTCTAGGGTCAGGTGATTTTCAAGTACACTGTGCGATTCAAGAATCACTTTGATGATTCGTGTGATGTGCATGATGATACTAGTTTATGTATTTCCATTGAAAATATTTTTCATTTTCTTTTTTCCATAATCCACTAACATCTTTTCAGATGGATTTTAGATATCTTCATAGTTATTATAATCCTTCAAAGAATGAGTAAAAGGTAGTGATGGTCTATCATGATGTAATTGTAGCATGTGAAGATGCTACTATTTGTTGTACTTTTGGTTCATTTCAGTTGAAAATGATATATTTTATGGGAGATAAACTTGGAGACTATCCCCTTTTAGATTTTATGCCCCAGTATGTGTTTGATCTCACCAACAACAATCTCATTCCCCAATCATAGTCATTATTCATACCATCTTATTGGGTTTAGAAAACCCTCAAAAACGTCTTTGAAAACATATCTTAAGGGGATACTTTTTCATAGAAGGAGACCATGGAGATGGGTATATATTGACACACATAACCAAATACATTAACAAGACCAATCATGATCTTGATTTATATGTTCATATGTGTATCTCGATAATGTGTACATTTGGATCCAACAAGATGTTTGGGTGGGTTCCAAACTGGGATTTCTAATTAAGAGGAAGATGAGGAATGGAATAAAGAATTCCCTTTTGGGAAAAACAATTTTTTTATGAATTATATCAAATGATAAAAAGATTTTGAATGTATGAGGCTATTTGGATACTATAGATGTTTTCCTATTGTAACAGGACTTTAATGATGGACCTCATTAGTCATTGGAATCTGTACAAGAACAATTTCTTCCTGATACAAGGTGAGGTGGGTATAAAACTATAATATTTTAAATAGATACGTGGTGAACTCATATTGGGTGGGATGTATGATGAGTTTTACCTCCATGATCCTATTGTAATTACATAATGAAGACTCTTCCTCTCACCTAAGAAATGATTAGGCTATCCAAAATGGACCCTTAGAAGGAGCCACTTCGTAGAGAAGATATCCCATTCAAGGCGTGGTATGGATAATTCATCCGGATGGTCCACTCGTGGATGCAAGCTAATAATTAAAATAATTGTCATATAAATGAATCATATAGTTTGGTTGGTTATTATTGGACCATTGTTGAATAAGGTAAATTTAAAGAATGGGGATGGGATGTTGACCATTTTGTTTACTAGGCTATCCAATTAGTAAATTTCCAATCCATGTACCAGAGTAGGTTCTTACTTAACATGAAGTAAAAAATGGTAGATTTAGAGCTTCCACATTCATGATGGTGACCTCCATGGAGGGGGGGGGGTGCTGGGGTCATGTCAGGATTGACATACATTTTTGGCTTAATTTTTTCAATTTTTGTACCATGTTTAGAAAGGAAAATTCCCTTACAAGATCTCAATTACCCTTCAAGTTTTATGGGGTTAGATGGAGGGTCATATAGAAGGATTTGTATATCTAAATACTAAAGGTCTCCCCAAATTTCACTTCGAATGTACCAAGAGTATATCAGTGAGGTAAGAACTATTACGTTGAATGATGAGGATGTTAAGGATTATTGAAGAAGTTATGACTATTTATCCTTTATTCCCAATAGGACTATTCCAAGGGCAATATTTTTTATGGGGGTGGGGAAATTCTTGTGGCCCAATCTAATATCACATCACTTCTTAAGGGTGTCCTTTCCTACCATATTTTTGGGGTCTTTCTCTATAAATGGTATGAATCATGTTGTTTTAGCCATCATTTCTTATGTGTTCAGTTAAGATTTCAACATTCTATTCATGTCAAATACGAGGAGAATCTAGTGGTGGATTACCAATTTTGGAATATGTTCTCTATAGTGGAGACTTAGGTTGAGATTAACCTCCATCCCTCATATGCATCAATTGGTTTCTCTCGTAATTATGCTGAGATTTGGATTCAATCATATCCAAATGGGAAATTATCCAAATTTGTAATAAAGGCCTCTGAATTACTAATAGAAATTGAGAAAAATCCCCAGACCAAAAGGAAACTAGTTTCTAGATGTCCAATAGCCTTGTAAGCACCTCGCAAGGAAACAAGAAATTTTCCATTTCTGGTAGGAGTGAAAAATGATGAAACTACTGTGGGTGTGGAACTAGAGGGTGAATATGCATTATAGTTATTACTTTCTATCACATATTAATAGTGGAAAATGTGAAAGAAATAGAACTTATATTCAAATATCTAGGTTATCCTATGATAATATGAATTACCTTTGGAGGGTTTTTCTCATGTCATTACACCTATGGGTATTGAATTCAATGACTGGCCGGAAGAGGTCAAGGCCTTATACAAAGAATTTTACATAATGACGGAATGTGTCAATGGTTGGGATTATTATTCAAATTTGGTTCACTAAACGGTGGTGAATGGAAGACTAAAAATGGTCATAGATGACCATGTATATCCTATTATAGAGGTTGTGTTAAGGATGACATCATAACTATGTTTAAGGGCTTGTGGTGCCATTTCAACTGTAAGTATGTCCTCTATTTTTTTGATATAGTGGGTGGATGATTAATATTGGACCGTTCTACAATATCCTAAATATTCTCCCCATTGTACAGTTGTGGGATAGGAATTTTACAATTAATGGTGGATTGATGGTAAGGTAACCCCGAGTCAACTGTCCCAGATGACTAAAGAAATTGAGATTTGTAGAACGACATTATCTTTATTTCATTTTAGAGTTCATTCCTTAAACAGAAAGAGGAAAAGAAAGTGATCTTCAGTTTCGGGGCCTTATCCTCCAAGATTCTCAAGTAATTATGGAATTTTACTCTTTTATTGCTTTAAATTATTCTACAAACACATTCTAATTTTCTAAAAATGTGAATGTCCTCATTGATCTCGCTTACCAGACAATGTATTCATTTATGAGGATGTGGGAGAGCTTCCAATTTCTTCAGTAGACCCTTCTCCCTCCAGACAATCCCATTAAGAAATGAAGATAGCTGAGGTGCTGAATCAATCATTCCCATTTTCTAATGTATAAATCTTAGTGATCACACCACTTGATTCAGCATGGATAGATTCTCTTTGAGAGTATATTAATATATGTATCTAATTTTATAAAATGGTATTTTTGATTGAAGCGAGTTTTGGTGATGGTGAATACTTCTCCAAGACTGCACATTTTTTTTCATGTCTCCTGATATTATCTTTTGTTCATGAATTCTCCCGGGGTGGTGAGCGAAGCACATATTTGGGGAAATCACTTGTAGTTCCATGAAACTTCTCATCCCAAGGAGTCATCTCCTCACCTTAGTATGGAACCAGTGTAGTGGATATCTTGAGCGATGCAATTGAGAAAGGTATGTTCCTAACATAAATCTTGTTTGTTGGCCACATTGTGATACCATATCTTTTATTATGTGACTAATTAACCCCGACACCCCTTTCTACAATCTATTTACCCTGGATTTATAGGTTCTAGTCCTTGATTATTTTGGGATCCTTTTGGACGATTTAACCATTGTAGATACCGACTTCCTTCCTACATCATCAAAGACCATGATCAGAACTCCTTATATTGGAGACCTGGTCCTTGAATATACTCATGTCACTAAGATGTACATAGATTGAAGCCCTTATGAATTGATAGAATGGTCATGAAAATATGATCTCCACTTATTTCCAAGGGACATGAATGATTCACATAGACTCAAAGGTATAGATTATAAGGTTGGGTAAGGGAGGAAATATATCTAGGAATGATTGTAGAATCATAGGAAAGTTTGTCTCTTAATTACGAAGCTCAAGCCCTAAAACCTGTGGTTTTGAATGATTAGGTGTGGGCCATAAAAGTTTCAAGAATGGTTTGTTGCATTCCTGCTCTGAGAAAGGGTACAAAACACAGTGATGTAATGTTAATAATGCCATGTACTCTTGAATAATTTGGTTTTAAGGATTGAAAATCATGTATTATATATCTCATGTCCTTAGGATGGTCTGAGAAAATCATATGGGGTTTGGTCTAGAAAACACTGGTGTTTTGAGTTCTTTCGTGCTGATGTCAGCGCTCAAAATTATTAGAAATACATTTTAATTTAGTGAAACATTTGTTTAAAAACCATATATGCATATTAAAGAGGCATAAGAATACATACATAGTAAAAAACGGTCCCTTGAAGCTGGGTATCATTTATAATGGGCAATGGTAGATTTTTGTGTTCTGAGGTAATCTAATCATAAAGTGTGATTCATGGATATTTAAACATTCAATAAGGGTTCGATCAGCCTAAAGGTTGTTTCACTGCCCTCTGAACATGTTCTTGTAGTGAGGAGATATGAAAAAAATTACTGTATCTTTTCCGAGACCAAGGGGTCCAGTGAGTATAGCTAAGATTTTACTAGGGCTACAAAGTAGGCCCTATGATATTTATGCTTTATTTATTTATGCTCTAAATTCTACCAAAACAATGGAGATGGAGTGTTTATAGGGAGAAGACTTTAATTTTTTATGGCCACTCATTGTGGGTTTCAAACATTAAAAGTTTAGTGTCTCTTTCCCTAATAGTTTATGCTCTTTTAATTTGAACCATTATGGGATAGATTTTATGTTTTTACAAAATTGACAAATCTACATGCACTTTATGTCCATACCACACATGGACCTAATATGAGGGGAATCCTACACAAGAAACAAATTAAGATACCTATGGTCAAGAGTAACACAACGTCCTTCTAAATGGGAGATGAAAATGTTGTAAATCAAGGATAAAGGTTCTAAAGTCATTTGTAATGATTTGGTAAAATCATACCAGGTATTTTCCCAAACAACATCATATGCTACGTTTTTTCACAGTGACATCAGGGATCACAAGGATCAAATTTCTTTTATTGAAGAGTGATACATTTTCAGGATGATGATAGGTGTAGATATAGGAGACATAGGAATACATTCATAATAAAAAATGTTACATTGTAAATGGGTATCTTTTTTACATGGGTCAAGACATGATTTCATCAAATTTAGTTTTTCGAGGCATGGAGTGGGATTTATGAATTGAGATGCCTAAAAGTTAATGGAACCACCAAATAATATAGACGACTAGGGTATGGATATCTTGGTCCTTTAATAAGAAATGATGATGGGTGATATTATTCATAGTACAATGTCATGTATTGGGGACTAATTTACGTCCATTCTATTTAACATCATGTGGTAAGGAAGTTTTCCATATTTTTTATCATTACATGATAATGAAATTTTCCATGAAATTTATCATCATGAAGTAAATAATTTTTTCATACAATGAAATTTAACATCATTTGGTAAATTTTTGGGACCCAATGTTAAAACTTATGCATGATATATTATGTGAAAAAGAAAATTAAACATATATATGACTCATACATAGAAACGATGGTCTGATAAGGCTCAACCCATATGTAGTTAGGGTGATGTTTTATTAGTTTTTGCAGCTAGGCCTAGGATTGGGGATTGGGGAGTCACTACAAATCCTATAGTGATAGGAATAAATCCTCATCATGTTCATTAATGAGAAACTCTCTATGTATGATTGACCCATAGGCAGAGATGGTATTTTTTTCTATTTATTGTTAATTCTAGGCTAAGGATTGGTGATACAAGCATAACTACATATCCTAGGATGATAGTAATCAAGACACATGATGTTATCAATGAACATGTAGTTAACATCATCTGGAAATGACATAAGATTCCCAATGTAAAAAGGGTTATTATTTCTAGACCAAAGGATGGAAATCTTGGCATCACTATGTATCCTACAATAATAGGAATCAATCCACATATAGTTCTTAAATGGTGGTGTGGTAGAAGATGAATAACCAACAATAGTGGTCCTATTGGGTGAGGTCCACAAGAATGTGTTTTTTTATTTAATATTAGAGACCTCAATCGTACAGATTAACTTCATGTAGTGAGGAGTCATGGTATTAATTTTCGATTCATTCATTCAGGACCATGAAAGAACCTATTGCGAGCTGTTATGGCTTATTAATATGGGGAAGCCCTTACTTAAATAATGAATCTCATGTGAGATATGATCAGTGTCAGAAATAAGGAACTCAAAGAGTTTCTATTTCCATGAAGAGGAAATTAAAGATAGGATAGGGTAATTTTGATTCATGTGGTAGCTGAAGTAAGATACATGATTGATACATCCTTACATATCTCATTTAATTGAGAATCAATCTATACATAGTTCAAGAAAATAAATGAAGTTTATTTTTGTGGGGTGGGTACATAAGTCGTAATTTAACTTCATGTGGAAAGAATGTATGTTACATTAGGTGATAAGTATGTAATAGTGTGGATGTACCCAAAAAATACATGTTCATGAATCCCTACATATCATGTGATGCCAGAAATCAAGCCACATGTAGTTCTTATAATGAAAGACTAACTATATGGAGAATATTCCGGAACAGTGATGGGATAATTTCATCTCTCTTTTACAAAAATCAAGCTCATGTGCGAGAAAAAGTCATTTAGATAATTATTCCCATGTTTTATAACATAATCTGGTGATGGAATATATCATGATGTTTAATTTCATTCAGTAAGGATGTGTTATGTACATTTTAACATCCTGAGGTTAGGAAATAAGGTGTTGTGTTGTTTGGTGTCCTTCTAGTATGATGAGAGACACTGTGTAGTTTAACGTATTTCTTCCAGGAAGACTCTGTATAGTTGGTCCTCATGTGGTCAGGACATGGGACACAGTGTAGTTTATTGTCTCTTTACCATGCCTTAATTCTTCATTAAATCTATGAAATGTATTTCTATTGAATCCTTACATTTTTGGGTGAGGAGACACACTCCGCATCTATTATGGCATGTGAGTAAGGTCTATTATGATATACCTTATGTATAAAGAAGGGCACTTCCCATTTGAGTTCCAACTTTAAAGGCCTCTTTCATAGTATCATTGGGGTCTAGAGAAACAACACTAGTTATCCATAAAGGAATGAATAGAGGTGAAACTCTTTATCAAAGGCATATGAAATATAATTTTATGGACTTAAAAGTTGTGCAATGTACAAAACTTGTTCTCATTGACCTATTCTGATTCATCCAGCCACTTTTAAAATTTATCATTATCTATGTTGTGTACAGAAATGCATATTCAGAGTGAATTATGTTAAAATTATATGGGTAACACCACCTCGGTCATGTAAATTAATTAGTATGGTGTTTCTTGTGTAAAAGTTCATGTCTTGGTATGGTATGGCCATAAATCATTAAGGAGATTTTCTGGACCTGACTACTTATCATTGTTCACCATCTACCGGAGTATATTTGATGGTGTCTTAATTAATGCCTCTATATTTATATTATATAATAAATTATAGGGAGATGTGTAATTAGACATGATATTGTTCTCAGGGTATATTTTCATCAACTCTGTAGAATAAGAGTTGCTGTTGTTGTCTGTCAATATTATATGAGGGACTCTAAACCTGATGGTAACATGGGACTTTATGAAGTTGATGATATTCTTCATCCAAAATTCTGTGAGGCATATTGACTCATTACATTTGTTTGTGAAGTCTATATCATTACATATTTACATTAACTACTTAGCTATGGATGAGGGATATGAACCCACACCATCCTTTCCCCAAATAGAAATGTCTATGAATATTTAGCTCTATTTTAAAATTTTGTGGGGTGATGGATGAAATTTTCATGGATCATTCATGCATGACATTGCCTATTGAATTCCAAAAGTCTTGAATCATGGCTTTCCAATAGTAACTCAACCTCCTAAATGGGTGGGAGTGAATGGTCTCAGAATGAGGAGGGTTGCATGAGCCTTCTTGTACGTTTTCTATAATGGTGTGAATATTCTTTTCTGCTATAAATCTAAAGGTGATTCCCCAAAATATGCTGTTATAGAAGAGATTTTTAATCATTTGGTTCATCCTATTGGATAATGATTATTTCATGATTCAAAATTTGTTCTGTTATGGCACGGTCCCTCGAGAGATTCCAATTTCGGAGCTAACTAATTATGGGCTCCATCCATCTAGGGATTGAAGTGGTACATCATGATCTTGGGTGGTTTTGAACTAATTGATTTATTCTATATCATAGATCATGATCAATGAGGTGATTATTTAGTGTGTGTTACAAAATATTGATTATTTCTGATCAGGGTAGGCCAAGATTGTGGTTTTATTAGCCAATCCATCACCTTGAGGATTTTATGATTAGAGGCCATGATACTATTTGGGATCAAATCAGAACTCTTCTCTCAATCCCCTGATGTAGCTAGTGAAAGATTATAATTATTCCTTTTTTATTGAATATAAGTTGTTGATACTCTTCATAAATAGTTCCAAGTCCCCTTACATATTTAGATAGGATATCTGCAGCTATAGTTCCAGTTCTAAATAAGAGAAGAGGGAATGTTATTCTACCTCATTATTAATGAAACACTTTGATAGTGATAAACTGTAGGGAAAATTGATTTGTCTAGAGAGGATAATACAATCCCAAATACAAACTAATTGAGCTTTTTTTTTTCTTCCGTTAACTGATAGGACTTCATAAAGCCCATTATAAATATATATCCCATATACATGGAGTGTCATGGACATAAAAGACCTCGTCATATGAGAGCTTGATGCTCACCTCTGTATTATTTGGGGTGGGATGTTCCATAAAGAAATCATATATGGATTTCTCATTCACCAATTTATATGATACAAACTAGATGTCATATTTCTATAGAATGAATGCACATCAGGCCGAGAACCCCATCAACATTTCATGGACAAGGATTTACCTAAGAAGATTAATATGAGAGACCATATGGAATTCATGGGGCTTCAACAATGAATTAAATATTCCACTAGGATGATGAGTGAATGTCATTTCTCCTTGAAATTAGAGTATTGAGATTCAGTACCTAGAACCATTTAGCTGAGGTAATATATACTATTATCGCTCCCTGCTTAATTTATATATATGTGGTGGGAAGCAAATCAGCCTTCCATGGCCTCCAAATACAAGATGTGTTGCTTCCCTACCACCGGAGGAATCAAAGCTATTGGGTGAAATATATACTACTTGATAATTTTGAAAGATTCTTGACCGTAATCATCCCATTGATAAATGATTCCATTTTTCATTATCTAGGAGACAGAGATAGATTTTTTGGCCAAGCTAGATATGTAACTCTGAATATATGAGAGGTTTTATTGGACACCCTTAGTTATTATAGATTTATGGGGGGTGACATTGAAAAAATATCACTAGTCTTTTCTAAGTTAACCTCAATACCATAGTGCATACCATAAATCCAAGAAATTTTTTAATCTACTTCGAAAAAACATTACCATTCATTCATCTTTAGAAAGTCATGTTATAGCTTATCAATGACTTTTTGAAGTTCTGTGAAGTGATCACATTACTACCATTATTTGAACTCTAGTTTGTCGACAATACATTGAATTATTCATTCCATGAACAACTTAAATATATGATGTGTGGTGCGTTGATATGTTGAGCTATCATTCATTAATCCAAATTCCATCACCTGATAAAAAAATATTCATTGGGAGAACTCTAAAGGTAGGGGATTCTTCATCTTTAGGGAACATATTTATCTTATTGAACCCTAAATACCCATCCATGAATGAAAGGTCTCATAATCCAGAAATTTCATCAGTCAAGAGATCTATGATTGGCAAAGAGACATCATCCTTTGGGAAGAACCTATTATGTTCTCTAAAATCAATGTAGAACCTTATCTTCCTATTATTTTTCTTAATAGGGATGATGTTATAAATCCATCTTGGGTATGAAAATTCTCATAAAACAGTGGTTTTGTTCAATTTTCAAACTACCTCAAATACATTGGTGGCATGAGAAGGGTGCATCTTCTTAGATTCTTGCATCAAGCCTCAATTTTCATAAGGTAAGCTATGATGGTGCATCACCACATAGGGGTTCATTCCAAACTATTATGTGTAGTCATAAGACGAAATAGATAGATGATTATTTTGAAATCCGATGTACATATATTTCCCCTTTAAGATCCATGAAAACACTAATTTGTATATTCCACATGTCTTCATATTTTCCCATACTCACCTTTTTGAGCTCATTAATGGTGGTGGAGATTTCTTTCTTGAATACATGAGGGGAGTTTCAGAATTCATCCTCATATTATTCCACCTACGAGTTTGTGAATTCATTTTCATAGATAGGTGGAATATTTTTAGAATCTATGTCATTTTTTAGGTGAGAGAGGCCTTGATAAAAGAAATTATATCCCCATACTACAAAAGTAGTTGCAAAGAGATGTTCTAGTTGATTTTTTTAATCTATTAATTGAGGAAGGAGAGGATTAGTCCTATTGTACAAGGAATATCACCTCAACTAGAGTTACGGGGAGAAAATAGTAACTATGTAGTATATATAGGGAATTGTAGGGGAAATCCCCAATCATTGGGAGTTTCCACCTCTATATCATCATACACCATTTGTTTTTTGACTTCCCATTCGATAAAAGACTTCTTAATCAAATATTTCTTTGAAATTATAAAAGGGGGGACTATCACAATATAGTATGTAGATATTTCCATCAATGGTATGTTATAGACAATGATGAAATGTTAGAGGTACCACCACATGACTATAGAGCCATGAACTTTCAAGAAAGTCATTGTATATAGTTTATTACTAGATAACCATAAAATAAACCTCATATGTGAGATACCAAAAATGAACATTAAACTTGATCTTCTTATGAGGTATTTATTAATGATTATCACACCGTTGAATGGATATATTTGGGGAGATAAGCCCCCTTCTATATATCCCAAATGTTATAGGTTTCAGACTGGGATGATTTTAACCATGGAACCATTATCAATTATAACTCTTTAGATGTTGATATTTTTGTGTATTACCAAAACATATAGGGGTTTAATCTTCTGTTGGATGACTAATTCATGATACTAATCATTGAATTAGATAGTGACATGGAATCCTGTTGACATGGTATCCACATGATAATCCTTGGCTACAATGAATTCTATTTATAACCCCTATGGGCAAAAGAGGGATTCGAGGAGTACCTCTATGAGTTATTTTAAAATACGGAGAGAATATGTGACTGAGATAATGTATGGGAAGACCAAAAACAGTTTCAAAAAGATATACTTTTATTCATGAGGTTAGTGATTCCCAATGTGGGGTTTCTACTTACTACATGGTTCATGAGTTTAGATATTTGACATAGGCAAAAATAGGTTACGTGTAGAGGTTGAGGGGTATCATCTGAAAGTGGAACATGCCATGCATTCCTTCCGCTTTGTTTGGGATGATTGGATATCTATACCCCTAGTAGGTGCTCATGCAAGAAAACATGGAACCAACAACTACAAGAGAGTTCTAGGACACCTCCATGCCACTTTTGGGGTTTTTAGAGTGATTTCCTAGGGATCTCAGTAATATATATGTCCATTTTGGGGATGTGAATGAAATATTATGTCTGTCCATGCTCTTGTTGTCCTCTGTATCCTTGGATCCTATGAATCCAGCCTCCCATTCCCCAGTTTGGTATGAGGAACTCATACTCATAGGAATTTCTATCATCACATAAGGTGTCTTCCAATCATATCAAGTTGAAATAAAAAATATTCACTCTACATGTAATGATTTTTTTTCAATGGTGGGGATTTTCCCATGGTTCAGATGTTGCTAGGAAGAAATCTGCAATAGGAAAAGCTAGTTTTGGAGCCGAATATGACTCCTCTTCTGTTTTATTCCACTTTTGAGGGTTAAAACCACCTTTTAGAGACATATATGATTTCTTATTCTTTGTAGGTTGAGATATTGTGGTCCTGAATAACTATTCTTTTAGGGTGGCATGAGTCCGATCGACTATCTTCCATGTCATCCAATTGTTGGTCTTTTTTTACATAGCTGGCCAGAACATTATACAAATGACCCTCTCCTTCTAACTAGGAAAATGTTATGTAGGACACATAAGATGAGGAGTTATCTAAAAAAACCTATTTGGAATCAACCATGAATTAAAGACATATTTGATGAGGAATCTGTCCTAGATATTATGACCTAAAGTTCTATAGAAAGTGATGTAGTCTGGATAGTCTATGCGGTTGAACAAGTTAGGATTTCTAGGTTGTGGTATATTGACTAAATTATTATCCATGTCTAATAAAAAATAACTAGGGAATTATTTATTTTATTTGGATTATGATTTATTAATCCATTCCAAAAATCCCAAGCTACCTTGATTTCTTTGTGCTTCTAGAAGAGTGATATATTTTCTCGTTGCTACTCTGCAAGAGCTGCTGGGTAGTTTGGGACTTGCATATATGCTTATATTCAAACTAAAACTAGTTTTAGGGTAACAAAAAAAATTATTCCTTACTGATCCTTTTCCCCTATACTAAAGGAATGGGTCAAGATCTAGATTGGGTTCACTGAATGTAATCTATAGAACATTAAGCCATATATGAGAACTCATAGAACCCACCCAGATATTTCATTTGGATTAGTGGTGTATGCAACTCACCCTAAATATTTTCATCATAAAGCACTAGAAATTGGTCATACTAGAGTGAGATTCATTGTGAATAAGTCAAACTCATCCATCTAGCTATAAATCTAGAAACCCTCTCATTATCATGTTTCTTGTAGTTCATCATAATTATGATTATTTTTTCCTAAATATAGAGTTAAAATGATACATAAATTGATGAAGAATGTCTTTGAATAATACAATGGATCCTAATATCTGACTACTATACCAAACAAAGGATGACCTTATGAGAGTCCATACAAAACACCTTAGCCTAGTTGCCTCTAACTAATATTGAGGGATCATCATTAGACCATAGTGGGATATCAAGTGAGTGAGATACTGTTCAGGGTTACCCACACAGTCACTGGTAGAGAATTTAGGATTTCCCAAATAGGGTGGAGGAAAAGTGTAATCCACCCATTTAAGATACAGATTCTTCTTATGATAAAATGTTTTATGTTTTACATCCATAGCTTCCATTAAAGTATCATGGGACTCGAAGATGTTATGAATCTCTAGATGTACTACCCCATGAGCCAACTTCCATCTACATGAAGAGGGTGGGGGTCTATGAGGTGGTCCAACCTTCACCTCCCACGGATTCTCAATAAAACCTAATAATGAATGACCACCCTAGAAAGGGAGAGGATGTTGCTGAAATGGTTGCATGCTAGGATCATTTTTGACTTCCTCATTTTTCTAGATCAGTTTCATAGATCCAGAGCCATTATAAAGCTTAAATGATGGTATTACTGACTAATCATATCCTTCTAGTTGTATGGGGGAAAGAATATTTACCTTATCCTAATGATGATCACCAAAAGAGAATATTTCCCCTTGTTACCTCTTCCTTGAGTTATCTGAGAGTTTTTATCTCATTCTTATGTTGTGAAAACTATTATTCTCTTAAAGGAAATTAGATTCTTCAGGGAAGGGATTGGGATGTAGCCACACCTTTCCCTAATTCATTTGTATTATTCCTCTATAGAGGTGGAAAATCAATACTCATAGGTACTAAGTATAAGAGCCTCATTTGGTTCTAGGTGCATGAAGGCTCAGTTGGTGAATCGAGATCACCATCCTCTTGAGGTAGGTTTTGAATGTTGCAACCCACTTCATTTGCATCTTGACCCATGATATCTATCATTCTAATAGTGGTGAAATTTACAGAGGTAGACATGGAAATTGTTGTTTTTCCATTAATTTCAATGGAAAAGGATGATTCTAAACTGCCTTCATTATGATCATTTCTCAAACCCTTGTCCATATTGGGTCTTTTTGAATTATGACCCCAGTAGGGTCTGATTTCCTTCAATGTCCGCTCCTCCTATATCATCCTATGAGTAATGAACTTGATGGAGTTTTTGGTAATTATTTCCATATGAGCACTAAATTAATGAGGTTTTTATTGCGTCTAGAGGAAGATATGGAATACTGACCATCAATTTTTACATGCCAACTTATAGAATACAGATTCTATCTATAGTGATGATGATGATGAAAATTCTCCCAGCCCTATGGGATAGGGGTTATATGGGTCCCTGGTTGGCATTGATTGATCTAGCTGTAGAGTATCAAATTCTTCTAGTAGAGGATATAATGAATCATGTGCAAGTAATTGAGATAAAAACACCCCATACCTATATATTAAGGTTGATATAGAACTATAATTAATTTCCTTAGGACCCTCGTTGGGGATGATGAACCTGTTGATGGTTATTGAGATATAAATTCCCCCAACCTTGTTATATTAGGTTATTTTGGCACCAATTGATGATATGTACTTAATCTTATTGGTAATTGGTGATCCGAGAGGTATATATAGTGTTAGATATCCTCCAAGACTAATGTTCTAGTTCATCTCCCGGACGGCTACTATAGTAGCTGCAACTATATCCTATTTTATGTGGCATAGTTGTTCTCATGTAGGATTTGGTTACAATGGCATCCCATTATGGTATTCATTTTGTACAGGATGTTGTTATGTCGATTTAAACCTTGGATTCTATGTCAAAAAATTTCTACCATTTCTTAGTGGGTCCCATGTTAAGGAATTTTTGGGTATCCTCTTCCACTATTCGTGATGTCTGGGCACCATTGAAGCAGGGAAATTACTATTTTTGTGAGCAATTTTCTCATGTGTAACATGTTCCCATAATTTCTCTAGAGTATATGAAATTAGAGGATGTTGTATCGAAATGGTTATATAGTTTTTTTGGAAATAGCGATGATAAATGCAACATATTTATCCCATCCTTAGAAAAATCTGTGTGGAGATGCTCTAAATATTTGTTGGTAAAGGGTTTTGATGGTGTAGAGATGAGCACTACATAAGATATTTTCTTTCTCATCGACTCTTGAGTTATGTGACAAGGAAAGTGTAGACATATCTAGAAGAAAATAGAGTGTATTTTTGAGATAAAGGTAATACTTGTATCATGATTATATGATATTTATATCATATAGTTACTGATGATTATACAACATATTTTGGTATAGATAAGGCATACACTTATTTTATAGATGATCTTGGAAATCATAGTAAAATGTGGTGAAGGGCCAGAACATAGTGAGGCGGTTGTTTTTGGATAAATCTCTATATATATAAATGTTTTCCTCCTATTTATCAGACTTACATACCTATATCTAATCAGACTAGAAAAAATAAATCTTCGGGCCACCTATAGACTTGAAGAGAGTGCTAATGGATGTTGATGGGGAACTATATTCATTCGACACCATTGTCTTAAGAACCTCCCTATACGAAAGTGTATATGTTTTGAGCACATCTCTATACAAATTTGTCTGGGTAAGGGTATGATTTCTTTGTCCATGGGAGATATCACCATGGCAAGGTTGACTACAGTGGATGTTTAGAGTAGAGCCCCTACAATCCATCCCCACACTACCAAAAGGAGGAACATTATGGAAATGATTGTCTACAACTTTAGTTAAAGAGTTTAAGGAGAACTGGGGTGTTGATAATGTATCTTGAACATCCTCATTGGAACTATCATTGATGAAATTATAGATATGAGACTGGTTCTGAATCATGGATGAAATATTACGACATGCCTTCTAGAATTGTATAATGATATGAGCCTATTGTATTACTATGTCTGGACCTTGTTTATAATTATCTAGTGTTGTGGGAGTATGAGACCTATTTTGATAATATTATGGAATATTCTAATGATATTCATTATTATTTATCAAAATAGGAGCCTTTTTCCAATGGTTGTTCCATTTTATCTTAGTGAGACTCAGATAGAACATGAGAATGTGCCTCATCCTGAGCCTATGGAATATGCTGCCTATTTTTCATAGAAGGGATATGAGACTACCTTGAGGCATGTTCTATTTTCACTTAGTGATCCCTGGTTGGAATAATATTATAATAATGGTATGAATATCCATTCAATGACAGAATATAACGATAGACCTCTAAAATGGGAGTAGAAATATGATCCTCCACCTGTATTGCCTCAAAAATATTCTATAGAAGACACTATTTGGTGGATGTTGAAATATTCAAATGTATTTTATGAACTTCTATAATATTCTATGAAGATTAATTGATATGAATCTAATTCTTTCCAGAGGAATGTGCTATTATCACTTGGTGAGCCCTGGCCAAAACTAGGATATGACCACGATCCTAGGCCTTTTGATTATGTTTTTGGTCTTCTTCGATAGGAATATGAGCCAATCTTGAGTAATTTTCTCTTCTCTCTAGGTGAGACCCATATATAATGGGGATATGAGTCTAATCCTATCCCTTTGGAATATTCTATCAGAATATTTAAACAGGCATGTGAACCTATCATAAAACATGTGCCACTATCACCTAGATATCCCTGATTGGAAAAATAATATGATCTTGTTTCGATGCCTCATATTTTATCATAATAAAGTAATAATCCTCTAGTATGTGAGAATCAATGTACACTCACTCTGGATCAACCACTTGTTAATAATGATTAGAGAGTTGATCTACCATGTTGATGTGATAAAAATATGAACCTGTCCTTATATCAGTACTTGTGAGAAAATATACCGACAGAGTTCCTCAACTATTTCTAAGATGTAATGGAATTTTATCAAATTGTGAATTGGGATATAAGACAACATATTTATTATTTCCACTATATACTGGCAGATATAATTGATTAATGTGAGGATATGAGCCTACTTCTATCCTCCTAGTTCCACTGGAATATTTTGAGGGACTTCCTAAATGGGGGTAGGGATATGTGCCACTCCCATGCCTGATGTAGGAATATAGTAGCAGACATACTCTGAATGATTAAGGATATGAGCATGTCCACAAGTTACTACTTGAATATACCGGTATAAATCATTAATGGGGGTGTATATATGAGCCCATTCATATTTATCCAGAGTCTTCCTCACCTAATGTGTCTTCCTCATTTCTCGTTCCTGGGTTTTAGAGGTGGAAGTGTGTCGAGTGGTACCCTCCATGGGTGATTAAAGAGTATTGGTGGGATAGAGATAGTGATGTTTGTTTAAAAAATCCCTCATCTGTTCCCCTTGAATCAGAAGGGAGTCATATTTTAAACCATGTTCCACATTCATCATATACTAAAGGTGGTGATTATCGAACTATGTGGATAAGTTCCCAAAGTAGTTGGCTATAGAAATGAGGGCCACAAGATTCACTGAAGATTTCCTTGGATCAAGAAAACATATGTATTTCAGCAAATGGATACCCTTGTGTGTATCTTTAAGTGTCTATATTTTACCATTTCAATGGTTTCCCTAGACCATTTTGTTATCAACCCGATGTTTATGTTATTAAGAATGTGAGGTCATTTTGTGACCCACATGGGTTTAATCCGTAGCTAATTTTCCAAAATCATTACTGTATAAAGATGTTATCTTGAATTAGGGTGACTTTTATGAGTGCAGTATCTATATTCATGTAGACAATAAGGAACAAGGTCACCTATTAGTTCAATATCGTAGGCATGATGCTTGCTCAATCATATATTCTTGGTTTACAAATTTTTGTCTTTTTTTTGTTCCATCAATTTTTCTCTTGTGGAAATTTCAAAGTATGTATTGACTTATTTCAATGGAAACAAAAGTTACATAGGATCAACTATAATATTTATATTAGGTTTATGGGCTTTCTTTTTATATGATATGCCAAAAAAGTAGTCTGACATATGGTAAACTGACCATCCTACTATTTGAGGGGTTTACATCAGGATCATGATTTTTGTTTTTATATAATATGAAAAAAAAATCTTAATTTATGATTAACAAATCATTATATTTTTTGATAGATTTATATTGGGTTCAGAATTTTTTTGACAGAAAAGGTGATGACTAAGGTGAATTCGGTTTAGTCTGACAATTGATTGTGGAAGGATCGATTCCATACACAATCATTGATGTGGGTTCACCATTTTAATTCATAATAGAAAATACCAATTCTTTTTAGATTCATAACATAGTACGATCTTGATTTGAAAAAGTAAGAGGTTAGTTTGGGTTTTTAAACCAATGACACTTTAGAACTCACATTGGTTGAGAGGATGGGGGTCGGGCTCATCACACCCTTGGGGGGGGGGGAATTGCTGCCTTCTCCATGATCCTCTTATAAATTTAATATGTCTTCATGAATCACTTCTCAATCCTGATACAAGACCAATTACCCTAATAGTATGACCATAGGTTAACGGCTTTTATGTGCTGAATAAGGTGATCTTATTAATGAATCCATACACACACACACACACACACAAACAAACACACTTGGTTCTTCATCAATTTGAAGTTTCATAGCTAGGTACTTCATAATTTTATACTATAAATGGAGGCAGTTGATATTACATGGAGGGGATTGAGTAATTAAAAGGAATCTAATGTATCCAGTTTATTATAGGAATCAAAATCCACGTAGTTCATTACATCCCCAGAAATTTAACATCATCTAGAAAAAATATATTTTTAAGAACTAGGGCACTAGATATTTGAAATAATACCTCAATGAGGAGTGTTACGAATCAATTATATTTTATGAATTATAGTTTTCCTATTTTAGTCATACCGTCAGGATTTTTCCAAATATAGATAATGTTATATGATGGAGAATATCTTTCAACTCATAAGGGCTTACACACTGAGGCAGCTTTATCTAGTGGATATTAATGATGTGAATGATGTGATCATTGAAACTACCTATGACCATGTGAGCTATGCTCAGGGAGATAATTAACGGATAAAAAGTAACCAATACTAATGCATATAAATGTAAGACTTATGTACTTGTACAACTCTTGGGGTGCTTAATATGGATCTCGAGCCTTTGGAAATCATCATACATATCCCAGTTATAACAATAATTAGAGCCATTGTAGTTTATTTGGATCCTTAGTCCACTATTGGATGATATAAAATGATCAATCCATGGGAATTATTGAGTCTCGATGGTTGAAATATTAGATATATGAGGGGACATCCACCAATGTGGATTCCTATTCGAGCTTGGGCCTTAGGAATGCATAATATGTACCAAGGTTATTGCAAGAATTCGAATTCTCATAGTTCCATCGATTGGGGCTCACACAATATTGTTTCCTTTTGTTAATGACATGATCATTGAAATTTCCTAAGCTTGCATGATCTATTTTTAGTATGGGAAACATGGGATGAAAAATGATTTGTATCGCAACTTTTGGGTGTAGAACTTCTGTTATGGGACTACCCTTTGGATTGTTAATATACTAATTTATCCTCATAGACAAATCCTATGTATCCTAGTTATGGTATGAATTAATTTCATCATAGATAGTTGGGTTGGGGAATACACAATGAAATTTCCCTTTGTGAATGAAATGATCATTGCAATTTCTTAAGCCTATGTGAGTTATGCTCAATGTGGGAAACAAGGGATGGGAAATGACTACTATAACTAATTTTGGATGTAGGACTTATATACATGGACCAACCTTTGGATGGATAATATAGAGATTGGGTCTTAGAGAGGAGTCCTACGTATCCTAGAAGTGGTTAGAATCATAGTGATCATAGTTATTTTGGTCAGGGCAAACACACTGGCATTTCCCTCTATGGAGGCTGGACAATGTTATCAAGTCCTTGGATAAGTGATTAACCTGGAATGATTTTATACCTGATATGTGTTTATTGTATACTTGACATTCCATGATTTTATGTTTACATGATAGAGGACATATTACTGACATGTCTAATGAAAATTTCACGATCTAGTTGGCTTGTTCGAGTGGTATTGCAAAACATTGCAGACATGTATGAAGGATTTTTCTAGATCAAGGATGAATTTTCTAAAGGACATCATGAGACCTGGATGGATGACTATTGAAGCCATAACCTGATCATGGTTGACACACTTAGAAGGATATGTATGATCTAGATGACTTTTTCTAGTGTCATCATGAGATCTTTCTAGTCTTTCTAGAGAACATCATGAGATCCAGATGATATGTATGGAGGGTGATGCATGATCTGGGTTCACATATCTAGAGGGAACATCAAAAGGCAGCTGATATGGCTTGAGGACATCATTAGATTTGGATGTCTTTTCTAGAAGATGTAACTATATAAAATTGACATACCCTAGTGCTATCATGAGACATAACTAGCATTTATTAGTGTCACTATATTTTTCGGGTGACATTTCTGACGGTTGACATAATGTCTATATGGAAAACCTGAAGGGTTTCACGAGACATGGGAGGTATGACTTGGGGGAGCCATGTTCCTTGATGTTATATATCTTCATGACTTTACATGATCCCAATATAATAACAAAGGAGCACCGTGGGTACTTGGATACATGTCTTGGTGATGTCGTGTGACCTAAGTGGTTCACGTGAAGTGAATGAGGGTCAACAAGTATGTTCTTTGTATAAGTCTCTGATCATTTTATTTTTATTTCAATACTTTTATTTAAATTGACTTAGATATATTAAATTTTAACTTGTTTTATGTCTCACATGATCTTGTAGATATATGGGATACTCCTCATCTGACCCTCTAGAAGTCATTCACCTTATCTATGAGAGATCACAAAATTTTCCTATACAAGTGGCATTCTTTCTCCTTTTTTTTTCTAGATCTTACATGATGAGAATATTTTATGGTCATGAGATCAGCTACTCGAAGAAATTTTCTTTTATTCCTTGGTGCGCTGGTGAGAGGTTCCAAGTAAAAGTTATTTTTGGTGATGGGGCGGGGGATTTATAGGCCTCTCCAACCTGACTATTTTTCTCTTTATGTGGCGTGTTTCATAAAAATACAGGATGAAGTCTATAGAGAGATTCAGGTGTTTCATGATATCCTGATGTTGGACATTTTGGGAGTCTCACATGATTTTCATCAACCATGAGACCATCCCATTAATGGCTTTCTTATTTGATTTTATCTTATTAATGGGTTATTTCCTTGTTATGTGGGAATGCCAAGGGATTTTGACAATGTTAGGATGATATGTGAAATGGCCTTTGTGGGATTATGGTTCCTATCCAAAGGCTTTTTATTATATTTAGATAACTAATTTGGGACCTTTCGTGAGATAAGGATGGATTTCCATGAAGCTTTCGCATGATCATACCATCCTGTCAAAGGGATTTTGATAAGTCTTTATGTCTTGTCAAGGGATCTTGTGATACCATAATGGTTCATCATCTATGTTATATAACTGAAAAAGGATCCCTCATTTTCCAATGTCCATTATCCATGTTTATTTTATAGGGGTGTGGGGTGTCATCGGTTTTCTTTAGTTTTGTTGAGGAAAATCACCCAACCCATCGGTGATGTATCACATGACCAATAAAATTTCCCATAGAGATGCATGAGAATTTCATGAAAAAACTCATTTATTTTACTTACGAAGACAAACGGGGAGTGAGAGGTCATCTAGAAACGTTTTGGACCCTTTGTCTGATGATTATGACATGCCAATGAGAACATGTACATAGAGGTGGACATGTTTTTTTGGGGGGGGGGGGTTGTGATGTACGAGGAACCACCATGGGTGCGTCATATGATTTTTATGACATCAAGAGGCTATCATCTTTCCAATTTTTACATCCATTTTTTATTTCAAAAGATTTGGGGGTCTTCGGACTTTTTATGGGTGTTTTAAAAGATAATCTCTATACACATTGGTGATGCATAATAAGATATTTACAACTATAAGAGGGACCTAAATTTTGGATATTTCTTCTAATTTCCAAGGATTTTGGGATGGTTTTTCAATCATCTATCTTATGAAAATTCATGTGACCGAGGGGATCATATACGTCTACTACAACATGATCAATGAGTTTTTGAGAGTACTTCTATATAACATAGAGGATTTGTAAACTGGGATTTGTGGTGTCTTTTATTGGCTATGCACCACACGTGATCATCTTCATGACAATCCATAGGTCATGTGATCGTGTTTCTCCTAGAGGGTCATTTGATCCACGTGATCATGGCCATATTATTCTTCCTTTTTTTTTTCGGGGAAAATAATTTTCATATTTAGTTATTTATTCTTTTCAAATTTATTGATGCTCATTTGGCGGGTATCAATTGTTGTAAATTCATAAAGATAGATCCATTCACTATCTATTACAAGAAAAATATTTAAAAATAATATTAATTTTTATGCATGAATATGTGTAGAATTATGATAGTCAACCAATTTTATGTTGATATACCTCTAAAATATAATATGATCATTTGATGGTCATATGAGTAATTTCATATAATATAAAAAAAGTATAGTAGATAATTGAAATAGTTTTCACAAAGAACAAATTAGAGATGTCCATTGAATAATAACAATTTCATAATGAATCTGAGTTGTTTGATTTTAGGAACACCAAGAATAGAAATATACCATTGTATAGAGAAGGAATAGGAGATCGAAGCTTGATGAAACTATAGGATTTGACTTTCACGTCTAATTATTTAGTATGTTAAGAATAATAAAATCATTCTACACCATGTATAAAAATATTTCAAGACCAAAAGCCATGTTCTATGATGTTATAGATGATATTAAATATGTATATGAGAAATAATAACCCCACACGATCATGGAGGAATCTCACTCTAGAAAATTAGGAGGAATTTCTAATAATTTATCAATATAGAGAAGAATACATAGGTTGTTACTTGGGTTCCTAACTAGTTACTAACAAGATTTGAGGTTGGGTGTCTAACTAATCATGTAGAAGGAAGATATATGGGTTGTATAACCAAACATGGAATAATAGTTTATTTATGGAGTTTGAAATAGGGATCTATAAGAGGATCAACTATTGGTACACACAACTAGTTGAATCTAAAACCTTGTAGTTGGCTATAATAGCATAGTGGATAATCCATATTGGGATTCTTAACCACTATGTAAAGGTGTTGTTCTTTGAAAAAACTGATCAATATCTTGTGTTGTGTTCCCTATTATTATTTCTTCATATGAGTTGATTTTTTGAGACACCATTGAGTGGGTTAAGAACCATAAAAATTCCAATAGGTTGAATTAATAGAAAATAATTCATTAAATAAGACCTATGATTAATCCCTCCTTCTCATTAGCATTATATCTCAGTTTCAAGCAGTGGTATTAAAGGTAATTTCTCCATTAAAGATACAAGAAGAAATCTAAGAAATATATAATATTAACAACATAAATATTCAAAGTGTTCCCAAATTTAATGGGAATAATTATCAGAGTCATTGAAATAAAATGTTCTCATGCCTATTACAACTTATCATAGAAGTGAGAGATGCTACAATAGTGGGGCTTCTACACATTAATGATAATGTTTCTATGAAATAAGATGAGATGATTAATATGTATTTAGATAGAATAAATCCAAATGATATCTTGATGTCTCTATCAATGATGGTCCACATAAAGGTCATGAGTCACAATAATGACCAAAAATTTAAGAAAACATAGAGAAGAAGCTATGAATGTAATGTAAATGTTGAGGCATCCAAAATATTTGTTTATAGAATCTTGTTTGAGGACATAAAAAAATATCGAAGAAAATATTGATGACTATTTCACCAAATTTTATGGGATTTTCATCAACACTTTAGGATTCAGTGAGAAGCTAGATGACTCAATCATTTTCCTAAAACTGGTGATGAATTTTATGAATTTATTTGATCATAAAATATAGTCCCTAAAATAATGATATTATTTCATCATACATGATTTAGAATTAAACTAATTTATTTTTAGATGACAAAGGCATTAATGTTTATGAATAAGTAAAAATAATGAAAAGGGTTTTGAATCCCTAAAAAATGAAAATATATGGAAGAATATGTTATAGAACTAAAATATTTTGATTCTATGTGAGATTATAATATTATTGATTTCATTTCTCTTATGTCAAGAGGATTTAAAACTAGAATATGGAAAGTAAAAAAAAATTCACCAATATTCTATAATTTCGATGGAATTTTCCCTTTTTCCAATGATTCTCTTATTAAAGATTATGATGAATTTCAATCTGACGAGGAACATGAAAATACCATGATATATAAATAGAAACCTTTCAATTATAGGATGTGAAATTTTATTAAAAAACATGGAAAACCATATTTGTATTAATTTGGGTATTTATATGATGATGGTAATTTATATTCTATTATTGAAAAGGGATTCAATTCATTAATAATTGATGATGGTGTAGAAGAAAGGATAGAGATAGAATGTGAGTTGAAAGGATAGTTGGAAGGATAGGTTCATATGATAATTTTTTAAAAGAAGTAAAGACATTGATGCACGAGAAGAATAATGTTGCATTTAAGAGGGTTTAACAGCTCATGAAAGAAGAATATTTTATTCATTACATCGATAAGCTTAATATTAGAGAAGAATAACAAGAATATATTATATATTATTATGAAGAGAATCTTACTGAAAGGGAAGTGGTTTTATGTGACACAAAATCAATGAGTCTTATTTCTCAAAATGAGAAAAAAGTAATATATGACTACAATAAATATATTGATGTTAAAGAAGAATATTCTCATGTCAATGAGAATAAGGGATAATATAGAAAATATAGTTTTGTTACTAATCTATTACAAAATAGATATGTTATCACTAATAGTGTTGGTGAATATTTTTAGAACAAGAATTCAATAGAAATTCATTATACCACATCAAATGATGAATCTATGATTCCAGAAAGGCCATAGCCCCATGAAAAAAGAAACCATGGTTTATAGTAAGGAAGAAACAATAATTTTCCCGGAATCATTATTAACCAAATAAATGATAATATATTCTATCATTTTATTGGTATTTAGGAGTATATTGACATAATTTATAATCATTGGGGTATAATAAAATGTATAGGAAAATTACGTGAACAAATGGTAATTCAAGGTCATCTAATGAGAAACAATTATCAAATAAATAAATTATTGAGAAGAAATCATTCCAATATTTCAATAGAAAATATATATGAATGTTTAGAGGAATTTTGTGCCAAGGGAAGATTAGTTGGTCATTGAGTTGAGGTATGAAATAACAATTTTTCTATAGAAGATCAATATAATTTGAATGGGAAGAAAATGTATAATATTAATGATATCTGGTTAGGTACATATGATATGTGATGTGTGATAGTTGAAAATGACGAACATATAAAGGGGGAATTATTGATATTTTGTCCAGAATAACTAGAAATGAGTAAAAAAGGGATAGATCAAATGGATGATACAACTAAAGAAAAAAATGGTATATCAAAATAAGAGGCTGAATTTCATTAGTATTCATATATTGGTAATGATATATATAATTAGATTTATTAGTATGATGAATTGGGTAATGACCTGAATAATTGTGTGACTATATTTTGATTATAAGATGAGTTGACAAAATAGTTAATGAAATACAAATAAAATATTGTCTCTCTGTATTCAAAATTTTATAAGATAACTCTATAAAATGAAATAATTCATAGTAATAATATGATCATAGAACCTACGATAAGTATGAATTAGAAGTTGAACACTTCCAAATTTGAGATCCAAAGGGAGGTGAAAAAGGCAAGGAAAATAAAAAGCTCTTAGCCTGAATTCTCCTTTTGGGGAATAAATATGCCCCTACATATTTCATTATATATATATATATATATATTTAATGATGTGTATGGAATATAATGGGGTGGATTCATCACTATAGTTGGATCAAAAATGAGTTAAAGTTTTTAAATCATCACTATACATTGAAGATGGATATTTTCAACAACATTGTAAAATTTGAAGATTAGGAATTATGATCACTCCAGGATCCCTACTCTAAATGAATTGATAATTTTTAATAAGTGTTACTTAATATTGACATATTAAGGGGATCATAAATATCATTTCACTTGAGATTTTTTATGTGTTTTTTAAGAACTGCTCATGATACAATATATTTTAGGATTTAATTTTTTAAGTATCCCTGAAATATAAATAAGTTAGTTATCTATATTTTTTATCACATTTTGTATAATTTATGGGTAGTATTGATTAACTTTGTTAAAGAAAATTTACAACTATTTTTACCTCAAAGATGTGGAATTATCTAGATAATGGACTTTTTAGGGAAAATGTGTGATGACATCCTTCTCTAATAAGTTACCAAAGAAAACGCCTTAAGTGAGTGTATAATAATAGGATCCCATAATGGTTTAAAAAGAGTGATGAGATTAGGGGGGCTCCAATTTACCTTTGAATTTATTTTCAATAAGTGGGAGAATAAGATTTACATTATTAAGTGAATAAGTATCAAGAAAAAATTAAATTGGGGATATCAAAGAGAGAAAGTGAATTATTAGAGAATGAATGCAACATATTATACTAAAAATTAATAATGTATATGATGATGTGATGATGATGACATATTGGATGTAATCATTTATATGGCATCCATTTAATTCCTTAATTTTATTCGGGTGTTTCCTTGGTCAATGGAAATTACAATGTTTGAGGCCAGTAGAATGAAGATTTCAAGTGAAGAAGTAGAAGAAATTTTTGAAATATAATTATGAAGATTATTGAACTATTCATAAATTTTAATGGGATGTGGTAATTGAAAATTAAAATGTTAAGATAATTTATAATAATTATTGTTTTTAGGTGAACACCATGAAAACATTTACTCTCATTTTGATATTTGAAGCAATGAGTCTACACAATATTTAGAGGACATGAAAGAATAATTCCGTTTTTTCATGAGAAAAATAGATAATTTATTGTTTTTATTAAAATAGAAATAATTAAATTACTATTTTTATTTTTTATTGGGTTTTATGGATATGTTTATGGTTTATATTATCTAGAAATTTTATTTTATTTTTTTTAGTTTATTAAAAAAATATGCCCAACCACAACCATCCCTGGAGAGGCAGCTCAAATAAATATGGAAGTAAGCTCAAACACTAAGGATCCACCCAATTAATGTGAATATATGGTACCATGATGCCTTTTGATAGGCAAGTAAGGGTGAATGAGTATTGGGCCATGCTATTGGGTGGTAGCATGAAGGGTGTGCCGATATGGGTCGGTGGAACAAAAAATCTAGAGGAGACCCAAATACATTCATCTAATCTACTGATCTAGTGACTTTTATTTTTATGTGGAGTAAAACCATTTTGTTTTGGATGTGGTATTAGTGTTATGAAAGGAATTATTCATACATTAATAACTTTTGTATATAACAATAGTTTTCTGATCCATCTAATCTAAACTGTATAATGACATTAATTATCTTTTTTAACCTCTCGATGTCTCGAGATATCGATATTAATTGATTTTTTATTCCACATGACCACGTATGATCTCAAATTCCATATGATATCAGTAATTATCTATAAGATTTAGGATGTCAATTAAGTGTAGATACCCAAAAATAATAAATCATATTATTATGATGCTACATTGTAGATAATTCTAGTATGAAAATACACATGATATGTGAATTGAAGGATATATTTTGTGATCTTAAATGGTATGTGATTCATTTTAGTTTTTTTATTTATGAACTAATTTTGTTAGATAATGGTCAACTATAAGAGACTAAGATATTTATTGATCAATGAATCAAAAAAGTTACAAAGGAAACTGTTTTCTATACTAAGTATATGGAAAGTATCATATGTGAAGCTTCCATGAGGAACAGAAGAAAACTATATGTTGTATTCAAATTCCGATCCTTACAAGAAGTATGCAACCAAATTATTCTCACATACCATGATAAATGGTTTTCGATGATTAATTTATAGAATTCTATCCAATTTGCATGCATTCCAAGAATTCAGTTTGTGATGCCAGAATAATACTTTGTTAAGGTAATGATATTTACTCATATAGGTGATATATTTCTCAGTGTCACATATATGTTGAATATCATATCTTATTTTTTTTTAGTATTTTCATGTGTTAATCACATTATATATTTTTAGAATTAACTGGTTAATTCTCGACTATGTGTTCTTAAGATGTTTTTGGAGGAGTGATTATCGAGAGAGGATGGTGATATTTTATCAACATTGAGTCCTTTAAATCAGGTGCTGAATTTCATAGAGGATGAGAATTTTTAGAATTGAATTATGTTCCATGTGAATTATGTTCTATATGAAGTGAATTTATATATGGATTATGTTATATGTGAATTAATTTTTTTTGTAATTATTTAAATATAATTCAATGTACTATCTATTACCTGAAAATAATTAAATATTATGAATATTTTTTTTATGATTAGTATGTGAAGAAAATAGTGTGTGATCCAACAGTCCACAGTTAGAAATTTATTCTATGTGATGATCATATAATGTCCATAATTATATTTTCATTTATATTATAAGATATATTGTGGATAAGAGAAATTCATTTCAAAATGAAAATAGGTGAAAAGTAAATGATACAATCATGAATGCATGAACAATATGATTTGTTAGAAATGATAAATATAGTGGATACTAACGTACCACTATATCAAGAAGAGATATGTGACTGAAGGTGGAAGAAACTAGAAGAGGATACTTTAATGTCTGAGTACTCAATATTCTAAATAGAATATGATAATTATAGAAATATTATAAAGGATTTTCCAGACCAAAAATATTATTCTATTATATTTTAGATGATATTTGAGGTGTTGATGTGAAATGATTATGCAACATGTTCATGGAGGAATATCACTCTAAAGAACAAAAATGGGACTTTATACTACTGGATGAACATAGAGAACAAGAATGATCTCATATATGGGGTGTCTATATTGTTTATAAATATTCTTGAGGATAAGGTTCCTAAATAGTCATGTTGAAAGAAGATAGTTGGGGTATCTAACCAACCAAGGAAGGAGAGTTAGTTGATGGAGTGTAGAAACATGCTCAACTGGAAGATAAATTTATAGTGTGTATATCCAGTAAAATCCTAATCAATTAAAGTTGATTATAGAATTATAATGGATAATATATGATGGTTTATATCACCAAAATCTAATGACTAGGTCAATGTACCTAACCATGTAAATATCATATACAATTTTCTCACTTCATTTCTATGCATAGGGGGAGTGGTTTTGAGACATCATTAAGTGGATTTAGAACATTAACAAGTCTAAACAGTTGAATTAAAAAAATAATTCATAAATTAAGGTCATTGATTAACCCCTTCCCTATTAGAGGCTTCCGACTAGAGCTTTACACAATCTATTTCCAAATTTCGTATGAAATTAAGATTTTATGAAAATAATCTGATTGAATTGTGTTAAGATCGTAATCTTTAATCACTGAGACCATTACATAAAATATGAATGGAAGGATAATAATTATCTTATTAAACCGCTATAGAATCCTTATTCATTACAAAAATACCCTCAATAGTACCACCAAAATCCATAACTACAATAAATAAATAATCAAGTATTTTATCATCATTTATATTTATTATTTCATACATCAATCTTCGAACATGTATCCTATCTAGATTAGGATTTTAATTGATTTCATAAATATTTTAAATTTATCCCGAATACCCTTTCACTAATTTGATCCATTTAACATTAAAAATATTAATTTACTAAAATATGTGACAATATGGCATTTCATTCTTTAAAATAAATATCCAAATTCATTCTATCCCTTATTTTCATAGAAACATGGGTTATAAATCCATACGAAGTAGTCTTCATTACATCCAAAAAATGTTGAAATAAGATATAAACCATTTGATATTTTTAATTATAATAGTTATCATGAACCAATCCTTATTATCCCTAATCAGGGAACTTGAGATGGACCATGAAATTCCTGAAGTGCATTCCAATTTTCCCCATTCTAAAAACTACTTTAAAGAACTCTAATATCATAAATGTGAATTATTAAACAAAATAAATATTAAAAGGTAAAGAGTATATAGAAGGATAAAGGGAATGCCAACTCCATATAAAATAGATACTTATGTAACAAAAATAGATAATATTGAATAATGAATACCAAAACTAAAAACTACTGGATTACATATCGACATCCAACATGAAATATATAATACAACTATAGAAGAAAAAACACAACATATAAATAAAATAAGAAAAAATAGAAGATATATATTTGATATAAAAAACCATAAAACCTTACATAATCTCTATGAGACCCTAAAGTCACTATCTAATATCTTAAAAGATTGTTTCCATGAAAAATCTGAAAACTAATCACTTTTCAATAAAATAAAGCCGAGTTGATCAAAATAGAGTCGAATATTTATGGTGTGATCATATAAAACCAGTAGGAAATAACCATAGATTCTATTAATTTCATTTTCCAATACAAAATATGAATAATACGTTCAAAATATATACAGGGAACAATATTTAATCCGTTAATGAAAACAAACCATTCTTTTTTTTCTAGAAAATTGGTGCTTAAACCCCAAAACATATTTTAAGGAAATAAAGATACCTTTATTAATTTTAAGTGTCACCTTTTGATAAATTACCCATAGAATATCATTCAAGCACATATGTCAAATATTATGAAAATAATTTTAAAGGGAACATTGACTCTATAAGACAACTAGACCCGTAAGAGCATAAATATAACGATAGTGTAGTTAAAATTCCATGGGAAAAATAAAACAGAGGAAATAATTATAATAGTTGAAAATGTAGTATAAATGTATTATACATTTATATATAATATAATGTACCATATGATAAAAAATATACAAAACCTAGTATATTATATATGAAACAATATAGGGTGAATAATAATGAAAAATCCTAAAAATATTGGTAGGAAATCATAGACATACTCAGGTGAAATCATCTATCATCATATTGATTTATCTCTATTCTAAATAAAACTATTTTCTCTAACCTATCCCTTCTAGTGGAACTCCCCCATGAACTCTAATATCATAGTGGGTATATTTATCATCATTGTGACTGTATAGTAACTTCCTCTCAACCCATCATGAAACTTATTGGAACCCCGTAATGATAGCGATATAAGGGGAGGTAACATTGATCATATACTAATAAATAATTCAAGTAACATAAACTCATCGCACCTCCCCACACCCCATAATAACAATCCATTTTCTATATGATACACATGATTGTTTACTCACATGTTTACATAAATCAACAACATAGGGCATTGCATAGAGACTTAGAGATGTTATGAAATATATACCTAGAAGGATCCAATCAGTACATATTTATTAAACCATGTAATAATTTTATAAAATCCATTTTTAGTTACATTTCTAAAATAATTATCATTATAAAACATTATTTTAATGTTTTAAACAATCCTAACTATTCATTCTTTTTAATTCTATTTAAAAATAATATAATAATTAGCTTTGAAATTAATGTACTATCCATTAAATTTTAGAAAAGGAATAATAAGTAATAACACCCCTCATGGAGATAACATTCCATCTATGTGTCCATACATATAGAACAATAAATCCAAAAAAGATCTCATGATGAAAGGTTAATATGTTTTAGAAAAAAATACATCGAAATTTACGAACAATAAAAAAAATTCAAAAAATTCCGAAACCATTAACTCAAATCATATGGAACAATATGATGGTCTAAAAAATTTATTCAATAACCAAAATAAAAATAAAAGCTATTTTGGAATCTCATCAAACTCCTAAAGTACACATATATAAAAAATATATAATGTTGGTTCATATGATTCATCAAACAATTATAAACAATTTAAATACAATTTAAACGTGATTATTTTTCAAGAAAACCTATATTCAATACCACAAGCATATACAGTATTTAATAAAAAGGAAAATGGATGGAACCATATATATCAATTCTTATAAATATGAGTTGAAAGACTCAAATATGTTATCAAAAAGACCCTATGAATAATTTACATACCCCAACATCAATGATCTCAATGCATTATAACCAAAAAATATCCTAGGGTTTGGAAAAGAAATGAAACATTGAAGTGATGTGAAAGAAATAAGTGGGAAGGAAGAAAAAGTGAAGGAGGGAGCCTTAACTCATGAAAAAACCCTATGAAATCACGTGTTGACTAGAAAAAATGTAAGGGACGAAAAATGAGGGTCTCAACCTAGCTCCCTTGGGAATCTTGATTGACTGGGAGAAGGATATGCTAATTATATTTTTATTCAATAGTAGATTATAATATGATTTAAAATTTATCATAAAGTTGGGAAAGTCACATCAGTTGGATTCATAGTTTTTCAAACCATGCCCATCACTGAACAAACACCTTTTTTTCCACACAGGTTGTCTACATGGATTGATGAACCATTCACCTAATATAAAAAAAACATTGATAAAAACCGAATTCATTAACATGGGTATCCACATAGTAAATTATAACAATTCCCAAACCCAATCCCATATACTAAAACACCCAGATTCAAAAATATAAATTTAATATTTCCAAAAACTCAAGGACAAGGATAGAAATATATTAATAACTAAATTTTATAGGAAAGTAAAGGGAATAGTGTGATAATTAAATCCACTATAACAATTTATGACCCCATAAATCTAATGAGATCCAAATAAAAGTAGAAAAATAGAAAAATTATAACCTATAAGAGAGAGGGGTTCACATATAATATGAAATATGAATTCCACAAAAAATTTGTTGAAAAGGTCTTGTTCAAATCTATCTATAATTCACAACCTACACCTCTATTCCCCAATGGGATGATCGAAAATCAGAGACTGAAGATGTGTATCTTTAGATCTTATAATCCCACTAGAAATATGGATAAATAGAAAATCCAAGAGACATCATAGAAAACTACCTTATATAAAAAATATTATTCATAAGTCTTAATATAAGGAACATCCATAATTCCTAAACAAATGAATTCATACTCTCCTAAAGTACTAATTAAATGACAAAATAATCATCATATAATGAAATCCATGTAATGTATGTCACTAACTTGGTCCTTATATCACATATGTGATGATTCATAAACCATTAAATATTGAATAATTTTAATGAAAAAACAACTCTTAATAAATATCAAGCATTATGTTTAGAATAACAGTCTTAAAGGAGATAATTCCTTATAAATGGATAGTTATGGTGGGAGAAAAAGAGATATGGTGAGATAAAACTGATAATTACATATATAGCTACATAAATCAATAATAGCTACATATAACCTTCCTTTGGGATGTGTGAGAGTATCTTTGGACCTCACTCATAGAACACAATGTCTTGATGAACCCAACAGAATATACCAAGATAAAAACTCATCTTAGTTAACATAAACAATATTAATGTTTCTAATGTACAATTACCCAAAATTAAAAACCATATTATTGGGTTAAGACCACATCTAACACTTAATGGTAAAATAAATATTGAAGAAAAAAGAATCACCATATCAAGTCATTATTCAATGTGGAAAAAAATACGAGTAGTTACCCATAAGAATAAATCAACCAAGGGATTCCTCCAAGGGTTTTACCTATGTTACCCTAAAAAAATCATTTTTATTTATATTACCATCACAAATTCTAAAATGAGTTTGTCAAATATTTTCACTGGTACAATTGAAAAAATAAACCCTCATTACCTACCCAAGAGATTGAATTTATATATTCAATAATAATTTTTTAACAAGGAATTATAAAATTATAAATGAAAACATATTATTCAATGAAGGAAAATTCAATCCAAAATCCTAACCAATATGAAATACGTCCAAAATCCAATCAATAACCCATAATAAGTAATAAACACCACTAAAAACAATTAGAAAATTATCTTATTACACCATTTAAAAAAAACAAACAATAGTTTCCAAACAATAAAGCACAACATTAAAACCACTTTAATCTCCGTAGACTAATTTAATAGAACCATTTTCCCTACCATTATAGAATCTGATCAATTATTTTTTAAAGTTAAAATATTACATTTAAAATCTTTTCAAAAGAATACAATTCCTTTATTAAAACATTCATGGGTCTATAAGAACCTAATTTCAATTTCAAAATCTCATTAATATCAATCAAAGATCCCCAAATAATGCATATAAATCTCTATTATAATGATATATCCTTCAATCATCCTAATATACCAAATATATAAAATTTTGGATTAAAGTGTGATCAATATAAAAAAAATAAAGTCGATAGTTATGGTAAAATGTTTACCTGCACAGTTTGGTGGATCATGAACCTACCATGGAAATGTCATCGGTGGGCTAATAGGAAAATTCACATGGGATCCATATGGTTTTCTAGACATTGTACGATACCTATGAGGCTATGGTTCTTTATCAATTTCCCTCCCAAAATGTTGAGAATACTTAATTCATTCATGGATTATCAATAAGTGGAAAAATAATATCAATCAAGATAAAAAATCTAAAAATAAAAAAAATAAATTCTCAAAATCCAAGATGAACATCCTAATGTCCCATGAAAACACAAGTCTGAAAATCAATAAGAGTAAACATAACTCTTTTTGTTCTCACCTATCATGTTCTAATACATTGAAATCCGATATAGTAGACTCACCTTAACAAAGAGGGGAAATTCACAAAATATATGACCCTTCCAGAAGAAAGGCTTTGATATCATTTTTTCATGAACCTCCAAAGGAAAACCTCAATATGGTAACCAAAGTTGACTAGAAACCCACCGGATTTTAATTTCCAATATCCCTAGGCATATAACTAGTGCTAGGGAATAAATGTGGATAATGTAAAAATGATTTTAGAAAATAATGTATAAAATAAATAGGGATTACCCCTATCTATATAACATCGATGCTCTATATATTAGAGAACTACCAAAAAATATAAATATATAAAGATTAATTATAACCAATTCAAAATAATCGAAATATATATCCATAACTAAATTCAAATAAAAAATTCATTATAACCGACACAACATCCAAGATACAAAAGTCTAGCATGTTAGATTTATCCTTGACACAAAATAAAGTGCACAATACACAATACAATCTTCATTTATTATTAAGGTTATTATTCAATATCTAATTTTTTTATCCAAGGTAAACCCTCAAACTAAAGATGTATCTAAAATAAAAACCCAGGACAAAAAATTTTTAATAACCATAATAGAATTTCAGTATAAAATATTTGTTGAAAATAGCCATATTATACATGCATCAACTTTACTATAATAGATAGTGTATGCTATTTTGAATATATATATATATATAATATTTTATTAATATATTAAATAAATCATAAAATATATATTTTCCTATAAAACAAATCTTTAATCGTCTAAATTTTTTTTAAGGAGCATTAAAAATATTTCTTCAGTTTAATTTCATGATTTTAAAATCATCTTTTAAAACACCCTTTATACACACACATGAATGAACACAAAAATAACAAAAAAGTGAATGTATACTAAAAAAGTGAACTGATTTTTTTTTAAATGTGTAGTATAAATTCCATTTGAATAATAAAATGAGTACAAATTAATAAAAGGTATAAGTATATATGAAACTTGATATAAAGGTAGAATGAAAAATTCAAATCAGAAGAGAAACAATACCGAACTAGGTGAAGTAAACAATAAAAAATAAAAGGTAGATAAATATGGGAATTAGAAATCATCATGTGAGGTGATCCTAGATATAATCATGTGGAATCATTTATCATCCCATTTATGAGCCCCTAGTGTTTAGGAAACAAGTTGTTTTGACCTAGTGTCACTGGTGCAACTCCTCCATTCACTCTATTGCTAATGTATATCTAGTCAGTCACATTAGAGAGAAGTTTTAACTAACTATAAGTCTATCATTATGATACCTAGGGTCCTAATAATGATAATTATAAGAGGCAAGGTAATAGTAATATTATATCAATCACAAACCATGTAACATATACTAATCCAACTCGCTTGTCCCCTAATACTAAGGCCCTTTCTATATGATACCAATGAATGTTAAACTCATAAATTCAAATGTAATAATAATCGAGGCCTTATCTTGGGGATGTGACACATATATAGAAATTACCTCGTGAAGGTTACACTTTAGAATTAATTTGTTAAATCTTTAAATCCTTTCATAAATCCATTTTTAAAACCATTTCAAAAACTATTTTCTTTCGATAATATTTCTTTAAATGTGATGAATGAGCCTTAGTACACTTCCTTTGAAATAGAATTTTAGAAAAATTTAAAACCCACTTTTAAAGTGATATTAATTTATTATCTTGAAGAATATCAAACCCTAATTAATTGTATCCCTAATAGATATTATATACCAACCATGGATAAAGGCATTATAAATAAGAAGTCAAAAACATAAATCCTGTGGGAAAATTAGGTGATTATTTAGGCGTGATCCATTAAAATGCATGAATAATTAAATTTAAAAATATAATACAACCCCATAAAAAATACTCAAATCACAAGGAAACATATGATATTCCAAAACACTAATAAAAATTCCTAAATAATCAAGAAACCCATTTTTTCACTTCATCAGACACCCACGGTACACATATTTTCTCAAAATATATTACCGCAGTTCATATACATTATAAAAAAATTATAAACACATGATAAACATTTAAAATGAGATTATGTTTCATGGAAAACCATTTTTAAGAACTGATGAATATATGGTATATAAATAAAATTAAAATACAAAGAACAACCTACCACAAATCATATTGATATTTTATGAAACCATTTAATATGGGAATAGAAATGACTATGAACAAGTTAATACACTCAAACATAAAAAAAACATTTTACAGGGGAACGATACCCAAGGGATAAAAAAATAATATACTACTGCAAGGGAAGAGAATAAAACAATGGGGATGAAATAAATAGATAAGAACAGTGATTCACCTCAAGAATAAAAAAAAATGTGTGTTGGGAGGAAAAAAATTAAAGGGAAGAGGATGGAGGGTATGCTCCTTGGATCCCTTTAGAGTATCAATTGAGTGAGTGTTAGAGAATGCTAAATGGGGTATTGTTTCATAACAAGATAGATTTTAATTTCTTGTTTAGGATAATTGGTTGTGACACATGGTCTAGATTTATGGTTTACCAAACTATGTGACTACTATAAAGCCCCCATTGGACACACATGGACACCTGCTTGGGTTGGATGCATGGTTTGGAAAACCATTTTACAACAATTAAAAAAATGTACAAAATTATAGACCTTTAATAGGTAGCCCCAAGGTTAAAGATATATTTTTTTTCAAACAATGAACAATGTACATAAACCACAATATTCAAAAATTTCATTGAAACTCATCAATGAACTTGAAGACAATGATAAAAATAAATATATATATCAATTATAGAAGATAGTGATGGTTAAGATGTGATAACAGTTACTCCCATAACATGTGGGAATCCCATTACTACTTTAACACCCTAATATTTTAGTATGTGATTACCTTTAAATAAGTCAATGTGACCGATAGATTACTCCACATGCAACACCAAACTATAATAAAACAATGAAATATTTCGATTAAAATATAAATATTAAGCATGAATGTTAAAACCAAGAAATTTAATTATCTTGAATTAATATTATTAACAAATTTTTGAAATGTAATTTTGAATTAAACAAATATGACTTTTAATATGTATTTAATTTAATTTGTTTACCTAAAATAACTAATACGATCATGTATTGTTTAGTGAAGTATTTTTTCTAATAATTTCTTATTTATGAGAATAATTTCAATTTCAAGAAATATATGATTAATAAGGATGAATTATGTCATATATTAATGATTATTTCACACATATTTAGTTGGTATTTTATATTAAATAATAATAATTACATTTAATAATTTGAAATGGACAGTTTTTCAGTGAAGATATGTTTCCATTATATTGTATGATTTTATTAACAAACTGGATATATAAATTTTAAAATTTAAATTTTAAAAAATTGAAGTATATTTTGTATTTATAGTATGTTTTTTTTAAGATTAATTTTTTTTGTAAATTAATTAGTATTTTTGTGAATAATGAAAAATAAAGATTTTTTAGAAAACAACTACATTAATGAAAATACCATTATACAAGAATGAATTAAGTGTTTTTAAATTTTTTTATATAAATTATATATATTTTAATTAAAATAAATCATAAAAAAATTATTCTGATTATATTTAAAATACCCATTTATATCATTTGGTAATCATAATGAATAATTCATTAAAAAAACTATTTTTATTCACTTATATTAAAATTTTATTTTAAAAAATATTAGAAATTAAATATATAAAAAAGATTTAATATTTCATATCAACCTCATAATATTATTTAATATGTTCATTTTCAGTTTTATTTATAAGATTCTGTTCACCAAGGAATAAGTTAATGACCACGATAATGGTAAACCTGTTAATTTAAAATAATTTTTACTAATATTTTCAAATTTTTATGCAATAAATTATATCAAAATATTTTAAATTTGGACCTAAATACTATAATTTAACAAATCAATTATTATATTAAGACAAATTTAATTGGTTAACAATGATAAATATGATTAGTAAAACAAATCATTCCTAAGGAACTGTTTTTCTATAAAAAATTGTTTTTAAATATTTATTATTTGTTATTTAAAAGTTTATTAAATATTATTTAGAAATTTAACTATAATAAATATATATTAACTATAGTTTATTAAAAGTAATATTTTATTAGCTATGTTGTTATACATTTTTTTTTCTAAAACCTAAATTTCTTAGTTAAAAAAAATTAACTGAGGAAAATAAAAATAGTTAAAAGTAAAAACCTTATAAAAATTTCTTCCAACATGTTTAAAATAGGTGTATAAAAATATAATTAAGTATTTATCATCTATATATCTCCTAAACCCACATTATTTATTACATTTGGAGTCTTTGACCTTTGAATTGCGTAATGATATCATTGAAAAGTATAGAGGTATTCATAAAAGTTCACTTTATTCACTTATTAAATGGGAAACTTATACCCCATATTTCCATAGAAATTAATTTCAATTGTAACATAAAAACTCCCATATATATTCTACAATAATTATAAATAATTTTCATAGGCCTCTGGTTTCAATTAGATATACTAAAACCATCACTTCCAAGGAAACTCTCAAGTAAAAGTTCAAAGTCTGAAAGTGAGCGTTACGAAATCCATAAAATTTTATACATAATATTTATTTTCTAAAAATACAAATACCATATTAATATTATTACATAAGTATCATTATTATACATATATATTATTATTCTAATTTTAAAATAATTTTCAATTCATTTATTTCTATCAGGAAAAACAAACACTGTTTACATTATATTCTTTAGACTACCACTTCAATGATGAAACATATTTCATTTTTTATAAATATTTTAATTTAGTATAAAATACACCTAAATGCGATTCAATAGAATAATAATATCAAAATAATATCATTATTGTTCTATTTTAGTGTTCTTATACACTTCTATAACCATACTCAGCCAATGAGATATATTATGATCATGTTTGGATTGGTTTAACAACCTATGTCAACCCTACTATAAACATATATAATGAATGAATAAGAAAGTATAATAATATTTTAATTATAATTTAATAATAGAATAACTAATTTTTTTCTTTAGAAAATATATTATGTTTTTAACTTCTTATTAAAATATCATATTCGATATCTAAAATCATTAAAATAAGATGAGACCAATTTAAATTTCATGAAAACATAAGAAAAAACTATATAATATATAATTAAAAAATGTTTATAAATGGTCATTATTATGTTAAATATAATCTATTACGATTACTAATAAGTAATATAATAAAATTAATTTTATTATTTAGGAATATGTAGTAGGATATTGATTTTTCATCTCATACTCTTTCAATTGAGACATGTTTTGTATTATGAACCTAATTTCATTTCTATGGTGAAAATACTACATATATGATATAAAATTTCATGAGTTATATTTTAGTCACCATTTTTTATGTTTAGTTAAATTTTATCTCATTCAAGGAAATTTTATTAAAATGTTTGTCTAGCCATAAGGGTTTCTTGTCTCTATATTAAATTTCTTAAGATAAAATACTTTTTATAAACTATGATTTCCTTGAATAGAATACATAATTACCATAAATATATTTTTATCAATTTTTTTCATTTAATATACTATTCCAAATCATATTCCCTTATTCATATAGACATTGATTCAGTTGTTTCCCATGTAAAAATGATCTTTGGAACCTCAAAATTCATTAATTGAGTTATGATTGTTCATTCAAACATAATTCATATAAGATAGGTACCTTCTAACATTTGATTTTTGTGTATGTAATTCAACACTTTTTATTGGGATATATATTCCGACAATATAAAACAATTTAAATATATTTCTTACTTCTTGGGATGTAATTGTTATTGGTAAATAAAATATACTTATTGATTATAATGTTTCCTCATTGACTTTGTTTTTCATATGCTTGTGTTCATACACTCTATTATCATACTATAAAATATTTTACAATAATTTATAGGAAAATAAAAATTTAATAAAAATAATTTTTAATTACTCTTTTTACAATGTGTATTAAAAAAAACATAATTTCAAATTATTAAAAATGTTCCCTTGTTAAAAAAATATTTTATCATTCCATCAAAATTTTCTATACAAAACATTAATCTAATTTTAGAGATCCATTATAATTTTATAAATGTTAATGTTTTCCAGATATGTAACTAAACCTTTTAAAAAATTTCTTTTGAAAGTGCATGAAAGATTTTATTTTTCATCAATGTTAACAATATTTTTTAGAGATCATTTAATTTTAAATCTTCATTTTTGTTTCATGTTAAAAAGTTCTTACAGTAATTATATTTATGTCACATGATTTATTCTCTTACAAAAATAGATATTTATTATCTTGTGAATTTAAATTTTAGTGTAAAAATAATTTTATTCTTGAAACCTTATTGTGTGATATAATCCAAAACACTATTTTACAGGTATATTTTTCATCTCGGTCAATATCCATAAGAGTTTCTATTAAAAAAATGGAATATGTTTATTTTTAGGCATTCAAATTAATTTAATTCATATATTATGTTATGTTATTTTCTAACAATTATAATATAAATCACTTCGCTTCTATTTCTTAAAAAACCACCATGAAAGGAAATACATGTTATTCCAATGCCTTAACTTTGTGAAAATTCTATTATTGATTATTTTGATTTAATGGTGGTCACCTAGATTTCATACATCAATTTATTGGTGAAATTATTTACATAATCATTTACCCTTATTCTATATAATATTATAATGAGTGATTATTATATATAAATAAATTCCATTTATTAATTGCGGGACTTTTGAAAATATGTATATTTTTTTCCTCGATATGGATGATGAATAATTTATTAGGAAACTTGAACATGCACTGTTTACCCATCTTCATTTATTCTATAAATAGGTAACCAACATGTTATCCCTTTTATTTATAGGGGAAGGTTTTTTTGGCCATTGTTTTATTTTTATTAAATTAGAATTCATTGTTTTATTAGTTGATTATGTATTGATAAGTAATTATATCATATGATTAATACATTATAAATAAAAAAGTGATGGATGAAGCCTGAAATTATATAACCCCTCGATTTATTAGGTGGTCACATTAGAAAAATCCATTGGGGTATTTATTTTATACCCACCTATTCAATAAGATTTATTAACCATGGTCTTAATTAAATTAATAATGTCTTGGTTGTAATCATTATGGTCAGAATTTTATCTTGGTGAAGGCCTTGATGGAAAGATTATAATGTCTATAATTACACATTCCATCACAAAAAATATAGTTATTTTTATTCATGTGACCAATTTATTTTCATTTCTATCCATTGATATATTATTCTCTTAGTTTCGGTTTGTTATGGAATTATGATGACTACTTACTACTACCTTAATATATTTGACTTGTTTATTCTATTATTTCCCTAGTTTTATGTTTTACCATGATAAGAATTTAAGATCACTCCTTACGATTCCATTTTCCAATGTAACGATTAAAAGGATTATAGATGATATATTTAATAGGATATCTTATGTGGAGATATTATGGATATTTTTAAGACATATTATAGATTATATAGTTTGTTATATTATGAAAATAATGACTATTAGTCTATAATTACATAAGATTTATTAGTTTTTTATTAGTAAAAAATTAATTATATTTATAACCATAAATTTTATTGGGAATGTATGTAATGAAATATTTTATTTTAGTATGTAAATATTTAATTTTTTATGTATGATAATCTATGGTTGGTATCATATCTGTTATTTAAAGTATTTTTTTTTTCAAAAAATATTAGAGAGTACAAGTCTACGACTCCATATTTAGTATTACTGCAGGGTTTTTCAATATTTACTGATTATTATTTTATCATTTGAGGGTAATTTTGGAGTTATACCTTTTTTCAAAGTTTGATATTTTAATATTTGATGATAATTTTAGAGGAATAAATAAACCTTTAGATTTTTTGAGCTAATATATAATATTTTGTTGTTTATAATAAATGGTCATAAGTTAAAAATTTAGAGATAATTATAAAGAAAAATTATATGTATTGGATGACATCAAATTTTTATTTTTAATATAGTTATGGTGTCGTTATCCTAGAAAATACATCCCTACATGGATAAAAGAATTTGTATTTAGCTATGGAATAGATTCATATAGGGGTTATCACCCTGAAAAAGTATAGTTTAGTGTTAATAAGATCTTTAATATATGGCAAAATGAGTGAGACTAAGTCAACATACTTGGAAAGATAATCTAAGGGGGGTTTGATTTGTCTAATCATATTATCTTTATTAAGACTTGTGAGGTATATTTTTCCTAATCACAATAAGGGATATGTAAATAAGAATGATAGAACACCATTTAATGTAACCATGTTATAGGATTAACCATGTTTAAAATGGTTAAAATGAAAGATTCATAGGATTAAAAGAATTTTTCATTAGAGAAGGCATATTAGTTCAGAGATTTCATTTTCCTATGGACAATTTCATTAATTTTACTACATATTATCAAAATAATACTGTATTTTTTTTGAAACGCGATAATAAAAATAAAGATGAGAAAGCTATTTATCCTGAGACCAGTATGTCTTATAACTAAATATAGGAGAATACATAAATGGTTAATAATTTTAATATATAATAGTTATCATGGAAAATATATTTTTCTTTATCTTACCTAAGGTAGTGTGCTTTATATCATGATAGAAATTATGTAATTCATCGACCCTAGAATCCCAAATCCATTTCATTGTTTTAATACATTGGTAGGATTTAAAGGAATTACATCCCAAAGGACAGATCAGATTTGTAGTCTTGTAAAATATATTACATTCATGAAATTCACCTTAAAATTAAAAACAAAATATGAAACATATATAATTCACTGATAACACCATTATTATCCTTGATAAACGACATATATCATTTATTAAAAACTTCTTGTCATACTAAGAAAATAAAACATAAGAAATGAGGAGCCTAGATGCTTAATAAGTGTAAAAAATATAGCAGAAGATTAACTAAATAAGAATAAACATTTATGTAAAGGTGTAAAAATGAATAAAATGTCTTTTTAACATAATCTTGAGCATAATATGGAATGAATTAACCAAATTATTGCATTCAAATGTCCAAATAGATATTATACCAGCTGAATAACCACATGTAATATCAATAACTAATCTCATAATGTAGGAATTAATAAGACCACGTATCATTACCATACTTTCAACGAATCACTTCCTGACCACACATATATGGGTAAAAACCCAAACTAGCTGATCTCATGAGACCTAGCAATGCATCGTGTGGCTATAGAGGGGCTTTCCCATAACATACAACATCCAATGTATTCCTCATTTGAAAAGGAAAAATCATAACCGAAAAAAAATTCATATTAAAACTCTAATAAAAATCATAATATAAAATCCATACACCATGAATAGAATAAACATAGAACATGCACAATCAATCTATTCATAAAAACTTCAACACAATACGATATGTTGTATCATAAGAAACCAACATCAATTAAATATAATATCCAATAAAGGATATTGACATAGAAGAAAATATTCATAATAAAATAATTTAAAACTTATTTAGAGAAATAACTATTTTTATTGAAAATAGTTTCGTAAAATTCCATACAGTTTAAAAATAAAATATTTTCATGGAAAATAATCTTTTAAGATTTTAAATTAAGCTTAAAAATGATAAGGTTCCATGATGGCAGAAATAACCTCTAATGGGGTATAAGTTAAAAACATTCCTCGAATACTTTGTCAAATAAAAAACAAACAAAGTACCTCATATGGAAAACTATAAAATCATTTATTTTTATAAAATAAAACATGGGTAAAAATGTATTTAAAAAAATTTAAAGGAATAGTAATAATGTTTTGAAATATATTTTCCTGAAACGTAACATGGATGATAAATATGACCCAATAAATTTCTACATAAAAACTATCTCGGATAATAAAGAGATTTCAAAATTAACACTTACATTAAAAATATATCCATTGAAAATTTTAGAAAGAATTTAAAAATCTTCATAAAATTTTCATTATAATCTTTTATAAACATATAAATAAATATGAAAGAAAATATCATGAATATTGAAATGGAGAATGGATTAAATATTTAAACATTCCAAGAATGCGATACAAATTAGACCATTTAAATAATAATCCCAATGAAATAACAATTTTTATAAAAATAATAAATAAGTTGATAGAAAATAAATTAATTATATATTAATTCAAAGGTTTTTTATAAAAAACCCTTACAATAAGGTCGATGTATAACATCAAACAATGTATCAATTAAAAGAGATTGGGATGAAATCCCATACCATGCATTTACATTAGGGTGAATGTATTTTAACCTCTTATATAATTCGTTTAAAAATGTTATTCACGAATAAAAAACTATATGTAAATATATAATATTATATATGATTCATTTATGACTTTACATTTCCTACTTATTAAAAATTCTAAATTAAAACAATGGTTCGGGTAATAACTGCCATGTTTATCGTATATGTTTTCACTTGTTATTATTAATCCTATTAGGATTATAATGATTTAATTACATAAAAAATTTAAAACATATTTTATATATCATATATATTCAACATATAAATTTATAAATGTTTTAGATATATGAAATGAAATACACCATTCATGGAGTATGCAGTCTATATACCCGTATACACGTTGTTTCTGTTTTCTTATTGTATTTAATGGAAAAAAGTAAATGAAATATATGTATGTATATATATATATTTATAGTATAATTAGTATGTTTTATATTTCATACTTATTAATTATATAAATTTTCATAATAATTCTTAAATGGTTGCTGTGGAGGACAAATCTAATCACGTTGTGAAGACAGTAGGTCATACATATAATAGAGCGAAAACAACATTATATAATTATAAATGGTAATTAATTGTGTGGAATATGAATTATAAAAAAACAATATAAATTCATATCCATCTAAATAAAATATATATGAAAAATAGTTTACACTATGGTGTGGAGATAGTGAGCCGCACATATGCTCACATGGTGATATTGTTTTTTTGTATGATGGGTAAAAGGAGGAATATGGTTTTCCAATAATCATAAAAAATCTAATAATATATTAGAAAAAAGGTTTATTAATTTGTTATGGAAATAACTTTGTAAAAGGAAGTATAAGAAGAAAATAACTTTGAAAGAGTTGGTAAATAAATTACCTCTTCTTCATGTGTCTCCTTTTCATTTTCACAAAAGAACTTCACTGGTTAGATGTTTTCCCAAATTATAGACATTAGGACGAATTAAGAGATATTTTTATGATAATTTGGTATTTTTTTATAACCCAAATAGATTTAGAGGTTTGAATAAATGAAAAGGATATGTTTTATTCTTTAAGATATTGGAGAGGCTCTATAGGAAACTCCAAAACTATTAATTTATTATATGTTTATTTTTTTTATTTACAATACTTAAAAAGTGAGTTATTTAGAGTATAATATAAAAATGGGTCTAAATAATAGGATCGAAGGACTTCTATACTTGTTTAGGTAAAAACATTAGCCTTATCATTTGGCTTTATCCTGATTTTAAACAATTTAACTCTTACCACGACTACTCTTATTTTCAAACTATAGGGTTAATATAGTTACTATAAAATTTAAAAGAACCCCAATTAGAAAATATATGAAATATTCAACATTATACAAGTTATTTGGTTGAATTATATTTTTTTTAATTTTATATCATTTAACAAATTATTATTTATTTTAAACTATCATTTTAGTCATTTTTGATACTATTTGTTATTTGTTTCTTTAAAATATCTTAATAAAATGATAACTTCAAACCAACAATTTTATTATATCTATCAAATGTCTAAGTTATCTATAAAATTAGTGGTTCTCCTCAATAATGTCAAATTACATTTTTTTAGAATTTTAATGTCATTTATTTCATATTTCCATTAACTATATAATTATTTCAACATTATTATACAAGCCTTTAATTAACATATTTATTCTCAAAAAATTAAAAATTAAATATCATTGAGAAATTAAAATTTAATATATTTTAATTTAATATTTATAGTTGAATTTATCTTATGTATAACAAAATATTAAACATTATTTATTTATTAAAATTATGGGTATGATATTATCGACATATCTTTATATATAATATAATAAATTTCCTATTCTTATGCAAGCGGAATAAATAGATAATAATTTTGGCCTAAGGCTTGTTTTGGTCAAAACCAGTTTATCCAATTAAATTAGGACATGTGATGGGTAAATTTTAAATATTATAAATTATTTTTACATTTAATTAATCAATTTACTCTTAATTGTGGTAAATAAATAAAAAAATAATAAAGTTACTATTCTAAATAACATTAAGATGTTCCTATCAGACAAAAAATTCATACTAATTATATCAATATAATTATCTTTTTATAAATTAAATTCATAAATGCGTTAAAATTACATTTAATACTAATCTTATAAATGTGGCTAGAATGCAAGTAAACAAGACATTCAAAAGATCAATATGTTTATATACCTGATTTCTATATAAAAATGATTCCAATAACCTACATTGGATTATTATATGTATTATTTTTATATTTTGACATGAAAAATAAATTTATTATATAAAAAATATTTAAACGATAATGATAGTTTTAAAAAACAATGTAGTACTTTTACTATTCATTAAAAAAGGAATTTTTTAATAAAAATACCAAAAATTCACCCTAAGCTAATTTTGATATTACAATATAAAAAATGAAGTGTATTTTTAAAAATATAAATTTTATAATTTGTTTAATACTATTCATAGCCACTTTTTAATGAATAATTTGATTGATCATGGTGTGCTCGAACTTAGTGTTTCCTACAATGCAAGCACTAGAATTTATTTAAAAAGAAACATATAGTGAAATATTGGGGTGTTACAATATCACCTCAAATAAATTTAATCCTCTCAATTTTCTAATTTGTGTTCTGAAACTACTGTTTGGATATTCAAAATTCCATAATTGAAATCCCACATCAGAATAAGGGTCGATAAATGTTCTAATTTAAAATAATGAAAGGGGAGTATGAAGGATACCGTAGATAACACATACAAGTGATCCATATAGGAAATCATGGGAATGAAATTAAAATCTAACATCATGTTTTGATGGAGTGTGATAGAAAAAATGCTTAAGAGAATGTTAACAATCAAAAACATATATATATCTATGATGATCAAAAGGACCGTTTGATTCATCAGTAAAAGTACCAGGATTGAATTTTCTATTTCAAAATATTTTCCCTAGATTTGAAGAATTATTTTACTATTAAAGAAAGAATATAATTTATTTCTTCAATTTCAAAAGCATAATCTCATCCTTTGGTTGTGCTTTTATAAATTTACACTCCTGCTTCTGAACATGTAAATGAAAGTTAAAAATATATTTTTCATATCTGAATCACTTTTGATAAATCATAAGGGCCCAAAGTATTTCTTTGATCCTCTAATTCATGAAACCAAAAATTCTAGCCCAAAGTATCCCATAATTCAAACTCTGACATTAAATAATTATATCCAAATGGTCAGCTTCATCTATTCCAACCTTAAGAGTTTTCAAAAATACTTATGTCCACGTTAAAGGACTAAAAAGGTCTCTAAATTTCAAAAATCAATTGTAACATCACATATCCCAAAACATGTAATAATGTTCTTATTCACACATAACAAATATTTAATAACCTTAAAACCATAATGAATATGTTCATGCCTCCAATTCACTTACAAAAAAGTGCTGATGTATAATACTCGTATATTCCATAATTCTTATAACTAATATATTGATAAAAAATATTCAAATGACATAATTCTTGAATATAAATATTAATAATTCCTATTAATCTAGGTCTATCTCATAACATGGTAATTATACAATAACATCATTTTGGGTATATTCCTTTTATGTATGGGATATTGACTCATACAATGTCCCATCTCCAAATAGTGGAAGTCTTTCACATTAATTTTTTTTTATTTCCCTTACAATCCCGAAAATGGTGGCCTTTATCTCTAAACTTATAACAAAATCTCATTTTCTTCAATAATTTTACTATGTGATTCTTTCTATATTTATCACATGTGAGAAAATCCTTATTTCAATTCTTCTATTTATCCATTATTTTTTCCACCACAATCTTCTTCCCTTGTTTCCTTTGCAGTAACATGATAATTATTTACTTATCTCAACAGCCCATGAAACTATTTCCTCATATGATGAGAATGCATGGGAGATTATTTCACGTAAAAATGTTAGATTAAGTTTATAAAGGATATAATCCTTCTCAATCCTTGGATCACATGCATTGGTAAATTTCAAATCCATTCTACTTTGAACCATTTTTAAACAATGGAATATACAAGATTAAATACTAAAATAATGCATAATCCTAAAACTAGTGAAACAATAAATATAAATAGAAAAATTTATGAATAGTTAATCTCATAATCATTAACATGGTTTCTTTGGTACATATTTACTTTTTAATATTTCATAATGGTTTGTAATGAAAATGTGAACTTACCTAAGAATATCCCCTGAGTGTTTCAAAGCAGGTTTATATTAAGGACCATTATCCTGTACTATGTTACCCAAGTGAAGCCTGGAAAACCATGTCAAATTTATTACTCCTAGATACATATGTGCCAGAACCATATACATTTTTTAATCCATATAGGGATTTTCTTATATAAATACTCACATAATATCTACATTACTAAATATGTAATATGTTCTTCTATACTTATCCTCAATGTCTATCTTAAGGCAGTATTTCCTGGTCAATTTTTTTCAAAATATACATTCCATGGATTTTAATAAACTTTCTTTTAAACCTAATATAATTATATAACCCCATAATCCTAGATCAAGTGAATTATTTTAATACATTAAAATGATTACAAGGAATCAAATCTGGAAGAACCGATATGTTTAGCAGTGTTGGAAAATATATTACACACATTAACATTACATTAAAATTAAAAACATAATATGAAACACAAATAATTATTTGAAAACACCATTATTATCCTAGATTAACCAGGTATATCAGTTATAAAAAACTTCTGGGCATCCCCTGATAATAAAACATCAGAAATAGGTGGCCTCAGATGATCAGTAAGGGTAAACAATATAGCATAATCTTTCATAAGTATGAATAAACATTAATGAAATTATATAAAATTAATAAAATACTTTCAAACATAATATTTGAACATAATATAACTATAAGTACTCAAATTATTCCATTTAAACATTCAGATAGAATATTTAATAGAAGAATAATCACATGTAATATTAATAACAAATCTCATAATGAGAGAATGCATAATTCCAAACATCATAACCATAATGTCAAGGACTCGTTTAAATACCATAAATATATAGGTAAAAACCCAAACTAGTTTGTCTCATGAGACCTACCAATACAAAGAGGGTCTATAGTGGGCCCCATTTTTAACATACTAAGTCCAATTAATTTCTCATATGAAAAAAGGGAAACTGTACCGAACATATAATTTCATATTAAAATTAGATTAACAAATATTAAAAAATTATCATTAAAACTAGAATGGTATAAAAATAGCACATCCACAATAATTATGTTCATAAACCATTCAATAAAATATGATACGTTTTATCATAATAAATCAACTTCAATTAACCACGAAATCAAATAAATGATGCTGACATAGTTGAAAATATTCTTAATAAAATCATTAGAAACATATTTAGAGAAATATATCTTTTTAAAAATAGTTTTTTAAAATTCCATTCAATTTTAAAAAAATATTTTCATTAAAAATAATATTTTAAGCTTGTAAAGGAATGTTAAAAATGTTAAGGTGTCATAATGGCATAAATATTCACTAACACTTTATAAGTTAAATAACATTTTTCTCGTACTTTCTCGAAAATTCAAACAAGTACCTCCTTAAGAGAATGAAACAATGATTCCTTTTTATAAAATAAAAAATGGGTAAAATGTATTTGAAAATTTTTAATATAATTGTATGAATTTTTTGAAATATATTTTAATGAAATGTGGACATTAATGGTATATATTTCCTAATAAACTCTTACATAAAAACAGTCAAAAATAATGACGAGGTGGAAATATTAACACCTAAACTAAACCTTATAAATATTCATTTTGAAAAAATTTGAATGGAATTCAAAATATAGATAAAATTTATATTATAATCCTTTATATACATATAAATAAATATATATGACAATATCAAGAATATTGAAATGGGTAAATGATTAATTTTTTAAACATTCAAAGCATCCCATACCACATCGTACATTAAAATAATAATCCTAATGAAAGAATAATTTATATCAAAATATTAATTATGTTGACAATAAATAAATAAATCAAATTTCATGAAAAACGGGATGTATAAACACCTCAATTTTTTTTTGTGTATAACAAGAAACAACGTCTCAATGATAGGATATTGGGATCAAATCCCTTACATTGCATTCTCTTTTGGGTGAATGCCTCTTAAAAACCTATATAATGGGTTTAAAAATTTCATTAACTTATAAAATTACAACAATTATAATTATAATATTATATTTGATTCATTTATGACTTTATATTACCTCATTATTAAAAATTCAATGTTAAAATAATGTTTCATGTAATAACTTCTTTGTTTATTTTATGGGTTTTGACTTCTTATTATTGATCTTATTACATAGATCATGATTTACATACTTACATAATTTTAAAAATAATTTATATATCATATATATTCAGTATATAAATATATATAAATTGTTGATATATGGAATATAATACACATATAATGGGGACGGTAGTCCATACATATGTATGAACGATGATTTAGTTTTTTTATTGTATTTAATGAAAGATAGTAAATGGAATATATATATATATTCTTATAGTAGAATTATTATATCATATATTTAATACTAATAAATTTTAACCATTTTCATAATCATTCATAAATGGTTGTAGTGGCGGATGAATCTCATCAAGTCGTGGAGACGGTAGGTCGTACATACACTCGAGCGACGACATCATTACGTAGTGGTAAAGGGTAAAGAATTGGTTGGAATATTTATTATACAGAAACAATATCATGTCATATTTATTATTTATATCCTTTACATTTATCATTATACACAAAAAATAATGTGTATATGAACAATAGTTTACTCAACGACATTGAGACGGTAAGCTGTATGTATGCACATATTGTTATATTTTTTTTCATATGATGGGTAAAAAGAGGAATATGGTTTTCCCATAATCATAAAAAAATATAATAATATATTTTATGATGCATCTATTACTTAATTATAGAAACAATTTATGAAAATGAATCAAAAAAAGAAAAGATCTTTGAAAGAGTTCATAAAAAATTACCTCTTCTTGGAGTCTCTTTTTGATTTGCAATAAAGGACTTCTTTGGTTAGATTTCATCCCAATGTATGGATTATATGATGAATTTAGGGAAGTTTTAAAGCTAAATGGGTATGTTTTGGTTGATAAAAAGGTCTTTAGAGGTTTCAATAAAATATATGTATAGGTTCACTTATATAAGGGAGGGGAGGGGCACTTCAATAAAATAAAAAAATATTAAATTATTTTAAATTTAAAATATATCCAAAGTGACTTATTTATAGGATATGATTTTTATGTGTAGATATAAAATCAACTAATTAATTTTGGACATTTTTTGGTCACAATATTAACCTTATTTGTTAGATTTAACCCTTAGTTAAACAATTTAACTCTTACCATGAAAACATATATTTTTATACTATAGGGTTAATATAGTTTCCATGAAATACCAAACTAACCCCAACTGGATAATTTATGACATTATTATATTATATTTATTAGTTGGACTAAATATATATTTTTATAAATTTTATATTGTTTAATAAATTATTAATTATTTTAAAAGTTTCATTTTAGTCAATTTTAATTCTATTTATAATAATTTTTTTAAATATCTTAAGAAAATAATTTTTTTTAAACCAATTATAATATATATATATAAATAACATGTATATGTTATTTATTAAAGTATTTTTTTCCACTAATAACGTCAGATTACATTTATGTTAATATTTTTAAAATCATATATTTGAAATTTCGATTAACTTGGAAATTACAATATCATTTGTATAAAAGCCTTTAATTAATATATTTATTCTTATAAAAAAAGAATGATTAAGATAAATAAAATATTCTTCAAAATTAAATTTCATCTAATTTATCTTATGTATAAACCTATATAAAAAATCATTTATTTATTATAATTATGTGTATGAAATTTTTACCTTATATTTAAATAAAATATATAAAAGTCTTATTATTACCCAAGTGGAAAAAATATATCATAATTTTAAAATAATTTTTATTTTGGTCTAAAACCACTCTAATAAAATTAGTACAAGTGTTAGGGTGACTTTTAAATATTGTAATATATTTTTTACCTTTAATTACTCGATTTACCATTAACCGTGGTAAATAAAATAAATTTATAAAGTTACTATTGAACAAAAAAATTAAGTTTATCCAATTAAAAAAATGTAATATTATTTAAAAAAAATTAATTCTAATTTTCTAAATTCAATTTACCCAAAGGTAAAACTATTTTAATGCTAATCTTTCAAATTTGTATAAAAGGCGGGTAAAAGAGACCTTTAAAGGATCAGTAAGTTTGTTATCTATTTTCAATGTAAAAATGATTCAAATAACCAAAATTGGAATTATATATGTATTATTAAAATATTTTGACTTATTGAAACAAATTTAATAGATTATAATTATGTAAATGAAAAAGATAGTTTTTAACTAAAATGCAGTATTTTCACTATTCATCAAAAAATGAAACTTTTCAGAAAAACAAAAGAAATTCACCGTAAGATAGTTTTTATATTACGAAATAAAATATTAATTATATTTTGAAAAATATAAATTTTATTATTTGGTTAATACTATTAATAAGAACATTTTAAATGGATAATTTGATTGATCATAGTGCGCTCGAACTCAATGTTGCGTACTATGCAAGCTATTTATTTTATTTAAAATGATACATACAGTGAAATCCTGGGGTGTTATAAATTAAATCATGATTATACATCTTATTTTCAATAGTTATTGATATTTATCTATGATATTAAATTATATTCTAAAATTTTTAAGGATTATGTGAAACATACTAGGATTATTATTTAGTAGTTTTCTTTATAATTGTATGTAAACATATATTAAATGGTAATGTGATTTTATAAAAGTTTATATTTTATGGTATAACTATTGGATAACACATAAATGTGGTATAATTAAATCACAATTATAATATATGGATGATATTTAGGTAATAAAGGGTTGATTAATTTCGATAAAGGTGAGTTAGATAGTATTAATTTCATTAGAATTGATTATTGATTTAATAAACCATATAATCCATGATATTTTTGGTGATATTTATCCTATTTTCTAGATAAATATATAGTGTGTGAATTTATGATATTTTGGTTTAATATTAGAGTTAATTTTTATGTAATATATTGTTAAACCTAGTTTTTCCTTCTGGTCAAATTATTGTATCTTTCGGTTAAACTATTGTTCACCTTCTTTGTTAACACAGACTCTGAAATCATGCATTTAGGAAAGTTAGATTGTTTTTTATAATTAAATAAGCTGTGTTGTTGGGTTACAAGAAAACTATACACCATGTAATTATAATACATGAGGTATGTCAATTACATGATTTCTAATGGTTTGGGAAGAACCTTTCACATCATGTAAAGTGTTTTCCCAAGGGGATGACCCAGAGATTTACATGATGTAAAAATCATTTACAAACATTGTTAATGCCTGGTTTATTTATTTAGAAATTAGGAAGTGACTTCAATATTTTGGATAAAACCTCACCCCTCCCCTCTCTCTATCGTACAAGAGCATCCCATGGAGCCCTAAGCAATGTTTTGGTGTAGTTTCCTGATCCAAACTCCATTTTAAGATGTTCTATCATGTTAGATAACCATTAGTAAGAACACTATTCATCTTTTTCCATTTTTTGTTTGTCTTCTCCTTGGAAACACTATTTTGATATAGGTTATTTTGCTATATTTTTTGGGGAATTGTTCCATTCTTCATATTTCTTCTCATATGTGCCAAAATAGAGGTTGATACTGGATGAGGGGGGTGATGTAGGCTTGAGGTGGGTGGAATATGACTCATACTCGAAGACTCATTGTTTTCTAAATTTCTATTGTTTTTTATATGCCAATTTCATCAGGAATTTTCTGTTTAATTCATATTTCATGCTTATAATCTTCATGATTCTATTATAAAGAATGTATTATATGTGACATTATTTATTTGAGGTTATAACCTAAATTAAGACCTAACCATTTAGGGTTTTTTCTCTTGGTTATGCCTATTGTGGCTTGTTATGATTATGTGCTCCATAGTTTTGTGTGTGATTTGACTTGGACTTTATAAAGGTAAGTGTTATAATTAAAGGAGTGAGTTGTTAATTTTCACTTCATGTAATGATATCCCATGATCTGTTTAAGGAAACTATTTAAATCAATTAAATGAATATTCAAATTGTAAATGGTATGTATAATTATAGTTATCACTTGGCCTAGTTAAATGTAATTATCTACTTGTCCTTAGCATGTATTGTCATTATTATGAAAGGAAAAGGAATGAACCTGATAAATTAGTAAGTAATTAAACAACTAAATGGGTACATTTACTATTTACCTTGTCACAATAATGAAAGTTATGGAATGAAAAATTGTGTTATTAAATGAAAGGAGTATTAATGGAACTAAATTAAATAATTAATTATGTATAAGGTGCATACTGAATATGGACCTCTTCATTTATATAATAGTGGTTAGACTTGAGCCAACCTTGGATTCCTAAGGGAATCCCTTGAGAACTCTGAGGGTACCATTCTAATTCATGGATGCCAGTTTCCAAGGGAGAAATACACCTTGAAACCCAGGCCTTGTCTATTAGTGGAGTCTCGACATGACACCTTATGATCCCTCTATTATCATTCAGATATTAGTATTCCATAGATTGTCTTCTAAGATCCATCTTTATGTCTTTAGAAATGTATAACCATAGATACACACATTGGGTCTAGTAATTTCTTATCCCATTTTACCTTGGATGGGAACCATGGAATCAGTTTGAACTATTATGGTTGAATCTCCTTAGGCGATGTCCCTTGGATTACATTAAAACACCTTATAGCTAGGATACAAGTAACTATTGAGTTGGATCGACCCCCGAGGTTAGGGATTCCTTTGTTACTACCTTGGATCCTCTTTAAATGTTATTCTCATCATTGAGGATTTAATGGTTATTACCTTGGATCCTTTATTATTATTATTATTATTATTATTATAGGATGGATGGGACATACCTTGGATCCTCTTACTCAATTGTTATAAAATGGAACATAAATGATTAAATGATTACATGTTTAGACACTAGATGAGGCTAGAGCAGGTATTAGGGTATCTATATTATTCTACTAATTTATTTATATACATAGATACAGACTATAAGTTAATAATTCTCAAAATGTATTGTATATACATTGTTATTGGTGAACTATTTATATTTATTCCACACCTTATCAGGGCCACCAATAGTACCTAGGAAGATTCTATGTATGCTGGTGTTGACAAGGGGAAGTGTCCCTCTTTAAAAAGTATATATTTATTTATTGCATCAGGATTGAGAATGGTAGTAGATGATTGGAATAGTGATTATTATTCATGTATTATTTTTTGAATAATTTCTTTTTCTTCTTTATCGAATGTATTTTCTCCTCCCATGTACACATGTATTACAATTTTCAAGTGATATCACATATATCATCATCATTTTTTATATTATTCTATTTCTATATATTGATTATTACTTAGTTCATGAACAATGTTTTCATATCATCCAATTCTTATTAAGTATTATTCATCCTCTATTTACCTGTTATTATATGGATGTTCTGGTACACTCTGGTAAAAATTGAATAAGGTCATTTTCTATTCATATTTCATGTCATATATGTGTATTAACAATATTCATTTCTTGTATTTCCTATGATTGTTGAATGATCCATGGTTATTATATATATATATATATATATATTATTGTGTGTATAAATTCATCTACAAGGTAGAGAGTTTGTTAATTAATGTGTCTGCATAGAAACAAATATTCTTTTCATGTATATGTTGATGGTAGCATCTAAAATAACTAGTTTCTACCCATATTTTCTATATACTTATGGTTACATAATCTAATCATTGTATATGATTGAGTGATTTAATATTTAAATTCATGAGGTGTATGATACTACATGGGTTGGAATGTGTAGTTTACTATGTTGACACATCATATATTACCTATTACATTCTAAGACCAAATGTAGATAAGGTAAAATGAAAATTTAATGGGTCTAAATTTATGTGATAATGGTTATGTACCATTTTTCATTGGTAGTAGAAATCCATTTAATCAAACTTGTTATATATAAATAAGAAAATGATAATTGTAAAATTTAATCTTCAGTTATAAAAAAATAGTTTATAGTATATGAAGCGGAAAAATATGAATGTCGCTTTCACTTAGTAGAACCCCTAGAAATTAAACTAAAACACATACCAATACCTAGCCTTATAATTCAGTAGTTTTGGTAGTACCATGGCTAGTAAGCCCTTATACGTTTTATATTTTTCCTCTAGTGCTTCAAACTACTCTTAAATCTCATTATTATGAGTTTTATTTTCATTTGTAGAGCTTTGTCACCAAAATATAGTTGAGTCCTGCACTTTGAGGGTATTGATAGAAACACTCCAGAGTTAGTAGACCCTATGAAACTAGTGATTCCTAGTCTAGATCCATCTTTTCCCTCTCCCATTAAACCCGGAATGGGAAAATAAACATATCTCTATGAGTGTTTCATTCATCGAATGTTGTCTATGTAGGGTGCTCTACGACCTTCACCAACGATAGAAGATCCAACTCATGTGTTCTAGAAATTCCACCTATGCAAATTTTTTAAGGATAGTGGACCAAAAGATACTAGATATTTGAAATAGGTCACCTTATATATCATTTAGAATCTGGATACAACTCTATAGAGGAGGGTCAATTATTCCACCAATATTTGGTGTGATTGGATTAGGCACTGGTGGGATGTGATTACCCAAGCAGGCAGTCATCAGGGAATGGTCTATGCTAACTCCAAGACTTCCTTAAATGATCATTTTTTCCTTATTAACTTTGTTCTGATTGATTGAGAGAGAGTTCATGAATATATATAAGGATTCTACACCAATTAGGGACTATTCTATGAGATTTAGTAAGATATTAGAATATTCACCACTTTTAACCGGTGACGAGATGTCATGAGCACAATGTTTTGAGGATGGGATTTGGTGTACTATCTGGACTCAGATGATTGTATTTAACCTAACTAAGTTTTCTATAATCAATTGTATGGATATTATCATTATGATCAACCATATCGAATCTCATTATACCGGGCATAATGTATTAGTGTCTAGAATGGACAATAGTTATTTTGGTAGCATTAAGTGATCCCGTTAGGTTTCACATTTATTACTGGTAGTCAAAGTTACAGCCCTGGAAGATCCATTATATATATTTAGTATGGAAGGATGGGTAATATGAAGCCTCAGTGTAATAGATACCCTTTGGAGTTCCATTCCTGTGGAATTATGGTGAATCTTCATAGATTCAATCACGCATTTTCATATACTTCCTATAGAAGGGGATTAACACTATCTCTCCCTTTAGAGGAAAGATTCTTTATGCCACATTAGGTGGGGAGTTGGATTAATACCAACAAGAAAGGTTATGGATGAGGTCATAAATGTGGTATCCAAAAATCTAATTATCAGCACCATCAGAGTAGAGCTGGTCAGTGTAGTCCAACTATAGCACAAGGCCTTGGATCCAGCCAGTTACACACCTTACAACTAATACCAAAGGATCAAAGAGAATGTGATTTTATAGTAAGAGGTATTATCTTTTGTATCCTATACTATGATATCCGATTTTTTTATACATGTTCATTACAACCCTTTATCTCTTTATCGACATTGGAAAGTCTCAAGATATGAATGTATTGTTATATTGGTGTTAAGACCCTTGATACACCATTAAGACTATGATTTGAGTGAATTTGATAATAAAAGAACTACCAAGAGAGGTAATAAGTTGTCCCTAATTATGAAACCTCTATGTTATTTAGATGGTGGGCTTCAATGTAATGTTTAGGATGGATTTGTTGGTTCCATATCAGAACTATGTGGAAATCTACCACTATAGGGTGTTGTTTACATCACCAGAGGCCAAAAATTATCTTCATAAGGGTGAGTGGGATGTCTAGGATGATGGATTTGTACTAAGGAATAATGGGATAGGTGGTGTGATCACTTAGATTTATAATCTCTTCCTAGAGGATCCAAAAGTACACCAATATGATTATACCCCCGTAGTAGATCATTTCAAATATATATTTCTTGATGGTTTTTGTAGATTATCTCTTTAGAGAGAAGTAGATTTTATGATCAATCCTTTTCATGGAGTATCACTAGTGTCCATTCCTCCATACTATATGGAACATACTAATTTCCAATATATCAAGAGATAGTAGGAGGTTATTGAGGCATAAGCTTTTATATAGCCTATAATTTCTTCTAAAGGTTCACCGATTCTTTTCGCCAAGAAGGAGTATGGGACCCCACATATATTCCTGAATTAATGATGTATTAACCATATAATTATTAAAACCCAATATCAAATACCTCATATACATTATCTACCTGACCAAATCTAAGGATCTAGGGTGATTTATAAGATGTAATTGAGATTTGGCTATAATTAGGTGCAATTTAGTCCTTCAAAAATTCTTATATAAATTTTAATAGAAGGAATGGTCTGTATGAGTATCTTGTTATTTCATTTTTTTCTTATGAATTCACTCATCATTTTCATGAATTTAATTAACAGGGGTTTTTCACACCAATATGGATTTTCTTCATGTAATTTTTTGGATGACATATTGGTGTATTCACACACTCTTAGAGACAATGCTTTACATCTAGAGTTCTTTTCGAATACACTGAGAGAGAATCCAATTTATGAAGTTATTTTAAAGTTCCACTTATGTTTAGAAAAAATTCATTTCGTGGGTCATATTATCATGGAATCAATATTATCTGTTGACCTTGATAAGGTGATTTCGATGATTTCATTGGATCATCCCAAGAATGTGTTTCATATTTGGAGTTTATTGGGGATAGTTGGATATTAAAATCATTTTATAAAAAACATATCTTGACTTTAATCACCTCCTACTAGTATTACAATGATGGTTTTTAATTTACTATGGAAATAAGGAAGAGATAAATCATTTTATGAGTTTAATGGAACAATTTTTTCGACACATATTTTTGTTCCACTAGTGCCTGTTAGAGGATATACATTGTTCTACGATTCAGCATACATCAGAATTTTTTTAGTGATGATGTTGTTGGATAGAGTTTTTTTCATACTTATCATTGTAGTTTAGGCCTTCTATAAGAGAAATTACATGGTGCTCAACCTTGAGATTGAAGCAGTTGTTCATGCCTTACATTTCTAGAGAAACTATCTGAGGGGTGAGTTATTTGTGGTGTGTAAGGACCACAAGAGTCACACATATATCTTAACCCAGTGTTAATTGAATAACATATAGTGAATATAGGTCAAATACCATCATTATATAATTTTGAGATTGTGTATATACATGGAAATGGAAATATGGTAGCATATTCATTGAGTCAGAAAACTCAATAATTGTCCATACAGGAAGACAACTATGAATGAAAATTTATGGAACTTTTTTCTGAGATGAATTTAGAGTTTCATGACAGTTGAAAAAAATATTATCCTACATACATGGAAGTTATCTACTCTCTCCATTATGAGGTAAAGACTATGAATTTTTCATTACCTATTAGTTGGTTCTCTAGGAATGTATTTCTTGGGAGGAACCACTTCTCGATTGGTTTGTAGATGGAGATGAAATCTTTTGTATTAATGGACATATCTCAGTTCCTAAAGCTATGAGAGAGGAACAGATGCATTAGTCCCACAATTATTAGTGAGATTATCACCGAGGAATCTCCAATACGTATAAAAATATTTCATTCATGTATTGGTTTCCCGAGACAAAATGTCATATATTAGGTTCGATCACTAGGTGTTCCACATGCCATTAGGCGAAGGTTGAGCACAAGTGGCCTACAAGATTATTACAACCAACTGTAGTCCTAAAATTGAAATAATAAGAGGTGACTATGGAATTTTTGGTCATCTTACTAAATTTTCATCTAGGTAGTAATGTGGTTTGGGCAGCCACTGAAAAACTAATGAAAAAAAGCCACTTCCTTTCCATATATGATTCTTTCTCAACTGATGAGTTGAGAATCCTATATTTCAGGGAGATCATATGGATACTTTAGGACCCTCATCCCATTGTATAGATAGGGATTCTCATTTTACATAATGATATTTTAAGGGGTTATAGAGGGAAATGGGTACATAGGTGTTTCTATGAAAACCATTCACCCTCAGACTGATGGCCAGTAAGTACAAATAATATAGGTTTTAGAAGACAAAATTCAAGCATGTATTCTTGATTATGGAGGTTATAAGGAGTATCACATACCTCTCATCATGTTTTACTTCAATAATAGCTATTAGGAGGAGATTCGGATCGATATTTTTGAGGCCCTATAAGGTAGGTTATTCCATTCACCTTGTGCTCGTTAGAGGATGGTGATGTAGTACAATCGACTCCTCATCTCATTCAGGAGACATAAGAATAGGTTTTTCTAATTAACAAGTATATATATACTACTCAATCTGGATAGAAATTTTATATCGATCTTTATTAACAACGTATAGAGTCTAATGTTGAGGATTATGTTTTTCCTACAAGTATCACCCAGACATGCGAATAGATGGATACATAGGTAAGGAAAGATATCACCAGATTTTTTAGGCTGTTTAGGTTCATAGAGTTATTTATGATAGTATCATATCCATTTCTATTACCTTAGAGGGATTGAACCTTGAAAAATTTCATCCAGATATCAAAACATGATCCTGATCATTCCGACCTGTCTCATACTATTTATCCCTTTGAGGTTTAGTTAGTTATATATGCTTCCTTGGAAGAGTATCCTATCCACATCATTGAACTAAGAACATATTCACACCAATTATAGTCTATCACATTATCATTAGTGTTAAGGAAATATGAACACGTATAGTAAAAGACCTTAGAGTGGGATGTCGACATAATTTTCCACTGGCTCGAGTTGTTCTCAGATGGCATTTCACTTCCCTTGTAAGGTGAAATTAGGGACAAGTTCCTTTAAGGATGAAGACTACAAGAACCATTTTCTTCCATCAGTTATGGATTATTTTAAATTTTATTATAAGTCTTATTTATGATCCTTAATGAATTAGAACTTGAAACCATGACTTTAGGCATGTTTGATTATTTTTTAGAAGAAGGAAATGATCGGTGGTATAAGTTGGATGTAGGCCAATTACATGTTTTTTAATTGGAATACATTGTTTCTATCAATAAAAATACATATAATGATCTTGGAAAAACCTTTCACATTTTAAAATTATTCCTTAAAATTGGTATGACCATGATATTTACAAGATGTGCAATCATTTTCATGAAATTTAAATGTCCATTTTGTTTTCTTAATGTGGAAGGGCCTCCTATTTTTCATACATAACCTCACCTATCCCCTCTCTCTCTCATGCATGGGCCTCCCATGAACCCCTACGCTAGTCTTTGGTGTCACTATCCATGAATACCACCATTTCTAGATCTATCTTTCACGTTGTATATCCATTTGTGTGAAGTTTTTTCATATGGCACCATTTTTAGTTTGTATTCTCCTCAATAATGCTTTTTTTATGTAGGATCATATGACCTATATTCATGGGACTGATATTTTATTCATATTTCTTATAATCTAAGAAAAAAATGAGGCTAACACTAGATAAAGATAGTAATATAGGCTTGAGGTAGGTGGTCGATGATGCATCCTTCCAGTCTTTCTATTTTATAAAATATTGTTATTGTACTCACACTGATTTCATGATGAATTTCAAATTAAATTTTTATTACATGATTATATTATCCATTTTCATATTCTAGATCCCATAATATTTATTTCCTTCATAGGTGTAGGTTATAACTGCAATAAAGACCCACAAAGTGGTGTTTTCCCTTAGTTATGACTATAGTGTATTTTTATGACTATTATCACCACAGTTTTGGTGTTATTTGACATGTACTTTATTGAGGTAAGTGTTATAATTAAATGAATGAGTTTTTGATACTTATCACATGTATTGATATCACTTCACCCTTGTAAGGATTTTTTAAAATCATATAAATGAATCATGAAAAGGAAATTTTTATGTGTACTTATAGATATCACATGAACTATATTTAAGTAATTGGTTTATTTTCCTTATCCCCCTTGTCATGATTAAGAAAGGTAAAGGAAAACACCCAATAAATTTCCAATTAATTAAACTAATAAATGTTTTCATTTCCCATTATTTGTGTCACACTATTGAAAGTTATGGAATGAAAAAAATTACATATTAAATGGAATTAGTTATCACTACTTGAAAATGGACCTATCCCCACAGTTTTCTCCAAAACCGTGGGGATAGGTACCCATATACCCACGGTTTTGGAAAACCATGGGTATATGTGAGTTTTCAGGACCTATTCCCATGGTTTTCCAAAATTGTGGGTATAAGGGGATCTATCCCCACGGTTTTCCAAAACCGTGGGGATAGGTCCTAAAAAGTTACCTATACCCATGGTTTCCAAAAACTGTGAGTATAGGTAAACCTATCCCCACAGTTTTGTGGAAAACCATGGGGATATGTAACGCCCCGACCCCAGCTACCCAGAGTCGGTGCATTACTTCGTAACATTGGCATGATCACAAATGATCAAGTCTCGAAAGACCGATTAGTTTAGTAGCCTTGGAAACACTAGATACATTCATAAATGTTACATTACATCATAAAGTGAAAAACTAATAACAAAGTCTTCATAGTCTACACTCATATCCTCTTCTGACTATCCCTGCAGGTTATTCATAAAATACTTCTTCACGTCCTGGAAAATATTAAAACATTGAAAGGGGTGAGCTCAGATGCTCAGTAAGGATAACAATATAGCGGAAGCTTTCATCAATAAACATAAACATTTAAGGCAATGTATAACTAAAACAAAAGACTTTTAAACATGAACTTCAACATAATATGGCAAATGTAGAGTGAGATAATGCCATTCACTTCTTCACATAGATATTCTACTGGTCGAATAATCACATGCAATATCAATAACCACTTTCATAATGATGGAATGCATAATGCCAGACTATCATAACCACGTAGCCAAGGCCTCGTGCCAAGACCACAAATAAGATTTTGTCAAGGCCTCGTTCCAAGACACTAGTTTGTCTCATGAGACCTGTCGATGCATCGAGGAGCTATAGCGGGCTCCACCCGTCACTTACTAAGTCCAATTCATTCCTTATATGAAAAATGGTATATAAACATTTAGGAATACCATTTTTTTAAAATACCATTTGAAATTAATTGCGGTATCAAAATACCAGTTTAATTTTTTAGAAGATACTTACATGTAAAATTGCTCAAATATACTCTAGTGTTTTTCTGAAAACATTATGCAAGCTTCTGAAAACAAAATAACTAATTCTGATACAGATCGACTAATTACAGGCCATGAAGGGTCCATGCACAATACCTTCCTATCTACCACACTCGGGAGTCAGGTTTTCTAACAACATTTTTAATCTTGCGTTAAATACGTATACATTTTCACTGGATTTTCATACATTTGATAGAAATATATCTCTCTTTTTTTAAATCATTTAAAAACAGTTATGGCTTGTAGAGGAAGCCGGAACTCAAATAATGGTCACGGCGGCGGAGAAGTCATTGTCGCCGCATATGTATGGAAATAAAAACATTCCCTTTTTTTCGTTTAGTAAAACACTTCGTATAAAAAAATATTCCTTTTGAATAAACATAAAAGTCAAAGGGGTTTATACACCGTATAAAAGAAAATTGCGTATAAAACAAAATATGCCGCAATGAATGGAGATTGAGACGAAGTCCTTAAAAAGATAATTTTTAAAATAAAATAGATCTATTATGTGTATTCACTATAGGTACACATAAAGAAAGTAAAAATACAAAATAAGACATAATAATATCATGACATAATTTGAAAGTAGGAGATTAACCCAAAGAATGGAAGTTGGGTTAAGAAATTCCCTTACCTCGTGTCTGACTTGACTCAACCGTTCTTTAACCTCCTGAATAATAAACTAGAGTTAATATCTACCTTATTAAGAACAATTTTCAATTTCATTATCCTTTTTATATCACTTATTACAATGTTATGAACGTTATGTAATTATTTAAGTTAATAATGGTCGTTTTGTCGATCTTTGGAACTTGTGTCAACAATAAACTTCTTATAATTACAAGTTGTTCATGTGGTGAAATATCCATTATATCCAGAATTATATTCATGATGTAGATATCATATATATCATATATATCCAGTATATACATTCATTCATAATATTACGTAACATTTAGAGGTAAGAAATGAAATGCACCGGTCATGGAGACGGTAAGCAGTACGTACGCATGAACGCTACTTTCATTTATATTTCGTATTTAATGGAATGAAATCATAATTATATAAAGGTATAATATAATTCCAGTATAATATAGTGTATAATAACATTTACTCCATCCTTTATACATCCCACATATGTTATTAACGATTCAAATCACTTTGAGGGGACGGTAGTCTGCACTTCCTAAAATAAAAATATTGCGTTTACCCATAATGGAAACCATAAAGGTATGCCATAAATGAAAAATACAAAATCATAAGAAAAACAAAACACAACATATATCATATATAAAAATAGTTTCATCATAATGGCCACCATTAGAGGTGTTATATGAGTGTTGAACAATCATCGTTTCGTGAGGCAAAAATTCGACATCCACATAAACAGAATGTTCTTTAACCATTAGATGTAGGTGTGTGTAAGTGTAAACCAAATCCTTATCATAACAAAATCCTAGTATATTTTAGATACTGGTGTTATTACAAAAGAAAGGAATAAAAAGTTTTTAGGGGGTTGGAGAAGAAAAATAAAACAAAACAACATTAGAGAGGACATTACCTCAAAATCGGGTAACTCTTTTTGATTTGAGCCAAAGGCTTCTTGGTAAGAGTTATGACCAAAGTGAGGCTTCTAGGATTAAGGGGGGGGGGGGAGTTTGGATAGTATTTGGTCAGAGGTTGGCCGAGCCAAATGGCTTGAAAGTGTGAATGAGGTGGTAGAGGTGGGGGCCTTTTATAAGTGGAGAGGAGGGGCACTCTTGGAAAGTAAGGAAATTTTACATTATTATACAATGATTTTCGGATTCTAAAGGTCCCAAACTTATATAATTCGTGGATAAGGTGATAAGGGTTCGAAATATACCCATCCAATAGTCTTTGGACAAGTGTAATCCTTGGATTGTACATTATCTTTTCATTTTATTAAATTAGTTAAATAATGGGGTTATCGCTGCATCATAATGATGTCATAAATAATTTAATTTATTTAATGTCTAAAAATTATGAAAAAACTACTATGATGTAGTAAATCTTTTTATCTTTCCAATTACTATTTATAGTCAAAAATATGACTTGTATAACCCCATGTAAAAATTATTTTAGTAAAACATTTCATGTTTGTATCTTTTTTTACTTTAACATTAAATAAAAGGTATTTATGTCCTTTTCCAACTAAAGTGGCTCCATGGGGTCCCCAAGTTGACCCATGGATTTTCTTGGTCGGCCATGGCACATCCAATGAGGGTATGACATGAGTCAAGCTCATCTAATATTATTAAAACATTATTTTTACCTTAAACTACACTAATTACCTCTAATCGCGATTAAGAACTTAAAAGTTACTATTCAACAAAAATTATTTTAATCTCATTGAACCACATTTTACTTCTTAATGACAACCATGTATGTCGGATTTTTGATAATAAAATCACAGAAGTGGTAATATTTCATTAAAACGAAAAATCAGTTATTTAACTACCACTTAGTGGTTTCACTATTCATCAAAAATTGAAGTTTTTCAAAACAATGCCAAAATTTCACCCTAAGCTATAGTTGATATTCTGAATTAAAAAATGAAGTCTATTTTAAAAAATTACAAACATATAAGTTGCATTAATTAATTTTATAATTAATTCCCGCTGTCACAACAAATAGGGTGTTTTTAAGAAACAATTTATATCAAAAGATTGGCAATTGTTTATGTCCAATTTCAATGTTAAATTAATTATAATGACCACCATTGGATAAAAAGGTAAAAATATATTCTAATTATACTTTAAAACAACTAAATAGTATAATTTATCACTATAAATTATTTTGATTAAAAAAGTTGTTTTTAAGTATTTTTCACTATTCATAAAAAATTAGAAGTTCTCAGAAAAATACCAAAAATTCAACATAGGCTAATTTCGATATTCCGAATCCCAAAATGAAGTCCATTTTGAAAAATAAAATTTCTATAATTTTAAAAAGTGGTTATTACTATTCATAACAGCTACTTTGATTAGTCGCGGTGTTTTAGAACTCGAAGTTGCGTACAATGAAAGCTATTTCATTGTTGAATGAGAAGCGTATTGTTGAAGCTCGGGATGTTACATTCTCCCCTCCTTCAATAAATTGCGTCCTCGCAATTTGAAAATTTTCTTGGAAAATAAAAGGTTGAAAAGAGAAAATACCTTTGTGGAAAACCCACATCAGAAATAAGGTTAATAAAATTTAGTCTTAATAAGAGGGAAAGGGAAATGAAAAAGTCACCACCCAATTATGATCTCGATTAAGAGAACATTGGTGGAAATTAGAGACATATAATTGGAGGAAAAACGTAAATATTTTTGGGGAGTTATTGAGGTCATCAATCACAATCAACTGTCAAATTGAGGGCCTCAAAGCCTTCAATCTATGTTGATTTTAAATATCATCAGTTCAACAAGACATAAGGTATTAGGATAACACATTTTTTTGTTTTAATATCCCTTTACCAAAGATTAAGAATTAATTTATTCACTGAATAAGAGATAGTTATATATATATTTATGCTTGACAATTAGAGTTTCAACATTCAACTCATCTTTCACTCAAAAAGATAATAGAACTCAAAAATATTATACTTATCCTAATTGTATAAGGTTCCAAATGTTAACACATACCATTTAGATTAGTAAAATTATTTTGTAATAACCAGGGACTTCCTGTAGGCTAGTGGTATGAAATAAAGGCTTATCACAATATGGTTGTGGGTTCGATTCCTACAGCTTTGTCCGACGCGACGTGTTATGCCCCACCCTGCAGGTTGTCCTTTTCCTAAAACTATAGTATTATAATATTCCTAAAATGATCTTCATAAATTTTTTAACCTTAAACAATACTATCCAAAGATCAACTTAGTCCACTCCAACTTTTATAGTTATCCAAAATACCTCTGTCCAACTCACAGTCCAGATTTTATGAGGAAGGTAAACATAATGAAGCTCCTTTTTTTTCTGTGTAACAACATGTGAACACCTTCATCATGTATTCTTTTAAAACACTGCAACATACTGAATTACCACAAGTCCTTATTGATTGCATTCATGATCATTTATTCCTTATATAAAACTAGATATACTCCTTCTATCCAAAAATGTATACAAATCATTAATCAGTTTCAAGGAAGTTAAGAATATCCAATATAATTTATCCAAATCAATAATGTCTTATTCCAAAATCACTATTTCGGTATCAGAACCATATTATGGTTTATCTTTCTCTCAACCATATATTTTCCAAAAATTTAACCTACTGTGGAGTCACTTTTCTTGGTTCTACACAGTCTCAAGTCCTTGATGAAATAGTACTACAGTACAATCCTTATATACTCCATAATTATTATAACTAGTACATCATTGATACAACACTCAAATTACAAAATTCATTAATAACAACATAAGAACTCTAATCATTCCTCCTTATCTGTGGTAGTATTATAACTTGATTATTATCCAATAACATCATTTGGGGCATACTCTGATGATTTGAACATTGGTTTGCGTAGTGTCCCCACTCCTTGCAGATGAAGCATTGTACATTTGAAACCTTTTTCTTACCCTTGCAGTCACGCACTTGGTGTCCTTTTTCTCCACACTTATAACAAACTCCCATTCCTTTCAGGAAAATTACAAGGTGTTTCTTCCCACAGTTATCACATATTGGAAAATTCTTCTTTTCCCTCATCCCTTTATCCAGCATTCTCTCTTCCATCCTTTTCTTCTCTTCCATCCCTTCAAATCCATAAGACTCAGAGAATTCCCTACTTATCTTATTAACACATGATACTATTTCTTCATATGTTGATAAATCATGGGAGAATATTTCCCTTCTAAATGTTGGATTAATACCATGAAAGATATGATCCTTCTTACTCTTTGGATCATACGTATTGATGGAGTTCACATTCCTTCTACTGGGCGCCATTTCTATACAATGCCATAAACTAGGTTAGTTTATGAATCGAAATACAAAATAAAAAACTTGAAAACACTTATAATAAATTGAACTATTTATGGATATAATCCATAATCATAAAAAATGTATTCTTTTAGGAAGTATATACTCATAACACTTCATAGTGGTTTGTAAAGAAAATGTGAATTATCCTAAGCATATCCCCCGGGAGTGTCGTAACCAAGAGTGCAGCAAGGCCTGTTGTCGTGCACCAGTTTCCGTTCGAGTCTAGCTCAAAGCGGTGTTTTCGGATTTTACCCCTAGGTACATCTGTGCTAGAGCCTCCTCTACCTGCTCGTATCCAGAAAGGGATGTATTGCTCAGAAAACTCACAAAATCTCTATAATACCAAGATTCAAGGAAGTTATTCTATACCAATCCTTAAATTATATCATTGGGCTATGTGCTCTAATTAGAGTTTATCTAAATCTAGCTTCCAAGATTAGTACTAAACTGCCTCTGATACCAACTGTAACGCCCCGACCCCAGCTTCCCAGAGTCGGTGCATTACTTTGTAACATTGGCATGATCACAAATGATCAAGTCTCAAAAGACCGATTAGTTTAGTAGCCTTGGAAACACTAGATACAATCATAAATGTTACATTACATCATAAAGTGAAAAACTAATAACAAAGTCTTCATAGTCCACACTCATATCCTCTTCTGACTATCCCTGTAGGTCATTCCTAAAATACTTCTTCACATCCTGGAAAATATTAAAACATTAAAAGGGGTGACCTCAGATGCTCAGTAAGGATAACAATATAGCAGAAGCTTTCATCAATAAACATAAACATTTAAGTAAATGTATAACTAAAACAAAATCCTTTTAAACATGAACTTCAACATAATATGGAAAAAGTAAAATGAGATAATGCCATTCACTTCTTCACATGGATATTCTACTAGTCGAATAATCACATCCAATATCAATAACCACTTTCATAATGATGGAATGCATAATGCCAAACTATCATAACCACCTAGCCAAGGCCTCGTGCCAAGACCACAAATAATATTTTGTCAAGGCCTCGTGCCAAGACACTAGTTTGTCTCATGAGACCTGCAGATGCATCGAGGAGCTATAGCGGGCTCCACCCGTCACTTAGTAAGTCCAATCCATTCCTTATATGAAAAATGGTATATAAACATTTAGGAATACCATTTTTTTAAAATACCATTTGAAATTAATTGCGGTATCAAAATACCAGTTTTATTTTTTAGAAGATACTTACATTTAAAATTGCTCAAATATACTCCAGTGTTTTTCTGAAAACATTATGTAAGCTTCTGAAAACAAAATAACTAATTCTAAGACTGCTCGACTAATTGCAGGCCATGATGGGTCCACGCCCAATCCCTTCCTGTCTACCAAACTCGAGAGTCAGGTTTTCTAACAACATTTTTAATCTTGCGTTAAATACGTATACATTTTCACTGGATTTTCATACATTTGAGAGAAATATCTCTCTTTTTTTAAAATCATTTAAAAATAGTTATGGCTTGTAGAGGAAACCAGAACTCAAATAATGGTCACGGAGGCGGAGAAGTCATTGTCGCCGCATATGTACGAAAAGAAAAACATTCCCTTTTTGTCGTTTAGTAAAACACTTCGTATAAAAAAGATTCCTTTGAATAAACGTAAAAGTCAAAGGGGTTTATACACCGTATAAGAGAAAATTGTTTATAAAACAAAATATGCCTCAATGAAAGGAGATTGAGACGAAGTCCTTAAAAAGATCATTTTTAAAATAAAATACATCTATTATGTGTATTCACTATAGGTACACATAAAGAAAGTAAAAATACAAAATAAGACATAATAATATCATGACATAATTTGAAAGTAGGAGATTAACCCAAAGAATGGAAGTTGGGTTAAGAAATTCCCTTACCTCGTGTCCGACTTGACTCAACCGTTCTTTATCCTCATGAATAATAAACTATAGTTAATATATACCTTATTAAGAACAATTTTCAATTTCATTGTCCTTTTTATATCACTTATTACAATGTTATGAACGTTATGTAATTATTTAAGTTAATAACGGTCGTTTTGTCGATCTTTGGTACTTGTGTCAACAATAAACTTCTTATAATTACAATTTGTTCATGTGGTGAAATATCCATTATATCCAGAATCATATTCATGATGTAGATATCATATATATCATATATATCCAGTATATATATTCATTCATAATATTACTTAACATTTAGAGGTAAGAAATGAAATGCACCGGTCATGGAGACGGTAAGCCGTACGTACGCATGAACGCTACTTTCATTTATATTTCGTATTTAATAGAATGAAATCATAATTATATAAAGGTATAATATAATTATAGTATAATATAGTGTATAATACCATTTACTCCATCCTTTATACATCCCACATATGGTATTAACGATTCAAATCACTTTGAGGGGGCGGTAGTCCGCACTTCCTCAAATGAAAATATCGCGTTTACCCATAATGGAAACCATAAAGGTATGTCATAAATGAAAAATACAAAATCATAAGGAAAACAAAAACATAACATATATCATATATAAAAATAGTGTCATCATAATGGCCACCATTATAGGTGTTATATGAGTGTTGAACAATCATCGTTTCGTGAGGCAAAAATTCGCCATCCACAGAAACATAATGTTCTTTAACCATTAGATGTAGGTGTGTGTAATTGTAAACCAAATACTTATCATAAAAACATCCTATTATATTTTATATACTGGTGTTGTTACAAAAGAATGGAATAAAAAGTGTTTAGGGGGTTGGAGAAGAAAAATAAAACAAAACAACATTAGAGAAGACATTACCTCAAAATCGGGTAACTCTTTTTGATTTGAGCCAAAGGCTTCCTTGGTAAGAGTTATGCCAAAAGTGAGGCTTCTAGGAGTAAGGGGGGAAGTTGGGAGATTATTTTGTCAGAGGTTTTCCGAGCCAAATGGCTTGAAAGTGTGAATGAGGTGGTAGAGGTGGGGGCCTTTTATAAGTGGAGAGGAGGGGCACTCTTGGAAAGTAAGGAAATTTTACATTATTATACAATGATTTTAGGATTCTAAAGGTCCCCCACTTATATAATTCGTGTCTAAGGTGATAAGGGTTCGAAATATACCCATACAATAGTCTTTGGAGAAGTGTACAACTTGGATTGTACAATATCTTTTCATTTTATTAAAATCGTTAAATAATGAGGTCGTCGCTGCATCATAATGATGTCATAAATAATTTAATTGATTTAATGTCTAAAAATTATAAAAAAAATACTATGATGTAGGAAATCTTTTTATCTTTCCAATGACTACTCATAGTCAAAAATATGACTTGTATAACCCCATGTAAAAATTGTTTTAGTAAAACATTTCATGTTTGTGCCTTTTTTTACTTTAACATTAAATAAAAGTTATTTATGTCCTTTTCCAACTAAAGTGGCTCCATCGGGTCCCCAAGTTGACCCATGGAATTTCTTGGTCGGCCATGGCACATACAATGAGGGTAGGACACGTTTAAAGCTCATCTCATATTATTAAAACATTATTTTTACTTTAAACTACACTAATTACCTCTAATCGCGATTAAGAACTTAAAAGTTACTATTCACCAAAAATTATTTTAATCTCATTGAACCACATTTTACTTCTTAATGACAACCATGTATGTAGGATTTTTGAAAATCAAATCATATAAGTGGTAATATTTCATTAAAACGAAAAAGCAGTTATTTAACTACCACTTAGTGGTTTCACTATTCATCAAAAATTGAAGTTTTTCAGAACAATTCCAAAATTTCACCCTAAGCTATAATTGATATTCAGAATTCAAAAATGATGTCTATTTTATAAAATTCAAAACATATAAGTTGCATTAATTAATTTTATAATTAATTCCCACTGTCACAACAAATAGCGTGTTTTTAAGAAACAATTTATATCAAAAGATTGGCAATTGTTTATGTCCAATTTCAATGTTAAATTAATTATAATGACCACCATTGGATAAAATGGTAAAAATATATTCTAATTATACTTTAAAACTACTAAATAGTATAATTTATAACTATAAATTATTTTTATTAAAAAAGTTGTTTTAAAGTATTTTTCACTATTCATAAAAAATTAGAAGTTCTCAGAAAAATACCAAAAATTCAACATAGGCTAATTTCGATATTCGGAATCCAAAAATGAAGTCCATTTTGAAATATAAAATTTCTATAATTTTAAAAAGTGGTTATTACTATTCATAACGGCTACTTTTGATTAGTCGCCGTGTTTTAGAACTCGAAGTTGCGTACAATGCAAGCTATTGCATTATTGAATGAGAAGCATATTGTGGAAGCTTGGGGTGTTACAGGATAGGTCTGGGATAAAATACCTATACACACGGTTATAAAAAATTGGGGGTATAGGTCACTTTTGTGTGTGCGAGAAATTTGTTTTTCCCACGGGAAGGAATTTGTTTTTTGAGGGAACCCTATACCCACGGTTCTTCCCTCTGTACCCATGGTTTTTATAACTATATTTAACTATATATATATATATATATATATATGTGTGTGTGTGATTTTAGGGTAGTGGTTAGATGCAGTGTTAGCAGTGAAGAGGTTGCGGGATCGAAACTCGGCGCCTGCATTATTTTAGGACCAATACCCACAGTTTTGAAACCGTGGGTAAAATCCGTTGACACCGTGGAAATTGGCTATGTTTCAGTGACACGGTGGCAGGACACCTATACCCACAATTTTGGAAAATAGTGGGTATAGGCTGGGGACCTATACCGACATCGTTCCATCCCACGGTTCCCAAAACCGTGGGTATAGGCTATACCCACGGTTCCCAAAATCATGGGTATAGGCTATACCCACGGTTTTGGGGGCTATACCCACGGTTTTGAAATGTGGGTATAGGCCATTTTTCCAGTAGTGAATACTTTACCTAAATTGAATAATGAATTAAGTATATGGTTCCTATTTTATATTGACCTTTTAGTTTCTATAGGAGTTTTCATACTTGATTAAACATTGGTATCCCAATGAAATTCTATGAGCACTCAAAGGAATCCATTCTGATTTAAGGATGCTGCTTTCCAAGGGAGATACCCACCTTAGAACATGATCCCTATCTACTATTGGGTAACCGCCATGATATCATTGGATCCCACTGATGTCCTTTAGATATTATTAGTTATTTGATACACTCTTTGTATATATCTTGACGTCTTTATGTAAGTGGTGTTATGGATACAACCTTTGAGTCTAGTCATTATTTATCCCATTTTTACCCAGTATGGGATCCTTAAAATTGGTTATAACTGTTATTGTGAAATTTCATTGGTGATGACCCTTGGATAATGATCATACCCCTTACATCTAGACTAAAAGTTATTATTGAGTTGGACCAGCCCATGAGGTCAGGTATGCCTTGGTTACTACATTGGATACTTTTTAATTGTCATCATCATCAAGGATTACTTGTTTATTACATTGGATGCACTATTATTATTAATATTATAGGATTCCTTGGTCATACATAGGATCCTCTTTCTCACTTAGTAAAAACTATAATATAAATAAATATATGATTACATGTTCATACACTAGATGTGGTTGATGTTGGTATTGATCTATTTACTTTATTGTGCTACTTTACTTTTATTTATACATTCACATTAGAAGTTTATATTTCTTATTCAATATGGTATAAACATCATTAGTGGTGGTATATAGAGATTTATATCACACCCTATCGGGACCACCGATAGTACCCATATAGATTCTATATATGTAGGTGCTGACAAGGGTAAGCATCCCTCTTTGTAAACATGATCTGGATTTATTGAAATTGGATGGGGTCTGTAGTAGATACTCAGGCTAATTATTTGGATGCTTGGATAGTTTTTGGATTATTTTTATTCTTTTTATAACATTTATTTCTTGTAAACATGTATATTATTTTTCTACGTTTATAAAGACATAACATGTATCATAATCATTTTTATATGATTTAGTTTCCGGCTTCTGATTACTATTTAGTTCTTGGATTCTTATTTCTATTTCCACTACTTATTCAGTATAATTCTTTAACAATTTACTTTTTATTATATATCTATTGTGCTACACTCTGTTAATGAGGGCATAGTCTCCCCACATATACACTATAGTCCCTAACTATTAGTCAGTATCCTAAGGAATATAGGGGGGGGGGGGTTAGAGGCCATGTGGCCAAATACGTTCATGGGACCTTTGTGTGACACCTTGGTTTGGATTTCAAATATATGACTGTTATATTATTTAATATTATGGAGATTAAATGGTTTTTAGGAAACATATAGACAAGGGAACATGTGATTATGTCATATAAAGACAGGGATTCGTGATTATGTGAATGACTAGTATTGTTTGAGGAAATACATGTAAAATTTTTAGCCAAAGAGAGTTAGTTAGATATCAAAATAGGAGATGTATTTTGAATTATAATTATGTTAAAATTACCATGACCTTCATTCTTGAGTTATTAGAAATTAAAAATTTATATATTTACTTTATTTATGATGTAGAATTTACCACCAAGAGATTTTAAGTTATGGTTACCTTTAAATATGTAAATGTGTTCAATATCTTTCTCTGAAGGCAACACCAAACCAATATGAAACTACTATATATTTAGATAAAAATATAAATATTTTGTATGGCCATTAAAACCTAGACATTAATTAGTAGGATTGAATTGTAGTAACCTATTTATTATATATATGTACAATAAAATATGAAACTTTAAATATGAATGATGTACAAATAGTTTTCATAAAATCACTAATATAATCATTTTTTATTTAGAAATATATTTATATATAAATTAATTATTATTTTGATATGAATTTATATTTCATGTAGCCTATGATTAATGATGATAAAATATTTTGATGTTTACATTTTTTAAATTTCGTTGTAATATGATGCGAAATAAAATTTATAGTAGGTAATATTTGAAAATGTAATCTTCAAATTAAATATGATTTTCATCATATTTATTGATTTTTTTAAAAAATGAATTTATAAATTATAAATATTTTTTGTAAATTAAATATGGTTTTGGATATATAAGAACAATATTTTCATAAAATGTTTTTTGATTTTTCATAATTAATTGGTTTCAAGGTGAATAGTGTAAAATACTATTTTTGTTAAAATATATCACTTTTATGGAATTATCATAACAAATGAATGAATTAAATATTTTGGAAGACATTTTTTTATATGTAATGTATATTTAAATGTAAAATAAATCATTTTAAGTTACTATGTTATTTCTATAAATCCATTTTATATCAATTTGGAAACATAAGAAATATTTTTTATATATTTTTTATATATTTTAATATATTGAAAATTAAATTTCATCACTTTTAGAATTAAAATATATCTACATAGAATTAATATGATTAAATAATATATGTTTATGACCTAGATAATGGTATCATTGACATATTAAAATAATGTTTTATTAATATTCTGTGTTTTTATCTAATTTATTAGAATAATAAATTTCAAACTATGACTCTAATTTTTTGTTTAACCTCATATATAATTATATTAAAACACATTTAATTGGTAAACAATCCTAAATAATATTTATAACACATAATGGTTAAAACCCATTTTTTCTGTGAAAAAACTTTTTTCCTATATATAAAATGTTATAATTTAACAGATAATATTTTCTTATCTAAAAAATTAATTATATTAAACTAATATTACATTTTGGTTTAGAACACTAAATTTTTTTAAATAGGGTTTATATTATATTTTTATTAAAACATGAATTACATTGTTAAAAACTACACAGCATGTTAAAAAAATATAAATGTAAAATTCAAAGATCAATTCAATTCCCACATGTTTAAAATATAAGTTTAAATACTTTTTAAGGATTTATCAACCCAAGATCACCCCACACTGCAAAAGTTCTAAATTTTTGTGTCTACGACCCTTGAATCGTGTAAGGATATCACTAAAAAGTAAAATGTTATTAAAAAATAGTTCCTTTTTCATCACTGATAAAGTGATTCACTTCCACCACAACATGACACATATATTCCTTCAAAAGTTTTCCTAAAAATATAATTTTTGTCCTCTTATAAGTATCTCTTATTTTAATAACTCTCTATTTTCAATTACATATACTAATCCCTCCATTTATAAGTATAATTTCAACAGAAAGTTAAAATTCCCAATGTGAGTGTTACATAATCCTTAATACCATATTCTTAATATTTATATTCCAAACCTATCCTTACAATAGAAATTTGATAAACCCCATATCCTTACAATAGAAATATGATAAACCTAGTATCATTAATATGATATATTTTTTTGTATTTACGAAACAAACTTTATTTATTTATTTCCATCCATATATAAAAATAAACTAATGTTAATTTTGCATTATACATACTACCACCACCAAGAAGTAACATTTTTCTTTTTTAAAATTTATTTTCATTATTTATAAAAGTCACTTAAAATATAATTTTCCAATATAAAAAATCAAAGTAATATAATTATTATTCTATTATAATTATATTATCTACAAAACCATACCAAACCATTGATTTATAGTGTGTTCTTGTTTGGGTTTATTTAACCACCTACTTAAACAATTATATAATTATGGATACCCATAAATTTTTCAAATAGATATTAAATATTTTTAGATAAATATTCATGTCATAAAATTAAGATTAATGCTAGAACAATAAAGGTTTAGCGTCTTGGAATGTTAGATATATAAAAATATTACTTCATAAAGGATCTTCAACATCACCTATAAAGTCCTTCCTACATTATACCCTTCTAGTACATACCCTACATAAAACCATTCATCATAACATTGGTAAGGGAAACATAAAAAACAATGACTTTCGATGCTTAATAATGTTAAAAAATGGATATTTAAATTGATGATCATATAAAATAATATTATAAGATGAATTGAATAAGATAATGATCATAATATACCTATTACATACCCAAACATCCATATATAATTAGTAATATATCATGGAATAAGGAATCATCCTTAGAAAATAAAAATATTATAACTGTGTGGAATTATCCATAATAAATCAAAATCCATAAGAAGACATCATAATAAAAAAAATATTTTCTACATACAAATAATCATGGAAAATCATTTCTTTATTAAGGATCATTTCAAGGAATATTATAGTGTATTTGGTTTACTCTTCGTTCTATCATATCCTTGGTTAGTGTTGTCATCCAATACTACCATAGTTGATCGTGACCCTTACTAAATTGAGTTCTATCACTATTATGATTCTAATTAACACATTATATATATCCATCATTAACCAATTCATTAAACGACTATAATATTCTATCACACCAACCCAAAAATTATAATCCATTTATATGTGTGCCACAAGATCAAAATAAATTCATTATATCATACTATCATAACATAGGAAAAGGAAACAATTATCATAATAAAATTATTATAAAAAACATAAACAATACAAAGAATAAATAAGGATCATTTGATTATATTATATCACTAGAAAATAATAATTACCATTAAATTATGTTATCATAGTTGAATCACTTCTTTAAAAGACAATTTTAATATTTATTGAGGTTAATACCCTTTTCATTTTAATTCAATTATTTAAAATAAAAGAATCTCCAAAATAATGGAGAAATAGTTTAAATTGAAAATTAATATAGAAACATGAATATTAATCTGTCAATTTGTTTCATTTATGATGAGAGGGAATTCATTTCATGTTGAAATTATTAAAACAATGTTTATATACACAAATTTGGGAATAATTATCTTCTATTGAAAAATTAAAGAATAATATTTTTTAACAATTTATTAAAAATGAAAAAATTAAAAAAAAATAATTTTATCAATTATTAATTAATAGTAAAAAAATATGAAAAATTATTTTAGAGAAAAATTGTATAGAGGATATGTTTTTCAAACTTAAAGTAGATAAATAAGATCTTTTTTTTTATAAATTTTTTTTGGAACCATTTTTAATAACAAAAAAAGAAAAATATTACAAAAACATCACTATTTAAAAAATAACTAGAGTAGAATAAAAATTAAAGTGGTTTACTAGATAAAAGTCATATAATTTCCTCAATGGATATTCAAGTATAAACAATCCTAGTTAAAATGGGATTTAAAACCAAATCCCTTTCCACATTTGTAACATTTGAATCATAAGACCCATGAAATAATAACTTCCAAACAAAATTTTTATGACATGCAAATGATGTGATTAATTATATTAAAGATCATAGGGGATGTGTGTACACCTCATAAAAAAGTATACGTTCATAAATATATGTATATATAAATTAAAATAATTTGACAGAATAAACCCTTACAATATTAGTAATCATTGAATCAAAACCTCATGAAATAGAGAACCTCATATAGATTTGTCGATGAACAAAACTTTAATGTAATTAATAGTAAAACACATTTATGGGTAATATATAAACCATTGAAAGTAAAAAATTCGATAATATTGTCTATGTATCATTGAAATAAATGGGATATGGGAAACCCTAACGAAAAGTCTCATATTACATCATTCATGTTCAATCCACTTTTATAGTAAATATAGATTTATTATAAATCTATTAAAAACCAAACATATATATTTAATTCCATATATGATTTAATTATATTTTTTTTAATTCATTTATATGAATTTTTTAGATCACTATTTTTTGTGATAATAGCTTCGTTTTTATGCGTGTTTCAGTTTAGTAGTCCCAGTCCAATTTTCTCAAGGAGGATGGCTCGTACTCAGAAGTTCGTTATTAGGTAAGGGAAATGGAGACTTATCAATTCAAATATATTATAGATATACCTAATCTACATATTCTAAGAGGATATCCAAGGGGTCTTTTAGACATTTTTAATTTCATTTCACACAGGGTAACTGATAGGGATAATAATAGATTGAGGGTTGTCTAAGATGAGATAGAGATATGTGAAGATGCATGGATCATTAATCTAAAGAGTGAAACTATCCCATATGGTTTCCCATTCTCCTTCTGTAGTTCCCCGTGGGATTTGGTGAAGAGGAATGTAGTGCATACAGTGCATGATCACTTTAAATGAAGAAACCTTCCTCGTTTTGCAAGTGTCACAAATATTTTTATGGTATATAAGGTTAAAGATCTGAATTCCCTTAATAAAAACCATCCGATTTGTATGTGAAATGTTATTTATAAGGTGATGGGTTGAATCCTCAACAATAGGATGGTGAGGTACATCTATATATGGCCTTATGAATAACAACATGGATTCTTTACCAGATAGACGATTCAAGGTGAAATCAGTTTAGCCCAATAGGTTATTCGTGAGATCAATCCGAAGACCTTTGGATCTAACATTTCCATTAATACTGAATTGAAAAATACTTATGAAATTTATAAATAGGATTTTATTTTATGAATAATTTCTTAAATTGGTTTCTCCTATTGGGAAATCGACATTTCGATTCTAGTTTTTTTTCACTACATGGTTTTCTACAACCTTCATGGGTAAACAATACAAGTTCTTCAAGGTAGTCTAGGGACTAGGGGAAGGGTATTTTCTCTACCAAAACCTTTTTTATCCTCATCCCATATGTGATAATATGGTATATCATCTAATTCATGGACATAGTTTGAATTATACCTTACAAAAACATGCATATATTTAGTCTTATTTATCACCAGATGTTTGATGTTGATACAATTATATTTTTAAATGGTATTAGTAGATAAGTCTTGGGTATCAATGGTGTTATGAATAAATATGGCAAATTGAGTGTAAAATTAGAACATTGGGACACTAGATAATATTACATGGTGAGAAATTGTTTGTACATGAGGTCCATAAATGTAGAAAGTGGGATTGACATGCATAGAGGAACCTTCCATATGGATTATTTACGATCCCCAGTTTCCCGAAAAAACTCATAATTTTCCAATTTTATAAGGTAATATATAGAATCACAGGTCATTTCCAAAATTTAAAGAAACTATTCTTATAATTTAGGTGATAATTACAATATTCAACAGTCATCACTCATCAATACTCATGCATATCATATCAACTCTTAATGTGCCAATGTAGGTGATATCCAACTTATAGATTTGGATGCTTTCTTTATTTTGGGATAGTTATTTGGATGGAAAACACCACTACGTGTCATGGAGTTGGATGGAAATACCCATATCTAGGGGGTATTAAAACATGGAGTGTATTCGAGACCATGAGGGGTTTTTATGCCATGTTATCAAGGGATACCATTGAGGGGTAGAACCATTATGATAGGAATATGTAGGACTTGTATTGGAATTATGTGAAGATGAAGATATAAATAACATAGTTTATTAAATCAAATTATTCAACCTTAAATATATTTCCTTAAAAATATACTTGATGGATATTTTAAAGGTGATATATCAAGTTATGGTAGTAGAATTGGGTGGGGATCAAGTTATACTTTCCACTATGCCCAATGACAAACATGACATTCAAAGAAAAAATAGATGATACCTACCTTATTCAAGATATCCTTGATGAAGATCAACAGTTCATTTTTTATACCATTGTGTTAAACTATTATCTGAATAAGTGTTTCTTCGCAAGTTATTATTTAGGGTATTCTCAGAAAAAGAGTTTCTTAAATTTCAGATCGATCATAATGACAAGGAAATATATGTAAAGGCCTTGTGTTGTAAGTATATTCCATAAAAAATCAGTTTCCTGGAATGGTTTTTTAGTAACAAGGAACACCAGAATGTGGAAAACATCCAATTTGGGGGAGTTATTATTACTTCATTTTGTTTATGCTGAAGAGAACTGAGGATTGAATCTATTGATAATTAGTAATTTGATAATGAATGGTTGTGTTCATTGTGGCGCGCATTTGGGGAGTCCACTAGGCTAGATTCCCATGATTTATCCAAAGAGACCATTCTCTATTTGTTTTTTTAGAGTGTAGGAAATATTTCCTTAGAGAAAAAAATAGAAAAATTATTCTCACCATGGGTTGCTGATTTATCTCAATAATGAGAAATGAAGTGGGACACAAAGCAATAACTGATACCTATACATGTATTATATTTACAAAACAAGAACATAATAATTGATAGAATAAGTCTTTGTTGGGACTTGGAGAAAACCCCCTCTTTAAGGTACCACTTGTCATTTAATTCCTCTACTAAGATGGAAATAAGTCTATGATATGAGAGGTGGGTTCAGTGGAAGCCTCTTCAATAGGTTTTAAAGCTTTACACCAATGTTTTGTGCCACATGGGTGTAATGTGAGGTGGAGGGGTGATCTGATACAATTGGGGTTTAGTTATCTTGGAATTTTTTGGTTTCATTGGAAGAGTCGAATACCTTCAATATAAATCGTAGGAATTTTTTATAGGCATCTGGTTATATAACCAGAGAAATATTTCTCTTGAAGAGATTATGACAAGTTCCTTGACTATTTACAATTCACATCAAGGTTTAAGGACCATCCCTTAGTCTATATAGTATAATGTCTGAAATTCCATGGTTCTCGTGAGCTACCACATAGAAATATTACACACATGGAGTGAAAGGAAAGCTATTTTGGATTTCCTATCATCTATAGTGTCACAAAGTGAGAATATTTCTTACTTTTATGTATTGGGTCCTCTTTTCAAAAGGGGGTTAACCTGGTTAGAGTATATTGTATTAGAATGAACTATTTCTGACCTCTATGATTTGGATTCCATTATAGTCATCATTTCTTTTCCTTGATGTTTCTAAACAATAAATATGATGAATTAGTGGTGGATATGGTATTCTATACACATACATGAGAGATGATTCAACTTATTGATGGATGTATCGAAATAATTATCAATAATAATTCAACATTAAATAATCATTATTATATCATATATATCAAATATATTAATTAAATATAGTTGTATTACCATCTATCAAAAGTGAAAATAAAAAATGTATCACATCGCATCATGGAGGTAGTATTCCACATATACACATGAGTGACGTTATCATTTTAGAATAGATGGAAAGATAATAAGGTGTATAAGATAGTTTAATTACTTAAGAAAAATTCTTCCATAAATATAATATATAAATATTGATTCCATTATTATTTCCATATATGTTCGTTGGTGTTGAAAATGATATTCATCACTTCATGGGGGTGGTATTCTAGAAGTATGCAAGGGTGATGTTTTCTTTTCACAATGGATTGAAATGAGGTTGATAATGATTTTTCAGTCATTGTAAATATAATTAATTGTATATAAGAAAATAAATTCATCATTTTTTAATGGATATCAATGATTTATGGCTGGTATAAGATGTACTAAAATTGAAATTTCCTGGATAAGAGTTATACCCCTATTTGGTGTGAACCTATTTTTAGATTACACCATCATCCATTAAAAGATGGTATCCTAGAAAGATTGGATGCTCTAGTAAATTTGGAATCAATTAATGAATTTATTATATTAGGGATTTTTTGAAGTATAATGCTCAAACATTATGAATAATTAAGAAGTTGTTGTGACCATTTATTAGTTAGGTAATAGAAATGCTTGGAATTACTTAAAATATTTAATAATATATATCATCGTGAATTCAATTCTCATTAAGGAACCCTAAATTATATGATAAGATGTTATAGGGTAAAATTAAAATCAATCAACCACACATTAGAATATATTGGATACATTTTAATCATTATGTTCAAGTTATACAACACAAAACAAAATTTAAACTTACCTACTAGAACATATATTTTTACCAGTATTTAATAATTATATAACCAAAAATAAAAGGAGTATTATACAAAAATATTAAATTATGGTTCAAAATTTGGAATCCATTTTATCATCTTTCATATGAATTTATGGTAGAAATTAATTTTAATATATGAAAACAAAACACTAAACAAATATTTTCTAGTAAAATTCTGGATTTATGAGTAAAAAATATTTAACCATGAAATAAAGTAATAAATTCAATTCCAATAGTTTACATGGTTAACTATTAAACATTTAAAATTTTAAATTTTTTTATAAAGAGAATACATAATATAATCTTCCACCAATTACATTAATTACAAATATTTAAAAATAGTTATTACTTCGAAAAAATTATACCTATCTTTTGAAAAATTAATGTATGGGTTCCAGAATTTACAATAATTTTTAAAATTAAGATTTTTTAATTTTCATAGACTTATCTTGTGTTATATAAAACTCATATAATTTTCTAATATCTATTGTTAAAGAGAATTATATGTTTTTCCACATACGTTTCACTCAGTATGACATATTTTATTAAGGATATTTTTTTTAACATTTTCGGGATTCATAATGACAAAGAATTATGTCAAACATGTAAAATTATATTTATTATGCATATTGAAAACATGAAATCAATTTTATAAAAGTCATTTCACAAAAGTGATTGTATTAACATGAAATTAAACCTAAAATGTGATGAAAAGTAGTTTCATAGAAATAATATCTTCTTAATATTAAATAACTCTTATGACAATAATAAGAATAAAATTGATTATAATGATATTAATTGGATTATTGAAAATATAAATGATCAAATTTTACTTTCAAAACATTGTTAAAAATTAAACATTCAAAATTATTATAATGGAAAGACATTTTTAAAGAATATCATTATTTTCTTCCCTTCAATTAGAAATTAATCATTTCAAAGAAATATAAAAAAATTTTCTAAATTTAATTTTGATATATTAAATTTGAAAATGATATCATCTTTATAAAATAAAATTTATAAATTTGGTGGTAATTAAATATAAAAATCAGTCATAATATAATAAAAAACTTTTTTTAAGAAAATTTATTTTTTAAAAAAATACTTTTCTAATAATTGAGTAATTATATATTATGAATTAATATATACAATTTATTGATGTAAAATATTTTTATATGTATTTCATAAGGTGTTTATTCATAGTTAACCCCATTAATTTAATAGTTGTGTTATAATTTTTCTTGATACATTTTCTGTTCTCTGTGGAATGTTAAGAAATATATTAGACACATAAAATTTATTTAATAATAAATATCTAAAAAATCTCATTTTCCTATATTTTATTCCCTATAAATAAATTTCCCCTTTTTAATTTTATCTTATTCATTAGGGGTCAATATTTGAGAATACATTTGATGAAAACTGAAATCATACAAAGGGATTATAAAATTTCATCTGAAAAGGAATGTGAGAAGCGTAAAGGTTGCCTGGAATAACAAATAATCGGGTTACCAGATGAAGGATACAATTAAAGGGTGGTTAGAATATATACATAGAAGGGGAAATAATTTCCAAGGATAGAAATAGAGTGATAAATGACTTCGTAATGAGAAATTTAAATACAAAAAATATATAAATCAATGAGGGGTTAAAATACCATCAATTAATTTGAATTGAAGGTAAAAGAATATCATTTTTATTTCAATATCCTCTACATAAAGGTGATGTATTATTTTACTATAAATATTGATTACAAGAGAAAATATAATTTATTTATTTTCCTTTTATAAACACAATTTCATATCATGGTTGTGCTTTAATATATTTCCACTTCATCTCTTACTCCAAGAAATGACTATCCAAGATGAATTTATTTATACATAAACACATAAAATTAAAATTTAACGATTAAAAATTATTTCATCTACATGTTGAAATTTTTCAAAAACAATATAGTTATCACGTGTTTTTAAATACAATACATTAATCACTAAAACCATAATAATGAGATCCAATGTTCATATTAATCCATTACAAAAATATTTAACCTCCAAAATATGTATGACTAAATTAAAAACCCGATAATCTAAAAAAATTACATACAAACACACACACACACATATATTATAATCATAATTTTCAATTAACATTAGAAAAAAAGAAGTAACTCATGATTTCACATACATAATTGGATGGTATTGGAGTTGTAAAAGTTCCTGAGGTTTGAATTATTTTAATATTTCTTAAAATTTTTAGTTTCTCAAATCTTCCAGAAAGAATATTTCATATTAAATTTAATATTTATTTATTATTTTAAATATGGAATTTTTATAATATTTTAGGTTCTTTTTTTGGATTATATTGTTGATCTTGTAAAAACCCTTATCCATTACCTTCATTATTATATAACGTAACATGTGTAGTATACCACTAGTAGGGATGCAGATGTGATCCTTTGATCTTTAAGTGGTGATAATTGATTTTTGTTTTCTATAATGATGAATAAAATGTATTTAATTGTTTTCATTGACTATTTCATGATCATTTTGTTGAGTTAATAAGGTTTTTATTATGAATTTTCCATTCCATAAAGCTTAGGGGAGATTGTTGAGTCATTACAGTTTCCTTAAGACATTACCATTCCTTCTAGTTTTGAAAATCACAAACACCTTATCTCATGGAAAATATATTTTTACCCTGTGTTTTACTTCTGTAAGGTAAAATTTCCTTCCCTATGGAAATTTATCCTTACCACGTTTTCATTGTTCATACCGTATTTTTTTCTAAGTGTAAAATATTGTTTTGTAGAAAAACACTCAGAATTATATAATTACCTAGATATGAAGCATTATTATTTAGGATCTGATTTATCAGAATTCTGATTACAAACTCTTCTGAGTTCAGACTCCGAGTTCTCTGGATTCAAACTCTGAACTCTTCTAAGTTCTGACTCTGAATTTTGAATATGAATTCTGATTATGAACTCTTATTAATACTAACTCTGAATTCTTGTAACGAATTCTTCTTAGTTCTGACACCAAATTCTGGTTACGAATTCCTATGAGTTTTGACTCCAATTTCTAAATAATTCAGACTACGAACATTGTATGTTCAGGTTTTGAATTCTTGTGAATCCATATTCTAAATTTCCTCAAAATTCAGGCTCTGGAATTCTATAGACTTCAGGTTCTGAATTTCATATAAAACAGAATCCGAATATCCTTGTATTATAGACTCTGAATTCATTTTTTGTCAGAAACCAAACTTTTATTTGATTACATTCCGAATATTGGTATTTGGTTATGTAACCATATTTTTTCTTTCACTTGTTTTTGTAATAAAATTATGTCGTGCATTCAGTTACTAACTAACCATTATTTGAGTTACACATGAACAGGTCCCTCTGAAATTCAAGGAAAAATATGAATTTTGGAGGAGGGAGCTGACCGTTGGTGTTGTGCCTATAAATAGGAGCTCATTTAAAATGAGCTAAATATTTTTCTATGAATCTAGATATTACATGTTGTTGAAGTGATTTATAGAGAGATACTCTCATTCTTAGTGCGTACTGAACTTCTTGTTCAGATTTTCTTTATGTGACTCCGATTATTGTTGTGTACAATTGAGGGATTTCTTGGATTGGAAAACAGAGGTGCCAACTACCTTGAAGTTGAGGGCTTCCTTACTGAGGAAGATAGAGGTTCCAACTACCTTGATGTTGAAGGCTTTTAGGGGTAGAAAGATAGACTATGATCTTTATATCGAGAGATTACCCCAGTGTGGGTAAGACAGACTTTCATGAAAATAGAAATCAAGGTACCTTTGTCCAAGGTTTTTGGATACCCTTCGCATTGGGTTAAAGGATTTACTATTTTTTACTTGTGTTGTTACAAGTTTTCCACTACATTTTATTTCTTAAAGAAGTTTTAACATTCTTATACTTCCATATACATGTACTCTGATTTTGTAAGATTCTATATGCTTTAAGGTAGAATCTTTGTTGTTGTAAACTTTCATTATGTTTCACATTCCAGAACCATCTTTCTGGAATCACTTTCTCAAAATCATATTTCATGAATCAAGAATGTGTGTAGAACTAGAGGTTCTGTGAATTACCTTGTTTAACCGTGTTAAACATAACCATCTTTAAAAGTTCCAAAAGATGTTTTAAAGAATACAATTCAACCCCCCCCCGCCTCTTGTATTTGAAGAATCATTAGATACTTTATTCTGTATATATATTATTTCAATAAAAAATTTGGTATTATAGAGTATATCATACTCACATACCATCTCAACAATTGGTATCAGAGGATTTGTTCAATCTGAATTAACCTCGTGATTAGATTCAGAAGATATTTCATCTTTTTCTTATTCGTGGAATCAGTTTTTCAGACTCATAAAGTTCAGATTCATTTTTATTAAAGATACTCTTCTTCTAGATTATCCTTACATAGGAATATTTTCCTTGTTTGGCAACTTTTTTTTATTAACAAGTCTTTCTGTGGAATGTTTTTTCTTTAATATGGAAGTAATCAATGCTGGTTCCATACATAGTCTCAATCCAACAAGATCATCTATTTTTTATGGAAATGATTATGAATAATGGAGAGATCGCATGAAGAAATTCATTATCAATACTGGTGTTGATAATATTGTTATGCTTATTGGAGGATATAAAGTCCCTGACAAGGAAGTTAGTACCTTCACCAATCAAGAAAAGCATGAATATCAACTAAATTATATGGTGCAAAATACTTTGCTTTGTTCTATGACTAAAAATATATATATCCAAATTTCATCTTGTGAAGAAGCAAATTTTATATAGAAGAAACTTGAAGTTACACACTTTGGATCTTCAAATGTAATTGAAAAAAGAAGATCCATGCTCAGAGCTGAGTATCTTGGTTTCTTCTTTTGTTATGGAGAACCCACATGTAAGGTGCAACAAGGATTCATGACTATTGTGAATAGTTTATAATCTATAGGTGATAAAGGATTAGATGATAATTCTCTTGTTGATAAGATCATAGACATCATGCCCAATGAGTGGGAATCCAAGAGAACTGCTATTGATGAGAATAGAATGGTTACTCAAATTTCTCTTGATGAACTTCTTGGAACCCTTATTCAACATGAGACTAGAATGAAGAGAGATGCTGATAATTTTAAGAAGAATAATGGGTATGACAGTGTTGCTTTTACCACAACTTCAAATCATATGAATGCTAAGACCCCATAGAGAGTTAACAGATCCAAATATAAGAAGGTTGTTATCTAATCTGAATCTAGTGGAAGTGAATCCTTAGAGAATGAATTAGAAAATCTTGCTTGAAGGATGAACAAGATTGCTGGACAGAGGAACTTTCAATCCAGATATAATAAAAAGGAAAGGAAAGATAATAAAGGCTCAGAAGTCACATGTTATGAATGCAAGAGAGATGGAAATATAAGACATGATTGTACCATGCTTAAGATAAAAGAAATAATGTAAAATCACTCTGAAAGAAACATAAATAAGTACTAAAAGGCATGAGCTAAGAAAGTCATGAATGCTAGTCACACCTGGAGTTCCATTGGTGGTGACTCTTCAGAAAAATCATCAGATTACGAATCTTCTGGATAGAAGAATATTGGTCTAATAGCTAGACTACCTATTGAAAATAATTCCTTAATGGCTAAGGTACATAATGATGAATCAATGACCAATGTTTCTTTATATGAAAATTATAGTAATGATTACTATTATAACTCTTCATATGAATAATCTTATTCTCATAAAGCTAATACTTTACCTTCCAATAAATAAATTTCTAGGATTTCCAAACTTCTTGAAAATGAGAATTCAAAACTCATGAAAAATATTGATAAAGAAAATTCTAGGAATACTATCTTTACTACGAAAATATCAGATCTTTATAAAGATCTGGATAACAAAATTTCTGATTTCAAAAGTATTTCAACAAATCTTGAGGAAGTAAATTCTGAGAAGAATAAACATTCTAAGGATCAAGAAAAAATTATTTCTAAGAAAAATGTTTTTGAGGCTAAATCTAGTTCAAAATCAAATGTTTTAGAAGACAAGAACTTTTTTATCAAACTAAAATTAGAAATTTGTTCCCTAAGGAAGTGTTTGTTAGACTTTACCTTAGGTAAGTAAAATTTTGGTATAATGTGTTCTCTAATTCGACCTCTAAAGAATAATTTTGGTTTTGGTTATACTAGTTCTAAACTGATTGTTAGTAACAATTATTTTGTTCCTCAAAGTGCTCCATTCTCTACTAAGTGTCAGTGTGGTGGGAATTGGGAAAAAAATTGTTCCCTAAACAAAACTCAGTCTTTAAGATTTCATAAATCCAATTTTTCTAAAATGATATGGGTGCCTAAAATGTTGCTTTCTGATATTTTTAGATCCAAGAAAGTTTGGATTCTGAAAACCTAACTTTTTATTATTTTCAGAAAAATAGAGAAGGTACCAACAGAAATATATGGTACATGGATTGTGGATGTACCCGACATATGACTGGAAACAAAAACTAATTTTAAAAGATTATCAAGATGAAAGGAGGAAAAGACACTTTCAGAGATAATTCTCGGAGGGAAATTATTTGTATAGGTATCATCGTTCTTCTTGGAAAAACATTGATTTCAAATGTTATATTTGTTAAGGGTCTCAAGAACAATCTCATTAGCATAAGCCAATTATGTGATGAAGGTTACCTTGTGAATTTGAGGAATGAAAAGTGATTAGTACACAATTCCAAGGAAGAGTTTATTCTCTCTGTCCATAGGCAAGATAATTCTTACACAATAAACAAAGAAGACCTTAATAGACAAGATCAAACTTGCCTTATTTCAATGGAAGATCATTCATGGTTATGGCATAGAAGGATAGGTCACTGTAACCTTAAGAACCTATGAAAACTTTCTAACAAATGATTTTTTAAGGATCTACCAGAGCGTAGATTTGATTATTCAAAATTCTGTGATCCTTGTCAATATGGAAAGAAACATAAATCATGTTTTAAATAAATCGGTGAAGTCACAACTACTGATTCATTATAATTAGTGAATATGGATCTTTTGGGTCCAACACAAACTAGAAGCATTGGAAGCAAGTTTTATTTATTTGTTTTAGTTGATGAATACACTAGACTTACGTGGGTATACTTTCTAGCAGAGAAGTCTGAATATTTTTTTTATTTTAAAAGTTTTAGAGCCCAAGTTAAAATGAGAAAAACCTCCCATTGAAAACTATTCATAGTGATCCTGATAGAGAATTTTAAAATTCTTATTTTGAAACCATTTGTAGTATAAAAATCATTACTCACAATTTCTCAGCACCTAGAACTCCTCAATAGAATGGTGTTGTTGAAAGAATAAATAGAATTCTTCAAGAGATAACAAGAACCATGTTGAGTGAATATTTTATAGCCAAGAATTTTTGGGCTGAGGTTGTAATTACTTCTTTTTATACTATAAATTGTGTTTTAATTAGACCTTTTCTTAATAAAACTATTTATGGGTTATGAAATGGTAGAAAACCTATACTTTCCTACTACACTATTTTTGGTTGCAAAGTATTCATCCTGAATACTAAAGATAATCTTCATAAATTCACACCAAAATATTATGAAGGAATTTTCTCAGGATACTCCACAACTTCTAAGGCTTATATAGTTTTCAACAAAAATACTTGAACTGTTGAAGAAAATGTACATGTCAAATTTGATGAAACTAATCCATCTGTTTTTAAACAAACTCAAACTATATCTTCAGATGTGTTTTCAAAAACTGATTATCATCCTTTTATATAAGATCCTTCTGATAAGGAAAATTTCCAAGAAGATACTTCTACAACATTTACCCTAGATGATTTCCTACCCTATGTTGATGAATAGGTTCTACAAAAACCAAATCAGCTGTTTCTAAATAATCATCCCAGTGATAGTATCATTGGTGATGTGAATCAGCCTGTAAGGACTAGAAGTTCCTTAAGAAATGAAGTAGAACATCTAGAATTCCTTTCTCAAATAGAACAAAAAAACACTGAGGAAGCTTTAGGTGATGATGGTTGGATTATGTTCATGCAAGATGAACTAAATGAATTTGAAAGCAATACAGTCTAGACCTTGGTTGAAGGACCTAAGGAAACTTCTGTTATTAGAGTAAAATGGTTCTTCAGAAATAAGTGTGATGAAAATGGAATTATTATATGAAATATATCTAGATTAGTTACTAGAGGCTATAATCAAAAAGAGGTAATATACTACAAATAAACATATTCTCCAGTATCTAGACTTGAATATATTCGTATCTTACTTGACATTGCATCATTTTTCAATTTCAAACTTTTTCGAATGGATGTGAAATTTGATTTCTTTAAAGGTTATGTTCAATAGAAAGTTTTTATTGAACAAACTCCCGGTTTTGAAGATAAAAAACAACTTTATCATGTTTATATACTTACCCAAGATTTGTATGGACTTGAGAAAGCCCCTCAAGCCTGGTGTGATTTACATACATGATTTTTTCTTCAAAATAACTATGTTATGGGAATTGAAGATCCAACCCTTTTTATAATGAAAGATAAGAAAAATATTTTGATTTTTTCAATTTATGTTGATGAATTTATATTTGATTTAACTCAAAAATATTTAAATTATTCCTTTGCAGACCTAATGAAATCTGAGTTTGAAATGACTATGATGGGTGAGTTAACATTTTTCTATGGTTTTCAAATTTCTCAAAAACCAGAAGAAATCTATATATCCAAACATAAGTATATTAAATATATTCTTAACGTATGGATATTCTAACACTAAGAGTATAAGTGCTTCTATTGGTACCTCAAACACACTTGATCTTGATGAAGTTGGGAAACCAGTAGAGCAAACAACTTTTAAAGGTATGATAGGAAGTTTACTTTACCTGATAACTAGTCATCCATAATTAATGTTTTTACTATGCTTATGTGCAGTATATCAATCTATTCCTAATGAATCTTATTTAAAGGAAGTGAAAATAATATTTCACTACATAAAGGGAACCACGGATTTAGGACTCTTCTATACATCTGGAATAGATTTTATTTTGAAAAGTTTTTCAGATACTGAATTTTGTGGATGTAGAATGGATAGAAAAAGTACATATAGAACATATAATTTATTAGGAGATTCATTAGTAACTTGGTCTTGCAAGAAGCAACACTTAGTAGCACTTTCCACTGCAGAATCTGAAAATGTAGCAGCCGGAAGTTGTTGTGCTCAAGTGTTGTGGATGCAATAGACACTCATCGACTATGATATAAGTTTTACCAAAACAAAAATTGTGTGTGAGAATACAAGTGTCATTTACCTTATTAAAAACCCTTTCACATCACTCTCATGAAAGAAAACATAGATATTAGGAATCACTTTCTTAGGGATCACACACAAAAACGAGATATAATTCTTCAATTTATTAGAATGCATGATCAACATGCTGATATTTTCACAAAATCATTACCCTCTGATAGACTTGAATACATTAAACAAAAGTTAGGAATGATAATAGTAAGGTAATCCTCCTTGTTAACTTCTTGTTGAATCAATCTCCATACAATAATAAACTTCTTTTTCATAGGGGGAGTACATTTGTTTGTTTGTTTTCAAAAATTTTCACAATAAAGATTTCCACAAAAAATCTTAATGAGGTTTTCAAAATTCTTCATAATAAAGCTTTAAATTTTTTTTTGTAATGATGTTTTCAAAAAAAAATTTAATGAAGTTTTCAAAAAAATTCGTACTTGAGATTTTCAAAATTTTTCGTATTTATGATTTTCGTAATAAAAATTTTCGTAATGAATATTTTTCATAATCAACATTTTTCGTAATAGAGTTTTTTTTCGTAGTAAAGTTTTTTTCTAGAATCTAATTTTCTTCAAGAAGATTATTACCTATTAAAAATAATCTTCATATCAATTCGAAATGTATGATTCTTTCTTGAGTTTTCATAATCACCTTTTACTTGATGGTAGTTTCTTTTATTTATTTTAAAATTTCTCAGAATCTAGTTTCCTTAAATCTGAATGTTTTGTTTTAAAAACCTCAAAAGATCAGATCCTACCAAATTTTATTTATGGCTATCATTTCAATCGTCAAATTTGATCAGATGAATTCTTTGCCATTGGATTGAGATGGGAAGATGAACGGTCACCTCAAACACCTATATAAAGGACCCCAGAAGGGTTGTCCCACATCGATTTCAAGTCTTTTCATGTTGAAACTCTACCCCCATAGAAAATCCCATTTCGAACTCCTCAAAGTTTTCTCAAGTCTGAATGTCTATAAATGAATCCTCTTAGAAAGATATTTCTTCTGTCAGGCCGATTTTATTGTGGAAAGTATATAGAGAAAGGTTGGTGCATCCGAATTTCTTCAACAAATATGATTCTATAATCTACAAGAACATCAATCATTATGAATGGGAAAATGTTTTTCTATCGATGATAGGGGCTCAAGACATGGTGTATCCAGATCTCCTTATTGAGTTCTATTAATCAGTTAGTTTCTTTAAGGAAGAAGGTAGAGAGAAATTTTCTTTCAAAAGCTATGGAAAGACGTATGCTCTATCTTATACAAAGGTAGCAAGTTTGGTTAGAGTTCTATTTGAAGGAGAAGATGAATTATTTTCCCAAAAGTTTTTATATATTCAAGGACGTTTTGTAAAGGTAAAAGCTATGGAGTGTCTTAGACTACAGATGTCAATATTGCAAAGATTTCTCATTTGACTACAAATAATCGGATCCTTGAATTGTAGGTTCAAGGTTTTATCGTACCGAGAAAAGGAGATAAGGACACCTTGAAAAAGAGTGACATGTTCATTCTATATTTTCTGGTGAATTTGAGGAAGATAAACCTAATGAAGCATATTCTCATTACGATAGAGAATATTAAGAATGGGAACTTGAATGCTTAGATTCTTATGTACCCGGCCATTCTTTCCAAGCTTATTTTTTGGTGCTTGGAGTCCTTCAAAATCCCTTGTAGTTCAACGTCGAGTAATTGACAAGTCATGTTGATTAGTGATGATACTCTCAAAAAGAATTAAAGTTGCTTATTCTAAGGAATCAGGACAATTCTATGATGTACTAGAGGAGGAAGATGAAGCTGTTCTGAATGAAAAAGAAGTGGCTGAACCATCGAAAAAGGCTGGAAAGAAGAGGAAGTTGAAAGTGGTAGAAGTAGTAGGGAAAACCCCTAATGCCAAGGAAACTCAATTTGCACCTCCAAATCCCCAAAAGAAGAAAGCCTATCTAGATGAGTTTGTTTCCAAGTGGAGGGAAGACAAAAAGAATCAGAAGGAAGGAGATCCACTGTTTGGCTTGGATCCTACAGAGGCCAAAGCTTTGAAAGAGAAGGCAACTGATGAGCTTGAGAAGCAAGCTAAAGAAAAGAAGCAGAAGAAGAAAATGTCTTAGGATAAAATTGTAAAATCTTTGCTGAGGGATACTAAAATAGAATCCGAGAATATCCTAGTACCAAAATCATTCTTGGTTAAGACTTTACATGAGACTCCAGGGAATAAATTTTTCACTCCGAAAAAACATGAATAAAAGATGGTTGAAGAAAAGGTAGTTGAATAAAAAGGAGAAGAAGAGGTTAAAAGTAGTGATGGACCTGAAGACCTTAAAAATAAAGTTAATGATTATCATGATAAGGAAACCCCATCTGAGAAAATGTCAATTTGATCTTCTGAAGCAGAGTCTTCAAAGCTTCTAACTCCTAGGAAGGATGAGGAAGGTAAATAGGAGAATGGTGAAGATAAAGTAAATAAGTTGTCTAAGGAAGAATGTTCAATCCAAGATTTCATACATCCTAATGATGATGAGTCTAGATCTGAGATGGAGAAGGTAGATGAAGATAATATTGTTCAGCTATTTAACAGTGAACATAAATATCCTGATGTGGAAGACATTCCGAGAACCAATAATTGGGAAACAGGTGGTTGTTGAGATTACACCTACGAAAGTTATTTTAAAAAAGAAGGAAACTGGTGGATCTTCAAAGAAGAAGCTTATTGAGCTAGAGAAAGAGCCCTCACCAAGAAAAGTCTCGGATTCAGAATCATCTTCTCTAGGACATGATTTCATATTCCAATCCTTGAAAAGGATTGTTGGGACTATTCCGATTTTCCCAATCATTGATTCCAGATTCTAGATGCTTCAACATATATGGAACCAAAAATCAGATTCAGTGTCCATGGTGATGGACAAGTGTGCCACATTGGAATAAAACATCAAATATTTCCTTATCGACTATGAAGCCCACAAAATATCTTGTAAGAAAATGGTTATCTATTCAATGAATATAGTTGAAGATTTGAGAGAGATTGATGAGTTTCAAGATGATGTTATGGAGGCTTTTGATATTGACGATAGAAAAATCAAGGATCTCACAAATAAATTTGAGGAAAAATCTAAACCTTGAAAACAATACTCGGATTAAGTAGGTCAAGGATCTAAATGATAAGTTTTACTCTATTTCTCAAAGCTGGAAGAGAGAAAGGGATCTCCAGATCGAGATTGAAGAGAAGCTAGTGAAGAAAGATGACTTGTTGAAGGCTTGGGAAGAGGCTCTATAGGCTCAGGAAGAAAAGGTCAAACCCATAGAGAAGGAAACAAAGGAATAGAACTAGGATCTAAAGAAGCTAAAATCCATAGTAAAGAAATTAATATCCAAGGAGAAGGAAGGAAAATAAATCCAATTTTTTGTTGTATTTACTTTCCTTGTACAAATTCTTTCAATCATAATGAAATTTTAGTTTCTCGTTTCTGTTTTCATATATTGTAATAATATTTCAGGTACTATAATTTATTTTCCATTCCCAAAAATTATTTTTGAAAATCAAAAAGGGGTAGAATGAAAAAATAATGGTAAGAAAAGAATAAATATCCCTATGTATGGGGGAGTTTATCTATGGGGAGTTTTCATTATAGAGATTTTTGTAATCAAGATAATGAACAATTTTATTCTAAAAATCTAGAATACGATCCTTAGTATTCCAAAGAATAAGTAGGAGTTAGTCATATTCATATTTTATAATGTGAAAAGAGAAATAATTGTTATTTCAATGTCTAGAATAATATTTCTAAGCCCTTATATTATTTTTCGTAAGGATGTTTGTGCTTTCAAAAAAGGGGATATTGTTGAGTCAATAAGGTTTTCCTTATGAATTTTCCATTCCTTCATACTTATGGGATACTATTGATTCATTATGGTTTTCTTATGACTTTACCATTACTTTTTTTTTTGAAAATCAAAAACACGTTATCTCAAGACAAATCCCTTTTTAACCTGTGTTTTACTTCTATAAGGAAAATTTTCATTCCCCAAGTAAATTTATCCTTAACATTATTTCATTGTTCATATCGTAATTGTTTTTTCTAAATGTAAAATATTGGTTTGTAGCCAAAACCTCAGAATCCTATAATTACCTAGATATGAATCATTCTATTTTAGGATCTGAATTCTTAGAATTTTGATTAAGAACTCTTCTACGTTCAGACTCTGAGTTCTCTGAATTCAGAGTCCAAACTATTATAAGTTCTGATTCCGAATTCTGAATATGAATTCTCAATATGAACTCTTATGAATACTGACTCTAAATTCTTGTTATGAATTCTTTTGAGTTTTGACACTGAATTCAGGTTACGAATTCCTATGATTTCGGACTCCGAATTCTTATGAATTTAGACACAGAACATTGTAAGTTCAGTTACAAACTAACTCCTGTTTGAGTGACATGTGTACAGGTCCCTCTAAAATTCAATGAAAAATATGACCATTGGAGGAGGGAGCCGACCATTGGGGTTGTTCCTATAAATAGAATCTCATTTGAAAATAGGTCAATATTGTTCTATGAATCTAGAGATTACATGTTTTTTAAGTTATTTCTAGAGAGATACTCTCATGATTAGTTCATACTGAGCTCTTTGTTCAGATTTTATTTTTGTAACTCCGATTTTTTCTATGTACAATCGAGGGATTTCGGGTATAGGAAAATAGAGGTGTTGACTACCTTGAAGTTGAGGGATTCCTTGATGAGAATGAAAAAGCTGCCGACTACCTTAATGTTGTGGGCTTGTGGGGATATAAATATAGACTTTGATCTTTGTATCGAGGGCTTACCCTGGTGTGGGTAAGGCCGAATTTCTTGAAAGTATAAATCAAGGAACCTTTATCCAAGGTTGTTGGATACCCTTCTCTTTTGGATAAAAGATTTACAATTTGTTACTTGTGTTGTTAGAAGTTTTCTGCTACATTTTATTTGTTATGGAAAGTATAAATATCATATACATCCATATACGTGTACTCTGATTTAGTAAGATTTTATACGCTTTAAGATATAATCTTTGTTGTTATAAACTTTGATTAAGTTTCACATTCTGAAACCATCTTTCCGGAATCACTTTCTGAGAATCATATTTCCTGAATCAAGAAAGTGTATAGAACTAGAGGTTCTGTGAATTACCTTGGTTAACCTTGATAAACATAAACATATTTAAATGTTCCAAAATAAATTTTAAAGAACACAATTCTCCCCCCTCTTGTATTTTAAGCATCATCAGATACTTTATTCAGTATCTCTATTATTTCAATCCTATATTTGGTATTATAGAGTATATCATACTCACATACCACCTCAACACATTTGACATTGTACGAGTACTTCTTGATCATAAGTGGAGAAGATGAGGAAATAGAGAGAGAGAGGGAGAGATAAGTCTGATGTGTGCAACGATTCTCTATTCTTATTATTATGTTAAACCAACATAATAGGTATAACCAACTATTTATAGAACTAGGGTTTTGGAGGATATATCAATATGTTGTATACTTTCCCTTAAATAATATAATAATATTTACCAAACACCATGACATAAAATAATTAAATAGTATTATTATATTATGGAATTCTCTAACATTCACAATTATATATATAATTTTAATTATTGGAAAATTAATATTTATTGATGGACATAGTCTTTTCCAATTTTTACTCAATATTATTAATTGATTACATGAATAAACATTTCATTCATAAATAAATATTTAATCCACAAACTAGTGAATAAATATTTATTAAATATTCAATAAAATAATCAAATAAATAAATATTATTCAAATGTTGGTGATTAAATATTTATTTAATTTATGAGATCAATTAAGCATGAATAAATTTACTCATAAATTTGGGAGTAATATTCTCTCCATCCTTTAAATTCCAATTGAATTTAATCAAGATCAACAACAGAACTTAGTGTGTGAGGCTCAAGGATTCATTCTCGTTAGCATTAGACAGGCTTATCAATACTAGAAGATTGCCTTATAAAAAAAATCAAGGAACCCAAGAGGAAGAACAGAATTTCACAATTATGATAACTATATATGAATAATCATTGTATAGTATAATTAATCTTTCTCATTATCAAATAAATCATGTTGCACATACATGTCATCAATGTATATTCTTTATAAATATTTATTTTACTAAATCAAATTAACGTTGTTACTCTATTGGAATGGAATTTAAGTGATATTTATAATTCAATCAAAGGGATGAGATATTGACTTATATAAATATGGAAGGGGAAAATCCTTCATCACACAGACATTAATACTTTTTCATTCATGACACACACATCGTACCCTCCTTTCAACCAACATATAGGGTGACCATTTTTTAGTAATTATAAGTTTGTGAGTTATGCCTTGAATTAATGATAATCTCAATGCCTAAGGATCATCATAAAAATTTATAAATAGAAATCTATAATGACACAAAAACATGTGGAATTCGTACTAGCTGGTATGTTCTTATAATCTACCATCTTCGATGTTAACTAATACTAACTTCATGAGAATAAGCCTCATCTGATTATGGAAACTCATGCCCAATAGTCTATGTAAAATGATTTCATACATGGTATATTATTTGACCATAGATCTAGTTTTAAGAATATATTCATATCATTTCATGGTTCTCATCATATTAGTGAACTACTATGCCCTTTACAATAAGATATATACACTATATACGCTCGTAAATTAACAAAACAATGATATAAAGTAGAAAAATCAATATGTTTTAATATATTTAAATTAATATTCATATATCTGAATATTCATGTAATATTAAGTATTAATTTAGTTTAATCTTGAAAACCAAATCTAAAAAAATCCCACTTGAACTTGAGCCAAATATTAACGATTTTTTTCTCTCACATGTGGAAACATGCTTCCACTGGGTAAGGATATGGCTACTAGGCCTGTCATGTTTCTGTAGCTATGGTAAAAAATATCATCACGTCATTGGGAAAATTCTGTTCACTACAACATTACACTCTTTAGAAAATCCTTCAAGTAGTGAGATAACTGAGTATCCACCTATTCTTCCAATGTCTGAGCCCTAAAATATTGACTCAATCCATAGCCAATCATTTCATGATAATTATAAAACTATTTCTTTTATGTAATCCAAATCAGAATAATATGTTCCTAAAACTGCTAATTAATCTACATCAGAAGCCACAGTGTACTAAGATATTATAGTTATGGTCACCTCATACAATAATATTTATTTCATTCATACTATATTATCACATTTCTATGGTATTATATAAAAATATTGAACAATGTGACAATAAGTGCTCTATTCCCTTATTTGATAGTATTCCCTCATCTCTAGATACCATAAACTCATCTTGTTATAACATTATAAGTTTTCTAATATTGTTATAACTATAAGTATGAGAAATTATATTGGATATATTTAATGTTAATGTACTATGCATTATGAATTAGTAATATCAATGGTCATTACATATCATTTCACATTCCCTTAATCTTGTGAAATTATATTAATCTCAGTAATATCTTCCCAATCCTTTCAATGTTATATTTTAAGGATTATATACCAAAAACAATCAAATTATTACAAATTTTATTTTCCACTACCTTGTTAATATATTTAAAATGACTTATTTTTTCAAAAATATGGATCTATATTGTAGATATTATTCCTTTGAACACAATTTTTGTATTATGTCATCATTAGATAAATTGCATTCCTTATACATACCTAACTAGTAAGACAGAAACTTTTTTTCTTTGTTTTATAGACATATCTATCTTGAAATCTTATATTACATCAAAAAACTGGATAAATACACATGTCACCCATTTATTTTAAAGTGAATATTCTATTATCAATGTGAATTATTTCTTCATAAATGAATTTATTTAATCTGAATATCTTACTTTGATTTTTTCATTTCATCAATGATCTCAAGTTATTCTTAGAAAACATAAACTCGAGGGTCCCCTTTTGGTTTCAACATTTATATGTCTACTATAAGGCTTCCTCAACATGAGGGATATTAGTGCACATGTTTAGTGACAAACAAAACGTTTCAAAAAAAATATTTATGATTTATCAGTACTATCTTGTTCTATCAATGTCTAGTTTCTCATGAATACTCACCAAAATTATGAATTCTTAGAAACATTAAATATACAAAGTCCCCAAATCCTGATAAATGGTATCCATTAATTTAATATATACATAGATTTCAACGTTGTAATATTACCATTTACTATTGAATTGGATGAATCTTTATTCGAAAAGAATAATACATGTATCACCCACTATGGTGAATATAAACTATCTCCCAGGATTTAAATTACAACACAATATTCGTTTCTATAAATACACCTTACACTATGCTCAACGGAATCTATCCATTCTATTCTAACCCCTATACATATAGAGCTTCTACTCTTATAAGTTAATTCGGATCCACAAATATTTAACCAAATTGGATTACATTGTGAGAATATGGTCAGGGTTTAGAAGAAATTAATATCCATTTTGAGTATAGGATTATTAACTCCTATAAACCATTGTGTTTAGATGTTCATTTATTGAAAAGTATATATTCTAACAAACAAATTTCAATAAGAATTTATGGTAGTCTGTTCATAAATTATTATCATCTTTTAGGTGATATGATATCCATTAGAGAAGATATTAAGAATTTGTTTAGTTTTTTCACATTTATTTCATAATTATTACATGGTTGGAATAAGGGATGAATTGAAATATATAAAAGAGTAATAATTGATATTACTTTTATGATCATCAGGAATTTGATTTTGTAACGTCTCAGATCCGGAAGCCACAAAATGGGTGCCCTGAACCTGGTTGGTTACATAACCTCAAGCGCATTTTCCCAAACACCAGAGGTTGCCTACTAGCAGCGAGGGAAAAGGGCTGATAGTGGTGAAACTATTCAATCATTTTTCAATGTGTAGAATAGTGTAGTAAAATCAAATAACATCCAACAACGGAAGTAGTAAACAATATACAACTGAAATAAAAACTGAAGTAAAGGGAACCAACATTCATATATATAAAGATGCATCATGTCACTAATTCTATAAAAGCTGTCAGAACAATATACACTACAATACATTATAATACAACTCAAGGTATGAGGTAGAACAAAATAGAACAAAGAAGAGTAAATAGAACGTAACAGCTTCGCAAGCCAAATCTCGGTCCCATGCTCTCCTACTCCTATTCTATAATCATGTACCTATATAGGGACTCTTTCCCCTGTTGACACCAGCAGAAATGTAATCTATTTGGGTTAAAGACAATACCCAAATAGGGTGTGAGAAATAAATCCTAGTAGGCACCCACCAAAGGCTCGTGGCCAACTATCAGTGAAAATGTGAAACCACAGTGCGCAGTAATAAATTCAATAAACAAATCAGTACTCAAATGTAACTAACTCTACCAGTTATATTTCCATTTAAATATTCATTTAACCATGCCAAGAATGTGCTTTAACTTTACAGGGAAAACATATGAAAATAACCATAGTGAATATTCATGATAGCACTATCCCCAGACATACAATCCTTACCCACAGGTAATCAGAATCAAAACCCACAAGTGTCTAGCCACAGGCATAACATATACTGCCCAGAGGCGTACGAAGTGTTGCACACAAGCACAGAATCTACTGCCCACATGCATAAGAAGAGTTGCCCATAGGCTAAATGAACACTTCCCTCAGGCTATACAAGTAATCGGTCCAAGCCCATCATATAAGAAAGTAATTATATAAAATTCCTCTCAATGTAATTTAAAGCATGCTAAAATTCATGGCATACCCACAGGTATCCTGGACAAATGGCCAAATATAAGAACGCACCCTCGGGGTGGTCTTGGATGCACGTCGTGATCCCAAACAGTAGTTTTAAATTATCAAAAGGTTCTCTAAGAAATTATAGATAACATTCAGTAGATTCCACATCCATATGAAACCCCAGTCATGGGTTTGTAGCACAACTGTACACAAATTCAACTCAATAGTTGGAAATAAACACCAAACCACCTACCTCAATCATCTCTGATAGATATATGTAAATGAATCATCCCGAAACAAACGAGAACATAGAATATCTGAGATGAACCTAATCCCGTTAAATCTCAAATAACATTCCCTTAGGAAAGAATTGGTATGAAAGGCTCCAGGAGAAGGAAGAGCATACCCGTGCGGTTCCAAGGAGATCTACGGCGTAGGAATCGGGTTCCCGGTGTGCGGTCGAAAGATCCTCCACAATCCGGCCATCTCTCCCACTCTTGTCCCATGTTCTAAGATTTCTCTTTGAACAGAGGAGGATACTACCCATTTTAAGTGAATGAAACAAACTGCGCAACATGTACTCTCATGTACACGACGTGTACATCTCATTTTTTTAACTATTCCTCTAGAGGATTCTTTCTACCATGGCACTGTTCATCTTTTGACATGAGTACACTGCATATAGTCTTGATTACATGGCGTGTACTATCACTCCGCTGGAGGATACCTCCACCTCCTTACTGTTCACATGCTGACTGAATACACGACATTTAAATACCCCATAAACGGCGTGTAGTCAATTTTTACACCGTTCATTGCCAACATGCCTACATGCCCTGTGTACTCATCCCACACGGCTAAAGTACACAACGTGTGGAAAATAACATGACATGTAGTCTCAAAATTTTGGATTTTTTCCTATTTTCCTTATTTTACTAAAAACACTAAAGGAAATAGGAAAAGCAGAAACTCATTCCTCAAGAATAATAACCGGGTTCCTACAAAATTCCACCCTTAAAGCAATTCATCCCCAACTTTCCCTTCCATTGGTGGTGAAGATATAGTCATGAATAACTCTAGCCACTAAGTACGTATGTCAGTCTCCCACTCCAAGGTTTCATCCGGTACATGGCCATGCTACCATAGTAACTGAACGAGAGAAACTGACCAGCCTCGGAGAACCTTCGTAATCCTATCATCAATATGAATCAGATGATCCTCAAAGGATGCATCGACCTGAAGCTCAAACTCCCCAGGCTGAAAAACGTTTGACGGGTCTGAGTGATGATGGTGTAGCTGAGATATGTGGAAGACATCATGCATGGCCCGATACCTCTGTGGTAACTAGAACCGATAGGCAATCGGCCCGACTCTCTCCAAAATCTGAAATGGCCCACATATCTTAGTGAATGTTTACCCTATCTCTTTATCCATCTATGTCCCAACCTTGGGGAGACACTCAAAAAAACCTGATCCCCGAACACGAACTCTAAGGGTCGTCTATGGAGATTATCATAAGAATTATTATGAGACTATGTCATAGCCATCCGCTTCTGAATCAACTGTACATTCTCAGTAGTGTCCTGCATGAGACGTGGTCTCTATAAAACTGCCTCACCTACCTTTATCCAGCACAAAGGTGATCAGCATGGCCTAACATATAAAGCCTCATAATATTACATATCAATAGTTACCTGAAAACTATTCTTATAGGCAAAATCATCCAGATGTATGTGATTCTCTCAAGACCCCACAAAGTCTTGGACGCATGCACGCCGCATGTCCTCAAGCACTTGTATTGTACGCTCTGATTGGCCTTCGGTCTGAGGGTGGTAATATGTGCTTAGAAGCACCTGTGTACCCAGTGCCCTCTAAAAACTCTTCCAGAAACGAGATGTAAAGTAGGCGTCCCTATCTAAAACGATAGAACGAGGGACCCCATGAAGGCGTACCACCTCTCGGATATACAACTTCCTGAGCTCATTAACACCAAAAGTCTCCTTGATCGGCAAAAAGTGAGATACCTTGGTAAGTTTGTCTACAAAAACCCACACGACATCACTTCCTCGAGGTGACCTCGGCAACCCAGTCACAAAATCCAATGCGACATCATCCCATTTCCATTCTGGAATTAGTAACTACTGTAACAGTCCAGCTGGCATCTGATACCACTTTGTAACGTCCCGGATTCGGAAGCCACAAAACAGGTTCCCCGAACCCGGTTGGTTAGATGACCTCAAACACATTTCCCCAAATTCCAGAGGTTGCTGACTAGTAGCGAGGGCCAAGGACTAATAGTGGGGAAACTATGCCCTCATTTTTCAAAGTGTCGCATAGTGGAATAAAATAAAAGAACATAGACCAACGAAAGAAGTAAAAAATATACAACTGAAATGGACAATTGAAGTAAAGGGAACCAACAGTCATATATATAAAGATGCAACATGTCAATAATTCTATGAAAGTATCCAGATTTGGATACACTACAATACTATACAATACAACTCAAGGTACGAGGAAGAACAAAAAAGAACAAAGTAGAGTAAACAGAACACAACAGCATCACAAGCCTAAGCTCGGTCCCATGCTCTCCTACTCCTCTGCTACAATCATGTAATCATATAGGGACTCTTTCCCCTATCGACACCTGCATAAACTTAATCTATGTGGGCCGAAGACATTACCCAAACATGGTGTGAGAAATAAATCCTAGTTGTCACTAACCAAAGGCCCGTGCCCAACTGTTAGTGAAAATGTGCAACAACAGTGTGCAGAAATAAATGCAATAAAATATGTTGTACTCAAATGTAACTAACTCTACCAGTTATATTTCCATTTAAACATTCATTTAACCATGCCAATCCTATGATTTAACTTGGCAGGTACAACATATGAGAATCACCATAGTGAATATTCATGATAACACTATCCTCAGACATACAATCCTTAACCTCAGGTAATCAGAATTGAAACCCACAGGTGTCTTCCTATAGGCATAACAGATACTGCCCACAGGTGTACGAAGTATCGCCCATAGGCACAGAATCTACTTCCCACGGGCATAAGAAGAGTTTCCCACAGGCTAAAAAAATATTTCCCTCAGGATATACAAGTAACTGGGCCATGCCCAACATATAATCCAACAATTATATACAATTCCTCTCAAGGTAATTTATAGAATGCTAAAATTCATGTATACCAACAGGTATCCTGGCCAAACGGCTAAACAGAGGAATGCACCCCCGAGGTGGTCCTGGATCCAAGAAGGGATCCCAAACAACAGTTTTAACTTATCAAAATATTATCTATGGAATTATAGATAACTTTTAGTAGAGACCACAACTATAAGACACCCCATGCAAGGGTTCATAGCACAACGATACACAAATTCAACTCAACAGTTGGAAATAAACACTAGACAACCAACCTCGATCATCTCTGATCGGTATACGTGAATGACGCCTCCTATAACAAATGAGAATGGAGCATATCTAAGATGAACATAATATCGTTCAAACTCAAAAAACATTCCCTCAATAAATAATTGGTAAGAAAGGCTCTAGGAGAAGGAAGATCTTACCAGTACAGTTCCAAGGAGATTGACAGCGTAGGAACCGGGTTCCTGGTGTGTATTCGGGAGATCCTCCAAGCTCCGGTCGTCTCTCCTACTGTCCTCTGGAATTCTAAAATTCCTCTGTGAACATAAGAGGCTACTGTCCAATTTAAGCAAAAATAACAAACTACACGGTGTGTACTCGCAAGAACACGACGTGTACTTCCCATTTCTTTAACTGTTCCTCTGGAGGCTTCTTTCCACTGCGGCACAGTTCATCTGTCGACATGAGTACACAACGTGTAGTCCTCATTACACAGCATGTACTGTCGCTTCGCTGGCGGCTGCCTCCACCACCTTACTGTTTACCTGCCGACTAAATACAGGGCGTGTACATAGAATGTAGTGAGTTTATACACCCTTAATTACCGACAAGCCTACATGCCCTGTGTACTCATCCAACATGGCCAATGTACATGGTGTGTGGAAAATTACACGGCGTGTAGTAAAAAAATTGGTATTTTCCACCATTTTATTTATTTTACTAAAGACACTAAAAGAAAGAGGAAATGAAGAAACCTGTACCTCATGAATAAGAACTTGGATTTTATTGATTTGTATAAGAAAACTTTAGTTTTGGGATTATATATAATCCACATATATAATAAATAAACACATACATAATATGTTTTATCATAAGACAACTCAGAGGTCCATTAATCTTTAACAAGTTTAATTAGTTACTTCATTAAGAAGTTATAAAATTTCATAATGAAATATATAGAAGAATATGAAGATACCTTTAGCTTTAGAATAGTTTATGTGAACATGTTAAACTTAATTCAAATGAATTCTAATAGGTCTTTAATTTATAAGGAATTCGGTATCTAAAACATGATATGAAATTTGTTTGTATTCCCGATAACATTGTTCATTTGATACAATAACATTCTTAGGGTATTAATCAGTCAGAAAATTTAGTTTAATTTGAAAAATAATTATTTTACCAAAATTGGGAAAAGTTTTTATATTTTATTTTTAAATTTAATTGTGATAGATATATGATATTAATAAGCTAATAAACCAATCATCTAGTATTAAAGTGAAAGAAAACATTTAATGAAAATGTGAATTAAAATATCATTGTGAATAGCTGGAAACTAAGATAAATGTTTTGGAATTTGTATTAAAAAAATGAATTAATCCACTATAGAAATGAGAATTAGTGATCTCCCCCTGGATGGAATAATAATCACCCATTCTCAACTCTTTTTGAGTTCACTCAAAACAGTTTAAATTCTATTCTATTTTCTGTATTCAAATACTTGTTTATTGTGATAATATTTTATTTAATAAAAAATTGGTTGATAGAGACTTGATGAATATAGATGATGTGGTTATAACTTATAGCTTCCTTAACTCATTGAAATTTAATTTTCATTGACTAAGGCTTACCCATATGAATAAAATAACATTATATTCATTCTTATTCTGTTGAATCCTTTGAAACGTATAATGAAATTGTAAAGGATCTATTTGATTTATATTAACCAAGTTATATTTAACATTTAATTTCAAATATTTCACCATATGTGGTGGAGATAGGTTTCCACTAGGCCTTATGTTATTTATGATTTGTGGACATAAGATTCCTGAGAGGCATTCCCATTTTTTTAATACGGGCTTTGAAAAATATGGATATCCTTGGGGCTAAGGACAATAAAATAATATTTATTTGAAATTTAATATCTAATTGAAAGTATAATTTCACTAAATGATAAATATAAACGCACATTTTGAAAGAATTTGTTGGTCGGAGTGGACACTCAAGAGGGGGGGTGAATTGAGTTCCAATTAAAATTTCTGTTAAAAACAATTTCTATTAAAATCCCCCAATTTCAAAAACAAATTAAACTGTAGTGAATTTATATAGATTATAAAGGTTCAATTAGTTTCTCAAAGATTGATTAATTCTCAGTTAACTTAATCTTATGATTAAATTAACTTTTGAAACTAACTTACTGATTTATAACAAATATAAACACTTGCGAATTTAATTATCAAAGTATCTTTGAAGATAGATTATATTTCAAAGTAATAGCAGCGGAATATGAAATAAATATGTATAGTATGGATATAGAGTATAACTACAAACACAGAGAATTAATTAAGAGGTTGAGCCTCAAGCCGAGACTTAGTCCTCTCAAAAGTTTATATAAAAATGATCCACACCCTGGATCGGGGTTAACAACAGTGAACACACTGTCCACTGTCCAGGTCACAAGACCTCTACCACAGTTCTTCGTGGGAAAACAAACAACAGCAGCCAGCTGTCCAGGTCACAAGACCTCTACCACTATCCACAGTGGGAAATGAAGTGTAAAAGGGTTTGCTGAGGATTTACAGATCCTCCAGTGAAAGTACAGGAGTCAGTGTGTGTGTTTAATACAGCAGATAACACACACTGCTCAAAATGTAGAAAACTAAAACACAGTAGAGCAAGAGATAGAAAGAAGAAGGTTTAGAGTGCTCTATAGTGTTGGCAGATCAGTTCTGTACTCGTAGGAATGAGTGACTTGAAGCTTTGGTCCTTTTTCTGTAAGTTGACACTAAAACAGAGTGTCGTGATTTCCAGACTTCCAGATGTTCAAGTGATCAGCTTCTGTGAGTTTGAGTGCTTCACAGCATGTCTTTTAGGAGATGGTTCTTTCAGTCGGTTCACTTGAGACTCTTTTGTTCTTCAGAATGAATGCTCGAGAGTTCTTCTTTTTGTGTATATGCGTATCTCCTTCTCAGTTGTAGATGTTAGACTCTTCCATTCATTTTTTTTGAATGATTCTCTCTTCTTTTTATACTCCTCCATATATGCCCTTTTTGTTCACCCGAGGCCGACAAGATAAATAGTCTTGAGTTACACGTGCGATCTTCCTCGTACATTGTATTATTTCTTGATATGTCTGCAAATATTAATAAATAATGTTAGGTTTATCAATTTGGCTAGACATGACCGTTAGATTAGTATTAATCAAATTGGTAAAGAAAAAAGTAGGAATATAATAATAATAAACTGGTCGAGAATGTATGTCACTGTGGACTTCAACTGTGGTCTTCCAACTGTGGACTTCCTTCTGACTGCTGACTTCAACAAAAGGCTTGCTGTCTGTAGGCTTGCAATGGTAGCTTTTACTTCATGTAACTGTAGCCTCTCTAACTGTAGACTTGTAACAACAAATTTGTAGAACTGTAACCTTCATCAACTGTAGACCTCGATCATCAGTAGACTTAGTCGACAGACGCTGTCTAACTGTAACCTTGACTGTAGGCCTATGACTGTAGACTTCTTCGACTGCAAACTTGTTCCAACTGTAGACTTGTTCGACTGTGAACTTGAGCAGAGAAAACTTTGAACAGAAGTCTTGTAACTGTGACCTTCGTCTGTGAGCTTTGACAATAGATAGCGGTAGACTCGTGACTGTAAGCTTGTATTAGTCTTCGACTGTAACCTTGTAACTGTGAACTTATTGCAACAGTAACTTAAGGTGACAGTTAGCTGTAACTGTGACTTTGAAAAGAAAACTCTGACTGTTGGCTAACAATACCAAACTTATGTAAATGCTACTGTAAGCTGTTACAGTAAAGTTATGAGAGTAGGAATATGAACTGTTTAGAATAAAATACGTTTAAGCATAGAATAATAAGATTAATGCAAGGTTTTAATACATCATAATCAATGGTTAAGCATGATTTGGGATTATCAAAACAGGTGATGCCAACAGAATTATATGTAGCTAGATTTTGTTCTTCCAATATACTGTGATATAGTGCATTTAAGATCTTATTTATTTCAATACTTTCATTTTTATTTACCAGTACATTGGATATGAGATATTAGGGTGTGAGAATCCATTCACTTATGTTGTATCATCAAATAAAATTACATATTTTATAGAATAATATGAAAAATATAAGAACCATCATCAAGATATATATTATAGGAATCTTAGTCCCCTTCACTCACCTTCTTGGGAGGAAGAACATGAATAGGGGATTCCAATAAATAATACTATTTTTATTATAATAATCCACCATGTAAATGATAATACCATATCCATAAATTGATATTATTAATTACATACCATTATGTAAGGAATGATCACATTAGTTTCATGGTTTTTCTTTTTATTTTCTAAAATAATTAACTAGTTGATTATTACGTTTCATGATTACAAATTATGTGAGAAATAATAATAATTAATTTTATTAAATCTCCCACTATTTTAATAAGTCCCAATATCCCTTAGCATAGAAAAGAAAATGTCTACTTTATATGACATTCTTGTGTAAAAGATCCATATTTTCCTTAAAATGACCCCTTTTAGGGTTGGTCAAGCTACATGAAGGTATTTGGGTAATAAAGTTGATTCAAACTACAAGCTTATATCTACTTGATCCATTAGGTGGATTCCCCAATCCTGAAATCCTTACTTGGATTTCCAAAAAATTCACTCTAAGTTATGTTAGGTCTATTAAGGGATAATTCACTAGATTTAAGATGGTTAAGTGAACTCATAATCTTCATAATTACTCCATGTAAGTGTCCCAATGGTGGTTGGTAAATCACTTAGATACAATGATTTCATTTCAAGTCAGGTAATGGAAGGATAAGGCTGATATGATATGTATTTTCAAATTTTAAATTTTTATGAATAAAATATATCTTGTCTTATCCTTAAATTACTTGTTAATATTATATAAATTTACATTATTTGTTAACTATAATCGATAAAACATTTTCACATATCCTATTTATTTAAATTCCATCTTTATACAGTAATTTGTTCATTTATATGATAATAACCTTGCATCAATAAAATAATTAATTCATAAGATATAATTAAATAAATAAATAATTTCCTAATAATGATATTATCTAAAGGTATATTTATTGAGTGTATAATAAATAATACTTTGAACTAATGGAAAATTCCCTATGTTTGTCTTAGCATGAGTCACCACAATCCACATGTACACCAATGTATCAGTAGGGTTGGCATCATTATGATCTTCTCATAAATCTCCTCCATGCACCTTGGCATACAACATTTATTACATGTAGTTTTTAAAGAACCAAAAATAATATTCATATACATTTCCTATTTGTATATGAATAATCATCAAATTACATTAACACACACCAAAGAACTGTAAAGGTACAATGCTATTAGATATTTCAGACAAAAACTTCTTATTTATTGAAATATCTTAAGCAACTCAAATAAAGATCTTCCCACATATCACCCTTCTTTAAAATACCCGACAAAAAACCATTATTTATAACTCAGGGAAAGGAAACATAAGAAAGGATGAGCTCAGATGCTCAATAAGTGTAAAAAAAGAGATATGAAAGGAAAACATGAGAATAAGGGTATAAGAACATTATCATAACATATGAAGAACATTACAAACATATCAGAGATCATAATCCCGAGTCATGGAGTAATAATTAGTAGTTAAAAAGACACTAATCATAGGAAAATCAAATTAAATGAACCATGAGAACACAATATGGGAATAAAACCTAGATTTTTGTCATACATATAAGCATAAATAATTATTTCCATAGTAGTTAAGGCCCATTTCCTAGGCTATAATTGTGTAATGGGTTCACTTCCTATACCATCATTGTAGTCAAGTTTCACTCCCACTACTATCATAGTTTAAAAAGTCCCTTAACTAAATTTGTTCACACACCATTATAGTCCTATTTATCTTCTGAGTTTACATCCTTTACCCAATTAATTTGAGGGATATATAGGTCACAACCATCACACAATGAAAATCATAAATATGTTTTCTACAAGATCATATAAAAACCATCATATCATAAACCTTGTAAAGAAATGGATTTCATAATTATTACATAATAGAATAACCCATGGAAATTAAATGGGATTCACATTCATTTCATCATTTTATAATAGCATAAGAAATGAAAAAATAAGTAGATTTCATATGAATTATATGAAGGTTTATATCGTGGAAAATAAATGGGTTTAAAAATTTTTTTATCATATTCATAAAGTATTTAGAGAAATAATTAGAATGGTACACTTGGATCATGTCCCTAGTAAAGTAAAAATAACATCAAATGATGTCATCATAGGTTGAAAATTATTTTTTGAAAACAAATAAAACATTTCTTGAGGAAAATAAGTTTTTATTGAAAAAATCTTTTAAAACTAAATCTTTATAAAATCTTTTGGAAATAAATTTCAATAAAAATAAACATATTATATTATACAAAAATATTTAAAATAATGAGTGAACATGATTGGGGAAAATAATATTCATGTTCTACACTTTGAAACAAAGATTCATTTTATATTTTTGGTAAAATCAAAACATAAATTATTTAGAGAAGGAAATGAATATTTATTCAAAACACATTGTAAGAAAGTAAAATATCGGTAAAAGTGATTTTATTAAATCATTTTAAGAATTTTATTATTTGAAAACTTTATTAGAAAACTTGGTTTTTCGAAAAAAAATTAAGAGGTTTTCGACCAACTAGAAGAATAAGGATGTTTTTTTTCAAAATAAACCCCTACAAATTGTTGAGTACATAAAGGGGATATAATTTAATGAAAATAATTAATCTATAAAAATAACTATAATAGAATAAAAAAATGAGTTAATTGGGATATAAATCATGTTATATCATCATTGGAAGCCTAATCATAACAAATGATGAGATTATAGCATAAAACCCTTACCACTATGGTAACTTTAATCATAAGCACCCTTAAAAAATTATATTAAACCAAACTAATAATATCATGATAATAAATAAATTTATGAAATTAAACGTCAACTATGATTTATATAAACCTTATTAAAGAAGATATTTCTATAATAAAACATATGTCTCAAAAAAAGAAAATTGAGGCAAATATACCTTAATGCATTGGTAAATTTGAAACCATAATCCCCGTGAATTAGATATCCAAAAATGGATATGTAAATCCACATTATTTTATTTATATTTATTATAATATAAATTAAGGGTATGTATATAGACTACATAAAATAAATAGGTAGTGGATATAGAATGCATCTCGTGGATATAAAAGTGAGACGAAAAACCATTACCTTAAGTCTCAACAACCCTCATAAATGTTTTAACCTCATGTGTAATTAATATATATTTATTATAAATATATTAAAAACCAATTCTAAAATGTATAATACCATATATTATCAACTTATTACATTTTATTAAATTTTTATAAAAAATTCCTTGCAAAAATCTTGTTTCGAGTAATAACTATGTTTTTCATTAATCATTTGATTAGTTATTTTTTTACCCACATAATTTATCATGGTCCATAATATAAATAATTATAAACATGCTATAAATATCTTATATATTCATTATATATGTATTTATATTATTCTGTAAAAGTTAGATATAGGAAATGAAATACACTATTCATGGAGAGAGTAGGCCATACTTACGCATGAAGACTGTTTAAACTTTATAAAAGGATTGAAAGAATAAAGTTAAAAAATATAACAAAATTTAAGAATAATTTTATGTTTAAATATATGTCACTAATTTTTATCAAACATATCATTATTACCTTTAATGTAAAATATGAATAAATCACATCGCTTCACAAAGAAACTGTTTGTTATACACAAGAGCTATGTTATCATATTCCCATGGGATGGAATGTAAAGTTTTATATGTGAAGTCATAATTTATAAATTTTCTAACAATATCATATATATTTATTTAAAATATTCTTAATAAAATCCAAGTAAATTTGAAATGAAAAACACATTACATGGGTTCACAAAGTGGTAATGTTCAACACAGACGTGTGACGTTATTGTTTTTCAATGAGTGTGGTGGTATGAATTTATAAGTGGTAATATAATTAAAAATATATAATTATATAATAAATATCATATAAAAACATTAATTGCATGATTATTTCATGTCATGAGAGGTGGTAATGAAAAAATAATAATATCGATTCGCGAGGTGGTAGTCCGTCATACACGAAAATTACGATTTTGTATTCTATTTGATGGAAGATGATATGGATTTAGTTTATGGAAAAATACTAACATATGAATACAATTATTATAATGAGTTCTTTATATCATAATTTTTTATAATAATAGATGGATGTGGAGGAATAAATAAAAAAAGGCTCATTTATGGGCATTACCTCTTCATCAGGAAACTTATTTTGGTTTTAACGAAAAGGAATCAATGGATGGATTTTTAAACAAAATATGTATTTTAGGATGATATTATGGAATTAGATAATTTATTTGGGTATGTCATGGAAGAAAAAATATGTTTTTGAAGTGTGAAGAGAAGAGAAGAGGGGGGTGGCCTTTTATAAGTGAGGTGAGTGGCATGATATTAATTTTTTAAAAGAAATATATGTACTAATTTTTTCACATAAAAATGGATAATAAATGGTCCATTTTAGAATATAGGAGTTATAATTTCTGAATATGACCATAAAATGTGTGTTGGAAATGTTTTGGGTCATTTTTTAATATTATCTTTATAGTTTAACACATGGTAAATCCATTTTTACCTAATCAATGATAAATAATTTTTAATATTTTTAATATTAATTATAGTAAAATTTTAATTTAAACATATTAAATAATATGTAAAATTATTATTTCAAATATATAGTCCATTTTAGAAATTATTTATAATTTATTATCAATTTTTTTAATATTAATCTAACACACGCAATTAAAAACATTTTCCAAAAGAGATAATGTTCAAAAAATTAAAATGTTTTTAAAAAACATCAATAGTTATCTAATTAGAATGAGATAAATTATATTAATATATATATAATTATACTATGTTTCCATTAAAACTACATTGAATTTTTTTTAGTTTTTAAAAACTTTAAAATAAATGAAAATTCATAATAAAAGACAATATTTTTATCTATTCATCAAAAAATTTATCTTCATAGAAAATTATAATAAATACACCCAAGAATACTATTTACAACATGATTTAAAAAAAATTATTTCATTTTTTTAGTTTTATTTTTAAATAAGTGTACAAAAGTTAATTTTAAAATAAACGTGTAAAATGTGATAAACTAATTTCTTATAAAAATAAATTTTTTAAAGTCAAATTGGGAGTCTTTTATCTCACCTCTATAAGAAAAAAATGATGAATATTAAGTATCATATTGAATATATAATAGATATATTTCGTTAATATAATTCTCAAATTGTTGTTTGTATAATTGATTGATGAAAATTGGTTTCCCTGAAAAATATATCCTTTATTCTGAAATGGTTCATATTTTAATTTTGAATTAATGGGACAAAAATAATTATTTTTATATAAATATGTAAATAATATATTTTAAAATTTTAATTAATATTATTTATACCTTCCATTACAACAACTATGTGACATGTTTTTCATTAAATATTAATATTTTAATCATATGTCACATTTCGTTTAAACTCGGTGTTGAGTGTAACTAATGATAAACATGGTATTGAATGTAATGCAAGATAAACTCAGTATAATGTATAATAAATGATAAAATCAGTTTTTCATTTAACAAAAAATATCAAAATGTTTATGTTTATTTGAAGAAAAAAATATTACACAAAATCCCATGATTTTCAATCCTTCCCCCTTAAAAAATTTTCATCATCAATATTTGAACTTGTGCTCAATAAGAAAGGGTTTAAAATTTGAAAATACCATTATGGGAAACACAAATCATTAAAAGGGTTATAAAAAATTATCATTGAAAAGCGGGGATGGGATGTTTGAATGTCATCACGAATTACACATAGTATTCTTCTAAAAAGAGAAAATAGGTGGGATGTGATGATTTGGACGTGGATGAAAAGATTAATGCAAAAAATAATGACAGAGATTGATCAAAATCATTGATCACAAGAAAGTGAATGATCATGAGAAAATAAAAAAGCACAAAATATAAAACCAAAGTGTAGTGAAAAAAGTTCGTTGATATCATCAAAAATTATTTTAATAGGACAATGTTTTATTTCAACATTCTATTCCTAAAATTATGACATTTTTCATGGGAAGATATACTTAATTGATAACAATACATTTTATAATCAAAATCTCATCCATTGGTAGTTATTATTTCAATTTCTCCTTCATATATTACTTTTATAAATGAATATGGATTTTATTTCTGTCTAAATCACTAGTTGATCATAAGATCCTTAAGAGTAAAATAATTCATTCATATTTTCTATAAATTTTGTCAAAAATAGAATTGTTATCACAGTTTATACAATAACATCCAAATTTCAGCTTAATCCATTCTATGAATAGGTAACCTTAATGCTCCTTTATGTTTATCTAGAATTGAGATAAAAATATTAGAACGAAGGTCACTAAATTTCCAAAATCAACTTTTCATTAATCTCCTAAAAAGTATGATGAATATAATTATATCACATAACAATTATGTGAATATATATATCATACATTCTAATGAAACATGGTTAAATACTCATTTACAATTAAACCTTAATAAAAAAATACCTAATTTTAAAAAACCCCCCATTTCCCATCCTTAAATTAAATTATACATTATTGAATATATTTCATAAATATATTCTTTTTAAAATCCATAAATGATCACATAAATCACTTTTCATCAAATTATTAATCTTTTTAAAGGTAATAAGTACTCTCTATTTTTTTATCCATATCAACAATCAATTTATATAAAATAAAACCCATTTTCTCAACATCAAGAAAAAAATATAGGCTATATTATCCTAATAAATATACCACGATTCCATTAAATCACATTTAATTTCCATAAATACCATTTAACTTATTATTTAAACTCATTAATGAAAAACTGTTGTGGAACAATCCATTAATGAATCATTATTCCATTTACCAAAATACCATTGATAAAAATATCATTCTTTGAATCCCAATACATAAACATGTTAATAATTCCACTTTATTCACACACCATTAATGTGGCTTATATGTGTTATTATTCAGCCATTATTTCCTTTATTATGTTCTTTATAATCTCATTATCATTAATAACATAACCATTATTCCTACAACTTTTTTGATTATCTTCATCTCCTTTCCATTTAGGAAATATATTTACATTATTTAAATACATTAAACATTTTAAACCTTAAAATATCAATGATATATTAGATATATCATTATTATTATCCATTTAATTAACCAAAATTTTCATTTCTTCACATCAATTAATTAAATTATGACATTTTCTCCCACACTCAAAAAATGTTCCCAGTCCGTGAAGACATCCACCTATGTGATTATTCTCCTGTACGCGACACATATGAAACCTAATATTCGTTCCTCCATGGTTTCCACCACCAAAAATCTCAATGAACTCTACGATTATATAAATTTCTTGTGTCTGAGATTTAGTTAAGGTTCATGCTGTTAATAATATATAATGATAGCTACTTAGGAATAATTATAATATCCTTAAGTCATGTAATCACCCCATTTGGTTTCTCAATAAAACATTTCTATAACATTCAATGTTAATCCAGTTCCTTTTTAGTTACACCCGTTGACTAAAACCAAAAATCATTGTGTGCATAACACTATTCAAATTGGGAAGCCACATAATCATGAAAAAACAAATATAGAATGTCTAAATCAAGAAACATTCTTTTCAATATATGAAAATGTATTCTTAACCCATATTATTCATGGTCATTAAATATTTAAATCTTTAATGATGGTTTGCATAGAGTTTGTGAATTTCTAAATCACATCCACTAAGAGTGTCAATCCAGATGTGAAACAAGGACAATTTTCATGTACCCAGTGATGTTTGAGTCCATTTAAATGCACAATTTTTAGAGTTATTATCCATAGGTGACATTGTTTTTGAGACACATCCACTTGTAGAATCCAAAAAAGATTTAATTTATTAAAAACCTCTCACTCTACCCTTTATCAAAATTCCGGGAAATTTACAAATACATTGACTCCCATGTAGACATATCCTTAGACATATTCGAAGACATATCTTAGTAAACATCCCTTGATATCTCACTAATGTTTTCTCATCTTAGTGTCTAAATTTTATAAAATCCAATCATTTGATACCAACCATAAGACCCAAAATTCATGTACATAGATATTTCATTTTCTCATGACTATTCACTACGTTACACAAACTCACTCTTGAAGATCATAAATATATAATGTGTTTTGATACTAGATAAAAATACTATAATTTCTTGAAACATATTCAAAATATCCCATAAATATATTTCCACATAGTAATCCTATTAGAAATACCCTACTAAAATCTTTTTTCCATAACTTGGAAAATGAAAGATAAGAAAGTTTGAGCTCAGATTCCCAATAAGGGTAAATAAGGGTGATAATGTTTCATTAAATGATCATAAGAGTATGATAAAATGAGAATAATACATGAAAACCATACCCAACATGTGAAAGATCATAATATTGTGTTGTGGAATAAATATCAGTAGCTCATAAGACATGAATCATAGGAAAATCAAAGAGTACGAACCATGAGAAGATTAAATTGACATAAGAAATACATTTTCTGTCCTAAATATAATAATAAAACATCATTTACTAAGTATAAATGGTTGATTACCAATGATATAATAGTGTAATTGTTCACCAATGAAACCTTAATATTAGAAATGGACTATTCCCAAGACTACCATAGAGGAAAAAGTCCATTACTGAACTGGGTTCACTCCCAATTATAATACTTTTTATCCCATGAAATTTAAATCATTTCCCAATGTATTGGAGGGAGATATAAGTACCACAGATCACATAATTATAATGATACATATGAATTCTATTAAGTCATAAAACATTTCTCATATTAGAAAACATGAAAATAAATGGGTTTCTAAGGCATTACATCATTGCACAACCCATTTAAATCAAATAGGATTCATATACATTTCATTATTTCATAATACCCATAGAAAAATAAGTAGACTTCATAATAATTTTTTCATCTTATAACCAATGGAAAATAAAAGTGTTTCATAAAATTCTCATGATCATAAATATAAATCATACAATTAAATAATAAGAATGGTATCCTTAGATCATATATAGATTAGAGAAAATTTAGCAATAAAAGATTTCATATTAGGTATAAAATGAAATTGAATAGACACTGGGAAATTTTATTTAGAATTATTTTTGAAAAAAATAATTAAATAAAAATTAAAACATTTTAATTGTAATTTTATTTGGAAATATAAAGTGTAAAATTTAATGTATTATTGAAAACAATGAGTGGTAATGATGGGGTAAATTATATTCAATGGTGTACACTTTAAAAAAAATTTCTTTTCACAATTTTAGTGAAATCCATATATGAATTGTTTGTAAAATGGAGTAAATATTTCTATAATTTTTTTTATAAAATAATCAATTAAGGGTAAAATATTCATTAATATTTCATTTGTAAAATGTTAAAAAAAATTGAAAACATTTTCTCAAAGATGGTTTGGGAAGAAAAATGTGTTTCTGATCGAAGAGGTAAATAAAGACTATATTTTTTTAGAATCATACATTTTAATTAATGAGTATATAATGATAAAAAAAATTAAGTAGATAATTATTATATAGAAATAACTTAAGGATAAAAATATATAAGAGTTTTTTGAGAGACATATTATATGATATCATCATTCGAAGCATAATCATGAGCAATCCAGATAAACATTGGGATTGTATCATAAAACCCTCACCTCTATTATAGATTGTAATTGTAATACCCATGAATGAATAAAATTAAATTAAACATATAATATCATGACAATAAATAAATTCATGATATTAAATGTCAAAGGGGTTTCATATGCTACTCATAAAATAAGATTGGTTCATAACATAACATTTTTCTCAAACAAGATATATGGAGACAAAAATTTCTTTCTGCTTTGGAAACTTTCGAATTGTAATCCCCATGAATGAGGGATCATAAAATTGATATTTAACTCCTAATAATTTATAGTTCAATCATAATAAAATACATTTATGGAAATTATATACACCCCATAAAATAAATAGGTGGTGAATCAAGTGGGTATCTCACAAATAAAAAAGTGAGATTAAAATATGTTAAATTAAGTCTTGAATTACATAATAAACATTAAAAACTCATGTATAATAAATATATGTTTATTATTAATCTACTGAAAAAACAAAATATTATTTGTCATATCGTATAAGATGCACATTTGGATTTTTTTTCTGCGTTCTTATAAACAATTCCTTATTAAATTCATGTTTCGATTAATAACTTCTTTATTTCTCAAAAAAGTTTGACTTGTTATTTTTTGGTCCTCTTAATTTGATCAAGGTTCCACATTATCAAGAATACCAAATATAATATAAATATCATATTTATTTAGTATATATGCATTTACTGTAATTCATGGGTGTTATAGATAGAAAATAAAATACATCGTTGTTGTAAAAGGTCGACTATATGTACCCATGAATGCTACTACAATTTCATTAAAGATTGGAATAAAGAAAGTTAAATAATATTTGGAAATTTAAAAATCACTATTATTTCATTTGTGTATATATTACATATTTTTATTAAACTCACCCTTATTACATTCCTCATAAAAAGTGTAAAAATCACATTGCTTCGGGAGGCTGTATTCTTCCATACACATGAGTGATGTTATCATATTCTCACAGAATAGAAATAAAGAATATATATGTGATATAATAATTTAAAAAGTATAAATATGTTACAAATAATATATATATATATATATATTTAATCAACCATTTTTACCATCCAATTAAAATAGAAAAAAAAACACATCACATCGGTTCACGAGGTGGTATTCCAATGTACATAAGAGTGACGTTATAGATTCTATATGGGTTTAAAGTTAAAAAGTTAGTTGTGTTATTAAACATTAATAGGTATAATAATATAAAAACATCATATGTAAACATTAAATCTATCATTATAAAAACATTCGATTGGTGGTGATGGTAAATGAATAAAATTGGTTCACGAGGTCGTAATATTTTATACAGAGAAAAATGATTTCCTATCCACTTTTATAGAAGATGAGATGGATTTTGTTTATGTAATTAAAATAATAACACATAAATATATTTAATATAAAGATATTATTATATCATCATGGTTAAATAATAATTTGTGGTGGTGGATAAAGAAAAAAATAAAATGCTCGGATAAGGGTGTTACCTCTTTTTCAGTCAACTTCATTTAGTTTTCATCAAAAGGAATATTAGGATGGATTTATGAAATAAATAATGAATATATGACAAGAATAATTAATTAAGGAAGTTGTTTTGAATGTTATTTTATGAACCACCGAGTTTTTGAAGTGTTATGTGGAAAGGATTGGGTGTATCATTTTAAAAGTGAGGTTGGTGGCCAAGATGTAATTTTTGAAAAGATAGGGTGTAAACATTGTTCACACATTCCATTGTGATAAATATTTTTATGGAAATTATTTTAAATATAATATATGGTATAAATATAGTTATAAAATAGGTTTTGACAATGTTTTGTTTCAATTTTAACCATTATCTTTTTAGTTTAACCCATGGTAAACCCATTTAAAACATAACCACGATAAATAATTGTTACACTTTTTACAATTAATTATGGTCAAAAATTAATTTGACCTTTTTAGATCTTATAAAATATGATGAATATAAATATGGAATCCATTTTTTTAAATTCAACTCACATAATTGGTAAAATTTAATTTTAAATTAATACATCGGATGTGATGAGAAAGAGGTTTTCTGAGGAAAAAATGTTCAAAAGCTCAAAATGTTTTTATATAAAAAATAAATAATAAATAGATGTAAAGGAATTAAATTGGATTAATTGATATAATATTAAACTAATTATACTTTTAAAACAATCAAAAAACAATTTCGAATTTTATTAAATTTTTCAATGGAAATCAAATTCTTAATAAAAACTCGTATTTTCCACAATTCAACGTAAAATATAACTTCTCAAAAAATTCTCAAAAATTTATCCATAGATAATTATTACATGATAATTTAAAATTTTAATTTAATTTTATAGATTAAATTTAATAAAAGTTGGTAAAATAAAATTTAACATAATTACACAGAATGCGATAAAACAACTTTTTTAGATAAAATATACTTTATATAATGACTAGAAGACACATAAGATGATTGTTTAATGTTATATTAAAAAAATAATATATATAAATTCAATGAACATAATAATAGAAAGCTATTTTTAATTTATTGCTAAAAATTGTTTTTTATAGAAAGGTTCCCTTTATTTTGAAATTGTTCTTATTTTCATTTATAATTAACTTGACACCAATGAATTAATTTTATATACATATGTAGTTAATATATTTTCCTTATTCATTTAATATTTTACATACCTACCATTCTAATGTTTTTATAGAAACACATATCTTTATTTGAGGTATGGAACTGGACTTTGAGTTGTTTTGAGGGAAAAAGAATATCTATGGATTTTCTATGTACAAGTCGTTTACCTAGAAAACCCCCATTTTATTTGTTTTTCCTAAAAAACAATTCAAAGACAAGTTCCATACCTAAAATGATTATCGGGTTTCATACAAAATTCCACCCTTAATTTAATTTGTCCCCAAATTTCCCTTCCATGGGTGGTGAAGAAGAATCTATGAACAAGTCTGGCCACTGTGATCGTACGTTGTCTTCCCTCTCCTAAGTCTCGTCATGTACTCACTTATTCTTCCATAAAACTCATACCAAAGGAACATACCAACAACCGAGAACCTTCGTGTTGTAATCCACAATCCACATAGGGTTATCCTCAAAATATACATCATCCTCTAACTCAACCTCCTCAGGTTGGAAAACACAAGACATGTCTAAAAAGTAATGATGTAGTTGAGAAACATGAAAGACATTATGCATAGCTGATACCTCTGAGGTAACTGCAACTGATTGGAAACTGGCTCGACTCTCTCCAAAACCTCAAATGACGTGATGTATCTCATTGAAAGCTTCCCATGTCTCTTAAACCCTCAGGGTCCCATCCTCGGTGTGGCACATAAGAAAACCTGATCTCCGACCCCAAACTCTATAGGTTATCTCTATTAATCAACATGAAATTTCTATTGATAATGTGTAGTATCAATCCTATTCTAAATCAAATCCACTTGATCGGTTGTCTCTTGGAGAAGACGAGGTCCCATCATAGCTACATCTCTAGCATCCATCCAATATCGGGGTGATCAGCTTGGCTAACTGTACAATGCCTCGCAAGGTTCCATCTGAATTGATTCATGAAAACTGTTATAGTAGGAAAACTCCTCTTGGTGAATATGAATCTCTCAAGTGCCCCTAAAATATAGGACAAATTCTTGAATCATGTCCTCAAAAACATGAATCATGCACTCGGATTGGCCATCTATCTAGGGTTAGTAAGTTCCAATCAAATGTACCTATATACCCAAAGCCATATGTATTCCTTTACAGACACATGAGGTGAAACAAGCATTCATATCCAAAACGATATAGTGTGGAACCCCATAAAAACATACAATCTATCGGATGTACAAATTTCCATGCTCTTCAACCTTGATGGTTTTTTTGATCACCAGGAAATGTGCAACCATTGTGAGTCTCTCAAAAACAACCCATACAACATTATTTCCTCTAGGTGAACTTGGTAAACCAATCATGAAATCCATCATGACATCATTCCACTTCCACCAAGAATGGGTAACTACTGCAATAGCCATGTCTGTCCCTGATGCTCCTCCTTCACCTACTGACCGATGGAATATATCATAACAAAACCAGGAACATCCCTCTTCATGCAAGACCACCTATACTGATGATGTAGATCTCGATACATATTTGTAACACCTGGATGAACTTCCCATACTTAGGCATGAAAATCCTGAAATAGCTCCTCACTTATGTCTACTGACACCCACACAGACCCATGAAAATTCAAAACCTCATCCTTAGTTATGGTCCACCTAGGAGTATGGTCTTCAACTGACATGCTCTTCTATAAGACTAGGACATTGGAATCTGATAGCTGCCACTTTCATACTTGATCTTGTAGAGTAGAGGTTACAGATATATATGAATGAAACATCTTCCCATGTCTATAAAGCACCTCCAAATACAAATTGGAAAATAAATTCATATGTTTCCACTCACATTTGGACTTCTAATCTACACGTATTTTAGTTCTCCAACTCAATTCTTTAGCCAATGCATTTCCTTCCCCAGGAATGTATGAAAGCTCAATGTCCAAAAACTAAAGGTACTGAACCCACCTTCACTATATCAAATTCATATCTGACTGTGTAATGATGTACTTGATTATTTTTTCGTTGGATTGTATAATAAAATACTCCCCAAAAGATATTGTCTCCAATAGTGCAAAGCAAGCATAATTGGAGCCAACATGGGATTGTGTGTTGGGTATTTCTGCTCATAAGGTATCAAAAATCGAGACTCATATGAAACGTCTCTATCCCCATACATACATAATACCCCAACTTGATACCTGATGTGTCATAGTAAACTGCGTAAATCTAGCACAGCTCTAGAAAAATTAGTATCGATGCTAAAGAGAATCTCCATTTCAGATCTAGAAATGTGGGATCACATGAATCTTTCTACAGGTACATCTTAAAATTTTTAGTCAGACCTGTCAGTAGTGATTCTAATCATAAAAAGTAATAAATAAAGCGCATTTAGTAACCAGATGGCCCCATAAAATACCGTACCTCAATGTCATTCTTCACCTACTTCTAAGAAACAACTGCTCTAATTTTATCTAGGTTTACTGATACTTTTGTCTCTAAGATGACATAACCCAAAAAGTGAATCTAATCCATCAAAAAGTATAACTTTTGAGCTTATTATATATATGTTTCTCTCTCTGTGTACTCAATATAATCTTTAGTTAGATGGAAAGGTCATGTCGAGTGTGAGAGTACACCAAAATATCATCCAAAAAGACTGCCATAAAATAATCCAAGTAAGGATGGAACACTCGGTTCACCAAATCCATGAAATCTATTGGATAATTCGTGAGACCAAATGGTAGGAACATATACTCGTGTAGACCATACATGCACTGAAGGGATGTAGGAGGTATATCTGATGGTCTGACGCACAACAGATGATAATTCGATCTCAATTCAATATTTATGAACACCTGGAATCCTAAAATTTAATTAAAGAGACAATAAATCCTATGCAATGGATATTGGTTCTTCACTGTTAACTGGTTCAACTACCCATAATCCACCTAATGTCTGAGGGTACTGCTCACCTTTTTCGTAAAAAGGATAGGAAAACCTGAAGGAGAAGTACAGGGTTAGATGAAACCCTTTGTCTGCGACATCATGAACTGCTTCTTGAGATCTTGTAACTCTGGTGTACCCATCCAATAAGTAGGAATGTACATCTTTACAACTCCCAGAATAATCCAATAGAGAAAATCACCGATCTCTTTAGAGGTAAACTAGGAAATTCCTCTAGAAAGACATCATTGAAACAATCCACCACTGAAAGAATGCCCATCTATGAAGTCCCATGGTCAGCTAAATATAAACTAGAATTCCATGATATAATTCCTCCCATCCCATGATGCTCAGGTATATATCTTCTTGTTTGGACATCCCATTCTCCGCTGTATAAAAATTTCTTTCCCTCTAGTAATGTGAAACCCACCCTATGGAGATAACAGTCAACAAGGGCCTGAAAAGAGACCTACCAGTCCATTCTAAGAATGACATTGAATCCTGTCATCCCTAAGAAATAAGGGTCCCACAAGAATTGACACCCACAAAACTCTATATGGAACTCCTTACACTAACGTGAACTATCCATCCTAATCCCCAATAGAGTTCCTAGAGTCATAAAAAATTAGAATTAAAGATGGAGAGCCTAAGTCTCTCCATAACGAGAACATATATAAAAAACTATGGGAAGCCCCTATATCAGAAATAGTAGAAGCTAAAACTAAAACAACTAGAATCGTACCTCTAACAGTAGAGGATCTAAAATCCTACCTCTGTTAGGTCTCTTATATCGCAAAAGTCTGACCTATACCATGGTCCTACAACCCTTCCAGACTACTTTGAGTTGGTCCACTCTACCGTCACAAAAACATTGTTGTCTAAATATCATGGCCATGACCACCGCCTCGAACTGAATAGTCTAACAAACTCAAGTTTTCCATTAGAGGAGAAACTAGTGGTCCTGCTCCTAAACAAGGAGTCATAAAATATCCCGTCTCACCAGCTGTTGGAGAGAAAAATCAGAAAATTTTTGAAGATGACCCATCTTGTTGCAAGATCGGAACTTTACTAAGTCTCTCGAGTCCTACAGAATCATGATATCGCTCTTCCCATACGAGTAGCACCTCACATATATACCAATATATATATATATATATATATATATGCTACTAGAATAACCGCATGAAGGATCCCTACAGTGCTTCCTTCTATTTATTCGAAGGAGTACCAACCCTGGATGTGGAACCCCCTGAATCGTAGCTCCCAACAACCTGATATTGAACTAGGTAAATAATTCCTATTTTACAATGGAAGTCACCAAATTCAGCCTGAAAACATTCACCTACGATCAAATTTCATACAAGATACCATCCTCAAACCAAATTTCTAGTGATAACTCATCACCTCAAAAAATAGGTGTGAAGCGCTAAAGCTATTCAATGAGAGAAGAATAATCTATCATGGAAAGAGATCCATTATCCAAATGGTTGAACTTCTGGGGTCGGTCAAAACTCAACGTCTCAGGGTATGAGTAACCATAAAAGGTCCTCTGAAACTCCTCCCAATCCATATCCCAATGATGTCCCGCTTGGGAGATAACATCCCACCATCTCTTGGAGGAATCAGGTAGAATGTATGTTGGAGCATCACCCCCCCTCTCTAGAAGCATCTCCAGATGCTCATAGATAAAAATCATGGCCTCTGTCCATGATTTGGTAGCCTATATTTATCCATCCCTTGAAAAAGTGGGATGTTTATGCGGCTGGAACACCCATGTGAACTCTGCCACAGATGATATAGGACGTGGTTCTCCATATAAAGTCTGCATCATCCTCAAAAAGATTTCATAGAACTATGCATCAGAACCTTTGTCCAGTATAACATCCAATTCCAATAAGGGCATGGTGGGAGGATCTTCTGGTAGTCCCTAATCTACTATTTATGGGGTCTGATCATCTCCATATACCTGACGTACAACTGGAGGATTTCATGGTGGCAAGAATATGAAAGTTCAAGAACACACCTCGGTTCAATTTTATAAAGGACTAAAACATAGAAGTGAAAGAATGTAATAGGAGAAGGAAAACATTCAAGTTTTACAAAAGAGGGTTACAAAACGTGTTCCTTTAAAGCTTAGCCTGGGCATGTACACCTACCAACTGGGTTGTGTAACTCCCCATACACATGGTGTGTTCTCCCTAAGACTCAGTCTGTGCTTGAATGGTCCCTCCTGCCAGTGAACTTCAACATGGATTGATCTACACAGTTTGGTTGGTGTAACACTACACGATGTGTTCACCCTAAACACGTCTTGTACCACATAAGTTGCATCCACCCATTTCATTAGTCATGCTGAAGGATACACGATCTATTATTACATGGACTGTATAATCTAGACACGACATAGACAACCTATGTTTCATCCACTCTTTTTGTTAGTCACACGGCCGAATGCACTATATTTTGTAGCATGACGTGTACTCCAAGTACACGGCGTGTTCTAAAAAATGTTTTTCAACCCCATGTCTCTGCTCACATAGTCAGTCACATGGTCAACACTACACGACATGTACATATGGAACATGGTGTGTACTTAAGAAAAGTCATTTCTCCTATAACAGAAGAACACATGGTGTGTGTTTATAACATCACATGCCATGTTGTCTGGGTTTCCAAACTATAAGTCTCTAAAACTTCTCTAAAACCCTAAAAAAATGAATTTTTTTTCCATGGAATGACAAATTCCAACCTGTGGGATCCCATACTCCTCGTGAATCAATGTTTGTAATCCTTTTTCATGTCATATCTAAACATAATTCAATTAATTTTCAAATATGATCCACCAAATTCTGATCCAAGAGGGCCCATAACACCTGATTGACCAAAACATGGCATCCACCCAAATTAAACATTACATACATTAATACCCTATCAAAATTGAAATTGTTCCATCATGATTACAATTACAACAACATGCATATTTATTACAACATACATCAAAAAAACATTTAATTAGTATTGCATCTTATATGGAATGACAAAAATGCATGACATGTGATCACTAACAAGTGCCTATATGATGTCTGGAATGACATACCCTCATCTCATAGAATTGTAATAGAAATATAACCACAATGATATCATTTATAATAGAACAAAATAATTGTGTCACCCAACGGTGAAATCAAATCAAATGTACCAATTGAAAAAACCAGAAAAATTACAATATTTGAGGTAACATGGCTTTTTCCTATACACGTGTCAGCAACTCACAATTACTGATCATTAGCAACAACATATTCTTTGATATCCCTGTATATAGTCTCCAAATTTTAATGCAATGTAGAAAAAAACTCTTCTGATACAACTTTGTAATGTCTTAGATTCCAGTGTCGCCCAAAGGTTCCCCGAACCCAGTTGGTCACATAACCTCAAGCACATTTCCCCGAGTGACAGAGGCTACCGACTAGTAGCGAGGGTGAAGGTGTTATAATGGGGAAACTATGACCTCTTTGGAAGAGTATAAAAGGTAGAAAAATAGATTGTGAAAATATCATAATTAATAATACTATATAGGAGATGTAAACTACAGCAGACTAGTAGTAATAAGAAAATGGAGCATATATATAAATGATGCATGACACATTTGTCCAGGAAAGCTTCCGTTGAATTCAAAATGCTAGAAATACAATATAGAAATAAATGTTTATAAAAAGCAGTAAATCCCAACAACATCACAAGCCTCAACTTGGTACAATGCTCTCCATCTTCAAAAGCAATCAAGTAACTGATGAAGAAGGGCGCATTATCTTATATATACTTTCTACCTTATAATATATTTAGGTCCAAAAAATGACCAAAATTGGGTTTGATATGAATCCTAGTAGGAAAACAACAAAAGATTTATGCCTAACTATCAGGGAATATATATAAAAGGTAATATGAAGAAAGAAAGTGAGAAACTAGTATGTACTCAAAAGTAAACAATCCTACAGTTTTAAATTACGTTTGATTAAATTTATTATTAATCCTTTGAATCATGTAATCTCAGGATATATCCTAAGATCTATATCCCACTGATTAATAGTAAAAATAGGTGTTTTAGAAGACCACCTAAACAATCATGTAATATCGAGTCCATGTCGGTGCTTTGTCTTGATAGACTCATCATAATCAATTAATCATTCATAAAAAACCCTCTTAGAAATATATCATGGTCTAACCACTTTGGTTTAACATGGAATCAAAATTTATAAATTCCCTCCTGGGTAGTTCCAAAAGATAATACCCCTTGGTCAATATAATGTCAATAACTTATAAACGACTTCATGGGTAGCTCTCACGGTCAATACCCTAGGGTCTACATTGTATCAAATTAATTACAAATGAACTCCTAGGTAGCTCTCATGATCAATACCCCTAGGAAACAATAGCATAAGTTAAACATAATTTACCACATGGGATAGCTCTCATAGTCTAGTCCCCTCCTTTCAAATATCTATACTAAGGTCTCACAGTCCTGTGTAAATAATGTGGAAGTCCATGCAGTCTTCTTGGTCCCAAGACCTCAAGGTCCATTGAAAAAATAGTATGCATATCATATCAAATAAACACATGCAATATATAACTACTACATATATAAACATTCACAAATCATGTCACACAAAATTCATATAATCAATCAACTCCATCTTAATCAACCAAGGCATGGAAAACAAGATATGCATCAAGGAAACCTAGAAAAAACGACCATAACTATAAAACAAGGGAAACACACCCAGGGGGTGTCTTTTAAACAAGGTATCATACCATACGTGTAAGAAGCAACCCCTTTTTAAGAAAAAACAATATAAGGTATTAAATAGGGTAAACTTCCAATCAAGTGATACCACAAGCATGTGTATGTGGAACTTTTATCTTATATAATCTAAAGGAAAACAAAAAAATGGCACAAACCACCTCCCTCAATGATGAATGATCAATATACATGAATGTAGTTCGTTGAATCATTGTAGATATACAAAAATGTGGAAACACCCACCCTTGAATAACCCATGAGAGATAAATAATAAAGAAGAAGGGATTTAGGGGATTTTAGAACTCAATAATGTTATTCCAACGCAGCCAATAGTGTCTCAATTGGAGCTCATATAGAGAATTGGGAGGGTTTCAGAGTTAATTAGCTATTTGGTCTCACTCCTGTATGAAACATGGGAAGATGAAGTTAGTTCAGGAAATGAGGTGTGACTTAACTCTAAAATATCAAATAAAAAGAAAACTACTTGGCGTGTTCATTAAATGTACACGTTGTGTAGTAGCCTTAATCATCCCCCATCATAAGTGGTTTTCTAGGTTATCACACGGACTTGTACTTAGCTGTTACACTACCAATAAACCGCTGTTCACGGAAATTAGATACAAGGAGTGTACACATAAGTACACATTGTGTACATAGAAAATCACAATTTCTATCTTTTTCCTCAAAACAACCCTAAGTCTGGTTCCATAAATGAAATGATGATCTGTGGCCATGTGATGACCTGGAAGACCGCTTAAGTTGGGGTACAGTTAAGGCTTATACACAACATGTATATTTAATGATCATGCCATGTATTTTTCTTCTTATTTGATATATCAAAGCAGAGTCACATCTCATGTCTAGAACTGACATCTTCTTCCAATGTTTCATTCTAGAGAGCGATATAACAACTGATGAACTCCGAACCCCACCCAATTCTCCGTATGAGCTCCAATTGAGAAATCATCGGGTGATTTTGAATCTCATAGGTTAGTAAAAGAATTTCCTAGATCCCTACTTCTATATTCTTCCTCTCCCATGGGTTATTCCAATTTATTAATTTTTCACCTTTTTTAGATCTACACCGATTCAAGGGTCGACGTTCTTGTATAATGATCCTGTGACATCGAGTTATGTGGTATTTTACTTATGCTATTAGTATTTGGATTATATAACCTAAAAGTAATACATACCCATGTTTGGTGTACCACTTGATTTGTAATTTAACTATGTTTAATTATTACTATGGATTTTTTGATTAAAAAGGGGTTGTTTCTTATGCGTAAGGTTAGATACCTTGTTTACAGGACACCCCATGGGTGTGTTTCCCTTTTTTTGATATTTATGGTCATTTTGTCATGGTTTTCTTGAGGGATATCTTATTTTCCATTCCTTGGTTGATTAGAATTCAGTTGAATGATTATATAAATTGCATGTGGTATGCTTTGTGAATGTTTTTTCATGCAGTAGTTATAGATTACATGTGCTGCTTTGATATGATATGTGCACTATTTTTTCAATTAATGACGAGATCCTTGGACTAGGAATATTGTTTGGTCATCCAAATTATTTACACTGGACCATGACACCCATGGTGTAGATATTTGACCCAATGGGAATAGACAATGAGATCATTCCTAGTTGGACATTTATGTTTACATTATGCTATGTTGACCCAGGGGGATTGAATTTGAGAGCTACTTAAGAGGTCTTTTATACTTATTTGGATAAAATTTAGAACTAGTTTTATTGACCATGAGAGCTACCTAGGTGGTAGTTTATATGTTATTGACGTAATGTGAACCATGGGGTATTGAGTAGGAGGGGTACCCATGAGGTCATTTATAAATATCGATTCCATGTTAAACCAAAGGATTTAAATTTTGAGAGCATTCCTAGAGGGTTTTTATGAATGATTGAATGATTATAAAGAGTATGTAAAGCCAAATCACAATCTTGGACTCAATATTACTTGATTGTTTAGATGGTTCTCTATGATATCTATTTGCTACTATTACTTAGGGGGATATAGATCTTATAATAGATCCTGAGATTACATGACAGAAAGGATAAATAATAAATGAAAATAGATGTAATTTAATACAATAAGATTGTTTACTTTTGAGTACTTCTTAGTTTATTTATTCATTTAATCATATTACCTACTATATATATTTACTAACAATTACGAACAACTATTTTGGTATTTTCCTAATGGGATTCATCTCACACCCAATTTGGGTCATGTTTTGTACACAAACATATTATATGGATACATTTACAGATAAGGGAAATCAACCTTCTTTATTAGGTACTGTATTGTTGTTGGATCTAAAGAGCATGGGACCAATTTGAGGCTTACGATGCTGTTGGAGATTACTTTCTTTTATAGACATTGGTATATGCTTTTTATTTCTAATATTATGACTTGTTTGGATGATTTCTTAGAAACATGTGACATGCATCATTTGAATAAATATATGCTCTTGTTGTTTTATTACTATTACCCTTCCATTGTATACTTCTATTTTATGGAATTATTACTTCCTCTATTGTCACTATTTATTTTTATATTGTGTATACTCTGCCAATGAAGACATAGCTTCCCCATTATAACATATTGTCGCTCGCTACTAGTCAACAACCTCTAGTGTTTGGGGAAATGGGCTTGATGTTAGGTCAGAAAATAGGTTTAGGGAATATTTGGGCGACACCTAGATCTGTGAAATTACGGTATTGGTGATACATTTCATATAAAATAATAATATTTTAATTGTATGTCATGTTTGGTTTAAACACAGTGTTTCATGTATCATGATATAAAATTGGAATGACATGTAACGCAATCCAAAGTCAATAATGCATGTAACACAATCCAAACTGAAATTTCACGTTAAAAAATTATTTCAAATATTAATTTATTTTTTGAAAAATATTGGGGTGTTTCATTTTTATAACACATATATAGGTAAGGGGAACCAAAGGATTGGATAATAGGGATTACTTAAATTACAATAGACACACATGTCCTGTGTAATAATGGAGGGGGGATGAAACCTTGGATATCATTTATAGTTTAATATTAAATAATTTTAAACCCATGCAATAAATTAAATTATATCATGAAACACATATAAATGTATTGGATAAGCTCGTGAATGGACATACATGAAACATATATGAAAATGTAAACCATCTAACATTCATTTATATTAATTATTTACAGTCAATATTAACACGATCTAATTTATTAATTAATTAATCAATAAATTAATTTACTAATTCCTTTTAATATTAATGAAATTATTAATTCACATAGGGATTCCCATCATAACGACATTCATGAAAAAGAGATGGTTGAACCAATAATCGTAGATTTATTATAATAAATTAACTAAGCATTAAAAATTATTTAAAACCATTTGTAAATTGTTAAACACATAATATTCTAATTAATAAAATAAATTTTTAATGATAAAATTATCAATTTAATGTAATTCATTTCAGTTATTAAATGAAATAATAGATGGAGTGAAATTATGACATAAACTCCATGTATCTCTACATCCATTTACCTGGGAACATTCCTAATGCATCGACATGTAACACGATTGGACTACATGATTTGTACAATCAAGATACATGTCATGTGTCACTCTTGTTATGTGTAATCACAACCCTCTAATGATGTCAGTGTATTTGTCAGTTTTGGCTATATCATATTCATAGAAAAGATACACACCATTTATTTATTATACTATCTGTCCACATAACTAACTAAATAACACAATGAGTATTTCAAACATGGGATATAATAAATTAGGCACTATGTACACCCTATCAACATCATTTATATCATTAATGATCTACATCTTCAGTTGTATATGGTTTGATTGTTTATAATGACCATAATTATTTCCTGAATTTCACCAATAACCCATGTATACAACACAACGTGTAAGGAAGCTATAATTCATGTAATCTGGAAACCCATGTACCATAATGTACTGGTCTATACGCACTGTTCAATTAATTTACTACTTGTAGTTACTATTTGAAATTTCATGTATCCCATGTAATGTATCGTTATAGTGTACTTGTGTACATTGGGGGTACTTTTTGCGACGCACCTTGTAAGAAAGTCATACATGACAAAATATTGGAACATTCCAATGGAAACTATGGTCATTCTTCTTCCATTACTAGACCATTACAAAAATGAAAAACTAGACGAAGATGTTTATTATGTTGAAGAATTTTAATTAAAATAATATATAGAAATAAATAATATTAAATGAAGGATTCATCCATGATTGAACTTAAATATAAACAATCAAATAAATAATTATAAATTAAAAATATAACCAATTGGATACGAATTATTTGTTTTGTTCATAGTGGAAACAACTTGGGTGGGTGGTATATTAACATTAATTTTTGTATTTAATTTCTCAGATACCCCAAGAGGGGATATTTAATGTTACATTTAATATTAATTTATTTAGATATGGAATAAATGATTAACTCATATTAGGATCCTTTATTTGATGCCATTTTTGATCTTATAAAAACCCATTCATGTTAGATTTATTATGATAAAAGGATTAATGTATTGAATACCTTTAGCGGTGATCCATAAATGCTACTATTATCTTCATGAAACACAAATTGATTTTTGGGTGTGGGAATGGTGAATCAAATGTTGTATATTGATTGTATTTTTCACTCAATGATCCTTTGGGATTAAAGGACATCATCTCATTCTTAAGAGGATGAGTGGTTGAATTTTAGATAGAGCGAGAGAGAGAAAGGTAATTATATTGTTCTTAATGATTTTCAATTATCAATTTTTGGTTAACCCTAAACTATAGTCATAATGTTATGTCCAAAAATGGCATAAATACCCATATAGGGGTGGTGAATCAGGGTATGGATATTCATTGATAAATCCTTACTGCCCCACTAGATCCTGACCTCTTTATTTTAAGGGCAACATAATTGTTTATACTAATCTTATTTATTTATAGTTTATCTGATGATGATTCTTTTTATGTAATGAAGGAAATAATGAATAATAATGTAAAACAATTTAATTGGTTTCAGCTTACAAGGCTACATCAAAGTGGCATACAATCACAATGTGCCAATTATACCAAATTCACAAAGGATCTCTACTAATAATTATTTTTAAGGCTAGATCTCATATATACCTAAGGTCACTACCTTTACAAGGTTTAGGTTTATCTCACGACTTTGACAAGGGACCCTCACAATGTCTCTTTCTCTGTATCAATTCTGGTTAAAAGGATCATTCTCTTCCCCTTCCTTTTCCCAATCATCTTACAAGGGATTCAAAAAATGTTTATAGACATGTAGGTCACTTAATTAATTATAATGAATACATCCTTACTTATAGATTGATGATCTATTGATGTTCCACTTTCATAAACCTATTTAATTGAACCTTATAATAGACTTACAAGTAATTTAATTCAAAAAAACATTTTTGCGAGGGTTCATAAAATGGCGAATCTCCTCTTTAAGGAATCATAAATAGGCTTCGCAAAGCTACTATTTCAGGAATACAAAATAGGCTTCCTGAATCTCCTACCTTTTTAAATGCTCATGTAGCATTTACAGTGGTTCTCTTTCAAAAAGACCAAATAACCCTTGCGAAGCAAACCACATTCATGAAGCTCAACTATCCTTTGTGAAACTTCTATATTTCACAAAGCTTACTTATCCGTGATGAATTACCTTATGTTCATGATGCTTAGAAAATTTAGTTGGATTTTATTTTATTTTTCAAATAATTCACTTGAAACACCTTCACAATAAACCTCCATGATTCCACAGCCTTAATATTTTTTTATGTATAGTTTCATTTCTGAAGTGGTAGAGGCCTACTAATAGGTGTTTCCAATGATTCTAGAAGCTTCCGACCACATCTCCATCATTTTTACATTCTCCCAATTTTCCTCTATGATGATCATATTTTCAGGATGCATCATGGAAATTTTCTATTCTTGATTTTTGTGATAATCATGGAGATCCCAATCTTCATTTTCATGTTAGAGGAATTATCCCCTCATGATTATCCCTACCTACACAGTTCATGATGCTCTTCATACTCGCGGAGATCACCATAAAAATCTTCATGCCTTCATGAAACACACTACACAAAGCCCATTCGTAATGAAATTAATTAGTTTTCTATATTTTCCTAATGCATTCAAGTTAATAAAATTTTCATGATGATATCAAGACTCCAAATTTTGGACCCCAAAATTTTGTAGAATTTAGGAAATAATACCACCATTTATATATTATTTTTTGTATTGCATCCGTGGAAACCATTTCTATGCCTTGGATCATTGTCAAAATTAATAATAAAAAATTTCTTTGGACTCCACAACTATCCTTAAATACCCTATTTGTCAAAAAATTGTATCAACCCAAAAATATTTCAGTATTACCTAGAGGTATTTTTACCCAACACATAACCATTTATTTATACTGTTTTCCTTGAGGTTTAAATATAATTTAATTACGTACACGTACATGAATAAAATAATAATATTTTAAAAACCCATTCTATATAATATTAAATGAATATATTATCTTATGGAGTGCACCAACTTGCACAATGATAAATATAATTTTACCTATTGTAAGATTTTTATTTAACGATGATTGCAGTCTTGGTCCATTCTTCCTCTTTATTATTTATTAAATTTCTAAGTGAAAATTTTATTTATAAATAATACTTAATCCAAAAACCTGTGTATAAATATTTTAAAAATTATTTAGTTATATAAATAAATAATATTTTTTTTCAAAATTTAGTTAAAAAATATTCGATTAATTTCTGAAATCAATAAAACATGAATAAAATTATTCCTCAGCATTGAGAATAATAATTATTACCTTTTTAAAATTTATATAGAATTTAATAGAGATCAAAAATAAAAATTATTGTACATCCCTCTAGGATTCTTTCTTTTCAGAATTAGGTAGGCTTTCTTAATGACTAAGATTACGTTATTACAATAGTGTAAGATACATAAGAGAAATAAATTCAAGTTGCAATGACAAAAATCACATACAAACACTCAATAAGTAATATAATACTTTTGTCTTGATATCTCCTCAATAAAGTTTCACAATTGTATCATTAACTGATATTATTTATACTTCATAATTTGTCTATATGAAATAAAAAAAATTACATCCTAGCCATGATATTTATGTAACAATTATATTTCAATCAAAGATTTTAGATATCAACTTTCATAATGATTTTACCGAAAATTCAATCATAGACTTATTCATTAATAAAATGTCATTCATGATGTTCCCAACATACCCTACTTCTGACCAACTTATGGCATGCAATGATTTCATTAAAAATTAGTTTTTGATTCATGAAATCAATTAATGAAAATAATACAGTCTAAGGACAATTACATATGCTCATATATAGAAATATTTGATTACACAATAACTTGTGTAACTCCTAATAGTTGGTATGTTATTATAATTCCCCTTATAAAAGATTACCTTGTATACAAATAATGAGATGAAACCTCTTCCACACATATGTACTCACACCTAAAATTATATATACAACATTTCATTACATAGTAGATTATCTAAATATAGAAATAGTTTTCATGACACATTTATAGCATTTCAAGGTTATCATCATTGCAGGGAACTGCTATTCCCTTTTTAATGAAATAGATACTCTAGTACATTATCACAATAATTTTATAGGGAGGAATAATGAATATGTGGTAGTATATTTAAATGAATATTCAAATTTTTTAATATTCATGTTATCATATGTAAAAAATTATTTAGTTCTAGTACACAAAATCCAATAAAAACATGTTAATTCCTTGATCATATATTCTAAAAAATATATAATAACTGAAGTCACCGTGAAACATCAATGAAAAAATATTAACTTTATCCTTATTCATAAAATTAAACCACATACTATTTAATATGTTACTTAAATCCAAAAAAATTGTAATATTAACAAAATATTACATAAACCATCCTTTTATTAAATCACCAACCAATATCAAGGTCATAAATACTATCCAACATACCTCATAATGTATTTATCCCAACTAAATATTACCATCTCAATATTAATAACATATTAAAGGTTATCCAATCAATCATGTGTTTTCTTAAAATATCATAATATCTTTAAATGATCATTCTAGGTTATTAATACTATTCAAACGACACTACACAAAAAATTACATATACCCACGGTTTGGAACTGTGGGTATAGCCCCTAAAACTATGGGTATATGCTATACCCATAGTCCCATAAACCCTGGGCTACCGAGGAATTGGTATAGATAAAAAAAGGATCAGATTTGCAAGAATTTTTGAAGTGAAGAAAGAATGAAGATACATTTTCAAATGAAAATTCATAGGCAAAAGAAATTTTTTATCCCAAATATAAAGTATTGTTCATTGGAAGTAGAGGAATAAATGGAATCCAAATGAGAAAACCTTGAAAAATTTAATAAGAAGTTATGACAAAATAAAAGATCTTAATAGGGATGTCTATGGGTCGGGTCAGGTCGACGATGTTTTGGGACCCGATCCCACCAAAAAGTCTTGTGACAGGCCATGTAACAGGCTTTGTGACCAGCTTACCCAACCCAATTCAACCCGACCTGACCCGTTGGGTCGTGTTACCCGGTGTATGGCCGAAGAACCCATATCGTTGTTGGTTGGGTGAGTTCAAGTCATGTTATATATGTAAAAACCGGACCAACCCAATGGACCTGTACTCGGACCTGTGACCCAACCCACATAGTTTCTCCCACCACCTACAGCAAGACCCTTAATAAAATTCAATAGATAGGCCCCCCAAACCCTATAACTGCCTCCCCTAGCCCCCAACACTGACTCCCCACCCCTCCTATTTTCAGTAACCCCCCTACCCTCACCCATCCCCATATACTTCTTCCCATACCTCCACTTATGCCCAACAATGCCTCCCCCACCTCTCATGCCAATGCAATACCTCCCCAACCCCTCCTACTTACAGTAGCCCCCTCCCCACCACTCTATGATTACTCCTCCCACCTACCCCCTACACTGCCTCCACGCTCCCCATGTCCCCTACAAAACCTCCTCCACCCCTCCTGCTTGAAACATCCCCCTCCCCTCCACCTATGTCACTGCACTGCCTCCCGCACCACCCCTAGCACCCTGCACTGCCTACCCCACACCCAGCTTCTAGTTTCACCCATCCCCTGCATGCAACCCCCCCACCCCGCCTGCCCCCATACCCCTACTTACAACACCCCCTATGGGATGCCCTTAAAGAATTTTATGGTATAACAATTAATAAAAAATATTATAGTCAATTTAACCTATATGTTCAATAACATATACTGAGTTGAGGAAGTTCAGTTTGTAGATTTAGATATAATATATTATTAATATTCTTTAATATGTGGATGATGACTACTTGATGAAACTTATATAATAAATATATGGGCATCATGTAATCATTAATCAGGAAATTTTTTTCCCACAAATAATTAATTGAAACAAAAGAAGAAAATAAATAATATATCATCCCGACTCATCTGTATGTCGAACATCCACACTGAAGTGAAATAAAATAAATAGAAACAACACAGTACAATGTTGGAAAATAATTAATCCCTCTAATACACATATCTCCATCCCTTGTAAATAAATCCATGTAGCCACCTCAAGTGCCCTTTTGGACCCCTTTGTAGAATATAAACACCCTCTGTCTGTAGAGGGAAGTAAAATGACTATGTTTCTGACGCAGTAAAGAAAATAAAATAAAAACTGATCTAGGGAAAACCTGTCTCTTGTGTCTATTCACGTCACTGCCCCAATATAAGACCCAAAACACCCCATGGCTCATAACGTGTTCATTCAAGCAAGGAGAAAATAGATTATATTAGTTAAAGGGGATGTGGTATAATCTATTTTTAGTTTTTTTTTAACTAGGATTGGTATTTCTTGGTTATGTTATGTATAGATTTATTTGGTTGATTCTATTTATTTTTATTTGGCCCAATTCCCATTACAATAGTTTCTTACAATTCAATTTGGTTTCATTTATTTAATGCCACATCCAATTGATTATGTTAATTTCCATTATGTTTGGATTTAGTTATGTATTTTCAATGTATGGTTCATTATAGATTTTTTCCATTCATTTTAGTTTCGATTGAATTATCAGAAACCAAAAAATGTTGGGTTGGTTTTGTTCAATACATGTTTTTAGAGACATTTTCATTAGATTTAGTTTTCCTTATTTTTGTTAATATCAGCATGGAAAATTTTATTCATTTTTTTTCTAATTCATTTAGTTTAATTGTATTTGTTTTAATTCCGTTTGGATTAGTTCAATTTAGTTCATATCAATTTTGGCCATATTGGTTTGAATTTATTATATTTTCTTGAGTTTTATCAATCATTTTTAATATAATAGTAGTTCAAGTTAGATTAGATTGACTTCATCCAAATTAGTATATCCATTTTTTATGTTTGAATTATATTTATTGATTTTGATCATTTTAGATCTATTTTGGTGGATCTGATTAACATTAATACCAGTATGTTTTGGTTAGATTATGAATGATTTTTAATAAAAAATTATTCTATTTTTTATTTGGTTTTATTCTATCCATTAGGGGTTTTTATGGTTTCACATTTTCTAGTTCAACTCATTTTTCATTTACACTTCTTAATCTTATTTTGTTTGGTTGCATCTCGTTCACACACACCTTCAAATCCCTATTTCTTCTATTTTTGGATTACCAAGCTAAACTTGAATCAATAATAAAATAATTTATAATTTTTGTTCGTTATTTTGAAACATTCCCCAAAGTATATTATATTATTCCCTGTAACTATTTTTTGATAATCTTTCATCTTTTTTTACACCTTATTGTCTATCTTTTTCACCTGAATTTACTTGTGCCTTCTTCACCTTCATCTTTTGACAAATAGTTACCTTAAACTAAATGGTGACATTTTTCCATTCCTTTTTTATTTTTCATTACAAAATCGACATATAATTCCAATTCTAGAAGTATTTTCATTCCATCTTTAGCATTGTAAGCTTTTGGGTCACATATTACACAAATATCCTCCAATATATCATATTTATTTAGTTTGAACAAACTTATAGATTCTATAGCTTCAAACTTCTATCTTATAAAAGTTTTTCTTCTTCTAACAAAGAAACATATCTTAGTTTTATGTATACTCTTCCATCCCTTAGACCAACTTGGGAATTAGATATTATACCAGTAATTAGATTTGTTTTTCCAAATGGTCCACAACAATAATAGTGACCTTTGAAGGGCAATTCATCAAAATGTTGGTGGTTCTATTTATAAAAAACTAATTGATTTATAGGTATACTCCCTACTTTATTTTGTATTATTATTTGGGATTATTTATTACATATCTTAAGACTAATATTATTTGAGTTGTAGTAACATTAATATATCTTACCACATCCCAAACACCTCTAGTTTTCTCTTTAGAATTTGTAATGACTTGGAAAATAGATATAGTGTCACCTAAAAAATTAGAATCAGTCAATACCTTCCTCTTGGGATTCATCTACTTAGAATCCTTGGATGATTCATCATTAATTTCCCAAACTTATTTTATAATATTCTCTCATGGTAATCAATTTATTAATCTTTAAGATATCTGGACTCTACCTCAAGAATCATTTTTCCTTGGTTTTTGGTTTTACATTAAACTCTTCTATAATCTTATCCTATTATACAATTTTCAATTTGTAATTTTTTATCTCTTTTATGAGATATCTCACCTTTCTAAATTAACTTTTTTTTGTCTTTTTTAAGAAAAATTACTCTCTTATTGATTTTTAAATTTTTCCCAAGGTAGGATTCCAGTTCAAATATCAATATGTATTTTGTAAATATTTCCACTTTTTCTTTAACACTACTTGATGATAGATTATTATGTTTAACCTGATCTATGAATGGTTTTTTGTTTTTAGAGGCAACTTTACATTTATATTCACTCAATGATGATGAGTCATCATCATCTTTTGTTTCTCAATACATTTCTTCGTTACTTTTTTAAAATGTCTTTATTCATTCTTTTTTCATCCCCTCTTTTTTTCTATAAATTATTTAAGATAATCCTTCTTATTATTTCTCATTTTCAATATCATTAAATTTATTCTTTGGGTATTCAATTGAAACATTTTCTATACCTTCCCAATTAAATTATTTTAGAGGAAGAATGCCTTTTTAATTGATTCTTCCTATTTTTTTATTCTTATAGATAATAGAGACGACTTTTACATAACATGTGGATTTACAGATTGATAACTTGAATTACTACTCCTTGATTAGTTCATATTGAGTTCCAGGAATTGGTTTCTCTACTATAAGACATCTTGAGTATAGATATAATCTTCCTACTGAAAAACTCTATAAGAATTTTTTTTAAAGTTTCTAGTCCCAAGTGACAGACTGGTTGCCTCCTGACATGTTATTTATAATATATCCCCTTTATTGGTGTTTTTCTTGAAAATATTCCTCTTAAACAAAATCTTAGGTGTTTCTCTATAATTTTCTCTTTCAGTGAAAATGTTTTCCTCAACACTCTTATGAGCTAGTATTCCACTCCTTCTTTTGTCTCGAATAGTGGTGTGTTATTCATGTTCTCTTTCAAGTCCGTAAATCCCAATATTCTAAATGAATTATCTCTCTTTCTCATATATTATTTTTATGATTTAGTATCTCTAGTAGTAGGAAAGAATTAATGATTTTCACTCTCCTTCCATCTATAGCAGCAACATTGCATTTATTCTTCTTTTTTTAATTCATATGTGTTATTGAATGTGGTCAGGTTCTTCTTTTTCTTCTCAAATAGATCTCTCTATCTTTTATATCACTTCATTTCTCCATCATGTACAATATAAAGCACTTATTTTATTCTTCATATTTTCTCAAATTCTTAGATAACTTGATATTTCAAAGGATTAATACTTTCTCTCCCCCTCTCTTTAAGAAATATATTTTCATATATTGAAGGCACATTAACATATTATCTCTTTTTTATACCAAAATAAGAATATTAAAACAATTCTCATGCCTGATTCCAATGTGAAAAATTATCAAATACCCTTTTTCTATACATGTAACTTTTCATTCACTGTTCACCGAGAACATCACATGTGATTGTCCCCTATAATTGTTGTTCAATAAGAACTTTCGAAAATTACATTTTCTTGTTCATGTAATAACCAAAACAAGTCAAGACGTCCCAAATTTGGTAGCTAGTATGACAAACTCAACAAACTGGGGTTATGAGGTTCATAAACACCCAACAATAATTCCATTTCCATTTCAATAGACCAAGATTCATTCTCAGTTAATTCCAGCTATTCACGGATTGAACCTATTGTTTACAGTGGAAAAAACCTCCAAAATTATCCTAAGAAAATATCCCAATAACTTATTATCACATCTTACATCATAATAATATTTTACAGTTATTTTTGGAACTCAAGAACAATAGATAATCATCACACTTAAATATATTCATTAGTCTTCAAACCAACCCATTCTCATTTTGATTTTTCCCAAAATAGTTTCTCTCCTGAATGATGCAATTCATCATGATGTGAGAATCATAGAATCCTATACAGAATTAATCACAATTTTTTTGGGATGTTTTATCCACTAAAGAATAGTTTTTTCATCACCTGGTTTATAGTATATAAAAAATTAAAATTCTAAAAACCTAGAATATTCATTAGGATAAATTGATCCTTAGGGCCGCATCCTTGTGGATTTTATCATTAATAGACACCTCTCTTATTTTTGAGATCATTATTATAGGATCATTTTTATCGGATCATGATTATAATAATAAACCTTATGGTTCTCATGTATACGACAGTCATCTCATCATTATGGATTTTAACATTATGTGACATCATCCTTATGATCAGAGTATAATTCATCCTTGCATATTTGGCTCAACCTTATGGTAGATTATCCTTATGGGAAAATATTTTTTAAAGGATAATACATATAGATTTCATTAATTATTATTTTCTCTATCATGTTTACATACCATGACTTTGTCAAATTTTCTGGTTCAAGACAAAAATCTAGAATTATACAACTAAAATTTGAGGCTCCTTAAAAGAATTACATGTCATCATGATCACTTCTAACTCAACTAAAACTTCTTCATATGATTTTTAAATTTTTTTAAATAATTCAAAATAATTTACATTTAATTTATATCACTTTCAAGAAAAAATTATTCAATTCATAATATTTTCATGAAACTCTACAACATTTAATTTCAAAATTCAACCTTTATTAAGCATTATCCTACATCCAACTATATTCCTTCATTAAATTCAAAAATAATTATATATAACAAACATAGGGATGGTTTCTCTTCTATTTAACATTTCCATTCCACATTTAATCTTGATTCGAACATTTCTAATAACTTGTTCTTCAATATTTTCACCCAAATAGCATTCCAACTGACGTAGAGAACACTCAACAGTATTAGTATATGTATTAACCATTGGGACAAGCTAAATAATAATATGATTAATTTTATTTTCTCCGTGTATTCACTATGTATGTAGCTCACTTAAACTTTAGTGGTGGAATCTCAATCCATCACCCAACTCTATAATATACATAGTGACACTTATTGACAACAAATGCAACCAAACACCATTAGGTACTTAGAAAGAGATGAAATCACTTCACATTCACATCATTTTCTATAAAATAAATTCATCCAAGACATATTTACCTACATTTATCCATTTAGATATGATATAGTTGTTGCGACACCTGGCCCTAGCACACCATAAATGTGGTTTGAATTATGTTGTGAATATTCTTCATAACAACAAAATGATATTGGTCCCATATTAGAAAAAATTCAATGAACCTATAAAACTACGAACACATCCATGTTATTTAAAATTTAGAAATTAATTGAATCAACACAATTACTTTTTCTTGGTTATCCACTAAGCTTTAAATATAAGGAGTATACTTACACTGATTTTTTGGTTTACTGAAAAACAAGTAATTTATATAATTTATTGCATTAATTTAGGTAAGGATCACTTCTGAAGTAAGTTACAGTACTTTTTTCAATATATATAAACATTTATTTTCGAAAATGTATTTAATAAAACACTTTATGTTGGTTTCCCTTGAGGAATAAAAAGATTATAATCAATAAACCACCCATAATTAGTGTTTTATTCTTATATCAATCATTTAATCAATTATATTTCATTTATGATGATTAAAAACTCTCCATTAAACTCACAATAAAATCTCCAGATGTGTAGAATGTTTCTCCTACAACTTTCTTAAATCATCCATATTTAATTTATTTAAATTGATCTTCCAATATTATCCTCTATTAATTATAAATATCATCACCTTATTGGCCATTTCAATAATCAATTAATTTCAATTAAACGCACTACAAACAAATAACATCTACTAATATTTTAAATGATATGAATTATTTAAATATTATATAATCATAAAAATCATGATGTGGTTATCATCATTATAGCATAATTTTATTCCATTTTCAAGTACTTCAAATATTAAATCCTAAATTTAAATTTCAACCTCTAAAAATCATGGGATCGATATCTCAAATTTTTTCTATCGAGATATATTGTGATATAAGAAGGTATGTTGTGAAAAAATAAATTAAACATGGGTGTATTAAATCAGAATTAAGGAGGAAGCAATCATTATATAAAAATAATTATCCTAAAACATTTACTGGGATATGATGCAACACCGATAAAATTTGATATATTTAGAAATTAGTTGGACCATATGAAATGAGAACCATGAAATAATTGTAACATAGTCAAATTCGAACAGGATAACATAAAAAAATGTAAAAATACCTCAAATCAGAATTCAGATAATATATTAACCAAACTATAGGCCTCATAAGGATATTTGGAAATAGATGAAGATATAATATTTGAAATAAATATTAAAATGAAATTCAATAGTTAGTATTTTTGAGTTTAGAATAAATTTAAAATCAGGGGAAAATTTGAATCAAAATTACCTTTGATGCGGGGAGACCCAAGTAAATTAGGGTTTATGGAATGGTAATGAACGGAGTTGAGGGAAAGCTAGGGACTTAGATATATTCATGGAGTTGGAGTTAGTGAATAATAGGTATGGAGGTGGATGCATAACCTGAGGTAGGATGGTTGAGGGAGGGAGGCATGGGCTGGGAGGTGGAGGCCACGAGGTTGGGGAGGAGGGAGCGCGGTTGGGGTTGGGAGGTAGACGAGGTGGGAGGGAGGTGGGGGCTAGGAGATGGATGTCGTGAAGTGGTGACAGAGTGGCGGGGGATGCGAAGAGAATGTAGAGGGATGGATGGAGGAGTTGGGAGGTCGAGGCGGGGGCCATGAGGTCATGGTGTGGGCCGAGATATGAAGGCTGGTAGGTCAAGGAGGTGGCAGAGGCAAGAAGTTTGAGTTAAAGGTCTACTCAAGGGGGAGTCCTGGAAGGGAAGGGAGGGGAGGGGAGGAGAGATTAGGGCTCATTTAATGGGAGGGGAGGAGAATCCCGAACAAGGTCCTATTTTCAAGGGTTTATTCTCATGGATTTTAAATAACCACAAGAATTGGTTAAAAATGGCTTATACCCAAAAAAAATTAAACCATGGGTATTGAACCATTGGCTTAGACCTTGTTTCCAGTAGTGAGATGTTTGAAAATACAAAAACAAAAAACTTATACCAAACTAGCCATATATGTTTCTTGATTCTTATAATGAAAATATCATTGATGAAACACTTATAGAACATAATCGATGAATGTCAATACAAAAAAACATCAATCATTATACATAAATGATTGGCATAGCAAAAAACCCAATCATGTTCTTAGATTTATCCCTCAAATTAGGGTATTGATTTAGATAATTCCCATTTTCCCCACACATAAGTCACAAATTATAAATTGTACCATAGGTTTATATGAATTTACATCAATAAATATCTTCATTTTTTCTCATTAATTACTTCCCCCATGCCCTTTATTTTAACATAGAAATCACCTTCTCATCACTTTGATATTTTTTCTACAGTTATTATTCTAACATTATTGAAATTTAGGATGACTATTCTTCATTCCTACATGGTTATAATGATAACAATTTTTTCTCTTATTGGGAATATCAAAAATCATACCCAGGTTGCGGTTTTTTAACATAAATTAAAATCCATTTAGGCATAACCATGGGGATTATAATTCCATAAACTATTTAATTTTCATTCTCATGAGTAAAATAATTCTTTTTTTCATCATTATCAGTGTTAACATGAATCCTCCTCATTTTATCCACTTACTAAAACCAAAAATAAATCTACCAGAGAAAAATTAAAATAGAGTGAAACGAAATAATCATGAAAAATCATTTTGTGGTTGACTAATGTCTTACAAGTCATTTTAATATATGAAACCATTGGATTTTCCATGGTGATTCATGGTCATCATCAATGAAAATCCTTTATAATTTTTCATACGAAAAATTTTAGTTTACCCCAAAATATCCCATTAGATTGTCAAACCTGGTGTGTGGTAAAGAAAAATATACCTTGCCTTAAAATGATGGAATAGATACACTCGACCAACTCTTTTTCCCAAAGATACATCTATTCCAAAACATTATTATCTTATAGTATCCAAACATGGATTTATTTCTAGGAAAACCATATAATATCTAAAATACAAAAAATATCATTTTATCTTATGATTTGACTTATCCCCAAGGGTTGAAAAAATTTATATAATTTGAATGTCTAAATACTAATGATACCCCACTATGATACCAATAATATGAATTCATACTTCTGGGAAATATATATTATATATTATTATATGATTATTCCTAAAATTACATATGATCAACACTAGAATTCTAGTGTATTAATATATTTATAGACTAGATACATACACATATTTTATCACTGACTATATTCATCATCTCCCATAATGATCTACATACATTATACCTTAATTTGAAATACCATACATACAACATTTCATCATATCATGTGGAAAGGAAATATAAGAAAAGGTGATCTTTGAAACATTGTGAGGGTAAAAAGGGAGATATGAACAGATTATCCTAATCATAGGGTTATGAGATAATTATGAAAAAAATAAAAAGTTTATACCAAATCTATCCTAGTTCATTAATCATAAATTAGGGAATTTTTTTCATAAAAAAATACAATATTTATAAGTACATATAATCATCAAAAATCAATAATAACCCATGAGAAAATTTTATAAGAATAATATATAAGTTTATCGAATACATATTAGAAAAGAAAATAATTTACTTAGTCGAGGATCATTTCCCAGAAAAACATAGTGGATTGGTTTCACTCCACATTACATTGTATCATTAGTCAAGTTACACTCCCATGACTATCATACTAGACATATTCCATTACTAAACTAGGTTCACTCCCTATTCTATTTTAAATTATCCAATGTGATATCCCTCATTACCCATAATTTTAGAGGGATATATAATTCTTGTACAACCCATCGCATAATCATTATACATAGAAATTTTTTCAATAAGATCATAAAAAATTTATAATTTCGTCATATAAAACCCATTGAATGAAAACGAGATCCAAAAATATTTCTTCAATATAATCATAAACCATCCGGAGAACTAATATGGATGATAAAATTTTTTCACACCCATGATAAATCATAATTAACATTATTTTATGTTATCATTAAAAAAATATTTTTAAAAGATCATTAGAAAATTTCTTGTGAAAAATAAGATTTTTATTTTGAATAAACCTATTTAAAATCCATTTTTTAAAAATATATTAAGGATATAATTTTATTTAAATATAACCATAGAAAAATTTATTTAAATTTTCAAATTATTGTGTGGTCATGACAGTGGTAAATTATGTTCATTCTGTAATTGTTAAAAAAATATTATATTTGCACCTTTAGTAAAAAGTAAAATATTTTTATAATAATTAAAATTTATTTTTTTGGACAATTTTTTAAAAACATTATTAATATATAAAAAATATTATAAGATTTCATTGAATAATATTAATAAAATTAATAAAAACCTTTTAGAAACATGGATATGTGATTTTTATTTCTGAAAAAATGATAGAATATAATATTGTATTTTCCTAAAAAATTGTTGAAAAGGTTAAAGTATAAAAGAGATGAAAATGGAAATAAAACCATAATGTTAAAAAAATATACCCAGTAAAATAAAAAAGGAAACTTTTTTATTAGAGAAGGATCATAAAACATCCTCAACATAACTTAAATCATAAATAATACGGATAAATATAGGATTGAAACATAAATCCCTTAACACATTGGTAACTTTTGAAGAATAATCCCTAGGAAAGAATAAATTCCAAATAATCAATAAATATGATTAACAAAAAGATATTTGTGATATAAATTATCATAGGGGTTATATTTATGTGTCATAAATGATTATATGTGGGTTATATAACATATATCTCAATTAAACTAATTTATGATCATAAATCCTTAAAAATTTTGTAATCTATGAATAAACACCCAATAGAAATGATAAACTTGTACGTATTTTAAATCACAATTATTTTAAAGAAAATAATTATAAAATACATGTGGCCACATGATACACACCACATAAAGGAAATAAATTGTTAGTATGACATATACCTCTTGGAAAATAATGTGATATGTGAAATCCTTACATTAAATGTCATATTAAATCATATATGTTTGAACCACCTATTAAATAAATATATAATTATTATTAATCTATTTTAAAACCACAATAACGCATATAATAGAAATAGGATTTATTTATAACATATTTTCACACATTTTTTTGTAATTATTTATTAAAATCCAAAATAGAGGTGGTAAGGGATTCATTTTTATGAATGTTTTGGTTTAATAGTCCCATTAATTATTCATTGATGACAGTTTCATAAGATTTATAATGGTATTAATTTCATGATAATAATAATTTATCATTATATAAACTTTTTTAATATTCATATATAGTTGTGATAAAAAATTAATTATATCATTTTGTAGAGATGGTGGCTCATATGCGCACACGATGGATGCTACCAAATTTAGATGGATGGAATGAAATAAAGGTAAATAATAAATACGTATTAAATAATAATTATTATATAATATATTTCATATATATTTATTTAATATATATTTATGACCATGCATTTAAATATAAAATTGAAAATGAGTTATTTCTCTTTGTAGAAGTGGCAGTCCACATGTATGCACAAGAGATGTTATCATTTTAAAATAGATGGATAGCTAATAAGTAATATAATGACCCATTCTTACCATACATATTAATTAAATAAAATTTTAAGAATACTTTTAACATTAATTAAATAGACTCCCAAACATCTTTTTAATTTAGTGCCTTTGGAAACATGGAAACATAAATACTGGTACATAAATGAGAAACATTATCTTCCACTAGGTACATCCTGACTAGAAATCTTCTTAGAAACATCAAATAAATATTTATCTTCATAAATTGGTGAAGGAAAAAAATTTGTTAGATCATATTCTCAGTAAGGGTTAAAAAGGAATAAATGTAATAATAAACATTAGCATTGGTTTACGATAACATGATCAAAATATTAGGAGATCATACCATGTATATCATAAGATCAGAAACCTGAATCATGGGATAAGTTTTTTCAGATAATAATAAATGTATCATAAATAAATAAAAAAAATAATCCATGAAATAGATCTATAAGAATAATAAATTGAATGTTTTCATACATAAACATGTCGTATCATTCCTTATAAGTCAAGACACATAGCTTGAACTTATCGATGCACTTCATGGGAACTGAGCCTACTAGGCGGGACACACCACAATCCCACATTAGAGTTATTTCAATATAGGGATCACGTTTTCCCATATTACCATAATGAACTGGGATTCCCCATCTTTCATCTTCATAGTGACTAAACCTACTGGGCGGGACACACCACTATCCTCAGTTGTAGTCCTTTCACTGTAAGGGATCATGCTTCCCTATCATCCCATAATGCATCAATCTCTTTGACTAGATTCCCATAATTATTTCATGAGATTTAAATCAATACCCAATGAATTATAGGGAGATAGAAATCCCACCCATATTATAATAAAATCATCCATACATGTTCACAAAATAATAAAATTTTCATCATATCATGGCCTATAAAATGAAATGGTTTTTATAAAAATCCTATTATAATCTATCAAATGAAATGGATATCCTAAAAAAATTAATCATATCATCACCTATAGAAAATATATTGGTTTCATAATGTTTTGATTCTAGAATAACCTATGAAAGTAATTAGGTTTCTTAAAAATTCATCTGGTTATAACCCATTGATGTGAAATAGGTAACATAAGCATATAATTCGTAGAAGATGGAAGTGTTTCATAAACTTATAACCCATGATGGGGAAATACGTTTTTATAAACATCCATACAACAAAAAATAATCGATTAAGATAAAAAATATAAATGGAACCTTTGGATAACTTCCTATAATGTTTTTAGTATCATAAATAGATTTCGTCTTAGAAAGAAAATAAATTTTTTCAATGATATTTTGAAAACAGTTCCTCAAGAAAATATTATTTATTCTATAAATAATGATATTTAAATCAAAAAATGTTTTGAAAACCATTTTCTTGAAATTAAACCCACGAACTTAAAAATAAATATTTGTAAACTTTGTGGAAATATTTTAGTTTCGAAATACTTTGGTTACAAAGAAATAATTCTTGAAATCGTTTTGAAAACCATTTTCTTGAAAACATTTAAAATAAGATTTAAAACATTTTAAAAATATTTTTTGAAAGAAAATTTAAAACAAATAAAATATTTTTTAAAATTATATTAAAACCATTCTCACTGAAATCATAGAAAAGAAACTTGAAAATAACTTGGAAACCATTTTCCTTAAAAACATATAAAAGAAAATTGAAAATATTTTGAAAACTATTTTCCTTTAAAACTTATAAATGAAACTTCAAAACATTGTGAAAACTATTTCTCTTGAAAACTAATACAAAAATCATGAAAAAAAATTAAAACCATTTTTATTGAAAATACATTAAAAAATATTAACAAATCTTGAAAACATATTTAGGAAACTAGGGTAGAAAGAACACAAATTTCTGATGGAAGAGAGAGGTGAAGTTAGAATTTCATAAATATAATTTCTTGATCATAATATATACCAAAGAGTGGATAAATGGTACCATTGTTTGTATTTTACATGAATAAATTTAGGGTAATAAAACTAATGAGGTTTCTCTATTAATAGATCATAAAATTTCAGAAATAAGAGCATGGTCATAAATAATGTTGATAAATAGTGAGATTATAGCAGAAAACTATTACCAATTTGGTAACATTGAATCATAACATAATAGAAATGATAACTCTATAGGAAGATTAAAAAATCATGAATATATGGTGAATCATGATATAAGATTTTAAAGGAAGTTTATACACCACATGGAGTAATATAGTTTCGTAACAAGACATGTGTCTCAAAGAAGACCATTTGAGATAAAAATACATTACCGATTTAGTATCATTTGATACAAAAACCCCATGAGAGAAATATCATAAAACATATATTAATATACCAATAAATTTATTTATAAGAGTCATATAATATATTCCAATGTATTATATATACCACACAAAATAAATGAGTAGTGTATAAGGCATGTATCTCACAAAAATAAAATGTGAGATGAAATTCCATTACCCTGTGTCTTGAATATCATCGTACTCATTCAAACCTCATGTATAATAAATATAAGATTATATTAAATAAATAATAAAACCAAATTATTATATCTAATACCATATATGGTTTTATTATAAATTTATATTACCCACTTATTGACAAATCTATGTTATGGTTTCACTTCAGGAAATATTCTCTTTGTTTTTCACATGTGTCTTAATTTGTTTTATCTTCGGTTATAATAAATATATATCTATTTTCATAATATAATACATGATATAAATATAATTTATATTAATTATATGTGTATTATAATAATCTATATACTATAGATATATGAAATAGAATTCACAGTTCCTAGGGATGGTTGGCCGTACGCACACATGAACATTTTTTCTTTTTTATTTTAATACTGACAGAAAGAGATTAAATTAATTATATGCATATATATATAATTATTATAGTATAGTTATTATATTATATAAATCATATATTTTTACTAAACTCAATCTTAACACATTCTATGTAAGGTGTGAACGAATCACATAGCTTTGATGGGGCGGTAGTCCACACGTCTTCAAATTAAATTATCGTATTTACAGAAAATGTAAAGTGTAAGGTTATGTGTTTAAAAAGAGTTAAAAAAATATTAAATACATAATTAATATCATATATAATATATATAACTATATTTTCCATCATAATTTCCACCATGAAAGGTACCTCATTCACTAGGTATGCTCTCGGGCTCTCGGCACCCTTCCTCCTACAAGATTTTCACTCTTCCCCCAGTAGTGTTCCTCCTCTATGATCCCTTTAGATTCACTCCTCAATATTTCTTTCTCTATTTTAGGACGTGATCTCTCTAGGATGTTGATTCTACACCCCGAACATGTCTTCCACCACTCCTCTCTAGGTCAGATCTGGAGAGTTGGATTAATTGAGGTTTTGGGCTTAAAAGTTTTGAAATTAGGGATCTCCTCAGTGTCTCATTTTTTGTCATTTAGAGTTTTATTCCACATCTTTTTCCTAGGGTTTTATAACCTCATGGTTATTACTTTTCTCTATCCATCTCATATGTGGATTCTTATAAGGGTTTTGGTCCCTATTCTCCTTTCTTATTCCATGGTGGGTTCTAGTTGCCATTCTATTTGGGGGATCTATTGGAATATTGGTCTATGTTCTTATGCTGAAGGTTTTCCATTGAATATTTGTATTGGGTGAGTATTAAAGCTTTTCTCTATGTATTTCTTGGCGATCTCTTGACTTGTATTCTCTCTGGAATTCAGGTTCACTAATCCATTTCAGGTTGGTCAGGTGTGTTAGACGTTAGTTGATCTAGGTGAGTAGTTTGATCTGGTGGGGATCCCTGGTGACACAGCCTATATCCTAGAGAGAATATTGTGTTTTATTGAAAGATTTGGTAGAAAAAATGGTGGAGTTTGTGTTGGGAAAAGTATGGGAGTGATGAAGGTGTTATGACGACAACATCTATGGACATTTTGTTCCCCGATTAGGATTATTTGATGGCTCACTAGTTATTCATATAATGTGACTTTCTCATGTTTTTTGAGTTTTGTATCATGGTGTGTTCGAGGGTTCTAGTGGATTTCAGACTCTATAAAGTGGTCACCAACAATTTTATTGTTTGGGGATGAAGGAAATGGTCACATTAAAATGTGATGCTCGAGACGGATAGTTCTGAGGTTGGTTTAGTTCAGTTCTTTTTCTAGTTTTCCCATACCCTAGACTGAGGTCTCCCAGATGGTGCTTGTGATTCTCATATCTAGTTTTGTAGAAAACTATGATGATTTTTTTGGTGATGTAGGTTGACAGCGATTTGTCACTATTAAGCGGGCGTGTGACACATGTTTTCTCATGGCATGAAATTTTCAATGATTGTTTTTGAATTTTGAAAGTTGAATTTTTCGAATTTGGTGAAGTACATTGAAGTCTGATGTGAGCAGTATTGTTTTATTTTATTGATGGTTTTTATTTCGTTGGAAATGTGTCAGGGTTCACACTTACCACTTTGAAAGTGTATTTTGGAAAAAAAAATATGGATTGTGGAACAATAATCATTTCATAGGGAGGTAGTTCACCGTACACATAAATAGAATGCTTGTTAACCAGTTGATCGATGTATGTGTAAGTGTAGTAATAAAACATAGAATAAAAAATAATTATTATATTAAGGATATTGGTGGTTTTTTAAAATCATGGAATATGGAAAGTTGAGGGGTTGATAATCAAAATATGGTTAAGGAGATTGAGGGAGGATGTTGCAAATTATTTGGGTCACTCCTTTTAGTTTTCACCAATGGACTTACATGGATTTATTTCAATAGAAATAAAGGATTCAATTATTATGTAATATATGTTGGGGATTTCATTGAGAAGATTTCTTCTGATCCTAATTGGTTTTAGAGTTATGGTAAAGTGGGATAGTTCTCTCTTTTTTATAGTGGAAGGGGAGTGTGTCTCTTATAAAAATGGTATTCACTAATGGGAGGTATAACTTTTATAATTTGCCACAAAAATGGAAAAATAATGTATTAAAGGGGAATAATTGTCAATAAAAACCTCCACCACACAAAAATATCTACATTTTAATAATTTTGTTCCTTAACTTCTATGTTTACCCAATTTTTTCATTTGGGTTTTTTAAAGACACCAGTTTTCTAAACTACGTATTTTAACAATTAAGACTAAATTAAAGTGAGTTTTTAAATGAAAAAATTAAGAGCAAAATAATTATAAACATTATACATAATTACTAAAATAAAAATCTCTGGTGTTTAGGTAATTAATTTCAAATCAAATGCATTTGACGTGCAAAAAACAATGCTTAAACCCGGACCGTACTAAAAATGTTTTCACAAAATATGTGTCAATATGTTAATAATAAAAAATATATTTGTACATTAATATACCATACTAATTATTTATTAACACCTAAAAATAACTTGGATTAATATATTATTTTTATTAATTATAAAATATTTAATAAAATATAATTTATTGTAAAATAACATTAATGAAAATTTTGACATTATTTTTTAATTTTAAATTTAAAATATCACAAAATATTGCATTTGAAATATATTAAATTAAAATATATATCATATTATATATTTATTTACAAAAAATATTATAGAAAAAATTAAGTCAATTTACTTCACTTTTAATATTTATTGTATAATTTATTTTAGTAAATAATTAACTAAATAATCACTACATTGGAGTCTAAAGAATTTTAAGGAACTAAATCATCCATAAAAATTAATGATAAATTATTATGATAAAAATAAACCATTTATGTTTAAAATTATATATAGAACCTAAAATATGATGATCTCTACATATCTCAATGTTTTATAAATTTTAAAGGTAAGGAAATTTCATTTTTATATTTTTCCTTACTTAACATATTATTTAGGGAACTTCCATTTAATAATATCACAATAACCTATCAAATATGAACCAATAGGTTATATTGTGGAAATATTTTCAACCAATGTCTTTTGAAAAATTTTCTTGAAAATTTTGGTCCTTAATATTATGTTTTCATCCCTTTTTATGTTTAATTTATCTTAATCACCATAATTAATTTTAATCACTTTCATTAGATTTTTTGGGAAAATTTTAAGGTAAACTTATTAGATGAAAAGTATTATTTTTATTACAATTGTGTATGTCCAATTTTCAAAATTAATATCACATAAGTGGGAAAATTAAGTTTAACTTTGATCATACATATGTGGCATGAAAGCCGGTTTTCAAAATAAAAATGTTCAAATGTTCATTAAGTGTTTATATCTAATTTTAATATAAAAAAAATTATGATGACCGAAAGAGGATTAATATATGAATAATTGATAAATTTAGAATTTATTAACCAATTTAATGTTTAATTGAACATTAATAATTATTCAAACAAAGAGGTGATTTTTAATTAAAATACAATATTTATTTACTATTCATCAAATCAAAAGTTTTTCAAAAATAATGCCAACATTTAATCATAAGATAATTTGAAAATAATGAATTAAAATTTTATCGTTTTCAAATTAAATATATGAAGTTAAAAAAATAGTTTTAAGATAATAGGCGTGTCATTAAAAGGGTCTAAATGTAACGCCCCGACACCAGCTACCCAGAGTCGGTACATTACTTCGTAACATTGGCATGATCACAAAAGATCAAGTCTCGAAAGATCGATTTGTTTAGTAGCCTTGGAAACACTAGATACATTCATAAGTCTTACATTACATCATAAAGTGAAAAACTAATAACAAAGTCTTCATAGTCCACACTCATTTCCTCTTCGGACTATCCATGCAGGTCATTCATAAAATACTTCTTCACATACTGGAAAATATTAAAACATTGAAAGGGGTGAGCTCAGATGCTCAGTAAGGATAAAAATATAGTGGAAGCTTTCATCAATAAACATAAACATTTGAGGAAATGTTTAACTAAAACAAAAGCCTTTTAAACTTGAACTTCAACATAATATGGCAAAAGTAAAATGAGATAATGCCATTCACTTATTCACATGGATATTCTATTGGTCGAATAATCACATGCAATATCAATAACCACTTTCATAATGATAGAATTCATAATGCCAGACTATCATAACCACATAGTCAAGGCCTCGTGCCAAGACTACAAATAAGATTTTTTCAAAGCCTCGTGCCAAGACACTACTTTGTCTCATGAGACCTGCCGATGCATCGAGGAGCTATAGCAAGCTCCACCCATCACTTACTAAGTCCAATTCATTCCTCATATGAATGGGTTTAAACATATCATAAACCATAACATAATCGTATCACATAAAACATGCATAAAGGAAACATAACATTTCCACATTTCAATCACAAGATTTCAATACGACACATTGATATAATAAAAATTCTTTCAAAACCATTTTCAATACCAAAATAAAATAAAGTTAAAACTTTGTATTTATTTTTCATTAAAAAAAGTGATGGCTTGTAGAGGAAGCCGACACTCAAATAATGGTTATGGCAGCGGAGAAGTCATTGTCGCCGCATATGTACGGAAATAAACACATTCCCTTTTTGTCGTTTATTAAAAAGCTTCGTATAAAAAAGATTCCTTTTGAATAAACATAAAAGTCAAAGGGGTTTATACACCGTATAAAAGAAAATTGTGTATAAAACCAAATATGCCTCAATGAAAGGAGATTGAGACGAAGTCCTTAAAAGATCATTTTTAAAATAAAATATATCTATTATGTGTATTCACTATATGTACACATAAAGAACGTAAAAATAAAAAATAGGACATAATATATCATGACATAATTTGAAAGTAGGAGATTAACCCAAAGAATGGAAGTTGGGTTAAGAAATTCCCTTACCTCGTGTCCGACTTGACAAGACCGCTCTTTAACCTCCTAAAAATCGAGTAACTCTTTTTGATTTGAGACAAAGGATTCCTTGGGAAAAATTATGCCCAAAGTTATTCTTCTAGGAGTAAGTGAGGGATGTTGGGAGAGTATTTGGGCATATTTTGGCCGAGCCAAATGGCTTGAAGGTGTGAATACGGTGGGAGTGGTGGGGGCCTTTTATAAGTGGAGAGGAGGGGCACTTTTGGAAAGCAATGAAATTTTATTCTATTATACAATGATTTTCGGATTATAAAGGTCCCACACTAGTATAATTCGAGGATAGGGTGATAAGGGTTCGAAATATCATCATCTAATAGGCTTTGGACAAGTGTAAGCCTTGGATTTTACATTATCTTTTCATTTTATTTAAATCGTTAAATAACGAGGTCATCGCTACATCATCATGATATCATAAATAATTTAATTTATTTAATGTCTAAAAATTAAAAAAAACTACTATGATGTAGGAACTCTTTTTATCTTTCCAATGACTATTTATAGTCAAAAATATAACTTGTATAACCCCATGTAAAAATTGTTTTAGTAAAACATTTCATGTTTGTGTCATTTTTTACTTTAACCTTAAATAAAAGGTATTTATGTAATTTTCCAACTAAAGTGGCTTCATAGGGTACCCAAGTTGACCCATGGATTTTCTTGGTCGGCCATGACACATACAATGAGGTTAGGACATGTGTCAAGCTGATCTCATATTATTAAAACATTATTTTTACCTTAAACTACACTAATTACCTCTAATCGCGATTAAGAACTTAAAAGATACTATTCACCAAAAATTATTTTAATCTCATTGAACCACATTTTACTTCTTAATGACAACCATGTATGTTGGATTTTTGAAATTCAAAACATAAAAGTGGTAAAATTTCATTTAAACGAAAAATCAGTTTTTATATGTACCACTTAGTGGTTTCACTATTCATCAAAAATTGAAGTTTTTCAGAACAATGTCAAAATTTCACCCTAAGATATAATTGATATTCCTAATTCAAAAATGATGTCTATTTTACAAAATTCCAAACACATAAGTTGCATTAATTAACTTTATAATTAATTCTCGCTGTCACAACAAATATCATGTTTTTAAGAAACAATTTATATCAAAAGATTGACAATTGTTTATGTCCAATTTCAAAGTGAAATTAATTATAATGACCACCATTGGATAAAATGCTAGAAATATATTCTAATTATACTCTAAAACAACTCAATAGTATAATTTATCACTATAAATTATTTTGATTAAAAAAGTTGTCTTTAAGTATTTTTCACTATTCATAAAAAATGGAAGTTCTCAGAAAATTACAAAAAATTTAACTTAGGATAATTTCGATATTACGAATACAAAAATGAAATCCATTTTGAAATATAAAATTTCTATAATTTTAAAAAGTGGGTATTACTATTCATAACGGCTACTTTTATTAGTCGCGGTGTGTTAGAACTCGAAGTTTCGTACAATGCAAGCTATTGCATTATTGAATGAGAAGTGTATCGTGGAAAATCGGGGTGTTACATTCTCCCATCCTTGAATAAATTGCGTCCTCGCAATTTGAAAATTTTCTTGGAAAATAAAAGGTTGAAAATAGAAAATACCTTTGTAAAAACCCACATCGGAAATAAGGTTAATAAAAATATAACTTTAAAAGAAATAAAGATAAGTACAATGGTCACCCGAGATAGCCCATACTAGGATTCTATGAAAATATGGATATAGAAGAAAAACAAACCATCAATGTCTGATGGAGAGTTGTAGAAAACTGGATTAGGAGAAATTTAATAATAAGAAAATCACAAACTTGTGATTGGTTAAACGGTCATTGAATCCCCAGTTGGAAAGGTTAAACGGAAATGTTTTTGTTTTAAGTTACCTTTTATAAAGTTAAAGAATTTATTTAGGAGATTTACTAAGAACGTAAGGGAATATACATACTTGTCATGTAGACTTTCATTCTTTAATAAATTTTTACCAAAAACCCATCTTTCACTCTAAAAGGTAATAGAATTCAAAAATATTCTATTTATCCTAATTGTATAAGGTTCCAAATATTAACACATAACATTTTGATTAGAAAAACTATTTTTCAATAACCAGGGACTTCACGTAGTCCAGTGGTAGGCGATTAATCCCAATCGCACTATGGTTGTGGGTTCGATTCCCACAGCATTGTCTGATGCGATGGGTTGTCACTCGGTCTGCGTGTTGTCCTTTTTATAAATATCCAAAAATAACCATAACAATAGTATCCAATGTAAAATATATTCCATTCCAACCTTTATAGTTATCCAAAATACTTCTGTCCAACTCACAGTCCAGATTTTATGAGGAAGGTAAACATAATGAAGCTCCTTTTTTTCTGCGTAATAACATGTGAACACCTTCATCATGTATTCTTTTAAAACACTGCAACATACAAAATTACCATAAATCCTTATTGATTACATTCATGATCCCTTATTCTTTATAGAAAACTAGATATACTCCTTCAATCCAAAAATGTATACAAATCATTAATCAGTTTCAATGATGTTAATAATATCAAACATAATTTATCCGAATCAATCATGTCTTATTCCAAAATCACTATCTCGGTATCAGAACCATATTATGGTTTATCTTTCTCTCAACCATATATTTTCCAAAAATTTAACCTACTGTGGAGTCACTTTTCTTGGTTCCACACAATCTCAAGTCCTAGATGAAATAGTACTGCAGTGCAATCCTTATATACTCCATAATTATTATAACCAGTACATCAATGATAAAACACTCAAATTACAAAATTCTTTAATAATAACATAAGAACTCTAATCATTCCTCCTCATCTTTGGTAGTATCATAACTTGATTATTATCCAATAACATTATTTGGGGCATACTATGATGATTTGAACATTGGTTTGCGTAGTGTGCCCACTCCTTGCAGATGAAGCATTGTACATTTGAAACCTTTTTCTTACCCTTGCAGTCACGCACTTGGTGTCCTTTTTCTCCACACTTATAACAAACTCCCATTCCCTTCAGGAAAATTCCAAGGTGTTTCTTCCCACAGTTATCACATATTGGAAAATTCTTCTTTTCCCTCGTCCCTTTATCCATCATTCTCTCTTCCATCCTTTTCTTCTCTTCCATCCCTTCAAATCCATAAGACTCAGAGAATTCTCTACTTATCTTATTAACACATGATACTATTTCTTCATATGTTGATAACACATGGGAGAATATTTCCCTTCTAAATGTTGGCTTAATACCATGAAAGATATGATCCTTCTTACTCTTTGGATCATACGTATTGATGGAGTTCACATTCCTTCTACTGGGCTCCATTTCTAAACAATGCCATAAACTAGGTTAGTTTATGAATCGAAATACATAATATCAAACTTGAAAACACTTATAATAAATTGAACTATTTATGGATATAATCCATAATCATAAAAAATGTTTTCTTTTAGGAAGTATATACTCATAACCCTTCATAGTGGTTTGTAAAGAAAATGTGAATTATCTTAAGCATATCCCCCGGGAGTGTCGTAACCAAGAGTGCAGCAAGGCCCGTTGTCGTGCACCAGTTCCCGTTCGATTCTAGCTCAAAGCGGTGTTTTCGGGTTTTACCCCTAGGTACATCTGTGCCAGAGCTGCCTCTACTTGCTCGTATCTTGACAGGGACGTATTGCTCGGAAAACTCACAAAATCTCTATAATACCAAAATTATAGAAGTTCTTCTATACTAATCCTTAAAGTCTATCTTCGGGCTATGTGCTCTAATCAGAGTTTATCTAAATCTAGCTTCCAAGGTTAGTACTAAACTACCTCTTATACCAACTGTAATGCCCCAACCCCAGCTACCCAGAGTCGGTACATTACTTTGTAACATTGCCATGATCACAAAAGATCAAGTCTCGAAAGACCGATTATTTTAGTAGACTTGGAAACACTAGATACATTCATATGTCTTACATTACATCATAAATGAAAAAATAATAACAAAGTCTTCATAGTCCACACTCATATCCTCTTTTGACTATCCCTGCAGGTCATTTATAAAATACTTCTTCCCATCCTGGAAAATATTAAAACATTGAAAGGGGTGAGCTCAGATGCTCAGTAAGGATAACAATATAGCCGAAGCTTTCATCAATAAACATAAACATTTAAGGCAATGTATAACTAAAACAAAAGCCTTTTAAACATGAACTTCAGCATAATTTGGAAAAAGTAAAATGAGATAATGTCATTCACTTCTTCACTTGGATATTCTACTCGTCGAATAATCACATGAAATATCAATAACCACTTTCATAATGATGGAATGCATAATGCCAGACTATCATAACCATGTAGTCAAGGCCTCGTGTCAAGACTACAAATAAGATTTTTTCAAGGCCTCGTGCCAAGACACTAGTTTGTCTCATGAGACCTGCCGATGCATCGAGGAGCTATAGCGAGCTCCACCCGTCACTTACTAAGTCCAATGCATTTCTCATATGAATGGGTTTAAACATATCATAAACCATAACATAATCGTATCACATAAAACATGCATAAAGGAAACATAACATTTCCATATTTCAATCACAAGATTTCAATACAACACATTGATATAATAAAAACGCTTTCAAAACCATTTTCAATACCAAAATAAAAGAAAGTTAAAACTTTGTATTTATTTTTCATTAAAAAAAGTGATGTCTTGTAGAGGAAGCTGAAACTCAAATAATGGTCATGGCGGCGGAGAAGTCATTGTCGCCGCATATGTACGGAAAGAAAAACATTCCCTTTTTGTCATTTAGTAAAACGCTTTGTATAAAAAAGATTTCTTTTGAATAAACATAAATTTCAAAGGGGTTTATACACCGTATAAAAGAAAATTGTGTATAAAACCAAATATGCCTCAATGAAAGGAGATTGAGACGAAGTCCTTAAAAGATCATTTTTAAAATAAAATATATCTATTATGTGTATTCACTATAGGTACACATAAAGAAATTAAAAATACAAAATAGGACATAATAATATCATGACATAATTTGAAATTAGGAGATTAACCCAAAGAATGGAATTTGGGTTAAGAAATTCCCTTACCTCGTGTCCGACTTGACTCGACCGCTCTTTAACCTCCTAAAAATCGGGTAACTCTTTTTGATTTGAGACAAAGGCTTCATTGGGAATAATTCTGCCCAAAGTGAGGCTTCTAGGAGTAATTGGGGGATGTTGGCAGAGTATTTGGGCAGAGGTTGGCCGAGCCAAATGGCTTGAAGGTGTGAATAAGGTGGGAGTGGTGGGGGCCTTTTATAAGTGGAGAGGAGGGGCACTTTTGGAAAGTAATGAAATGTTATTCTATTATACAATGCTTTTCGGATTCTAAAGGTCCCAAACATGTATAATTCGAGGATAAGGTGATAAGGGTTCGAACTCTCCTCATCCAATAGGCTTTGGACAAGTGTAAGCCTTGGATTTTACATTATCTTCTCATTTTATTTAAATCGTTAAATAATGAGGTCATCGTTGCATCATCATGATGTCATAAATAATTTAATTTATTTAATGTCTAAAAATTATAAAAAAACTACTATGATGTAAGAAATATTTATATCTTTCCAATGACTATTTATAGTAAAAAATATAACTTGTATAACCCCATTTAAAAATTGTTTTAGTAAACATTTCATGTTTGTTTCATTTTTTACTTTAACCTTAAATAAAAGGTATTTATGTCATTTTCCAACTAAAGTGGCTCCATGGGGTCCCCAAGTTGACCCATGGATTTTCTTGGTCTTCCATGACACATACAATGAGGTTAGGACATGTTTCAAGCTCATCTCATATTATTAAAACATTATTTTTACCTTAAACTACACTAATTACCTCTAATCGCGATTAAGAACTTAAAAGTTACTATTCACCAAAAATTATTTTAATCTCATTGAACCAAATTTTACTTCTTAATGACAACCATGTATGTTGGATTTTTGAAATTCAAAACACAAAATTGGTAAAATTTCATTTAAATGAAAAATCCGTTTTTATAAGTACCACTTAGTGGTTTCACTATTCATAAAAAATTGAGGTTTTTCAGAACAATGCCAAAATTTCACCCTAAGATATAATTGATATTCCGAATTAAAAAATGATGTCTATTTTACAAAATTCCAAACATATAATTTGCATTAATTAATTTTATAATTAATTCCTGCTGTCACAACAAATAGCATGTTTTTAAGAAACAATTTATATCAAAAGATTGACAATTGTTTATGTCCAATTTCAAAGTGAAATTAATTATAATGACCACCATTGGATAAAATGGTAAAAATATATTCTAATTATACTCTAAAACAACTCAATAGTATAATTTATCACTATAAATTATTTTGATTAAAAAAGTTGTTTTTAAGTATTTTTCACTATTCATAAAAATGGAAGTTCTCAGAAAATTACAAAAAATTTAACTTAGGATAATTTCGATATTAAGAATACAAAAATAAAGTCCATTTTGAAATATAAAATTTCTATAATTTAAAAAAGTGGGTATTACTATTCATAACGGCTACTTTGATTAGTCGCGGTGTGTTAGAACTCGAAGTTTCGTACAATGCAAGCTATTGCATTATTGAATGAGAAGTGTATCGTGGAAGCTCGAGGTGTTACACTAAAAATGCCTTAATAAAAATATAGGGTTTTATATGTGAAATTGGGAATGTTCCTATATTATGTTTATAAAAACTATTGGATGAAAATAGAAAATTATTGATTTTTTATATAATATATATATTACATTAATATAACTCACAAAAATAATTTAATTTAATTAATTAGGATAAAATAACTTTGTGATCCTAAAAAAATATTTCTATTAAAACATTCCCTTTATAACTCACTAAATTAAATTAATTTAATTAATTCTATTTTTTATTATATACAATAAAAACATTCTACTTACTCTGATTATAACCATAGGATACTTCTGTGGACATATATACTATTTATTTATTTATTAACCAGAATACGATAATTTTTTTTGTATCAATACTAATGTTAGTCTGATGATCATGATTTTTTCAGTTCGATAGATAAGACATAAGTATAATCACTAGTTAGAAAAAAAAATCACTCTGATTATTTGTATGAACCTTCTGTCTGATGGATCAGAATGAATAATAAAAGTTTATATTCTTAATATATTAGAACTATTTCTAAGTTTGGTATAATGTAATGTTTTCAAAAAAAATACTAAATATCTTGGGGAATATAAATGTAGTGAGATAGTGTTTTGAGATAGTGTTTATGATTTCCATAACTAATGTAATGGAAAAGTAAAAAGCAAAACTTTTGACTCAACAATCTTCAACATTTTTAGAAGAATAAAACACAACACTTAAATGAAAACAATAACCCTGAAAAAACATTAGTCCTTTATTAATTTATATCTATGATGTCACGACCCGTCCCCCGGGGCCCGTATCGTGACTACCCAAAGCCCACCTTCTATAGGACAGGGGATGGAAACTTGCACTGAAGGCATATATCCCTAAACTAGAAAGGCATTGACTTTATATCTGAAAAACAAACACATCAGAGTAAACAACTGGAAGCAAAACACTAAGTAAAAACTGTATACAAATAGTGTGTCGGAAGGTAAAAAGGGGCCGAAAATACAAGCCTAACTGTAAAGTACAAGTACAACTGAAAAAGGGATAAACATCAAAAAGGTAAAGAGCTGCTCCTAAATCATCCTATGAGGTTCCTACCTGAAGGATAAGTATACATGGACTCCTCAGCACTCCACATCTGTCAGACACCTTTGTGTACCAACTCTTTGTAAGGTTCACCTCGAGGTACCATCCAGTCCTGCTGCTCTCGGCCTCCGTCAGTGTTGTCTGTCTTCTGCATCCTACAAAATGAGGTGAGGGCATAACACATGCAAGGGTGAGTATAACGATACTCAGTAGGGACCATCAGACCCTCAAGGTCCCACAAAATCCAACAAGGATAAATCACAAAGTATGAAATCAACGGATAACCATTACTTAGGTATATGCCCATACATATACCTATGTTATCGAGTAAACCATTTAAATCAGGAGGAAAACACAAAAGTTATTGACTAAGCACAACTAGGAATTTTATTCATGATGTTGAAACCACGGCTACTGTATATCTCCTCCTCTATCGAGTACAGTGGGCTTGCCGCCACAACCAAGAACTTCCCACTAACCATGGACTGCTGAGGTACTCTACATCTTGAGTAATGTGGGTCTTCCGCGCTCACACAGAGGCACTCCCCACCATGGGTTTGCGCTACAACCATGCGCTTCCCCACATAGCCTACAAAGGTACTCCTTCTATCGAGTACTGCGTTTATTCCGCTACAACCAAGTGCTCCTCCTCCGTGGGTCTGTTGCTACACCCAATCACTCCCCACTGGCCTAATCGAATCACTCTATGTTGATCGGTCAGCAGTCGTCAAGTCTTATCCAGCTACTAGGTCTCGGAAATCTGCTCGCTCGTCACCAGGAGGGTCCGTTACATGAGCTAAAAGTATATAATCTTAGTGTCTTGAAGTCCCACGTAGAAGTATCTCAATGGTCTTCCTCATCATAGGGGTCTCAACACAATAGACGTTGCGTCAATCGGACACCCGGTCTGTGAGTTATTAGTTTTTTAGTCTCAGGGGCCCGGTTTGATTCGTTTATGACCCAACTTGGCCATATCTCAACTATACCTCTAACTCCAATGGGGTATTCTCAATGGTAAAATATCTTAAAGAGATTACCAGCTCCACTAACAGTTCGTCAAACAGACGCCTGGTATCAAAGATAAGGCAAAAGTAAGTAAAGGGTCAGTTGTGGGTCCGGGTCCAGTCCGACCTGGTCGGACCAACTCGGTCCAACCCAGTCTGGGCCGACCCATCCTGGGCCGACCCAGTCAGACTCGCTCGGTCTAACCCACCCCTTTGGGTGGGTCAGCCTATTAAGTTAGGCTCGGTCCGCTGGGACGGGCCCAATAGACTGAAAGGGTGGTTCGACACAGATGCTGCCACACAGGCGGCTCGGCCCAAAGGCTAGGTTCGGTTCGGCCAGCACCGCGAGGGATGCGGCTTGGGAGGTCATTGTCTGGGAGGCTAGTGAGAAAGTTGTGCGGGGCGCGGTCAGGCCAGCTGGACACCGAGCAGGTCACGGGTACGCGGCGCAGGGCACCGCGGTAAGGGCAGCATGATGGGGTAGCGCGTCGGGGTGCGGGCAGCCGGTCGGGGGCGCCTGGCAGGCCATGGCAGTGGGCCGCAAGGGTGCCAGGAAGGGCGCTAGGGTGCTGGGCAGGCCGCGGTAGGGGTCCGCAGGGCCGCCGGGTAGCACGTCGGGGCAGTGTACTATGGTGGGGGTAGCATGCCGGGGTGCCGGGCAGGCCGCTGCAGGGGGTTGTGGGGGAGCCGGGTAGGGCGCTAAGGCGCCGGGAAGCACGCCGAGGCAGTGCACCGGGGCTCCGGGAAGGCCGCGAAAGGGGGCCGTGGGGGCGCTGAAATCTACGGAGGCCACGGGTAAGTTTCATTTGTTCTCCTCCTTCGTCGACGTCGCCTCATTTCCATGTCTTCATGGAGTCATCACAAAAAGATCAAAGGAGGGGTCGGGCCATGTTGGTTTAGCCCCCACCCTCCGCATTTAGGGTGTTTGTAATAGGTTCTCAAAAATGGAACACAACACCCCACCCGCAAAAGGTAAACATCAATGTTCATTATTTATGGAAGGAATAACATGGTACCTTAAAAGAAAACAACCCCTACTTTTTGATTTCGTCATTAAATGCTCGTCGTTTGTTGAAGGAGTCACGAAAGGTAGTCAGAGGAGACCGTCGTTCGTCGCATCCGCCGCACATCCCCAATTCTGAGCTGCATTTTTACATTGATGACGTTGCGGAAGGTTGATCAATAGGTGACTGGGGAAGAAGTAAAAGAATAAAGATTGTCGCCCTCATTCTTCGCATTCTTTAATTTCTTCGCGTTCTTCATGTTCTTCACGTTCTTCGTTGGTAGAATGGTTCTCCCAAGCTCTCCTCTTCCTCCATTCCACCAAAAGAGAAAACCAACCAAATAATAATAATAGGTTTTATATTATTTTATTTTCGGCATGAAATTCAAACGGATAAAGAAACTCCCATTAATAAATATACACATATTGGCACAATTAATTGACACGTGTGGAGGCACAATTAATTGGCACTTTCATTGGCACAATTAATTGGCACGTGTGCTGGCACAATTAATTGGCACGTGCGTTGGCACAATTAAGTACATAGACGAGTTCAAGCAGTCCTCCCTCATTAATGAGGGGGAGTGGAGATGTTTCATCCTCCACCATCAATAGGTAGGTTATGCTCGGGTGGGCCCCACCACCATAACCTCTCATGGGAGGTTACAGTGTGGTGGTCCCACCACCAACTACAATGGGGAGGTTTCCACCAACACACCCAAACCAAGGTAGCTTAAATATAAAAAAAGTGTTGCACTTTATTTTATTATTTTTTTATAAAAATTCATAAACTAACTTTTATTCCTGACTCACTTCAATCGAAGTGAAATTCTTCTTAAGTGAATACCAGTGCTGTGAGTTCAACGGTGCCCTCAGATTTCAGTTCCGTGCACCGTTTCAAAACATATACAATCTCGATCATATGTTAACTGAACATACCCGAACAAATCTTCAGAAATTGATTCTGGACACACCAGGGTACGAAATCAAGCACCGTAAATTTTTGCAGACTCGTAAAAATCCCATGTATTTAAGATAAAATCCACAAAATTTCGGGTCTTTACATTCTTTCCACCTCATGGCATTACATCCTTGTATGCTAAAACTCACACTATGGTAAAAAATGGGGATACTGAGAACGCATCGGAGCCTCCCGCTCCCATGTGCTCTCTTGGAGGTTCTCGTGATGTCAACGAACGCGCACCAGAGGTATCGACCATCCACGCAGGACCCGCTCCTATCGATCCTCAAACTCCACTGGAACCTTAGTGAATGTATCCACGTCATCGATGTCCAGCTCTCTGTGGTCGATGATGTGGGATGGGTCGTGCACATATCTCCTCACCTGAGATACGTGGAAGACGTCATGCACCCGATGCAACTGAGGTGGAAGAGCTAAGCGGTAAGCCACCTTGCCTACTCTGATGAGGACCTGGAAAGTTCTAATGAACCTTGTAGATAACTTTCCACCTCGGAAAAATCTCCGTAGACCTCATCGAGGTTAGACCCGTAGAAAAAAATGATTCCCATACTCTAACTCTAGACGTCTTTCTCTCCTATCAGCATATGACTTCTATCAGCTCTGTGCAGTCTTCATCTACTCCTGGATGATCTGCACCTTCTCTGTGGTAGCCTGTACCATCTCTGGTTCCACTAGTGCTGACTCCTTTGGGTCTGTCCAGCACATGGGTGATCTGAAAGGTTGACCATACTAGGCCTCAAAAGGTGTCATGCTGATAGTGGAGTAATAGCTATTATCTTACGCAAACTACACCAATGGTAGATGATCCTCCTAGGTACGACTGAAGTCTAGGAAACATGCACAAAGCATGTCCTCGAGGGTCTGGATGGCCTACTCAGTCTGGCAATCTGTCTAAGGATGGAAGGTAGTGCTCAAATGTAGTTGCGTCCTGAAAGCCTCCGGAAACCCCTTCCATAGCTGGGAAGTAAAACGTGTTTCATGGTCGATGACAATAGAATAATGTACTCCATGAAAACACACAATCTCTTGAACATAGAGGCATCCCAAGATCTCTACTGAACCCTACTCTCTAATCTATAGGAAGTGACCCGACATGGTGAGTTGGTCGATGATCACCCAAATCGAGTCGTGACCCCTAGATGTACATGGTAGACCAATCACAAAATCCATGGATATCCTATCCCACTTCCACTCTAGGACATCTATGAGCTGAACCATGAATTCTGGTACCCGATGCTCTACCTTCACTTGCTGACAAGTGAGGCATCGAGAGACAAACTCCGCTACTACCTTCTTCATACGAGGCCACCAGTGCTGTCATTGAAGGTCCTAGTATATCTTTACCACTTCTAGATGTACCGCTAAAGGGGAAGTGTGGAACTCTCTAAACACTTCCTCTTGAAGTGCTACTGGTACCATGGTACATCCTCTAAAGAGGATGACATGATCCCCACATTCATAAAATCCATCAGGTGCCTTCCCTGCGGATTTCTAAGCACGTCGTGTCTTAGAGTCAATGTCCCCATGCTGCGCCTCCCTGACTCGCTGAAGTAGTGGAGGAGTGACAGTAAGAGACTATAGATAAGATTCTCTATCTCTATCCACAATGGATATCTATAAGGCAGCTAACTGCTTTGTCACATCACCTAGAAGACGAATATCAGTCCTCTTGTTGAGCTAATCCACAAAAACATTCCCCTTTACAATAATATAGACCTATCTCGAAGTTATAATCCTGGAGGAACTCAAGACAACGTCACTGTGTCAGGTTCAGGTCCTTCAGAGAGAAGATATACCTGAGACTTTTGTTATCAGAGTACATGGTAAAACATTCTACCATCAGATAGTGTCACCACATCATCAAGGCGAAGACCACTGCTACTAACTCTAGGTCATGTGTAGCGTAGTTCTGTTCATGTTGTCTCAGCTAACGAGAACCCTACGCGATCACAGCTCGCTCCTGCATCAGGACACACCTGTGTTTGGTTCCTGATGTGTCGCAGTAGACTACGTACTTTACGCCTTCCTCTGGAAACATCATGATGGGGGCACTAATCAGCTTATGCCTCAGCTCCTGAGTTCTCTGCTGGCATCTCTACAACCACACAAAGGGTTTCCCCTTCTTCGTCAAGGATGATAGTGGTGGAACAACTCTGGGTAAATCTAGAATGAATCTCTGATAGTAGCCAGCCTAACCTAGGAAACTCCGTACCTCTGTCACACTCATGGGTTGCTCCCAAGAAAGTACCGCCTCGATCTTCGCTGGATCCACTGCAACTCCAACCATCGAGATGATGTTTCCAAAGAAGTACACCTCTCAGATCTAGAACTAACAATTCGAGATCTTACCATAATGATGGTTCTCTCGGAGTGTTTCCAGTACTACCCGTAAATGGTAGGCATGCTTCTCCTCAGTAGTTGGGTAAATCAGAATGTCATCGATGAAGACAATGACAAAGCGATCGAGGTAAGGCTGGAAGATCATATTCATGAGGCTCATGAACACTGCTGGGGCGTTGTTTATGCTGAAGGGCATAACCAAGAACTCGTAGTGGCCATAACGACACCTGATGTCCGTCTTCTGCACATCCTTGTCTCGAACTCTGAGTTGGTGATAGCCTGATCTGAGGTCTATATGTGAGAACCACCGAGCTCCCTTTAGCTGATCAAAGATGTCATCAATCCTCAAGAGTGGGTACTTGTTCTTCACAGTCACTTGGTTTAGGTGACGGTAGTCGACACAGAGCCTCAAGCTCCCATCCTCCATCTTGGCGAACAGAATTGTGGCTGACAAGGGTGAAACAATGGGCCCGATTAATCCCTTATCTTATAAGTTCTCCTGTTGTACCCACAGATCACGAAGCTCAACGAGAGCCATCCAATATTCTGGAGTAGATATCAGTGTCATCCCGGGGTACATGTCAATGTAGAAGTCCATCTCTCTACGAGGAGGTAATCCTGGAACATTGTTGGGGAAAACATTCGCGTACTAGTCCACCACTATAGGATAAGTCGGACTCTTCACATCAACTGATTTGAATGTAAGTCACGCCAACTGGTGTGTGATCGGGTGAACCCTCCTCAGAGTAAGTCCATCCTGCATTTGAAAATGTTATCTTCTTGCCGGTGAAGGTGAACCTGGTCCCATCCGTGTGGAAACACCACACATGGCGCCTAATAAAGTCGATCTGAGCATGGATTGTAGATAACCATTCCATACCCAAGATGACGTTGTAAGGCCTCGACGCCACTACGTGGAGATCCCATCTAAAGCTCTCGCCTCCTACAGTATGTTCACACTTCCGACACAATTGTGTAATCGTCAAGTCTACTCCCATTGAAGTCTCTAGCTATATGGATCGAGCCAACGGACCCATCAGAATCTATGAGCTCCGAATGATGGAAGTGGAAATGAAAGAGTGAATATCACATGTGTCTATAAGAACTGCACCTAAGGAGGAATAGACACAGATCGTACCTCAAATCATCTCCTGAGCACCGTGATCATAGGTCTTCAGCTAACTGAAGTTGTGCTCTCTCTTTTTAACCAACTCCCTACAATCGTGGTGGATCTACTGGTGGTGGTGGCAGTATCACCTCAAAACATCATCCACCGCCAGCTGCATGTCTAACTCCTCTGCCACGTCCGCCTCCTCCCTGCGGACCACCTCGATCAAAACTCTACCTCTGATTGGGAGGTCGTTCAAATGTCTGCTGATCATCTGTGTGGCAGGTTAGATATTCACAAGCCATATGTCCTTGTCTGTCGCATGAGTAACACTTCCCACTCCCGGCAGGTCTGTCTCCACCCCGGGTTCCTCGCACATCTGATCCCGAGTCATGCGGTTGACCACCTGTATGTCTGGTCCTCTTGGACCTCTGCAACATTTGTCTACTGCCTACAATAGAAGACTCTACTGCATTTCGGCTAGTGGTGAGTCTTGCTACTGAAGACAGCTCAGCAAGGAAACTCTCCACTAGGAGAGCTCGCTCCAACACCCCTGTCTTCTTTGGGATGCTAAGTGAGACCATCAGAGCTCTAATCTCTCGCTTGAGCCCCTGCTCGAAGGTTTGGCCACTAAAGAAAGGGTCTTTCCCATATATGTGTAGTAGCACAAGAGGTATCTGAACCTCACTGAGTACTGAGATACCTTCATGATACCCTTCTGTAGATGCAGTAGCTCTTGTATCCGCATCGCACGAAGGGTGGCTAGAAAAAACTTCTCCTGGAATAGGATATCGAAGTCTGACCAGAGTAGTGTTACCTCGTCCTGCATCTGAAGCATCAGGTTCCACCATCTACCTACTCCTGCCTAAATGAGGCTGGCAGCAAGGATCACCATGAAGTCTGCTGGTTTGCCTACTTGCCTTAAGACTCCCACCACAGCCTCCATCCATTTCTCAGCCGCTAGTGGGTCCATCGCTCCTCTAAAACTGGGTGGACTCTAGCACTGGAACTCGTGCAATGTGATCAAGCAGCATGCATCATCTACTGTTGGGGCTGGTGGCATCGGTGGCCCAACAGGAAGTGGTACCGCTGGTTCCCCCACTGGTGCCTCAACTAGACGAGGGTGTTGCACTGAGGCCTCGTCGCTCGGTGGATTGTCAATATGTATGACTCTCAGGGCTCTAACTGGTCGTCTGTGGGGAGTCATCCTGAAAGAAACAAATGAGACATAGTTAAATGATTTATACCTGGTGAGCTGACCAGGTTGAGCTGACTAAAGAAAAATATTTGAAAACATACATGAAATTAGTGTTTTCATGTACTATGTTGTAAATCAGTATTTAGGGTCCTGATGTATGGATACATCGGCCACCTACACCAACATTTGAATCCCTAAACAGAAAACTGCTCTTAGTACCCTTAACACTATTTCTTCCCAGAAAAGAAATATCAGAGTCCTAAGTTCTGTGGTAGAATTGACTCCTCTGATACCAATTTGTCACGACCTGTCCCTCGGGGCACATATAGTGACTACCCTAAGCCCACCTTCCATAGGCCAGGGGCTGGTGACTACCACCAAAGGTGTATATCCCTAAAATGGGACGGCATTGTCTTTATATCTGAAAAAACACATCAGAGTGCACAACTGGAAGAAAAACACCAATTAAAAACTGTATAAAAAGAGTGTGCTAGAAAGTAAAAAGGGGATGGAAATACAATCCCAACTGTAATGTAAAAGTATGACTGAAAAAGGGAAAAACAACAAAATGGTGAAGAGCAGCTCCTGGATCATCCTCTAGGGTTCCTACCTGAAGGGAAGGTACAAATGGCCACCTCAGCCCTCCACATTCATCAGACTCCTCTGTGTACTGACTCGTTGTAAGGTCCACCTAAGGGTACCGTCCTGTCCCGGTGCTCTCGGCCTCCATCAGCGATGTCTATCATCTGCATCGAACATAACGAGGTGTGGGCATGTCCCGTGCAGGGTGAGTATAATGAAACTCAGTAGGGAACCTGATACCCCCAAGGTCTCACAAAATCCAAAAACGATAAACCAAAAAGTGTGAAATCAACGGATAACGATTACTTAGGTATATGCCCATACATATACCTAAGTTATCTAGTAACCCATCTCAATCATGTGGAAAACACAAAAGTAATTGACTCTTCTCAACCAGGATTTTTATTCACGATGTCGAAAACACAGCTGCTGGAGAACTCCTCCTCTATCGAGTACATTGGGCCTGCCGAAACAACCAAGCTCTTCTTACTAACCTTAGACTATTGAGGTACTCCACCTGTCGAGTATTGTGGGTCTTCTGCGCTCACACAGAGGCACTCCCCACCATGGGTCTACCGCTACAACCAAGAACTCTCCCTCATATCATACTGAGGTACTCCTTCGGTCAAGTACTTTAGGTCTGCCACTACAAACAAGTGTTCCTTTGTCGTGAGTCTACTGATACAACCAAGCCCTCCCCACTGGGCCATCTGAATCACTCCGAGTTGATCGGTCAACAGACGTCAAGTCCCAACCAACTACTAGGACTCTAAAATTTGCTCACTCATCACCAGGAGGATCCGCTCCATGAGATACAAGTTGATACTTCAAGTGTCTTGATGTATCTCAAAGGTCTTCCTCATCATAGGTGTGTCAATACAACATACGGGGCGTCAATTAGACGCCTGGTCTATGATTTATTAGCCTTTTTGTCCCAGGGCCCGGTTGGATTCGTGTATGAATCAACCCGACCATATCTCAACTATAAATCTAACTCTAGTGGGGTATTCTCAAAGGGACCATCTCTCAACGAGATTACTAGTGCCACTGACGGTTCATCAAACAGACGTCTAGTGTCAATGATATGGCCAAAGTAAGAAAAGGATCGGTAGTGGGTCCAGGTTTGGTCCAACCTGGTCGGACGGACTCAGTCTATCCCAGTCTGGGCTGACTCAGCATAGGTCGACCCGATAAGGCTCCCTGGGTCTGACCTGGCCCGTTGGGCGGGTCAGACCGTTACGTTTGGCCCGGTTCGCTTGGCCCGACCCAGTGGACAGAAAGGGCGGTTCGACCCGGATGCCGCTACACAGGATGCTTGGCTCAAAGGTCCGGGCCGGTTCGACCAGTGCATCGAGGGATGCGGCTAGGGAGTTCGGCGACCGAGAGGCCAGCGGGCAAGTCGTGCAGGATGTGGGCAGGCTGGTGGGACACTGTGCAGGTCACGAGTGCAACAAGCGGGGCGTCGGGGCAAGGGCATCACGTTAGGGCACGGGCAACACACCGGGGGGCTGGGCATGCCATTGTAGGGGGCCACAGGTGCACCAGGAAGGGCGTCGCGGTGCCGAGTAGTGTGCCTGGGCAAGGTGCGTGTAGTGCGCTATGGCGTTGGGTAGGTCGCGGTAGGGGGCCAGGGGGGTGCAAGGCAGCGCGCAGGGGCAGAGGGCAGCGTGCCGGGGCAGCACAATGGGGTGCCGAGCAGGCCATGACAGGGGGCCACGAGGGGGGCCATGATCCGTAGAGGCTCCGGGGAGCACAACCTTTGCTCTATGTCTTCTTCGTTGTCGCCTCATTTCCATGCCTCCGTGGAGTCATCATAAAAAGATCAACGGAGGGTTCAGACCATGTTGGTTTGGCCCGCACCGTCCGCGTTTAGGGTAGTAGCAATAGGTTCTCATGAACGGAACACAACACTTCACCCACAAAAGGTAAAAATCACCATTCTTCATTTAAGGGAGGAAGAACATGGTACTTTAAATGAAACAACCCCTACCTTTTTATTCGTCTCTCAGCGCTCGTTGTTTGTTGATGGAGTCGTGAAAGGTAGTCGGAGGAGATCGTTGTTCGTCACATCCACCACACATCCTCAATTTCTAGCTGTGTTGGTTCATTGACAAATTTGCGGAGGGTTGATCGGTACATGACCGGAGAAGAAGTCGAAGAAGAGAGTGTGTCGCTGATGGTCTTCGCGTTCTTCACGTTCTTTGTTGGGAGACTGGTTCTCCCTAACTCTCATCTTCCTCTATTTCACTGAAAGAGAATACTAACCAAATACTAATACTAGGTTTTCTATTATTTTATTGTTGGAATGCAATTTTAACGGAGAAAAAAACTTCTCTTAATAAATTTACACGTGTTGGAACAATTAATTATCACGTGCAGTGGAATAATTAATTGGCACGTGTGTTGGCACAATTAATTGGCATGTGCGCTGGTATAATTATCTGGAACATGCGTTGACACAATTAATTGCATAGATGAGGTCAAGGGGTCCTCCCACATTAATTAGGGGGAGTGGAGAGGTTTCATCCTCCACCATAAATAGAGAGGTTATACTCTGGTGGGCCCCACCACCAAAACCTCTCATGGGAGGTTAGGGTGTGGCAGTACTACCACCAACTCCCAAGGGGAGGTTTCAACCCACACACCCAACACATGGTAGCTTAAAAATACAATAAAGTGTTGTACTTTATTTTATTATTTTTTTTATAAAAAGTCAAAAACTAAATTTTATTCCTGACTCACTGATGTCGAAGTGAAAGTCTTCTTAATTGAATATCAATGATGTGAGTTCAATGGTGCCCTCATATTTCAGTTCCGAGCACTGGTTCAAAAGTTATAAAATTCTACTCGTACGTTAACTGAACGTACCCAAAAGAAACATTATAAATTGATTCCGAACACACCGGGCCTCAGAATCAAGCACCATAAATTTTTGCAGACTAGTAAAAATCCCATTCATTTATTAAACAATATTCCATGGAATTCTGGGTCTTTACATATGAAGAAATATTTTATATCTTAACTCACCCTATGTTTATGAATTTTTTATTCCTATTGAAATTATAGATTAATACTTTGAATTCCACTTTTATGAAGGTAAATCTCTTTAAAGATATACTTTTAAAAATATCTAAAGGAATTAAACTATTATATACATGAAAACCTAACACAATTTTAAGAATTCCCCCTAATAAAATATTAATAAAAATTATCCCCCATTTTGATTTATAAAAAAACCCGTAAATAATATCACCCAAAATGTTATAAATAAGTAATATATGAAAAAAACTATGTGAATAAAATATTTAACCAAGAATTAAAAAAAATAACATGCAACAAAAAAATCATCAGAAATTCATAAATAATGTATTTTGATAAAAAAATATTCATATTCAATATTCATTAAAAATATTGTAAAATATTCCATCAAGAGTTCAAATGAAAATATTCATTCGTTCTTCATTAGTATTTTTAAAATTACCTCCATTAACTTATATTCATCATAATCCTTCTAATCTTTTAAAACTGATGAATAATGATTCAGAATCTAGTATTTAATTATTATTTGATTCCAAAATTCTAAATATATTCATTCAACATCCTCAATGATCTTTTAAATTTCTTCCATAATAAGTAAAATCACATCTTCACAAGTTCTAATTCTGTTGTTATCTATCTCTATAGTTTGAAAATTTCCTTTCAAAATATTTACTTCCTCGTTATGATCATCAGTCGTATATATAAATTCTTTAAGAAATGACACTTAGTCAAAAACATCTATAGAGTACATCTCAAAGGACTCATATATTTCTTTATAAATTTTCCTACCTCCAAAAATTGATCATCATGATCATTGAGTTCATTTTAGAATTGAATTTTCCATTTGACCATTTAATTTCAGTATGTTTTCTATGCCTTGGTATTTTCTTTCACACCTTTATAGTCTACCTCAATGTTAAAAAATGATACTATTAAAAAATTCTGAGACTCTAATTTTTCATCTATAATATTATGAATGATTTTACACCATAACTATATATTTGGAAGATATTGAATGAAATATCCTAACCTTTTCAATGTTTTTTATAAGTACTAAAAACCTTTTAGAGCAGGAAATACTTATATATTCAGTGATTGTGAGAAAACATTTGAAGCATTTTTTCTAGAAGATCTAACATCATGTTTTTCATTCATCTCAAATTTCTCTTTTCCAATAAAAGTAACATTTTATTCTTATGATACTTTTATAATATCCACTTTTTAATTTTATTCAATATTTTCTGAAAATTCAATTTGGGATTTTTATCTTTTTGTTCTAAATTTTAGTTTGAACTTACTTCCTCAAATGAAGATGATTTTTCTACTCTCAATTTATCTATGTTTGGATACTTATGTAACTGAGAAGGTAATGAGGTATAATATGGTTATTACTTATATGTTTATTCTATTTTTTCATTTCATCTAACTTTCTTTCATCTTCACAAAATTCTCCTTCTTAACCCCCTCTTTTTATTTCTCTTCTTCTAACACTTCTTCTCCATACTCTGATGTTTTTCTTCTTCTTTCAATTATTCACCCTCAAGTTCTTTCTCTATTTGTTTGATGTTTATGATAAAACCCTTAAAAATGTTTTTTTAAATTAATTTTTTTTCTAATTAAAATTATTTTCATCATTATGCAGAACCGATTCTTAAAAAATCCCTTTCCATTTTACATTTTTATCCACTAAAGGTAATAATGTATTCAACCCTTATGTTTCAAATAATTCTATTCCTGCATCTTTATTTTATTGGTCAGTATGAGGGAATTTTATTGAATGAAGTTATAATATAACCACTAATAATAGCGATGCTGATAACACTGTATTTTCAAAACTTCTTTCTATATCCTTTAGAAATTTATCTAATACTTTTCCTATATCAACTATTTCTTCTATATTAATTTAAATAATCTCCATTTCTACTTTTAAATTATAATTACTCATCCCTTGAAACCCCAAATTCTACATCCGTGTCTTTCTTTTTATACTTTCGAACTTTGAACTTCTTTAATTATTTATCTTACATTATCTTTTATTTCTTATTATTTTTAGAAGATAACAGGAATCTTCTCATATTTTCTTTAAAAACATATACATCCTTTTTTAGATATGCTTCATACGTATCTACATCTTATTTTTAGAGAAAATATTTCAAATTTGATTCACAAACTATTTTCATCCTTGAAAGTTTTTCTTCACTAATAAATAAAATCTTTTCTCTAATTTGATAATTATTATTTTCAATATTTACAACATCTATAAAATTCATAATACATTTATTTATAAACAAATAAAACATTATGATCTTTAAATTTATTGGTAATTTCTTAATTTCATCCACCTTAATGAACACAACCTTTACTAGATTTATTTCCCTAAAATAAGTAAAATAATAAAAAATTATTATATCTAAAAATATTAGAGTATCTCTCTCATACTTTCTCAGTATGAGACAACCTGACATACACAATGTGATAACTCTTGAATTTGGTGAAAAGTATGAAACAATTATAAAATTAATATAAGATAGAAAAAGAGATGGCTTAGCCATGGATTTTACAAATGTTCCAATGGTATTAGGTAAATAATGAGTTGGTAGATATGCTTCATCCAAATAAGGTAAAACCTATAAATATTCAACATGTTTTATAAAATATTATACTTTGTAGAGAATAGTTTAAAAGTCACCTCATCCTTAACAACTTCTGATAAAAATTAAACTGAATCCTAAAATTCCGTTTCAATTTTAGGGAAATATAAGTCAAAGTACATATTTAGTTTTCCCTAAATATTTTCTCTTATCCTTGAAAACTAATGATCGTTATAATAATTTAATATTACTTTTCATACCATTTTCTTTCAATAACCATTTTTTTGAAGACATCCCTATTTGTGAAATATTACACCGTGTCTGTCGTACTAAGAGTGGTATCTATGGTCGAACGAATTGCAAACAATTGTAAAAATAAATACAATGGTGGTGAGAGTTAGTATTATAATCTCTAAAATTATATGTGGAAGACAGGGATACCCACCTCTATATAGGCATAATAAGTGATGATTTATATTCCAAAAAAATTTCAATGAATCAGATTAAAACTCTTTATTTGGAAGTACTGATTTCATCAAAAAAAGTCATAAAGGTATATTTGAACCCCCTATGTTTTTAGGAAAACCTATTATCCAAGTGCCAGCCATTATTATTAGAAATAAAATTAATGATTGATAATAAAAACAATGTATTAAAATTTGAATAATTTCCTCAAAATTAAATATAAACTATATAAATAAATTAGTTAAAAATATTAAATAAAAATACCTTTTAAGCTACAATAGTTTCATAAATATTAGTTCCCTTTTACTATTGGTTTTTATAATTGAAACATAATACGATAAAATTAGGAGTAAAATTATTGATCGAAATGTTTTTTAACAAATGTTGAGTTCGAAAATATTTTAGTTAAAAAAATATACTTATAATAAATAATTATATAGAAATTTTTTAAAAAAAATTTGAGTCTAGAATATTTTATAATAGTATTTTATTCTAGAAAAAATATTAAATCTAAAGAATAATTTATCAAAATTCCATATCTAGAGATTTTTATACGAAAAACTCACTCGGAAATAAAATAATTATAAAACTTTCTTGGTCCAAAAAAGTAAATATGAAAACTAAACAACTTTCGAGAAAACATAAAATTTTTCAAAACAAAATTCTATAGAAAACTAAATGTTTTAAAAATACTAAAATTTTTAGGGAAACAAAAACATATGTACTATCTCTAATAAGTGGACATAATTATTCTATGAATATTGGTAAACAAAAAATAGATTTGAAAAATTACTTATCATTAATAATTTCAATGTTCAATCAAATATATTCAACTCAATCGGGACTTAGGAGTTTTGTAAAAATGACAAAATGTTGTTCTTTTGTTCAGATGAATTTTAAAATTTTATATCCTTTACGTGTGTCATCACAATGGATTTGATGTCTCATCTCTTTGTGGTTATCATGTGAGTGATGTTCTAGGATTTTAATTAATGAAATGGAACTTGTGTTATCACATAATATTTTAGTTTTAGTAAAACTCATTCTATAGTTAGTGAATGTATGTTGCATCCAAAAAACATGATCACAACAACTTCCAGCTTCCATATATTCATATTTAATAGTTTAAAGATCTATTGAGTGTTTTTTCTTACAAGACAATTAATCTAAATCTTCTCTAAATAAATGATATTTTCCATATTTTATTTTACAATCCATTATACATCAACCAATTTTTTCATCAGAAACACTTTCTAACTCAAAATCACATCCAGAAAATAACGTCATTTCCAAATCCCTTTTCCCCTAAAGGTAATGAAACATTAATTTAACATCTTTAATATGGGAGGCCTTTGGATTGGGTTGATATCTAGTACATAAGTATGATGAAAACGTTAAATCCTGATTCATAGATATCAAGTAAAGTAAACTTTCTCTCATACCTCTATAAGTATTCTAATAAAATAGTTTCCTTACTTTATGAAGATCTAAAGTATTCAAGGATTTGATAAGAGTAATTATAATTTTAGTAATTTCATACATGAATTTTATAATAATATCTTTAATATACTTATATTGAGATATAAATGTTCATTCTTGTTTTAATGAAATTTGAATACGTTGCATGTATCTAAAATAACACATCATACTCATTAAAAACTCAGATATCATAAGATTTGAAAATGAATTGGTTTAAGAATCATGATATGAAACAAAATATAATATCATAAATATATATTTTTACAATATTAATATTTTTATTAAATTATTTTATAATTTTTTTGGATCCGTAACTCCCTTAAAAAATTGTTTTTGTAACAAAAATCAACATAGCATATCATACTAAGACGTAAGTATTGTTTATGTCTATAAAGATCTTCGGTGAGTTTTTAAACATATTTTAGTCGTTTTTTATTCTTAATAATTGAATTATTTTCTATAAAAAACATCCCCATAAACATATCCATTATGGAAGGTACACTTGACATCCATTAGAAAATGTTTTGAATTTCAAAATGATTCCTAAACTATAAGTATATGAATACATTCAAGTCTTACAACCAGAGAATAATTCTCATCATAGTATATTACTTACACTTATTGATAACTCTATATTTTTTATTAAATTTATCGAATTTTAATCACATTTGTTCCTAAAAAATTCCATTTTACTCCAATAATATAAGTTTCATTAGGTCGTTCATCTAACGTCCAATATTTATTCTATTCAAATTCATTGAGTTTATCATGCATATATTTTATCCATTCCTCATATCCTAAATCTTAATTACTATTTTTCGTTCCATATTACTATAATAAATTTAATGTTCAAAATCATATCTTAGTGAACATCTAGGTCAAATTCATTGATCAACATCACCAATGATATTTTCACTAGTATGATTCCTAAGAAATAATTTATTTCTTGTATTTGTAAAACTTTTTTATTCATTAATTGGTTTAAAATAATCATTTGTTATAACATCAAAAACATATTCATCTGTTTTTGTCTCATGAAAAGGCCATAATATCATACGTAAGAAATCATTTTTAGAAATAACATCAAAGGATGTTGGTTTGGGTTGTTTGAAATAAAATTGATCTGTTTCATCAAAAATAACATGAAATATTTACATAAAAGTACATTTATTTTTATTAAAAACTATCTAAGCCTTACTAGCTGGGGAATTACCATAAAATATTACTTCATTAGATTTTGTATATTTTTTCTGTAAATTATCTTTAGTATTCATGATGATTATTTGTCATCCAATAACCTTGAAGTATAAATATTTTTGGTTTTCTTCATGTCCATAAATAATATTGAGTTTCATTAATAAAAGGTCTAATTAAAACTCAATTTATTAAATAATATTAAATGCTAACTATATTAGACAAAAAATGATTAGTGTATAAGGATTAGAATGGCCCCCCAATCTCCGGGTCTCCACTCTCTTCTATGATAGGGTTTTTCCCAAGGCCGCCACCACCGCTCGGTGAAGGTCCTCCAGCACTTATTATCTACTTTAATTGTTCCCCTTTTCTCCTCCAAGCCTCATTTTCTCTCTCTCTCAGGGAATAGGGTTCTTCTTCCCATCGCCTTTGGATTCTCCGTGTTTCTTCCTCTTTGTTACTGTTTTTTGCTTTCTCTTCGGTGAAGGCACTTCGGTCTTCCTCAAATCGATAATGTTTTCTTCGGTCTACCTGGAATCGATGGAATCTTCTTCAGTCTCTCTCGAATCAGTGACATCATCTTCTGTCTTCTTCGTATTGATGACATCTACTACATAGGTTTCCTATATTCTACTTTGATGGTCCTAGATTTTTCTACCACATTGGCGGTGCCTTTGTTCAGAGTCGTCGATTGCTTGAACCATTTCTCTAACCTTACTTTCCGCTGCTCCAATCCAGGTCGGATCTAGAGTGGGGGTTACAACGGGGTTTTGGGATGTGTGGTTCGACGACCGTAAATGTTCTTCCTTGATGTTGTATTTGGTATTTTGGTTTTCTTCCCCATGCTATCAATGAAGCTACTCCTCGGTGATGATGGTCTCCGATGGTTTCTTTCAATGGTGATGATGAGGGACTATGGTGGTATAACAATCTTACTTCAGTGTCGATGTGTGCGTCTTGAGGCGACGGTGATGGCGATGTGATGATGGTTTAAAGATTTTTTATTTCCAAATTTTGAAACAGTTCTTTCGGTGGCGGTATTGTTGAGGCTATACGGGGATTGCATGTTGGTATCTTTTGAATTTTAAAACAGGTTGCATCCGACAGTCAAGGCATGGTGAATAGTTGTGTTTTTAATTTTGAAATTTTTCTCTCTAATTCGTGTTTTATGAGGTTTTTTCTTATGCTTAATGAATGTTCTGTAGGTTCCCACATACCCTTTAAGTAGATTTTCAATAAAATTTAGAAAAAGATTGTGGGGGGTCTAAGTATTTATTGATCATGGTTCTAGTAATCTCATAAAAAACAATATTTCTGCTTTCTACATCACCAATTTTTTGAGAAGTTTTTAGTTCCTAAAGATTATTTTCAATAAATTTATTACTAAAAAATATTTCAATATCAAAATTTACTAATTATACACCATGATCACTATAAAAATATTTTAAGTAGATTTATTTTCAAATTTTTAACTCTAGATACTAACTTTTTAAAATAACCTAATGTCTTGAGATTTTACTACAAGATAATAGACAATCTGTATCTAGTGTAATCATTAAGTAAGACATATACATAGTATTTTACAAAATTACATCCTATTTGTGTATGAATAAATAAATCCAAGTTCACTAAATTTGAAGCATCATAAGATTAGATTTTACTAATTGATTCAAAACTTGACTTATGATTTATACCAAATTGACAAGGATAACAAAATTTAGAAGCATCAAACCTATGTTCTGAAAAATCCTTTAAAACTTTGTTCTTAGATACATATATAATATTTTAAGGATATATTTTTTGATATTCTAATCCATAACATTATTTATCTTACTTTTCACTAATTAAATGTTAGTCTTGGATCCTAATGTCTTCTATGTTTATGGTGTAATCATTCTCATGTCTATTGGAAGAAATAATAAATTCATATTTTGAACTAGGAATAATAAATTTTTCATTCATGAAAATAAAAAGATAACTCTCATCAAATAATTTACTCATTATTATAATATTTTTCCAATGTGCAACAACAAATAAATCATTATAAATTAATGAATTTTCAATGATAATTACGTTACCTATACTAATGATTTCTCCTTAATCATTATCTCCAAAAATTACTTTTCCACCTTTTATCTAGATAAATTTTTTAATTAAATGATTTTCCCAGTAATATGTCTGGATAAATCACTATCTATGCACCCAAAATTTATATTATTGGTACATTATTTATTATCCAAAAAATAAAGGAATTTTTTTAGAAACCAATATGTCTTTGGTATATTATTATAAAAAAAGATTTTTGTTAAACCAATTTATCCGAAATTAGTATGTCGAGATCGTTTTATTTCATTATAAAAGTAATATTTATGAAAACATAAAGAAAAAATATTATTAAAGGAAAAAATATTTTTTACTATCCAAATCGTTGATATTTTTTGTCAAATAGATCACTTTGTGGAATAAATAGTTATTACTAAGAAGTGTTTTATTATTAGTAAACCTATTCTAGTAATAGCAACACTAAGTATAATTTTTTTATACATCTTATCAATGTTTTTATTTTTGTATTTAAACATATATTATAGTTACTTAAAACTAGATATTTATAATTTTCATTTTGTAATTAATTTTTTCTCATCATTAGTAGTTTTTTTTTATCTATGTTTTACAAAATAATTTTGTAAATTATTTTTCTCATAAATAGAATTTTCATTTTCTTTAGAAATAAAATATTTTTCAAAATTAGTTTTATCAAGATCATTAGTGGGATATGATATTCCCATAGTAAAAATAGAATTCCTTGAAATAGTCTTAACAAGTATTGCATTGGTGTTTTCATTTTTTAATAAAATTTACAACATTTGTTTTCAAAAGGATTATCAAAAAAAGATTCTTTTTTATAACTAGGTAATGTGTTATCCTCAATAAATGTGGAAGATTATTTCTTTGAGGAATTTGATTTATTTTCAAAATTATTATCATGATAATTTGTATTAAGATTGTTATGGGTAAAGGATTTATCAGTTTGTAACATTTCAATTATAAAATTATTAACCTTTAAAATTTATTGAAATAATCCAATGATCCTACATCCTGAACATTCAGAATATAAAGAATTGTCTAACGAAATATATCCTCTAACTTCACTCCAAGTGTTAGAATATTTTATAATGTTATTATTCTTAAAATTATATTACATCATTTAAATTATTTTTTAAACTATTTCATTAATATATTTTCTTTTTGACCTTTTTATTATCATGTATGATGTTTCCTAGATTCTTACATTCATAAAAAATAACCTCATTAGTATTTTTCTTGTCAATAATTTCATAATGACATTTATTTAATCAATACTATAAAACTTCCTTTCCCATGATTATATTAGTTCTTATAAAATGATTCACTAATTAATTTCTAGTAAGTTAATATTAAATTGAATTTGACTCAACAATCAAATTATTTTTCTATAATTATTTAATAATATTTTTAGTGGTATGAACTTTATCATGAACCATAAAAGTTGAAGCAAAAGCTACACCACCATTAATATTTTTCCTATATTGAGCATATATTTTAAATATACATTAATTTTTCATTAGATTACCAATAATATCTTCTAATGAATTATTAATTATCATATTCATATCATCCAAGGCTATCCTTTTGCATTCCAATTCATTCAATTTGATAACTATTATATTTTCAACCAAATTATTGATTGTAATATCATTTTCACCAAAATAATGAAAACTATTGACAATAGTCATAAATATTTGATGCATGTTTTCTAATGATTACCTTGGTAAGAAATCAAGAGATTGGTAGTCTAATATCATCCTAGATCATCTAGTCTCAATGACTTTAGAATTTACAATGTGAGTTACATCTAACATTTTAGATATTCTATTAGTATCTTTACATAAATAAATTTCACTATATTCATTATAGTGGAAGAGAATTGAGTATTACATATTATATAATTCAATTGATATTATTTTTCTTATTGATGATTGAAATTAGTGACTTACTTTTCAGTTATCTTTTATTTGTTGGTAATCAATACAATGTTATCAACTATAGTATTTAAAACAAATTTTTTCATCATCTCTCTCCAATAGTCATAATCAATACAAAAAAATATTGGTGGATAAATTGAAATTTTTATTTTATAATTTTACAACTTTAAGAACTTCCATATTAATAACAATTGGAAAACATTTTCAAAAAACATTTTATTGTAAAAAAATTTAAACAAGTAGTTAATAAAAAACTTAATATGTTTTTAGCTGATATAATAAGTAAATACTTGGTAAGTAAAATTAGTATGACATTATCTCATACTAATTGGTGGATCTGAAGATTTTAAAATGGATACATGTGAAGGAGGAGTGAATTATAGTTTAAAAAATTAATCTAAAACAAATCACAAAACATCTTTATTGTAAAATAATAGCACTCAGACTTATTTTGATGAGATGAGTTTTAGAATAATATTTATTAATTTTTGATTAAATTATATAATTTTTATCAATATCAATTTCAAAATGATATATTTTTTTATAGTGGCCCAGGATTAACCTATATTTTTATTATGTCATTTTAGATGAATATTCAGAATAATACAAAAATACATGACTGAGAACCGTAATAGTATAGAGTCCTTAGAAACATGAAAAAGAATCATCTAAATTGGTAAAATATCTTCAACATTGCCATTAAAAATATTTCCCTTTATTACTCAATCTTAAAAACATTATTTTTAACCTACGGGATGAAAATGTAATAAAGGGTTGAGATCAAATACTCTGTAACGGTAGATAAAATAAATTCATAAGAATAACATGAACATAAGGGTATGATAACTTTAGTATTACATTTGAAGATCATACCCCACATAAAAGATCATAATCATGAAACATGGCATGAATATTGGAAATTCATAAGACATGAATCATAAAACATTCAGGAACATGAACCACATGAGCATATCAAAGGAATAATACCTAGAAGTTATGGAAGATACCTAAACATGTAACATCATTTCTTATATGTCATGGATTATTTCCAAAAACATATTAGGGAACTTCATGGGGACTACACCTATAGGGAGGGACATACAACCATCCCTAGTCCCAATCTATTCATTATAAAGAATGGGGTTTCCACATCTTCATATAGTTTTTCAGGTTTCAACGTACTCTCATAGTGAATCAGGTTTCCATATCTTCCAATAGTAGATTAGGACATACCTATTTCCCATTTTGGATCAGGTTAAACTTTTTTCCCATTTAGGATAAATATAATTGACTTGTTTCCCATAATTATTTCATTAGATATAATTCTTTACCGAATGAATTGGAAGGAGTTATAGGTCACACCCATCACATAATAAATTCATATAAACATGTGACATAAGATAATAAAACTTTTATCATCTCATGAACCAATAAAAGGAACGAGTTCTATAAATAGCATATAATAACATAAGAAATTAGATTATTATCATAAAAATTTCGTCATTTCTATACCTATGGAAAAGTGATAAGTCTCATTTTCATCTAATAATGACCCATGAAAAGAAGGGGGTTTTAAAATCATATACCCTATAGAAGAGAAAACAATGTCTTAAATTTTATTCCTTAAAAATATAAAATATTCAAGAAAAAATATGAGATGTATTCTAGGATCATCAATCCAGTAAATCACAAACTATAACAATCTATATTATCTTTAATGGATAACTACTTATAAAGATCACATGGACCCTTTCTTATGAAAAATATCCTTTATTTAAAATTCCTTTTTATAAATACTTTTTTAAAATCCTTTTCTTATAAATAATTCTTTATAATTTCATTAAAAACATTTATTGAAAAAAAATATTATCAAAATTGGACATTATATAAAGCATTTTGGAAACAGTTTTCTGGAAAATTAAAACCGAAAACATATAAAGGATGTATGAAGCTATTTTGAAAACCTTTTTTTAAATAAATTGACCACATAAAAAAGAAGGATTGAAATAATTTAAAAAAAAATTCCTAGAAAATTTCTTTGAAAACATATTAGTAAAGATTTAATTTAAAGAAATAATTTCCTTCAAAAATGATATTTTGAAAAAAAATAAAGGAATCATTGGAAATAATTTTAATAATAAGATAATTTTGGAAACCATTTTTTTGAAAACCACATTAAAATAAAAAAAATACAGAATATTTTGGAAGAATTTTCTATAAAGAAAAACATGTAAACATAGAAAGTAGTCTTTATATAAATGATGACCATGATGAAAGGTAATTTAAATCTTTCTAAACATTTGGTATGCATCGTAAAAATACTAGAAAAATACCCATATTAGAAAATGACCAAAAATACTTTTAATTTTTTTAAAAAAATTTAAAAATATGTGTAAAATTTCCATTTTAAAATAGTATGATAATATTAAATCCTTTTTAAAAACAAATTTAAAAAATAGGTTTTGAAAGATCCCATATTTCTGAATGAAATGAGAAATAATGTAAAATTTTCATAAAAAATCTTAATTATCTTGAGTACCAATGGTTTTAAATATTGTACCCTTGGAAGGATATGACATAAATAACCATAAGAGAATAAAAATCATGATAATTATTAAGATATGGATTATAATATTTTATCAATGGTAGTATAGTCATAAACAAACCCGATAGACGATGAGATTAACACAATAAACTATTACCACTTTGGTAACATTGAATCAGGACCCAAATAAGAGAATAACATTACATAAAAATAATAATATCATGAAAATAATAAAATTAGTTATAGAAGATGTCAATGGTAGTAAATAAAACTCATATAAAAATATAGTTGCATAACATGGTATGTGTGTCAAAGAAAATACATCGAGAGAAAAGTACATTACTAATTTGGTAATTTTTGAACCAAAAACACTAGGGAATAAATATCATAAAATGGATATGTAAATACCTATGATTATAATTATGAAAATAATTTAATAAATTCTCATTCAATCTATATAGTAAGAAAATTAAATGAGTGGTGAATAAGGTATGTATCTCCATGATATAAAAACTATGATGAGAAAACCCATAATACTTCAGTATCATTTGAATCATGATCCATGTGAAAGAATAAAAAATAATTAAAAAATGAAATATCATTTAATAAAGGATATTAATGATAAAACATTTCATAGGGTATTATATAAACCATTAAAAATAATTGAGTGGGGAATAGAGAATGTATCTCAAAAAAATAAAAACTGACATAAAATTCCATTACCTTAAGTCATGACATTATTTGTAGATGTTCAAATATCATGTATAATACAAAAAATATTATTATAAATATATAAATGAACCATATTATAATATTTAATACCATATATTATTTTATTATTACTTGATATTAATAATTTATTAATAAATCAATGTTAATGTTACAATTCAGTTAATAACATCTTTGATTTTCATATGTGTTTTGGCTTGTTTTTTAGATCATCATAAATTAAATTTTTTATAATTATTTAAAAATTTTAAATCATGATTTATGTATCATATACATTCATTTTAATACAATTTATAATAATCTATAAATATATATATGTATGAAATGGAATACATCCTTTATGGAGATGGTAGGTCGTACATATGAATCAATATTGTTTATATTTATAAATATTTTTTAAAGAAAAAAAAGTAATATACTATATATATATATATATATATTATCATTCTAATATAATTATTATTTCATATATATCATATTTTTTTCTAAACACATACATAATGAGTTCCGTGTAAATTGTGAACAAATCCCATTTATTTGTGGAGGTAGTGGTCCACAATTCCACAAATGTAGTTATCATATTTACAAAAAATGAAAAGCAAGAAGGTATGGTATATTTAATAATTATAGAATAGTAATTAAATAATAAATTTCATATATATAATATATAAATATATTGTCAATCATAATTCAAAACCATGATACGTAGTATAAAAAAAAGAGCAAAATCATTTCGTGAGGCGGTAGTTCGCCGTACACAAGAAAGGTATGTTTGTCTCCCATTAGATGGAAGTATTTGTAAATGTTAGAAAAAACCATAGAATAAAAATTATTAGTATATCAAGGATAATTAATATATTATTTAATTATTTAATAATAAAATTTTATGGGTCAGATAGTTAAAATTAATCAAAGGATCTTGAGGAAGGATGTTACCTCATCTTTGGGTAACTCCTCTTAGTTTGCACCAAAGGAATTCCTTGGTTGGATTTCTTCCAAAATAGAGGCTTAAAAAATTAAGTAATGGTATTTTGGATCTTATTATATTATATTTTGGGTGGGAAAAGGTCTTGATATGAGTGAAGAAGTGAGAGGAGTGGGTGCCTTCTAATAATGGAGCATGAATGGCATTCTTGTAAATTTTGGAATAGGGAATTCCATGAACATTTTTAAAATAAAAAATGAATACAATAATGTTAGTTATAAAATAAAAGGGATTATAGGGTCTAAATATGTTCTTAAAATGTATTTTGGATATGTTTTAATGTAATCTGTCTCTTAAGTGTAAGGTTTAGTCCCTTATTAAGATAATTTTCCTATTAATTGTTATAAAAAACATTAATTACTTTCACTAATATTTTTTCATGAAATAAGTTTTACTTATTATAAAATATATATTATTCTAATTCCAAATATCAAAGTAAATTTTAAAAATTTATATCACAGAAGTGGTAGAAATGAATTCAAATTTAATCCCAGAGATAAGACAACAAAGCATATTTTAAAAGTAAAAATGTTCAAAAGTTTGGTATGTTTTATATCCAATTTGTTATTGAAATTTATTAAAATTAACTAGATTTTATTAATTCATATAAAAATTATATAATAAATATTTATAACCAATAAATAATAAAATTTAACACTATATATAAATTATATGAATAAAATTATAATTAAAATACATTATTTTTTTAATATTCATCAAAAAAGAAAAGATTATAGAAAAATATCAAAAAATAACCCAAACAAAATTATGGTGTTTCTCTTTAAAAAATGAATTCTTTTTATACATATAAATTTATAATGGTTACAAAAATAGGATTTCAAATAGGTTCACCATTAATAGGTGGGAAAACAATCTTTAAAAAATATAGGTTTTATGCATAAAATTGGGTTTGTTCTTATCTTATACCTATAAAATATATTATATGAAGGTAAAAAAATATTAATTAATATATAAAATATTTATTTCATTAATATAGTTTTCTCATTATTACTATTGTAATTTATTATGACAACACATGTTTGGGAGTATAAAAACATTTCCATTTTATTGAACCAGTTTATATTTTCCTCTCTAATTAGTAAGCCATGAATTCATAGTTAAATTTTATAGAACATATGTTTTCATAAGTAAGTTAATTCTATTCATATACAATAATTTAATAGGTAGGTAATATCTTATTATACTAGATGATAATGTTTTATTTAAAAAAGCATTCGACAAAACTCATTTTTTACAAAAAGCTCTTAGTGGGACTCTGTATTTTGTGTACAGGAAGAACATAGTGTTTCATATAACACATTCTAATATAAGTGTTTCTTGTTGCACAACCTTGATTGTGTGTTCTGTATAATACAAAATGATGTTAGTTCCTTCGTATAAAAAATCTATATTCAGTGTTGTGTGAAAATAAAAATATCAAAAAGATTAAATTAATTAAGGAAAAAAATATTTCACAAACTCCTATGTGTTACATTTTACCCCCTTGTAATTAATTTTTCTAATGAATTTTTTTGGGTTATTAATGGTTTAATATATTAAAGTTCCATTCATTGAAACCCACTTCATAAAAATTAAAATTAAAACTTCTTTTAAAATGGGAAAGTTGAAAACATAATGGTTAACTAAAGAAACAAATAACTTGGTTTCCCCATAGAAGAACATAGGTGGTATGTGTAACATGGATATGGAATAGAAATATAATAATAGTTTTTTTATGGATAGTGATATTGTAAATGGTTTGGATAAATTTAAAAATTATAATTCTATAGTATGTGATGATCTAAGTGGATATTTGACTCATCGGAAAAAAGGTACTATGAAAACATTTTTAGTTTCAAGATCCTCTTTCCAAAAGGTTATTAATTTTCATGAAAGGATATACTTACATGATTTATGAAAAAACATACCATTTTCCGTGCCTTGGTCAACATCAACTCTATATATTACTCTAGAAAATGAAATTTAATGTTTTATTCCTAGTGTGATAACAAATAATGTTGTATAGTGACATGTCATTGAATTTTTCATTAGAGAGAATCATAGAGAAAAATGGTTAACACATGTTATTAAACCTGAATAAATACTCATATGGTGAGATCATACTTTAATCTCAAAAACATTATATGATGTTTAAATTAAACTTTCCCTAAATTGTTAACATTATAACCCGACCACAATCTGAAAATCCAAAACATTTTAAATAAGGATTATGAATAAGATTTATATATACATCATATATTATCTCTTGGTTGTCACATTCTTAACATGTGAATACCCTCATCGAATATTGTCTTGAAATATGGTAATAAATAGAATTATAATAGACCCTTTTAGAAAAACATGCAAGATTCTTTATTATGAATATTATTATACATATTACATAAATCTGAGAAGCTATAATGTTTATCCTTGATAACATATACATCATTTTTAGAAAAAAAATTCAGATCAAAGCTTGTAAACACTATTAAATTTACTTTATCAAAAATAATCATCACTTTAACACAGATAAATATTTTTGTCTCTACATCTTGAACACATTAAGGGTTACGTTCGATTAATTCAAATTATCACTTTTACATTAAATCAATTTTACATGTTTTAATAAACATTAATCATATAATTTTTAATCCTTAATGAATAACTTATAATGAAAATGATTATATATTTAATGATTCATGTAACATAATCTTTGAATTCCAAAACATAAACAATTCAATCATCCAACTTTATTTTTAAACAATTGGTAGGGTTTAATAATTTTATTCCTTAATACCCATCATCCTAGAATGTGAAATATGAATCATGTCGCAAGGTTCTTCAACCTCAATATAATTAGTCTTCCTACATTTGATATTCGAAATAATGCGAGAACATCTTATACCTTTTACATGTTGTTTGTGGTCTTTTTATCTTCATATTTATAAACAATACCCGCACCACCTTCAAGTTTCTCTTCATGGGATATCAACATAGGGTATCATTTTGTATATTTTCCATACATTCCATATTTAAAACATTAAATATTAACACATTTCCATATATATCCTGGAATTTATTACCACTAGATAGTTTAATGTGAGCATCACATTTCTTAGAAAAAAACCTCATAATCATGAAAACAATTACATATAAGATGTTTAAATAATTTCACATACCTCTTTAAGATATAAAACCTTATGTTTATCCTTGCTTATTATTATATTTCTTCTATATAAATCCATCTTGGTGGTTCATAAATAGTTTTTGAATTCCTAATGCACATCACTTGAGAGTGTCAAATAAGATATATAGCGAGGTTCATTGTTGAACACCAGTTCACAATCGAGTCTATATCAATACAATGGTTTTGATATTATAACCCCTATATACATATCATATAGAGCCACATACACCTATATTATCCAGATATAGATGTATTTTAGGTAACCAATCATTATATCCTTTACCAAAATCCTAGTACAATTTCTTATATTTTACTTACCCTTAGAATTCTCCATAGAGACATCCCTAGACATATCCTTAGAAATATTTCTAGGGAAATCACTAATATTTTATCATACTAATTTCCAAATATTTAATAAACCTTTCCTTGGATACTAACTATAGATAATAGGCTAAACATACAGGGATATTACATCATTATAGATTATTATTAAACACATTACAATAATAAATGCTAGAGGACCATAATAGATTAGTGTATTTGGAACCATGGAAGTAAATATGCTATCTTTGTGAAAGTTCTCCAAAATCTACATTAAATACATTCCCGTTCAGTAATCCTACTTAAAACCTTTATTCTTAACCATTGTGAAGGGAACAGAAGAAAGGGGTGGTATTAAATGCTCATTAAGGGTAAATAAAGAAAACAAATAATCATTACATGGACATTAGAGAATGAGAACAAGTTCAAAAGATTTGATGATCATACACTACAAAAAATATCATAATCATGTAAAATTCCATTAATATTTTTAGTTCATATGAAATGAATCACAAGATAATCAAGAATATAAACGATTTGACCATATCAAATGCATAAGACATAAAATTTGTTACAGATACATAAACAGGTAACATCAATCAATATAAGTTAAGGCCTCTTGCTGAAAAGTTATCAGCGTACTTCATGGGGACTACACCTACTAGGTAGGTCACACTTCCATCCACAGTCACAATACTTTTTTATAAGGTATTGGGTTTCCCCATATTTACATAGTGGATTTGGTATCCCCGTAATTCTATTGTCGATCTGGTTTCCCCATCTTCTTTTAGTGAATCATGATTTCTGCTCTCCCCTTAGTCGATTAGGACACACATATTCCTCCTTTTGGATTAGGGCACACACATTTCACATTTTGGATCAGTTCCCTTGACATTTTATCCATCATTATATCATGAGATATTAATATTTACTCAATTAATTTTAGGGATATTTAGGTCCCACTTACCACATAATAAAATCATACATACATGTTTCAATAGATAATAAAACTTGTATCATATCATGAACCATAAAAAGATACGAGTTTTATAGACATCATACCATAACCCATGATATGAGATGAATATAATAAACATTTCATCATATCATTTCCTATGAAAAATAAATTGGTCTAATTTTCGTCAATGCATAACCCATTAAAATAGGTGGGTTTTAAAATCATATACCCCATATAAGAGAAATATTTGTCATAAACATCATTCCATCAAAATAAAAACCATTAAATAATGAAAATACAAGGTACAATTGCATCGTATCCTAAATAAATAATAAACCATATTAAAGTATGCCATCTTTGATGGAGAAGGACATTGAACGATCAAAAGGAAGATTCCCAAAGAAAAATAGACTTTCTTTATAAATCATTTAAAAAAAATTCAAAAAAAAAATCTATTATAAAAAAATACATACAATTTTATTTTAACGAAATTATTGAGGAAAGTATATTTTCTTCTTTGAGAATGTTATAATGCTTTTTGAAAATTATTTTCTTTTAAAATATTGTTGAAAACATATAAAAGAATATTGAAAATATTTTGAAAACTTTTTTACATGAAAATATTTTTGAAATCAAAAATAGAATGATTGAAATAATTTTTTAAACCATTTTGTAGAAAATTTATTTGAAAACTTATAAAGAAATCATAAAATCATTTAGATAATTTTCTTCAAAAATTAACATTTGAAAACATATAAAGGGCACTATAAAAATCATTTGAAACATAAAATATTTTTGAATATGTTATTCACTGAAAAAATCTATAAATAAAAAAACCCAGATTATTAGGGTAAAATTTTCATTAAAATTAAACTTATAAACTTACAAAGGATACTTAATGGAAATGAAGGTTGTGATAGTGGGTAAGTTTATACCTTCTGAACATTACTATTATACCTTAAAAAGTTTAGAAAAGTGCCTTGACCGAAACAAGAAAATAATATTACTTCTAAAAACATTTTTTAAAGAGGCGAAAAATGTGTAAAAATATAATTTTAACATAATTGGATAATATTAAAACATTTTTGAAAACATATTTAGAAAGTACTTTTTTAAAAAGACATATATTTCCAACCAAAAGAAGAAATAAAGTCATATTTTCATGAAAATTTTACTTAATTATATAATATACCGAATAGTGGATAATGGTATCATTTTTGGGATATAACCTTAATAATATGAAGAAAATAAAATTCATGGTTGTTATTAATATATGGAATATAATATTCCTTCAATGGTATAATAATCAAAAAAAATCTGATAAACTATTAGATGGTAAAAACAAACTATTATCACCTTGGTAACATTAAATATTAACCCTCATAAGAGAATAAATTTATATAAGGCCTATAATATCTTGTCAAAATAAAATTCATGATATAAAACTTCAAATCCAGTATATACACATCCTATAAAAATATTGGCAAATAAAACGACATTTATCTCAAAGAAGGAAAACCGAGACAAATTTATATTTACGATTAGGTAACTTGAGAACCAAAAAAACCCATGGAAGAAATATCATAAAATAGAAATTTAAATAATGACAAATATAATAATAATAATCATATAATAAACTAATGTGCAGTTTATACACCAAACAAAATAATTGAGTGGGTAATAAGGCATGTATCTTACATATATAAAAAGTGATAGGAGAAAACTCTTTTAACCTGAGTAACTTTACAATCAAGATTCACATGAAATGATAAAATAAATTAAATTTTTTATTATAATTAAATAAATGAAATTAATGATATAAAATTTAATAGGAAAGTATATACACATCAAAAAAATATAGTCATGAATATGCCATGTATCTCATGGAAATCAAAAGTGAAATAAAATTCACTTACCATTAGTCTTGAATTTATTTGTATATGTCAAAACCGACTTCATAGTATATATAAGTATATTATAAATCATAAAAATAAAAATGTTATTATATATAAAACTATATGTCATTTGGTTATTAATTTATATTACCTTTTGATTAACAACCTCGTGTTAATGTTACGTTTCAAGTAATATATGCATTGTTTTGCATATGTGTTTTTATTTTTTTAATCTAGACTCTCTTACTTAGATCATGATTTATTTATCTCTAAAATGTAAATAATGATATAAATATCACATATATTAATTATATATTTATTTACAATAATCTAAAAAATATTGAAATATGAAATTGTATACACCGTTCATGGAGACAAAAGACCATACATACACATGAACGTTGTTTCTGTTTAATTACATATTTAAAAGAAAAAAATTTAGATGATATATATATATTAATTATATTTGAATTATTATTTCATATATAACATAAATTTTTTATAAAATCATCTTTAATATGTTCCATGTAATTAATGAATAATTCACATCACTTGGAGGAGGACGTAGTCCACACATCCATAAACAAAGTTATCAAATTTATCAAAAAATAGAATGAAAAAAGTTATGTTTTTATAAAATAATTAAAGAATAATAAATAAATAATAAATATAACATGTATAATATGAAAATATAGTTTCCATCATAATTCCCAACCATGAGAGGTGGTAAAGGAAGAAACAAACTATATTGTTTCATGAGGTGGTAGTACACCGTACACAAGAACAGAAAGTTCGTTATCCATTAGATGGAAAAGTGTGTAAGTTTATGTTTATCCAATAGAATAAAAAAAATTAGTATATTTATGATAGTTATTTTGTATATAATCATGGAATAAAATTATTTTAGGTGGCGGAGAATGAAAACAAATCAATAGTTTGAGAAGTGTTGTTAGCTCTTCTTTGGGTAACTCCTCTTGGTTTTCACAAAAGGGATTACTTGGTTGGATTTTTTTCCAAATGTATAATAATATGATAAAGCGAGGGATTTTGGGAGATACTTTTCGTAGTGATTTGTTAAACCTAAGGGTTTTATATTAGTGAATAATTGGGAGGGGTGAGTGGCTTTTTATAGTGGAGGAGGAGTGATATTCTTGTAAATTTTGGAAATGAAAATTCAACACATGTTTTTCTAATGAACAGTGGATCCTATAATGTTTATTATTAAATATTAGGGAGTATATGGTCTAAATATATCGTTAATAACACTTTTGGACTAGTTTCAATGTTATTTTTTCCCTTATGTTTAAGGTTTAGTCCATTATTAAGATACTTTTCCTCCTAATTATTGTAATTAATTTTAATTACATTCACTAATATTATTTGTCATAACCTATGTTAAAGTTATTTTAAATTATATATTATTAAAATTGAAAATATTAAATAATTTTTTACAAATTTAAATCATATAATTATAAAAAAAAAATTAAATTTGATCCCACAGACGGGATGATAAAGCTGGTTTTTAAAGTAGTAATATTCAAAATCCTGGTATGTTTTTATATCCAATTTCAAATTAAAATTGATTATAATGATAGATTAGATAAATTCATATAAAATTTAACTAATTGTACTTTAAACCCACTAAAATATAAAATTTAACCCTATAAATAAATAAGATTAAAAACCAGTTTTGTATTAAAATTCAGAATTTTTCACTATTCATCTTAAAAATGAAACCTCACAGAAAAATATAAAAAATTCACCCTATCATAATTTTTATGTTTCCATTTAAAAATTATTTTTATTTTTAAATTTAATATTTATACGAATTCCAAAAAAAAATTTAAACTTTATTCGCCTCTAAAAGGTGGTAAAACTATATTTAGGGAATTATATATTCTTATGCATAAAATTGGGGTTTTTATTGTAGTATACATATCAAATATATTGGATGAAGGCCAAAAATATTTTACTGAATATATAACATATATATTTCATTAATATCATTCATTAAATTTATTATATTTTATTTATTAACACAACTTCTCTTTCAAAGAAAAAAACATTTTCTTCATATTCAATTTGTTTAAATTTTAATTTCTAAATGGTAACAAATAAATAAGACTTATATTTTTATATATGATATATTTTCATAAGGTAGTTAATAATATTCATAATCTCTAATTTATTGTATATTTTATATCTTATTATATTGAATAAATATTTTTTTTAAATATATTGTTGTTTGGTAAAACACGGTCTTGTGTGTAATGAACGTTATCAAGGGGACTCAGTATTGTGAGTAACAGAAGACAAACCTAGTGCTTTATATATCTAAAGATAATCTAAGTGTTGTATGTAGAAATTTTTTTACATATATTTTCATATAATGAAATATGATGTTAGTTCATTCATATAAAAATGATATATTAACTGTTGTGTTAAGTGAAAAAATTCGGAAAAGATAAAATTAATTCAAAAAAATATTCCACAAATTCTCAAGGAGTTACATTTAGAAGAAGAGGTATAAAAAATATTTATAAAAAAACATTCAAAATAAAAAATGATTATTTTATAAACAAGAAATACAATGGAATATAAATATATAAATATCTTATAATCTTATTATTGAATTTACACTTCATCCATAAGAGTTATGTTAATGAGAAATTGTTATTATAGATATTTTATAGTTTAAGTAACTAATGTAAATGTATGTATTTACTTACTTGGAATTACATCAATTTGATGGATCAAAAATAGACCTGTCTTCCAAAACCATAGAATCCCTCAATCTGATGGATCAATATCAGCTCTTTCATTATTCACCAATAAATATCTTGATAGGATGATCAGACTCTGTCTTCCAAGCATCAAAAGCCCTAGACCTGATGGATGAGATTCACCTATATCATATTATCCCATGAATCACTAGAGAATTACCATCCTTAGACACTTAATAAAAAAAGAAAATATTTATTAAGTAATAAAAATCCTCACAAGTATTCCATAAAACATAAAATCTCAAAGAAATTATAAATATTATGGAATGTGATTTTCAAGTAGTGAAATTATTATAAGGCTTTATTTTTTAAATGAATTATGGCCCTACTCTTCAAATGTCATCGTATTTATAGGAATACGTCAAACAGTCACATTTTTGAGTTAGTTACAACAACCTTTGACAAATTTTACATTAAAAGGCGCCAATGATATAGATCTTGAACCTAAAAGCTAAGAATGAGCTGTAATGTTTTGTTCGAGATCATTTAGTTTGGAACCGTTATTAGTCTATTTTTTTATTATGTCAAAATAATACAATCTATGTTCTTTGACTATAATCTTTGGATATTCTGATGGAATTACTAATTTATTTATATGATAAACAAAATAAGGTTCGGTCTGACGTGTTGGTACTATTGTCACTCTGATGATCATGACTTTTTTTAGTACAATAGACATGACACAAGTCTAAAAACTATTTACAAATAAAATTCAGTATGATTAATTGGACACACCATCATTATGATGGATAATATTGAATAAAAAAATATATTCATAATAAATTTGAACTATTTTTATGTTCGATATAAATTATTGTTTTCTCTAAAATCATACTAAAACACTTTTGAAATAGAAACATAGTAAAATAGTTTTTTAAGAAGGTGTTTGTGATTTCAAAAAATAAAGGACTGTAAAAGTAGAAAGTAAATCTATAAGTTAAAAAAAATTAACACTTAAAAATATCCAACATCATAATACCAATTGGATATATTACAAAAGAAACAATTTTCATTGGTCATATTTTCAATGAAAAAATATGGAACAACCATATTTATAATATCCATATTTTATTCCTATATACAGACTTATTAAATCATTCATTCATTCCTCTCTCACTTCATAAGAAATATTTCCTATTTAATATTTTACAATGTAATTTCCCATTTAATGGTTCAGGTCCTCATTATAGGTTTATTTGGGATTTCGGTGATCCTCAGAGTTAAAGAGGATCCATGATATATCTGAGAAATGATAGTTTTATTCTTCATTATCTATTATACCAAATATATTTTTAATTTTCTGATGGTTGTACTTATTATAGGGTGAGTTATAATACTTGTGGTATAGTACATATATTTATGTTATTTTGTTGCAATGTCCCTATTTTTAGTGATTAATGTGTATTTAGTTTTGTTAAAATATTGTTGGGAGCATTTTCTAATCAAGTAGTAATTATTTTTAATAAATAGAAACATATTTAATGTAACTGTAGAAATAAATAACAACAATTACAATAATAATAAATAATCATAAAAATTAGGGTTTAATAGTGAATATAATTTAAAAACATTTGATGCCACTATTGTGCAACCCAGGGATGAATACCTATTTAGTCGCATATTGAAAAAAGAAGTGGAAGTGGGAAATTGAAATCGGATTTCCATTGGAATAAATTATCATCAATAAAATATTAATATTTAACAAATATAATCAGATTGGATTAATCAAAATTAAAATATAAAGATCATGGAATAAAATTAAAAATAGCAGGCCCAACCTCAATAGAGGAATGTGGTCTCTATGAGATTCATTGAGGCTATGAATTTGTTCATTGATCCAATGAGAAGAAAGTGTTTGGTAGATCCTGGTTCCTTGATATCCTCCTCATCCTAAACCCCCAATCTATGGATTTTGTGAATACTAATAGATTATTGGGGTTAAGGATAATTTTAATCAGGGGGTTGGGTTTGAACGAAAGATTAATTAATTAATTAGTTAGTCGATTCAATTGAACTACACCGATGAAACACTCCTATGGGACAAAATAAAAATAAAATTATAGAGCTCATATTGTAAATACCCTACAAAAACTCAATGAATTTCTAAAATTTCCTATATGTTTCCTTATTTTAATGGAAAATCCTAAACATTATGAATACAATCATGGGAAAAATTAATATTTTCATATGTAAAATATTATTTTCAAAGATACGTCATTCCCATTATTACACATTAACTCTTCATTTAATAATAAATAAATCTTAAAAATAATTTATTATCCAATCAATAAAAACCATCACCATCATGTCATCATCTCAACTCCTAGGGTAATATTTATCTATATAACAAATATTAAAAATCCCAAAAAACTCGCCACTCTTAAAAATTTATAAAAACATTGGTTGTGGATAAACACCACATCTTGATTTTAAAATAATCCTAAATATTTTTTATGAGGATAATTTATATGTTAAGTTTAACATTTACCCCTAGATAGGTCCTATGCCTCATAAACATGAAGTGGAGTTAATTATCTTATAATAAATAATCAAGACAATATAGATATCTAACACATTATTTAATAATTATATTTTTTAAATATACTATTATGAATGTGTAGTTTTGAATTGTTATAATGAAATAGATTTTTCCATGCCACAAATCCTTAAAATTAATTTAATTTAACTTATTATCCTATTAAATTGTTGCATGAACTACATCAGAATTACGTAACTTACTTGATCCTCTGATCTTGAAGATAATTTATTTCTTATAATATCCTAAATAAAATTAAATTTAATTCAATTAATGGAAAATTGTATTGAAATATATATTCAAAAATAAATATTGTAAATAACCCCTTTAGTTTTCTTTGATTTAATATTACACTAGAATATTTTTCCCTTACATAGTGTGAATTGAATCATGAGCCCATGAATTTGAGTGTAATTTATTCTAAAGAAATATGAAATAAATAGAATTAAAACATTCTAAATCTAAACACCTTTCAAAATATTCATATCTATTTTCAATGATGGGACAAACAAGACGTAAAATTAAATGTGTTGGCCACAGAAGATAACATAATAAAAATATCCATTTAATCTCATCCTAAATTATTATTTACTTTTAACAAGAATCTCAATACCTAGAAAACCTTCTTCAGATCATGAACTCACTATCTCTCTAAAGTATCCCTTATACAGAACATTTTTAATTTTTTTATCAATTTTCTAGAAGGTAAAAATATAAAATGATTTGATCTTAGTATCCTATATATAGTTAATGATTTGTAATAAATATGGATAAATGTTTAATATATATGAGACCAAAAATTATTTCTGAATCAAAACAAATGATTATTATATTTTTATATTAAAGTTTCATAAATTTGCAGGTTCTCATTTCTATTAAATTTTTTGAGTATATATATAATGTTTGTAATATTGTAGTAAAGTATAGAATTAATTGTACAAGTGTTTATTAGAACATAAACAGATCAATAAATTTTAGATTATACGGGATTGATTATAAATTTCATTAAAATTATTATTTTTAATAGACTTTAAAAATCATAAATATTTAAAAAAAAATAAAGGAATATCTGTCTTAAAAATAAACTTTACCACATGATTAACCTTTTAGTATATAATAGAATATTTTGTATCAATATATGTTTTTTATTTTGTATTATTGAAAATAAAAAAATTTGAGATTCTATTTGAAAATAATTATTTTAAATTTGATAGTGGATTGGTTATATCCAATGGTTAGTCTGTATTGAAATTCCAAATTTATATATTTTTTTAATTGGATACTCTTTGTTATCAAGTGTTCTATTGTTTTTTGGGAAATGAATGGGGGGATCCTCTAGGTTTAATTTGAGGTAACCAAGACATTACATACATAAATATTACATATTATGTTATGAATATTCATTACATATAATTATTATAAATTCTAAAATAATAATGTTTTATAAACTATGGAAACTTAGATACATTTAAAACATATATATAAATGATCTACATAATCTCTGAATTTGTTTCTCACAAATAGAACCATTGGTAGACGTATTATATTAAAAACCATTCTTCATATCGTGGTGAAAATAAAACATAACTAAGGCTAATATTAAGTTCATAGTAACTATAAATAAGGGAGATATTAGTCATTAATTATAATTATGAGCATCAGGAGAAAAATGGTGCGATAACAAGATCTTGATATTTGAAAATAAAACCAAATAGTTCATAGATCATAAGCTTGAGTCGTGGGATAAATCATGGTCGTTCATAAGACATGAATCATAATAGTATTAATGAAAACGAGATATGAGGGAAAAATTGGAATAATCACATGTTATGATTGAGTTTTATAATGTGTTGAATAATCCTAATCATTGAAATATTATTACTAGGCTACCCACCAAGATATTAATTACATGATAGGCTTAGGAAAACTACACATGTACATGATTTTGGATTATGATAAACACCCAAGTAATATTTTCGGTTTGGTCTAACCCCTCATATACCCTCTTTTGGGATTGGGATAATATCACATATTCCCTTTGAGCTCTTATAACATCAGTCATTACACATTATATTGGAGGGATATAATAGGCCCACCCTTTACACAATCAATTAATATTTAATCCCCATGATCTTAAAAACAATTATCATTTCACCATAGTGTAACACGTGGAAAATAAAATAGATTTCATCATTATTTTTCCATCAAAATAGAAAAATATTGTGTGAAAGAAGTAGGATGGTATCATTGGGTCACATCCCCAGTGAATCTTATATAACAACAAAGGTCGTTATCAAAGATGAAAAATGCATTTAACCAATCCCAAGATTATTTCTTATAGAATAAACCATGTTCATTTATAAATAACGTATTTAAAATATATCAACTTACAAAATATTTAGACAAATATATTTATTTAAGGGGACCATTTAAATATTTAATGAAGTCTTCATGTCATTATTTGTTTATAATATAGGTAATTGTTTCTATTCCGGTATATGTTAAAAATAGGATTTTTTATAATGTTGGTGAATTTGGTACAATACTATATATTATAAAAATTGTGTATATCCTCTTGAAAAATAAATATAAATTATTAATATTTAGAAAACCATTAATCACCATAAAGTTTCCCTACTTTTGGTTCATTCCCATCCTAATTACTTTTCATACCCTTTTATGTTTTCTTTATTTTAAAAAAAAATTATCAATACAACGGATAATCTATTACCAATTTCAAACCACACCAAATTTTCATTTTTATCATATAAATATTTAAGATTTAATAATCTATAATCATTATTCATGTTCCATAGACTCTAAAAATAATAGTTAGTTTTAAGGAATTCATTACAATTGTTTTCTCTCAGTGAAGATTTTATTTCAAAAAATCATGTACTACCTTCATCTTTATCTATCAATATTTTCTTATCATTATAAAACCTATAAAATGTAATTAATAATTTTAAGAATATATACTTTATATCAATATAATTATGTGATTAGGTTATAATAAAATAATTATAATGGTATTATAATTCGTTAGTCATTGTAAATCATATATGCTTGGGTTGGTTTAATAAATTCATGAACATTTCTTGGTCATTTTATTATTTATAATCATAGATAATTAATATCATATAAACTATAAATATATACTATTTAATATGAATTTATGATTCTATAATAGTATAAAAAAAATTAAAATCAATTATTGAAAATAACCCATTTTGATGAAAATATATTTAAGAACATGATAATATTGAGTAGTTAATCATGAAGAAAAATTTTAGTTAACTTTTATCGAACAAGGTTAATTCAAAAATATTTGTATTCTATGTTAAGGATTTTTCATTGTTGTATGGATCATTTTCATTTCGGTTTGAAACATTTATTTACTTAAATAAGGATTCCTTTAGTTTTCATGGAGGTATTTGGAGTGTTCGGGGTTGGTTTGGAGATAAGAATTTCAGTTTTTAGAGGAACATAATGTGGTGCATGGTTAAAACATAGTTAGTACTAACTATGTTTCTTAACTATTCATGATAGAAAGGGTGGATCATTATTAGTGAAAATAATTCACTAGTGGACTCATGGCCTTGAAAAAACAGTAATAAATTTCAGTGGTAACTCACACAGGTTGGGAATGGTTTTTCAAAGAATGTGCATGAACCGTGCGGGGTTGGGTTACCATTATATTGTAGGAATGCATGTACAGTAAAAAGATTGTTTAACCATGCGACATGTTCATATGTTTTTTAGACTCTCAAATAGAGGAGACCAGAAATTTGGAACCTAGCTTGGCAGTCCCTAAAACCAAACAGTTCTCCCCTTCAAAAAAAGAAAATTCATTATTTTACCCCTGAATTTTCCTAACTTAAGCCACATCATCTCCTTTACCAGATATAGAATAGCCTCTCCAACCATGATGTTGGATAACCCTCATTATGGATATCAATCTTCTTGATTCATTTCTTAGTTTGATCACCATCTTCAATATTTTTCCCATGAATGTTTTTTTACCCTATTTTTAGGGTTGTTGTTTTGTTTCAACTTTTCTCTCATTCTATCTTGAGTTTCTTGCAAATTTTGGATACAGATTCATCTACTTCTCTAAGGTAGGTAGTCTAGTTCTTTTCATTAATTATCCACTTGTTGATATCATGCACCATTATTCCATTAATCATGCCTTCCATGCATTACCTTACAATTTTGAAATTATTTATTAATTTGTTATCAATTTTTATATATGCTCCCATAAACTCTTCATGTTGTAAATGACCAACTCACATGACTAGTATTTCCCATTGGATGTGTTATAAATTACCCTGGGTAGTTTGTTGAATGCCAATGTGACCCAATAAAAATATAATGGGTGTTTTATTATATCCTAATTTATTTATTAATATAAATACAATGTAACATTAATGTAATGACCATTTCACTTAGGACTTATTAAATAATTATCTATTCTAGTTAATAAATATTTTTAAATAAAAGGTGAAATATATTAAATAATTCTTTTAGATTATGTTAATGTGGTAAGTGAAATTATTTTTTATTTTATTAATCCTTAAAAATTGGTTGTTGTGAAATGGTTAAGGGAATTGGTGGATATGATGCTTCACACTCTCTTAACATTTCATGTTGGACAAGGATATCAACAAAAATTATTAGTAATTTTTGGACACGGTGCTTCATATTCATTGGTTTTAGATTTTAGACATGATGCTTCCCACTCCCTTGACATTGGATGTTGGAGATGACACTCTTCATAATTTATTGGAATTTTATTGCCCATGAAAACTCACTTTCCCTTGGCATAGGATGTTTCTCATGGGGATCCACATCATTGATTGGGATTTATCAAATAAGATATTTTTATCCGTGGTTGATGTCTTAGTTTTATGCCACTTATTTAAATTAAGAGGCCATTATGATATTATGTATAGATTAATTAGTAACATGACTTGGTCCCTCTCCAATACATATACATGTTTCAATGCATACATATTTTATGAAACATGTTTATATACATTCTATCTTAGTTTTAAGTTGGTATAGTTGGATGAGTATCCTTTAGGAACTGAGAAATATTGGTTTCAATTTACTTCCCTTCTATGAATTTGTTATACATTAACACTACTATTTTTAAATTAATTGGTTTTGTAGTTTTAGATGATGACAATGATGGACAGCTTATTTTTACTCACACCTTATAAGGTACACTGATTAGTATCTGCATATACTTCATGTATGTAACTACGGACAATGGGATGCACCTATATATTGACACTTGGATATTTTTATTCAAGGTTGAGGTATGGGAGTAGGGGACTAAGAAAGTAATCATTATTCTATTTGGGTGTATAATATTGTAATTTTATTTATTTTATATAGCCTGTATTATGTATGTATGATTCCTCATTCCATTAACTCCCATTTTTTATAGTATCATGAAATTATTATTTTTTATAGGACATGGTCTATAATTGGGATGATTAATTATATGTTTTTCAGAATTAATTCTTAATTTTCCATTATATTAATTCCATAAATTTATCTATTTATCTATTATTGTAAAAATCAGATAAATATAGTATATTATTCTAACTATACCACCCTTGACACTATCAACTAATCATTATCCTTATACATGTGGGAATTCATTCTAGAGGATAAGTGTTTAAACAGACTGATCACTTATTTAATGAATCATAGCCAGTACATTACAGATTTGCATTAGAGCCTTCTCAATTTTTTTTCATTGTATTTCTATTTTGGATTGGTAAATAGGGTACTTGGATGTTTCTAAATTATATAATAAGCTAGTTCTTAGGAGTATATAACCCACATACCGAAGAAAAAAAATGATTCTAGGGACAGTACTTGATGTTTTGTATTTCTCTTGTTATAGTTTTACTAATTTACCATTGGGTGAAACACATGAATTATGATGTTTTTCACATTATATATTTTTAACCTTATCCTAATATAGAAAAAATATTTATACATGCATCCTTAAAGGCATTTATATTTTAATATTTCATGCATACGCCATGTCATATGGGTGTATCTCATTGATTTCATTTCCTATATTTCTTATGGTTTTTTTGTGTTCATTAATTTCTATATGTAAATGTACTTTTGACACATCTTGTAGGGAAGGATAAATAGACCACAGAAAGATATTTCATCACACTATGAAGTACGTTCCTACTTATTTTGAGAGTGGAACCATATTTAACCCATTTGGAAGTACACATATTTTTTCATTGATTACATGGATTCAGACACATCAGTTAGTTGTTATTAAATTTATACTAACATAAATTTATAATATTTCTACCTCTATAAATGAGGAATTTTGATCCCCATAATTGAGCAATTCTATATAATAATTTTACATTCTAAAACCAAATGTAATGGATTATTTATGGTTACTTGATGTACCAATTGTGACTTATAAAGATTCGGTCTTTATAACTACGGAATGAAAAGTCATCTAACTAGACCATGATATGTATATATGAACGTTTTGAATTATAATTCCAAAGGGAATTTTTTCTATTAAATAGATTTTCTAATTTCAACATCATGGTTTTTCCTCAATTAAATGAAATCAATATTCTATATACCAAACCATTTGTTTTAAAACATGGATACTAGAACCATTAATTATACATAACAAATTAGTGATTATTTGGGAATTTATATTTTGTTCCTCAATAATTTAATATGTTACCTAGGAAAAAATTAAGTAACAAGAAGTTGTGTGTTGATGATTTTTTATGAATTAGTTATATATATATTTTTCCAATATCTGAAATCTTATCCATTATCACAATTTTTTGTGATATGAGTTTGGAATTATAGATATATGAATCTATGATGTCCTCCATTCGAACCCCATGAAGGTTTTATTGATGATTATTTGAAATTGGTAGAACCTACCCAACCAATATCACCCATAAAGATACACTTACAACCCCTCTTATTATACCTGATCTGGGAACCAATGCTGAGTTTACTGTGGGTTTTAACAGTTAGTTTGATCCCTATATAGAGACCCAAGACTTACCCCTACTATGTCATAGTAGAAATGAGAGATCTCAAAGACGAATACGTATAATATTTTGGGTGATGGTGTCTCTTATGATGTTGATTCCTTTCCAGAGAACATTCTCTCTATTTTTAATCATCTAGAGACACCTCAAGAAAAGATATTCTATCTAACCACTTACATCCATGTGGTTGTTTTCAGTGACGGTGGGATGTTATTACCCTAGAAGACCGTCACCAAGATATTTTATGGAGAGATTATGTGACTATTTTATATGAGTAAATATATAATAAAACACTGATACTTGAATGAGCTATAGTGTTTATGCACTTGTAACATGGTCTTTTGTCCGTCCCAAAATATTCAACTCTCTCCACTGATCTATATTATTTCACACCTACTATTTATTGTAATAAGATATATAGAGTGATTTAGATTGATGATGGGGTGGTATATCCCATTTGATAATAGGTTAACATCTTTTGTTTGAGAATATTTTATACGATAATGAACTAAGTCTTCATCATCATGCAAAATCTGAGTGAAGCTACAGGTTTGAGACATTGTGGATTGGTATTAAGGTATGAAAGATGTTTATAATGAATTATTAAGCATACCCCTGACTCATATTTTAGGGGTAGTGAATATGAGGTGAAACACTCTAATAGTTATGTGATATTCCGTCAGCATGGGTAGATTGGTCATGTAATGCCCAAGTACAGCAGAGACCCAATTGACTGACGAGTTTGTAGTAGAATGGTCCATATTAAATTATTTTAAAATACTATTAAACTAATTCCTAGTGGGAGGGTATTTTCAATGAATCCATATTCGATATTGGTATCAGTAAGTCTATTTCATGTTTGGAGATAGAGTACTATCGACTGTTTGGGACAAGGTGATAGTAATGGTTGGGGAATCCAAGTATAAGACATACAAAATTATAAAAGGGATCCAACTTATGGTAGTAATGATATAGAGTTAGGTTGTATATTAGGTAAGTTAAACAATGTGTATCTAACACTCAAAGAGATTAGTTTCTTTTCTTCTATAATATGAGGTATTATTTTTTTATCCATGACATTAGTGTCTACTATATTTGAAATATGGGATTTAAATTCATTATATCATTGGGTATTATGGATATTATTAGGTTGGAAATTTATTATTTTTATGGTGTGATGGATATTGAAACTCCAATTAGAATTTGATTAAGGAGTTTAAGCTTCTCAATGAATTTTCCCTCGATAAAGGAGGTTATAGTTTTTCATGGAACATTTTCAGCCTCAAGATGAAAAAATTTTATATAATTATTATAATGTTCTGGTTGGTACAATATCACACCCATATTGACTATTATCACAAAAATTCACATTTATGATCATAAAAGGAAGGTAACTACATTTTAACTGGATAATTGGGTTTCCATGATGGTTGAGGTGAACCTAATAATCATTTTATATGATATTTTTTAGCTCTAATTTCTTGATTTTTTTTGATGAATAAGAAATGTGAAAGATAGATTTCCCTCTCATTGTGGATAGTTTTAGGGAAGTCTTTTCTAGAAATTTTCTAGGTTACCTCTTCTAATAAATGTAGATTTTATTATTAAGGTATTCATAAGAGAATAACTGATATTTATCCATCCCTATAGGATGTATCATACTAATCTTTAAGAACTAAATAAAAATTTAGAGGACTTGGATGCTAATGAGTTTATTTGACCAAGTACATCCCCTTGGGTTTCACATGTTATTTTTGCATGGAAGGAAAATTATTCCCTCATAATTTGAGTGGATTAATAGTTCTTGAATGAGATTATAATTTATAACCATTACCTACTAATGCACATTAAAAATTGCTTCTACCAGCTCAAAGGAGAAATGGCTTTTTCTGAATATCAAATTGAGATTTGGATACCATAATTCTAGAGTTAGAACATCAAATATATAAAATAAAGAATCCCAAAGATATGGTTTGTATTAATATATATTAATTTCTTCCAATCTAAGAAATTCAACATCTATTTACCTGGATTTTATGAATTAGGTTTTCCATATATACTTGGATTCTTTTAGGATCATTTTCGTGGATGACATTTTATTGTACTCCTACTATCAACACGATCATAAAAAACCCCTAGAATAAAATTGAATACATTGATAAAACACAAGATATATTCAATGATAAAAAATTTGATTTCTTTATTGATAAAGTTCACTTTCTGAGTCACATCATTGCCTAAGAAAGAGTGTCTGTGGACATATTGAAGGTTTGAACCATAGATTCCTCAGATCATCATAAGAACATCATTGATATAAATGGTTTCATAGGGTTAACTAGTAATAATTAACATTTTATTAAGTAATTTTAAATTATTATAGCTCATTTTATATGTTTTACCATGAAATGATAAATGCTAATATTGCCAAAATCCATTGAGAAGGCCTTTCAAGAATTGGATGGTAGCTTAACATCAATGTTGATCTTCATTCTTCCATATTATGGTAGAATCTATAATGTTTATTAGGATATATTAGGATTTGGGTTGGGTGTTGTTATATATATGGTGAATGAGTCATGTAATATCGGTGTCATCAGTTGAGTCCACATACATATAATTACCTCAAACATAATCTTGAGACAGTAGTTATAGTTCATGCTTTACAATGATGGAAATATTATTTGATGGGAGTATAATCCATTGCATACATAGATTAAAATAAATACTAAAATATATTTTCACCCAAAATTATTTGAATCTAGATAGAGAATATGGGTTAAATAACATCAGTATTTCAATTTATTTATTTCTTATACTCTTGGGAATGGAAATATAGTGCTAGTTTATTTGACCCCAAAGACATGGACAAATGTAGTTCAGGAATCTAGTAGTGAGTGGCCATTAATGGATTTATTTTCTAAGAAACATTTATAGGTGAGGAAACATTATGAAAATACATTACTTGAATCAATATCAGAGACATATTTTCTTTCATATAGCGTGAATATGAGGAATCTTTTAGATCCCAGAGGATTTTTCTTGAGAGATAGTGTTTTAGGTGAGGAACTATCTCTGGGTTCAATTATCAATAAGGATAAGATATTGAATATTCATGGTAGAGTATAAGTTCATATAGACATTCTTGAGAAATTTATGTGATAATCTCATGCTTCTAAATTGGACAATCTATCATAGTACTTCCAAGATGTACGAAGATATTATCTGTAATTATTAGTCTTTTGGGATGAAATGAGAAAATGAAGGTTTTGTTACTTGATGTTCCACATATCAGTTGGTGATGGAAGAGAATCGGTGGAATGCTTTATTATTACATATATTACCCATCCCTAATTAGAAATGGAATGACATCACTGTGGATTTTTTATGGAATTACTGAAACCCCCTCATGGTTGTCATATAATATTACTGATTATGGACAAACAGAAAACACTAACCTATTTATTTCTAATCAGGGAGACTTTATCTGTGAATGAACATTTGATGAATTATGTATGAGATATTATATGGATTTATATTATTCCATAGACCACCATGTTAGATAGATTTACTCATTTTACTTCTTGGTTATGGAATGCATTACTAAACGTTCTTAGATCATAGCTACTTTTGAGTGTTTCCTATCACCATTTGATCAATGTTCTGTTCAAGCATAGTTTACATGTTCTAGAAAAAATTCATCAAATATATATTATTTATTTTATATGATATTGGGAGAAACATTTAACTATTATATAGTAATCTTATAATAAATGTTTCAAATCTACTATTCTAATGGACCCATATGAGGCCCTATTTGGTAGGTAATTCCCTTTAACCATATACTATTTAGAGGTAGGTGGGTTTGTTATAATGGGATCACATATCATTTAGGAGACATAAGAGTAGGTATAGTTGATTATAAAGTATATGGATACAACCTACTCTAAGTGATATGTCAATTTTCATCCCCGACTTCTAGAGTTTTATGTAGGAGATTGGGTCTTCTAGATTATTTATAGATGGTTTAGCAGTTGAAAAATTATAATTCAAGGTAAAATGTTGGCTAGGTTTTTCAAACCATTTGTGATATTAGTGAAATTTGGGATGATATCATGTAAGATAAATCTTCCATAGAGGTAATATTATATAAATGACGTCATTATTGTTATTCAGAGTCATTTTTATAATTCTGGTCCATCTCATGATTTTAATCATGAGGATGTTGAATTAGTGGATGATTCTTATTTTAAAGTGTACACAGTTGAAAAAATAAATCATACCAAAATGGATGTTTATGGTAGGATAGTAACTCTAGTATTTGTCTAATGGCTTCAAGACCATGTATCATACAAGAACTAGGATCAATACACCGATGTACATACTTAGTGGTTGATGTTATTCTTGGAAGAACATCAACCACCATAAATTTATCTTACGAAAGAGATTATTTAAGGAGGAATGGTTGTAGGAAATTAGTTCTTCATTTATATACGGATCCCTTTAATAATAGTATTAACTACTTATTTAATTAAATTGGAATTTATAATGTTTTCATAGAAATATGTAGGGCATTAAAACATGGTTCAAATTTGGGAGTTCCATTTTTTGGAGGAACATACTGAGGTTCATCATTGTAACATGGTTAGTGGTAATTATGCAGTTAAACCATGTGTCCCAATAATGTTTTAGCATGTTTAGGGAAACCCATGCACTAAAGGCCACATAGCTTTGTGATGATTTTAATAATTTACAATGGTAACTCTCCTAGATTGTGAACAGTTTGTTAAAACATGCACATGAAAAATGGGGTGGGAATCTAAATATAGTCATGAACATAGTACACATGGGTTTTTTAAATGGAGAAACCTGTTCATGTGATGTCTATTCTCCAATATATAGGAGAATGCATGGTAATTTCTTGGTTTTTCCATCTATGGAGAGAAAATACCTACCCAATTAAAAAGGGTAAATTCATTATTTTAATCCCATATTATCTTAACTTAATCCTCTTATAATCCTTCCCCAAACACATAGTAGTATCTCCTACATAAGAGAACCTCCCCTCCACCCCATTGTCATTGAGCTATCTCTTCCATTAGAGCATCATTTTTACCTCTACTTGTTATGTTGGATCACTATCTATATGGATATCAATCCACCTACTTCATTTCTTAATTTCAATTACCAAATTTAAGATTGTTTTCATATGATATTATTTTTAAATTTTAGAAAGTTATTATGGTTTCACATTTTCACATATTCTAGGTCAAATTTAAAGTTGATATTGATTAAGGAGATATGTACCAATATAAAGTAGGTGATTCTGTAATGTTCCATAAAATTATAGTTGTTTATATCATTCATTGTTGTTCCATGTACCAAAACTTCCTCACATTTCCCTAAAATTTTAAAATTCCAAGTTAATTGAATATCCCTCGTTAGAGGTACTCCAATAGACCCTTTTTATAGTTAGAGGTAGTCTACCTTAACTAATATCCTCGTTTGGGTGTGGTTTTAATTACCCTTGGAACTTTTATAAATGTCAATGTGACTCAAACTCCTTTTAAGTCATCTTGGATTTCCTCATAATTGAATAGATAAAATTAATAAAATATAATGTTATTGTTAAGACAAAGTCACATAGACCATTTTAACTGATGAATTTTTTCCATGACCAAATGGTATTAAATCAAATGTAAAATGGAATAATACTTATCTTAGATTAATTTAATATATTGAATGAAATAATTGATTATATTATTAGACTGTGAATATTTTATTTAGAAAAATGGTTAAGGAAATTTTTATACACGATGGTTCACACTCCCTTAACATAAGATGTGAAGCACAGATCTCTTCAATATTTATTTGGAATTGTTGTACATGACGATTCATGCTCCCTTTATATAAGATATTGGACATGAAAATTTACACACACTGAATGTTGGATATTGTTCATAGTTCTCCTCATCAAATATTGGGAATTTTTGAACCTAATTATTTATGCACCCTTGGTTTCGGGTGTTGCATACGATGCTCCACATCATTTATTGGGATTTTTGAAACATGAAATTCTATATCTCCAATTGAATGCATTGGATTATTCCACTTTCATATAATATGTGACCCTCAAGATATTATGGATGGATGCATTGGTTATATATATTGTGTAATCACTAGTACATATACATGATTTAGTAAAAACATATGTGATGACACATATTTAGATACATTTCATATTTGGAAAAAGTAGGAAGAGTTTGATGGGAATCCTTTGAGAACCATGCTAACATGGATTTAGTTTACATCAATACAATAAATGTTTATTACTTAAAATTTCCAATTATAATATTCACGGGAAAGATTTAATTATATGATGTTTATAATGTCCTAATATTTTTTACTATGATCTAATTTGGGTCACCGATTGCTTCCAATGAAGACTTGATAGATGCTAGTGGGGATAAAGGTAGGAACCCAAATATGAACTCTTTGTTATTTATATAGTGGAATGATGTATAGAAGTAGATGACCTAGATAGTTCTCATAATGTTGTTGGAGTTTTTGGGTATTTTTTGTCTTTTATATAGAATGCATTTTGTATTTAAATTACCCCATTCCCTTTACTCCCATTTTTATATCATCATCACATTACCATTTTTTACATGACACAGTATACAGTTGGGTTAATTATATATATGTCTAGATTATTTACATAAAATTATTCCATTTTACTTATTAATATAATTTATCTATTATCTACCATTATAACACTCTAGTAAAGATGTCATAGTCCCCCCACCATACTACCATAGACCCTTATTGAATGTGGATAGCCTCTAGCATATGGGGAGGAGCGGTTGAGGCTATATGGAAAATTTGATCAGTCATTTAAAAATGAACTAGTCTTGAGAAATCACATGTATCTTATGGATTAATTTACATTGAAAATTAATGATATTATTAATTCATGAATAAACAATGGTGAATACGATTTTTTACAAAAATAATCATGGAAAATTCATTACTCCATTGATCAAAATATCAATAAAAGATATGAAAAAGTAATAAATATATAATAAATGAATATAAACAATACTATTAAAATAAATGACTATAAAAATATATTTTAATATATTATTAATAAAAAAATTATAATAAGTTAAAACATGTTTGAGAAACATTGGAGTTATTTTTTTGGAACCCTACTCTTGATCAATATTTATATAAGATACTTATCTTATATATTAGTGTTCTTTATATTTATTCATTTTTCTTTAAAATATTTATTTTAATATTTATAAATTCATTATTTTCCATTTATACTATTTAAAATTCCATTTTTAAATATACTCATTGAAATTTAATATACTTTAAAGACAATAAATATATTTATTTGAAATTTTCATCCCATTTATCATTTTATTATTTTGTAATCCCCTACATTAAATTTATTTACATCATATATTCTAGTGATTTTTTATTTTTAATAAATGATTATTATTTTAATAATCTAATTTAATTACCTTGAAATGATAATTTTACAACTCTTTTTCTTTTGGTTAATATTTCAACATTATATAAAAAAATATTTAATATCATTCTTAAGCCCATTAAAATTTATTCTCATCCTTTTAATGAGTTTTATAATATTTCATATCTACATTATATTTCATTATCTGAATTTTTTTATTAACTATTACATCTTCCTCTAATGTTATTCAAATAAATTTTTTTCTTCTCTATTTCTATAGATGATATATATTTCTCATGGAATGTTTTTATAAATCATCCCATATTTCAGATATATTTCATGCTATTAATTTTAAAAAATAAATATATTTTTTTGGGAAACACACATTAATTAATATATATTCTGTGATGGGAATGAAAAAAATTATATTCATTCAATGAATTTGGTTAATATTTTATATTTTTAGATCTTTATTATTGGGACATGGGAAGTGATACTTGTCCCCTATTCCATATTTATAACAAAAATTAACTATAACATGTGTATATGTTATTATATAGTAATATACACGATGTATTCCAATGTGATGATATTTTTCTTTGGTTTATGATTATTCTAATATTTTACCCAACCTTTTATGTCATGTTTCATGTTTATTGTTTATACCTATATGGTTTAGATTTTATCATTTCAGTATATCATAGTTTATAATTGTTCATGTATCATTTATGTAAATCATTTATTTCCCCCCTGATTGAGATATTAAATATTAATTATTTATGTAGATTTATGTGATTTATTATATAGTGATATATTTAGAAAATATTCATACATAGGGAATTTATGGGAAATGATAAATACTTTTGGGGTAAAAAAGATAGAAAATATAGCTAATCTATAATGATTGTAAACCATTGAGATATGGGTATGTATTCTATATTTTGGTTGTTATTTTTAATTATGAAAACTAGTTTTAATATCCATAAATGTTATATTTGGGTTCTAATATTATTAATATAGTGAGATAGGTTTTGGTTTATTTTTAGTTATTGGTTTTTCACTTTATGGCGTTGAATATTTTATTTTATTATTATTCTATGATAATATATTGATTTTTTTGATTTAAATATAATTTTATGTTATATAAAAAAAATTCATGGACTCAAAGTCAAATTTAGTAATAAATTTCAACTACATCAACATATATTGTACTCGCTTAAGAAGGCAGAGGGGAATTGTTTAAAAAGATATTGAGTCATTGTAATTAGTTTTTTACAATAAAAATTGTATTATTTATTATTATATACGGGTAGAATATATCTGATCTGTATTTACAGGTTTTGGTTCCTAGGTGGAGGTTATGGATCACGATAATTTTTCCCGTGTGGAATAAAATTGATCATAGGGTGTGAAAGTTTGATGGGAGATAATTTCTTTTTTGATTAATTTTTCATCAATATGTTCAATATTATTTGTTTTTTATTGATAGAATTTAAGTATATATTGTATGGTTTTATGTTGTTTTAGGGTTTGTTTCATTTTTTTTATATTCAGGTTGTGAGATACAGAATTGAACCTTATATAGTTCAATTTGAATTTATTTGTTTTGGGGATATTATAACTTATAAGTGAATATTTAAAGACATATAGTATATTAAATCATGGACATATTATATAGATGTTAGTTTCCTTATCCCTTGTATAAATTAAGAGAATCTAAAAATAATGTTCTTAATCATTTGATGTAAGGTTAGTTACAATTCATAAAATTGATTATCTAACTATAAAACATGTATATATTATATCATGTCACTAAATAATGGAATCATATATACTCTAGGTATTGGGAATAATAATATTTGTGGAAATTATTGGAAACTATAAGATTTGATGGAATTTTATATGAATTACTGTCACATATATCAAAAATGGAAATCCAATTTTATAGGCAACATAACTTTTGATGTAGAAATTATTGGTGGTATAAGTTAATATAATTTAAATCTGAAAAATGGGATAGAAAGTGACTAAATGGTCAAAATATACCCCTATAGGACAATCCAATTACTTAAATATTATTATATAATTTAAAGTTATATCAATAATTATTGCTATACATGAATTTCATGATTATTATTACATCTTTTATTGAAGGGACATATACATTTTCGTTTCTAGGTTTTTGAAAATTATGAAATATTTTGTTTTTAATAAAATATTATAGTGTAATAGAAGTAATTTTTAAACTCTCATTTACAAAACTATTTTTGATTCTATGAAATTGATAAAAATATTAGATTTAAAATTTACGAGTTATTTAGAGTTTAAAATTTACGTTTTTTTGGAAATTGTGAATCTAGAATACGGAAATATAACATTAGAACATTTAAAACATGTTATATTTAATTTGGTTATTAAATGAAAAAAATCCATTAATATTTCATTTTTTTCATTTGTAATATTGTTATTTTAAATGATTAATAATTTATAAAATCATTAAAGGCGTAATTGTTTTTCAAAAAAAATGGTATTAAAATTATACTTGAAAAACCTATTAGAGGGGCTTCTGGGAATGTTTTAAAATTTAAAAATAGTTTAAAATTTTGGTGAAATGTAAATATAAAATTAGTATACAAGATTTTTAGAGAACAATCCTACAGTGATCCATTTATCTTAAATGATCTATTTTTAATTTAGATTAATTTTTGGACCCTAACATGGATTAAACGTGAGGTGGGGTGGTAATCATGAGGATTTAATTTATTATTTCCCACATAAATGTTTTTATTTTGTATGTAATGGAAACACTTATATCTTTATTTATTATAATAACAATTGAGTAAAATAATTTATATAGATGATATAAATTGTTTCACCCAGTTAGGATATTTGAATGGGTGTTCATGAAACTATGCCAATGAACTAGAGAAACCAAATATCACTATTTTTTATTACATCTTTAATGTATTCACATTGACCCTCTTAGTTTATTACCATGTACAACCAGAAAGATCACTACTCTCATCCTATTGTGAATCTAATTATTCTTATTGTTATGTATTACCCTTCCACTATAATGTTTTAAAAAACACTTGGTATGGTCCATCAGACAAGTTCCACATATTTTTATTTATTAAACATCACAAAATATTCTTAAGCAAGTGAACTTTTAGACTAATCCTCATCAACTTCAACATCCCATATTAATTTACTACAACAACCTACTTTTCTTATCTCTTGCTTTCAATTTTAAATATATTTTATAAAAAAACTATTTTTATTGTTCTCATTTAAAAATATATCTCAAATAGAAATTCACAAATTCACATTTCTCTATTTTTTAGATATATTCCACAAAAAAATTACTTTAAGCTCTAAAACTCATATAATCATTTCACATCTAAATGTTATATTAATTATTCTATTAGAATGAGCACCATTACATATCTAGAATCATAACTTTTCCACAAATAAATTAGAATACCATAACTAAATCAAAAAACATATGAAAAAATTTGGTATTAAAATTATACCCTTCTTTAGGAATTTTAACCTATCACATAACCATCTGTAAAATTTTCATAGAAGAGTTCTGGGTCATAATAGATTTAAAACACCATCCAATAACATCCTTAAAATAATAAAAATAAAATATAATGTATTTTCCTATATAATTATGTTGTTCAATTATTTTAATAATTTATTATTAAATTGATCTCCTTGAACTGCACATAATGTAATATTGGCTGATTCATCTATAATTCAAGAGTCCCTAATAGAAAATACATAGGCATGGAGGGACATATACACTTACCCAATCACATATATACAGAGTCGATGACACATAAATTGACCTATAATTAAATCTATGTTTCTCTTAATAGACATATTCTATGTTGAAAAACATATATCAGGAGAAAAAACACAAAAAAACCGAGTCAAATGGAACCTATTATCATGATAGATGATGCATACTTACCAATTAATAATGTAAATTACTATATCATTATATTGAACCATATTTTATATAATTTCTTCACAACACACCAAATCTAATCCAAGATTCTTGCATCCATCCTTAAATTAAATACTCAATACTACATAGTGTACATTGAATATTACTTCCACATCATTTTTAACAGACATAACCAAAATCATAAACCAATGGGGGATTTTGCTAATAATCACCCAAATTCAGTTTGTTTAATGATTTTAATTTGACATGTGAAATAAGAAATTGAGGAATTACTAATCTCTGTAGATTTTAAAAAAAACAAAACCTATTGGAAGAATATGATAAGGATTCAATTATTCACAACTCTAACCCCACATTAATCACTGTCCATGTAAGAAATAATGAAAAAATTAAAATATCTCCATGAAAACACCTCATGGAAAATTCATTCTCTCATAACTTCCATATATATTGTCTAAAATTATTCACCCCATTTATAATACCAAATGTACCACTTCATGTACCATTGATTTAATCTCCCCCTAATTAACACATACACTGCTCCCCCATTCAAGTAAAGGTATTGAGAACATCTCCCCCCATTTCAACCTACCCATAGAAAACCACAGCAAAATTCCACAATACTGAATTATATGGTTTCATATTAAAAAAATTATGAATGAGAAAATTTCTAGAAAATCAATTTCCATTGTCGCATAATAGTGTTAAGTACAATTATTCTAGTTGGAGGTGTCCAAGTGGACTTAATGAGCTAACTAATGTCTCTAAATAAACATCTCAGTTATTTATTTGGTTATTATATGAATAAATTGATCTCTAGTGGAAAAATAATCTAACCTCATACTTCTTTGCTTAGAATTATCCTAGAGAAAATGAGTTTTTTTATCTTAATGTAATTTTTTAACAACTGATGAATTTGATTTAGCTAAGATTTATCGTACTCATTTTTATCACAGCTGATGAGAATAATATTGGACACTTCAATCCCAATGTATTTATTTTTTTAGATCATCCATATCTATTGGGAAAATGTTTGATTTGCTACTACATATAAGGAATCCACTCTGATTAATGATATGCACTATTTATTCTTGATTTTCTAAGAGATGAAAAAATCTTGAGATAAAAACACCTCTTGAAGTGTATTTCCATCCATCCACATAAATAAGACAATTTTCATATGTATAACCCAAAACAAATCTATGAACTACCATAATAAAACTACACAAACACTTATGTGTGACTGATATAATGAAGTATTATGTCGAAAACTTATAGAAGACTTTATCTATAGATAATTTGATAAAGAGAAACATGGAATGAAAGAAAAAGTATATCTAGAAAACTTTATTTCAATTACAAAAATCCCCTAATTATTTTAGTATAATTGGTCACATTAACCTCCTTTCCATGTCCATCATTTTATAATTTCACCTTGTTCAATTCCAGTGATTCTATTGTCCTAGAATTTTCTGTTACATACCTTTTTATAACCTATTTATAATATTTTTTTTAATAAATGAACGTTCATATCTTCCCTTGAACCACCTGTATGTTAGGGAAGAATTTATGCTCACCTATCAAAGACCTCCCAAATTCACTTGTATTGAAATCTCAAAACAAATTATATTATTCATCAATCTAGCCTCTAAAAATTATTTCATCTATGTAAATAAGAACTAATATACATTGATTATTTTACTTCATGATATACATATATTCATTGAATCCAATTCTCAAAAATATGAGCTTCTTAAACTATAGATAAATCCATGATTGTGAATCCCATTATGATTTCTTTTTTCTATATAAGTATATAATAAACCAAAACAACTTTTTATTATCTTAATACATGATAAAAGATTCTGTATTCTCTATATAAAATACCTTATAAAGTCATCCATTCAATAATAGTGATTTGATATCCATTTGATAGAAATTGAATCCTCTTTTCACTTACACAGAAGGAAAAATATTATAGACACTAATAATTCCACAAGAAAAAAAATTCATCCAATTTCATGGTTTTTATTTGGGTATATTCATTCTATATAAATAAAAACATTTTGTATGTCACAATTATTTATTTATCAAGTTGGTTTTAAAATACCCAATTGTTTATGAGGAAATAATTAACTTGTGCCCTTGGAACAAAAACCTATTTTTGGTATTTTTTAGTTTGGTTAATATCTTGAAGCATATAATTTAATAAAATATCACCCCTAAAAATCTATTTATATTTTTTAGGTTCCATAGGTTAAATAAATTAGTTCTTTTGAGGCTTTATTCTTCTGGCTTGTAGTGGAGTCTTCTGGTCAACAATAATTTGGTTTTCCCTTATTTCATCCATTCATGGTTCTGTGTTTCAGGATAGTTTTTTTATATATTTCTTCATAAAAAATAATATAACCTACTTCTTCAACATTCCATTGATCTACACATGGTCCATTGACGTAATTTTCACTTAATTCATTCAATTTTTCACTCATTTTTTGAAAATTCGTCTCACAGATTTTCATATTTTTTCCATCTTCAACTATGATAAAATATTTTATTTCCATGATGTTATTAATCTAAATTTATATTATTAATACTTGAATATTTTAGAAGTGTATCTATTAAGAATAATTTCATCCCCATTATCGTTGAACTTTCTATGAAGAAGATGATAACCCCTCCCATTTTAAGAGGGGGGGGGGGCCCTCAACCCTTGATATATGTTGATTTCATTAGGATCTATAGGAGATAACATGAGTTATATTCTACTATTATTGAGTGGATTTTATTTTTCCCTAAAATTATTGTTTTTTTAATGGCCTATGGGATCCTCAATAGTCATATGTTGGTCCCTTTCATTACTCAAGATTACAATGATGCATTTCAATTTCTCACCCAATCCATGGTGGATATGTTTTTCTGGTGGGGGATTCCTTTTCAACACATTAAAAAAAATATGAATGAAGAATGCGGTTTAAGGTAGAATTAAATTGTTGGGATACTATGGCCTCATCAGATCCTAATCTGATTTATTGATAAAATTTATTTGGTGATAGATTGGTCCAAATCGTGAAAATAACATTGTAGTTTATGTTTCTTCATTATCTACTGGTCATTTGATATTTCCTTGAATCATGACCCGTATAATCATATTATTTTAGACCATCTCATTAGATTTTTTCCCTTCAAGACCCGTTAACTAGACTCGTCTAATAAAAAATCATTTGGCTATTTCTAGCTGCTGATCTTGGTTCTTCAACTTCTAAATATCTTATAATTGTATGTATCTTCATTGAGATGGATATTTCTTGACTCCTAATGTAATGGGTTTGGATTATGACAGTGGGTGAATAAAAATATTTTCAAACAATATATTATGAATCCTGGATATTTTTTTTTATTTTAAATATTAATGGACACATTCATGTTGATTATTATAACTGTCCCCTATGTGTTGAACTGGATAAATAATATCCACCTATAAATAATAAAGAATTTTCCTCAATGTACATGGATTCATGCTCTATAGGGTCCATGATTAACTTTATTTATTATCCAGTTGAAACCATAAACCCAATATATATTTTTTGGGATGAGGTAGAAAATAACGATATATTTTCCAATGTATGTTTGTGAGTATGATAAATCATTCTTATGCGGGTTGGGTTATATCACTTTTTGGTGTTATATCTACTAAACTAACTAATTAACTACATGGGAATTAGGATGTGTAAGGTATACTATTTGAGTTTCTCAGTCCTGATAGAGGTAATACATTCTCGAAGAATATCCAAAATCTTTTGGTGACTCAGTAATTGGATAGGTTTCAGGATTTATAAAATTTAAAGGGGTAAACATTGGATAAATAAAATAGATTTATGCTAAAGGAATCCCCTTACTATACATTTTATGGACAAGATGTTGAGTCGAGTAAACACTCTATATTGATGGGATCATGGTCATATCCCACACTATCTCAAATATTTAAAAATATTAATGAGGATTCTAATGATTATTTTAATGAGGTCCTATAACCCACCCTAGAAATTGTTCTCTAGATTGGAATGAATTTCATGAATATTTTTTTGAGGAAACCTTAATGCTTCATGTTATTGTATGAATAATGGAATTAAAGAAGTTTTTTTCCTTTTATTTTTTTAGTTACTACATATTTGGATTTTACGGTGTTTCTCCCCAAATAAGGGGATGTAATATATGTGTTATAATTAATACTCCACCCTCAATAAACCAATGCTGACAAGATTAGTATGGAATTATTCTATATATAAGTAGAATCAGCCATAAACCACTGGGTTATTTAAGAATAATTTCAATTCAAATATTCTAGGAGGGCCTCTAGAGGTCTGCAAAAATTGGGAGTTATTAGTTGAATTTCCCAGAGGCAATGAATGTTTTTATGATATTATTCCTTAGGCCACAAAGAGGAAACTCCATTATTAAATGTCAAGTGGGGGATAATTTTTCATGGAGGGTCTTGACTAGTTGATGAATTTGGTGGTCATTCATGTTTTGATTAAAATTAGTGAACTTTCGAGGATCTCACCCCTAGACATGATGTTTCATAAGGTGGATAGTTCTTAATTTTCTTTTAATGGTTTATTTTCTCATATAGTTTACATTATGATCTATAAATGTTCATATTTACATCATTTCATACCTATAAATCAATTATTTATTATTTAAAACTGGTCTATACATATAATGAAACATTTTGGTTACTATCATAACACTATAATGTGGTGAGGTTCTGGGGGTTTCCATTCTAATAACTCAGCAGAGAGCCAACTAAAAATGATGAATGGATAGTTTTGGTAGTTTTTGAAACACCTTGTTCTTTGTGTAATGAATTATAGGTACTATTCATAGAATCCTAAAACAAGTCACCATGTGTATGCTAAGATAGACAATTTGATTATTTTTTTGGCAATAGAACTGAAGTATTATGTGCTACATGTTTATTTATTTTGTGTTTGGTAGTTGGATTTGAGATATTTTTAGAATGGTGGATAACTTTTTTAGTAGTCTCTATACTTATTGCTTGCTTTTTTTAATAGTGTGTTATGGAATTCATGGAATTATAGAGCTATATGTCTCTCTCTCTCAAATGATGCTAAATCACATACCTTTGTTTTTTGTTGATTTTTTTGTTAAATTATTTGTTCTTGTTATTTTTTTTTATTTTTTTTATTGTATCTTTGTGGTTTTTTGAGGGTTTCTAAAAATATATGTTAGCTCAATTGGGATAAATACCATGAGTGGGGCATCAGGAAATGAAAAATTAAAACAAATTCCCCCTTCAGATATTGTTTTTGTCATTACACAATACACTATTCTCTCTCCTTCCTATTGTAATGTATGAACAAAAATGAAATCATGCAAGGGACATAATGATTTTACTTGGTCCACCAACACTAGGATAAATCTAATGATAATACAATGACAATGTGTCAATATATCAAATACAATAAGTCTCACTACCAAATTATATGGTTTGGGATAGATCACTTTATTTCCCAGACTCAGTACCTTTACATTGTTTAGGACAATCTTACTACTTTCCTAAGGGTCACTACCTTTATATCTTTATTTGGATCACTACTGGTGAAAATAATCCATATATTCTTCTTCCTTTTCTCAATGCTCTTGAATGGATCCATGCATAGTTTATGGGATTAAAGCACCCTTCATTATCAGTAATGAATAAATCCTCAATTGTTGGTAGATACTATGTTGAATCTCTTTCTCTATTTCTTATTCGCTTCTGTATACACACCTCGATGCAACACATCCACTTTCTAGAAAACTGGAATAGACTTCTCTTTAATTTAGAAACAAAAAATTACCTCCGTATTGGCAAGATCGTCAAGTGATTCCAAGTATTTATTTCACTACTTTGAATGTAGCAGTGAATATCCACCTTCTGTATGTATTTTTAAATTGTTAAAATCATTTATCTTCTTCTCTTAATTCAAAATTAAGATATGATAACGATATTTCTCACACGGTAATGTAGTAATGCATATTCATGCACAATATTCTTATGTGATTATCATGTGAGGAGTCCTTTCATGTATCTCCTTGTGCCAGATCATGTCATGTACCCTTGTGTGAGATCCTTTGGTATATCCATTTCATACTTTTTGTAATATCCTGGCATGAACCCTGGCACAAAACCGTAGTATGAACCCCTGGAGTGAACCTGATTAGTGTGATCTCTTAAAGTGAACCCATGGTGCAATCACCTATTTGAACATTCTCATGGTGTGAAACCCTGGTGTTATCCATTTTTTATGTGAAATCCTGTCTATATGAGATCCTAGTAAGAACCCCTGGAATAAACGCATAGAATGAACCGTATTCAAGATTTTCATAATACATTGTTCAAATCGTGCACACCACTATAGACAACTTAAACTCCTTCATGATTTATCTTTGTTAACATTCTTCGCCCAGAACCTGTGGAATGAAACTCCTTCTTCATGAACACAAAGAACAAACCTCCTTTTACCACAAACCCCATCCACAAACCTCCTTTGCAAGATCTCACTATGAACCACTCTCAGATATTTCTTCAAATAGTTATTTTAAGGGAAACTTCATCAATCATTGATGATGGGTTATGGTTATTTATAGGCATAAATCCACCACATTAAACAAACAATTACATGGAAATCCATCCACCTCATCAACATCACGTGCTCTGTGAACCCCTTGAGAGAAATTTGGATGTGAACCCCTAGTGTAAGTCATATTCTCACACCCCATACCATTGGTCACATTTCCTATTCGTAATCCACACACCATTGCGTACATTACCGCTTCGCAAACCCAGTTCATCATTCATGCTCTTCGAACCACCATTCAAAATTCATGATTTAAGAAACATTGATTAGGATTTACTCTTTGTAAACCTCCATTAAATATTCATGATTTGTGAATGTTCCTGATCTGAGTCCTCAATCAAGATTTCTGTGAGTCCTTGTATTCATGATTTTTGTGAGTCCCTTATGTGAGTCCACATTCAATCATTGCACTAGTCCTCTCATTTGTTATTTATGTTAGTCCCTTGTGTGAGTCTACATCCACACTTTGAATGAGTCCATGCATTCAAGATTTTCCTCATACCCTTATGTGAGTCCACGTTCATTCTTTGAATGATTCCTCACATTCGATCATTACACAAGTCCCTTGTTTGAGTCCACATTCATGCATTTCATTATTCCTCATATTCACGCTTTGCGTGAGTCCTTTGTTCAATTCCTCATTCACACTGTGGGTGATTCCTCGCCTTCATGCTTTGCATTAGATCAAAGCTGACTCTTCGTGACTTTTTGGACAATGATCCTTTGTCAGTAACCTCAAACCCTTTCAAAAAATAGAATAATCCCAAAAGCACCACCAAGAGGGGTTTTTAGATAACAATATCCCTCTTTGGGTTTGTTGAAAACTTTTCATATTTGGAAACCATGTAAAATATTATTCCGTATTCTACCAAAAATTCATTTCTGGTGATTCTGACAGAGATCAGAGATTTAGTCAACACACGCTCTATGTCACCATTATTCATTCTTGGCATGAAAAATAAGAGTATAATGAAAATATTATTAATGAATCACTTAATTCAAAATCCACTCAAATGATTTCATAATGAACATCATATGTCATGATATATAATTTTTGAGGGATTATCTTTAACATCGCCAGATTTAAAACTCCCTATACTTCGCTACACCCCCTATCAGCTTCTCCCCTGTCTTGATTAAGACATTTTATCCCCTTTTATAGACACAATTTTTCCTGCATTGCCAATGAACCCAAAGGTCAACTCATTGTGGTCTGCATCATGGTAAAGAACCAAGAACATAATATGAGGTAAAAAACATCATACCTTGGTGAGAGGGGGTACCACATCAGCATAATTTCATGTTTCGTTACTCGACTAAAATCGAGGAGCCAGTCAATGATGTTCATCGGATTCTTGGGATAGGTAAATTATCACAATTTCTACAACCTATTGTTTTATTGGAACATACTCCAACTTCAAAGTCCCATTCTAAAACAACTCCTTGATAAAATGATACTTTATTTCGATGTGGTATGTCCTTGAGTGTTGGACTAGGTTTTGACTAGAATTATTGAACATTAATTATCATAACAATTTTCGATCGATAACATCACTTCAATTCTAATGTCATCAAGCTATTGCTTCATCCAAAATAACCACATTCATGTTTGAGTAACCTCAATGTATTAAAATTCTATGGTGAACAATGATATGAAATATAGTTTCTTTATTAGCCATGAAATACAATATCCACCAATTTAAAATGAACCACGTGACATTGATTTTCTATCATCAGTTGATCCCAACCAATTCGCATATGTATATCCCAATAACTCTAATTGATATTTTTCATTGTTCAACCAGTTGAATCCAAAGAACCCATAATATGATAAAGTTTTATTTTCACTAAAAGAACGTGTTTTCCATAGGATTAATTTTATATTGTTCCAATTGTCATGTATAAGAAAATATATGTCATCTCATTATCAGGTATAATATAATGTTAATGATTTGAAAATATTCTATGAAATTAAATGAACAACCTTCATCATCTTGATATAGTTTCATTCTAGTAGCAACCATAGTCGTCATCTACCCAGAAATATCCATTCTAAATCTTCTCAAAACCACCTTAGAATGTTTATATTTAGAAATGAATATGTCTTTCTTTCACTATGTCACCAGTAATCCAAGGAAAAATGGTTGTTCTCCAGTCTTTGACATTTTGAATTTACTTTTCATGAACCTCGTGAACTAATACCACTATGCTTCATAAAATCCACTAAATATTATTTCATCAAAATTTAATAGAACCGTCATCATTTTATAATAGCGATGTTCACATATAGATTATGATCAACCCCACCACGCTAAAAACTAGGATAATTCAATAACTAATCTAAGATTAAATACCATTCTCTCGGTTCTTACTTCAATCCATATAGCACCTTCTATAGAAGAAAGACTTTGTTCTCATCTTCAAGAATTAGAAAATCACCCAATACTAAATATAAACTTATTATTCTAGAAATCCATTAAAAATTTAATATTTTACATTAATATTGAAAACCATGATCTTTTTTTTTGTAATTTTAAGCCCAATAATAATCTAAATCTGTCTATCCTTGAAACATTTGAAAACAATTCTTCAACATCTATACCCTCTATCTAAGAGTACCCTTTTCACACTATTCATGATTTATTTCAAATCACTACACCATTTTCATTCATCTTGTTGTGAAATACATATTTAGTTTCAATAAAAATATTATCTATTGACCTTGAAACAATCTCCCATACAAGGTACTTATCAATTTGGTCAAGCTCTTAATTCAAAACCTAGACCCAATTTTCATCTCCTACATCTTCTTAAAAATATTTAGGTTCTACTCATGATAGGAAATATTCCTTATGTAGAGTCTTCATCATTCTTGTCTAAATTGGTGTTTCCTTGTCACCAATTATGTTTTATTTATCAATTTCATTTCTTATCATCGATCTTTGTATAGATATAGGTTTTTTCTCATCCTTCTCATTATCTAAACATTCTTCTTAATCAGCCTCTAGAATTATAACATCCCCTAATTAAATTATCTCTTCACTGTTATCCTCATGTGACTGCTCATTTAATTTTTTAATATTTCAATCATTCTCTAATATAGTTACATCAGGGGTTTTAATTGCCTTTCCCTTCCAATTATTGAAATATTTATATTATTTACATTTCATTAAGTGACCATGAAATATCCCCTCATCTCTATGGGATTAAAAATTTATGTGTTTATCCATATTTAGAATGAAACACTAACTTCCGAAGGCTACAAATTACTTCTATGTTGGCATATTTCTATACAAAAAGTCAAATGGAGTCCTCTATTTTTTAAATTATAAATCTCTATTTGATGTGTAAAATGATTTCATCACTAATTATTTCTAGAACATATCTAGAAGTATATTATAAATGCGTGTTATTCTATTCATGTCATTGATAATTTTATTTCTTCTCTCAACTACTCCACTCTATTGTGGAGTTCTGACTATGGAAACATGGTTCCCAATACCATTTTTCGTGAGATAATCCTACAATTGGATATATTTTAACTCTGTTCCATTAACTATTTGGATCTTCTAGATTCATTGAATCGTTATCTTTTCAACATCCCTTTGTTAATATCTTATGAAATAGAACACCTCAGATTTGCGAGTGATGACTGAATCCCATGTTGTTATTCTAAAATCATCAATGAAGAGAACATAATATCTCCTTCAATTAATATATCTTGGTGAAATAGGTCTGTATAAATCAATATGCACTAACTCAAGAAATTTGGTTAACCTTTTTCCCTATTCTTTATTTGTCTTTAAAATGACCATCCTTATGGAAAAGTTTCCCACATATGAGTTCTATCACGTGATAAACCATGGAGGTATCAAGCATCATTATATTTCACTTGATATTACAAGGAAATTTGGCTCAAGTGATGAAGAAATTTTATCCATATATTAGTTTCTTATTCCATCGACAGAAATCACAAATCTATTTATCATTTTATAGGGTAGAAAATATATTTCTTACACTTTCCCTACAAAACAACAACACTATTTTTCCCTTTATGACACCTAATTTCATTTAAAATCTCATGTGATTTACTCACTCACATAATCGACTAACACTAAGTATTTTGTGACTCATACCTTCAACAAATAAGACATTAGAACACCTCATATCTCTTATCCCAAACATGAATTTTCCCGATCCAATAATATTGAGGCCTTTATTATTACCAAATATTACAATACCTTCCTTATCATACCTAATTCTGGTCAACATATCCTTATTTCTTGTCATACCAAAGGTGCACCCTCAACTAATGATCCATTAACCAGTGTGGTTGGATTCTTTAGAGGCAATATTCTCCACCACTATATGTTTGTATCTCTTATTTTTTATCCCTGTTTTGACTTCATACCTAGTACGGATTGATGATATTGATATTCCGTAGAGTATATTGGACCATCATCATCATACAACTCTATAATTTTTTTTTATTATCAGATCTTTTGAAGATATATTGAATTGATTTTTATCACCACATGTATTCTTCTACGACACATTTCTCTTCATTGTTGATGAGCTGTATCTTTCAATGTGTCTGAATCCACCACATGAGAAATAGTGAAGATTATATAATGTTCTTGAAGATTGAGTTCTCTATGGATGCCTTTTTTTTCATGTTCCCTTTGATACCTCGTGGATATAGAACAATCATTTTGTGAGTGTCCCATCTTTACAAAACACAAATATCTCATTAGAGGGGTATTCTTGTGTGAAAATATTGCATTAAAGATTCTCCATTAGGTTCTATAAATCTTCTAGTTATGATTCCAACCTAAATCAATATTCATACTCATAGTGGGAGCTTATGTTCTATGATCAACCATTACTACATTTTATTTGTGATCAGGACCCTTAATAATTAAATTATTCTATTCAATCATTTTCATTTTCCAACACTCTTGTTTCTATTTCACTGGATCTCTAAATTAACCTTTTATATTTTAAATTGGATCTTTTTCCATTTTTCCAGTATTTAGAGTTTCTCCAAATCTTTCACTTTTATTCACATACTGACAACTTCCTCTTCAAGATATTTTACATGTTTGATTTTATATTTTCCAGTATTATTCAAACTATTGATCCCTCATTTCTATTTTTTAGTATTGAGTTTAAATTGAACAACATTTTTAGAGTTCTCCAGCATTGAGGATTTCAGTTTTTTAATTTCATCATTTAGATCATACTTTTCTTATTCCGATTGCTACATAAAAAGTTATACACTGTGAACAACTTTTTTTGATTTCATTATTTTTTTATCTCCTCATAACCTTTTTCTCAAGTGAGGATTTTAATTCCTCTTTCATATAAAATCATTCATCTACTTTTTATTCATCACTCTAGATTTTTTCCCTTTTATGGTAGATATTAACAACTTCCACCATAATAACTTCTCCATAACCATTGAAGTCCTATAACTCTTCCACCTCAGATTCTAATAAACATTCATCTTCTTTTAAAAAACTATTGTTATTTTAAAATAAATGTTTCATAAAATTTTATCACCAATCACATAGGCTGAAGAATTATTATTATGATCTTTTACTTCATCATCATTATTTTCATGAAATTTTTTAGGGAACCATACAACCTGATGTACAACATTTTCACATTAAATGGAAGATAGTGTGAGTTTCCCTTTCAACCATTATTATCCTCTTCATATGTTTGATGAAACGAACTAAATGAAATAAGATATCTTCTTCATCTTGCCAATCTTCAATACACATCATTTGCTTCGCCTTGAATGTCAATTCATTATAATTCCCCCTTTCCATAGACTGATTATCATAATTTATCATCTTAAATGCAACAATTATAATTTTCAATCTATCCATGGTCAACTCTTTGGGATATTTATCATCCAATAAAAAACTATCGAATTGAACTGAAGTGTTAGAATTATCAAGTTTCACTTGATAGCCTTTACATCTTCAATAATTTCTCGAAGACCATGCATGTCTTCTACAATAACATTAACCTGATCAATGATTTCATGATTATACTCGTTAGCGTATATTCAAAGATCCTAATACTTGTTCCATATAATATTTATCTATTATTATCTGACTTTTGAGTCACCCTTATAAATATTATGTAAATTTTCATACATATAATGTGATTACATGTATGACATCACCTTTTTATAGATATTATTATATAAGGAACCCCCTAAAGCATTGATTGCTTTAGCGTCAGCATCCAACTCCCTTCAGTTATCTTCTGATAAAGCGCCACTATTGATACTGGTTGAAATTCCCTGCATCGCTATTGTATAGACATCTATTACTAATGATTGTATGTAGTGATTCATATAATTCTTCCAAAATTGAAACATTTTTCCATCAATGATTAAAATCCCTTTTTTGATAACCTATATTTATTCTACTAAGAGATAAACACTAACTTTCAACCCTCCACTGTGTTACCAAAAGTTTTCCCAACTATGTTAAATATCCAAGGGGGTGAATCAGGGTATGACATATTAAAACAATTACCCCTTCGGATCTTGTTTATTTGTTAAAAACACACTTCTCTCTCATTAAATATTCAATGTACGAAAAGAAATTAAATCATGCGGGATAAACATCAATTTTACATGGTTCACCGTAACTAGGCTACATCCAATGAGCATACAATATCAATATGACAATTTATGAAATCCACTAAGGCTCACTACCAAATTACAATGTGTGGAAAAGATAAATTCTATGCAAAGACTCCTTTCCATTAAAAGTGTTATGGTTAGCTTGCTACTTTCCCAAGGGTAACTCCCTTTGTATCTTTCTCTAGATCACTACCAATATAAAGAACCACCTTTTTCCACTTCCTTTTCACTTTTATCTAAAATGGATCCACACAGTGATTCAGGAAATGCATGTATTTTTATTATCACTAATTAATTAATCATTAATTTTAGCTATTGTTTATGTTGAATTACTTTATAGGTTAGTCGTTGGATTCAGTAAAAATGCATTGATGGAACACTTCCACTTTTTAAAAAAGTGGAATAGACTTTTCAATTTTGTAGACTCATAAATTAATTTTTATTTGGAAATATATTCACGTGACTCCAAGTATTATTTTCACTTTTTTAATGTTGTAGTGAATAGATTCTTTCTACAAGTATTATCAAATGGTGCAGATACTCTATCTTTTTCTTCTGTTTCTTCTTTATATTTTAGATACGACAATGATACTTCTCACAATTAGATGTACGCATGTATCTTCATGCACAAGAATCTAGTGTGATACTCTTATGAGAGATACTAACTTCTAACTCCTTGTGCAGGATTTAGACGCATACCCCTGTGTGAGATCCCAGGGCATATCATGTTCATGATCTGCATGATATCTTAGTGCAAAAACTTGTGAAAACCCCTAAAGCAAGCCCCTCGTGTGAATACTATTTTTGTGAGATCTTGTTGTGAACCCTTGATGAGAACCCTTGTTTTGGTTAGCTCCTAGTATGAACCCCCCGAATAAAACAATGTCTTTTCATACTTCTATCTGTTTGAGATCTTGGCATGAACCCCTGGTGTGAAACCCCATAAAAAACCCTATTCTTGATTTTGAGAAGACATTATTAAGATCATGTGAACCACTTTAGACAATGTGAATTCCTTGGGGAGTCCACTTTGTGAACCATCGTCACTGTGAACCCCGGTTGTGAACCTCCTTAGTTGAAAACCCTTGGAGTGAAATGCCTTCACTATGAACCCCTTATAGTGAACCTCTCTCGAATGATTCTTTATATCAATATTTTAGGCATATATTCTTAAAATTTTAGGAATGGATTATGGGGTATTTATATTTATAAACCCACTAAATTAAACTCCAATATAAATGGAAAAGAATCTAACTCCTAAACATCATATTCTCTATGAAAACCCATAGAAAAATATGGGTCGAAACCCCTATAAGAGACCTTTTTCTACTCTTTGAACCCTTATGAATGAGTCATGATCATGCTCCTCAAACCTTCAGGTGAAATAATGATATGTTAACCTAGTTCAACATTCAGTCTCCATGAACCTATTTTCATCATTCACAACATGAGAATCTCTATTCAATATTCACACTTTACGAACCACTATTCCTCATTTTTACATTTCACCTATACTAGGTGTGATTCTACATTCACACATTTCATGAGTACTTGTATTTACGCCTTGTGAGAGTCTGCATTCTCTATTTTCATGAGCCCCTGAATTCTACTTTTGTGATAGTATCTTTTATGACTCCCCATTTTCATTTTTTTGGAGTCCTTACATTCAATATTTTCATGAGTCCCTTATTTGAGTCCCCATTTATGTATTTCACAAGTCATGTCTTTAAAACATTGCGTGAGTCCACATTCATGCTTTGCTTGAGTCCTTGTATTCACACATTATGTGAGATCAATTCTAACTCTTTAGTTCTTCCTTGAAAATCATCTTTATTCAATATCCTCAATACTTTTCAAAAAATATAATCAACCAAAAAAGCACCATCAAGAGGTGTTTTTTTTCTAAAAACCTTTAAAATTTATCAATCTTGATAATAAAAAATTTTATTAAAAGGGAGGATAATGAAATATTTACTTTCAGGGACATGGATGTATAGGACTATGTGATTTCTCCATATGAAATCTCTATAGGATAATTGTCTTCATTAATACATAACAAGGACCTATTAGAGATATAAAATGATGTTAACATTGACTCCCTTATTATTCTTCTATAATATTTTAATATAAGATCATCGTATAAGAAATTTTATTAATTATCTAGTTTCTCATATCAAGAAATATATTGTTTTAAGGAGTCCTCATCATGGTCATTTCATATGTATTACAATTTATTTATATGTATTATTTCTCCTAGTAAATTGTAAATTCTATACAATATTTGTTGTGTTGATTTTGTAATTTTACACCAAGTGCGTTTTTGTATTTTCTTCAAAACCAATTGTACATTTTAATACCATTGCGAGGTGGGAAATCATCATAATACTTTCCATCTTTCTGAATTAATAAATAAACCAGCTAATATGACTATTTTTATTATTATTTAGGTGCCATTATACTACTGGAATCCACCAGATATATCTCATGTATTTTGGATGATTTTACATTCTTGGTATTGATGGTTTTTAAAAATTCTTCTCATATTGATATGAATCACATTTATTAGTGTCATCACATGTGTTATTTTTAATGTCTTGAGAATCATCATTCCTAATCAAATTTTTATAGTCTCTTGAACTAGTGTCTAAAACCCATGATTCAAATCATTTATTCATCTTCTATGTACAAAATAAAATATTCACCTCACCAAAGTGGTGATATTTACCATTATTATATTTTACAAGATGAAGAAACCAAAAATTTCATTCCTTAACACTACATTTATTCTTACTAAATTCAACAACAGGCCCTATAAAACAGAGGTAGATTATGATCACTAAAATATGACTAAGAGATTAAACTAATATAAATTCCTCCATTATCATGTCATTACAACCATCCATGGATTAGCTATTGCTAATCTTTAGCACATCATCCTTAACGACATAAACTAATCCATAATTGATTTATTTTATGTCAGTCATGATGTCTTAATTTTAAATCATATTTCAATTTCATCCACTAACATGAATCTATGTTCATGACTTGTATATTTCTCTTAAATATATTTTTATCAATATTGGATTTTTATATTTTTTATCTGTGATCCATGACTTATGATATGATTTAATTTATGTTGAGTAAGTTTTATTTTCCCCAAGTTCCTTAACTTTTTTCTCATCTTCAAAATCATAAAATATTTCTTGAGTCACTATCATGCTTGATGACTCTGGATTCAATTGTTTATAACTTCTTGGGTAATAATGGGAATGATTATTCATGACATAGATAAAATATTTATCCCATCTATCCCAATACCTTCACCAAAATTTTTGTACCTATCCTATAAATATGGAGAGAAAGAAAAAATGCTCAACTATTTTTTTCTATATTTATCGTTGAATATCAACTTATAATAGAAAAAAATTGTCTTATGTCCCAACATCAAACAATAATAACACATGATATTTGGTATCTTTATTTCACCATTTTAATTACATAATTTTGTTATATGAGCATCGTGGATTATTATTTTCTTATGGGTGTTGGGGCCTTTGATTTTGGTTTCAATTATAAAACCCTATTGTGTTGATCATTTATCATCACTGACTATTCGTTGTCTCCAAATTTATACACTCAAGGAAAAGGTATATTTCTATTCAGTGGTACCCCCATGAACATCTTAAGATATCTATTAACATGTGACCACTGATGAAATATACATTTTGATGAGTCCTTCTTGATCTTTACACTTCTATATCTATGTCATGAATTATACTTCAAGTTCTTCCACTTATTTAACTAACTATTTCACAAAATAATTCATCATGTTTAAGATTTTATTATGTTACTCAACCTTTTGCATCATGTCAAATTAATTTTATGAGATTATAAAATATCCATATTTTATTTTTTCAATTAGTAAGTTTAGTTTTGACTTATTTTCATCATATTATTGAATATAATGATTTTATGTAAGTACAAAACATTAATAATAATTTTTTATTTTTATCAAAATTTTTCTTCCTTCAAGAGAATATTCTTGTTTAGAATTAGGATCAACTCTACCCACAATGAAAAAATAAAAACCATTATTTTCCTCTGATTGACTCTTGTCTATAATAATAAAGAGTACTTCATCCGTTAGTTGTATATATCAAAAGTCCTCTACCTTTATTTCCTCTATGTTTTTATCTCTTTTAAAAATAATGTTACTTTCGGGATGAATTTCCTTCTTTGGTTTCCAATTGTTATTCCCATTACTGAATGAAATCATTTTTGTTTCTTCTTCTTCATCATCATCTTTGGAATTCGTATTACTCTTAGTGGTAAGATAAAAAAAATTACAAATGAAAAAAAGTCAGAGGTATCTTCCTCTTGGGATACAATTTTTCTTTTTTATAATCAGAAATCAATGAAATCACTTCATAAACATTTTTATTTTCTCTATTTTCACTATTTGATAGTTTCTTCATATCCTTTAATGTTATATCAGAAGAAAAAAAATTAGAATTGATTCATTATCATTATTCATCACATGAGTGGAAAAAGGGTTAAAACATTTCCTTTATCACATTGGTTATTATAAATCAGCATGATAAAAAAATTTAATATCTGTTAATTTTTAATAAAATTATATCTCATTTAGGTTGTTTTTCTATATTTTTTATCGAATAACATACATATAGTACAAAATTTTCCACATTAAATATTTCATAATACGCATTGAAAAATAAATTTTTTTTATAATTTATTAAATAGAAAAAGTAAACATCCTTTTAAAAATGGTTATATCATATATTATAATTTATATTATGATCCACACAATTGATTTCTCCCTTGAAGAACGATAATTTTTATCCCTAACCCCCAATAACCATTGATTTCTCTCATTATTTATTGCTATAGTTGTTCTTACCATTGCCCTCACTCCTCTCTCTTGACATCTTCATCTCCATCACCATCACCTTATTATTCATCATCTTCTCCATTTGTAACAATTTTTTCTCTTACTATATCTTCTACTTCCACTTCTCTCTAATATTTGTTCATGATTTGTATTCATACATCCATCTTTTCAAGCACCGAAGGATTGAATAATTTTTTGAAGGTAATTTTTTTCTTATGGTTTCATTGAATTATTAGTTTTTATATATATGTTTTAAAAATCATGTTAGTTTTTATATTAGTGCATGTTTATGGAATGTTTAATGGTTGATTAATGTATGTTTAGTTATTATTAAGTGTGTATCCAAAAATTTAAATTTATTTTTGTGAGTATTGAATTATGGGGTGTGGAAATAAAGGTTAGGGTTTTATTATTCATTATCTTCTTCGATATGTCTATCAATATCATAGATTTTTTAAGAATTTTGCGATATAATATAGTATATTGTTTGACATTGTTTAAGTATTAATGTATTCATTCCCATTAGTGTGTTTTTATCATGATGAATTTAAGGATTTCGTAATTATATGTGATTTAGTAGGTGACTCTACTCACATCTATTAATTAGATAATATTAATATTCATCCATTTGATTCTGATATATTCTGAAAATAATCTATTAAAATCATCTAAAATTATTAATTTATAAAAAATTAATATTTAAAAAAAAATTTATTTGATGATAATATTGGGGGTTTTATCATAATTTTATTTGGAATAAATTTTTATTTAAAAAATCTATTTTCATTTTTTTATTTAATTTTAATTGAATTTTAAAAATATATTTTATATGGATATTAATTTTTTTTATAATTTATATTATATATATAATTTTTCAACGACTATTATTTTTAAAAAAAAAATCTTTTAGATGCATATTTTATTTGGTAAAGAATTAAAAAAAAATTGATATTCCAGAAACCATTTTCCATATATATAATGATATATAATTTTATTTTAATTCCTCAAATAAATTTTGAAAATTAATTTAAAAATATAATACATATAATAAATACAATAATGTTTTAATATGTGATAATGAGTTATAGTTGGATAAATTCAAGGAGAATTGGGGATGAATATGGGGAATGATTTGATACTCCTTTTTATATTTTCAAACCAAATTTTCTAAAAAAATGGCATTTTTCATCACCATGTTTAAAATGATCAAACCTAAAATTGTAGGAAATAAGTGAAATAAAATACTATTTATTTCTTCATGGATTCAATCCATGTTACATTTCATGTATTTTTAATGCTAAATCGGTACTAATTCATAATCTATTATGGATGAATATTTTCAAGATTATAATTCAAATCAAATTAAAAAAAATATTGTAATGTTTGTGTATTGGAAATTGAGAAAGAACATATGATTTAGTGTCATTATGGTGATTCCGAAAAACAATTGTAACAGTGTTGTATGAAATTTTCAGTGTTATAAATGGTGTCAATATTGATTTACATAAAGGAAAAAAAATGGATGAAGTGAAAAGAATTTTATAGAGTTGATACACCTATTTAAATATTAATTTCGTGAAGAAAAACATCTTCCAAATTCAAATTATAATGAAAAATAAAATATTAATGTTGATGGGTATTTAGTAGAAGAAGATAAATACCAATTTAAAAGACTATGTTTCATATAGGATGAAATAAAAGTGTTTATTATTATGTATAAAATAAGGTATATCACTATATAATTTGCATGAATAATCACCAAATGAAGAAGAAATTACCAAGACTCTAACAAAAGAAATTTGGTATCCTTTAATATATCCACATTTAAAATGATGATTATTAAATTAAAATAATGAAAAAATAGGATTCCTTATTTGTTAGAAAATTTTTGTTGGGAAATAATGTCATGTTGTTGATTACCCATAGTGGAATAAAATGAGATAGTTGTTTCCAATAATAAAAAATGATGTTAAAATTCTCAAACATGGACTGTGCCTCTGTAGAATAAATCTATATTTGAGCATTAATTGAAAAAATGTTTAGGGAATATTTTATTGGTAATTTATGTCTAATATCATAGATTTTGTGTGAAGTATAAATATATTAGTTTTAGATTAATTATTTATGGTAAAAGACATAATAAAAATTATATTTACGTTTTATTATCACTATCAAGTGAGGATTTGAAACATTTATTATATGAATATAATAGATTGAATGATTCTTATAATATTGAAAATTTCCAACTGCTTTCAATGGTAGATTTATATTTTAATGACTTCATGAATATGGATGTTTTTCTGAATATAGAGTCAGGGGGCATAATTATTTTTTAATTTGTGAATAAAGGACATTATATTGTCAACTATAACATGGGGGAAACATTATAAATGGGAAAAAAATTCTAGGGATCAATCTTATCAAATAGTGAAAAAGATATTCAATTACTTATAATAATATGATATTTTTTCCAATACATTATCTAATAGTCAATGTTTGGAGAGAATGAAACACATTAATGAAACATTACAAAAGGTAGAATAATATGGAAATGATGGAAATATTCATAGGAAATGATAATTATTTTTAGATATTCCATATTGTATATATCATGAAATCAAACATACCATTTATTTGATACTTGTGTATAAAAATATCTTTTATGGTTTAATTAGGTCATTTTTAGATATTAATGGAAATACTAAAGAATTTCAGTATGTTAGATTAATTTTACTATCAATGGGAACACGTTAAGAGTTAGAACCCACTTCTAAATGTAGAAGAACATACATACCTATAAAATTTAAAACTTTATCCTATAGGGAGAAAATTATTATTTTTCAGTGTCTTCATGGTATCAATGTGAAAGAAGTTTCTTATTTAAATATAGATCATTTTCTCTCATGAAATGACTTTAAGATAATTATAATTTAATATATTTATTGTCCTATTTGGATAAAATATTACCTACTTGATGTATTTTGTGAAATATTATCCATCTATGTTAGAATATTTATCCTGAATGTGTGTTATTTGTTCTAATCAATTTCTTAAAATGAGATTGGTATAAATTCATTGACGAATTTGGAGGACAATGTAGTTCCAATACTTTTTCAACTAAAAATAAATATTCCAAAATCCTTTTTTGTTATATTTGTATATATAATGGTTTATTTGGTGAAAGAAATAAGTCTATTTGGTACGTTATACATATTTGTTAGATGTATAATTGTGAAATGTATATAATTATTTGGAATGAAAATAGTAATATTCCACATCAACTAGAATGCTCTACTATTGAGAATTAAACTTTTGAGGAGGTTGTTGTATTTTTTAAAAAGAAAATTTGTTATAGTGAGCACATAGTATTAATTATTTTTCACCATGAAAGAATCAAATGTAGGTAAAATAGGCTCTTTGTGTTAAAGTAAAATCGTTGATTGGTGAAGAGATAAATTAGGTACATTTATACATCATGCATAGTATAGTTGTTGCTCATATATATATCTTTTCGTATTAATATGTTACAAAAATGTTATCCAAAGAATACAGATATATAGATATTGAATGTGTATAAAAAACCACTTTATCTATTTTTTTAATGTGATAGTGCATGATAGATCAGATTCATCAAAAAAATTGAAATGGTTAGCGAGTGGACCAACTTTATACTTAAAAAAATGGGTCTAAATTTTATTTAAATGGTTACGAAAATAAAAGTGAATTTTTAAATAATGTTGAATTGGTATTTTTAAAGGAATTACATATTTTTTTTGTGAAAAAGATAAAACCCCAATCTCTATTTTGGGTGAAAATTTTATGGTTATTTAAGAAATACTAGAGATTTATAAAATTAAATTTTGATTTTTAATATTTAACTAAAAATTAGTTATAATTAAATACTATTACAAATATGATGAATTTAGAATAATACTAGATAATATGAATATAATTGAATAAACATATGATCCCCATACCATGGAAAAAATGTGTTACAAATTTTATTTTTTCTTAATCCATCAATGTTAAGTGGTTTTTGGTTTTCAAGGTAAATTGAATATTTTGGTGATTAAAAACATGTTTGTAAGATTGATTTATATGAGATCCATTCTTCCATGTAAATATTATCATCGAATATTAATGACATCATTTTAGAAACGGTTTGTTACATACATAGTGATCATGGTAAAGGAATATGGGAAAAAAGTTCTAATAATTTCCAAATAATATACTAATCATATATTTATATATTATTTACCTTTTTAAATTTACATTAAATTTTATATAGATTAGTTTTATTTTTTACATAAAATATATATTATAAAAATCAGGATTTTTTTATTTTAATTAGTTAAGTTTGGTTATATCATTTTTCAATTATTTAACTTTATATATAACTACTTTAATTTTTAAAATATTAATTGACCTTTTATGTCTTTATTATTTATCAATTTATATTTCCCAAATATTGTGTTTATTATTATAACATTATTAAAAATGAACAAATAAAATAATGAATATTCTTAGTTTTATTATTAAAAGTTTCTGAAATATTATAACAAACATTGTATAGAGTATTCAATTTAATATGTTATTATTTGTCGTCTTCATTTTACATTTTTCAAACATTTTTTATAGTAATTTTATTTTTATAAACCATTATATATTTTTTAAACTATTTATATCTTTTCATCTGATATTAATGTTGTCAATATTTTTGTTAACTTCTTTAGCGAATAAATAAAAATTTGTTTGGTACGTATTACATTTCCTTGGAGAGTATTTAATTGCTTATTTTATTGAATTTTTAATATTTGGTGATAACATTTCATATTCACTATCAAAGCACCATTTAAATTTTCCCATAATATAGGAAAGTGGATAAAAATGGGGTTAGCCTCAAGGTGGTAGTCAGTTTTATCTAAGTGAATCTTCTAAAATATTATCTAAATTTTTTATATTTTACAAAAATTTAAATAAAACATGAAATAGTGATGATGAAGATAAATTAAGATTGAAAGAATTATAAAAAATAAAGAAACTCAAAAAAAGTAAATTTTTTCGGAATTTTACTAGTTCAATGTTGGTCACCCTCACTACTGCCTATCAAATATCTAATGAAAATTTTGAAAAATAAACTATCAATGTTATTCAAAGGATAATTTATGTCTCAAATAATTTACATATCTCTCATAGAATTTTTATAAGAAGTCACAAAATGTTTTCTTTTACACAGGAGCTCTCTAACCACAATGAAATTAGATCAAACCGCCTTTCACAAGAATATCTTACATCATAAAGATATTATACATCATATTATTAAATTTATATAACATTACATAAGACAATATATACAATGAAGAAAATAAAGAAGATGAAAAATATAATAGAATGGAACAGGAAAACGATTCCTCTGAATCGGCATTTTGTTGCATCTCCCGAACTCACAATCATAATCAATTAGAAGTGAAAAATAAAGAAAAATAGAAAATGTATATTATTACCATGAAAATTTGAGATGAACCTTACATATATATTTTCATGAATATGTCCTCTATGATTGAATGTTAGATATAAAAAACCAAATATAGATGGAAAAAATAGTAATTTTTTTAAAAAATAATTGAGAACAAAGAGAGAGATACATGGGGGATATTCTTGTTGTAGAATTTTCTTGATATTTTCTATTCCTATTTATTTTAAAAAAGATAACTGAAAAACTATGGTAGAAAAAATAGTATGCATCCAAGTAAATGTTATATTCTGAGATATTAGACTCTATCTTCTCATAGACCTACACTAGTGACTGTAGTTTTTCTCTTTAATAGATTGTTCAAATTTGTATGCATGGTCTTGATCCAAGCATAATGGATCATGAAATTTTCCAATTTATATTTTAGACTTAAGTGGGTGTAACTTGTGATATTATAGTAGCTTCCCTAGTATAAAAAATTAAAATCAATACCATAATCTAATAAATAAGAAAATGGAATTTTCAATTCTATATAAGTTTAATTATCAGAATACTTGAATTAAAAACATTAATTTTTGAAAAGTAGAAATTTCTGTGTTGGGGCCAATCAAAATGGTTATTTCCACTATACCTTCCATTTTTTTCCCAACCATATCTCAAAAATTAAAATAAATTTTAAATAAATTTTTATTTTATTTTATTTCTACTTTTTCTCAGTGACATGTCAACCATCTTATTTATCAACATCCAGTTTTTCATACACCATAAAACTCTGAAGTCGTAGTTACATAGCCTTACCAAACAAAAATGACTGATTTATGTGATTTATTATTCTATTTTTATCAAATAGGATTGAAATTATTACTATATTCAAACAAAATCAATAGCTCAAGTCACTCTACCTCATGTGATCTCCCAAACCATGATGAACAAACAACTACTCAAAAAACCCTCACAAGTAAATCTATAATGACATTTTTTGTGACCCCTAAACATGTTGATGAAGAAATAAGAGGTAATCTTAACCAATTCAATCATCAAGGTTTGAGCATAAAAAAATTAAACAATAATAAAAAACATCAATCTAAAACATGGCTAGAAAATGACCTATAATCTATACGTTTGTGAACCTTATTTAATCCTTACTTTCATTTATAAAAAATAATGAAAATTCATTCATGCCTGAAGTCTATTTTAGGTTTACTATTTTATAGAATTAGTTAATATGTTTTTTAATATACCCAAACATTAAAAGTTGTAAAATTCTACATAATACTGCATTTTCATAAAATACATTTCTTTAAATATAAAACAAAATTTATATTCCTAAAAAAATCATTATGATTTTCAACATTACTACTTCTTTTTCGAAAACAACCATAAAACCTTTGAAAATGAATTTAAAAGAAGGTATGATCACAACAAGATAAATATGAGACATAAAAGGAGAAGAAATAAATCCATTACTTGGTTATTTAGAAAATAAAATCATAATAGAGAGTTTTCCTTTAAAATGATAAGATGTTAACTCAAATAATAATTTAAATACTCATGAAATTAGATTTATTATACCATATTTTTCATAAAACACCTTATAATATACATTTAGGTAAAACCATGAACATAATTTTTTAGCTTAAAAAGATTAAAATTTACTATAAACAATTTTATAAAAACATACGAATTTTACCATAAAGGGAATAATCGTTCCTTTTAAATAATTGGTAAAGATATTCCCTTTTTAAATTTTGAAATTTTAATTAATAATCATAATAATTTATAGATAATTCATATAGTTTACTTTGGCCATAATCTTAATTGAACCCTTATATATAAAATAATCAATATGGTCAATTTTTAACATAATTTATTGGGGAATATAATCATTAGCTAATGCATTGGGAAGCTTTATCAAGATCACCCATCATAATGAGATATATCAGGCTCACCCATCATTATAATCTATATCAAGATTAATCATCATCATAATTAATTTGAAAGGACAATTAAGTTCAGAAAACAAGTATAATCTTTCATTTCTATCATGTATTATATGAAAAAATATTTCAACTCATGAGAAAAACATTTTCAGATATTATTATATCCATTTCCTTTAAAACACAATTTTCAAAAATAAAATTCCAAGAATTAAGGGTTGTATAGGTTTTCATTAATGAAAACATGGAATCTTAAAACTAAATATAAATCATACAGTAATGTTTAAAATGGTGGAAAAATAAATTAAATCTATATAAGTAATAATAGAACATTCATTTCAACGTTTGTAAAGAATGTCAAAATAGTCCGTTAAAAATACGTAAAAATACACATTTTTAAATGTTTTGAAAACAAGTAAAAATAATAATAAAATTTCCTTTAGAATAATTTTATTTCCATATAAATACATATACAATTTTTTTATAAATACTTATATGGAATTGAAATAAATATAAAAAAATACCATTAATTGTATTTCAAATGATTCTTTAGAGTTAATAGTCCCTTACCTTGAGTCTGACACATAATGTATGTTCATTATATTATTTATTAACAAAATGTTGTTCATTAATTAGTTTATTCAGAAAATTTTTCATGTTAATTAATTGTTTATATTTTTTTATTACTATGTTATATTTATTTAATTAATCAATTAAGTCCACATCAGAAGATTTGATAATATTCATCTCATATGTCCAAAATGACATTGATATGTTTACAATAAAGAATGTTCCCAGTATTTAATCATATATATAATAATAATCATGACTTAAATATCATGTTTTTATATTAATATTAATTTTTATACTATTCCATAATGATGGTAATGGAAAATGAAAAACCTTATAATCTCAGAGACAGTAGGTCGTACGTACGCATGAGTAACATTTAAATTTTTTTAAAAATAATGGAATGAATGTAAGTGTTAGATTAAATTTATATAATGATTATTAAATAATAAATATCAAATTATTTCTTTAAATACCCACATATATATAATCTATTTTATGTGGTCATGAAAAATTAATCACATCACTTCATGGTGGTGGTAATACACACGTATAAACAAAGAATATTATCTTTCTTAAATAGATGGAAATATACAATATTTAATGATATACTAAATTTATATAATGATAAATATGTTATGAATTTAATATATATATATATATATATTAAATACACCAATATATAAAACAATGAGATGTTGTGATGGAAAATTAACTACATCGGTTCACGAGGTGGTAGTTTTTTATACACATGTATTCTAGATTAATTTCCCATTTGATGGATGTTAGATATGTATATTAGTAATAAAATTTATAAAAAATCAGTTTATATAATAATTTTTTTATTATTTCAATATTTTTTACTAATTTTGGAAGGATCTAGAAGATTTTATAAAACTACAACATTCAGTTAAAAATTATACCTCTTCTTCGGACAACATCATTTTCATTACAGCTTAATAAATCTAGGTTTATTGTTTTGATAGAACTATGACCTATAGAATACTAGGATAGGAGTTATGAAGTTATTTGGAAGGAATATTTCATGATATAGTTATTAAATGGTGTAAGTAAGAGGGGAGAGAAGGTGCCCATTTATAAGTGTTGGGAGGGGCATTCTTAGAATTTTTTAATGAATTAAATTAATATAAATTATGCATCCTGATGATGTGGATAAAATATATTTAATTATAACATATGATTATTATGGGTTGATATCCTCAAAAATAATAAAATTTAGACATGTTTATATTAGGTTTTTACCCTTATCACTATGTTTTAATTCTAATTAACATTTTTTTTAAATATGGTGATATCAATGTTTTTTAATCACTAAGGGTAAATAAATTTACTATAAAAGAAAATGCATGTAACACCACAAGCTTCCATGGAACGCTTTTCTTTAAATAATATAGTAGTGTGTGTTGTATACAACTTCGAGTTCTAACACACACCACAACCAATCAACCTAGCCGTTATGAATAGCAATACCCACTTTTTGAAATTTGATAAATTTTAACTTTCAAAATGGACTTCATTTTTCGATTCAGAATATCAAAATTAGATTAGTGTGGTTTTTTGGTATTTTTCGGAAAACATTCAATTTTTGATGAATTGTGAAAAAATACTGAGTTATAGTTTAAAATAGAATTTTTATTTAAATAATTATTTATTTTTTTTAAATATAATTAAGGTCAAAATATATAAATAATACCTATATAAGTTTAATGTAATTCATTGGAGTATGTTTAGAATAATTTTAGATATATAAAAATTTTATTGAACTTTTCACCGTCTTTTACCCACCTCCTAGGAGAATTTGGAAATTCACATAAAACATAATTTTACTTCTTCTGGGAGTAGAATTTCGAAAATCCGAGAGACATGGTTAATACCAATGATTAAAATTTGGTTCAATGAGATGAAAATATTTTTTGGTGAATAGTAACTTTTTTACTTTTATTTACCACGGTTAAAAGTAAATAGGGTAATTAAGGGTAAAAATGATATTAATATTACCCTAACACATGTCCTAATTCTATTGGAAAAGTGTATCTCGGCCAAAAAAAAACTTAGGAATAAAATATTATCATTTAGGTCCACTTTGATTAGATTAAGACATTTATTATTATTTAATTCAAATAAGAGTTAAAAGAGATAAAATAAAAGTTTTCTAACTATTTTTTTTAATATAGTGTTTTATGTAAGATTAATTCGATTATAAATATTCATTATAAATCTAAAAATATTTCCTACATAATGGTATTTTATTTATATTTTTTAGACATTAAATAATATTATTTATTTATGGCATAATGGCGATGCAGTAATTACCTAATTAATGAAATATTAAAATAATTGATATTATAAATATAAAAATAAATGTAATTTGTGACTTTTTATGAATTCCAATAATTTTATAAGTTAATATGACATATTAGTATTGTTTATAAAATTTTGTTTCGAAGTAATAATTATATTATGAAATTATCAAAAACAAAATACCCAATAGTGTCAAAATTGGCATAAAAGAGTTTTTAAAACAAATATTATATTATTAATTGGTATTATATTCATATATATCTAAGTTTCTCCCAGAGGACTTATATAATGATAGGTGTATCATTAATGGACCACTTGGGGTCGCTTGAAGGTATATAGTAAATTTATTAACTATATAATATAAAAATACAAAGAAACATGGTAAATGTCAAACTATTTAACTAAGAGTTAAATATAAATGATAAGGTTAATATAGTAACCCAAACCTATCTAAAATCTATTGGTTGAAAGGATATAGACCAATACCAACCTTAACATATAAATAATCCACTTTGGAGCTATTAGAAACTGAATATGAATTTATTATGAAATAATATTTCTAGCTTTTCCAAAGGATCCCCTCACCCATTTTATAAATGGGTACTCCCCCTTCTCTCTAATTTACACCTTCAAAGCATTTTGGCTCGGCCAAACCCTACCCAAATATTCTCCCAACTTCCCTCAATTCAACCTAGAAGCCTTATTTTGTTCATAAATCCTACCTAGTGAGACCTTTTGATCAAATCAAAAGGAAGAACCCAAAGAAGAGGTAATGTTTTCACAACCCTCTTTCAAGTTCCTTTCTTCTTCAACATATTATTTCATTGTTATTTACATTCTAAAATAATAAATACAGTATCTTTTATATATTTTGATGTTATTATAAATATGTTACATCCATATTCAGTATTCTATCCATCCTTTGAATGACATGTCACCATACTTGCGTACGTACGGCCTACCGTCTCCACGTTGTGGTGTAATTGTTATTCAATACATTATTATTTTTATGGGTATAATAATGATTTGTAATTCAAGTAAATAATATGTATAACATGATAATGAATCTGTGTATATGATATAACATCCAATTATATATGATTTTAATATCAAAAGAATGATATTATCGCTCGTGCGTACGTACGGACTATCGTCTCCACAAATGTGATGAGATTCATTTCCCATCGTATCCATACAAGTATAATATAATTTTGTGATTGAAAATAATGTTTAAGGACTATATATATTTCTGTATATGAATAATATACAACCTATCCATAATATACATGACTTATGTAACAAAACATATAAAATAAAATGAGTAAGTTAACACCCGAAATGACGATAATACTAAGATATTATTAACAAAGAAATGTTAAAAGATCATATATGATATCATATTAATGTATATGATTCTTGTATAATTAAATAACAATTATTTCACCACTATATTGGAGGCTAACCTACCCTCTACCAAGAAAAAAGTACAATGTAAGGGGCTTCTTATCTCACTTTTAATTCTGTGAGATTTCCATCGTTCACTACTTATTTATTGCATGTGGTGTGTGTACTATCCATGATTGTATTCATTGTTTAATATACATTAATTTATGGATATTTTCATCATCATTGTATGATCCTTATTTCATGGTTGTATGTTTCATAAGTTACCAAATCCATAAGGGAATTTGAAATTTCAATTTCCACTTATTTAGCTTTACACAAACTTCATTTATTATTTTATTCCATGATTATGTGTGGATCACTATTGATTTTCTTATGCCATAATTTCATCTCCCCTTTCTGTGGATATACTTTTGATACAAATAATCACTCCATTGATAAATTCTCAATTCATCGAAATGAACTTGATAAGAGTAGTTTTAACTCAATCTCTATTTTTTGAGTTAAATATTCAATTCATTGGTGTTGTTTTTACAAGAATATGTGTGAATGTCCTCTGATTGATTTACACTGAATATCCATTCATATTGAGTGTATTTATATTTTTCACACATAATTATGTCGTTGATTTATCCTTAACCTAAGGATATGGTCTTTATAAAAGATTTCATCTCAATTTACATTCCACTAAGACATCTTTGTTGTTATACACATAATAACTTGTATATAGTGTATATAATGTACTTTGACATATTATATCATGAATCCCTTTATTCTCATGATATTAGAATGTTTTTATTACCTCAATTATTTGTATTCATGTTCCTCTCTTTTGGTTAAGAACTCTTACTAAAATATCATTTTAAATGTCTTAAAGATGTATTATTCTAAATCTTTCTCATTAATGTCCATGTTTTAAAAATAGTTTTAAAGATTTATTTATATGGACATTAATGTTTTAGAATTAAAACTCATTTTAAAAGTTTCAAAGTGGTATGGGACACTTTGATTTAAAAGTCTATTTTAAATGGCTTCTTGAAAAATAGTGTGACTTTTAAATGTTTTCAAGAAAAGGGGGATATTTCTCTCAATAGTTTGATGATTATTTAAATATATGTCAATATGTTTCACTATTCTCGATTGAGGATAATATGAGTTAATAAAATCTTCCATATTTTATCGAATGAGTTGTGTTTGAAGGTGGATGTTCTATTTTTATTGCATTCATGGATTGTGGTTAAAGTATTGAAATTTCGTATGCTAGTTTTAATATGAATTTTTATGTTATTCTTCAAGCTTTTCATATGAGGAATGCATTGGAATTTGTAAGTAATGGGTGGAGCTCGCTATAGCTCCTCGATGAATCGGTAGGTCTCATGAGACAAACTAGTGTCTTGGAATAAGTCCTTGAAAAAATATTATTTGCAGTCTTGGCATGAGGCCTTGACTATGTGGTTATGATAGTCTGGCATTATGAATTCCATCATTATGAAAGTGGTTATTGATATTTCATGTTGTTATTCGACTATAGAATATCCATGTGAATAAGTAAATGGAATTATTTCATTTTATCTTTTACATATTATGCTGAAGTTCATGTTTAAAAGGCTTTTGTTTTAGTTATACATTTCCTTAAATGTTTTTGCTTATTTATGAAATTTTCCACTATATTGTTATCCTTATTGTGAATCTGAGGTCACCCATTTCAATGTCTTATTTTTTCCAGGATGTGAAGGAGTGTTTTATGAATGACTTTTAGGGATAGTATAATGGGTTATGAAGACATGATTTTGTTTTAGTTTTTTTTACTTTATGATTTAATATAAGACTTATGAATATATATAGTGTTTCCAAGACTACTAAACTAATCGGTCTTTCGAGACATGATATTTTGTGATCATGCCAATGTTATGTAATAATGCACCGACACTGAGTAACTTGGGTCGGGGTGTTACATTTGGTATCAGAGGAATTTTAGTACAAACCTTGGAAACTAGATTTAGATAAACTCTGATATGATCACATAGCCCTAAGATAGACTTTGAGGATTAGTATAGAAGAAATTCCTAGAATTTTGTTATTTTATATATTTTGTGAGTTTTCCAAGAAATACATACCCATCTGGATATAAGCAGATAGAGGTGGCTCTGGAACAAATGTACCAAGGGGTAAAAACCAAAAACACCGCTTTGAGCTAGACTCAAACAGGAACTGGTGCAGGACAACGGGCCTTGCTGCACTCCTGGGTACGACACTCCCGGTGGATATGCTTAGAATAATTTACCGTTTCTTTACAAACCAATTTGAAGTATTTTAATATAAGATGTGAATAAATTACCATGGTTAATCTTAAGGTGTTTCAAATTGAGAATATGATGTCATGATATTCCCTAAATGATTTTATGACTAGTGTTACTCACACAATGCATTCTGGTTTTAATCAATGGCTGGAGTCCAAGGAAGTCATAGTAACTTTGAGAAGTATGTACAAGATGGGAAAGGTGGTGGAAATGATCAACAAAATGGAATATTTATAGAAGTAAAAGATATTGTGTTCATGCCAAATTAGTTTTCCAAAAACATGATCCACAACATATATAGTAACCAACTCTCAGACACAACAAATAAGATATAGGTGATGAATGCTAAGAGCTCCAATAGTGGAGACCATGGAGAAAAGAATCCTAAATTTCCATCATGCAGGAAATGTGGAAGGAGACACACGAGAAAGTGTCTTAATTGAACAATGAAATGATTTACGTGCGGGAAAGAAGAAAATAAAGTGAAGAACTATTGAGGAAAAATGAAGAGTACTATGGAAGAAAATAAAAATGGTCCAAAAAATCCATTTACTGTAATTTGCCGTAAAAGAAGGGGACCTAGTCATTACCCGAGCAAATTCCCTATTCTATATGATATTTTATTGGTTAAAGAGAAAGCTATGTGGAAATAAATGGTTGGAGAGATTTTTAAAATTATTTGTGATCCTTGTTGATGGGATTACTTTGGAATAATTTTCTCTTGTATTTGTAACTCCACAGTTTTCCATGTGAGAATGATATTTGAAAAAGACTTCTCTTTTCCCTTTTGGATATAGTTATAAATTACCATTTGGTTTTATATGATCATTGGATTTGAGGAAATTACAAGTTATTATATTTTGGGATGAAAATGCAAGGTATGAGATAAAATTTCTAGTTAAAATTGTTTTATGGTTATTTTGAGGAATTTATCTCATTTTTTGTAATGTTATAAATTATAGTTTTTGAAAAAGGAAAACATGCAGACCGTGTGACAACCCGTCGCGTCGGACAAAGTTCTGGGAATTTAACCCACAACCATAGTGAGATTGGGATTTAACACCTACCATAGGACTACGCGAAGCCCCTGGTTAGTGTGACTAATTATTTTTAGTTAAATTATTTTATTATCAATAATAATTTGATTTGGGTTATTATGTCTTATCAAATGAATACCCTTAGTATAGGAAAATGATTTTGTGATTAAGTGATAAATGTTATTTTGGAAGATGTTCACTTTTTTGGGAACACTATATGCCAAAGGAAACTAGAATACTATGGGATATCATTTGAGGAGTAATGGTGGATTTTTATCTACATTTTTATTGTGGATTTATAGTGATTTGGGTTATTTATGGAAATGATTAACCTATAATAGAGAATATGTGATTAGGTTAATTACTATTTGGTATGTGACTTTTAGAATAGTTGATGTCATTTGGAGATACAATTTAACGTGGAAGACTACATAACCAAATTCTCATACGTTTTGGGTTTTAATATTAGTTTGGACTATATTGAAAGATTTTAAGGACAATTGTTTATTGAATGGTATTTATTTAACTTTGAGGTATTTATTGTTTAATTTTTTAGAAATTAAGATTAGTGTTTCTTTATTTAAAGGAATATCCTTTTGGGGGATCATCAGATCATGTACTAACCATTTTGGGTTTGATTAATCTTTAAAGACAAGGTATATATACAGATTATCCTTCGTGGATCATGTGATTCTATAGAAGTTTATTCTAGCTCTTCCAGTGTGACCAAGTCTCCTTTAGTACTAATCGTTTAAAAAAATGAGTTATTGCTGGAAAATTATTAGATAATGAAAATCTACATAAAAAGTAAGTATATATCTTTATTTTCATAGTTCATCTTGTAAATTAATTCCTCATCTTTATGTAATTTAACTTAAAAAAATGATGTACATATACTTTTCCTACTGGGAAACTGATGACCATTTTTCCATCACAAGTTTGTGGATTTATTGTTGTTATCTTTCTCCTGATCATGTTTTTTATCCCTCTTCATCAGAACATGACACATAGTTTATCTTCCATATCCATGTTTTCCTACATGTAATCCTAGTACGAGTTATCTTGGGAGACCATTGTACTTCTGTTTCTTTCTTTTAAGGTGATAGTTTTATTGACTCTTTTTCTGATGTGGAACTTTCCATTATATTCCTAAGCCCAATATAAAAAATTTCGAGGACGAAATTATTTGAAGCTGGGGAGAATGTAACACCCCAAGCTTGTGACATCCCAAGTAATTAATGAATAATAGATATTTTTATCTATGTCTATTAATGAATTATATAGTCTTTTAGAGGCTTAAAATGAAAATAAATCCAATCTTAAGCATGGGATACACTAATATTCTTAAAAGATTGTTTTACTGCCTTTTGATGGAAAACAATTTTTAAATCTATCTTTTTACAATTTTATAAGCTATGTTTGTCAAAATAAACTTATTCCTTATGATTGGGACATCAAAATTTACTTTGTGTGAATTCTTGGTATTTTTCGGACAATGTTCATTTTTAATGAATAGTGAAAAACACTGCATTTTACATCAAAACTGCTTTTTAATATAATTTATTTATATGATTAGATTATCTTTTTAATTGGTTTTGAAGTGAAATTAGAACATATTTTTACCATTTAATCCAATTATGGTCATTGGAAACAATTTCACTTTGAAATTGGACTTAAACGGGTGTTAATCTTTTGATACTTATTGTTCCATAAAAACACGTTATTTGTCATGACAGTAGGAATTAATTATTAAATTAATTAATGTGACTTATATGTTTTGAATTTTTTAAAATAGACTTCATTTTTGAATTTGGAATATCAAATATATCTTAGGGTGAATTTTTGGTATTTTTTTGAAAAACATCAATTTTTGATGAATAGTGAAACCACTAAGTGGTACTTATAAAAACTGGTTTTTTGTTTAAATAAAATTTTACCACTTCTGTATTTTGAATATAAAAAAATATGACATACATGGTTGTCATTAATAAGTAAAATGTGGTTCAATGAGATTAAAATATTTTTTTGGTGAATAGTAACTCTTAAGTTCTTAATCGCAATTAGAGGTAATTAGTGTAGTTTAAGGTAAAAATAATGCTTTAATAGAATTAGATGAGCATGAAACATGTCCTACTATAATTGGATGTGTCATGGAAGACCAATACAATCCATGGGTCAACTTGGGGACCCCATGGAGCCACTTTGGTTGGGAAATTACATAAATAAATTTTTATTTAATGTAAAAGTAAAAATGACACAAACATGATATGTTTTACTAAAACAATTTTTACATATGGTTATAAAGATCCGATATTTGATTATAAATAGTAATTGGAAAGATAAAATGATTTCCTACATCATATTATTTTTTTTACAATTTTTAGACTTTAGATAAATTAAATTATTTATGATATCAGGATGATGAAGCGATGACCTCATTATTTAACGATTTAAATAAAATGGAATGATAATGTAAAATCTAAGAACTACACATAGAAAAAACCTATTGGATGGGTGTATTTCTAACCCTTATCACCTTATACTCGAAACACATCGATGTGGGACCTCTTAAATCCGAATACCATTTTAAAATAAAGTGACTTTTCTTTACCTTCCAAGAGTGCCCCTCCTCTCCTCTTATAAAAGGCCCCCACCTCTACCTCCTTACCCACACTTACAAAGCCTATGGCTCGGCCAAACCCTGCCCATTTTGTCTCTCCACATCCCTCTCTTACTCATTGAAGCCTCAATTTTGGCAGAAGTGTTCTCAAGGCAGCCTTTGAGCTCAAATCTAAGAGAGTTACCCGATTTTAAGGTAATGTCTTCTTTTGAGTCCTTTTGTTTGATTTTGATTCTCCAACCCCCTAAAATCTTTTTATTCTTTTCTTTTGTAACAAATCCATTATCCTCAATATAATAGGATTTTTTTTATGATAAGGATTAGAGATACACTTACACACACCAACATCTAATGGTTAAAGGACATACTGTTTCTGTGGATGGTGAATTTATTCCCCCTGAAACGATGATTGTTCACCATTTTTTTAACACCTTCAAAGGTGGCCATTAAGATGTCACTATATTTATATATGATATATAATATGTTTATGTTTTCCTTAAGATTCTGTATTTTTCATTTTGGTCATACCTTTATGGTTTCCATTATGGGTAAACGCGATATCTTCATTTAAGGAAGTGCGGACTACCGCCCACTCAAAGTAATTTGATTCGTTAAATACCATATGTGGGACATATAAAGGATGGAACTATGATATTATATATGATATTATACTGGAATTATAATATACCTTTATATCATTATGATTCCATTCTACAAAATACGAAATAGAAATGAAAGTAGTGTTCATGCGTATGTACGGCTTACCGTCCCCATGAACGGTGCATTTCATTTCTTACCTCTAAATGATTATGTAATACTATAAATGCATGTATATACTGGATATATATGATATATACATAATTATTATAATCCTGGATATAATGGATACATGAACAACATCTAATTATAAAGGGTTTATTTTTGACTCAAGTATCAATGATCGTTAAAACGACCGTTATTAACTTAAATAATTACATAGTGTTCATGACATGGCGATAAGTGATATAAAAAAAATAATGAACTTGAAAAAGGTTCTTAAACAAGTAGGAATTAACTAACGTTTATTATTTAAGAGATTAAAGAACGATCGAGTCAATTTGGACCCGAGGTATGTGACTTCGTCTCAATCTCCTTTCATTGAGGCGTATTTTGTTTTATACACAACATTCTTTATACGGTGTATAAACCCCTTTGACTTTTATGTTTATCCAAAAGGAATATTGTTTATACGAATCGTTTTACTAAACGACAAAAGGTATTGTTTTTGTCATACGTATACGGCGACAACGACTTCTCCGCCGCGGTGACCATTATTTGAGTTTAGGCTTCCTCTACAAGCCATACATTTTTTTAAAGAAAAATAAATACCATGTTTTACTTTTCTATTATTTTGGTATTGAAAATGGTTTTAATAATGTTTTTATATCAATTTGTTGTATTGATATCCTGTGATTGAAAGGTGGAAATGTTATGTTTTATTTTATGCATGTTTTATGTGATATGATTATGTTGAGGTTCTTGGGCATTATTGTGAAGACGGGTGGTTTCATGATAAACTAAGGGCGGGTGAGCCCGATATAGCTCTCCAATGCATTGGGTAACGTGTAGGAGTGTAACGTTAAGGTTTCTCCAAAGATATTTAGGGAATATACTGTGGTGGGTATTCTAAACGTAACCAAGAGGGTTACTCCCTACGTAAGAATGTTATGAATGCATCAAGTTACCTTTATGTCTTAAGATTTATATGATTTATTCATGATTTGATGAGGTATGTTTTATGGGTAAAGTACGATTTCATTATTATGTGTATATGAACTCATGTTTCCTTTCCATATTTTTTTTATATAACCCATACTGAGATATTTATGCTCATCCCAAGTCTTTTTTGAAATGTTTTTCACAGGTCAAGGGAAAGATACATGATATGATGATAGTTTCATGGAAGTGTCAAGAAAAAATCCATGTTTTATTTTAAATATGTTCCATTGATGTGAAAAAATGACTACTGTATTTATGTAACCTATTTTTTTAAATGTGGAATGTAATGCAAGTTTTATGATCTAATTCTCTAAAACACTAAACCTGAAAAGATCCTCAATGTGTAATCTTGTAATAACTCAAGAATAAGTAAGGTTTAAGGCTGGGGCCTTATAGTTGGTATCAACAGTCAGTTTAGATAACTCTAGGAGTTATAATTCTATTAAGTGATTATCCAAAAATATTTTTTTTTTAGTCAAATTGAAATGATATAAAATTTCAATATTACCATGTTGCTTCATCTAAGAAATGTTTGTTCAGAATGGTTTTCCACAGAGGAAACAAGGAAGCAGTGCTAGGAATGCATACAAAAGGAAATAACCTTATGAATCAGCATCCTGAGAAGGTCGGAATTGGAACTGAACAGTTTGTTGCAGTAATGGCCCAGTTGACTCAAGCGATAAATGGTGGTGGTATCCATGCACGAGACCAGCCAAATAAACCGCAGAGGAACATGTTAGTGGTTGAACATTTCATGAGGCAACATCCCCCATCATTCAGAGGATCATCTGACCCTGTGCTATCTGAAGGGTTGATTGAAGCACTAGAGAAGATTTTCGATGTCATGGGGTGTTCAGAAAATCAAAAGGTTAGTCTTGCTATTTACCGTTTGGAGGGTGAAGCAGATCAGTGGTGGTCGATGGTTAAAAATATCAGGGACACTGATGAGATTGATGCTCTATACTGGGATGAATTCAAAGGTATGTTTCTTAAGATGTATTTTCCTAAGGCTGTTCGACTTAGGATGGAAAAGAAATTCTTGGAATTGAGGCAAGAGGAAGACTCAGTGGCTGCCTAAGAGGAACGGTTCACTCGATTGGCAAGGTATGCTCCAAATTTTATCTGAGACCTTGATAGTAAAATTAATCGTTTTTACTCAGGATTAAAGCCATAATATCGAAGGGAATTAGCTTCTCATGAGTTTAAAAGTTATGAAGAGAGTTTTCAAAGTGCTGAGAAGGTGGAAATGGAGTTTGTCGATGTTCAAGTGTTCTATAACAGCCAACAGTAGAAGAGACTAAGGTGGCAGGAGAAAGGAAAGAATTCTTCCAAAAGGTCTGACGGTAAGAAAACTAAGTTTCCAGTTTGTGATAAATGTGGAAAAAGGTATGCTGGGGAATGTCTTCTGAATTCTAGAAAGTGCTACTAATGTGGTAATATGGGACATAAGGCTTGTGATTGCACTGGAAAAGATCAGGGTGATGGTAAGACCAAATTTGATTTACAGTTAGTGAAATGTTATAAGTGCAATGAGATGGGTCACTATTCAAACGAGTGTCCGACAAAGAGCTTGAGTGATGGGAAGCAGTTAGACTACAAGTAGAAAGGGGTGCTGAAATCCTTTGCAACTACTTCAGCAGATGTTGGGCCATCAAATGAAGTTGTATCAGGTACTTTGTTTGTTTTTTCAGATTATGCCAGTGTGTTGTTTGATTCGGGGTCTACACATTCTTTCATCTCTGAAACCTTTTCTAGTAAAATGGGAATACCATATCAAGAAATGACTCCTGATCTTTTGGTAAAAACACCTGGGGGAAATGTTGAGGCAAAAAGAATTTATAATAATCTTCCTATTCTTATCTGAGGAAAGAACCTACTTAAAAACCTTATTGTTCTACCTCTAGTAGAGTCTGATGTTATCTTGGGTATGGATTGGCTCTCTATTTACCATTCTAAGATTGGCTGTAGAGCTAAAAAAGTTTCTTTTCAGAAAGACTTTCAGTTTGTGTACAAGAATGAACCCTTACAGTTGATAACATATCAAGAGTCCAAGAAACATGTAAAAGATAGAAATGAATGTTACCTTACACACATCATTGAAAATAAATGAACTGTTCAGATTATTGATGTGCCAGTGGTAAATGAGTATCCTGATGTTTTTCCTGATGAGTTGCCTGGAATAATACCAGATTGGGAAGTTGAGTTTACTGTTGACTTAGTTCCTGATGCTAAGACAATTTCAAAACCCCCTTATCGAATGGATCAAATTGAACTTTTATAGTTGAAGGACCAATTGCAAGATTTATTAAAGAAAGGTTTCATTCGACCTAGCACATCACCATGTGGTGCTCCTGTTTTATTTGTTAAAAATAAAGTTGGTTCAATGAGACTTTGCACTGATTATAGAGCCTTGAATAACATCACTATTAAGAAAAAATATCCTTTGCCTCATATCAATGATTTGTTTGATCAGCTCCAGGGAGCTCAGTATTATTCAAAAATTGACTTGAGATCGGGGTACCATCAGCTGAAGTTAAAGGAAGCAGATGTTCTGAAGACCGCGTTCCGTACAAGATATGGCCATTATGAATTTGTAGTAATGCCTTTTGGGCTAACCAATGCACCTTCTGTATTCATGGACTTAATGAATAGAATTTTCCATGAGTTCGTGGATAAGTTTGTGGTGGTTTTCATTGATGATATTTTGGTGTTTTCTAAAAGTAAAGAGGAGCATGAAAGACATTTAAGTGTTATCTTTCAAACCTTAAAAGAAAAGAAACTGTATGAAAAATTCAGCAAGTGTGAGTTTTGGTTGCAAAAAATTTCTTTCCTTGGTCATATTGTTTCTAAAGATGGGATAACTACTGATCATACAAAAACAAAGGTTGTTGAAGAATGGACAAGACCCACAAATGTAACTGAGATTCGTAGCTTCCATGGTTTAGCAGGCTATTACCAAAGGTTTGTTAGAATTTTTTCACGGTTATCTAGTCCAATGACTAATCTAACACGGAAGGGTGTTAAGTTTATCTGGACAAAATAATGTGATGATTGTTTTCAGGAATTGAAAAGAAGATTGGTGAATGCTCCAGGTTTGGCACTACCTTCCAAGAATGGTGAGTTTGTTATATACAGTGATTCTTCATTGAAAGGACTTGGTTGCGTCCTAATGCAGAATGATCAGGTAATTGCTTATGCTTCACGATAGTTGAAAACTCATGAGGTAAATTACCCTACACATGATTTGGAATTAGTTGCTGTTGTTTTCTCTTTAAAAATTTGGAGGCATCATTTGTATGGAGTAAGGTGTGAAATATATACTGATCACAAAAGTTTAATGTATATATTCACTCAGAAAGAGTTAAACATGAGATAGAGGAGATGGCTGGAATTAATCAAGGATTATGATTGTACAATTCATTACCATCCGGGAAAAGAAAATAAAGTGGCTGATGCTTTGAGTCAAAAAAGTAATGCTTCATTAGAAATATTGCGCTTGGAACATGATCCTTTGGTTAAGGATTTGATGAACTTTGGCATAGAAGTTGTTGGTGCAGGAAGTTCTTCTATTTTGTTTCATGTATTAGTGAGATCATCTCTATCGGATAGAATCAACCAAGCACAAAAGTAAGACAGTGAGTTGCAGAAAAAGGTAGAGCTGGTTCAGAAAGGTAAGTTGCCTGAATTCAACATTGATAATGATTGCGTTTTGAGATTTGGGAAGAGATTGTGTTTGCCTTGTGATTCACAGTTGAAGAGACAGTTGTTATGTGAGGATCATAGTTCTCTGTTTTCAGTTCATCCTTGTAGTACTAAGATATACAGAGATTTGCATGAGTATTACTGGTGGGATGGAATGAAATGAGATATTTCTGATTTTACTGTGAAGTGTTTCACATGTCAATAGGTTAAAGCAGAGCGTCTATTACCGAAAGGGATGCTTCAGCCTCTACCAGTGCCAGATTGGAAATGGGAGAATATATCCATGGACTTTGTTGTGGGATTACCGAAGACATCTCGAGGTAATAATGCAATCTTGGTTATTGTTGATCGCTTGAACAAGTCTGCTCATTTTCTTGCAATACGAGATACTTTTTCCCTAGATCAACTTTCCTGTTTGTATCTTAATGAGATAGTCAGGTTACTTGGAGTTCCCCTCTCTATTGTATCTGATCGTGATCCCAGGTTCACTTCTAACTTTTGGAAAGGCCTTAAAAAGTCGTTGGGTACTGAATTAAATTTTAGTACAGCTTTTCATCCTCAATCAGATGGGAAGTCAGAACGAACAATTCAGACATTAGAGGATATGCTACGATCTTGCTCTATGGATTATCAGGGAAGTTGGGACAAACATCTTTCTTTGGTTGAATTTTCATATAATAATAGTTTTCATTCCAGTATACAGATGGCACCATTTCAGGCATTATATGGGAAGCGGTGTCGAACTCCAGCTTTTTGGGATGAAGTGGGTGAAAGGAAGTTGATGGGACCAGAATTGGTAGAAGAGATGGCAGAAAAAGTTCAGCTGATTCAGAAGCATATGAGAACAGCTCAGAGCAGGCAGAAGAGTTATGCGGATAACTGGAGGAAGGATCTATCTTTCGAGGTAGGTGATCATGTTTTTCTCAAGGTTTCTCCTTGGAAAAGTGTGATGAGATTTGGTAAGAAAGGAAATCCGAGTGCAAGTTTAATTGGACCATATAAAATTATATAGAGAATTTGATCAGTTGCTTACCCGGTGTCTTTACCTCCGAGTTTATCTCAGGTACACAATGTTTTTAACATTTCGATGTTGAGAAAGTATATGCCAGATCCATCTCATGTTTTGAGTCTAGAGGTAGTTCAGCTGGAAGATAACCTATCTTATGAGGAACAACCGGTCCAGATTCATGACCACAGGTAGCAAGTGTTACAAAATAATGTGATTAATCAGGTAATGGTTTTTTGGAAACACCACATGATGGAAGAGGCAACATGGGAATTTGAAAATTCAATGAGGGATAAGTACCCCCATTTATTCAATAAGTAAATAAATTGCGGGGACACAATTTTCAAAAGGGGGGAAGGATGTAACTTCCCAAGTAAGTAATGAATAATATATATTTTTATCTATGTCTGTTAATGAAATAGATATTGTTTTAGAGGCTTAAAATGAAAATAAATTCAATCTTAAGCATGCAATACACTAATATTTTTAAAAGATTGTTTTACTGCCTTTTGATGGAAAACCATTTTTAAATATATCTTTTGACAATTTTATAAGATATTTTTGTCAAAATAAAATTATTCTTTATGATTGGGACATCAAAATTTACTTTGTGTGAATTTTTGGTATTTTTCGGACAATGTTCATTTTTTAATGAATAGTGAAAAATACTGCATTTTACATCAAAACTGCTTTTTAATCTAATTTATTTATATAATTATATTATCTTTTGAATTGGTTTTGAAGTGAAATTAGAATATATTTTTACCATTTAATCCAATGATGGTCATTGGAATCAATTTCACTTTGAAATTGGACTTAAACTGGTGTCAATCTTTTGAGTGTATTTATATTTGTCACACATAATTATGTCGTTGATTTATCCTTAACCTAAGGATATGGTCTTTATAAAAGATTTCATCTCAATTTACATTCCACTAAGACATCTTTGTTGTTATACACATAATAACTTGTATATAGTGTATATAATGTACTTTGACATAGTATATCATGAATCCCTTTTTTCTCATGATATTACAATGTTTATATTACCTAAATTATTTGTATTCATGTTCCTCTCTTTTGGTTAGGAACTCTTACTAAAATATCATTTTAAATGTCTTAAAGATGTATTATTCTAAATCTTTCTCATTAATGTCCATGTTTTAAAAATAGTTTTAAAGATTTATTTATATGGACATTAAAGTTTTAGAATTAAAACTCATTTTAAAAGTTTCAAAGTGGTATGGGACACTTTGATTCAAAAGTCTATTTTAAATGGCTTCTTGAAAAATAGTGTTACTTTTAAATGTTTTCAAGAAAAGGGGGATATTTCTATCAATAGTTTGATGATTATTTAAATATATGTCAATATGTTTCACTATTCTCGATTGAGGATAATATGAGTTAATAAAATCTTCCATATTTTATCAAATGAGTTATGTTTGACGGTGGATGTTCTATTTTTATTGCATTCATGGATTGTGGTTAAAGTATTGAAATTTCGTATGCTAGTTTTAATATGAATGTTTATGTTATTCTTCAAGCTTTTCATATGAGGAATGCATTGGAATTTGTAAGTAATGGGTGGAGCCCGCTATAGCTCCTCGATGAATCGGTAGGTCTCATGAGACAAACTAGTGTCTTGGAATAAGTCCTTGAAAAAATATTATTTGCAGTCTTGGCATGAGGCCTTGACTATGTGGTTATGATAGTCTGGCATTATGAATTCCATCATTATGAAAGTGGTTATTGATATTTCATGTTGTTATTCGACTATAGAATATCCATGTGAATAAGTAAATGGAATTATTTCATTTTATCTTTTACATATTATGCTGAAGTTCATGTTTAAAAGGATTTTGTTTTAGTTATACATTTCCTTAAATGTTTATGCTTATTTATGAAATTTTCCACTATATTGTTATCCTTAATGTGAATCTGAGGTCACCCATTTCAATGTCTTATTTTTCCCAGGATGTGAAGGAGTGTTTTATGAATGACTTTTAGGGATAGTATAATGGGTTATGAAGATATGATTTTGTTTTAGTTTTTTTTACTTTATGATTTAATATAAGACTTATGAATATATCTAGTGTTTCCAAGACTACTAAACTAATCGGTCTTTCGAGACATGATATTTTGTGATCATGCCAATGTTATGTAATAATGCACCGACACTGAGTAACTTGGGTCGGGGTGTTACATTTGGTATCAGAGGAAGTTTAGTACAAACCTTGGAAACTAGATTTAGATAAACTCTGATTAGATCACATAGCCCTAAGATAGACTTTGAGGATTAGTATAGAAGAAATTCCTAGAATTTTGTTATTTTATATATTTTGTGAGTTTTCCAAGAAATACATACCCATCTGGATATAAGCAGATAGAGGTGGCTCTGGAACAAATGTACCAAGGGGTAAAAACCAAAAACACCGCTTTGAGCTAGACTCAAACAGGAACTGGTGCAGGACAATGGGCCTTGCTGCACTCCTGGGTACGACACTCCCGGTGGATATGCTTAGAATAATTTACTGTTTCTTTACAAACCAATTTGAAGTATTTTAATATAAGATGTGAATAAATTACCATGGTTAATCTTAAGGTGTTTCAAATTGAGAATATGATGTCATGATATTCTCTAAATGATTTTATGACTAGTGTTACTCACACAACGCATTCTGGTTTTAGTCAATGGCTGGAGTCCAAGGAAGTCATAGTAACTTTGAGAAGTATGTACAAGGTGGGAAAGGTGGTGGAAATGATCAACAAAATGGAATATTTATATAAGTAAAAGATATTGTGTTCATGCCAAATTAGTTTTCCAAAAACATGATCCACAACATATATATTAACCAACTCTCGGACACAACAAATAAGATATAGGTGATGAATGCTAAGAGCTCCAGTAGTGGAGACCATGGAGAAAAGAATCCTAAATTTCCATCATGCAGGAAATGTGGAAGGAGACACCCGAGAAAGTGTCTTAATGGAACAATGAAATGATTTACGTGCGGGAAAGAAGAAAATAATGTGAAGAATTATTGAGGAAAAATGAAGAGTACTATGGAAGAAAATAAAAATGGTCCAAAAAATCCATTTACTGTAATTTTCCGTAAAAGAAGGGGACCTGGTCATTACCCGAGCGAATTCCCTATTCTATATGATATTTTCTTGGTTAAAGAGAAAGCTATGTGGAAATAAATGGTTGTAGAGATTTTTAAAATTATTTGTGATCCTTGTTGATGAGATTACTTTGGAATAATTTTCTCTTGTATTTGTAACTCCACAGTTTTCCATGTGAGAATGATATTTGAAAAAGACATCTCTTTTCCCTTTTGGATATAGTTATAAATTACCATTTGGTTTTATATGATCATTGGGTTTGAGGAAATTACAAGTTATTATATTTTGGGATGAAAATGCAAGGTATGAGATAACATTTCTAGTTAAAATTATTTTATGGTTATTTTGAGGAATTTATCTCATTTTTTGTAATGTTATAAATTATAGTTTTTGAAAAAGGAAAACATGCAGACCGTGTGACAACCCGTCGCGTCGGACAAAGTTCTGGGAATTGAACCCACAACCAAAGTGAGATTGGGATTTAACACCTACCATAGGACTACGCGAAGCCCCTGTTTAGTGTGACTAATTATTTTTAGTTAAATTATTTTATTATCAATAATAATTTGATTTGGGTTATTATGTCTTATCAAATGAATACCCTTAGTATAGGAAAATGATTTTGTGATTAAGTGATAAATGTTATTTTGGAAGATGTTCACTTTTTTGGGAACACTATATTCCAAAGGAAACTAGAATACTATGGGATATCATTTGAGGAGTAATGGTGGATTTTTATCTACATTTTTATTGTGGATTTATAGTGATTTGGGTTATTTATGGAAATGATTAACCTATAATAGAGAATATGTGATTAGGTTAATTACTATTTGGTATATGACTTTTAGAATAGTTGATGTCATTTGGAGATACAATTTAACTTGGAAGACTACATAACCAAATTCTCATACGTTTTGGGTTTTAATATTTGTTTGGACTATATTGAAAGATTTTAAGGAAAATTGTTTATTGAATGGTATTTATTTAACTTTGAGGTATTTTTTGTTTAATTTTTTAGAAGTTAAGATTAGTGTTTCTTTATTTAAAGGAATATCCTTTTGGGGGATCATCAGATCATGTACTAACCATTTTGGGTTTGATTAATCTTTAAAGACAAGGTATATATACAGTTTATCCTTCGTGGATCATGTTATTCTATAGAAGATTATTCTAGCTCTTCCAGTGTGACCAAGTCTCCTTTAATACTAATCGTTTAAAAAAATGAGTTATTGCTGGAAAATTATGAGATAATGAAAATCTACATAAAAAGTAAGTATATATCTTTATTTTCATAGTTAATCTTGTAAATTAATTCCTCATATTTATGTAATTTAACTTAAAAAAATGTTGTACATAGACTTTTCCTACTGGGAAACTGATGACCATTTTTTCCATCACAAGTTTGTGGATTTCTTGTTGTTATCTTTCTCCTGATCATGTTTTTTATCCCTCTTCATCAGAACATGACACATAGTTTATCTTCCATATCCATGTTTTCCTACATGTAATCCTAGTATGAGTTATATTGGGAGACCATTGTACTTCTCTTTCTTTCTTTTAAGGTGATAGTTTTATTGACTCTTTTTCTGATGTGGGACTTTCCATTATATTCCTAAGCCCAATATAAAAAATTTCGAGGACGAAATTATTTGAAGCTGGGGAGAATGTAAAACCCCAAGCTTGTGACATCCCAAGTAAGTAATGAATAATAGATAATTTTATCTATGTCTATTAATGAATTATATAGTCTTTTAGAGGCTTAAAATGAAAATAAATCCAATCTTAAGCATGGGATACACTAATATTCTTAAAAGATTGTTCTACAGCCTTTTGATGGAAAACCATTTTTAAATCTATCTTTTGACAATTTTATAAGCTATGTTTGTCAAAATAAACTTATTCCTTATGATTGGGACATCAAAATTTACTTTGTGTGAATTCTTGGTATTTTTCGGACAATGTTAATTTTTAATGAATAGTGAAAAACACTGCATTTTACATCAAAACTGCTTTTGAATATAATTTATTTATATGATTAGATTATCTTTTTAATTGGTTTTGAAGTGAAATTAGAATATATTTTTACCATTTAATCCAATTATGGTCATTGGAATCAATTTCACTTTGAAATTGGACTTAAACGGGTGTCAATCTTTTGATACTTATTGTTCCATAAAAACATGTTATTTGTCATGACAGTAGGAATTAATTATTAAATTAATTAATGTGACTTATATGTTTTGAATTTTTTAAAATAGACTTCATTTTTGAATTCGGAATATCAAATATATCTTAGGGTGAATTTTTGGTATTTTTTTGAAAAACATCAATTTTTGATGAATAGTGAAACCACTAAGTGGTACTTATAAAAACTGGTTTTTTGTTTAAATAAAATTTTACCACTTCTGTGTTTTGAATTTAAAAAAATCCGACATACATGGTTGTCATTAAGAAGTAAAATGTGGTTCAATGAGATTAAAATAATTTTTTGGTGAATAGTAACTCTAAATTCTTAATCGCAATTAGAGGTAATTAGTGTAGATTAAGGTAAAAATAATGCTTTAATAGAATTAGATGAGCATGACACATGTCCTACTCTAATTGGATGTGTCATGGCAGACTAATACAATTAATGGGTCAACTTGGGGACCCCATGGAGCCACTTTGGTTGGGAAATTACATAAATAAATTTTTATTTAATGTAAAAGTAAAAATGACACAAACATGATATGTTTTACTAAAACAATTTTTACATATGGTTATAAAGATCCGATTTTTGATTATAAATAGTAATTGGAAAGCTAAAATGATTTCCTACATCATATTATTTTTTTACAATTTTTAGACTTTAGATAAATTAAATTAATTATGATATCAGGATGATGAAGCGATGACCTCATTATTTAACGATTTAAATAAAATGGAATGATAATGTAAAATCTAAGAACTACACATAGACAAAACCTATTGGATGGGTTTATTTCTAACCCTTATCACCTTATACTCGAAACACATCGATGTGGGACCTCTTAAATCCGAATACCATTTTAAAATAAAGTGACTTTTCTTTACCTTCCAAGAGTGCCCCTCCTCTCCTCTTATAAAAGGCACCCACCTCTACCTCCTTACCCACACTTACAAAGCCTTTGGATCGGCCAAACCCTGCCCATTTTGTCTCTCCACATCCCTCTCTTACTCATTGAAGCCTCAATTTTGGCAGAAGTGTTCTCAAGGAAGCCTTTGAGCTCAAATCTAAGAGAGTTACCCGATTTTAAGGTAATGTCTTCTTTTGAGTCCTTTTGTTTGATTTTGATTCTCCAACCCCCTAAACTCTTTTTATTCTTTTCTTTTGTAACAAATCCAGTATCCTCAATATAATAGGATTTTTTTATGAGAAGGATTAGAGCTACACTTACACACACCAACATCTAATGGTTAAAGGACATACTGTTTCCGTGGATGGTGAATTTATTCCCCATGAAACGATGATTGTTCGCAATTTTTTTAACACCTTCAAAGGTGGCCATTAAGATGTCACTATATTTATATATGATATATAATATGTTTATGTTTTCCTTAAGATTCTGTATTTTTCATTTTGGTCATACCTTTATGGTTTCCATTATGGGTAAACGCGATATCTTCATTTAAGGAAGTGCGGACTACCGCCCACTCAAAGTAATTTGATTCGTTAAATACCATATGTGGGACATATAAAGGATGGAACTATGATATTATATATGATATTATACTGGAATTATAATATACCTTTATATCATTATGATTCCATTCTACAAAATACGAAATAGAAATGAAAGTAGCGTTCATGCGTATGTACGGCTTACCGTCTCCATGAACGGTGCATTTCATTTCTTACCTCTAAATGATTATGTAATACTATAAATGCATGTATATACTGGATATATATTATATATACATAATTATTATAATCCTGGATATAATGGATACATGAACAACATTTAATTATAAAGGGTTTATTTTTGACTCAAGTATCAATGATCGTTAAAACGACCGTTATTAACTTAAATAATTACATAGTGTTCATGACATGGCGATAAGTGATATAAAAGGAATAATGAACTTGAAAAAGGTTCTTAAACAAGTAGGAATTAACTAACGTTTATTATTTAAGAGATTAAAGAACGATCGAGTCAATTCGGACCCGAGGTATGTGACTTCGTCTCAATCTCCTTTCATTGAGGCGTATTTTGTTTTATACACAACATTCTTTATACGGTGTATAAACCCCTTTGACTTTTATGTTTATCCAAAAGGAATATTTTTTATACGAATTGTTTTACTAAACAACAAAAGGTATTGTTTTTGTCATACGTATGCGGCGACAACGACTTCTCCACCGCGGTGACCATTATTTGAGTTTAGGCTTCCTCTACAAGCCATACATTTTTTTTAAAGAAAAATAAATACCATGTTTTACTTTTCTATTATTTTGGTATTGAAAATGGTTTTAATAATGTTTTTATATCAATTTGTTGTATTGATATCTTGTGATTGAAAGGTGAAAATGTTATGTTTTATTTTATGCATGTTTTATGTGATATGATTATGTTGAGGTTCTTGGGCATTATTGTGAAGACGGGTGGTTTCGTGATAAACTAAGGGAGGGTGAGCCCGATATAGCTCTCCAATGCATTGTGTAACGTGTAGGAGTGTAACGTTAAGGTTTCTCCAAAGATATTTAGGGAATATACTGTGGTGGGTATTCTAAACGTAACCAAGAGGGTTACTCCCTACGTAAGAATGTTATGAATGCCTCAAGTTACCTTTATGTCTTAAGATTTCTATGATTTATTCATGATTTGATGAGGTATGTTTTATGGGTAAAGTATGATTTCATTATTATGTATATATGAACTCATGTTTTCTTTCCATATTTTTTTTATATAACCCATACTGAGATATTTATGCTCATCCCAAGTCTTTTTTGAAATGTTTTTCACAGGTCAAGGGAAAGATACATGATATGATGATAGTGTCATGGAAGTGTCAAGAAAAAATCCATGTTTTATTTTAAATATGTTCCATTGATGGGAAAAAATGAATACTGTCTTTATGTAACCTATTTTTTTAAATGTGGAATGTAATGCAAGTTTTATGATCTAATTCTCTAAAACACTAAACCTGAAAAGATCCTCAATGTGTAATCTTGTAATAACTCAAGATTAAGTAATGTTTAAGGCCGGGGCCTTATAGTTGGTATCAACGGTCAGTTTAGATAACTTTATGAGTTATAATTCTATTAAGTGATTATCCAAAAATATTTTTTTTATGGTCAAATTGAAATGATATAGAATTTCAATATTACCATGTTGCTTCATCTAAGAAATGTTTGTTCAGAATGGTTTTCCACAGAGGAAACAGGGAAGCAGTGCTAGGAAGGCATACAAAAGGAAATAACCTTATGAATCAGCATCCTGAGAAGGTCGGAATTGGAACTGAACAGTTTGTTGAAGTAATGGCCCAGTTGACTCAAGCGATAAATGGTGGTGGTATCCATGCACGAGACCAGCCAAATCAACCGCATAGGAACATGTCAGTGGTTGAACATTTCATGAGGCAACATCCCCCATCATTCAGAGGATCATCTGACCATGTGCTATCTGAAGGGTTGATTGAAGCACTAGAGAAGATTTTCGATGTCATGGGGTGTTCATACAATCAAAAGGTTAGTCTTTCTATTTACCGTTTGGAGGGTGAAGCAGATCAGTGGTGGTCGATGGTTAAAAATATCAGGGACACTGATGAGATTTATGCTCTCTACTGGGATGAATTCAAAGGTATGTTTCTTATGATGTATTTTCCTAAGGCTGTTCGACTTAGGATGGAAAAGAAATTCTTGGAATTGAGGCAAGAGGAAGACTCAGTGGCTTCCTAGGAGGAACAGTTCACTCGATTGGCAAGGTATGATCCAAATTTTATCTGAGACCTTGATAGTAAAATTAATCGTTTTTACTCAGGATTAAAGCCATAATATCGAAAGGGAATTAGCTTCTCATCAGTTTAAAAGTTATGAAGAGAGTTTTCAACGTGCTGAGAAGGTGGAAATGGAGTTTGTCGATGTTCAAGTGTTCTATAACAACCAACAGTAGAAGAGACTAAGGTGGCAGGAGAAAGGAAAGAATTCTTCCAAAAGGTCTGACGGAAAGAAAACTAAGTTTCCAGTTTGTGATAAATGTGGAAAAAGGTATGCTGGGGAATGTCTTCTGAATTCTAGAAAGTGCTACTAATGTGGTAATATGGGACATAAGGCTTGTGATTGCACTGGAAAAGATCAGGGTGATGGTATGACCAAATTTGATTTACAGTTAGTGAAATGTTATAAGTGCAATGAGATGGGTCACTATGCAAACGAGTGTCCGACAAAGAGCTTGAGTGATGGGAAGCAGTTAGACTAAAAGCAGAAAGGCGTGCTGAAATCCTTTGCAACTACTTCAGCAGATGTTGGGCCATCAAATGAAGTTGTATCAGGTACTTTGTTTGTTTTTTCAGATTATGCCAGTGTGTTGTTTGATTCGGGGTCTACACATTCTTTCATCTCTGAAACCTTTTCTAGTAAAATGGGAATACCATATCAAGAAATGACTCCTGATCTTTTGGTAAAAACACCTGGGGGAAATGTTGAGGCAAAAAGAATTTATAATAATCTTCCTATTCTTATCTGAGGAAAGAACCTACTTAAAAACCTTATTGTTCTACCTCTAGTAGAGTCTGATGTTATCCGGGGTATGGATTGGCTCTCTATTTACCATTCTATGATTGGCTGTAGAGCTAAAGATGTTTCTTTTCAGAAAGACTTTCAGTTTGTGTACAAGAATGAACCCTTACAGTTGATAACTTATCAAGAGTCCAAGAAACATGTAAAAGATAGAAATGAATGTTACCTTACACACATCATTGAAAATAAATGAACTGTTCAGATTATTGATGTGCCAGTGGTAAATGAGTATCCTGATGTTTTTCCTGATGAGTTGCCTGGAATAATACCAGATTGGGAAGTTGAGTTTACTCTTGAATTAGTTCCTGATGCTAAGACAATTTCAAAACCCCCTTATCGAATGGATCAAATTGAACTTTTATAGTTGAAGGAGCAATTTCAAGATTTATTAGAGAAGGGTTTCATTCGACCTAGCACATCACCATGTGGTGCTCCTGTTTTATTTGTTAAAAATAAAGTTGGTTCAATGAGACTTTGCATTGATTATAGAGCCTTGAATAACATCACTGTTAAGAACAAATATCCTTTGCCTCATATCAATGATTTGTTTGATCAGCTCCAGGGAGCTCAGTATTATTCAAATATTGACTTGAGATCGGGGTACCATCAGCTGAAGTTAAAGGAAGCAGATGTTCTGAAGACCGCGTTCCGTACAAGATATGGCCATTATGAATTTGTAGTAATGCCTTTTGGGCTAACCAATGCACCTTCTATATTCATGGACTTAATGACTAGAATTTTCCATGACTTCGTGGATAAGTTTGTGGTGGTTTTCATTGATGATATTTTGGTGTTTTCTAAAAGTAAAGAGGAGCATGAAAGACATTTAAGGGTTATCTTTCAAACATTAAAAGAAAAGAAACTGTATGGAAAATTCAGCAGTTGTGAGTTTTGGTTGCAAAAAATTTCTTTCCTTGGTCATATTGTTTCTAAAGATGGGATAACTACTGATCCTACAAAAACAAAGGTTGTTGAAGAATGGACAAGACCCACAAATGTAACTGAGATTCGTAGAGTCCATGGTTTAGCAGGCTATTACCAAAGGTTTGTTAGAATTTTTTCACAGTTATCTAGTCCAATGACTAAGCTAACACGGAAGGGTGTTAAGTTTATCTGGACAAAATAATGTTATGATTGTTTTCAGGAATTGAAAAGAAGATTGGTGAATGCTCCAGTTTTGGAACTACCTTCCAGGAATGGTGAGTTTGTTATATACAGTGATTCTTCATTGAAAGGACTTGGTTGCGTCCTAATGCAGAATGATCAGGTAATTGCTTATGCTTCACGATAGTTGAAAACTCATGAGGTAAATTACCCTACACATGATTTGGAATTAGTTGCTGTTGTTTTCGCTTTAAAAATTTGGAGGCATCATTTGTATGGAGTAAGGTGTGAAATATATACTGATCACAAAAGTTTAATGTATATATTCACTCAGAAAGAGTTAAACATGAGATACAGGAGATGGCTGGAATTAATCAAGGATTATGATTGTACAATTCATTACCATCCGGGAAAAGAAAATAAAGTGGCTGATGCTTTGAGTCAAAAAAGTAATGCTTCATTAGAAATATTTCGCTTGGAACATGATCCTTTGGTTAAGGATTTGATGAACATTGGCATAGAAGTTGTTGGTGCATGAAGTTCTTCTATTTTGTTTCATGAATTAGTAAGATCATCTCTATCGGATAGAATCAACCAAGCACAAAAGCAAGACAGTGAGTTGCAGAAAAAGGTAGAGCTGGTTCAGAAAGTTAAGTTGCCTGAATTCAACATTGATAATGATTGCGTTTTGAGATTTGGGAAGAGATTGTGTTTTCCTTGTGATTCACAGTTGAAGAGACAGTTGTTATGTGAGGCTCATAGTTCTCTGTTTTTAGTTCATCCTTGTAGTACTAAGATGTACAGAGATCTGCATGAGTATTACTGGTGGGATGGAAATAAATGAGATATTTCTGATTTTACTATGAAGTGTTTGACATGTCAACAGGTTAAAGCAGAGCGGCTATTACCGAAAGGGATGCTTCAGCCTCTACCAGTGCCAGAGTGGAAATGGGAGAATATATCCATGGACTTTGTTGTGGGATTACCGAAGACATCTCGAGGTAATAATGCAATCTTGGTTATTGTTGATCGCTTGACCAAGTCTGCTCATTTCCTTGCAATACGGGATACTTTTTCCCTAGATCAACTTTCCTGTTTGTATCTTAAAGATATAGTCAGGTTACTTGGAGTTCCCCTCTCTATTGTATCTGATCGTGATCCCAGGTTCACTTCTAACTTTTGGAAAGGCCTTAAGAAGTCGTTGGGTACTGAATTAAATTTTAGTACAGCTTTTCATCCTCAATCAGATGGGCAGTCAGAATGAACAATTCAGACATTAGAGGATATTCTACAATCTTGCTCTATGGATTATCAGGGAAGTTGGGACCAACATCTTTCTTTGGTTGAATTTTCATATAATAACAGTTTTCATTCCAGTATACAGATGGCACCATTTCAGGCATTATATGGGAAGCGGTGTCGAACTCCAGCTTTTTGGGATGAAGTGGTTGAAAGGAAGTTGATGGGACCAGAATTGGTAGAAGAGATGGCAGAAAAAGTTCAGCTGATTCAGAAGCATATGAGAACAGCTCAGAGCAGGCAGAAGAGTTATGCGGATAACCGGAGGAAGGATCTATCTTTCGAGGTAGGTGATCATGTTTTTCTAAAGGTTTGTCATTGGAAAAGTGTGATGAGATTTGGTAAGAAAGGAAATCTGAGTGCAAGTTTAATTGGAACATATAAAATTATATAGATAATTGGATCAGTTGCTTACCGGGTGGCTTTACCTCCGAGTTTATCTCAGGTACACAATGTTTTTAACATTTCGATGTTGAGAAAGTATATGCCAGATCAATCTCATGTTTTGAGTCCAGAGGTAGTTCAGCTGGAAGATAACCTATCTTATGAGGAACAACCGGTCCAGATTCATGACCACAGGTAGCAAGTGTTACAAAATAAGGTGATTAATCAGGTAATGGTTTTGTGGAAACACCACATGATGGAAGTGGCAATATGGGAATTTGAAAATGCAATGACGGATAAGTACCCCCATTTATTCAATAAGTAAATAAATTGCGGGGACACAATTTTCAAAAGGGGGGAAGGATGTAAATTCCCAAGTAAGTAATGAATAATATATATTTTTATCTATGTCTGTTAATGAAATAGATATTGTTTTAGAGGCTTAAAATGAAAATAAATTCAATCTTAAGCATGGAATACACTAATATTTTTAAAAGATTGTTTTACTGCCTTTTGATGGAAAACCATTTTTAAATCTATCTTTTGACAATTTTATAAGATATTTTTGTCAAAATAAACTTATTCTTTATGATTGGGACATAAAAATTTACTTTGTGTGAATTTTTGGTATTTTTCGGACAATGTTCATTTTTTAATGAATAGTGAAAAATACTGCATTTTACATCAAAACTGCTTTTTAATCTAATTTATTTATATGATTATATTATCTTTTGAATTGGTTTTGAAGTTAAATTAGAATATATTTTTACTATTTAATCCAATGATGGTCATTGGAATCAATTTCACTTTGAAATTGGACTTAAACTGGTGTCAATCTTTTGATACTTATTGTTTCATAAAAACACGCTATTTGTCATGATAGTGGGAATTAATTATTAAATTAATTAATGTGACTTATATGTTTTGAATTTTGTAAAATAGAATTCATTTTTGAATTCGGAATATCAAATATAGCTTAGGGTGAATTTTTGGTATTTTTCTGAAAAACTTCAATTTTTTATGAATAGTGAAACCACTAAGTGGTACTTATAAGAACTGATTTTTCATTTAAATGAAATTTTACCACTTCTGTGTTTTGAATTTCAAAATATCCTACATACATGGTTGTCATTAAGAAGTAAAATGTTGTTCAATGAGATTAAAATATTTTTTTGGTGAATAGTAACTCTTAAGTTCTTAATCGCGATTAGAGGTAATTAGTGTAGTTTAAGGTAAAAATAATGCTTTAATAAAATGAGATGAGCTTGAAACATGTCCTACCCTCATTGGATGTGTCATGTCCTACCATGAAAATCCATGGGTAAACTTGGGGATCCCATGGAGCCACTTTGTTTTGGAAATGACATAAATAACTTTTTATTTAATGTAAAAGTAAAAATGACACAAAGATGAGATATTTTACTAAAACAATTTTTACATGGGGTTATAGAGAACATATTTTTGATTATAAATATTCATTCGAAAGATAAATAGATTTCATACATCATAGTATTTTTTTATAATTTTTAGACTTTATATAAATGAAATTATTTATGACATCATGATGATGCAGCGATGACCTCATTATTTAACGATTTAAATAAATTGGAATGATAATGTAAAATCTAAGACGTACACATGGACAAAACCTATTGGATGGGTGGATTTCGAAACCTTATCACCTTATCCTCGAAACACATCAATGTGGGACCTCTTAAATCCGAATACCATTTTAAAATAAAGTGACTTTTTTTTACCTTCCAAGAGTTCCCCTCCTCTCCTCTTATAAAAGGCCCCCACCTCTACCTCCTTACCCACACTTACAAAGCCTTTGGCTCGGCCAACCCCTGCCCATTTTGTCACTCCACATCCCTCTCTTACTCCTTGAAGCCTCACGTTGTACAGAAGTCTTACCAAGGAAGCCTTTGAGCTCAAATCTAAGAGAGTTACCCGATTTTAAGGTAATGTCTTCTTTTGAGTCCTTTTGTTTGATTTTGCTTCTCCAACCCCCTAAACTCTATTTATTATTTTCTTTTGTCAAAACTCCAGTATCCTCAATATACTAGGATGTTGTTATAAGAAGTATTCGAGCTACACTTACACACACATACATCTAATGGTTAAAGGACATACTGTTTCCGTGGATGGTGAATATATGCCTCCCGAAATGATGATTGTTCAACATTCATTTAACACCTTCAAAGGTGGCCATTAAGATGTCACTATATTTATATATGATATATAATATGTATATTTTTTCCTTAAGCTTATGTATTTTTCATTTTTGGCATACCATTATGGTTTCCATTATGGGTAAACGTGATATCTTCATTTAAGGAAGTGCGGACTACCGCCCCCTCAAAGTGATTTGATTCGTTAAATACCATATGTGGGACGTATAAAGGATGGAACTATGATATTATATATGATATTATACAGGAATTATAATATACCTTTATATCATTATGATTCCATTATATAAAATACGAAATAGAAATGAAAGTACCGCTCATGCGTACGTACGACTTACCGTCTCCATGAACGGTGCATTTCATTTATTATCTCTAAATGATTATGTAATACTATAAATTCATGTATATACTGGATATATATTATATATAAATAATGATTATAATCCTGGATATAATGGATACATGAACAACATGTAATTATAAAGGGTTTATTTTTGACTCAAGTACCAATGATCGTTAAAACGACCGTTATTAACTTAAATAATTACATAGTGTTCATGTCGTGGCGATAAGTGATATAAAAGAAATAATGAACTTGAAAAAGGTTCTTAAACAAGTGGAATTAACTCAATTTTATTATTCAGGAGATTAAAGAATGATCGAGTCAAGTCGGACCCGAGGTATGGGACTTCGTCTCAATCTCCTTTCATTGAGGCATATTTTGTTTTATACACAACCTTCTTTATACGGTGTATAAACCCATTTGAATTTTACGTTTATCCAAAAGGAATATTTTTTATACGAAGCATTTTACTAAATGACAAAAGGGAATGTTTTTGTCATACGTATGCGGCGACAACGACTTCTCCACCGCCATGACCATTATTTGAGTTTCGGCTTCCTCTACAAGCCATACCTTTTTTAAAGAAAAATAAATACCATGTTTTAATTTTCTTTTATTTTGGTATTGAAAATGGTTTTCATAATGTTTTTATATCAATGTGTTGTATTGATATCTTGTGATTGAAAGGTGGAAATGTTATGTTTCCTTTATGCATGTTTTATGTGATACGATTATGTTGAGGTTCTTGGGCATTATTGTGAAGACGGGTGGTTCCATGATAATCTAAGGGCGGGTGAGCCCGATATAGCTCTCCAATGCATTGGGTAATGCGAAGGAGTGTGACGTTATGGTTTCTCCGAAGAGATTTAGGGAATATACTGTTGTGGGTATTCCAAACGTAACCAAGAGGGTTACTCCCTACGTAAGAATGTTATGAATGTCTCAAGTTACCTTTATGTCATATGATTTCTATGATTTATTAATGATTTGATGAGGTATGTTTTTTGGGTAAAGTATGATTTCATTCTTATGTGTATATGAACTCATGTTTCCTTTCCATATTTTTTATATATAACCCATACTGAGCTTTTTATGCTCATACCAAGTATTTTTTGAAATGTTTTTCACAGGTCAAGGGAAAGGTACATGATATGATTATAATGTCAAGGAAGTGTCAATAAAGAATCCATGTTTTATTTTAAATATGTTCCATTGATGGGAAAAATGAATACTATCTTTATGTAACCTCTTTGTTTAAATGTGGAATGTAATGCATGTTTTATGATCTAATTCTCTAAAACTCTAAACCTGAAAAGATCTTCAATGTGTAATCTTGTAATAACTCAAGATTAAGTAAGGTTTATGTCTGGGGACTTATAAAGCTTCCATGGTATGCCTCTCTTTGAATAATACAGTAGTGTGTGTTTTACACAACTTCGAGTTCTAACACACACCACAACCAATCAAACTAGCCATTATGAATAGTAATACCCACTTTTTGAAATTTTATAAATTTTATCATTAAAAATGGAATTCATTTTTGGATTCTTAATATCAAAATTATCTTAGGGTGAATTTTTGTTATTTTTCTGAAAACATTCAATTTTTGATGAAAAGTGAAAAAACACTGAGTTATGGTTTAAAGCCAAGTTTTTATTTAAATAATTATTTATATTATTTAAATTTAATTAAGGTCAAAATAGATAAATAATACCTATATAAGTTCAATGTAATTAAATGGAGTTAGTTTAGAATAATTTTATATATATATAAATTTTATTGAACTTTTCACCGTCTTTTACCCACCTCCTAAGAGAATTTGGAAATTCACATAAAACATAATTTTACTGCTTCTGTGAGTGGAATTTCAAAAATCTGAGAGACATGGTTAATATCAAGGAGTAAAATGTGGTTCAATGATATGAAAATATTTTTTGGTGAATAGAAACTTTTCACTTTTATTTACCGCAGTTAAAAGCAAATAGGGTAATTAAGGGTAAAAATGATATTAATATTACCCTAAAACATGTCCTAATTCTATTGGAAAAGTGCATATCAACCAAAAACAACCTTATGAATAAAATATTATCATTTAGGTCCACTTTTATTAGATTAGGACATTTATTATTATTTAATTCAATTAAGAGTTAAAAGAGATAAAATCAAAGTTTAATAAATAAAACATTTTTAATATAGGGATATACATAGAATAAATTAGATTATAAATATTCATTATAAATATAAAAATATTTCCTATATAATGGTTTTTTATTTATAATTTTTAGACATTAAATATTTTAATTTATATATGACACAATTGTGATGCCGCAATTACCTAATTAATGAAATATTAAAATAATTGATATTATAAATATCAAAACAAATGTAATTTTAGACTATTTATGAATTCCACTAATAATATAGGTTAATATGACATATTAGGATTGGTTATATAAATTTTTTTCGAAGTAATAATAATGTTATGAAATTATCAAAAAGAAAATATATAATAGTGTCAAAATTGACATAAAAGAGTTTTTAAAACAAATATTATATTACTAATTGATATTCTATTCCTAAAAATCTAAGTTTCGGAAAAAGGACTTATATAATGATAGTTGTATCATTAATGGACCACTTGGGGTCGTTTGGAGGTATATAGTAACTTTTTTAACTATATAATATAAAAACTACAAAGAGGCATGGTAAATGTCAAACTATTTAACTAAGAGTTAAATATAAATGATAAGGTTAATATAATGACCCAAACCTGTCTAAAATCTATTGGTTGAAATAATTTCATCCCATACCCACCTTAAACTTTAAATAATCCACTTTTTATCCATTATAAACCTAATATGAATTTATTATAAAATAATATTTCTAGCTTTTCCAGAGGTGCCCATCACCGCTCTTATAAAACGGTACTCACCGTTCTCCCTAAATTACACCTTCAACGCCTTTTTTTGTTGGACAAAAACTGGCCAAATATTCTCTAAACTACCCTCACTTCAACTTAGATTCTTTAGTTTGATCATAAAGCCACCATAAGGAGCCCTTTGGTTCAAATCAAAAGGAAGAACCCAATGAAGAGGTAATGTTTTCACACCCTCTTTCAAGTTCCTTTCTTATTCAACTTCTTCTTTCTTTGTTATTTCCATTCTAAAATAATAACACCAGTATCTTTTATATAATATGATGTTATTATAAATATGGTACAACCATATTCAGTATTCTATCCATCCTTTGAATGACATGTCACCAAACGTTCGTACGTACGGCCTACCGTCTCCACGTCGTGGTATAATTGTTATTCAATACATTATTATTTTTATGGGTATAATAATGATTTTTAATTCATATAAATAATAATTATAACATTATAATTATTATTTATATATGATATACCATCCAATTATATATTATTTTAATATCAAATGAATGATATTATCGTTCGTGCGTACGTACGGACTACCATCTCCACGAACGTGATGAAATTTATTCCTCATCATATCCATACAAGTCTAATTCTAATTTTATGATTAAAAATAATGATTAAGGACTTGATATAATTTTTTATATGAATAAGATACAACCTATCAATAACAAACACGACTTATGTAACAAAACATATAAAAGAAAATGAGTTAGATAACAAACGAAACGATGATAATACTAAGATATTATTAACAAAGAAATGTTAAAAGATCATATATGATATCATATTAATGTATATTATTCTATTATAATTCAATAAAAATTATATAACCAATATACAAGAGGCTAACATACCCTTTACCTCGGAAAAATTACAAATTAAGGGGTTTCTTATCTCACTTTAAATTCTGTGATATTTCCACTATTCTACACTTATTTATTGCATGTGGTGTGTGTACTGTCCATGATTGTATTCATTGTGTAATATACATTAATTTATGGATATTTACATCATAAATTTATTCTCCTTCTTTCCTGGTTGTAAGTTTTATAAGTTACCAAATCGATAAGGGAATTTGAAATTTTAATTTCCACTCATTCGGCTTTACGCATACCTCACTGATTATTTTATTCCCTGATTATGCGTGGAATCACTATTCATTTTCTTATTCCATAATTTCCACTCACCTTTCTGTGGATATACTTTTGATACACATATTCACACCATTTATAAATTCTCAAGTCATCGATATGAACTTGGTAAGAGTAATTTTAACTCAATCTCCATTTGTTATGTTAAATATTCAATTCATTGGTGTTGTTTTTACAAGAATACGTGTGAATGTCCTCTGATTGGTTTACATTGAATATCCCATAATATTGAGTGTATTTATATTTGTCACACATAATTATGTCGTTGATTTATCCTTAACCTAAGTATATATTCTTTATAAGAGATTTCATCTCAATTTACATTCCATTGAGACTTCTTTGTTGTTATACACCAAATCACTTTTATATGGTGTATATAATGTACTTTGACATATTATATCATAAATCCATTTATTCTCATGATATTAAAATAAATTATTACCACAATTATTTGTATTCAAGTCCCTCTTTTTGGGTTAGGAACTCTAACTAAAATAACATTTTAAATGTTTTAAAGATGTATTATTCTAAATCATTCTCATTAATGTCCATGTTTTAAAAATAGTTTTAATGATTTATTTAAATGGAAATTAATGTTTTAAAATGATAACTCCTTTTAAAAGTTTCATAGTGGTATGTGACACTTTGATTAAAAAGACTATTTTAAATGGATTCATGAAAAATAGTGTGACTTTTAAATGTTTTCAAGAAAAAGGGGGATATTTCTCTGAATAGTTTGATGATTATTTAAATCTATGTCAATATCCATAATTAATCTTGATTGAGGTTAATCTGATATAATACAATCTTACATATTGTATCGAATGAGTTCTGTTTGATGGTGGATGTGTTATTTTCATACCATTCATGGTTTTTGGTTAACGTATTGACATTTCGTATTCTAGTTTTAATATGAAGGTTTATGTTATGTTTCAAACTTTTAATATGAGGAATGCATTGGACTTTGTAAGTGATGGGTGGAGCCCACTATAGCTCCTCGATGCATCGGTAGGTCTTACAAAACAAACTAGTGTCTTGGTACAATCCCTTGACAAAATCTTATTTGTATTCTTGGCCTGAGGCATTGACTATGTGGTTATGATAGTCTGACATTATGCATTCCATCATTATGAAAGTGGTTATTGTTATTGCATGTTGTTATTCGACTACTTGAATATCAATGTGAATAAGTAAATGGAGTTATTTCATTTTATCTTTTCCATATTATGTTGAAGTTCATGTTTAAAAGTCTTTTGTTTTAGTTATACCTAGCCTTAAATGTTTATTCTTATTTATGAAATTTTCCGCTATATTGTTATCCTTACTGAGCATCTAAGCTCACCCCTTTCAATGTTTTATTTTTTCCAGGATGTGAAGAAGTAATTTATGAATGACCTGCAAGGATAGTATGAGTGGATATTAAGACAAGATGTTGTTGTAGTTTTTTTTACATTATGATGTAATGTAAGACTTATGAATATATCTCGAGTTTCCAAGACTACTAACTAATAGGTCTTTCGAGACTTGATCTTTTGTGATCATGCCAATGTTATGTAATAATTCACCGACTTTGGGTAACTTCTGTGGGGGCGTTACAACACAACCCATAAATTGACCATTATTTATATTTTAAACTATATCTCATTAGCATGTTTAATGAGAGGATTTTTATAAATTTTAAATACATTAATAAAATATTTTTAATAATATAATATCATTAATGTATTTCTTTAATTATTCCTTTATAATGAATTTCACATAATCAATATAAAAATGGAATTATAATATAAAACTTTCAAACATATATAATGTATTATATTTATCTAAACATTTTTGGGGAATATTTAATTAACTCATACAATATTATATTTATTTATTTTAAAATCCTCTAGAAGATTTTTCTATAGCTCGTACCAGCACTATTTAATGAAAACATTAATATTGAAGATAATTATTTAATCACTAAAATTTAAATATAAATTAACATTATAAAAAAATCTGCATCATTTTCAAAATAAATTTTATTATTCATTATTAAATTATTTTACCCCTATGTGAATATATAAGTGGAATATTAAATTAGGAGTGGGATATTTTTATTTTTATATTAAAAAAATAATCTAAATATTAAAATAAAAGATAAAATGAAAAAAAAATATCATTTTTATTTTTTGATGATATAGAAATGGACCTATAAAAATTAATAATAGAAAGTGTTATAATGATTTTTAATCCTTATCTAATTAATTTTAATCTTAATTACCTTATTTTAATTTACCTTGGTAACAAATATTTTCTATGGTTAACATTGAAAATAAAAAGAGGATCCTATTCAAAAAAATTACCGAAGAATTCCAAATATTTAATACATTATTCAAGACCGAATTTATAAAGGTGAAAATTTTTAATATAAAATTAAACCAATAAAACTGGAAAAGAAACTATCTTTCAAAAAAATACCATTTTAATATAAATACGTTTTTATGCCAAATTCAATTATAAAATTCATTCCAAAGACAATAATGGGATTTTTATCAACTGAATGAAACTAAAGAAATTTTAAAACAAATCTAAAATTATATTTGACTGTAAATACTTGAAAAGAAAATATATTTTCCAAAAAACCCATTATTTTTCATTATTCACTAAGAAATAATTTTTTTCATTAATGAAAATTCATTATAAACTAATTTTGAAATAATGAATTCAAAAATTAAACTTATTTTTTAATTCAAAACTCAATAATTTTGAGTTTAAAATTTTAAATAAAACCATACAAATCATGAAGCACCACTTTTGTTAGAAATTAATCTCTTTTACATTTAACTAAAAAAATAGATAAAATTCTCCTAATGTTTAAAACTATATGAAATATAATCAATTAATGATAAGAATATATGAAAATGATTTATATTAAAATTATTTTGTGTGATATATTCATACCCTTTGGGAAATATTATCTGTAAATTTGTTTTACAATTTAAATAATTGGGAAAATCATTCCCTCGTATAATTTTCTAATTCTCGTGTTCCTTCATAAATCTTATAGTTTTTCAAAAAAAAAATATAAAACTGGAGAATCACATTATTCTATAACAATTTCTCTATTTTTCTGAGAATATGAATAGGTAGTTTCTCATATGAAAGGTTTTCTTCCAAATCAATTAATTTAGGGCTCAAAATTTAAGTTACATTTGGAAAATATTTTCATAACAAGTAAACACGAAATATGTCATGTCCCTATGGTAAAAATATAGGTATGTACACACATTAATAAATTGAAGAATATTTCTATATGAGTTTATATAGTTAAAAAACCATGAACTTAGCTAACCAATTTTTTAAAAGCATTACACTATTCCATGGCGATACTTGAATAAAAACACTATACCTTCAAATAAAGACATTTTCTCTAGTTATCTGCATAAAATTTATTCCCATTTTGAGAAACCATCACATGTTGATGAATAATATTTTCATTCTTAATCATTTATTTTATCAAATGTTGGCACCAACAACTTTCATTCACATATTTTATCTAAAAATATGTTTCCCAGCACCAATTTCCATATAATTTTTTAACAGATTCTGTTTATAGACTATGATGAAATATATTATTGTAAGGTAATTAAATTGTTGAATGATACTGATCCCTAATTACAAGGAAATATATTGAAAATTATCAATGTATTTCTTCCATGATCAGATTCATTCACCGAGACTCTCAATTAAAAAACTATACTGAAATTGAATTCCATACCCAATAGATTTCAAAGTACAATCCATAAAATAGAAGTAAATATGGGATCAAGATCAGATTAAATGGAGATAGGAAATACTTGTAACTAGATAGTATATTAATGTAAGGTCTAGAATTTTTATATAAAGACATAGAATCTCCAATGGGAATTAAATTTGTAGATTAAGTTAATTGATAAAAATAAACACAAATTAAATTATTACCATGAGATTTATTTGGAAATAACATCGACAAATAAGTGTTTTTACTTTCTAATTTCCATTTTGGCATTGGAAATGGCTGAAGAAACCAATTCAAAAATTTCAATTCTACTTTAACTTGTTGAAAAATAATACATTTAATGTTAAATATAACTATATAAATTTTCCTTTGACCTCACCAATAATAGTAATGATGTTATCTTTATATCTTATTACTTATAAAATGAAAAAATATTTAATTATGAGCATCAATAAATAGTTCTATATTGAAATGGTAATCATATGGGATAAATAATCATTATTCATATATTGATCAAAAAAATTTGAAGTATACCACATTACTATTTATATGGATACCACAACCATATATAGCCTATTTTAGTATATATTTCAAAAAAATATACTACTATTTTCCAAATAAATTCATTCCATGTTTTAGATTTTGAAGTTTATTATCATTTTGGTGGGTTCTTACCAAAACATTGAAGTTTCCTCTTTGTAAAACCATTCTAAATAGATATATTTTATCTGATGAAATATGGTAGTCTTAAAATTATATATCATGATAACCATAAATTATTATCTCTTAATGTTATTTACTTTTATTATCATAACCACTATAACTATATATCCCTCACTTTGATACCAACTATAAGGACATATCCCTTTTTCAACCCATATTTTAATTTTTAAACATGAATTAATTTTATTGCACTTCAAAATATCTTTTCTAGTTTCTAATTTTAGATAATTAGGTCATAATTCTTAAATAACCAACCCATACATTACATGTTTGACACTTCCTATTAGAATCTTTGTTCTCAAAATATAAGACTTTTTAATAAAACACATTTTCATTTCTAGAAAAATACTTATGATTTTCTACAAGACTTATTATTTGTTCCTAATCAACTGTAAAACTTATAAAAAACTATTTAAAACATGGAATGGAAAAAATAACAAAAAGGGACATAAAATTTAATTAGAAAATTTATTCTATTTTAAAACCTTGATATCATAAAAGGGTGATTTTATTTTACATAATAAAATTTTTTCTCAAATAATCATTTACATTGTCATGAAATCAGATTCACTAATAATGTTTTTCAAAAATCATTTATAAAAAAATAAAGGAAAAAAATCATAATCATGTGGGTTTTCTGAGAAAACCTGAGAATCCATGAAAAACATTTTCTTATAAATATTTATTTTTACCCTAAAAGGGAATAATCTTTAAAAAAATTTCATGAATGTACTTATTGAAATGAAATGATTTTAATAGAAACCGGTTATCATGAATAAAATTCCCACCTTGGATCCATGAAACATCATATTTATAAGATAATTACTCATTTAATAACAAATATAATTGACCTCCAACATAATTCTCTAGAGGAAATAATTAATACCAATTTCATTTTAGAGTTATATCAGGATCACGTGTCATCCTGATCTATATTGGGATAACCCCTCATAGTGTGTTATGTCATTATATCCCATAATATGACACATTTTTGTGGGTCATAACATGAATAAAACATAAAAAATATTACATTTACATCCTTAAACACATAGAATATTCATTTTGAACCCATAAGAATAATATATTTTTTTTATAATGATTTATCCTTTTCCATTAAAACATATTTTTTGAAACTAATGTTCACAAAAAAGGAATAATGGTTTTTTTAAAGGAAATATGTATACAAATAATCAAATTTTAAACATAAAATAATAATTATGAAAGTGAGTCATTTTATTCTATATATGTAAAAATTGCACATCTATTTCCCTTTTGTAAAGAAGGTAAAGACATTGAATAAAATATTTTAAAAGTGATTACTTTTGAAATTTTTATAATGAAATTAAAAAATAGAGATACAATGTCTTTTAAAATTAATTTAGTACATTATAAATATATCCTTAATACAATTTTACTAATATTATCATCGATTTTATTTTTTTTAAAAATAGTTATTTAAAAACATTTAAAATGAGTTTTTATGGTAAATTTTACCTTACCTCAAGTCTGACTCATAATGTATATTATTTATCTTCCTAAATAATAATAATATTATAATTATTAACTATCATCAGAACCATTTTCAATTTTATTATTATTCTAATTTATTTATTAAGATGATATATTTAATTATTTAATCCATTAAGTTCATATCAGATTTTTTTACGGCATTCCTGTTATCTATACAAAATGAATTCAATTGTCCAATATTTCATTATTCAATCCACTGTGAAATAATAATAATTAAATTATTATCATTTATATATATTAATTTTAATTTCAATAAAATTCATGGAAGATATTTATGAAAAATTAAATATTTTAAAATAATAGAGATTAAAGGTCACACGTATTCATGAGTAAAGTGTCAATTTTTCAAAAAATATGATGGAAAGAATATAATTATTTTATTAACATTAAAATTAATATTATATCATAAATATCATGTTGTTTTTAAAAAAAAAAAATTATATATAGAATCTATGTGATGTGTTCAAGAAAGATGAATCAAATTGCTTTATTAAAATAGTAATCTGAACTTATGAACAAAGAAAATTATCATTCTTCAAAGGATGGAATGGTAAGAAATTATATGGTACATTAAATTTAAAAAATGATAATTATTTCTATAATATCTTATATATATGTTAAATCCACTGTTATGTAAACCCATAATAGGTTGTTATTAAATAAAATTATATCAGTTTGCAAGCTGTTATTCCACTTTACACCCAAACTATGGATTCATTTCTAAATTTGTAGAAGAAAGAGATCAATATATGATATAAAATTAACCTAACAACATGTTTTTATAAGATTTTTTTTTCATTTCATCATGTTTTAATAATATCTGAAGGATTTATAATAATAAATATAACTAAAATGATTGATTAAAAGTTATACATATTGATTGGGTAACATCCATTGAATTAGAACTCAAGACCTCTAAGGAAAATATTCTTCCAAAAATAAGATCCATATAATATCAATATGTATTTTTATGATATTTTTTAGTTCATGGCTGATCTAGAGTGATAAAATGGTGTGAGGAATATAGGAGAGGCGACTCCCTTTTATAGGTGAGAGGAGGAGCATTTAGAGAATTTTTTAATTTATAAAATTATTAAAAATTAATTTTCATCATTATGTGGATTAATATTGATATAACTCAATTATAGGTTGATTAAGTGTCATAAATATCTCATAAATTTTAATTCAGTGAATTTTATTTCATGTTTGTATAATTATCTTATTGTTTAAACCCTATTTAAGATTTTTTTTAAATACAATAATATAGATGTTTTTTTAATCATTAGGGGACATGATAGTTGATATAAAAAGGACAATTTTCCATTAATAGAAAATTATTGATATTTTAAACCATATCCCATTAACTAGTGTGAGTATTGAATTTTTTAAAATTTTAAATTACATAATAAAATATTATTTTTTACAAAAATATCATTAATGTCATTTTTCGAACAATTCGTTTAAACTGAAATTAATATAATCAAGGTAATGATTGAATTATAATATAAATATTTTAAATATATATAATTGATAAATTTATCTTTTATTTTTTCAATCATTAACGCACCCATAGAATATTACGTAAGGTTTCATTAAAATCAGTTACTTGATTTTCTACTATCTTGAACAAAGACTCGATCGACATTGCATGAGAATTTATGTTAATTATATAATCAATAAAACAAAAAAATAAATGAACTTAAGAAATTTTTTTAAATTATTATAAAAAATAACCTTAGTTATTCATTTATAACTTAGTTTTATCCCTTTGTAGACATATAATTGGAATATTAAAGAAAGAGAGGGTTATTTTGTAGTTTTCTTGTCTTAATATAAAGATAAAAATCGATCATAAGTAGAAAAATAATAATATTTTTGATGTTTTTATTATTATATTTTAAATATATTCATTTAATGGAATATATTCAAGTGTTTTAATGAATTTTATACCTTATAATATTAGTTTTCTCCTTAATTAACTCATTTAAACTTTACCGACATAACAAAAATTTAATATGGTTATTATTCATTATGATTGAATATTAAAGGGATATGTTTAAAAAACATGACCTCCAGATTAAAAAAATAAAATAAAATTTTCGTTATTCAATATCTATTAGTGGAAGAATTAAATTTAAAATTAAACTCTCAAAATACAGCAAAACTATTTTTTTTATAAAAGGTCTATTTTAAGTAAATTTTTTTTACCAAATTCATGTATAAAAATAATTCCAAAGACCATAATTATTCTTTATTAATAAAAGTAATTTAATTAAATTTTAAAACTTATTTAATATTAAATTTGACATTATGAATATTTAAAATGAAAATTTAGTTTCAATTAAAAATCTGTATTTCTCCATATTCATTGAAAATTGAACCCTTTTAAAAAATTCTCAAATACTCATCCAAATATAATTTTAAAATTTTTAGTTATAATTTGAAGATAAATTTTTAAAATTTAAATTCAATAATATATGAATTTATAATTTAAATAAAACTATATAATTCATGAATGCCCAATTTGGTTAGAAATAATTTTTTTTGATAGGAAAATTACCTAATATTACAATATTTAATATAATACTATGGAATAAAATTAAAACTTATTAATATTTTAATTAAATGATTTATATTAAAATTACCTAGGATTCTAAAAGTTTTCTTCTTCACCCCAATCTGAAGTAATTAAAAGTATTGTTTTTGAATGGAAAAGGTTTATATAAGAACCCAATTCTTATTCTTTAGGTATGAGATTCTTCTTTTCCTTTTTCCTTCTAAATTTTTCTGAAAATAAGGAAAATGGGCAAAAATCTCAAAATTTGTGGGTACACACTGTATACATTTCCATACGTCGTGTACTTTTGCTATGTGGGATGAGTATAGGGCGTGTAGGCCTATCGGTGATGAAGGGTGTAAAAATTGACTACATATCATGTACTTAGTAATACATGTCGTGTAATCAGTCGGAAGGTAAACAGTAAGGCAGTTGTAGTAGCCACCAGAAGAACGAAAGTACACATAATGTACTTAGAAATACACATCGTGTAACCAAGTCGACTGATGAACAGTATGGCAGGGGAAAGTAGCCTCTAGAGGAACAATTAAAAAATGGAAAGTACACATTGTGTACTTGAGGGTACACGTCGTGTAGTTATGTTTTCTTGCATAAAACAGGCTTTAGCCTCCTCTTTAAACATAGGAAGCTTAGAACACCCGAGAGTCATGGTAGAGAAGGCTGGATCTTGGAAGATCTCCAAACCACACAACGGGACTCCGAGTCATTCGACAACGATCTCTTTTGACCCGTGTGGGTGAGTTTTTCTCTCTTCCTGAGTGTTTCCTTCCAATTCTTTCCCAAGGAAAGTTATTTATGCTTGAATAGGTGAACATTCATCCTAGATCTATGCCATTATCAGTTTATTTGGGAGGCATTTTTCACTTATATTGATCAGAGAAGATCAAGGTATGTGGTTTAGTGTTTATTCCCAACTACTGAGATGATTTTGTGTACCGATGTGCTAAGCGCCCAAGTTTGGGGTGTCATATGGAAGAGGCCTTAGATTTTAAGATATCTATAATTGAATGGATAATCTAATGAACATGTATAAACTGTTTTTTGGGATCGTTGCCTTGATCCAAGGCCACCCTGTGGGTGTGTTTCCCTTGTTTAGCAGTTTGGCCAGGATACCCATGGGTATTCCATGATCATAGCATGCATTGAGTTTTCTTGAGATAAAATGTATATAAATTTATTGTTTATGTATTGGGCTCGGCCTAGTTACTTGTTAGCCGGAGGTCAGTGTTTTTCTTAGCATGAGGGTAGTGTTTCTTTTAGTCTTAGGGTAACTTTTCTTATGCATGTGGGAAGTAGCTTCCGTCTCTGAGGAAAATATATCATATGCCTGTAGGATATATTTGTTATGCATGTGGGCAGTCACCTGTGGGTTTTGATTCCACTTTCCGGAGGGTAAAGATTTACATGTCTGAGGACAATGTTTACTTTGTGTTTTTACTATGGTGATTTCTTATGTTGTACCTTCCAAGCTAAAGAAAAATCTTGGAATTGATAAATAAGTAATAAAATGTCAATGTATTTGATAAAGATAGTTACTTTTGAGTATTTCCTAGTTTACTTCATTTTATTACTGCACACTGCTGTTGTACATTTTCACTAACAGTTGGGCACTGACCTTTGGTGGTTGCCTACTGGGATTTATTTCTCACACACTGTTCGGGTCATGTATTGGGCCCAAACAAATTATATTGATGTAGGTGTCGATAAGGGAAAGGGTCCCTATATAGGTATTTTATTGTTGTAGGGGAGTAGAAGAGCATGAGACCGAGATTAGTCTAGAGATGCAGTTGAGTTCCTGTTGCACCGTTTTAGTTTTTCTTTTTTGTACTTTTTACTTGTGTTGTATTGTATTTTATTGCAGTGTATCCTATTTTGACTAATTTATTTGAAATATGACATATTGAACCATCATATATGTATGACTGTTGGTTATCAATTGATTTAGTACTATTGTCCATTTAGATTTGTATTGTTTACTGCATCCGCTTTTGGGTCTGTTTATATTTTTTCATTGTGCTACACTTTGAAAAATGAGAGCATAGTTTTCCAACTATTAGACCTAGGCCCTCGCTGCTAGTTGGCTTCCTCTGGAGTTTGGGAAAATGCGCATGAAGTCATGTCACCAACCGGGTTCGGGGAACCCATTGTGTGGCTGCCGCAACTGGGATTTTAAAAGTGGTACTATAGGATTTTTCTCTTTTTAGAGCTATTTTATTATTTGGAGATGACGGAAAGAGATATATTGTTATAGGGTTCGGTAATAACTGTGCCCGAGAGTAGCTACCCCGTGTATAGGTAAAGGCCGGATTGCCTCGTATAAATTGTTATTTTCTGTATATGATTATTACAATTGATATTATTTTCACCGATGGGTGATGCACATGTAATGTGTTGTTTATAATTTTATACATGGGTTCTATTTAGTTCCAACCGGATGAGATGAGGGTTTTTGATCTCATGCATCATTTAGGCACATGTTAGAATCACATTCCATGCATAATTTACATGCCATATAGGTGTGTTATAAATTGAATATTGTTGTGAGAGATGTTGTTCCAGTAAAGGCATACTTTTGTGATAGTTTCTTGGACAAAAATACTTGTTATTTGATAAATTATTATTGTGTGAGGGTTCGTAGAATGAACACCAAACATTGGTTCTTGAGGATTATGGGCCCTCATTGACTTAAATTTAGGGGATCATTGACTTGTTTACTTTGTTGTAACAGGTATAAGATGCCAATATTTGATTCACGGGGAGTTTTGACCCTCGTGGATTGGAATTTGGCACTTAGGTGTTGCTTTTAGTTTTTTACTGGGCTTCGGAGTAGTTTCCGAGGCTTACTATTTGGAAAACCTAGAATATACACTATTTAGTTTTGACTAAATGCCATTTACTCTTCTATTTGGGAAGAAAGAGAAAAGTTTGAGTACACACTGTGTATCGTATATATACGCCTTGTAGTTCCTAACCGTGTCGTTGGCCGTGTGGGTAGAAACACAAGATAGTGAAACTTTGAGAGCACACACCATGTAATGATTTTACACACTGTGTTGTGTTGACCTTGTGTCCGCTGTGTAACTAACTACATGAACTGAGAAATATAAGCTTATACACGTCGTTTCAATGCCAAACATGCCATGTGGGGGTAATCTGGGAATCTGGCTGTGTAACTAACAACATGGGTAATTGTTACCTCTTCTCATACACGTCGTGTCCATCTGGAACACGTCGTGTAGCATGAGCCATGTATCCAGCCGTTTCATGAACAACATGGGTCGGTGAAGCTCATCTAGTACACACCATGTTCCATTGGGACATGTCGTGTAGTCTTGACTGGTGACAGACCGTGTGGACTTGGCAGTCTGGTTGGGGAGATGGAGTGGTGTACACACCATGTGCTGGTGTAACATGCCCTGTAACTAGGGTTGAGACTTGCCCATACCAACAACGAAACATGACCATGTAAGGGATTAAAGGTACACACTATGTAGACCTTATACACGCAGTGTAGTCTCATTCAATAGAGGGTCCTGTCGCTTATCCACGTATAAGGACTCGGGCAGGGGAAGAAAATTCAAGTACACGCCGTTTGTTGGGACAATACACCGAGTGTTTGGGGTCTTACATGACCAGTTCTTACAGAAGTACACGCCCAAGTAAAATACTTAAGGGAACACTACGTGTACTTATTATTCATGTCGTGTAGTCTTGTTTTGTAAAAATAGAATGTTTTATGTTCCCTGTTTCCTTTTTAGGTTTCCAACTCTTAGTCTTAGATGATAATAATCTATGGCGTGTGTTTGACCTTTTAGAGTCATGCCGCCGAGATAACCATGAGTTGTTCACAAAGAGAGTAGCAATGATTATACTGCAGAGGTGGCAGGCCATGGGATACCGATGGATCCTCCTATAGACCAAGATGAGGCACCACCCATTATACTGGATGAAGGAGCGGATGTGAATTTCCATGAAGGCTTCATGCGGTTTATGCAGACCCTCTAGGGAGCACTGTCGGCTGCCACATCTATGGTAGAGCTGACATGTATATTCCAGCAGCAACATCAGCCTACGTTTTCAGGGGATGTCGGACCACAGGCTATGGATTCATGGCTGGATTCAGTGCAGACAATCATCATGAATCTTGAGATTCATGTATGGAGGAGGGTCAAGCTCACTAATTATATACTGCATCATTCCACCAAGAGATGGTGGGATGTTACCACCCACACTGATCATCACTAAGACATGGTGTGGGAATATTTTCATGAAGTCTTCTATGACTTTTTCTTTTTAGAGATTCTAAGGTTAGATTGAGATCGAATGTTCATGAATCTAATGTAGGGCACCATGTTATTGATGGATTATTCTACCTACTTCATGGAGCTACAATGTTTCACACCTGTTCTAGTGGGTGATGAGGCGTTGAAGGCTAGATGATTTGATTATAGTCTTTAGTATGACATCTGAGCAATGGTGAATGTTTTCAGGCTGCCTATAGTGCATTCTGTTATGAACCTTGCACCGATTACTTAGCGAAACCTGTAGGAAGCTAGTGGTGTGGTCTAGGGCAGTTCGACACTAGTTTATGGTACTATTTATACTGGTAAGAGGAAGTGGCAGATGGATTTCTATCATAGTGGCAGTACTAGCCAGAAGAATTATTCAGTTGGCCAGGTAATGTGCTACCAGTGTGGTAAAGAGGGGCACAAGAGAACTTAGTGTCTATGTGACCTGGTGGAGTTTCGAGCTTGTGGAAAGATGGGTCATCTATAGCGTTTTTACAAGGTGTTTCCACCAACAACTAGTGAGAGGCATTCTGTGCAGACTCCGCATGTGGGAGCTGGCCCAGAATCTTCTTACCAGTCAGTGAATTCGAATACGTTGGGACGTTCAAGCAGAGGTGGTTTTCAAGGCCATGGTAGCTTGACACCAGGATCTTAGAGATAGTAAGAAGGGTCAGCTTAGGGTAGTCAGAATGTGTCACAGGGCCATGACACTGGGTAGGCATATGCAGTGAAACAGACCCAACAAGAGCAAGATCCTAGAACTTCCTCTATCATAGGCACTATTCTAGTTTCTTTTATGTTGTCTTCAGTACTTTTTGATACTAGTGTTTCACAGAGCTTTATATCTGTGCCCGTTGTGGAGAGCCTTGGGCTCTGCGATTCTTCTTCTTCTGATATCATGATGTTAGACACTCCATTGGGAACTAGAATGGATGGTGTACGTCAGTGTAGAGAGTACCCCTAGAGGTTGGTGGGAGTCACTTTCTATGGGACCTCTATGTCTTAGAGATGACGAGCTATGATGTTATTCTCAGGATAAACCGGTTGGTACCATTTCGAGCAATTATGGATTTCTATCGTCATACGGTGATTTTCATTTGACCAGAGGGTGGAGATTATCTATATAAGGGTAAATGGGATGTCCAGGTGAGCTGATCTAGACCCGAGCATCATGGGAAAGGTGGAGTGACAGGCCAGATTGTGGTTTTATATATAGATGGTCTGGTAACTTGTTATAAGGATTTATCTCCAGTGGTTGATCGTTTTAGGTATGTTTTCCCAGAAAAATTTTCAAATCTACCTCCTAAGAAAGAGGTGGATTTCTCTGTTGAGCTTGTTCCAGGAGTTGTACCAGTGTCCATTCCTCCATATAGGATTACTAAACTAGAATTCTAGGGGCTCAAGATGTAGTTAGAGGAGTTGTAGGAAGAGGGTTTCATCCAACCCAGTACATCTCCTTGGGGTTCGCCTATCATGTTTGTAAAAAAGGTTGACGGTACCCTCAGACTCTGCGTGGATTATCGGAAGCCAAAATAGTTGACGGTTAGGAACCGATATCCCTTGCTGAGGATTTATGATCATTTTGATCAACTTTTAGGAGCATGAGTGTTCTCGAAGATTTACTTCAGATCCGGATATCATCAGTTGTGCATTAGACCATCAGACATATCGCTTACAACTTTTCAGAGCAGATATGGTCTATAGGAGTACGTGGTTATGCCATTCGGACTCAAAAACATGCCAGCAGTTTTAATGTCTTTGATGAATCGTGTGTTCCATCCATATCTGGATTCTTTAGTTGTTGTCTTCATGGAAGATATATTGGTATATTCTCACACTCAACACGACCAGGACACACATCTTGATATCTTACTGAGTACACTGAGTGAGAATCATATATATTCTAAGCTCTCCAATTGCCACATTCATATGGACCAGATACACATCCAAGGTCATATAATCTCAATGGCATGAGTTGGAGTAAACCTAGAGAAAGTGAGAGAAGAGGTTTCCTGTGAGAAGACAAAGAATTTGTTTGAAATACGGTGTTTCTTGTGGATTTATGGTTACTATAGGCTCTTTATATAGGACTTATCCTGCTTAGCAGTGTTGCTGAACGGTTTGACTAAGATGGGTGTCAAGTTCGTTTGGTCAGAAGCTTGCGAGATATCCTTTCAAGAGCTGAAGGGAAGGTTGACATCGGCACTGGTCCTGTTACTTCCAGAACAAGAAAAGAGCTGTACAATTTACTGTGATGCATCAAGTATTGGGATGGGAGCATTGTTGATGTAGGGATATTGAGTAGTTGCGTAGGGGTCTCAGCAGTTGACTCCACATGAGAGGAATTACCCGACGCATGATCTTGATTTTGATATAGTTGTACATGCGTTATGTTGTTGGAGACATTATCTATTAGGAGAACTTTTTGTGGTGTTTACGGACCACAAAAGTCTTAAATATATCTTTATCTATTGTGAACTGAATTTGATACTGCGAATATGGGTTTAATACCTTCATTACTTCGACTTCGAGCTTGCCTATACACCTGGTAAGGGTAACACAGTTGTTGATGCACTGCGTAGGAGGACTCAGATACAGGCAGTGCAGGAGGCTAGTGGGGAGTGGCAGCTTATGGAATTGTTCTTTGAGATGCATTTGTAGGTTCACGATATTAGTGGGAGAGCCTATCTTTCATCCTTAGTTGTGACTTATACCCTCCTGGATAGAGTGAGGATGAGACAACTATCATATTCAAAAGGCCATGTTCTATGAGAGTCGGTGGAATGTGATGATGCTCCTCCTGGTTGGACGATAGGCGTTGATGAGGTACTATGTATCCATGGATGAGTGTGGGTTCCAGGGGATATACATGTGGAGTTGATGTGGGAGTTTCATGCATCCACTTGGGAAGTACATCCCAGAGTTAACAAAATGTACCTTGACATGAGATGTCAGTATTGGTGGTCGAGTATAAAAAGTGGGGTTGCTAGTTTGTTTACGGGATAATCCACCTGTCAGCAGGTGAAGTCAGATCAGTAGAGGCCATCCAAACTATTACAGCAGTTACCCATTCCGGAGTGGAAATGGAATGATGTCATGATGGACTTCATGAGCGAGTTGCTGAGGTCACCTCTAGGGAGTGATGTCGTGTGGGTTCTTGTGGACAGACTTACATGGATAGCTCACTTTTTTCAAATCAATGAGACCTTTGGTGTTGACGAGCTCGAAAATTTTTATATCCGAGAGGTTGTATGTCTTCATGGGGTCCCCCATTCTATCATTTCAGTTAGGGATGCCTGTTTTACATCTTGTTTCTGGAAGAGTTTTCAATGGGCACTGGGTACATAAGTTCTTCTAAGCAAAACTTACCTCCCTCAGATTAATGTCTCGTCAAAGCGTACGATACAAGTGCTTGAGGACATGTTGTGTTCAAGCGTCCTGGACATAGGGTGCTCTTGGGATAATCACATACCCCTAGTTGTGTTTTCCTAGAATAATTGTTTTCAGGAAACTATTGAGATGGCACCTTATGATGCTTTATATGGTAGTCCATGTGATCTCCTTTGTTCTTGTTGGAGGTAGGTGAGGTAGCTTTCCTGGGACCATGACTTCTGCAGGAGACTTCAGAGATGGTCCATTTGATACAGAAGTGGATGCCTATTGCACAGTCTCATTAGAAATCTTATGATGATCACTGTAGATGACACTGGGTGTTCATGGTTAGGGATCAGGTTTTTGTGTGTGTTTCACCCAGGTTGGGACAAAGGTGGATCAAGAGACAGAGTAACATTAACCGAGGTATGTTGGGTCATTAGAGATTTTGGAGAGAGTCGGGCCGGTTGCCTATCAGTTGCAGTTACCGAAGAGGTATCGGGCCATGCACAACTTATTCCACGTATCTCAGCTACGTCATTATCACTCAAACATGTCTCACGTTTTTTAGCCTAAGGAGGATTAACTTCAGGTCAATGCATCCTTTTAGGAGCATCTAATTTGTATTGTTGATATAATCACTAAAGTTCTCTTATGTTGGTCAGTTCCTCTCGTATAGGTGCTATGATATCATGGTCGAGTGAATTATGAAAACTGGGAGTGGAAGACAGACGTACCTACTCAGTGGCTAGAGTTGTTCACATCTTTATCTTAACCACCATTGGAAGAGAAATTCATGGATGAGTTGCTTTAACAAGGGATGTTTTTAAGAACCCAGTTCTTATTTTTGAGGTATGGGTGTCTTCTTTTCCTTTTTTCCTTAAGCGTTTTTGAGAAAATAAGGAAAATGGGGGAAATCAAAAAACATTTGGGTACACACCATGTACTATTCCACACACAGTGTACTTTTTCCGTGTGGGATGAGTATACCGGGTGTATAGGCATATCGGTGATGAAGGGTGTAAAATCTGACTATACGCCATGTACTTAGTAATACATGTTGTGTAATCACTCAGAAAGTGAACAGTAAGGCCATGGGAGTTGCCGCTAGTATAACGACAGTACACACCATGTACATAGAAATACACTTCATGTAACCAAGTCGACTGACAGACAATGAGGTGGTGGAAAGTAGCCGCCAGAGGAACAGTTAAAAAAATGAAATTACACATCATGTACTTGAGAGTACACATCATTTAGTTATGTTTTTCACTTAAAATAGGAAGTACCATCCTCTTTTGATAGAGGGCACTTAGAACACCTGAGAGCCGTGGCAGAGAAGGCCAGATCTTGGAAGAGATCTCGACCACACACCGGGACTCAGATTCCTTTGCCGATGATCTCGTTTGAACCGCGCTTTTGAGTTCTTCTCTCTTATTGAGTGGTTCCTTCCAATTCTTTCCCTAGGGGGTGTTATTTAATTTTTAACGAGTGAAACATTATCCCAAATCTACAACATAATCAGTTGATTCGGGAGGTTTCACTCATGTATATATATCATAGGAGATCGAGGTAGGTGGTCTGGTGTTTATTTCCAAATGTTAGTTGATTTTGTGTACTGATGTGCTACATGCCCATGTTTGGGGTGTTCTATGGATGAGGCCATAGATTTTAAGATATCTATAATTTCATAGATAATCTAATGAACATGTATAAACTTTTTTTTGGGATCGTTGCCTTGATCTAGGGCCACCCTGTGTGTGCGTTTCCCTTATTTAGTCATTTGGATAGGATACACATGGGTATGCAGTGATGATAACATGATTTAAGTTTTCTTGAGAGAAAATGTGTATAAATTGCTTGTTAATGTGTTGGGCTCATCCCTCTTACTTTTTATCTGGAGGGCAGTCTTTTGCTTAGCCCGAGGGCAGTGTTTCGTTATGCCTGAGGGAATCATTTCTAATGCTTGTGGGTAGTAGATTTGATGCCTGAGAGAAATATCCCATATGACTTTGGGATGTATTCATTATGCCTATGGGCAGTCACCTGTGGTTTTCGATTCTACTTACCTGAGGGTAAATATTTACATGTCTGAGGACATTGTTTACTTTTAGTATTCACTTTGGCGATTTCTTTTGTTTTACGTGCCAAGATAAATCACAAGCTTCGAATTGGTAAATAAGTAATAAAATGGAAATGTAACAGATTGAGGCAGTTACTTTTGAGTACTTCCTAGTTTAATGCATTTTATTACTACAAACTATTGTTGTACATTTTCACTAACAATTGGGCACGGGCCTTTGGTGGTTCCCTAGTGGGATTCATTTCTCACACCCTGTTCGGGTCATGTATTGGACCCAAACAGATTATAATATTGTAGGGTTCAATAAGGGAAATGGTATATATATTGGTATTTGATTTTTTAGAGTAGTAGGAAAGCATGAGATAGAGCATGGGCTTGAGATGTTGTTTTGTTCCTGTTGCACTATTTTAGTTTTTCATTGTTGTAATTGGTACTTGTGCTATATTGTATTTGATTGCAGTGTATTCTGTTTTTAATGATTTTTTAGAAATAGTACATATTTCACCATCATATTTGTATGACTGTTGGTTATCTTTTGATTCAGTACCATTTTCCTTTCAGTTTTGTATTGTTGACTGCTTCTCTTTTTGGTATGTTTATATTTTTCCTCTGTGCTACAGTCTGTCAAATGAGGGCATAGTTTCCCCACTATCAGACCTAGGCCCTCGCTGCTAGCCAGCAGCCTTTGGAATTTGGGGAAATTCTCTTGAGTTCATCTGACCAACCGAGTTCAGGTCACCCATTGTGTGGATTTTAGAACCGGGACATTACAGTTCATGATATTTGATCATCAATTATATATAGTTCATATCTTCATCATCAACTCATAATAACACCACCACACATATTCTTTAATCCTAATAAAAATATTATTCTCTAAAAATATAAATCACAAACCTCTATCCATTGTCATCTTTGATAATTATTTATCTTAACTTAACAAAATCAATGAATTGTTATTTTAACTATTTAAAACAAAAAATTGGTTAATATTCTTATTTCATCCTGATGTATTGGTTTTCAATAAATTTTACCAATTTATAATGATTAGGTATTTATCAATCAATCACTTCTTCCTAAAATAAGTTTTGGCATCATTATTTTATTATGCCTCAACCTGGCCACTTGAAAAAAATAGATATGCGGGCATCATTTATATAGTTAATTTTTTACATGTCCATTCCTACATATATATTTTAGAAAAAAAAACTCAATGATGAAAAAATTAAAAAAAATTCATTAAAATTTTTGGATATATGATTTCATGAATATATCACTTATATGAAAATATCTTGGAACATGGTTCTCCTCATAATTACTATACACTTCAATTTGCATATATATTCATTTTATTACAAAATAATACAAAATTTAAAAATGGGATAATATGAATCTCTTTGAAAAATTCATTTGTTTCACATTACCTACATAACAGTGTTAGAAAATTGTATTTTTATTATGTGGGTTCCTTTCATTTAAACATGGAGACATTTGAGTACATAATAATTTTCATAATAAGACAAATCATTTTATAAAATAAATAAAAAAATTTAAAGAAATAATCACTAAATTTTGTATTTTCAAAATGAATTTTCGAAAAATATATCTTACAAATTCAATAAATTTTTTATATTAAATAATATAATTCCATTAAAAATAAAAATAAATTTGATGAATTATTTTTATCATTAAATATGAAATAATAATTCAATGAATTTTCTCTAAAAATATATTGAAATTAAAATTTGGAACATTTGACCAATAAAATTTATAAAAATATAATTTTCAATAAATTTTCTAAATAATTAGAATACTAATATCAATATTATGATTATAAAATAATAGTTAGTTTAATGGTTCATTTAAACATAAAAACAAACAAAAATTCAAAAAATGTATGTGAAAAAATGCATAAAAATAAGGACATGACAAATTATCTATCACAAAAAATATTTACTATCCTAAAGAAATTAATTTTAACATACTAAGTAGATGAAATTTTGTCTGAAGATTCAAAAAATAAAATTTGAAAAAAAATTGATTTTAAAATGAATTTTTCCTCTATGTGGAACTCAATTATAAAAAAATAATTTTTTTCTTAAGAAAAAGTGGTTTGAGAAAAATTTGGTTTTAAAAAATTGATTACGATTAAGAATTTTGAAATATATTAAGAAGTAATCACTTGAAATTTAATTAAAACCTATGAACTTACAATTATATATTGTTTAATAGAAAATCAAAATTAAAAAACCTAAATAATTAGATATTATATTGTATTATGTGGATTTAAAAAAATTGGTGGAATGAACAAACCGTCCAACAGTTAAGAGAATAAAAGAATAAAAATTTCTGGATTGATTATGATATTCATTTCATAAATAAATTAAAATTATATCTTACTATTATAAAACTCAATTATAAGATTCAAAATGAATGATTATAGAAAATACTAGTTTGGAAATTTGATCCAAAAAAAACTCAAGAGAGATAGAAAATTGATTCACCAAACTAATTCCTTGGTGAAGAAGACAAAATTAACATTCTCAATGTGGGAAAAGAAAATTTTACACATCATTAAATGAAAATTGGATATTAAATACTTTGAATTTGAATGGTCTGGGAGAATATTTTATGTGTATAACATGAAGTACAACTTAACATAATCAAGAACCCTCCCCTACACTCATAACCCAAATTCATCCCATATGATGATCTTTTAAGGTGCAAAAATCATTTTACAATTTATGTTCATGTAGATTTTGAAGTTGAATAGTTAAAAATAATTAAAAATAGATTGAAATTATGCCCATAAATGATTTATAAACTTAGTACAATGAACCAAAATAAGTTTTAGAGAATGAAAAATGATTTAAAATAGTTACTTCATCAATTTTCAATTTTAAAAATATTTCAAAAATTAAATTGTTCTAACAGGAATTTTTATGAAAATAATTTACAATAAAGAATAAATAAAATTTTGATTACACCATTTTTACACAAAAATATAATAAAAAATTATAAGAATCCAATAGTTTTTTTTTGATTTTATTTTCATGAGATGAAAGTTAAATATCAAATTTGGAACCATTTTCTACACCATATTCACAAATAGAAACTTTTTATTTGAATTGAAAATGAGGAGAATTTAAATTTATAATTTTAAATAATACTCCACTATTATAGAATTTGTATTATTTTGATATCATTGAAAATATTATAACTTTTTTTCATATTTATTATATTCCTTTGGTTTTCTATAATTAAGAAACTATGAGTCGATACATATAAACATTTATTTCAAGAATTTGAAATAGTAAAACCAAAGTATAGTTAGGGGGAATTTTTTTCAATTTTTTTAGAATATATCTCCTCTTGATACATGAAAATAAATATGTTTCTATACAAAATGGTTGGGATATTCTCTTTACAATTGTTATAAATTGAAATTATGTTGCACTTGTTATTATTACTATATTGAAACATAAGATATTTTGTTACCTATTTAGCATATAAAAGAACAATTTTTAAGCATTGAATTCATCAATATTATCAAATTATGAAAATAATTTTATGGGTCATAAAACATGAAATCAATTATTATAAAAATTATTTTTAACAACATAATTTTATGGAATAATAATACTAATTAGTTTAATTCATAGTCCAATTATACATTAAAAAATTATATTTTAAGATAGACATAGATGATTCAAGTTTAAAATTAAGAGGTTTTATTATTACAATATGAACAATATGTGCATAACAAAATTTAAACATGCTTGAATTCCCATATGAGCCCCGAATCCAAAGAATCATAAATATTAAAAAATAAATCTTCCTTACACTTAGTGACCAACATGTAAAATTATTTTATAAAAATAAGGATTATGGTGATAGGACCCAACCATTAATACATAGAATGAGTAAGGATAATCTAAACACTTCAATTTAATTGTTATATATATGATGTTATTTATTTTTAAAAAAATAAATCGATAAATATTTATTAAAACCATGTAAATTAATAAACCAAAAACAAATTTTAGGTTTGACCAGTCAAGGGGTGTTGTAGGTTCACTATCCTAAATTAGACAACACATATTTAATCACCAATATGATGGGTGATTAATTTTTTTCTATTAAATATTATATGTTCTCAATTCATGTGCATTTCCTTAAACACTTTTTTTAAGTTCATCCCTATGCTCTTTTAATTTTAGGACCTCATTAGCTGTAAATATATATTTCTAAACCACTTCTTAATATTCTATTAATTTTTTGTGGGTTAAAATAGGTTAAGACTAGAAATAATGATCCTTATCCCCTTGAAAACCATCAAGAATATCAATAATAATAAATACCAAATCAACCAATTCAAAATTTTATTTGTAATCCTAAAAAATATCAAGGAAAATAAAAAACATAAACCAATAGGATGGGAATATTCCTCATCAAAAATGATGAAACTATTTGTCACCTAAACTACTTTATAATCATAAACCTCCATAATATTATTTTCAATAAAATATGATGATTGAAAATATCATCAACTAGTGTATACTTGGATCCTATAAAATTATCCAAGAAGTCACACAATTACGCAGACTAATATAATTCTACATAACGGAAAATGTATTCAATATTTGGTTGAAATGAATAACAATCAAATAGAAAAAAATTTACACATAATATATTCGTCACTATAGAAAAACATGTTTCTGAATAAAAAAAATTGATCATGGTGTTGTGTCTAGTGATGTTGTGTGGTTTTCAACATCCTCTAACATCCACTCAAAGATAATTTCATCCATTGTGATGTTATATATATGGAGGTAAAGTTTTTCACAAAATGGTATGATATGATATTTCATTTAAAAATAAAAATATATATGGGGATATAAAAATAATTCTAATTAAATTTTAAATTGATCGATATTCCAATGGAATTATAGATTCTTTTAATTCATTATCCTTATTTTTCTCACCCCCTAAAATATATCTAAATATGAAGATCATGAAATCCATTTCTTTCACCCATGGGTATGTAATGTTCATATAGATGAAACTAAAGCTCTCTCATGTTCCTCATCACTGGGTTTTTGGATCATAACATTGTTCTCTTAGTCCACTCAACCCATGCTCATAGTTTGATAATAATACAGTTTTTACTAAAATGACAAGACATCCATTATTATGGGTTCCTTGGTAACTATATTATTAATTTAACACTTGATGAATTATATTGATTATATGACTTCCTACCCCTATTAGTTTTTTATTTTTCTCAAAAATTCATGATATTTTATTATTATAACTATTTTCATCAATAATAATGAATGAAAATGTAAATAATCACTAATACTAACATATATCCTCAGGAAAATAACTAATTTTTATATAATTTTGTATGAAATATCAAATATATCTTTATATTATCCATAGATATAGAATAGTAGTAAATCACGGGGTCAGTCTGAAGTATGCAGTATGTTTATCTCAGTGAATCATCTAAAATATTTTCTTTTATTTTATTTTGAAAATTGTAAAATCAAATATAGAATAGTGTTAAAAAAATATGAACTGAAAAATGAGAAAAGATGAAATAGAGAATGAAAACTAAATAAAAAATACTGAAAAAATAGCATAAACTGAACTAGTTCTAGATTAGTTTTCTTCTCTATAACCTATAATAAATTTTATAAATAATTTTAGCACATAAATTTCAATTTCAATAATTATTCGATTGATAAATAAATTTATACATATCTATCTACACTAAATAATGAATACCCAATAAAATAATTATAGGATTGAATGAGTAATCATATTACTATAGCTAAATGGGAATGAATTGTTTCCATTGTCTGATAAAATAAGTTTTATGATAAATAATTGTACAATTACACTGTTAAATCACAATTAAGGAAAATGTTAATAACAATAAAACCTTATTTAAACATGTATAGTGGAAAAACAACTTATAATAAAATGTAAGTAAAAATTTATAAGTTAAGTAAGAAAACATATATATGATTTATAACTAAGATCTACAAATTAATTTTTACTATTAAAGACATTTACCACCTAAACATTTGGTAACCATAGTTTCTGTGAATCTATAAATGTTAGCTGATATTAATAAAGGAATCCCTTGATAAATATTTCTTAGAAACATATGTAACCCTAGAATTGGAACCCATTGATTGGAAATATCAGAATAACATATATCTTGGTATCTCTGAAATCCTTTTACTAATCAAATGATCATACATTTTGTCATAAACAAAAAATATCATAAGGAATTTATATTTCTCATGGGATTCATTATAGAAAAAACTTATTAAAGATTGTGATGGATCACCTGATTAAAAAGATATTTCAAAAGATTCAATGTAATATTAAATCATTGGTGACACAAAAGAATCCTTTTATGTGAGTTTTGATTATATTTATAAACATTTTTCTAACTTTAATATTCCTCATTTCTCATAGGGGGTTTCAAGAGTCAGGGATAAACTCATCCTTCAATGGGAATTACCTACATAGCTTCTCCATATGATGATCACCATGTTTATAGAACACTATAGTGTGAATGGATTCTGTCTACTAGAATAATAATTTTTTATCTGGTGGAAGGATTTTTATTAATTTGATGTATTTCATAAATATATTTTCCAAAAAATCATATATTCTTTCATTCAATGAAGTTCATTTGATAGTATTTTTATTACATAATCTGGTATACTTATTTATATTTTGACTTATAGGGTTTAAAAAATATTCAAATGATGAAATTTATTACTGTATGTCGTATGTACAGTATACATTTTCTTATAAATTCTCAGTGGAATTATATCTACTCAACAATGTTTTAACATATGAGAAAATATATTTTCTAAAAATACATACTTAAAACAAATTTACGATAAATGTTTTTAATGTATAAATCTTAATGTATATTTTCTATTATTTTCAAAAATTAAGATATAATGTTTTAGAAAAAAAGATTCTTCTCAAAAATCATAAAATCACAAATCACAACCCGAAAGGAGAGAAAAAATTATAAAATTAAAAAACATACATACCATATTTTGTATGATCTTCCTTTTTAATGTTTACTTCCCTGTTTCAATATCAACAATTATTTTATAATTTAAAAACATCATTAAGAAATTTTATAGAAAATATTTTTTTTATTTCAAAAAAAAATTAATATTTTCTTCCACATTGTTGTTTTCAAAAATAAAAATATCATAGATGGAAAGTGAACCTGAAAACATACTGAAGAAATTTTCACAAAATAATACATATAATAATTAAAAATTTAAATTAATACATTCATCTAAAAATATAAGAATTATATTTAACCAAATGAATTAGAAATAATCCATCAAATAAATATACGAGGAATAACTTCCAATACAAACATTTGGAGGATTTTATTTTGAGTTATTATAAAAATTTTGAGAGTTACACAAGGAAATAAATATTTTTTTAAGTTTCCTCATGATCATATTATAATTATTAACACACACACACACAATATTTTAGTAATTCATCCAAAACCACCTTAATATGTTACATCTTTTCATCTAAAGATAAAATATTAACAAATTCATTATCATTCTCTTATAAAACATTAAATATTTTCTTTAAATTAAAAAGAACATATTCCCCTAAAGCTTGGGAATTGTTACTTTTTCATCATTCTTATCTAGACCAGCTGATATACTCTTCATCCTTATAAATTCATCATTAAACTGTTAAATAAAAATTGCATAGTTTGTAACTTCATCAACATGGTTCATTATAATGAACTTCAAATTCCCAACAACACTTAAGGTCTCATAGAATTTGTTATTCATTTTTTATTGTAAACATTGTACCTTGTTTTATTGATGTTCAAATACCCTCTATCTATTCATCATAATATTTCGAATCACATTCAGCATGTTTATTCTAGAAAATATTATCACTCAACCTTTTATAATCTAATTGATATATTTATTTTATATTATTCAATTGAACTTTCTTATTAATAATAATTATAAAAATTTTCTTAAAGAAACTAAAATTTTACAACAGAACAAACTTTCATTGTAAATATTTGAATTATTTCATATAACCAATAGATGACTTCATATTGATAATAAATTTTTATCTCCACATGCTACATAAAATAGTTTAGAGGAAAATGTTTATAATCTAAAGCCACACAAGTCATTGTGGGACCTAGTGGATTAGAAAGACGAGTAACTTGATTATTATAACCATTTTAATCTTTCAAAACATCTAATTTTCCTTCAAATTTATCCTCGATATGTTTGTTTGAGCCTTGGTTTGTTAAATTTTTTCTTATGATGGTTCAATTTCATCTTGATTTCCTAACAAAATATTCATTCATGTATTTTACTAATAGTGAAAATGAATATGATTTTGAGATATACTCAATGTCTTAATGCTGTTTGAATTGATTGAATTTCCTTGATTTAATTTTTAATATTTTCTTTACAGGGATATGATTTAGTTATTTTACCTATTATGATTTATCATTTCATTATTTATATTTTCATATTGATTTTTTAACTGTATCATATACATATTTATAATGTAATTATTCAAAAATAACTTCATTCCTTTTTATTTTTTTTTATTTTGAATGTTTTTAATGATATTTGACCTGATAGATCTTATGGGTGTTCATAAAAATTTTCTAAAAGATAATTATACATAGAAAGGTTTCTCTTTATTATTATTTTATCATTTTGTTTCATTTTGTACTTTCATTACATGAAATTTCATTAAAAATATATGTTACATTCATTCTCAATTTCTCTCTTCTTCTATTCTCCTTCTCGATTATTCATATATATTTTATAATTAAGAGACAATGCCTCAGGTTTATCCAATTTGAATGATAAGTCATTCAGCTTCTATTCTTTTATTTTTCATAAATGAGAAAAAATATTTATCTTCCATTTTCTTTTTTTCCTTCCTCGTAATTGGTGGAGATTTTAAAACCTCTCCCTTTTTCATAACATATTTCTTATTTTACTGAACTTATTTATTAGAAAAATCATTATAAAATATTTCAAAAAAATCTCCTTATAATATTCATAAAACTGACTCATTTTATTTATAGTATCCTTACAATTAATTTAATTAATTTCCCTTATAAATGTATGTTTTTTTATATATTTTGGGCTTCCAGGAATATCACAAAAATTTTGTTGATAATGCCTAGGCCAAAGAGATTATTAATCATTATTGTTCTTACTATCGCTACATCAATTGCAATAAACATGTAATTCACAATATTATATTATCTCATAATAATGAATAAATCCAATGTATAAACTTCGTGAAAATTAAATGTATCTCTATATACTATTATAAGAAGGAGATACAGCCTCTTCCAAATATCATCTATTCTCATATTTGGATAAAGTTGAATAAATTTATGATATTTTAAATAGAAAAAAAATATTTTTTCAACTTTTTTTTTCTTGAAATAAATAATATTCTTTATAAATTTCTGTGTAACACAATTTTATACACAATACATAATATTATTCACTGAATTGAAATCTTTTTGAATATAAAACTTATATGTTTATCCAAAGTAAAATATGATTATATGAATTAACCTGTTTACCTTGTTAAATTCACCTAAAGAATAAAATTCATTACCAAATTTAAAATAACGTAGATCAAATTATAACTTTTTTAACATTTAGGGACTCACATCCATGATATTATATTACTTAATTCAATAGAGTTGTATTTATCTTACTAAGATATCTTAGTTAGTGTTCCCTTAACTCTTATTATATTTGAAATGAACATGAGCAATTCATCTAATTGGTTAGTTGAACTAAATATTAGGAAAAACTTGAAAGATTATATGAATTTGAATCTGATATATTAGAGTTCTTCCCAAAAAAAATGGGGAAGAAAAGATATAAACCCATTTTTCTTTATATATAATCATAGAGGGAAGTGATTTGAGTTCCTTGGATATAACATTTTAGATTTAAAACCTATTTTAGATCAATATCAAATAATAATCCTTCATAGATGTCAATGAAGAAAATCTAAACAAAAGTATTTTTTAAAAACATTTGATTCAAATTTTATTATTAAATGATTTATTCTGATGAAAATATAAATTTTTAAAAAATATTTTGAACAAATGAAAAAAAAGTATTTAAAACAATTGAAGTGATAATATAATTTCAATTTACTATTTATAGAAGAATTTATATACATTATTTTTAATTTTTACTTATAAATATAATCTTGGTTTTTTTAAGAAATTATAAAATTTATGAATAATAAATATATATGTCATTGTAGGGGGAAAATCATACATGTATATTCTAAGAAAATAATTACTAATATTTTCTAACAAATTATTAATCTGAAAATATTTCAAAAAAACGAATTTTTGAATATTTTCTAACAAAATGTTATTCAAATATTTTCTAAAAAATATTCTTCAAATATTTTATAATAAATACTTTTTTGAAATATTTTCGATAAGAAAAGTTTTTTTGTGAATTTTTTTTCATAAATATATGTATTTTAAACACAATAAATATATTATCCTCTTATTTTGTGGAGTTCATAAATATAATGAGATTAGTAAAAAATAATTAGGCTGAATGATCATTTTTCGATAACCATTCCATGATTTTATTTAATATATCTAAATATATCAAAATTGTGGAGTTTTAGAAATTTTGAACAAGGTTTTTTGGAATTGTATTTAATTGTTTTAATATATATCCTTTATTTGGGTTACCATAAAAGAAATGGTGGCATATATTTATGTGCTTACCTCATGAGTGATGTATTAGGTTTTTACTTAAGGTTATGATACAAAAATTATCAAAAAAATTAGAAGTATTCGAAAAAAGCATACCAACGCTAGTGAGTGTGTGTTGCATCCACAACACTTGAGAATAACAACTTCAAGTTTCCATATATTCATCTTCAGTTGTGGACGGTGATGATGAGAGTTGTTCCATACAATAACAATAATAAGAAGCCAATCCTAAGATATTAAATGTTCCAGATGTACCTTTTCAACCATTTTAAATCCATATAAGTCAACATTTATTTTTTTAATTTAAAATAATTAATATAACCATATAATAAATAATGATTTATATCCCTCTTAAAGTGATTAAAAAGTAATTTTAGAGTTTTAATATGGGATTCTTTTATATTTTCAGGATATATGACACAAAAGAACATGAAAATATTAAATATGGTCAACTAGAAAGAAGATAAAGTGAACTCCAACCATTCCTATATTTTTATTGACCAAATACTTTCCTATATTCCTCATGATCATTATTTTTAAATTTTTAGTTCGTGTGTTAATTCATTTTTTTGTATTTGTATAACTAATATTTGTAAGTAAATATCATATATAATTTTATTTAGATTTAAAATTTCTTCTGGTTTATGACAAATTTTGAAACCAAGTAAAAGTTTTAGTTCACCCATCACATTAATCTTAAACTCATATTTCATACAATCTGTAATGGAATCAATAAGAAAATTTTGAGTTGAACCAAATATAATTTCATAAAAAATAGTAATAAAACTATAGGTATTGCTAAAAAAAATCATTAATGGATATGGATCACCACCTCCATTAAAAACAACTAGTAAAAATGTTATAGTTAATCGATCATACCGAGATCTATGGGATTATTTATGTCTACAAAGTTCCTTAGTATGTCTAATAACATGATTAGATGATTTTTTTTCAAAACTAAGTGAGTTTCCTATATCAAATTAATAATGTACATATCTGTTAAGGAAATTTCACTTCACATCCATCTGAAATAATATAGAATTTATAAATATTTCATATGCTATAAGTTTATAAATAACTTCATGAGTAAATAATAGAGAATAATTTTCTTCACATTTTATTCCAACTTGTTTTTTATTACCCTTTGAAACAAGTATATATTTATTACTTATTATTCCTCCATTTCCAATACATTTACTATTGAAAACCTATTTACACCACATATTGGAGAATTTTTATTATGTTCAACGGATGTACAAATTTTATTCCTCTCAAATTCATTGAATTCATAGAAAATTTATTTTATCAAATATACATATTTTATGTCCTCATTATGAATCTTAGGGAAAAATTGAGATTAAAATGCCCAATTTTCAATCTTTTTTCTTATAAAACATTTTTTGATAGATATTTATACATCAATAATGATATTAAAACTAGGATGATTTCTACGATTTTTGAAGGAAATTATTCAACAACAAGTTAAATTTATTTAGGATTTATAAATTCCAAAAAAAATCAACAACTCTCTCGTGAGAAGAAATTTCAAAACATGGTCTAGAAATCATTTTTAGAAAAAATATTTAAAGATATAGTTTCCTGTTTTTTGAAAAAAAGATTTTGCTTCATAAAATTTGAGGGGAACTATATATTTAATAGTAATTATATTTTTATAAAAAACTATAGTGTAATTTTTATTTTTAGAGTAATCATGAAAATATTTCTTACCATTTTTGGGAAAATAATTATATATATTATCATTAGAATTCTAAATGACCACCTTTTCCAAAACAAAATAACGTGCGAACATTTTTTAATTCTTCTAGACCACAAAATAAAATATGTTCTATTAATTAAAGGTCTATATAAAACATTATTTAAAGTATAGTAAGAATTAAAAACTAATTCCTCTGAAAAATGTTTATCAATTGAGTATCCACTAAACATGGTCATTTTAATCCCATGAAGAACATTATTTCTTCATTTAAATACATTATTGTGCTGAGGTGTTCTAGGTGATGAAAATATTATCATTATACCCTTTTGACTATAAAATTTCATGAATATATAATGTTAAAATTTTCAACCATTATCATTACAAATATTTTCCAATGGTATATATTTCTCATTTTTAATATAGGATAAAATGTTTTCAAAGTTGAAAAACATTTATGTTTTTTTGGAAAATAGATGCATCTATATGAATTGTAGTCACAAATAAAACATATACATATTATTTTCCACAAATACTACCATTTTGTGTTGGAAAAAATAATTCCATGTGTACTATCTATAAATCATAAATATTTGTAACTTCACTAATTAATCTAAAACATGACTTATGTTACCTTCAAAATTAATAGGGATCAAAACATTGTATTAATTAAAAATATACTTTAGTAGATATTTATTAGGTCTTTTTTAAAGGTTTCGAAAGTTTTTTAACATAAGAGTATACTAATGTTCTATTCTACAACCAAGATTGATCTTCCATTACACTAAGATAAGTTTGATCGTGGATTATCTAAATTTTAGTTTTTATTTTGTATACATTCTCATGCATTTCTATAGATAGAATAAACCGAACATCTGAATATTTAACAATACCTTTTTCATTCCAAAATATTTGAAGGTATCCATCATCACATAATTATATTATTCTTATAAGTTTATTCTTATGGTCAATATTCAACAACAAATTTAACATTTTTGGTTTTCATAAATTAAAAATATTACATATACCATATATTTAACCTTGATCAATAGCAACTGAAGTTACATTGACACATTCATATTGATAATCTTTTGGAATCATTTCTTATTTATTTTTATATGAGTGGAAAAATAGCTCTTCATGTACTAGATATGTTTTTTATTGTAACACCTCTTATTTTCTTAAGAATCGAAAAAATTATATTTTTTGAAAAATATAATTTCATGGATCTAGAATTGTTAGAAAAAAATGTAAGATTCCAAAAATGTGAACATATTTTACATTGTATAACTATTAACTCTTTTAATAAATATCGTTTATAAAAATGGTAACATCCCCACTTTAATCAAGGTACAAGAAATTTAAATTTTTTTCTATAGACTTAAAGTGATTTAGGGTGTGGTCCTACGCAGCCTGTTATGAGTCTTGGGAAACTATTAAAATTATTTAAATGATTTCATGGATTTTATGTAAATTTTTAGATGACACCCAGTACATTTTTTGGGTTAAAATTAATAAAATGGAATTGAAAATAAATAGAAAGAATATTAAAGGAAATTAAAAAAAGTAAAAAGGGATAAATTTAAGTTTCAAAATGAAATAAAAAGGTTACGAGAAAAGTAAAAATAATTAAAAATGGAATTATCCCATTTTTATTAATTTATTTCTTTTTCTTTTCCATCCCTTTAATTTTATTTATTTCTTATTCATTTTCCTTTTTTTTCTATTTTCCCATCTTTTATTTTTTTTTCTTTTTCTTTTTTTATATTATATCGTTATTTTATTTTATTTTTCTCCCTTCCTCACCTGCCTCTCCCTTGGTGTGTCACCCCTATAGCCCCCCCCATTGTGGTGCACCTCCTCATCCTCTCCTCATCAGGATTCCTACTATAACTCTATTTCTAATATGTTTTCTTCACTGTTAGGTGCGCAATAAATCTCATGGAATGTATAACATTATTCACCAAGACATATCAGATATGATCCACTATCAATCATGTAGTCTTCTGTGAAATTTTTTTACCTGAATTTAGGGTTTTTTCTAAAATCATCTATTTTCTTATTTTTTATTAAAAATAAACGATCCTCGTGGAGTGTAGGATCCTCGAATGTTATGATTTTGGGAATATACTCTCTTTCTATTTGTTTCATTTCATATTTTAAATCCCACATTATGTTTCTCAACAGTTCTTACTGGTGATATTAAAAAAAATTATCCTAATTTAATTAAACTGCTTGGATTGCATATTACACTCCCATTTGAGATAAACCATATTTTATAAATTTGTAAAAACTTTTTGCATACTTATTTTGGTGTGCTGACAAAATTTTTATATTTTCAATTTTCTCAGAATAATTTATTTTATTAATTACATGCATTGAATGACCCCTCTTTTTTGTACTTTAATTTAAATAAATTCATATATATAGTTATGGACCATGAATTTAGGTGCTTTTTGTTTATTATATGCCCGATTACTTCCTTTTTTAAATTCTTTTTGTGATATGCCTTTATAGAAGAGAAAATTGTGTTCTTCTGATTTCAGTGATTATTCTTTTTGGTTGTAACTATTTAACTTGAATGATTATAAGTATGTGGCATTATTTGTTAAATAGTTATAGTGTAATTATAAATCCATTAGTTGTGATATCTTCTTCCTTGAAGTATAATTAAATTGTGGTCGATAAGACAACCTAGGTTATATATTGAGGACCACTCATGGAATCTCCATTCCTGATTTATTATACATTATTCCAAGGAGGTGATGTATTGGGCTTTTTTAGATGAGGGTTCCCTAAGTGTCCTTATACACATGAGTGATAACGGTTCCCTAAGTGATAATAGAGGAAATTAACATTATTAAAGTGGATACACCATGACTTGGGTGATACTCAACCCCTAATTTGCAGTACCCAGGACAGACTCAGGATAAAACCAAGCCTCAAGTGATACATGGTATTTTGGAATATTTCCTTGGATGGGCTCTATGGTATTGGCTTAATTGAATGATGTATTGTAGAGATACTATATCAATGGGATACATCTTCAACTATAAACATTAATATAATAATAATGATGTTGTGTGGAAGGATTTATTTGATGTAACTTCAGGTTACTTGGGAAATGTGATACTTTCCCGCTGCTTTAAATCACACTTTTTTGACACATAAATTAGAACCATAGTAAAGCACTGGCTTTAGGTATGTTCCTTCTAATACTCCTTCTGTTTTCTAGGATTTATATATATGTGCATCCTACTTATTACATGTACATTATTCATATTTCCAGCTTAGGTCAAAGCAGGTGGTATGGATGGGTGCTGTTGATAATAGTTCAAGTTATACATATTTTATATGGTTTATTTAATTACATGTATTTATCATATATTTTCACAATTCTTTTATTTACAACATATAATGTAAAGTTTTAGATGTTGTGGGTGTTGACCTACTGGTATTATATCTCACTCCCAACTCAAGAATCATTTGGTACCCGAGTAGACATTTCTTTTCATTGGTATGGATAATGGGAAGTGTGTTTCTTAACTTACTTTGGTGTTACTTGCTGCTTAGGAAAGAGATTAGGGGTAGAGGACCAAGCCTTTGATCGATATATAGTTGTCTAACTTTGTGTAGTTTTAATCAATATTGTGATTCCATGTTTTTATTCCTATTTTTTGTACTCTTACATTAGAACAAGCATTATAGCACTACAACATGTTGTATCTAGTTTATTTATCAACTACCACACTTTTCATTTTATTCATTTGGGGTTATTTATTTTCTTATGATACAATTTGATTATTTATATCCTTCTGATATTTGTTATTAATTTTATTTATTCCATTGTATATTACTTCTTACCTAGGAGGGAATAATATCCCCCACCACATATTAAAAAGACCCTCATTGGTATTCAGCAGCCTCTGGTGTTTGAGGAGATACTGTTGAGGTCAGGTGGCTAACCTGGCTCAGAGCACCCTTCTAATGGATTTCGAGACGGGGACACAACAAAGTGGTATCAAAGGATGTTTTTCCTTTTCTCTTACTATTGGGGTCAGAAAGAAGACTAGAATATAAATATTTGGACATTACCCTATGCTTGGACTTAGTTAAACCATATACAGGGGAATCCCAAATTTTGGGCTTCGGATTGCAGTTATTGATTATTCCAGTTATTGTGGATATGATATCACCATTGTTTAAAAACATGTATTATATTGTTATTCATATTGGTATTATTGAGATAATGGATTTTACTATAGCCTCCCAATGATAAGTGTGAAATTCGATTACATGCATAATATTAGGCACCATAAGAATTATAATAACATGCATATTTTCATGCCATATCTACATTTAGCGTTCATCTTCATGCTTCCATGTGAGTGTTGTTGTACCTTGTTATTAAAATTTGAAGGGAATGTTTGTTAAACATTATGTTGTGGTAGTTTTTTAGGTGTTAATTTTATTTTACCTGGGAAATAGGCGGTATGACTTTTTTTAGTGATCCATCAAATTTTTCTCTTCTTTATCTAGACCTGAATCTTGGAGTGGGCGATCTTTATTATAGTGATTTGAGGCAGGATATGTGCCTACTATCTTTACTGTACCTTTACCTGCCTTCAATGTTTGATAAGAATAATTTCTAAAGTTGTGTGTTTGACTATTGTAGGCTAATACTTCTTCTAAGTCTTTGTTTTAGGCCTAAGGATAGTGGTGATGAGCACAATCAATAGATGGTGGGTCACGAACCACCAGAAATGCCGCCTGTAGTGCCTCATGTAGTGTTAACTCTAGTACCACCTATGGTTCCTCCTTTGGTACCTCTCCCTTATGATCTTTCTATGGGCCTATACTCTTAGATTAGGGATAATCTCCTATGGTTTATGAAGTCGGTTTAGAATGTTCCCAGAACTTCACCATCTATAGAAATTCTTACATGGGACTTTCTACAGTAGAACCCTCACACCTTTTTGGGCAGTGGTGGTCTATAAGATGCAGAGTCATGGACAGAATCCCTGAAAACTATCTTTGAACATGTTGAGATTCCTTCAGAGCAAAAGGTCAAACTTGTAGCCTACATGCTTCATGACTTCTCCAAGCATTGGTGGGATGTCATTTCTCAGGCAGAGAATACAAGAAACATGGTTTGGACACACTTCAAAACATCTTTCTATGATCACTTCTTTCCACAGACATTTAAAAAGATTATTCTAAGGAATTTTTACATATTTAACATGTCTTTATGATAGTGTTAGATTATTCAACTCGTTTCATAGAGCTTCATCATTTTTCTCCATATTTGACCGGTGACGCATAAACAACTATGACACAATTTAAGGATGTACTCATATATACCATTCGCTCACAGGTGAACATCCTTGGTTTGACCATTAATACAGAGATTTTCAATTTGGCCCTAATTTCAGAATGAAATGTCAAGAAATCAGAACCTATGGTCTAGGGAAATTCAGTTTTATGATAGGGTGATAGTTATTCAGGTATTGGAAGTTCCCCTTTAACGGTGAACATAGAGAAACTTCCAGATAAATGACATTGACTGATAGCACTATCGTATTTCATCAGTGTGGTAGGATCAGCCCCAAAAACCCCAGTGCAAGAAGAACCTAATGGAGTGAAAAAATTACAACAATATGGGTCATCTTAATTATTTTTTTATAAACCCTAATTTTTTTACATTACTTTTACATCATTTTAATGATAAATATCATAAAATATTACACAATGAAGAACCAAGTCTTGTAAAAACTAATACCATACATTAATTTTACAACATAAAACAAAAACCTTTATTTGTCTTATTCGTCAAAAAAATATTCTTGTACTTTGAGTTATCATTAGTATAAATAATCACCTTAGTATATACATCAAAAAGGGGTGATCTAAAATCCTAGTAAGAGGATAAGAACATGACATAATACAACAGTGGGTGAGCATAATCATTATCATCATAATATTGGAATATGATCCTAAAAATGAATGGATGAATTAAAAAACGGCTTAAAAGTGTAAATTCATTAAAATGAAACCTTATGTAATTGTGTTTAACTACCACACATATTTTTTAACAAATATGGAACCATGTTTACACATATTTCACTTTAACTCATGAGATTAATCATTTTACTCAATGCATTGGAGTGCTATATTATTCTAGGTGCACCCATCACATCATAGAATGTAAATCAATCTTGGAAATAAACAACCCATTGAAAGAAATGGGTTTTATTTCATAAATCATAATTTCATACACTTTGGCATCCCAAATTAATGAGAGAATAACTTACATTATACAAAAACCATCAACATTGAGTGAGTAGTAAAATGTGTGTTTTTGAAACAAGAGTTCTTTTGGAAAACAATGTATTTGATGTAAAAACCTGTGGAAAACATGTATATCCCATAAAAATTAATATAATTATGATTAAACTAGTTTTAAGTAATAACTATACTAAAATTGGATTGATGTAGGGAAAACCCGAAGAACAAAAGATGGGTTCGAGAACACCCCTTACCTTATTTTGGATATCTTTCATCACATTAATGTTCTATATAATAAAATTATATTCTTTAATTACCACTTAAATAACATTTTATACAATTAATTTTTTTTAGTTTTATTAAGATCATATATGGTCCTTTGGATGAGTTATTGATTTCAAATTCATTATTCGGGAGTGTCCTTTTTCGTAATTTTCCAATACGGTTCACTTGTACACATGAATAGAAGTTCATGGAGAACATGAATAAAAATATAGAATTTCTATTGTATGATATTAATTATCTTCTAGGAGTTTAAATGATCTTATAATGAATTTGGTTATATTCCATGAGGATGAACCAAGGGTTAAAATTTAAATTTGGGTGGTTTTTGGATCACAACGAACATGTTTTGTTTCATCATTTAGTATTATTTATAAAAGGTGATTATAGAACATAAAAGGTGTCACAAAAACAATATTAAAATATTTTTTCAACAATTTATTTTTTTCATTTATATCTTTGAAGGCATTGAAGTAAAATGGAAGTGTATCACCAATGATGTAATTAAATAAACAAATCACGAGTGATGATTTAATTTTTAAAAGAAAAGTGAGGGGGAGTATAATGAAGAATATTCCATTAACAAGAAATCATAACAAAATATCAATCATACTGAATTTATCCTGACATTTGGATAATATAATTTGAGAATAAGAGAAGAAAAAAATTTAAATTTGATAGGAATTTGAAAGGAGAGAGAGAGAGAGAGAAATTACCTCTTGAATTCTCCTCCTAATATCCTCTTTAAAGAACCAAGGATTTATATTTGGATGATACCAAGAGAACCTAGATGTGGGTGATGGGATAAAGAAGAGTTTTGAGTTGAATTTTGTCATGGCATGAGGCTTGAGAGGTGTGAGAAAATAAGGCTATGAGGGGTGGTCTTTATAGTGGTGGGGAGGGGTGTTTTCTCAATATTCAATTCAAAAGATTATTAATTTACTTCATGATAAGAAATAGTAATGATTAAGTGAATAAATATAGTAAACAGGGTATGTGAGTTTGAACCAATGGACATTTACTTTATCCACGACTCAAGCATGATGCATAAATTCATTTATTTAGCATATTTTAAATTATCAAATTTCATTATTCATCAAAAAAATAAATTATTTCAAAAAAATTTAAAAAATCCACCCTAAATTTTTTTAAACATGTATAATTAAAAAATTAAATCAATTTTATGATAATGTTATCTAAATATGAGTAATTTAATTTTTAATTGAAATCAAAATTTACTTGAAAATTACAGATTTTAAAATTAAAACAGCTTTTATAACACATTGAAAAATTAATTAAGGTCTTGTGAAATTGTCATATTATCATAATAAATCAAAATAGTTGTTTATGGATACATTCCATGGAAATATATTTGGTTTCAAATTATTAAAAAATCATTAAATGTTCATGACTTACAAAATTACTTTAATTATATAATATTTTCACTTATAGGATGGATAAATTTTATTTATACTATCATTAGTAAGGTTTCTATTCACGTGGATGATTTGATATTCCTAAGTGTTATATTACTATTCATAATGGTAATATTTCTATTCATATGGGTGTGTTACTATTCACAAAAAATTATGTTTGTCCAATCAGACTACAAACATCTTACTGACTGCAACCATGTATATTAGGTTTTTGAAATTAAAATCATAAAAGTGGAAAAATTATGTTTAATGTTCACGTAAAATATAGTTGTTCATTTAATCATGATGTGTATTTACGTTTCTAGATTTTATTTTTTTGTGATTATTCTATTTAATATTACTATAAGACTTGGAAATTTCATTTATAACTGTTTGGGTTGTTACATTCCCCCCCCCCCTTTGAAATTTCACCCTCAAAATTTCATTTTACCTAAAACGATGAGGGTACTTGTCCTTCTATGCATCCTTAGGTTCCCTAGTTTTTTCTTTATACTTATGGTTCCTCCAAAACACATTGACAAGATGGGTTGTTTTGTTGCATAGAACCATATCTCTCAGGTCTAGAATCATTACCAGTGTCTCCTCACGAGAGATATCATTTTCCAGCTGTACCATATATGAGTTCTGTACATGTGAGGTATGTGGTATATACATCCTTAAGATTGATAAATGAAACACATCATGAACTTGATCCATATTCAGTTTAAGTGAAAGTTGGTAGGCTACGACCCATATGTGGTCTAGGATCTCAAAGGGTCAAATGTACCATTGGGTTTGTTTCCATTTCTTTCTAAACTACATGACTCTCTTCCACGGACATATTTGAAGGAAGACTTTATCTCCAATGTTGAACTCTAAAACCCTTTGACATTTTTCAACATAACTCTTTTGTTTAATATGACCATCTTTTATATTTTGTTGGATGGTTTGAACCATCTCAATCATCTCTTTTATAATATCTGGTCCAAGTGTTTTTCTTTCACCAACATTATCCAAACATTATGGAGTACTACATAGCTTTCCATACAGAGCTTTATATGGTGCCATCTGAATACTCGAGTGGATGCTATTGTTGTATGGGAAATCAACCAATGGGAGATGCTGATCCCATCCACCTTTTAATTCTAGAGAACAAGATCTTAACATATGTTCGATCTTATGAATAGTCTATTCATATTGGCCATCTGTTTGTTAGTGAGAGTTCATACTGAAATTCAATTCCGTACATGAGGAATGATTAAGACTCCTCCAAAATTTAGATGTGAACCTTGGATGATGATCAGAGACCATCGAGAGTGGAACTCATTGAATTCCCACCTCTTCTTCTACATATATCTTTTCTTGTTTTTCAAGCATGAGATGTTCTCAAATAGTGATAAAGTAGGCAGTCATGGTGAGTTTGTCCACCAAAACTCATATCACATTATTTCCATTGTAAGTATTTGGGAGAATCGTGTCAATATCCATAGTTATATTCTCCCATTTCCACATGGGTATAGGAAATGATCGCATCACCCCTTTGGACTTCTATCGGTCTGATTTAACTTACTCACATATCAAGCACCTCAAGATATAATCATCAATCTCTTTCTTCATGTTATAGCACTAGAAGTGTTCTCAGAGATCACAATACAACTTGGTGCTACTATGATGGATTGAGAAATGCGATCTATGTGAATTATCAAATAGCACCTTCTTCATCCCAGATGAGGAAGGCCCATAAATATGCATTCCAAACTAAATCACACCATCATAGTCAATATGAACCTCTTGCAGCTCTCCTTCATTTATTGCATTCCCCTTGTTTTGTAACTCCAGATCTTCCCTTCATTCCTCCTTAACCTTCTCTTAGATATATGGTTTGGAAATCAATTAGGAATGGTAGGATTTATTCCATTCCATTATTATTTCAAAATACATCCTTTAAATATCTAGGAAGGTATGGTCTATCTCAATTTTCATCATCAATAGAGCATTAACTTCTTTTCAACTAAGAGCCGCATCTATATTATTTTCCTTTCTAGGATTATAGTGAATAGACCAATCATATTATTTGATTATCTCTTACAATCTCCTTTGATGCGTGTTGAGATCATTTTGTGTGAATATATACATTAGGCTCTTGTGATCGGTATATATGTCAAGCCTCCCACCAGAGAGGTAGTACCACTAGATTTTCAAATAAAAATAGTAGCATGTATCTTCAGATCATGCATCAGGTAGTTCTGCTCATGAATCTTCAAAAACCATGAGTCATAGGCTATCAAATTATAATTTTTCTTGGGTACACAACCATGTCCTTAATTTAGTGAATAAATGTATATCACAAAACATTCTCCACTTTTAGTTAATGTTACTACTAGTGTACTGATCAGCCTTTTATTTTTCTCCTTGATGTCTTCCTCACAATCTTTCATCCAAACACACTTTACCCCTTTCCATGTACACTTAGTTTGTAGGGTTGATAGAAATGAGAAATTTCACACAAAACATCAGTATTACCCATGAAATAAAATAAAACTATGGATTTATATGTCACTAAAGGGTTTGGTCCATTCCTAAATCGACGTTTTTTAAAAGGATCCACATAAATTCCTCACTTTTGATTGCAGGTCCCAAGAACAGGACTTGGTTCTTCCAAAAGTCACACATGATGAACATGGTATACAACTTTCCCTTTCTCAGTGTCTCTAACACAAGACTTTTATGTTCTTCATGTTCCTACTTTCTCGTGGAGTATATGAGAATTCCATTGATAAACACTACCCCAAATATTTTGAGGAAATTTATAAATAATCTATTCATCAAATTAATAAATATTTCAGGGGAATTAGTATCTTAGAAGGGAATCAACAGAAACCCATAGTTCCTATACACTGTACAAGAAGAATTATTCTGAATATCTTCTTTCTTCACCTTTAGATAATGATTTACAGAATGAATATCCACCTTTGAGAAGTACTGAGCACCTCGTAGCTGATCGAACAAGCCATTAATACTTGGGAGAGGATACTTGTTCATTATAGTGAATTTTTTTGTTCCTGATAATTGATACACATCCGATTTAATCCGTTTTTCTTCTCATAAAGTGGAATAGTGCACCCCAAAGTTATGCACAAGGGTGAATGAACCCTTTGTCCAAATTCTCTTACAGCTTCTTCTTTAACACATGTAGATCAAAAGGATCCATCCTATAGAGACAATTTGAGATATGAGTAGCTCTGGCTATTAGTTCTATTGGGAACATTACCTCGTGATATGGGCGAAGTCTAAGTAACTCTTCAAGAAGTACATAAATATATTTCCAAACGATGGGCACTTCCCCTTGGTGGATTAATTTTGTTAACTCAACCATTTGAGCGAGGTATAATTCTTCACGGGGAATCAAAACCCACATCATTGAAGGTATTTTTAAAGTAGATTCATGATCATCCATGTATTTATAGAGGATCATGGGATGGTTCTGAATATGAATAGATATATCTTTTTCCCAAATATTTATAGGTACTCAATATAATGAGATCCAATCCATTCCAATTATAGCATTGAATTTCACTAAGGGTGGTACCACAAGATTCATTGGAATAATCTTCCCAAATACCCCAACATTAAAACATTCCAACACTTCGGTTGAAATGATTACACCACATGGTGTTTCTAAAGATATCTCCACTTCAAGGTTTCGGGTCATTTATTCAGTATTTCTAGCAAACTTCTTATGATATAAAGGAATGCATAGAACCAGAATCAAATAATACTTTTTCTATTTTTGATTGATTAATAAGTGTACCTTGCATGACTTCATTTTCTTACTCCACTTACATAGTAGTATGTCATAATACTTCCCTTTATCCTCTATATTTGGTGTCTACTAACACTAACTTCCCTCAAGGACTCGAGGTTTAGTGAAATGGCTTGCATAGTGCCCTTTCTCCCTACAATTGTAGCATTGGTCCATTAGTGGTTGTATCCATTCCAACACTCAATTCTCCTGCCTTGTAATTTATTTTCGAAACTCTTGATCTTGGGGTCCTTATCTCCCAAACATAAAGCATTTCCCCATCCCGTTTATGGTAGTTCTCATGATGTTTCATCCCACATTTTTTACATTTAGTATGTTTAGTTTTCTTTCCACATTTCTCATTAGATCCTCTAGCATGAAACTCCATGTTCTGTTTCTTATCACCATATCCATGGGAACATTATCCAAAATACAAAATCATATTAACAGAACATCTAAAGGATTCATTATATCTCCAAATGTCTAAAATCACAAAAAAAATCAATGGTGTGGTTTTATTCAACTATAGAATCTGTCAATTTTGTTATCATTATTGATAACAAAACCAGAAACTTACCTACCATGCCTTGTAAAATTTTCTTCATAGGCCATGATAGATTATCCTTCCATTTAATATAGATCTATGTATTATCTCTCTCACTTTTAATGAAGAGTTATAGGAAAATACTTATTCAAAAACATAATCGTAATCTCTTACCACTCTATTCCTTCAATTTCATCCGTCAGATTGGTGTTCAAAGTCAACTCCCAAAATTGGTCTGCCTCTCTGTCGAAATGAAAAATGGTCAGAGTCACCTTATTTATCTCAAAACATTGAATCACATAATAGATCATATCCATTAAGTTGGGCCACATTTCTCCAACATGTGGATCGAAAGATCCACTAATCATCGTTGATTGTTGCCACATAAAACACTCGATAGCCAGTTTCTCCCTCTAAGGTAAAGGACAATGATCCACATTATTTTGGTTATTAATCATAACCTAAGAAAAAAGGTTATGAATTTTCATGATGTTTTGAACTCCACCTCCCAAAGCATTTTGGGTGTCAATCGGGAAATCGATGTGTTATCCCTTGCATGGGTTTTTTGTTCGGTTTCTCCTTGTTCCCACCATTTTCTAAAATAGAAAAGGCTAAAAAAACATAAGTCAACAAGTCACAAATAAATAATTTATTAATTTATGAAATTAACACTAAAATAATATCTTATGGGAACCCTACGTTTAGAAAATCTTCTTTTGTGATTACATATAATTAGTCTCATTTTAGAGTATTTACTACGGTTCTATAATCCTAATTCCCAAATTAACTAAACCATGACTCTGATACCAACTATAGAGACCCTACATTTCATACATTACATTTATAAAATTTTAATGATAAAAAACATAAAAACATTACACCATGAGGATCCAATGTTTTTGTTTCTTGTAAAAACTAGGGCCATACATAACTTTTACAACATAGAACATAAAAAATTTACTTAATTTATTATTCTTTAGATTCTTGTTGTCCCTTGAGTTCTCCATAGTACATATAATAACCCGAGGATATACATCAAAAATGGGTTATATAAAATCCCAATAAGAGGATATCAAAATGAGATAATACAAAAAGTAGTTAGTATAATAATATTTATTATAACATAGGAATAGAATCATCAACATGTAGGGAAGAATTAATAAAAGTCTTGAAAAGTGTATGTGCATAAAAATGAAACCTTATGTCATAGTGGTTAAATACCACACATATTTATGAAAAAATATATCATTTTTCACTCATATTTTAGTTTAACTGATGAAATTCATCACATTACCCAATTCATTGAAGTACTATATAATTCTAGGTGCACCCGTCACATCATAACATCAACATTATGCTATTTAATTATGAGGGCACATGTCACATCATAACATTAACATTATCATGCATTCCACATAGATCGTATATAAATTTTGGACATAAATAACTCATGTTAAGGAATGTATTTCATTTAATATATCATACAATCATAAAACAATGGGTTCCCAAATGAATGAGGGAATAACATACTCGATACAGGAACCATGAACCTTGAGTGAGAAGTAGAATGTGTGTTTTTAAAAGTAGTGTTCTTTGGGAAACCATTATATTTGAAATAAAATAGATTGGAAAAAAATGTATATCCATTAAAATCTAAGATAATGGTTAATAGATGATTTTTAAGGTATAACCATACTCAATCTAGAGTGAAAGAGGAAAACCCCAAAGAAAGAATGATGGGTTTGAGAGTTCCCTAAACATTTTTATGAAAATTTTCATCAATTTATTGTCCTATATAATCACATTAGATTCATTAATTAACAGTTACATAAAATTTTATTCATTTCATTGATTCATTATGGTTTAATTTAGTTCATTTTTGGTTCTTTTGGATGAGTTATAGAGTTTAAATACATTTTTTGAGATAGTTATTTTTCATAGTTTTCATGAACAGTTCACATGTACACAAGAATGGATTTTCTTATATAACATGAATAAATATAAATAATTGCTATTAAATACTATTAATGATCTCACAGGATTTTAAATTACCTTATAATGAATTTGGATATATACCGTGTGGATTAATCTTTGGTTAAAATTTATATTTGAGCGGTTTTTAGACAAAAATCAACATGTTTTCTTTCATCATTTAGTATTATGTATAAAAGTTGTTTCTAGAAAAAAAAATTGGATTACAACATAAATATTAAAATATTTGTTTCCAAAATTTATTATTTTTAGCAATATCCTTGAAGATGTTTATGGAAGATAGAATTGCATCGTCCACGATGTCAGTAAATGAACACAGCAGATGCCACAATTCCATTTTTATAAGAAAAGAGAGTGAGGGGGGAGTATAATGAATGATCATCCATTAACATGATATCATACCCATATATCAATCATAATAGTTTTATCATGAAATTTTGATAAGATATGTTGACAATAAGAGAATAAAAGAAATGGAATTTGAAAGGAATTTGAATGATAAGAGAGAGAAATTACCTCTTGAATTCTCTTCCTGAGATCCTCTTTAAGGAACCTAGGATTGTTATTTAGATGGGACCAAGAACTTTTGGATGTTTGGGGGTGGGGGTTGGGGAAGAGGTTTGGTCCGAATTTAGAAATGGTTTGAAGCTTGATAGGTGTGACTAAATTAGGTTGTGAGGGGTGGTATTTATAGTGGAGGGGAGGAGTGTTTTCTCAATATTTACTAAATTAGTTTATTTATTTCCTCAATAAAATAAATAGTGAGGATTCTATGAAAAAATATAGTAAATAGGGAATGTGAGTTCAAACTAATGTCTATTTACATCATCCATGACACAATAATAATGCATAATTTCATTTATGTATCATATTTGTTAAATTATCGAATTTCACTATTCATCAAGAATTAATGCATTTCATAAACTTATAAAAAATTCAACCTAATAATTTTTTAATATGTAGAATTAAAAAATTAACTCCATTTTATGAAAATAATTTTTTATATATGAGTAATTTAATTTTTAATTAAAATCATAATTTCATTGAAGAATAAAAATTTTGAACATAAAATGGCTTTTCAAACAATTTGTAAAATTAATTAAGGTCTCATAAATTTATCATATAATTATAGGACATAAAAATACATGTCTATGAACACATTTTATGAAATTAAATTTAGTTTTAAATTATTAAATTAATCATTAAATATTTATAACATCCAAAAAAACTATAATTATATCATATTGTCACTTATAGGATGAATAATTTTTTTTATTCTATCTTTTTTACGGTTCCTTTTCAATTGGAATATTTAATATTCAAAAGGTTCATATTACTATTCATAAGGGTAATATTACTATTCATAAGTGAATGTTTCTAGTCAAAAAAAATGTTTTTTCCTATGGACTCTAAACATCTTCGTGACTGCAAACATGTATGTGATATTTTTGAAATTGAAATGACAGAAGTTGAAAATTTACGTTTAAAGGTCACAAAAAAATTAGTAGTTAGTTTTATAATGATGTGGAATTTTTTTTCCAAATGTAACTTTTTGGGATTATGCTATATGATATTATTCTTTGAAGGGATAAAGTTCCATGAAAAAAGTTTCGGTCGTTACAGTTTCTTCCATTCTTTTTCCTTGGCCTCCAGTGCCTGAGAATCCATACCGGAACCTCTATTAGATATGGGATCTATGACTCCACAGCAAGATGGAAGTTCATTTTCCAATGGTAGATCAGGATGAGGTAACAGTGGATTCCGTGGTCGAGGAAATCATGTTACAGACTATCACCGTCAATAGAGAGGTCTGGCTCAGCCAATGCAGGAAGCATCTCAGGGTTGTGGTTGAGGTCTTATGTACACAGAACTACTAGAACTATAAGATTATAGAACATAAATATCTAAGGTTAGATATACTATTATAGTATTCTCTACTTTATTTTCTCCCATTTTTAATACCGGTGTATTGGATTCCTTTTTATTTGTTATTATATTTGAATGCCTTGGTTTTACAAGTGAGTACTGTTGTGGCGTCATGTCTCTCAACACTACACCAGGGGTCAAGAAAGATGGGAATATTCTAGTGAAAATAGTTCCCCTTCATATAGGTGGGTACCATTTCCTTTATAATTTCAACGTCCTTGGGTTTATCAGCTTTGATTTCATTCTTGGTATGGACGGGCTCATTCATTATGATGCCCAAGTGGATTTTTATTAATATCAGGTGTCATTCACATTACCGTTGGAAGAACCATATCTATAGAATAAAGAATTGGATATGTGGTAAAATTGAACTAGACATAAATTTATAGGATGGGGAAGAGTGACATCTCAATTAGAAAATCTCTTCTTGATTGATCATGGAAAACACCTAGTGGACTTCCCTTTCATTGTGGATCATTTCAGGGATGTTTTACATGATGATTTCATTGGCTTACCTCCTGTGAAGGATGTGGAGATCACTAATGAGTTAGTTCCATGTGTGGCACCAGAGTATATTTCTCCTTATAAGATGGAACCTATAGAGCTATAAGAACTCAAAAAGTATCCTTAAGACCTCAATGATAATGAATTTATCAAGACCTATCACATCACAATGGGGTCCACAATTTTTTTTTGCCGACATGGCAGATGGTACCCCTAAATTTTGTATAGATTATCTTTGACTCAACTGGATTACAAAAAATAATCTATATATATAAGCTCATATTGAATACCTCTTTGACAATCTCCAAGTATCAAATATTTTCTCCAATATTGATCTGAGGTTGGTATATCCCTAGGTGCCAGTGCGACTATCTGACAGACCACATATTACATTACAGAGAAGGTACGAGTTACATGAGTATATGGTTATGCTATTCAGCATCATTAATGTGCCAAAATTATTCTTGGATTGGAAGAATTAGGTTTTTCACCCATAACTTGATTAGTTTATAGTGGTTTTTATTAATGACATCTTGGTGTATTTTCTTCTAGACATGATCATTCCAACCATATTATGACCATGATATGTACACTGAGAGAGAATTAATTTTATGCAAAGATCAGAAAATGCCACATCTGGATTGATAAGGTTCACACCTTGAGTCATATAATATCTTTGGAATTTGTATCAGTTGACCTATAAAAGCTAAGTATTGTAGTTTCATGGGAGAAAACTGGTAATGTTTTTAACATGCACAGTTTCTTGGGGATAACTGTATATTATATGTGTTTAATATAAGATTTCACCTTCTTAGAAGTACTTCTCACAACCCAGACTAAGAATGGTGTGATGTTTATCTAGTTAGAAGCTTGTTAAAATTATTAGTAGGAGTTAAAGGGAATACTAACCTAACTCCAATCCTAATTATTTTTGTGCCAGGAAGAAGCTCTATTATTTACTGTTATAATTCATGAATCAGACTGGTGTTGTTTTGATTTAGGGTGGTCAAGTAAGGGCTTATGTATCTCTCTACCTGAGACCTCATGAGACAAACTATCCTACACATTATCTTGAGTTATCAGTTGGGGTTCATGCTCTATGTTTTTGGAGACAATACTTGTTGGGTGAGAGAATCATTGTTTATGTGGATCATTAAATCTTTTATTATATCTCTATAAAGAGAGACTTGAATTTTTGGAAGCACATGTGGGTCGAATACCTACAATAAATCAATTTTAAGATTTCTTATACCCCTATAATGGGAAATCCTATGGATGACTCTTTGATATGCAGGATGCAGACACAAGCCATCTAGGAATCTAGTGTGAGTGACAGATGATGGATTTTTTTTCTAATATGCATCTATAGGTTCAAAAAAAGAATGGAAACCTAGTTATAATACCTCTTTCATTGAAATACTCTCTTATGGAGTGTGTACATATATGACAGTTATCTGACCCATAGGGGAACATTTTGAGGGAAAGTGCCATGGAGAGAACTCTACTCCTAATTTTGTTGTTGAGGGTAGTGAAATTTTACTCTATTGTGGCCGAGAATGGGTACCTTTAGATATAAAGGAATAACTGGTGAAGGAATCTCATTCCTCTATTAGGTAAGTTCATCCTGGACTTACCAAGATGTACATGGACATGTGTCATCAATACTGGTGGCTAGGTATGAAGAAGAAGAAGACTGAAAATTTCATCAATCGATGCTCAGCCTATCAACAAGTGAAAGAAGAGCACCAACGACCTACTGGACTTCTAAAACCACTATCCATTCCTGAGTGTAAATGGAATGATATCACTATGGAATCCATTAAATTATTTCCAAGATCTCCTTGAGGTAGAGATGGAGTATGGAAGAGTGTCAATAGATTGACCTAGATCACACACTTCTTACCTAATAGGGAGACATTTTCTATTGATGAGTTGGAATGTCAGTATATCCAGGAGGTAGTGATACCTCCAAGAATAACTGATTTTATTTTCTTGAACAGAGATGCCCACTTTACGTCACGACTCAAGAAGGGGTTACAGAAAGTGCTGGGTTCATAGGTACTCTTGATTACTTTATATCACCGTCATACTAATGTGTAGTCTAAGCATAACATATGAGTGTTAGAGGATACGATGTAGGCATATATCATTGATTTTGGATGTTCTTGGGAGAAACATATCATCTTATTGGGTTTACCTAAAATAATAGCTTTCAAACGACAATTACAATGGATCCATATGATTCCCACAATGGTAGACCATGTCACTAACCTTTATGCTCGCTCAAAGTAGGCGAGGAAGCTCTGTGGGGTCTTCATATCATTCAGGAGACTTATCAGAATGTTCAGATGATTCAGAAGTGTATGACTAGACCTCAGTCTAGAAAGAAACATTATACTGACCTTCTCTAGAGACCTCTTGAGATTGAGGTGCGAAATCAAGTCTTTCTGTTTGTTTCACCAAGGATGGGTCACAGGTAGATTAGGAGACAGGGGAAGTTATCATAGAGATACATTAGGACATTAATGAGGGTGGAGAGGGTTGTTCTGGTACCCTATCAGTTTCCATTACCAAAAAGGTGTTGTTCCATGTATGATTTCTTCCATGTCTCTCATCTTTGACAATATAATCTAGTCACATCTCAATCATTTGATCTGAACAAAACCGAGATTGAAGAGGATGCATCTTTTGAGGAGCGTCTGATCCGTATCATCGATCGCAGCAATTTGGTTCTTCGGGGTTGGTCAGTTATTGTGGTTCAAGTGATCTAAAATCATAGACGTGTTCAGGATGAGACCTGGGAGCGGGAGACTGATGTGTGTGCGCAATGGACAGAGTTTTTCTCAAATGATGTTCCACTATTGTTAAAAGGGAAACTTGTGGGCAAGTTTTCTTAAGGAGTGTATTTTGTAACATACCATCATTAATCAAGGTACATACCATTTAAATTATTACTCTAATTCCTTAAAGCGACTCAAGGCGTAAACATGTGCACCCTGTTACGGGTATCGTTCAACTGTAAAAATTATATAAATAATTTCATAGGTTTTACATAAATGTTTAGATCATGCCCAAGCATAGGATTAAGGTTAAAAATAATAATAATAAATTGAAATGGAATAGAAAAAAATTTAAATGAAATTAAAATAATATAAAAATGACCAAAATTAAATTTAAAAATAAAATAAAAAAGCGGTTATGAGAAAAAAAATTAAAATGGCTATTATCAAATTTTTATTATTTTATTTTCATTTCATTCCCATCCGTTTTATTTTAATTATTGCTTATTAATTTTCATTTTTCTATATTTATTTATTTTATTAAATATAATTTTCTTTTATTTTTCTATATTCTTTCTTTCTTTTCCTTTCATTTTCTATATTTCTCTCCTCCCTCTCCCTTTGTGTGTCACCCATGTATCCCCTCCCCCATTGTGGTGGGCCTCCTCCTCCTATCTTCCTTAGGTTGCATACTATGACTCGGTTTCTTATCCATTTTCTTCACCATCAGGTGCATAGTAAAGATCTTAGTAAGGTTAAAATTACACACAAAGAATTTTATTATCTACTCTCCTCTTTTTTGTATAGTCTGCCATGGATGGTTTTTACCTGAATATAGGTTTTTTCTTAAATCATATGGTTTCTCCCATTTTAGATCAAATAAAAGAACATCATGGAGAGTAGGATCCGACACTATTATGAGGAAGGGATTATACTCTATTTCCCTTTTATTTTATTGCACCTTTTAAATCACATGTTGTTTGACTCATTGATGCCTTCTAGAGATGCTCAATTTTACTTATTCTATTTTAATTAAACTACATGGATTCTCTTTTTTTTCACCCTTGTTTGATAGAAACTTTCTTGGTTAAATTGATTCAACATCTTTGGAAAACCGATTGGGTGTGCCAATAAAATTGACTTATTTCCCATTGGGCCTAAATAATTATGTTTATTAATTCCATGCGTTGTACTAATCGTCTTTGTTGAGATTTTAGGAAAATAATTCATTTCATGATATGTATGAACCATGAATATTGTGGTTTTATTGTTTTGTTTATTCATTATGACTTCCTAATTTAAATTCATACCATGTTATTCCATTATAAAGGATAAAAGTGAGTATTTTTGTTATAAAGTGTTTTGGTTGTAACTATTTTTCTTGAATGATTAATAATTGTATGGATTTAGTTGATAAATTGTTTCATTGTGATTATAAATGTGTTATCTGTGATATCTTCTTCCTTAAAATCTAATTAAATTCTAGTGGGAGAGAAAATGTTGGTTCCATATTAAGGACCACGCATGTATTCTTCATCTTGATTGGTCACACATTATTCTAGGGAGGCAATATATTAGGATTTTCCAGATGAGGGATTCCCTGGGTTTCTATTTACTAATGAGTGATATAGGTTCCCTAAAGGGAAAATTGAGGTTGGAACCATTGGAATATTTTCTACGCCATGCCTTTGGTGATACTTGACACCTGATGTGAAATTCCGAGGATGGACTCATGATAAATCAATGTCTCGAGAGATACATGGTCTTTTGAAAGATTTACTTAGATGGGCTCAATGGTATTTGATAATTTGAAGAATGTACCATAGTGATACCTTCTGGACGGGCTATGAATCAAACTATAAACATTAATATAATAATGTTAATGATGAATGGAATATTTTATTTGGTGCATCTTTGAGATATTTGGGAATTTAGATATTTTCCTAATGATTTAAAGAATAATTTTTTGACACATAAATTTGACCGAAGATAAAGCAAAATCATGGGGATTGTTCCTTTTTGTTTCCCTTCGGTTTTATAGACTTTATATATATATATATATATATGCATATTTCATATTACAGGTACTGTATTGATATTTTTCTCTTAGGCCGAATCAGGTGGTATGGACGATTACCGTTAAGAACCCGAACCATGTTATACTTTTTTTATTTTTTTATTTAATTCATTTCATTTATCATATATTGGAACACATGATTTACTTAACGCATGAAATGTAATGGTTTAGAAACCTTGGGTTCAGACCTACTATGATTATATCTTACACCCTGTTCAGGTTCCTTTTGGTATATGAGAAGACATTATGCTCGCAGGTATGGATAATGGGAAGCATGTTGATTCTGGTGCTTTAGTGTTCCTTACTACTTAGGATATAGATTGGGGGCAGATGAACCAGCCTTTTTATGAGATACAGTTGTTGCACTTTGTGTAGTTTTTAGTACAACTATTATTGATTTCTTTTATTCTTGTTATATTTACTCTTACTTTAGCATAGACATCTTTGTGTATCTTGTTTATTTATCTACTTTTGAATATATCATTTATTTAATATGGGTTATTTATTTTCTTCTTCTATTGTTTTATTTTTTATATTCTTCAATTATTGTTTATAATTTCTTTTCTTCCACTATAAATTACATATTACTTATGAGGGCATGGTATCCCCTACTAACATGTTAAAAAGGCCCTCATTTCTAGTCGACAACCTCTGACATTAGAGGATATGTATTTGAGGTAATGTGTAAAACCCTACTTGAACCACACTTTAAGTGACTCTTGGAATAGAGAAGCTAAAAAATATAATGGATAGCACATGATTTATTGAAATATTGTTTTAAAATTTCCACCAATTAGACATTATATAAAAAATAATAATTTTCCAGAATAGTATTTTTTTTAAAAGATATTCTCCTTCAGTAAACCATCTCCTATATATATTTCTATTATTCATTATTTTTATATATTTTTGGTCAAAATTTTCATTCCTAGTTGTAAAATTTCAAAAAGATATCATTAGAACAATGATCTCATAATTTGTTTTGTTAAAAAATCCTTATCCTCATTTCTTCAAATAGAATTGTATTTATTTTCATACTTTAATATAATATTTAAAATCTTTTATTCATTTTTATAAATTCAATAATTCCCCTTGGAATATTTTACCATAGTATCTTCATGTTTTTTAAAAACATTACAATTTTTTTTATAAAAAATGAGAAAATATTAAAACTTATTCAAATATTATAATACAATAAAATTATTCATGTAAACTATATGTTTCTTAATTAGGCGAAGTAGAATCACCATTATCCCCAAAATATATATAATTTTCATCAAAGGATATATTGGTAAGTAATTAAAATTATAACTTTTCCATGGAATGTTGGATTTTATTAGGAATAATAGAATAAAATCCCCCAATTTTAGGACAATCATCACTATTTTCATAAGAATTATCAAAATCATTATCTCATACTCTTTCTCTCCATGTTTTAGAATCATTACAAAGTATCTTTCTTATATTCTTTTAGAATTTTTTTTTCATTTTTCATTCCTATCCTTTACTTCTAATCTTTGAAAATATAGTACGATATTCCATGGATTCTTACACTCAAAAAAACATCTTATAAGACTCTATACTATCATTTATTTCAATATAATATTTCTTTTACTTATAATGATGAACCTTTTTCTCTAGAATATTGTTTATTCTCTTTGAAATATAAGATTTTTAATTATAAATTAATTTAGATGAACTGATTTCTCTCATTATTTTGGAATTCATGTCCATATATTATTTAGAAACTATCATAACTAATATGTCTTTCAGAACTAATTTAGATATAGAGGTAAAAACAATACAACCATTTTTTCATAACTTTGTTAGCATCCACTTTTAATCTACCCTTACACTGCATGTGTGTTCCAATCAAATCATATAGGATAATAATTCTAATATGATTTGTGTCATCAATAGTTTTTTTATTCTAATTGAATCCATATAATATAAATAATTTTCTCATCCAAATATTCATCATTAAAATCCATATCTCTAAAATATTTAAATCTTTTTACAATTGTATTTAATATCTGATGAATCAGAGAAATGAATTTTCTAGGTAAAAAATCAATGGTTTGGTAATAATATCTTAACATTTCACTTATTGATTCAATATCTCTATAATTTACATATAAATTAATCTCATGTTTTCTCAAAATTATATTAGATACTTCCAAATACCAAATTTGACTCTTGGTAATATTTGAAATTTAATATAAAAATTTATTTATAATTCAGTAATTTTGTTGACACTCAATTTAATCATCTATAGGAATATTGGAGACAATTTTTTCAGGAATGACATAATTTCTAGTCAGCATCACAAAATAATCAACATTGGTGTTGATTAAAAAAGTATTCTATCTTTGTCTCCAGTACTCATAATCAACACTATCAAAAATTGGTGGTATGTTAGGATTGATATTCTCATGTCTCCTAATAATTAAACATGAAATATCATAAAATAGATAACTATGTTTCTTTGTTAAAAATTAGTGAAACTATTTTTAACATATTATAAAGGAAAAAAATTTCTATGATGCACAATATAGGATCAAAAGAATAATCTATTTATCCTATGAGGTGTGGATTGTATTTTATAAAATAAAATATGAAATTTTCAGTAACCTCTTTATATAATTAGATCAAGTAAATCATTATTTATTACAAAAATTTAATTGGATAAATTTATATATCCTTAAATTACTAATTCAGGTCATGGAAAATGTTTATAATAAATTTAACATTCCTTAAACTTGAATATTAGAAAAAAAATCCTTGTAAATAAGTAAAAAAATGTTATCAAAATTAATAAAATATTAAATAAGTTTTTTAATGAAGATCCATTAATTTTACATCATTTTTAAGGAAGTATATAACCCATGATTTACGTATCCATGGTTTTTACGAAACCAAAAAGATCTAATTTATTTAAATGTGGAAGCCATCAATAAAATAAATGGAAGAACTTATTTTTCCCAATCCTTGGGAAAATATTATTAGAAATAGGAAAATAATATTTATCATGATATCCTAGTATGACCTTGAACAAACATAGATCAGACATTAAAATATTACATCAAAAGGTATTGAGGAATTTAAAATCCTCAAACATTTTTATTAAGACAAAAAATCTCTAAACATCATAATATAGTGAATGAGTAACAAGATTTTAACAAATAATCAAAGTAACGTTAAATTTTTGGTGATAAAAATTATCCATCCTCATTTAATAGTGCTTCTATTTATAAAATTTTTATAATGGTCAAATTTTTCATTTCAAGGGTATTGTTGAAATAGACTTTTATTGACTTTTCCCTCACATGGAATGTTATTCATATGTTTTCCATATTATGGTCATCATTATTAGACACTGTTATAGTGTCTAATAAATCCTTGTGATAAAATAATTATTGTTCGTATAGTGGAATGATATTTCCTCATCTTATTGATTTAATAAATGTTATTTCTAAAAAAATTCCTGCCTCCAAAAGAGAAATATCATCATATTGGTCATGGAATAGAATTTTATGATGAAATTTCTATACTCACAATTCTATAATTTTTTTAATTTTTATCTTATGAAAGAAGTAATCATATGTTAGATGTATAATATACATGTACATATTATTAAAAAATATAATTTTTTAGATGTAGAATGTGTCTGTATCTCGTAAAATAGATTTTCTTCAAAACAATACTTATAACATGGGAATTTTAAAATATAGTAAAATATGAATTTTTATGTATTTGGTTTTTGATATTTAAAATTTTGGTAAATTGATTTTGAAATAAAATTTAAAAAAAAATTCTTGTATATAAGATCTCTGCCACTATAAAGAGAAGAACTAAATCAAAATACCTTTAATAAGAATATTTACATCCATAGAGGTGAACATCATTAGATTATTAAATATAGAAAACCTCGCTTTTGAAACATTTAAGAATAATGAAAATGAAGTAGAGGAAAACATAAAGGAATATATGTAGAAAATCATGCCTGCTAATGGGTGAGTCATCACTACTCCCTAGGTCACGATCATAATATACTTAGTGTGAAATAGAAATTGAAAATTGTAATGATATTTGATATTTAGTTATCTTAGACCCTCTCATCCTAGACTTATATTCAATCATTATTTCTCCATGACTATAGTTTCGAGATAACAAACTAAAGAGAGAGAGAACACACACAAAAATTTTATTTACAACAATGATAGAGAATTGAGATAAACCGATGGGGGAAGAATCTTGGGTAGAATTTTCTAGATATATCATGGTATTTCATATTTTAAATTTAAAAGAAGACCAAACTAAGATGAAAAAATAACAAATATTCCATTCTAACTAGAATTTCCTAAGTATAGTCTTCATCATAACAAAAACCTACTCCAATGACCACAACTTAACTCATTATTGTAATTAACTACTCCCACATGTGTAGGATTCAACCCCAATTGTGATGGATTTGGACATGTTAAAATTTATTATAGAGATTGAGGTATATCACTTGGGTGATTCTAGTAGGTTCCCATTAATACTGAATAAAAATCAATTCCATAATCCAAATAACATTAGAAGGTAATTTCCACAGCTCAAAAACATTATCTAAAAGATTCATTTAATTAAAAAACATGTAGTGTTGTATTGTTAAAATGTAGGTGTTAGTATTAGTCATATTGGTGCTTTCCTATGTAAATTCAAAATTTATCCTATCCTTATCTCAACAATTATAATCAATTTAAAAATAGTTATTTTTTTATTTTATATAATATTTATTTTAATCTGTTTGTCAACATGATTTACTGACTTAATCCAATTTCTATTATATTATAAATCTCAAAACATGATGTTTCCATCCTTTCCCAAAACAACGCAATAATGATCCAAGGTTGTTTGTTCTAATTTATTAAATAATATTGTTCTTCTTATTTAATCAAAATCTAGAACTCATGCCACTATGGTTCATGTGATTTCTAACACCTTGGGGATTATAAAAATATTCAAAAAACCACTCATAAGTAAATATAAATCTATATTTTTTGTGTTACAAACCACATTAGATTCTACATAAATGTTAAATAAAATCCCCTTTAATATCTACAGTTTGAGCCTACATAAAAAGAAACAACAAAAGAAAAACATTGTTCTCCAACTCAACTCCAAATTAACCCAAATCTGTTATTAATACCAATTTCAGAACACAAGAATTACAACACTAAAAAAATGTTCATTAGATTCAAATACAAATTATTCAAAGCTCCAATATTCATTTTTTACACATTGTAACACTACATTATATATTATTTTATTATCTTAATAAATCGCGACTCCAACATTGGTGAAAATAATCCTCTCTTTATATTTTATTCTTCTTCATTTCATTCAAAAATATTAATTTAACCCTGATTAAAAATAATACGAATATTAAATTAGTTTATATTCTTCTTTAATTTTTATGTCTCCATATCCAATCAATGTTCATGCCTCATGAATAATTGGGTTTTCATTTGATTGAGAACTTCTTCCTCAAATTTTTTTTGGTCTCTTAAATTTATCGCACATCATCGACACTAGTGTGAAATTTTTTTCTATATGGGAATATTTTACATTGTTAAAAAAGTACATTGACTTCCCCATACGTGGATTTAAAAAAAAAATTAAAACATCAATATATATATATCTATATGTTTGTATATATAATTATCTATTTGAATATCTGGTTCCATAAAAAAATGCCAAATATCTAGATAGGCTGTTATACTTATAATTCTTATATGAAACAATTTGGATACATTTCCACTTGCCTATACAAGTAATCAAAATTGTGAAATTACCTATATCAGGAACACTTTGAAATGTACCCATGTTTCACTATTCCTATGTAACAATTCTAGAATGTGGTAATATAATTAAATGTGTTCCCATTAATTTGAACATATTGATATTTTAATAAGTAATTATTTTTTTATTCCAGAAAACTCTAATGAAAATAATGAAAATTAAACATTAATGCACCAAATCAATTATTTCTCAAAATTTTAAAACAAATTATTTTCCAACAATTTCTCTTAAAACTTCCTAAACCATGTAATGTTGAACAAAATAATTCCAAAACAAAATAAATTTCCAAACCACATTGAAACATTATCCCATTATTGAATTCCTTAATATTCATTGAATAGATTTTATAAAATTATATATTTCAATTAAAATTAGAAATATTCTACCAATAAATCGTCTAAAAATTTTATTTTGGAGAAATTATTCAAATAATTTCATTAATGAACTCAAAATGATGGTTTTATAGATAAAAGTTATTGAACGATTAAATTAAACATAAAAACAAATAATAATCCAAAAAATTGATGTTCTAGAATGGATAAAATTAAATTTGTATCCATTGAATTTGTATAAGCAGGTAGTAATTTTTAATTTATTGGTTACGAATTAAATTGTTAAATCAAATAGTTGAGATGCCTTGAACATACTGGGGGAACCATACACTTTTGTTGTGGAGTGTTACCAACATTATATTCCATATACTTCTACTACCATAGGGGTAGAGATGGATTTCAGGGTCAGTAAACTGGGTAACACCTATTTACCAAAATTATATTTTTCACATAACTAAGAGAAGAGGGTATGTATTGAGATTGATTATAATTACAATCCTAGTGTTTGAAATTAGAATCACTTTATGACTATAGTTTCAATGAATGATCATGAAATGTTATCATGTTGAGATGTGATAATTAATCATTCAAGAGGGATAAAATATTATCAATTATGGGAGACAAGTTTAGTAATATCATTTTTTATTATTTTACATATCATGAAATTTTTATAAATATATGTTTTTCCTTCTTATGTGATTATATGAGATATGGCCAAGAGCAGATAAGTCAGGAATATTTTTTTCAATTAGGAGATGGAGGGATTTTAAATGAACCATAACATATGATTTCATTTTCTGGGAAAGAAAAAATAAAAAAACCATTTGATATATATCCTTTTTTATATGAAGATACATATAATTAGTTATTCGAAATTAGCTAATAAGAATCATTTTTATGTTTACTTTTATCTTATATATATATATAATTTTTTAATCTAGATCATTTTAATTATTTTGTAATAATTTATTTAAATATTAATGAGGATATCTTATCCATGGGTATAATCAAAAAAATGTATACACTCTTATGTTATCTCATGAAAGGTATACATTAAAAAAAAGAAAAAAGGATGTGAGAAAAATTTCAAAAAATGACAACTAGGTCTTCAATATCAATAGATATTGACCCTCCTTACTTGAGAAAGACAATAAAATTGAAGAAAGCCCATTAATGAAAAAGGAGAAATATCTTACAAAATATTCGAGTGTTATAGCTGAGAGGCTTATAAGGATTTTTTTATTTTATTTATGTTTTTAATGTTATTTAAATTCTTTATGCACTGTGATACACTAATTAATATATCAAATATTCCAAATAGGTATCTATTGAGGAGAATAGAATACAAGGGACTATCATACCTAAAGTTAGGAATTATATTATAGATAATAAATCAAGAAATATTAAACACTTGGGTCAAGTATTGGGAGATGAGATTGGTGTATTAGTCAAAAAAGTGTATGATAAATCTCGGTCTTCTTCTAAATAGGATATATATCATAGAAAAATTACATATTTTGAAGATAAACATCAGGATGTGGTTGATATGATAGAGTATAGTATTAGAGATTTATAGCATCGACCCCGACCCCAGAATCTAAGAGTCGGTGCCTAAAACATGGTGTGTAATTTTTTCTCATAAAACATGCAGAAAAACATTACACATCTCATTCCATAACAAATAATCTTTTTTAGTATAGGTTCTAGAAAACTAAATTCAGTAGATATATTTCTTCAAATACATGATAAAGATAGAATTCATGTTGTTTCCATCACATAGGAGTACTTAATGTTTGAAAAATATACTAACCCTATAATAATAAACTGAAATTGTAGGTTGATCATAAGAATTCCTAGTAAAGGGCTTTAAAAACAAATTATGAAATTCCTTTTTAAAATAAAAAACATTTAAAATAATTATAAAACATTTTATTTAGAAGAAAATATTACTTTTTAAAACACGTTATCAAAAATTTTCCAAGGTTACTTGAAGAAATTTTCAGTAAAATCTCTTATATAAGAATTTCATATTTACTTATTAGATATTGGTAAACCATATATCAGAGTATGTATATATGTTCTTAAAAACTCATGTAATTCTGTTTAATATAAAAACTGATCATACTAATTTAAAGGTGACATGTAATATTTCAAGTACAAATTAGCACATGAATTAACACTATCAGAGAATTTCATGAGTAACAATGTCATGATTCACATAACACATAAAGTGTTATTCATGAAATGATAGATGTAATATCAACTTCAGTATAAATATTCTGACAACAGATGCTACACTTTCCTTGTAATGAATTTCCATGTACATAATTCTTTTTTCTATAAGTATTCATCACTATTATCATAAGTAATGGATTCTTAACCATACTGTTTCCTTATAAAACATTCAAAGTAAATACATCATTCTTCCATATGAATTCAACATCATTATCATAGGTGAAATATTATTAACCAAGGGATATTATACTACTTGGATAATCCCTTGGATGGCCATATACTAATACATAATGAGGGAATGTATAATTATATACATTGTCAAAGCCTTACACCGAGACTGTACATAATTATTCTTTTAAGGACTCATGCCAAGAACATACGTATAAAAACCCAACAACATTCATATCCTAAGACTTATCTTCTCCCAATATATTGGAGCGCTATCTAGGTGAACCCATCTTATCATTTATTTCCAATACATTTGTTATGTGTCTAGTCTAGTCTTATATTCATAGTTTATAATACCCCACTGAATCCTTACATTATTAATCCATGAGTTATCAAAAGAGGTGAATTTATTTCTTTCATACATATTCATCAATGAAGTGAATTATGAAATAAATTTAAAAATGGCTAGGTTTGACAGTTTTAGGTTATGGCTTCTTCAAATTTAACAGGGACATGCACAGACTAAAATGACATGATTTTTCACATATGATAATTACTAGTGCACAAATAATATTGGATTGTCCGAAAAAATATCAACTCTTTCATTAAAAATATTTTATCGTGAAAGTGAACCTTTTTCATACGTCAATTTACAAATAAATTTAGGCCATGTAAATAATAACATCAGTTTCATGGATTTACATATGATTGAAAGTCATGTAAAAAGGGATTATAAATACATATTTATACTAAAACATGAAAACTATCTATACAACTTACTATCATAGATAATACCATTTAAAATATTTTGAAAACCAGATTGACATACATATATAAATACATATTTATATATATGTGTTTGTTTTACATACTCAAAAGATTACCTAAATAAATATTGTGTGTAGAAAAACACACTTTTTTATAATGATAGTCCACCATTAAAATAGGATGAGTAAGATGTTTATACAAAAATGAATATTGACACTAAAAATACATGGGTGTGGAAAACCCCAAAAATCATTACACAGAAAACCTCCCCAAATATTATTCACATTATAATCATATAATAAATACTAGTAATCAATATTTAGAAACACCAAAATAATTTAGTATTTTGAAACCTATATGAACTCTATATAAACAAAGGGTATATATTGGTTTTGCATAAGGAAAATATAACCAAAATAACCATTGCATGTATAACATGCATTAAGAACACCTATTTAAAAATTAATGTTCATCATTTGAAAATCATAACGTCAAAATAGATTGGTTATATAAATAAACGTATATATAAATATATATATAACCATATATAAATAAGTTGTAAACAAGGGTTTTTCACATGGAAAACTAACCAAAATAATCCATTACAGGTATTACATGAATTAATAACATCATTGAAAAACAAATGATTATCATTCAAAAATCACAAATACCATAATTCGTTTTTTATATAGGGAATATTATATAGATATATAAGTATATATATACATAGTTTAAACAATCACAAAACAAGATTAACCCTTACATGAACTTCGAGTGGAGTCGAGAGGAGGATGGAGGGGAGCTTTAGAAGAGATAAATTGTAGGGTTATAGTACAAAATAGGGTTTATATAACCAGTTTACAAAAACTATAATTATTTATATAATTTTATAAACCACGGATAAACATGGAATTATAAACAATGAAACATAATAAAATCCAAATCTAATTATTTAGATAAAGAAAACAAAGAGTGATATTGGCTCATATCTCAAATGGATCGATTATTTCTAATAATATTTATTTATTTATTGGAAAAATATGCATAGAAAAGGTTATGTTAATAATTAAAATAACCTACCTTGAATACTTGAGGAAAGGAGAACGTGAAAATCTAGGCATTGAGAGAGATGGGAAGAATCTCAAGAGAAGAAAGTTAAAAGAAGATTATAGAACCATTGGTCAAAGAAACTAGTTCTGTGCGAGGAAGAAGAAGGTTAAAAGGAAATAGCGTAGAAAGGATTGGATGGTTGGGATCGATAAAAGTCGATTGGTCGGATGAGGATGATTCTGTGGTTTAAAAATAGAAGAATGGTCAAGATCATCTATGGAATTGGATCAGATGGTAACAGTGATACCTTGATTTTTTTAGAAATATATGAAGAAACAAGATCAGTTGAGTCCTGATTGGATGACTGAAGAAAACAAGAAGTAAAGGGTCATGGAGGTACGATTCAAAACTGAGAATAGATCGTATGGTCCAGATCTTGCTCGATAGTATTGAATAGTTTAAATAAGATCTCCCTTTAAAAATCACAACCCACATTGAAATGGGATTGGCTTCGAGTCCTCCTTAAATCCTCTATGATCTTGGAAATGGAAAATGAACTCCCTTCACTCTCCCTGGTACCACCCCATATAGGTTCATCACTTCGGGCACACACTTGGCCCACCCTCTACCGCCATGCCGCCGAACATGGTGGAACCACCTTGGTTCCCCTACGCATCCCTGTGGGAGCACACATCCTCATAGATGGCCTGAAAAGAATGAGGATCCAAGTATTAGTATCCCACTCCTTAGGTAGGGGTGTGAGCTACCTCCCTCAGCTAGCTAGGAAAACCTAAGGGTCACAATTTTTTTATACACCCATTCATTAAAAAAAAAGTATATTAAACATTCAAAATAGAAAATATAGCATATAACATCATTTAAAACCATATAATGAAAACATTAAGTATTAAATACTTATTTATATTAAAAAAAATAATGTCATTAATTTTATTAGTCTAAAACAAGATTTCATGTTAATTTTAAACTTTTGAAACACTATAATACACCATCCTATATATAAATTATACCATGTCATCATTTAACTAAAAGTATAACTTTTAATTAATAAGAGTATTCTAAAACATGATTTCAAATTCAAATATCTATTTTGTATCAATGAAATGTGTACAATTCTATTAAAAATTATTGAAGTATACAATATGAAGTTTTCTTTGTATTTTCATTAAAACACAACAGTTATGATTTAAAATTAATTTTATGTTTTAAGAAATTATACATTCACAATATATAGATAAGTTCAGTTAAAAATATGTTCAGATATATATATTTAAATAATTTTAAAACATTAATAATTCTTAATATACATAAATACATAGAATTCATAAAATAGTAAAAATACTTAAAATACCCAAAAGTTATAATATTATATGACTACTACAAAACCAATGGTGTCTTGACGACCACAATGGCTATTAACAGTCACATAGGTCATATAAATATGTATTGAGGGTATTCTAAACTTCAAAACCAACTCAGTGAATATGGTGCTTTACATCCATTTAATTCCTAGTATGATTTCCATTGTTGTTTCCATATTGTTTTTCATTGTGACCGACCCTAAGGAAATCCACTATTTTATTGGTTCGTTTGTTCAGTTTGGTGGTCTCCCAATAATTCTGATTGGCCTCCTACTAGGCATTCTAGGTTAGTGGAGGTATTTTTTCCTTATGAAAATGTATGATTTTCATCATTTCTATTGAATAAATCATGTCTTTATTTTTATACAGGGATTATTTTATCTTAGATGAAAAATTGTTAAACAAAAAAAAACATAATAATAATAATATTATTATTATTATAAATTAAATATGTTTAGGCGTTACATTATCGAAACATAAAAGAATTGTTTCCTCACAATTCCATTCATACTTACAGACATGGAACTTCTCCCATCCACAGTGATGTCCCTTCACAAGTACAATGGGTGTCTACAATTTCCCATGTTTCAAGTTTTACAAATTCCTATCAGAGCTTCAAAACCCTCGATTTCTCTAGTCCATATGGAACGTGAGAGACTTTGGTCATACTCATGTAGACATATATAGTTTCTTGAGAGTGAGGCATGAGGGGTGTAAAGTTGGGATACATCATCATGGACTTGATGTGTGTACAAAAAATTAAAGGACTCTAGCTAATGAATTTCAAGTCCCTTGACCATAATGAAATTAGCACATGGTTTGACACAAATATGATGCGCGGAGGTCACCTGCTCTTACAGCATCTTGTAAATCCTCTAGGTATACAAATATTAATGTTAGAGTAAAACGTTTAAAAATATCCTCATAATACTCCCACCATCATGCATAGGAAAGACTTTGGGCATGAATCCTGAAGAAATAATCAATCCCTGAACCAAGATAGAGATAAAGTATATGAGGAGAGTCAGATATAAGGTAGAGAAGTTTTCATGTAAAATGAATATTTTCAAAGGTCTCATAATCATCTAGACATGACTAGGAAATTATAGTTTCTATAAACTCAGTATGAAGAGACAAAAGGATTGTCAGTGAACCTTTAACTACCATCTGAAAATTTTAAGAAATAATTATACACAGTGAGGCATAAATAACATTTTTTAGCCATGTACTAATTTCTTATATTTTTCTAAACCGATCCTCTGATACTAATAGCGGAGACCTAGACCTCAAAATCCTGGTCTCAGTTCCAAAAACATGGTGTGTAATTTTTTCACATAAAACATGCCGATAAAAATTACACATCTCATTCCATCCCAAAGAATATGTTTTATATTAGGCTTTGGAAAACCAAATATAGATGATACATTTTTTAAAAAACTTGAAAAATATAGACATCATATTTTTTCCACCACATTGGAGTTCTAAAGTCTTGAAAACTCTACTAACATTATAAAACTAAATTGAAAACATAGGGTGAGCGTAAGAATTCCTATTAAGGGGATTTAAAAAGAAATTATGAAATTAATTTTTAAAATAAACCAACATTGAAATAATTTCAAAAAAATTTATTAAGAGGAAACCATCAATAAGTAAAACATATCATCAACATTTTTTAAAGGTTATATGAAGAAATTTCTAGTAAAATATCTTAAAAAAGAATTAAATATTTAAATAAAATCTATATGTAAAACATATATCAGAGTACGCATACATGTACATAAAAATTCATGGATGGATATTTAATCTATAAATTACTCAAACTAATTTAATGGTGACATGAAAGGTTGAAAGTGTAAATTATCACATGAATTAACATTTTCATAGAATTGAAAAATTAACAATGTCATGATTCACTTAACACTTATAATTCAATTCATGAAATCACAGACATAACATCAACTTCAGAATCAAAATTTTGATAATAAAGGATAAAACTTCCTTATAAAAACAATCAATGTACATAATTTTTTTTTCAATAGGCATTCATCACCATTATCAAATGTAAAATATTCTTAACAATATCATTTCCTAATAAAACTTTCCAAGTACACACTTTATTATGTTATATGCATTCATCATCATTATCATAGGTAAAATATTCTTAACCAAGGGATATTCTACTAGTAGAATAATCTATTGGATGATCATATAGGAATTCAAAATGAGGTAATGTATAATACAAGAAATTTTCAAGGCTATACTCCAAGACCACAGATAATCATTCTGTAAAATCCTCATGCCAAGACCATATTGGTAAAATCCCAACATAATTCAGCTCTTGTGGTTAATCTTTACCCAATGCACTGGAGTTATATCTAGGTGCACCCATCTTACCATTTAGGTACAATAAATTCCTCGTATATCTAGATTAATCTTTTATTCATAGTGTCCCATACCACATTGAATTCTTAAATTCATAATACATGAGTAATCAAGAGAAAAAAATTTCATTTTTGAATAAATTTTCAAAAATGAATTGAATTATGAAATAAATGTAAAATGGCTAGTTTTTTTAGTTTTTAGGTTATGGATACATCAAATTTCATAGTGACATACACATACTAAAATGACATGATTTTGCACATGTGATAATAACTAGTACACATAAAATAATGAATTGTCACATAAAATAGTAACTCTTGCATTAAAACTATTGTCTCATGTAAGTGATCCTTTTTCATAAAAAATTTATAAATACATTTAGGACATGTAAATAATAACATAAAATTCATGGATTTACTTATGATTGTAAATCATGTATAAAGAGAGTATAAATAAATTTATTCCTAATAATGAAAACAATTTATACAACTTACTAACATAGCTAATACCATTTAAAAAATTATGAAAACAACATTGACTTACAAACACACATACATATTTATATAGATGTGTCTGCTTTTCATACTCAAAATAATCTATAAATAAATATTGTTTTTAGGAAAAACCCTTTTTTAGAATGATAGTTCTCCCTTAAAATGGGTTGAGTATACTGTTTATACAAAAACAAAGATTTACAACTATATATATATGGGCATAGAAAAGCCCAAAAATCATTACATAGAAAACCTCCAAAAATATTCTACACATTATAACCATCAAATAAATACTTGTAATAAATATTATGAAACCCCAAAATAATTTAGGATATTTACTATTCTATGAATTGTATATACACAAAGTCTGTATAAGGTTTTTTTATATGGAAAATAAAAGAAAAATAACCCTTACATATATAACATACATTAGTAAAGCCTATTTAAAAAAAAAATTCATCATTTTAAAATCATAACATCAAAATACATTGGTTATATAGATAAATATATGTATAAATATATACATACTGTATATACATAAGTTTTAAACAAGGGATTTTCATATAGAAAACAAACAATAATAATCCCTTACATGTATTACATGAATTAAGGACATCATTTAAAAGCAAATGATCTTCATTCGAAAATCAAAAATGACAGAATTGGTTTTTTTTATAAACAATTATATATATGTATAAATATATAAATATATATATACATAGTTTAAACAAACACAAAACAAGATTAACCTTTATTTGAACTTTGAGTTGATTCGAGCAGAGGTTGTAGGGGATCTTAAGAAGAGAGAACCCATAGGTTTATGTTATAAAATAGGATTTATATAACTAGTTTACATAAACGATATATATTTATTTAATTTTTTAAAAAACATTACAACATGTAATTATGAACAATTAATCTAAATAAAATCTGAATCTAACTATTAATATAACAAAAAAAAGAGCTATATTGGATCATATCTCAAATAGATCGATTATTTCTAATAATATATATATTTTTTGGGAAAAAGTGTATAGAAAATGTTTGGTTCAGAAATAAAATAACCAATATTTAAGACTTGAGGGATGGAAAACGTGGACAATTGGGCATAGAGAGATATGGGAAGACTCATGGGAGAGGAAAGAGAAAATGTAGAGGAGAAAATTATGGGTCAAAGTCGCTGGTTCGACATGAGGAAGAAGAAGGTGGAAAGGGAAAATCATGGGAAATATTGGATGTATAGGATCGATAAAAGTCAATTTAATGGTTGAGATTAGATCTACCTTTAAAAATCACATCCCACATTGAAACGGGATAGGTATTGAGTCCCCCTAAAAAGCCTTGATTATCTGGGGAAAGGGAAATAATCTCCCTTCCCCCTCCCTAGTAACACCCCATAATGGTTCTTCACTACGGGAGCAGTCTACACCCACCGTCTTCCGTTGTGCTTCCACGCATGGTGGAACATGCTCAGTTCATGTATGTGTTCCAATGGTCATGGACTTCATCACGGCTATCATGTGCTAGATGAGGGTACAAGGCTCGACCACCCACTCCTTTGGTAGTGGTACGAGCTGCATCCCTCGACTCTCTAGGCTATCCTAAGGTTCATAAAATTTTTATATAACAATTGATTAAAAAAAGAAAAAAAACTTTAAAAAGAAAAATAAACCATATAACTTCATTTAAAACCAAATAATGAAAAAATGAAGTATTTAGTAATTATTTTTATTACAACAAACAATTTCATTAATTTTATTAGTCTAAAATGTGCTATTAACTACATTTTAAACATTAAAACATTATAATACACAATCCAACATATGAATTATACCACATCATCTTTTAACCAAAATTATAACATTTAATTATTAAGATTATTCTAAAATATGATTTCATATACAAATACATATTTTGTATCAAAACAATATGAATACTTCTTTACAAATTTTTTGAAGTACATAATGTGTACTTTTCTTTGTATTTTTATTAAAACACAGTAGTCATGATTTTAAATTCTTTTTCTATTTTAAAACATTATATATTTAAAATATAAATATGAGTTAAATTAAAAATATGTTCAATGATATAAATTTTAAAGAATTTAAAAACATTCAGAATTCATTATATACGTCAATACATAGGATTCATAAAATAATCAAAATACTTAAAATAACAATCAATCATAAGATTTTATGACAGTTAGAAAAGAAGTGGTTATCTGAGGACCTCAACGCATATTAATGGTCACAAAGGTCTTATAAATAGTATTTTAGGGTATTCCAAAATTCAAAAAACAGCTCAGTGAAGATGTTTCTTTACATCCCTTTAATTCTTATTACGATTGTCATTGTTATTTCCATATTGTTTTTCATTCTGATAGAGCCGAAGGGCTTCCAAATTTTTCATGGTCTATCTGTTGTGTTTGGTGGTCACCCAGTAATTTTTATTGGTCTCTTAGTAGGCATTCTAGGTTAGTGAAGGTATTTTGGCCTTATGAAAATGTATGTTTTCTATCATTTTTATTAAATAAAACATGTCTTTATTTTTATACTGGAAGTATTTTATCTTAGACGCACCACTAATAAAAAAACCAACATAATAATAATAAAATTATTATTATTACAGATTAAATATGTTTGAGGAATTACATTATCCCCCCTTAAAAATTGCATCCTCGCAATTCTATTTTTACTGACACACACTAAACTTCTTCTATACAATGTGATGTCCCTTCACAAGTACCACGAGTGTCGAAAATTTCCCCGGTTTCTAGTTATATGAATTCTTAGAAGAGTTTATAAACCTTCGATTACTCGGGTATAGATGCAACATTAGAAAAATGGGTTATACTTGTGTAAATATCTATTATTTTTAGAGAGTGTGGCATGATGGGTGTGAAGCAGAGAGACATTAGCATGGACTTGATGTCTGTACAATGAATGAAAGGACTTGATCTCAAGACCTTCAAAGTCCCATACTTAACCAAAATTATTGTAGGATATGATTTGACACATATATGTTGCACGAAGGTCACCTAGTATTTCAACCTCTAAGAAATCCTCTAGGTATTCAAATACCTCTTCTAGATTAAAACATTTAAAAAGACCCTCATAGTACTTTCCATGTTGTACATTGGATGGAAATTGAGAACGCATCACGAAAAAATAATCAAAGTTTGATCCTCAATGGAAATTAAATATACGAGGAGAGTTAGATACATGGTAGATATGTTTCCATATCAAAAAATATTTTCAAAGGGATCATAGTCTTCTATTCATGGGTTTGAAATTATAGTTTCTATAACCACACTAGGAGGAGACAAAAAGTTTGTTGGTGAACCATTTCCTTCCATATGAAAATTTTATGAAATAAATATACTTAACAAGGCATAATTTTTTATATTCTTGTTATAATTTTACAGAGTTATCTAAAATTATCCTCTAATACAAACAGTGGTTCTCGGACCCTATAAGCCCAGAGTCTATTCCTAAAACATTGTGTGTAATTTTTTCTCATAAAACAAACAAATAAAAATTACACATCTCATTCCATCATAGTTAATCTATTTCATATTATGCTCTAGAAAACTATATACAACTGGTACATTTATTAAAAAACACGATAAAGATATACATCAAATTTTCTTCATCACATAAGAGTTATCAAAACTTAAAAAAATACTAACCCTGTAAAAATAAATTGAAAATTTAGGGTGATGATAATAATTACCATTAAAGAGTTTTAAAAACAAAATACGAAATTCCTTTCTAAAACAAAAAACCATTGAAATAATTACAAAAAGTTTTTGTAATAGGAAAACATCACTTATTCAAACATATTATCAACATTTTTCAAATTCCAATTGAAGAAATTTTCATAAAAATATCTTGTAGAAGAATTACATATTTACATAAAAGATTCTCGTAAAACATATATCAAGTTATGGATAGAAGTAATTAAAAACTTTTGAAAGGCTATTTAATCAAGAAATTGATCAAACTAATTTAATGGTGACATGAATGGTTGCAATTAAAAATTATCAAATGAGTTAAAAATTTATTAGAATTGCATAAGTAACAATTTCATGATTCAATTTACACTTAAAATTATATTCATGAAATAATAGACATAATATCAACTACTATATCAAGACTCTGATCATAGATGCAACACATTCCATGTACATACGTTTTTATTCCATAAGAATTAGTCACCATTATTATAAGTACAAGATTCTTAACCATAGGCTTTCCTTATAAAACATTCCAATTACATACTTCATTATACTATATGAATTAATCATTATTAGCATAGGTAAAAGATTATTAACCAAGGGATATTCTATTAGTCGATTAATCCCTTGGATGTCCATATACAAATACATAATGAGGGAATTTATAATTACAATCTTTGTCAATGCCGTAAGCAAAGACTATACATAATAATTATGTCAAGGCCTGGGGCCATGACCATATGGGTAAAATCCAACATAATTCATCTCATGAGATTTAACATTACCAATGCATTGAAGTGAAATCTAGGTGCACCCATATTACCATTTAAGTCCACTACATTCCTCATATATCTAATATGGTATTTTATTCATAATTTCTCATACCTCATTGAATCCTTACATTATTAATCCATGAGTTATCAAGAAAGGTAAATTTCATTCTTTCATACATATTCCTAAATGAAGTGAATTATGAAATAAATGTAAAAATGGATAGTTTTTTTATTTTTTAGGTTAGGGATGCATCAAATTTAATAGTGATGTGCAAAAACAAAAATGAAATTCTTTTTCACATATAATAATAACTAGTGCACATAAAATAATGGACTGTCGCATAAAATAGAAACTCTAGCATTAAAACAAATATCTCATGAAAGTGACCCTTTTTCATTCAATAATATACAAATAAATTTAATCCATGTATGATATAACATAAAATTTAGGGATTTAGTTATGATTTTAAATTAGTTAAAAATATTGTTTAAATATTTTTATGCTTAAACATGAAAACAATATATAAAACTTATTAACATAGCGAATAAAATTTTAAAACATATGAATAAAATATTCACTTACATACATACATATATATTATTACATATATGTGTGTTTTTCATACTCAAAAGAATCACTAAATAAATATTTTTCATAGGAAAACACCCTTTTTTTAGAATGATAGTACACCCTTAAAATAGGTTGTGTACATTGTTTATTCAAAAACACATATTTACCACTATAAATATGTGGGTGTGGAAAACCCCAAAAATATTTACTTAGAAAACCTCTAAAAATATTCAACGCATTGAAAAATAAAATAAATACATGTAATAAATATTTAGAAACCCCCAAACAATTTAGGATTTTGAATGTTGTGTGAACCGTATATACACAATGTGTATATAAGGGTTTTTTATAAAGAAAATAAAAATCCAAATAACCCTTCCATGTATAACATGCATTCGAAAAACCTATTTAAAAACAAATTTTCCTCATTTGAAAATCATAAATTCAAAATAGATTGGATATATAAATAAATATATATATATATATACATAAGTTGAAAACAAGGGTTTTACATATGGAAATAAAACCAAAATAATCACTTACATGTATTACATGAATAATAACATCATTTAAAAATGATCATCATTTAAAAATAAAAAACACTCAAATTGGATTGTTATATAAATAATTTTATATACATATATAAGTATATATATATATACATTGTTTAACAAAACAAGATTAAATATTAACCCTTACTTGACCTTTGAGTGGAGACGAGAAGAGTTTGGTGGGGAGCTTGAGAAGAGAGAACTCCTAGGGTTATGGTGCAATAGACAGATTATATAAATAGATTACATAAACTATATAAATTTATATAATTTTATAAACCATTTTCCAATAAGGAATTGTGATCAATGAAACTTAATAAAATCTAAATCTAACTATTCAGATAAAGAAAACAAAGACCTTGATTGGATCATATCTCGAATGGATTGATTATTTATAATAGTATATATATATATATATTGCAGAAAACATGAATGAAAAAGGTTAGGTTCAAAAATAAAATAACCTACCTGAAATACATGAGGAATGGAGAATGTAGAAAATAGGTTGTGGAGAGAATAGGAAGAATCATGGGAGAAGAAAGATAAAAGGAAGAGGATGAAATTGTGGGTCTAAACATTGGTTCGAGGCAAGGACTAAGAAGGTGGAAAAAGAAAATTGTGGAAAAGATTAGACGAATGGGATAAATCGAAGATGATCAAACAACTGTGAATGATTCCATAGTTATAAAAATAGAATAATGGCTACGATAAACATTGGAATTGGATCAGACAGTCATGGTGATATCATGGTTTTTTAAAAGAATTGATTAACAGCCAAGATTATTTGAGTCCTGATCAGATGGATGAATAAAATTCAGAGGAAAGGGTCAAGATGTTGTGATTCTAAAGCAAGATTGGATAGTACGGTCTACATCTCACGTGGCGGGATTAAACGGTTGAGATTAGATCTCCCATTAAAAACTATTTCACACATTGAAATAGTATTGGTTTCAAGTCCTCATTAATTTCCTCAATGATCAAGAGTAAGGGAAATGAACTACCTTCCCCCTCACAGAGAAGTCCATAAACCGGTTCTTTACTATAGGTGCTCTTTATGCCCACCCTCTACTATCGTTTCTACCTGCATGGTAGTGCCACTTTGATTCCTCTATGAATCCTTGTGGGTGAGCACTTCTTTATGTCTCTCCTGTGATGGTTTAGGGGCTATGGCTCAACCACCCACTCCATAGGTTGTGGTGTGAGTTTCATCCTTCATTTGGCTAGGCTAGCCTAAGTGTCACAATTTTTTTATATAACCATTGATTGAAAAATAAGTAACCAAAAATTTCCGAAAAACAAAATACACCATATACATTCATTTAAACCCAATGAAAGAAAAAATGAAGTATTTAATACTTATTTTTATTAAAAAAATCAATGTAATCAATTTTATTTTTCTAAAACATGATTTTAACTTAATTATAAACATTGAAACATTATAATAAACAACAAAACATAAAAATTATACCATGTCACCAATTTACCAAAAGTATGAAATTTAATTATTAAGAGTATTCTAAAACATGATTTTAAATTCTAATACAAATTTTGTACCAAATCAATATGAATACTTCTCTTCAAATTTATTGATGTATATAATTCCAACATTTCTTTTTATTTTTATTATAACACAAAAGTCATGATTTCAAGTTCATTTTACTTTTTAAAACATTATACTTTCAATATATAAAGATAAGTTCCGTTTAAAACATGATCAATGTTATAACTTTGAATCATTTTAAAAAATTTGGAATTATTAATACACATAAAAACATAGAATTCATAAAATAATTAAAATACTTAAAATAACCAAGGGTTATAAGATTTTATGACAGCTACAAAACTGACGGTCACCTGAGGACTGAAACAGCTATTAGTAGTCACAAAGGTCTTTAAATAGGTTTTTATTGTATTCCAAACATAAAAAACAACTCGGTGAAGATGGTCCTTTACATCCCTTTAATTATTATTACAATTTCCATTGTTCTACCCATATTGTTTTTCATTCTAATAAACTTGATGGAATTCTACTATTTTCTTGGTCTATTTATTGTGTTTGGTGGTCTCCTAGTAAATCTAATTGGTCTCCTAGTAGGAATTCTAGGCTAGTGAACATATTTTGGATTTATTGTAATGTAAGGTTTTTCGCATTTATATTGAATAAAACATGCCTTTATTTTTATATTTCAAGTATTTTATCTTAGATACACAATTGTTAAAAAAACTAACACAATAATAATAAAAATATTATTAGAAATTAAATATGTTCGGGGCATTACATTATCCCCCATTAAAATAATTTAGTCCTTGGAATTCCATTATTACTCATAGAAATTGGCCTTATTCTATCCATTGTGATGTCCCTTCGCAAGTACCACTGTTTTCGGTGATTTCACCAGTTTCTAGTTATACGAATTCCTAGAAGTGTTTTGGAAACCTTCGATTTCTTTGGTCCAGATGCAATATGGGAAACATGGTTAATAATCATGTAGACATCTATAGTTTATGGTGAGTGAGGCATGCAGGGTGCGAAGCAGGGATACATTAGTATGGAATTGATGTTTTTACAATAAACGAAAGGACTTGACCTCAATAATTTCAAAGTCCCTTACTCAACCAAAATGACCGTAGGAAAAAATTTGAAACATATATCTTGCACTAGGGTCACCCACTATTAGAGCCTCTTGGACATCCTCTAGGGATACAAACCCTTCATCTAAAGTAAAAAATTTGAAAAGACCCTCATAGTACTTCCTTGTCGGGCATAGAATGAAAATTGGGCATGCATCATGAGAAAATAATCAAATCCCAACCCTTGATGAAGATGTAGTATATGATGAAAGTTATATACATGGTAGAGATGCTTTCATGTAAAATAATGGAATTAAAAGTTCTCATAGTCTTCTTGAAATGACTTAGTAATTATAGTTTCTATAACCTCAGTAGGAAGACACAAAACGTTTGTTGGTGAACCTTCACCTGTCATCAGAAATTTTTATGAACTGATTATCCTTAGCAAGGCATTAATAAGTGTTATTTAGTCTTGTTATAATTTTCTAGTGTTTTCTAACTGATCCTATGATACAAACAGTGGAGACCCTAACCCCTGAAGCCCAAAGTCAGTGCCTATAATTTGGTGTGTGATTTTTTCTCATAAAACATGAAGATAAAAAATACACAACTAATTCCACCACAAAGAATCATTTTATTTAATGTTATGGAAAACGAGATACAGTTGATACATTTCTTTAAAAATATGACAAAGATAGGCTTAATATTGTTTCCATTACATAGGTGTTCTCAATTCATGACAAATCAACTAACCCTGTAAAAATAAATTGAAAATGTTGGGTGAGCATAAGAATTCCCAGTATGGGGTTTTAAATGCAAATTATGAAATTTATTTTTTAAAACAAACATCATTTGAAATAATTACAAATCATTTTCTTAATAATAAATCATCACTTCTTGAAACACGTCATCAACATTTTTCAAAGGTTACATAATGAAATTTCTAGGAAAATATCTCACACAATAATTACATATATACTTAAAATCTATAGGTAAAACAAATATTAGATTGTGAATGCATGTAATCCAAAATTCATCGAAGGATGTTTAATCCATACATTGATAAAACTTGTTTAAAGATGACATGAAAGGTAGAATGTATAAATTATAACATGGGTTAGCACTTTCTCAGAATTACATAAGTTACAATGTCATGATTAACTTCACATATTATATTTTGTTCATGAAATAAAATACATAATATCAACTTCAGTATCTAGATTCTGATTATAGATACTACACTTTTCTGGTACAATATTCCATGTACGTACTACTTTATTCCATAAGAATTCAACCCCATAACAATAAATAAAACATTCTTAACCATAACCTTTCCTTATAAAACATTCCATGTACATACTTCATTATTCCATAAGAATTTATCATCATTTTCATAGGTAAAATATTTTTAAATAAGGGATATTCAACTAGTCGAATAATCCCTTCGAGGGTCATACAATAATACATAATGAGGGAATGTAAAATTTACGAATTTGTGAAGGAATTACGCCAAGACCATATATAATCATTTGGTCAAGGCCATGTACGAGGGCCATACGTGTAAAACCACAACATAATTCATCTCAAGTGACTTATCTTTTCCCAATGCATTGGAGAGCAATCTAGACGCACCCATATTACCATTTATGTCCAATGAATTTTTCATATGTCTGGTATAGTCTTTTATACATAGTTTCACAAACCACATTGAGTCCTTACATTCTTCATCCATGAGTTATAAGGGAGGTAAATTTCATTCCTTCATACAAATTCATAAATGAAGTGAATTATGAAATAAATGTAAAAATGGATAGGTTTTTTAGTTTTTAGGTTATGGCTACATCAAATTTATGAGTGACATGTACGGACTAAAATGACATTCTTTTTCACATGTGATAATAACTATTTCACATAAAATAGTAACTCCTTCTTTAAAACCATTGTATCTTGAAAGTGAACATTTTTCATACAACAATTTACAAATAAATTTAGGCCATGTAAATAATAACACCAAATTCATAGATTTACTTATGATTGTAAATCATGAAAAATGAGAGTATAAATTTATCTATTCTTTGAAATAAAAACAATTTATACAACTTATTAACATAGAAAATACCATTTTAAGACATCTAAAAATAAGATTTACTTACACACATACATACATATATATATATATTTGTGTTTTTCATACTCAAAATAATCCCAAAATAAATATTGTGTGTAGGAAAACACCCTATTTTAGATTGACAGTCCACTCTTAAAATAGGTTGTGAATGATTTTTTTATAGAAACACATATTTACCACTATAAATATATAGGTGTGGAAACCCCAAAAAATATTTAGATAGAAAACCTCCAAAAACCTTTTATACAATATACGAATTTAATAAATACTAGTAATTCAAATTTTTGAATCAACATAATAATTTAGGATTTTGAAATTTTATTTGAATCGTATATACACTAAGTGAATATAATGGTTTTCCATAAGGAAAATAAAAAAAAATAACCATTACATGTATAACATACATTAAGAACGCCTATTTAAAAACATATTTTCACCATTTAAAATTCAAAATGTCAAAATAGATTTGTTATATAAATAAAAATATATATACAATTATATATAACCATATATAAATAAGTTGTAAACAAGGGTTTTGAATATAAAAAAACCAAAATAATCCCTTACATGTATTACATGCATTAATAACATCATTTAAAAAATAATGATCATCGTTCGAAAATCAAAAATACCCGAATTGGTTTGTTATATAATTATTTGAATATACATATATAAATATATATATATATGTGTGTGTGTGCTTTAGAATAATAAAATAATATTAACCCTTTCCTGAAATTTGAGTGGTGTTGAGCATAGGTTAGAGGGGATCTTGAGAAGAAATAACTAAAAGAGGTTCTATGGTACAAAAGAGGTTTTATTTAACCATTTAATATATATATATATATATATATATAATTTTATAAACCACATTTCAACATGGAATTATGAACAATTAATCTTAATAAAATCTGAATCTAACTATTCAGATAATTAAAATAAAGATCTAGATTGGCTCATCTCTCGAATGGATCAATTAGTACTAATAAAATATATATATATATATATTGTGGAAAAACATGCATAGAAATGTTTTGGTTCAGAATTAAAATAACCTACCTTGAAGACTTGAGGAAATGATAATGCTGACAATTGGGTGTGGAGAGGGATGGGAAGTCTCTCAGGAGAAGAAATAGAAAAGGAAGAAGAGAAAACCGTGGGTTGATGCCGCTTGTTCGCAATGAGGAGGAAGAAGGTGGAAAGGGAAGTTTGTAGAAAAGATTGGATGATTGAGATCGATCGAGGTTAATCGGATGGCTGCAGATGATTCCAAAGTTATAAAAATATAAGAACTGTCGAGATCAACTATAACGAACCATACTTTACATACATTGTTAATACATCAAAATTGAAGCACACTTATTACAACATATGACAAAACCACAAAGGACCGTATAGGTATAGTGTCTTTAGAAACTGGGAAACATAAACAACTGGTTCATAAATCTTCTACAGTGTCTCCCATTTATTTCATCATATCTAGGGTCCCTTTTAGCATATTCTACTTAATATCCATCTTCCTGACCTGGGGAAAAGAAAACATAAAAGGGCGAGCTCAAATGCTCAGCAAGGGCAAATAAAAGAAATAAAAATCATATCATATCTTTTTGAAAATCAAAACCTGCAAAAGAGATCATAATATCTTAACATGGAATAAATCATAGAAGTGAAAATGAGATCCCCATAATCATAACATGAAACTTGAAACTTTGTGGCATGCACACATAATCATGGAAAATCATTTCTTGTTAGTCATGACTCATTTCCAAGACTATCATAGTGGACAAAGTCCCTTTCTGAACCGAGTTCACTCCTCGTTTCAGTCTTGTATCACTGAACCGAAATAACCTTCTGTTCCAGCCATGTCTATCTCATGAGATATAAAATCTTTACCCAATGCATTGGAGGGAGATATAGGTCCCACCCATCTTATAATGAATCATTTCTTATGTGTGCCACATAATCATAAACCATACATCATAGCGTAACCCATGTAATAAAAATGGGATTCTTAAACAACATGACATCATAAAACAATTCATATAAGATAAAGGAATTCATAAAAATATTTCCATCACAACATAATCAAATCCATGTAATAATAGGGATAAAAACAGAACCCTTTTATTATCTTAGATGGAAAATAATTTTGATAAAATACTTGAACTCTATTCTTGAGGAAAATATCCTTTCTACTTCAAAAACACTTTTCCTTTCTTAACATGTCATGCAATTTTAAAATAAAAGAAGTTGGTTAAAAATAAACTTGAATACATGTAAAGGAAGATTCTTGGAAATTGTTTTTTTTAAATCCATTCATGCCGTATAAGTTAAAAAAAACATTCTTCGTACTTTTGTCGGAAAAGTCAAAAAGTACCCCGTACGAAAAACGACAAAAGATTCCTTTCATACATATTACTAAAAACTCACCGAAGGGTAAAAATGGATTTAAACAATTGTAGGTGGATGGAAATAATATTACATATTGATGAAACATGGATGTGGATGATAAAATACACCCCAGTAAATACTTATGAATAAACAATCTTGGATAAAAATGAGATTGTGATATTTTCCCTTACCTTAGGTCCGATTTGCTTTGTACGTGTCCGAAGCTCCTGTATAATGGTTTGAATAATGTTATTGACTTATTCCAGAATCATACATATTGATATGATATCATATATGGTCATATTCTTAACTTCTTGTTAGTAATATTTCATTGTTACTTGTTACTCGGGTCTTTATTGCCTTTTGTTCTTATGCGTGTTTTGCCGAATAAATTCTTATTCTTATTTTAAGGTTATAGATACCTTATATCCAGAATGGTATTAGTGTAACATATATCATATTTATTCATTCAATTCATTTATATAATTACTATGTAATGATGATCATGTAGAATGAGTCACATCACATCGTGGAGATGGTATTCCGTACGTACGCACGAGTGATGATATCGTTCCTATGATCGTGGAATTGTATTGGAGTATATATATATTATTTTAGTATCAATATTAATTAATAATAATCATAAATAGTTACTCATTACACCATTATACCCATCCTTGTAAAGTGATGGTGTAAAATAGATTACACCACGGCGTGGAGACGGTATTCCGTACGTACGCACGCGCGGTGATTTCATTTTTCCATAGGATGGATAGAAGGTGACTTAGGGTTGTTTAATATTTATAATAACATATCAGTATTTAAGTAATACTGATGTTTTTACTTTATCATGAAACAACTAAAGAAGAAGAAGTTGAAGAAGAAAGAAATTGAAAAGATCGGTAATGGATATTACCTCTTCTTTGGAACGCCTCTTTGAATCCTCCACTTAGGGAACTAAGATTGGTCTTTGAAGAAGACCAGGACCTCTAGGATTATTCTAGGGAAGTGGAGAGGAGAAAATGGCAGGGGTTGGCCGAGATTGAGTGCTCAATTTGGTGTGAGGAGGAGGGGGAGGAGGTGCCCTTTTATAAGGGAGGAGAGGGGCACCTTAGGAATATCTCAAAATATTATTTTATATTAAAGTCAAAATCGGTTTATAATGGTTCCAAAGGGTCTTATTTCGAAGATAAAGTGGGGAAGGGTCGAAATCCTATCAACCAATAGGATTTAGACATGTTTAGGATATTATTTTAACCTTATCAATTAGATTTAACTCTAAGTTAATTAATTTAACTTTTACCGTGTCTTTTTGTTTTCTTTCACTATATGGTTAATACACTTACTATAACATGCCAAACGAACCCCAAATTGTTTATTATTAATATATATATCCTTATCTAAGTTATTTGGTAGAACCTTAGATTTTTAAGAATAAAATAACAATTAATAATATAATATTTTATTTAAAAACTATTTTGTGTCAATTTTGTCACTATTTGATATATGATTTTTCTGAAAGTCATAACAGAATTATATGTTCGAACCAAGTTGATTAAATCAACACTAATATATCATAGTAACCTAGAAAATTATTTGAATTCATAAAAAGTCTTAAATTACATTTATTTTGGTATTTATATTATCAATTATGTCAATATTTCATTAATAAGATAATTACTGCATCATCTTTGTGTCATAAATAAATTAAATTATTTGATGTCCAAAAATTACAAATAAAATACCATCATGTAGGAAATCTTTTTATATTTCTAATGAATATTTACAATCGAATTTATCTTATGTATAACCCCATATTAAAAATGATTTACTTATTAAACTTTGATTTTAACTATTTTAACCCTTCTTTAAATAAATTAATAATAAATGTCCTAATCTAATCCAAGTGGGCCTAAATGGTCATATTTTATTCCTAAGTTAGTTTTTGGTCGAATTACACTTGTCCAATAGAATTAGGACATGTGTTAGGGTAATATTAATATCATATTTACCCTTAGTTACCCTATTTACTATTAACTGCGGTAAAAATAGTAAAAAGTTACTATTCACCAAAAAATTATTTTTATCTCATTGAACCACATTTTACTTACTGATATCAACCGTGTCTGTCGGATTTTTGAAATTCCATTCACAGAAGCGGTAAAATTAAGTTTTATGCAAAATTCAGTTTTTAACCTACCACTTAGTGGTTTCACTATTCATCAAAAATTGAAAGTTTTCAGAAAAATACCAAAATTTCACCCTAGGCTAATTTCGATATTCTGAGTCCAAAAATGAAGTCCATTTTGAAAAATAAAATTTATAAAATTTCAAAAAGGGCTTATTACTATTCATAACGGCTAGTTTTAATAGCATATTGTTGTTTTAGTGAAACTCGGTATTGCGTACGACGCAAGCTATCGAGGAAGGTCGCGATTGCGTGTAAAGCAAGTCAAGCAAGTGTTGTGTAGAAAAAGATTCCTTTGATAACATAAAAGTCTCGGGTGTTACATTCTACCCCCCTTAAAAAGAATTTCTCCCTCGAAATTCGTCACTTTGTAACAAACAGATGAGGATTCTTCTCCCTCATCATATCCTCAAGCTCCCATGTAGCTTCTTCAAGTTGGTGGTTCCTCCATAAAACATTCACCAAGTGAGTGGTCTTGTTTCGTAGGACTTTTTCGCTACGATCCAGAATCTCTATCGGCTGTTCTTCATAAGAAAGATCTTGCTCCAACGGTACAACTTCTGAGATGAGTACATGTGAAGGATCTGGTATGTACTTTCTCAGGAGAGATACATTGAACACATCGTGAACTTGAGAGAGATTCGGTGGAAGCGCCAATCGGTAAGCTACCTTCCCAACACGATCCAGTATTTCGAAATGACCGATATATCTAGGGCTCAACTTCCCCTTCTTTCCAAATCTCATAACCCTCTTCCAGGAAGATATTCGTAAGAACGCTTTATCACCCACTTCAAACTCTAGGTCTTTTCTTCGGTTGTCGGCATAACTTTTCTGTCGAATCTGAGCTGCTCTTATGTGTTGTTGAATAGATCTAACCTTTTCTGCCATTTCATCAACGAGATCAGGTCCTAATAGCTTTCTTTCCCCAACTTCATCCCAGAAAGTTGAAGTCCTGCATTTCTTTCCATAGAGAGCTTCATAAAGAGCCATCTGAATACTAGAGTGAAAGCTATTATTATAAGAAAATTCCACCAAAGGTAGGTGTTGATCCCAACCTCCTTTGAAATCCATAGAGAAAGCTCTCAACATATCTTCTAGGGTTTGAATTGTTCTCTCAGACTGACCGTCTGTCTGGGGATGATAAGCAGTGCTGAAACTCAACTCTGTATCCAGAGTATGCTGAAGACTTCGCCAGAACTTCGAGGTAAATCTCAGATCCCGATCAGATATAATAGAAAGTGTTACTCCATGCAATCTTACCACTTCCTTTACATATATCCTGGAAAGCTGATCTAGAGAGAAATCCTCTCTAATAGCAATGAAGTGTGCAGACTTTGTAAGACGATCAACTATGACCCAAATAGCATTATTGCCTTTGGATGTTTTAGGAAGTCCTGTGACAAAGTCCATAGTGATGGTTTCCCATTTCCATTCGGGTATGGGTAATGGTTGTAACATCCCCTTAGACTTCTGTCTCTCAGCTTTAACTTGTTGACAAACCAAGCATCGAGGGATATATTCAGCAACATCTCTTTTCATGCCATCCCACCAGAAGTACTCTTTCAGGTCCCTATACATCTTCGTGCTTCCAGGATGAATAGAGAATGAAGAACTATGAGCCTCATCCAGCAGCTCCTTCTTTAATTCGGGGATGGGAGGAACACAAACCTGATTCCTGAACTTTATTATCCCATCACAATCAAGGTTGAATTCAAGAACATTTCTCACCTTCTTTTGTAACTCGACATCTTCTTTCTGTGCCTCCTTAATCTTCGCATGTATAGATGGTTGAACATTCATTTGAGAAAGATAAGATTTTTCCCCTTCCATTATAATTCCAAGATCAATCCTTTGTAAATCCATAAATATTGGATCTTTTTTGATCCTCATCATGGATAAACTAGCATGGTCTTGTCGACTTAATGCATCTGCCACCTTGTTTGCTTTCCCAGGGTGGTAATGGATTGAGCAGTCATAATCCTTAATCAGCTCCAACCATCATCTTTGACGCATATTCAGCTCCTTTTGTGTGAAAATATACTTTAAACTTTTATGATCAGTATAAATATCACACCTTTCACCATAAAGGTAATGCCTCCAAATCTTTAATGCAAAGATTACCGCAGCCAACTCCAAATCATGTGTTGGGTAATTTTGCTCATGGATTTTCAACTGTCGTGAGGCATAAGCTATCACTATATCATTTTGCATAAGAACACACCCCAATCCCTTCTTGGATGCATCACTGTAGATCACAAACCTTTCTCCACTACAAGGTAGTGTGAGCACAGGTGAACTGGATAACCTTCTTTTCAACTCCTTGAAATTCTCTTCACATTCCTCTGTCCAAACAAACTTAACTCCTTTCCGAGTCAACTTGGTGAGTGGATTAGATAATTGTGAAAAATCCTTTACAAAACATCGATAATATCCAGCCAAACCAAGAAAACGTCGGATCTCAGTTACTGTTGTTGGTCTTGACCATCTTTCGATAACCTCTGTTTTTGCTGGATCCACAGATATCCCCTCTTTTGAGATTATGTGACCCAAAAATGCAACTTTTTGAAGCCAAAATTCACACTTGGTAAATTTGGCATAAAGCTTCTCCTTTCTCAGGGTCTTCAATATAATTCTCAAGTGATCTTCATGCTCTTCCTTGCTCTTTGAATAGACAAGAATATCGTCTATAAAAACTACCACAAATTGATCAAGATAGTCTCTAAATACTCTATTCATTAGATCCATGAAGATAGCAGGGGCATTAGTAAGACCAAATGGCATCACTATAAATTCATAGTGTCCATACCTTGTACGGAAAGCCGTCTTTGGTATATCCTCCCTTTTGACCCTTAATTGATGATACCCTGAACGAAGATCAATCTTGGAAAAGTATCGAGCTCCGCGTAGTTGGTCAAATAAGTCATCAATGCGTGGGAGAGGATATTTGTTCTTGATATTGATCTTGTTAAGTTCTCGATAATCAATGCAGAGTCTCATTGATCCATCTTTATTCTTAACAAATAGAACAGGTGCTCCCCAAGGTGACGCACTAGGGCGTATGAATCCCTTATCAAGATTCTCTTGGATTTGCTTCTTCAATTCCTTCAACTCAATTGGGGCCATTCTATAAGGTGTCTTTGAAATTGGAAAAGCGCCCGGTACGAGTTCTATTGAAAACTCAACTTCACGATTTGGTGGAAGACCCAGTAATTCCTCCGGAAATACATCATCAAACTCCCGTACAATGGGCATATTCTTAATCGTGAGTTTCTCACCAACCATTTGAGATAAATAACCTTCATTTAGTGGAATCAATACCCATAAGATGGAAGAAATTTCCACTGGAAGGTTATGTTCATCCTTGCATTGATAGACGATCGTAGATTGATCTGGAATATGAAATGTGACTTCCCTTCTTTGGAAATTGATATGAGCTCCATGTAGAGAAAGCCAATCCATGCCAATAATCACATCAAATTCCACTAAAGGAAGGATCACAAGATTTTCAGGAAGCACTTTCCCACAAACTTCGATCGGAGAAGAATTATAAACTTTTGATGCGACTGTTGTGCCATTAGGTGTTGTCACAGCTAACTCAACATCTAATTGTTGAGGTAGTACGGTGATACCCTTAGAAAAATTTTCAGAAATAAAAGAGTGGGTGGATCCAGAATCAAATAAAACATTTTCTACTTTAGAGTGGATGGTAAGTGTACCTTTCACCACTTCGTTATCGTACTCCACATCGCTGATAGAAATTGCATGTGACTTTCCTTTGTCTTTAGCCTTAAGATTTTGTTGACGTCGACCATCATCATCAACCCTTGGATTTGGGCATTAATTGGCATAATGCCCCATCTCCTTGCACTTGAAACATTGAAGTGTAGTAGGTTCATTCTGTGTATCCCTTCCTTTGTTTGCATCAGTAGACATCTTCTTCCCATTATCGCGGCATTCAAATGCCCGATGACCTTCCTTTACACATTTAAAACATTTACTTGTCCCTTTAAGACAACTCCCTCTATGTTTCTTTCCACACTTTGAGCATAAGGGAAATTTCATCTTCTTTTCAGTGTGCTCTTTAGATTTTCCTTTGAATTCCATCTTCCTCTTCTTATCAAACCCATGTGACTGATGGGTTACTCCAATCTCCATCTCGACTTTGAGAGCACATCAAACGATTTCCTCGTAGCTATTTAAGTCCCTTATGGATAACTCCCTTCGAAGACTTCGTTTTAAGCCACTAAAGAATCGATCGATCTTACTCTTAGGTTGGATAATAATACCAGAAGCGTACCTTGCAAGTCTTGTAAAATTTGCCTCATAGGTACCAACAGATTCATCATCCCTTTGCTTCAGTTCAAGAAACTCTTTCTCCATCTTTGTTCGGAGAATACGAGGGAAGTACTTATTGAAAAATAAGTTCTTGAACTCGTCCCATTCCATAGACTCAATTTCATCCCTTTGCCTCGTATTCTTAATAAGATTCCACCATTGATCAGCATCTCCTTCCAAACGATACACTGCTTGGATGACTTTATCATGTTCATAACATTGAAGAACTGAAAATATCTTTTCAGTAGCACTAATCCATTGTTCAGCAACTAATGGATCAGTAGACCCACTGAAAGAAGGTGGACGCTGCCTCATGAAGGATTCAACAGAATGTTGCTCCTTCCTTTGCTCGTTTGGAAGTCCTGCATGATTCATAGCTTGAGAAAGTTGTGTGAGCATGGCTACAAGATTTTTCATTCCAGCTCCCATATCATTTGGTTGCTCAGGGGGACAATCATTGCATTGCCCATCGCATTCCGCATTAACACGGTTCCTTCGGGTTCCAGCCATTGACTAAAACCAAGAAGAATAGTGTGAGCAACACTAATTATAATAGGAAAACCACATAATCAAGGATAAAATTTCACACTTAAGGTTTTATCCTAGGGTATTCATGGCCATTTCTAAAACACTAAGATTGTGTTTTATGCTTAGACTTATCCTTAGGGTTCTTACTAAGGCTTTCACATCCTAGTTTCCAAAGGTTGACTATACCTTTCCTCTGATACCAACTATAACGGTCTGGAATTACGTCTAGTGGACTATAGTTGATACCTATCAGGGCACTCCATGGGTGGCTACACCCCCTGGGCGGCACACACCACCATCCCCAGTGGCAGCCATTTCCTCATGAAGCCCTTGGGCGGAGAGTCATGCTTCGTCCAACGCTCACATGTGAGAGTTCCCAATGATCGGATACATTCCTACCTCCTTTGCCTCTGATACCAACTATAACGACCCATACTTTACATACATTGTTAATACATCAAAATTGAAGCACACTTATTACAACATATGACAAAACCACAAAGGAACGTATAGGTATAGTGTCTTTAGAAACTGGGAAACATAAACAACTGGTTCATAAATCTTCTACAGTGTCTCCCATTTATTTCATCATATCAAGGGTCCCTTTTAGCATATTCTACTTAATATCCATCTTCCTGACCTGGGGAAAAGAAAACATACAAGGGTGAGCTCAAATGCTCAGCAAGGGCAAATAAAAGAAATAAAAATCATATCATATCTTTTTGAAAATCAAAACCTGCAAAAGAGATCATAATATCTTAACATGGAATAAATCATAGAAGTGAAAATGAGATCCCCATAATCATAACATGAAACTTGAAACTTTGTGGCATGCACACATAATCATGGAAAATCATTTCATGTTAGTCATGACTCATTGCCAAGACTATCTTAGTGGACAAAGTCCCTTTCTGAACCGAGTTCACTCCTCGTTTCAGTCCTGTATCACTGAACCGAAATAACCTTCCGTTCCAGCCATGTCTATCTCATGAGATATAAAATCTTTACCCAATGCATTGGAGGGAGATATAGGTCCCACCCATCTTATAATGAATCCTTTCTTATGTGTGCCACATAATCATAAACCATACATCATAGCGTAACCCATGTAATAAAAATGGGATTCTTAAACAACATGACATCATAAAACAATTCATATAAGATAAAGGAATTCATAAAAATATTTCCATCACAACATAATCAAATCCATGTAATAATAGGGATAAAAACAGAACCCTTTTATTATCTTAGATGGAAAATAATTTTGATAAAATACTTGAACTCTATTCTTGAGGAAAATATCCTTTCTAATTCAAAAACACTTTTCCATTCTTAACATGTCATGCAATTTTAAAATAAAAGAAGTTGATTAAAAATAAACTTGAATACTTGTAAAGGAAGATTCTTGGAATTTTTTTTTAAAATCTATTCATGCCGTATAAGTTAAAAAAACATTCTTCGTACTTTTGTCAGAAAAGTCAAAAAGTACCTCGTACGAAAAACGACAAAAGATTCCTTTCATACATATTACTAAAAACTCACCGAAGGGTAAAAATGGATTTAAAAAATTGTAGGTGGATGGAAATAATATTACATATTTATGAAACATGGATGTGGATGATAAAATACACCCCAGTAAATACTTACGAATAAACAATCTTGGATAAAAATGAGATTGTGATATTTTCCCTTACCTTATGTCCAATTTGCTTTGTACGTGTCCGAAGCTCCTGTATAATGGTTTAACTAATGTTATTGAATTATTCCAGAATCATAAATATTGATATTATATCATATATGGTCATATTCTTAACTTCTTGTTAGTAATATTTCATTGTTACTTGTTACTCGGGTCTTTATTGCCTTTTGTTCTTATGCGTGTTTTGCCAAATAAATTCTTATTCTTATTTTAAGGTTATAGATACCTTATATCCAGAATGGTATTAGTGTAACATATATCATATTTATTCATTCAGTTCATTTATATAATTACTATGTAATGATGATCATGTAGAACGAGTCACATCACATCGTGGAGACGGTATTCCGTACGTACGCACGAGTGATGATATCGTTCCTATGATCGTGGAATTGTATTGGAGTATATATATATTATTTCAGTATCAATATTACTTAATAATAATCATAAATAGTAACTCATTACACCATTATACCCATCCTTGTAAAGTGATGGTGGAAAATAGATTACACCACGGCGTGGAGACGGTATTCCGTACGTACGCACGCGCGGTGATTTCATTTTTCCGTAGGATGGATAGAAGGTGAATTAGGGTTGTTTCATATTTATAATAACATATCAGTATGTAAGTAATACTGATGTTATTACTTTATCATGAGAAAACTAAAGAAGAATAAGTTGAATAAGAAAGAAATTGAAAAGATCGGTAATGGATATTACCTCTTCTTTGGAACGCCTCTTTGAATCCTCCACTTAGGGAACTAAGATTGGTATTTGAAGAAGACCAGGACCTCTAGGATTATTCTAGGGAAGTGGAGAGGAGAAAATGGCAGGGGTTGGCCGAGCTTGAGTGTTCAATTTTGTGTGAGGAGGAGGGGGAGGAGGTGCCCTTTTATAAGGGAGGAGAGGGGCACCTTAGGAATATCTCAAAATATTATTTTATATTAAAGTCAAAATCGGTTTATAATGGTTCCAAAGTGTCTTATTTCGAAGCTAAAGTGGGTAAGGGTATAAATCCTATCAACAAATAGGATTTAGACAAGTTTAGGATATTATTTTAACCTTATAAATTAGATTTAACTCTATGTTAATTAATTTAACTTTTACCGTGTCTTTTTGTTTTCTTTCACTATATGGTTAATACACTTACTATAACATTCCAAACGAACCCAAAATTGTTTATTATTAATATTTATATCCTTATATATGTTATTTGGCCGAACCTTAGATTTTTAGGAATAAAATAACAATTAATAATATAATATTTGATTTAAAAACTATTTTGTGTCAATTTTGACACTATTTGATATATGATTTTTCTGAAAGTCATAACAGAATTATATGTTCGAACCAAGTGGCTTAAATCAATAATAATATATCATAGTAACCTATAAAATTAGTGTAATTCATAAAAAGTCTTAAATTACATTTATTTTGGTATTTATATTATCAATTATGTCAATATTTCATTAATAAGATAATTACTGCATCATCTTTGTGTCATAAATAAATTAAATTATTTCATGTCCAAAAATTACAAATAAAATACCATCATGTAGGAAATCTTTTTATCTTTCTAATTAATATTTACAATCGAAATTATCTTATGTATAACCCCATATTAAAAATGATTTACTTATTAAACTTTGATTTTAACTATTTTAACCCTTCTTTAAATAAATTAATAATAAATGTCCTAATCTAATCCAAGTGGGCCTAAATGGTCATATTTTATTCCTAAGTTTGTTTTTGGTCGAATTAAACTTGTCCAATAGAATTAGGACATGTGTTAGGGTAATATTAATATCATATTTACCCTTAGTTACCCTATTTACTATTAACTGCGGTAAAAATAGTAAAAAGTTACTATTCACCAAAAAATTATTTTTATCTCATTGAACCACATTTTACTTACTGATATCAACCGTGTCTGTCGGATTTTTGAAATTCCATTCACAGAAGCGGTAAAATTAAGTTTTATGCAAAATTCAGTTTTTAACCTACCACTTAGTGGTTTCACTATTCATCAAAAATTGAAAGTTTACAGAAAAATACCAAAATTTCACCCTAGGCTAATTTCGATATTCTGAGTCCAAAAATGAAGTCCATTTTGAAAAATAAAATTTATAAAATTTCAAAAAGTGGTTATTACTATTCATAACGGCTAGTTTTAATAGCATATTGTTGTTTTAGTGAAACTCGGTATTGCGTACGACGCAAGCTATCGAGGAAGGTCGCGATTGCGTGTAAAGCAAGCCAAGAAAGTGTTGTGTAGAAAATGATTCCTTTGATAACATAAAAGTCTCGGGTGTTACATCAACTATGTCATTGGATCCAACAGTCATGGTGATACCATGGTTTTTTAAAAAATATATTAATGACCAAGATCAGTTGATTCCTAATCGAACTGTTGAAGGAAACAAGAAGGAAAAGGTCATGGTGGTGTGATTCAAAGCTGAGAATGAATTGTATGGTCTAGATCTCGCACGGTGTGATTGAATGGTTGAGATTGTATCTCCTTTTAAAAATCACACCCCACATCAAAATGTGATTGGTCTCTATTCCTCCGAAAATGCCTCGACGATGAGGGGAAAGGTCAATGAACTCCCTCCCCCCTCCCTAGTATCTCCCCATACCGGTTCTTCACAGTGGGGACACTATGCACCCACCCTCTATCTCTGCGCTTCCCCACACGATAGTGCCACCTCGGTTCTTTTATGTTTCCATGTGGGAACACACTTCTCCATGTATGGCATGTGCTGGGTGTGGGGCCAAGGCTCGGCCGCCCACTCTGTAGGTAATGGTGGGAGCTTGCTTTCTTGTCTCACTAAGCTAGCCTAAGGGTTACAATTGTTTTATATAACCTTATTTAAAAAAAGAGTAAATTAAAATTTTTAATATATATATATACCACATAAATTCATTTAAAACTAATGATATACAAAATGAAGTATTAAATACTTATTTTTATTAAAACAAACTATGTCATTAATTTTATTAGTCTAAAATGTGATTTCAACGTCATTTTAAACTTTCAAAAAATATAAAACACAATCAAACATATAAATTATACCATGTAATTATTTAACCTAATGTATAACTTTTAGTTATTAAGAGTATTCTAAAACAAGATTTCAAATTCAAATGTATATTTTTTATGAAAAAAATATGTGTAATTCTCTTAAAATTTTTAAAAATGTACAATACATACTTTTCTTTTTATTATTATTAAAACACAAAAGTCATGATTTCATATTCATTTTATGTTTAAAAAAATTATAATTTCAAAATCAAAAGATATGTTCAATTACAAACACATATAAATAAATAAGATTAAATAATTTTATAACATTCGAAATTCTTAATATACTTAAATACTTAGAATTCATAAAATAATAAAATACTTAAAATACCTAATAGTTATAATATTTTATGATCGTTTCAAAACCAACAGTCCCCTAAGGACCTCAATGGATATTAACGGTCAAAAAGTTCTTATAAATAGGTGTTTAGGGTATTCCAAACCTCAAAAAAAACTCAGTGAAGATGGTTCTTTACATCCCATTAATGATTATTATGATTTCCATTGTTCCTTCCATATTTTTTTCATTGTGACATACCCAAAGGACTTATACTATTTTCTTGGTCTATTTGTTGTGTTTTTCTGTCTTCCAGTAATTCTTATGGGTCTCCCAGTAGGCATTATAGGTTAGGGAAGGTCTTTTGGCCTTATAGAAATTTAAGGTTTTCATCATTTTTGGGGAATAAAACGTGTCTTTATTTTTATACTAAAAGTATTTTATCTTAGATTACCCATTATTAAACAAAACCAATATTGTAATAATAATAATATTTTTATTACAAATTAAATATGTTCAGGGTGCTACATTTATTATAGTTGATGGTTTTAGAAACTGATAAAAATTTTGTGGTTGTGTGTCACACTCCTCTAATTTCATCTTCATACAAAAATCCTCCACTTCTGGCTACGTATCTAACAACTATAGCTCATCCTCTATAACATCCCATACACTATTTGTTATATGTTGAGGATACCAAACATCATATAGTTTTATTTTGGATTATATATTATAATTGGAATACTCTATATGAGCAACAAATACAGATGGATTAGTATAGGTTAATGGTGTAGGATATTATAGAAGGATGAAAAAGAGTACCATTTTCTACAAATGAGGTCACTATAGTTGGAAAATGTATCAGCCAATATTTTTTGTAGCTGATTATACATATTTTATAAACTACCATAGTGGTATATATATATATTACATCCCTTATTTTATATTGGAGTTATATTTAATTTCACATTTTAATATTTCTGAATTTGTCTCTATATTTTTTACCTAAATAAATTCATGTTAAAGACATATTGGCCAGAAAACAATACTTACAAGTAGTTATGGATTATGATACTACTTCTTCTACACATTATAGGATATGAAAATAATTGAATTTATTGTTGGGAGTCTATAATATTTTTATAGATTCTAACATCATTTCTAGTGAAATAACTATGACGATTTTAAATTATTTTAATTTAGTAAAACATAATTGTTATAAATTTTTGAATGGAACTTGTATTCAAATTGAATTTACTATTACACAAAATATTTATATGTATTTTTTTACACAAAATTTAACTCACCAACAAAAAAATCTATGACATTTATAGAATGAACAATATAATTTTATGAAATATTTGAAAATAATGAAATTATGTAATGGATGCCTCATTATCTGGATGGGTTTAGAACATATAATTACTATAGTGTTATTTATAAGAAAGGTATAACCCTCAAATTATATTTTTTTTATATTAGTGGTCATTGGATATTGATTTATTTTTTTCCAAAATATATGGAAGCTTACCGGTTATTCTTTATACATGGCGACATATGAGAAAATTTTTAACAATTGTTAGACATGTACTTATGATTATTTAAATACTTATATATTATAAAAAAATTTAATTTTATTACTTACATATCATTTCCAAATAGGAAAAGGAATTACTTAAAATATTCAATATGGAAGGGAAATGAAAATATCAAATATGTGTGGAACTAGGTAGTTTCTCAATTATAATTACAAAATTTTGGTTGCAAGTTCATAAAAAAAATTTTAAATTGAAAAATAATTTTGAAATTAAACTTTCATCTTCAATAAGGTGTAAGGGAATGTCTCTATTATGCTTAATGGTTTTAGATTGAAATAATATTTACTGGAATAGTTGTAAAATTCACCAATGTTAGATTTTACTTTAACCATTCCTTTAACTTATCATTTAATTTTTTGAGAATACATATTAAATACTCTCCTATTATTTTGTTTCTTTAGTATGAACATCTCTATAAGTCAATAAAGGATATCAATCAGTTCTAAGAGGTTTCATAGAATAATTTCGTAGTGTTTATTGGGGGTTTTTTAAATTTTAATATATATTCAACAGAATAAATTGAAAAATTATAAAGGTGAAAGTTTTGAAATAATTTGTTCTGAAATTTATTTATTACACTATATATTTAATATTATTCAGGATATACTTATGATGCTTCTAATATACTTTCAGGGGATTTTATTTGGTAATAATTTTTTTAAAATAATTATTTTTAATATCTCTTGATTATAAAAGATATTAATGTTTACAAAAATATTCTTCTTAAGTCATCTATTATATATTTGATGTAAATACATTTTATTATATCTGTATTTTTTTATAAATGATGTAAAAAATGGGTTTTCAAATTATTAATTATAAAACTAAAATGAAAAACTCATCCCATTCTGAAAATATTAACAAATTTGCATGAATTTTTATGTAATATCAATTTTAAAATATAGTTTTTCACGTTCATTAACAATAATAGATATGAAAAATATATTTACAATATCACTAATATTGACATAGCAAGTGAAATAATGTTATAAACATAAAAAAACATTAAAACCATTTTTTCACTAGTTCTATTTAATGATAGAAAAGAGTCATATACAAGATGTCCCTTTTTACCTCTTTCGGGTCATTATAATTATGCAACAAAATATTTGGATTAACCCATTGAGGAAATATCCAAGAGGTTCTATTTAAATATTCAAGATCATCAATGATTTCCCAAAAACCAAAAATAAATTCTATAATTTATACTACCCATTGAAAAATGAATCAACTATCTCATTTGGTCTTATTGTTAAATTATAGTCTTTCTTACTTGAGAATTTTATTCCTAAACTTTTGAATCACCTTCATAAATATTTATAAATAACTCCCACATCACATGATACTTCCTTCATGTAATGAAAATAATATAGATAGGGATCTAAAAATATCCCCATAATGCATTTATTTCAATGGAATCAATATAAAACTCCATATTAAAGTTTTCTATCAATGATAATCTACATATACATGTAAATATTCTATATATGGAATCCATATAAATAGTAACTAGTAAAAAAATATAATTTTTCATCTAATTATTTCATAGGAGGATGTTGTTGAATTTAGAATTTGGGATTTCCAAAAATTTCTCTACAACTACAATCTGACCTCACAAATAGATATAGCTTTATTGTAAATATTTGGATCATATACAAATTTTTATCCTTCGGTATGTCTTATATCATATAGGGTGAATCATGATATGTGAAATATAATATTTAACTACCATCAATCATGTCATATATTTAATAAAAAACTTCATTTTTTCATCACATTGGCTATGAAACAAAATAAGGGGAATGAGATATTTATCTTGGTTCACCAAAACATTCTAATCTAGGGTTTATGCGTGGAAATTTTTTTATGAACCAAATAAGTTAAATATAAATTCATTGACGATCATAAGTTTGAAGAAGTTACACTAACCCTGTGGATTTAAAACCATGCACAACAAAAAAATATCACTTATCATTAAATAGTTTTGAAGTCAGCAATCGTATTTTATCTTCTTCTTCCATGATCAATGATGAAACTGCATATGGGAACATATAACTAATAAGATCTACTTACTTTTTTTTGAATGTATTCAAATAATCCTCTCCATATTTCACATTCATGTAGTGCCTCTCATTGTAATCTTCAACCTTTTATGCCTCCCATAATGAACTTCCCACTATTCATTATCTTGGTTTTTAAATTTTCAAGAACTTCTCTAAATATTCCAATTTTTTCATCTATTTGTAAAATTTATCTCTAGTAAAAATTCATGTATTCAACTCTCCAAAAGTTTCTAACATATTATGAAAATTATTTACTTTTTTCTCTCATACGAAAACCCTTATTTTTTATTTAATTTCTATTTTTTCATTTTTATGTTATATCAGGATGCCTTCCATATCATGGAAAATAACCCTTCAAATATGAAGTATCAACTCCAAATCTAAAATTCACCATTTTTTATTCAAATGATGTATTAAAAACAAACTCATCACTATGCTATTTTATATTCCACATCACTACAGGCACAACCCATATAACAACACCCATGATAAAAGCTAAATATGAAAATAATTTAAGAAATACCTGAGTATGATAGAAATAATATATCACGAGATTTCTTAAGTATTTTAATTCATCCATTGTTACAAATTTGGATGGTGAAAATGATCTCAATGAATTGATTATAAAATTTTGTTGGTCGATTCGTCAGAAAGTCCTAATTACTAGATGACACATATGTATGCATAGAGGGATTTAAAAACTACTGGTAATCATCTATATATAATGATTATGACACCTTAATTTTCTTTGAATGACATTGACACTACTCCAAGAACACATAACATGACCCAAAAATAGTGTAATTTTTAATAAAAATATATGTACTATAAGGTCAATGAAAACTATGCTCGAGATGGATTAAACATACCCTAAAAAGATATAATAATGTTACCAGAGAATTTTTCTCAGCCATATTTTCCTTAATTCCATCCAACCAGATGATCCAAATAGTTTTTAGCCTTTATTTAATTGATTCTATAATACAACATATTCCATATTGAGGACTACTACCACATTCTTGTCAATATAAAATCACATATTACACACTAATGGGGTTTTATAAAATAGAAGATAAATCATCTTTGAAACTGAAATATTTTTTATAGTGTTTATAAATATACTGTAATATATATAACAGATTCAAAACATTGAATATTAATCTTTTGTAAATATAAATAAAAAGTGTTTTGTGTAGGAATTCAAAATGGGAATGGGAATTGTCAAGGTGATCCAATTATTTTATTTGGATATTGATTATTGGGTGGGAGGAAATATTTATGATTGGGATAGATTAACACCCTCAATTTTTAAATATTATTTAATTTTATTATCAGTTTTTAAATGGAAACAAATATTTGGAAAATAAGGAATTATTGGAAAAATATTATTTTACTATTTAAATAACATAATAATGGAATTTATTATTCATAATGGTGATAATTTGGATAAGGAATTAAAAATTGGATTTTAGATTAGTTTTTATACGTTTGGGATACAAGGGGAATGAAACATAGGTTTAATACTATGCATATTTTGGGTTAACAGTTTTGAAAAAAATAAATCAATTTTTTTAAATTATAAGTTCCTTACAATTTAATTCAAGGATAGACTAATGATAGTGAAAATTAGTTAATAATATGTGTGTGTGTGTGTGTGTGTGGATTTTACCTTCCCCAGTCTTTGTTTTATTATCCCTCTTTCCCCTAAAAACATTACAATAGATTTTTAACTCTCTCTATTTAATTAATGGTCACAATATATATATTATTGTATGTAATATTTATAGGTCAATGGTAAAAAATTAAGTATTACCCTTCACACATGTCCCCATTTTATTATTTTTTCAAGGACATATGGTTATTTGTAGGGGTTTTGAAGTAAGGTTTTATCAGACTAAGGGATAAACACATCAATTTAAAAACTCTTCGAAAATGTTATGTAATCATGTTTTTAAGGATCTGATGGAAATAAAAAAGTCTATATGATGGTTTATTATTTGATAAATGGAGAGATGAACATATTAAGTAATATAAAATATTTAACCTCTATAAATTTAATGACTTTAGATAAATAGATATGAATAAGAATTTATATCCTATATAATCAATATTTTTCATTTTTATTATTTTTCTAGAGGATATCCTAGATGGTGCTGATTTAATATTCCTTATTAAATTTATATACTTTTAAAACTAGTACCCATTTACGATCACATTTAATCAAATTTTCATTAATAAGAAAAAAATAATTTAAAAATAATTTTAACAATTATAAATATATTTATTTTTTTATCAATTCTCTATGATATTATTTTTCAAACAAATTACCTTTTGAAATATATATACTCCCACAAAAAATAGGCCATCACTAAAAATACATTCTATCAAATGGGAAACTATTTTTGATAATATTATTTTTATTGAAAAAATTTTATATATAATATTCTATTTACAATAGAAAAATAATAAATTTTTGTAAAATTCACCAAAAAGTGATGCATAATTAATTCAATGTAAAAGATAAATATTATTTGAAATTAAATAAGAGATTTAGGTTTTTGTCAGACCCCAACTCTTTCCACATGATAGAAAACATTGTTTAGAAAAAAGATTTGAAAATTTAATAATTTTGATAATCAAGTGTGTAATTAAAATACTCGATTTGGTATAAAAACAATAAATCTATTTTATTACCTCTAATAGTAATTTTTTATCACAACATGAATTTTTTGTAAATGGTTCAATATGTGAGGTGATGGTTCATGAAATTGTTTTTGATTCATTTAATGAAATTAGATGTTAGGCTTTAACAATTATCCATAATCAATTGTGCTAATTTTTTAATTGATCTTAAGATCTAATAAATGTGTCAATAATGATTATACATTTTTTAAAATAATGATTGGAATAAGAAGACAGTAATGAAAAATAATTTTTATGATTCATGTGTAATTTTAGGATTTATTTATTTCATGTATTATATCAATAAATTTTTCTATTAATTATTTTTTTGTCCTTACCAAAAAATATGGCTAACCACATGAGGTTAGAGCTCACTCAACAAAACACTGTGGGTGGAGGAACTCATCCCTGAAGGGGATCTGGATCACTAATTCACATGGTAACATAGGTGTGAGTTATCTTAAATCAATATCAATAGAATGTGAATGTAAGAACACTCTATAGATATAATACATGGGTAGGTTGTCTTATGTTTGGAGGTATAACCTGTTTGATGTTTGTGTGTGTGAGAATTGTGGGTGTTAAACCCTGATGTTGGCTTTAATTGGTAGTATCCTAGATTGAATTATAAATCATGACTCAATAGACCACAACATTAACCAATAATTTTTTATTTTATTAAAGGAGAAAAATCGTAAGGGCCTACAAGGAAAAATTATGGGGGCCTAAAAAATGAATCCCTAATGAATCAGCCCAAAAAAACATGATTCCCAAGATTGAAAAGAACCTAAGCTAGAAAAAACAAAACCCCATCATCTAGAGTGTCTTTATAAGTAAGGAAGCCATCCATAGTATTTCCCTCACACTAGGTGTGAAGAACTCTCATGTTATAAAATATTCAATACACTATGGAACTTGTCCCTTTACTAAAATATCATTGTACACAACTAATGAATCAGTATCAACCACTTTGATAGAGATTCCTCTTTGGTTACACATCATAAGGCTTATGATAATATCATGTGCCTCCACTTGCAAGGAATCTACATTCCCAAATAAGGATAAGAAAGCTTCCACAACCAATTCTTTATTATCTCTGACCACCCCACCTCCCCACATAGACCACAGGCAGTATGATCAATCAGAATTTAGCATGATCCATGAAAAAGGAGGCACCCATTTAACCCAATTCATTTGACCAATGAAACTAATTTTGGGGATGGTGTGAAGGTCTAGAACCATTATAGAGGGAGCATTCCATAAATCATTACAAAAACTAAAAAAATCAATGATTCAATTTCTAGTCTTAAGAAGAATCCAGGCGCTAGAAACTGAAGTAGAAAAGTTATTTCTATCATTCTAGGCCCCCCGTATCATCTAGAAACCCATAGAGAATAGTAGTGTCCTAGCCTTCAATTTATCTCTATTATTTTCTACTCCTAGAAACCATTGGTGAGGAAAAAGTATTTTCTAACACTTCCTGATTGGACTAGCCTGTCATGTACCCAAACTCTCCCAGACCACCTTAGCCCAGTCACTGTTGAAAAATAGATGTGTTGAAGATTCAGTACCTGACTCCCCATAGCACCAACACTATGAAGGGAGATTGATCCCCCACTACTCAATGCAGTGCAATGTAGGTAGTGCATTTTTTCAGACCCATGATATGAGAAAATGGAATTTGGAAGGAATCTCCCTACACCAAAGAAATTATCCCTTTTGATCATGTGAATTATTCACTTCTTATATCTTTTGAACATATCTAATCTTGAAATAACCTGAAGAAAAACTGGTGAAAATATATTTGTCTACCTCATTAGAGAAATAAATTCGAACGAATAAACTTTTATATCTGCCAACCATAGTGGTGAGAATAAATACATGATAATGACAGGAATATTTGGCTTAATATATAGAGTAGGGAACCTCGACAAACCAAGAACATCCCCTAAGAAGCTTCTAATCTTCATGGGACACCATCTCTCCCCTCAAAATAACTGATGGGTACTATTCATTTTAGGTCACAGATAATATTCCAAGGTCTAATACCTAGAAGGAAATGATCATTATGTTGATTAGATTACAAGATAATGAGATGATGAAACTTCATGAATGATTTCTATGCATATCATGCATTCAGATATTCTAGTTACATACCACTTCTAAATATAAATAGATTCGTAAGAGATAGTTCAAGTTCCCGATAAACATGAATGGGTGGGGGGTTTAAATAAGCATGTGTTTTTTATCGTGTTCATTTCAGAGGCTCCATCATGAAGACCCTAGTAATTTTCAAATATGAATATATGAGAAGCTAGTGTTAGAAAAATTCAATACCTAATTCTTTAAGGCTTTAATTATAAACCCAACATGACTTATTTCGTAGAGAGTCAACATGACATTATTCTCGAAGATGTGGTGGTGAAACTTTTGTATATAAATAGAGGCAAGTACAAGAGTGATGGTGAATATCTTATAAGAAATGTATCATTTTTACAATTAAAATCAAATTATCACAATACCAATATTCATGATGAAGCCTTGCTATCACTATTTTTAACAACCTATTAATACAATATTTGCATTAAAATTGTGCTTAAAACAATAGAATAGCTTCACAAAGAAAATATTATTTGAATAAATTCGTGAAATCATGAAAAATTGTGTTTAATATTACTATATTTAATTATTAATGTTGACAACTCATATGTTTTTCCTGATGGAAGTTCTTACCATTGTGTGGGAACATTTACCCTTATGTTAAGGGTTAGTTAACTTGAAGAAGAACTTGCACGAAGGAGAACACATGATATAAAGAGAATAAAGTGTATTTTTTCATTATGTTTATGACTACCAAATAATTTTTCCCATGATCATAAAATACTTTAACATATATTTATAATACCAAAACACAATAATGAGAAGAATATAAAATAAGAAACAAAGGAATATTATGTCATAAGTTGTTGGATTAGTGTTACTCAAATTTCATTCATGAAGTGGATTTGATAAATTATCTGTATTAATAGAAAAAATCCATGTGATGCTATGTCTTCATTAATTAGTATAAATAATTCTTTCCAAATAATTTGTTTCATTATGACAACTAATCAAACACACGAGATCATATTTAATTGAGAAATACTAGTATATGTTCATAGGCTTATAAATTGAACAAGGGAAAATGTGTTCCCATAATCTTATAGAAATGGATCAACAAAAGTATATCTCTATATTTTATTATGATATATGAAATGGAATGTAGTATATTGAGGTTATAATTATCTACTAGTTGATTTTGATTGGGTGTATAACCAATCACTGGAGACGAAGGTGAAGTTAGGAGGTATAACCAACAGATAAAGGTCAATTAGAACTATAGGGGTTAGCTTACTAGTAATTCAGGGAATAAACAATTACTATTTTTGTCACCATATAATTTAGTGTAGAATCATTTTTGGGGGGGAGGAATAATCATGGATAGAAGTAGGTCATTGTTCTGATCCTTGTAAATCCTTTTGTTCCCTTCCTTTGGTTTAAAAAAATATTTAGTATGAGGCTGAAAGAATCAATAAGAGTGGATAAATACTTTAACTGTAACACCCCAAGCTTCCACAGTACGCTTCTCTTCGAATAATACTGTAGTGTGTGTTGTACGAAACATCGAGTTCTAACACACACCACAACCAATCAAAATAGCCATTAAGAATAGTAATACCCACTTTCTGAAATTTTATAAATTTTATCTTTCAAAATGGACTTAATTTTTGGATTTGGAATATCGAAATTAGGTTAGGGTGAATTTTTGGTATTTTTCTAAAAACATTCAATGTTTTATGAGTAGTGAAAAAACACTTGGTTATAGTTTGAAACCCATTTTTTTTTAAATAATTATTTATTTTATTTAGATTTAATTAAGGTCAAAAAAGATAAATAATACCTATATAAGTTCAATTCAATTCATTGGAGTTAGTTTAGAATAATTTTAGATATATAAAAATTTATTGAACTATTCACCGTCATTTACCCACCTCCTAGGAGAATTTGGAAATTCATATAAAACTTAATTTTCCCTCAACTGTGAGAGGAATTTATAAAATCCGAGAGACACGGTTAATATCAAGGAGTAAAATTTTGTTCAATGAGATGGAAATAATTTTTTTTGAATAGTATCTTTTTACTTTTATTTACCACTTTTAAAAGTAAATAGGGTAATTAAAGGTAAAAATAATATTAATATTATCCTAACACAAGTCCTAATTCTATTGGGCAAGTTTATCTCGACCAAAAACAACCTTAGGAATAAAATATTATCATTTAGTTCCACTTGTATTAGATTAGGACATTTATTATTATTTAATTCAAAGAAGAGTTAAAAGAGATAAAATCAATGTTTAATAACTAAAACATTTTTATTATAGAGTTATACATAAGATAAATTCGATTATAAATATTCATTATAAAGATAAAAATATTTCCTACATAATTGCATTTTATTTATAATTTTTATACATTAAACACTTTAATTTATTTATGACACAATGGTGATGCAGTAATTACCTAATTAATGAAATATTGAAATAATTGATATTATAAATATAAAAATAAATGTAATTTGAGGCTTTTATGAATTACACTACTTTTCTAGGTTAATATTACATATTATAATTGGTTATATAAATTTTTTTCTAAGTAATAATGTTGTTATAAAATTATCAAAAACAAAATACCCAATAGTGTCAAAATTGGCATAAAAGAGTTTTTAAAACAAATATTATATTATTAATTGGTATTCTATTCCTAAAAATCTATGTTTCGGCCAAATAAATTATATAATGATTGGTGTATAATTAATGGACCAGTTGGGGTAGCTTGGAGGTATATAGTATGTTTATTAACAATATAATATAAAAATACAAAGAGACATGGTAAATGTCAAACTATTTAACTAAGAGTCAAATATAAATGATAAGGTTTATATAGTGACCCAAACCTATATAAAATCTATTGGTTGAAAGGATTTAGACCCATACCCACCTTAAACTTTAAATAATACACTTTTTAGCTTTTAGAAACCAAATATGAATTTATTAAAAAATAATATTTCTAGATTTTCCAAAGGTGCCTCTCACCACTCTTATAAAAGGGTACTCCCCCTTCTCTCTAATTTACTCCTTCAAAGCCTTTTGGATCAGCAAAACCCTGACCAAATATTCTCTCAACTTTCCTCACTTCAACCTGGAGTCCTTAGTATGATCAGAATGCTAACCTAAGGAGCCCTTTTGATCAAATCAAAAGGAAGAACCCAAAGAAGAGGAAATGTTTTCAAAACCCTCTTTCAAGTTCCTTTCTTCTTCAACTTCTTATTTCTTTTTTATTTCCATTATATAATAATAACTCAAGTATATTTTATATACTTTGATGTTATTATAAATATGTTACAACCATATTCAGTATTCTATCCATCCTTTGAATGAGATGTCACCATATGTGCGTACATACGGCCTACCGTTTCCAAGTCGTGGTGTAATTGTTATTCAATACATTGTTATTTGGATGGGTATAATAATGATGTGTAATTCATGTAAATAATAAGTATAAAATTCTAATAATTCTGTATATATGATATACCATCATATTATATATTATTTTAATGTCAAAAGAATGATATTATCGCTCATGCGTACGTACAGACAACCATCTCCATGAATGCGATGAGATTCATTCCCCATCGTATCCATACAAGTCTAATTATAATTTTATGATTAAAAATAATGTTTAAGTACTTGATATAATTCTTTATATGAATAATATACAACCTATTCATAACAAACATGACTTATGTAACAAATCATATAAAAGAAAATGAGTAAGTTAACACCCGAAATGACGATAAATCTAAGATATTATTAACAAAGAAATGTTAAAAGATCATATATAATGTCATATTAATCTATATTATTCTTTTATAATTAAATAACCATTATTTAACCACTATAAATGAGGCTAAACTACCCTTGACCGAGGAAAAAGTACAAAGTAAGTGGTTTCTTATCTAACTTTTCATTCGGTGAGATTTCAATTGTTCACCATGTATTATTTACATGTGGTGTGCGTACTGTCCATGATTGTATTCATTTTGTAATATAAATTAATTTATCGATATTTACATCATCATTTTATTATCCTTCTTTCATGGTTTTATGTTTAATAAGTTACCAAATCGATAAGGGAATTTGAAATATCAATTTCCACTCATTCTGCTTTACGCATACTTCATTTATTATTTTATTCCATGATTATGTGTGGAATCACTATTAATTTTCTTATGCCATAATTTCAACTCCCCATTCTGTGGATATAATTTTGATAGACATAATCTCTCCTTTTATAAATTCTCAAGTCATGGTATGAACTTGATAAGAGTAATTTTAACTCAATCTCCATTTGTTGAGTTAAATATTCAATTCTTTGGGGTTGTTTTTACAAGAATATGTGTGAATGTCTTCTGATTGATTTACAATGAATATCAAATCATATTGAGTGTATTTATATTTTTCACACATAATTATATCATTGATTTATACTTCACCTAAGGATATGGTCTTTATAATAGATTCCATCTCAATTTACATTCTATTGATTCTTCTTTGTTGTTATACACCAAATCACTTTTATATGGTGTATATGATGTAATTTGACAGAGTATATCATGAATCCCTGTATTCTCATGATATTACAATTTTTTTATTAACTCAATTATTTGTATTCAAGTTCCTATCTTTTTTTTATGAACTCTAACTAAAATATCATTTTAAATGTTTGAAAGATGTATTATTCTAAATCTTTCTCATTAATGTCCATGTTTTAAAAATATTTTTAAAGATATATTTATATGAACATTAATGTTTTAAAATTAAAACTCCTTTTAAATTTTCCAAAGTGGTATGTGACACTTTTATTCAAAAGTCTATTTTAAATGGCTTCTTGAAAAATAGTGTGACTTTTAAATGTTTTCAAGAAAAAGGGGGATATTTCTCTCAATAGATTGATGATTATTTAAATCTATATCAATATCCTTATTTATTCTCGATTGAGGTTAATATGATATAATAAAATCTTCCATATTGTATAGAATGAGTTATGTTTGATGGTGGATGTGTTATTTTTATACCATTCATGGTTTGTGGTTAAATTATTGACATTTCATATGCTAGTTTTAATACGAATGTTTATGTTATGTTTAAAACTTTTCATATGAGGAATGCATTGAACTTAGTAAGTGATAGGTGGATCCAAATATATCTCCTCGATGCATTAGAAGGTCTCATGAGACAAACTAGTTTCTTGGCATAAGGCCTTGACAAAATATTATTTGTAGTCTTGGCGCGAGGCCTTTACTATGGGGTTATAATAGTCTGGCATTATGCATTCCATCATTTTGAAAGTGGTTATTGATATTTCATGTGGTTATTTGAATAGTATAATATCCATGTGAATAAGTAAATGGCATTATTTCATTTTATCTTTTCCATATTATGTTGAAGTTCAAGTTTAAAAGGCTTATTTTTTAGTTATACATTTCCTTAAATGTTTATGCTTATTTATGAAAGTTTCCACTATATTGTTCTCCTTAAAGAGAATCTAAGCTCACCCATTTCAATGTTTTTTTTTCGGGATGTGAAGAAGTAATTTATGAATGATCTGCAGGGATAGTATGAGGGGATATGATGATAAGATGTTGTTGTAGTTTTTTTTACTTTATAATTTAATGTAAGACTTATGAAAATATATAGTGTTTCCAAGACTACTAAACTAATCGGCGTTTCGAGACATGATATTTTGTGATCATGAAAATGTTATGTAAAAATGCACCGACTCTGGGTATCTAGGGTCAGGGAATTATAGTTGGTATCAGAGGAAGTTTAGTATAAACCTTGGAAACTAGATTTAGATAAACTCTGATTAGAGAACATATCCCTAAGAGAGACATTGAGGATTAGTATAGAAGAACTTCCTAGAATTTTTATATTGTATAGATTTTGTCAGTTTTCTAAGCAATAAATCCCTGTCTGGATACGAGCAGGTAGAGGTGGCTCTGGCACAGATGTACCTAGTGGTAAAACTTGGAAACAACGCTTTGAGCTAGACTTGAATGGGAACTGGTTCATGACAACGGGCCTTGATGCACTCTTGGTTACGACACTCCTGGGGTATATTCTTAGAATAATTTACATTTTCTTTACAAACCAATTTGAAGTATTTTAATATAAGATGAGAATAAATGTCCTTGGTTAATCCTAAGGTGTTTCAAATTGAGAATATGGTGTCATGATATTCACTAAATGATTTTATAACTGATGTTACACACACAATGATTTCTGGTTTTAGTCAAAGGCTGGAATCCACAGAAGTCATAGTAAGTTTTAGAATGATGTACAAGGTGGGAACGGTGGAGGAAATGAGAAAGAAAATGGAATGTTGATATGCGTAAAAGATATCATGTTCATTCCAAATCAGTTTTCCAAAAATATGATCAACAACATATATATTAACCAACTCTCGAACTCAACAAAGAAGAGAAAGGTGATGAATGATAAGATCTCTAGTAGTGGAGACCATGGAGAAAATAATCCTAAATTTTTATCTAGTAGGAAATGTGGAAGGAGACACCTAGGAAAGTGTCTCAAAAGAACAAAGAAATTCATTACCTACGGGAAAGAAGGACATAAAGTGAAGAATTACAGAAGAAAAATTAAGAGTACTATGGAAGAAAATAAAAATGGTCCCAAAAATCCATTTACAATCATTTTCATTAAATGTAGGGGACCTGGCCATTACCCAAGTGAATTCCCTATTCTGTAGGATATTTTCTTGGTCAAAGAAGAAGCTATGTGGAAACAAATGGTCGGAAAAATGTTTAAAAGTTATAGTGCTCCTTGTTGATGGGATTACTTTGGAATAATTTTCTCTTGTATTTGTAACCCCATAGTTTTCCATGTGAGAATGATATTTGAGGAAGACTTACCTTTTCCCTTGTGGATATTGTTATAAATAACCATTTGGTTTTATATGATCATTGGGTTTGAGGCAATTACAACTTATTATATTTTGGGATGAAAATGGAAGGTATGAGATAACATTTCTGGTTAAAATTATTTTAAGGTTATTTTTAGGAATTTATCTCATTTTTTGGTAATGTTAAAAAATATTTTTTTTGAAAAAGGACAATACGCAGACCGTGTGACAACAAGTCGCATTGGAAAAAGCTATGGGAATCGAACCCACAACCAAAGTGCGATTGGTATTTATCGCCTACCACTGGACTATGTGAATTCCCTTTTTAGGGTGACTAATTATTTTTAGTTAAATGATTTTATTGATCAATAATAATTTTATTTTGGTTCTTATGCCTTATAAAATGAATACCCTTAGTATATGAAAATGATTTGGTGATGAAGTGATAAATGTTATTTTGGAATATGTTCACTTTGTTGGGAACACTATATGCCCAAAGAAAACTAGAATACTATGGGATATTATTTTAGGAGTAATGGTAGATTTTTATCTATGTTTTGATTGTGGATTTATAGTGATTTGGGTTATTTTTGGAAATTATTAACCTATAATAGAGAATATGTGATTAGCTTAATTACTTTTAAGTATGTGACTTTAAGAGTATTTGATGTCATTTCAAGATACAATTTAATGTGGAAGACTATAAAACAAAATTCTTCTATGTTTTGGGTTTCAATATTAGTTTGGATTATATTGAAGGATTTTAAGGACAATTGTTTATTGAATGGTATTTATTTAACATTGGGGTATTGTTGGTTTCATTTTAGAAATTAAGATTAGTGTTTCTTTCCCAAAAGGAATATCCTTTTGGGGGATCATCAGATCTTGTACTAACCATTTTGGTTTTGATTAATCTCTAAAGACAGGTTAAATATATATTTTATCCTTCATGGATCATGTGATTCTATAGAAGTTTATTCTAGCTCTTCCAGTGTGACCAAGTCTTCTTGAATAGTCATCGTTTAAAAAAATGAGTTAGTGGTGGAAATTTATTAGAGAATTAAACTCTACTTAAAAATTAAGTATATCTATTTATTTTCATAGTTAATCTCGCAAATGAATTCCTCATCTTTATGTAATGTAACTTAAAAAAATGTTGTCTGCATACTTTTCCTACTGCGAAACTAATGACTGTTTGTCCCATCAAAAGTTCGTTTCATTATTGTTGTTAACTTTCTCCTAATAATGTTTTCTATCCCTCTCCATCAGAACTTTACACTTAGTTTATCTTCCATATCCATGTTTTCATATATGGAATCCTATTATGAGTTATCTTGGGTGACCTTTGTACTTTTCATTCTTTCTTTTAAGGTGATAGTTTTAAAGACTCATTTTCTGATGTGGGACATTTCATTATATTCCCATGCCCAATATTAAAAATTCCGAGGACAAAATTATTTGACGGAGGGGAGAATGTAACACCCCAAGCTTCTACGGTACGCTTCTCTTTGAATAATACAGTACCATGTGTTGTACTCATCTCCAAGTTCTAACACACACCACAACCAATCAAACTAGCCGTTATGAATAGTAATACCCACTTTTTGAAATTTTATAAATTTTATCATTTAAATTGTACTTCATTTTTGTATTTGGAATATCGAAATTAACTTAGGATGAATTTTCGGTATTTTTCTGAAAACATTCAATTTTTGTTGAATAGTGAAAAAACAGTGACTAATAGTTTAAACCCGAATTTTTATTTAAATAATTATTTATTTTATTTAAATTTAATTAAGCTCAAAATAGATAAATAATGCCTATAAAAGTTCAATTTAATTCATTGGAGTTAGTTTAGAATAATTTTAGATATATAAAAAGTTTATTGAACTTTTCACCGTCTTTTACCCACCTCCTAGGAAAATTTGGAAATTCACATAAATCATAATTTTACCACTTATATGAGTTTAATTTTGAAAATCCAAGATACATGGTTAATATCAAGGAGTAAAATGTGGTTCAATGAGTTCAAAATAATTTTTGGTGAATAGTAACTTTTACTTTTATTTACCACGGTTAAAAGTAAATAGGGTAATTAAGGGTAAAAATGATATTAATATTACCCTAACACGTGTCCTAATTCTATTGGACAAGTGTATATCGACCAGAAACAGCTTTAGGAATAAAATATTATCATTTAGGTCTACATGGATTTGATTAGGACATTTATTATTATTTAATTCAAAGAAGAGTTAAAAGAGATAAAATCAAAGTTTAATAACTAAAACATATTTAATATAGGGTTATACATAAGATAAATTAGATTATAAATATTCACTAGAAAGATAAAAATATTTTATAGATAATATTATTTTATTTATAATTTTTAGACCTTAAATAATTTAATTTATTTATGACACAATTGTGATGCAGTAATTACCTAATTAATGAAATATTAAAATAATTAATATTATAAATATCAAAATAAATGTAATTTGAGACTTTTTATGAATTACACTGATTTTATAGGTCAATATGACATATTAGGATTGGTTATATAAATTTTTTTCGAAGTAATAATTTTGTTATGAAATTATCAAGAACAAAATACCCAATAGTGTCAATATTGACATAAAAGAGTTTTTAAAACAAATATTATATTAATAATTTATATTCTATTCCTAAATATCTATGTTTCGTCCAAAGGACTTATATAATGATAGTGGTATCATTAATAGACCACTTGGTCCTCTTTGAAGTATATAGTATGTTTAGTAACTATATAATATAAAAATACAAAGAGATATGGTAAATGTCAAACTATTTAACTAGGAGTTAAATATAAATGATAAGTTTAATATAGTGACCCAAACTTATCTAAAATCTATTGGTTGAAAATCTTTCATACCCATCCCCTCCTTAACCTTTAAATAATACACTTTTGATCCATTAGAAGCCGAATATGAATTTATTATAAAATAATATTTCTAGATTTTCCGAAGGTGCCCTTCACCCCTCTTATAAAAGGGTACTCAGCCTTCTCTCTAATTTATACCTTCAAAGCATTTTTTCTCGGCCAAACCCTACCCAAATATTCTCTCAACTTCCCTCACTTCATCCTAGGGGCCATAGTTTGTTCAGAAAGCCAACCTAAGGATACATTTTGATCAAATCAAAAGTAAGAACCCAAAGAAGAGGTAATGTTTTCACAACCCTCTTTCAAGTTCCTTTATTCTTCAACTTCTTCTTTTATTGTTATTTCCATTATAAAATAATGACTTCATTATCTCTTATATAATATGATGTTATTATATATATGGTACAACCATATTCAGTATTCTATCCATCCTTTGAATGACATGTCACCATACGTGTGTACGTATGGTCTACCGTCTCCACGTCGTGGTGTAATTGTTATTCAATACATTATTATTTGGATGGGAATAATAATGATGTGTAATTCACGTAAATAATAATTATAACATGATAATTATTATTTATATATGATTTTAATATCAAAATAATGATATTAGCACTCGTGCATACGTACGGACTACCGTCTCCACGAACGCGATGAGATTCATTCCCCATCGTATCCATACAAGTCTAATTCTAATTTTACTATTAAAAATAATGTTCAAGGAATTGATATCATTATGTATATGAATAACATGCAACCTATCCATAATATACACAACTTATGTAACAAAACATATAAAAGAAAGTGAGTAAGTTAACACCCGAAACGATGATAATACTAAGATAATATTAACAAAGCAATGTTAAAAGATCATATATGATATCATATTAATGTATATGATTCTTTTATAATTAAATAAAAATTGTTTAACCACTATACATGAGGCTAACCTACCCTCGACCAAAGAAATAGTACAAATTATGGGGTTTCTGATCTCACTTTTAATTTCGTGAGATTTCCATTGTTCAACACTTATTTATTACATGTCGTGTGTGTACTGTCCATGATTGTATTCATTGTGTAATATACATTAATTTATGGATATTTATATCATCATTGTATTATCCTTATTTCATGGTTGTATGTTTCATAAGTTACAAAATCGATAAGGGAATTTGAAATTTCAATTTCCACTCATTCAGCTTTACGCATACTTCATTGATTATTTTATTCCATGATTATGTGTGGAATAACTATTAATTTTCTTATGCCAACATTTCCACTCACCTTTCTGTGTATATACTTTTGATACACATAATCACTCCATTGATAAATTCTCAGGTCATTGATATGAACTTGATAAGAGTAATTTTAACCCAATCTCCATTTGTTGAGTTAAATAATCAATTCATTGGTGTTGTTTCTACAAGAATATGTGTGAATGTCCTTTGATTGATTTACACTGAATATACAATCATATTGAGTGTATTTATATTTTTTACACATAATTATGTCGTTTCTTTATCCTTAACCTAAGGATACTGTCTTTATAAGATATTTCATCTCAACTTACATTCTATTGCGACTTCTTTGTTATTTTACACCAAATCACTTTTATATGGTGTATATAATGTACTTTGACATAGTATATCATTAATCCCTTTATTGTCCTGATATTAAAATTTTTTGATTACCTAAATTATTTCTATTCAATTATATCTATTTTGGATAGGAACTCTAACTAAAATATCATTTTAAATGTTTTAAAGATGTATTATTCTAAATCGTTCACATTAATGTCCATTTTTTAAAAATAGTTTTAAAGATTCATTTATATGGACATTAAAGTTTTAAAATTAAAACTCCTTTTAAAAGTTTCCAAGTGGTATGGGACACTTTGATTCAAAAGTCTATTTTAAATGTCTTCTGGACAAATAGTGTGACTTTTACATGTTTTCAAGAAAAAGGGGGATATTTCTCTCAATAGTTTATTTATTATTTAAATCTATGTCAATATCCTTCATTATTCTCGATTGAGGTTAATCTGATATAATAAAATCTTCCATATTGTATTGAATGAGTTATTTTTGACGGTGTATGTGTTATTTTTATATCATTCATGGTTTGTGGTTAAAGTATTCACATTTCGTATGCTAGTTTTAATACGAATGTTTATGTTATGTTTCAAACTTTTCATATGAGGAAGGAATTGGACATAGTAAGTGACGGGTGGAGCCCGCTATAGCTCCTTGATGTGTCGGTAGATCTCATGAGACAAACTAGTGTTTTGGAATAAGGCCTTGACAAAATCTTATTTGTAGACTTGGCCCGAGGCCTTGACTGTGTTGTTATGATAGTATGGAATTATGAATTCCATCATTATGAATGTGGTTATTGATATTGCATGTGGTTGTTAGACTAGTAGAATAACCATGTGAATAAGTAAATGGAATTATTTCATTTTATCTTTGCCATATTATAATGAAGTTCAAGTTTAAAAGGATTTTGTTTTAGTTATAAATTGCCTTAAATGTTTATGATTATTTATGAAAGTTTCCTCTATATTCTTATCTTTACTGAGCATTTGAGCTCACCCCTTTTAATGTTTTATTTTTCCTAGGATGTGAAGAAGTAATTTATGAATGACCTTCATGGATAATATGAGGGGATATGAAGACAAGATGTTGTTGTGGTTTTTTTTACTTTATGATGTAATGTAAGACTTATGAATATATCTAGTGTTTCCAAGACTGCTAAACTAATCGGTCTTTCGAGACTTGAACTTTTGTGATCATGCCAATGTTATGTAATAATGCACCGACTCTGGGTAACTGGGGTCAGGGCGTTACGTTAACCAGCTTTAGAGTTAGAATTGATAGGAAATAATTTGTAAAAATTAAAGGGTTCGCTTATTCAACCCTCACCCTTATAGTGATCTTATACTTATCAAGGCTCTACAAGTTGTATCAGTGTGAAGGTCAACTTTGAATGATGGAATATATATATTAGGACATATTACACAAATTCAGTAAATAGTAGGGTTGTTCACATTTTCAAGGGAGATAATTCTCATAGATAGAGAAATTGGATGACATTGTATCTCTAATCACAATTTGTAAAGTGAGAGATGCAGTTACAGTGGGATTTCCACACAGAAATGAAAATTTTCTAACGAATTTTCTAAAGAATATGAACATGTAGATGTATGGAAAGGCTCAAATTTAAATCCCTATAGATTTATCAAAAAATTTATACCATAATGTCATGGTTCTACAAGACACTAAGGAGATCTATTATAAAATAATAAGATGTTACGAATTCAAACATAATATCAATGAAGAAAAGTTGAAAATATGTATATGATGATTTAAATATATAAAAATGGGTAATGATGAATGGTTTTTTTAATTAAACAACAAGATTAAATGGAATTGTATATATCATTAGATGTTTTGGAAAAAATATAGATGAATCAACCATTGTGGAAAATTTGATGAGAAATATTCTAGATAGATTTAATCTAAAGTTTTATTATCTTAGAGACCAAGAATATTTATCATTTTATGCTATTTATAATATTTCTATAAGATATGAAATGATAAAAGTTACAAAATTCAATAATATGGAATGATATGATATGGAATTTGAATCATTGATCAAAGGTAAATCATGATTCAAAGAAGAACCAAAATCTTGTTATTGTAATGAAGTGGAGTATAATTGTGACTTCATTCAAATGTTATCTTTATTTATATAAATTTTTAAAATGGTAATATACAATGTAAATGGAAAGAAATCACTCAAATGCATGAATTTCCACAATAGTGTTCATTGTACCAAAAAACATTCAATAAGTAGTGGTTGCTTATATAGACTCAAATTAATATGATAAGAAGCCTCAAAAATGAAGTGGAAAAATCAAAAGAGGTGGTTTTCCCTTAGTAATAATCTCACTATGAGTAAATAAATGGATGAATTTTCTTTAATAAATAGTAATTCAAAAGATAAAATATATTCAAATAATTATCTATGTCTAATGGAAAATTCCAAGAAATATAGAGATTCAATTATAAGTGATAATGGTGATGAGAGAACTAAATTAGAATTCATGTTAAAATAATATATGGAATCTAATCTAGTTGAAAATATACAATTCAAGAAGGTGAGAAAAAAATGAAGAAATAAATTGATAAAATCAATTTCTAGAATAGGTATCATGTTTAAAAAGATGATAAAATATAAATGGTTTAAGATAATATAAGATGAATATAGATAATTTATAAGGAAACATAAAATATTGTTGAAAAATGATCAATATGGAAGAGTAAATAATTATTGAAGAAAACAATTGATGGATGTTATTTGAATTTGTAAAGATAGTGAATGATCTAGGTGAAAATCTTACTAATGGTGAGGAATAATTATCTAAGACATAATAAATGTGTCTTTAATATCTATATGATTTATAAAAGATGAAAGGGGGGTTTACTAGAGTCATTTAACTCAAATGGTAATCAATATAATCAAATAAGAAGAAGTGTCACAAAGATAGATTCTTTCTACTCCTAATAACTATTAATGTATTTCATTCATCTCTAAAATTGCTAGTATTGAGATGAAAGACTGAAAAATCAAGAGAATTGATTAAATAATATTAAATATTCTATAAAGTGAGAGTGGATTAATATGATGAGAAGGTTTCCTCCCTATAAAAACACCTATATTATATGCAATTAAATAAAAAAATCATTATAAATAACTAAAATTAATATGAATATTCAAATTTTAGATACTACCTTGGTTGTTATGGGGTTTTTAGACATAATTATTATAAATAATTTTATAACATGTCAATACCAAGAAGTATTCATGAATAAATGGGGATTTTATTTCGAAGATGAGAAATAATTATCAGAAAGAGAAGAAAGAGATAAATAAATCATCTAAACTGACAATAAAGAACAAATATGTGTTCTTGAATGAATTTTGTGGATGATTTTTTCAAGATCAAATTTTTTGGAAAGGAAAATATATCTTACATTGTTAGAATACTCATAATTTAAATGAAAATAGTATTTATTTAGTTATGAATGCTATAACCACTAGTTAATTGTGTTTGAAAATACAACTTATAGAGAAATGACATATTCTCTTCATGTCAAAAAGAAATAATTTAGTTATAGATAAAGAAGTCAAAGATGATTAGAGGGAATATACAAATGATTACATGAAAATTACAAGTGAAAAAACTAATAATTACACAAAACTATTCCTGATAAACCTACCATCATAAGAATAAAACATACGAAATATGTGGAATGTTTTGAGAAATGCATCTATTACTTAAAAGGAAAATACATCCACATCTGATGTAATATCTAGTGAGTATAGTTCAAATACACATTCCATGTAATCTAAAAATAATATATCTACATTTTGGGTGACTCTATGACTAAATGTTTCTTTTGGAAACATTTTAGGTCCCTCCATATTCCCTTACTCTTTGTATGAACCAACATGTTGGAAAATGTACCAGAAGAGTCATTCATTAGGGAGAAATCTTATATTTATTATGATGAATGATGTTTATCCCTTAATTGAAGAAGAATTGAGGTTGACGTATGATCATAAAACATTAACATCTTTCTTTATTATGTCAAACTAATTATCTTGGGGCAGTAATTGATAATGAGAATGATGAGATACATAAAGATGCATATTTTATTCACATGTATTTTTTTTAATTGTATGATAAGTTGTGTGAAACATATCAATAGACAAAAATGATTATACAAACCCGAAAATGAATAAGTTTAAGGATATTGAGTATCGTATAACAGGTAAAGGTTCATTAGGGACATGTTTGATTCTTTGGTAACACTAATCTTGTTTTCTACATCGATTTAGACCATATAGACATATAGTTGACTTACTAAAATCTCATTTCATTATGAAATAATGTGGTTCCATTACATAAAAATAATTAAGTATTTATCATATAAATAAATAGTAATAATTTTAGATGATAATCCCTCTAAAATAATTTTCATTGTATATTCAATAACAGATGTAAAAGAAACATTTACCCCATGTTGACATTAATGAGGATGGATGATGACAACAAAATAAAAAGGCAGATGTTATTGATCCCATGATTCGGTTTCTATCAATGGGTCAATATTTGAGGTTATTATTATTAGAGAATTGTTATGGATTCATTTAATGGCATTATATTTCAATCATGAAATATTATTCATTATCAATAGTTGTAATTGGTGAAACCCTCTTAATTTTCAAGATATGATTCAACAAGGATGTTACATTTTTCATAAAAATGTTCGTAAGAAAAATAAGGACATGCGAAATAAGATTTATGTCACCTGAAAATTTTCAGGACATATTAGTTTAATTAATTATATTAATATGTTTTTTATATATTATTAGTATTTGGGCTTACAAAAAAATGTGGCCAACCACCATATCCTGGAACCAACTCAACCCCACATTTTTTGAGAATGTCCTCAACCGTGAAGGGGAATCAGTTCACAAAACCTATATGGAGGAATATGTGTGATTTTTCCTACATGAAGCCTCCTAGGATGTGCATGTAATCACATAGTTGTGGATTTATTGGTTTTTCAGGTAGGACAACACATAGGAGATCAAACTGTATGAAGTATGTGTGCATGAGTTTTGTGGGTTCTAAACCACACTATCATATCGAACTTGTTATGGTATTAATTGATATTTTAAGCACTCTTAAGCTCATATCTACATCAATTTGGGATATAAGAAGCAATTTACTATTCACCTGTCATGTAAATGATACATATATAATCTTTAACATATAATAGAATCAATTCTTGATGTTCAATATTATGGGATGTTTTCTTGTTCCTATAGCCTCACCGAGGGATATTTATCATTAGTGTTCTAGGATGAAAATCCTATTATCAATACTGAGGTTTTAATGATAGTTTTGGGTCCATTGATACACGATGATGAGACAAAGTACCTTTATCCATATATTCTTTTCATTTTATGCCTTTGTGAGTTTAAGTAACATGTCACTGTTGAATGTAAATGGAGTTATGGGAGAAAGTATGAGCATCTGATAAACATGGATTATTGAAATATTTAAATAATAATGTGATCATCACCATGTTCATGTGAGAGGATCCTTCATGAACATGAAATAAATTTTGACATAAGAATATTTGAAAACCCTATGTGATAATTATCCTTTATCTAAATTTTTAGGGTTTAAATTTTATCCTTGATACATATTTTTTGTAGAGATTCTATGTGGAATTATTCTTAGAGATAATGGGGTGGAACTCAAGTATATAAATAATGACAGGTCCAAGAGATACGATTCATATAATTTTATAAAGAACTCATTTTTGTAAATTAAAACTGAGCATTATGATACACTATTTCAGGAAGAAGATCCATACTCATAGTTTTCAAAAATCTTATGAGACACATTAGGCCTTTAACTTAGGTTTAACATGCTCAAATAGATACAAAAAATCCATTTCCATGAATAAAATCATGAATAACAATAACCTTATCTGTAACCTCACTACATTGCAAGAAGAACATTAAGAACACGCATGGTTTACATGAAGGTGGTATATACACTCATGAGTGAACATCTACCCATAGGAAATAGGACATTGATCTTAAAGAGTCACTTATGTGAAGGTGAATAAAGGTTATAAATAGAAGATATTAGATAAATTAATTAAAAAAATTGATTAATATTGAACCATTTTTTTCAAGTGATCATAAAATATATGCTTAGTCATTTTGATACCCAAAAATCAATAATAAGAATAAATAAATAAAACAAGTAATATTGTGTGATATAGTTTCTTATAATAGATACTTTAAATTCTTTAATTATGTGGATTCTACAAACTATATACATCAATAAAAAAATACATGTGAGTCTGAGACTTGATCTATTAGAAGAAATAATTATGGTCAGAGTATATGTTTCACTAAGGAAATAGATTAGAAATATTGGATTAGAACTAATTGAGAAAAAATAGAATTTATGAAAAGGTACTTGAATTGTAAATGATAATGTGTTTCCAAAAATCTCATTCAGAAGTATCATCAAAAGGACTATTCTACACTAGGTCAGTCCATCTATGATGGATGGCTATATATTAGGGGTATAACCCGTAAATAAAATTTTTTGATAGGAAGATTAACCAGCAATTGGACAATAAGGTGTAGTTGGGTGGTATAACCAACTACTAAAGTTATATTAGAGATGGGGGATATAACCAGCTTGTAATTGGAGAAATAACCATTTTATATTTATAATCAACTTATGATGTAGTGGATAATCCTTGTTGGGTGTAATAACCAATATGGAATGTGGTAGGTCTTTGATTGGAAACATGTAATTCCTTATGTCACATGCCTTTAATTTACAAAAATATTTAGGGTGAGTCTGAGAGGCATAAGAAGATTAGAATGAGGTTTCCACCGGATAAAGAAATTAAATTGAAGATACTTTTTTAAAAAAAATGGAATTACTAATTCACTTATCCCCCTCTTAGTGATAACATGCTAAATTGGGAACTACAGTATTCACTTATAAAAGTAATCATTGGAAGGTATAAGAAGTAAAAAAATAGTAATTTTGTTTAAACACTATTTTGTAAAATACTCTTATTGGTGTTAAAAATAATAAAAGAAATGAAATACATGAAAACATTATAATATATAAAATATGTTAAGTATGGGATAAAAAGAAAATAAATTCTTTTATATAGTATTTTTAACAAAATTTTGTCCCTTAGGGAATAAATGCACTATATATTATAACTATCTCCCCAAATTTCTTATTTATTAAGTCTCGTATCCTATCCCAGTTTTCATGAACTAGGATAGAACTCCATGCAACTTCAAACATAAATCACCATATTCCTAAAGATCACAACATGTCTTGAGGAACTAAGAGATTCATTAGTGAGACTATACCATTGAAATCAATAAAATACAATTGTAATAAAAAAATAAAATCCAATAATAAACAATACCAAAACATTAAAATGGAATTAAAGTAGAAATATAACCATAAAATATAACACACATAATTTCTAAAAGAAGAAACCCATGCTAAATTATATGGATACAAAATAAAAATCATACAAATTGGGTTTACCTTTTATATATTAGCATAAAATATATAAATAAATAAATGTAGTAAATTAATTCACTACATGGTCCTTATACATTCCTTGAATCAATCTCTCATCCATACGAGACTAACCTAGATTCATCTCATCCCATAAGAATGTTCCCTAAACATATGATCGTCATTAAGGTATTCACATCCTTAAATTACCATATATAGAGTATAAGTTAAAAAACATTGGAAATATAAAATAGGGAACCTAAAATATATCCAAAATACCTTTTTTTTGTGAATGAACCCACAAGTTTACTCACCATGTGTTAACCAGGCCAAAATAATGTTTGACCTTGCCTAATAATTCTAATATGGGTAAAGTATTGTATCCTTCGAGGCTACCCATTTAAAAAAGCATAAAATATAAATCATAGATGTATAAAAACATAACTAGAAACTATAAAAAGTTTCTGTAGATCATGGGTGGGTTATAACATAGCTATCTTTACCATAAATGGACAACACCTTGGGTACCATGATAATTTTTCCCAGGGACTTATCATTTAACATTTCCCTTGAGGGATAATCATAACACAAAAATATTGAAATATCTGATTATTTAGGGATGTTAAAACCCCTCTTAAGTATATATATATATATTACCATAGGAGTTTCCTTATATATTCAATACTTCATGATAAATTTATAATGTTTCATTATTTTTTTTTATTTTTTAAATAATTCAAATCATGTTAAATGAATTTGATTTTTTGGTGATATTGAATCAAAATATGAAATTGAATGTGATTAAATGTTAAAAGGACAATGATATTTAGTAAAAAGAACAAAACATATAACCTTTCATAGAACCATGGGAGTATTTTTTATATGTTTCTCATAATTAATGAAATATATATGAATCGTTAACCATTCCACCAGTCCTATATTATTACTATAAGGAACCTAAAAATTATAATCTCATATTAATTTCGATTAAGATCTACATGACCCAATTTTTACTCCATTGAGTGATTTAGTTATGAGTATGTATGCCCTTGTTTTTATCCATCTATCTATTCATGTTCTCTTTGTAGAACTAAATTTTGATCAAATTCTATAACATCTCATATTTTTATACAATGTTAAGAACCTTAAAATGTTTATTGGGAGGTAAATCATTTCTGTAGCTCATTGTGATACTGATTTATTATTATATAGGTTGAAGAGTGTATTTTTTCCAAATAAAGATTCTTATTTTAGAAAATATTTATCTTTTTTACGATTCTCTTAATTTATCATATATATAAGAAATTATGATTAGTCTTAAATTAATTCTAGTTAATATTTTTATATAAATTTTTATCCTACATTTCCTTTGAAATTTCTTATTTAATATTAAGATAATGTAATACTCATTCAATTAATATAATAAATTATAAACCATATATAGATCTACATTTATATTTGGTACTCATATATATATATAATTATAATTTATTAACGTATACAATATCCATAAAAATATATATTGTTACATGAACTTTAGAAGTTTTTCACAACTCTTACACAGTTTCTCTAATTGGTGTTCATTCACCTATATATCATCTTAATATTTCTAATTAAAGAATTTCCATGTAAAATAAATATTAAATATGAATTTACATTATAGAATCATAGTTTTAGAATTTATATAATGATCTTAAATATTCTTGAATTCTATATATGTAATAAATTTATAATTAATATATAATTAGTTGAGGCATAACTTATGAAATATGGAAGAATAATATTGAAAATATGATTTTTTTTCAAACCCTGTCACTTATTACTTTTCATTAAATATAAAATATAGGAAAAATAATCAATTAAAAATTATTACCATTCCATTTTCAACAATAAAATTATATGAAGAGAAAAATAACCAACTCACTCATTAGTGAAGTTTATCATGAAAATATTATAACTCATTGTTTTCTCCCACATTCCACCCATTATGTTTTCATCCTTTTATTATTTCCCATTCACATCGGTTACCTACCTAATAGAGAAATTTTCCAACATTACTAATGGGATAGTTTATAAGGATTTTTTTAACATTACTAGATTTTATATATTCTACTGTAGTGTTTACATGATTTTATATTTTCTATGGCATGAGATAAATTTTACTAATCCTGAATAATTTAAAAAGGATTTCCTCGGGATCAATGTTGTACAGGAAATAATAATGAAGAATTTTAAAGAAAAATTTAGAGGCTAATTACATCAGAACAATACATGATATAGTTTCATTAATTATGAGGGTTCTTACACATCTCTTTCTAAGTGCATCACCAACTTCTACGTTATCCCTTGTTATTTTTTAATTCATAATACATACAATGAAAAAATTAATATTCTTCCTCTAATAATAATTTTCAAGAATATTATTATATCTATTATTTTTTTATTTCATTTTTTATAAAAAATCACATTATATTTTTTTAGAGAGTCAGTGGTTAATAATAATTATAATGAAATTGAGTCTTGTGACTACACTACCCATAACTAATGAAATATCTTCCCACTCTGATCCTGATACAATGATATTAATCTCATGAGATACCATAAACACCCCTTATTCCCTGATATATAGAAAAATATATCACATAATACACTATGAAAAGGGTAGGTAGATATGAATTGGAATCCACTACATAATATGCAATTCTGATTCACTAAGGGTATAAGGGGGAAATGTAATGGTGTGCTTTAATTGATTTACATGGGATTTAAAAGTAATGATGGGCATAAAATCAATTTGAGAACATGAATCATATAAATTCTAACTAAAATCAAGGAATTTTGTTCATTCCAATATGTATGAAAGCTATAAAAATAGAGGCTATACGGAAGATATTTTCAAATAAGTTCTGAATTCCTATCAAGAGGAGAATTAAAATTTTAGACAATTGGATAATAGAATATCCATTCATATTTAATTTTAACATAAAAATTGAGTCTATATAGAAAAAATGTTAAACCATATCAAACATTGTATAAATTAATGATTTTAGAATCATCTAACTTCTCCTAAGTGGCAAGGCATAATCCCATAGATGTGTTCCATAGAGATCAATTTTTTATAATTTTAAAATATTAAAATTTATTAAAATTGTAAAACAAAAACAAATAATAAAATATGAAGTTACATGTTTTCACTAAAAAATATTTTTATAAAACTATCCTCATTATATTTAGGATGTGTTCTCAAACTATAAGGGTGGTAATAAAACATTTAGGTCGTATAAATTCACCCTTCTAGTTATATGATAGTGAATGCTTTTGTGAACCCATTGTCTACTTCCTTCAAAAACATATAATAAGAATAATTATTGATTAATTATTATTTTTTTGAACCAAAATTATATGAAATAGAAATTGAGGAAAATATTAGGTCATCCCCTAACAGGTGTTGTATTATTCCTATATACATCCAAACAATGGAAACATGTTATCTCTATTTTAAAGATGGATTTATTTGATTTAGAATAAACCATCTACACTCTAAACTATAGTTCATTATGTGTACTAGACCATTATATAAATCCACGCCCTTGATAAATGAATATTTTCCCAATTTAATTAAGTATATTTAATATTTTAGTAGTGATATATTTTATTGGGAAAACCCTATTATTTTTAAAATAAAATTATTTTCCAATAAGGTTGGTATGTGAATCATAAGAACTGGATCATCAATTTTCTCATGATACATCCATTCTTTTGTTCATTCAGATCTAGGGAATATTCTTCTAGTGTAGTAATGATTAATACCATATGATATTAAAATTTTTCATTAATTTTTTCTTCATTATCATTTTTGAAAAGATTCATGGGTGTTTAATCAATAATATCAATATAAATGTAGTTAATGACTTATTTAATTTCAATAAAAGTTCATAAATTAAAATTCAATATGAATTACCCTTCAATATTATAAAATTATAGTAACATCCCATTTTTCTAATCCATAGGGAACTTCTTATTAATTCCCTCTATAGTGTTAATAATCATTGATTAAAAAATTACCATATCCTTCATGGGGGATTAATCTTCCTTATAAATAACCAAAATAAAATAACCAATAGTTGGTTTATACTTTATTATATGGAATAGATACAATGGGTCTAATCCCAAAGGTCTGGTCTGTTATCTAGCCTTAAAGAACCAGATACATACACGATTCCAACATTACATTTGAAATATAAAATAAATTAAATTAAAATATTTTTACATCTTGGTAATTATTTAGAATATCCTTATTCATATCTTGGGTACAATAAAACAAATAATGTGTTAGATTAATTCTAATAAGAGTTATATTCAAATAAATCTATCATGAATCAATAAGGTATAATCAATATATAAAGGTTAATTTATGGAAAAAAAATCTATGTAATAAATCACTTGAATATGGAATTAATCCATAGTCAATGTCAATATAGTAAGAATATGGACAATAAAAACTAAATTCTCAATAAATAAAATGATTTTTATTGGAAATAAAGATTCTAGATATCATGATATCAATAAAGTCAAATCCATGTTCGAAGAAAGTTTAATCGAAGGGTAGCTATATACTAGGATCCCATTTAATGTATGAATATTTCTCTATCTAAGGTGACATGTCGATGCATTGAGGGGATATATAATTCTAGTCCCCACTAATCACAATATGTCCAATTCATTCAGTATATGTTAAATTCTTGATTTAATTCATGAACAACATGTATTATCAATAAATTTACATATTGGTTAAAGATTAACAGGAATTGAATCATAAATAACCATGAAAAAATATTTATTCATGTTAAATAAATCAATATGGAAATTTATAAACCCCATAATAGAAAATATTTTTATATTATAAAATATTCCTCAATGGAGTGATAGTAGAGTCGAAATTCCTTAAAAAGATCATACCTTTAAAGTGATAATTGGTCAATTAATTGACTATGTGGATAAAAAATAAATATAAATAAAACAATTATAAATTAAATATAAAATAATCAAAATTACTTAAAAAAATAACCCTTTGGCATCAAATACTTTGAATAAGTAATGTAACCCAATTAAAATATATCGAGCTACAAAACCCCTAACAATATGGTAAATTAAAAGTAAAATTCCTTTGTATCAAATAATTGGAATTTAAAATTAAAATAAAATTATGTATTATGAATTAATAATAGGACATGAAAAGGGGTATGATATACACTATATAATATATATGTGGTGAAAAATATTAAACATTACATCAATAAAAGGAAAATTAAGACCAAAATCCCTTACCATAGGTCTGACTTGTCACATACATTCTCTATCAACCAAAATAATTATTTTATTTTAATTATTAACTTTATTAATATCTTCTTTAAGTTTTATTATGTTTTAAATTTTTTTAACTATTTTTTAATCCACTACACAATCAATTTTTTCACGTTAGTTATTTTGTTGATATTCAACTCATGTATCAAAAATGACATCGGTAGGTAGATTATAGTCAATGATATCATTATTTCATCTTCTATAGAATAATAATCATGAAATAATTCTTATTTTAATATAAAATTATACTTTTAAAAATAATCAATAAATACGGTTATGAAATATGAACTATGTTACGATCATGGTGTTGTTAGGTCGTACATATTCATCAGTAATGTTTTCCAATTTTAAAAAATGATGATTAAATGAAGGTAATTATTATTTTATCATTACCATATAATAATTATATAAAAATTATTACTTTAAATATAAATATATATAGTAGATGTGTGATTGAGTTTTTAAAAATTAATCATTATGCTTCATGGAGGTGGTAGTCCACACATACCCAAGAACGATGATATCAATTTTTAATAAATGGGTTCAAAAGAATATATAATTTATATTAATTTAATAGAATGATGAATGTGTCCTAAATATCAAATGTGTGTGTGTGTGTGTTAAATATATTATTATAACCATCCATTAGTGGCTATGATGGAAAATCAACTACATTGGTTCTTCAGATATCACTCCACAATATACAAGAATGATATATGTATTTCCCATTTGATAGAATATGAAATGGATGTAAGTATTTCAAATAACATAATAACATATAATTATATTTTATATAATAATTTCATTTTATTTTCCAATTTGAATATGATTTTAAGGAGGTGGAAGGACAAATAAAACAAAAATGATTGGTTTAGAACAACGTTTCTTCTTGGACAACCTATTTAGGATTATACATAAGGCCTTCCATGATTGGATTTCTGATCAATACTAGGTATTTAAGATGTTGGGAGAGGGTAAATAAGTATGGTAATTTAGTAAGTATTATCTGAACAATTTTTTTTCAAAAGTTAATAAAAGAGGTGAGGAGGGCCTTTTATAAGTGAGGGGAGGGGAACTTTTAGAAATTACTAATGTATTAAATTAATTTAAAATATTTTTTGTATTAAAATGGATTAAAAATTATATAATTATAATAAAATATTTTAATATATTATAATCCTATGTTCCAATAAAATTTGGACATGTATTGGTTATTTTTTACCCTTGTCATCTATTTTTATCCCCCGTTAACCCATTTGAAAATTACCACAATATTAATGTTTTCTACCATTAAGGGGTCAATAAAGTTACAATAAAATTACAAATGAACCATAAATGGATAATAAATAACAGTTTAAACCATATAAAGAGAAGATCATAGATGCATTGTTTAATTATTTATTGAATATAAAAACATTGCCTACATGTGATCATCAAATACTCGAATAGTCATTATGATACCCAAAAATAAATAAAGAGAAGCATATAAAAAAATTAACAAATGAATATTTTTTGATATAGTTATGGATAATATGTAATTTAATTTGATACATGAAGTGGCTTCACAAAATTGCATGCATAAATAGAATAGATATATATGAGGATGAGCCTTCATTAATTAGAAGAATAAATTCCATCAATAGAAAATGTCTCACTGAGGAAACACATCAAACACATAGGATTAAAACTAATTTAAAAAAATTGTATCTATGAAAATGTAAAATAATTTTAAATTAGAATGTGTGATCACAAAATCTCATAGTGAAGTATCATTGAAAGGACTATTCTACACCGGGTCATTCCATAAAAGATAGATGGATATCGGTGGGGGTGTAACCAGTTTATGGAAGATTGTGATAGGAGGTATAACTAATTATAAGAGAAGGAGGTGTAGTTTGGAGGTATTACTAACTAATTAAGGTAGATTGGATATAGGGGATATAAGAATCTTGTAATTGGGGTTATAACCAATTACTAGTTATAACCACCTTGTCATACAGTGGAGAAGCCTTATTGGGGTGAATAACCAATATGAAAAGTGGTAAGAATTTTTTAGAATAATATAAATCTTTATCTTATATGCCTTTAATTTATAGTAATATTTTGGGTGAGTGAGAGAGATTCAAGAACAGTAGACCGAGGCTTTAATTAGATATAATGGTTGCATTGAAAATAATTTTTTTTTCAAAATAAATGGTATAAATGATTCATCCATTCCCCTCCTAGTGATATCAAACTAATTTGGTCACTTCAATAATCACATGTAAAAGTAGTAGTGGTATAGAATAAGAAGTAAAAAAAGTTAATTATTTAAAAAATATTTTATAAAATACCCAAATGGGTGAATGATAAAATCAATGAAATTAAATTCAGGATGACATTAGAGCATATTGAATATGTGAAATAGTGTTTAAGAGGAAAATAAAAACATTTATGTGAAATTATTCCATTAATGTAGTGTATAATGTAATTAGTGAACTGTTTCATATAATAATCTTCAAAAGTATATTATTTATTATTGTTTTAAAATCATACACTTGTTTTCATAGAAAAGGATAGAATTTCATGTGACCTCAGGTGCATCTCACCAAATGATACGGGATATCAGTAAGTGGTAATGCTCTAAGAGAGTCATAAGTGAGATTGCAACCTTGATATCAGAGACAACAAATAGTAATAAGAAATAAAATACATTACTAAATCATACCAAATATTAAGGTTGAATTATAGTTGAAATATTACTATGAAATATAACAAATATTATTTATAAAAGAATAATGTAATGATAAATTATATGCATAAAAAATATGAATCATTAAAATTGTTTTAATTTCTTACATGTTATAATAAAAGATAAAAATAAATATATAAAGTAAATTAAATCATTTTTTGGTCCTTATCCTTCTCTTGAATCCATCTCCCATTCTTACTAAAATACCCGAGCTCTATCTCATTCCATTAGGACATTTTCTTAACATATGAATCATTATTTAGAAATAAAAATCCTCTGATTCCCATCATTAGAGTATAAGTGAAAAACCTAGTAAGAAATATATAACATGGAACTTAAAATATACCAAAATACCAATGTGTTTGTTCATTAATATAGAAGTTGAGTCATTGTGTGTTAATCGAACCACTATAATGCTTGAGCATGCCTACTTTTGCTAATATAGGTATTGTACCATAGCCTCTGATACAATCCATTAATAAAAGGATAATATATAAATCATATAACTATAATAACACAACTAGATTCCTCAAAAAAAATCTATATCATGGGAGAGGTATAAGCTAGATATCTCCCCTATAAATGAACTATATCATGGGTTCCATGATAATTGTTTTATTGGGGCCTTATCATTTAATATTTTCCTCCATGGATAATCATCACCCATATAAAATTGAAACTTATTATTATATAGTGTTTTTAAAATACCTATTAATTATATCTAGGTACTTGACCATAGGTTTTTCCTCATAAATTTAAGACGTTATGATCAATATATATTCTTTTAATAGACTATTTTTTTAATGAATTGAAATCATTTAAAATGATTTTTTATTTCTGTGATATTGAATTCTATGATGAAAATTAATTAGAATAAATGTTAAAATAACTATGATAGTATCAGGGAATAAAAACACTTATAACCTATCATAGTACCATTGGTGTTTTTTTCTCTTTTTTACCACTAATACAATAGATCAATATAGTTAAACAATCCAAGTCTCCAATTTTATTCATGTAAGAACCCAAAAAATTATAATTTCATGATCATTTTCCTTTGTTTAATCATTAGTATAGTGGTAGTATACATTCCATTATCATGCATATGAACTATTGACTTAGCCATACATCTAGATGAATGATATTAGTAGTCCAACAATACATTATATGGAATTTCACAATAACTCCCCACTATACTACCTAAATCCATTAGGTAAAGAATACTACTATGAAGGGATACTTTGATCATTTATAATTAATAAAAAGTAATGATATATAATAAATAAATTGGGAGCATTAGCACCCCCAACAACTTCAACTACAATTCATCACACCTCAAAATGATTTAATAATGAAATTTTAGAATCACGCTAAAAATTTGTAAGAGAAATAACTATATCCCATCCCTCTAAAAAATAAAAAAAAATTAACACTATAAATATGCAGATAATAATTCATAGGGGGATAGAAAAATTAATATAGAATATATGATTATGAAAAACTAAAAAACAGGTAATCCAAATATTAATAATTATTATTACCTTAGGGTTTCTATAGTATTTAATAACTCCAAAATCACCCTTGGGTATATGTGAATAAAAAATTAACCAAAATAATTCTTCTTCCATATCTTGTATTAAGATATAAATGACCAAGTTATTACTCCATTGCATAATTTAGTTATACAGGTATGTATTCTCTTGTTTTTCTCTATTTTGATATATATTTTTTCTATACAGAATATTTTTTAACAATTTATAATGCATATCCTTTTTTATAAAATTTTAAAACCCTGACTCAAAGTATTTTAAAGGTAAATCATGTATGGATCTCATTGTGATACTAATTTATTCTTATTTAGGTCTTAGAGATTGTTTTTTACAAATAAATATTTATACATGATAAATTATTTATCTTTTGTATGATTCTTTTAATCTTACATGTCCATAATCTATTTACAATTAATCTTAAATTACTTATCGTTAATATATTTTATATAAATTTGGATACTATATTTCATTTTAAATTTTCTATTTAATATTTAGATAATGGAAAAGTATTTGAATTCATATAATACTATATAAACCATATATGGATATACATCTATATGGGTTACTCACATCTCTATATGAAAAACTATCATTTTATATTATATAACAAGTTTAAAAAACTATATAGTATCACATGACCTTTGTAAGTTTGTTACAACTCTTAAATAGTTTCCCTAAATTATATTAGTTCACTTGTGTATCATCATAAAACATATAATTAAATTATTCCCATGGAATTTAAATATAATTTAAAATAATGAATCTAAATTTTAGGATTTATATTAAGCTCTAAAGTATTCTGAAATTCTAAATACGTAGTAAATTTACAATTAATAGGTAATTATTTAAGATATAAATAATGAATCCCTGAAGAATAATATTGAAAATATGATTCCATTTCAAATCTATACACTTGTTTCTTTTTAGTATATAGTAAATACGTGATGATGAATTCATGAAAAAAAATTCACCTTCAATTTTCATCTATAAAATTCAATAAAGAGATAAATAACTAAATCAATCATCAATATTGTTTTTCATGAAGCTCTTATGAATCATCTTTTTGGACCACTATTCCTTAATATTTTTCAGTATTTTATTCTTTCACATTCACATTGGTTACCAATGTGATTTTTAAATTTTTACACTTCACTCAAGGGATAGTTTAAAAGTATTTTTATTAACATTAAAAGATTTTAAATATTCCTCAATATTTATTAAGAGATTTTATATTTTATAATAAAAGAGATAAATTGTACTAATCATGAATAATTTATAAAGTTTGTTCTAGGGATAAATGTTTTATTGTCAATAATCATGAAAACGTCAAAAAATTTGAGGAGGCTTCTTGATTTAGAACAATTCTTGATACAGTTTCATTATCTATGATCACACTCACTCATATCTTTCCAAGCGCATCACCCACTTCTACATGTTCCATCATTCTTATTAAATTCATAACACATAAAATGGATAATAATGTTATGTTATTCCAATAATCATTATTTTCACTCATATTTTTATATCTTTTATTGATTTATTATTCTTTTATATAAAAAATTACATTATTTAAATATTTTTTAGAGAGTTAGTGGGTGACAATAATTATAAAGAAATAGATTCTTTTGAATTCATTACCAATGAATAATGAAAGATCTTCCCACTCTCTTCCTTAGGAAATGATATTAATCCCAAGAGATACCATGAACACAACTCATTTTCCAATACATAGAAATAAATATCATAAAATACATTGTGATATGGGTACATAGAGTTAAATTGGAATATATTTCATCTTACATTATATTTAGTTCAGATTTTCCATGGATATAATGGGGAGAATGTATTAGTGTCCTTTAATTTATTTATAAATGATTTAAAATTAATGATGGATATAAATATAACTATAACACTTGAATACTTTAAATTATCACTAGAATGAATGAATGTTTTATATTCCACTATTATTGAATTCAATAAAAATATTGGGTATAAGGAAGAAATTATAAAATAGGTTCTGAATTTTCATTGAGATGGGAATTTTTTTTTCACAATTTTTTCACCAAATAAAAATTCATATTTCATTTACACACAAATTTTATAGTCTATAGAAAAATAATGATAAATCATTTCTCTATTCATATAAATTAAGGACTTTAAAATAATTTAAATTCTCAAAAGTGGAAGGGTATAATCCTTGGATCGGTTCCCTGGAGATCCAAATTTTTACTATTTTAAAATTTTATAATACATGAAAATTTTCAAATAAAAAAACCAAGAAAATATGAAGATACAACGTCCCACTTCCCCATGTGTTTCTAAAACAATTCAGATTATGTCCAGTATGTATGATAAAACTATAAGAGTAGTAATAAAACATTTATGTTGGATAAATTATACAATTTAGTAATTTGATTTTGATAGATTTTTTGAAACCCATGTCTGTTTTATTCTATAACATATAAGAAGAATAAAAATTGAATAATTAATTTTTTCAAAATAAAATAATATGAAGGAAAAATTGAGAAAAATATACATTCATCTCCCAAGATGTGTTGAATTTTTCTTATCTACATCCAAAAAGTGGTGACTTGTTGGTATCCATTTTGTATATGGATTGGGTTGCTTTAGAAGAAATTGACACACATTGTTGACTCTAATGATTCAAGTGCCATAACCCTTTATTTAGATCCCCCTAATAAAGAAATATATACCCCATCTAATTATGTACATATAACTTAGTAGGGGTGATATATTTTATTAGGACAACCCAACTAAATTTAGAATAAATTTATTTTCCAATGAGGTTGTTATGTAAATCATATAAAGTTGGTCTTAAATTTTCTCATGATACTACTATTATTCATTACATTCAACTGAAATACATTTTATAGTAGTGCAGTAAGATTTAATACCATAAGATATTAAATATTTCCATTAATTTTTTTTCATTATCATCATTGAATATATTAATGGGTGTTAAAAATATAATATAAATATAAGGGTAATCAATGAACAATATAATTTTAGTGAAATTTCATTAATAAGAATTAAATTTTAATTACCCCTCAATATTATCACATTATAGTTATTTTCAATGATAGAATTCCATAGGGAAATCATTATTAATTCCATCTATAACTATTATAAGTAATGGATCAAAAATTACCACCTCATTCATGAGGTTTTCATCTTCTTTATAAAGAACCTAACTCCAGTAACCCATAGTTGGTGTCTAGTTTTTTATATTGGGATATATACAAGGGGTCCAATCCTAAAGGATCGATCCGTTTTTTTGTCTTAAATAACCATATACATACAAAATTCCCATAATACATAGGAAATATAAAATAAATAACATTAAAAGATTCTTTAATATTTTGTATTATTCCGAATATTCATGTTCATATCTTGAGAAAATGTAAACAATTAAAGGGAGAGATCAAATTATTAGTAAGAGTAACATATATTGAAATATATCATGAATCAATAAGGTTTAATCAATTTAGAATGGTTAATTATTGAAAACATATTTTATTTAATAAATTACTTGTGAACAAAATTCATCCTTGGAGAATATTATCATATTAATCACGTTGATAATGAAAACTAAATTCTCTATGAAGGAATTGAATAATATTGTAAATCATGATTTTAGACATTAGTATTTTTATTCCATAAAATCAATGTTACATGATAGTTTATTCAAAGTGTAAGTATACACTGGGAAGCCATTAAATGATATATTTTTAATCTGTCTCACTTCAAGCCTAGTATTCAGGACACTTGTCATTGGGCCTTTGGGCTATGTAATTGGTTTCCCTCTCACCAGTCAAAAATAGAGGTCTCTGCTTTAATAATAAAATGATGTTTCAGCCCCAAACTTTTGAAAAAAATTATTTAATTAATGAAAAATATTTTTTTGACACTTCATAATGGTAAATAGGTTCATAATACGAATTATTTCTCAATAGAGAGGAAGTTGAGGTGAAATCTCTTACAAATATTATACCACTAATATAAAAACTAATCAATGAATTGATTATGTGTAGCAAATATAAATACACATTAAAAAATTGCCAATTTATATAAAATAATAAAAAATTAAATAAAAAATTAATCTTTGAGTATCAAATATATTGAAGAAGTAATATATCCCATTGAAAATACATTGAGTTATGAAACCCCTTGAAAATTGGAAACTTTCAAGCAAAATTCCTTGGTATGAGATAATTGGAATTGAAAAACTAAATAAAATTAACTATTAATGATTGATTATATAGCATGAAAATTGGTATCATATACACAAAATAATAGATTTTAGGTGTATAACATTGAAAAATTCCTTGATTAAAAGAAAATTAACACAAAACTCCCTTAATATTTGTCTGACTTACCATGTACATTATTTATCAACATTAATAAAAATTTATTTTAATTTTTTACTTTAATATGAACCTTTTGACATTTATTATTCATTTTATTTTATATATTACAATTTAATATTCAATTAATCACTCAATTTATTTTATGTCAGACGTTTTGATGATATTCAACTCATATATGAAAAATGACTTTTTTGATGAATATAGTCCAAGAGTTCCTTATTTAATAATTTATAGAATAATTTTAATTTAGTCATTTTCATTTTATAAAAAAGGATAATTTTAAAACAAATAAATAAATACAGATATGAAAAATTAACTAAATTATAATCATTGAGATGGTAGGTCATACGAATGCATGAGTAAGATTTTCGATTTTTCAATGATGATGATGGAAAGAAAGTAAGGGTTATTTTAACATTATTGAATAATAATTGTATAAAAACATATTATTTATTTAAATTAAATTATATATATTATTCTTGTGATGGGTTTGTGAAAAATGAATCATAATTCTTCTTGGAGGTGGTAGTCGACACATACATAAGAACAGTGTTATCATTTTTCATTAATTGGATTCAAAATAATATATAAGTTATATTACATTTATAAAATGATAAATATTTCATGAATATAATATATATATATATATATAGTTTTTTGTGTGTTTTTGTGTGTGTGTTTGTCAAATCAATTATTATAACTATCCATGATAGGTGGTGATTGAAAATTAATTAAATTGGTTTGTGAGGTGGCAGTCTGTCATACATAAAATGATAGATTCATTTTTTGTTTGATCGAAGAGGGGAATGAAGTATTTTATTACACTAATATAATAACAACAATGTATATGTGAGATACTAATTTTATTAAAAAATATCTATTTTAATATGTTTTTAAGGAAGTGGGAAAATAAATTATACCAAAATTTTTGGGTAAGAATGATACTTCATCTTAATATAACCTCTTTTGGATTATACATAAAGACTTCCAAGATTGGATTTCTGATCAATCTATGAAATCTTGGATATGGTGGGGTATTTGAGGAATGTGTTTGAGTACTTATTTTCTAAGATTTTTTTTTTCAAATGTGAAGAAAATATGTGATGAGGTTTTTTTTATAAGTGAAGGTAGAGGCACTTTAAAAATTTATTAAAGTATTAAATTAATATAAATTAGATTAAAAATAAAAATGGATTAAAAAAGATCGGATTAAATATATGATTATAATTTACCAGAATACATCCTTATATAAAAATTTGAAAATTTTGGTGATTTGTTAACTCTTACCTTTTAGTTTTTACCCCCATTAACATTTTTGATAATTTTCAGAGTATTAATGTTTTCTACCATTTAAGGTTCAAAAATGTAACAATAAAATTAAAAATTAACTATAAATGGTTAATGGTTAAAAGTGTCAACCATATAACATTAATTTGGACAAATATATGATTTTTATTATTTTTAAATAATTTAATTGAATATTAATTATTATAAAATATCATTAGTGGCATTTTTGACATTATTTAATTACATTGGAATTAAATTCATTAATAAAGAGGGGGAATTAAAATTTAATCTTTTAAAACATTCATAACATGTCATATTGTTATAGAAAACTCATGGGTAATTTTAATTCAAAAATATTATATCACCTTTAATATTTCTAAATTCATTTTTTTAAATGAATAAATATCCTACCGGTGTTGCATTATAATTTAAAGTAATTATTTCATAACTAGAATTTAAAAATAAGTTAATATGATAATACATATTTTATATTTCAAATGACTATTTATAATCTAATATAGCCTTTTTTTTATATTTATCACAATAATTAAAGAATAATTAAATAATGAAAATGAAAATTTTGTATTTTTATTAAATAAAATAATATAAATTTCAAAATCACATCCAATTGAAAACAGAACTCATATATTAGAATACTGGATTATTATAGATTAAATCATATCAATAAATTAAATTAATTAAAGTGTTAGGGTAATTTTCTAGTCATTATCATATTATTTTTAACCATAATTACTTGGTTTACCCTTACCATGGAGACAATTATTTACTATGGTTTCCATTCATAGTTAAAGAAAATAAAATTAATATATTTTAAAAAATCAACTCATAATTCCAAATGTGTAATTCATTTATTGATATTAAAGTTTTATAAGTAAAAGTAATTAATTTAAAATAAAAACCGAAATTTTAACAAAACATTTTATTTCAAAAATTTATTTTTTTTAAAATATAAAATATAAATATTATTTGAATGTTATGAATAGTATTATTAATAATATAAGAGAACAAATATTAGTATTAAATCATTTTATAAAACTTGTAATATTAAATTCTTGAAACAAAAATACAATTATGATTAAAAAATAGTTCTCCAACATTCAATAGAGAATTAATCTTTTTGTAAAAATAATAAAAATTCACCCTAAGCTAATTTTGATATTTTTATTTCAAAATTATTTTTTTATCAAAAAAATATGTTAAAGTTTTAAAAATAATTAAATTTTTGCTCACAAAAAGTATTAAAACCCATTATTGTTGAAATTGTTTATGAATAAAATGAATTTACTAAACAATTTAGTGTTTATTACATAATAAATCATTAGTAAATTTATATTGGGTATAAAAATCATATATATTTAATAAATTTTTTATTCCAATACATACTCATCAATTCAATACTTAAATTATAATAGTCATATTTAAATAAAAATATGTCATGATACATTTAATATTGTTGTTTCAAGTTATATACTCTATTGAAAAATATTCTTTTAAAATTTCATTATTTTAAATTATTCGCCCATACAATAAATTAAATCCTCAAAATTTGAAGATGTGATCAGTTAAAAATTTTTAAACCCCTTTTCGAAATCCCACATTGTAAAAATAATTAAAAAATCATACTCCAAAAAGAGGAAGATTGAAAATAAAAGAACCTATATAATTTTAAAAAAAATAAAGATTTGAAATTGAATAACATTATTAGGAAGTGAAAATATTGAAATAGAATAGAAAACAAATTCCCATGGACTGATAGAGAGTGATTGATAACATAGTCATAATAATTTTAATGAACACAAAACAGTAAAACTATAATGGGTGAAAAGACCATAGGTTCATCAAAAATGAAGGTAATATGATGAAATAATTACTTCAAGATCATTTTCCTTGAGTTGAAAATATACATTAATATTTAGAGTAAGATAAAAAAGGAAATATACTTACATGACAAATAGAATTTCATTGTTTATTCAATTTCCTCCACAATCTAATATTTTTCTATAAATGATGAGTACTCAAGATGAATATTTTATTTTTAAAGTAGAAAAATCTATTTCTAATATACCAAATAATTCAAATATGAATGAAATGTTACTCGACATATATTTTTAAATTAACCAAAAAAATATTTGATAATTTAAAGATAGTTCACAAAATGAACAAACTTTCTTGTGAATAAATAATATATTAATACCAAAAATGAAATAGTAATACCCAATGTTCATAATAAATCATTCTATAAATAATTATCCATAAAATTAAAAAAAATATTTTAGAATATGACTACCACCCAAATATTATAATGAATTGATCACATATGATATAATTTACATTTTTCAGAAATCAACAACAGTTACTCAAAAATTCATATACCAAAAATTATATATTATTTAATAATATAACCTCAAATATATTTTAATCATTTAAATAAATAATATGAATCACAATAAAACCAAAAAAATATATAATTCTATAAGAAAATTAACCATTTATTCGTAAATAAATCACATAATATCATATAATGTTCCCCAAAATAATATTGATCTTATTCCTATATAACATTAATCACATAATAACCAGATAAACATTCCATTAAATTTTGGTAAATCAAATAAAACATGTGTCCCCAAAATCAACATAATCTTTCTCTATCAAATTGTTGAAGTGAAAAAATATTTTCATACTAACCAGGACATTACATATGCTAGTGGAAAGTGATTCACCATTGTCTCCCTTCGATTGTGGGTTCAATCCCCCCACAACATTCTAGATACAATGGGTTTCCACCCTGCTTGTGGGTCATCATTTTACAAAAACCAAATATATATAATTACTATATAATTTCCAAAAAATAATTAACATCCTCAAAAGTTACAATATTATATTGAATATTAAATAATGTTATAACCCCAATGATTATCTCATACCCTCTCACTATCACCCCCACGAAAATAATAATATTATTATGATATAATACTTAATGTTAAACCAAAGTGTAACATATACCTCATCCCAATAAAATGTATCTCAACTTATCATTAGTAACTTTAAAATCCTATCACACAAAGACTCTAAAAGGGTATATATAAATTTAAATATTTGATAAACATTAGACTTGTCTTTCAAAGAAACTTTTACATTTATCCCATACCATTATGGAATGTCATGGGTTACCAGAGGTCCTTTTTCACTAATTTATCATAATGGTTCATAGATTAAATGTCAATTATCCCAAGAATGTCTTGATAGTGTGTTACACAAGGTGTACAACAAGGGAAATACTCACTGTGCATCATAATTATGGATGATATATACCCAATCAACTCTATTATATGTTATTACGCTGGATGTATATATGAGAAAACCACATCAACATGTAGTATTTAAACATGGATGTATTTCAATAAAATCAATGTAATATCCACCTACCAAAAGTTTATCATATTATCTTATATGTTGACTAATACTAAAAGTAATTTATAGGGGTATGTTCTGTAATCTAGGTTATCTCAAGTATATTTTTGAAAGTTTATAATAAACGTGATCCAGTACTAATAGTAAACACCCCATATCCAATAACCTAGAGTCTACATAAGATATAATCTTGATGGACCTATCTGTTTAGTATCCTTGGAGAACCCAATACATACGTGATTATAATATTACATTGTAAATAAAAAATACATTACATAAAAACATTATTACATCAATAATATTAATCCTAATATCCTTCTCCATATCCTATAGAAAATAAAAACTATATATAGTGAATTATGTTTCTAAGTAGGAGTTATGTATAATGGAAAATTTTGTGAATCAATAATGAATAATCTATATGCCTTGGTAAATAAATGAACAAGTATTCCATTTAATTACTAACTTGAGTATAAAATGATTCAATGGACAATATCAATTAAATAATAACATGAAAAATAATAAAGAAAGTCTCCATGAAGGAAATTATTAATACCAAACTTCATTATTTTAGAAATCATGATATCGATACCATAAAATCCTCACACAAAGACAGTTTATTTGATGGGTACGTATTCAGTAGAAACTCGTTTAATACTAGATTACAAAATTATCTCCTGAGACAAATTGATGCATTGAGGGGATATATAATTCTTTTCCCACTAGTCATTTCATTTCTAATTCATTTCCCATATATAAAATTATTTATTTAATGCATTAATAATATGCCCTATCAATAAATACCCATATCGAGTAAAGAATACAGAATATCAATACATCCCTAGTTAATCATAAAACATTAAAATTAATGCACATTATGTGGATGTCATATAAGTTTTAGGAAAAAATAATATCCATGATATAGATAGTACTTATATTTAAGGGAAATTTAATGTTTGTTAATAAAAAATTAAATATTTCAAAATAAAGGTAATAAAAAACTAATTGTAAAATATGACCATAAATTTGTAATAAACATTTTTTTTGAAAAATATTAATTTATTTTTTAGAATAAAAAAATTATATGAAAAATTATCCAAATAGTTTTATTTTTAATAAATTCAAAATATTATAGAACAAGATAATATGTTTAAAATTGTTATGGTGGAAGGAATTTTTTTTAATTCTGTATATGTTAAAAATAATTAATTTTTAATGTTTTAAAGAAATTTAAAAATGAGGAATTTGAAAGAAAACATTATATGTGTTTATTCCAAACCATTAAAACAATCAATGTTGGCATAAAACATCCTTTATAAATAATTTGTTTAAATAAAAATAATTTTTATTAAAAAATATATAAATTATGGGTATGGTTGAAAAAATAGACCATATCAATAATAGAAATAATGCCATATATTATTTTAAGCATTCCTCTTGATCGAGTAACTTAAATTAAATCATCGATTATCCTAAATTTATCAAATTTAATCCTAAAATTTATTTCAACGAATATAATTAGATTTTAAAATACATAAGATGTTAAAATATAACCAAATAGATATAATTTGAAGTAAATATAAGGATGTTTTGATTTATTATTATCCAAAAACATATTGACAAGTTTGTTTATATTTTTAACAATATGTTGTAGTTTTAACCACCGATAACCCTTTTTATAATTACTACAACATAAAAGTTATCTACCATTTAAGGGTCAATAATTCTACTAAATAATATAAAAATTAACCATAAATGTATCTTGGTGGAATTTACAAACGTTATACCATTAATTTGGGAAAATATATTATTTTTATTAATTTGAAATAATTTAATAAGATATTATTTATTATAAAATATCATTAATGTCATTTTTTTACTATTCATTTAATTTTTTTTGATAAAACATTATATAAATGGTGAATTAAAATATTATCCTTTAAAAACTTCCTAAAATGTAATTATTTCTATAAAATTTATGGGATATATTATTTCATTCAAATTATTTCTTTTTTTTATTTTTAAAATATTTCATTTTATTTTTCTATTTACTTAGTTAATACTATGTTGATGTTGCATAAAATTTTAAGGTAATTATTTAATCACATAATATTATAAATATATTATCAAAATAAAATAAATATTTTGACCAAACATATCCTTTATTTCTCTATATGTCAAAATTTTAATGATAATAAAACATAGTGAATGACATATTTGAATTTTATTTAAATAAAATAATATAATGTTCAATATCACAAATAAGTGGAAAAAAGCTCATATATTTGAATATTAGATGATTATGGATTAAATAGGATCATAAACTTTTGTTAATTCATGTTTTTGTTCATTTTACATTCTATAGCATATTATATTCATCTATAATTACCATATTTACCCATATATGTGGACAAATATTTATTATGGTTACCATTCATAATGTTCAAAAATAAAAGTGGTCAATTTACCAAATCTTTACCTCTTAATTGAAACTATGGAATCTTTTTTTATGATTAAATTTATGTAAGTTAAAAAAATTAATTTAAAATCCACTCAAAAAATCATATGGAAAAGCAGTTTGAAATACTGTATTTTATGTACCAAAATATTTTTATTCCATATTCAATCATAAAATTGATTCCAAAAAATATAATTAGATTTTAAATAATATTAAAGAACTTATTTATGTTTTAAATTAATTTCGATGAAAATTTAACTTTTTAAATTCTAGAAACAAAGATACGGTTTCTAATAATAATATGTATTTTTCACTATTAAGAGGAAAGTTAGTATTTTCATAAAAAAATACCCATAATGATATGTTGATTTTAAAATATAAAATTATATATTCATTTTAAAATATAAAATTACTAAATTTTTAAATTTTAGATTTTTTTCAAAAAAAAGAAGTTTTTTAACAAAAAATATATCTGGAGAATAAAATGATTTTAATAAAAGAATGAATATTTATTTGATAAGAATTATTCAAAAAAATTATTTAGTATGATATGAATATATATGTTAAAATATGGTTATTCCAATTCATACTAACCAATTCAATGAATTGTTTTTAATTTTCATATTTAAATAAGAATATAGTGTAGTTCCTTTATGCTTTGTATTACGTGTTGTATACACTATCAAACAAATATTTATTTCATGATCTCCAGATGTTATATTCATCATATATATTTTCCATAATATTTTAATGATTATAAATGTATATTATTTTTATAACAAGGATATTTTATTTGTAATTTGACATTAATGATATCAAAATTGATTGACATTGAGATTAAACTACCCCCCTTTAGTTTAATAGTAAGTATCACTTCATCCTTTGATAGAGCCTCATGGAGTTAGAAGTAAGTAGTCGTCCTCCATAAATTTCTTCTACGGTTTATCCCCCAATTTATTTATATTCTTATGATACACTACTTTTTCATCCACTTGATAAGAGTATTGATTTTTAGATTAATAAACTTATATTAGTGAGTGGTGACATTGATTTTTATTCTTATCTATTTGACCAACATTTTGTTTAATCTCCCAGATCTTCTATATATTATTCTATAACTATATATTCCCTACATAATGAAATTTATATTATACCTATGAGTATAAATTATATCTATATAATGATTTTTTTAAAATTTATCACGGATATATTTTATTAAATGAAAAATTGAATAAAAAATATAAAGAAAATGAAAAATGTAGAAAAAATGCATAATGACTCTCGAACTTTTTATAAGTGACAAAATATTCTAATTAATATAGATATATAGGGAGATAAATAATAGGATTAATAATCCTCTAAGAGTATTACAATGCATATGAACATAGTTTTTCTTATTAATAATATTTTTTATACTCATAAGATCTTATTTATTTAAAAAAAATTATTATTTATTTCAAAAATAATAAGACGCACAAAGAAATGTGGTGATATGGTATAGTGATATTTAATGACATGATTATAATGGATGATATTCATCATTAAAATAACAATGATAATCCTTATGAAGATCCCCAATTTGGATCTATCATTGTAATAATAACATATTTTTTGCATAATATATAAATTCTAGAAAATTGATCAACATCATTCACCAATTAACCTATCATAGATTATTCATATGACAAACAAGTAAATTATAATCACTTGAAAAAAAATTGAATATACATATATTTAGAGTTAGGAGATGTCCCTTGATTGAGAAGATAAACCCATGACTCTCTGATATATTATATCGAATAATTGATGTTGTCCCACTGTAAAGAACTCATAATCATGGATCCACTCCCAAATCTGCTGAAAAATACCATTTAATAAATAATATAATAATTAATTAAATCATTGATCATGAATAATATAGAACTATATAGGATGGATCATAGAGGATGTGGGACTATCATCAAACCAAACCACTTAGACTACAATACATCACAACATAGAATGAAAAATAATGAAAAAAGAGAAATATTGTCAAAACTCATGGGATAATTGTAACATCTTACCCTGAATGACGTTAGAGATAGTGGTGAGACCAGTCACCACATAAACTAAAACATGCCTCCCACTATTCCAGTGGTTTTTTACTAGCAGTTTTAGTCTAATGAAGGTGCGAACGGGATAATATACACTCATGATCAAAGTATTGCAAAGGTATATCAGATATCAATAAATTAACATAGAAAAAATTCTATGTTAATAAAAAAAAGTGAATAAGAAGATGAATATAATATCAGATAAAATTTCCAACAACAAATATAAAAATATGCAAGCCGTTCTAAAATATGTAACTATAAATGCTGGATTAAGCACGTGAAAGGAGATGCATAATGAGTATAAGAAATAATAAAATCTGAAATGATTTCTTCTTAAGAATCATGGAATCATTCATTGTAACATCCAAAGTAAATAAAGAATTATGTATTTTCATATATTTTTCTATTTATGAATTAGATAGTGTTCTAGAGGCTTAAAATGAGAATAAATCTAATCATAAGCATTGAATTCTCTAATATTTTTAAAAGATTGTCTTACCGCCTTTTTATGGAGAACCATTTTTAAATCTATCTTTTGACAATTTTATAAGCTCTATTTGTCAAAATAAACTTATTCTTTAGTATTGGGACATTGAAATTTACATTGGATAAATTTTTGGTATTTTTCTAACAATGTTCATTTTTATGAATAGTGAAAAATACTGCATTTTACTTCAAATCTGCTTTTTCATATAATTTATTTATATGGATATATTATATTTTTAATTGGTTTTAAAGTGTAAATATAATATATTTTTACCATTTAATCCAATGGTGGTCATTTTAATCAATTTTACTTTGAATTTGGACATAAACAATTATCAAACTTTTGATAGATATTGTTTCTAAAAACCCCGTTATTTGTATTGACAACGGGATTTATTTTTAAATTAATTACTACAATTTCTGTGTTTCGAATTTGGTAAAATAGATTTCATATTTGGAATGAGAAAGTATAAATTATGTAATTAAGACTCTCTTTTTTTGGACATTATGAATAGTAACTACGGTAATTATCTTTAATTATCGTGATTAATTAGTAATCGGGTAGTTAAGGGTAATAAAATAATATCATAATAATAACAAATGACTACAAAATGTGTCATAATTATACTTTTTGTGTCATGGCTGACCATGGGATGCCTTTTTCAAACTTAGGGACCCCATGGAATCACTTTTGGGTGATAGTGACACTTTATCATATTATTTTTAAAGAAAGGAGAATATCACAAAAGTATGTAGCACCTAAGTAAAACAATTTTCATTTTGTCAAAATAAATTATCACTTAGACTATAAAATTTCATTGGAAATATAAATATATTTCCTACATCATATTTTTTTTATAATTTTTAGACCTTAAATAAATTAATTTTTTTATGACACCATGATGATGCAGCGATTACATCATTAATGATCAATTTAAATAAAATGAAAATATAATGCAAAACATAAGACTTAAACATGTAAAAGGCCTATTTAATGGGTGTATTTCGAACAATTATCACCTTATCCTCAAAATATATCATTTTGGGACCATTAAAATCAGAAAATCATTTTAAAATAATGTAACATTTCATGACTTTCCATGACTTCTCATCCTCCCTCTTATAAAAGGCCCCCACCTCTACCACCTAACCCACACCTCTCAAGCCATTGGCTCAGCCAAAATCTGCTCATTTTATCTCTCCACATCCCTCTCTTCATCCTAGAATCCTTACCTTAGGCAGAAAGCTCTCCAAGAAACCCTTTTGCTTCAAACCAAAAAGAGTTACTCGATTTAAAGGTAATGTCCTCTCTAATGTTTTTTTGTTTTATTTTTATTATCCAACCCCATAAACTCTTTTTATTACTTTATTTTGTAAAAAATTCAGTATCTTACATATACTATGATGTTTTTATGAGAATTATTTTATTTACACTTACACACACCTCTGTCTAATGGTTAAATAACATATTGTTTCTGTGGTTGGCGAATTTCTGCCTCACGAAACGATGATTATTCAATCTTCTTTTAACACCATTCATGGTGTCCATTAAGATGTCATTATTTATATATGATAAATAATATGTCTATTTTTTCCTTATGATTCAGTGTTTTCATGTATGGCATACCTTATGGTTTCCATTATGGGTAAACACGATATCTTTATTTTAGGAAGTGTGTACTACCACACCCTCAAAGTGATTTGATTCGTTAATGCCATGTGTTGGACATATAAAGGATGGATTTAATGTTATTACATATGATATCATACTGTAATTTTAATATACCTTTATATCATTATGATTTCATTCCATTAAATATTAAATAGAAATGAAAGTAGCGTTCATGCGTACGTACGGCTTACCGTCTCCATGAACGGTGCATTTCATTTCTTACCTCTAAATGTTATATAATATTATAAATTCATGTATATATTGGATATATATGATATATATGATATATAAATCATGAATATAATTATGAACATAATGGATATTTTACAACATGAGCAACTTGTAATTATAAGAAGTTTATTTTTGGCTCAAGTACAAAAGATCGAAAAAATGACCGTTATTAACTTAAATAATTAAATAATGTTCATAACATGGTTATGAGTGATATAAATGGAATAATGAACTTGAAAAAGGTTCATAATCAAGTATAAATTTACTCGAGTTTATTATTTAAAACATTAATGAATGATCGAGTCAAGTCGGACACGAGATATGGGACTTCGTCTCAATCTCCTTTCATTGAGGCATATTTTGTTTTATTCAAAAATTTCTTTTATATGGTGTATAAACCCCTTTGACTTTTACTTTTATTCAAAAGGAATATTTTTTATACGAATCGTTTTACTAAATGACAAAATGGAATGTTTTTTTCATACGTATGTGGCAACAATGACTTCTCTACTGACGTGACCATTATTTGAGTTTCGGCTTCCTCTACAAGCCATAACTTTTTATTAAATGAAAAATAAATACCATGTTTTAATTTTCTTTTATTTTGGTATTGAAAATGGTTTTGATAATTTTTTGATTATATCAATGTGTTTTTGATATCTTGTGATTGAAATGTGGAAATGTTATGTTTCCTTTATGAATGTTGTTTATGGTACAATTATGTTATGGTTCTTGGTAATTGTTTATAAAGACGGGTAGTTCCATAATAAAATAAGGGCGAGTGAGCCCGTGATAGCTCTCCAATGCATTGGGTAATAAGGAGTTAAACATTAAGGTTTCTCTGAAGAGATTTAGGGAATATACTGTGATGGGTATTCTAAACGTAACCATCAGGGTTACTCCCTATGTAAGAATGTTATGAATGCCTCAAGTTACCTTTTTGTCTTATGATTTCTATAAGTTATTCATAAATCTTATGATTTCATGAGGTATGTTAAAGTTCTTATGTTTATGAGTAAAATATGTTTTCAATGATTCTTATGTATACAAGGACTAAGGTTTTCATTCCATATTTTTATACCCCTTACTGAGATTTTTATGCTCATCCCATGTTTTTGAAATCTTTTCACAGGTTAAGGGAAAAATACATGATGTTATGATAGTGTTGAGGAAGTGTCAAGAAAGAATCTGTGTATTATTTTAAATATGTCTCCTTTTATGGGAAAAATGAATACTATAATTTATGTAACCACCATGTTGAAATGTGGAATATAATGCATGATTTATGATCTAATTCTCTAAAACTCTAAACCTAAAAAAGATCCTCAATGTGTATTCTTGTAATAACTCAAGATTAAGTAATGTTTAGGGCTGGGGCCTTATAGTTGGTATCAAAGGTCGGTTTATATAACTTTAGGAGTTATAATTCTATTAAATGATTATCAAAAAATATTTTTTATGGTCAAATTGAAATGAAATAGCATTTTAAGATTACCATGTTGCTTCATCTAAGACATGTTTGTTCAGAATGGTTTTCCGCAGAGGAAATAGGGAAGCAATTCTAGGAAGGAATACAGAAGGAAATGACCTTCCAAATCAGCATCCTAAGATGGTCGGAATTGGAACTGAACAGTTTGTTGTAGTAATGGCGCAGTTCACTCAAGCAATAAATGGTGGTGTTATCCATGAATGAGATCAGCCAGATCAACCATAGAAGAACATGTCAGTGGTGGAACATTTCATGAGGCAACATCCCCCATCATTCAGATGATCATCTAAACCTGTTCTAGCTGAAGAGTGGATTAAAGCACTGGAGAATATTTTTGATGTCATGGGGTGTTTAGACAATCAAAAGGTTAGTATTGTTGTTTACTGTTGGGAGGGTGAAGCAGATCAGTGGTGGTCGATTGTCAAAAATATCAGGGATGCTGATGACATTGATGCTCTTGACTGAGATGAATTCAAAGGTATGTTTCTTGAGAAATATTTTCCTATGTTTGTTTGACTTAGTATGAAAAAACAGTTCTTGGAGTAAGGTAAGAGGACGACTCACTAGCTTCTTATGAAGAAATGTTCACTCGATTGGCATGGTATGCTCCAAATTTTATCTGAGACCTTGATAGTAAAATCAATGATTTTTACTCAGGATAAAAGCCAAAATATCGAAGGGCTTTAGCTTCTCGTGAGTTCAAAATTTATGAAAATCTTGTTCGATGTGCTAAGAAGGTGGAAATGGAGTTTTCCAATGATCAAGTTTTCTATAAAAACCAACAGAAGAAGAGACCGAGGTGGCAGGAGAACTGGAAGATTCCTTCAAAAAGTTCTGATGGTAAGAAAACTAAGTTTTCAGTTTGTGATAAATGTGGTAAAAGGAATGATGGTTAATGTCTTCTCAATTCGGTAAAGTGCTACCGATGTGGTAAGATGGGACATAAGGCTCGTGATTGCACTGAAAAAGATCCAGGTGATTGTAAGATCAAATTTGATTTCACTATTGGAAATGAGAGTTTTACCAATAGTTGTTTACCAACGGTTCAAAGAAACCATTGGTATATTATGTCTTTTCCAATGGTTTATATAAACTGTTGAGAAATACCTTTTAGAAGAGACTTTTCCCAACGGTTTTATGAAATTGTTGGGAAAAGTGGAGAAAATTCAGTCTTTCCCGACAGTTTCATAAAACTGTTGGGAGAAGGTGGGAAAAATAAGATTTTTCCCAACGGTTTTATGAAACCGTTGGGAAAGACTGGTGTTTCCAATGGTTTTTATGAACCGTTGGGAAAAAAACCCCCAAATACACAATGCTAGCAGCGGCCTCCCCCACGATTCAGAAGCAGATCGAGAGCCTTCCGCTCATCTCCAGAAGCTCTCCAGAAGCGATTCCTCGGCAGAATCACTTCCCAATCCCCACATCTTCCATCGGATCACCAGCCACCAGGTTAGATTCCTATATTTTAGTTCTACCTATTATAAAGAATATATTTCTATGAATGATTTCCTAATTCCCAAATTTTAGGGTTTTTGTAAAAATTTATGATTGTTCCACGAATTGTGTAGTCAAATCCCTATATCGGTGTATGTCCAATTAATGTTTTCATTACACATTTACATTTATAAGGGAACAGTGTCTCTTTATTGTGTTCTAATTTTGAAGATTCATAGTTTGGTTGTGCGGTGGTTTTGGTTGTGTAGTGGTTTTTGATGTGCAATATTTTTGTTGTGATATGTGGTTGTTTTGGTGAGATGGTTGGTCGATGTAACATGGTGTCGATGGTTATTGTGAGATGGTGAGTTATTATGTGATGGTTTTATTAGTTTCCTAGTTATCTATGGAATATATTATGATATTAAAACCAAAAAACATGATATTAAATAAATGAGATGGAATACAAATGGATGTGTGGTAAATGGATTTAATTAATTTAACATTAAATGAATGGACAATGTAAGTGTGAATGAAGTGGATTATAAATAAAAGTGAGAAATGCTATGCATCTTGTGTGGTGGTGGTGTGGTTTATGTGTTTTATGGTAGTAGTGAAGTGTGTGATTATGTAGTTAATGTCAACCCATATGTTGAGTATTTTGTGCTATCTATATATCATGTATTTTTATGTTATTTCTACACATTCCCAACCAAAGTTGGATAAACTTACCAACGATCAGAGGTTTTGAGTTATGGGTATTTTTTATAATATCTAGGATGGTGGTTATATGGTTGGATAGCTACCATGTATTCCCTAATCTTCCTTCAAAAGTGATTGACCATGTGTTTTTAGGCAAGATGCGATGTGATTGTCCATGTGTCTTCAGGTGAGATGTACTATGATTTCCCTAGTGTTTTCCGGTGAGGTGTGATGTGATAAGGCTATAATATGATGTGGCATGTGGTTGGGGTCATGTAGGGTAGGAGGATGGCACAAGGTCTATGTTATTCATGTTCATGATACCCTACTAATATGGTTATGGGATGAGGCATGCTGTGATGTGATATAACACATTAATTTCTTGTTGGTTTTACATTTTTTCAATAACACATTTGTATGTTTTTTTAACATGTGTAGTTGATACCTTGACTATATTCATCCATTATCGTTTACTTAAATGTATTTTCTATTAAAGTTCAATCCTATTGAATTGTTTATGACAAAATGACTTATATAAATTCTTTTTACAGAATGGAAAGAAGTTGGATGTATGAAACCGATTGGATCTTAAGCAATTTTCAAAACAATTTAGAGATCTTTATAGATTTTGCAATTCACAATGCTTCAGATAGTGGTCGCATACACTGCCTATATTCTAATTGTGTTGGTAGACCTTGGTTGAGCCGTGAAGAAGTCAGCTACCACATAACCAAAAATGGTTTTCAAGCAAACTACTTTGTGTGGTATCACAATGGGTAGAAAATGAAATCTCAAATTGGTGATGATCGAAATGAAAGGACTGGAATGGATAATTTGTTAGATGATTGGTTTCCGTTTATTCTTCATCATGAAAAAGAAATGATTTCAACTCAAGAAGACATATATATGAGGAAAACTGATGCATCTAGTGAAAATGATGATATTGATAGGGTGAAAAAATTGAATGATGTTGCCACGACTCCAGTATATCGACAATACGATAAAATGAAAAAGCTGGAATTTTTAATCCGATTGTTTCATGGGAAAACTATGTATGGAATTTCTAATACAGCAATCGATTACATTCTTACCCTCTTGAAGGATTTACTTCCAGATGATGCAGATATTCCCTCAAACCACTATATGGCATGGAAGTTATTTGAGGAACTTGGATTTTCAAGAAAAAAATCCATGCTTGCCCGAAAGATTGCAGTTTATTCTGGGAGGAAACCGCTGAAAGAAATGATTGTATAAAATGTGGCACATCCCGCTGGAAGACAAAATCTGATGGAACACCATCCCGCGTTCCACAAAAAGTAATGTGGCACTTTCCATTGATCCCCAGACTTCAGATTCTTTTTATGTATGATGACATATCAATAAAAATGAGATGGAATGATACCGAGAGAAATAAGACTAATGATAAGTTGGTTCATCCTACAGATGGATTTTCATGGCAGAGATTTGATGCTCGACATCCTGATTTTGCAGCTGACGTGCGTAATGTGAGGATGTGTCTTTCATGCAACGGTTTTAATCCGTTTGGGCAGATGCTTACTTTTCACAGCACATGGACCGTTTTTATACACATTTATAATCTTCCCCCATGGTTGTGTATGAAAAAACCTTTCACTTTCATGAGTATACTCATATCTGGTCTTTATGATCCCGGAATTGATATTGATGTATACATGCAACCTTTAATAAAAGAGTTGAAACTTCTTTGGGATGTGGGTGTGCGCACATACGATGCATGTTCGAAACACATATTTCAGATGCGTGTTGCGCTTATGTGGACGATCAATGATTTTCCGGGTTATGCAATGATTTCTAGATGGAGCATGAAGGGAAAATTGTCATGCCCAGTTTGTATGAAGAATACACAATCTAGAATACTGAAACATCGTTGTAGTTTCAGTTTTATGGGACATCGACGATTCTTGCCAAAGGATCATCCATATAGAATGAATCGTCGAAGATTTGATAATACCATAGAGACTGATGATCCACCTCAGCGTATGTCTGGAACTGACATCCTTAATGAATTGAAATATCTCAGTTTTTCATTTGGGAAGGGTCAAATGAAATCTGGAAAGAGAAAGAATATTTCCACTGAAACCTGTTACAATTGGAGGAAGAAGAGTTTCTTTTTTTATTTTCCTTATTGGTCAACCAATTTTTTAGGTCATTTCTTAGACGTAATGCATATTGAAAAAAATATATGCGAAATATTGCTTTCAGTTCTTCTAAATGTAAATGGGAAGACAAAATATGATTTACGATCTCGACGTGACTTGGTGGATTGGGGCATCAGACCATAATTGCATCTTGTACATATCAGTGAAAATAAATGGCAACTTCCATGTGCTTCTTATGTGATGACACCTGTGAAAAAAAAATTCTGGAAGTATTAGAGACTATTAGAGTTCTTGATGGCTATTCAGACAACATATCTAAATGGGTCAACAGAAGAGAGTTGAAGCTAAAATCTTCGAAGTCACATGATTATCACATTCTACTGCATGAGTTTCTTCCCATAGAAATACGTCATCTTTTTTCCAATAATGTAAGGGTGGTTGTTATTTGGTTGTACCATTTTTGTAGAGATCTTTGTGCTAAAAAGTTGTCCAAATCTTTCTTGCAAAAAATGTTGACCGATGCCCCATTAATTTTGTGTGAGTTGGAGAAAATATTTCCTCCATAAATTTTCACATGCATGTTGCATCTGACTATCCATATTCCCACTGAAATACTTCTCGGAGGACCTGTTTCTTTTCTTTGGATGTATCAAACTGAAAGAAATATGTTCACATTAAAGTCTTATGTATGAAACAGAAATCATCCCGATGGTTCTATTGTGAACGGTTACTTGGCTCAAGAATGTATGGATTTATGCTCGATGTATTTGTCTGATCTTACTACAAGATCGAACAGACCAATGAGAAATGAAGAAGAACAATATGAGAAAATTGAACCCAGTTTTCCATCACTTCCTCAAACAGGAGGAATTCCTGGATCACATACATTGAAGACATTAAGCCATGAAGAGTGGGAGATGGCACATCGCTCAGTTTTGTTCAACCGTGATTTGTTCGATGACTAAATAAGGTAACTAAATCGATTATGTATATCTTACATATATATCTCTTAAACTATTAATATTTTTTATCTACTGGGAACATAAAACAATGATAAATAGGAAGCATTGTTCTTTATCTTTGAGAAGGAGAGAGAATTTGCATAGCAAAGAGTTTTCTGCTTGGTTAAAATTGAAGGTATAAAAAAATTAATGTTTAAAATAATTATATCAATATTTAATTAAATTTAATAGTCATTTATATTGCAGGTATGGAGTTTTTCTGCTGTCTCTGTCTCTGAGAAAATAAGAGCTTTGTCTTTTGGTCCTAATATCGTGGTTCATGACTATAAATCAATTGTTATCAATGGGTACAAATTTTTTGTCACTGAACGAGCAAAAAACATGAGAACACAACATGATGGTGTTATGGTTACTGCCACAACAGATTTTTATGCCAGTTCATCAGATAGTAGACCGCGATTTGAAAATGTGGGTTATTATGGAGTTGTTGAGAAAATAATAATATTGGATTATTACTCTCATGGACGAGTCACAATGATGAAATTCCATTGGTTTGATTCGATGACGAGACATGGCACATTTATTGATGATTGTGGATTTCGAGTAATTAATATGACTCACACTCTTGCTACCGAAGAACCATATGTGTTAGCATCAATGACTAAACAAGTTTTTTATGTCAAAGACCAACTTCGACCTGAATTTGGTGTCATAGTTGAAGTAATTCCAAGACATATTTTTGATGATAGTGATGATGGAATTAACACTTTCCCTAGTGCCATTGGAACCAATCCATTTATTTCTTTTGATGACTCAAATAGCTCAATTGTTAGAGTTGATTGTGAACATGAAGTTGTGGTTGAAAATATATAGAATCATTCATCCATGTTCTCAATTCTTTTGGTTTACCTCGATTTGGGTTGTTAAGGTTGGTAATATTCAAATTGATTTAGTATTGATCACAAATATGTTTTAGCTGACTTGACCGTTATGTGAATTTTCAATGTTTATTGGTTGTAGTTTTATTTGAATTGCATTTTCTAATTTGGAATTGAACTGTATTCAAACATAGTCAAACATATTTCTAACTTGGTGAAAATTACAAATATATGATTTATTAAATCCATTCCAGCTCTTCTAAAACAACTGATAGCTGACTTGACTGTTATGTGAATTTTCAATGTTTATTGGTTTCCATTTTATTTGAATTACATTTTCTAATTTGTAATTGAACTATATTGAAACATAGTCAAATAATATTTCAAACTTGGTGAACATTACAACTTGTATGATTTATTAAATCCATTCAAGCTCTTCTAAAACAATTGACAGCTTAATTGACCATTATGTGAATTTTCAATGTTTATTGATTGCAATTTTATTTGAATTGAATTTTCTGGGTTACACATTAGTTTTTTTTTCTAATTAATTACATATTGGTTTTCAAAAGAAGGAAATGAAGCCAATTGAAGAGACATGAAGGAAAAAAATGATGGAGAACAATCGTTGGATGAAGGATATGGGTGTTCCACCATTAGTGCCTACAGTGAGTACTTTATTTCAAATTGATATATTTACAGAATATATAATGTCATGTGATTAATTTTTTTGTAAACATTTTTTGTAGGATCCACCTATACGTCGATAGTTATTTGACGAGGAGCCTAGTACTGGTCCTAGTACTCAGGCCGGTGGTACGAGGAGGGTTCGTACCAGAGGTGGACGAGTAGCTGCGCATACCCGACTAGACCCTATCCCTCCCACTGACATGTCATCCTTCCCACATTCTAATCTCGGTGTGTCGTTAGAGACACATGGGATATTTAGGCCTCCCATGTTTTCGCTACCTTCTGCATCTTTTGGCCCATCATTTTCACATCCCATGATGAGTCCCACTCCTCAGTCAGCATCCAGTCAGATAGTTGTCCCATCTTCTTTTCCTTCTACTTCTGTCTCTCCGAGATTCTATATTCCATCGTCTTCGACTCCTGTTCCACCACAGGGTGTTCCATTAGTTTCTGTGGATCCAACGGCACTCAGTGATCATACCGGCATAGGTATATTTATATAACCCTAACAAATTTTTATAGAAATATTTATTTTCATTATAACTGTTCTGATAAAATTTTTTTTTCTTTCATGACAGATACATCTACTAACAGGAGGCGTGGGCGAGGGCGTACACGCATGCGTTCGGTGTGGAATCATCACACACAGGTTATGGTGGATTATAATGAATACAACCAAATGGTTGAGAAAATAGGGCAGCAATGTAGGAGTTTTTTGGCGACGCTTTCCAAATACTTCGACATCATTCCTGATAGCCCGCTATCATGGAGACATTTGCCGCATGAGGTCAAGGATAGAGCTTGGGCAGAGTTGTGGGTAAAAAAATATGTTCAATTTAATGCCATGAATTATTTTTGTATTTATATGAATTAATATTTTGATTTCAGCTTCGATTTAATTTTCCCGATGGTGAGGGTGCACGATCGGAACGTCTAAAGGATTTAGGCGAGCTTTGGAGAGCCTACAAGCATGAGTTGTATATGGGCTGGCATGCTAGAGTTGGCACAGAGTTAGAGGCGGTACCAGTTGTGGATGATTGTCCTATAGAGCAGTATCATCAGATGATTACTCATTGGACGAGTACCCAGTTTAAGGTATTAATAACATTTGAGGTATTTAAATAATAACATTCATTTTTTTCATTAATACTATCTATTGAATTTTCGAATTTTATTTAGGAATAATATGGAAAAAATAAAAAGAACATTGATGCAAAAAAATACCTCCACACACTGGGACGCACTACGATGCCTGATCATGAGAGGAAGCAGGTATAACAATTGTTTATAAGTTTTCTTTACGACTTACACTTTCTTTTGTTTCTTCAATTATTTAATAGTTTTCTAAAGTTTTCATATAACTTTAGTTTTCAATGTAATTGTAGAGGAAAATACAAAATATTGAAGGACGCGTGCCTCAAGCAAAATTTTTTTGCTCGAGTAGACGAAAAAAGGATGGAAGTGCCGTCAACGAAGCGACTCAATAGCAGATTGTATGTTTTAATATGTTGAATTTATTTTTTAATATCTATTTTGTTTCTTAATGATATATTTATATTTGTAACAGGATTTTTTAGAGGCCCTCGATTTCCAAGAACCAGACAATTTTGGGCCAACAGATCACTTACATCAGGTGTTGGGAGAGGAGCATTCTGGCAGAGTACGATGCCGACCTAGGATAGCCCCAACGAGGTATTGGCCCTCCTCGGGTACGAGCTGTAGTGCCACCGAGCTGTAGCATGTTAGGGCATAGGTAGAACAGGCTGAGAGAAGGGCCACAGAGACGGCAGAATAGTCTTCTAGGGAAAAAAGTGTGTTTATGAAATTTATTGAAGTTATATGTCCTACACTTCCAGCAGAGGCCATCCCAGCTTTTGATGAGTATATGTCGTCGATACGTTCTATATATGGTACATCAGGTGGCAGTTCTAGTGGTGGTCAGGACGATGTACAACTTGAAGATGATGATGGCAAGGAGTCTAACGTGGAAGAGGAGGGAGAGGAGGAGGGCGAGGTGGGTGGCGAGGGCGAGGAGGAGGGCGAGGACGAGGAGGAGGGCGAGGGCGAGGACGATGATGCGGACGAGGACAAGGGTGATGAATATGATGGTGATGATGGTGATGGTGATGTGGGACAAGTTGATCCATTATATTTTTGACTGATATTACTGAGATTTGATATTTAATCTATTCTAGTTGTTGGTTTTATCTAGACTCGTAGTATAGTATTGGAGTTGAGTTAATTTTATATATTATCTGTTTTTATGGATGTTGTTGTCTTTTAGTGGTTGTGTGTTTGGGAACCCCCCTCCTTCTTGGACCCTGGACAACCCCCCACCCTACTACCTAGACCCTGGATAGCCCCGCCGGATAGCCCCCAAGACAACCCCCCAGACAGCACCCCCACCCTCCTCCCTGGACCCCGAACAACCCCCCGGACAGCCCCCCAGATAGCCCCTTGGACAGCCCCCACCCTCTTCTTTGGACCATGGACAACCCCCCGAACAGCCCCATACAGCCCCCAAACAGCCCCCCGAACAGCCCCCCCAGACAGCCCCCCCCTCCTCCCTGGACCCCAGACAGCCCCCCGAACAGCCCCCCAGATAGCCCCCGGACAGCCACCCAGACAGCCCCCCCCCCCCCCCCCCCACCCTTCTCCATGGACCCCAGACAACCCCCCAAACACCCCCCAGATAGCCCCCTGCACAGCCCCCCCCCCCCCCCACCCTCCTCCCTGGACCCCAGACAGCCCCCCAGACAGCCCCCCAGATAGCCCCCTAGACAGCCCCCGGACAGCCCCCCCCCCCACCCTCTTCCTTGGACCCCGAACAGCCCCCCGCACAGAGGATTCTCAAAAAATGGAAAACATTTTATGTACATACGGAAAACTGACCAAACGCATTCGGATTGTGTCGATACATTATCACAACGATCCATGGGTCATATGTGACGTGTACGAGTCAACCCGGCCTCAATCCGGGGCGCGGTGTGGCTGCCACCACTCAAAGTGTTTGTCTTCTATTTCAAAAGAATGTAATTTGAAGTGAAATACATCAACTGGCATATGGAAAACCGAAAAAACACATTTGGATTATGTCGATACATTATGAAAACGATCCATGGGTCATATGTGACGTGTACTAGTCAACCCCGCCTCAATCTGAGGTGCGGTGTGGCCGCCACCACTCAAAGTGTCTGTATTTTTCTTAAAATGGACAACAATTTAAGTACATACGGAAAACCGACCAAACACATTTGGTTTCCATTGAAACATTAGGATAACGATTCATGGGTCATATGTGACATGTACGAGTCAACGCCGCCTCAATCCGAGGCGCGGTGTGGCCGGCACCACTCAAAGTATCTGCCTTTTGTTTCAAAAGTACGTCATTTTAATTGAAAAACATCAACTGGAATACGGAAAAATGACCAAACGCATTCGGATTGTGTCGATACATTACCAAAACGATCCATGGGTCATATGTGACGTGTTCAAGTCAACCCCGCCTCAATACGAGGTGCGGTGTGGCCGCCACAACTCAAAGTGTCTATCTTATGTTTCAAAAGGACATAATTTGAAGTGAAATACATCAACTAGCATACGGAAAACTGACCAAACGCATTCGGACTATGTCGATACTTTAGAACAATGATCCATGGGTTATATGTGACGTGTACGAGCAACCCCGCCTCAATCCGAGGTGCGGTGTGGCCGCCACCACTCAAAGTGTCTATCTTTTGCTTAAAATGGACAAAAATTTAAGTACATATAGAAAACCAATCAAACGCATTCGGTTTCCATTGAAACTTTAGGAGAATTATCCATGGGTCATATGTGACGTATACGAGTCAACCCCGCCTGAATCCGAGGCGTGGTGTGGTCGCCACCACTAAAAGTGTCTATCTTCTGTTTCAAAAGGACGTCATTTGAAATGAAATACATCAACTTGCATACGGGAAACTGACCAAACGCATTCGGATTGTGTCGATACTTTAGTACAACGATCCATGGGTCATATGTGATGTTTACAAGTCAACCCCGCCTCAATTTGAGGTGTGGTGTAGCCACCACCACTCAAAGTGTCTGTCTTTTTCTTAAAATGGACAACAATTTAAGTACATACGGAAAACTGATCACACTCATTCGGTTTCCATTGAAACTTTAGGAGAACGATCCATGGGTCATATGTGACGTGTACGAGTCAACCCCGCCTCAATCCAAGACGTGGTGTGGCCGCCACCACTCAAAGTGTATGTCTTCTGTTTAAAAGGACATCATTTGAAGTGAAATACATCAACTGGCATATGGAAAACTGACCAAACGCATTCGGATTGTGTCGATACTTTAGCAAAACGATCCATGGGTCATATGTGACATGTACGAGTCAACCCTGCCTCAATCCGATGTGTGGTGTGGCCGTCACCACTCAAAGTGTCTGTCTTTTGCTTAAAATGGACAACAATTTAAGTACATATGGAAAACCGACCAAACGCATTCGGTTTCCATTGAAAATTAAGGAGAACGATCCATGGGTCATATGTGACGTGTATGAGTCAACGCCGCCTCAATCCGAGTCATGGTGTGGCCGAAACCACTCAAAGTGTCTGCCTTTTGTTTCAAAAGTAAGTCATTTTAATTGAAAAACATCAACTGGCATACGTAAAACCAAACAAATGCATTCGGATTGTGTCGATGCATTAGCACAACGATCCGTGGGTCATATGTGACGTGTACGAGTCATCCCCACCTCAATCTGAGGCGCGGTGTGGCCGCCACCACTCAAAGTGTCTGTCTTATGTTTGAAAAGGACATAATTTGAAGTGAAATACATCAATTGGCATACGGAAAACTGACCAAATGAATTCGGATTGTGTCAATACTTTAACACAACGATCCATGGGTCATATGTGATGTGTACGAGTCAACCCTTCCTCAATATGAGGTGTGGTGTGGCCGCCACCAATCAAAGTGTCTGTCTATTGCTTAAAATGGACAACAATTTATGTACATACGGAAAACCAAACAAACGCATTCGGTTTCCATTGAAACATTAGGAGAACAATCCATGAGTCATATGTGATCTGTACGAGTGAACGCCGCTTCAATCTGAGGCGCGGTGTGGCCACCACCACTCAAAGTGTTTGTCTTCTGTTTCAAAAGGACCTAATTTGAAGTGAAATACATCAACTGGCATACGGAAAACTGACCAAACGCATTCGGATTGTGTCTATACATTAGAAAAACGATCCATGGGTCATATGTGATGTGTACGAGTCAACCCGCCTCAATATGATGCGCGGTGTGGCCACCACCACTCAAAGTGTCTGTCTTTTGCTTAAAATGGACAACAATTTAAGTACATACGGAAAACCGAACAAACGCATTTGGTTTCCATTGAAATATTAGGAGAACGATCCATGGGTCATATGTGAGGTGTACGAGTCAACTCCGCCTCAATCCAAGGCATGGTGTGGCCGGCACCACTCAAAGTGTATGCCTTTTATTTCAAAAGTACGTCATTTTAATTGAAAAACATCAACTGGCATACGAAAAACCGACCAAATGCATTCGGATTGTGTCGATACATTATCACAATGGTCTATGGGTCATATGTGACATGTACGAGTCAACCCCACCTCAATACGAGGCACGGTGTGGCCGCCAGAACTCAAAGTGTCTGTCTTATGTTTCAAAAGGACATAATTTGAAGTGAAATACAACAACTGGCATACGGAAAACCGACCAAACGCATTCGGATTGTGTCGATACTTTAGCAAAACGATCCATGGGTCATATGTGACGTGTACGAGTCAACCCCACCTCAATCCGAGGTGTGGTGTGGCCGCCACCACTCAAAGTTTCTATCTTTTGCTTAAAATGGACAACAATTTAAGTACATAAGGAAAACCGATCAAACGCATTCGGTTTCAATTGAAACATTATGAGAACGATCCATGGGTCATATATGACGTGTACGAGTCAATGACGCCTCAATCCGAGGTGTGGTGTGGCCGCCACCACTCAAAGTGTCTGTCTTCTGTTTCAAAAGAACATAATTTGAAGTGAAATACATCAACTGGCATACGGAAAACTGACCAAACGCATTCGGATTGTGTCGATACTTTAGCACAACGATCCATGGGTCATATGTGACGTGTAAAAGTCAACCCCGCCTCAATCCGATGCGTGGTGTGGCTGCCACCACTCAAAGTGTCTATTTTTTTTCTTAAAATGGACAACAATTTAAGTACATACGGAAAACCAATCAAACGCATTTGGTATCCTTTAAAACATTAGGAGAACGATCCATGGGTCATATGTGACGTGTAGGAGTCAACGCTGTCTCAATCCGAGGTGCGGTGTGGCCGAAACCACTCAAAGTGTCTGCCTTTTGTTTTAAAAGTATGTCATTTTAATAGAAAAACTTCAACTGGCATACGGAAAACCGACCAAACGCAACCGGATTGTGTTGATACATTAGCACAACGATCCATGGGTCATATGTGACGTGTACGAGTCAACCCCTCCTCAATCCGAGGCGCGGTGTGGCTGCCACCACTCAAAGTGTCTGTCTTATGTTTCAAAAGGATATAATTTGAAGTGAAATACATCAACTGGCATACGGAAAACTGATCAAAAGCATTAGGATTGTGTCTATACTTTAGAAAAACGATCCATGTGTCATATGTGATGTGTGTGAGTCAACCCCGCCTCAATCCGAGGTGCGGTGTGGCCACCACCACTCAAAGTGTCTGTCTTTTTCTTAAAATGGACAATAATTTAAGTACCTACGGAAAACCGACCAAACACATTAGGTTTCCATTGAAAATTTAGAGGAACGATCCATGGGTCATATTTGACGTGTACGAGTCAACGCCGCCTCAATCCGAGTTGCGGTGTGGCCAGCACCACTCAAAGTGTCTGCCTTTTGTTTCAAAAGTACGTCATTTTAATTGAAAAACATCAACTGGCATACAGAAAACTGACCAAACGCATTCGGATTGTGTCGATACATTAGCACAGCAATCCATGGGTAATATGTGATGTGTACAAGTCAACACCGCCACAATAAGAGGCACGGTGTGGACGCCACAACTCAAAGTGTTTGTCTTATGTTTCAAAAAGACATAATTTGAAGTGAAATACATCAAATGGCATACAGAAAACCAACCAAACGCATTCGGATTGCGTCGATACTTTAGTACAACGATCCATGGGTCATATTTGGCGTGTACGAGTCAACCTCGCCTCAATCCGGGGTGCGGTGTGGCCGCCACCACTCAAAGTGTCTGTATTTTTCTTAAAATGGACAACAATTTAAGTACATACAGAAAACTGATCAAACGCATTCAGTTTCCATTGAAACGTTAGGAGAACGATCCATGGGTCATATGTGACGTGTACGAGTCAATGCCGCCTCAATCCGAGGTGCGGTGTGGCCGCCACCACTCAAAGTGTCTGTCTTCTATTTCAAAAGGACATAATTTGAAGTGAAATACATCAACTGGCATACGGAAAACTAACCAAACGCATTCGGATTGTGTCGATACATTAGCACAACGATCCATGGGTCATATGTAATGTGTACGAGTCAACCCTTCCTCAATCCGATGCGCGGTGTGGCCGCCACCACTCAAAGTGTCTGTCTTTTGCTTAAAATGGACAACAATTTAAGTACATACGACAAACCGACCAAACGTATTCGGTTTCCATTGAAACTTTAGGAGAACAATACATGGGTCATATGTGACGTGTACGAGTCAATGTCGCCTCAATCCGAGGCGCAGTGTGGCTGAAACCACTCAAAGTGTCTGCCTTTTGTTTCAAAAGTATGTCATTTTAATTGAAAAACATCAACTGGCATACATAAAACCGACCAAACGCATTCGCATTGTGTCGATACATTACCACAAAGATCCATGGGTCATATGTGACGTGTACGAGTCAACCCCGCCTCAATCCGAGGCACGGTGTGGCCTGTAGCTCTCCAGGTGTATGTATTATGTTTAAAATGGACATTATTTCAAGTAAAATTATATGGTTTACAAAAAACCGATCAAATTATGAATTGACTTCCGGATTACACATATAATTGTCATCAAAATTTTAAATTGAATTCTAAATGAATTATGTATGTTCATAATTATGTTATGAATAAAATTTAATTATGGATGTGTATAGTTCCACCATTATATGTGAAATGTGTATGAATTTGTTTTCTATATGTAAGTGTTATTGAAGGTACAATAATTGGATTGAAAATGAGAGGGAACCCACAAAATCAGACCTGGGGGGAAAATTGGATAGCAGGATGTCAAATTGGAGACCTCCTGGGTAAATTGCAGAGCTGGTGTGCAATTTGCCCAGTAGAGGCTATGCCAACGGTTCCAAACCGTTGGCATAGAATGTGTAGGTCTTGTTTTACCAACGGTTCATAGAACCGTTTGTAAAACTCTTTTCCCAATGGTTTAGAACTTCTGGGAAAGAGGATATGTTGGGTTTTTTCCAACGGTTTGTCAAACCATTGGGAAAAACATGATAATTTTGTGCATGTATACCAACGGTTGTAAACCATTGGGAAAAAGATTTCCCAAAGGTTTTCCAGAACCGTTGGGATAGGGTAATTTTTCAGCACCCGATCCCAACGGTTCACAGTAAACTATTGGGAAAAACTTTTCCCAATGGCTTACTTCCCTACGGTCTACATAACTATTGGTATAACATATACCAATGGTTCTACAGCCTTTACCAACGGTTCTGTAGAGTTGGGAAATCCTCTGTTTCTAGTAGTGTTTACTGTTAGTTAAATGTTTCAAGTGCAATGAGATGGGTCATTATGAAAACGATTGTTCGACAAAGATCTCAAATGATCAGAATTGGTTAGATTAAAAGCAGAAAGGTGTGGTGAAATCCTTTGTAACTACATCAACAGATGTTGGGCCATCAAATGAAGTGGTATCATGTACTTTGTTTGTTTTCTCAGATTATTCCAATGTGTTGTTTGATTCGGGGTCTTCACATTCATTCATATCTGGAAACAATTTCTATTAAATTGGGAATTCCATCTCAAGAAATGACTCCAAAACTTGTGGTAAAAACACCTGGTGGAAATGTTGAGGAATAATGAATTTATAATAATCTTCCTATCCTTATCTGTGGAAAGAACCTACTTACAAACTTTATTATTTTACCTCTAGTAGAGTTTGATGTTATCCTGGGTATGGATTGGCTCTCTATTTACCATGCTAAGATTGATTGTAGAGGTAAATAAGTTTCTTTTTAGAAAGACATTCAGTTTGTGTACAAGAATGAACCCTTACTTTTGATAACATATCCAGAGGCTGAGAAAATTGTAAAAGATGGAAATGAATGTTACTTTTCATATATTGTTGAAAACAATGGAACCATTCAGATTAATGATGTGCCAGTGGTAATTGAGTATCCTGATGTTTTTCCTAATGACTTTCCTGGAATAATACCGGATTGGAAAGTTGAATTTACAGTTTACATAGTTCTTGATGCTAAGAAAATTTCAAAACCTCCTTATCTAATGGCTCAAATTTAACTTTTAGAGTTGAAGGAACAATTGCAAGATTTTTTAGAGAAAGGTTTCATTCGACCTAGCACATCACCATGGGGTGCTCCTGTCTTATTTTTTAAAAATAAAGATGGTTCAATGAGACTTTTCATTGATTATATATCCTTCAATAATATCACAGTTAAGAACAAATATCATTTTCCTCATATCGAATATTTGATTGATCAGCTCCAGGGAGCTTAGTATTTTTCAAAGATTGACCTGAGATCGGGGTACCGTCAGTTGATGGTAAAAGAAGCAGTTGTTCCGAAGACCGCGCTTCGTACAATATATGGCCATTATGAATTTGTAGTAATGCCTTTTGGGATAAAAAATGCACCTGATGTATTAATGTACATTATTAATAGAATTTTCCATGAGTTCTTGGATATGTTTTTGGTTGTTTTCATTAATTATATTTTTGTGTTTTCTAAAAGTAAAGAGGAGTATGAAAGTCATTTAAGGGTTATTTTGAAAACCCTAAAGGAAATTAAATTGTATGGTAAATTCAACAAGTGTGAGTTTCGGTTGCAACAAATTTCATTCCTTTGTCACATTGTTTCTAAAGATGGAATAACTGTTCATCCTGCAAAAACAAATGTTGTTGATGAATGGAAAAGACCCACAAATGTAACTGATATTCGTAGTTTTCTTGCTTTGGAGGGTTATTACTGAAGGTTTGTTAAAAAAATAACGGTTATCTATTCCAATGACTAAGCTAACTCGTAATGGTGTTAAGTTTATCTGGACAAAATAGTGTGATGATTGTTTTCAGGAGTTTAAAAAAAGATTGGTGGATGATCCAGTTTTGGCACTACCTTCTAGGAATGGTGAATTTGTTATCTACAGTGATGCTTCAATAAAAGGAATTTGTTGTGTCCTAATGCAGAATGATCTGGTAATTTTGTTATGCTGCACATCAGTTAAAAACTCATGAGGTTAATTACCCTACACATGATTTGGAATTAGCTACTTTTTTCGCTTTAAGATTTTGGAGACGTCATTTGTATGGTGTAAAGTGTGAAATATATACTGATCACAAAAGTTTAAAGTATATATTCACTCAAAAATAATTGAACATGAGACATAGTAGATGGATAGTATTAATCAAGGATTATGATTGTACAATTCATTACCATTCGGGAAAAGCAAATAAAGTGGCCGATGCTTTGAGTCGAAAAAGTAATTCTTCATTAACCATGTTACGTTTGGAACGTGATCCTTTAGTTAAGGATTTGATTAACCTTGGAATAGAAGTTGTTGGTGTAGGAAGTTCTTCTGTTTTGTTTTAGGTATCATTGAAATCTTCTCTATCATACAAAATTAAGCAAGCACAGAAGCAAGACAGTGAGTTGCAGAAAAAAGTAGAGCTGGTTCAGAAGGGTAAGTTGTCTGAATTCAACAATGATAATTATTGTGTTTTGATATTAGGGAAGATATTGTGTGTGCCGTGTGATTCATAGTTTAAGAGATACTTATTATGTGAATCTCATAGTTCTCCATTTTCATTTCATCCAGGAAGTACTAATATGTATAGAGATATTTGGGAGTATTACAGGTGGGATGAAATGAAAAGAGATATTGCTGATTTTACTGGGAAGTGTTTGACTTGTCAACAGGTTAAATCAGAGCAGTAGTTTCCGAAATGGATGCTTCAACCTTTACCATTACCAGAGTGGAAATGGGAGAATATATCCATGGACTTCGTTGTGGGATTGCTGAAGTCACCTCGAGGTAATAATGCAATCTGGGTTATTGTTGATCATTTGATTAAATCTGCTCATTTCCTTGCTATAAGAGATAATTTTTCTCTAGATCAACTTTTTCATTTGTATCTTAAAGAGGTGTTCAGGTTACATGGAGTTCCCCTCTCCATTGTATCTAACCGTGATCCCAGGTTCACTTCTAACTTTTGGAAAGGCCTTCAGAAGTTGTTGGGTATTGAATTAAATTTTAGTACATCTTTTCATCCTCAATCACATGGGCAGTCAGAACGAAAAATTCAGACATTGGAGGATATGTTATGCGCTTGTTCGAGGGATTATTAGGGATGTTGGGACTAACATCTTTCTTTGGTTAAATTTTCTTATAATAACAATTTTCATTCCAGTATACAGATAGCACCATTTGAGGCATTATATGGGAAGCGGTGTCAAAATCCATCTTTTTGTGATGAATTGGGTGAAAGGAAGTTGATGGGACCATAATTGGTAGAAGATTTGTCATAAAAAGATCAGATGATACAGAAACACATGAGAACAACTCCGAGCAGGCAGAAAAGTTATGCAGACAATAGGAGGAAGGATCTCTCTTTTGAGGTAAGTGATCATGTCTTCCTCAAAATTTCACCATGGAAAAGTGTGATGTGATTTGGTACGAAAGGAAAGCTGACTCCAAGGTTAATTATACCACATTAAATTCTACAGAGAGTTGGATAAAATGCATACTGAGTGGCTTTACCTCTGATTTTATCTCAGGTATACAATGTTTTTCATGTTTCAATGTTAAGAAAGTAAATGCCAGATCCATCTCATGTTTTAATTCCAAAGGTAGTTTAGCTGGAGGAGAACCTATCTTATGAGGAAAAACCGGTCCATATTATTGACCACAGGGAGAAATTATTGAGGAATAAGGTGATTCATCAAGTAAAGGTTTTGTGGAAAAACCACATTATTGAAGAGGCAACATGGGAATCTAAAAATGCAATAAGGGATAAATACCCCCACTTATTTGATAAGTAAATAAATTGTGGGGATAGAATTTTCGAAAGGGGGAAGGATATAATATCCAAAGTAAGTACAGAATTATGTATTTTCGTATCTATTTCTATTAATGAATTATATAGTGTTTTAGAGGTTAAAATGAGAATAAATCCAATCTTAAGCATTGAATTCGTTAATATTTTTAAAAGATTTTTTTACCGCCTTTTGATGGAGAACCATTTTTAAATCTATATTTTGATACTATTATAAGCTCTATTTGTCAGAAATAACATATTATTTAGGATTTGGACATTGAAATTTACTTTGATTAAATTTTTGGTATTTTTTTGACATTGTTCATTTTTTATAAATAGTGAAAAATACTTCATTTTAATTCAAAACTGCTTTTTCGAATAATTTAATTTTATGGATATATTACCTTTTTAATTGGTTTTAAACTATAAATAGAATATATATTTACCATTTAATTCAATGGTGGTCATTGGAATTAATTTCCCTTTGAAATTGGACATAAAAAATTGTCAAACGTTTGATAGATATTGTTTCTAAAAAACCCTCTATTTGTTTTGACAACATGAATTATTTTTAAATTAATTACTACAATTTTTGTGTTTGGAATTTGGTAAAATGTATTCCATATTTGGAATCAGAATTTCCAAATTATGTAATTAATACTCTTTTGTTTTTTGGACATTATGAATAGTAATGACAGTAATTATCTCTAATTATCTTGATTAATTAATAATCGGGTAGTTAAGGGTAACAAAATAATATCATAATAATAAACAATGACCTCAACATGTGTCCTAATGCTACTTTTTGTGTTATGGAAGACCATGTAATGGCTTGTGCAAACTTAGGGACCCCATGGAATCACTTTTGGGTTATAGTGACACTTTATCATTTTATTTTTAAAGAAAAGAGAATATCACAAAAGTATGTAAAACCTAAGTAAAAAGGTTTTAATTTTGTCTACATAAATGATATCTTAGACTATAAATAGTCATTTTAAAGATAAAAATATTTCCTACATCATAGTATTTTTTTATAATTTTTAGACATAAATTAGGTTTATTTTTTTATGACACCATGATGATGCAGTGATTACCTCATTAATGAACGATTTAAATAAAATGAAATGATAATGTAAAATATAATACATACACTTGTAAAAGACCTATTTTATGGGTGGATTTCGAACCCTTATCACCTTATCCTAGAAATATATCATTGTGCGACCTTTAAAATCTGAAAAATAATTTTAAAATAAAGTAACATTTCATGACATTCCATGAGTGCCCCTTCTTCCTCTTATAAAAGGCCCCCACCTCGGCCAAAATATGAAATTTTTATCTCTACACATCCCTATATTCATCCATTTAGCCTTACCTTAGGCATAAATCTCTTCAAGAAACCCTTTTGGTTAAAACCAATAGGAGTTGCCCGATTTAATGGTAATGCCTTCTCTAATGTTCTTTTGTTTTATTTTGCTTCTCCAACCCCCTATACTCTTTTTATTCCTATATTTTGTGAAAAACCCAGTATATTCAGTATACTTGGCTGTTTTTATGAGAAGAATTTGATTTACACTTATACACACCTCCATTTAATGGTTAAAGAACATTTTTTTTCTGTGGTTGGTGAATTTCTGCCTCATGAAACGATGATTGTTCAATCTTATTTTAACACCTTTCAAGGTGGAAATTAAGATGTCAATCTATTTATATATGATATATATTATATCTATGTTTTCCTGATGATTATGTATTTTTCATTTATGTCATACCTTATGGTTTTCATTATGGGTAAACGCGATATCTTCATTTTAGGAAGTGCGGACTACGGCCCCCTCAAAGTTATTTAATTCGTTAATTCCATATGTGGGACCTATAAAGGATAGAGTTAATGGTATTACATATGATATAATACTTTAATTATAATATACTATTATATCATTATTATTTCATTCCATTAAATACAAAATAGAAATGAAAGTAGCGTGCATGCGTACATACGACTTACCGTCTCCATGAACGGTGCATTTCATTTCTTACCTCTAAATGTTACGTAATATTATAAATGAATTTATATACTGGGTATATATGATATATATGATATATACATCATGAATATAATTATGGATTTAATTGATATTTTACCACATGAATAACTTGTAATTATAAGAAGTTTATTTTTGTCTCAAGTACCAAAGATCGAAAAAACGACCGTTATTAACTTAAATAATTACATAATGTTCATAACATGGTAATAATTGATATAAAAGGAATAATTAACTTGAAAAAATTTCAAGAGAAAGTATAAATTAACTCGAGTTTATTATTCAGAATATTAAAGAATGATCTAGTCAAGTCGGACACGAGGTATGGGACTTCATCTCAATCTCCTTTCATTGAGGCATATTTTGTTTTATACACAACTTTCTTTTATATGGTGTATAAACCCCTTTTACTATTACTTTTATTTAAAAGTAATATTTTTTATACTAAGTGTTTTATTAAAAGACAAAAGGGAATGTTTTTGTCGTACGTATGTGGAAACAACGACTTCTCCGCCGCTGTGACCATTATTTGAGTTTCGGCTTCCTCTACAAACCATAACTTTTTTATTACAAGAAAAATACATACCATTTTTTAAGTTTCTTTTATTTTGGTATTGGAAATGTTTTTTATAATATTTTGATTATATCAATGTGTTTTTGATATCTTGTGATTGAAATGTGTAAATGTTATGTTTCCTTTATGCATGTTTTTTGTGATACGATTATGTTATGGTTCTTGGGAATTGTTTATAAAGATGGGTGGTTATGTGATAAACTAAGTTAAGGAGAGCCCATGATATCTCTCCAATGCATTGGGTAATGGCAAGGAGTTAAACGCTACAGTTTCTCCGAAGAGATTTAGGGAATATACTGTGATGGGTATTGCAAACGTAACCATGAGGGTTACTCCCTAAGTAAGAATGCTATGAATGCCTCAAGTTACCTTTCTATCTTATGATTTCTATAAGTTATTCATATATATTATGATTTCATGAGGTATGTTAAAGTTATTATGTTTAGGCGTAAATTTTGTTTTCAATGATTCTTATGTATACATGGACTAAGGTATTCTTTCCATATTTTTATACCACTTACTGGTATTTTTATCTCATCCCAAGTTTTTGAAATGTTTTTCACAGGTCAAGGGAAAAATACATGATGTGATGATAGTGTCGAGAAAGTTTCAAGAATGAATCCATGTTTTATTTTAAATATGTCTCATTTGAAGGAAAAAATGAATACTATCTTTTATGTAACCACCTTGTTGAAATGTGGAATCTAATGCATGATTTATGATCTAATTCTATAAAACTCTAAACCTAAAAAGATCCTCAATGTGTATTCTCATAATAACTCAATATTAAGTAATTTTTAAGGCTGGGAAATTATATTCATAGTCTTGTGGTATTATCTCCCTATGTACAAGCATAAAACACAAACAAAGTCTAGTGAACCTAAACCTATAATCATGAGGTCTGTTTGGGTAACCAGTGCAATGACATCCTAAATAGAATGTAAGATATACTTAGTAGACCACCACTAATGGTATATAAATTTATCTAGTCCACAAATATAAAATACATTATTGTGATGGTATAAAAGGTAAGTAATAAATAAATAAAATAATGAATTTGGCTCAGGTTTATTAGGGACACATGGCTCACCATGCCTATTTCTTCCTAAGAATAAATATGTCAAACCACTATCAATATATAATGATATAATATGTAAAAGTGTATATATATATATATATTACTCCCTTGGAACACATTTAAGGAAGCTGAACTAGGCTATTGTTGGAGTCAAATGTAATTATAGATCAGACCCAAGCATGTTATTTCGTTTGGACTACACATCCTTAGATTTGATAAGTTAGCAATACATAGCTCAAATAAAATGGGAAACAAGGTTTTAAATCAAAAAGAATACTAAGAGATTATTATAGATGTCTTCCTAAGCCTATACAAGGTGATTTGTAAAGTGGAACCCCAGTATCTATCCAGGAAAAATATAAATTCCATTCGCCGTAATATTCAATCCAATGGGATCTGTAAATGGAATCCCAAGTTTCTCTCTCAGCATGGTGAAAATCTGGACCATCTATGCTAGTCATGGTACACCACATAGGGGACCAAGTATCACCTATGGTATGGTATAACCCTAACTCCCACCAAGACCATCCAAGGTAACTCCCCCAAACAACTAGTATCACTCAAGGGTAATTTCTACTTTTAATAGTGAGACAATATAATTTATCTTATAAATAATCCTATTATCAATAAAAACATAATATATATCAGGTAACCTATTTTTCTATCCTTGGAGTTCTTTAAAGTGATATCCCAATTATCTTATTAATTACATGCTATATATAACATCCTATGATCCATTCCAAGGTGTTATAAAAAATGGAACTGGAGTATCTCTCAAGGAGTAATACAAATCATTTAATCATTTAAGTTAAATATCAAAGGAGGTCATATTCATAATCATCCCATCAAAAATCAAGTTTACAAGAGAGGTTCATTCCCATTATTCATTCAATTTTGAAAGTAATTGACATGTACTTAATCATCTTATTCATCAAAATTTTATTGATAAAAATAAATAAGGCCATGGGAAGTCCATTCCAATATCATTCCACTTACCAAGAAAGGCCAAGTGCAACTTATAGTAGGGGGTATGGTGAACTTTTCATAAAGAGTAAACACCCTACATGAAAGAAATATAATATAGGCTATGGTAGTATTCTAGAAAATTTAATACCCATTGTTCTTTAAATAAAGATGTAGGACACAACCACTTAAGAGATAGTTTGGTAAATTGAGTATAATATAGTGGATCATCAAATCCTTCCACATCTCAATTAATAATTTTGTTTATATTTTACAAGATAGTGCACCTCAATAGGTAGTTTTATTATAAAATAATTTATTAATTACAGTAATTAAATGAACACATCCTTAAGGGGACATTAAAATATTAGTTCCATGACATTAAATGATACCAATTTCATAAACAAGGCCTTCTAAAATAAGTAAATTAGATACTAAAAATTTAATTTCATATTAAAAAGGATTTTCACAAAAATAATCGCACACAACTCAATAAGGATATTTATAAATGATGATACCTTAAGGTGAAATATAATATACCACATAAATATTTATTATTATGGTAAAATCATTATATATCTAGTTCTTATTTCATCTGAATAAAGATAAATTTACAAAATAGAAAAATGCCCGGAAAATTGGGAGATTTAGCTCACGTAACGATATCACACCAGATTTTAAGATAAATGAATAATGTTGTAAGGAAGAGTCATATAATCAGCAAGGGAAATACAATGTACCTGATGAATATTGAAATGTACTCTAGAAGGTATAGATGATGAAATCCTATGAGATAAGAGATGATGTGATCCACAACTAGAGGGAGTCACTACACGCGTAGGAGAAAAGAGGAGGAATGAAATAGCTAGGCTACAAAATTTTGGTAAAATAACCCCTTTAATAAGGTATATGGTGTGAAACATGGTTGGAGAAAAAATGTTCCAAATATTCTTGGTTTATTGCAAATGAAGGTGTTTAGTACGGTGCATGCACATAGTTTGAGAAAGTGTGTGCAAACCATTCCAACAACCTATATCAAGGATTTGAAATAAACACACGATTTTTCACCTCCTCTCATGTAGTTTGACTAAACTATTTGAAACCTCTAACTAAACTATATCATTTACATTTTTTAACCTTGTGGGATTCATAGTTTCATAAAAATCATGTTCCCCTTCCAATTCCTCCTAAACATGAGTTTCAAGGGCCTGGTGCTCCCAAAACTCAACAAGGAACATAAGGAACCTCCTTATACTTTAAACTGATCTAAAAACAACACTTTTAAGTATTAAAACACATGAATGTTTTACTTCAAATATTTTTTTTATAGTTTGGTATATCTAATAAACTTAAAATCAAAAATTTATATGAACGTTTTACATGTTATGAAAAATAGGAATTTACAAACATCCCACCTTAAAACATATCATCACCGAGAATCCTCATGGGAACAATGAAAATTAATATGACCTACTCAGGACATGATGTCTTGTAAAAATGGTTGTATTCAATTTCTAAACATCCAAAGTTCCAATAATCATAACTTAAGTGTATGGTACGCAAGCTGTTAAACATGGGACAACACTAATATTCCAAAACGAGAACACTGAGATGATGCTTACATGAGATCATCTTACTGGAGATATGATCACATCATCATCTATATCACCATCTAAAATAGGTTTCTCCACACCATATATTCCACCATTAAATGGCCAAATCTAATATATAGTATATCCTCCAATATAATTTCATATTTAATCATTCTCATAGTTCTCTAACGATGCATCAAAGAAGATTCTAAATTTGATCAAATGGTTGACTCCCAATCGACTTCAAACAACCTAGTCGACCTGAATTTTCTATGAAAATATTTTTCTGACTCACGCTTCACTTGCCTTACCCCAGAATTATGCCATGTGTTGTTTCTCACCAAAAAAATTTAACCAAAAAAGAATCAAACAAGTCAATCCACACCCACCTGATTATTCTCAAAACCCTAGTATTAGACAACCAATATATCTCAAAAACTAGATCCTGATACCTTTAAAGTAGGATTCTTTGACTGTTTCTCTAAGAATACTAACTAAATCATGTATCCATGATTTATTTATGTATTTATCCAAAAAATAACTTTGTGTTGTCATGCCACATCAAGAATGTAGGAACATACTCAATCTAACACACATGGGGAGCCATGATTAAAAATATAACATATGAGGCCGAATATAGTATATGGTAATATCATAGTCATAAACTAGATTAAAAGGATATCATACATGATAGTTTATACTCCAGTGTTTAAAAATGAGACCATAGTACAAAGAAAAGACATCCTTGTATCAAGAACACCAACTAAGTCCAATGTGGCATCTATTTGGAAGTCTATGGAAGGAAAATAGATAGTTCCCATGAGTCCATTTAAGGTGTTCTTACATGGGAACCCAGGTATTACTCATGACTATCCATGATTCCATGTACAATAAAACCACCTAAGTGAAACTCCCATATAATATATTTATTCAAATAGAAATGCATTTTTATTTAGCTCGTTCTATGACAGACACTATATCTTTGTACCCAGAAAATGGAGAGATAGGGTACATGGTCGTCATTGAGCCGAGAGTACCCTTAGTGGTATCAAATGATTCTCAAAGAGGACCTGAGACACTATATCTACATAAAACGAATATTTTCTTTATCACTTGGAACCAAATGTAAACAAAAATTAATAGGAATTTACTATCAAATCACTGAGGGTCATCTTCATTAGATGATCTTGGTTAATCATTCCAAGATTTCATCATTAAGAAACTACGATCCCCATACGACTTGAGGAATCCTTTGATCAGTCAATAATAACCACCAAGGTATACCCCTTAATAATGGAATTTTCAAATGTTGTATACATAGTAATACATTTCATCATTTTGATTCCTTTCAAGTATAGAAATGTTCCGAGATTACAAGTCACATGGTCATTTTATGTATCACTGAGCATTTCTAATTGGTCCTCCACATTTTTGTTAATTCTACTTGGAAGTACATGATTTAATAGAATTTAAATGAAGGTCCTCTCCATTGGTTTTTTCTTATCGTCATATTTATTGAAGATTGAAACCCATTCCATGGAACACACTCCATCGATTATTGAAGACATGTTCTAGAATTTTACATAATGCTTTTACCAATTTACAAAAATGGAGAGATATACTAGGAACATACAAGAATACTCGGTCAAATTTACATTAGATGTATGTGTGATGATATTATAGAGAAATGGCCATGTGTTCCATAGCATCAGGAATTAAATCCAAAACCAATTGAATAGTGTGCCAAAACAGCAGATACTTTTATGACTTTATCCTGAGCATTGAGCTGCTTCTAATATCTTATAACATCCAAGTCACTCTACATTGGGGATGACCTATTATTCAAGTATAACCACTAAAATTAAAATTATTTTCATCTAACTCATATGGGTTTTTTTTTCTATTTATCAACTCAATGGAACCGCATATATCGATGCGGACTATATTAATATTCCATTAACAAAAAATAGAATATATTTGATATTATCCACAAGTTTCTCATACTTATGCATCCCAATATCAAATTTCTTATAAGAAAAATTATCCTAGAGTGATGTTATCATATGTGATTGTATAACAGGATGAGTCCCACCAAAGTCATACTTACAAGAAGAGGGAAGGAAGGGTCACAAAACCCAGTAAGTGGTCAACCATTATCTAGGCTTCTCTAACCCATTGAAATCATGTTTTAAATGATGATCATGCCTGTAATAAAGGTCAAAGAACTGAACAACCACCCATCATCCTGTGAGTGAGTTTAAAATTATTGAGTTCTATATAGGAAAATGACATCAGAATGGCACATCACACAAAAATCACATCATGAGCATTTTTTTAGGACTTCAATGTTCTGAGGGTGCTACCTCACTCAGGATAGACCCTTACAAAAGCCAATAACAACTATACTATATAGATTTCACACCTATAATAGATCATCAGGCTCTAATTCCTATCATTTAGGTTCATAAAAACCTATTTAAATTAGATGGGAATTATAGGAAATGTCAATACATATATCCTAAAAACTCTCTAAAGAGGGAGTAACGTTAACCCTTACCTTGGTTTCTAATCCAAAAAATCAACTTAAGTTTTTATTTGATCCAATTCATTTATTTTCATTTGATCTTAAAAATATAAAAAGTTAAATTTAATTATAAAGTACCCATTATGAAAACATATATACATGGTACGTTATTTTATTAATTCCCTAAGGTGAGACAAACAAGTTATTATAAAATTCCTTTCAAAAATTAATATTTAACTCACATCTTATCATAATTTGAAATTTTATCACACAAACATCATTTATATCATCGTTCATTTATCCATAATCTTTCACAACTCACTAAGTTAAAAAAAATCAATTCCAATATACCTAGGAAAACAACATTTAGGTTGCCATTCAAATTTTAATTAACTAATTCCCAATATAATTTATATCATAAGTAGATATAAAGATAGTTATAATTTAAAATGGGGGCTGGTAATGTGAGATAGAACCATACATCTATATGTGAACTCAAATAAGTAGTTGCAGACACCTTAAATAAGAATCCCTATATAACATAAACATACCCTCATGAGGTTAAGCAGTATGGAATGTAAGCTAATTTGACCTATGAGGTTCCTATTAATTATTACATTCTAGGTTCATCTAAGTGAAACCATAAACATTTTTTATATTATGATTTAAAATACCCTTAGTGGGTTTTATCAATTACTCATAACAAGCCAAGGATGACCTATCTGGGATAATCCAAGCATAAGATGCATAATAAACCATAGCATTTTTAAGTCATATTTTCTATATTGTTCATTTTTAAACATCCATATATAGGTATAATAATCTAATATACAATGGTTTGATTTTATGGGTTACTATATCCTAATTTATAAAGTGCACAAAGACATTATCAATTGAAAATTGAATCCATTGTAATCGCAACCAGTATGTTTCATCCAATGAAACCAATGGTCTATAACATAAATGTGTCATCATTGGTTATTTAATCTATCACCATCAATACATTTAGGGAAACACCACTTAGGTTAATTTTTACACTATAATAACCAATCATATATCAAAATTATAACAATTTATTCTAGGACAAGATGTAAATATAGGGAAACAGGATAAATTTTCATAAAAGAATGAAAATTAAATATGAAATACTATTATGTAAGAGGTTAAACACTTAATCATTATACACAAATAAACATGCTAATTATAACACTAAAATCACAAAATTATGTTATTTAGAAAAAATATATTAAATAATTCAAACATCATGTTTTATAAATAAGAATTATTTATAATTACTAAAGCATGGCATCCAAAATAACAATCCTTCTAGAAAAACAAAGAACATGAAACATGTTATCATGTAGTCATGCAACAACACCAAAATGGAATGAAATTTTTTATGGAATGTGAATCTCTATGTGCCTATAATTATGCATGTAATGCTACATCTATCCCATACCGGTCTAAGGGTAAAATACTATAAATCCCATAAAATATTAATTAACAAATTAAAACATTCACTCTTGGAGAAATAAAAATAAACTCTAATAATGAACATCATGAACAATAGTCCCATAAATGGCCACCCAGTATTTTCCCCATATGTGGGTTGATCAACACTAGGAATGACTATTTACCATGTACTATCATGTTTATTTATCCTATATAACTTCTAAAAATAGTAATATAATAGGAAACAAAATAAGAAATGATTCCACTTTGTAACATCCAGACAAACTAACTTACTATGAATCAAGAAGCTAGATCTGTTTCCTCATGACCTTACGTACAATTCCATGTGTGCTTGAGTTTTTTGACTACCAATGAGGGGATAATGATGATACAGTTGGGAGAATATTGAAACATGATCACAATAATGTAGTGTTATATCATATATAAACAAATTAACAAACAATGTAGTTAGTTTGAATAAAATACATATTAGCAGAAGGTGAATATAATAAGATGCAAAATATATAATTCCATAAATACAACTATGTATGAATATCCATAATATATGACTATATGAAATAGAATAAACACTCTAAATGTTATAAAATACAAGTGTAAAACCCTAAAAAATATTCCCAAGGATGTATCTATGAGAATCTGGAGATACTACTTAATCTTGCACTTCTAAATCCCATTGTATAAGATTTCAACACAAACATAGTCTAGGGAACTGTAACCTACAATCATGTGGTTTATTCGGGTAACCCACTATAATGGAGGCACAAATAGGGTGTAAGATATAACTTATAGTACACCACTAATGATGAATAATGTTTTCCAGCCTATGAATACAGAATACATTAGTTTCAATGTATGATAGGAATGCAACAAATAAATAAATGTAATCAAGTTTGGGATAGAAACCCGAACATACCTTCTTCGACCAAATCCAAAATATCTCAAAACACAGTCAACCTATAGTTATATAATATGTAGATATATATAAATATTTAATTATTATTCTAGGGAATATGAAATGAATCATAACTATTTCTTCATAAGATTCAAGTGTAATTACAGACCAGACCTTATAATGCTCGTTGTATTGGTGTAAACATCCTTAGATTTCATAAGTTATAATTCCCTAGATCACATAGAAAGGAAAATTGGTTCTAAATCAAAGGCATCCAAAGAATTTAATACAGAGATATTTCATATCACATCTAAGGTGATCCATAAAGAGGGTCCCTTGTATCACTCTTGTAGAACTATAAATACTCATCACCAAAAAATTCCATCAAAGGTGATCCGTAAAAGGAATAACAAGTATCACTCTCTGTATGGTGAAAAGCATGACCCTATGATCCCATCCTAGAAACACCACATAAGATACCATATAGCACTCATGTGCTGATATTACCATAACATCCATTGATACCTTCTAAGTTAACTCCCCTAGGGAATTGGTATCACAAATGGGTAAGAAAAAAATCTATGAGGTGAGCCCATACAAGGAATCCTAAAAAGAATCAATGTATCATTCTGAGCATAAAATATGTTAATTAACCTATAAGATTTTCCATGGTGTTTCATAAATAGGTAACCCAAGTATCTCCCAAGGTACATAAAATTTATAATTACTTATGAACCCATCCATGAAGTTCCGAAAAAGGGTACCTGAGTATCGCTTGATCGTAATACAATTCATTTAATCATTTATGTTCAATTTCAATGGAGGCGATATTATTAAACATTCCATCAAAACTCAAGTATCCAAGAGAGGTATATACCCATTATTTATCTCAATTATAAAAGTAATTGTGATTTACCTATGCATTCCATTCATCATAATTTCATTATTAACAATATAGAAGTCCATGGGATATTCATGCCAATATGATTCCACTTACCAAGAGGTGAAAAGTAAAACTTAAAGTGTTAGGGTCTAGGTACACTATTCATAAATAGTAAACAACCTGCATGAAATGGATATAATATAGGACCTGATTGCATGCATCCTATGACTATTTAATAGGTTATTTCAATAAGGATGTAGGCCAAAACCCCATAGAAGATTTTTTGGTCACCCAGGAACAATATAATGGACCATCACATCCTTTTATATCTTAATTAATTAACTTGTTTAGATCTTACAATGTATTGATCTTAAAATAGTGGATTTATTAGAAAAATTATTAATTAAAGGTATTCATGAAACCCACTATTAAGGGGTTGTTAAAACTTAATTCCAAAAACCATTAAAGATAACAATTTGACATATAAAGAATTATAGAATTTTGGAATCAGATTCTATATATTTAATCTAGTTTTAATATTTTGTTGGATGGAAATAATAGTGCACATAACAATGACACAATTTATAAATGTCATACATTAATGGAAAAATATATAAACCAACTTCCTCATGCTTTGGACGATCTGATCATCCAATATCGATAAATGATTTTATATTTTTTCGAGAGAAATTAAATAAACAAACAAATTCCCTGAAAAAAGAACAGATTATATCACCTAAATATAAGACTTAAGATGAGAATATAAACAAAATAATGGTAATTTGGAGTCATAGACTCACATAGGGATATCCAACACACCGGATGGTGCTTGAAATAGTGTCTGGATGGAGGGGAGGCACCAAACCCTAGGGGTGGAGAGGATAGGATATCCACAGTTGTTTAGAGGAACTATACAGATGAGGGAACAAGGGAGGAGGAAACAAATAATGGGGAAGGGTAATTTTAGTAAAATCACTCTATTAACGAGGCACACAATTTGGACATATTATTGGACAAAATGTGCACCAACTATGCAAGGGCTAATGCCTATGAAGGGGTCTCATAGAGTTTATTCACATGGTTTGTTAAACCAGGAAAAAAATATTCCATCCACCTATTTTAAAGATCATAATTCACTCACCTGGTCTAATACCTATTATTTCATGTTTAGACCAAACTGTGTGATACCCAAAGCTCCACTAGTTTAGTTACACGGTTTCACCAAGTGGTACACAAGATTTCAGACAAACCGGTCACACTTACCAGTTCTTTCTGAAGATAAATTTTTGGGGCCTGGTGCACCAAAACCTCAACGGGACACTCAGATCAGTTCTTGTTCCTTAATCATGTCTGAAAAACATTTAAGCATTCATACTCATAGAATTTCATTCCAAATATTGGTTTTAAATTCAGTTTTCCACCAAATTGAAAATCTCAATCATCCTTGGAAATTTTACATGGTAAAAAACATGGGATGTTATCATAATAAATATCCCCCTTAGAGAAAAATATAATTTATATACCAATAATAATAGAGACGATAGTTAATAGAATTAGTTCTATGTGTAATAAGTAATATAACATAAAGAAAAATTACACATAGGAATTCCTATATAAAGTTTATCAGAGTCAATCATTATAGTGACCATAAAACAGAAATATCTTATTATATAAATCTATTTAAATAATTTGTATTTCTTTGAAAATTATATTTTTTAGAAAAATATGAGTTTAAAAGGATGACGATATAAAATAAAATTATTATTAAATAAATATGACCATTTTAACATATCCAATAAACTGGTGGTCTAAATATGAATAAAATATTTTTTAAAATGATGTATAAATATTCTATATTTAAAAAAAATTATTAACACATAATAAAAAAATAACATATTTTTAGTAATGTCATTTTACATTAAAAAAATATATTTTATTCAAGAAAAATTTACATGAGAATTATAATTAATATATAAAAAATTAAAGATTTTATTTGAGTTAATGAATTTTTTTTTTGAAAACATCATTTCAATATTAAACTACTTTTTTTGTTATTTTTTTGAAATGTTTTTTTGGGTAAATAATTGGAAAAACTGATTTTTATGAAAGTTAAATTTTATTTTCATGTATTCATATAGAATAATTTTATTTTTAATTGAATTTAGAATTTAATTAGTTAATTTTGGTTATAAATAAAATTTATTCCATTGGTATTTTCTTTATGGATAATTTTTGTACAAAATAAATTTTATAATTAAAAATGAAATTTTCTAAAAACACAGTTTTCATAACTTCTTAAGGGTTTATTCGAAACTAAATTCTTTTCTACATATTGAGATAGAATTAGAAAAATTTAATTCCTTATTATAAATTAGTGTAATTAATATTTAATAATAAGGTTAACATAATTTTATTTCATAATGAATAACAACCAAGATAAACAATTACTACCATGGTAACAGTTAATAGGGATTAACGAGTGTTTAAACATAATCTATATTAATTAAAATGGACTAAAAAAATTTCAAAATCCAATTTTAAAAATATATTTATTTTTTATATCATAATATATTTTAATGTGATCCAATTTTGTTCAATTTATCTTGGGTAATACATTTATATATTTTAATTTAAAAAAATTAAAGTGTGCTCTCTCCCTCTCTTTTAAAATGACACCACGTATCCCCTCTTACTCACAATTTAAGAGAATATTATCTAATAAAAATCATTTCCAAATCCTTTAATAATATTAATATAGATTCTTGGGAGGTCCTAGTTTGATAATAATACAATCCGTCGATGTTTTAAGGTGTAAGAAAAAGAAGGATTGTTAATGATTAGGTATAATTATTAATTCAGTATATTCAATTTAATTTATTCTTCTCAATCCTATAAAACTATTGATAGAAAAATAATTTGAATAATACCATTTCATAAATTTAATTTATTTTTATTATTTTTATTTCTCAACCATAATTTATATCCTTCAATACAATGTGAGAAATGAAAGCATCATTTGTGAGTACTGGTGGACAACAACCTCGTAAAGCAATGGATTTTACTTTTCATCAATATCATTAATTATTTGTTATTAAGTGGGTTTTAATGGTTATAAATTATAATTATGTAATAATTATTATTATTTAATTATAATAAATTATATAACATCTTTTTATTCCATTCCCTTTGAAATGTTAACATCACTCATGTTTATGTTTGGACTACCACCTCTATGAAGTGATATGATTAATTTTTAATTTCATGTTTACATGGATGGTATTAAGGATATATTGAATGAAAATTATGATATTTGGGATATAATTATAATTATAAAATGGTTAAATATTATTTTTCATTATATATTTTCATACATCAAAAAGTGTAAACAAAACTCATTAGTATATACAGTGTATCATCTCCATGAAATGATGTAATTCCTTTTTATCACTACTTTTTATGAATAGTTATAAAATTTTATATAATGATTAAAATTAAAATTATTAAATTATTAATATTTTTTATTAATAACAATGATCAATGTATAATTACCATATCTTCAAAATAGAATCATGCATGAAAAATGAAAAAAAAATATCACCGAAAACATGGATTTTAAAAAGAAATTTTTATTAAGTTGGTGATAAAATGTTATAAGTAAATCATATATTTTATTATATTTTTGAAAATGGATATATAATAGATTTATAATAAATATATATTGATTATTCTAGTTTTTTAATGGATATGTAGCTGGAAGAGACATGAGATAAGTATTTATGTTACAATTTTTTTTTGAGAATGTTTAACCAAAATATTAATTGTGGGATATTATATATATATATTATCATTTAAACATATTATATTTCATTAAAATCCAGGTAATCCTAAAATTTATTTGTATTATTACATTTATCTACTCTTTATTACTTTATGTGATTGAGAAAATTATTTTAAATAAACTTAATCTTTATTTCTTTTTTGGTTGATAAAATTTTCATCAATGTCCATGAAATTAAATACTGAGTTATAGATGTCATTAAAAATAAATGAAATGTTTTTAAAATATAATTATTCATTAAATTATTCTCTATTTATAGAGTATTAAATGTATTATTTTGAAATAATCATTTTCAAACATGTCATCTTTGAATTTTTTAAAAAGTGTGAAAATAATATTCTCTATTAATGTATAATTAATAAATGGATTTTCCCACCATCGTAAACTAACTAATCAATGAATAAAAATTTAAAATATCCCACGATTTTTTTAAATAAATAATTTTATCCATATTACATAATTATTCGTTTAAATTTTATGTAATGTAGAAGATATTTTCCTACTATTTTCAAGTAATGGTTCACATAATTTTTTAAAGGGATTTTAAACTTTTTGAATAACCTCTATTGATTTTTATAAATAACAAAGGATCAAATAATATTATATTATCTACTTTATTTCTCTATTTGTATTGAAATTATGAGGAATTAATGATGATTCTATGAAAAATATTCAATTCGCACAGGTTAATTATGTTATTTTGTAACCAGAAAGAAAACTGTTTCATTTCCACTAGTTATACAAGGGTAAAATTATTAATTTTTTTGGAAAATTTTTTCTTTAGATGGATTATGATATGATGATATTGTGAAGGATTTAAGATTATGTGGTAGAAATATGTATTAATTTTATTATATAATTAGTGATATCATAACTATATAATCATATAATTCTTTTTTAAAATTTATTGAACTCGTGAGTTTATTACATTGTGACATGAAACTAATTTCATGTTAATAAAATTAATTTTTTATGTAGTTTCAGGTATATAGTTTTATAAATTATGCTGATTTCATGCTAATAAGATAATTTTTTTGACTTGGTATTATTTATATATGTTTTTGTTAGGACCTGATTTCATGAGAATAACATAAAGAGTGAACTTGTTACTAGTTATCCATGTTCAGAATGATTTAACCTTATAATATTTTTTCACATTATAATGTTTATGAAACTCCATCAGGGATAAAGATTGATTGATGATGATTTTCCAATATAATTACATCTTTCTCTTTTATACAAAATCCTTATTCCATGAATCTGGATTAAATGAATTTAAATAATTTTTCATGACATTATTATTTTATTGTCGAGTTCTCATGACCTTATACTCATGTATAATCCTTTATTAATACCTCTAATGTTTACCCTTACTATGAATCTGATCTCACCCTTTCTTTAGTTTTCATTTTTATCATGATATAACGAATGATTTTATATTGTTTTTTTCTAAGGAATTGTTTACAATAAAATATAATTCTTGTAGATATTGAAGAACCTTTAAGAAGTTAATTATTTTGTTTCTGTTCACTAAATACATCAACTCCCTTCGATCATTGAGAATGAAATATTTTAAAATGTATATAATATTAAACTTCATTGTGGTAATATTTATTTATTTTATACTTGGATAACTTCAATTTGTATCAAAGTAGGGTTTAGTTATTTTTAGATCCAAGATTTGGAAACACTTCTAAAAACATAGGGATAATTCTAGGTATATGATAACATGCTAATGTGTGTGCAAAGTTTATATTATGTGTTTTCATTAAAAATTAATGCCTATTTTGATATAGGAAATGGGATATTGTTGGGAAATTTATTCTCCTTGAGGAAACGACATTGAAAAAAGGATATTAGTTATTTACTCAATTAAAAATAATTTATGATGAGTGGGACTAAGACTATACATCTTACTGGACACAGCCCAGGGATATCCTTTTTTTATTCACTATTATAATTTTGAACCATTAAAAAGTATTTTAATAGATTGTGACTATTGATGACATAGTTTTAACTGAATGTGTCATTTTTTTATTTTAAGGTGTTATATTTTAGTACATAGAATGAATGATTTCTATTAATGATTTACTGTTCAAAATTATTATTATAATTTTATGATTAAAATATTTTCTTGATGTAATCAATTACTTCAACAAGAAGGAATCTAATAAAAAATGAATTTGATGACCAATTCCACAACCATTCTCATGAGAAACAGAGTGGATTTTAATCTATTATGCAATACCTTGTGACATTTATTACTCAACACACTTATATTATGGGTGGTAAATAGGACAATGCAGATATTTAAAATTTATTTTTGTGGGAGAATCATTTAATTGAACAAAAAATGTGAAAACATCTACTCTATTTATGTGGGTTTTTTAGTAAACTAATTGAAAAAAAATGTATTGTGATGAAAAACAATTTTTTTAATATACAGTTCTTATAGAACAACAAAATTTTACATAGTAGTCTATCAATAGAAACGTGAAGTAGATGAATTGTTGCATATAATCAATAATATGTAGAATTTATTTGAAATAAACTCTAGGAAATGAGAGTAATTTAAGAGGGTATTTATATATAATTACATTACATTAATTATTAACACTGAAACTTATGTATATTATCTAGAGTTGAATTCAAAGGATGATGAAATCAACTATACCTATGAAGAAAATATCACAAGAAATTTGATATATGTTTTTGGTTTTTTTATTATCCCTAAAAATAATGATTGATCGATTATATAGTGGTTTTAACCAAATCTAGAGTAAGGTATTGGGTATAAGAGACATTGGAATCTATGAATAAATTTTTTTATGTACACTCAAAGTCAAAAAAATAAAGGTGGGATACTCTCATTTCAATGGTTCTTGTTTTATAAAAAAATATAATAAAATTTCATTGGAGCTCTAATGGTATATATCATGGAAGGTAAAAATTTGTTATAACCTCTCATACACTAAAATTGTGTGAAGTATAACATAGATAATTTCCTAAAATGAACATGAAGATGTTTCCAATATAGGGGGAGTATCCATTTATAATAATAATGTTAAATTAATCTGAAGAGACTAATCAATTAAATGAAGGGAGATACTAAAAATTAAAAAGCTGCCTACACTTTTTTGTTTTAGATAGAAGAATTTTTTGACTTCTCAGAATCAATTTCGAAATCCAATGGATAATGAGGATAACAAGAATTACAAACCTTATAATTCATAGGATAAAGAAAAATCATATGTGACCCAATCTTCAAATGTGGGTTGCAAGAATGAAATGGTGAAAGGCCCAGTTATTATCCAATATCAGACAACTAGTGTTTTATTTGAATCTATCTAAACCCACTCTTTTATATCAAATGAATTTTCTAAAGGTATCACATTACCACCACTATGGATATATATTGAGATATTAGTGAAATATCATAATGTTATGATGATCATATCTGAATTCTATATCTCATCTATGATTTTAGTGTGTGGGAATGTTCTTCCAACAGATCTTTAGATTCTCCCTATAGTTGAATTTTATGTGTTTGTGGGAATGGATTTGATATATATATATATATTATATAATATTCCATTGAATGGAAGTCATGTTTGATATTCTGAATCAATCTATGATCATCTTCCTATGCGGGGACGAATACTAACTACTAGTATAAGTTACATCCATTATATGTGTTCAATTGCCTAATCATGAGAAAAATTTATCTCGAATGGTTGGGGAGAAACTCTTAGTGACTTTATAATGAAATAAACAACTACAAAATAATTTTATATAAATATTTATATCACATAAGAAATGTAAATTCCATTGAATAGAAATGTTTTTTTTTGTATTATGATATTGGATACATAAAAAACATATCTGAAAAATGATATTCGACATATCTTATAAAATTCATCTATAATTATACCCTTCATAGAAATTCCCCACTTAAAACATTTTTATACAACCATGGAAAGGAAATATAAGAAAGGGTGAACTTATATTATTAGTAAGATTAAACATAAGTGATATCAATTGATGATCATAAATGAGTATAGGTGTAAGAACCTGGATCATGATTTTAGGTCTAAATCATTTTTTCGGGTGATTTTGAGAAAAAGAAGAGAATCTGAATATTTAAGGAGTACATGTTGTGTACTTTGGAGTACACGCCATGTACCCAGGTGTCAGGGATGACCATGTACTGGCCGTGTAACGGCTGAGTACATGGCCATGTGGGGTGACCTAGAGACTGCCTAAAGAGGAGGCGGGTTAAGGCAAGTACACAGTGCATACTTTTAAATAACACGATGTGTAATTTTTCATTCAATTGTTATATCATACCAAGGTCACGTGTAATCAATAGAATCCTCTTCTTCTCGGGCTATCTCAACCAGGAGAGACCGAGGTCTATGAATCTTATTTGTGCCTCATAATCGTTGTATGTTCTCTAAATTGAGCTTCATCGGTTGCCTTGGAATCACTTCGGTGAGTTCTTCCTACTTCTAGAGCCCCATCTCTTGATTTCTCCTCTATCGTGAGATATCCGTGGTTTAATGTTTTAAAGCTTTTTTTAGATATATCACATTCTAGGTTGATTCAAGATCAGAAACTAGAGTATATCGATTATAGGATGTAAAGGTAGTTGGTTTGTGCCTTTCTATAGTTAGTCTTTGAATATCATCTTCAAAAGTTCCAAATACCCTTGAATGGGGCATTGTGTTATTAGGGATTTTATCCCTGCTAATTCCTACTCTATCTTTTATGTCGAAGTAGATATTGTTTGATTTTGAATACAGTTATTTGTCTTTCTCTGTATTTGTTTCCCATGTTTGTTTGGATATTGACCATTTGGTCTAGCTTTGCTGATTAGGCTGCTTGTTTTTCATGCCTAGTGTTGTTAGGATATAGTGATATTATTCAAAGTTGTTATATTCTTGTAGTTGTTTAGCCATGTAGTTATTGGAAGTTATTATCCAAGTAGTTCTTAATTTTTACTTTGGTGTTGAACATCATTCTGCATGATTGAATTACATAGGGTTGTGAGAACATAGTGTAGTAGACCATAGGGATAGTGGTTATTGAGGGCTTCTCCAGAGTGTCTGTTTACTTTTACTTTGTGAGACCATATGGGGATGGATATAGGTGCTCCCTCAGTGTGTCTGTAGTTCCACATTTCGAGACCTCGGGGGGAATTGGACGTTGAGCTCTTCCTCAGATTTTCTATAGTTACCAATATGAGACCATAAGGGGAATTGATGGTGAGTGATTCTTTAGAGTGTCTTTGTTTTTGTGATACAAAAGGGGTTAATCCATGTGAGCTTACCCAAGAGGTTTTTCTTTACTTAAATAAGTTCAACCAGAGGGGTTAGTCTATGAGAACATACCTAGAGGGTTAATTGATATTTATTGGTTGAACAAGAGGGGATAGGTTGTGAGAACTTCTTAGAGGGTTTCTTGTTTTCCTTTGGTTGGTTAATTTATGAATTTAAATGAATGTAGTTGAAACAGTATGACTATTTACTTTTGAGTACTCTCTTTTTCATTTATTCTTTTCCTTATTGCCTGCCACATATATATTCATTGACTGTTAGGCACATATCTTTGGGTGGTTGCCTACGAGGATTCGTCTCACACCCTGTTTTGGTCATGCTTTTGGGCCCAAATAGATTATATTACTTCTATTATAGATAAGCACAAGATCCCTTCTATGTTAGGTACTTAATTAATATAGAGCTAGAGAGCATGGCACAAAGTCGAGGCTTCTGATTTTGATGGAGTTATTTACTTCTTTTCCTTGGTACATTGATTTAGTGATGTATTCTAGCATTGTGACTTGCTTGGCTGCTTTTCTAGACATATTTATCATGCATCATTTATATATGTCTGCTCATATTTTTTATTACTTCTAGTCTTCCACTGTTTACTTTTTGCATGTTATTACTGCTTCCGCTATTACTATCCATTTATTTCTGCTACATTTCGTTGCCAATGAGGAAGTTTTTTTCCATTATCACAACCAAGGCCCCTACTACTTTCAAGCAGCCTCGGGCATTTGGGGAAATGCACATGAGGCCATTTGACCAATCGGGTACGGGGAACCATTGGGCAGCTCCCATAACTGGGATGTTAAAAAGTGGTATCAGATAAATTCTTTTCTTCTTAACTTACTATTTGGAATCTATAGTTAGGGTTAGGAAGGAATGGGTACTTGGTAACAAGTTGTTCCTGGTAGTAGCTAACCCGTGTATAGGGAAAAGATAATCTACCTCGATCATTGAAATTTTTTGGTTTTTCAATTATTACAGTTGATTTGATTTCACCATTGGGTGATTCCCATGTATTGTGTTGTTATTGTTGATATTATTGAGGTTCTATTTCTATTTAAGCCTGATGATATGAGGGTATTCCATCTCATGCATCATATAGGGACTTGCTAGAGATCACATGTCATGCATTCTTTCAATGACCTTTAGGATTCCTTACTGATTTCATGTTTTTGTGCTAGATTTTGTGCGAGATATTCATGCTATTGTGATATATTCCTTGATAGAATGCCTACTTTTTTGATAGGGTATTGCTAATTGTGTATGGTTTCATTTTAATGAATACCAACCTTTGGTTCTTGAGGTGTTATAGGCCCTCATGGGTCATAATTTTGTGGATCATTACACTATTATTCTCGTATATGAATTTTACAAATACCATGTCTTGATTCATGGGGAGTATAGGCCCCACGAATCATAATTTCTCACATTAATGTTTGTTTCAATGTTTTTCTGGGTTTTGGAGTAGTTTCAGAGGCTTACTATTTAGAAAAACCCTAAATACACAGTGAGTAATGATTAATACAGACAATGTTTCCTTCTATTTGGGAATGAACTATTTTTCTTAAGTACACACCATGTATTGTATATACATGTTGTATAGTATCTAACTATGTCACTGGCTGTGTGGGAAGAAGCACGGGGTTGGTAAATCCATCGAGAAACATGTCGTGTACCGGATGTACACGTCATGTTTTTAGACCGTGTTTCCAGTCGTGTGACCAACACCATGGGTGGATTATGGGTAGTTAGTACATTACGTTTCTCGAACAAACAAATCGTGTTGAGTAAGCCGTGTAACCAGTTGTGTGACTAACAACATGGATTGATTATATTCTTTCTAGTACACACCGTGTCTGAAACAAACACACCGTGTAGTCTTGATCTAGGAGAACCATTTGGGATACTCGGGTATAAGAACTCAGTAAGGGAACATAAATCAATTACACTTCATGCCTTAGGATAACACGTCGTGTGTATGGATTGTTACATGACCAGGTTTGGAAGCAGTACACGCCCATGTGAAGGCTTGAAGGAACACATTGTATAGGGGACATACACTCCATGTAACCACTATTTATAAATCTTGAATGCTTTCTTTCTCATGTTCTTGTCTTGAATTTCAATGTTTGAGACCTTGATAATCTTGATCTGAGGTGTGTGTTCGACCATGTAGATTCATTCCACAGAAACTTCTTCTGATCGTATGCTGGTTACATGGCCATGATTAGGCATCGGACAAGGAAGATCAGGAACTGTTCGCAAATCCTACCATTGTGCATGTCTTGGAACTAGTTGTCATTCTGGATATAGGTGTTGATGCACAGTTTCGAGAAGGATTCATGAGGTTCATGCAGACCTTCCATGGATTATCATCTCTAGTCCCATCTATGGCATATTTGACCCTTGTTTTTTAGAAACATTATCCTCCCACATTCTCAGGGGAAGGAGGACCTCATGTTGTAGAGTCATGGATAAGGCCATGTTTTCAATTTTTAGAATTGCATGACCCCTCCAGAGAGGAGGGTGATGCTTGCTATGTATATGCTTTAAGATTATGCCAAAATATGGTGGGATGTGATCTCATGGATTGGGCGCCATTAGGTTGTGGCTTAAAATGAGTTCCATCATTTCTTCTATGATTATTTCAACCCCGAGACTTTGAGGGTTGATCGAGCCTGAGATTTCCTAAGTCTAGAGCAAGGTACTCTTTCAGTTATGGAGTATTCTTCTCGCTTCAAAGATCTATAGTGCTTCACAACCATCCCATGAGGTGATGAGTTATTCCTGGAAAAAAAATTAGGATGGTATCAGGCATCATATCTGATCTCAGGTGAACATCTTCAGGTTTACTTATATCTCTTCTATAGTCAACTAGGTTCTTATCAAGAGTGATATCTGAGGGATTCTAGTGCTCTGAACTATTGCGGCTTGGCATCTAGAGATGGTACCCCTCCTAGTAACAATAGGAAGTGCCGCGGGCAGTCAACATGTGGGGATCTACGGAAGTGTGATACTTCTTCTGGTAGCCAGGTAGTGTGCTACCAGTGTGGGAAGAGCATGAATACGAGGCCACATTACTCGAGGGACCCGGTGGAGTGCCTATATTATGACAAGATCGATCATCTTCAACATTTCTGTCAGTTCTTATCACCATAATCTGGTTATAAGAGTTCTTATATGAATCCATGCTCAGGAGAAGGACCATTGGTTTCTCATCAGTTTGGAAATTGGAGTTCTTCTGGATATTCAGGCGGAGGTGGAGGTCGCGGTCGTGGAAGCCTGTCGGCAGGCTTTCAATGACAACATGGTGGATCAGCTCAGGTTGGTCAGGTAGGGTCATAGGGCCGCGATTCAGGCCAGACTTTTGCAGTGGAGCAGACCCAAAAGGAGTAGGATCCTGAACCCTCTACAGTTTGAGGTACGATCCTATTTGCCTCAGTTTTAGCTTCTTTTCTTTTTGATACAGGTTATTCCTAAAGTGTCATATCTTTTGTTGTTGTAGAGAGCCTTGGGATCTATATCTTTACTTTTTCGGATGTCTTGATGCTGGACAATCCATTGGTGACAAGAACGGCTAGTGTACGTTAGTGCAAGGGGTTCCCTCTTGAGGTTGGTGGATATCACCTCTTATGGGACCTCTATGTTCTAAATATGAAATACTATTACATCATTATCTATATATACTAATCAGTTCCCTTCCAGGTTGTTGTTGACTTCTATCATCATAGGGTGAGTTTTACATCACTAGAGGGAAGAACCTTTTTACATAAGAGATAATGGGATGTTTAGGTGGGTAGAGTAGGACCCAAAAATTGTGGGTTGGGAGGAGTTATAACCTATATTTCTAGTCAATATCTGGATGACCAGGGCACTTAACAGTTGCACATTCCTCCAATGGACAATCATTCCAGGGATATCATTCCAGAGGAATTTTCATGTTTTCCTTCTGAGTGAGAGTTAGACTTTTCTATTGATGTTGTTCCAGGGGAGGAACCGGTGTCCATTCCTCCCTATAGGATGGATACACCAGAGTTACAGGATCATAAGAAGTAGTTAGAAGAGTTACAGGAAAAAGGTTTCATCTGACCCGGTACTTCTCCATGGGGTTCGTCTGTCCTGATTGCGAAGAAGATAGATGTTACCATCAGACATTTTGTGGATTATCAGAAGTTGAACTAGTTTACGGTCAAGAATTGATATCCCTTGCTGAGGATTGGTGATCTCTTTGATCACCTTTGAGGAGTCCATGTGTTCTCAAATATTGACTTGAGATCCGATTATCATCATTTTCACGTTATAAAATCTGATATACCTCATACAACTTTTCAGAGTAGGTATGGTCTATACGAATATGTTGTTATGTCATTTGGTCTCACGAACGTGCCTGTAGTTTTCATGGCACTGATGAACCGTGTGTTCCATCCATACTTGGATTCATTCATGGTAGTTTTCGTGGAAGATATCTTGGTGTACTATCACACTAGATATGGCGATGCCACACTTCTTCAGATCATTTTGAGTTCACTGAGAGAGCATCAGTTATAGTCTAAGATCTCAAAATTCCACTTTTGGATATACCATATTCACTTCTTGGTCCATGTTATCTCAATGACAGGATTATCAGTAGACCCAGAGAAAATGATATTAGTAGTTTCTTATGAGAATCTGAAGAACTTCTTTGGGGCTGGTTGGATACTACAGATGTTTCACACATGAAATTTCATGCTTTACAGCACCACTAAAGGGCCTAACTAAGATGAAGATGAAGTACTTTTGGTCAGATTCTTGTGAGTCGGACTTTCAGGATATGAAAGGGAGGTTTAATTTAGCACTAATACTAGTTTTTTTAGAGTTGATCAAGAGTTATACTGTATACTATGATTCATTAGGTATCGGGCTAGGAGTTGTGCTTATGCAGGGAGAAGGAGTCGATGCGTATGGGTCTTGGTAGTTGAGGCCACATGAGAGGAATTACCCGATGCATGATCGTGAGTTGGTTGCAGTTGTTCATGCTTTATGATGTTAGAGACATTATCTATTGGGAGAGTATATTTTGGTTTTAACTAAACACAAAACTCTCAAGTACATCCTTACTCAGTGCAATCTGAATTTTAGACCATGAAGGGGGGTTGTGTACCATCAGTCCTTTGACCTTGAGCTTTCATACATGCCAGGGAAATGAAATTTTGTAGCTGATGTGTTATAAAAGAGGTATCAAATACAAGTATTTTAGGAGGCCAATAGTGAGTGTCAGTTTATGGATCTATTCTATGATATGAATTTGGATGTGCACGATAGACAGGGGCATACTTTTCCTTCTTTTTTAGCTGTTACCTCTTCTCTACATGATTGGGTAAGAATGAGGCTGATATCTGATGTTGAAGGCCTAGTCCAATGAGAGTGTGTTTCAAGAGATGACCCTATTCCTGGATGGACTATGGCTGAGGATATGATCTTGTTATTTCATGGGTGTGAATGGGTGTCAACATAAATACATGAAGAGATGATGTGGAACTTTCATTCATCTGTTGTGGTAGTTCATCCTAGTGTCGCTAAGATGTATCAAGATCTGCACTATCAGTATGGTGGCCAGGTATGAAGAGAGATGTTGTTAGGTATTTCATGAGGTGTTCCATGAATCAGCAGGTGAAGGCGAAGAATCGGTGACCATTAGGGTTGTGGCAGTAGTTACCCATTCCCAAGTGGAAGTGGAATGGTGTCGTGATGGACTTTGTGACATGTTTACTGAGATCACCTTGAGGGAATGATGTAGTTTGGGTTTTCAATGACAAATTCATGAAGGTTGACCAATTCTTTATGATCAAGGATACCTTTAGTGTTAATGAGCTGGAAAGAATATACATCTGAGAGATTGTACATCTATATAGAGTTCCACAATCCATTGTTTCAGATAATGATGGATGTTTCACTTTTCGCGTCTAGCAAGGGCTAAAAAGGTCTTTGGTTACATAGGTACTTATAAGTACGACTTACCATCCCCAGACAGATGGTTAGTCCAATCATATGATTTAGGTTCTATTGGACATGCTTCGAGCATCCATCCTATATTTTAGTGGTTCTTGGGAGAAGTGCATACCTCTTGTGGAGTTTTCCCACAATAACAGTTTTCAAGAAACTATTCAGATAGAACATTATGGGGATTTTTTACTATAGGTCATGTCAATCACCTCTATGTTGGATAGAAACCAGTGGGATAGCTATGCTAGAACCTCATATTTCCTAGGAGACCACATAGTAGATAAAGTTGATTCATAAGATGATGGATACTACACAGTCATGATAGATGTCTTATGCTGATCGGTGTAGACGCCCTCTGGGGTTCGAGGTTGGAGATCATGTTTTTCTACATGTAACACAGAGGATGGGAAACATCATGATTATGAGACATGGAAATCTTTCTCCAAGATATGTTGGAACATTTAATGTTTTAGAGAGAGTCTGGTCAGTTGTCTATAGTTTTCAGTTACCTTAGAGGTGTTGGGATATGCACGATGTCTTCCATGTTTCTCAGCTACAATGTTACTTCTCATACTCAACTCATGTTTTCCAAGCTGGCAACATTAAGATTGATGTGGACGCATCATTAGAGGATCATCCTATACGGATTTTTGATCGCAATGCAAATGTTCTATGTGGCTAGTCTGTTACTCTGATATGAGTGATATGGAAGCATAACCGACTATAGGACGAGACATGGGAGAGGGAGACTGATGTTTGATCATAGTGGACAGAGCTGTTTAAGGATTATTCGTCAATGCTACCTTGGTATCAAAAGTCAGGGAAATTTTCTTTAAGGGGGAAAGTTTGTAAGAACCCATATCATCCTTTAATTTATGAATCTTGTTTTCTAGTGTTTTTTTAGAAAAAGATGAGAGTTCAAAAATTTAAAGAGTACACACCCTGTACTTTGAAATACATTCCATGTACCCGGTTGACATGGGTGACTATGTAATAGTAGTGCAATGGCTGAGTACATGGTAGTGTGGGGTAACCTAGGGACCACATAAAGTGGAGGCTAGTTAAGTTAAGTACACTATGACTACTTGTAAAGAAAATTCTGTGTAATTTTCTCTTTAATTGTTATATCGGACTGCGGTCACGTCTAATTGACAGAAACTGCTTCTTCTCATCTTGTCTCATCTAGGTGCGACCGAGGCTGAAGAATCTTCTACGAGCCTTTGACTTGTCATCCATTCTAAAAAAACTCTATCAGTTGCGTTGGAATTGTAATGGTGGGTTCTTAATTCTTCTAGAGCCTCATCTCTTGATTTCTCCTCTCTCGTGAGATATCCTTGGTTGAACATTTTATACATTTTTGTAGATATACCATGTTCTAGTTTGATTCAAGGGTTGATGCTGGAGTATATCGATCATACAACATCGAGGTAGTAGGTTTGTGCCTTTCCATAGTTATTCATTGAATATTATGTAAAAAATATCCCAATACCCTAGAGTGCGGTATTGCGTGTTTAGGGATTTTAGTCCTGCTAATGACTTCTTTTTCTTGTGTGCCCGAGTAGAGGTTGTTTGATTATGAATAGGGTTATTTGTCATGATATAGATATATTTCTCATGCTTGTTTTTTATTAACAATTTTGTCTAGATTTTCTAATTTGGATGATTATTTTCCATGCCTAGTGTTGTTAGGATGGAGTGATATTATCTGATGTTGTATTATTCATGTAGTTGTTTAGCCAAGTTGTTAATAAATATTTTTAGCCAAGTATTTATAAATGTTTACTTTGGTTGTTGAACATTGTAGTGCACGATTGACTTACACAAGGCTGTGAGAATCTGTTGTAGTAGACCATAGGGAAAATAGACAATGAGGGCTTCTCCAGTGTGTCTGTTTACTTTTATTTTGTGAGACCATATGGGGGATGGATGTAAGTGATCCCTCATAGTGTTTGTAGTTCCACGTTGCGAGACCACAGGGGGAATTGGATGTTGAGTTCTTCCTCGAAGTTTCTATAATTATCGATACAAGATCACATGGGGAATTTACGGTGAGTGATTCCTCATAGAGTCTTTTTTTCTTGAAACTAAAGGGGTTAGACCATGTGAGCTTACCCAGGAGGTTGTTGTATCCATGTATAAGTTGAACCATAGGGTTTAGGCAGTGGGAACATACCCAGAAGGGTTACTAGAGATTGATTGGTTGAACCTGAGGGGATATTCTGTGAGAACATCCCAGAGGGTTTCTTGTTTTCATTTGGTTGATTAATTGACGAATGTAAACGTATGTAATTTAAATTGTAGGACTGTTTAATTTTGAAAACTTCCTTGTTTACTGTTTCTTTGGATTATTTACTGCCATTTATATATTCACTAACTGTTAGGTATATATATTTGGGTGGTTGCCTACTGGGATTCATATCACACCATATTTGGGTCATGCCTTAGGACCCAAACAGATTATATTGAAGTAGGAATAGAAAAGGTAATTTTCCCTTATATATTAGGTACTTGATTTCTGTGAAGTTAGAGAGCATGGTACCAATTTGAGTCTTGCTATTCTACAAGTGTTATTTACATGATTTCCTTTTTTAGGTTGGTTTAGTACTATATTATAGCATTGTGACATGTTTGGATGCTTTCCTAGACATATGTATCAAGCATAATTTATATGTGTGTGCTAAAGTTGTTTATTAATTTCAATCTTTTGATGTTTACTTAGTGCATGTTATTACTGCTTCCACGATGGTTATCTCTTTATTTCTGTTGCATTACTCTGCAACTGAGGGAATAGTTTCCCCACTATCACGCCCTAGGCCCTCACTGTTAGTCGGTAGCCTTTGGTGTTTGAGGAAATTCCCATAAGACCCTTTGACCAACCGGGTATGGGGCACCTTTGGACGTCTCCTAGAACTAGGACGTTACAATAGGATGAGTACATGGATGAGATTAAATGATCCTAACCTAAAAATTTCAAAAAAATAAGTTTAATTTCATTAATAATCAATCGTAGCATAAGGATTTGTTATTAAAGAATACATAGGTCATAAGAGTGTAGAATCATCAATAGTCATTCATGATCCATCAGAACATTACTTATGCATAAGGAATAGTTTTTTGGTATACACATTCTCCTATAAAATCATTTCCAGAGTCAAGGTTGACTCCCGAGATGGTCATTATAGAAAATGTCTCATATTGAAAATTTATAAACAGTCATTTCCAACATTATATGAGTAGTATCTTCCATCTGGTTAACTTGGAAATTAGTTATGAGTTTATTAACTCTATTATCTTTTGGGAGTTTCTAAACTCATCCATCACTACAATATACATGGGAATGATATAAAATAAACACCCACAATCATCAACTACATCATACCCACTAATCAAATAATCATACAGATATGTTTTGAAAGATCATAAAATATTCATATTTTCATCATATCATAACTCATGGAAAATAAAATGGGTTTCATCATTATTTGTTCAACATAATTGTATGTGTATTCATTATAGATGAATTAACACATAGAAAGAAAATAGGTTTTATATCAATTTATAGATCAGAAAAACCCATATTTATAAATTATATAGACACTACCATAAAAACATATTCCCCATGTAGGAAATGAAAATCATAAAATGTAGACATAGATGAAAAATTATATTAAAATAACATTAAAAAATTTCTTTCAAAACATGGGAAATGTAATTTTATTTTGATATCTTTATAACTATAAATTCAAAAAAAATTAAAAATTATTTTTATTTAAAATATCAATGGATACTTATATGGAAATCATCAAATTAGGGAAGGGTTAGGGAGGTAGGAAAATTCTATCATGTTGTTTACCATTAAAAAATTATTTTCACATATTGGTATAATTTCAGAAAATAATTCATTGAAAAAAACTAATAATTTATTACTTTTAATTTATTATTTAAAAAGTATGGAGTGGATAAAATTGATAATTAAACCTTCATTGAATCATAAAAATTTTATTTTTAAAATTTAGAAAACATGTATAAGGAATGAAATGAGTGTTGATCCTATGAAGAAACAAGGTCAATTTTCCTCCTAAAAAATAATTCATTTATATTTATGGAAAAAATATACGAAATTTATATTGAATCATGAAAACCCTATAAATAAATATAATAAAATAAATAAATTAAAATATATGGGTCAAATAAATTCATTAATGGGTTTTTATGTATAAAAAATCCCATTAGAAAGTTAGTTTCTTACATAACCATTACCACTTTTGTAACTTTTGAATCCCAACATAAATGAATGATTAAATATAAATATATATTAATTATCATTAATAAAAAATATTCTTTTTAAAAAATTTATAAAGGGGAATTTATATACACTACATAAATATAAGATGGTGTGTAACTCAAACATGTCTCAATAACATTACATATAAATAATGAACTTTTACCTAAATTATCATCTAGAATCATATATGTTGAAATATCATGTATAATAAAAATAAATTTATATTAAATATAATACAAAAATTTATTCATACATTCCATATGAAATATTTTTATAACATCTTATCACCGAATATAAAACTATTATTTATTAAAATCAATACTCTGGGTGAAAATTGTTTCATTTTTCATGCATGTTTTAGTTTGTTATCTCTGATACATGTAAAAAATTATTGGTTTCGTCATATTAATATTATTTATCAATATATAAGTATAATTTTAATTCACTATATACATTTTAATTAACATTCATAAAAATTGTTCGTGATAAATGATTTACAACACTTCATGGAGACGGTAGTTTGTATATATGCAGGAGTGATGTTTTCACTTTTCGATGGATTGAATGAAAGATACATAAATAATAAAATAAAATATTATAGTCATTATAATATCATAAATTTAATATATATTTACTAAATATATCCATATTTCAATCCATTTACTGAAAAAATTAATAAAAAGTTATGTGGCTTCCTTGAGGTGGAATTCCACATATACACACATGCAACGTTGTTGTTTCCCATCCGATAAAAAATGACATGTATAAAAATTATTCTGTAATAAAATATTATTATATGGTGTAATGATATTATTATATTTTAATAATTATGATATAATTCAATGAGGTAATGGAACAACAAAAATTAAATAGAGATTAGTTTAAATTATAACCTTCTTTTTGAGAGACAACTATTGGATTTATTATTAAAGATCATAGGGAAGGACATATGAGGAGAACATAACATATAAAACATTTCTAAGGATGTTTATAATAGTTTTTAGTGTATATTTTTTTATATGAGTAGCTCATGGTTGTGTGAACAATATAGAAGATGTGGTGTCCATTTATAGTGAATGAAATGGCACACACGGAATCACCTAAAACATTTAAATATCAAAAATTATTTCCATGTGAATGTGGATCCAAGGGTCCAAAAATTTAAAATATAAGTTTATGTATGGTAAAAAATCATTAAAAATTAAAATTTTTTGTGGTTTGTGTTGTCTTTTAAACCTTATAATTTTGATTAACCAATTCTTCAACTAATTTTATCACTAAAATTTTTAATAATGTCTTCAACACTAATGTGTTATAAAATAATATTAAAGGTAAAAATCGACTATAAAATTGTCAAGGTATGAATTTATAGACCATATCTCTTCCCCTTAATCTATATAAATATTTTTTATGATTTTTAAAACACGTATTAATATATTATTAAACCTAAAATACCTTTAATTACCTTTCAATAACTATTCAAAAAATTTGACATTAAAGAAATCTATATAGGTATGAAATTTAAATATAAAAGTTTTAAAATCCAATTATTCATTACTAATAATAATAAAATTCATGTTAAAAAAATTAATCCAGAAATACATTTATTTTTATACTTTTAAAATCATTTTCTTTGATCTTTATAATGCTTGAACAAGGAATATGTTAGTATTGTGTGTGTATTTAGGGTAATATACCATAACTAAAAATTAAGAATAAACCAAAAAAATAAAATAAAATTAATTATATTCAAAATAAAAATTTATATCTGTTGAATATTTTTTCTTATTACAATGTTTGAAATAATATAAATTAAAACCAAGTAGGTGACATTTTTGGAATTTTCATTTAATAAAAATAATAGAAAGGTCTTTTTTAAATAAAAATTAAAAAAAGTACATATAATATAATACAAGAATGTATGGTCAAATAAAACACATCCAATTCAACATAGTATACTATATGGGTGATTATAAATCCATATTATATAGTTTTAACAGTGATTATTCTATTTTACCATTTTTTTGAGTTGTTAAATTTTATCTTGATTACTATTCAAAATTCACAAAAATATAATAAAACTATTTAAAAATATTGTACCTTATAATTAAAAATAAAGAATAATTTTTTCATGATTAAATTTCTAGAAGTTTACTAGATAAATTTTAATACAAATTCTTAACAATCAATTATAGTTGTTATCAATACACAATAGATGGAAAAAGATATGCATCAAGATTGTTCCATTAACAAAATAGTATATAAGTAAATCATAGATATTTATATTATTATATTGGATTTATTATGACATAATTCATGAAGGTAAAATAATATGAAAATGAATGACATGTGTGTTAAAATGATTACCTCCCTTAAGAGAGAACTCGTTTGTATTTCTTCCATAGTGCCTCAAGGGCGATATTTTGAGGAGACCAGAAGCTCCAAAAATTGTCTAAAAATGTTTATAGGATCTCAATAGGGTTTCACCAAGAAATTTGGATAAATAGAATTTGAGAAATATATGATATTTTTTTCATTACGTTAAAATAAATAACACATGTGGAATTATTATAATGTTTAAATTTAACAAAAAATATTTTCTTGTAATTTAGAGACCCTATTTTTTCCTTCAAAAAAATTAAAAATATTTAATATATATTTACAGAACTAGGTTCAATGATGAATTCTGATTCCAAGTCCTGATGTTCCTAGAATTAAAATAAAAAAAATTTAAATATATTTTATATTATATGGTCATATCATCTTAAATTAAATAAGATAAATATTAAAAGAAACCTAGAAGCATAAATCTAAGATTATAGTTGAGTCTATAATGTGGTGTTTATCCTAGGAAAGACATAAAATGGGTCGTTTTGGGGCGTTAAGACTTCTCCCTCATTGTTGGTACGTTCAATGGATTAATTAATTACTAAATTAATTAATTCATTCATTGTTGACCTAGTAATAAATTTTATAAATATATCATCATAGAGAAGTTTATGGAGTTATCCTCCTAATCATGGAATCTCCAATGATGCTCTCTTGCCTCCTCTATTGGTATATCTCATCAGACGATGAAGAAACACCAGATCTGATCATTTCAAGACACGACGAATGCAGTAGCCTCTCCCAATAATTGGTAAAATTTTTCTTATTCAAAAAACAATCCATGATCTAGGTTGGACTCATCAATTGGTGATTTATCCCCTTTAATTAATTTTTTGAGTAGATTCATCCTTTTTCTAGGGACTGTGCCAATTTTGGATTGAGCATGCACCTATGTAACAGATTTTAAACTTATTTCTTCATTGTTTTCTAACCTGATATCAATGATCATGATTTTGTCCAAGATTTATTTTACCACAATTTTATAAACCATTTCATGGTTATTTTCTCCCTGGTTTCTTCACATTCATCCCCAATTTGAACCTTCAAATCATTTTTGACATTACCAGTGCAACTTAGTGAAATTGGAAAATTGGAAAAATGATGGAATCACGGGCGAGGCCCAAATCATTAAAGTGTTCATAAATCAAAAAAATTTGTGAGCCAAGGATGTTCATTTGAAAAATCATAGGCCTACTCTTTTAAGGCATAAGTAACCCTGATGAACCGAATGTGTGATGAAACCCATAATGAATGGAGGATGATTTCCAGTGAGTGGTGGCCTAGAACTGTAATTTCTAAATATATCCAACATTTTTCCATAGATATTGCATGATCTAAATAGGAGATCCAATATTTTATTCTCTAGAAGAGGATCTGAATATATTGATATTCTAGTGAAAACCTGACAGCACACCAGGTATAGGGAAGAATGCACAATATGTATCTCCCTCAGTTGTGGTAGCTAGGGTTTCAGAAAACCTAATAATTACAGTGAATGTATCCCTCCTACATGTCATGAACCCCTTCACTAAATGAAAAAACCATTTTATTTATCACATGGGTGGGAATTCATGTGGTAGTACATTGATTGGTACATGACATGTACCTAAGTACACAGACATGAACAGGTCCCACAAGTGGCCCCCCTTGTGAAGCAACACATTGTGTACATGGTAGACAAGGTGTGGTATATTGGACAACGAGAATGATATGGCCCAATCATAGTTAGTCTGGACACACCATGTACTCCACCTAAATAGCATGTAATACTACATGGTAGTGAAGTCATGTGCCAACCAAGGACCAGAAAATGTAGTTGAACTGGACCACATGTCGTGTGTGTCCCCCCACACACATGTACCCCTTGAACTCTTTTGAGGAAACATCAAGGGTATGTATCTCCCTTATTTGAACTAATATTTTTATGTGGGATTATCCTATATTGAGTGTTTCTTTATGTAGATTGTGATGGTGACTTCAGATTTGTATTCACAGATATGATTTGGAATGTTACAAAAATGAATCTCATGGAGGCAATGTCAGATGATAGCAACGGTCAGGAAGAATCACCAAAGAAAACTGAGTTATACCCTCTAGTAGATCTGGGAATTATATTCCTCAATCATTATAATGGTACCCCCATCATCATGGGTTTGGGTCCTTTACAACTACCTTTCAAGTGGAACCCCCTATCAGGTAGGGCACAAGTCCTCGGTTACTAGAGTGGAACCACCCTATTATACAAGGGAGTGGGTCCTCGTCTTCTAATCGGAACCCCCAGTTGGATAGTGCATAAGACCATTATGAATAGAGTGGGACCCACCTATGGGATAGGTAACAGGTCCCCAACCACTAGAGTGGAACCCCCCATAGGCATGGGTGCGGGTCCTCAACCATTAGAGTGGAACCCCCCCCCCCATTATGGGCATGGGTCATCAACCTTACTGAGTGTAACCCCCCATCAGCATGGGAATGGGTTATTATGAAATTATAGTGTAACCCCACATCAATATAGGTGGGGTTCCACTATAAATATTATCGAGAAGTACCCTCCAACATGGCTAGGCAGTGGATTTCCTCGACCATTAGAGTGGGACCCTTTTATTTTATTAGGGTTTAGGTTACCTACCTTTAGTTTGTATCCCCTCAATTGTAAAATATAATTATAAGGTGTGGATTTACATTAACTATTACTTCTTGGAACACCTATGATAACATGGACATTTTTTATGAACTTTGGGAAAGTTTGGGTATTATTGTTCTTGGGGTGAGCTCTAATATAGAGATCCCCTTACACTATCTTTTGAGCTTCTTTTGAATGATGATATATATACTTCTTCAGTATCCACACTATGTATTTTGTTACTCTTCTAAAATAAGAGGCCAAAATTTGTAGTTTGTTCCAGGTGCTTTTAGTTGTATGCTTCGTATGGTTTGAGGAGTCTACTCCCCTATTAAGGAGGAAGACTCGATGGGTATGTCATCTACTCACCATTTTTAGCCACTTTTGTTTAGATGATATTACTTTCACACTTTTTTGGGGTTGATCTATTCTATTTGATTATATATTGAATATATTTTCATTCCCTTCTTATTGTATCTCTTACTACTCCCCCTTCAACTTTCAGAGTGTCCTGCTGCGTAAGTATATACTCTCCCAATCATGGTATTTTCACACATATTTTGTGTCTTATATAGATTATAGACATGTCAATAATGAATATAAAAGAGCTTATGGATACATGGTTCTTGTACCACGTGTGGTGGTATTAGCTTGGGATTCCAGAGATGAACTCTCTCAACTATTTACATTTCTTATTTTGTCAGGTTGAGACGTATATCTAGTTTTCCATTTATTTTTCACTATTACATTTCGGTTTTCACTACTATACTTCTGTACTATATTGAGGTTCATGCATGCTTGATTTATTTTATAATAGGATTTCATATTTTACTCTTTCCCTATTCACTTTTCATTGAGATTATTGTGTGTGTGTGTGTGTTAATACTTGGGAAAAGGCCTCCCCGATTTAATAGTGCATTCAACACTGGTCTCCACCCCTGGCCTATGGAGACGGGCTTGGGGTAGTCATATATGGAGCCCTGTCTTGGGTCAAGTTGTGACATATTGGTATCAAATAAATTTAATTCAATGGGGTGTCTTTTAGAATATACACATTAAGAGTATTTGGCCAAGTTTAGGGAAATAATATCAAGGTGTCTAAATTGTGGATACTAGGCTAGGGAATCTAGTAATGGTGTGGAGGTCGGGCTATCCATTCACCAATACCTTGACAACCGTCTTGTTGACTCTACATTCTGAGACGTTTATTGCTGGAATCAATGTTACATGCTTCATATAGGATTGTTTTTTATTATCCTTATTGAGTCGGCTTCCCATTAATTTTGATATTTATATATATTCTCATCTAGTCATGATACATCTTGATAAATATCAGTATTCCTCTATGGTGACATTTAGACAGGAAACCAATTCCATATCATGATGAAGATCTGTTGAGTGATTATTCTTCAGTTCGGGGTACATCTTGTGATCGCCTTTTAGTAAGTGGGAAGGTAGAAGCACCCCCCATCTATTGATAATAATATTTTTTTCAACAGAGCAGGCTGAGGAGGCCCGAAGGTTTAGTGTGCTTCAAGACTTCCTCCTCCAGAGTCCACCGAGGATCCTTATAGAGTCATTCCCTCAATAAGCATAGGATTAGTTATATCTGGTGGTTCATATCTATAGGCTTGTTCAGACTCTAATGGATCAGGTGGTTGCACTGACATATATACTTTTCCATGGTCCATTTGGGAGCTGGTGGAGTATTATTACACATATTCATGATGGGTTGGCACTCTCAGGGACTGATGTCAAATATCTATTCTATGAGGTGTGAAACCCCTACTACTTGTGCTCTGCTTTAGTCTAGGTGCTTTTGGAGCTGCGGTAGGGTGGGATGACTATTTCTGAGTACGCAGTGAGATTTATAGACCTTACATGGTACTCTCTTGACATGATCTAGGATAAAATCTTTTGATCATAGAAGTTTGATCATGGACTCCATATAGAGATCTAAGTCATTTTTGTGCCCTTATGAATCCCCACTTATGAATGGGATTTGGAGTGGGAACTAGTGGAAGATTTATTTCTAATAGAGGAATTATAGATAGTGGGAGTTGGAATTCGGTGAAATAGAGTTGAGTCATCTGTATCTACTAACTGATTCCATGTTCCAATATCTTGGAAGAAGAGACCACCCCATGTTAATACTCGGCTATGTGGTCATAGGAAAAAAAATTAGACTGGGTTAGCTTGGAGAGGGGAAGTGCTTAAATTTGGATTGAAGAGTTTGTATTGCATGATACTACCAAAACATATGTACTAATCAGCATAGGTAGATAGCTGATTGACTTCCATGGAATAAGTAGTTTCATGATCATGGCTCTCCTATATGATGATAGGGTGGTCCCCAGGGAGGAAAATCTATTCGAGGCGAGGGAGGAGCTACAGGAGTTTGATAATGTTATGATAAATTTTCCCCACCATCACTAGGTGTCCCATTTCTAGGTTAGGGTGATGGTGGCTAGGTCCATGTATTGTTGTCAACTTTTGAGGTTTATTATCTTGCAGTGCCCGAGATGATAAGAGGTATGATCTATGTTTAGTTTACTTATTATTCGGTATTATTAAACATACTTTTCAACCAATCATTTATATTTATACTCTTGATGTGAGAGTTGTAGCTCCCCATTGTGGTGTTAACCCATCATCTTCACCTAGACATTTCTATAGGAAACACATATTCTCTATATTTTATTTTTTAGTAGTGTGAGCTATTTCTTGATTGAGAGAGGTTCACATGGTAAATTCCAATCATGTATATGATACTATATTATGTTATATTGGTTAAGGATAGGATTTCCATGTTCCAAGCCCATGTTCACTATCACTGTAAATAATTTAGATTCTTACATGTTGATGGGATGAGAATCTCGTTTTCTAGAGAGTGAAATATCATGGATGGTTAGGTGGGTTTTGAAATATGAAGACAATAGCCCATCACCCATCAGTTAGAAAGTGCTTCCTTAGTGAAACAAGATCTTAAGGCATCTGGATTCCATCAGTACTAGATGATTATATGGATGTATTCCCCAAGTACATTTAAGGATGACCTCTGATGTAAGAGGTAATGTTTTTCAATTACTTGATTGATGACACTGCTTTGTTATCTTCTATGGTTTATTGAATGTTCCCTAAAGAGATCAGAGAGCTACGGTTGCAATTAGAGGAACTTCAAGAGAAATGAAGCATCATACCCATTGTTCCACCTTAGGTTGCTCTGCTATTGTTTATGAAAAAGGAAAATTGGGGCTTATGGATTTTTATGAATTATCATCTCCAGAACCAGACCATGATAAAGAACAAGTACCCATTGTCATGGATTGATGAACGCTTTGAACAGTTTTGAGGAATGATATGGTTCTTAAAGATCAATCTTGTGTCTGAAAACCAAAAATAGTGGGTTTGTGAGGATGATATTCCATAGTTGGAATTACTATGTTTCTACATACAATAATAGTTCCCTATTTTTTCCTTTGGTGTGACCAATTCCATAATCGTTCTTATGGATTTGATGAACTAGGTATTCCATCTATACATGGACTATTTTTTATGGTATTCATTAATGAGATACCCATCTACTTTGTATCAGATGAGTAACATGCATTTCTCTTGAGGATGGTCTTATATTTTCATTGAGACCACTAGGTTTATAGAAATCTATCAAAGTTCTAGTTCTGGACTCATGTGGTTCACTTTCTGGGGAATGTCATTTTTGATCATGGGTTATCCATGGACCCAAAAAATAATGATGCAGTGATTTCGTGGGATTCCACCAATACCATTTCATATGTGATGGGTTTTTATTGAAATGGTGGGGTACTATAAGAGTTTTGTAGAAGAATTATCAATATTTGCAACCACTTTGCCCACCCTGACACAAAAAGTGAACTTGTTTACCTGGTTCGATCAGTTTTTGATTTATTTTAAGGAGTTAAGGCTAAGGATAATTACTGATCCAATGTTTGGACTGCCAATGGAATTCTTGGAGTTAATAGTGTATTGTGAGGCCTCCAGAGTTGGTATCAGTTGCGTGTTGATGTAGCAGTAGGAATTTATCACATATAGGTTGAGGTAGTTAAGACCCGATGAGAAAAAATATGTGAATCATGATCTAGAGCTAGCAGTGGTGGTATTGTCCATGAGGATGTGGAGGTACTACCTTCTAGGGAACCTCTTTTTGTTTCACTCAGACCACCAAACTCTCAGGTACGTATTTATAGATAGAGACCTTAACCTGAGATAGTGACACTGGTTGGAATTAGTTTCCAACTATGACTTAGAGATATTCAATACTCTTGGGAATGAAAATGTAATAAAATATTCCCATCGTAGGAAGTCCCAACCTCTCTTGGTCCCAGGGGATTCAGAGTAGTTTTCCTCCTTCAGCTAACCCTTGTAGAGTAGGAGGCTAATACGTTTCTATAGTTAATGGTTTAGACTCCTATTTTTCATGATCATGTGAGGGAGTCCCAGCCTGGTGACATTTATTTTTAGGTCTTATGTGCTATTATATCTATAACAGACCCACCATATAGATATTATGAAGGATAGAATCACATAATCTTGTTCTAGGGGTAGAAGATGCCTCTAGTCATGTTGTTGGATGAGGTGTTTTGCAAATTCTAGACTTCTCTCCTAGTTATACATCCAGGTGTGCTTAATATGTACATAAACCTTAAGAAGATGTTTTGGTGGTCCGAAAAGAGACAAAGTGTAGTTGAGTTTATCTCTTAGTACCTACCCTGTCAGTAGGTGAAGGTTGTGCACTATGTCCGGATTGGTTTGTTGTAGCCCCTTGAGATCCCGGAGTTGAAATGGGAAGGAAAATCAATGGGATTTTTTATAGGGATTACATGAATAATTATGGTTCAAGACATTATCTGGGAGATAGTTGACTAACTCAAAAATTCTGTGATGTTCCTAGCTATTGAGGAGTTCTTTTTGGTGGGGCGACTGGGGTAGTTATACATATTATATAGTGTACTTATTCTCAAGGTTATCTGGATGATTGTCTCCAATCGTGACATATTTTTTATATCATGATTGGGGTAGAGGCATGCAGAAGCCATTCAAGACACAAATGAGGACAATTTCATTATTTTACCCCCATACTGATAGCGAAAGCAAGAAAACCATCCCGGTGTTGGAAGATATGATAAGGGATGGGGTGTTAATATTTGGATAGAGTTAGGCGGATCACCTTACCTTGGTATAGTTTTTATACAAAAACTTATAAAACTATACAATCAGAATGGAACCTTTTGTGGACCTATATGGGAGTCCTTTTTGGATACCCTTGTGATGGAATGATATTAGTGAGAAAACTATTATGAGCCCAATGTTGGTGCAGGTTATAACAGATAAATTATAGGTCATCCAGGAGTAGATGAGAACAGCCTAGAGAAGACAAAAAAAGAACACTAATTGTCATCTTCGGCCCTTGGAGATTGATAACAGATACCAATTTCTATTGAAAGACACCAGAAGATGAGGATTTTGGAGGTTCAGTTAGGGAGATAAGCTATTTCCAATGCTCATTGGTCTATTTGATATTTTCATAAGGACTTCAAAGGTTGCATAACACCTTCACCTATGTCTATAACTAGAGAGGTTTCATGGTGTCTTCTATGTTTCATATATGGGACGATATGTGCATGACCCTAGACACATTATTGACTGGGGTGAGCTAGACATCAAGGATTTATCCACTTTTGTAGAGCACCTAGTGTAGATCAAGGATTGATAGGAAAGGACCCTTTGGGGATAAACCATCCATTTCATTCACTTGTTGTGGAAACATTGAAAATGTGTAGGAGTGTTCTTGGGATAAGTAGAGACAAGTGTGGGCTCAATATCATGAGATATTTATCTTGTTTTTTTATTTTAGGGATGAAAAACATAGAGGATGGAATAATTTTATGACCTAAGGTTTTCCTTGTAAAACGTTGAAATATTTGAATAAATATTCCTAGAGTTATTCAACGAGACCACAAGCGATTCTGAGGCCTAGTGTGCCCAGAATTAATTTTATGAAAATATTAAATATATATTATATTGAAATCAAGAAAAATAATTTTTTAAATAGGGTAAATATTAAAAACAATATTACATCAGAAATACAAGACAACAGTTGAGTTTGGTATGTGTATTTTACCCTAAGAGGGACTTAAAATGGGTTAGTACACGACGTTCGAACTCCCTGCTTATGGAGGTACGTTCAGTGGATTAATTAATTATTAAATTAATTAATTAATTAATTCTTTACCTATATGGTTTTTTAGATATATATTACATGATAATTTTTCTGGGTTTATTTAACAATCCTGGAATCTCCAATGATGTTCTCCTTCCTCCGTTATTGGTGGATCTCGTCATGTGATGATGAAACGTAATATGATATTAGAATAAGATGAAACGAACAAAAAAATCTCAATCATTAGAAAACACATTCTTCATCATATAATGGTACATAATATAGGTAGTACTATTTAATTGGTGATTTATGCCCTTTTTCAAAAATTGTTGATTAGATTCATCCTTATTTTTTGGTATGCACCAATTATGTATTTAGCATGCACCTATGTAATATATTTTAAACTGATTTATTAATTTGTTTCTTACCTAATATCACCATACATGTTCATTGGACAAGAACACCTGGAAAATGATCTTATAAACTATTATTATGGTTCTTTTCCCCTTCTTTGAAACTTTTTATTCAATGATTTGACTCAGCAATCCTGGTTCAACATTTTCAGGTTGTACCGAGCATGATCAGACAACTAGAACCACGACAGAATCACGAGTGCAATGCCCTGAACATATTTCTTATGTAATAACCATATTGTTTTGTTTTACTTCTTTCTCATGTTTTACAAAATAGTACATTCAAATAAACACAAAACCTTCTTTATTCAGTGAACACTGAAATGATTACATCGCTTTAAGGATAAGAGAATCCAACTAACCAAAATAATTATTAAAAAACCTATTAGAATTTCAGGAAGACCATCCAATACAACCAGAAAGACAAGAAGATATTAATGGACATTATAATCTATCATAATGAACACTAGTATAGCTAGAATCACAACAATTGTGCTAAGAATAAGAAGAATGATGAGGACCATCTTCCTTGTCTCATCTTTGAAATTGGAACACCCAATTTCATGTTTTTATAATCCCATAAAGTAAATCGGACTATTTCCTATTTTGGTGATTGTTGAGTCATTAACAACTATAAGACCCTATGGTCATTGGTCATTCTATTGGTTTAATTTAAAGTGTCATGGTATAATGACTTTTTCAAGAGTCTAAAGTATTCATTGAATGTTAAACTATAAACATGTTTCTAATAAACTCTTTTCATATATTTTAAAATGGGATAACTATTTAAAGTTTAAAATGGGTTTCAATCATAACCCATATGTTTTAAAAGAGATACCAAAAGAATTATGTACTTTATGATACTTGGTTTTGGTAAATTGAAACATATTTTTGAGTTTGAAATTGTACTTTGGGAAAATGAAATTAATAACTATTGTTGTATTTAAATTTTAGCTATACATAGTGAATTAAGTATTTAAATATTTAAAAGGTCCTGAAAAGATTCTATAAATTTTTCATTGTTGATGTATAAAACAAGGTCAGAACTAAATATATGTTTTGGATTTTAAAATATAATACTAGTATAAGATTTTCACTTATAATGTAAACTTTTATTTATAATTTTTTGTTCAAAAACTCCAATGTTTTTAGACTAAGGTTAATATTGGATTTTGTTACTTGCTTAGTCATAAAAAATAATTTGGATTATTTGTTTGAAGACACCAATATATGTATTAGGAAACATATTTTTTGTTTCAAAAAATGAACATTAATTGGTAAACAAATTGGTGACTACCCCACCTTTCTAAGGAAATCCTTATAGGCAGACACTCAAGGCCTTGGTGGGCTGCTCATAGAACCACTAGAAATACCCCAGGGGTGTGACTGCATGGTTCATGCTAAGTTGTGTGTACATGTGAGAATATTAAGCTCTAAGAGAGCACTAGTATTCATGTGCATGAGAACCAGAGTGTGTGATTGTGTGGGGCGGCATGACGGTAGGGGTGGGCATAGAGCACTCCCACAAAGACCAGTAATGTGTGGAACCAGGAGGGGGGGGGATTTCGGATTGAATGCTGGGAGCGCTGGGCTTATAAAGCTAGCTCAAAACTCACCTAGTTCGATGTGGGATGTAAATTTTTGGGTAAATCTCGATCTAGGCCATCTGATCATGCCACGCACGATCTGAGCAATCTGAACGGTTCGATCCTCAATTCCTAACAACAACAATTTTTTCACCACATTTTTATCAAAAATTTGATACTGATGGTTCTAATCTCGGTTGTTCAAGTCTTTTTAAAACACAGTGTCACTCGCAACCGTCTGATGAAATTATTTTCCAATCCTAGTCGTTCATATTTCTCTTATAACTATGGATTCACCCCAGCCGTCCGATCAGATCTCACTTAATCTGGACCATCCATCTCAATCTTGGTTTTCTTCTCCATTTATTCTTCTGCCTCCCATATGTGCCGCATGAGTGGCCCTTGTTTTTCTTTTTTTCCTTTTTTCTACACCCATGACCTTGGGTGGCCCCTCCTTTCACTCATTTTCCACAAGATCGGACACCCTCAGTATTATTTTAAACCGAGGAACCTCGGTTTTCCGAGCTAGTGGCATAAAAAATAAATTATATATGATTTACATATACAACCCTTTTTTCACCAAACTCTGTGGCGTTCTTCCTCTCTGGCACCTCCATCAATCCTCTTCGGACTTCTTCTCCATATTCGAACTAGTTAAGGGGCCTAGTTTTTCTTACTTTGTTTTTGTTTGGATACATACATATATATATACACATAGATATATACATATATACATATATAAATACAGTTGAGTATAAGAACCACTTACTTATTCTATGATGGGGATTTTTTTGTTTTAATTTTTTTCTTAAACCACTACTGAACAAGGGCTTGATATATTATGTGTTCGATATATATAAATATATATATATATATATATGTATATATATATATATATTGATGTATACATAATCATTTATATGTATATTTTTCATAAGAAAACTTTTTTTATTTTATAGTACGATTTGAAATTAATGAACCCTAGTTTAATTAATGTTCTTAATATGTTCAAAACATGTATGTGGCATTAAATGTTTGGTGTAAGACCCTTATATACACCATGTATATTTATTTATATGTATATATATGTATATATATACATGGATCCTAAATCTATTTTAGATTTTCCAAATATTTTTTAGAATGAATATAAAATGTTGTTTTTGAAATATGAATGGTTTTTAGGAACAGTTTAAAAATACAATCCTTTATATACACCCTTCTGTATAAAAGAGTTACACAACACTAAATCCTAGATAATTTTCAATTTTCCTAATATTATTTAGATGTAAAATTTGTGTGTATGAATATATACATATGTATGAATCACTTATTTTAATATGTTTTGAAATGTTATTAGTTAATTATGATTTTCATAATTTTCAATTATTATCACTCTGTGTAAATAATTGAGAGAACCCTTGCGATATATTATACATAATAATGAAATTAATGAATGTTTAGACAACAATGTATTTAATACCCCACATGAAATATATTTTTTACCTTCAAATTAGTTATGCATCCACTCCATGATAAATTTCCATTAATTCATTGTTATAACTTTTGTAATAAGGTTTTAAGATTTAAGGGTTATACTTTTATGTGGAAAAGCTGTATTTTATTTGTATTAAATATCATTGCATATTATATAATCTTTGTACCATACTTTTCATTTATTTAAATTTCCAAAACCATGCATTTGATAGTTTTTTTGTTGACACTTAATGCATGACTCACTATGTATTTGTAAATGCCAAAGAATGTAATTAAAACTTCTATGCCCTTTTATGGAGTTAAGAACTAAATTATTCAAAGTGGTATTAAACACTTTGAAAGATATGAAATGAGAAATTAAATGTTGAAAGTGAAATGGGACACTTCGAACATATGAACTTACTTGGCATGTGGGAAATGTATTGGACTCAGTATTTAATGAGTTGGGGACTGGTTAATGAAAGACCTACAGGTTCGAGACCGGTTAATTAAATACATACGATGAATCGGTAGTTCTCATGAGACAAATAAGGCCATGGACCGTGGTCTTGACACAATCCCGAATTATACATTCCCTCATTATGTTTATGATAATTAATTAACCAAGTGGATATTCTATTAGTAGAATATTCATGGTTAAGAGAATATACTTATGAGTATCAGAAGAAGTAAACGCTTATGGAATAATGTTTATTCAAAACATTAGAGATTTATCAATGATTTATAGTTAGTAATGAAAGATTTAGTGTTATTATTTTATTCACAACTCTTATCATGTATTACTCTCAGTTTTAAATTTTGTACCATCACTTTTTCATGTCACACTTATTAAATTTATAATGACTCTTACATTATATGATCCACACCATATACACTGTATGATCATTCCTATGATTGAAATTTGTTTCATTGTGACATTTTTAGAATTCCTTTAAATGTTCACTTATAATTCCTAGCAAAATGTTATGTATTTCAGCATTCCTTAAGAGAATGTTTTATGATTAATTTTAATGGAATGTTTTCAAGAGGTTTTAATTGAAATATAATTTTTTAAACCCCTTACTGGGCATTCGTATACTCACCCAGCATTTTCACTTAAATTTTACAGGTTTAGTAGATTTGAGATACATTGTTTGGTGGTAGTTTGTGAAGATTCATTTTCCTTCTAGTTTTGAAGGAATAGTAATAATTGTATCCGGTTCTCTAGGACCTAAACCAAAAATAACCTCTTTAGTGGAACATGATTTTTAATAACCATCTTTCTTTTTTATTAAAAAAATTACACACCTTATTTTATGTAAAACTGCACCGCCTCCGGGGCAGTCCAAGGCTGGGGCATGAAAGTTGGTATTAGAGGATTGGGTTATACAACCCTATAAAATTATAAAATATTAAAAAACAATATTATTCCTTACTAAGTATAATTTTTCTTAAAATTTTCATATAGAAGATGAATCAAGCCTTCTGTCTCTTCCCGCGGAAGTATTAGAAACAATTGTGGGAAAATAATGTTTAGAAGGATACAAGATTTTCAAAAGACTTTATTTTTTGTGCAAACAACTATACCATATATCCAATTATCTTGAATGGAAAGAATTCAAGGAGATAGGGTTTGGGAATGGTGATTGCCTCCATAGGTGGTGATGGGCTCTGAGCAGATCCCTCCCCCCTTGGTGGAGGTTGGATTTCTGTAGTCCTCTAGTGATCGAAAATTTCTCCCCTTCTCAAAACCTGACCTCTTTCCTTCGTTCCCAGAAATTTTTTCTCTCCCCAAAGATCCTGAGTTTCATGAAGGGATTCCATAGCTCTCGGCCATGGCTCGAGAGCTCAACAATGCTTCATCCCTACTGAGTCTGATGTTGATAACTTTCTTTAAGAAACAACATCCACCTATGGATTGCTTTGATTGATTTATCTTCAGTTTTTGGAATCTACAGGAGCACGCCACTATGTGTCTTCTTGATTCAAAACACATAATGGTTTGCTTTGTGTCAGAGGAAGATTTTATCCTGGCCTGGTCCTCTGCCCCGCATACCTATGATGGCTGTCACTTCCTACTCTTCTAATGGTCCTATGACCATTATATGAAATGTGACTCCTCAACCACGGCAATCTGGGTAATATTTCCAGAATTACCACTTCCATTTTAGAATCCATCCATCATCTACATGCTGGGAAATCTAGTTGGTCATTATTTATGCTCGGATAGTAGAACTAGGGATATTTTCCACCCAATTTCACCAAGTAATTGTGTTGAAGTTGACCTATTGAAACCGCCAGTTAATTCGGTCTTCATTGCCGTGAGTAAAGAATTTAGATGTAAACAGTCTGTTTTTTTATTCCTTCTTGGACTAATGCTCTTGGTGTCTTAAAGTCGGGCATTTGAGGGAGGATTTCAGAGGTAGGAGGGTGGTTATGTAGGTGGTTTTGGCTCCAAAGGTTGCAGAGGTGGTTGAATTAAAACCTCATCAAGGGAAGTAGGACCTGGGTAATAGAATTCGGACAGAACCTTGTCCTATGAGTACCAGTACACTGAATGAAAGACGAATGGGGGAAGTGAATGAGTCTCTGAATCCGAGGGTTGATGAGGTTTTTGGAATACTATGGAGTTATCTTGAGGTGACTCATTTAGGAGGTTTGAAGACTGCTCTGAAGCAGGCAGTCCAATTTGCTGGGGTGACCAGTGGCCAAGAATTGGTACCAGCAGGGGGTAAGGAGGTAGTGGGAAGATCTTTTATGAACATACAATAAGGGGATTCTATGGATGAAGCTATTGGTTGGGTGAGGGCCTCACCTGGTCTAAAGATACATCATGTGCAGTAGGTGGTGAGTATTTAATTCAGTAATTGCTTTGCTGGTCTGGTGAATGATGAAATAGAAGTGGGTTAGAACCTCATTGCTATTGATTTGTCTCATGTCTAGATGTCTATTGAATTTGTTGAGTTGTAAGAAAGTGGGATGATGAGTCTGGGACTGATTTTTTATGAAAATTGAAGAAATAATGAATAGGTTCGGGGGTAGTGATCTTGCCATTGTGCTAAGGAATTGGATCATGGGGGAATCTTTCATGCTGGTGAGGATATTCCAAGGATTGAAGGCGGTAACATGCAGGTTGGGTTGAATTCTCATGATATTGTATCTGGAGAAGGTTTTTTGCATATTGGGGCACTTAAAGATCATGATCCTGTTGTGCAACCACAATTTTTAGCACTGATTAACATTAGCAGTCATGTTGAGCATGAGTAGGGTGTGAATAGAGGCTACCAGAAGGTGTTTTTTCAATGGAAATGGGGGGACATATCTGATAGTGAGAAGGAGAATGAGGGTCGATTCTGAACCTCTTTTATTTATGTATTTTAGTATGTAAATAATGTTGTGGTAGGTAATGAGGGTGCTATGATCGCCCCACCAAGAAGAAGCCAGCATAAATATTACTCATCTATGCCAAAGTCGATGTCTACCAGATCTTCTACCAACAAAGGAAAAGGGATGAATTATTCAGAGGAGTTTTGTATTTGGAGAAATTAAATGTCAAAAGAAAGTATGTGAAGACTCTGATGTAGTATGAATGTTCAGAAAGGGAGTTGACTACCAAAGATGGGCAAATCCATCATGGATATGGTGACGGGTATGGTTTCTATGACATGTAACTGTATGATCTAGTTTGTAATGCTTGGCTGCTGAACTTTTCCTTTATTTTAATAAATGTTCAAAGACATTTTCTCTGGCATAGATTTTCTAGTATATCTAATTCTCCTTATATATTCTAAATTCCTCGAGGAGGAGGCTTCGACTATTCTCTTATGATGAACGCTCAATTCCCATTCAATGCACAGAAAGGGAAATATTTTGAGGGTTTATTTAAATGCTTTACTGTGGGAGGGAATGCTTTATATCAATAGTACTTATAGGAGGATTCCCAAGAGGGAGACCTTCAAGAAGAATACCTATGTCAAGTCTTGACATACAGTCTATGTGGTCATGTTATAGACTTTGAAATTTTTGTAGATGAGTCTTCCCATTCGTTTTATGGACGAAACATTTATACCAATATTTCTCAACTTGATACACATCATGATTCTCTCATGCTTAATTTTAGATTTCCACGTGTGGTTGATCATAGTATCCTACATTGCGTTTGTACCAAGGAGATTGAAGAGTTTGGAACCACTTTAGAGATCCTTTTAATAGGGAATTGGGAAAATTGCCTACACCGGGGAAACCAGTGAAGTGTCATCTTCGAGGACATCAAGAAATACTTACTATTGTTTTGTGATATGGAGTGAGTAGTAATGTAACACCTTGGGTTTCATGAACTTTTTATAATTGGATAATGTTTTGTTTTAGTACTTTAACATGCTTGGTTTTCCCATTCTTAGGACTTAATATGTAAAACATGTCTCTTGAAATTTTCAGATAGAAGACACGAGTTCACCAATAAATATCTTATCACTTCATTCCAAACTATTAGAGATTATAATGGTAAATACATGCTCAGAAGAATTCTAGCCCTATGTGAACATACCTCTGTCTTGCAAACAGATCCATCGGGTGCCGAACCACCCAAGCATCCTCTATCTCTACCATAGAGACAATTTTGTCTATTTCCGTATTGAAAATACACAATTAGCTTAATATATGCAAAGGGGAAAGCATCACAAAGGTATTTTTCTATGTTTCACATTGGCTGATAACTATCGAGTCATAGGTAAGTTTCTAGAAACTACTTAAGAGCATGACTATTGAGAAGCCTACCTATTCTAGGCCCCAATTTTTCATATATATAGGAAAATCTACAACATCAATTTTTTTCAATCATGATATAGTTCAAGGAATTTATAAGAAATGAGTCCACTTTTAAGTCTCCAACCTCCACACCTCGCATGCCTCTCTATTGAAGGTCGATTGCTTTATGCACAAGTTTAACCCAAGATATTCACAATGTATTTGAACCAAGGAAATCGAGGATCTCAATACTACCCTAGAAATCCACCTAAGTTCATTAGCACCCTACCCTCGGTGGTGGTCCTAGGGAAGGGACCACAAGAGTAATGTATTTCTGGAATTGTTGGTAGGTGTATATGGTGGATTTAGAATTGCGAGGATGTAATTTGTTGAAGGGGGGATATGTGACACCCCAAACTTATTTCTTATGTAATAAAAATATTGTTGGGTTTTACTTCATTCTTATTTTTTCCAAAACAGTACTTGAAAATAAACACAAGAATTTCATTATTCAATGATAAATGAAATTGTTACATTGATTCAAAGCTAAGAGAATCCAACAAACCAAAAATTCCTTCAAAAAGACCAATTAGAATTGCTGGGAGACAACCCAATACAACAAAAAACACAAGAAGATAGTTAGGGTTTTTTGGATCCTTCACAATGAACATTAGTATATCTAGAATCACATCAACCGTGATAAGCATCGGAGAAATGATGATCACTATTTTATTTATCTCAACTCTGAAATTAGAACACCCTATTTCATGTTTTTATATGGCCTTAAATTAAATTTAACTGTTTCCTATTAAGGTGACTGTTGAGTCGCTAATGGTTATAAGACCCTATAACCATTGGTCATTTTGTTGGTTTAATTTAAACTGTCTTGGTATAATGATTTTTCCAAATGTCTAAAGTATGCATTGAAATTTCAACTACCAACATTTTTCTAATAAATGTTTTTAATATATTTTATAAGGGATAATGATTTAAAGTTTAAAATGGGTTTGAAACATAACCCATGTGTTTTAAAATAGATACCAAGAGAATTATGTACTTGATTCTACTTGGTTTTGGTACAGAGAATCATATTTTTGAGTTTGAAATTGTACTTTGGGAAAATTAAATTAATAATTATTGTTGTATTTAATAATTTAGCTATTATTATTGAATTAAAAATTTAAATATTTCAAATTTTCGGAAATTATTTTATAAATGTTCCATCCTCGATGTATAAAATAAGGTCTTAGTCAAAAAATGTTATCAATTTTAAAATATAATACTGATATAAAATATTTTCTATGATTTACTAAAATTTGATTTATAAATTTATGTTTTAAAACATTAGTGTTTTCAAACTAAAGAAAAATATTGGTTTTATGGCTTTACTTAGTCTTAAAAAAGAATTTTTATTCTCTGTTTCTAGACACCTATATATGTATATGAAAAACTATTTTATGTTAAACAAAAATGAACTTTACTTTTCTAAAAAAATAGGCGAGTACCCCTCCTAGCTGAGGGAAACCTTGTAGACAGCCACTAAATGCCTTGGTGGGAATCTCACAGAACCCTTCGAAAATGGCCAAGGGTTGTGCCTGCATGGCGCATGATAAGTTGCATGTACAATGGGAACACTAAGACCTAAGCATGAACATGCATGTGTGTTCACGGTAACTAGAGCATGCCGCTATACGGGGCGGCATGATGGTAGGGGTGGGCATAAAGCATGCCTACAGAGACCATTACAAGGAGGTATCGGGAGGGGGAGGGGATTTCTAATCGAATTTTGGGTGCGTTGGGCTTATAAATATGACTCAAAACTCTCTCAATTTTCTCTGGGATGGGAATTTTTAGGTGAAACTCTATCTAGGTTGTTTGATCATGCACCGCATGACCTGAGCCTTCTGATTGGTTTGGTCTTCGATTTCTAGCAGCTGCTATTTTTTCAATGTGTTTATATCAATCATTTGATCCTGATGGATCTAATACCAGACATTTAAATAATTTTAAAAAACTATGTCTCTCACAACCGTCTGATCAAATAATGATCTAATCCGAACCATTCATCTTTATTTTATAATTGTGGATTAACCCTAGCCATCCGATCATATCCCACTATATCTGTACTATCCATCTCATTCCATGTTTTCTTCTCTACGTCGTCTTCTTTCTCCTGCATGCGCTGAACCAGTGGCCCTTGTTTTTCTTCTTTTTTTCCCTTTTTTCACACCTGTGACCTCAAGGGGCACCTCCTTTCACTTGTTTTACATAGGACCGGACACCCTTTATATTATTTTAAACTGGGGAGCCTCTGTTTTTGATAAATGTGGCATTAAAATTTTATTATATATGATATACATATACACCATTTTTTCATCGAACCCTATGGTCTTCTTTATCTTCAGTGCCTCCGTCAATCCTCTCTAGACTTCTTCTCTTACTCCAAACTAGGTAAGGGACCTAGTTTGTCTTGCGTTGTTTCTGTTTGGATACACACACACACATATATATATATATATATATCTGTGTGTGTGTGTGTGTGTCTACCCATATACATATATAAATATGGTTGATTATAAGACCCACTGACTTCTACTATGATGGTGAATTTTTTGTTTTAATTTTGTTCTTAAACCTTTACCAATCAAGGGATTAAGATATTATGTGTTTGATATATATATATATATATATATGTATATGTTTCATAAGAAATACTTTTGTATTTTATGGCACGATTTAATATTAATAAACCCTAATTTAACTAATGTTCCTAATATGTTCAAATCATGTAAGTTTCATTAAATGTTTTGTGTAAGACCCTTATATTCGACATGTATATTCAGTTATATGTATATATATGTATATAAACACTTTGATTATAAATCTAATTTAGATTTTCCAAAAAAAATTGAAAATTAATAGCAAATGTTGTTTTTAAAATATGAATGGTTTTTAAGGAAAATTTAAAAATACAATCCTTTATATACACCCTTGTGTATAAATAGATTACACAACACTAAATCCAAGAAAATTTTGTATTTTCAAAATATTATTTAGATGTAAAATTTCTATGTATGAATATATATACATATGTATAACTCACTAATTTTAATAAGTCTTAAAATGGTATTAGTTAAGGTTGATTTTTATACTTTTCAATTCTTAACATTGTGTTTAAATAATTTAGAGTACCCTTGCGATATGTTATATATAGTCATGAACGTAATTAATGTTTAGAAAACTATGTGTTTAATACCCCACATGAAATATTTTGTTTACTATTAAATTGGTTAAGCATCTAATCCATGATGAATTTCCATTAATACATTTTTTTACTTTTTTAATAAGGTTTTAAGATTTAAGGTTTATCATTTATGTGACAAAACCTATATTTTATGTGTATTAAATATCATTACATGTTCTATAATCAATATACCATACTTTTCATTTATTTAAAATTCCATAACCATGCAGTTGTTAGTTTTTTTTTTGACAGTTAATGCATGACTCACTATGTATTTGTAAATGCTAAAAAATGTAATTAAAACGATTATGACTGTTTATGGATTTAAGAACTAAATTATTCAAAGTGTTATGGAATAATTTGAATAATATGAAATTATATATTAATTGTTCAAAGTGGTATGGGACACTATGAACATATGGCCTTACATAGCATGTGAGGAATGTATTGGACTCAGTATTTAACACGATGGGGACTAGTTAATGAAAGCCCTACGATGCATCAAAAGTTCTCATGAGACAAATTAGGTAATCTAACGAGCCCTTGACATAGTCCCTCTTATACATTCCCTCATTATGTTTATGATAATTAATTAACCAAGTGGATATTCGACTTATCAAATATTCAAGGTTTTGAATATGTACTTATGAGTATCAATAGAAGCAAATTCTTATGGCATAATTTCTTTTTATAATTCATATATTTATCTATGAATTTCAGTTAGTAGGGAAAGATTTAGTGTTATTATTTTATGCACAAATTTTATCATGTATTACTCTTATCTATACATTTGGTACCCGCTCTCTCGCATGTCACACTTATTAAAGTTAGAATGACTCTTACATTTTACATTGCAAACCGTATATTCTTTATGATCATGCCTATTATTGGAATATTTTTCATAGTGACCATGTTAGTGTTCCTTGAAATTTTCACTTATAATTCCTAGAAAAATGATACGTATTGAATCATTACTTATGAAAATATTTTATGGTTAATTTTAAAGTAATGTTTTCAAGAGGTTTTATTAGAAATATTATTCTATTTTCAAACCCATTACTGGGAATTTGTATGCTGACACTACGTTTTAACTTAAAATTTACAGGTTTAGTATATTTAAGATACACTGTTTGGTGGAAGCTTTGTGGAGATTCTTTTCCCATCCATTTTTGAAGTAATTGTAATAATTGTATATGGTTCTCCATGATCTAAACCAAAAAGATCCTATTTAGTGGTACATGATGTGTAATAATCATATTTTCTTTTTATAATAAAAATTACACACCATATTTTTTGTAAAACTGCACCGGCTCTCGGGCAGTCTAGGGCCAGGGTGTGAAAATGAGTGAGAACCGATTAATGAAGTGGGAACATATATGGGTTTTTGAGAGATGAGGATGATCATTTAGAAAGTAATAGGATGAATCTACATTGGCAGAAGGAACCCTAACGAACTAACCATGTAGTAAAACCCTCGTTGAATGAAGGATGATTTACAGTGAGTGTAGGTCTAAATCCAAGATTTTTTCTATATCCACCTTTTTTAACCATAGATTTCACTAGATATGAAGTAGAGAGACAACATTTAAAGTATAAGAAGTAGTTATTAAGATATAAAAATTATTGAGAAAACCTGAATACACATCGTGTACAAGGAAGAACACAGGACATATAGGTCCCTCTACAATAGTGGCTATGGTTTCAAAAATGATAAGGATGACATGGTGTGTATCCCACCTACTTACCATTTACACCTTCCTAGTATGGAAACCCCATGTGATGGATCACACGGGCGGGACACTTTGTGGGTGTGTAGGGATAACTACACTATGGTTTCACTATGTACACAGATATGACTAAGTAACACCCCCTCCGTTTTAGCCACCATGCCATGTAAAAAGTACATTAGGTCCTGTACATAGACATAGTGATCAGGGCATGGTCTAGTCCCTATTATTCTAGACACACAGTGTATTCCACCTATATAGTGTGTACTACTACATTGGATGGAATTAATGGTCCATTAAGGGACATGGCCAGGTTGTGGGATGGGAACACACACCATGTGGGTAACCACACACACCGTCTACCCCTTGACCTCTTTTAAGGAAACATCAGTGGTATATACCTCCTTCATTTGAACTAGGAATTTTTTCAAAGAGTAGCTTATCTTGACTATTTATCCATGTAGAACATGATGGTTACTTCGGTTGTGGGTTTTTAGAAATGATGTGGAATGTTCTTAGTATAACGCTCATAGAGGTGACATCCGATGATATTATTTATTAGGAAAAATCACCAGAGACTCTTGATTTGTACCCTCTAGTAGATATGGGAAGCAGAGTCCTTGATCCTTATAGTGGATCACCCACCCCCCCTATGGAATGGGTGTAGGTCCATTATAGAAACCTTTTGAGTGGAGTACCATACCGTGATGGGCATGGGACCTCGATGACCAGAGTGGAACCCCCAGCCCAGTAGGGTGCAGGTTCTTGAGGACAAAATTGGAACCTACATGTTGTAAAAGGTTGTGGGTCCTAGAATTATGAGTAGAACCCCATATCAGATAGGGTGCAGGTTCTTGATGACCAGAGTGAAACCCACTATTGGTTAGGGTGTGGGTCCTCAACCATTTGATTGGAACATACCATCTAAATCGGTACGGGTCCTCGACCATAAAAGTGGAACCCCTATTGATGTGGTTGCAGGTCCTCTACCTTATATGGTAGAAACCCCATCAGCATGGGAATAGTTCACCATTCCACTAGAGTAGAACCACCATCAGTAGGGGCATAGGTCCTCTACAGATACTATCAAGAAGTACCCCCATCAGGGCTGGGCCATGGAGTTCCTTAATTACTGTTAGAGTGGGACCCATGTTGTACCATGGTGTGGGTTCCCTACCTAAAGTTTTTGGCCCCTTGAATGTGTTGAATTGTGATGAGGTGTGGTTTAACTTCGATGATCACTTCTTATTAGAAACATGAGATAATGGGAAATTTTTATGGACTTTTAAAACTATTGGATACTCTTGTTCTTGTGCTGAGCTATTGAGATGGAGAACCCCTTACTCTCTCATTTGGGGTTCTTTTGACTGAGCATGTATATTCTTCTTATATATCCACATATTGGATTGGGTTACTCTCTTTCCACAGGAGGAAAATACATACAGGGTATGCCACATTGTTTCTATGTATAGTTTCTCATTGTTGGATAAGTTCACTCTCTTTTTATAGGTGGAGATTACGTGATAGGTAGTTCATCTAGTCACTAGGTTTTGTACCCTTTGTTTTTAATAGATTAATTTTTCACGTGGTTTTGGATGAGTTGTTATTTTAGATTTTATTTTTCAACTATTTACCATGATTTCTTATTGAATCTATTTCTACACCCACTTTATTTTTTTGGTGACCAATTGGGTATGTCTATACTCACCCCTAATTTGGATTTTCCCAAACATTTTGTTCTTTAGGTAGAAAATGGATAGTTCGATCGTGACTATAGATGAGCTTCGGGATACTAGGTGCTTGGAAAATGTATGGTTGTCATAGCTTGGGATTAATGAGTTGCGCTCTCTCATCTATTTATTTTTACAGTTATGTTAGGTTGTAACATATTTTGGGTTGGGAGTATATTTTTCTCTATTACATTTCAGTTTTCACTACAGTTATTTTGTACAGTCTAGAGGTTCATGCATGCTTGGTTTACTCTATAACATTGTTTCATAATTTACAATTTACCTCTTCACATTTCATCAAGATTGACATGTGTGTGAAGACATGCACATATCCAAAGGCCTCCTCTAGTTATTTGTTCCTTCGGCACTGGTCACCACCCCTAGGCCTATGGAGGGGGGTTTTGGGTAGTTGTGGCTCGAGCCACAACATAGGTCGGTTTGTAATAGGGAAAGTGACACAATGTTTAAAACGTTTATAAAATATGATCAGAAAATGATTATTTCTCAATATATTATAAAATTATAATTGTTTTAATTGATCTTTATACGTTATATTTTTGGTTTATCACCTTCATTTCCAAATTCTAACCTTAACTATGCTGACAACATTTTCAATTCTAAGGGTTTACAAATTTACTTATAAAGTAAAAATTGAATAAAAAATGTCAATGGATGAAATTTGAGACTATATCCCATACCAAATATCATGTTTCATGATATTTATTATTTTTAATACATTTAATAATTTATTATTCTACATAAAATACCATTATTGTAATTTTTGGAAACAATCACATATTTTGACAATAAATTCATTGAGAAAGGTATAATAATTGAATATAAAATAATAATTAAGAAATAGTACCTTATTATTAACCATAAAATAAATGTGACATAAAAATTAATCAAAAAAATATATTCCATATGATGCTTTAAAAATAATTTTCCTTGATTTTTAACTGATTTCACAAGCACTGTGTCTTCATTTTGTAAGAATTTAATGTAATTATTCCATCACAAAAAAATTTACAAAATTAGACATAAAAAATAAATTAAATATGTTATAAATAAAAATTTATATTCACTCATAACATATTTTTATATATATTTTTACATATAAGATAATTTAAAATCAACAGAGTGGAATTTTTTAAATTTCTATTTTCTAAAATAATATAAAGGACATTGTAAGAGAAAAATAACACTAAAATACCATATATATGAATTTATTAAATTTTTTTTTAATTTAAATCATATATTGAGATATAATAATGTTTATAGATGACTTTTAATTTATATTCTATAGCTTTAACATTGTTTATCATAATTTAACCTTTTTCAAGGTGATGAAATTCACTATAATTCTATTCATAATTATTGAAAATAAAAGTGGTCTATTTAAAAAATTTAGACATTCCTATTAAAAATATAGAAATAGTTCTGAAGGATTAAATTACTCAAATTTTAAGAGATAATATTTAATAAAAATCCATAAAATGAAAAAAATATATCAGTATTTAGATAATTGTGTTTTTGAGCATAAAAATGAATGTATACAAAAATTAAATATAATATTGATTACTATAGAAATATTTAGATTATATTTAATTGAGTTGATATTATTTCACATTGAAAAAATTTAGAATATAAATAAACTTCTAAATTACATGATTTAATGAAATATGAGAGTTTTACAAAAAAAATCACTATTCAATAAATAATTAATATTTCTGAAAAATAAAATAATTTCACCATAAAAGAATATTGAAAATATAAATTTAAAAAATGAATTTATTTATTAAAATATAATTTCTAAAAATTTATATATAATTTATATTGTATGCACATATAATTCATTAAAACCATTTTTTATGGAAGCCTATTTTTTGATGGAATAAAATGTCTTAATTGAAAATTTAGTGCTTCTTTATTATGAATTAATCTATAAATTTACATTATAATAAACCATTATATATATTTTTCAAAATGGGTTTTTCTCTGAAATAGAACTATGTTAAGAGGCATGTTATAATATATCATGGTACATTTTAAGCTCGATGTTGTGTTTCAAGAAATATATCGAACACTAAATTTTTTTTAAAAGGGAATATATTCAAAAAAAAATCATGGTGTCACAAAACACAACATTGAAAATTTTCATATTGTTCTTGAAAATTTTGACCCATTACCTGAGAATATTCCTATTCTTCCCTCGAATCATGAAATTGAGTTTTCTATAGAACCCATACTCGATTTAACACTAACTTAAGACTCCATATCAAATGTCCCCAATTGAGTTGATGTAATTAAATATGAAACTCTAGGATAATATTGGTTTTGGATTCAGGAATCACAATACATCACCAAGGTGTGAAGCTATTCTATTATTAATAATAATTATTGATCAATGCGTCATCACATTGATTTTCAAAAACATAAAAAGATCACAATAAACAAAATGTTTCCTCTAAACCATATTGTGGAATTATTTAATCAACTTCATTGAGATAAATACCACTCGAAGACTATCCTTCCTTCTAGATATCATAAAATGTGGTTAATGAAGTAGGATATACCTAAGAAAACCGTCTGTATAGGGTATACTAATTATGAATTTATATTAATTCCATTTGAAAATACTAGTTCTCATGTTATCTTCATTAATTCACAAATAGAGTAATAAGAGATTAATTAGGAATATTTTGATTGTATTTATAGATAATGTTATTATAAATTCAATGATAAAGAAATATCATGAATCTTATATGAATATTTTACTAAATTCCATTGGAATAGAAAATTTGTAAGTAAAATGATGAAATTTTGAAGTTGAGGATGTCATTTGGTTGAAACCTCCTATATAGTTTTTATCAGGGTGAAAATTTTATATTGATAAATTCATATAAGGGGGTATAATGTAACTCTACAACATCCTTCCAATCACACATTAGGTTGGTAATAGGTAAAGATTATATTGACTGTAGTTGACATCCCCAAGACACAAAAGGATTGAAATAAATTACATGGGATAAAGGGAACATTGGGGGAAAGTCATCCTTAAGAACCTAAACAACATGTCAGGAAATACACAACAACAAAGATAAACTATTTAATACATTAGAATACAAAAAACCCAATGAAATACTATTAGAAGCACTGTATTGTAGTATTATAGAAAAATATATAATAGGTAATGGATCCGACTCCAAATAAAAACACATTAACTTTAAAGTACCACTATCCCAGACCAAGATGTAGACACTCCCCAACTCCAGATTCACCAAAAAACCATGACTTCTTAGATCACCACTAAAAAATTATGAAACATGAATCTTACTTATATCCATATAGATGATATATAGAAATTAACAAAGGATACTAACTGGAGTTTGAGTATATCACTCGGTAAAATTTCAAAAGAAACATCCCACACAAGCTACATAGACAAGAACAAGTTAGCACACGTTATATAAAATAGAAGATGAAAATATAAATATATTTTATCAAAAGAAATTATATTAATAAACTCATTACTTATAATTTATCATTCCCTTTCCAATTAGAATACCCAGTCTGTGTTTCATTTCTAGGAACACGTGTATCCTAAATGCAAATCCTAACACCAATGAGTAGAAATTCATCTTTTACTAAGTCAAAAATAGGTGATATTCACTTATACCTTTCCATATAACACTGAGTAACAAGTATATTTAAATAATTCCTCATACAATATAATATGAAAAAATGCCACGTTGTATGATAATACCAACATCCATATCAAATAGTTTTATACACTGAAATTATTTTGAAAACCAGATTCACTGAAAACATTTAATAAAAACATTCATTAGCATTTTTCAAAACAAACATTTTTAAATCACATTAAATTGGGCTTTTAAAATTAAATAATCAATATATTTCAAATCAAATAACTATAAATATTTATCCAAATTTATGAAATTTTTTCTTGAATGGTATTGTGGGAGTGAAGATACCAACATTGATTCCTTTTTTTACATTGGATGTTGAAATATTTTATAGGTAAACCAATTTATTTGGATCATCTATCAAAACCCAAGAATTTTTCACCATGAAAATTACAATCCCAATGATCTAGTTATCACACACCGATTGATTTTTTTTATTAATACAACACAAAGAGATCCAAAACAATAAGGAAGAACAAAACCATGGCCTTTTATTAGTAGAAATGAACACTCAAAGAAACATTATAATCAGATATTATATGATGAATATTGTATTAAATCACCCATGATAAATTTTTAATTATATAGAGAGTAAAAATATACTATTTCAGGGTTTAACAGTACTGGGTGATTCAAATATATATGGAAATAGAATATTCATGATGTGAATTGTGAATTCAGATCATGATTTTGTTGAGATGTCACATACACTAAAACACCAATTGACATAGTTTTATTTTCTAAACAAAACTATTCACATCATCCAAATGTACCACTTTGTGTATTTACTTATCCATACACTCAAAAAATCATTTAATAGAGGTATTTAATTAAAAATTCATTGATGATTCACATCATGAAATAATCATTCACAATGTGAATTATTTCAATAGTAATTTTCTATAACTATATTCAAGGATTTTCTACCCTTTATGCTTCTAATAAATTCCGATTAATTATTCCATAAATCCAAAACTAAAATACTATACTTAATAAGATGGTTTACATCAAACTGAGAGTGCTACATTCTCACCACTATTGAAATTTCAATCATTATGAAGTTTGGTGTCAATGTTTCCTTTAAAAATATTAGGTCATTATTTCAAAATAAAATTTTCTTGTTCCCTTGTTTTGGATATTACCTTACTCTTAGAGAAAATGTTCCAAGGAAATAGATCTCCCTCAAAGGGCCTTTCCCAATATTTACGTAAGTCATGTTGGTTAATGGATAAAAGTCACATCTAACTCAAGAATTACATCATCCCAACTGATCTTTTGTCATGGATTGGGATGATACTTATAACATCCCATCCTTTTCGTACATTAATATTACATAATTTTAAATATAAACAACATAATATTATTACACATAGAGGATCCAAAGGTTTAGTGTCTTTGGAAAACTAAGACCGTACATTACAATTACAACATCGAGCATAAACATTTATTTAATTTCATCTTCTCTAGCTTCCTATTGGCACTTTTCCTCTCCTTAGTACATGTAGCCACCTGAGAATATACATAAAGAGAAGTTATATAAAAGCCCAGTAATAGGATAGATAAGAATAATATAGCATGGGGAGAGAATAATCATGACATAGGAAAAATATCATGAACATGAGAGGAGCATAAATAAAAGAATTAAAATGTGGCAATGCATAAAAAATGAAACATCATGTCTTAGTGGTTAACTACCACACATACTTGTAAACCAATATAGCATCTTTTTCACACATAATTTCACATTTAGTCATGAGATTCAACACTTTACCCAATGCATTGAAGCGCTGTATAATTCTGGGTGCACGCGTTACATTCAAACATTCATATTACGCTATATAATTATGGGTGCACCCGTCATATCATAAAATTATCATTATCATGCAAGACACATAGAACAAAAATCAATGATGAACATAACTAAACCATGGAAAGAAATGGGTTTCATCTCATAAGATCACATTCATAAACTTTGGGTTCACAAAACAAAGAGGGAATAACATACTTGATACAAGAACCATCAACCTTGAATGAGAAGTAAAAGTTGAGTTCTTAGAAGAATAGTTCTTTTGGAAAACATTTTGTTTGACATAAACAATAGTTGTGAACATTTATATCCTAGAAATGGAAATATATTTATGAACAAATGCTTTTTAAGGAGTGACCATATAAAAAAAGGAGTGAAAGAGGGGGAACCCGGAGAAAGAAAATTGGGTTCCAGAATTTCCCCTTACCTTGTATCTAAAAGCTTCCTTCTTTTTAATGTCATGTATAATGAAATTATATTCATTAATTATAAATCCAAAACCTTTTTTAAATTAAAATGGTTCATTATGGTTTCATTAAGTTATTTTATGTGCCTTTGGATGAGTTATAGTGTTTAAAAACATTATTCGTGAATGTTTGTTTTTATGGTTTTCTTGAGTGGTTCACTTGTATTCTTAAATTGATGTTCTGGTAGAACATTGGTAAACAACCGGAACTAATATAAAATTTTATTAATGAAATTACAGAATTTAAAATGATCTTATAATTATATATATTATATACCTTTTGGATGAATCATTAGATAAAAATTAAATAAAGATTGTTTGGGTTAATTTGTGCGGTTTTTTTATCACAATGACCTTGTTTTAATTTATCACTTAGAAATATGGCCATAAGTTAGTTCCAGAACATTAAATAGGAGATAATAAAAATATAATATTTTGGTTTACCCATAAAAATGGTTTCATTACCCTATTTGATGGTAGAAATGTAAGAAGAAATCATGTTGTTCTTGAAGGTGATAAATTAACACCTCACGGACAACGTTCTCTTTAATAAAATAAAAGGAAGAGGGAAAGGGGGTTGGATGATATAATATCCCATTAGCATCATAAAATTACAGTATATGTATAATAATGGAGGTAAAATACCATTTATATTAATATAGGTGGGGATAGATCAAGAAATGAACTTGAACATGAAAGGAAAATAAAGGAGAAGAGGGAGAGAAATTACCTCTTAAATCATCATCTTGAGATTATCCTTAAGGATGCTAGGATTTGTCTTTTGATGATACCAGAAGCTCTTGAACATGGGAGAGGGGATAGAGAAGAGGTTTGGGAATATTTTGGGGAAGTCTTGGAGCTTGAGAGGTGTGAGGAAATGAGGGTGTGAAGGGTGGTTTTTATAGTGGAGTGGAGAGGGGTTTCCTTAATATAAAATTCATTAGTTTATTAATTTCCCCTAATAGAAGGAATAGTGAGTCTTGAATGAACAAGAATATTAATTCTATCATTTTATCCCGAACCAAGTGGGCTTACATCATTAGAACGTCACACATGACTCTATAATTAGCTTATTTAGCTTATTTTTGTAAATTACGACATTTCACTATTCATAAAAAATTCATGTATTTCCGAAAAATCCCAAAAATTTACCCCAACCATTTTGAAACATGTATAATCCAAAAATTAATTTCATTTTGAAAAAATATTTTTCTAAATATAATTAATTTAATATTTAATTAAAATCATAACTTACTTAAAAAAACAGTTTTTAAAATTAAAACTGATTTTATAGTGCTTTAAAAAATTACGTAGGGTCTTATAAAATTATCTAAAAACTATAAGAAATTGATTTGATGATTAATGAAAACATTTAAAGAAAATACATTTTCTTTCAAATTAATTAATTAATTATAATTAATTAATTATGACTTACAAAATACCAAAACGTGTACTATGGTCAAACTGTCACTTTCTAAGATGTCTAAATTTTATTTAATTATTCATGGGTAAGGTTACTCTGATGTTAGATGATTTAATATTCATAAGGGGAAAATTACTATTCATAAGGGTAAGTTACTATTCACAAGGGTATGTTACTATTCACTGAAAATTATTTTTGATTCATAAGACTCCAAAAATCATCTTGAACACAACCGTGTATATTGGATTTTCAAAATTCCCAATACAGAAGTGACAAAATTATGTTTAAAGGACACTTAGCACTTAGTAGTTCATTATTTTGTGTTTTCATGTGATTTTATGAAATAATTATAAGAAGGGAATTTCCATTGAAAAACTTTGGGCCGTTACATTCTTCCCCCCTTAAGAAATTTCGCCCCCAAAATTTCACTTTACACAAACAGGTGAGGGTGTTTCTCTTTAATTGCCTCTTCTGGATCCCAAGTTTCTTCCTCAAACTAATGGTTCCTCCACAACACTTTGACAAGATGGGTTGTCTTGCTGTATATAACTATATCCCTCCGATCCAGAATCTTTAATGGCTGCTCCTCATTGGAGAGATCATCTTCCAACTGCACCACCCTTGATTTTAGTACATGTGAGGGGTCCGGTATGTACTTCCTCAGAAATGATACATGAAACACATCATGAACTTGAGCCATATTTGGTGGAAGTGCAAGACGATAGGTCATAGCTCCTATGCAGCCAAGGATCTCAAAAGGGTCAATATACCTTGGGTTTATATTTCCTTTCTTCTTGAATCGCATGACTCTCTTCGATGGAGATAATCGAAGGAAGACTTTATCTTCAACGTCAAACTCCAAGTTCCTTCGACAGTTGTCAGCATAGCTCTTTTTCTGACTTTGAGCAGCTTTGATGTGTTTCTGGATGACTTAAACCTTTTCTGGCATCTATTGAACAAGATCGTGTACAAGTAGCTTTCTCTCTCCAACTTCATCCCATCATGTTGGAGTTCTACATCGCTTCCCATAAAGAGATTCGTACGGAGCCATCTGAATACTCGAGTGGAAGCTACTGTTTAATTAGAACTCATCCAATGGGAGATTCTGATCCCAACCACATTTAAATTTCAGAGAGTAGACTCTTAGAATATCTTCAAGTGTCAAAATAGTTCTTTCAAACTGGCCATTATTTTGGGGGTGATAGGTCATGCTAAAATTTAATTCGGTACTCAAAGCAGGTTGAAGACTCCTCCAGAATTTAGATGTGAACCTTGGATCACGGTCAGAGACAATCGAGAGTGGAACACCATGCAGTCTCACCACTTACTTCACATATAACTTTTCATGTTGTTAAAGTGAGATATCTTCCTGAATAGCGATAAAATGGTCTGTCTTGGTGAGTCATTCAACCACAACCCATATCGCATTATTTCCCTTCGACTACTTTGGGAGACCCATGACAAAGTCCATAGTAACATTTTCCCATTTCCACATGGGTATAAGAAATGGTTGCATCATACCTTTAGACTTTTGTCGCTAAACATTAACTTGCTAACATACCAAGAACATTGATATATATTCAGCAATGTCCTTCTTCATGTTATCCCACCAGAAGTGTTCTTGGAGATCACGATACATTTTGGTACTCCCAGGATGGATAGAGAATGTTGATCTATGTACATTATCCAATAGCTCCTTCTTTATCTGAGTTGATGAAGGCACAAAAAGCCACCTTCCAAACCAATTCACACCATCATCATCGATATTCAACTCTTGTAGCTTCCCTTACTTTATTGCATTCACCCTCTTTTGTATCTCCACATCATCCCTTTGTGCTTCCTTAATCTTTTCTTATATGGATGGTTGTGCAATAATTGGGGAATGATAGGATGTATCCCCTAACCTTATGATTTCCAAATCCATACTTTGCATATCCAAGAAGATAGGGTCTTTCTCAATCCACAACATGTATGGAGTAGTAGGTTCTTTTCTACATAGAGCATCAACAACCTTGTTCACCTTTCCGGGATGATAGTGAATACAGCAATCGTAATCCTTGATTAGATCTAACCATCTCCTTTGACGCATATTGATCTCCTTTTTTTGAATATATACTTTAGTCTCTTGTGGTCAGTGTATATGTCACACTTCACACCATAAAGGTAGTGCCGCCATATTTTCAAGGAAAAATCATGGATTCCAGCTCTAGATCATGCGTCAGGTAGTTCTGCTCATGGATCATCAACTGTCATGAGGCGTAGACTATCACTTTGTCTTTTTTCATTAGTAAACAACCCAAGGCTTTCATTGAAGCATCATTTTATATCACAAAACATTCTCCACTTTTAGGTAGTGTGAGTATAGGTTTATTGATCAGCCTTCTCTTTAGATCCCTGAATCTTCCCTCACATTCTTCCATCCAGGCATACTTTACCCCTTTCCTTGTTAACTTAGTTAGCAGGCTAGAAAATTGTGAGAAGTTTATCAAAAATTGTTGGTAGTACCTAGCTAATCAAAGAAAACTACAAATTTCTGTGACACTAGAGGGCTTGTCCCATTCCTCAATCACCTTTTTTTTGAAGGATCCACAGAAATTCCCCCACTTGTGATCACATTCCCGAACAATGTGATCTATTTCATCCAAAATTCACACTTGCTGAACTTGGAGTACAACTTCTCCTTTCTTAATGTTTCCAACACAAGTCTCAGATGTTCTTCATGTTCCACCTTGATCTTGGATTAGATGATAATATCATCGATACACACTACCACAAAATTTTCGAGGTAATTTCTAAAGTCTCTATTCATCAAATCCATGAATATTGTAGGGGAATTAGTAATTCCAAAGGGCATCACTAAAAACTCATAGTTCCCATACCTTGTTCGGAAGGCAGTCCTCTAAATATCTTCCTTCTTCACCTTTACCAGATGATATCCAAAAAGAAGATCCTCTTTTGAGAAGTATAGAGAACCTCTTAATTGATCAAACAGGTCATCAATCCTTGGGATAGGATACTTGTTCTTTATAGTGATCTTGTTGAGTTTCTGATAATCGATACACAGCCCCATTGTTCCATCCTTCTTCTTCAGAAAGATAATGGGTGCACCCCAAGGTGATGCACTAGGGCATATTAACCCTTTGTCCAAATGCTCTTGCAGCTTCTTCTTTAACTCCTCCAGTTCGATAGGGTCCATCCTATAGGGACACATCATGATAGGATTATCTCCAGACATGATTTCAATTGAGAAATCTACATCACGATCCTGGGGAATTCCAGGTAACTCTCCGGGAAATACTTCGTCGTATTCCTTCACTATGGGCATTTTTTCAATGTTGGAACTTTCCTTAGACTCAACCATTTGGGTGAGGTATGCTTCTTCATAGGGAATCAACACCCACACCATTGAAGGATTTTTCAAAGGAGATTCATGATCTTCCTTTCATTTGTAGAGGAGCATGGGATGGTTCGGAATATGAAAAGATATTTCATTTTCCTGATGGTTGATATGTGCTCTATATAATGAGAGCCAATCCATTCCCATTATAGGATTGAATTCCACCAAAGGAAGTATTAAATGATTTTTTGGAATAATCTTCCCACATACGCCAACAGGAGAGGATTCAAACACTTGGGTTGCAATGATTGCACCACTTGGTGTTTTTACAGATGTCTCTACTTCAAGGATTCAGGGCATTGATTCTATAATTCTAGAAAACTTTCCAGATATAAAGGAATGTGTAGAACCAGAATCAAATAATACTTTTTCCATTCTTGGGTAACTAGGAAGTGTACCTTGTACGACTTCATTATCATGCTCCACCTCCACATTAGTGATGGCATAAGCCTTCCCTTGTTCCTTTGTCTTTGGTGGCTGCTGACCTTGATTACCCTCAAGAACTTCAGGTTTAGTGCACTAGTTTTCATAGTTCCCTAGATCCCTACAGTTGTAACATTGAACCATGAGTGGTTCTCTCTTTTCATCGGCTACATTATTTTTATTTTTTGTGTCTTTTCGACACTCTTGAGCAAGGTTTCCTTCTTTCCCACACTTGATGCACTTCCTCATCCCTTTGAGCTAGTTCTCGTGGTGAAACTTCCCACATTTTTGGCATGTGGGTCATTGAGTTTTCTTCCATCATTTGTCATTACATCCTTCGGCATGAAACTCTATCTTTAGTTTCTTATCGTCATGGCCATGGGACCATTCTCCAAGCTCCATCTCCACTTTGAGATCACATCGAAGAACTTCTTCATAACTCCCAAAGTCTCGAATTGCAGGATCCTTTTGAAGGTGTGGTTTTAATCCACTAAAGAATTTATCAATTTTGATATAATTGTTGATAACAAACCCTAAAGCGTACCTTACAAGCCGTGTAAAATTTTCTTCATAGGTTATGATAGATTCTCCATTTTTTTGCTTCAACTCTATGAATTCTCTCGCCATCTTCGTATGAAGTGTTCATGGGAAGTACTTATTAAGACACATTATCTTAAAGTCTTCTCATTCCATCTCTTCAATTTCCTCCTTTGGCTTGGTGTTCTTTATCAAATACCACCGTTGATCGGCTTCTCCATCTAGACGATAAACATCTAGGGTCACCTTCTCTATCATATAATAGTGAAGCACATAAAATATCTTCCCCATGGAGTTGACCTACTGTTCCGCAACTAGTGGATCAGATGATCCACTAAACGTCGGTGGTCATTGCCGCATAAAACATTCGATAGCCAGTTGCTCCCTCTTTGATGAAGGAGGACGTTCCTCATTATTATAGTTATTGTAAATAACCTGAGATAATTGGGTAAGCATTTCCATGAAGTTTTTAACTCCACCTCCCAAATCATTGGTGATGTCGTTCGAGCAATCATTTCATCAGCCCTTGCACGAGTTGTTGGCCTGATTTCTCCTAGTTCCTACCATTTTCTAAAATAGAAAATGTTAGAACAGAACATAAGTAAAGAAGTTATGAATAACTTATTCATTTAAACAATTTATACCAAAAACAAATAATATGGGATCCATATGTAAATATTCTTGTGTGCATATTTTTACTTAGTCTCATGCTATAGGTTTTATCTAGGGTTCACTAATCCTAATTCCCAAATTAACTAAAACATTCCTATGATACCAACTATAACATACCGACCTTTTATTACATTACTATTACGTAATTTTAAAGATAAAAAACATAATAGTATTACACATAGATGATCCAAAGGTTTAGTGTCTTGGGAAAACTAGGATCGTACATAACAATTACAACATCAAGCATAAACATTTATTTAATTTATTCTTCACTAGCTTCATATTGGCACTTGTAATCTCCTTAGTACATATAGCCACCTGAGGATATACATAAAAAATGTAGAGCTAAAATCCCAGTAAGAGGATAGATAAGAAGAATATATCATGTGGAATGAATAATCCTGACATAGGTAAACGATCATGAACATGAGAGGAGCATAAATACAAGACTTGAAATGTGGAAATGCATAGAAAATGAAATATCATGTCATAGTGGTTAACTACCACACATATTTTTCAACCAAGATTGCATCTTATTCACAAATCATTTCACATTTACTCATGAGATTCATCACTTTACCCAATGAATTGGATTGCTGTATAATTATCGGCGCACCCGTCACATTCAAACATTCATATTGCACTGTATAATTCCGGACGCACCCATCACATCATAATATTATCATTATCATGCTTGCCACATAGAACATAAATAAATTATTAACATAACTAAACCATGGAAAGGAATGTTTTTTATATCAAAATAACACATTCATAAACTTTGGGTTCCCAAAACAAAGAGGGAATAACATACTTGATACGACAACCATCAACCTTGAATGAGAAGTAAAAGGTGAGTTCTTAGAAGAATAGTTCTTTTGGAAAAAAATTTCATTGAAATAAATAATAGTGGTGAACATTTATATCCTAGAAACATAAATTCAATGATGAACAAATTATTTTTACGGAGTAACCATATAAAAAAATAGAGTGAAAGAGGGAGAACCCGAAGAATGAAAATTGGGTTCGAGAATTTCTCCTTACCTTGTATCTAAATGCTTCCTTCTCTTTAATGTCCTATATAATGAAATTATATTCATTAATTAGAAATAAATAACCTTGTGTAAATTAATATTGTTCATTATGGTTTCATTAAGTGATTTTATGTGCCTTTGGATGAGTTATAGAGTTTAAAAACATTATTCAAGAATGTTTGTTTTTATGGTTTTCTTGAGTGGTTCACTTGTATTCTTTAATTGAAGTTTGGGTAGAACAAGGGTAAACATCCAGAACTAATATTACATGATATTAATGACATTATAGAATTTAAAATTATCTTATAATTAGATATATTACATACCTTGTGGATGAATAATTAGATAAAAATTAAATGAAGATTGTTTTGGTTAATTTGGGTGGTTTTTGGATCACAGTGAACTTGTTTTAATTTTTCACTTAGCAATATGGACATAAGTTAGTTCCAAATCATTAAATAGGAGATAATATGTATAATGTATTCTGTTTCAACCATAAAAATGGTTTCATGACCAGGTATTAAGGTAGAAATGGAATAATAAAGCATGTTGTTCTTGAAGGTGATAAATTAACACCTCACGAACAACGTTCTCTTTAATGAAATAAAAAGAATAGGGAAAGGGGTTCAGATGATATGATATCCCATTAGAATCATAACATTACATTATATGTATAATAATGAGGGTATAATACCATTTAGATGAAGATAAGTTGGGAGATATCAAGAAATGAACTTGAACTTGAAAGGAAATTAAAGGAGGAGAGGGAGAGAAATTACCTCTTAAATCATCCTCTTGAGATTCTCCTTAAGGAAGCTAGGATTGGTCTTTTGATGAGACCATCATCTCTTGAACGTGGTATAGGGGCTATAGAAGAGGGTTGGGCAGAGTTTAGATATGGCTTGTAGCTTGAGATGTGTGAGGAAATGAGGGTGTGAAGGGTGGTTTTTATAGTGGAGGGCAGAGGGGTTTCCTTAATATAAAATTCATTAGTTTATTAATTTCCCAAAAGACAAGGAATTGTGAGTCTTGAATGACCAAGAATAGTAATTATATAATTTGATCCCGAACCAAGTGGTCTTACATCATCATAACATCACACATGACTCTATAATTAGCTTATTTAGCTTATTTTGGTAAATTACGGCATTTCACTATTCATCAAAAATTCATGTATTTCAGAAAAATCCCAAAATTTTACCCCAACCATTTTTTGACCTGTATATTCCAAAAATGAATTAAATTTTCCAAAAATAATTTACAAAATATTTTTTTTTAATTAAAATCATAATTTACTTAAAAACAGTTTATAAAATTGAAACTGATTTTATAGTGCTTTCAAAAATTATGTAGGATCTTATAAAATTATCCAAAAACTATAAGATATTGATTTTATAATTAATTTAGGCATTTAAAGAAAATAAATTTTCTTTTAAATTAATTAATTAATTATAATTAATTATTTATTACTTAAAAAATACCAAAACATTTACTATGGTCAAATTGTCACTTTCTATGATGTTTAAATTTAATTTAATTATACATAGGAAAGGTTACTCATAGGTTGGATGATTTACTATTCATAAAGGTTATATTACTATTCATAAGGGTAGGTTACTATTTACAAGGGTACGTTACTATTCATTGAAAATTATTTTTGTTTCATTAGACTCGAAAAATCATCTTGAACACAACCGTGTATGTCGGATTTTCAAAATTCCCAATATAGAAGTGATAAAATTATGTTTAAAGGTCACTTAGCACATAGCAGTTCATTATGTTGTGTTTTCATGTAATTTTATGACATAATTATAAGAAGAGAATTTCCATTGAAAAACTTTGGGTCATTACAATACTTTTTCACATTAGAAAAAGTGATGAAGTTAAGAAAATCAAAGAATCTTAGCGGTAATGATAATTGATACGTCATAGTGACAATCCCTTGTATAACTTACAATGTTCCAACTTATCAGGGTGCTACATCCCTTTCGTTCCCTAGGTATAAGTGACCATGTTTTAGTGACACATTCAACAATACATGGCCACTCACTCATATCAAAAGATAATGGTTAGTGATAATTATCACCATATGAATTCTTTATATTTTATATCATAGCCATACATTTTTGGATCATTTGGATTTTCATTGTAGTCTCATTTACTAGACTCATCCCAATTATATATTCCACTATTATTTCTACCCAACAAAATGTTTAACAATAAGGGGGACTCCCAAAATACTCAAATGGTGGATTTTTTCTAATTTCTTAATAACTTCTATTATAATAGAATTGGGCCAAAGGCCATTGATCCTCCCATGAACCACAAAATTCTATGACACCAGCTCTAAGAATATATTCAACTGTCTGAATAGAATTTTTTGACATTAAATATATATATGGATGATATGTTCTGAATAGAGTCAATTGACTTCCAATAGCATGTTATAACAATTTCAAAAACTGAGATGTAGAATGGGGGTCCCTATCAGATCCAATTGAAGTTAGAAATCCATGTAACTTGACTAAGTCTTTGGTATACAATTTTTATATTCCCTGTAATATCTTATATATTCAAATTGGTATAAAGTTTTTTGATTTAATAATTAAATCCCCAATAAACAACATAGAATCATGTTTCCCTAAATTTCTTTGTAGGCCTATGAAAAAATACATTTCAATTTTCTCCCGCATCCATATAGGTATAGACATGTATTATAGTATACCAAATTGTATCTCTTGTTTATCCTTTACCTTTTGACATGATAGACGATTTATTACATATTCTTTAGCCTTTAATTTTATAATTTCCCTCCAGAAATGTGAATTCTTCAATCAGTACATTTTCAGAGCACCTAGATTAATTTCTAATTTTGAATGTTGTTATATCGAAATGATGTGTTCTTGAAATTATTGAGGAACTAATATTTTATTTGGAAATCATAAAAATTTGTCTTCATCTTCTTTTTAGTCATTATAATTCTCTCTATAAATTGGGTTTTACTTAATGGGGATATAATTAGGATCTGATGTTGGAGATTCTTTTCAAACAAAATTAAGTCCAGAAAAGGTACTAACTAGAAAGAAATATATGTCATACCGATTTTTATTTATATCTAAATGCACATCCATGATCATAATCATCATCTACATTATTCAGGATCTTCTTAGAATACTTTTTATTATTATTTAAAACCAAACACATTTTCTAAAAAAATCACTTTACCGTATTCTATGTCAAAATCTACATTCTACATATAAACCATCCATATTAATTTCCTATAGTTAATGCATCGCTAATTTGAATTTTAAACTCTTACAATTAGTGAAAAATATGATCCTTTTTTTAAATAGTTATTGAATCCATGTCTTGAAGGTGTGGACAACCGCAGCTAATACATGGTCATACATATGATAATTATTCTCAGACACTCAAAACAACCTCAAACAATAGGCCAAAATATGGTCTCCCTAAATGAGGACACAACTAATATTGGATCCAAATCTGTAAAAATATACCAAATTGTTGTTTCCTAGTTTTTTGAGATTAGAGTTGAAGAAGGGGTGTGGTTTGTTTTGTGTTCCAAAAATCATTTATAAAATTTATCTTTATATATGAATAAAACCCCATTATTTTTTAGAGTATTCATGTGAGAATCATGAATTTGAAAATTCTAAACAAATAATAGATAACAATAAAATAATAGTTGAAAATAGTGTACATTAAAAACTTTAATTGGTGTCTACAAATGGATTATTGGTTATATCTTCCACAGGTCAAATGATATTCCTTATTTAGAAATGAAAAGCTTGACTAAATAGGATTCTCGGATCTAGATGTTATACTTAGAATACATAACATAATAACTATGATCTTGTAATATACTCAATTAAATTTCTTTTTCTCTTCATGTTCATTCACATTTATAGATAATTCAAGAATATCACCAAAAAAATAGAACAAAAAGGTATTCAAGGTACCTGTAAAAGATATGGTTTGTCACATCTAAGAAAACCGCTATTGTATTTATCACACCAAAAGGCTTGATGACATATTCATAATGATCATGGTGACTCTGAATTGATTTATTCATAATAACCTCTATTATTAATATAAATTGAAGATATCTTGATCATAGACTATAGAACCACTATTAGAACTTTAATTAGTTAAACAAATCATCTATTCGAGGAAGGGGATAAAATTTTGTAATATTAATGTGATGAAACATATAATAATCAACCAATTTGTAGAAATTAATATCTTAATTCTCTAAAAATACAACTTGTGTATCATAACGTGATGTACTAGGTCTGATGAAACCTTAATTTCCCAACTCTTAAATCTGGTACTTTAATTATCATAACTCACTCAGATCTATTCTATAAGATGGTAGTGAAATATTATATATTATTGGGAGTAGTTACATATTAAATTTTAAATCCATTTCTTGTGTTAACTTATAAAAATAATTTGAAAAAATATATATGTTCTGATTGACTATTTCAAGAAGAGTCATGCTTTTTGTTTCATCAGATTCTCTTAAGGACCTTACTACTAACTAGCTAGAGATGGTCCCATGAACTATCACTATAGGTCATTTTTTCTTGAATTTATATCCCCATCCCCATTTAAAATTCAAATGATGTTGATTCAAAATGTGTTTCGACTTTCTCATTGATCTTTTAGCTTTGGATATCACAACTTACTTCTTGTTTTCCTATATGTTGTATTCTAATCATAATCACATGTATCATAATCACATATGTTTCTTTATTATCATAGTCATATACTGTCATTTTACCACCATAATCACATATATCATAACCACATTTGATGTAATGTGTCATAACCACATTCATTGTAATCAGGTTATGTATTGTATTCATGTTATGCATCAGAACCACATGCATCATAACCAGGTCATGTATTGTATTCATGTTATGCATCGTAACCGCATGCATCATAACAAGTTTATGTATCATAATCATATTATTTGTCGTAAACATGCATCATAACCAGGATATAAATCATAATCAAAATATGCATTGTAACCATGTTATGTATTGTAACTACGATATAAATCATTTCCATGATATGAATCTTATCGAGGTTAATAATTTTAACCATGTTATGTATCATACTTATGTAATGAATTGTACTCATGTCGTAATTCAATACCATTTACATGTATCTCATACTTATAATTTCATAATTTTGTACATAATATCATATAACCAAAATGATGTCGTGAAGTTAGTTTTATACCAATCAAAATGACATTGTGTATTCTGTTTGTTTTGACTATTATAATTCCATTTGTCCAAGTCCCACTAAATTTTCTAGTAAAATATGACCACTGGAGGAAATATGACAGTTGGAACCTAAGGCCTCTAAATAAGAGGTTATTCGAACAATAGTACACATCCTTGCATCTATCAATTTCTATAGAGAGATAGTCTAACTTCTCCCTTTCATCTGGTGAAAGACTTGAAGATACAAGAATTGAATGGCTAGTTCCAAGTTCTTGTATTTCAATAAGTGACTTGTTTTTTCTTTGTGAGGCCGATAATTGTGATAATGATTGATGGATTATGGAGATATGAAGAAGGTGGAACCAATCATCGTATCGATGGCTTTCAATTGTTTAAAAGACAGGGGTTTTGATTACCTTCTTAATTAAGGGCTTTTAGGGATAAGAAGAAAGGTGTGGCAATCATCATTTCAAGGGATTACCAGGGTGGTGGTAAGATAGACCATTTATCATAGGTTTATTTATACCCTATTTTTTTGAGATAAAATTATTGTAATACCGTTACATTTCCACTGGTATTTGTTTTAAAAAGGGAATAATTTTTTTTCATCATTATATTCATATTATTTTCTATTATAATTTTTTCAATTACGATTTTTTTATTACATATTGTATTAATAGATTCTCTACGATGTATGGTAGAATCATTTACATTTTTATTAGTCAGATCATTTTATTCAATTCAAATACAATTTTTTTTAATTACTTATGGTTTTACATCATATCTTATTCATGAGATTCAAGACCTATATGGTTATTTATATTGGTTGTGAAATGTACTAGTTTATGAAATAATAAACTAAGTTCATTATTAAGATTTTAAATAAAATGTTTTTATACCTAAAATCGACCACATCTTATATTGTTCCATATCATATACATTTACATCTATATTTTGATCCAATAATTTGTATCAGAGAAGGTTTCCACTGATTTGTTTTACATGGTTTATTTCCTTCTGTAATTAATTTGTATTTCTGTTACAAATCCTTTGTTTATAACTAATTACTACGCTAATGTGTGGAGTGGAAAATTGTTGTTTTCTAAGATGACATGAATGAATATTGGATAAATTGACAATCTAAACTAGAACTAGACCACATATATTTGGTGGGAATGATTGTGAGTTCTAGGGATTTTGAAATAAGACTTTTGTTATTAATACTAGAGTAGATAATTTTGTGATGCCTACTAGAGATAAAAAAATACCAAACAAGGAAGGAAAAACCTTCACCAACCAAGAGAAACTAGAATATCAACTGAATTACAAGGTATGAAATACATTTTTATGTTTTATGACCAGGAATATATATAGTCATATATATTCAGATGATGCATCCAATTTTATCTAGAAGAAATTGGAAGTCCCACATTATGGAACATCTAAAGTTATAGAAACAAGATAAGCCATGATCCAAGTTGAATATCTTGGTTTGGTATTTCCTTATAGAGAACCAGTATGCAAGATTTAAAAAAATTATGAAAATTGTAAATAGCATTCAATCCATGGGTTAAAATGGTCTTTATGATGAAGTAATTATTGACAAGATCATCGATATACTACCAAATGAGTAAAAATAAAATATGTCAACTATTGATGAAAATATGAAAGTTCCTAAAATTACACTTGATGAATATTTTATTACTATCTTACAGCATGAGAAAAGAATGAAAATATATTCTTATTTTAATAAGAAAAATAATTTTAATGGATGTTTAGATTTTTTTACTACATATAAAGACAAGACACCAGAAAGGGTAACAAGATCCAAATCTAAGAAAGATTTTGTAATTTCAGAATCCCAGGAAATTGATCATTCAATGAATGGACTAAACATTATTTCTTGAATAATGAACTATATTATTGGTAAGAAAGACATTTAGAACAAATTAAAAAATAAAGATTTTAAGGACAAGAAATACATAGAAGTAACTCGTTAATAATGTAAAAGTGTAGGTCATATTTGACTAGATTTTCCATTTCTAAAAAGAAAATACAGGAAGGAGAAAGATTCTAAAATTAAAAAGAAAATTTATTACAAGTCATAAAAAATGAAAGTACTGAATGAAAATGATACTTAGTGTGCAAGTGGTGGTGATTCATCAGTCAAATACTGAAAATATGAATCCTCTAGTCAGAAGAATATTGGACATATAGCCAAACAACCTATTAAAAATTATTGTGTCATGGATAAGGTATACAATGAAGAATCTCTTTAAAAAGTGTCTTTAAATGCCAATTACTCTACTAAGAAACATTATTACACTTCAGATGAAGAATCTCCCTTAAAAGAGGATAATTTACCTTTTTTTAATAAGTATACATATTTTCCAAACTACTTGTGAATTAAAATTCCATACAGAATAAAAATCATGATTAAGAAAATTCTAGATTATTTATCCTTACAAAATAAGCATCATATCGTTAAAAATATATTGATAAGAAAACACTGGGTATTGAAAATATTACAATAATCCATATGGAAATAAATTCTAAGGAAGAAATCTTTGGGATTTGAAAATTTTCTTTTAAAGAAAAAGATTTTTAAAACAAAAATCAATCCCAAAACCATGTCTTGTGAGAATGAAAATTTATTCAATAGACAAAAATCTGAAATTTTATCTCTTAAGAAACTTTTATCAAATTTCACTATAGAAAGGAATCAATTTGAAACAATGTATTATCAAATTCATTCTATAAATAATAGTTCTAGAATATGTTATACTCATAATAAACTGATTTTTAGTCAGAACTATCTTGTTCCCAAAAGTGCTCCATTATGTACCAAATGTCAATGTGGTGGACATTGGGACAAAAATTGATCTCTTAATAAAACCCAGTCTTTAGGATTTCATAAATATCACTTTGCCAAAAAAAATTGGATTCCTAAAATTAATTTATCTAAAATTTCTAGATCCAAACATGTATGGGTTCTGAAAAATTAATTCTTTCTTTTACAATAAAAAAAAGTGTACCATAAACAAGAATATTTGGTACATTGATAGTCGTTGTTCTCAATATATGACTAAAAACAAAGATTTATTTGGAAGGATCATTGAAATGAAAGGTGTAAGAGTGAACATCAGAGATAATGCTCAAGGAAAGATCATTGGTATATGTAATATTGTTCTTTTAGTAAAAGTATTAATTTGGAATGTTTTGTTTGTTAAAGGACTTAAGGACAACCTTATAGGCATAAGTCAATTATGTGATGAAGGTTACCTTGTGAATTTTATGAATGATAAATGTTTAGTTCACAATTCCAAGGATGAATTCATTATTTCTGCACATAGGCATGAGAATGTGTACACAATTAACATAGGAGACCTTAGGATCCAAGAGTTAACTTTCTTTAGTGAACTGGAAATCTAATCATGGTTATGGAAGAGAAGGTTAGGACACTGTAACCTTAAGAACCTTTGTAAACCCTCAATGAAAAGACTTATTAAGGATCTAAAGGATCTCAAGTATAATTCTTCAAATGTTTTTGACCCTTATATATATGGAATCCAAGATAAAACAAGGATTATATCAATTAATGAAGTTTCAACATCTAATGCATTATAGTTAGTGCACATAAATCTTTTCGGTCTTTCACAAACTTGAAGTATTACTGGAAAATACATTGTATTTATTTTGGTTGATGACTACACCAGATATACATGGGTCTATTTTCTAATAAATAATCTTGAATAATTTTTCTATTTCAAAAATTTTAGAAACCATGTTAAAGAATAGAAAAACCTATCACTTATTACTATTCATAGTGATCATGGTAGAGAATTTCTAAATTTAGATTTTAAAACATTTTGTAGTAAAATATGTATTACTCACCACATTTCAGGTCCATGAACCCATCTGTAAAATGGTGTTGTTGAAAGAAGAAATTGTATTCCTCTGAAAATGAAAAGGACAATGTTGAGTGAATACTAAATTACTAAGTATTTTTGGGACAAAGCTATAAGTACTGCATGTTATACTATAAATCAAGTTTTAACTAGTCATTTTCTTAATAATACACCTTATGAATTTTTGAATGGAGGAAAAATAATGTTTTTTACATCATATTATTTGGATTCAATGTATTTACATTGAGTACTAAAGATAATCTACATAAATTCACAACCAAATCCGATGAAGGTATCTTTCTAGGTTATTCCACTACTTCTATGTCTTATAGATTTTTCAAAAAAAACTCTTTTATTGTTAAGGAAACAAATCATTTTAAATTTGATGAAACTGATCACTTTGTTTTCAAACAAACCCATTCAACATCGATTGATGTGTTTTCAAAAACTGATTATAAACCCATGATTGAAAACTCTTCTGAGAAGGGAAATACTCAAGAAAATGTCTCTAAACTATTTACCCAAGAAGACTTTCTATCTTATATTGAAGAACATGTTTTAAAAAACCCAATAAATTTTTTCATAGGATTTGTTCTAGTAATAATATCATTGGTGATGTAAATTAACCCGTAAGGACTATAAATCCCTTGAGAAATTAAATAGAACATATTTCTTTTCTATCTCAATTCGAACCTAAAACTTCTAATGAGGCCTTAGATGATGAAGACTAGATTAAGGCAATGAAAGATGATCTAAATGAATTTGAAAGTAATAATGTATAAAACTTGGTTGAAAGACCGAATGAAACAAATGTAATTGGTGTAAAATGGGTTTTTAGAAACAAATGTGATGAAAATGGAGTCATTATAATAAATAAATCAAGACTTGTTGCTAAAGTCTATAATCAACAAGAGGGGATAGTCTATGAAGAAACCTATCCTCTGATAGCTAGAATTGAATATATTCCTATTCTATTATCATTTATTTAAATATTTAATTCCAATAATTTTTAAATGGTTTTAAAATGTGATTTTATAAATGTTTTTGTACAAGAATAATTTTTTTTAGAACAACCTCCTAGTTTTGAAGATTCAAAAAACCATGATCATGTTTTTAAACATACCAAATCTTTTTATGGACTTAAACTATTCCCTAGAGCTTGGTATGAAATATATACATGATTTATTTTACAAACCAATTATGAAAAAGATATTGTTGATTCCACTCTTTTTATACAAATGGAAAACAAAAAAAAATTCATTGTTCAAATCTATGTTGATGACATTATATTAGGATCAAGTCAGAAGTCCATAACTGATTATTTGGCGAGTCTAATAAATGTTGAGTTTGAAATGAGTATGATGGGTGAGTTAACATTCTTTATAGGTTTTCAAATCTATAAAAAATAAAGGGAACCTATATATACCAACATAAGTATATCAGATTTTTACTTGGAATGTATGGATATGACAACAATAAAAGTATAATCACCAAAATTGGTACCTCAAATACACTTGATCTTGATGAAGCTAGGAAACTAGTAAATCAAAAATTGATTTCTGGTATGATAGGAAGTTTGTTATAATTTAGAGCTAGTCATACAGACATAATGTTTTTAGTATGCTTATGTGAGAGATATCAATCTAATCCAAACTAATATCATTTAAAATATAGTGATTATAATTTTTCACTACATAAAGGGAACTATAGATTTAGGACTATTTTATTCTTATGGATATTGTTTTTAATTTTTTTTTCAATTTATGAATTTTGTGGTTGTATAATGGATAGAAAAACTACATCTATAACATGTAATTTCTTAGAAGATTCATTATTTTCTTGGTCATGTAGGAAGAAACACTTAATAAAACTTTCTATTGTTGAAGCTGATTATATAACAGCTAAAAGATATTGTGCTCAAGTGTGGTGGATGCAACACACACTCACTAACTATGGCATGAGTTTTTCCAAAACTCAAATACTATGTGGTAATACAATTTCCATTTCTATTAGAAAAAACATTTCACAACACTCATGTAAAAAAACATAGATATTAGTCATCACTTTCTTAGAGATCACACACCAAAAATGATATTATTTTACCATTAATCAGGATGCAAGAACAACATACTGACATTTTTACAAAACCATTATCTTCCAATATATTTGAATACATTAAATAGAGACTAGGAATGATCACTATAAAGTAATCATTCACAACTATTTATTTTTTAAACCATCTCTTTACATTAAGTTACTCCATTTCAAAAGGGGGTATACATTCATTTATCAGTTTTACATGTTTATCTACTTCACTTTATAATTAGTTTCACTTTTTAATAGGTATCACTTTTTAATAGTTTCCATATTTTATCATCTTCACCTTTTATCAGTTTCAGTTTTTAATTAGTTTCACTTTTTTATCAGTTTCACTTTTTAATTGGTTACACATTTTATTGGTTTCAATTTTTATCAGTTGCACCATTTTTCGGTTTTACATTTTAATCGATTTCACCATCATCAGTTTTAGATTATTCTATTTATACTAGATTACTGGTATTGAATTATCCTATCAGTACTATATTATTTGTATTATAATATTTTAATGGTACCAGATCAATTTTTTATCTGTTATGGATTTCATTTCACTCTTATATGCTTTTCAATACTATGTGTATTATTATCATAAGATCTATACACTATAACCAACACATTTATCCTGATACTTCGACAAGAAAAATTTATAAAACCATATTTTGTTTGATCAAATTTTTGTTTTTCAATTCATTCTTTTAACTCCTTATCAGATTCGTTCTAAATACGATATTATTTTAAGTAAAATCTCAAGAGTATGAAATCTTTCTCAACCATTAGATCTTTTAGATCTAAGCATGATCGTCAATTTTTTTTTAAGATCCTCTCTCTACTTATCCCATATTTATTTCCTTGGACTTTTTCTCAGTACCTAATTCTCTATATATACTCATCACGATTCATATTCATAATTTACCTTAGTTTTGGTTATTAGAGAAAACCTCATCTTTCGTAACTTGGAAAAAATCATGGTTTAGGATAGTCATTCATGTATGAGTTAGCTATTTCATCTCCAAAGCAAATTTCCCCAAAATATTTCCCTTCCATGACATTTTGATTTGAAAGGTTAGTCTCTCGAGACTTTTATGAGAATTTTGATTCATCATTGAAATGGATAATTATTTTCCAAGGGTGGGAATCTATTTGTGTTGACATACCACAATCAGATCATGATTTTGTATATTATGAGGAAGTTAATCAGTTCTATTAAACAATAGAGATAGAAAATGTTCTCAATATTTCTTTTATGATGTATAATAAGAAATACACAACTTTATTCAAATAAGTAGCCACCTTACTAGGAGTTTCATGTGAGGGAGATTCTCTTTGTCCATGTCATAAACTACTGGAACTTGATGGAAACATTGATAAGAGAAAAGTTGAAGAATCTATTTTTCAGATTCATGAGGACAAGAGAAAGTTAAGTCACTTATCAAGATATAATAGACTAATTTCCCTCTAGATGGATGGTTATTTAGTACCGATAAAGGCTGACAAGGAAACATTGAATGTTTCATATGTTTATGTACTTGATTATTTAGCCAACATGAGGAAGTTGGATCTAATGGGATTCATTTTCTTGACAATCAAGAAACTCAAATCTAGTACCATAAATTTATAGGTGATCATATTTCCCACCATTATAAATAAGTTTTTGAAATAATTTCTATGTTTGGTCAATGTTTCAATCAATTTAGATCTGAAATATTTTAAATATCCTCTAATTAGTAAGGATACAATCAGGTTACTTAAATTTCATTTCAACCCTGAATCAAAATTTTTTTGGAATGATCCAGAAGCAGTGAAATAAAAGGAAGTATCTGAAGGTGGTGAAAAAACTTTTAATCCATTCAAGTAATCCTAAATAAAAATAATGGTCATTAAGAAAAGAAAACCTAAGAAATCGAAGAAAAAAAAAGGTTTTAACTAATGATGTTGCCGCTGAATAGAGGAAAAAGAAGTAAGAAAGGAAAGATGGAGATCCTCAGTTCGGTTTAGATCTCGATAAATCCATGGAGCTGATAATAAGATCAGAGGAAATATTAAAAGAAGAAAGAATGAATAATTTATTGAAGAAGAGAAATGCCCAAGCTATTGACATAGATAGTCATCTCAAAATATCTAAGAAAGAAAAAACTGGAATTGTACTACGGGAGCCACATGTTTAGACTCAATCGGATCCATTAGAGAAACACAAAGAGAAACAAGAATCTGAACAATCGGCTATACAGAGTCTCATTTATTAATATGAAGAAGAATAAGAAGAACAAGGGTAAGAATAATATGTTCAGGAATAAGAATAAGTGTAAGAGAAATAGAATACAAACAATAGAAATCTTTTAGATTATTCATCTGAGGTTCCATCCTTTAATTTCACTTCTCCTGATCTGAAGACATAAAAAAGAGTTTCTCAAAAGTTTTCTTCCACGAAAGTATTTCAAATTTCAGATGAGGATAAAGAGGAAGAATCTATTAAGAATCGTAATCATCCAGCTCAAATTATCAGTACTGAAACTCATTTCAGGGATCTCTTAAAATACACTGATGATACGGATTCTGAAAGGACAATAAAAATGAAGGGAATTCAATACATCAAATAATATTGAACAGATTGGAAAAGATGATACCATTTATAACAAAAAATGAATTCAGGCTTGAAATCATTTATAATATTCATAATGAATGAATGGACTCTGTCAAGATTCTGATGGACCTGTTTCAAAATCATGATGTTGATTTCAAGATTTTCAAGGAACGTGTTTCTTAGAACAGCAAGGCTTGTAACAATGTTGTCAACTGGTCATACAACATTGGTGATTGTATCAATAATCATGTGGACAAGCTAGATGAATTGGTAAAGAGGGAAATTATCTAAATTCTATCTATCAAAATTTGGTTGCTAATTTGAATGAAAATCTTAAAGTATTTCAAAGACCGGTTACGTCAAAAGGAATAGCCTCTCAAGAGCTTGAAAATATTAAGAAAAAAATGAATGATGGTTGTCATGACATTTTTTTCTCTCGAATAGAGTTTTAAATATGGATGTGTTGTTCAAAGTATGATTGTAATATTTCAATTCTCAGGAAGGAAGGCTTACATATCACGAAGTAATCAATCAGCTTCTACAACAAAGTCTCTCAAAGTAAATAAATATATTTGAGGAAAAGGATGTGAAGTTAACAGATCAGCAAAAATCTCTTGATAAATAGATGGAGGATAGAAAATAATTCAATAATATGAAGTTTTTTATGTTAAAAATCATGGAAAAAAAGGGAAAAGAATAAATTTTTCAAAATCTTGTTGTAATAAAACTTTATTTCATTCCATGTAATGTTTATTCTTTCATAATCTATTTCTATAACTCTTTATAGAACAATAATGTTTTCCCTTATTCTTTTTGAAAATAAAAAAGGGGGAGAATAATTTGTAAAAGATGAAGTTTATTTTATAAAAAGTACAAAGGGTTAATACCTTATTAAGAGGGATAACTCACAAGTAAAAATAAAGATAATACAATACTTAGTGATATTTTTATCCGAGGGTGTAGTTATTCGTATTCACCAATACATTCAGAATTGTTTCTAAACATAGGGGGAGATAAGACTTTTTTTATTTCCAAAAAGGGGTAGATTGTTGAGTCAAAATGTGTTTCAACTTTCACATTGATCTTTTTTTTAATTCACAAATTACTTCTTGTTTTTCATATATTTTTTATTCTAATTGTAATCACATATATTATAACCACATATGTTGTTCTCTTATCATAATCATATACTATTGTTTTACCATCGTAATCACATGTATCTTAACCACATTTGATGTTATGAATCATAACCACATACAACGTAATCAGGTCATGTATCGTATTCATGTTATGCATCGTAAGCACATTCATCATAACTAGGTTGTGTATCATATTCGTGTTACACATCGTAACCAAATGCATCATAACCAGGTTTTGTATTGTAATCACATTATTTATCATATCCTTACATCATAACCAAGATATAAATTGTAATCACATCATGCATCATAACCATATTATGTATCATAACTATGATATAAATCGTAACCACAATATGAATCGTAACCACAATATTCATCTTATCCATGTTAAGAATTGTAACCAAGTTTTGTATTGTACTCTTGTAATTCATTGTACTCATGTCTTACTCCAAATCCATTTACATGTTTCTCATAGTCATTGTTTCATAATTTTGTAATTATTTTCTTCTAGCCAAAATGATGATGTGGATTTAGTTTTATACCAATCAAAATAATGTCTTGTATTCTGTTTGTTTTGACTGTTATAATTACAGGAGTCCACGTCCTTCAAAATTTTCCAATAAAATATTACCTTTGGGGGAAATATAACTATTGGAACCTAAGTCCTATAACTAGGAGGTCATTCAAACTATAGTACACAATTTTGGAATCTATCGAGTTCTAGAGAGATATAATGTGACATCTCTTTTGCTTCGTGTGAAATCCATGAAGATATAAGAATTGAATGGATTGTTCCAATTTCTTGTAGTTCTCTATGTGATTTGTTTTGGCTTTGTGATACCAATTAATGGGATGAATATTGAGGGATTCCGGGGATAGTAAGACGGTGGTACCAATCATCATATCAAGGGTTGTTAAGTGTTTGAAAGACAGAGGTTCTCATTACCTTCTTAATCAAGGGCTTCCGGGTATAGGAAGACAGTTGTGCCGATCATCATATGAAGGGCTTACTAAGGTGGTGGAAATATAAACCTTTTATCTTAGGTGAAAGGATACCCTATTATTTGGTATAAAATTATTGCAATACCTTTAAATTTTCATTGCTATTTGTAATAGAAAGGGGATCATTTTTTCTTCATTCTATTCATATTCCTTTCTATTTTAACTATTTCAATTCTGATTAATTCATTATATATTGTATTAATAGATTATATATGTTGTATATTAGAATCATTTTATTTTATATTACCTGAGATCATTGTATTGAATTCAAATACAATGGTTTTTTTATTACTTGTGGTATTACATCATATCTTATTCATCAGATCCAAGACATGTATGGTAATTTTTATTGGTTGTTAATTGTATTAGATTAAGACCTCTTAAACTAATTTCATTCTAAAGAGTTTAAAAACAATTTTTTTAAACCTATTATTCACCCCCACCCCTATTATTGTGCCGTCTCATATGAATTTACATCTATATTTCAATCCAACATAGGACTCTGTTTTAGGATGTAAATTTTTCCATTAAAGTGTAACATTATATATGAGATTTATATCCCACTATACATTCCATTCAAATGAATAAATAAAAAATAACCCTTCTCTAGGACTATAAACTCCTATATAAATTGCATTAAATCAATGGTAATGGAACATGATAAGAATTTGAAACCATTTCACTCCCACAATCTAAGGGGTTTCGTGAACCTCAAGACATGAGGCAACATTTCCACATGTTGACCCAATTTTTTATTTGTATAAAAATTAATAAAATAATGTATTGTTCTTGTACCAAAAAATACATGTATAAGAGTGGATTTTATAAAAACGGTGTCTCACACCATAGAGGGACCTAGTTTTTTTCTCATAATATGTTTTTATAATCAACATAACTATCAAATATTATTATTAGTATATCTCTACATTCTATGTTGGGGTGTCGACTAAATTACTGGGTTGTTTTGGGAAATTTCATTTTCCACTTGTGTCTGTGTAAAATTAGTAGTCTAAGTAGAATATTCTGTAGGAGCATAAGAAATATGAGGTTGATTCTATACTATTACACTTAATAATCGTTTCATTTTAATAAAAAATATATTAATATGGCCTCTTTTCTCCTAATAGAGTAAATTCCTTGGTGGTGTAGTATATTTATTCTTCTTGTCTGTTAATGAACTTGACTAAAAACAACCAATTCTAGTATTGTGTCTTACAAAAAAATTAACTGATTATGTATCATTATTATGATGTGAACCACTTATATGAGAGTAGAAATCCCTATTTCTCTTATTTCTAGTACTATAGTTGAAATATGTCCCCATATAAACAAATATACAACCTCCCATAGCATGTGAAATAAGATCCCTTTCTACAATTGTAACCCTATTAACCATCTCCATAATATATGTAATATGGATAAGAACTATCTTATATATAACCATTTTTCACAATCCTAATTCAAATATTTGTTCGATTAAGGAATTATTAGTAGCTACATATAGGTAAAAAAACTATGTTCATAAACATGGAATCATACTCTACCAAAAGATATTTTTTCTTGCATCATGATAAATAAATCTATTTTTAGGTTGTTTTGAATGTGTGGGGGTATAATTGTTTCATAAACTATTATTAAAAATTAACCAACAAATATCCATGATTGGATTTACCATAGAAAACCTAATAACACCATTTTATTACATGATTTTCTAAAATATATTTTTCTAACATAATCTTTATCTTTATTAGTATACAAGGAAAATTAAAGTCTAATCATTCAGCTGAGACATATTTTTGAATTTTTAGGTTCAAAATCCCAAAAAAAAATATATGGATTGTGTTTCTAAAACATTAAAAAATTATGTTCTTTATTCATTTAATATTTGTGATTTCCAAAATAAATTTCTTGAAATTTTTTAACAATACTATATACCGGATTTTGGTTGATGAGTAGATTAGGTGAAACCACATTTTCAATAGATTCTTCCTGGATATTTCTATATCATCTTCCTAGTTCAATTTTCAATAGGAATAAAAATAAACTATTAAGATAACTTATCTCTAAGAAATAGAGGCTTGAATAAGTTACAAACCATTATAAATAGTTTTCATCTTTTTGTGAAACAACCAGGGCATCCTTCAATAAAAGAATAACAATTTTAATAATTTTAATCTTATATCCAAAATAATCAAACAATAGATGAACAATACAGCTGTTGTGGTAATTCTATATACTAATGTAGGATATGAATCACTTTTCATCTAAACCCATGAGAAAGAAATTAAAATACCCCAAGAAGAGTCTTAGAACACTTTTGTACTAAGATAGCCTAATAACTAGAATTTTAGCATAAAAATGTTTCTTAAAACATTTTCTATTACACATTTCTTATTTTGAAAGTCATATCTCCTTACAACCAACCCAATTCATGGGCTAAAAGTTTTTATAAAATTTGTAAAATCCCACCCACACTCATTTTCTTGGGAAGAGGAGAATGTGAGAGTTGCATTAGGTGGAATCCCCAAGACCCTAATGGTTGAAAAAAATTCCAAGTGATAACTACAAAAAAATGACTTATACTGACAGATATTTGTTAATAGAAAATATATTTGTTGGTAAAAATAATAAATTCCAAATGATATTATGTTTTAGTGGTATTAATTTTATATATAGACACTTGTTTTTACCAATAATTATATATGTTGGTATTGATCATTTAATACCAACAAATATTTTTCCAATAGTTAAATCCATTACATTATCATACTAATACCAACATTTTTTTACCAAAACTTGAACCTATTATTAACAATAACCATTATCAAAAAATCCTTCATCAATAATAAATATTATTACAATAAATATTTCACTGATTATAACCAATCAAGAGAAATCAAATTTTTTATATAGATTATTATTTTTATGACAAAAATCAATCTCCAATTTTAGATATTTTATTAAAAATATCTCATTGATAATGATTATATGTTATCATTTTTTTTATTTATTAAACATTAAAAAATATATAAAATCTTTTAATCATTATGATATTTTATTGTAACAAACATATTAAATAAAAACATGGGAATTGATAAAACAATATTCAACATATGTGTGTAAACAATAATATTAATTTTTTAAAAATTAATATTCAATATTCTATAAGTGAAAAAATTAATATTAATTTATAGAACATAATAAACATAATTGAAAATAAAATTTATTTTTATCAATATTCACATATTCAAAATTTATTTAATATTATAAAATAAAAATATTATTTATTTTAATTTTAATTCCATTCCCTGACTCTCCCCTCTTCCCTAATTCGTTGCTTCCCCGAATACCTTCCTCTCTATGATTCCTTGAATCCTTACCTCTCAACATCCCTACCTCCATTACATTCCATCATGCTCATCACACACAATACATCTTACTCAAGTAGAAATCCCAATTTTCCAAAGCGGTCATCCATGACTCCCCATTGCAAGACGTGATTGATCAGAGAAAAAGCTAATCATGAGTCCATACCTAGAAATATTCATGAGTTTATATTCAATTATTTTTTACATTCAACTATTTGTTAGGAAACTGAAATTGAAAAGGAATTTTTATTCACTTTCATGTTTAGAAAATAAGATGAAATGATCCCTACCAAGAAGTAGATTCATTACAATGACATACCCATAAAACATGCTCTCAATCAAAACACTCGCAACTTTTCATCCCTATCCTAGCATCGGTTAATAATTGAAAAATCATGTCATTCATTGGCGTCCTTCGATGTATATTTTTATTCAGGGGTAGTAGTGAATTTTGGATTTTGGAAATCCTCGTTCTATCCTAGTAGAATAGCAATCTTAACTATCTGAACAATACAGGCTTTGGATTCATCCCTCGAGTAAATTGAAGAGATAAAAATATTTTTCGTTATTGTGAATCCTTTACATTTTATTATTTCAGAAAATTCTATCTATAGTAAGAATAGATATCCCCAGGGTAGAAAACTCAACATCATCGTACAACATCATGTATTTATTAGTGAAAACATGATAAATTTATTTCATTATTACCCAATTTTAGGCTTAACTCTTAATTTAATTACACTATTTTACATTTCAACCCTCACGGATAAAATCATACTTCTAGTCATTATAAAAGTAAATAACTACTTCTATATAGTAGATTTAATAATAATATTTTGGTCCCAATGAAAAGAAACTGTTTACACGTGAAAATGACTTCTTTCACAATGTCTTTAATATTGAATATGAGTAAGGGTCTCATGAAGATGGATGGGTGGTTTATTGAAATCTAGACTAACCTAAATCCTTTGTAAGTCTCATTCTAGGTATGAATTCCATTTTAAATAAACTAAAATGTTTCCATTCTCTACATTTTAAGAAAACATACAATCCACATAAAAATTTTACACCTTAAAGTAGTGTATATCGAATGTTTAATATATGAGTGCATCCTAAATCATCTAATTATAAGGGGATTCTATCATACTTTTTTGAATAATATTATTCTATTTTGAATCTGGTTACAATAAATTTTTTGATTTGGTATAAGGAATGGTACAATGTTATGAATTTTCTTTATTAATATATGATTCCATTTCCTTGTGAGGGTCACTTTGATAAATTAATCATTTAGTGTAATATTGAATTTGTTATTGAGACTATATACATCAAGAATTTTCTACTATGCATGAATTTTGTTCAAAGACTAATTAGTCAGATTGTGTATAATAATTAATATCTATATTCAATTTCATTTATATTTTGAAAATCATAATTATTTATTTATGTTTACATAAACTAATAGAGTTTTCGGTTAAAGAATCATAGTTTATTTTAGTACATAAAATTAATTTCTCTATATGTTCTTTGAAAGTTAGATTCTTTGTCAGTATACTGTTACAACTATTTAGTAATTGGTGATCAATATTATGTTAATAACTTTTCGTTTTCATATTAATTGAGAACATCCTGGTAGTTCTGCATTAATGTTTCAATAAATGTGAGCCTTCTTATATTTTTTTCGTATGATGTATTATTGCAAGCGATCCTCTGGGACCTCCACATAAAAAACTATTTTAGGTCAGCAAATCCCTCTTTAAAATGTTGAGTATTTCACACCCTCAATTTCAAAAAGAACACAACTATTTATAGAGATTTTTAATGCTAAATCTATAAGGGATTATTATGATAGAACACAATTGTTCTTTAATTACATTCTCAAAATGTTCTTACTGTTACATTATATTGATATCAAGAAACTTTATTAGAAATTATCTCATGTATATATGTAATTATGACTTTAATATCCTCTTTTAAAATATTTACTCCACTATTAACTGATATCATTATAGATCTAATGTCCTTATTTTTTAACATGGTTCTCGATTGTGTCCTGATCTGAAATGATTGGTGTTATTGTGATTTTTTCATCTTAGTATAGCTTTTGGAACAAGTGTCCTTTGATGAAGTGTTTTGGATGGTTCCTCTTGTTCTTCTCTTCTTTTGAATCACGGATCAAGTACATGTAGAAACTATTAGATGTGTGTGTAGTTTCACTTGTGTTTCAGCTTGAAGTTGTTATCTATTTCATTTGGGTGGGATTTTTTATTTCTAAAGTTTGATTTTTGGCTAGATTGCAGAATTTGTTTGGTGGATCACTGGACCAGCTTTTCATTTGTTACTATTTAGGACTGTTTGGAGTGTTTTTTGGTGCATTCTAACTACTATTTTCTTATGGACCAGGTGTTCTCATTAGGATTTGAGGACAAACAGTCAAGCTTCAGTCTAGTTGCTTGTTCCAAGATTTTGATATAGCTATTATAGAACTATAAATGATAGGTGTTTTGGTTTTCTATTTTTTTTTCTTTTCATGTCTGGTTCTAGTACTACAAATTTGGTTTTATATAAGTGCTAGAAAAAATAGTCTTAAGATATTGTTTTTAAACCTATTTTTTAATTATTTAGTCTTAAAAAGGTAACTTTGTAATATATGATTATTATAAAGGCTGAGAAATGGGTTTAATTATTATGTTCATTGTATATGATTGGAACTAAACAATAGAATATAGATCAACAAACTTTAACTTCTTTCTATCATCTAAAAATTCCTAAAAATCACTATAAATGTTTTAATGATTTATGAACCATGAATTTGAAATCTTTCAATGTACTCTTGGGTGGATATAAACTTTTCCAATGGACTATAACAGAATCCATTATTCCAACATAATCATTAAAAGTATTTTTTCACTCTTGGTAAATTTATCTCTAATGTAAAATAAGAAAAAATTATTTTCATGATTTTTTTTATCCAACAAATTTCTCATTCAATTGAACATATAAATTACATATCTTCTAATAATTTACATTAAATTTTCTTTTAATTATCATCATGTTAGTTTTATTTTTCAGATTCTAGAGAAATATTTTCATTTATAAGCTAATAACACCCTAAATACTCAAATTAGACTGATGTTTCTTACCCCTAACTACCAAAACATCAAGACTAATCGAAGTTATTAAGAATAATACCTTTACTACATGATCACATCTAATCTGTTACATAATATTGGAAGATATTATTTTACATATGAATTATACACATCATTTTTGAAAATTTATTCTGATGTGCTGATTATTTTTATCTATTAGTTACATTTCTGAATTTCTATTCCCGAACACTCAATAAATAATCTGTTCAAGTAAATATATTTCATTCAAATTAGTGAATGTTGTTTTTGTTTTTTGGATTGGATGGATAAAATATGGCTTGGTCCATCAAAAGACCCAGCCAGAAGTGTTTGATTCATATAAGATTTGCCAGTGGATTTGGAAGTAAGACTATATGGCAGTGCACGAGGCCATTAAAGAGTTTTTTTGGGGTCATAAACCAAAAGGCCTCATTGTGTCATTTTTAGAACCTTATTCCTATAGAATTGTTTCAACTTCATCAATCTGTTTATTTAGTAATTAGAATCCCAAATGTTTCCCTCTTCCTCTGAATGACAAAGGATTATGTTGGGAACTGTGTATACTATCAGGGTTGAATATTAGACCATTTTTCTCTGATTCTCACCATAAACAATAGTACAAGTAGCATGAAATCGAATCTTGATCGTAGTATGTTTGTGAACTTGACTGAGTTTTTTTCCTTCTCAAGCATTGATATGCCCATTTCTTTTTTCCATTTTTTATGAAAAAATGGAATTTATTAAAGTCGCTAACCTTTATAATATCATTGAGAGATTTAGATGAAATGAAGTTCTTGTTTGGATAACAGATACGATGAATGAAAAATTCTCATTCCATGTTGATCATTTTTTAAATATTTTCATTTATTTCTATTTTCATTTCAATTAATGTAGATATTTTTCACTGATTTATTTGTATTATCTTTGGTTGTGTTCAACGTAGATTGTGGAAATGAAGTTTTTGGCATAGAAGAGACTTGAGGTTATGATTTGGTATTGGAGTTGACTTGATTTATTGATATGTCAACTGGGACGACGAATGAAAAATGATCCTTCTATGCAAATATTTTTTTTAGTTTTTTTATTCAATTCATGCATATTGTTTTCATTGATTTGTGGGTATGGTTTTTGGTTGTTTGGTGTAGATATTGGAGCTGAAGGGTGTGGAATAACAGAAACATGAGGTTCCTCGCTAGTATTGGAGTTGACTTGGTTTGTAACTTCTAATGGCCTACTTGGTGGGTGGTGATAGATCCTTGGTAGAACTATTCTTCTACCAAGATGCTTGCTGAAGGATTACAGCCCAGAGATGACATGACCTTTCTTCATTTTGGGGGGTTGGCAGGGGGGTGCAAGGGTTCATATATAGATCATGAGTTTTGTTTTTTATGATCTTTTTATTTATCACTCAAATTCAACAGTGTATTGATTCCTTTAGTATTAAATTCCATTATTTATATAATTAACATTTTATTAATTTTGATCATGTCTAAAAATAATCTTCTATTTGATAATAAGAACAAGAGTATTGTAAATGATAAATTAAAAAATATAATATGAAATTTTACCAGTAATAAAAATTTAAATTTTTTATTTAAATGTAATTTATAAACAGATATTATATGTTCGAAATGTTATTACCAATAGATATATATGTCATATAAATCTATTTCTGAACACATTGACCAACATATATATTATTTGTTTGTATTATAATAATTGTAACAGAACTATTTTATATGTTGCAGTAACATTTAGTGATAGAGTGTTTATTAAAATTTTAGTGATAATATGATTTTTGTTGGTAAACTACTTTACCAAGAGAAAATACAATTTTACCCACATATATACCCATGTTAGAAAAAGATAATTATTTTGTAGTGGATGAAAAATACACTTGGGGATGATTTTCTAAAGGAACTCAAACATATTTCCATATAATAAAATAAAAACAAGATAAATTAAGTGATGTATGAGAATAAACCACATAACCCAATGAAATCCTGGTATAATAAAATTATCCGAGTGAAATGGAAAAATAAATAACAGAGAAAGGATCTTACCCCAAATTAAAAAGATATTATCACCAAGGTGTAACCATCATATACTATGATGTAGACACTCCCCAGTTCCAGCTTCAACAACTAAACTATGACTTCAAGGATCCTCAGTATTGAATTATGAATCATGACCCTTATTTGTATCTTTATAGATATCATATATAAATTATCCAAGATTCCCTAACAGGGGATGAGTATGACACTCAATATGATTTCCCCAATAAATCCCACAGATTCCACTCAGAAAAGAACAAATTATCACATTTTATATAAAATAGAGGGAGAGTATAAAAATAGTTTATCAATGGAAATATTTAAAGATATAAATTAAAAAAATAATAATTAATTACACATTATCTTCCACTTTTTTGTTGAAATACTAGATCCATGTTTTGAATCCACACACACACATATGACACATGAAAATTCCAACACACATGAGTGGAAATCTATCTTATACAATATAGTCGTCATGTGATATTTCTTTGTCCCTTTATAGTTAGAACAATGAACAAAGTATCTTTCAAAAATTCATTATACATAGGAATGTTATCACAAATTTCTATATATTCCATGAACACCATCCATATTAAATAGATTTCCACACTAAATTTTTTTTAGAAAAATAAATCCTTTGAAAACATTTAATTAAAAAATATCATAAGAATCTTTCAAAACTGCCCTTCTGAAATCATATAAAAATAAAAATATTCCACATTAACTACTCAACATATTTATAATCAAGAATAAGGAAAATATATCAAGATTTATTCCAAAATGTTAGACAATGGTAGATTGGGATATAATCTATCTACCTTGATTTATTTCACAATGGATCTTAAATGATATTATCTATCATCTTCTTCCTTATATTCCTATATCAAAGATAAAGAAGTTATCATAACAAAAAATACAAACCCATAGATTTGGGTTTGGAAACAAATATATGATTCTGATCAAACAATTACAAATATATCAAAAATTAGAAGGAATAAGAGAACCCTAAACTTTTATTTCCACTAATTAATTCTTAATCAATGATGGGAATCAGTATTCTAATGATGGTGATCATGAGAAATTTTCTTGGATATCCTTAAATGTTGAGAGGGAGAAAAAAGAAACTAGGTCAGGGTTTACTAGTTCTAGACACATTAAATATGGCTAGGTCCAGACTATTCATAGTGTGAATTGGGGATTCCCAACTGAAATTCCTCAAGAGGCAACTTACTATAAAAACCCAATCACATTGGTTTTATTTTTTTGGAAAACCCATTTTCACGTTAGGAACAAGCTTGATGTCATGTATTACTTATTCTATGCACCCATTGATAAATTCATTATAATAATTAATTTCATGAAATATTGTTTGGAATATTCAGGTCATGAAACCATCATTCACAATGTTAATTTTTCTTTCAACATTTTTCTATAGCCATATTTGAGGCTCTTCCCTTCTTTTATGCTTCTAAGAGAATCCAATTAATTATTCCATGACTCCAAACATATAACAAAGTGTGTAAATTGATGACATAATTTCAACTAGGGGTGATTCAAGTACCCTGGTAATTTATGATATATTTCCCTTTAAAAATTTATTCCTTTCATATCTTTATTTACATGAAAACCTGAATTAAAATAATCCACAATATACTATTAAAATATTATTATTAGGATATAACTATTATAAGAGAGACATTAAATTATTTATATTAAAAGTAATAAAAAATTATAAAAAATATATATTTGTTTTATATAATTCATGTGTATTGATTAATATATAATTAAGAAATATTCAAATTTTAGTCAATTCATGTTATTCTTTAAAATATGATTTCATCAGAAATGTGTTTTATTTCATTTTATAGAAACAATTATATATTTTACAGGTGGAAATTAATATAATCTTTTAATAAATAATTTCAATATTATCTTAGGGTTAATAATTAATATTTTTCTGAAATCATAATTGATTTTGGGTGAATAGTTGAAAATTCTATATTTTATTAATATTATCTTTTCATTTTAAGTATTTACAAAGTACCATTTAAAAAATAATAATTTAAAACATAATTAGTTAATTTTTATTTATAATAATATAATTATTTTCATTTTAATCTATATTATTAATAATTTCAAAATAAAAACATTGTTATACTTAAAAATGTTTTTTCCTGAAAACCAATTTTCATCACATTTTGTCTAATTATTTGAAAAGGAATTTATAACACCAATAGGGATTAAATTAGTTATAATGTATTAAAATTTTTTAATAATAATAATTAATATTATAGAAATAGTTAAACCTAACTTTTTCATTATTGTAACCTAAGTAAAAATTCATTAATACAGAAAATGTTAAAAGGGGTCAAAGGTGGTTAAGCTAAATAAATAAGTTTTAAAAAAAACATAAAACATTTAACATCCTATTTGACAAATTTATTTTGATTATATGTATTATTATATGTTTTCTGGTTCCATGTTTAGTGAATTTTTTCTTGAGTAAGGAAATAATATAATTTAATCTTTTTGAAAAATCCAAACTGTGTCTTTTAACTTTCTTATAAAAGGACACCACCACTCCTATCTTCCCCAAAATACATGATCCTCTTAAAATAGACATTAACTACCAAAATAATTTCATAAAATTCCTGCACATAACCTATTTTTTTTATTATAATAACATCCTTCTAAGGATTAAGGATTATGCCAAATCAGGTTTCTCAACGAAGAGGTATGACTCTTAACTGAGTACCTTTAATTTTATTTATTTATAAAACAAATATAAAAGTATTATATTAATCATAAAATGAAGTATATAGTATCATAAAAATATATATATATATATATATATATTATTATGTTTAATTTTCAACCTCTAATAATGTCTTTCTCTATCAAGTGGGAATCTAAAACATCTTTCATGCATACGTGTGAACTATCACATCACAAAGTAATAAATTTTGTTTTTCATTGTCATAATTCATGTTTCGTTATTGTGATATATTTAATTTTTATATATATGATATATAAAACAAAATAATTCTTCTATAATTATAATTAATTACCTTCCTTATTACCATTCCATCGACTGTTAAATGATAGTGTCACTTCTGTATACTTTTAGAACTCTACCACCATGAAGAGATGTGATTCATTTTTTCCATCATTACATGGATGGTAATAAGGATATTGTTTATGAACTATTTGGTATTTTGAAAAAATATTTACTTTTTAATGATGAATTATTATTTATCATTCTTTTTTTCTATCCATAAAAAAGTGGAAACATCAATTGTGTGTCTGAATTGATTATCATCCCCACTAAGTAGTGTAATTGATTTTTCATAACCATTTTATATGAATAATTATAAAATATAATAAAATTAATAAATGTTATATTTATTACCATATTAAAATGTTGGATATGATGTAATCAAGATCAATTTACAAAGACTGTAATTGAAAAATCAAAACTTGTACGATAAACAAAATAGTTATTAAAAGAAAAAATTATTTTAATAAAGAAATATTAATGAATAGATGATAAAATTAAAAAAGTAAATTTCATATGGTATGGTATATATGAGTAATTTTATAAAATATATGTATAAATACTATATTTATTATAAATGATTTTTTAATGCATATAAATCTTGATGATATTTAAGGTAAGGGTTTACATTTCAATCTCATTTATTTCTAGGATTATCTTCACTAAATTTATATTAATAAATAATTTAGTGTTACTATCCCTTAATATTGATATATTATATTATATTCTTGTTATTCCTTGAATTTTTATATATTAGTAAAATTTTACACTACTTGATACTTAATGTTTTCATGAAAATATTTGTAAATAAAACCCGGGCTTATTTCTTTTTTGGTTGATGAGTGTTTTTTTAATTTTCTATGCACTTAAAAATAGATTTATATTAGTTTTTAAATATACATAATATTTTTCAAAAATGAAATTTTATTATATTTTTACTTTATTTAAAAATTTCTCAAAGTATTATATTTAATGTGTTTTTGAAATATTCATTTTTTACTCTCTCTCTATTAATGTGAATGAAATTTTCACTTTTAAGATATACGGCATGAAATGATTTTTCCACCAACATGATCACTCTTTACATTAAAGTCTACTTTATAAATTTTTATGCTTCTTATCAAAAAAATTATTTTCTCAATATTTTTGGATTTTTTGGCTAAAGCGCATTCAAAATAAATAAATTTTTTCGTATTTTTCAAATAAAGGGTAAAATTATCCTTTAAAGATATTTTTGTCTATTCCAAAAACCTTTAAGAATTTTCTTGATGCACTGGGGATTTTATCTTATGATATTAGCCACCTTCATTCTCTAGATTGGTTTTAATGATGATTATTTGAGGATTACTTGAAGAAACTGATTTATATTTCATAAGTTCATTATGTTATAATGAAACATTCATGAACCCCATTACATTTCCATGGATTTTTCTATGATTATATTAATGAATTCTTATGAAACCCATATCAATTCTAAGGGTTACAAAGTGATTATATGGTGAATTTTTCTTCATATTATGGAATACATTTTGAAATAACACACTATTTTAAAAGAAGAAGAATATTTTTGGTATCCTAAAGTGTATGTGAAACTGATTTTATCTTACGATACACAAAATAATGAGTTTCTTTAATATTTTGCGTTAGATGCAAGTTTCAGTTTTACCGGACAACAATATACTATTAAACTTACTATTTAACATGATAGTTATAAAATCATCATTGGAATGGAGAGTATTCAAACAATTAACTGAATTATGAAAATATTTTCTAAAAATTTATATATAATGAATTATTTGGTGAGTAATTTACAATAAATTTAAATAAACCCATTTTGAAAATAAAAGGAAAATTTTTTATGAGAAAGCTATTTAAATGTGTACAAGTGTGTTTTATACCAATAAAATAAAAAAACTACACTTTTTTGGATTATAATAATGAAATTTTTATGCAATAAATTAAATATATTTTTTAACATTCTTCAGATATGTTTCCTAGAAAGTAGATAAAATTAAATCCAATTTTACAATTTAAAATAGTATTTTTTGTAAAAATCCATTTTGTCACCTTTTTATGGTGCACTTATTTTAATTTTTTTTATAATTTTATATTTTTTTTAATTTGAAAAAATAAATCTTTTTTTAGTTGTAATATATAAATTGTCTTCGGGTTAATATTTTGTATTATTTTTTAAAGTTTCATTTTTTGATGAAAAGTGAAAATACTGAATTTGAATTGAAAACTAACATTTCGCCAAAATTATATAGAAAGTTAAATTATATTTTGAAATAATTTTAAGTAAAAATAATTCAATTATATGTATATTAATCAAATATTAGTAATTGGAATAATTTTTATATTTAATTTTGATATAATAATATTGTGAACGTTGTCACCTTTTCACTTAAAAATTCACTTTATTATCGTGTCTACAAGATTAATTTTCAATTAAATTAGTACACATTTAAAATTTAATTTCAAAAAAATGATTTAGTTTTTTAAATAATATTAAAATATATTGTCAAATATGGTAAACTTAAATTTTTACCATATTTATTAGTGAAAATAATTAAAATTATTCACATTAATTAATATAAAAAACATGATTACTCAAGTGTTAAGCTCAAAATATAAGGTATAAAAATGTCCCCAAAAACCTCCAACACACTTTTTCGGACATATTAATACCCTTATTACCTCAGGGTCTAGTTTTATGGTTTTCGAGGAAATATTTCAATGAAATTGATCAATATAATTACTTATGTAAACAAAAAGACACAAAATGTACATTTCTTCCTTTTAATTTCTATAATTCTTTTAGAATAGGGAAGAACTACATATGTTCAGTTATATATAGTATTTATCATGATAAATTATTCATTAATACCATAATTATTATCTTTAATTTTTTGAGATGAAAAAATTACATTAAAGGCTTAAGAAACATCGACACATGGATTATTTAGTTAATTATTATATAAAACAATTGATACTAAAAAATTATAAGCGAGGTAAATAAAATGAATAATTGGGTGAAATTATTTTTTTATTAATATATAATGATAATTAGAAGTGAAAAATATATATTCAAATTACATAATTGTAATTATTTTTTAAAATTAAATTTAAATGAATAATTTCAAAATTGACATTAACGTAATATTATCATAAATAATTTTTTATTAAATGATTTTATATTAATAAAAATATTATCATATGATAAGTGATTTTTAAACATTAATAAATAGAAAATATGGATCAGTAATTGTTAAATTTATCTTTTATAATGGGTAAATTCAACCCTAAATAGTAAAATCATTATTGTTATGGTTATAGTTAAATATGTGTTTTTCTTCTTTACATGCACTTCTGTTAAAATTAATTTACAACACACAAGATATTTTTATTTAATAATTTTTATATCATCTTCAAAATCATTAGATAAAAATTTTATGATAATCTTTACTTTAATTTAGTGTTAATGGATTAATTACATGAGTTATAAAACTAGATATCATGGTAAAAACAAAAATCGTAAATTTGAGTAAACATAAAGATTAAGGAATAAATAATTAAAATGATTTTATATTAATGTTTTTTAAGTTTGGATCAAACATAATTACACTATATTAAATCATCTTTGAATTTTTGAAGCACAAGAGGTATGGGAGACCTCCCAATAGTGAATAATTTCGTGTACTTACAAGAATATCACTCCTCATCCCCTATAAAAAGGAACTCACTCTCCCCAATTATTCACAACTATAAATTCTCTTTTATCATCCAATACCTTGAAAAATCAGTTATCAACATCTCTAGACTCATCCTAGAATTCTTATTTTTGGAAGAAATAAAACCTTTCATGGTTTTAGTGAAAGCATAAGGAGGATACCTTATGAAGAGGTAATGTTCTTTTAAAATTGATTCTATTTTATTTCCATCTCCACCTCTTTCAGTTATTTGAATAGAGTGATTATATGATAATTCAATTATCTTACATATACTGATATCTTTTTATTCTATGTTTAAAATCTATAACCATGTGCACTTCCATCAAAAGGGTTATAAATTCATCCTTTGTGGGTACGCCAGACTACCACCTCGCGTACCAATATCATTCATTTCTGCGTTAACAAATTTCATGGTTGGGAATAATGATTTAAATACTGTTTATATGTGATATTTAAGATATTTATTATGTTATTTTGATTCTAAAATTATTATATAACATGTTACTTCATGAATTCCATTTTTTGGGAATGCGATAACATCGTTCGTGTGTACGGCGGACTACCACCTCATGAAGCGATTGATTCAATCGCAATTTATATGGAATTTATTAAGGATGGGATTAATAAAAATGTGTGATATACATAACAAAAAAATTATTCAGTAATTTATATATATATATATATAAGCATTTACACTTCTTTTTTTCAATACGACATGCATACAAATGACATACCATCTCCATTAACGGTGTATTTTATTTCCTATCACTAAATGTTGAAGATTACTCAAAATAAATATATAATGAATATATATAATACATATATCATGGTTTAAATTATATATACTATTAATCAATTATTTAGGTAATAAAACCAAAAAAATAAAAACTTACATGAAAACAAAGCAGTTATTACCTGAAATAGAACTATAACATGGAATTGTAAATAAAGGGGTAATAAAAGGTCATAATAAAATCCTATATGATATTAAAAATACCATTGTGGTTATTTAATAAGTAAAAAACATGTTTAAAAGGATGATAAAGTATGTTAAATCATTTTCAACAAAAAGGAAGATTGAGGTAATGGTTTTTCTGGTCTCACATTTATTTCAATTAGTTGTATTTCGTATTCACCACTAATTTTGGATATTTGGTATATATAAAAACCATGATATAATTTTATGATTATTATCCAAATATTTATGGTGATTTATATATCTATTTTATAATCACTATTTTATGGGGTTTGTGGATTCAAAGTTACCAAAGTGGTAAGGGATTTTGGTCTTTATTTGCATTCATTGAGACTTATGTCATATTATACACATATCTTCTTTAAGGAGCTGTATATTCTACTACTTTGACATTTTGTATCAATAATATATTTATTTTCATGATGTTATAAATTATTTTTTTCTTGGGTATAGTTATTCAAATTTACCAAAGTGGTAAGAGTCATTTTTATAGTCTTATCATTTATCAAGATTTTGTTTAACTAAGTCTCCAATGTTAAAAAAATTATAATTCTCCAAAATTATATTCTACTATAATTATTCATTAAAATTTCATTTAATTGTACCATTTTTCAACTCTTTATTTCTTTCAATTTTTTATAAAGTTGTTTTAAGAAATGACAACAACATTTCTCCCTTTGGTCAGAAATATGTTTTCCCCAAATACAATATTTTCTAAAAAATTAATTTTTTTTCAAATTAAAAAAAATATTTTCCTAAAAATATTTTCTAAATGATTTTTAAAAGTTACGTTATATTTTTCCCAGGGTGTTCTCATATAAAATTATTTTCAAAATAAAAATGGAATTTTCCTCAAAATATTTTTAATGATCGTTTAATGGAATATCAATTCATCAATGTACAAAACCCTTGTTTTTAAATATACTTATATGGGGATATTTGGTATTGATACCATACTAATTATTTCTCTATATTTATAATGAATATTTTAAATATACTATTATAAAACTCATTTAATTTTCATTGGTTAGTCATGTTTTAAATAAATTATTATGAAACACATTTCTTTTCCACGACTTAACCATGTTTTAGTGATATTTTTATGTGAACCATTTATTTTACATGGGTTTATTGTGTTATGAAAATAATAAATTATGTTTCAATGAGTTGTGATGAAATTAATTATACCTTTTCATTATTCATTACTCATTTATTAGACATTATAAGTGATGGGTGAACCCGATGGCATTGGGTGTATCAATTATAGCTTAAATGGAGAGTGCACCATGATAGTGATATAATTAAATGGGTAATGATTCTGTTCTATGGAGAATTGTATTTTATTTTAGACATATATGTATTCCTATTTTAATGGGTTCTATAATGGTTCTATACAGGTTATATAAGATGATGTTCTAATATACTAATATGTTTTACCTATGATTTATATAAACTTATATGGTATTATTTAATCAAGAATTTTATCTATTGGAATAAGATTATTTATTCCTATGAATTATTATTTTTTCAATTATTTATGCCATATTTTCATGTTTGACAATCCAAGTATTTTTTGGTTTGAATATATGTATATTATACTCATGAAATTTGATTATATCATCAAACAATTACACTCTTCTTATTCCCACTCACGACATTCATTTTTTAATGCTTACGTTTTCCCATATAAATAATTGTATACTACCCTTATTATGGATCTATTTAAAGATATTATAAACAAATAGTTTGAATGAATTATTTCTAGAATGGATTTCATATGGATGAGGATGATTTCCTAATATAAAAAATAAAATTATGTTTAGGTGGGATAAATTATCATTTAAAATCATCTAAAATGTTTATATAAGTGTTTTTACTAATTCCTTAAGAGTGTAAACCCAAAAGGTCCTATAAAATATAAGTGATCTAATTTATTCTTTTTTTAATGGTTTGGAAGGAAGAAGTTGGGTCACAATTATCAAAAATGAAGATGACAATTTAAAATTTTTTATTTTAGCACAGGATCAGACAGTGTGGTTCATGGCCTATTGTAGTTAGAATCAAAGGTTTGGTTAGGCAATATTAGATGTTACAATGTTTTCATGTGAGGTTATATTAAGAGTTTTGGATACCATAATAAGTCTATATATTTAAGTATGGTCATAAGTTAAAATTCTTAGACATATCATTTGTGGGTTTTAAATATTAAACAATTTAAGGTTTTTAATTACATTTGGGGAGACATTTTATTAGGTTGGTATATTTTTAACCCCTAGGATCAACATGATGTGTTTTTAGGGAGGAATATATTTTTTTAGGATTAAAGGAAAAAAGTGTAAAACCTATATACAAGGTGAGAACATGTCACATCATATAATGTAGTGTGAATTTACCCCATGATCAATGGAAGATAAGGTTTTCACCCCAACCACTTGCCTATGCAATGTCCTGGTTAGTATGAAAGTTTTACTTATTAATTTTATGTTTATCTTAAATACATATTAGATGTTTTTGATGAATAATGGATTATTTTTATTATAAGAATATATGATCAAATCCTTAAAATCATAATGTTTTGAACATAGTTATAAAATGATTGATGAATTTTAAGGATATATATTTAAGGAATAATTATGTTGGAATAATGGTTATTACTATAGAATTTTGATGATTAGTGTATCATATGAAGGTTTACTCATTTTAGGAATTATCTTACCATGCAGTAATTATTTATGTTTTTGTTAATGTATAAAAATAGTTAGAATAGCTTGACTAACTCTCTTATGGTTATGTGGTATCTTAAAGATTAATTTTGTTCATAATGCATTAAAATTAATTTTGAATAGTCATCATTTGGATAAAAGATAATATAATGGTGGAAATTGACTATAGGATGAAATTCAACTCATTAAGTAAATATATTGACTATAGGATGAAAATCAACACATTAAGTAAGTATATTTCCTGATTAGGATGACTTGGGTAGGGCATGGTCCAGAATTAGAAAAGCCTCCTCTGGGTCTCCTTTTCATCTTCTCTGGTGGTCCTTTGAGTACCATATGAACTGCGACTCTCCCAACTTGGTGATCTGGCTATAGTTTCCTGGTCCTCCCCTTCCATTTCCAAACCTTGGGTTGCTCAGGTCAATAGGTATTTCAATTGGTTGGTTTATATGTTGTGGTCAAAGGATGACTTCCATGGAAAACCCTTCAACCGAGAAGATCTGTGTTGAGATGGATCTCTCAAGGACCCCACCTGAGATCATGTGGATTATGGTTGAAGGTGAGTATAGGTATGCCCAGAATATAATCTATGAATCATGGACCCCTATTTTCTCTGGTTGTCCCAAGTAGAGACATGATAATGCTAATTGCCATTAGAAAACTCGGGATGACCGGCTGGGTCCTATGTCAAATGAGTAATTTACTACAGCAACATCGGGTGGTGCTGTTGCCCCATATTGGAATTAGTGTGGAGGCACTAGTCTGAAGGAGACTATAAATCCTGCAGATGTTCAGTCTCCATTAGTAGGTGCGCATCATGACAGACAGGTACAAACCATTCCAATCTTTGAGAACTTTTTTGATTTCCTCTTCCTTGGTTCGAGGGGCTTCCTCAGGGTATATGATGAAGGTATCTCCCATGGAACTTGTTCATACCGATCATGATACAGTGGAGGAATTAAGGCAGGAAATTGAAAATTCTTTGAGTTTATCTGCCATGGGAAGATAGGAAAGCTTGGATCAGATTGGAAATAGGGGTTATACTTGTGAAAATGGTGATCATAACCACTTAGATGACTCTAATGAGAACATTACTTAGAATGATCAATCTGAAAAGCTGAGTCTCGATACCGGTGGTTTGGGCATGGATGCTACAAACTTTGACATTCAATTTATGGGCAGGGGACTAGAGCAGAAATTGATTTCTGATGATCCTATGGATACACATCAGAATAAATCTTCTATTCTTGTGAAGGTAAGGTTTGATTATTTGTTAACTTTCTCTACAAATCATTACGCAGTTATGGAAAATGCAGAGTTGAAGGAAGCTTAAGAGATAGAAGAGGAGGAAACAAGTGAGGGATATGGTGGGCCACAGAAGAGTGAACTTATGAACCTGGGAAAGGAGGTTTCTGAAATAGCAGTTGGAAAAATTTCTAAGGATGTGGTGAATGAGAATGCTACTCTGGAGCAGCAATATGACAGGTAGATATCCTTGGATAGGCAGAAATGCTTAGAAGCAAGCGGTAAGAATCATAACAATGGGTAGTGTTCTCTATGTTTGACACCTATGGATGTTAACAAGGAACCTTCCCGAGATACAGCCTCCTTGGTGCATGAGGGCTCTCAAATGGTGTATGAGGGGAAGGAGAACCAAGTATATCATTCAAAGGGTCATATGAAGGAATCCTATAGTGAGATTCTCAGGAATGGGGTGAAAAGGAATGAAAGAAATGGTGCTTCCAACGCTCCACCAAAGAGGAAATCCCAAAAAGATTACTCCAACATGTCGAGGACCATATCCACCAGGTCTTCTAAAAAAATGGAAAATTGAAAGACACAGATCAAAAGAGGGGACAAAGCAGAACCACTGAACCCATGTCTCCAGTGCAGTTACGTGTGAGGGAGCAATAAATCCAAATGCTAAGTCTGCATTCTGAATGGGATTCAGTGGATCCGAATGAGTTCTCAGAAGGTGGTAGTGGCAATTTCTTTGATTCTTTTTAATATATGATATTGTTCGGTATGTTGTTATTATTTCTCTCTCTCTCTCCTCTGTACTTTGTACTTTCTTTTTTATTAAGATATTTATGGGGGACTGGGAACTCGGCCTAGTCCTGTGCCTTCCTTGGTAGTGGTAACCACCCCATAATTCTACATGAAAAATGGGGGTTCAAAATCCATTAGGTGCAGGTATTGTAGTAGTACTGTAGTGTACTATAGCAGTGGCATCACTGTAGCAATGACAGACACTATAGCGGTGGCAGATCACTATAGCGGTGACAGGGTACTGTGTGGTACTGTAGCAGATGGGTACTGTAGAAGTACTATTCACATAATGGGTATTTGGCCAAAAAATTGGGCCTACGGGCCATGTATTGAGATAAATGCCCATTGGGCCTTCGGTCTATTTAATGGTTCTCCCTCTACCCAGTTAAAAGAGGTATTTTCATTAATTTAATAATAAATGAGGCTTCGGACCTAACCTTTTATGAAAACTTGCTTCTTAATCAAGTATGAAAGATTATTTCTAAATTAAATTCTACCACTTCTATTAATTAAATCTTAAAAAATGGATTGTATAGTTAGAATATGAATAATTTATATTATCTAATATAGTCAACTAAATTTTTTACCAAAGATGTTAGTGAAAAAAATAAAATGAATTATAATGATTAAAATAAAGATGATCTTACATAGCAGTTAAACATATAATAAAAGCCATAAAATGACCAAAGAGTTGTCCAACACAACTTTTCTGGAAATAATTCAGACACTATGACATTATAGTCTAAATTTAAGAGTTCATGGGACATTTTTTTGATGGAATTGACCCATATAATAAGTAAGGTAAAGAAAAAGGAAAAAGTGTACCTTTCTTTCTTTTATTTTCTATAAAGCTTTGGTAATATAGAAAAAACTAAATATAATTAGTTATAAATATTATTTTGTATTATAATTTTTTATTGATGCAATAATAATTTATATGTAATTTTAGATATGATATAATTACCTTAAAAGGTCAAGAAATTCCCAATCTAAGATTATTTAGTTTATTATTAAGTAAAACATATAATACTAAGAACATTAAAAGTGAGGTAAAGAAAATTAATTATTGTGTTCCACTATTTTTTTAGATATATATATCATGATAAATATGTTTGACCAAAATATATCCCAATTAAATCATTCAGTTTATTTATTTTTAATTATATTTAATTAAAAAATGTCAAAAATGGACATTAATGTTACTTAATAATAAAAAATATTTTATTTAATGTGTTAAAATTAATAAAAAAAATTAGTAAAGTGATTTTTAATTGATAATAAAAATAAAAAATGTTCCATTCTTGGACTAATTTGTCTTTTTTAAGGAACTTATGGACCCCCAAATTGTTAAATCATTAATGGCATGGTTAGGGTTAAAGAATTGTTTTTTGTATTTTACGTGCGCTTCTGTTAAAATTAATTTCCAAAAAAAGGTTTTCTATATAAAAATTTGGATTTCATATTTTGAATCAGTGTGCATAAATTTTATGATAATTCTCACTTTAATTTAGTCATAAAGGATAAATTTTCTAGGTTATAAAACTAGTTACCATGGTAAAAACAAAAAAGTAAAATGTTGAGTAAACATAAAGGATATGGACCAAAATAATACAAATGATTTTATTTTTGCATGATGTAAGTGAGTATCAACCATAATTACAACCAACTCCTTATTTTTTAAATTTGTAAGCACATGAGGTAAGGTAGATCTCTAATATTGAATATTTTTTAGTATTTACAGGACTAACACTCCTCTACTATTAAATGGCACTCACTCTCCACCCATATTCACACATCTGAAAATATTTTCTCATACAAAAACTACCAAAATATCTTACCAACTTCCCTCCCATCATCATATAGGCCTTATTTGTTTCATAAATAAAATATTTTAATTTTTTGGTGAAAAATTAAAGAGGATAACAGGTGAAGAGGTAATTTTCTTCTAAAAGAAATTTTATTTTTTTCCTTCTCCACCTCCTTAAATTATCTTTATTTCATGATTTTATAAAAACATAATTATATTATATATACATATATGATGATATTTTTTGTTTAAGACATAAAACCAGAAACACTTCCATAAAATTGGTTTCGAAATCATCATTCATTTGTATGGCATATTATCGCCTCTCAAACTATTGTCAATAAGTTTTTTAATCATTTAATGTTTTGGAATAATGATGTAAATAATATTTATACATGATATTTATGATATTTATGAAGTTATTGTTCTTCTATAGTTATTATAAAACAAAATAACTTTGTTTTTTCAATTTTTTGGGAATATTATAATGTCATCCGTGCGTATGATGGACTATCACCTCCTAAAGTGATGTGATTCATTCATGCATTATAGGGAATGTATTAAAATGGGTTTAAAAAAATGTGATATATGTAACATAAAATTTTACTATAATGATAATACATATTTTATTTAATTTTTTTTCTTTCAGTATGACATGAAAAATAAGACAACATTATGCGTACGTAGGGCCTACCGTATCCATGAACAGTGTATTTTATTTCCCATCTCTAAATTTAATAGATTAATTTAAATAAATTTATAATAATTTTATGTTATTTTTTTGTGGTTTAAATTATTTATATTGTGAAACAATGATTAAATTAATCAGACCAACAATGGAAGGACAAAACATATATGAAAAATAATGTGATTGTTACCTGAAACATAACATTAAATGTGAATTATAGAAAAAAGTTAATAAAAGGTGATAAGAAAATAATATATTTTATTAAAAATATTAACATGGTTATTTAATATTTTAATGAAATGTTAAAAATCAATAAACAAGGTTTTACAGCACGTTCAACCAAAAGGGTGAGTGAGGTACGAGTTTTTTCGTCTCACTTTTTTTAGTGAGAAATATTATATATTCACAAATTTTTTTTGGTATATATAATGAAAAATAATATATTTTATGATTATTTTAATTAATTTATGTTTATTTATATATCCATTTTAGGATATCTTTTTCTAGGAGTTTCTAATTTCTATGTCACCAATGTGGTAAGAGACTTTTTTCTCAATTTTCCTTCTTTGAGACATATGATATGTTATAAACCTATTTTATTTTATGAGATTTTAATACATACCATTTAATATGTTATATCATGAATATACAAATTATAATGATAATATAAATTCATTTATTTCATGGGGATTGAGATTCAATGTTACTAAAGTGGAAAGAGTTTTTGTTAAAATCTCATTGTTTATCGAGATTGTGTATAATTATCCCTCTGATGTTGAGATATTATAATTATCATGAACTAAATTATTATCTATTTATTAATTATGTTTTCATAAAAAATTCCATTTTCCCCCTCTTTGTTAACTAAAATGTCTCAGAATTTTTTTAATGAAAATTTGACAACATCTCTCTCTTCGGTCGGAAATCTATTTTCTTTCAAAACTAAGTTTTCCTAAAATGTTTTCAAAACTGTATTAACATATTTTTTTTTGAGAAAAATTTATATTTTCTAAAATAAATGTTGTAAATAATTTTTAAAACATCCTTTATTTTTTTCAAGGGTGTTTTAAAATAAAGGTATTTTCAAAAAGATTTATGTTCTAAAAAGTGATATTCAAAATGAAAAGGGTTTTTTGTTTAGAATATTTTTAATGTTATTTTTAAGGGTAATCCAGTCATAAACCTCAAAAAAAATTACTTATCTTATAGTAGTTATATTTGGTATTGAAACCATCTTCATTATTTATTTTGATGGAATAATACTGTTTAAAAGGGATTATTATGAAACATGTTTCATTGGAATCAGTTAATCATGTTATAAATAGATTGTTATAGTACCCATTTATTTTAAATTAGTTAACCAGGGTTAAAATTTGTTGTTATGTGACACACTTCCCTCCCATGGATTAATCATGTCCAAAAAAGAATAAATTGTGATTCAATGAGTTATGATTAAATGAATTATATATATGATTTGTTCATTATTTGTTTCTTGGGAATTATAAATGATGAGTCCACCAAGATAGATATAGGTGATCCTATTATATGTTAAATGATGGGTGAACCCAGATAGTACTTCAATGAATTGGGTAATGATTATGTTCTCTAGATAACTATATTGAATGTTGGATGTATGGTCATTCTAAAATTTAATGCTTTTATAAGGGATATATGAGATAATATTCTATTATACTAATATGTATTATATATTCTAGACATCGGTTTATGATGTTTCATTTGGATATGATTGATATCACATTGAACATGATTATTCATTCTTATGAATTTTTCATTTTTCGATTCCTTATTCCATGTTTTCTTGTTTTAGTATCCATTTATTGATGGGAATGAATATTCATATCTTATACTCATGCACTATGATTATGTACACATACCCATAGGCTCATCTTATGATCATTGATGATAATCAGTTTTCAATGATTATTTTTTTCTTTACTATGAATTTGATCTCACCCTTCTTTTGGTTCCTTTTCAATGTATTATAATGAAATTATATTAATGGATTTTGTTTTCAATTTTTTATTTTCATATGATTTTTGAAAATTATTATCCTTTAGATATGCTCGCTTGACTCATTATTGAGTATTGATAATTCTGTATTCTTAGTATTTTTTGTTTCTTTTATATCAAATCCTTATTCCATGACTTATGATTTTTGATATTTAACTAATTGGATATGACATTTTTTATGTTATCTTCATGTTCTCATACCCTTATGATCATGTAATACAATTGTTTTATATCTCCTATGTTTACCACAACTAATTATCTAAGCTCATCCTTTATTATGTTTTTATATTCCCACATTATGAAGAATAGTTTTATGTTGGATATTCCTAAATAAAATAAAACAATACAATACCATTCTTGGGGATATTGAAAATATTTTATGACGTAAGGTGGTTTTTTCTAGCCTTCAATGATACTAAACCATTGTAGTCATCTAACATGTGTTATTGTAAGTTGTATTGATCATTCATCTCTAATGTATATATGTTATAATTTTTATTGGTGTTATTATCTGATAAAAATTAAGAAGTTGACTCTCTCTATAGAAACCCTATATTTCCTTACATGACTATTACATCATTTTTAAGATATGTGACAAGTTTTTGTTTTAAAACCAATAACCATAGGTTTAGTGTCATGGTAAATTAATATCATTCATCAGTTGTAAATAATAAAACATTAAAATTCATTAAAATTATTCTTCCATATCCTTCTAAAATCTACTGTTCTCTTTATAATCACCTTAGTATATGAATCAAGGAAAGGGGTGAGCTAAAAGCCTAGTAAGAGGATGAATAAGGTACATGAATCAATTAAACATGGTTGATAATAGTAGACATAATCATATCATAATCATAGAATCATCATCATAATCATTGGGGAAATAACTAACAAAGGAATCGATTATGGCATATGAATATAAATTAAACATCATTTCATAGTGGATAAATACCACAAAGAGTTGTGAAAAAATCTAGCATCATGTCCATGCATAAAATATGTGAATTAATTAGAACATCATAACTGTAAAAAAATCTAGAGTCATGTTCAGTAAAAATACATATAATATCATGATATATATCACATTACCCAATGAATTGATAGACTATATAATTCTGGTCACACTTTTCACATCATGATATTTACATAATCATGCATTCCACATAGATTGTAAAAATATCATAGTCATGAACTAAAATATGTAAAGGAATGTGTTTCATAAGGATTTAATAAATCATAAATTGGGGAATAAACGTTTTTTATCAAATTATTAAAGAAAAAAAAATTATATAAACAATGTCATTCCTAAGTGAAAATGAAATAACTCAAGATGAGTCAAATGCGCATTTTGGAAAGAAAATTATTTTTAAAAAATATTTGTATTTTGATTAAAAATAAATGAGTAAAAATTTATATGACTGAAAATAAATTTTTGAATATTTAAATGATAATTAATGAAAATATTTTTAATATTCATACTAAAGATTTCTTCAATGTGGGATAACCCAATTAAAAGGAGTTGGGTTTGAGAATCTCGTTACTATAAATTGCACTTTATTTCATCACTTTTAGGCCTCCTAAATAATAACCATTGATTTATTAATGATTTTAAACATAGTTTAATTATATTAATTTATGTCTGTATATTTAAATTATAATCATTGGATTATATTTCTTAATCTTCTTTGTTCAATTTGTAGTAATTTGATATCATGTTTTCCTTAAAAATTTCTTATTTCACATTGATTTCTCTCTTTTGTTAAACCTAATTTATATATAAATAGAATAAATTATAGAAGAAAAAAATTCATTTATCTATACCATTATATATAATAAATATTTTATTTTAACCATCCATACGGTAGGAGATAAGGATATAATTTATAAATTTCGTCATTGGCGGTTAACTATCCATTATTGATAACATTGTCCAAATAAGGATAAACGGAGTTATACAATATAAATAATTCAAAAAATTAAATTTATTATAGGTTAAAATCATTAATATAATATTTAAATACATCATAATTATTATTATATTTTTTTAAATGGATGGATAAAGATAGTATGAGAAGAGGAAAACACAAAAATAATTTATGAAAACATACCCTCTTATTTGTGTTCCTTTCTCTGTACAACAACAGATTCGCCTGATAATTGGAGTTGGATTACTACATTATACCCCTATTGATTATAAGAGGATTAAGGAATATATATTGGGAAAATATTTGGATTTAGAAAGGGTGGGAGTGTTGGTTCCCAATGGGAGTTATAGGGGTCTTTTATACTTCAGGAGTGGGGTATTTTTAGAATAATATGTTGAATAAAATACAATATATAAGGTAAACCTTATAATAGTGTTATTTTTGACATTATAAACAATTTTTTAGTTAAATAATATTTTTAGTACTCTTAATAACTTTATAATTCTAATTCATTAGTTTAATTAAAAGGAATAGTGGAAAAAATGAGAATATTGTTTTTTAACATTACATTTTAGATTTTTGAAATTACTTTTTAGGTATGGATATTAAGTTTACATTATTTTAATAAAAAATATTAAAATTACATATGTTTTGGTTGAGCCCAATGTTTTATAAATTATTATTTCAATATTACATTGTGAATGATATAATTTAAGATACACCAGTTAAGAGGATAACATTATTTCTACTATTCACCTGAAAATTGAAGTATTTCTGATATTTACTAAAAAAATGCCCCTGTAAAATTTTAGTGTGGTCATTTCTAAAATGAAATTAATTTTACCAAAATAATTTACTATAATAGGTGAATTTTAATTTTTATTAATAAAATTATTATTTTTATGAAATACCTGAATATATATTTTATTAAAAACTGCTTCTATTTTCTTTGAGTTATTAAACGTGGAATATTTTTTTTGAATTATAATATATATATACATAAAATACCAATGATAAATATTAATTATATCAAAATTTATTATTCTATGATTAAATTATTATTTCAATGTTAAGGTTACTATTCCCAATAATTAGGCAATTGTTCCCAATGATCAAGTTACTATTCCAATAGTCACGTTACTAATAAAATGTTCACATTACATTTAAAATGGTCACATTACTATTAAAATAGAAAAATTAACTCATATAAATTCCACTTTATTCATTCATTCATTATGTACCTCAGCTCCTTACATGGTTCTATATTTCAATTTTTTAAAATATCGATTACTTTACTAATATATTTTTTTCTTTATATAGTTTTGGTTGTTGGGGAAATGATTATAATATATTGGGGTGATCCATATTTTCCAACCATACATTCCTTAATTTATATTTTTTGTCTCTTATAGATTTTTTCCATTTTACGGGATTAGTTACTACTTAATGCTACAACATTTATTAATGAAATAATTTTTTTATCTTATTAATGTCATGTATATGTATAACAATATATAGTATAATATAAGACACATTTATTTCATGAGTAAACAATCATTTATAAACTCTATATTCTTACATTATTCCACCCATTAGAAATTTCATCTCCAAATTTTCAACTTATATTCTCTGTTGGAAATATGTGAGGGTACATATTTTTCCTTATTTCATACGGTTCTCATATCTCTTATTCATACTAGTTTTTCTTCCAAAGCACATTTATAAGGTGGGTTATCTTGTTGTAATGAAATTAGTACCTATGGTCTAATAACTTTACAGGCTTCTACTCATATGAGATTAAATTCTCCTGTTGTCCTATCTCTAAATTCAGTGCATTTGATGGATCCAGTATGTTATTCTTCTAGAGAGATACATGAAACACATCTTAAACGTGAGCCATTTCTAGTGTAAGTGAATGCCAATGGGCCACTACTCTAATGTCATTAGAGATTTCAAAGGGGAAATTTACCCAGGGCTAAGTAGCTTTAGTTCACCAACTTTATTACAAAAAGTAGGAGTTCCAAATTAATTCCTATAGATAGATTTATATGGATCCATTTTAATACTTGAGTGGAAGATTTTGTTGTATGATAACTAAACTAATGGTATATATTGACACCATCTTCCAATAATGTCCATTTAATAGGCTCCCAGAATGTCCTCGAGTGTCTGAATGGTCCTTTAATATTGTCTATCTATTTGGGGGTGACTAGACATTGTTAAATTCAATTCAGTATTCAAAGAATAGTGAATACATATCTGGAATTTAGATGTGAACCATGGATCATGATCATAGATGATTGATAGTGTAATTTAGCCCCACTATTTCATTTACAAATATCTTGTAAAGTTTCTAGTGGGAGAAATATTCTAGAATATGAATGAGGTGGGAAGTCCTTGTGAGTCGATCCACTATAAACCATATAATATAGTTTCCTTTAGATGTATTTAGGAGACAAGTAACAATGGAAATGGTTATGTTCCCCCATTTCCATATGGGTGTAGGAAAATATTTCATCATCCCCTTGGACTTCTCACACCCTACTTTAACTTACTAATATACCACAAACCATGAGATATAATCAAAACATCATCTTTTTAATGCTGTCACTTCAAAAGTTCTCTAGAATATCATGGTAAATCTTCATACTTTCAATATGGAAAGATAAATGTGAGAAGTCCAAGGGGATGATGCAAACTATCAATTATCTATGATCATGATCCAAGGTTCACATCCAAATTCCAGATATGTAAAGAGAAATGTGATTTATCTTGAAAGAGAAATGTGATTTATCTAGATTATCTAATAATTCATCATTAATCGTGGGTGATGAAGGCACACAAATCCAAGTTTCAAAAAAATCACACTATCATCATCGATATGGAATTCATAAAGATTATCTTTCTTAAAAGATTTATAATTATTTTGAAGTTCTATATCATACCTTTTGTGCCTCCATGATCTTTTCTTGGATAGATGGTTGGGAAATAATTTCTGAAAGGTTGGATGTTTTTCAACCATTATGATTTTTGGACCCATCCTTTTCATATTCATGAAGATAGTTTAATTCTCATTCAGCCCCATTGATAGTGTAGTGGGTACTTTTGTACCAATATAATCTGATACCTTGTTCTCAATTTCCAAATAGTAGTGAAATGTGCAATCATAGTCCTTGATTAGCTTTAACCAGCTTCTTTGATTCGTGTTGAGCACCTTTTATGTGAATATATACTCTATAGTTTTTTATCCATATATATATATATATATCACACTTCATTCCATATAAGTAGTGCCACCAAATATAAATGGTGAAGATCATAGATGCTAACTCTAGATCATATGTTTGGTAGTCCACTCCATGGATCTTCAGTAGTCAAGATGTATAGGCTATCAATATTTAATTCATTATAAGGATAGAACCCAAGACATTATTTAAAACATCATTGTATATCATAAAAACTTCATGACATATTGGTAGTGTGAGTATAGGTATACTGATTAGCCTCTTCTTGATCTCCATAAATCTTTCCTCAGTTTATTCTATCTAGACATAGTATACCCCTTATCATGTTAACTAATTTAGTGAATTAGACAATTTGAAATCATTCCCACAAAACATTGGTAGTACTTTAATAAGACCAAAAAAATAAATATATCCATGACACTTGAGGCTCTAATACATTCTTACATTGACCTTTTATTTGATGTTTCAATATAAATTACCTCACTTGTGATCACGTTCCCCAAGGATGTGGACTACCACATCAAAATTCACACTTGCTGAACTTATCATACAATTTTTTCCTCCTTAATATCTCCAATAGAATCAATAGATTCTCTTCTATTTCATAATTTGTCTTGGAATAAATTAGAATATCATCAATAAAAACTACAACAAATTTATTGAGGTATACCTTAGAGACAATTTTCAACCAAACCATAAATATTATAGAGGTATTATTATATCTCATGGGAATCACAATGAACTCATAGTGTCCATACCTTATATAAAAGGCTATATTATAAATATATTCCTTCTTCACATTCAATATATGATATCTAGAATGAATATCCATTTTTTAAAAGTAATGATCTCATCATATTCGATCAAAAACTAATCAATCTTTGGTAGAGATACGTTTTTCTTTATAGTGATATTTTTGATATTCTAGTAATTGATACACAGCCGCATTAATCACACTTTTTTCTTTAAAAAGAGAACTAGTTCAACCCAAGGTGATACACTAGGGTGTATGAATATGTTGTCAAAATTCTCTTGTAGCTTCTTATTTAACTCCTCAATTTCAATCAGGTCCATCCAATAGGGGAATTTGGATATAGGAGTGGCTTTATGCATAGGGTATACTGAGAACAAAACCTCATGATCTAGGTAACTCTAGGTAACTCTTTAAGAATTACATTGTTTTTCCCAAATAATAATAATTTCCTCAACGTTGATACTTTCCTTTGACTCAATCAGTTGGGGAAGGTATGCTTCTTTATAGTATATCAACACCCACAACAAAAGAGTATTTTAAAAAGGATATCCATTATATTTATTTCATTTGTATAAGAGTATGATATGGTTAATAATTTGAAAATTTATTTTATTTTCTCTCAAGTGGATGTGTGCTATATATAATGGAAGCCAATTCATGCCCAGTATGGCATTAAATTCCACCAAGGGAAGGATAGTGAGACTTTATACAAGAATATTCCCATATACGTTAATGGAAAAGAGTCCCACACTAGCACATTATTTATCCCACCACTAGTTGGTTTTACTTATATCTATACTTTAAGGTTTTCGGGATTTGACTTGATAGTTTTAGAAAACATGTAGTATATAAAAGAATTTGTAGAACAAAATTCCAATAAGTTTTCTTCCATTATTGAGAGAATAAGAATTTTACCTTTTAAGACTTCATTTTAACACTCCAATTCAGTAATAGTGATGGAATAAGCCTTACATTAATTTTTTGGATTTAGTGGTTTGTAACCTGATTACCCTCAAGTACCCTTGGTTTAGTGAAACATATTTCATAGTTCTCTTTATACCTATAAATGAATTATATAAATTTGGTTGGTGAATTAGGAGGTTACTTCAATTCCTCTATCATTTTGGTTAGATTATAAATGTATCATTAACATTCATAAGCATAGTGACCTTATCTCCCATACTCGAATCATTTCTTTATCATTTTGAGGCGATCTCAATGATATTTCATCCCACGTTTTTTGACATGTGGTTGGTTTTAACCACTTCCCCCCATTTTTATTTTACCCAAAATCTTCAAAATCCATTCTTCTATTCTTTTACCCATATAAAAATGAAAAATATTTAAATTCTATCTCAGCTTTGAGAGCACATGGAACCACCTCTTCATAACTTATGAAGTATTATATAGAAATAGCCTCTCTAAAGTGTGGTTTTAAACCACAAAAGTATCTATTTCATTTTATTTCATTAATGATAAAAAAACATGAGGTATATGTTGAAATTCGTGTGATGTTTTCCTCTTAAACTATTATAGATTGACCATCCTTTTTTCAGAATTAATAATTCTCTCTCAATCCATATTTTAATAGTTTTAGTTAAAAATATATTAAGAAATAGTTTATTAAATTCTTCCAACCCAATCTCTTCCCTCATATCCATAATCTTACTGTTATTTATAAACACTCAACATTAATTAGCCTCTCTATCTAAATGATAGATGGCTATAACTACCTTCTCATTCATAGAACACTAAAGCATAGAAAATATCTTCTTCATTGACTTTACCCACCATTCGGTAATATGTGGATCATAAGACCAACTTAATGATCGTGGACATTTCCCCAAAAAGTCATGAAATACAATTGATCCTTCTTGGGTGAGGATAGATTTTCCACATGGATAATGTTATTAATTATATCCTGAGACTATTGGGTAATTATTATCATGAAATTTTTAACTCCCCCTCTTATGTAATTGGGTATGTAATTCATAAAATTATATCATTATCTCTATATAAGTTATTATCCTTGTTTCTCTGGGTTCCCACCATTTTCTAAATGAGAAAAAGTTTGAACCAAATTTTAGTCAACATAGAATGAATAACTAATTTAGTATGTTGCCCAAATATCTCTAAATACCCAACTTTAGGATCCCTAGGTTTATCATTTTTATAAAATGATTCCTCAATGATGTTTTAATTAAACATAGTGTTATAATTATGGGTTTCACTAATGTTTTCTAATCCTAATTCACCAAACAACTAAACTGTTATCTAATAAAAACTATAGTGGCTTTACTTTTCCTTACATACCTATTACATCTTCTTTAATATAAACACCATAGAAGTGTTACAAAATATGGATCTAAAGGTTTACTTTCTTCCAAAAATTATGATCACATATCAATTGTAAAAATTAAAACATAAAACATTATTTAAATCCTTTATTTTTTTGAATCTCTCATTTTTCTTAGTTCATGCAATCACTTGAGGATATACATCAAATATAGGGGTAATCTAAAATCCCAAAAAGTGGAGGAATAAGGGACATGAATCAATTGAACATGGGTGAGAATAATCATTATCATTATATCATAATCATATTTTTATCTTTATATTATTAGGGAAACCATTGATAATGACATGGAATGTGTAATATACATAAAATTGAACCCTCATGTCCATGTAGTCAAATACTACATGTAGTACTCTAGTAATAAATCATCATGTCTACTTATAAGAAATGTGAATAAAGCATAGAATAATAATTTTGAACAAATATAACCTCATTTTCATGTGTAAAACACATAATCTCATTTGATGTATCATATTACACAATGAATTGGAGGGTTGAATAATTCTAGGACCACCTATCACATCATAATATTTATATAATCATGCATCCCACATAAAATGTATCATAATCATAGTCATGAACTAACCCATAGATAAGAATAGTTTTTATACGGATTTAATAACGCATTCATTCCTAAATAAATATTTAGGGTTCCAAAATTAATAAATGAAAACATATTTATAATATAAATAATTATTATTGAGTGAATAATAAATAACTCAAGAGGAGTCAATGATGTGTTTCGAAAAAAAAGAGTTTTAGAAATTTTTTGTCATTGGGTTAACAATAAAAGTGTAAACATATATATCCTAAAAATTAAAAGGGAAGAATAATTAATTGCTATTTAAGGAACATTAGAGTAATTTCCTTACTAAATATATAATGAAATAGGGATAACCCGAGGAAAATGAGTTGGGTTCGAGATTCCCCTTACCTTAAATCCCACTTTATTCCATCACTTCTACACCTCATGAATAATAATGATAGATTAATTAAACCATTGAAACACTATTTAATTACGTTAAGTTATATATATATTTATCATTTATAATCATTTTATTATATTTCATAATTTATTTTGTTGATGTTTAAGCATTTTGATATCGTGTTTTCCTTAAACATTTCTAATTTCAATTTGATTTCCTTATTTGTTTCAGGGTAATTAATAGAAAAGTTGAATAAATTACATAATAATAAAATACATATATTTATATATTTATATATAATAAATAAATTGTTTTTAACATTAATAAGTTTGGTTTCAAGGAACAAAATTGGAAACATACTCATTTGTAGTTAACCGACCGTTATCGAGAACATTGTCCAAATGAGGAGAATTAGAGTTTTAAAATATATATACATAAACTCTATTGTTTTAAAATAGCTTAACATAATTTATATGATTTTAAAATACCTAATAATTAATATTAGAATATTTTATTTTCATAGGGATTGATAAAGATAATAAAAGAAGTGTAAAACATAAAGAATATTCTATGAAAATATACACTCTTCTTGGTGTTTCTTCCCATGTATGATTTTAGAATCCTCTGATGATTGGATTTGGACTACTCTACAATAACCCTATTGATTATTAGAGTCTTAAGGGATATGATTTTTTTTATATTTATCTTTTCAATGTTGGGGTGAGTGGTTTTCTAAGGGGAGGGAGTGGGTATAATTATACTTGATGAGAGTGGTATTTTTAGAATAAAATGTTGAATAAAATACTACATCTAAGGTAAAAATTGTAATTTTTTATATTTGTGAAATTAAAAAAAATATTATTTTAATTAAATAACATTATTTTAATTATTTTAATGACTTAATAATTGTAATTAATTAGTTTTATTAAAAGTAAAGGTAATAAAAATGAGAAAATATAGGTTTAATATATTTTATTAAATTTTAGACTTTGGAAATTACATTTTAGGAATGTAAATTTATTTTATTGTGTTTTAATGAAAATTTTATCAAATTAAATATTCTTTGTCCTAACATCGAGTTTTTTAAATTATTACGTAATTATTACATCATGTATGATGTAATCTAAAAAACATCAGTAAAGATAAGAACTGTATTTTTACTATTCACCTGAAAATTAATGTATTTCATAAAATTACCAAAAAATCATCCTTTTAGAATTTAAATGTTTTTATTTCAAAAATGATATTAAAATAATAATAATAAATAAATCATATGTAAATTTTAATTTTTAAAATAAAAATTATGAACATTATACTTTAAATTATAGTTTATTCAAAATTTGTTCATATTTTCGTTGAAATATTTATTCATGATATTTATTATTAGAAATTATAATATTTATATTTAGTTAAATTACTCGTGATAAATATTATTTATATAACAATTTATTATTTTGAGGTTAGATTACTTCCAATGGTCAGGTTACTATTCCAAATAGTCAGGTTACTATTCCCAATGGTAATGATACTATTCCAATGGTCACATTACTATTAAGCCTATAAAATTAATATTCTAATATTCACATTAACACCCATAAATACATATATATTTATTCATTAATTATTCATCAAAATTCATCTCAATGTTTTATATTTTTATTTTTTATAATACTGATTAGTTTACTAATATTTTTTATCTTTTTAATGGTTTTTTCCATGGGGGTGATGTTTATAGAAGATTGGAGTTATCGATATTTTCCCATGCTAATTTTCATAATTTATATTCTTCATCATAATTTTCATAAATTTCGGGAGTTTAATTAATAAATATAGAAACCTTATTTATTTTTGAAATAAATATTCATTGGTTTCTTTCTGTGATATATGTATATATATATATATATATTATAATATAACAAAAAATTATTTAAAGAAAAAAATATCATTTATTGACTTTTTTTACATTATCAATTTATTAAAATACATTGAATATATACACATGGATAATAATGATTGAATAATGATTGAGGATAAAAATAAAATTGTATTTCATTAATGGGTATATAGATGGAAATATTAGATTTTTACCATTATAGAATGACAGAAGAATCATGTCTATTTTTGATAGGTTCAATTATATGATTAGGTCCTATTTAAAGAAATAAAAGTATAGATAAATATGTCAAGGTAAATGAATAAACTATTAAACAATAATTTTATTTGAGTAAGAACACCATAAAGGAGAATAATTTGGGGAAATTTTTTGAAATCACTAAATGGCCATTGGTGAAGAAAGAAACAGATATTATATAAAGTTCAAGGACAACTAAATCTAATGTTTTAGATGATAAATATTGGACTCTATAGTATATAGAATAAAAAATAAATTCAAGGTTGCCCATTTATTTGAAGAAGATCAATCAGAGTCAGAATATAGGTTCATAGGTTTTTGTTTTGACACTAATTTTGTACTCTTAATAGATATAGGGAAACATGAATTGAAAAAAAATAGGTAAGAATAATAAAATAAAAATGTATTTCACTAAACGGTGTATAGATTTCTTTATTGAAATCTATTGAAATATATAAATTTTCTAATCTACTTGAATGGAGTTGATCCCATGGGAATAAATTGGTTTACCATTTAAATTAAGAGGAAAACTGAAAGATTCATTTCATTGTGTATCTAGTGGTTAAAGTATTACATCAAAATTAAGATGATTATTTCTTGTACTAGTAGTAAAACATGAAATCTTTATACAGCGATTATGATGGTTTCCTCAAATGATCAATGAATAAAAAAATAGATTAATATTTTTTGTTCTTTCATGGTTATTTGGAGCCATAAATTAGCAAAAAACCTATTGATTTCATGGAACATAGGAACAAAAATTTTAATATTGAATTAATGAAAAGGTATTTATGAGATAAATAAAGCACCGAGATAATGGAATCATAACCATGATTGTTTTATGTCATATGAAAGATTTGAAATGTGGAGCACATCTAATTATTGATATTATAAAAAATGGGATGATGATTTATTCATTATAAAAGTCTTGTATTCCAATGATATATTTTTTGTGGATTTATAGGTTTTTATGATCATAAATATGAATCATAAGTTCCAAAAATATTCTAAATTAATATTTAGAGATATGAAAAAGTAAATCATGGAAAAAAAATATTGAGAGGTATTGAAAACCAAGTTATTTACTACTATCCCAAAATTAATAAATCTAGAAGATCATGAATAGTTTTTAATGACTTTATGTAATACCATATCAAAATTTCTTGATGGACACATCAAGGTGTCTAAGGAAAATTCATTCATACTTCAAGAATAGATTTAGTACGTGGTCAAAGATCCATTTTCATTGGCTATTAGAATCTTCATCTACATAATGATTTGTATTAAATTAATAATTTCATTTATGGTGGGATTTTTGGGTCACATTATTTTAATTCATAAATGGTAAAATTGTGAATAAATAAAATTTATCATTTGATAATTGAATGGAAAATAGTATATTTCTCTATGTTTTAGGGTAAAGGATTTGTTGCATGTATTTTTTTGATGTGGAATTCACCTGATAATTAGACCCCAAAAGTACCATTATTAGATTTTTTACAAATAGAAGAATATTGATAATTTTAATTTCAAATCTATATATGATTATTCAATTATTTATAATATATTAAAATTATGTAGTTTTAATTGATGGAGGTATAGAAATGGCTTGGTTGATGCATTTGATGAAGAAACATAGAAGATGCTAGTATTGTAGAGTTATATTCTTTAATAATTTGAACATTATAAACCCAGATTAGAATCTAGTGTTCCTTTAAAGGATGAATCATATTGATATAAATTATAAATTCATCAAAAAAATACTTGAGGAAAAATTGTTATATCAATAGAATATTTATGATAGCTCAAAAAGAAGTGGTATTCTTCATAAAAAAATATTAGTTATAGAAATTTTTAAAGAAACATCATGCCTCTATGTGACATAATTAAATAGAAATAAGATAAAGAGAACTATATACTATAAAAATATGGATGTTTTTAATTTTACCAAAGTATGTGAGAGTTTCCATAGTTTCCATAAAATTTTATATAAGTTGGATATTATTGGGATGTGAAGCCTGTTTCAGTTCACTGGATTCAATTCAATGGATTGAGGTGAGTGCATTTTTTACTAGAAGTTTAGTCAGCATGGTTTTTAGAAAATAGTAACATGATATCTCTTTGGATTTCCATAATTATTAGATTTCCATATCTTCTAATAGTTTCATCATTTTCCAAAATGATTAACAAACAAAGCCTTTAGAGTTATTTTTTTATAACATTTACCCTAGAGAATCTATCAATGTAAAATCTTTACTAGATATTTCATATAACATAAAAAATATAGGAATATCCCTAAATATTTTAATATGATTTAATTAATGTGATTAGCTAATAATTTCTATAAAACATAGTGGGAACCTCATTTCAGACCATAACCTTGCTAAGAATATATAAATCTGCTAGTTAATAGTGGATCCAAATCATCATAATATTTTTAATATAATCACTTAATTATAGAGTTATAATCTAATTTTTGTATTCTTATTGATGGTTTTTTTTAGTTTATACAATTTTTATATTTTTAGTACATAATATAAAATCAACAGTGTTTCTTTTATGAACATAATAAACATTTTCTAAAGAATGTTAATCCCTTTTCTATTTCCTTAATTTATGTTTTCAATTTTTTTGTATTTTAGTTTATTTTTATAGTTTCATCTTATAAATTGACATGATTTTTGTGTTGTTATGCATGGTTTAGTGTGTAGGGTGTATAGGGTTCCTATCATTCAGTATACTTAGTCTTAGGTGGTATATTCTAGAGGTTTAAATTATACTACATTAATCCTCAAACATGGGAACTTTTAGTGGATTAAAGATCATAGTTATGATGAATTAAGTTTTCCATCCCTCATATAATAATATATATAGTTTATAGATTTTAAATATTTCATCCTAAGGGATCCTATTTTATTTAATTTCTCCATAATCTCACTTTGGTTCATGAGAATCAAAACAAGGTCATGATAATTATTTTTTTATTTATGGATTTAGCTTTATGCATTCATGTTGTTGCTCTATTTCAAGATTTAGTTTGATAGGTATTTATAGGATATATTTTCCCATATAGTTTCATGTTTTTCAACATGGAAAACCTTTTCACATAAATAGATTCAATGTCTCCACTTTCTATGATATCATAAAAATATTAAGTTAGTATTCCAAAGGTAAATCACTTACACAATCTATTGTGATGTTCATTTTCCTATGTTTTTCACAAAGTTATTTTTTTCACGTAAAATACCTTATATGGGAATAGAATAATCTTTCATAAGTATCTATAAATTTTATACAACCTTCAATACAATCCATAAAATCATACATTGGTTTTGGTAATCTTATGTAATTTTATTTATATATTTTGAAGACTTTGAAAATTTCTATTTGATAATATATAATTGGATCACACCTTATATTGTCTAAGAAAATAATAAATAATAACATACTTATATATTTTTCTAGGATACTCTTAAATATCTAGGATAAATCCTCATTAAATCATTAATGGCTAGTTTAAAAACATGTTTTCTCTTATGTAACTGTATTGTGTTTTCTTATTCAGCCTTTATATCATCAAAAAAATCAATTTAATATAGAACCAATGAAATTAAATAATAGAAATTAATTTTTATCAATAAAAAAAATTATTCCATATTTATATTAAAATCAAAAGTATTCTTAAATTTGTTAATATAGTAAATTTCCATTTCATGTGTAATTAGTGGGTATATAAAAGAAATATCGGCGAAAAATAATGAAAAATATTTTTTATTAAATCTATATCGTAATCATGGATGGGATGTAAAATGAACATCTTACTATGGTATAATCATTATATATACCCCTACATCTATGAATTTTTTTGGTCATAGGAGTGCTAGTTCCTTTGGGAATGAAACATATAAATAGTACTAAGACATACCATATAAACCTAATTATAAGTGATGGTTCCGGGTGCAGAGGAAGCGCATGGGTGGATGTGTCCACTTGTATTTTTGTCATGAGAAATGATCAATCTGGGATCAATACGACGATAAACTCCAGTCTCCATGGATCGAATCACAAAAAAAGACAAAGAAGATGGTTTGTCTTGGAACCACAAACAAGGATCGTTACAGGTTGATTATAATTAATTCAATTAATTATAAAGAAATACCTTTTGGGTGTTCTTTCTTTATTGATGTTCTTGATCATGTTATCGATGTGATCTGTCGTTGCATCGCATAATCCAAGTGTAGACTCCCTCTAGAGGTGATCCACACGTGTACCTCGTATCTCTGGATGTCGCCAAAGGATTCTTCGGGTGCTAGCGTGGAGAAACCATTGCTTGCATTTTCCACCTTAGATTGTCTTGATCCGATGGAAGAGGGTCTCTCTTGGTCTTGAGAGCGTTCTTAGAGGAAGAGGTTCTTTCGGCCTTGAAATTATTCTCCAGAGATGTTGTGCACAATGATTCTCTTGTGTAGGAAAAGAGTTGGGGTTGTGAGAATATTTATAATCGAGTTTGAGGTTGTAGAGTTATGATAATAAATAAACGTGTTACACATTTCATTTTTTTCATTAACTCTTATTGAAAACCCCCTTGTCGAATAATTATTTCCTTGATATGCGCTCACGCTGATTATAATAAATATCATTTAATAAAACGATATTATATCCTCAAAATCCTGACTGGAAAAACTAAACGGCGTGTAATAATAAATACACGGCGTGTACTCGTTTTTCATTGAAAACTACACGGCGTGTACATTAAATGTACACGGCGTGTATATCTTGTTTTCATTTATTCATTTCCTTTCCAAAATAAAACTACACGGCGTGTACATTTAATAATACACGGCGTGTAATTGTTTTGTTTTGTTTTCCCTCCATCATTTAAAACAACTTAGGCTTCCTTGATTAGTTATTAAACCACGTACGGGAATAATATTTTTTCAACTTGAGATACTTGGATACACTTAGTGTGTGACCCTCTAGGCATCTTTCTCGTTGGCATTAAGCGAGCTTGCCTAAATTCCAAGATTAATGTCTAGTAACGGGTCAAGGCACCCAAGAGAAAGAACTTGATGCCGCATTGACGTATCACCTCATAAGAACGCTTACTGTGTAATTTAATCCCTTTGTCTCAATATCTAATCAAGAAGGTTTCATGGTAGTGTCATAATCCTATATTCTTGATCCTTCGTTCTTTGACTACCTGATATAAACTCTTCATTCACACCATAGCCATGGAATTTAATGTGACAGTTATATTTCAATCAAGGAGCCGAGATATCAACATCCATAAATGGAAGGGAAAAATCCTTCCTCGACTTATCCATTAACAAAATGTCACTCGTGACGCACCCAACGTACCTTACTTCCCGCCAACTGTCTGTGTGATGGTTTTCGTCAGTAAATCTAAGTGTGTGAGTCATGACATGAGTTAATGATAATATTCCAGTCTAAGGACCATTACACATGCTCGTAGATAGAAATATCCGATGACACCAAGACATGCGGAATTACTACTGGCAGGTCTATTCCCATAATCTCCCATCTTGGAGATTACCAAGTGCGAACTCCATGAGAGAGAGTCTCATATTCTTACGAGTACTCACACATGATGGTCTGTATACTATTTGTCCTATCATAGTATGTCATCCAACCGCAGAAATTTATTTAAGAATATTGTTATATCATTTCAAGGTTCTCATTATAGCGGGGATCTTCTATGACCTTATTAATGCGACAAATATTCCAAGACATTATTATATTATATTCATGCAGAACAATGAAAAATATATAATAAGTGAACATTCATGTAATCTAAGTACAAAACAGTTGGTTCTGAGGACACCAACCCTTAAAAACATCTACTTGGACTAGAGCCAACTACCTACGATTTTTAGTCCGCTAGACCTCACATGATTATCATGTTTCTGCTGAGTTAAGGCTTTAGTCAATGGGTCCTCCATGTTGTCTTCCGTGGAAATACTACTCACTAAAACTTCACCTCTCTAAGAAAAATACCTCATGAGATGATACTTCCGAAGTATGTGCTTTGTCCGCTGATTTGACCTTGGATCTTTTGCAAGTTCCACCGCTGCAGTATTATCACAATAGAGTGTGATAGGATCTTTACTACTCGGTACAACATCCAACACTTGGACGAAGCTTCGCATCCATACTGCTTCTTTAGCTACCTCAGAATCTGCGATACACTCGGACTCCGCTGTAGAATGTGCCACCACAATTTGTTTTGAGATCTTCCAGCTCACTACACCTCCATTCAAACTGAAGATGTATCCAATATATGACTTTATGTCATCATGATCAGTCTGGAAACTAGAATCTACATGTCCTCTGATGACTAGTTCTTCATCTCCTCCATAAACTAGGAACATATCCTTAGTACACCTCAGATACTTAAGGATAGTCTTGACTGCCATCCAATGGCGGTCTCCTGGATCAACTTGATATCTTCCTACTGCACTTAATGCGTAAGCAACATCTAGCCTCGTACATAGCATAGCATACATGACTGACCCAATCGCAGATGCATAAGGGATCCTTTCCATTCTCTTTCTTTCCTCATGTGTCTAAGGACACGTTTTCTTGGAAAGATAAATGCCATGTGACACTGGAAAAAATACCCTCTTGGATTGTTCCATACTGAATCTCTTCATTATCTTGTCAATGTATGTACTTTGACTCAGGCCTAGCATTCTCTTGGATCTATCACGATGGATCTTGATCCCATGAATATATGCTACCTCGCCCAAGTCTTTCATGGAGAAGCATTTATTCAACCATTCCTTAACTGACTGTAAGACAGGTACTTCGTTTCCAATTAGTAATATGTCATCAACATATACTTTTAGAAAAACGAATGCACTCCCACTAAACCTCTTGTAGACACAAGGCTCTCATTTGTTCTTAACAAAGCCAAATTCTGTTACAGCTTCATCAAAACGAATGTTCCATGAACTTGATGCTTTCTTTAATCCATAAATGGATTTCTGCAACTTGCATACCTTGTTGGAATCCTTTGGAGTCACAAACCCTTCAGGTTGTATCATGTAGACATCTTCCTGGAGGTTCCTGTTAAGGAAAGCTGTTTTGACATCCATTTGACAAATTTCATAGTCATGGTAAGCAGCAATGACCAATAGGATTCTGATGGATTTCAGCATCACAACTGGTGAAAAGGTTTCATCATAGTCAATTCCTTGATTCTGTCTAAAACCTTTTGAAAACAGTCGTTCCTTTTAGGTGGTGAATTTCACTTCTATGTCCATTTTCTTCTTGAATACCCATTTATTAACAATAGGCTTTACATCAACTGGAGGATCTACCAAAATCCAGACTTGGTTTTGGTACATGGAATCCATTTCAAAATTCATGGCTTCTTGCCACTTGGCAACTTCTGTGCCTTAAACTGCTTCCTTGTAGGTAAGAGGATAATCATTTTCAACCAATAATGAGTCACCATCCTCGGTGACAAGAAAACCATATCATTCTGGTTCTCTCACCTCTCTTGTGTTCCTACGCAGTTCTTGTGTCTCTGGAACATATTGTTCTTCCATGGGGCATTGTGGAATCTGTTCTTGTACCAACTCATGTGTACCTTGAGCCTCGACTTCATTGAAGTCTATCTCGCTCCCACTATCTCTTTTGGAGATGTGCTCCCTCTCAAGGAATATGGTGTGTCTTGCCAATGTAACCTTTTTTTCTGAGGGGTTTTATAGTTAATATCCCCTTGTTTCCTTGGGATATCCTATAAAGATAAACTTTGTGCCTCGGGGTGCAAGTTTGTTACCTGAAGAGGCCTTAACAAATGCTTCTCTACCCCACACATGTAAATTCGATAACATGGCTTTGCGTCCACTCCATAACTCGTATGTATTACCATTTATCGATTTAGTTGGTACTTGGTTTACTATGTGCACTGCTGTTTGTAATTCATATCCCCAAAAGGATAATGGATGACTCGCATGACTCATCATTGATCTCACCATGTCCAACAGGGTGTGTTTCCTCCTTTCACTTACACCATTCCACTGTAGTGTGTAAGGAGGAGTGAGTTGAGATAGAATCCCAAACTCTCATAAGAAATCAATGAAGTCCTGATTAAGATATTCTCCTCCTCTGTCTGAGCAGAGTTTCTTAATCTTCTTACCAAGATGGTTCTCAACTTCATTCTTGTATTCTTTGAACCGATCAAAATAATCTGACTTATACCTCATTAAATAGATATAACCATATCTACTAAAATCATCAGTAAAAGTTATGAAGTACGAGAACCCACCCCTTGCTTCAACTGCAAATGGTCCACACACATCTGTGTGAACTAATTCTAGAAGCTCTTTATCTCTTTCACCTTTCCCACTAAATGGGGCTTTGGTCATTTTTCCTTGTAGACACGCATGACATACACCAAGTGGTTTTAGTTTGAAAGAATCTAAATACCCATATTGAAGTAATTTTGTCAAACGTTTCTCATTGACATGAACTAGCTGGTGATGCCAAAGTTGGGTGTGGTATGAGTCGTGTGAATTATCTTTGTTATCGATTTCCATTACTTGGTGTGTGTAGTCTAACACATAAAGGCCGTTATATAAATGTGCCATACCAAAACAAATTCTATCTTTATAAAAATAGCAACATCTACTACCAAACATGAAGATGAATCTATCAGTATCTAATCTGGATACTGAAATAATGTTTTTGGTTATAGAGGGTACATCATAACATCCTTTCAAAACCAAGACCATCCCTGTAGGAAATGTGAGGTGGTAGTCCCCGACAGCTACAACAGCAAGTCTGGCTCCGTTGGCTGCTCGTAGATCTACCTCCCCTCGATCAATCTTCCTGAATCTACTTGGTTCATGTATTTGGATACAGATGTGAGCACCACAAGCAGTATCTAATACCCAATTAGTAGAAACAGATATATTTCATTCGATAACAAACGCACCTGAAGCTTCCCCTTGCTTCCTTGGCTGGGTGCATTTTTTCTTCTAGTGGCCCTTCTTGCCACATGCAAAACATACAGTATCATGTTCCTTTGCCTCCCCTTTGATCTTCCTTTTCTTGGACGACCTTGAAGAAGCTTTGGGATTAAAGTTCTTCGCCTTCCCTTTCCTTTTATTCACCATGAGGATACAAGTCTTTTCACGCTTCATGTCAGTGTCCACTTGGCGAATGAAGATGAGAGGATCATACAAAGACTTCTCAATGTTGTTCATACTGAAGTTCAAAACAAAGTTTGAGAATCTCTGGGGGAGTGATGCAAGAATGAGTTCGGTACCCAGTTCTTCAGAGAGTTTAAACCCTAGAACCTCCAAGAACTCAATGTATCCAATGATCTTGACTACATGAGGCCCGACTGGGGCACCCTCTCCAAGCTTGCTCTGAAATAGAGCCTTGGAGATCTCAAGCCTTTCATGTCTTGCTCTCTCTTGGTATAGACCACGGAGGTGATCGAGCATGTTATAGGCATCCATGTCTTCATGAGACTTCATAAGCTCACTATACATTGATGATAGCATCAATCATTGAACGTCGATAGCATCGTTCAAATTCTGATCATAGACCAGGAAATCTTCATCACTCGCCCCTGGGGCAGGAGAATCAGGAAGTGAGGACTCCAACACGTAAAACTTTCATTCATGGCATAGGATAACCCGAAGGCGCCTAAACCATTCCTAAAAGTTACTGCCAGTGAGGATATTGTCTTTATCCAGTATTGATCGCAGAGAAAATGTGGTTGATGAGTTTTTCATCTTGATTCTACAATTTAAAAGAGCAGATTTATTAGTACTTTTTATTACAATTTATGAGAAATAATGAATTAATTAATTAATTCCCCCACTATTTTATCAAGTCCCAATGTCCCTCACAATTGAACTCAGAATGTCCAGTTTCTTTGACATTCTAGTGTCAAGGATCCATATTTCCCTTTGCATAACCCCAACAAGGGTTGGTCAGGCTATTTGAAGGTATTTAGGTAGGTATCTCTTTGCCAACTGTGAGCTTACAGTTCCTTGATCTGTTGAGAGGACCCCCCAATCCTGAAATCCTGACTTGGATTTCCTCAACTATTGCCTCCAATATTACACCAAGTCTAGCTAGGGATACTTCTCTTGATGTAATATGGATAAGTCAACCCGAAACCTTTCATAAGGGATTCCTTTATAAAAGTAAGTGTCCCAACAAGGGTTGGTCAAACACATAGTTTTATTGAGTCTTTCCCTTAATCAGGTAACGGAAGGCTTGGTCTGACTTAATACGGTATTGAGGGATTTTATTCATTTATAAGTAGTTTTTCATTATCACATGATTTTTAATATTAAGTGATGATTTCTTAAGTGATTAACCTTATTCTGATAATGTTTACGCATAGTCCGGTTTTTATTTTATTCCATCTATGCATGCTTGTTCATTTTATTAATTTTGTGATCGCGACAACACATAAATAATAAATAAACCATGCAATCAGACAGAAATAAAATAAGATGGAATGATCATGATATTATATTGGTTATCTTATCTAGCAGATTTGATAAGCAAATCCTGACCTAGGGAAAACACCTTGAACCTGTTGGTTCATGTTTTGCAGCTCCCACCTGTCCAACTTTGTAACTTCTTGCATCGGTTTCGCCTCGGCTTCAGGATTTGAACCATCTCCTTTGGCTTGGGAGATCCTCCATTACATGGGTTTATATTAAAGAAACTATGGGCATGCAGTCCCTACATTTTATTGGAATAAGGCTCGCAGGCCAACAAATTTAAATTAAATAAATTTAAATGAAACCGTACACATACAAAGGGTCTTTGGTCTAGATCATGATCATACGTAGTATTCAAGGACATAAACGCATATTTAGAATTCAAATTATTTTAATTTTTCTTTTATTTAAGATAAGACGCGCTCAAATTCAATTAATTATGATATTATAATTAATCAATTCTTTATCTTAAATTATTTTCTGAATTTCCTTGATATTCTTCTCATCCATATTCCTTGTACGGGTCTTTGTACATTAGAGGAATCCTGGTAAAATTCCAATTATATAAAGTACACATCGTGTAGTTTATAATTACACGGCATGTATTTTTCTTTTCACCCTTTATCCAAAGTACACTTTGGGGATTTGGCGTGTTTTCTCTACTTTGGAATTTTTGGAGTACACGGCGTGTAGATGAATCATAAATGGTTTGTACTTCCTTGTTACGCGGTAACCGGCCTAGCGATCCCATGTACGCGGTACGCGGCTTATCTTTGTACACGGTTTCACTTGGTCCAGAATGGACTACACGGCATGTTGCTCCAACATACACGCCATGTATTCCGGTTTCTATGCGCCATTCAATTCTAGTCAACATGGCGTGATTAAAACATAGGCATAATCAATTCACATGGTGTGGCTTGGTAGACCAATGCCGGTTCGTTGAACCTAAGTACAAGGCGTGTAGTTTTATGTACACAACGTGTAATCCCATGTTGTACAAACAGAAAGAGCGGCTCCTCCGGATGAGTTCCTCATTTTAATTTTAATCAAAATTAAAATTAAAAGGTAGTTCCTGTGATATAAATCGAGAAACTAAGGAGGAAGAATGGATCACTTTTATTCAGATTAATAGAATGATATATTTCGAATTGAATCAAATATAAATTCGTAAATTATCAACAAAAATTAAATAACTATAATCAACATTGCAACCTCTCTCCGATACCATTTGATGGTTCCAGGCGCAGCAGAAGCGCGTGGGTGGATGTGCCCCCTTGGATTTTTTTCATTAGCAATAATCAATCTGGGATCAATATGACGATAAACGCCAGTCTCCATGGATCGAATCACAGAAAAAGACAAAGAAGATGGTTTTTCCCGGAACCAAAAACAAGGATCGTTACAGGTTGATTATAATTAATTTAATTAATTATAAATAAATACCTTTTGGGTGTTCTTTCTTTGTTGATGTTCTTGATCACGTTTTCGATGTGATCCATCGTTGCGTCGCAGAAGCCAAGTGTAGACTCCCTCTAGCGGTGATCCACACGTGTACCTCGTATCTCTGTATGTCGCCAAAGTATTCTCCAGGTGCTAGCATGGAGAAGCCTTTTCTTGCATTGTCTGCCTTAGATTGTCTTGATCCAATGGAAGAGGATCTCTCTCTGTCTTGAGAGCGTTCTTGGAGGAAGAGGTTCTTTCGGCCTTGAAATAATTATCCAGAGATGTTGTGCACAATGATTCTCTTGTGTAGGAAAAGATTTGGGGTTGTGAGGATATTTATAATCGAGTTTGAGGTTGTAGAGTTATGACAATAAATAAACGTGTTCCGCGTTTAATTTATTTCATTAAATCTTATTGAAAACCCCCATGTAGAATAATTAATTCCTTGACATGCGCTCACGCTGATTATAAAAAATATCATTTAATAAAATGATATTATGTCCTCAAAATCCCAACTGGAAAAACTACACGGTGTGTAATAATAAATACACGGTGTGTACTTATTTTTCATTGAAAACTACACAGCGTGTACATTAAATGTACACGGCGTGTGTATCTTGTTTTCATTTATTCATTTCCTTTCCAAAATAAAACTACAAGTTGTGTACATTTAATAATACACGGCGTGTACGTGTTTTATTTTATTTTTCCTCCTTCATTTAAAACGACTTAGGCTTCCTTGAATAATTATTAAACCACGTACGGGAATAATCTTTATTAAACTTGAGATACTTGGATACACTTAGTGTGTGACCCTCTAGGCCTCTTTCTTGTTGGCATTAGGCGAGCTTGCCTAAAGTCCAAGATTCCTGTCCAGCAACGGGTCAAGGCACCCAAGAGAAAGAAGTTGACGCCGCATTGGCGTATCACCTCATACGAATGCTTACTATGTAATTTAATCCCTTTGGCTCAATATATCATCAAGAAGGTTTCACGGTAGTGTCATAAACCTATATGCTTGATCTGTTGTTCTTTCACTACCTGAAATAAACTCGTCGTTCACACCATGGCCATGGAATTTAATGCGACAGTTATATTTCAATCAAAGGGCTGATATATCAACTTCCATAAATGGAAGGGGAAAATCCTTCCTCGACTTATCCATTAACAAAATGTCACTCATGACGCAACCAATGTACCCTACTTCCTGCCAACTCTCTCCATGACAGTTTTCATCAGTAAATCTAATTGTATGAGTCATTACATGAGTAAATGATAATCTTCTAGTCTAAGGACCATTACACACACTCTTAGATAGTAATATCCGATGACACCAACACATGCAGAATTACTACCGGCGGGTCTGTTCCCATAATCTCACATCATGGAGATTACCAAGTGCGAACTCCATGAGAGAGAGTCTCGTCTTTTTACGAGTACTCGCACATGACGGTCTGTATACTATGTGTCCTATCATAGTATGTCATCCAACCGCAAAACTTTATTTAAGAATATTGTTATATCATTTCAAGGTTCTCATCATAGTAGGGATCTGCTATGACCTTATTAATGCAAAAAATATTCCAGGACATTATTATATTATAGTCATTCAGAACAATGAACAATATATACTAAGTGAACATTCATGTAATCACTGTACAAAATAGTTGGTTCTGAGGACACCAACCATTACAATAAGGACCTGGCCTTAATACATTACATAATCCGGAATTAAGTTAATAACTCACATAGAGGATCTTTTCAGGTATAGAGATTTAGAGTATTAGGACATAACATAGACCTAACAATTTGAATATTACATATAGATACATCTACTCATTATCCATTTTTTTCATAAATTAAAAACTCTTGAAAAAAAAGATTCATTTCCAGTTCCATATTTTAGACATCATGAATTTTCCTTGATCCCAACCTTGACCATAATCCTCTTTATGTCCTATGAAAAACATTTCAAAAACTTGGGATGAGAAAAATATCTCAGTAAGGGATACACAAAGAAGGATTAATGTTATTTTTCTCAAAACAAATAGCAAACGCCGAATACTTTATCATAAGTAATACTTTTCACCTTTATGAAGTTGTAAATACTCATCACTGAATAAAAGATCACTTCTAACCATTTAGAAACCAAAATATTACCATAAAACCTGTAGAAAGAACACATAACATATAAAGGTAACATGGGAGATAAAAATACATATATGAAATAACCATGTGGTATACCTCGACACATATCACTAAATGGAATAGCCATACGACTGAATAATGTACCCAATGCATTGGATATTATAACATAACCACTCGACCTGGTTTATCACGTAACCACCCGTCAAATTTCCAAGTACCATTATAAAATCATAACCCAAAAAATATTGAAAATATACACATTTCACTCTTAACATTTCATTTTCAATCCCAATAAATCATTTCAATATATTGAAAAAATCAAAGCTTTATCAAACCATTTTAAAACCCATTTAAAACATTTAATAACAAGATTTTTTAATCAAAGTGTCCCATACCACATTGAAATTTTTAGAGGAAATAACAATTTTGAACATTAATGAACATATAAATGAATCCTTAAAACCATTTTAAAAAAATAGTCATTAATGAGAAATATTTATAAGAATAAATCTTTAAAACCTTTTAAAACAATGTTTTTATTAAAGAGTCCCTTACCACTTAAGAAAATACATTAATAATAATAACAACAGAATAACATTAAACAAAAACTAAAATATAATAAAAATAAGGAGATTCATGATTCAATATGTCAAAGGAAAACATATACACCATATAAAATTGAATTGGATTAAAACATAAAATAAGTCCCAATGGAATATAAATTGATACAAAGTCCCTTACAAAGATCATATCCTTAGATTAGGGATAAATAAATGACATAATTATGTGCGAAAAATATAAATACACCCAATATAAGTTGATAGTAAGTGTAAAAAAATTATAATTTATTCACACATATTCATATCACGAAAAAATTAATAAGTATAAGCTTAACCTAAAGAATGGGAATTGGGTGAAGAAGTTCCCTTACAGAAATCTGATAGTCTAATGGCTTCGCATTAAAATTCAAAAAATGAATTGATGAGAGAGAAAAGGGTCTCTCATAACATGGAAATAAAATTTACTAAAATAAATATATAGAAGAAAATATCCCAACATAAGAAAAAGGAAATTAAAATACATGACATAAAATATGTCTTTGACTAAAAGAGTACGGTGAAAGGTTCACTTACCGATTTGGTAACTTATGGAACATACACAAAATGAAATAATGATCAAACAATGAAGATGTAAATACCTATAAATAAAAGTGTATTATATAAATAATACAATCATGGGTAGTACATACACTAAAAAAAATGAAATAGTGGCAAATATAGCACGAATCACATGAGAATAAATAGTGAGATGAAAACCACATACCTCAAGTACGAATTGTCTTGTATGTTCCTTGTTCTTCCTGAATAATAAACTTAAATTAATTTTTACTTAATTAAGAACCTTTTTATGTTTATTATTCCTTTTATATCGCTTATTACCTTGCAATAACAATTAGTTAATTATTTGATTTCATATTGGACATTTTTTCGATGTTCAGAACTAGAGTTAAAAATGAACTTGTAGTAATTAAAAATTGTCCTTGTGGTTGAAATTATATTATCTATAGAATTATATGAATGATTTATATATAATATATATCATATATATCCACTATATTTGTATTTATAATAGTCCATATCATTTGTATATATGAAAATAAAATGCACCGTTCATGGAGACGGTAAGTAGAATGTACACATGAATGCTACATCCATTTAATTTTATACGGAATGAAAACCAAATGATACATAGGTATATTATTAATCCCATATGATATCATATTTTATATATGTTACATAATTTCATTAACACTATCCTTTCTACGTTCCATGTATGGTATGAACGAGTCATAAAACTTTGAGGGGGCGGTAGTCCACACTTCCTCAAATGAAATTATCATATTTACCCATTATGGAAACCATAAAGTTATGCAAAAAATGAAAATTATAGAAAGGATGAGAAAACATAAACATAATATATATCATATATAAATATACTTCAATCATAATGGACTCCATGAGAGGTTGTTGGAGATATTTGAACAATCATCATTTCGTGAGGCAGTAGTTCCCTATCCATTGAAACAATATGTTTGTATCCATTAAATAGAAGTGTGTGGAAGTATAGTTTGAATCTTTATTATAATAAAATCCTAGTATATTAAATATATTTTTGTTTTTATAAAAGAAATAAATAAAGATAGTTTAGTGTATTGGATAAATAATATAAAAGAAAGAACATAAGAGAGGACATAACCTTAAAATAAGGTATCTCCCTTTGGTTCGATCCAAAAGGTTTACTCAAAGTGACTTCTGAATAAGTTAAGGCTTCTAGGAATAATATAGGGATGTAGGGAGATTAATTGGGAAGAGGTTGGATGAGATAAGGGTCTTGAGAGGTGTGAGTAATGGGATATAGGTGTGGGATTTTTATAAGGGGGAAGATGGGCTCTTTAAGAATGTTTTGAAATTATTATTTTGTTATATAATGATTTTCGGTTTCTAAAGATCCAAAACACATTAAAGTTGGAGATAAGAAGACTCGTGTTTCAAATATAATTATATAATTATAATTATATAGGTTTTGGATATTGTTTTAATTTTTATAATCTTATTTATTTAAATTATTCATTAATGTGGTAAACACTGCATCATTATTATGTCATAAATAATTTTATTTATTTGATGTCTAAAAATTATAAAAAAGTACCATAATATAGGAAATATTTTTATATATTAAATGAATATTTATATTCCAAGAGATAACTTATATAACCCCATATAAGAATTGATTAATTAAAAATGTATGTTTCTGTCATTTTTGTCTTTACAATAAATCAATTAATATAAAGTGTCATTATCACTCCCAAGATGCTCTATGGTGTCCCAAAATTTAACCAAGGATTCATATGGTCAGACATGTATCATAAAATAGGATTATGACACATTTTAGGGTAATTTAATTTTATAATAATATTTTTTACCCTTATTTACCGAATTTACCCTTTAACCATGGTAAATAAAATATTTACTGAAGTAAATATTCATAATGTCTAAAATTAAAAGCTACCTATTTAAACAATTTTGACCTCCTAATTCCTAATATGGAATTCATTTTTCTAAAATCAACACATAAAATTTATAGAAACTAATTTAAAATTAATTCTCATTGTTAAAACAAAAAAGTGTGCTTTTAAAGAATAATAACTATAAAAAGATTGACACTTGTTTATGTCCAATTTCAAAGTGAAATTACCTAGAATAACCAATATTGGATTAAATAGTAAAAAATTAATATAATTAAACTTTAAAATCAATTAAAAAGATAATCTAACTATATAAATAAATTATATTAAAAGACAACTTTAAATTATAATACAGTACTTTTTACTATTCATTAAAAATTGAACATTATTAGAAAAATACCAAATTTGCATCCAAAGTAAATTTCAATGTCCTGATTCTAAAGAAAAATATTATTTTTTCAAATATAACATATAAAAGTGAAAAAACTATATTTAAAAATAGATTGCCATTAAAATGTGGTAAATCGACTCTTTAATGAATATTTGAGTTTTTATGCTTAAAATTGGATTCTTTCGTATTTTAAGCCTCTAAAATTTATTGGATAAAAGTGAAAACATTTAAGAAATATATATAATCATATTTTAGTTTGTTTTTTTATTCTCTCCATTACACTGTCTAAGCATTAACTACCATTTAAAATAATATTATGATATTATTTTGGTTTTTGGTATAACTCCACGTTGTGTGAAATGTATGATTTCAATGAAAATCATTTTTGTGTATCGGGTACGCCATCAAAAATATAATCCACTTTAAAGTAAAATTAATTTTTAATTCAAATGTATTAATATATATAAAAATTTCTTATTCTTTTTTTATCAGGTATGTTAAATCCTTCCCCCCTTTTGGAAATTGTGTCCTCACAATTTTTTATTCACTTATCAAATATGTGGGGGTATTTATCCCTCATGGAATTTTTATATTACCATTTTTCCTCTTCAACCATATGATTTATCCACAAAACATTTACCTCATAAATTACCTTATTCCCTAAACACTTTCTCTCTACAATCAAGAATCTAGAATGGTTGTTCCTCATAAGAGATATTCTCTTCCAACTAAACTACCTATGGGATCAAAACATAAGCTAGATCTGGTATATAATTTCGCAACATTGAAACATAAAAAACATTGTGTACCTGGGATGAACATGGAGGTAAGTCCAATCTCTATGCAATTGATCCAACTTTCACTAGGATTTCATAGGGTACAATGAATGTCAGACATAAATTTCCCATCTTTCTAAAACGCATCACACTTTTCCATTGAGAAACTTTGAAAAAGACATGATCACCTACCTCAAAAAAAGATACTTCCTACGGTTATCTGCATAAATTTTCTGCCTACACTGATCTGTTCTCACGTGCTTTTGAATCAACTAAACTTTTTTTCCATATCTTCTACCAATTATGGTCGCATCAGCTTCCTTTCTCATATTCCATCCCAAAAAGTTGGAGTTCAACAACGATTTCCATATAATGCCTCAAACAGAGCCATCTGTATACTAGAATGAAAGATGTTATTATAAGAAAACTCAACAAAATAAAGATATTGGTCCCAACATCCCTGGTAATCCATTGATGAAGCATGCAGAATATCTTCCAATGTCTATATTTTTCATTATAACTACCCATCTGATTGGGGATGAAAAGATGTACTAAAATTTAGTTCAATACCCAACGACTTCTAAAGGCCTTTTCAAAAGTTAGAAGTGAACCTTGGATCACGATCATATACCATAGAGACGGGAACTCCATGCAACCTTACTATCTCTTTAGCATACAACTGATAAAGATGATATAGAGATAGAGTATCTCAAATTTGAAGTAAATGAGTAGATTTTGTCAATTGATCAAAAATAATCGATATTGCATTGTTACCTCGAGGTGTCTTTGGTAATCCCACAATGAAATCCATGAATATATTTTCCCATTTTCTCTCTTGCACTAGTAAAGACTGAAGCATACCTTTCAGTAATTACTTCTTTACATTAACCTACTAAAAAGTCAAGCACATCATATTAAATTCAACAAAATCACTTTTCGTTCCAACCCACCAGTAATACTCACGAAGATCTCGGTACATATTAGTACTTCCAGGATGAACTGAAAATGAAGAACTATAAGCTTCGCATAACAACTCATTCTTCAACTGTGAATCACAAGGCACACATAATCACTTCCCAAACCTCAAAACACAATCATTATCAATGTTAAAATTAGGCAACTTTCCCTTTTGAACCGACTCTACCTTTTTCTGTAACTCACTGTCTTCCTTCTGCACTTGCATAATTCTGTCTGATAGAGATGATTTCATTGACACCTAAAACAAAACAGAGGAATTTCCTACACCAACAACTTCTATGCCAATGTTTATCAAATCATTAATCAAAGGATCTTGTTCCAAATGTAACATGGTTAATGTAGCATTACTCTTTCGAAACAAATCATCATTCACTTTATTTTTTTTTTGTTGGATCGTAAATAATCGTGCAATCATAATCCATGATTAATTCCAACCATCTCCTCTATCTCATGTTCAATTCTTTCTGATTGAATGTACATTTCAAACTTTTGAGATCAGTATATATTTCACATTTTACTCCATACAAATTATGCCTCCAAATTTTTAAAGAAAAAACAATAGCAGCTAATTCTAAATCATGTGTAGTGTAATATTACTCATGAGGTTTCAACTGACGTAAAGCATAGTCAATTACTTGATCATTCTACATAAGGAAATAGTCAAGTCCTTTTAAAAAGTCATCATTTTAGATAACATACTCTCCATTTCTGGAAAGTAATGACTAAACAAGAGCATTCACCAATATTCTTTTCAATTCCAGAAAACAATCATCACATTCTTTGGTCAAAATAAACTTAAAAACTTTTCGAGTTAACTTATTCAGTGTTCAAGATAACCATGAAAAATTATTAACAAACCTTTGGTAATAACCTTCCAAACAAATAAAACTATTGATCTCGGTTATATTTGTGGGTCGTGGCCATTCTTCAACAAATTTTGTTTTAGAGAGATCAATAGTTATTCCATTTTTTTAAACAATGTGACCAAGGAATTAAATTTGTTGTAACCAAAACTCCAAATTTATGAATTTCCCGAATTGTTTCTTTTCGTTTTATGGTTTTCAAAACATCCCTTAAATGACTTTCATATTCCACTTTACTCATGGAATAAACCAAAATATCATCAATAAACACAACCATAAACTTATCCAAAAACTCAAAGAAAATTATATTCATAAGATCCATGAATATAGTAGGTGCATTGATTAACCCAAAAGTCATAACTAAACATTCAGAATGGCCATATCTAGTATGAAATCTGGTCTTCATAATGTCTTCTTACTTTACTTTTAACTAAGGTTACCCCGACCTAAAGTCGATCATCGAAAAATACCGAGATCCCTAGAACTGATCAAAAAAATCATCGATATGAGGCAAAGGATACTTGTTATTAAAATTGATGTTATTCAATGCTCCATAATCAATGAAAAGTCTCATTGAACCATATTTCTTTTTAACAGAAAAAACAAGATCACCCCAAGGTGATGTGCTTGGTCGAATGAATCCTTTTTCTTATAACTCTTGCAATTTCTTCTTTAACTCTAAAAGTTAAATTTGAGCCATTTGATAAGGGGGTTTTGAAATTATCTTAGCTCCAGGAACTAAGTCAATAGTAAATTCAAATTCCTGATCAGGTATAATACCATGAAACTCATAAATAAAAATATCTAGGTAACCACTTACAATTGGCACAACATTAATCTAAATAGTTCCTTTGTTTTCAACATTATGTGCAATGTAACATTCATTTCCATCTTTTAATAGTTTATTAGCTTCGTGATATATTATCAAAAGTATGGGTTCGTTCTTATACAAAAACTGAAAATCTTTCTGAAAAGAAACATCTTTATCTCTATAGTGAATCTTAGGATTACAAACAGAAATCCAATCTATACCCAAAATAACATCAACCTCTACTAGAGGAAAAACAATAAGGATTTCAGGTAGATTCTTTCCACACATAAGGACATGAAGGTTATTGTAATTTCTATTTGCCTCAAAATTTCCAACTGGTGTTTTTACCATAAGTTCTGGATTCATATATTTAGATGGAATTCCCAATCAACTAGAAAACTTCTCAGAAATAAAATAATTTGTAGTCCCTGTATAAAAGAACACATTGGCATAATCTGGATAAACAAACAGTGTACCTGATATTACTGCATTTTACGGCCCCACATCTACTGAAGTAGTTGTAAAGGATTTCACCACCCCTTTTTTCTTGTAGTCTGGCTACTTTCCATCAGTTGAGTTCTTTATTGGGAATTCATTTTCATAATGACCCATTTCATTGCACTTAAAACATCTTGAATTTGGATTTTTATTGACTTCATGATCAACATCCGTACAGTTATAACCAATATGACCAGACTTACCACACCAGAATTACTTTTTAGACTTTGATAAACATTCTCTAGGTTGATTTTTACCACACTTCTCACAAGATGGATCATTAATTTTCTTACCTTGAGGCTTATTTGATGAATTCTTTCCCTTTTCCTTCCAACTGGACCTCTTCTTTTGTTTACTATATTGGAACACCCAATCATCAGAAAACTACATTTCTACCTTCTTGGTGCATCTAACAAGTTTTTCATAGCTTTTTAATTCACAAGAGGCTAATGCTCTTCGATATCGCGGCTTCAGTCCCGAGTAAAATCGATTTATCTTACTATCAAGATCTTGGATGAAATTTTGAGCATACCTCTGTCATGTAAACTTTTCCTCATAAGGAGGCACTGATTCATTCTCCTGCCTCAATTATAAGAATTGTTTTTCCATCCTAAGACGAACCACCTTAGGAAAACATTTTCAAGAAACATACCTTTTAATTCATCCTAATAAAGATCATCAATCTCCTCATTATCCTTGATATTTTTCACCATCAACCACCACTGATCGGCTTCACCTTCAAAATGGTAAACAGAAAGACTAACCTCTTGATAATCTGAACTCCCCATAACATCAAAAATATTTTCTATTGCTTTAATACACCCTTCTTCTAGCACAGGGTCATATGATCCTCTGAATTATGGGGGATGTTGCCTTGTGAAATTCTCCAGTAATTTGGTTAATCTAGATGATCTCGTGCATGGATACCACAACAATTTATAGCTTGAGTCAATTTTTCCATCACTGAAACAAACTTATTAGTTCTGATTCCAACCATCTCAGGTTTCTTATTTCGAAGTCCATTTCCCCATGTATGCCTACCTAGAACAATTTCTCGGTTTCTTCTACAGAAAACCATTATGAACATAGAAATATCTATGTTAATTCAACATGGTAATCATTAAATTCTATATCATTTCAATATTAACATAAATTAATTGATGGATATTAATTTAACAATACCGTAACTACTAATGTTATCTAAATCAACCTTTGATACCAACTATAAGGGCTTATCATTAAAACATTACACAATCTTTAATTAAGTTAATAATTCACATTGTGGATCTTTTCAGTTTTAGAGATTTAGAGAATTATGCCATAACATAAACATAACAATTTGAATATTACATGTAGACACTTCTACTCATTATCCATTTTTTCATAAAATACAAAGCTCTTCAAGAAAAAGATTCATGTCTAGTTCCATATTTTAGATATCATGACTTTTCCTTAATCTCATCCTTAACCCTATTCCACTTTATGTCCTATGAAAAATATTTTATAAACTTGGGATGAGAAAAAAACTCACTAAGGGATACACAAAGAAGGAAAACATTTAGTTTTTTAATACAATAAGTAAACCATGAATAATTTATCATAAGTAATACTTTTCACCTTCATAAAGTAGTAAATACTCTTTGCTGAATAAAAGATCACTACATACACTTTTGTAACCAAAATATTACCATAAACCCCGTAGAAATCCCACATAACATATAAATGTAACATGGGACATAAACATACTTATATAGAATAAACATATGGCTGCCTTCTGCACATATCACAAAATAGAATAGCCATATGGCTGAATTCCATACCCAATGCATTAGAGGTTATAATTTAACCACCCGTCCTAGTTTATCATGGCACCACCTTTCATTTGGTTTATCACGTAACCACCCGTCAAATGTCCAAATACCATTAAAAAATCATAACATGTAAAATATTGAAAATATAATAATTTCACTAATAACATTCCATTTTCAATCACAAGAAATAATTTCATTATATTTAGAGAAGCAATGATTTATCAAACCATTTTAAAACCCATTTAAAACATTTAATAAAGTGATTTTGGTAACAAAGTGTCCCATACCTCTTTGAAAATTTTAAAGGAATTAACATTTTTTAACATTAATGACCATAGAAATAAATCCGTATAACCATTTTCAAAACATGGTCATTGACGCTAAATATTTATAAGAATAAATCTTTAAAACCATTAAAATAGTGTTTTCGTTAAACAGTACCTTACCACTTGAGAAAATTCATGAGTAATAATAATTATAGAATAAAATTAAAGCTTACAATATCATGACAATAAAGACATTAATTATATAATATGTAAAAGGTTAATATATACCCCATAAAAAGTGATTTGTTTTATAACATCAAATAAGACTCAATGGAATATAAATTGAGACAAATTCCCTTACAAAGATCGTATCCTTATATTAAGGATAAATAAACGACATTATTATATGTGAAAAATATTAAAACATACAATATAAGTTTATATAAGTGTAAAATAATAAGATTTTATTCACATATATTCATAGATTGACAAAATCAAGAATTAGAAGTATTACCCAAAGAATGGAAATTGGGTGAAGAAGTTCCCTTACAGAAATTCGACAGCCTAACATCATTGCTGTAAAATTTAAAAAATGAGTTGATGAGAGAGAAAAGGGTTTCTCATAACATGGACATAAAAGTTATAGCAATAAGGATATAGAATAATATCTCCCAACATAAGAAAAAATAAATTAAAATATAGGACATAAAATAAGTCTTTGACTAAAATAGTATGGTGAATGGTTCCCTTACTGATTTGGTAACTTATGAAACATACACAACATGAAAGAAGGATCATACAATAAAGATGTAAATACCCATAAATTAAAGTATATTATATAAAGAATACAGTCATGGGTAGTACATACACCACACAAAAGGAAATAGTAGCAAATATAGCATGAATCTCATGGGAATAAAAAGTGAGACGAAAACCCCTTAGTCAAGTCTGACTTGTCTTGAATGTTCCTTTTTCTTCTTGAATAATAAACGTAAATTAATTTATACTTAATTAAGATCCTTTTTTAATTTTATTATTCTTTTTATATCACTTATTACCTTTCTATAACAATTAGTTAATTAAATGAGTTTATATCATACATTTTGTTGGTGTTCGGAACTTGAGTTAAAAATGAACTTGTAATAATTATAAATTGTCCATGTGGTTGAAATTAAATTATCTATAGAATAATATGAATGATTTATATATAATATATATCATATATATCCAGTATATTTGTATTTATAATAGTCCATATAATTTGGATATATGAAAATGAAATGCCTCGTTCATGGAGACGGTAAGTCGAACGTACGCATGAACGCTACATCCATTTAATTTAAAAAATAATGAAAACCAAATGATACATAGGTATATTATTAATCTAGTATAATATCATATTTTATATATGTTACGTAATTTCGTTAACACTATCCTTTATAAGTTCCATGTATGGTATGAACGAGTCATATAACATTGAGGGGGAAATATTCCGCACTTCCTCAAATGAAATTATCATATTTACTCATTATGGAAACTATACAGGTATTCTACAAATGAAAAATAAAGAAGCATAGATAATACATAAACATAATATATATCATATATAAATATAGTTCCCTAAAAATGGACACCATGAAAGGAATTTGGAGATATTTGAACAATCAGCATTTCATGAGGAAACAGTTCATCGTCCATAGAAACAGTATGTTCATATCCAATAGATGGATGTATGTAACACACCAATATTATATAGAGGTTAACATACCATCGACTAAGGAAAATTATAATGTCAGGTTTAATTTCACAATATCTTTATTTTCCAAGGTTATTTTTACGTGAGTATCTACTAGGACCTCTTTATCATCCACCTCTATGTTTTCTTAAAAATGTATTTCAAAACATATTTACTATTCACTGGAAAATTGGTTAAATTCATTTATAACCTTATTTTACTTTATATGTTTTCAAAGAAATCTTTCCATCATTTTTCAAACAAATTAATTTATGACTTTCTCGACAAAATAAAGGTAAGATTGCCTTTTTTACCTTATACGGTGGGTGCAGCTATTTTTAACCTTTATAAAATCATCAAAACATCCCTTAAAATCTTATAATAATATTTTCAAAATAAATTTTTTCTTTTATAATTATATGAAATTTTAATTATTTAAAAATAGAAATAGATATTTCTCAAAAAAAAGTTTTGATTTCAAATATGTCATCATCCTTTGATGGATTTTAAGCTTGTTTGAAGTTGATTTATTATGATAAAAATCTTCCATATTATATTGAAGGTTTTGTGATATGTTATATGGTGGATGTTTTATTCTTATACAATTCATGGTTTATAGATAAAGTATTGACATTTCATATACTAGTTTTAATACGAATGTCTATGTTATGTTTAAACCTTTTCATATGAGGAATGAATTTTACTAAGTGATAGGTGGAGCCCATTATAGATTATTGATGCATCGGTAGGTATCAAGAGACAAACTAGTGTCTTGGAACAAGGCCTTGACAAAATATTATTTGTAGTCTTAGCACAAGGCCTTGATTATGTGGTTATGAAGTCTGGAATTATGCGTTCCATCATTATAAAAGTGGCAATTGATATTGCATGTGATTATTCGATGAGTAAAATATCCATGGGAATAAGTAAATTGAATTATTTGATTTTACCTTTTCTATATTATGTAGAATTTTATGTTTAAAAGGATTTGGTTTCATTCTAAAAAATTGCCTTAAATGTTTATGCTTATTTATGAAAGTTTCCTCTATATTGTTATCCTTTCTGAGCATCTGAGCTCACCCCTTTCTCTGTTTTATTTTTTCCAGGATGTGAATAAGTATTTTATGGTTGACATGTAGGGATAGGATAAGGATATAAGTGTGTTCAAAAGGGGACAAAATGTTTTTGGTTTTTTTATTTCATGATGTAATGTAACACTTAGGAATGTATCTTGCACTTCTAAGGCTACTAAACTGGTCGGTATTTCAGGACATGATTCTTTATATCATGCCAATGTTATATAATAACGCACTAAATCTGGGTAACTGGGGTCGGAACATTATAGTTGGTATCAGAGGAATTTTAGTTCAAACCTTGGAAACTAGATTTAGAAAAACTCTGATTAGTGAACACTACCCTAAGATAGACATTGAGGATTATTATAGAAGAACTTCTTAGAATTTTGGTACTATAGATATTTTGTGAGTTTTCCAAGAAATACATCCATGTCTGGATACGATCAGGTATAGGCGGCTCTGGGATAGATGTACCTAGGGGTAAAACCCGAAAATTGCGCTTTGAGCTAGACTTGAATAGGAATGGCTGCATGACAACGGGCCTTGTTGCACTCTTGGTTACGACACTCGAAGTGGATATTCTTAGGATAATTCCCATTTTAATTACTTACCATTATGATGGTTTTTTGAGTATATACTTCCTCAAAGAAAATATTTTTATGATTATGGATTATATCCATAAACTTTTCAATTTATGTTAACTATTTTATTAGTTTGGAATTATGTATTGTGATTCATAAACTAATCTAGTGAATGTCATTGTTTATAAATGGAGCCTGGTGGAAGGAATGGAAACTGTACCAATGCACGTAATCAATGTAGGGATTTCCCTCCTACTCAAGATAATAATAGTGGAGCTGGTGATGCCACTGGTGCTGATCATCTTATCACCATACTGGGAAAACTCACTCGGGTTATGAATAATAACCTTACCCATATATAGAAACCTTATCCACAGTATAGAAGATAAATGTTAGACCACTTCAAGAGGAAAAAACCACCAACATTCAATGGGAGTATAAATAAATTAGTAGCTAAGAAATGGATAAATTTCTTAGAGAAAATATTTCATGCTTTGGGGAGTAGTGAAAGGGAAAAAGTTTTCATGGTAGTTTAGTGCCTCACGGGAGATGCAGATCAATGGTGATCATTGATTCAAAACACAAAGGAAGATGTTGAAGTATCAAATTTGGAATAAACAGAGTTTAAAGAGATTTTCATATAAAAATAATTTCCGCATGACCATCAAGCGTATATGGAAAGGCAATTTCTGAGTCTGAGGAAAAAAGAAGATGAAAATGTCACAAAATATGAGGATAACTTTACAAGGATAGCAAGACATGCTGCAAATTATATACATAACCCAAGGAGTAATATTGATCGATTCTTTAATGGGTTAAACCATTTCTCCAGTGATCATTAGTCTCATAATCCTTCTAATCATACAAAGATATTTTCTAATGTGTTATCATGATAGAAAAAGAATTCTATAATTCATATGACTTTAAATAAAAGCAGGAGAAGAAGAGATCTGTTGAACACTCTGTAAAAGGAAATAAGGGGAAGAATTGAAAAGTTGAATATCCATACAGCAATAAATGTGGAAAGAATCACCCTAGTACATTCCTAAAGAAAATGGGAGTCTGTTACAAGTGTGGTGAAAAATTCCACCAAGCTCATGATTTAAAGGGGAAGAAAGAGGCAATTTAATTCTATAATTGTAGAGAAAAGGTGCATTATGAAAATGAATATCCTATTCACCAAGGGAACATACCTCAAAAACAGCCAAGGGAGCAAGTCCAATTTTATGTGATCACTACTGCAGAGGTTGAAGCTCCTAAAGATGTGGTGTCAGGTAATTTAATGGTTTCCTCAAGTTTAGACAATTCTTTATTTGACTTTGTATCATCGCATTGTTTCATATCTTCCCAGTTTTCTAAGAAAATTAGATATTTTCAATTTTACTTAACAAGGGTGTTCTCAGTCAAAACACCTAAGGGAAGTATCATCGCAACAATGTTTTGTGAATCAGTTCCCAGTAAGGCATATAAATGTTCTTTATCTGCTGATCTCGTCATCATATCTATGATTGAATTTGATATAATCCTCGGAATGGATTGTCTTTCATACCATGAGGTGAAAATTTATTGTAAGAAGAAGGAGGTTACAATTTTTGATGATGATAAGGAGTACCTTATCTTTAGATTAGAAACATCACCACTTAATTCTTATCTGGATCTACACCCAGAAGCTCTACTAAATTCAATTATTGGGGAGGATGATAATGAAATAATTATGGGTGAGGAAAAGAATGTTCGAATAGAGGACGTACCTATTGTGCAAGAATATGTTGATGTGTTTCTAGAAGATTTATCTAGACATCCTCTAGACTAAGAAATTGAGTTTTTCATTGATTTAATTCCTAGTTTAAGGCCCATATCGAAGACCCTTTATATAATGTCCACTGTGGAATTAGTGGAACTGAAGAAAAAAGTAGATGAATTGAGTAATAAGGGGTTTATTCTCCCTATTGTTTCTCTATGGGGAGACTCTGTCCTTTTTTTTAAGAAGAAATATGGATCTATGAGGTTGTGCATTAACTATTGGGAGATCAATGCTATAATAGTAAAGAAAAACTATCCCCTACCTCGCATTGATGATTTATTCAACCAACTTCATGGAGCTCAATATATTTCAAAGATTAACCATCAATCTGGATTCCATTAGTTGTATGTGAAGAAGGATGACATTCTGAAAGTAGCATTTCGAACCAAGTACGGGCATTATGAGTTTACAGTAATTCCTTTTGGGAAAAATAATGTACCCTTTGTTTTCATGGATCTAATGAACATAGTTTTCAAATAATATCTTGATGACTTTGTAGTGGTATTTATTATTGATATCTTGGTATACTCCAGAAGCTACGCAGATCACGAAAATCACTTGTGCATTATCCTAAATACTCTTACATGTAATAAATTATATGGGAATTTTAGCAAGTGTGAATTATGGATTCAGGAGATTTCATTTCTTGTCCATGTTGTCTCTATGGATGGAATCTATGTTGATCCTTCTAGTACAAAGGAAATCCAAGAATGGTCAGCACCAATGAGTATAATAGAGGTAAATAGTTTTATTGGTTTAGAAAGTTATTACCAACATTTTGTCTAGAATTTTTCCCAATTAGCTAACCTATTAACCAAGATCACACATAAACCGGGTTAAATTTTTATGGACAAAAGATTGTAAAGAGTGTAATGGAGAACTGAAGAGAATATTAATTAATGCTCCTATCTTGACTCCACCGTCGGGGCACGATGGGTTTGTTATTTATAGTGATGCTTCAAAGAAAGGACTTGGTTTTTTCCTTATGCAAAATGATAGAGTTATTTCCTATGCATCAAGACAGCTAAAAATTTATCATCAAAACTATCCCACTCATGATCTTGAGTTAGTAGCTGTAATCTTTTCTTTGATGATATGGAGACACTATCTATATGGTGAAAAATCTAAAATTTATACTAATCACAAGAGATTGATGTATATTTTCTCACAAAAAGACTCAACATGAGGCAAAGGAGGTGTCTTGAACTACTCATGTATTATTATTTCACTATACACTACCACCCGGGGAAGGAAAATAATGTGGCAGATGCTTTGAGCAAAAAGGATCATGGAATTTTGAACAAGGTAAGAGTTGAAAAGGATCTTATTTTTATGGATCTAGTAAATATGGATATTGGAATAACCATGGAAGTTGAAACACAAATTCTTTTTCAAATGGTTGCCAAACCATCTTACTAGAAAGGATAAAAAGTTATCAGACTAATGATGAAGAATTTCAAAAGAAACTTAAAGCGATGAACTATGGGAGATTGATCAACTTCATATATAAGGATGGAATTATGAAATTTGGGAAGAGACATGGTGTTCCCAATATACCTAATCAAAAATGGGAAAGGTTGGATGATTTTTATAGCTACAATTTCCCTATACACCTTGGAACCACTAATATTTATAGAGTTTTGAAAGAAAATTTTTGGGGGGGACAACATGAAGTGAGAGATTACTGATTTTGTGTCGAGATGTGTGGTTTGTCAACAATTGAAAGCTGGAAGGAAACAAACTGGAGGATTCATAAAACCTATTCCCATACCTAAGTGTAAATGGGATAATATTACAATGTACTTTTTCATGGGGCTACCAAAAAATCCTAAAAGGAATGATGTAATATGAGTCATTGTTGATCATCTTACCAAGTCATCACATTTTCTTATTATAAGAGAAGATTTACCGCTTGAACATATGGAATGACTGTATATTAATGAAGTTGTAAAACATCATGGAATACCCCTATCAATTGTTTATGATCGTGATCACTTTTTTACATCAATATTTTGGAAAATTATTCAGAAGGACCTGGATACTAAACTTCGTTTGAGCACTACATACCACCCTTAAACTGATGGAAAATCAGAAAGGACTATTCAAACTTTATAAGACATGTTGAGATCTTGCTCACTTGACTTTCAAGGTATGTGGGATAAATATTTACCTCTGATAGAATTGTCCTATAACAATAGCTTTAATTCAAGTATTCATGTGCCACAATATGTAGCATTATATGGAAAGAGATTTCATACACCAACTTGTTGGGATGATGTTGGTGAAAGGAAACTCGTAGGCCTAGAACATGTTCAGGAAACAATGTAAAAGGTGAAGGTTATCCAAACCCACATCAAAGCATCTCAATGTAATAAAAAGATTTATCCCGATAACCGAAGGAAGGATTTTGAATTTTAGGTAGGAAATCATGTTTCTTAAGGTATCTCCATGCAATGGTGTTATACTTTTGGGTAAGAAGGGTAAATTGAGTCCTAGGTACATCAGACCTTTAGAAATTCTAGAACAAATTATGGTTGTATCTTATCATTTGGAAATTCCTCCATGTCTCTCCAAGGATCATGATGTGTTCCACGTATCAATGTTGAGAAAATACATGCCTGACCTGACACATGTACTCACCTATGAGGAAATTGAACTGGAACTTGATCTCTCTTATTGTGAAGAGCTGGTCAAAATTATTGATACAAGAGAACAAGTACTGAGAAACTGGATGAATCATCTGGTAAAATTTCTATGGATAAACCATAAGATGAAAGAGGCAATGTGGGAACCATAGGAACTTATGATGAAGAACCACCCGAATCTTTTTTTACGGTAGTATTATCGAAATTTCGAGGACGAAATTATTTGAAGGAGGGATGGATTTAACACCCCAAGCTTCTAAAAAGGTTATCATACCATCTACTAAGGAAATGTACAATATAAGGGTTAATTTCCCAATCTCTTTATTATCCAAGTTTGTTTTTACATGAGTATCTACTGGGACCTCTTTATCATCAACTTCCATGTTTTCTTTTAAATGTATTTCAAAACATTTTTACTATTTACTAGAAAATCGATTATAGTCATTTATACCCTTATTTGAACTTATATTTTTTGAATGGAATCTATCAGTCATTTTCCGAACAAGGTACTTTATTACCATTTCTATAAAATTAAGGTAATAGTGTCTTTTTTTAACTTATATTGAGGCTGTGACTATTTTCTACTGTTATAACATCGTTGAAGATTCCATTAAAATATTATATGAATATTTTCAAAATAAATGTTTTCCTTTATAATTATATGACTTTTAAATGATTTAAAAATAGAAATATATATTTCTCTAAAAAGTGTATTTATTTCATCCATGTCAACATCCTTTGATGGATTTTAAGCTTGTTTGAAGTTGATTTATTATGATACAAATATTCCATATTGTACTGAAGGTTTTGTGATATGTTTGAATTTGGATGTGTTATTCGTATACCATTCATGGTTTATGGATAAAGTATTGACATTTTTTGAGCTAGTTTTAATATGAATGTTTATGTTATGTTTAAAAATTTTCGTATAAGGAATGCATTGAACTTAGTAAGGGATGGGTGAAGCCCGCTCTAGCTCCTCGATGCATCAGTAGATCTCATGAGACAAACTAGTGTCTTGACACAAGGCCTTGACAAAATCATATTTTTAGTCATGGAACAAGGCCTTTACTATGTGGTTATAATGTCTGGCATTATTCATTCCATCATTATGAAAGTGGCTATCGATATTGTATGTGACTATTCGACTAGTAAAATATCCATACAAATGAGTAAATGGAATTATTTGATTTTATCTTTGACATTTTATGCTGAAGTTTATGTTTAAAAGGCTTTTGTTTTAGTCTAATACATTTTCTTAAATTTTTATTCTTATTTATGAATTTTTCTGCTATATTGTTATCCTTACTGAGAATCTGAGCTCACCCCTTTCTATGTTTTATTTTTCCCAGGACGTGAAGAAGTATTTTATGGTTAACCTACAGGGATAGGCTAAATATATAAGTGTGTTCAAAAGGGGACAAAATGTTGTTGTTGTTTTTATTTCATAATGTAATTTAAAACATATGAATGTATCTATTACTTCCAAGGCTACTAAACTGATCAGTCTTTCAGGACATGATTCCTTATATCATGCCAATGTTATGTAATAATGCACCGACTCTAGGTAACTAGGGTTAGGGCGTTACAAGGTGTGTGGAAGTGTAGTTTGAATCCTTCTTATAAAAACATCCTAGTTTATTTAAGTTACTGGTGTTGTTATAAAAGAACGAAATAAATAGATTTTAGGAAGTTTGAGAAGTAAAATAAAAGAAAATAACTTAAGAGAAGATGTTACCTTTAAATCTGGTATCTCCCTTTGGTCTGAACCAAATGGTTTACTCGAAGTGCATTTTGGCTAAAGTAAGGCTTCTAATAGGAAGAGAGGGATGTAGGGAGCTTAATAGGGCCGAGTTTGGAAAATCCAAGGGGCTTGAGAGTTGTGAGTAATGGGTTAGATGTGAGAGATTTTTATAAGGGGGATGAGGGGATCCTTAAGAATGTTTGAAAATATTATTCTATTATATAATGATTTTCAATTTCTATTGGTCCAAAACTCATTAAAGTTGAATATAAGATGACTCATATTAGAAATAAAATCATATAATAAGAATTTTACTAGTTTGGGATATTTTTTTAATTTTTGTAATCTTATTTATTGAAATCATTCATTAATGAGGTAAACATTACATCATTATTGTGTCATAAATAATTTTAATTATATGATGTCTAAACATTATTAAAAAGAAGAAAATGAAGTATGAAATATTTTTATCTTTCAAAGGAATATTTATAGTTTAAGATAAAACTTAAATAACCCAATGTAATAATTTATTTACTGAAATAATTATGTTTATGTCATTTTTGACTTTACTTTAAATCAATTAATATAAAGTGTCATTATCACTTCCAAGTGGCTCCATGGGGTCCCAAAATCGACCCAAGGATGCCCATGGTCATACATGTATCATCAAATAATATTAAAAGACATTTTAGGACAATTTAATGTTCTTATAATTTTATTTTTTCCCCTTATTTACCAAATTTACCCTTTAACTATGGTAAATAAAATATTTACTAAAGTGAATATTCATAATGCCTAAAAATAAAAGTTAACTCTTTACAAAATTTAGACCTCGTGATTCCAAATATTGAATCCATTTTTCCAAATTCAAAACACGAAAATTGGTAAAAATTAATTTAAAATTAATTCCCGCTGTCAAAACAAAGTGTGTTTTTAAGGAATAATAACTATTAAAAGATTGACACTTGTTTATGTACAATTTAAAAGTGAAATTATTTAAAATGAACAATATTGTATTAAATGGTAAAAATTTATATAGTTAAACATTGAAACTAATTAAAAATATAATCTAACCATATAAATAAATTAGATTAAATGGCAGTTTTGAATTAAAATATAGTAATTTTCACTATTCATTTAAAAATGAACATTATCAGAAAAATACCAAAATTTCATCCAATGTAAATTTTTGGTGTCCCAATTATAAAGAAGAAAATTATTTTTTTCAAATAGAACATTTAAAATGAAATAACATGATTTAAAAATGGTTCGTCATCAAAAGGCAGTAAATCGACCCTTTAATCAATATTAGAGATTTTATACTTAAAATTGGATTCTTTCTTATTTTAAGACTATAAAATTTATTGGATATATGTAAAAACATTTAAAAAACATATATAATCATATTTTAGTTAGTTCTATTCATTCGCGCCATTACAATGGCTAGGCGTTAACTACCATTTGAAATAAATATTATTTTATTATTTTATTTTTCAGTAAAACTCCACGTTGTGTGCAATGTAAGACATCAAAGAAAATCATTGATGTATATCAGGTAATCCATTTAACATAGAATCCTGTTTAAAGTATAATTAATATTTAATTCAAAAATATTAATAAATATGAAAATGCCTTACTCTTTTTTACCTGGGATGTTACAAAAATAATCCAAATATCTCTTATGAATAATAAGAAAACCTAGTAAATCACACCAGTCATTCCTTATCCATAAACTAGACATTTAAGGGATTTTTTTATAAAATATGTCAATGTAAAATACTAAGACTTTTCACAAGTGACATATTCATCCATATGTGTCACATTAAGACCACTGACACTAATTCTGGCTTTCTTAGGAACTTACTATCGTGTTTCACCATTAACACTCCAATAATCATGCATCCCATATGTGAAGATTCAATCAAAAAATATATAAATATTTAATCAAGTTATATTAATATTAAATAAATTTGATAATGATACAAATGTAATGATTATAATGGTTTAGTGTTTTGGAGGCCAGATACATAATTATCTAATTTTATGAATGATCAATAACATCAACCACAATGTTCTTTCCACATAGTAAAAAATCATATTAATATCATATAGAATATCTTTATTTATATATATGAGATAAGTAAACATATTAAAGGGTGATATTAGATTCTCAATAATGGTAAACATGGGATATATTAGTCAATGATCAAAAGTGATAATAATATAAGAATACATTTATAAGAAAATGGGCTTAAAATTATGAAATCATAACCATTAATTCATAGATCATATTCAAGAATCATGATATAATGCATTAATCGTTCATAATATAAGAATAATAGGGAATTAAAAACTATCATCCCTCATATTATATCTTTCAAAAAGAACATGTCAAAGAGAGTACCCATTTAGTTCATAAACATTAAAAATTACCTAATGTATTGGAGGTATATAATAGACCTACCCATCTTATAATTATTATCCACCAATTTTTTTCCACAAGAACATGAAAAAAATCATTTTCTCATAGCATAAATTATCGAAAAGAAAATTGTATTCATTAAGATTTCATTATCTTATAATCAATAACCATCCAAGAAATAAAAATTATGGTATCACTAAATCATTTCTTAAGTGAATCCTAAGTAATACAGATGTATATTTTCATGGATCAAAGATCTATTAAATGATTACTAGAAAATTTCTTCATGAAAATACTATTTTCCTTTTTGTGGAAAAACAATTAAAATCATAAAAATTATGGAATATTAGGGAGAAAATTTTCCATTCATAGAAGCATGGAATATTAAAAATAAATATTCGAGGAAAATAATAAAAAATCTGGTGGGAAAAGTCACTCTTGTGGTACACTTCAAAATAATGATTTCATTGAAACCTTTGGTAAACAGTACCTCATTAATAAAATGAAATGAATATTCTTATTAAAAAAATTTATAGAAATTAAAATGTGGATATAAAGGCCTTTAATCAGTCATTAGATATTTTTTAAAAGAATTATTGAAAATATTCAAATGAAAATATAGACATAAAAAAATGAATTCTGGCCAAATAAAAAACAATATAGGGTTACCCTAAAAATCATTTCCCGTATTTTAGAGTAAATATTTTCCATAAATTACTATATAATAAGAAAAATGTATTATTTTTTAGATATATATAATATAATTCCATCATTATAAATTTATTCATAAACAATGTGGTTGAAAAGTGAGATTATAACCTAAAATACTTATCACTTTTGTAACATTCATATCATAACCAACATGAAATAAATAAATAAAATGAAAAAATAAATAACTCTAATATAAATATATATATATATTCATGAGATAATATATCAAATTGAAGGTATATACACCATAAGGAGAAGAAAAATGGTAGACATGGTATATGCCTCATGGAAACTAAATTGAGATTAGAAAACCCTTACCTCAAGTTTGATTTTCTTAATAAGATATATAACCTCCAATATAATAAAAATTAATTTTTAATAATTATATAATATGATCATATTTAGTCTTATAATATAATTTATGATATAACCTTAACATCTTATCACCCTTTCATTAATAATATTTCTTTATTATAATCATTCCAGGTGTTAACTACTTTGGTTTTCTCATATGTTTCATTTCAAGAGTTATTATCCTTGAACATTGATCATGGTTTAATAATATAAATTGATTTATCAGAATACAAATAAAAAATATGTTCATTATATACATATATATAACTATCGACAAAAGTAATAAGTATGAAATTGAATTACACCATTCATGGTGATGGTATTCTGTATATAAGCATTAACATTGTTCTCATTTTCTAACGATATGTTATAAATAAATATAAATAAGATTATAAAATTAAAGAATCATAATTATTTTATCAATTTCATAAATATTTATCATATCCGTCATTATATCCATCTATGTAAAAATGTGATGTAAAATGTATCATATCTCTATGTGGATGCGATAGTCCACTCACACACATGAGTGATATCTTCATTTCACATTTTATAGAAATTATATATAAATTTTTTTTATCATAATAATAATAATAAACTATCAACATATTTATGAAATTCTAGATTTTATTTAATTTTCTATAAAATATATTTAATGGAATTATAAGGTCAAATAATCTTTGAATGATTCGAGAATATATGTTGTATCTTCCTTGAGAGACCACCATTGTCTTACACCATGAGACTTATTAGGATTTCATTATGGTAAGGAAAAGAGATCAATAATTAAGGATTTGATTATATAGAGGTTATTGGTTAATTCTTGGAAGATCTAAAAGGATCATATTGTTTTAATATGGTAGGAGAAGAGTTTCCCTCTTATATCTGAGGGGAGGGACACGCATCGAATCACGTAAAGGTATATAATAACATAAGGTCACCTTCATTAAAAAGTGAAAAAAGTATAAATGGTTGAGTAAGTAAGATATCATAAATATCTTCATGCAATAATATTTAGATATTCTTAAGTAGTATTTTTACCCTAACTATTTAGTTCATTCTCTTGGTAAATCTGTTTTAAGCCAAACTATAGTGACAAATTATTATAGTTTTTTCTATTCATATTGTCCAAAATTATAGTTGTATAAATACAAAAATTGTAAAATTCTTATTATGAATATGGAATCCATTTTATCAAACTCAATTTCTATAAAAATAAACATTATTTTTAAAATAAATGCACAACATGCAATGAAAACTTCTTTTTTAGAAAAATAAATTTCCAATATTAAAAATATGTTTACATTCAATTCTTTAAAATCATAAACTATTTGATGAGTGTCAAAAAAATTATTAAATATAATTATTTGATAAATTTTATTAATATCATTAATCAATTGTGTTGTATTCTAATTTTTTAAAATAAACACAATGTTCACATAGAAACAATTTTTCAAAAAATAAATCATTTTTACTTCAAATGAGTCTACATTCATTCATAACCATTATATAACTAATTTATGATTATTAACTCTTACCTTAAAAATAAATTTCATTAATATCAAATATTAATATTGATCCATAAATATTCTTATATAAATTTTTATAACACCTAAATAACATATTTTCAAAAGTAGTAATTTCAATCAAGAAATGATTTTGTTACATTTTAATAATTATTAATTATGAATTAATCAATACATTTTATTTAAGAAAACAATATTTAATATATATTTCTTAATAGATTTAATATTATTCATACCGACAAATACAATTTATTGTTTATAAATTCAATAATATATCACAGTTCAATTAGACTCCAGGTTGCATATAAAGGAAAAATAAAATACCCAAAATTTATTTTAAAGAAATAAATATAAAATCATTGGGTGTTACATTATACCTCCCATAAAAATAATGTTTAAATTTAAATTCCATCAATTTGATATAAAAAACTAGGATGATTATTTTCTATGAAATCTTATAGCTCCTATGAAGCTACCTTAAATTTCAAATTCCACTAAAGAACATTAATAGTTTTTATATTTCCATTACATAGAACATTATCTCTATAATCCAAGATTTATACCAGTTGTAATTCAAAGTAATTAATGTGATCTATGGGTATAATCCATGAGTTAAATTCATATTATGTATTTGTTTCATAATTATTCAAAATAGGTACATCAAACATCTCATGAACATGTGAGAGGATTGGTGGATGCATCAAACGATATGTTATCATCCACACTCAGTAAGAATCTAGAATGGTAAAATATAAGTTGGTATTATATTTCCCTTATTTTAAAATCTGAAAAATAATATGTAGAGAAATATATATGTATAAATTCTCTTTATATTTTAATTCTATATCTAAATGTGATTGTTATAATAACTCTTTTTTCATCTATGATCTACCTTTATATTCAATTTAATGTATCTAGAATTCTGTCACATGTCTTAATCTAACTCAGTCCCTGATTTCTTTTTTTATATAAATTTATCCCAATATGTTTGAGTCCTTCACTTATTTTCATAGAGGGATTTATATATAGCCATCATAATTCTTGAGTTAAATAGATTTTATAAGATAATTTTAAAAGTGGAATGTGTTGATGCTCGACACCTATTATTTCTAGAGAATATGATCTTTTTATCCCCCATGGTTTATATGTTTCCCTTAGACTAACCAACTGTTTAAGGATGATATGTATTACTGAAACACAACTCTGTATCCAAATCAAACTGAACACTACTCTATAACATTAAGGATAACCTAAAATATCAATCTGATATAATAGAAATTGGTACTCTATAAAACCATATAATTTCATTAATTTATATCAAATAATGATTATCAAGAGAAAAATCCTCATTGATAGAAATGAACCATTTTTTCTTTATATGGTGATCCACTACAACACAAGTATAATTATTCCATTTATTTTTATTTGTAAGTACAACATTTATATCCATGTTGATTTTTTCATATTTTTGTATAGGTATGTATAGTATTTTTAACATCCCCTATAATTCTTCTGCACATACGAAACTTTTTCATACTAAGAACTGAGATACATACTCCTCAACATCTTTTATTATGTTATCCCACTAGAATATTTTTCTTAGGGTCTCTACATACCTTAAATATACATGATAAATAGGAAATTATGATCAAACTAATGCCTTATTAAATTATATTTTAACAAACAAAATACTCTACTCAAGAACCTCTTCATTCCAACATAATCAAGGTTTCATTAGGATCATTACTCATCATTTTTCATCTCTACATCTTCCTTATCTAACTATTTATTTATCAGATATATAAATGGTTGAAAATCCATTTTATGAATATAAATTTTTACACTTCTTTAAAAATGTTATCGTTCATATTTTATAAATTCATAATTATTGGATATTTTTTTTATGCTCATCATATAAAAGAAATAATGATCCTTTTGACTCAATACATTTTCCATGATGTCTACATTTATAGGGTGGTAATGTATTGAGATTTTATAATCATAAATCAACTCCAACCATCTTATCTATAAAATATATAACTCTTTCTAAATAAACATATTCATTAAACATTTTTTATCAATATATATTTTGCAATATTCTCTATAAAGATAATGTGATCATGTAATTAATGAAAATATTAACATTATGATGTCCATGTCATGCGTCGAGTAAGTATTCTCATAAAACATTAATTTATGAGAGGAAATGTTTATCCCCATGTTATTATATACAACAATTTTTCTCAATACCTTCATTGATGCATCATTAAAAGTAAAAAATTCTTCTCTATTGTAGAGTAAATTTAGTACATGTTTACTAACCAACCTTATCTTGCACTCCTTAAAATTATAATCACATTCATCGGTCCAAAATAATTGTACCAAATTACATGTTAACATAATGGGTGTAATATAACTTTTTTATAAATTATCTCCAATTCATTTATAATATCTATCTAATTCATGAAAACTATAGATATTAGTTATACTGGTTGGTATGGGCCAATGTCGAATAACATTCATCTTATAAGGATCTACGGATATATTATCTCTTGTGATCAAGTTTACCAATAATGGTACTTTATATAACTATATTTAACACTACTAAATTTGTAAAAAAATCTCATTCCCTAAGGTCTTAAAAAAAAATATTAAGTTATTTTTATTCTCTTCCTTAAACATGGAGTATTGTAACAACCCAACCCCTATAGACTAGAGTCGGTGCATTACTTGTTATATTGGAATGGATAGAAGGAATGAAAATCTAAAAGGAATGATCAGTTTAGTAGTCTAGAAGAAACTAGATACATATATGTAACTCAAATTACATTTGAAAAGGTTTCAAAATACAATACATAACAAAAGCTAAAAATTGCATCCATAAGAACTCAATAAATGATCTCCTCTTCATCACCAAATGAAAGTAAACAATGAAAGGGTTGAGATAAAATTGTTAGTAAGGGTTACAAATATAAAAATCATGAATTAATAACAATAGAATTGTAAACAATTTGACATAATAAATATGGCATGGTGAATAAATGAAAAACTCATGCCATTAATAAACTGAGAATGAAACTGCATATATAGATTTGTTCATAGTGAAAACCTCCTAGATAATAAAATTTTATAATGAATAAATAGAATTATTATAAATTGGATGTCATGTATCTAGACCATGATACCATAATACAATAAAAACAGTTTAGTTATGTGGGTAGAAACCCATCTGATTTTTGGAAATAAACTCGAAGGGTTTGTCACTGACTGATTTGTCTCATGAGACCTACTGATGTATCGAGGGGCTGTAGCAGGCCCCACCTACTACTACATGTCCAAATAGTTATTTATACATAGATTCAACATAAGATAAATATTATTTTACACTATACATATAGAATAGTGGATTCATATTCATCAATATTTCCAAAGTCAAAACAACTTTCAAAATAAATACAGTATGTTAAATGGTATACGGATTAAACAATAATCATATCCATAATAGGAGAATATGGAAATTAAAATTTAAAATAATTTAAATTGAAAATTGATCTAAAATAATAAGTAGGTACACCACATAGGAATGAGTAGGTGCACAATACTAAGCAAGTCACAATGAAGTGGAAATAGAGACAAAGCTCGTTACCATGTTGAAATCAATTGAGTTGTATGACCAAAAGATAATAACCACCAAATGAATCATAGAATACCATGAATATAAAGAGAATCAGGATAATATATATCAAATGTCTATACACCTAAACTACATATAAGAAATAATAGGGGAATGATGGAAATCCCACAGAATTGAATGTGAGATAAGAAAACCCCTTACAAACATTTCGGCATGGTAACTAGGGTTCTTACGAGGGCTTAATGGGAGGTAAAGGGGTATAATATTTTTTAAATATCATAAGGGAATTATGGGGGAGGTGAGAAAATATACCCCATCATTAGGTATTAAAAATAAAAGAGCACCACGTAGGGGAGGTTCTTGAACAAACGTGAGAGAGGGGACCCTTACCTTATGCTCGAAGGTGTTATTAATTGTTCTCAATGACCTAAAAAATAAAATTTATCTTCATTAATTAATGAATAAATAACCTCATAAACATTTAATTGATATTTTATAACCTTATTTGGATCATTAATGGCCTTTTTGATGGGTCTAAGAGATTCAATTTTATTGTTTTGGTAGCATTATCTTTTTTGGTTTTCATGATCCTTTTACTTGAATTCATGAAGGGAAGTTTGTTTGAAATGTGGTTAAATATCCAGAATTTTTAATATATAATATTATTGACATCAAATATATATAAATGATCTTATAATGATTCTGGTTATTTACCATGAGGATGACTCATTCGATGAGTTATTGATAAACCCCTAGATTTGGCTTACCGGTTTTCTGCATAATGAACTTGTTTTGTATTATTTTCTCTTATTATGAGGGTGTAAGAATTCCATAACATTAAAAAAGATAAAATAAATTTATTATGATTTGTTTCAACAATTTAAATGGTTTCATGACCATTCTAGAAGATAGTAATGCAAATTGAAAACCTGTCTTCCATGACTGTGATAAATTAACACATCCCATACAGTGTTTGCATTTATAGTATAAAAGGGAAGGGAAAAGGGAGATTTATAATGAAATATTACATTAGCATCATTAAATTCCAATACATGTAAGGTACTATAATTACCATGGCATTTGGATGAGGTGAGGTGAGAAGATAGCAGAAAAATAATAAAACTTGTAAAAGAATTTGAGAGAAAAGAGAAGAGATGTTCACCACATTAGTACTCCTTGAGAAACTTCTGAAGACCTTTAATTTTGGCCTTTTGGTGAGACCAGTAGGTATTGGAAATGGGTGAGAAGATTAGAGAGCTATTCGAGCTGAATTTAGGCAAGGCTTGAAGCTTGAGTGGTGTGCGGGGGATAGGTGGTGAGGGGTATTTTATATAGTGGAGGGGAGAAGAGTTTTCTTAATATTATAATCATTAATTTATTATTTCTTCTCAAGACCAGAAATAGTGAGTATTACATGACTTTGAATAGTAATAAGAGCATGTGAGTTAAATATTTGTGTACTTACATCACTCATGATGCTGGGAATAGTTAATTTAATTTATAATGTATTTATATGATAAATTAATGTATTTTACTATTCACCATAAATTCATGTATTTCAGAAAAATACCAGAACATCACCCTAATCATTTTTTTATGTGTAAAATTCTAAAATGAAGTCCATTTTTAAAAAAATAATTTTCTAAATATGATTAATTAAATATTTAATTAAAATCATTATTTAATCGAAAAATATGAAGACCTAAAATATTAATCTTCAATTTTTAGGTTTGTAAACTTATTTATATATTCATGGGTATGGATAAAATTCATAAGATTCATATTACTATTCATATAGGTAATTTAATATTCATAAGGGTTGGTTACAATTCATAAGAGTGGGTTTTTATTCACACAAAATTAAGTTAATTTTATTAGACTCTAAATATCATCCTAAATACAATCGTGTATGTCTGCTTTTCAAAATTCAACTCATAGAGTTGGAAAATTTAAATTTAATCTCTAGGTTATGACTATCTCCTATAAATAAAAATTTTTGTTCCATAGAGGCTTAGAGATTCAGGAAATATAGGCTATATAATGAATACAGAGTCTTTAAGAGAAATAGACCATGAAATGTATGGTGTGCAACATTATTCCCTCATTCAGAAATTTTTTCCTCAAAATTTTTCATTTAAAAAGACCTTCAAAACTATGTGGGTGGTACTTATTTATAACATCCTCAGGTTCCTACATTACTTACTCCATATTATGGTTTCTTCGAAGAACCTTTACTAGACAAGTTGTCTGATTTCTCAATACCTTCTCCCTTGTTTCAATAATTTTGATGGGCTCTTCACAGTATGAAAAATCAGGTTCTAGTCCTATTTCTTCATAGGTGAGTACATGCATTGGTCATGGCATGTATTTCATTAACAATGACACGTGGAACACATTGTAAACATTGGAGAGACCTGGCGGCATTGCTAAATAGTAATCTACAACTCTGATTATTTCCAGAATTTTAAATGGTCTAAAGTACCTTGGGCTTAGTTTCCATTTCTTACCAAACCTTAAGACACCCTTCCATGGATATACTTTCAGAAACACATGATCTCGCACATGGAATTATAATTCTTTTCTCTGGTTGTCTGCATAACTCTTATACCTATTTAGGGATGATTTAATATGGTCTCTAATTGTCTTTAACTTTGGAGTGGTCTCTTCAATAAGTTATGGGCCTATAAGTTTCCTCAGACCAACCTTGTCCCAACAAGTTGGAGTTCGAAATATCATTCCATATAATGCTTCATATGGGGCCATTTGAATACTAGAATGGAAACTATTTTTGTAGGAAAGTTCCACCAATGGAAATTATTGATTCCACATACCTTGGAAGTCAAGAGATCATGATCTCAGCATTTTTTCTAGAGTTTGAACATTCCTATCATACTATCCATCAGTATGGGGTTTTTAAGTAGTACTCATATGAAGCTCAGCATTCAAAGCCATCTGATGTCTTTTCCATAATTTTTATGTAAACCAGGGATCTTGGTTGGACACAATTGATAGAGGTTCACCATAATGTCTTAGAACATCATTAATATAAAGTCTTTCCAGGTGATCAAGTGGTAAATTCTATCTTATAGGAAGGAAATGTGTTGATTTTCTGATACAGTAAATGGTTACCCATATTGCATCATTCCTTCTAGGTGTCCTCATTAGTACAGTGAAAAAATCCATCATAATGTTACCTCACATCCACATAGAAATAGGTATAGGTTACATCACTCCTCTAGGATGTTGTCTCTCTACCTTCACTTGTTGAAAAACTAGACACCTTTACATGTAGTTGACAATTTCTCGCTTCATATTATACCACCAAAAATATTCTTTTAGAACCCTAAACATCATTGTACTACCTATGTGTATAGGGAAATTTAAGCTATGAGAATCATCTAATAGTTCCCTTTTTAACTCACGTACTAATGGAATACATAACCTCTTCCAAAATTTTAGAACTCCTTCTTCATACACGTAGTCTTCCAATCTCCCATCCTTGACATCAATAATTTTCTTGTGCAGATTCTCAAAATTAGATTAAGATCTTTTTATCTTCTCTAGTAAAGATGTTTTAGAAATAATTTGAAAGAGGAAATATGTTTCCCCTTTCTTAACAATTTACATATCCATATTTAGTAGATCCATGAATATAGGATCTCTCTCAGCCCTCATTTGAGTCAGAAGTCTATGATATTACTTTCTTAATGCATCTTCCATCTTATTTTCCTTTTAAAGGTGGTAGTGTATTGAACAATAATAGTCTTTGAGTAACTAGATCCATCTCATTTTCCTCATGTTATGTTTTTTTTTGTGAAAATGTATTCCAAACTCTTGTGGTCCGTATAAATCTCACATATTTCTCCATAGAGATAATGTTTCCATATTTTCATAGAAAAGATTACAGATGCTAACTCAATATCATGAGTTGGATAATTTTGATCATGAGTCTTCAATTGTCTTGATGCATAATCAATAACTTTATCATTTTTCATGAGCACAAAACCTGGTCCATTCTTTTATGCATTGATGTATATCACAAATCCCTCATTTTCTGATATAAGAGTCAAAATTGGAGCATTGACCAGCCTTCTTTTCAATTCTTTGAAGCATTCTGTACTTTATTTCTTCCACGCAAACTCAACTCCTCTATATGTGTGCTTAGTTTTTGGGTTAGCCATTCAGAGAAAATTATGAATGAAAAGCTGATAGTAACCCACTAAGCCAATAAAACTACATACAGAGATTATATTTGTTAGTGTGGCCCAATCTTGGATTTCCTCTTTCTTTGCAGGATCAACTAGGATTCCATCCTTAGATACAACATCACCTAGAAACGAAATTGATTGAATTTAGAATTCGCACTTGCTAAACATCCCATATAATTCATTTCTTCTAAGAGTTATTAGAAAAATCTGAAAGTGATCGCCATGGTCTTCAAACCTTTTTGAGTACACCAAGATATCATCAATGAAAACCACTACAAAGTTGTCATGATATTCCTCGAAAACTCTATTCATTAAATCCATTAAAGTAGAGGGTGCATTAGTTAGTCAAAAAGGAATCACTTTAAACTCGTAATGCCCATACCTGGTTTGAAAAAATGTCTTATGAATATCTTCCTTCATCACACACAGCTGGTGATATCCGGATCGAAGTTCAATCTTTGAAAATTATAGAGCTCTATGAATTCAATCAAATAAATCATCAATATGAGGAAGGGGATACTTATTCTTTATTTTAATATCATTTATTTCCCTATAATCAATACATAGCCCCATGGATACATTTTTCATCCTGACAAACAGGACAAGGGCTCCCCGTAGAGAAACACTAGTTCGAATAAATCCTTTGTCACTCAACTCTTATAGTTGTTTCTTTAGCTCCACTAACTACAGAGTGGCCATTCTAGAGGGTTCATTGATATAGGTCTTTCAATAGGGATTATGTTAATGGAAAACTCAATTTCTTGATCTAGAGAATGTTTAGGTAAATCATCTAGAAATGCATAAATGTATTCTTGGACTATATGCACATATTCAATTTGAATATTTCATTCCTCATGCTTAGATATTGGGTTCTCTTCCTCTCCAAAAGTGAATTTAATAGAGCTACTAGGGGTGGGTCTTGATAAGAATCAGATTGCGAGGTCTATTCTCAAAAGAAAAGAGATTCTACACCATTTTCAAACATTATAACTTTGTTTTTCTTACAATAAATCTTCGCATCATAGTTTTTCATCCAATTCATATTGAGAATTATATAAAATTCATTCATCAGTATAATGATAAGGTTAAAAACTAAAGCACATTTTGGTGTCAAGAGGGGGACTAATCAACATGCCTTTTTTGCAATGATATATCCCCTAGGAGTTTTCACTCACAACTCCTTTATTAGATTAAATTGGATAAGTCTAGTTTTCTTGGAAAACTAGGAATATATAAATGAATTCGATGATCCAGAATTGAATAAAGTGTTGGATAAGTTTGAGGAGACAATTAATGTACCTTCCACCACATCATTATGAACTTCAACCTTTGTGGTTGTAATCGCATAAACTCTTCCTTTCACTCTTGGAATTTTCTGAGACAAGTTTCCTTGGTGCTTAATACACTCATTTTCATAGTGTCCCATCTCTCTAATAATTGTAGCATTGAACATCCTAAAATTTTTTCTTCCCCTTGCATTCATTAGATAGATTCTCCTTTTCTCCACAATTATATCATACTCCCATTCCATTCAAGCATTTCCTGATATGAGTCTTTCCACATTTCTTGCATAATGGTAATTTCTTCATTCCTTTGTTCTTCTTTGGTGCTTCACCTTTCCCTCGGTTTTCAAAGTACTAATTTTTATCATGTTTTCCCTTGAACAAATTTGATCTAGAAAATTACTTCTTTGTTTTGATGTTACTTGATACAATTTCATCATATGATGAAAATGTTTGACAATCAAGTTCCCTTAGAAGACTTGGCTTAAGACCTTCAAAGAAATGATAAATCTAGTATACTGAGTTACATACATAATTTATAACATACCTGGATAGCCTTGTGAAGGTAGCCTTATACTCTGCAACAATGTCTTCTTCCCTTTGCTTTAAGACATGGAATTTCCTCATCATTTCGGTTTGTTTCTCATGAGGGAAATAATTTTAGAAGAATATTTACTTAAAAGTACTCTATTCCATATCTTCTATTTATTATTCCTCCATGGTATTCTGAATCAAGGACCACCATTGATCAGCATCTCCCCTGAGACAATATACTGCCAGTAATACATTATCATTTTTTTTATCTTAATGCTATGAATATATTTTTAAGGGACTTGATCCATTGCTCAACAACAACTAGATTAGTAGTACCACTAAAATATGGGGGCTTATGCTGCATGAAATGATCCAACATAGGTGTGTAATGGTTATTCGTTACAACCTGAGTAAGTTGTCTCAATATGGTCATGATCTAGTCTGCTTTAACATTGAATGTGTTGACTTACTCAATGGGGAGATCCCCACATTTCCCATGAGTATTGATTCACCTTATTATATTAGACACCATTTCTAAATAATAATAAAACTCTAGATTAGGTTATTAATATCAAATAGAAAATCACTTAACATATTTTGAAATTCTATTCATAACTAATTTCATAAACATGGATTCTCTATGGAAAAATTTGCATTAAAATCCTTCATAATGGCTTGTAAAGAAAATGGGAATTATCCTATTCATATCTCCTAGGAGTGTCATAAACAAGAGAAAAGTAAGGCATGTTGTCGTGTATCAGGATAACCTGGGTCAAACATGAAACTCCTTGTCATAGCTTTCACTCTCTGGTACATCTGTGCCAGAGCCACCTCTACCCGTTCATATCCAGACAAGGATGTATTTTTTAGAAAAAAATCATATAATTTATTCCTTACCAAAATATCCAGAAGTTCTTGTATGTTAATCCTCAAATACTACCTTAAGGATTTGTTCCCTACTATACATTTCCTACTCTAGTTTCTAAGTTTTCTACTAAACTTCCTCTAATAACAATTGTAACACCCTGACATCTCTAGACTAGAGTTGGTAAATTACTTGTTATATTGGCATGGTTATAAGGAATGAAAATAGTGAAGGAATGATAAGTTTAGTAGTCTTGAGGAAACTAGATATATATATGTAACTCAAATTACATAGGAAAAGGTTAAAAATACAATACATAACAAAAACTAAGAACTGCATCCACAATAACTCAATAAATGATCTCCTCTTCATCACCTATTGAAAGTAAACAATGAAATAGGTGAGATCAAACACTCATTAAGGGTTAAAAATAGTGGAATCATGAATCAATAATAACATAATTGTAAATAATTTGATATAATCAATATGGCATGGTTAATAAATGAAAAAATCACACCATTAATAAACTGAGAATGAAACAGCATCCATAGATTTTTTCATAGTGGAAACCTCATGGATATTAGTATATGATAATGAATAAATAAAATTATTATTAATTGGACGTCATGTATCTAGAACATGATATCATAATACTATAAAAAAAGTTTGGTTCTATGGGTACAAACCCATCTGATTTTTGGAAACAAATTCAAAGGCTTTGTTGCTAACTTATTTATCTCATGAGACCTACAGATACATCGAGGGGAAGTAGCGGGCCCCACATGATGATTCATGTTCAAATAATTTTTTATAAATAGATTCAACACAAGTTAAATATACCTTTACATTATCCATGTAGAATAGTGGATACAGATTCCTCAATATTTCCATAATCCAAAAAACATTAAAAATAAATACCATATGTAAAATGGTATATGGCTTAGACAATAATTATATCCATGATATGAGAATATGAAACTTTAAATGGAATATAATTTAAATTGAAAAGTGATATCAAATGGGAATTTGGTACACCACATAAGAAATAGTAGGTGCACAATACTAAGCAAGTCACAATGAACTGAAAATAGAGACAAAGTTTGTTACCAAGTTGTAATCAACTGATTCATATGACCAAAATTTAAGAAACACCAAATGAATAATTGAATACCATGAATATAAAGATAATAATCATAATATATATCAAATGGTAGTACACCTATACCATATATAAGAAATAATAGGCTAACAATGGAAATCCCACCGAATTGAAAGTGAGATGAGAAAACCCCACACAAACATTTTGGTATGGTAATGACTGTTCTTGTGAGGGATTAATGAGAGGTAAAGGGAAATACTGTTATTTATATATAATAAGGGAATTATGGGGGAGGTTTGAAATCATACCCCATCATTAGGTATTAAAAATAAAAGAGCACAACATAGGGTATATTCTTGAACAAAAGTGAGAGAGAGGATCTCTTACCTTATGCTCAAAGGTGTTCTTGATTGTTCTTAACGGCCTGAATAATCAAATTTAGCTTCATTAATTAATGATTAAAGAGCCTAATAAACATTTAATTGATATTTTATTACCTTATTAGGTTCATTAGTGGAATTTTTGATTGGTTTAAGAGATTCAATTTTATTTTTTTGGTAGCATTTTCTTCCTTGGTTTTCATGATCTGTTTACTTGAATTAATGAAGGGAATTTCATTTGAAATGTGGTTAAATATCCCAAATTTTTAATATATAATATTAGTGACATTAAATATATATCAATTATCTTATAATTATTCAGGTTATTTACCCTGATTATGACTCATTCGATGAGTTAATAATAAACGCCTAGATTTTGCTTAGCGGTTTTGTGCAAAATGAACTTATTGTGTATTATTATTCCCTATTATTAGTGTGTAAGGAATATAGAAAATTAAAAAAGATAAAATACATATATCATTATCTGGTTTAACTATTGAGAAGGTTTCATTTCCAGTCTTGAAGATTGTAATGAAATTTGAAACCTCGTCTTCCTTGAGTGTGATAAATTAACACATCTCGGACGGTGTTTGCATTTACAGCATAAAAGGAAGGGAAAAAGAGAGATTTATGATGAAATATTACTTTATAATTATGAAAATATAGTACCTATAATGTAATAGAATTACCATGGAATTTGGATGAGTTTAGGTGACAAGAGAGCAACAAAATAATAAAACTTGTAAAAGAATTTGAAAGAAAAGAGAAGAGAGGTTCACCTCTTGAGTACTCCTCCTTGAAAAACTCCTTAAGACATTTGATTTTGGAATTTTGGTGAGACCGGAAGGTATTGGAAGTGGGGTAGGAGGTGAGGGAGATATTTGAAAAGAATTTAGGCAAGGCCTGAATCTTTAGGGGTGTGGGAGGAAGAGGGGGAGATGGGTGGTTTATATAGTAGAGGGGAGAAGAGTTTTCTTAATATTATAATCATTAATTTATTATTTCTTCTCAAGATAGTAAATACTGAGTATTATTTGACTTATAATATTAATAAGAGAATTTAATTTCTATATTTGGTTTCTTACATCACTCATGATCCTAGGAATAGTTAATTTAATTTATAATGTATTTATACTGTAAATTAATGTATTTTACTATTCACCAAAAATCAAGTATTTCAGAAAAATACACAAAAATTACCATAACCATTTTTTGACGTGTAGAATCCAAAAATGAATTCCATTTTTCAAAAATAATTTTCTAGTAATGATTATTTAAATATTTATTTAAAATCATTTTATAATCGAAAAATATAAACACTTAAAATATTCATCTTCATTTTTAAGGTGCCTAAATTTACTTATACATTCATGGGTATGGATACCATTAATAAGAGTCATATTAAAATTCATAAGGGTATGTTACTATTGATAAGGGTGGGTTACTGTTCATAATGTTATATTACTATTCATCGAAAATTAAATTAATTTTATTAGACTATAATTATCATCCTGAACACAACCGTGTATGTCAGATTTTCAAAAATATAATCATAGAGTTGAAAATTTTAAGTTTAATGGCTAGGTTATGACTATATCCAATAAATAACCTTGTTTTGTTCCATTTAGGCTTAGTGATTCTTGAAATATAGTCTATATAATTAATACAATGTATTTAAGAGAAATATACTATAAAATGTTTAGGGTGCTACAAGTATATAATTATATCATTTAAAAAGACTACCGCAAATTTATTGAGGTAATATATAGTGAGAATATTAAATAAATCCATGAATTTTGAGGGAGTATTAGTAAGTTGCAATGGAATCATGATAATATGATATTGTCCATACCTCATAATAAAAGACATATTTGGGGCGTCTTCACTTTTTACCCCCAATTTATATTATCCAGAATGATGTTCAATATTTCTTATATATTGAGCTCCTCACAATTGATCAAAAAATCATCAATATGGGGAAGAAGATATATATATTCCAAAACATTATATTGTTATGTTCTTGACAATAATTATATATTTTCATTGATCTACCATGCTTCTTTAAAAAGGAGAAGTTTCACCCCATGGTGATGAACATCGTGGAATGAATATGTTATCATTACTCTCATTGAGTTTCTTTTTCATATCCTTCAAGTAAATCTGGTCTATTATACATGTTGTATTTGAAATATGTGTAGAACTAGGTTAAAGTTAGTATCCTTAAACCCATAGTCTGAGATTTAGTGCTCAAAACATAATCATTACATTTATATCTTGATAAAGATAAATGTTTCCCAATTTTATATATAAAAAACATACCACATCAAAAATAAATATTGGTTACTTATATAATAATGTAAATTTTTAGGTTTATAGTTTTAGTGATTTATGAAAAACTATTAAAAAACAACACCCATATCTTTTAGTGAACAATTTTCCACCTATAATCATCTTTTCTAATTTCATGTAAAGTATTCTTCATCTCCCATAAAATTTTCCACATGATACTTTCTAGACTCAAATAATTTAAATTCAATGCTCATTACCTGGGGAAATAGAAACATAATAAGGGTAAGAAGAAATGACCAGAAATGGTAAACATAAGAATTAACACCTGAATTTTTTAGTGAGAATATTATAGGAATAAGTGTATGATAACATAATTAAATTTCATGAGCATAACATATAATAATTCATTCCCATAAATATCCAGATTATCAATGATGAAAAATTGTATAATGCTTTAAAAAAGTAATGATTCAATTAAAATAATAATCATTAGTCATGTGATGTCGACATTGAATAATGAAATCATTAAATAATATTATTATTCATAGAGAAAATTGTGTTGGTGTATTAAAATAATAGATTCATAACCCATGTTACAAATAACTGGAGAACAATTTATTTCATATAATAAACACGACTAGTTTTCTCCCTCATTATTTCCTTTATAGAAAAATAATACTACCCAATATATTAGATATCTATAATGGGTCTCACCCTTCATATGGGATAAATTTAGCTTATCTGTTCATCATGGCCTATAAAGGGGATCAACCCATCTTATATGATTTATTGGGATCACCCATTAATGAGGATATATAATTGGTATAAACCCTATATATAAGTAGTATCTTGATCAACCATCATTATCTACAATTTCTATGTACAATTCTTAAAAAACATTTAGAATCATTCCCTTCTTGAAAAAATAATAATAATTGTTATTTTATTCCTTGATTAACCCATGGAAAAAAAGGGTTTGTGTCGGTATCATAATCTATCTAGAGAAATAATAATGATGGGATCATTAAATACTTTTCCCAGTGGAGTGTAGGTAACATCAGGGGTAGTTGATATTGTTGAATTGAAATACCATTAAATTTCTATCAAAAAATTTTTGAAAAAATATCCCTTTTCACTTAGAAACATTTATAAACTAAATAATCCAAAAAAAAATTGAAAATTATTTTATTTCTAAATAAACCATTTAAATTATAATGAAATATTAATGTAAAATAATGGTCATAATGGCATGAAAACTAGTTCATGATCTAAACGTAAAGAATTAATTTTTAAATACATTTTAAAGGGAGTAAAGAGTTTCCCATTTAGAAAACAATAAGTAATATAATTTTAAAACCATTCATGATAAGTTAAAATAACTTTTACAATAAATTTAAAAAATAATTAATCTTTTATAAATATATTTTTTAAACCATTTTTGAAAACATGGACGTGGAAGAAAAAGAGTCACGAACTAAATTAAGATACAAGATTGATATCACTTATAAAAAATATCCTTCATGTTTGATTAAAAAATAATGGAGGAAATAGAAACTAAAAATTTAAAAAATTCATAAATACAGCAGAATAAAATATATAGTTTTTATAAAAATAAAATCACCTGATTTTCTTTTAATGAATCCCGTACAAAAATAATCATGAAAAGAAAGATGATTATAACTGATAGAATTTACCAATTTGGTAATTTTTTAATAAAATTTCATTAAATATGTGAATATTATATGTCTCTATAAGTATCATGTATTACTAGAATTAATATTTCAAAATTCATTCATATGGAAATAAGAACATTATTAATATAAGGAAATCATGGTGTTCAATATGAAATTTGTCTCAAGAAAATGAGATTGAAACAAATTTCAACATAAAATAAATTAAAATATAAATGATTCCAGATATAAAATATATACTAGGGTTTATATACCCCATATAAAATTAATTAGGATAATAAAAAAAGTTATTATTTTATAAAGGAAAATTGAGACAAATTCCATTAGATTAAGTCCTGATAGTCCACGTATGTATTTCAAATCATGTATAATAAACTCATATAGATTATTTTCTTTCTTTATAAAATATTCGAAGCTTAATAAATATCCTCAAAACATTTATTTAATTTATTTTAATGAGATATTTAATTAATCATTATGTGATGTTCACATATGGTATTTTGACGATGTTTGGATCAACATTTTGTAAACAACATTTATGTGTTGAACATAGTAAAAGGAATAATTGATCCATAACCTCCCTAAAAATAATAATCAATTAATTATAATATTTATAGATTAATAATAATTTTAAAAAAACCATTAAATATTTTAATGAATAATGAACAATGTTACAATCATAGAGATAATCGTCTTACTTATTCATGACTAATGTATCCATTTTTAAATTATCATTATGAAAAGAAATTAATATTTATTTTATCTTTACAAACTAATAATTTCATCATAAATACCATATTTTATATTTATATTAACATAAAAATGTCATCAGTGATATTTTTTGAAGTAAAATTAATCACATCACTTTGTGGAGGTGTTTTTCTATGTGTACTAATAAACAACATTATCATTTATCAATTAATAGAATGGTTAGAATATATATTCTATATTATCATATAATAATGAAATATATTCCCTAAATATTGTATATAAATATTAATTCCATCAATATAACTGGATTGAAGAGGTGTTGATGGTAAATGAATTATATCATTTTGTTATGTGGTAGTTTGTTGTACACACGAATGATTTTTTTAGTTTCCATTTGACAGAATATGACAATGATAGAGTTTATGGAATTAAATTAATAAAATTGAGAATATATATAATATACTATTATTAATATTTCAACTATCTTTATGAAGTTTTTAGGAATGAAGAAGAATAATAAATCTAAAATTCTCAGTTAAGAGATGTACTGCTCATTAATAAAATCTCATTTCCCTTGCACCTTTAGAGCTATAATGTTGATATTTTACCAAAAATAAGGTCTATAAAACATGGGGAGGGATTTTTGAATGTGATTTGTTCTAGTATTTTCTAAGATAAATATATTTTAGAGTGTGAGAAATGAGGAAAGGATATGTACTTTTATATGAGAGAGAAGGGGAATTCATTGAACATTTTAATTTATTAAATTAATTTAAATTTATTTTCATTTTTAAATGGATCATAATTGATAATATTTAATTTAAAGTTCTATATGTATTGAAATAATTTCCTAAATATAATATTGGAAAATTTTTTGTGTTTTTTTCACCATTTCCTTTTTTTAACCTGTATTAACCGTTTTCGACAATTATTATGATAACAAAGATTTTACTCTTTAAGGGTAAATTTATTCACTCTAAAATGATAATTAGACCATAAATTGACCATTTAAGATCTTTAAAATAATATCATATTACCTAATCTAAGAATAAAGTTTTTTTAAGTTTCTAAATTATTTAAGTAAACGTTATTTAACATAAAATATCATTAATTTCATTAATTTCATTTTGATGCAATTAAATTAATATGACTTTAAAAACATAAAGAAACCGATGCAATTTGAATGAAAAAGTTCACATAAATAAAATATATTATAATTTTTTTTAAAAAAATATTGGGACATAATAAATCACTCAAATATTATTATTTCTAGAGTTTTTAATATCATTTGTTTTATTTTTCTCAATTATTGAACAAGTTATATGTGAGCATTACATATGCATTTAAGTTAATTATATAACCACTTAAAATTAAAATAAATTACCAGGATGGAAAAAAAATATTTTAGATGAATATTTATAATTTAACATATCGTTTTTTATCCATTTTCTAAAAATTAAGAGGATACAAAACAAATAGAATGAAAATTTTGACTTTCCATTATATTAAATAATATAAACAAGAAAATCATGGACAAATAAATCAAAAGGCAATATTTTTTACTTTATGATGATTTTGGACAACAAATATGTATCAAATTAAATTAAGGAATGTTTTTGGGTAATTATTTTTGTACTTATAGTTTTATTTTTAATCCCTAATTAAATCATTTTACCTTTATTGTGATAACAATATATATTACGGAAAAAAATTATAATGACTAAAAATAGAAGTGATCTAATTATCGAATTTTAACATCATGTCTCCAAATAAGGAATCTATTTTTCAATATTTAAGACATAAAAATTCAATTGTTTAATTTAAAATATAACAAAAAAAAGTTGACTGAAATAGTTTTTAAAAAAATTCAATTTTTAAAGAATAAAATGTTTTTCTAATAAATTCAAGTATATAATTAATTTAAAAAACCATAATTAGATTATCATTAATCAAAATAAAATAATGGGATTATAAAAATAACTCATAGTAGAATATGAATTTTTAAAAACATTAAAATAAAATATTTTTATTAATAAAAATTAATTTATTTTATTATTCATTTAAAAATAAAACATTCAAGATGTTCACAAAAAAATAACCCTAAGATAATATTCACATATCGATCTAAAAAACTACATTATATTTAACCAATTCAATCTTCCAAAACATCCAGAAATTAACTATAAAGTTTTCTCCAAAAAATCATTTTTTAAGAAAACGTTTTATTAGAGAACACAATGATTTTAAAAAAAATATAAGGATTATTTTTTAATAAATAATCAATATGTTTATATTTATGTGTCACATTTTATATTTATATAAAATATTTTTTTTAAATATATTCATACCGACAAATTTAATGGATAGGTTGTTGATGTTATAATTAAATAATTATATATTAGTTTTTTTAAGATTTTCATTATGTGACAATTAAGCTATCCAACATAGTTTTATTTCATAAAATCTAATAGGCTTGAATTATTCCAAATTTAATAAATTTCATACTCTCAATTTAATCTTTATATTGGAAATAAAAGGTTTTTCATTAGAAAAAATCATTTTGTGAGAACTCACATAATAAGGGTTTATAAAACATCACATTAAAAAATTTAGAAATGAAAAAAAGGTTATTTGGTGTAATATACAATGAGGTTTCCATATAGGAAAATAATAGTGGGAGTTTAAGATATATACATATAATAATATCATACTTTCCAAAAAATATTGGAGAGAGAGAGAGATCATTGGTTATAATAATTTGAATGATCGTGATAAATTCGAAGACCATAGAACCATAAACCAAAGAGGTGTGAAAAAAACATCAATTAATTAGAAGATAAATTAAAAGGATTATAGATTTTATTTTTATATCATTTTCCTAACGTTGAGGAATTTAGAATAATAACATAGATAAAGAGAGTTACTTCGTAAAAATAATTTAATCATTTAATCAATTCACACCACAATATAATCTTTTTTCCCACATTATGAGTATTCAAAATGATATTTTTATTCCTAAAGCATTAAAATAAACCTCCATCATACCAAAAACATAAAAAAGGATAACTACAAATTTCTCATGTCTTTAAACATGAACTAAAACCAAAATGGTTTTCATAAGGAAAATTATTCACAAAATAAACCTTTATTCATATAAATTAAACATTAATCAAAAAAATTAACAATAATACCCAAAGTAAAAAAAACAAATTATATTGTAAATAGGTATCTTTAAAATCAATAAATTTATTCCCAAATATAATTGAAACCCTAAAATCATGATAATTTGATCACATATTCTTCCAAGTTAAATTTAAAATTTTTCACCAAAAGACACCAACCACTCTTAAATCATTATATAAAAATAAATATTCCCAAATATTATAATCTCCAAGATATGATATTAGTTAACATAAATCACTATAAATACACATTAAAATATTATATGCCTCCAGAAAATAATTCAACCTTTATTCCTAAAAAAATACTATAATATTATTTTTTTTCTTTAATAATATAGTAATCCATACAATTATAGTTTTCTTATTCTGAAATAAAATTTACCACATAATTAATAAACCACTTTTCAATCACATGGTTTCCTATAAGATAAAACATATGTTCCCAAATTGTAATAACCCATAATTACCTAAATATCAAACATCATAGAAATCCAAAATGATAACAATACCTTTAAAATTATTTCCTCAAAATATGCAGTAATTTTCCCTTAAATTATACTTATTGTAAATGTTAAAGGTAAAATATACCTTAACATAATAAAAATTATCTCAAAATACGATTTGTTGCCTTAAAATCCCATCATGTAGATCCTAAAAAGGGGTGTCTACGACATTTATCTTATGATCAACCTTAAACATATAAAACCATGTTTTTATCTATAACTATCAATATAAACACATGTTAAAACATCCAAATATCTAATGTTGTCTAAACTATTCTTTGATAACGACTGGAATATCCTCAAATCTACACTACTGGATTTGGTTTTCAAAAAATAATCTTTAAATTTATTTATTTATACTAATAATTAGGCCCTAATTTTGGAAATAAAAAATTAAAAAAAATTAAATGAAATATTAGATCCCTTATATAAAAAAAATTCATTTTATAGTTTTAAAGAACTATGAAAAACTCTTTAATTATAACAATCATGACTTTAAGTGATCACCTTACCCACCTACACCCTTCTTTTTTATTTCAAAAAAATTATTCAATTTCTCCCATAAATTTCAAAAAAAATTAAACTTTTATTTAAAAAAATAATTTAACATCATTCCTTGCAACCTAGGTAAAATGAAACATGATAAGAGTGAGACAAAATGCTCAGTAATGGTGATCATAATCAATAACAATTGAATTCCATTAGTGAAAATATGATGAGAATATGTTTATGTTAACATATTTGTAGTGCGTGATAATAATATAAGAGAATTCAAACTTGTGAATATATGGATCATCAATCAAGAAAAATATCATAAATAATTAATGAAGTAAATAGTCACGGAAAAAAATAATCATGATCCATGTGATGTCAATCTTGATCAATTGAATCATTAAATACATGTAGGAGGCATAAAGAAAAAGGTTGTAGTGTCTTGGATCATTATCTTTATGACCCTTGTTATAAATAACTAGAGGACAAATAAATACATAGAAGAAACCAAAATAGTTAACTACATCATTCTTATATTTTATGAAGAGGAAAATTTCTCAATTTATTAGAGATCTAGAATGGGGATCATTCATCATAAAATCTATATCAGGAACACATGTTCATCATGAACTATAATTTGGATCAAATCATCTTATAAGATGTATCAGGATCACACATTCATATTGAGCTATATTGACGATTAATCATTCATATAAGTTGTATCGAGATCACATTCCATCATAAATAATGTCCATCTAGCATTCTCGAATAAAACATTTAGAATCCTTCACTTTTCAATAAAAAAATAATCATTATTATTTTATTTCTTGGTTCACCCATGAAAAAGAAAGGGGTTCCATGTCAATATCATGATTCATATGGAGAAATTATAAGAATCATATTATTATAAAATGTATCTAGTGGATTTTATGGGGTAATCATTTATTATTGTTGTTAATGAATGGGAGGTACTATTAAATGATCATTCAAAAAAATCTTGATAAAAACCCACATTAAACTTTTAAAAAATGACTTTAAGAAAATAAATATTCACAAAATATTGTAAAAATTATATTCTTCCAAAATAACCTCTGAAAATTATATATGATGATTCAAGGGAAATAATGGTAATTATGGTGGGAAATCCATTAATTTTGTAAATGTTAAGAATAAAAATTATTGTCAATCATTTTGTATAAGGAGTAAAAAGTGAACGATTTGGAGAATGTTAAGAAAAATATTTTTAAAACCCTTTAAGATAGTGAAAAAAATATATTTTAAAATAAAATTTGGAAATAATTAACATTTTAGTAATATAAATTTTTAAATCATTTTATAAAACAAGGATGTGGAAGAGAAAGGTTCTCAATATAAATTAAGATACCTGATATGTATCATATATAAAACACATCTTTGAAATTTATTAAATAAATAATGAAATGTTTGAAAATGTAGAAAATATTCCTAAATAAAGGATAATAAATGATATTTGTTTCAATAAACTAATATCATATGATTTACTTAAAAAGAAAAATGAGACATAAAAATCTTCAAAAGAATGGATATTGTAACATGAATCATTTATCATTATGGTAAAATTTAAATAAAAAATAATTGATTATAAGAAAATGATATTGATCTATAAATATCATTAATTATATTAATTAATATTTCCAAATTAATTAATGAGTTATTAAGCAAACAATACATGAAAATAATGGTTTAAAATATTGATCATGTCTCATGAAAATGATATTGATAAAAAGAAACCCCTTGGAATGTTCATATCATTGAATTGAGGGATAATCAATGGATATATTTTCTATAAAAAATATAAATATGAAAAAAATTGAAAATTAAAAAAATTATAGATCAATTCAAACCTAATCATGTCTTAATAATGTCAATGACAAAGAGTAGTTACTCAATAGAAGAAATTGAGTTAGGACACCCATTACCACCTACTAAGATTGAAGTCAAATCCAATTGGATGTTGTAATTAAATTTAAGACATAAAATAAAATGAATTATGATGGAATCTTGATATAACATGAAAATTGTTAGTATATACGCCATGTAAATGGAATTAGATGAAAAAAAATAAGTTTTATTCAATAAAGTAAAATTGGGATAGAATCCCTTACCTCAATTCAAAATATTCAATGTATGTACTTTAAATCCTATATAATAAACTGGTATAAATTATTTTATTTCTTAAGAACATTTTTATGGTTTAATAAATAATAATAAAATAATTTATTTCATTTATTTTAATGATATATTTAATCACTCATTCATTTAACTCCACATTGGTTATTTTGAGGATGTTTGGTTCATAATTTTCAAAATATCGTTTTTGTGTTGACTATGTTAAAAGGAGTCTTCAATCCATCACCTAAAGAATAATAATAATAATAATAAAAATTATAATTTTTATATACAAATAATAATTTAAAAACAAAACATTACTTATGGTTTTTAAAAATAAACTATGTTACAGTGATGAATAGGGTCGGTTATTTGTATACACAAGTAACATTTCCATTTTTCAACTATCATTATAAAAATAATGTAAGTTTTATTTAATCCTTACATAATTATCATTTAATCATAAATAAAATATAATTTTTTTTATATAAACATATACATATCATCCATGTGATGTGGTGATGTAAAATGAATCATGTAGATTCATGGAGGTGGTAGTCAAAACGTACACACAAACATTGTTATCATACTCCAATTCATTGAACGGTTATAAAATATGTAATATAGTATATTTTAATAATGATTAATATTTCATTAATAGATTATATAAACATTAATTCAATCATTTTAAACAACCATGGTAGGAGGTTATGGAAAATGAATTTCATCTGTTTTCTAGGTTGTAGTCCACCGTACACACAAACAACAGTTTATTTTCCCATTTAATGGAAGAAGATATAGATATTGGTTATTAAATTTACATAATAAAATCTATGTATATGTAATATACTGGTTTTATTATCTTATAATGTTTTAAAAATATTTTATTTTGGTAGAATAATAAATAAAACTAAATTCTTGGTTAGGTACAATACCTCTTCTTCTAAAAAACTTCTTTTCCTTACACATTAAGACTTACAAGGTAGGTGTTTTTCCTAGAAATAAGGACTATAGAACATGATTTTGGATTTTAGTACGAGATTATTTTAGTTTTTTTTAATCTAAATTATTTTTATGTGTGATAAAATAAGAGATTAGGTTCCCCATTATAAGACATGGGAGGGGAATTCATGGAATTTATTAAAGTATTAAATTAATATAAATTGATTATATTGCTAATAGGGATCAAAATTTATATGATTATTATATAATATTAGTATGTATCTAAATCCTCTCATACAATAAAAATGTTGCATTTTTAGGTAATTTTTTCACTAATATCTATTTGTGTTAACCTATGTTAACAGTTTTGGATAATTACTACGATAACAATATTATTACTATTTAGGGGTTGATATAGTTACTGTTAAAGGAAAATTAGAAAATAAATTGACCATGGTTGATATATTTAACCATATAATAATAACTAGTTTGAACATAATATATTTATAGTATATAAATTATTTTATAAAAAATTATTTGTCATAAAATTTCATTAATGGTATTTTTAGAAATATGTATTTAATTTTACATTAAAGACATCATGTAAAATATGGGAATAAAATTAAAAAATTTAAAACATGTAAAATACTTTATCATAATATATAATTCATGGTACAATTTATAACAATCAAATAATATTATGTTTTATAATTTAATATGTTTTAATTATTTTTTTCATTGCTTTCACAAGAAATGTTTTAGTGTTTGTATTTAGCATTTAAGATAATTATTTCATTATAAAAAATTATAAATAAATTACAATGATTGAAAAAATAATCTTTCAAATTAATATTTATATCTGAATGTATTCTATCTTTATCCATATTTCAAAAATATAGAAATAATAAAATAAAAAAATTATTTATTACTTTTTTTATAAAAAATAATAAAATGTTAAAAATCATGTCCAAATGGAAAAAAAATATAAATTTAAAAATATTATGATTCTAGATGAGATATAGTTATCCAATTTAATTAAGTACTATCTTAGGTGTAACATACCAGCCTGGGAGCCACATATATGGTACCCTAATAAATTCATTCACATTACCTCATGTGTGCCTCCTCAAACTCCACAAGTTACTGACTATAAGAAAGTCTCCAATGATGGTATGTTGGGGAAAGTACACCCTCATGATTATAGTAACAAAACATTATATGAGATTATAAATCAAAATTAAATATAAGTATTAAAAATAAAGGGAATCAAAATATAAAAATTATTGATAAAATAAAGAAACGAATAAACTTTCCAATGCAAAGTATACAATCATGCATTTACATGTGATGCCATAATGTACTGAAATAATACATACAAAAGAGAATAAATAAATTATATAAAAATAATGTCAAAAAACCTAAAATTATCTCTCCATGAGAATATTGATATCTAGCTAATTCATGTTTTCCTAAGATCCCATGTACAAATGAAAAAACACAAACATAATCCCTGAACATGAACCTACAACCATGAGGTCTCTCTTGGTACTTCAATACAATGGTGGCCCGAATAAGTTGTGAGATATAAAAATTAGGTAACATACAATGGTTTCCAATGATATCCATTATTTAAATTTAAAATATACTAGTGTGATTGTATAATGAATAAAGTGGTAATTAAATAAACGTATATAAGTTAGCTTGGGTTCTTCAAGGACACCCGGTTGACCATACTTGCTTCGGCCTAATCCATAATATCTCTAAACATCTGTCATTATATATATATGTGCCTATATATATATGTGTGTGTATGTATATATTATTCTCAATGTATATATATGTATATATATTGTAGAAGATAACATATATAGACCCATATATATATATATTTGAACATAATACAATCCATGGCCCAAGATGTATCTCAATCATCAAAGAATAAAATTTTCTAAATCCATAGAGAAATTTTGGGTAGTCACAAGTATCTAAATACGTAACCACATATAAATAATCCATATCAAGCCTGATATCACCAATAGACTATGAAAATTTTAATATATGTGAAATTATCATATTGATTAAAAAACATTCTTGGTAGTTTCCATTGGAACTATACCTCAAACAGCCAATAGTCCCCTATTATGATCAATAAAATCCTAGTATATTACATAAATATGGCTTGAACTTGAGATAATAACTCAGTCTCTAGATCCTAATCTCCCATATAAAACACTACTCTATTTCATTTAATTAACTTCTGCACGACACCCTCTATTTTACCCTAACCAACTAAAACAACTCGGACAACTACCTTATGGTGAAGTACCAAATCCTACTCTATATCCCTAAAAATAATCTTCTCTATGTCTACTAGATTTATGATAGAAAACTACAATTAAATTGTAGATATACTATCATACCTCATGATTTATACTCTAATGGTATTCCCTAAAATTATGGTTTGGTATCCCCCAGTTTAACATATTTATAACTTATAGATGGAGTCTTCCCTTATAAAGAACAATATGATCTTCAACCATGAATGGACCACACATCTATTATCAAATAATAATTATCATGTCAATTATTATTTATAATATAAAATCTACTTCTAGATCCAATATATGAAACTGGATACCCTGGAATAACACTCTCTACTTGGTTTCTCTAAAAAATTAGTGTCATACCCAAAACATCAGCAAAATATTTTAGGAAGGATATGTTCACTAAAACCCATTTAGGATATATCAATATATACAAAAAATGATAAAATATTCACAATTAATCAACTAATAGTTTTATTTGAAATCAAATTCAATATGTAAAATGGGAAAAAATGCACATCAATGAAATTCTCCCCATAAAAAAATTAAAAATCCCTAGAATTTTCAATCCTCAGTGTCTTAGAAAATAACTAATCAATGAAAATAGAATAAAATTCCATAATTATAGCCCCATATAATGATATTACTATACTTAAACCTGTCACTAGAATTTAATGGTCTATATATAATATACAAAGAATGTTTCACCCACTTATACAGGTGTGTCCCAAGCTGGCTAAAGAAATTTTGAAATGACTTATCCTATAACATCACAGCAAGTAGTCCACCCTCTATTGTTAATAGTGGAGGATGTTACAACTTGAAATCTCTTGTTATATATAACATGAAAGGAACATATTTTTGAGATTCAAATACCATGTAACATATAACATATAGAGTACTCCCTTTGAGCTACAAGTGAACATGATTTCTTGGTGAAATTGGATATCTAAATCAACGATATATAGGTTATGATAATGGCCTCCCCAATTTATTAAAAGTTGGTCATCATAGGGTTGATTCACTACAATTACAAATCCACAAATCCATAAAAATCTATCATAGTTCAAGATATCAAAAATATGATATCCAATAATTTAGATTACATCCCACTTATCTATATTGGAACCCTACAATATATGGGTCTCATATAAGATACCTTATTTTATTATCCATACTACACACTATTAGGGGTCATAAAATGTATATTGAATTCACATATCCATTCATCAAATTATTACAACCAAAAAAGAAGCATAATCTTTCTAAAGTAGAATTATATCATGAATTTATATATTGAAACACTCTATATGTTGTTACCGATGGTTAAAATAATTATAACCTACAACATAATGAAGTTTTTAGTTACACATAATAAAAAAATACTATGTAACTGCTATAAAAAAGTGTGATGCATCAACAAAAAACCCTTTATCCCCCACATACCAAGAGTAATACAATTACCTGTAAATTAGAAAAAAAGTTTATATATAAATTCAAATTATATTATTTGTAAATTAAGAATAATAATCCCATCAATGGTAACATGGATATTAGATATATTAGGTTTAGCTAAATTAATTTATAAGGTTCATACCATTATTTCATAGCATCCTACCTCAAACTACCATATCCCAAATACTTAGAAAAATACAAACAAGGCTCTTATACCAATTCAAAAAATAATTGTCCCTGTCGACCTAAATAACTATGAGACAAATGAAACTAGTGGTTATTCATATGTCCTTCCACTAGTCTATTGGTTATGGAAAGGAAATATGTTTTTGTTAATTACAATGGGGATACCATACAGTTCAACGGTGATAACTATAAGTAAAAATGGATGAAATCATAATAACATTCATCACAACAAACTAAATTAATGGATATTACAACTATGATCCAACCATTAAAAAATATCATACCATATTCTATATCAAAATGTACATTAGTAATATTACATGAGACAAATATAAATGAAAATGATTACTTATGGGTTTATCATATAAAATATAGACCCAAATTAAATAAAATAATTGAGATAACTAAAAAATTATACCTAAGTTATTTATTGGTTCTATATCCCAAAAACAATCATGCAAACCTTATCTCTTCATTCTACTACATGGACCTTTCCCTTACATGTTTCAGGAACAACAAGGTTTTCAAATTCACAATGTTACCTATGAGATTAGTGAGTATAACCTAATAGGATACTATCAACAATCTCCCAAAAAAATTATAATATAAAAAATTACACACTTAGTGATAAGGAAATAAAAATAATAAGTTATAAACATAACAATAAATGCCACACCCTTGAGTTCTAAATAAGTAACCACATGAGAAACCCTAACAGTATTTAACTATACTAGAATATGTCTAAACATGACATTTTAATATAATAAGGTTAGTAGGGATGTAAATTATTATACCCTTCATGGACTTATCCCTGGTGGAATCTCAGCCATAGATTATTGTGGTAATAAGAAAATTGTTTATGGATTACTTTATCTATAACAATATAAGACTATTGGAATCTTAACCCATTTTTTAAATAAAATAAATACAATTATAATGGTTTCTTATTTCAAAAATATTTTTAGGTAATATGCGTCATTATCCCTTATTGAAATAGAATATGGTCTGTATAAATTGTGGCCCTTTCTTATAACAATCTCACCCCATAGGTATTATGACCCCTAATTAATATAATATAAATACAATTGGAATGGTGGATTTTGTATATAATTATCCCATCGCATCATTTTCTCAACCCCAGTTGAAAATAATATTCAGTACATGTGAATGGTAGAGCATATCAATTACAATATCATCCCATAATAATATGTACTCCATATCAAAATATTAAAATGAAAATGGGAATTAAACAACGTGTCAACCACATCATGAAATAATATAGTCAAAATGGGAATAATGGACCATATTTATAAAAATATTATCCAATAGTAATATTATCCCATTTATAAAACAATATAAAGATAATGGGATAGTTGTAACATATCTGTAATTCTCCCATACCATTGGAATCTCTAACCAAGATCACAATAATACAAAGAAATAGAAATTGAATATGATAAAATCAATCAAATCACGAAATAATAAAATACTTAATAACCCTACATGAGAAATCATTATAAGGTGGGAATATGGTCCAACACGAATTCATTTGAATGTATGATTTCTTTTGACACTCACAACCCCTAACATACATACCCTAATAATATGGGATATTTGTAAAGTAATTTATAATTTTTGGGTTAAACATCCATAATTGGTCAAACCTTATAATACACATCAATTATAACCATTAAAAATTGATGGAAAAATTTTAGGAATCATAAACCATAACTTAGTAAAATTCCACCCATTATGTATTTATTGACAAATGGACATCCAAAATAGTATTTACCAGAATCCAATAAAGACATTTAATTTTATTTTTTTATGTAAATTTATAAAATGATGATAAATAATAAGAATATATTGAAGAGGATTGATAGACATACCACTAGAGATCATTATATATAGATGAAACATGATTTTGAAAAACAATGGAGGATATCTCCCACATATAATATAAAATTTGGGAATAGGAATATGGCCACACAACTTGGAAAATTAAATTAGGACATCCTCCATTAATATAAAGGTTCACTGATTAAAATAATTTATTTAATTTAGAAGAACTTTATAGGAGAAACAAGGTACCAGGTCCTTTATGATTCTCTATTTTTTACATGTTTTCTTTGTCCATAATAATTATTTTAAAGTTAACATGGGATTATTATATTGTTTTATTTATTGTAAACTCTATTTGTAAAAACAATTATAAGTAAACTTCTAGAATTATAGAGAACTATGATTGGAATATTTTTTATGTTTGTTGGATGATATGGGTTATAGTGAACAAATCCATCGAGCAGAAGACTAGTAGGGGAGCATGGGGTTTTTATAATACCATTAGAAACTTTGACTAGATGTTAGTATATACTAATGATATAAGAGTCCAGAAGGGTTTCATTTTTACTGGAAGGATATTTGAAAGTTCAATTAGATGATTTTTTATAACACATCTATTCATGAACATCACATTTTAGATTACCCAATAATAAAAAAATAAATATTATTTTATTTTATATGGATATTGATAAAATTTAATAGTAATACATGTTCAATAACCATAAATGTTTTTTATATTCAGATACCATATATATATTCATCATGTTTGATGATTTTTCTTCAATATCTTCTGTAAAGTCCTCTAACATTGTACAATTATGATTCATAACCTAAATAAAAAAAATCTAATAGGGGGAAATGAAACATAAAAAATTTTGTGCTTATATGATCAATGAGGTTAATAATTGGAGATATAAGTGAATGATTGTATGTGAGTATAACATATGTAAAAGGTTATAAGATCATGTTGTTAAATTTAGAAATAAATTCAAAACAATATGTAGATCATAAAAATAAATCACAGAATAATTCTTTAGAATTTCTTCTGAAATGAATCATAGGAAAATTAAACACCATGAAAAATGAAAATATAACTTTTTATTTATCACATTTCAAAAGGTATTGAGATTAAAATTGGAATAATAATAATCATAGAAATATTTTTTTAAGATTCTACCATGATATTCCTCACATGTTGGCCTTAGGCTAACCAATAGTGTACCCTCTTTGGGCTTGTGATAACCTATGATGATTTCTATTTAAGGCTTACAATAAACATATATATACCATTTGTGGTCATAAAAATTATACATTACCCAATTAATTTGAGGAATTTCATGGACCAACCTTCCAAAAAATCATAATCCAATATTCTAATATATCTTTAAAACGATTATCATTTCATCATTATGGATCATGTTTAAAAGAAAATGGGATTCATAAATGTCTCATAATCATAATCAAAAACTATCCTATGAATGACTAATTATGATATTATTGGATAATATCCCCTGTGAATCATAAGTAATAACCATGGATTCTATCATTGATGAAAATAACTTAAATATATCACTAGCACATTTGTTGAGGAAAATATCCTTTTTATTTATAAATCACTTAATAAAATCTAAAAATGTTTTTATTATTAGGAAAAATAGTTATTTGAAAATAATAATAATAACATATAAAAGAATATTAAAGAAAAATAATGGTCATGATGAATGTAAAATCATTTTTTCGTGATAAATGTTAAACAATGAGCCAATTCACAACAGTGGTAAGAAGTACCTCATTCAAAAATTAATTGATGAATTGTTATATACCTTTTTATAAAAATTAAAACATGGTTAAAAATTACTTTATGAAATCAATGTATAAGATTAAAAATATTTTCAATACCATTTTAATAAATACATTGATATAGAAGAAAACAATTCCCAACCGAGAAGAAAAAAATTTGATTTTCCATAAAAACATTACTTCATTAATTTGAGTATATAGAGATAGGATAATGAAAGGAAAATAAGAATTAAATGTTTTTAAAATAACTAGAAGAGGATTTAATATGAAATATATTTCTAATAGATGGATCATATATTTTCATCAACTAAAAATTAATCATAAACAGACCTGATAAAATTTGAGATAGTAATATAAAACCCTTACTACTTTTATAAAATTTGAATCATCACCCCCATGAAAGAAATAAATTAAAATTAAACATTAAATAAAATGAATATAAATATATTCATTATATTACATATCAAAGGTGAAATATATATTTTGAATGAATTAAATATTTAGTGAATATGAAATATGTCTCATAGACGAAAAGGTGAGTTAAGAAACCCTGGCCTCAGGTTCAACATTCTTCATAAGTTCCTTCAATTTACTCTATAAAAAATATAAATATATTGTTCTTATATAATATATTTATATTCACACTTATAATACTATATATTTTTTAATTATCATACTTAATCACTCTTTCATTAACCATATTTCATTATCATCATCATTTCATGTGTTAACTTTTTTTATGTATGTTACATTTCGATAGTTATGGTCCTTGTATCATTATCACGATTCTATATTATTCTTAGTGTTAATAATTTCATGATAATAACATTTATTAATTATTTAATTTTTTATAATCATTTATATAAATCATTTATGAAAAATTAATTACATCTCTTCATAGATATTGTAGGCTATATATATGCATGAGTGATGACTTCACTTTTTAAAGGATGAAACAATGAATGGTAAATAATAATTAAATATTCTATAATAATAATAATTTCATAAATATCGAATATATTAATTATATATGTCTATATTACATTCCATGTAAAGTATAATTGAAAAATGAATCACATTTCTTTGTGGATGATGTAGTCCACACGTACGCATGATTGATGTTACAATTTTCTAATGTATAGGAAGGTAACAATTGGGATAAGATATTATAAATAAATAAGAAAAATTAATGTTATAAATATTATATGAAAATAAAAAAATAAAACATAATAACTATCCATGAGTGATAGTAATGTAAAATTATTTATATCTATTTGGAGGAGGTAGTCTTCACATACTAATGAGCAATAGTTTCATTTCGAATTAGTTTGAAATGGGGGTGAAATGGTTGTCACATAATCATAATGAAATCATAGTATAATTATTATTTGGATTCATTATTTTTAGGGATAAAATATATTTATTGTATGTATAAGAATAAATAAACTTTTAAAGAGTTAGGAGTGGTGATAACCTCTTTTTTGAGATACCTCTATTGAATTACACCATAATAATTAATAGGATAATATTAGGGTTAGAAAAACAATCGCTAGAATTGAGGAAAAAAATGTACAAATATTTTTTTAATGATTTATCAAGGTAAATGGATCAAATTTTAGGAATACGTTTAGAGAAGGTGTTACCTTTTATATGTAAAGGGAGGGATACACATGGAATTACTTAAATGATTCAAATAATATGAGGTCACTTTAAGGTGAAAGTGTAAAATAATGTCCATTTAATCAAATTTATAATAATATAAGGATTAATTGTATTAAAAATAAGATTTATAAAAGTTAATGTGGCCTTTTTACCCATATCTATTAGTTTTACCCCACATTAAACTTTTTTAAAACTTTACCATAGTAATTGCTTTGGATTATTTTTACAATTCATTATGATAAAAATGAGAGTTTCCTCCCGAATTTTTTTTTAATTTCTAATTCAATATATGTAAATCATTTAATTAAATTCAATTCCTATTATTAGAATAAATTTATTTTAAAACAAACATAAGAAATACAATAATAAACCCATTTTTTTGAAAAATGCATTTGAAGCATAAAACGGTAATTATTTTCATTAAATTCCTATTAAAAAATATTATATTGATATTAAATTAGTTTATTGAATATATATAATATAAAGTTAATAAAAATAAATAATAAAAAAATATTTATTAAATTTATTATGTAAAAACATCATGACCCACATTAAAATATTTTTCCAAATAATAATTCTTTTTTCCTTGAAATGATTTTATAATCATTCTAAACCATTGGATAAATAATTTATGAATGATTTTTCATAATATAAAAAAACTTTTCATTAAAATAAATCTCTAAAAGTGATCAATATATATTTTTTATAAAAAATCATAACACCAAAAGAAATAAAAATAGGCCTTTTAATATTGAAATGATTTTATTCAAAATTAAGGATTAATTCATTGGAATTAATCAATGCATTTTAATTAAGAAAGATATATCGATATAAATTTCATAAATCAGTTAATCCTACTCAAATTAATCAGTTAAATATCTATGTTATAAATTCCATAATATATTATTATCCATTTATAAAGGAGGTTTTATTTAAAGAAACCTATAAAACACTTCAAACTTACTTCAATGGAATACATATAAAATATCCATGTGTCACTCTAACCTCCTTAAAGTAAATTTTCATTCAAATTTATAACATTTTGATTCACATAAAGGATTATAATTCTTATTCACTAAATCTTTGGGTTATAATGTAAAATCTTAATATCTATTGTTTTATACAAAAACATTAACCATGTGAGTAATCATGGTTTTTAAAAATTCTTATCAATAATAAATAATATCCTCTGGTTATTTATCATAATAAATATCATGATCTGGTGATAAACCCTTTGATTTCATTACATTGGATATATTAGGTATGAACCTCCTAAAAAGTGATACATCAAACACATAATGTAGTTGAGAGAGGTTCGGTGGAAGTGCCAAGCGACAATCTAAGGTCCCTTTTCAATCAAGAATATAGAATGGAACAATATACCTACAGATCAATATTAACATATATATATAAATATCATAAAATTATTCGGTATAGAAATTCATAGAAATAAATTCTCATCAAATTTAAATTCAAGATCTGGACTCTTACATTGACTCTGAGTATAATTGATGTACTACTGAATGGATCTAACAATTTATCCCATTTCCTTATATTGATCAGGTCCTACTAGATTTGGTTCTCCAAATTTATCCTAGAATGTCAATGCTCTAAAATTATTTCCTTAAATTCATTCATAATGTTTCATCTAAATAACGAAGTTGAACCTATTTTTATAAGATAATTCGATAAGTATAAAGTGTTTATCCCATAATACTTTGAAATATAGAGAATTTTATCATTTCATATTCTCCAAGGATTAGATGTTTAACTAAATATAACCATATATCTATGGATTATAGTCTACGATGAAACACAGTTTCATATTTAGATCTTCTAGAAGACTTCCCCAAAACATCGATGTAAAAATAAAATCTTAATATGATATAATAGAATATTGTGCATCATGAATCCTCAAAAATTACTTAATTTTTATTTCAAAAATATGACCAAGGGATTAATATTCATTGATTTAAATGAAATTATATATATTCATTATGTGATTGACCACATCCAAAATAGATGAAGGTTTCTAGACTAGAAGAAACAACAATTTGGCATGGCCAACATGGAAATTTGTATCAATTTATGAATAATATGAGCTTCCCATAATGAATTTTTTCATGGAAAATCGATTTATAAATTACATTACTTGATTATATAATAAAACCAAGACATGAGGATATTTAAACATAATTTATAATTAATTTAAAAGAATATATATATTTACATGAACATGAAATTTATTCTTAATTAATGATGTGAATGACTCGATCTGACTATACCATCATTTTCTTATAGGATCCAATTATAGAATACCTCTATTACTGATAACCATGTGAACCAAAATTTCTAAATTTTATTGTTGAATTATTGGGTGTTATCAAGGTCAGTCATTATCACTTTTGTTGTTTTTGGTTGATCATAGTTGAATTATATTATATGATGATAAATTATTAGCATCCGATAAATTCCCTATTGGAATTGGAGTGGGGAACACTCTAGATATCTAGAACACTTTCTAGGTATTGAGAGAAATTATCCCCATATATTTTAAAAAAGAGTGTATTTATATAAATTGAAATATTTTGATATTTAATATGGTAAGTTTATGGTCATTAATTTACACCTAGGATCCTTACAAATTTAGTAATATATTTTTCCCCTCATGAATTATAATAATACATATTTTATTTCCCATCACTTTTAATGTGAATTTGTACATAATATATAAATAAATATAATTTACATAATTTATAATTGGATGATTAATCTCACTCCTCTTATCATCCTTGGTATTTAACAGACTTTAAATAACGACTATTTATTTAACAAATAAATATCATCAAATTATTAATCAATAAATATTATAAATATTATATTCGAAAAACATTGAAAATAAATATTTATTATTATTATTAAACTAAATTATTATTTCAAATAAAATGTGATTAAATATTGGTGAATAACTAACCGCAATAATTATTAGGTCAAAGATCGATAATAATATTTATTCTACATTGTAAAATTCAACATTGAATGAAATTAATATTCTAGATACACTTAGTGTGATAAAATCTTAAACTGTCTCTTAATTTATGTTGGTGTATATACCTAAATTACAATGTTAGAATTTTTAATCATACCAAGGAACCCGTAGCTAGTGTAATTAATTTTTCAATGACATGAAACTTACAAAAATGCTTACTATGTAATATAATATCTTTACCATGATATCTCTCATCATGAAGTTTATATATTAGTGTCATCAATATATCTGATTGATGTATCATTTATTAAACTTATTGAAATTAACATTCCCATGTAAAATCATGTCTATAGACTTTTCCATGTAGTTATATTCCAATCTAAGGGACTAAAATATCAAATATTATCTATAGACATAAGAGAAAATCATTCCATGCACTGTAAATTAATGCAGTATCACTCATGATTTACTAAACATATCCCACATCAAATTGAGTGTACTTTCTCAAGGATTTCATCAATACATAAATGGACACATCTTATAGTAATCATTAATTATAATCATAAAGTATAAGGATAAATACAAAAATCCATATATAGAAACATCCAGTGAAACATAAAATTTGTATTTCATACTACAAGTTCACATTTTGATAATCTCATACTCTAGAAATTACCACAATTTCACACCATGACATAGTTCCTTGAAGTCCGATTAGTCTCCAACACTAATAGACTATATCATTTTATCCTATAAAATTATATCATCTAGATATATAACATTACTTCTTGAACAATAAAATTCCACCTCCAGGCCCTCATCATAGGGGGAAATACTATGAATTTTTACTATGAAATATATTTTAAGCACATTATCTCATTAAATTTTAATAATAGAAAAAACAATTATGTGATTGGAAAATTCATTAATAATTCGGACAATGAATACATGTATTCATATATTACATTGATTTTTTAGGAAATCTACTCAAAAATACTACCACATGCATTAAAGAAAACTCTTAATAACCTTTATCCAACAAGATCTCAAGTGATACTCATGCTTATAAAAAGATAGTCCTTCATCCGAGGGTCTACCAAATTTTACTATGTGGATACTCTTCTTACAAAAATTTTACCTCATTGAGAAACATCCGCAAATATTTGAAATTTTCAATGTATATTCTTTTTCCTTTTATGTGACTTTGGATATTTGTAAATAACCTCACTGAAATGTATGATTGGTTCATAACTACTACAAAATACATCATGATCATATAAAATGTTTCAAATGAAAAATAATTCCTTGTTTTCATTGTAAGATAAAATATACATATACTCTACTATAAAATCAAGAACTATAGGCTAACCTGAACTCCAAAATATCACTAAACCTCCATTAAGACTAAATGAATATCCTTACTATGTATTTATGTAACTATAATCTTTCTAAAATATAGATTCTATATAAACTTGGATGACATGGTCTTCATCTTGTTCATATACTAGAAACATATCCTTAGTTCACCTTATATATATAAAGTATAATATTAACAAAATTCTAATGTTGTTCATCCAGATATCTTGATGTCATCCAACCATGCTAAATATATTGGAAACAACATGCCTCATACATAACATGGGTTAAATGATATATCATATCATAGAATAGTATGATACCATACTGAATCTCTCTTTTTCATGTTGTGTATGAGGATAAATCTTCTTGAATGAATTAATATCAGGTGAAATTGGAACCCGTCCACTCTTGGATTGTTTTATGTTGAACATCTTCAATTCCATATCACTATATATAAATTACATTGTCTAAGAAGCCTCTTTTGTATATCATGTATGATCTTGATCCCAAGAATGTAAACTATTTCAACTATGTCCTTCAAGGTGATGTATTTTCTCAATCATGACAGAACACTTGTATGGTTGATATCTCATTTCCAATTAGTAATATTTCATCAACATAAGATACTATAAAAATTATTGTGATCCAATAAACTAATTTGAAATACATGAATCTCATTCAAACCTAAAGAAACCAAAAAAATAATATATTTGTTAAAACAAATAGTATATGGATTAAGTGCCTTATTTAATCCATAAATGGATCTTTGTAACTTTTCTACACTTTTATCATAACCTATTTTCAAAAAAAACTGGTTGTTTTATATAAACATCTTTTTAAAGGTTCATATTAAGGAAATAATTTTTTATATCCATCATAAAAATATCATAGTCATGTTATTATGTTATAAAAAGATGAATTATAAAGGAGTAAAACATGTATACTGGATACAATTTTTTTTCATAGTCAATTCCCCGTAAATTTTAAAACTTTTATCCATTATCCATGATTATATGTACTAACACGACCATACATATCTATCATTATCTATAATTATCATTTTTATCTAATTTGATTCACATATTAGGGTTGGTCAACAAAATCCCAAACATAGTTTTGGTACATATAATCCATCTCATAAATCATGGATTCTTTCCATTTTGTATCTTCTAAACTCTCTTATTCTTCCATTTAGGATTAATGTTCATTATTTTTTAACCAAAAATGATTCTCTTTATTTTTTGACAATAAAACCCAATAATTTTGTTTATTTAACAACTCTTGTATCCCAAAAAAGTACATGTGTTTTAGTTATAACATATTTTAATGGTCCCTCTAGAATCTATTCATATACCAACTCTTATGTTTCATAAATATTAATTTATAAGAATTTGATCTTTCTCCCACTATCCTTATTGAGTATTTGTCCCTTCTCAAGGAATGTTTGTTTTCTAGAAACTATTATACTTTTATCTGATGGATCATATATTTATTATCACATAATTTCCTTGGGGTTACCTATAAATATATACTACGTTGCCCTATGTGATATTTTATTTCATGAGAAAGACATAACAAATGCCTCACACCTAATTCGAGAGAATGTGAAAAAAATATTACAAAATCTATATTGATATAGTATTAAAATAAAAATTGTGATAACCACATGAAATATATAATAGAAAACATATAGATATGAAAATATTACTCCTAATAAGGAATCTACTGGAGTATTTCCTTTTCTACTATGGATGGGTAAGGTTCATCTTGTAGAGGCATCACATCCCACATTCAAAACACACTGCATTTTCTCCTTTTCCAGCAACTGAATCCTATTCCCCTTGGAAGGATGGCTCTTTAGATATGTGGAGAAAGAATAATTATTAAAACCCATTACATTTTTATTAATTTTTTATTCATCACATAGACCAGGGTTTTTTAAACACCTTTTCATTATAAATTTTTCTAAAAAGAGTAAGATGTTTTAAAAGAGTATTCTCACTATCGATCATATTATATTAACAATGACACTGGATAAAGTTTTAGGAATTGAGGTTACAAATATATCTATGTGAAACACATTATAGTTATTAAAACTAATTATTTCTATTAATTTGATGTACCTAATCATATTGAATAAATGAGGCCCAATGGGAACTAACTCTCCAAGTATGCTTGTGTGATTTGGAGATCCTCTATCTCTCTTATCTCTCATTCTCCTCAAAAATATAAAAATTGTGATAAATATGTATCCATATCCTCTTATTTTATTATAATATCACTATAGATAGAAGAAGGCCTGAAATTTTGGACACCCATTGTTCCAATTACATGTTTAGGGTAGAGATATACTTTTTCCTCACTAGCCTCATTTGTATGCAACATAATAAGTGGGGTTTCTAACATGTATTACTTTTATTCATGTCATAGTATGAAACATTAGAAGACATTCCATTCCTATAAATTTTAACTGGTGATAAGGTTTTACTTATCTATTATAGTTCATTATTATATTTTTAATATCATATTGTTTGAGAATTTTTCAAAATTTAGAGCAGATTATTAGTACATCCTTGATTACAAAATGATATTAATAAAATAATTTTTTTTAATCTCCCACTATCTATTTTGGATCTAAATATCCATAACCATTTTTTTATAATATCTTATTAAATGAATTTTATAGTGGAAAATAACCATATATCCCTTTTATTAACACATTCATGGGTCTGATAAGTTTATTGAAGGGATTTTGGTAGGAATTACATTCCTACTATATTAACAAATATATCGTTTATATATTTAGATGAATATACAATCCTAAAATATTTAATGAATATTTCCTCACCCAGTTTATCTTAGTAACCCCAGTTACTATATTGTAAATCAATCGTTTGTGTTAACCAAGTTTTTTAAAACCCATGAATCATGCAAAATGTACCTCGATAAATGAAACCACCCAAATATGGGCACATCAAGAATATTAAACAGTGTGTTTGACTCTAAATTAAGTAATAGTAGACTCTTCTTAAATAATATATTAGTTTATGTATTTTTATATTTATGTGGAGAAGAACAATTTTATTTTATCACAATATGTCTAAATATTATGTAAATTATACCTACTTTATTTACAATATTTGATAAAATATATGAATAATCATTTTTTATGTTATTCCATCATGTATTCATGTTAATTCATATGTTATGTGATTGTGTAACAAACAAAATCATATATTTATCTATGGAACTAATAAAAATAAAATATAATTTTCATGTTCTTTTTATTCTCTAAATTCTAGTTTATCTAGAATATGATAAGGAAACCCATGGCCCTAGGGGAAAACATTATGAACTACAACATAGTTTTTATTGTAGTATTCCACCTCAAATCACATGTGTCGTCGTAATTGGTTACACCACACATCTTAGAATTGTATCACCTCCCCTAACACGGTAGATTTATACTTATATAAGTTTTTAATCATATTAAATGGACAAGATCCAAATGATTGGATAAGAGGGTTTATATAAAACAAAATGATTTCACATGAGCCCTTACATAATATGTATGAGGGGATGAAACATAAGCCAACATTTTAATTTATTAAATTAAATGAAAAAAATCACATGCTTTATTCTATTATGATCTCATCGGGACATGCAGAATATGAAATTAATTATATACATACAATCTAGTTGTAAATTACTTAGATTCATTCCTTTATTAAGATAAAACACCACGAGTTAATCCAATATATCCTATTTATCTTAATTAAATCCAAGAATCATGGAATAATAATTATCAATTATTTTCAACAAAATAAAGTTGTTTTTTTAATATTAACAATCTACACAAGTTTACTTGGAGGAAATAACATGTACATATCCAAACTACATCAAATAATCATTGTTTTTATGCATTTTATTAGAATCCAAAACATAATTCATGATATGTAATTACATGGTGTGTACTTTAAAATATATGGAAAATATAATAGGTGTGAATTTTACTTCATTGGATACACTTTATTTTCATGGATACCACTTTATGTAAATACCATACAAAACATATTTTCATATAATTTTTAATTGAAATTAATTCAATTTATAATTATTAATCTTATTATATGGTGTGTACTGCCAAATAAATGACACATCGAACAAATATTAATAGGTTTAATTATTTAATTAATTATTCTCTCCTTATAATTTTTTTAATAATTTATGTAAGATGATATATGTTATGTAATAATTTAAATGTCTTGTAGTCGCTTCTTCCAGTGTTCGTGACATATTCCCAGGGAATGGGTGTGTTGTCTTCATGTGTTTGAGGTACTCAACATTTGACCTTTGTACATGGAATGTGGCCTAATAGTTTTAAGGTTTTTCCTTACCCATGTTGTGTATAAGATTCATGACAAACTTCAACCACCATTTTCTCCATCATGAAGAAAACAATATGAAATAACGTGTATGCAGGTTACATGACAGGTGGTTCTTCAAAATGTATTCTAGCCTGATCTGAATATTGGTGTTAATTTTCTTTTATTTGGTCAATGTTTTAATTTTATCATACTGATCTGATATCATAAAATACACATAAAATATTCAAAGGTGAAAAATGTGTTATTGGGGGTACACACTATGTACTCTTGTATTATCTTTCTAAAACCTTAGTATCCAAGGATTGTGTTTTTGACTATATATTAATATTAGTTTAAATTTTTTGTTTGGTATATGGGTTAAAATTAATAAAGGGAGGATAAATTTTTGTTTTATTTCAAGAATTAATGGATCTAGAGTAAAATATAATACCGACAAATAAAATCAAATCAAAGATTAATAAGTAATTAAAAATTAACTATTGTGACAACTTATACAACATGAAGATTTTGAAAAAAGATAAAGAGACTATTTGGAATGTATAACTCAAGACGTAGTCATAATTTATGTAAAATCCATGTAATACGTAGTGAATTATTGCATGACCAAAATAAGTCATAGATCGCATGACTTGATTTCATAATAGAACTAGAAGATAAGGATTAGCACATGTGATTTTTATTTAATTTATAAACAAATCTAGAAAAATACTAAATATACAATTACTTCTTCATTTTTGTCCATGTTTATTTGATATAATCATATCATCATCATGTTAAAGGAACGGGGTACATAATATATCGAGAAGTGATCCACGCCTACACAAAAGTATCTGAACATTGACGATTTATCATTGCGGACCAGCATAGTTGGTCCCAGTCACAATCATCATTTTTGGTTGATCACAATAAGTTTTTCATTGAGGTTGAATAATTTGAGGTGTCATCTTAATATATGGTTTAGGATTATAAATTTGAAAATATACAGTTTTATTTTTTACATTTACCCCCATTTAAAATATTAAAAATGAAAATTTTATTATTATTCACTTTATATAAGAATCACCTAAGATTATATAAATAAATATCATTTAGATTATTTATAAATGGGTAATTATACTATGCTTGTAGATCCTTTTCATCATTTACCAAACATTAAATTAGGAATATTTATTTAAAAAATAATATTCATGTGATTATTCATTGAAAACTATAATAGATATTATATTCTCCTAACCATAAAATTAAATATTTATTTTTTTAATTATTATTGTTATTTACCTCAATTATTATTTAGAATAACATGTTATAAAATATTGTTGATATACCAATAATAAATAATTATTAGACCATAAAGTATAAATAATATGTATTTTGTCACATTATAGTCATCATTGAATTTAGTTGAGATTCTAGATAAAATTAATGTGTGAATATCTAGTCCTCTATCTTCATGTAAAGTGGCAGAGATTCCTAACATCCAATGTTAACATCATGAAAGATAAAAAGGATATCATTGTGAAATAATTTAATTTTATAATGATATAGATCCTCCAATTAATTCTTAATGTGTTATATAATCCCTCTACCGTACTAAAAATCATCAAGAATATTTCATACTAGTTTCATAATCCAATGTGATTTTTGTTTCTATAGTTGAATATCAGAAAATGAACATGCCCTATAACACCATGATAAGGTATTAATAAATGAAATTCCATTATCATCAAAGGGCCTAAGATATCAAACTTTATTAATAGATAGAGGATATAAATCCTTTATAGAATTATCCATTAACGCAATATCACAAGTGAAAAAACAAATGTATTCTAGTCCACTACAAGCCTATGTCTTCACAATTTCCATAAATAGGTCAAATTATGTGACTTATTTTATTCTTTAATGATAACCTTAGTGTTTAAGGATCGACACATGTGTCCACATATTGTAACATCCAATGAAACAAAAAATGTGGATTTATTATATGTGGGTGTCATTCACATAATATATTGTGCTAAAAACTACTAAGGGATTGTACCATTAGAAGGTGACTCAAATTCCTACAAGTCTCCACCATTGATAGAATATATTGTTTTTGTACCATATAATGACATCATCTGACTATAGAACATTTATTCAATAATTTAATCATGATCCCTCTAGGTTATAATAACAATGAGGAGCTCCTATGACCTTTTAGTGTGGCATGTATTCTTATGACATTATCGCATACTATTTCATTCTAGAAATTAACTATGATTTGATATTAAAATAAATTAATAATTAATACAATGGATACATGTGATCATAAAGTACCAAGAATTTTATTTTATGGAAATAACTCCAATGATTTCATAATTCCATTTTTATTTATTAGGGATTCCTATGATGAAATCAAAATTGATGTTTTACCATTTACATATTGGTTTGGAAAATGGTTGTAACGTCCACTTAGACATTTTTCTCTCAACCTTACCTTGTTAGAATACTAACAACTGAGACAAGTACACCATAATATATTTCATTTTGTAGTTCCAATGAAAATGTTTCTTAAGACATCTATACGTCATTGTACACCCATTATAAATAGAGAATAATTAGATATTAGATTCATCCAATAGCTCTATAAGATTTTTTATATCAGGGAAACATACCTTGTTCTTAGACATTGTCATTCCAACAAAATCCATTTTGAAATTATGAAAATTTCACAACTTATTTTATTGCTCAGTATCTTACTTATGTGCCTCTTTGTTATTCACATTAATATATGGTTAAACACTCATTATCTAAAGATAATAAGTCTTCCCTTCTATTAAATAGTCATGTTCAATCCTTTAAAAAATTTAAATAATGGGGCTTTTTCCCCCATTATATATAATATAGATTAATCCTTTTAACTCATAGAATCATTACCTTGTTTACTTTCCCATTTTTTATGTGTTAAGAAGTAGAAATATTTAATTAACTCCAACCATATTATCTAGAGAATATTCATCTCTTTATAGGTAAATATATAATTTAAACCTTTAGAATCAGAATATATGTCACACATTTCTCATCAATGATATTTCCTATATATATTCATTAAATTTCTATAGTTAATGAAATCATGTAATGAGTCAAGTAATTTCTCTCACGGCACTTTGATTATTGAGAGGCATAAGTTACCACCATTTTATTTTTATTAAGATAATAACATAGAACCTTCTTAGATTCATTATACTAAATCAAAACCCAAGTTTATTGACTGACAAAAATTGAATTTTTAATTTTTCAAACACATTAAGTAAAAGTTAGAACCCATGAAGTACAAATTACAATGAATTAAATACTGTACAAAATAGTTGAACTATTAAAGACAAATTTAATACTATTAGAAACATTATCCCTAAATAATATCTAATAGAGATAGTTTAATGCTATAGCTGGATCATCTGTTATGAGATCTTTGAACTAATAAGCCATCTCATCCCATGATTAAATATACACCTAAATATTTAACATCCTTATATTGAATCCCCTTTTCAATATATAGTCCGGATTTTTTATCCCTGTCATTTTCTCCTTGTCTGTTTACACAAGTAATCATCTCTTGGTTATATTATCATCATCCACTTGCATGGAATTAATCATGGGAAATTAATCTAGCATTTCTTTCTTGGGGGAGATGATAATATCTCAAGTATTGATAATATATGGAATCAATTTTCCAACCTCTCCCTGTGGGTTAGTAAGTTCACCCTTAGGGTGAACAACCCGATCAGTGGTTTTATAATTGTAGGAGATATCCAACACCACTTAGACATCATGTAACCTTCTTTTCTTCTCCCATCACATCACCCTTCTTACATTTATCTTTGGATACATAATTGTTGTTCATTTGATATCCACACTGACTCTTCACACTCACTATCTAGTCCCATTCCTTATCATTGGTTTTGGATTCCATCTCATTAGACATCATGTTATTAGTAGACCTTGTCTCCATTATCTTGGGTAGGTAGGAATTTTCTTTATTTCCTTTGTATTTTAGTTTTTTAATTATAGTATAGTTGCATTAATCAATGGTTCTTTTCCATCCCTTATTCATCCTCAGATTGTGAATCCCTCTTCCATAACTTCCCTCCACACTGTAATCTAAAAAATAGATACAGATCTTATAATTTTCATCATTCCTAGAGGAACCATTATCTTAAAAAGATCTCTCCACCTAGACTAGTTCTGGTAGTACAAGGAGTGATCCTTCCAAATCCAATATTTCAAAATAGTTTCCCAGCTTTATATTTTTCAGGAGCTTCATCAAAACTCACCCATTAGTTGTAATCTCTACACCTCTTGTGACATGAAATTATAGAGTCATATAATACATTTAAACTCTATAAGTTATCTTTAGGGTAACCACATATTGGGGATAATCCAATCTAGGACACATTTTCCCAATACCATGAAACACGTCCTTATTTTTATCCCCAATTATAGTTCTCATATCATACACATAGGAATCCACCTTGGATGAAATGTATTGACCTGAGGCACACATTTCCTCAGAACCCCCTGAATTAGACTCAGGATTCACTTTTGGGATATTCAAATCACATTTCAACCTATTATACCCATACATGACTTTAGGATCATTCATTCTTAGACAATCCTTCTTCTGGAATGGAACAAGTTATGCTACATCACCCAAACATTGTTGTTTAGTGTCCTTTATTATTGAATATGATTATGGTTCCAGGAATTCATCATCGTGAAGCTCCATCATACCTATTCAAAACACAAAATCCTCATCACGACCACTTGTACCTAACCTCTCCTCAACTATCTTCTATAGTTGATTTGATAACTCATTCCGATATAAAACCAACCAGTGGCCAAGATTCTTTCATGAATATAAATAATCAACCCACTTCTCAAAACAAACAAGTTTCTTGTATCTAAATTATTCTCTAACTATTATCCACACAAACTCTACTAAAAAACATGAGACATAGACTTCAATGAAGATCTTTAGAGAAATTGGGTAAAGAGAAATATTATTTCTACTATCATATCATAAATAATGACCCACTAGATTACCACGCATATGAATGATTGAATGATTCTGAAAATTATGGGGATGTTTAGGAAAACTAACACAAATAGTCACTATAAGTGAGTCATGGTTCATATAAAAGTCATAGGAACACCATAATAGAAGGAATCAAAAACTATTGCAGACATGAGGATCATTGGACCAAGGAAATATAATATCCTTCTTCAAAGAAAAAAAATCATGATATTATTATTGTCAAGGAGACCAATTGTAGAGTGTTCTTATGAACCCCAAGATTAAAATAATAACATGTTAAAAAAGTCACCGCCATAAAATGGTTTTTAAATCGAGAAAAAAAACATTAGACTTAGATGACCTAAGACATTAGTGAATTTTGATGCTGAGATATGAAGCTATGGGAAACCATCAAAAAATCAAGAACTTTTGGGAAAAGGGATATTTTAGATAAGGGAAAAAAGAAAACTAGGGTCGAAAAAGGAGGAGAAAGAATGGGGTTGAAACCCCATGGAGGATGACGAATTTCAATCCCACACCCACTGGGTAGGGACTAGCGCAACAAACATCACCTCTAGAGCATGGAGTGGGAGGAATTTTGAATTGGGAGCATTATAGTAACCCATGCTGACTGCATTATAGTTTTAGTATAGATTAACAAACCAACATTTACATTAGATACATGAAATTCTACTCACACTACCTAATCTAAATGAACTGGAATCCATTTTATATTAATTTAGTGAGTGAAATAGATATACATGTGAAATTAATCAAAATATATGGTAAATATCCATCTAATTTAGGAAAACAAGAGATCTCATACATAGTGGTTGGTCATGGAAAATGTTAAATAATTTCCATCATTAAAGAGTTTGTTAACATATGATGGAAAGTGACCTTGTGCCCCTATAATAATACATTATATTTAAAAAAATCACACTTAAATAGTTTTTTAATATTTTCTCATTCCTCATGGTCTTTAATATATTTCTTAATTTATATTCATGTTCTTTCATCCTTATAGATTATATGAGAATATATTGTAACACCCAAAGATTTTATGAAAAATATTCTTTTAATTTAATTAATGTCTTGTGTTGAATGCTACACCAAGATTACCTTGCACCATACGCAACACCATATTAGCTTGCAGTATACGCAACACTATTCTTGGACCGTGTTACACACAATTTTGATAATAGTTATTCTACGCAACATTGAGTATATATATATATATTCAATGTATAAATGAAATATGTTTGGATTCTGTTATACAAAACAACGAAGGATTCTTGCACAACACGCAACCCTGACTTGGCTTGCATTACACGCAATCGCGACCTTCCTCGATAGCGTGTGTTGTACGCAATACCGGGTTTTACTAAACAACGATATATTATTATAATATTATTATGAACTAGCTGTTATGAACAGTATTAAATATTTTTTGAATTTTATGACATTATTATTCATCTTACTCATTTTCTAGAACATGGTATAAGAACAAAATATATTTTTTAGGTAAAATAAGTATTTTTCAAAAAATGCAGTTTTGCCGCCTTTTCATGGTGCACCCACATTAAATCTAGTTTTTGACATGTTTATAAGATCAATTTTACAAAGTAAAATTATTATTTTGAATCAGGATATAAAAATTTACTTTGGATAAATTTTTCATATTATTCTGGTAACTTTCATATTTTGATGAATAGTAAAAACACGCTATATTTTAATTAAAAAAAACTTTTTTCATCGCAATAATTTATATGGTTAAATTATAATATTGAATGGTTTTAAAGTATAAATAAAATATATTTATACCATTTAATATAATGTATGTCATTATCCTTGATACTACATTGAATTCATATGTTAAATAAATTCAATCTTTTGCAACGTTTTAAAAAAAACCTATTTTCTTTCAACAACGGGATTAATTTTAATTTAATTTCTACAACTTTTGTGTATTGAATTTGGAAAAATGGATTCCAAATTTGAAATCAGTGGGTCCAAATTATGTTAATAAGCTACTTTTTATTTTTGGTCATCGTGAATAGTAACTACGGTAAATTTTATTTACCATAGTTAAAGGTAAATCAGGTAATTAAGGGTAAATATAAGATTATAAAATTACCCTAAAACCTGAAAAAATCCTATTGGATGACTTAAAGTCGACCCATATCACCTAAGGGTCATATTAGAATCATTTAATGGATTTTTTTCCATAAAAATAACTTAATTATTATTAAAACCAAGGAAAGTGACAACATGTCACTCTCTTAAATCCTATAAGTATATTAATTTTAATTTAGTGATAAACTTAATGAAACTTCGAACATGAATAGTCTCCAGAAATCTAATGAAATTATCTAGATCATATGAATTTATTTATAATTTTTAGGGATTAAATAATTATCATTAATTATGACACAATAATGATGCAGAAATTGTTTATCTAGTGAAAAATCAATAATATAGTTTTTATTAAACTAATAGTGACCCTAAAATTCACAAAACCCTGAACAAAACTAATTGGTAATGTAAATGTAAACCATAATCATCCAATGGTATAATATTTGACCATTTTGAGCCTTATAAAAGTGATTATGATACTTATATTATTTTATTTTAAATGATGCCAAAGTTGTCACCTTCATAATTTAATAAATATAACAATTTAAATATTGTGATTTTAAGATGATAAATTCTAGTACAAGTATTATTGTAAAAGGTAATAGATTTATCTTCATCATAGGATTTTATTTTTAATTTTTATGCCACAAATATGTATATTAAATAATTATAAAAAAATGTTGTAGTATTTATTTTATTAAGAGATAAATCAAATAAATAGTTTTAAAAATAATAAAATAAATATTTTATGAACTATTTAATGTTCTACACTAATTTTATAGATACATATGAAATTTTATGAATCTATTAAAGCTTTTAGTTCGAACATATATTCTGTATTTATTTTATTTAAATTCAAATAAATCAATAGTATCAAAATTGACAGCTGTTATTTTATAAAAATAACATATTATAAAATCGTTTAAAAATCACAAAAATATTTACAAATTATAAATTTAAATTTATATGGTCTAAAATGTAATTAAGTGACCAATTATAGACAGTTCACAAAAAAGAAGTAATTATTTTTTATAATTTAAAATTTAGAATTTTATTACCACAAATAAAATTAAATTGATTAAATAAGGATAAATACAGTTGATAATGTTTAAAATAAATTCCAAATATGTCTAAATTCTATTGGTTGATGAGATTACAACCTTATCTTATCAAATACTCGAATATGAGTCATTTTTGGAGGTTTTTAAGTGGGGTTGGATTTATTATAAATTAATATTTTTAAGATTTCCAATGGTGCCCCTCTCCTCCCTTATAAAAGGGCACCTCCTCCCTCCCTTCCTCACACCAATTTGAGCCTTCAAGCTTGGCCAACCCCTACCAAATTCTCTTCTCCACTTCTATAGAAAAATCTTAGAGGTCCTGGTCTTCTTCAAAGACCATTTTAGTGCCCTATGTGGAGGTCTCAAAGAGGCACTTCAAAGAAGAGGAGGTTTGGATATATATGAAGGATATCGGACGTAAGGTAAGGGATAATTTTGAAAATCTCATTTTTATCCGAGATTTCTTATTCGTAAGTATTTACTAGGGTTATATTTATCATCCATGTCCAAATTTTATAAAAATGTTTTCATGAATGTTTAAAGTACTTTTTACCCATTTTGACTTTTACTACATAGTATGTAAGGAATCTTTCTTTTGTTTACGTTACGAGGTACTTTATTGACTTTTCCGGCAAAAGTACCAGAAGAATGTCTTTTTTAACTTATACGGCACGAACGGATTTTTACGGTTTTATAATGCCTTATTTTCATGAAGCTTCCTCCAAAATATTTCATTACTATTTTCAAAAAAATATATTTCTTTTAAAATTTCATGGCATTTTGTGTAAAGAAAATGATTATCAAGAAGAAAGGATATTTTCATCAAGAATCCATTTCAAGTGTTTTATCAAAACCATTTTCCATCTAAAATGAAATTATTTCATATGTGTATGTTTCATGTATAATGTCTCTATGACTTACATGCTTTCACTTTTCTTATGATGAAATATCCATTTGTTTTATATGGATTATGTGATGATGATATGATATGAAACCCATTTTATTCTTTGGGTTATGATGAATGTTTTAAGTTTATGTTGTGTAACAAGTAAGAATGATTTCATTATGAGATGGGTGGGACCTATATCTCCCTCCAATTCATTGGGTAAAGATTTATATCTCATGAGATAGACATGGCTGGAATGGCAAGTTAAACCGGTTCAGTAATGCTGGACTGGAACGAGGAGTGAACTCGATTCAGAAAGGGACTTTGTCCACTAAGATGGTCTTGGCAGCAATTCCTTGGCTGCTATGAAAATAATAACATGTTCTTAATGGTTTCCCCAATTACATGTTTTATTCCCATGCAATTTTATCATTCTTAATGTTTCTTTATGATATATGCTTTACCTACTTCCAAGATTCATGTCTTTGCTCAAGATTTTGATGTTTAGATTTTATGATCAAGTTTTTGCATTCAAATGTTTATGGATTGTTTTATGTTCTCTATGTTTACCCTTAATGGGAATTTGAGCTCACCCCTTTTATGTTTTCTTTTTCCCAGGATATAAAGAAAGTTTTTAGGTAAAAAAAGGATGATCTTTATTGGTAGATGTTGAAGATCTTTCACCACGATTAGAAGATTTTATTCTGAGTTTCCAAAGACACTAAACTATTACGGTCCTTGTGTGTCTGTTTTTCTTATGTATTAAGTATTCCGCAAAAGTAATGTATTGTCCATGTACGTTAAGCTTCGGGTCTCTACAGTTGGTATTAGAGGAAAGGTTTAGTCAACCTTTGGAAACTAGGATGCGAGAACTTTAGTGAGATCCCTAGAGATATTTCTAATGTATGTTTAGGGATGTCCCTAAGGATAAGTATACATATAGGATATAGTCCAAGAACTATGGTAACGATCTTAGAATTTAACCTAAGATGTTAGATATTTAAGGTACTCCCTGTTGATTATGTTATTTTCCTTGTATGATTTTTTCCTCTCACAGAATTCTTTTTGTGTTTTAGTCAATGGAGGGAACCAGAAGGAATTCAGTTAACATTGAATCCAATGGACAAATGGGTGACTATGAGCAACAAAATTGTGTAATGACTAGAGAGAAAGATATTGTGATTATGCAGAATCAGTCATCGCGATATATGATTAACAAGGTGAAATTTAGTGGTATGCCTAATTCATCAAATAAGTGGAAGATAGATTTTTATGCATGTTCGCATGTTGAGGAGCATAAAGAAATGATGATTCATATTTCTAAAGAAGGGAAGAAAAACCTTGAGGAATACCTCAAATGGAGGGACAGATGTTATCTGTGTGGAGAAAAGGGTCATAGAGTGACAAACTGTTATGGAGTTCAATGTATTATTTGTGGAGAACATGGGCATTACCCAACTCAATGCCCTGACCTAAAAAGTATCTTCTAAAATCAAGGAAGGACTTATTCCAAGACAATCATTAAAGATGATGGATTGAAGTGTTTATGTATTGGTATTCAAGAAGAATTTTGTTGAGGTACTTTTATGGTGTATTAGAATATTTTTTTATTAGTCTATTGTGGTTTTCAATAATTTTATGGTACCGGTAACCATGAAAAGTGATTCAAATATTTTGGAAAGCAGATGATATGTGCATAATGAAGGGATAAGGAGAAAATGAAATGTTTGACAGTATTCATGAGCTCATGATTGATATAAGGACTAAGTGATATCAAGGTTTGAGTATATAGAATTTTGAGGATTTTGGTATGTGGAAAGAGTTAACTTTTGACAGCACTCATGTTTTCACTAAGATTCAATGGGTATTCATTTTTCAAGAGAATACATGATTAAGGTATTCACATGATTGGAATGTGACCAACATGATATATGGGGGATAAATGAGGGTATTCACATGCTTGGTTGATGACATTTAAAGTAATCGTTTTCTTTATACTATGAGCTTGGACCGAAGTATTTTAGATAAGCCTAAAGATTGGAATGGATTATGTTGGACATAAGTTAGTATTGTTTAAGGATAGAACTTTTTTGATATTATTGATGTGATGTTATAGTAATGTAGTTTTAGAAAAAGGACAACCGGTAGGACGGGCGACAGCCCATCACGTCGGACAAGGCTGTGGGAATCGAACCCACAACCGAAGTGCGACTGGCCTTTATCACCTACCACTGCCCTACAGGAAGTCTCTGGTTAGTATAAACTAGTTTTATTTTATTAAGTGGTATGATAGATGAAGTATATGTCCATTTTGGAACAATATACGATAGATGGACTTATGTATATAACTATTGCTAACTTTTTGATTAAGACAGATGCAATGACCCATCATTCTATCACATGGTCTGCTAACACTTCACAAATGAAAAATTCAACTTCATTTCTTTAAGAGATGAAGTGGAAATTGTTCAAGGCACGAACAACGGTGAGATTATATCGAAATAAAGTAGGTATTTATTCTAATTCAAAATTTTTATCTTTAGGAAAATGATATTAAAAACAAAACAATGTTGTCCTAATGCTCTTATATCTGATGAATCTGATGGTACCTTAGATCATCACAAATCTATGGATTTGTGATTGATGTCTTTTTCATAGCCATGTTCTCTACCACTCTCCATCAGAACTTGATCCATATTTTCACCTATGTTCTCCTACGTGGAAACCCAGTGATGAGTTAATTTGGGTAACTGCTACATTTTATACTTTAGTTTTTAAATCCATGTTTTGGTATTCCTTTTTACGATGTGGGTTTCTATTAAACTTTCAAGTAGTAAACCATTTATAACCCCGACGAATTTCGAGGGCGAAATTCATTTTAAGGGGGGTAGAATGTAACACCCCGAGATTTTATAAAAAAAATTCTTTTAATTTAATTAATGTATTGTGTTGTATGGTACACCAAGATTACCTTGCGCCATACGCAACACCGTATTAGCTTGAAGTATACGCAACACTATTCTTGGATCGTGTTACACACAATTTTGATAATAGTTATTCTACGCAACATTGAGTATATATAAATATTCAATATATAAATGAAATATATTTGGATTTTTTTATACAAAACAACTAAGTATTCTTTCACAACACGCAACCCTGACTTTGCTTTCATTACACGTAATCGCGACCTTCCTTGATAGTGTGTGTTGTACGCAATACCGGGTTTTACTAAACAACGATATATTATTATAATATTATTATGAACTAGCCTTTATGAATAGTATTAACTATATTTTTAATTTTATAACATTATTATTCATATTACTCATTTTCTAGAACATGGTATAAGAACAAAATAAATTTTTCAGGTAAAATAAGTATTTTTCAAAAAATGCAGTTTTGTCGCCTTTTCATGGCGCACCAACTTTAAATCTATTTTTTGAAATGTTTATAAGTACAATTTTACAAAATAAAATTATTCATTGGAATCAGGATATAAAAATTTACTTTGGATAAATTTTTCATATTATTCTGGTAACTTTCATATTTTGATGAATAGTAAAAACACGCTATATTTTAATTAAAAACAACTTTTTTCATCACAATAATTTATATGGTTAAATTATAATATTTAATGGTTTTAAAGTATAAATAGAATATACTTTTACCATTTAATATAATTTATGTCATTAGACTTGATTCTACATTGAATTCGTAGGTTAAATAAATTCAATCTTTTGCAACGTTTTAAACAAAAACCTGTTTTCTTTCAACAACGGGATTAATTTTAATTTAATTTCTGAAACTTTTGTGTATTGAATTTGGAAAAATGGATTCCATATTTTAAATAAGTGGGTCCAAATTATGTTAATAAGCTACTTTTTATTTTTGGGCATCATGAATAGTAACTACGGTAAATTTTATTTACCATAGTTAAAGGTAAATCGGGTAATTAAGGGTAAATATAAGATTATAAAATTACCCTAACACCTTCCAAAATCCTATTGGATGACTGAAAGTCGACCCATATCACCTAAGGGTCAGATTAGAATCATTTAATGGACTTTTGTCCATAAAAATAACTTAATTATTATTAAAACCAAAGAAAGTGACAACATGTCACTCTCTTAAATCCTATAAGTATATTAATTTTAATTTAGTGATAAACTTCATGAAACTTAGAACATGAATAGTCTCCAGAAATCTAATGAAATTATCTACATCATATGAATTTATTTATAATTTTTAGGGATTAAATAATATTCATTAATTATGACACAATAATGATGCAGAAATTGTTTACCTAGTGAAAAATCAAGGATATTGTTTTTATTAAACTTATAGTGACCCTAAAATGCACAAAACCCTGACCAAAACTTATTGGTCATGTAAATGTAAACCATAATCATCCAATGGTCGAATATTTGACCATTTGGAGCCTTATAAAATCGATTATTACACTTATATTATTTTATTTTAAATGATGCCAAAGTTGTAACCTTCATAATTTAATAAATATAACAATTTAAATATTGTGATTTTAAGATGATAAATTCCAGTAGAAGTATTATTGTGAAAGGTAATAGATTTATCATCATCATCGGATTTTATTTTTAATTGTTATGCCACAAATATGTATATTAAATAATTATAAAAAAATGTTGTAGTATTTATTTTATTAAGAGATAAACCAAATAAATGGTTTAAAAAATAATAAAATAAATATTATATGAACTATTTAATGTTCTAAACTAATTTTATAGATACATATGAAATTTTATAAATATATTAAAGCTTTTATTTCGAACATATATTCTGTATTTATTTTATTTAAATTCAAATAAATGAATAGTGTCAAAATTGACACTATTGTTATTTTATAAAAATAACATATTATAAAATAGTTTAAAAATCACAAAAATATTTACAAATTATAAATTTAAATTTATATGGTCTAAAATGTTATTAAGTATCCAATTATGGACAATTCACAACAAATAAGTAATTATTTGTTATAATTTAAAATTTAGAATGTTATTACCACAAATAAAATTAAATTGATTAAATAAGGATAAATCAAGTTGATAATGTTTAAAATAAATTCCAAACATGTCTAAATTCTATTGGTTGATGAGATTACAACCTTATCTTATCTAATATTCTAATATGAGTCATTTTTTTGATGTTTTTAAGTGGGGTTAGATTTATTATAAATTAATATTTTTTAGATTTCCAAAGGTGCCCCTCTCCTCCCTTATAAAAGGGCACCTCCTCCCTCCCTTCCTCACACCAATTTGAGCCTTCAATCTCGGCCAACCCCTATCAAATTCTCTTCTCCACTTCCCTAGAAACGTCTTAGAGGTCCTGGTCTTCTTCAAAGTCCAATTTTAGTTCCCTAAGTGGAGGTCTCAAAGAGGCGCTTCAAAGAAGAGGAGGTTCTGATATATACGAAGGATATCGGACGTAAGGTAAGGGATAATTTTGCAAATCTCATTTTTATCCAAGATTTCACATTCGTAAGTATTTACTGGGGTTATATTTATCATCCATGTCCAAATTTTATAAAAAAAATTCATGAATATCTAAAGTCCTTTTTACCCATTTTGACTTTTACTACATGGTATGTAAGGAATCTTTCTTTTGTTTACGTTACGAGGTACTTTTTTGAATTTTCCAGCAAAAGTACAAGAAGAATTTTTTTTTAACTTATACTGCACGAACGGATTTTTACGGTTTTATAAAGCCTTATTTTCATGAAGCTTCCTCCAAAAGATTTCATTACTATTTTCAAAAAAATCTCTTTCTTTTAAAATTTTATGGCATTTTGTGAAAAGAAAATGATTTTCAAGAAAAAAGGTTATTTTCTTCAAGAATTCATTTCAAGTGTTTTATCAAAACCATTTTCCATCTAAGATGAAATTATTTCAAATGTGTATGTTTCAAGTATAATGTCTCTATGATTTACATGATTTCACTTTTCTTATGATGAAATATCCATTTGTTTTATATGGATTATGTGATGATGATATGATATGAAACCCATTTTATTCTTTGGGTTATGATGAATGTTTTAAGTTTATGTGGTTTCACAAGTAATAATGATTTCATTATGAGATGGGTGGGACCTATATCTCCCTCCAATTCATTGGTTAAAGATTTAAATCTCATGATATAGACATGTCTGGAATGGCAAGTTAAACCGGTTCAGTAATACAGGACTGGAACGAGGAGTGAACTCGATTCAGAAAGGGACTTTGTCCACTAAGATGGTCTTGGAAGCAATGCTTTGGCTACTATGGAAATCATAACATTTTCTTAATTGATGCCACAATTACATGTTTTATTCCCATGATTTTTATCATTCTTAATGTTTCTTTATGATATATGCCTTACGTACTTCCAAGATTCATGTCTTTGCTCAAGATTTTGATGTTTAGATTTTATGTTCAAGTTTTTTCATTCAAATGTTTATGGATTGTTTTATGTTCTCTATGTTTACCCTTACTAGGCATTTGAGATCACCCCTTTTATGTTTTATTTTTCCCAGGATATAAAGAAAGGTTTTAGGTAAAAAAAGGTAAGATCTTTATTGGGAGATGTTGAAGATCTTTCACCACGATTAGAAGATTTTATTCCGAGTTTCCAAAGACACTAAACTATTACGGTCCTTCTGTGTCTGTTTTTCTTATGTATTAAGTATTCCGAAAAAGTAATGTAATGTCCATGTACGTCAAGCTTCGGGTCTCTACATATATTCTAGGAGAATAAAATAAATTAATAATGGAAATATCTAAAGATTCTACTCATTTAAGTTTATTAGATAGTCGGTCCATCAATAAGTTTAAATAGCATCACAACAAATTCATTATTTCCATACCTTGTATGAAAGTATATCTTAGGTATGCCTTCACATTGGAACTTCAATCGATATTATATAGAACAATGATCATTATTTGAGAATTATTAATATCCTCACATTTGATAAAATAAAAAATCAATAGGGGTAATTCATAATTATTCCTAATTGTTATCTTTTAATGCTCTTGAAAATTATTCCAGATTCACATTAATCAATAATTTTCTTTACGAAAAGGAATCGGTCCACCCCATGGTGATGCATGTGGTAGAATGAGTGTGTTATCAATATTATCCTATATTTTATTTATTAATTCTTGAAACTCAATTAGGTAAATTAAATATAGAGTATTTGACATAGATTTAAAACTGGATATGAGTTCTATTGAATAATTAACATCACGGTTAGATGAAATAATAGAATATTTTTTTGTAAAGATATCAACAAACTCTTATAAAATATATTTTTCTTTGATGATGAATTCATCCCCAACCATCTTAGATGAATACCACAAATTAATTTGTATCAAGACTCATATGTAATGTCCATTACAATTGTATATTCATCCTCACACCTTTAAATGATCATATGATAATTCAAAAAAACAATTTTAATTTCTATATTATAACAATTTATAATGGATATTTATATAGAGACCAAATCAATGATCAAAATCACATCTAATTCCACTAAATGAGGAATAATAATATTTTCATTAGGAAAATTATTAAAATATTTAAAATGATATTTTTAATTCTTGAGTGGAGGATAAGTATTCATATTCCATCAATATTTACATCAAATATTGATAAATTATAGGACCCTCTCGGGTCTATAAGGAATCCATTACATTATGGAATTGATTCAACTATTTCTTACAAACAACATATATAAGGAATTGAACAAAAAATGTTTCCTTTGGTTTAAAATTATTTCCCCCATTTAACTACTAATTTTTTATTGGAAATTTACTTCCTTATGCCATTATTTTATACACCTAAATGTCATCTCCTTATATCAAGATATTTACATGGGTTATTCTTCACACATTCTTGATATATAGAAAGAAATATCTTATTTTTTCCATGTTCTTAATTAACCACCATTTTTATAATATTAGATTTGTTTGGAAACCCACACATGTTGATGTTGTACATATTATATGTAGATAATTAGTTAGGAATAATCAAAAGGGTTCACATTTTATCTACCATTTCATTTGGTTTCTCATGGAGATGGTTGTTACATTGTCCATCACATTCATGGTTTACATGATTCCTTCTTTTTCCATCCATTTACTAAACCATGAATCAATTCTGTGAGAAACAATAATCATAGTGAGTAATTCGATAATCATTAAAAAACATTCATAGGATAACTAAATTAGGACATTATCTTTTCAATATATGGAACTAATGGATTACCCTAAGTCATCCAAAATAATTTTATCTTCAAATACATCATATTTTTTTATAGATAAAATGAGAATTAACCTATGAATATCCCCTAAGAGTGTCTATCCAGGTGTTTTAAATTAGCAAAAATCTTACTGCACTTGTGATGATGGAGTTAATAACAAATTAATCACTTTAATATATGTCAACCCAAAGTGAAACTATAACATAGTAGATTCCAAATTCCATTATCCAGATAGGGGTTTATTTTCAAGGTAAACCAAACAATCACTACATTACCAAACCATTTGTATTTTAATTAATCCTTATATATATCCCTATTTTTTCAAAAAAAATCTTATTTTAATCTCAAAAACTAAGTAAAACCCCTTTAATTAAAACTATGGTGGTGAAATAATCCCATACATAAATATTAATTTATTATAGATGAATATTAAATACATTTCACAATAATAAAAGTTTTAGGAATGTAATTTTTTAGTGTAATTGTATTCTTGATATGTAATCAATTTATTTAATGAAATATCAAAACTATATCCAACTAATTCTTCTCATATAGTAAGCATCTTAATCATAATGAAAATAAAACAATTCATCACAACCTAGTGAAATAAAACATTGGAAAGGCGGACCTTAATTTCTCTATAATGGTAAACATGAGAGATACCATTAAAATATCATAATGAGGAATAATATAAGAATAAGATTATGAGAGAATAATCCTAACAGCATAAAATCATATATTAAAATGCATAGTTCATAAAGATGAATCAATGAATGAAGCATTGTAAGATCATATGACATAAATAATAAAAGAATAGAAGATGATGATGATTGAGAATGTTACATTAGAATAAGAACATGTCAAAAGAGAGTGTCATAAAATTAAAATAAACAAAAATCTGAGAAATCATTTTTCAAATATATCTATCAAGATAATTATAATATGTTGGTCTTGGGATTTCAACCTGTGTACCCTATTTTGGCTTTGAATAACACTATATATTTCCTCTTTTAGGATAGGAAAACCTCCCATATAATAGTTGAGCTCATAAAAATTGAAAATTACCAAAATCATTAGAGGTAATTAATAAATAAAACCATCAAATAGTCATAATCCATTCATATATAGGCTATAATATCATGAAATAATTTATCATCTCATCATTGATTAACCCATGGAATTGAATATGGGTTTCATAAATATTTTTCATATCATCATATTTATAAATCTCTTAACCTCATTTGATGGATCAATTCCTAGGAATAACTTGTCGCCAAAATTTAATTATTAATCACACTAATTATTGTTTTCATAACTCTTCTATGGAATCTAATATATACTAATGTTCTAATAAGTGTGCCTAATATTTTTTTACATTTCCCATACTAGCTCATGTCTCAATAGCTTTCATTCACTAACTTAATCGCAACATTTAAATGGAATGAACTTGTTTTTATAAATTTCTTCATAAAGAGACATCTTAATTCTTTAGTGATATTTTTTGATACAATAAGTTTTTACAAGAGGGATTTGATGAGACCAAGAACATTTAAAATATATGGAATACGACATTATAATAATATTTTGGGTTTAAATGGTTCTCTTAGATTGAACATATTCCTACGGATGATAGGAAGTACTATAAAACACTATATATAGATAATACTAAATATATCTGAGAAACATTGAGGTAAACCTCATATATCTGTTAGATGAAATAGAATATGGGACTCCATGAAACCATACCACGTCCTTAATTTATATATAGACAGGTTGATCAATAGATAAATATTCTCTCATATAAGTGAAATGAATTTAATTTATGTGGATATAAACTAAAAATAATATATAATTATTCCCATTAGATATATTTTGGATTCCTATGACTAAATATATGGTGTTGTTTTCCTATTTATAAATTTTTAAATGAAATGGTTGTAACATCCCCTTAGATATTTACTACTTTTCATTAACTTGTTTCCATACCAAACACCAATATACTTACTCCACAACATCTCTCTAAATTTTACCCCACTATAAATTCTTGATAATATATCCATATATTTTTTTACATCCATTATAAATTCATAATTATGGGATATTAACTTATTCTAACATCTACATGTGCAATTTTTGTATAAATAGGACACGTACTTTGTTCCTGCACTTTATCATTCCATAAAAATAAAGGTTCAACTCTAGAACATTTCTCTCCTTCTTTTGAAACATTACGTAGTCCATTTATGAAATTTAATCTTTACATGGATATATGGGTGAAAAGTAATTTGATAACGATAAAAGTTTTACCTTTCATGATTTCAAGGTTTTCCCTTTTCAAATCCAAAAAAAATCTCATCGTTTTTTGTCCTCATAATAGATAAACAAAAAAGATCCTTTTGAGTCAAAACATTATCCACCTTATTTACCTTTATATGGTGGTAAGGTATTAGGAAATAATAATCATTAGTACACTTAAACAATCCTCTTTATTTCATATTTAACTCCATTGAGGTGAATATATTTTTTTTATCAGTATACATGTCACATCATTCTTAAGAATGATAATTCAACAATAAATATTATTCAAAAATTACCACTACAATATCCAAGTCATGATTAAGGTAATTTTTCACAAAATCCTTTAAGTTATGACTGTCATAAGAAACCACCATGTCATTTTATATAATAATAAAACCTTGTACCTTTATTTATGCACCACTGTAGATCCCAAAAAAATTTCTACTATATGTTATTTTTGGTATAGGTTTTTGATCCAACATTCTCTTCAAAACATGGATATTTTTGTGGCATTTTTCAATTGAAAGGAACTTGGTTACCTTTTATTTTAACATGTAAAGTGTAATGGAAATTTCTATGAATTATGTCATAAAGAATCTATAATATTCAACTAATTTATAAAAATTATAGATCTCAGTCTTAATGGTTTGTCTATGCCATTTCTCAATGCCTTATATCTTACATTTATCTACAAACATACCCTCACAAGTTATCACATGCCCATGAATGGTATTTTACTTTACCATAATTCTTATTTGTTGAAATTTTTATATATATTATCCTTCATAAATTTTATCGAAAAAATTATCAAGTTATCTTAATTCTCTTTCTATATCATTGAATATATAAGAAAGTCATTTATAAAGGAAAAGATAAATTGATTTAGGTAATATCTAAAGACTCTATTAATTAAATCCATGATTCTAACAGTGGGATTATTATGTTTAGATTCCATAAATTTAAATTTATAGTATCTACATATTTTATTGATGGATATCAAAGACATATGTTCACTATTAGTCGTCAATTGATAGTATCTAGAGTTAAGTAAAATATTTGTTAATTACTGAGATTCTCACAATTGATTAATCAAATTGTCAATACAAGGAAGGTGATAATTATTCTTAACTGTGGTATTTTTATGTTCTCAATAACCAATTAATATATATATATTTATCCATCATTCCTTTTAACAAAAATAGTAGTTGTACCTCATTGTAATGACTAGAACTATTATAAATAAAATTCAATTATGATTTAATATTTTATCATGTAATATGGTTATAGAAAACACATGAACTTATTTTGTTATATCAAATTGGATTAAAAAGACCATTAAGAACCATTATCATCGATAATATAACTATTAAATATTGATCAAGTGATTAGTATAAATATAGGTATTTAACAAATCCAATTAACTCCAAAAAGGAAGTGATGTCCTCATACAGTAGGATTGTACCCTATGAATCTCATTTATCAGAGCTTTTGAGGGAGGTATAATCTGTAGAATTTTCACTCAATCAAGTACAATCTAAGATTCAATAACTTAATAAAGATATAAATTGTTTATGAGATAGGTTTAAGCTCATTGAGATCACGGCCCGAACCATGTTTTCCCAATGACCCCATGAAAGTCTCATTGTCGTGCACCTTACCCTTAGGGAATACACTGGTGTATTAAAGGGGTATGTATCAAGACCCTAGAAAATTGATTGTGTTCATTATTTTCTAAATAATAATGAATATATTTTTATTTTTATACTATAAAACATGAATAGTATTTTTCAGTAATATTCAATTCAATTAAAAAAATTATTTTGATGGATTCATGTATTTATAAAATAAATAATATTTTAATTAAATATTTTTATTCAATTTTTTATTAAATATAAATAACCATATACTTTTTTAGGAAGTCAACTGTAATGTTTTATTAGGTGTCAAAAACAATTATTTCCAAAAACCAGTCAATTTCAATAAATCTTAGTTATTATTTTTTAAAAATTAAAAAAACATATTTAGAAAATTATTTAGATAAAAATAATATTATTTTTTTGAATAAAAATATTCAAATTATCCAAGGGTGGATTATTCATAATTTTATGAGATAGTCGAATTTTTGAGTAAAAATTAAATACCGTATAAATATACTTTGTTTTATGACACTATAATGACTCTAAATGATTTAATAAATACTATAATGGGTATCCTTATCAATATATATATATTTAAATTAAAATAAAAAAATTAAATTTTTTTTATTAATTTTATAAATATTTTACGAATCCTCCAAAACATATAATATATTTTATGATTTTGAATTCATTTCTTTAAAAGTGTGACTCGCCTCCACATAAGAAAGAGTGATATTTTAATAATTTCAGAAAATTTCCTAATAAAATATTGAAAAACACTATCATTTGGATGAACCAATTAGAAAAAAATGGTATGTTTTGGGTTTTTGAATATTTTATTATATAGAGTCCAAAATGTCCCTTTGTGAAATATTATAGAATTCCCCCCCCCCCCCCCCCTCATTTCCTGTATAAACCAACTCAAGATCCCATTTCTCTTTACTAAAAATGAATGGATAAGTCCTTAATCTTCCCCATTATCTCTCTAATCCTCCTATGGTTCCCACAATCTCTCAATAATCCCCTTTACAGCTTTTTTTGTAACTCTCTTAAGGTAAGGGATCATCTCTTCCTCATTTTTATTCAAGAATATCTTCTATTTTATTCCATTTTATTTTTAATTAATAATGATGGGGTATGTTTTCTCTACTCTTCAACACTTCCATTATTATATATAAATTATTTTATACCCAAATCTCTTTTATTAATCCCTCCCAAGTACACATGTTACCATGCCAAAATTTTGTAAGTGTAACACCCCAATCTTCCACGGTACACTTCTCTTTGAATAATACAATAGCGTGTGTTGTACGCAACACGGAGTTCAAGTACACCACGACTTACCAAACTAGCCGTTCAAAAGAGGTTATGAATAGTATTAACTAAATATTAAATATTATATTATCCTTATAATTTTAGTCCATATTATCAGTTTCTAAGACATGATTTATGAACAAATTCATTTTTTCAGATAAAAGAAGAATTTTTCAAAAAATGAAATTTTACCGCCTTTTAATAGAGAATCCTTTTTAAAACCAATATTTGGAACTTTTATATATTCAATTTGACAAAATTAAATTCTTCTTTAGAATTGGGACATAATAATTAAGTATCAATAATGTTTTGGAGTCTTTCTGATAACTTTCATATTTGGGTGAATAGTGAAAAATACTATATTTTAATAGAAAACATCTTTTTTAATCAAAATAATTTATATTGTTAAATTATACATTTTATTGGTTTGGAAGTATAAATAGATTATATTTTTACTATTTAATCCAATGATGGTCATTTTAAGTAATTTCACCTTGAAATTGGACATAAACATGTGTCAAACTTTTGATAGTTATTATTTCTTAAAAATACGCCTTTTGGTTTAGAAAGTGGGAATCAATTTTAAATTAATAAATTCAAATTTTATGTTTTTAATTTGGTATAATAGACTTCATTTTTTGATTTTGAATAATGAAATTAGCCTAGGGTGAAATTTTGGTACTTTTCGGATAACTATTATATTTTGATGAATAGTAAAAATTACTAAATTTTATTTAAAAACAACTTTTTTAATCGAAATAATTAATAATAATAAATATAACATGATAATGATTCTGTATATATGATATAACATCCAATTATATATTATTTTAATATCAAAATAATGATATTGTCGCTCGTGTGTACGTACGGACTACCGTCTCCACGAACGCGATGAGATTCATTCTCCATCATATCCATTCAAGTATAATTATCATTTGATGATTTAAAAATAATTTTTAAGAACTTTATATCATTCTGGATATGAATAAGATACAACCTATCCATGACAAACATGGCTTACGTAACAAAACATATAAAAGAAAACGAGTAAGTTAACACCCGAAACGACGATAATTCTAAGATATTATTAACAAAGAAATGTTAAAAGATCATATATGATATCATATTAATGTATATGATTCATGAATAATTTAATAAAAATTATTTAAACATTATAAAGGAGGATATCCTACCCCCAACAAAGGAAAAGTACAAGGTAAGGGGTTTCTTAACTCACTCTTAATTTGGTGAGAATTCCATTGGTCACCACTTAATTATTGCATGTGGTGTATGTGTACTGCCCATGATTGTATTAATTGTGCAATATACTTTAATTTATGGGTATTTACATCATCATTGTATTATCCTTCTTTCATGGGTGTATGTTTCGTATGTTACCTAATCGATAAGGGAATTCGAAATTTCAATTTCCATTTATTCCGCTTTAAGAAAACTTCATTGATTATTTTACTCCGAGATTATGTGTGGAATAAGTATACATTTGTTTATGTCATAATTTCCCCTCCCCTTTTCTGTGGATACACTTTTGATACACATAATCAATCCATTGATAATTTCTCAAGTCATCGATATGAATTTGATAAGAGTAATTTTAACTCATTCTCCATTTGTTGAGTTAAACATCCAATTCATTGGTGTTTTTTTTACAAGATTATGTGTGAATATCCTTTGATTGTTTTACACATAATATCCAATAATATTTAGTGTATTTATATTTTTCACACATAACTATGTCGTTGATTTATTCTTAACCTAAGGATACGGCCTTTATGAGAGATTTCATCTCAACTTAAATTCCATTGAGACTTCTTTATTGTTATACACCAAATCACGTTTATGTGGTGTATATAATGTACTTTAACTTAGTATATCATGAATCCCTTTATTCTCATGATATTACAAAGTTTTGATTACCTCAATTATTTTTATTCAAGTATATCTCTTTTGGTTAGAATCTCTAACTAAAATACCATTTTTTATTTTTTTAAAGTCTTATTCTTCTAAATATTTCTCATTAATGTCCATGTTTTAAAAATGGTTTTAAGGATTTATTTATATGGACATTAAAGTTTTAAAATTAAAACACCTTTTAAAAAGTTTCAAAGTGAAATGGGACGCTTTGATTCAAAAATCTATTTTTAAATGGCTTCTTGACAAAGAGTGTGACTTTTAAATGATTTCAAGAAAAAGGGGGATATTTCTCTCAAATAGTTTTGATAATTATTTTCATCTATGGAAACATCCTTAATTATTATTGATTGAGGATAATGTGATACAATACAATCTTCCATGTTGTATGGAATGGGTTATGTTTGACTGTGGATGTATTATTTTTATACCATTCATGGTTTGTGGTTAAAGTATTAACATTTCGTATGCTAGTTTTAATACAAATGTTTATGTTATGTTTAAACCTGTTCATATGAGGAATTCATTGGACTTAATAAGTGACGGGTAGAGACTGCTATAGCTCCTCGATGAATCAGTAGGTCTCATGAGACAAAATAGTGTCTTGGCACAAGGCCTTGACAAAATCTTATTTGTAGTCTTGGCACGAGGCCTTGGCTATGTGGTTCTGATAGTCTAGCATTATGCATTCTATAATTCTGAAGTGGTTATTGATATCGCATGTGATTGTTCAACTAGTAGAATATCCATGTGAATAAGTAAATGGAATTATTTCATTTTATCTTTTTCATATTATGCTGAAGTTCAAGTTTAAAAGGCTTTTTTTAGTTATAAATTGCTTTAAGTGTTTATGCTTATCTATGAAAGCTTCTGCTATATTGTTATCCTTACTGAGCATCTGAGCTCACCCCTTTCAGTGTTTTATTTTTTCCAGGAAGAGAAGAAGTAATTTATGAATTACCTACAAGGATAGTATGAGGGGATATTAAGACAAGATGTTGTTTTAGTTTTTTTTACCTTATGATGTAATGTAAGACTTATGAATATATCTAGTGTTTCCAAGACTACTAAACTAATCGGTCTTTCGAGACTTGATCCTTTGTGATCATGACAATGTTATGTAATAATGCACTGACTCTGGGTATCTAGGGTCAGGGCGTTACAGTTGGTATCATTGGAAGTTTGTTATAAACCTTAGAAGCTAGATTTACATAAACTCTGATTAGAGCACGTAGACTTAAGATGAACTTTGAGGATTATTATGGAATAACTTCCTAGAATTTTGGTATTGTAGAAATTTTGTGAGTTTTCCAAGAAATACATCCCTATCTGGATACGAGAAGGTAGAGTCAGCTCTGTAACAGATGTACCTAGGGGTAAAACCCGAAAACACCGCTTTGAGCTAGACTCTAATGGGAACTGGTGCACGACAACGGGCCTTGCTGCACTCTTGGTTACGACACTCCTGGGGGATATGATTAGGATAATTTACATTTTCTTTAAAAACCAATTTGAAGTAATATATATATAAGATGAGAGTAAATGACCTTGGTTAATCCTAATATGATTCAAATTGATAATATGGTGACATGTTAATCTCTAAATGATATTATGACTACTATTACTCACACAATACTTTCTGGTTTTAATAAATGGCTAGATTCCAAGGAAGTCATAGTGACTTTGAGAATGATTTACAGGGTGGGAACGGTGGTGGCAATGAGAAACAAAATAGAATGTTGATAGGTGTAAAAGATATCGTCTTTATGCCAAATCATTTTTCTAAAAATATGATCAACAACATATATATTAACCAACTCCCAGACTCAAGAAGGAAGAGAAAGGTGATGAATAATAAGAGCTCCAGCAATGGAGACCATGGAGAAAAGAACCCTCAATTTTCATCATGCAAGAAATGTGGTAGGAGACACCTGGGAAAGTGTCTCAATGGGACCAAGAAATGCTTTACGTGTGGGAAGGAAGGACATAAAATGAAGAATTGCTGAAAAAAATGAAGAGTACTATGGAAGAAGATAAAAATGGTCCCAAGAATCCATTTACAGTCATTTTCCGTAAATGTAGGGGGCCTGGCCATTACCCAAGTGAATGTCCCATTCTATAGGATATTTTCTTGGTCAAAGAAGAATCTATTTGGAAATAAATGGTTTCAGAAATGTTAAAAAAGTTTTAGTGCTCCCTGTTGATGGTTTTACATTGGAATAATTTTCTCTTGTATCTTTAACCCTGTAGTTTTCCATGTGAGAATGATATTTGAGGAATAATTATCTCTTATCTTGTGGATATAGTTATAAATAACCATTTGGTTTTATATGATCATTGGGTTTGATGCAATTACAAATTATTATAATTTGGGATGAAAATGTAAGGTATGAGATAAGATTTGTGGTTAAATTATGTTATGGTTATTTTGAGGAATTTATCTCATTTTGGTAATGTTATAAAACATAGTTTTTTAAAAGGACAACACGCAGACCATGTGACAACCCGTCACGTCGGACAAAGCTATGGAAATCGAACCCACAACCAAAGTGCGATTGGGATTTATCGCCTACCACTGGACTATGTGAAGTCCCTGGATAGTGTGACTAATTATTTTTATTTAAATGATTTTATTGATCAATAATAAGTTGATTTGGGTTCTTATGTCTTATCAAATGAATACCCTTGGTATAGGAAAATGATTTGGTGATTAAGTGATAAATGTGATTTTGGAAGATGTTCACTTTGTTGGGAACTCTATATGACCAAGGAAAATAGAATACTATGGGGTTTCGTTTGTGGAGTAATGGTGGATTTTTAACTACGTTTTTATTGTGGATTTATAGTGATTTGGGTTATTTATGGAAATCATTAACCTATAATAGAGAATATGTGATGAGGTTAATTACTTTTAAGTATGTGACGTTAAGAGTATTCGATGTCATTTGGAGATACAATTTAACATGGGAGACTACATAATCAAATTCTTCTATGTTTTGGGTTTCAATATTAGTTTGGATTATATTGAAGGATTTTAAGGAAAATTGATTATTGAATGGTATTTATTTAAATTTGGGGTATTATTGGTTTAGTTTTAGAAATTAAGATTAGTGTATATTTCTCTCATGTAATAACCTTTTGGGGGATCATTATATCTTGTACTAACCATTTTGATTTTGATTAATCTTTAAAGACAATGTAAATATATAGTTTATCCTGCATGGATAATGTGATTCTATAAAAGTTTATTCTAGCTCTTCCAGTGTGACCAAGTATTCTTAAATACTCATCGTTTAAAAAAAATGAGTTAGTGGTGGAAATTTATTAAAGAATGAAACTCTAATTAAAAAGTAAGTATATATCTTTATATTCTTATTCAATATCATAAATGAATTCCTTATCCTTATGTAATGTAACTTAAAACAAAAAATGTTGTCTGTTTACTTTTCCTACTAGGAGACTAATGATCGTTTGTCCCAACACAAGTTTGTGGTTTTCTTATTGTTAACTTTCTCCTGATCATGATTTATATCCCTCTCCATCAGAACATGACACTTAGTTTATCATCCACATCCATGTTTTCCAACCTTGAATCGTAGTATGGGTTATCTTGGGTGACCTTTAGACCTCTCTTTATTTCTTTTAAAGTGATAGTTTTATTGACTCTTTTTCCGATGAGGGACTTTCCATTCTCAGGCCCAATTTTTAAAATTGCAAGGATGCAATTTATTGAAGTAGGGGTGGATGTAACACCCCAATCTTCCACAGTACACTTCTCTTTGAATAATACAATAGCGTGTGTTGTACGCAACACTGAGTTCAAGTACACCACGACTTACCAAACTAGCCATTCAAAAGAGGTTATGAATAGTATTAACTAAATTTTAAATATTATATTATCCTTATAATTTTAATCCAAATTATGAGTTTCTATTATATGATTTATGAACAAATTCATTTTTTCAGATAAAGGAAGTATTTTTAAAAAATGAAATTTTACCGCCTTTTAATGGTGAAGCCTTTCTAAAACCAATATTTGAAACTTTTATATATTCAATTTGACAAAATGAAATTCTTATTTTGAATCAGGACATGAGAATTTAGTATCAATAATATTTTGGTGTCTTTCTGATAACTTTCATATTTTGGTGAATAGTGAAATATACTATATTTTAACTAAAAACAACTTTTTTAATAAAAATAATTTATATTGTTAAATTATACATTTTATTGGTTTGGAAGTATAAATAGATTATATTTTTACTATTTAATCCAATGATGGTCATTTTATGTAATTTCACATTGAAATTGGACATAAACAAGTGTCAAACTTTTGATAGTTATTATTTCTTAAAAATATGCCTTTTGGTTTCAAAAGAAGGAATAAATTTTAAATTAATAAATGCAACTTTTTTGTTTTGAATTTGGTAAAATGGACTTCATTTTTGGATTCGGAATAATGAAATTAGCCTAGGGTGAAATTTTGGTACTTTTCGGATAACTTTTATATTTTGATGAATAGTAAAAATTACTAAATTTTAATTAAAAACAACTTTATTAATCAAAATAATTAATAATAATAAATATAACATGATAATTATTCTTTATATATTATATACCATCCATTTATATTTTATTTTAATATCAAAAAAATGATATTGTCGCTCGTGCGTTCGTACGGACTACCGTCTCCACGAACGCGATGAGATTCATTCTCCATCATATCCATTCAAGTATAATTATCATTTGATGATTTAAAAATAATTTTTAAGAACTTTATATCATTCTGGATATTAATAATATACAACCTATCCATGACAAACATGGCTTACGTAACAAAACATATAAAAGAAAACGAGTAAGTTAACACCCGAAACGACGATAATTCTAAGATATTATTAACAAAGCAATGTTAAAAGAACATATATGATATCATATTAATGTATATGATTCATGAATAATTTAATAACAATTATTTCAACATTATACAGGAGGTTAACCTACCCCCAACCAAGGAAAAGTACAAGGTAAGGGGTTTCTAAACTCACTCTTAATTTCGTGAGAATTCCATTGTTCACCACTTAATTATTGCATGTGGTGTATGTGTACTGCCCATGATTGTATTCATTCTGTAATATACATTAATTTATGGTTATTTACATCATCATTGTATGATCCTTCTTTAATGTTTTTATGTTTCGTATGTCACCTAATCGATAAGGAAATTCAAAATTTCAATTTCCATTTATTCGTCTTTACGCAAACTTCATTGATTATTTTACTCTATGATTATGTGTGAAATAACTATTCATTTGATTATTTCATAATTTCCACCCCCCTTTTCTGTGGATATACTTTTGATACACATAATCACTCCATTGATAATTTCTCAAGTCATCGATATGAATTTGATAAGAGTAATTTTAACTCATTCTCCATTTGTTGAGTTAAACATCCAATTCATTGGTGTTGTTTTTACAAGATTATGTGTGAATATCCTTTGATTGTTTTACACTGAACATCCAATAATATTTAGTGTATTTATATTTTTCACACATAACTGTGTCGTTGATTTATCCTTAACCTAAGGATACGGCCTTTATGAGAGATTTCATCACAACTTAAATTCCATTGAGACTTCTTTGTTGTTATACACCAAATCACTTTTATGTAGTGTATATAATGTACTTTGACATAGTATATCATGAATCCCTTTATTCTCATGATATTAAAAAAAAATTATTACCCCAATTATTTGTATTCAAGTGTCTCTCTTTTTCTTAGAATCTCTAACTAAAATACCATTTTTAAATGTTTTAAAGACTTATTCATCTAAATATTTCTCATTAATGTCCATATTTTAAAAATGGTTTTAAGGATTTATTTATATGGACATTAATGTTTTAAAATTAAAACTCCTTTTAAAAAGTTTCAAAGTGGTATGGGACACTTTGATTCAAAAATCTATTTTTAAATGGATTCTTGACAAATAGTGTGACTTTTAAATGATTTCAAGAAAAAGGGGGATATTTCTCTCAAATAGTTTTGATAATTATTTTCATCTATGTCAACATCCTTAATTATTCTTGATTGAGGATAATGTGATACAATACAATATTTCATATTGTATCGAATGAGTTATGTTTGACTGTTGATGTGCTATTTTTATACCATTCATTGTTTGTGGTTAAAGTATTGACATTTCGTATGATAGTTTTAATACGAATGTTTTTGTTATGTTTAAACCTGTTCATATGAGGAATGAATTGGACTTAATAAGTGACGGGTGGAGCCCACTATAGCTCCTCGATGCATCGGTAGGTCTCATGAGACAAAATAGTGTCTTGGCACAAGGCCTTGACAAAATCTTATTTGTAGTCTTGGCACGAAGCCTTGGATATGTGGTTATGATAGTCTGGCATTATGCATTCCATCATTATGAAAGTGGTTATTGATATTGCATGTGATTGTTTGACTACTAGAATATTCATGTGAATAAGTAAATGGAATTATTTCATTTTATCTTTTCCATATTATACTGAAGTTCAAGTTTAAAAGGATTTTGTTTTAGTTATAAATTTTTTTAAGTGTTTATGCTTATCTATGAAAGCTTTTTCTGTATTGTTATCCTTATTTAGCATCTGAGCTCACACCTTTCAGTGTTTTATTTTTCCCAGGATGAGAACAAGTAATTTATGAATGACCTGCAAAGATAGTATTACGGGATATGAAGACAAGATGTTGTTTTAGTTTTTTTTTTTACCTTATGATGTAATGTAAGACTTATGAATATATCTAGTGTTTCCAAGACTATTAAACTAATTGGTCTTTCGAGACTTGATCATTTGTGATCATGCCAATGTTATGTAATAATGCACTGACTCTGGGTATCTAGGGTCGAGGTGTTACAGTAAGAGCTCTTCCTTCCTCTACTTTAATCAAGTTTCTTTATTATCATATACCTTCTATTTCTAATTCCTACTGATGGGATATGTATTATCATTAACTTATTACTTACAAATTTATGTTCAAATTATTATATACCCTTTTCATTCTCATAAACCATTTTATGTATTTTTAAGCGACGTCGTTAGGATGCCCAAATTTTACAACGATTTTTTATTCCAAAGCAATTGTGTAGTGAATGCCATAAAAATTTCCTATTAATGGTGTTCACCTTTATATACTTATTCATATTTTAATTTATTCTTAAATTTATTATTCCACACTCCCTTAACATGGAATAAGTTATGATGATGAATGAATCCATGTTCTATGATCTATCTAGCACACATAAGCATGAGATTGAAATGGAAGTGATGGGTGCACCTAAAATTATATAGCACCCCAATGCATTGGAAAATGATTGTTATCATGATATTTCATGTATGGATATGGAGTAATGCTAATTCCTTATTGGAATTTTTCCATTATGATGTCTTTGTAGTTACCATTGACCTGTGATGTAGTGCTTTAAGTTGTTTCCTCATTTTTGATGTTGGCATTATTTTATCATTATATATCATGTCTTTTCATTCATGTTTCAGATTCATCATCTTTTTATTCCCCTTGATATTTTTATTTTATAACATGTTTTACCTTATTCTATGTTTATTCCCTTACTTGGATTTATATATCACCCATTTCTTATGTATTTGTTCAGGTTATCCCATGGAATTTTATGTGATAGCATCTCAAATAATTTTTCTACAAATATATTGTATTACATGTTCTAAGTTGTAATTTAATGTATTTAATTCTAAAATAAACTATATTTCTAGATCATTCAGTTTTAAATAATTGTAATTTTATGTAATAAATCATGTTTTAATGTGTAATAAAGTGAATAATTTTTATAGTAGGTATCAAAATAAATGTTTAGTTGTTTTTTGGGATTAGGGTTAGAAAAATATTGTGAATGCCTTAGGGATAATACTAAATATAAGAAAACATTTTCAATTTTTGGTAAGAATAGAGTATGTGGTTTATAAATAAAATACATACTTTTCCAGATACTACAAGTGGATGTGCTTCTATAATATATGTACATAGGGGTAACAACTCTGACAAGGTGTCCCTGGCCTGACCTAGGGTAACTTGGTACATGAAAACAGGCCTTACTGTACACCTAGTTTTAAACTCCCGACCAATATGCTTTGGTAAATTCATAATATCATTATGACCCATTATTAGGGGAGTAAAAATATATTCCTATAAGATTATATCTTAGTAAATATGTCATGAATTACATATATTGAGGTATATAAATTCATACATTAAAAAAAACATATGTAATTTTTAAGTTATCCCTTTAATGTATTTGGATTCTCCCATTATGTGTTTAAATTTTAAATATACTCATCCTTAGTTTCCCTTTTATTATAGAAAATGACTAGAAATAGTAGTAATCGGGTAAAAAATCAATGTGAAGAGAAATGTGATGACTGAACCAATGTGACGCCCAGCCCAATGGGAGCAGGAATCAGACACTTCATAATAACACTCTCTCAAATAACTAAGGTTCTGAATAGAATCTTGGATCAAGAGGAGCATCCAAATCCCCCTAATAGAGGACAAGAATCAATTGAAATATTTATATGAAATATTCATCTGACTTTTAATGGGTCTTCTAAGCTTGTAATTACATAATAGTAGACCAACTCCATTGAAAATATCTTCTCTGTTATTCAATGTTATAAGAAATAGAATGTTCTATTGGATGTTTTTCATATAGAAGGTGAAGCTGGTCAATGGTGGATATTGATAAAAAAATTATGAAGACTGAGGTAGATATCTAAGTAATTTGGTTGAAGGATTTGGTGAAAAATAATCGATAAATATTTTCCCCACACTCTCTATCATAAAAATGAAATGGATATCCATTTCATTAAGAAAAAAGACGACATGTCTATCGGGATGTATGAGGAAACATCAAAAAACATGCAGAGTAATCCTTTGGCATTTTCATTACCCACGAATAATATATAAACCTATTTGTTGGGGGTATAAATCCTAGTCTATGAATATATCTATAGATCTGAGACTTTGATAGCTATGAGGAAATTGTCTCTTCTTCCCTCAATGTCGAAATAGTGATCAGAAAATCTTAGTGGTATAATAGGGATAGGAAGTAGAAGGTGGAGTTTATTTTTGGGGTTCCAATAGAGAAATATAAGAGTGATAAGAAATTTTAACACCCCACTTGTCAATGGTAAAAAAAGAAGCAGCCCAGAAATTTCTCAAAGTGGGTGAAAAAATGCTTTAGGTGTCAGAAGGAAGGGAACCTTTCCAAGGAATATTGATAGGAGAAACTCTCTACGGCGATGGAGAAAATTAATTATCTAGTCAACCCTCATCACATTCATAATTTCTACAACTACAAGGAACTATGGAAAATTGAAAACCAATGTATAAAGAGAAGGGTTTTTTGAGACAACCAATAACCTCCATGGTTCTACGGGCATTATTTTTCCATCACAACTGCTGATTTGGATCTTGATAATGAAGTGGTGAAATGTAGGATATTTACTAATTCAATTATAAAGAATGTAAATTTTTATTCTGGTCAAATATTTCCTTCATTTAACTAAATATTAGTATAACTATCCAAACACCACCAAAAATTGTGGATGTAGATATTTCATTGAAAATGAAATATGGGGAAATTATTACCGCCCAAGTATATAACTCCTCCATGGTCTATGTTTGTGGGATGAATTTTCCAGAAAACCTGTTCATAAATCTTTTACGATAATTTGTTAAAATTATAAGAATCTATTACACTTCCATATATAGAGCCAACATAAATTATCATGATAAATAAATCACTCTTCGTATAGAGAATCGACCACCATTTCTATAAAAATTATAGGAGGAGGACGAATCTTCTTTAGCACGATCATCTCAATCATGGATATTATTTCCCTATAAGCAATCATATCTATAATAAAAGATTTATTATAAAGAATGGATTATCTTTGAAGACATACCTTTTGTGATGGAATATTCTGATGTGTTTCCTTAAGAATTTTCGAGTCTTCCTCCTAGATAAGAAGTTGAATTTTAAATTGAGAATATACATGGGGTTATCCTAATACCCAAGACTCTAGATATGATAGTTGTTATTTAAATTGAGTAACTAAATAAACAAATATAGAAGAATCTAGAAAAAAAATTAATACACCCAAGTGTTTCACCATGGGGTGCACCAGTCCTCTTCATCAACAAAAAATTTAGGTCAATGTTCCATTTTAGTGATTATTGTATGCTCAATAAGATCATGATAAAGAATAAGTATCCTCTCTATAATATTAATGACTTGTTTGATCAGATATGTATAGCACAATACTTATCCAAGTTTGATCTATGGTGAGCATATTACCATTTTAGGGTGAAGAGGGAGGATATCCCCAACATGGATTTTCTTACAAGTTACGAGAACTATATGTTCATAGTGATGCCTATCAAACTCACTAATGCTCTAAAAATATTCATAGACATGATAAAAATAGTATATAGATATTACCTTGACTAATTTCTGGTAGTATTTATAGATTATATTCTAATATTATCCAAATGTAAGGAGAATCATGAGGATCATTTGAGTATTTTTCTAAGGACCTTGTGAAAGGATAATATTGTTTCCAAGTATATCATATCTGATTTCTGGTTGAAGGATGTCTCTTTCATGGGACATATCATTATAAACAATGTACCTGATACCACATCATTTGATGGCCATAAAATTTCCCAAGTAGTCACAATGTATTTCACTACGCCCTTCTTGTTATAATTTGGCCACTTCCTATTATTTAGTTATTTCTTTGGGAATGTATTTTCATAATGACCCATCTCACAACATTTAAAACACCATAAAGTTTTCCCATTGGAATTAAACATTCCATCACTAATATATTTTTCATTTTAATATCGGTCCATATATCCAAACTTACTACTTCAAAAATACTTCTCAGATTTGTTAAGGCATTCCCTAAGATGCTTTTTCCCATACTTTCCAAAAAATAGAAATTGAATTTTCTTAACTTCATATTTCTTTTATTAACTATTACACATCCCTTACCATCTAGTTCACTTCTTATACTTATTTTCAAAGTACAGGTGATGATTGGAAAAGTCAATTTCTACCCTCTCAGCACATCGAATGAGTTTCTTAAAACATTTTAATTTACAAGAGTTTAAATCCCTTAGGTATCATGGATTAAATCCAAAGTAAACACGATTAATTATACTATCACGATCCCAAATAATATTTGGACCATATCTTTCTAATCGGGTGAAGTTTTCTTCATACACGACCACTAAATCTTCTTCCTTTTTTTAAATTTATCTAATTACTCTTCCATCTTAACTCAAACCAACATAGGAAAATAATTTTCAAGGAAAATATTATAAAATTATTCTAATTCCAATGCATCAATCTCCTCAATATTTATGATATTCTAATTTTTTTACCACCACTGGACAGCTTCACCATCAAAATGGTAAATATTAAGACTACGCTTTGGATTATATGAACATTCCATGGCATCAAAAATATTTTTAAAGGATTTAATCCAACTTCCAAATACCATTGGATCAGAAGATCCTATCAGTGCCTTCCAAATTCAGATCCCTAATGGAAACCCATTATTTATAGAAAATCTTAGATGAATCAACATGATAATATTCAAATTCTATATCATTTAAAATTAACCATAGATTAAAACCCATTTATGGTATTCTATTAAAATCTTTTGATCCTTTAAATTTATCTAAACCATGCTCTAATATTAACTATAATGACATGTTCGTAAACATTAAAGAATTAAACCCATGTTTAAACTTCCTTATATGACCACATTATAACAAATTTCTAACCATTTATTAATAATATTTAGTTATTTCCAATGTTTTGAGTGCCTTCCTTTCATGGTTTTCATGGTCGGTTCATTATGGATTTCATTTTCAAATGTAAGAAATCATTAGAAGTGTAAAGAAATGGTATTAATATTTTTTTATAATTTTAATTCATGCCAAATATCATTTTTTTTATTAAATTAGGTTGAATAATTAGATAAAACATTAATAAAAATTATTTAGTTTATTTTGGATTTTTTTACAAACATAATTAACTGATATCATTTTATTTAATATCTAGTTTATTTTTTGGTTCCAGAACCTTTTAAAATTTATAAAATGAATAATACAATCCGATTTAACTATAATAATGGATTTATTTGAAGCCTTGGAGGTGGAAATACATAATTAATTTGTATCATCCATTATCATAGTAAATCAACACAACACATAAAATATTCTATGTTTTAGAATAAAAGGGAGAGGACAAGAATTTTGATGATGAATTATTCCATAAACATTATAATATTATAGTATATATAAGATAATAGAGTTTTTTTGCAACTTGGATAGGGGATGTGAGGAGAGAAAAAGATAATAAAATTAAATGAAAATAAATTAAAATAAAATGAAAGAGGATTTTCTCTCTTCAAATATTATCATTGAGAACCTCATTAAAGAACTTGGTTTGGGCCTTTTTGGGAGACCATTAAGACTTAGACATGGTTAAGAGGCCTATGAATGGAATTTTATAGAGAGGAAACATTATACAAGGATTTTAGATGTGAGGAGAATAGGTGGTGAGTGGTATAATTTCTAGTAGAGGATATGAGTGTTTTTTGATTATTTTATTAATTGGTTTTTTATTTTTCTTCAAGAAAATGAATAGTTTGATGATTATAAATAAATATATTTAAATAATTAATTAGATATCTATATTATGGGCTTAAATCATTATTACATCATTAATGACTCAATAATTCATGTATTTGTCATATACTGTAAATTAGAGTATTTCACTATTCACCAAAAATTCTAGTACATTAGAAAAATCAAAAAATTAAAACTAGTAATTTTTAGACATGTATAATTATAAAAAAGAACATAATTTTATGAAAATAATTTTCTAAATATGAGTAGTTTAATTTTTAATTAAAATCAAAATTTATTCGAAAATACTAATTTTAAAAATATAAGTGATTTTATAACTTTTTGAAATATTAATTAAGGAGTCATAAGATCATCCTATAATAATAAAACATTAAAATATTAATTTATGAATATATTTTATGAAAATAAGTTTTATTTTAAATAATTAAATTAATTATACAATTATAAATAAACTTTATGTATTACAAAATACAAATATTAAATTTATCATTTTCAAAAAATTTATTTACATATTTCATGATATAAATATAGCATATCTTCACTAATAAGAAATGTGATTTTTATTTATAAATTCCCAGGTGAGGTTAATATTCTATTAGTAAACATTCCTTAAATTCTATAAATACCCCTTATTTCACTATACATTTTTAATGAATTTAACAATTTAATTCCAGAATGGAAACACATTATTTTACCAGTACCAGGGATATTACAGACTGAGATCCATGATTTTCATGGATTGGATTAATATTGAAAATGATTTCAAAATAATTTCTAAATTAAATATAATTCAATTACTATGTTTTCTTAGAATAGATTCATGTACATTTTTAATATTTAATGTGAAGAAAATTTAAAGGAACTAAAGAGAAGGATAGTCGGTTTACTTATTCTCACACTACACTTTAGTGGATAAGGGTTTTTGATATACAGTGATTCATAAAATAAGGGGTTGGTATATTTTTATATGTACAAAATAAGTGTTGATAGCTTATTCCTCTCTTCAATTAATGGTTCAAGATTATCGTTACCCAACTTATTACTTGGAATTAATAGAGGTAATCATTTCATTAAATATATTGTGGAATTTTCTTTATGGGGAAAGTTTTTCAACATATAATTATTAAAAAAGTATCGCAGTTTATATTCACCAAGAAAGAGTTGAATATATAAATGATAAGATAGTTGGATTTGATTAATTATTATGACTACTCATCACATTACCACCATGGGACATGAACATAGTGGATAATTATTTGAGAGGAAATTTTTTTATTATCTTTTTTATGATAAAAATTACAAAAATATAAAATATTTTATTTTAGTATAAGAAATAACATTAAATATCAATGTAATGGGGAAAAATTATCATCCCTAGATTAGTGTTTAACTATATATTCACTTTAATATTATAAATTATCTAATGTAATATTTAATTATAAAAAATATGATTGAAAATATTGTTGAATTCATCCATGATTATGATGGAATGATAGTGTTCAATAAACAAGTATGTGTCAGGTCAATACCATAAATGAAGAAGGAGGTATTTTAAGAATATCATAGCTCATCACTCATTATTAATACCATAATTATGAATATTTATAGATATATGAAATATAATTTTTTATTGGGAAACATGAAGATATAAATTAAAAAGTATGTATATCAGTGCTTGGTATGTCAGAACGTTAAGGATAACTGACAACAGGGCAATGGGATGTTACCACCATTTCTTATAGCGTAATTGAAGTGGGAAAGAATCACTATGGATTTCATCATTAGACTCCCCAAAATATCTAAATGTTATAATTCTATTATTTTTATTATGAACGACATTATAAAGTTAGAACATTTAATTTCTATATGAGAATATTTCTCCCTTGATCTTCATTCCAGGATATACAATAAAAATGGTAAGGTTTTTTAGGGAACCATATTCTATTATATCTAATCTAGATATAAGGATTATATAAATTTTCTTTTGAATTATTTACTATTATTTCATATATATTTGTGTTTCAATTTTGTGTGTCATCTTTAGATAGATGGTCAGTTTGAGAAAACCATTCAAACCCAAGAGGAAATGATAAGATCCTTTTCTATATATTTAAAAGGTTCTTGGGATCAATACAATCCTCTTGTTAAATTATTTTATAATTATATATTTCACTCAAACATTCAGATAGATCCTTATGAATCCCTCTATTTAAGGAAGTGCATAAAACAAAAATTCTTGGATGAAGTTAGAGAAATAAATCTATTGGTATATGAGCTAGCTGGGGAAATGGTAGAGAAGGTTATAAATATTAAGTATCACATTAAGGAATATCATAGTATAGAGAAGAGTAATTATAAAAATTTATGATGAGATCTGGAATTAAATGTTGTTGATAAGGTATTCTTGATTATTTTCTGATGAAATATTTTTATGAGATTTTTGTGGAAGGGAAATTTAATCCTAAGAAATATCATCCCTTTATTGATTCTTGATTAGATAGGGGAACCTACTTATCACATACCTCTCCCACCGAACCATTATTATGTTTATAATGTGTTATATGTATCTATTTTGAGTAATTAAAAACCTAATACTTCAAAATTACTAAAAAAAGGTTTTACAAATGATACATGATATTTAATATGGATAATAACTGGTAAGAGTTTTGGATAATGGATATAAATTTTGATAGACTAATACAACACACCCGGTTAAAGATCTCGAGAGGAATACTAAATTTGATGAAATTAAATTAGAACCAGAGGATGTGATGAACTAGAAATATTAATATTATTTATCATTATAATGATGAAATTTCAAGGTAGAATTTAAATTTGAGGGGTGTGGAATTTAATAACAAATATTTCATATGCATTTGAGGTATTCAATAGCTTTCTTTATACACAAACTCGAGACTAAATAATCCCATTATATGAAGTACATTTATAAAAAAGTTGATGGATTTATGGGTATAAATAATATTTACCCTATTATGATATATATATATATATTAAAAAAAATTCACATCTATTGATTAAATACTAAGAAATAATAATTAAATTTTTAATTAAATCATTTTAGGATTAAAGGACTTATTTTTAGAATAAATTTAAATTTCCTATAGTTTTTAATTTATAATTTGAACAAATATGTTTAAGAATATTAAAATATTATTTAAATGAAATTTATTGGTTATTTATGAATAATTATCTATAAATTAGTTATCTAAACAATTTCAATGAAGGGAAAATCATTTAAAGGTAAAAAGTGTTTTTTATAAAAATATTTTTATGTGTGAAATGTGTTTTTATAATAATAAATAATTAATGATTATTTTTTAATTAAATTAATATATTAAATATTTAATTAATTATTTTAACATTCATTTGACAATTTTTACAAATCATGTTTAAATTTAGTTTTATGCTTAAAAATGAATATACCTATAACCATATATATGTTGCATCTTGCGTTCTTATTCTGAAATAAATTTTTTCCACTTATTAAAATTGAATTTGAAAAATTGGATTCCATATGTGGAATTATAATGAAAAAATAATTTAATGAGACATGTTTAATTTTTTGAAATAATAAACAGTAAAAACACTAAATATTTTTTACAACTGAAAAGGTTAAAAAAACGTTTACTATGTTTGGGGAGGGGTTAAACTAAGAGATAAGTGCAAGAATGCCACAAAAAATGTATAATTTTTAGGTCTTGGATATATTTCAAACCTCTTTATTATTTCCATTTATTATTTAGCTACATGGTTCCACATGCACAGGAATATGACATAAAATTTTTAAAATCAGTAAGTAATTCCCTATGTGTCATCACCCTTACATAAAAAGAAAACATTATATCCTCCGTTATTCATAAATTTTATATTCTATAGATCACCCATAAAATTCCTGAAAACCTTATTATCTTCCTTACATTCTACCTATAACCCTCGGTCTTCTCCTAAGAAAAAACCTTCAAAAAAATATGTTTCAATCCAATGGAGGTCTCTACAATAAGAGGTATAAATATCACCTAAGCTCTTAAAATTTTATATCATCATCTACATCATATAAATAAATTGTATTCATCATATAATAATGATCCGTGCATCATAAAAATATTAATTTTTTATTATGAATATGGGATAACCATTTTCCACCTCCTTTCTATCAAATGGGAAATGTAACTATACTCAAGTGTACGTGTAGACTACAACATCCACATAGAGATATGACTATTTTTTAATAATTTCCTTTCACTGATGGATATAAAGATATATATAATTAATATATTTTATATTTATGATATAATTATGAACTCTTAATGATAAAATATTATTTATATTTCCTTTCATTATTTTATAAATTAAAAAAGATGTTCATGCGTATATGAAGACTACCATCTACAATAATTGTGTAACTAATTTTTTTATATCTACTTATGATGAATGGTGTTAAATAAATATATATATATATATAATGAATATATATGATATTTCTATTATTATTTAAATTTTATAATTGATGGATCGATGATGAATATGAATGTACAATAATAGCAAAATTGAAGCATACATACAAAATGAAATAGTTGTCACCAAGAACAGTGAATTTAAATAATATTTTTTTATGAATTGGTGATAAGATATTAGAATCTAATAATATAGTTTTTTATAAGTATGAATATGGTTATTCGTTATAACTATTATAAATTAAATTTGTTATATATGAGAATATAGTTCTTGTAAAGAAAGCTGAACCTGTTGTAAGGACTTTATATTACAATCGTATACCTAGATAGTTCATGCTTAAATTTTCGATAATTAAATTATGTGATCTATATATAGAAAATATTATGTAATTTTTCTATTTATTTTTTTCTATAAATAAAAATTTTCATATAAATTTCCTCTATCTATGTACTTAAATATATGAATTAATTTTTTTAAGGAAAAATTACATTATATCCCTCTTTGGTCAAAATTCATTTCATATCATGTTCATATTTTTTATATTTTTTTTGGAAATGTTTTAATATTCTCTAATGTCTAATAAAATTAAATTTTCCCATTTATTATTTTATATAATTTTCTTAAAATAAATATCCTTGTTAATTTCTGGATGAGGTACTTAGGAATTTTTACTAAAAGTTTGAATAGAAATTTAGTTTTATTGTATAACACAAAAATTAATTTTCCTTAAATAATGAATTATATTTTCATTAATGAATCTTTTAAATTTTTCCATAGTAATTTTCAAAGTAAATGTTTTCTTTAATATTTTGGAAATTTTTAATTTTTAATAAGTTATTTCGAAATAAAAATGGTATTTTCCTAATTTAATATTCTCTTGATCTTTTAAATAAATTTTTCATCTATGATTAAATACTTTGATGTTAATTTTTAGTAATATAATCCTTTGATGCCATAATTATTTTTTATATATTTTTTTACATTTATTATGATGATTTATTAACAAAATAAATTTTCATTTCTATTTTTATGTTATAAAGAAATGATAAATGTTTTTTTTATCTTGTGGAAAACTTATGAATAGATTATGAATATTAGATGGTTTAATCTGTTATTTCCCTCCAATGAATTATTTTACTATTAATGTTATATTATATCAAAGGGTACACATGAGGTTATCCAAATACCAAAAATGGTATATGTGATGTTATCCCTAGGCCAAAGAAAGTGTGGTGGTGGTGATCCTAAGCCTAACATGAGATTAATTTTTTAGGAAGTATTTATTTAATATTAATTTAATTATGATTATGCCACACATTATTCCTCAATTTTACAACATGATCTAATACCAATTTTATGATCTCATGGATTATGTTATTTTATTCTTTTTTGACATATTTCTTATGTCCTACAAATAACTACTCCATGATTTATGATTATGAAATATGAATTAGTCTATATTATTTTTAAATGCTATGATCATGTTCTCATGCCCTGATTCTCGTGTAATGATTAAGATTTATTATTTATTTATATTCCCCTTGATTACCATTAAATAATATGATATTACTCTTTATTATGTTTTATTTTCCCCCAAATATGATTAATATTTTTAAGAATTATATATTTGAAAAGGGTTATTGTTCTTATGAATTTATTGGGATATTTGGTAGATATTTAATGTATCCAATATTTATGTATCCAAGATCACAAAGACACTAAACCCTTCATTTTCTTGCATGGATGATAAGGATATGTAATGAATATTAATCTAGTATGCCATAATATTTATGTATGTAATTTTTGTTTTCCCTCATTGAAAATAAAAAAATGACTTTGTCAATAAAAATATGATTGATCATTCAAAGAACTCAATACAAAAGTCAAATAAATAATATATTAACATCATGTTTTATTTCATTAAGTATTATTTTACTTTTGGGAAAATAAAACTATTTTATATCTTAATAAAGTACAAAATTTCAAATATTTCCACCAAAGTGATGAAAAGGGATTGTCTATAAAAATTATAGATAAAACATCATGTTCAAACTTCTAATCCTAATAAAAAGAATTTATGATAAAATCCTCTATTATGCACCTAATTATATTATGAAAGGGGGAGAATTGTAAAACTTTTTATCAAAATACAGCGTATAAAATTTTATATAATCCCAGAGTCTGAGGCTCATGCTCATATCAAGAAGTTGAAATAAAAAAATGGTTGAATTGATTGGTAGGAAATACAATTAACTTGTAAAAAGAATATATCATCAAGATATAAAATTCTATTAAAATCATTATTTATCTAGTATTTTTGTTTCTATACCTTTATCTTTCAAAAAGGATATGATATGATGGAAGTTAAATATTATTAAAGTGTTCAAAAGAGTTATACTTATAAACAATACAAAGAGGGATTGATTTTATCATGGTATTATGAACATGTTTTATTTTCAGAAAAAATTTATTTGGAATCATTTTTTTCTTTTAAGTAATAATTGTTTTCATGTATGAAGAATAGTGTTTAGAGGCTTTAACTAGTTTATCTAATGGTAAGTTATAAAAAATGATCAGTCAAATAGATGTTCTACAAGAGACCATGAGGTCTTTATAAAATCATCACAAAAGAGGGAAATAGTATAGGATAATATAAATATAATAGAGGGATAAAGGCTTGAAGTTTTACTAAAAGGTGATAAAAAATTTAGTCAGATGATATTTGTGATTCCCTCTAAATTCATGCTCATAACTTTTGTGGAAGAAAACAAGTTATGCATGATGATTTGATTAGTAGTTATAAAGATTAAGGGTTATACTGATCATAATTCATTACTATAAGATGAAGCTCAAACATAGTGTATATAAACCATTTTATGATCACTCAAAACATAATATTCATGACCTAGATTATTTAAGTATAAAAAGAAGAAAAATATTAAGCATATTTGAATAAGTGGTAGAACTATAAGAAAAATATATTAAGGTTTATAGATGTAAATTCAGTAGAAAATTCAAGTGGGAAACAAATTTATGTGAAGTAAAATTAATAATTATTATGTCGATCGAGATGTTAATTGTTTTATATTCATGAATGGAAGGTAATGATACAATACTATTTTTATAGGTGAGTTGAAAATTAATAACACTAATCCTGGGAGAAATTTTTACTTAGTCAAATACCAAATTCTTCAGAAGATGTAAATGGAAGTATACTAAATAATAAAGGAGGTAATTCCAAAAAAAAAGGAATTCCACCCATTTCATGTAGACAAAGTACAATTATATAAAGGGGAGTACCTCTCTGAATAATAGGTTTTTGTAGGAATAGAGATTTTCCTATAAATAATATTATCGAGATCTCAAACTATATTAAAAATAAGTTACACTATTTCAAAGAAGGATTTCCCTGATTTAAGGAGATTGGATGTTGAAGATCAAGATGACAAAAGTTACAGACACCTATGTTTTAAAAATTAATATATGTAAGCTGATGTTGTTTTAAAATTATGATGGTTCTGAGTGACATCCATATATTATAACTATTGAGAACCATTATATTCATTAATTCATGTTACAAAAGTGTGGTATGAATTTTTGGTTTAATGTTAATCTAGTAAAGAACCATTTTAGTTGATTATTTATTATAGTGGAAAATCATTGACTCAGACATCCCATGTGAAACATGGGATAGGTACCCAAGATGTTTCCAAACCTTATAAAAATATATGTTCACTGATATTATATTAACATTATTTTATTTGAGTATGAGTGAGTCTTAGTTTATTATTGGATCAATACCCTAAATAGTCTCAGAGGTCAACATAAATTTAAAGGTATTTATAAAAAGGAACATATTATTAAACCCCAATTTATTGGTGGTTTATCCATTCCTGGGTATCATAATATTCTATTATTTTTTTTGAAAAGTGTGATAAAATTTTTGAATTCATCAATATTGAAAATTCTATGTGAGACAATGATTTAATTGAATATTTCATTAGAAATTTTAGTATATTCTGATTTAGTTGGTAAATGGTTGAATGAATTTTATAAACTTTAGATATTAAATATTCTATTAATTTTAAATAAATATCTATTGTAGAAGAATTTCAAAATTATTTTGGATGTTTTAGAATGTTTTAGATTTGATATTAATTATGAACATTTTTTGGAGTTTGTTTTTTTCTTCTAGTAATTTAATATATGTTAGGAGTTTTTTAATTATTATATGATGATTTTATAATCATATATGATGTTAAATAGTTAATATTTTCTCTTTTTTTAGTGTCTTGTGTAATACTAATATATATTTTAGAGGGGATCTATAATATGTTATTAAAATACCATTATATTAGTTTTTCATAGTTAATGTGTTATTAATTCAGACCATTTATAAAATTATATTGGTTATAATAGTCTGCATGTGTGATTAACTCAAACACATAATATTAATTTAGAATTAACTCCTCCCTACATAAAATATTAAATAATTTTTATAAGATTAAATCATTTCAAAAGAGGTTTCATGAAATTAATCCATCCATCTGTGAAGCTATATGAGATTAACATTCTACCCATGTATAATTGAACTAAAAGGATTCTCATCTATTTAAGAATTAGAATATATTCATTCTTATGTGGGGTCATAACTAAGAATATTTTTACATGATATTAACCCATCAATAATTTTATATCAATAGGATAAATAAAGTATAATAATTACTTATGGTAATTTATTTTTTAAGTAATTAAGTAAATATTTATTCAAAAAATTAATCTAACCTTATGGTTTACTAATCTCTTTGGAAAATCAAGGAGTTTTGAATCAATCAGGAATATTATATCAACATTTATCTATTAGTGGGGATTCATGAATTTAATGTCATAATTAAACTAAGCTAAAAAAGGTGAGAAAAAATTTAGGGGATTAACATATTTTGAATTAGAAATTTATAGTGGATTTAAAATGGGGGAGATGAAGAACTAATTATAGTGTTTCGACTAGGAGTAAAATAGTTTTTGGATATTAGATTTTACATAGAGAGGATATACTTTAGGATATCTTTCTTTGATCTAGAAAATAATTTGTACATATTTTCAACCTTTATTTCTTCAAAGATAAATTTCAATTAATTTAATCTATAATTAATATGTTATCAAGAATATTTCATTTAATAGAATTAAAAATAATCTATAAATTTTCATTTAATTCATCCTTTTTTATTTATCGTGGACATGTGGAATATTTTTTAATATATATTTGGTTTTTTATTTGGTTGTGATGGAAAGTTTTTTCAAGATATATGTGATGGTAGTTCTACTATTATGTTTACATGATTTTCATTCCATTGTCATTATTGTTTTATATTGATGATAGACTGAATATTATTTAAACATGGAAGTGATATTAGTATCTAACATTAAATACATAATAATGTATAATTATGTTATCATCTATGAAATATTCATCTATTGGTTTATTTTGATGGGATGAGATGATTGAAACTTTGATGATATATTAAATTCTAAATATGATAGTGTTATATTTTCATTAATAATAATTTTCTATTATCATGGGTGTATTTTCATCTTCGATGAATAAAGTTAATAATTTTTAGAGATGATCACTTATATTTTCCTTCTTTGTAAAATTGTATATTTTCACTTTAACTGAAATCAATGATATGTATTTACTGGAACTTCTAACTATATATCCCAATTTTACTTTTTAAATTCATCTTGAATTACATTTTTTATTCTTTATATTAATATTTCTAGTTAATAACTTTAATTAATATAATCATTATCATGTACCTTTCCCTATTTATACTTATAAAGATTATAAAAATGTAAATAACGCATCACTGTCTACATATTTTAAAAACTAACTTCCAAATAACTATATTAGAGCGGGTTAATAATAGTTTTTATTTATCGAGAACTATATCAAAATTTGAAAACATTTCCAAGGACGAAATTAGATTAATTTAGATAAATATTTAAAAAATAATGGATCTAAAAAATATATAATATATATTAAAAATGTAAAATAAAACATTTCCCTTCTATTTTCGGTAGAAAATTAATGTTTTTCAAATCAGTAAATATTTTAATCCAATTTCTATTACTCAACTTTTGTTATTGATTATTTGTGGTAGTTATTATTAATATATATTGTATTTAGTGTTGGTAAAATAAATTTATTTTATTTTGAATGAAAATATTAATCAATAAAATTTCATTCTCCCTAGGAAAACACTAACTACTATGTTGAAACAATTTATTCATGTGGATGATAAGAGTGTGGTTATTTTATAACTTAAAACATAGTGAAAATAAAAGACCTTAAAAATGAAAGTGTTCTGAATGAAAATGAAAGCATTATTCAAATTCATGTGTTTGGGAATGAAAATTTTAAGATATTGAGACTTATATATTTACATCTACCCATAATTTAGAAAAATGCATTTTTTATAATGATTTACCTTAGGTAAAGAAACTATTAAATAAAGTAATTATATCTCTTAATATATTGAGTTTATAATTTCCTACTTAATGAGGAATTATTATACTTAATTATATACTTTTATAATGTTTTTCATCAGTTTCCATTACATGGTTTGACTGAAGAACACTGAAATTATTGGGTCTCCCATTTTATCATAAGATAAATTCTAGGATATGGTTTCCAAAAATAGATGATAAAGTTGTTTACATAATGGATTATTTCACTAATTATTTTGTGAATAAATTTTATCATATGAGAATAACTATAGTGGTGGGTAATTATAACATTAGTTTTGATAGTGATAGAGGTTTGTCATTTCATGAATCATGTGATAAATATATGTTTATTTAATGGTATTTTCCTCATCATTAGGGTGTCACCTATTTCTTTATGGATACCATATATAATATATTTACTCCAAATAACTAACCATTATTTCATCAATCATTGAGTAGTTATTTTTTTAATAAAATAGTTGTGTTGTCAATAAAATCTTTTATACCCTTACAAAAATTTCTAAAATTATGTGTTATTAGAAAAAAATTCCAATGGAATGAATGTAACTCTATTTCTTCTCAATAAAAAAATTCCTAGGTTGTTTCAATTTATATTAAAAATCTTAAAAGGTAATCTAGAGATAATTTTTTAAAATATAGAATATATGGGAATATAATAGATTCATGTACCAAATATGATATTCTAGTAAATTATAATTATTTTTACTAGTTTTTAATTTTAGTGGTTGGTGATAGTATAATAATTAGAAATATTCAAAAAAACACCACCTTGTGTATAAAAATCATTCCAATAGTAATTGTAGGGATCATGGAGTTGTCAAAATACATTATTCCCCAGTTTAATTTAATATATATGAACTATAATTTCAAAATATTTCTCAATATTCATGTTATTAAGGGAATTTAGAGACACTATGAATTAAATATTTAATAAAATAGACTAAATTTTTTAAAAAAATATGGATTTTAAGGAAAATTTTAAAAAAATTTGAATGTAAAATAGAAATTTTATATAATTTTTTATGTAAAATGGAATGGGATTTACATAACATAGAAATGAGAAAACATCCTAATACAGCTAATATTATTCCATCAGAGAATATGATGGTTTTTTCTACAAGAAGTGTTTTGAAAACCAAAAAAGTATACTAGAGTACTTCCTAGGAGAGGTAAACCTGGGATTTTGAGAGATTATAAATTTCCAAATCTATGAAATATTAATTTAATAAATATGATTTCCATGGTCCAAATAGAAATAAAATTTGACACACCAAAATAAAAAATAAAATAACTGAAATTGTATCTAATCAACGTGAATATGATGAAGTTTTAGGCTGATGAAATGGAGTGGAATCTAAATGTATTACATAACATTAAAATACCCATTCCATATCCTCAATGGGTTAAACAAAAAAATTATGAACCAAATTATCTCATGTTATTTAAGGTGATTAAAATTTTCATTTGGAATATCTATTTTGTAGAGTAATTGAATGAAATATTTTATTATGTGGCATTTTTCAATAAATTTTTAGCCAATAAGGGTAATATGGATTTTACTAAAACATTAAATTTAATTTTGTAATGATGATTTATTTTAAAGAATAAAAGTACATAAAAAATAATCTTTAAAATAAAATATTTATTAAAAGAAAACCATTTATATGGTTTAAATGTAAATTTGAACAAACTTCCAATAACAAAAAAATATTACCTCATTATATCAAATTATGAACATTCAAAAAAAACATTTCTAATTTGATCTGTTAACTCTATAAATCATACCATTCTATAAAAAATTGATCGATTTATACTAATAATGAATATGATCCTTGATGCAGGAATCCATTTTATCAAAGTATATAAAGTAATTTTCTTCATCGAACTTCCCAACATAAAAACATGGATACAAATATGACTATTACTATATATCCATTCTTTTCTGTTCTTTTTAACTTTAAGATGATTCTGTTTACTAAATATGCTATTAAATTCTTCCTTGAAGGAATTAATTTATAAATTCATTACCACTTTCTCCACCTTGGAGTGAAGCTACAAATCCATTAATGGTGAAAGTCTAGAATCTTCTTATTACATCACTTTACAACCTCTATTATAAATATAAATTTAATCTTATATAGAAACAAAAACATATATATGGATCTCAAAACTAGCTTTAATCCCTAAATAATGTTCATTTCTTCATTTTTCTTCCCTTTCGGATCCAACTTCACTACTTTACTACCCTTTTTATCATTCTAAAATATAATAATATAGTATTAATTTTTTCCTTATCTAGAATCATTTGATTATTTACCCATATTTTGGGGATCTTTTGGAATCTCCACTTATAAATTCCGAATATTTAAAAAATAAAATAATGTTTGATAGCATAAATGACATGCAATAATGAGCCTAAATGAACCATGAAATGCTATTATTTAAACATAACCATTATAAACTAGCCATTAAATTTGAAGGTATGGATAATATTAACTACATTATGAAATATATATAATGTTACTAATATATATAAATTTATTATTAAATTAATACAAAATAGGTACACAATTTTTAATGAAGTCATTTTATTCTTAAAAAAATAATTTTTCTTCAAAAATGATTTTTAATGTTTTTTATTAGAAAATGTTAAAACTAATTTCTTGAACAATTAGAAATTTTATTTTATAAAATTAAAATTATATCTGAAATAATAATATAAAAATTAAATTTGGTTGAAATTTTTTGTTTTTTATTAAATGATTGATTTTATAGTGAATAATAAAAATTATTAATTTTTAAATTACTATAATTTCTTTTCATTAAATCAAGTAATTTAAAAGTACCATTAAATTTTTTATTTTTCATTAAAGTTACATATGAAAATTTTTATTCATAATAATATAATTACTTTTTTTAATCATCAATTTTCCTAATTTTAGTATAAATTTATTTTTATATATAAAACAAAAAAAATTACAACTATTTTTAAGTCCAGAAATTTATAAATATTAACTTATTTAAATAACCCATACTAAGAAACTATTTCAGATAAATTAATATATTTTACATACCTTTACATTAATTTGAATTAATAGATTTTTAATTTCTAGTTATAGAGTAAATATATGATCATCTATAGCTTGAAAATTTATTTCCTAAAGAAACAATTTTTTTGATAGGTTTTAGTGGATTAATTTGAAATTGAAATTTTCCACTTTTATGATTTGAATTTTATAAAATGGATTCCATATTTGGAATTATAATAATTAATATTAGGTTATATGATCATATTAATGTTTTTATTAGTTTATAATAGAAAATTTAAAAAAAACTTTTTATTGTAGTGAAAAACTAAAATGGTAAAAGTGAGTTACCATATAGTTAAATGGAATAAATTAATTAAACAATGTCTCATTATGAATGGTTTGAGTTTTTATATACCATATAGAAACTAAAATCCATTATTATCAATTCTATAGGCACTTGGCGGGAGAGTGATTTCCCCTTATTGAATAATTTTGGGTATTTACAAAATAGCCACTCCCTCTCAAATATAAATGTGAGTATCCTCTATTTTCCTTGCATAAAAAATAATTTTGTTATAAAAATACCATTCTAAATCAATTACCTAATTCCCTAAATAATTCTTAGAGTTATTGTTTTTATCAGAATGAAATTCTAGGATGGATTTTGGTATATTCAAAAATAGGTAGTCCAAGGAAGAGGTATCATTCCAAATAGAGTATGTTTTATAATGGTTCTTCTTCCACATGATTAATATATCATTAAAACCTTATGATATAAAAAATAGGTATCTAAAATATACTTAGATTTTATTATGTTAAATAAATAACTTATATCCATATCTTATTCCATCAAATGAGAAAAAAACAATTGTTCATGTGTACTGCGTATTATTGCCTCACGAACCAAAATAATTAGTTTTCTATAATAAACACTTATAGAAGTTTGAAATAACATATTTAGTATATAAATATCATATTAATGATATATTTATAATTATTTAAATGTAATAAATCATACATTTTCTTACCGATCCATTCATAGAAAAATGATAACGGTGTGTGTGTGTGTGTGTGCATGTTGATTACCACCTCCACGAAGTGATGTGATTCATTTTTCCATACCACATTTCATTTAAGGATTATATAAATATATTTAAAGAAATATAATTATATTTATTACATAAGTATAATTATTAAATTAAAAAACAACATATAACTTCTATCTATTATTATCTTTTAAAAATGGAAATGTAACTCAAACAAACGTACAACCTACCATCTCAATGATTGTGACATGGTTCATTTTTCATAACCATTTTCAATGGTTGGTTTAAATGTAAAAATTATGTATAATTATATATATATATATTAGTCTAGATATTATGTAATAAATACCCCTTTGACCATGATCCACACACCAAATTCATTCTAAAATTATGAACTGAGAATCCTCAAAACACTAGATGTGGACAACAATTATTAAGGAATCAAATATATAATTTAAAAAATAACTAAATTATTTAATTATAAGATATTAAACCAATAAATGTTTCTTATGAAATGATATTATTGATAGATTTTTATTACACCAGAGATGATAGACATACATAACAAGTCTACACTCGAGGAGAGGTTTTACTCAAAAAACATTATTCAATGAGATACATGATATTTTATGAAGAAAAATTATTTTAAAAGGAGTATACACTAAAATTTTAGTATTTAAAATCTTGTATTATCAAACTTCAGTTTATTTTAACTTCAAATTTAATATATATCTCTCTCATTGAAGATTATTTTATTAATACTTCTTTAAACTATAAGGGAAATCTTATCAATTTATTTACATTTAGGAATATTTTAATATTATGAACTAATTTAATTTATATGGTGTATATAATACACCATTTTAATTTTATATCAGTAATAATTCATGTTTCATGTGATATTAGGTTTTAGTTTGAATTTTTACATACAAATGGAATTGACCTGAAAGTTACCAAGTGGTAAAGAATTGTATGACTCAATTTCATTTCATTGGGATAAATTACTTATTCATTTTCTTTGATATGATATGGTTATTTCTATCATGACAATTTATTATTTTATTTTTCATATCATACTTATTTAATTTGGTTTAATTTTGACACGAATAACAAATTCACTGATTAATTCTCACCTTAATTATACGGTCTTTGTAACAGATTTTGTCTCAATTTCCCTTAATTGAGGTATATTTTATTGTAACTATAATAATATCATTTATATGTTTTATATACTTAGCTTTATAAATATTATTTCAGGAATATATTTTTATTATTTTTATTTAATACCTCATTTGATGTTATTTCGTTTCTGGGGCTTACGGATCAGAAGTTATAAAATTTATAAGGGTAAATTTCATTATCTAATTCTAAAAATAAATGTTATGGTTGAATTTCCATTAAAGGAAGTTATTTATAAATTATTTATTAAACCCATTACATTTTTTATCTTATGTTTATTCATTATATTTTCAATTAATAGTACATTTTCCCTCCCTTTTGTACATAAAATGATGGAGAAAATGTTTTTAATATTATATTACATTATTTATTTAATTGATTAGAAAGACTTTATCTCTGTATCTCTGTTTTTTTTAAAATATATTATCTTATTTAAATAAATAATTTTTTACCCATGTGTGATCTCTTTAAAAAAAATTAAAAGTAATCATTCTATATTTTTTCGAACGTTTTAATTTTTTTGTGAATATAATGTTTTCTTTTAACTTATATACTATGTATGGAATTTACTAAGATCATTACCACTCAATTCATTGAAGATTACTCTAGAATATTCCATGTTTATTTAGAATAAAAAAATTTCCATGATAATTTGAAAATTTTATATTTTACTGAAGGGATTTCAATTTGAAAATTTCATTCATCCCCAAAAATATTCCATGTAATAAATAAATATATTATCATAAACAATAAATTCCATTGATTTTATAAATTAATTATAAATTCTATATATATGTCCCTCAAATATATAACTATATTAATCTACCTTACAATGATAGTGTAATTCATGAATTATTTTTATCCATAAAATTCCTTTGTTGTGAAATATATTTGGTTTATTATATAAGGCATGATTATGCAACCCTTTTTATATACATGTGTAATTATTATTTTAATTCTTATGGTTGATTCCCATTTATAGAACACATAATAACTAAAATTTTATGATGGGTGAATCAAGATAGTGTACTAATTAATTCATAAATAATGTTTATCATCAGATGTTATGCATGGGATTAGAGATTAAAACTAATACATTATGGGACATTTACCACTATGTGATATTTTTTAAGTAGTTATCCTAGACTCAAGTTTATATGTTATAATTTTTTTATGATATATTTCCAATGTTTCCATGATCTAATGATACTGTTTTATTTATGTTATTTTCCCATGTGATTACTCGTGAACCCTCTCTTTTATGATATCATATTTTACCTTTGACTAAAATGTTAGCTATCTTTAACATGTTTATCTTATTAATGGTATTTTAGATCACATGTTTATTTTTATATTCCCTTGGAAATACTATATAGTTTTAGGAGATCAAATGGATTTATGATATAAATGTAGAATATAAAATGAGTATATCATGATTTAATGTACTTTCAATGCATTATGAACCTTGTCTTTCAAAGACATTATGCCTAAAAATATTTGGTCCATGATTAAGGGATGTTTTTGTTAAAAAAAAATTTAAAAAATTCCCTAAAAGTATTGGGTGCCTATATTTTATTTCAGATAAAGGTGTAGTTTTTTTATTATAAGTATAATACATTAGTGAGAACCTAGGGGATAACACTATGTATTGAAAATATACTAAAATTTTATTAAGGAATGGATTGATTGGTTTATAATCTATAACATCCATGTTTAGATACTACAATTGGGTGTGTATCTTAAATATTTGAGCCTAAGGGTAATAATATTGAAATGGGATCATTCGGATTTTCATCGATCTTCACTTAGTGCACAAAAATAGGACTTACTTCGCAGCTGATTTGACACTCTCAGGGGATATGTTTTAGAAATTCAAAAAGTCCTTATAAACCACCATTAATGATTTAAATAAACGATAACCATGGATGACCTAGGAAAAAACTATGGTGTTATAAATTAAAAATATTGTAAAATGAATTAGAGACCATATACATAATTTATCATGATTATGATTATTTTTTCTCACACCTTGATTTTTGGTTTTAGTTAATTAATGGAGCCAGGTGGAATGATTTTATTGCTGAATGTGTTAAAAAATGTAGTCATTTTTAGAAACCAAATGGGATGATTAATTAAGATAAATATATTCTAATTATTCCCTATCAGTTATAATGATATATTATTGTCAACATGTACCATAACCAACTCTTACAATCCCTTAAGAAGTTAAGGATAGAGACTTCGATGAGCTCAGCTGGAGAATACCATAGAGGAAATAAGGTTTAATTTCCATCAAGTTATAAATTTTGAAAGACATTCCCAAGATAATGTCTTAAACAAACTTGAAAATTTATTATGGGTGGAAAATAAGTTCATAAAGAAATTAATTGTCGAAGAAAAATAAAGAGTTTAATAGAGATAAATAAATTTCATCCTAGAGATCCATTTATTTTTTTCTCACTTATGTGTGGAGAACCTGGGAATTTTCTGAGTCAATCACCTCTTCTAAAGTTTAACTCATAGAATAAGTAAGGACATATTTTATACTAATCATTATGATTAATTTATTTAAGTATGGATATTTTATAATTTTATTATAGAAGTTTTTTTATCAATTTATTTTTAGTTATATAAATCATGAAACATCTAATGATTGTGTTAATTTTTTGAACCATATATGATATTAATGTGTATTTATTATGATTAATGATATGTATAGAGTGGATTATCATATTTGATTATGGAATATAATTTTTTATATAATATGTTTGGAGTGACGGTTTTGATTTATAGTTAAAATTTATATTTATCTTGGATGAATATGTGATCAAATCATTAAAATAATCAGGTTTCGACTATAGTAAAAATATTTTGAATAATTAAATTTTTATTTATTTATAAAATTATATAAATTAATATTTTGGATTTATTTTTAGGGATTTAGAGATTAATTATGTTTTCCATCGCATAATATATTATTCATTTTGGGAATTATCTTACCCTATGACAAAAAAATTGGATTTGGTTAATGTATAATGATAGGTGGAATATCTTTTTATCTTTTTTTGGAATTATGTGATCTATTAGAAGTTTATTTTAGAGATTCATGAATAAAATATTCATATTGGATATTAATTCTTTAGATTAAGTGATTAAGTGGAAATTGTTTGAAACACATTGAAATGATAGAAATTGGATTATGAAAAATAAATATATCAAGTATGTATATTTCCTTATGTTCTTAGTCTATATTGTAAAGAAATTCTTATACTTTAGAGAAAGATTATTGAAATAATAATTTTACCCTATTAGAATCAATTTTTTTGAATTGAATTGACTTCCTTTTCACCCATCATAGATTACTGGTTTTTTGGTTGTTAACCTTATCTTTATCATTCAATTTATTGTGATCAATGATCTTTTTTACTCTATATCATTATTTAGGAATTAAAATTTTCTATCAGGTTTATAATTTCACATCCGAATAATTGTTTCATATTTGGAAACCAATTTATGTGTTATACAGGATGACCATTATATATTATTTTCTCTCTTATCAATAGTAAGTTCTATTAACCCTTTATATGATGAGAGATTTCAACAATGGAATTTTTATAGGGAAAATTATTGCAATATAGAGATCAAGTTAAAATTTAAATAAATAAATTTATTAAACATGAAGGATTATAATACCCTAATAATATAAAAATAAAACTATTTTGGATAGAAAATATGATACACAACACTAAGCAAAAATAAACCACAAAATATTATTAGTCAAACCTGACTGTTAAAACCTAGTCATTAAATATTTATGTATGAATTATATTAACTAAATTATAAAATATTTTTATAGAACCTAAAAAATGTTAATTTACTTATAAATACATAAGAAATAACTTCTCAAATTTTAATGAACAATTTTCATTCTTAAAAAACATATTCTTCAAAAATGTTTTTTGTTGGTTTCGGTGAGATAATATTACAATTAATTTATTTGTCTTTAAGAAATGATATTTTATAAAATGAACATATTTTTAAAATCAATATATAAAAATTTACTTTGGGTGATAATTTTGGATTTTTCTAAAATGGTTTATTTTTCTGTGAATACAATAAATTATAATTTTTTCAAATAATACAATTTATTTTCCTAAAACAGAGTAATTTAAAAGCTCTATGAAATTTTGGATTTTTCATAAAGTTAAATATCAACCATTTAATTTATTATAATCTATTTATTTTCTTTTTATGCATCAATTTTCATAATATTAGTATATGTATATTTTTAGGCATAAAAACGCTTAATTATGTAAATTGTTTTTGATTTAATAATGTTTATACATTTTAAATAATAAAAATAACCCCTATTATAGAAATATTTTAATTAAATTAATATATTATGCATCAATTTTTATGAATTTAAATTAATATAATTGTTATTTCTAGTCAGATAGTCAGTATCAGATCATCTATTGCATGAAAAATCCTTTTCTTGAAAAAATATTTTTTGACACATTTTGAGTTTTTAATGTTATATTGAAATATACAAAATATGTGCTTTGAATTTTTAAAAATGGATTTAATATTTGGAATAATAAAAACTAATATTAGGTAATAATAAAAAATTAATTTTTGGTTATAATTAATTGTAAAAATAGTAAAAAATATTTACCTTGGTGTAAATATATAATTCTAAAAGTGAGTAATTGTAGAGGTAAAAGGAAAAAATATTTAAATCATCTTTCATTTTAACTAGGGGATTTTTGGATCCACTATATCACACCTATATTTCATTATATTATGGAGGTTATTGGTGTGAGTGTGACTTTCTATTATTGAATAGGTTTGTGTTTTTATGAGAAATCCACTCCCTCTCATTTATAAATGGGCACCTCCTCTTAAATCCATTATTCACTTAAAAAGTATTATTTTTAAAAAAATCCCTAAAAATACCTTCCAAAAATCCATACCCGCATCCAAGATTTATTTTATTAATCATGAATCCAAACTATGAATTATTTTGGTATAATCTTATTGAGGTGGTTTGAGGAAGAGTTATTGTTCCTAATCGAGCGTTGTTGTTTGATTTGTATTCTTCCACATGATTAAAATATTATTAAATGATTATGATTTAATAATTTCATATAATTAAATATAAATATATTTTATTATATTAATTTAATATCCTACATCCATCATTTAATTCATCAAATGGAAAATGAAATGATTGTTCGTGTGTATGGTGGACTACCGCCCCGCGAACCGATGTAAATTGTTTCTCATCATCACCTCTAATGGTAGTTTGTAATGATGTATTTAATGTATATATATATATGATAATTATAAAATATTTATAATTATTTAAAATTAATATATAATATATTTTCCTACCCTTTCATTCATAGAGAAATGGTAACATCAATTGTTCGTACCTGTGGACTACCCCTACATGTAGCGATGTGGTGATTATTTCCTTAACACATCACATAGACAGTATATATATATGTGTATTTAATAAAATAAAATTATTTTTATGACATAATTATCATTAATTAATGATATAATAACACTTAAATTCCTTTCATCATGATATTTGAAAATTGGGAATATTACATGAGCTCACGTACAACCTACAGTCTTAATAATCATAACATAGTTCATTTTTTATAACCATATTTCATAGTTAGTATTAAATTTATAATTAATGTATCAAAATGGTAATTATTTAATTATTATTATTATTTATTTGAGATAAAATTTATCCCTTTGTACATGATCAACACACCTATGATGTTTTGAAACTATGAACTAAGCATCTTCAAAACACCAGATGTAGACATAACTGATTAAGTAATTAAATATGTGATCATAATAAATAAAGTAAAAAAATGGTTTAAGTTATAAATAATATAAAATATTATTATGATAAATAATAATTGATATATGTTTATAATATAGGATATAAAGTTTATACATGAAAATTCTCGACAAAAGGTAAGGGTTCTTCTCTCAAAACATCATTCATTTAGACACATGTTTATTTATACTCATAATATCATTTAAAAGGTGTATATACTAAAAATTGAATATTTAAAATCATTTATTATTATTATTAATTGTATTTTAACTTCATCTTAAATCTCAATATCTTTTAATAGTATTATATTATGATGTTTTATAAAAAGTATGGTACTTCTTCTCAATTTCCATTCATTAAGGCATATTTTAAAATCATGAACCAATTTATTTTGTAGGTTGTATACAATTACCATTTTAACTTTTATGTCATGAATAATTCATACTTAATTATATTTTAATATTCCATTTTAGTTATTTCATCCAAGTGTATTTTACATGAATGTTTCAATTTTGTAAGAAATATTATAACTCAATTTCTTTCACTATGTCAAATTATTTATTCATTATAATTCATATGATAATATTATTTTTGTAAAAAAATATTGATTATTTTATGTTATATTTTTATTTATTATGTATTTAAATATTAAAAACGCATAATAGGGTCAATTATTAAATCTCACCTCAATGGTATAATCTTGGTAACAATTTTCTTCCCAATTTTCCTTTGTTGAGGCATATTTTATTATAATGCACCTAATCTATTTTATATAGTGTATATATGGAATTTTCTATATGTTTAATAATTAATATATTTATATTAATGGAATTTAATGTTTCATTTTAATTTATTTTTTTAATGTTTCTTGGATTCAAAAGTTACCCTAACAGTAAGGGTTTATTTCGCAAATCTCATTTTAATCAGGATTATTTATACTTGAATTTAAATTAAAGGAAATTGTGTAGTAATTTTTTAATAACCCTATTTAATTTTTTATCATTGGGTTATCCGTCATTTCTATTGTAATAAAACTATTTTCCTCTCTTTGTTACAGAAAATTATTGATAAAATTTTTTTAAGAAAAGCCAACATTATTTATGTTTTCGATCAGAAATCCTTTTTCGTCCATATCCATGTTATATAAGAATAATGTAAAGAATTTTTTTAGTATTATAATATTTTGTAAATAAATTTCTTCCCATTTTTTATTTTTTTGAAAAAAAAATTTTAAAATAAATCTTTTTTTCATTTTCCAAACAAGGTACTTTTTGTAAAAGTTATTTCCTTATTTTAACTTATACATTATATAAAAATGTATGAACAACACTAAAACTAAATTAATTTAGATTATTTCCAAATTTATGTGAATATATCATATAATATTTTTAGTAAAGTATTATAGAAATTTAAAAATTATTATGATATGATTTTAAACTGAAAATGGTGTTTTCTAAACAAAATCCATGTTATCTTTAAAGGAATTTTCATCAATTACTAAAACCTTTGATGTTATGGATTGATTCTTAATTATGTATATATTTTTCTCACACATATTCCTATATTATTTTTCGTTACATTTATGGGTTAAAACAGGCCTTCTGTTCATCCCTCAAATGTTTTACTTGTTAATTTTCCTTTTATTATTATATGATTCAAAAGTATCAAAATTATATTATTTCCATAGTTAATTATTATATTTATGACTTATGATTGATTTAATTTTTTTGAACACATAATCATGAACATGTTATGCTTAGTGAACCTTGATATCACTCTAACACATTTGGAAAAGTTTTTTTATCATGAGACATTATGTACGGGATTAGAGAGTAAACCTAATCCAATATAGACCTTTTTCCACCATGTGATATCTCCTACGAAGTTATCCTTTACTCGGGTTTTTGTCAAGTTATACATTGCTTATAAATTTCTTATTTTTACATGATGTTATAATGTAATTATATTCATGATATTTTCCCATATTACTATTCATGATCCTTTTATTTTATGATATAATGTTATACATTTGACTCAAAAGTTTTGTTTCCTTATAATGGTTATTTTCTTTCTTGGATTTTTATATCAACTAATTCATTTATGTATTCCCCAGGTTATCCTATCTAGTTTCAGGAGATCAATTTGATTTTAGAGATCATTATATATAATTAAATATGTTTATTAGGTTTTATTACTCTTTTGATGCATTAAAAACCTATTCCTACAAATTCATTAGGCTTCATGATCTTGAGGCTGTAATTACTTTTTATTTATGTTAAAAGTAATATTATAATATGTTTATAAATTTTGGTTCACTATAGTTTGTGTTAGAGCATGGTACAGTTTTTTTGGTTTATTACTAGGATAAATTAGTGAGAATACTAGGTATAATTCTATGTATATCAAAATATATTTGAATTTTTCGGAATGATATAGTTAGTGGTTTCCATGAAATTATATCACTGTCTAAAAATTACGCATGGGTAAGGATCTCGTAAATTTTTACATATGGGTGATAGATATGAAAATGTAACATTGTAATATTACCTAATTTTCACCTAGTTCTTGGAAATTGTCCTTTCTAAACAAGTTTTACACTCCTGGGGTATATTATTTTGAAATTCAAAAATTCGTCATGAATCATCAAGAAGGATTTGAATAGATGGTAATATTTTATAACCTCAGTTAATCCTAATATGTTATCAATTTAAAATAATGTCTTATTATTTATAAATACAAAAATTTATTTTTTTATTACAATTATAATTTCTACGACCATTATTTTTGGTTTTATTCAATGGGTAGATCCAGGAGGAATATTTTTAATGATAAGTGTGATAAAAAAAATGTGGTGATTCTAACAAAACCAAATGGGATCATAATAAGGTATAATTATATTTTGATTATTCCTAATTTGAAATCACAAAAATATTAATTAATATATGTACCTTAACAAACCTTCACAGTCAATAATGAACAGAAGGATGATGTTTACTAAGAGCTCGAGTATAGGAGACTATAGAGAAAAGAATCCACAATTTTTATTATTTCATAAATGTGGGAATATAAACCTTAGAGAATGTATCAATGGAATAGGAAAATGATTCATATTTTGAAAATAATGTCATAAAGAAAATAATTAATGAGGTTGAATGTGGATTTTAATTGAGGGAAAAAAATTCATCCTAAATAACTATTTATATTTTGTTGTCTTAATTATGGGGAACTTGGGAATTATCCAATCCAATGACCTCTTTAATTTTTTAACTCATATTAGAAGAAAGTACTTATATTTTACCAATAATTTAAGTGAAATTATTTACATATATGAATTTTCGAATTATATTGTGATTTTTATTTTATTAACGGTGTTTTGGGTATAATAATCATGAAACATATATGAAATTTGTTCCTATTTAGAAGAATATATAATTTTACTGATCATTTATGGTGATTTAGGTTATTTATAGAAATTATTATCATATATTATTAGAGAATATATATTTTTTATGATACTTTTATATTGATTTAATTTACTGAAACATAAATATTAAATATATATTTGACGAATATGGGATCAAATAATTCAAATATTTCGGTTTCAACATAAGTAAAGAATTTTTTTAAGAATATTATTGTTATTAATTTATAATACAAGCTAAGTTGAGAAATAATTGAATTTTATGACATATTATAAACTGTTTTTAGTTGTATAAATATTTATTCATTTTGGAAATTATCTTACCATGTGCTAGTGATTTTTATTTTGGTTAATGTCTAAATAGAGGAGGAATATCCTATCATATAATTATAGATTTATGTTATCTATTAGAAGATTAATTTATTAAATTAATAATGAAAAATTCATATTGGATATTCATTCGTTGGATTAAGATAAGAAGTTGAAATTGATTGAAACATGAACAAAGGGTGAAATTAATCTAGTAAATAAGAAATATGTCATGGAAGTATATTTTCTTCTATTCTTAATCAATTTGGTAAAGTAATTTATCAAATCTAATAAAACGATCTTAAAATCAAAATTTCAACCTATTAAAACAACTTTTAATGAATTGATGGTCTTTCCACCCATTGTAGATGTATAATTTTTGTGTTTTTATTTTTCTCGTGATCATTTAATTTCTTATGATCAATTATCCCTAAAACTCTAAATCATTATTTGGTTATTAATCATCTCTTCCATGTCCATATTTTCAAATAAAAAAAATTCCTACTGGGGAATCAAGTTATTTATTTATTTAAGACTACCTTCCAACTATCTTTTCTTTCTTATCAAAAGAATGTTTTATTAATCCTTTTTATGATTTGGGAATTCAAAAAACGTATTTTTATATAGAAAATGATAGCTCATTAATATCAAGTTCGAATTTGTAGGATTAAATTTATAAAATGGGGGAATAATGTTAAACCATATGATTTAAAAAGGGAAAACTATCCTCAATATCATATATAACACAAAACACTAAGCCTAAAAGAACCATTAAATATTATTATTTAAATGTGACCGTTATAACCTAGTCATTTAATTGGACATTATGAATAGTATTTAGTACTTCATGAAAAAAAATTAAAGGTAAAAATATATATAAATGTATTGATCCATAACTAGGAAATAAGTACTATGTTTTAAAGAAATATATTTTAATCATCAAAAAATATGTTTCATTCAAAAATTATTTGTATTACTTCATGGGAAAATAATTACAATTAATATCTCAAAAATTTTGAATTTTTTTTTTAAAATTTGAAAATATTTATGAAATAAGAAATGAATTTTGACTTAGGATTAAATTTTTGTGATTTTTCTAAATTTGTTCATATTTTTGTGTGTTGTGAAAATTGTCTATTTTCCAAATATTTTCATTTATTTTCATAAATTCAAGTAATTTCAAAGTTAAATTATATTTTTGACTAGTTTTTAATGTGAAATATGAACAAAATTGTTTATAATAATCAAATTTATTTATTTTTAATAATCAATTATCATGATTTTGGTGCAAGAATATTTTTATCCTTAAAAACACGGCTTTCTGCAAACTGTTTTTAAGTGCATAATGTTTATCCATTTTAATTAATTAAAATAAGAATTATAAAGACGTATTTAAAGTAAATTAAAATTTTATACATATTTTTATATTAATTTATATTCATATAATGATTATTGTTAGTCATAGAGTTAATATAATATGATCTATTGGTTGAAAAATTCATTTCTTGAAATCCCATTTTTTGAAATATTTTAGAGGTCGGATTTTAAATTGATTAATAACACATAAGTGATATTAATTAGATAAAATGGATTCCATATTTTTAATAATTATTATTAATAATAGGTAAAAATATCAACATAAGTTTTTGTGATAATTAATTCTAAACACAATAAAAAACTAGGTATGGTGGTGAAAAACTAAAATGAAAAAGTAGGTAACCTTAGAGGTAAAAGGGGTAACTAGTTTAAAAAATAATTATTATAAATGAAGTATGTTTTATAGACTATAAAAACCCTTAAATAAATTATTTTTCAATTTTAGAGGATCTTTTATGGAGAGTGACTTCCCAGTGTTGAGTTGTTTTGGGTATTTAGAAAAATGCCACTCCCACTCACATACAAATGGGAACCTCTTACCATTACTTTCCAAACTACAATAGAATTTAGGATAGAAAATTCACAAATGTAATACATTCAATGAATCTCTACTCACTTTTTAGAGACATTAGTTTGATTAGAAATCCAGTTAAAGAAATATTTAGTTATAATCCTAAAGATGTGGTCTGAGGAAGACGTATATATTTATTTTAATAATCATATTTCTACACTTACTATATGTATTTTTTATCCTATATAGAAGATATTTACACATGGTTATACTCCATTAATTAAAAAAGAAGAAAAGTGGAATCCCCATGTTATGTATACATTTGAATTATAGGTTAAAGGAATTATATGAATTTTCATTTAGACCAAAATAAAATTAATCAAATTCCTTAAAAAAGGAATATCAGTAAATATGGAAAATATTACAATTTACTCATGATGGAATGAACAAAGTCAAAGATATTAGATTATCTATTATTAGAACAAACTTTAACATATTTTCGAAACCTCCTAATGAATATGTTACTGAAATTATTAAAAGATTCACTGAATTTTTTAATAGTCATATTTCTTATGGTGATACTATTTCAATAGATACATTAGTTATGAAAAAACATTCTTTTTATACAAAGAAATTAGAAACACAATATAAATTACATTCATGAAGCTAAAGGAATAATTAACCTAGAAGTGATGGAACACATTGAATCTATTATGAAATAATAGTGAACTATAAGAATATGAGGAAATATATGTTAAAGAAGCTAAAAAGGAAATTTATTTCAAGGAAATCAAAGATGAAACTTGAAAAATAAAAATTAATTTTTATTATATTTACAAGATGACGAACAAGTATGTAAAAAAGAAAAAATAATTTCCTTTCCCTAAAATAATAAATCATGAAATGGATATTACTGGATTTTATTGAAAATAAAATGGTCACATAATTCCATATTATCCCGTAAATAATAAGAACAATAAAAACAATAATAAAAGTAATAAATCACTAAAATATTCAACTTTTATTGTTATAGAGGATTTTATTTTGACATTTAAATCATATTATGAAATTCATAAATTATTCGAGGAATATTTTAGAAAATGTAATGAGGTTAGTTATCCCACTTCTCAATCACATTCTAATTATTTTTCATTATCTTTAACTTATTAAACCTCTTATTTTTGTAATGAATTTATTATATATGACAGATATTAACATAAAATTGGATTTTTTTAACTTTTTTCGGGATTTAAAGTTTCCAAAATGAAATAAAATATATTTGTTTTTGAAAAAGAACAAGTTTTATAAGAAAATGATGATTTAATTTTAAAATTAAATGAACATACACATGTTGATAATTTGGAATCTCAAATTAATGATCAAATAAAAACTTTCTTATTTCTCCCTTGTTGATCAGGTTCCAAATATGATTTTGGGATCTCAATGTGTCATTAAATGTAATTCTATATTTGTTTTTTCTAAATAATATAGGTTTATTAAAAATTATAATAATATTACTTTTGTAAATGGAAAATCTAAAAATTAAATTTTAAAAATTTATGAAATATGAGAATAATGTTTATTTACAAAAAATAAAATACTTGTAATGGAAGAATAAAGAGTATTTATTTATCATACCTTATTTTTAATAGAATAACCTCTTCCATAAAATATTTGATTCTATATACTCTATTGGAAAACTTATATGGACCCAATATATGGTTACTAAAATAATTACTCTCTTGATATTTCGTAATAAAAGGATCACATGATAAAAACCTGAGAATATACATTTAATATGTGCAGTGGGTTCTTGAGGAATATTTCTTGGGATCCTCTTGAATTAAATCATCATGAAGAATTTGATAGAGGGAATTTTACATTTTGAGATGATTCAAAATGAAAAATCACTGGTATAGGTATGATTTCTTTCTCTAATTATATAATAATAAACTATTTTTTTATTTTTTAATTTATTGATGCATAATTTAATTCATTTTTTCAACTACGTGATATTGGTTTTAAATTTACTTTTGAAAATGATATTTTTTATGTTTTTAAATCTAAAGGAAAATATTTTTTTACCATGTCTCCTATTCAAAATGTGTATATAATAGATTTAAAATCTATTTCATGTCAAACTGTTAAGTGTATAAGTGCATGAGATAATGAATCTTGCATGTCAAATCATCAACTATGTTATTGATACATTCCATCTCTTTTCATTCATGACTATAACTGACTAGTATGATATTAATCAAAATTGTGTTTCAAAGAAAACATAGTTTATGAACCAAGAAAACGTAGAAATAAAAAAAATCTGTAAAATATAAAATGTTTGGTTCTTCATATAAATATGTATAACTAGTTCAACTTTTTCCCATTATCCTAACAGAAGTTGAAAGTATTAAATATAAATTCAAAACCATTGTAATTTTCGATTACTATACTATATTTTTAATAGTTTTCTTATGATATCATAAAATGAGTCTTGCAATGTAATTACCAAATTTCCTTGGAATTTTGAAAATGAAAAGAACTAAAAAAATCCACAATAATTAAACATTTTGAAGATTTTGATATCAAATATTTTAATGAGTTTTTTGTTTCTTAAGTTTATCATAATTTCTTCTCCACTCCTACAACACCTCAAAAAAATTGATTTTCCAAAAGATGTAATAGGTATTTTCAAAACAAATATAGAATATCTTGAATTTTTATAGTCTTTAACAATTATTATTTGTATGAGGAATGCATTACCAATTTCATTATCCTTATCCATGTTCTAATAAGACCCATTTTTGGGAAGACTCCATATGATTTTTGCAAAGTAAATATTCCCAAATTTGTCTTCTTTAATGTTTTGGGTTGTAAATGTTTTACCATTAAAACTAAGGAAAATCTGGAAAATTTTAACCCAAAATATGATAAAGGTTTCATTCATGTGTATTAAATATCATGTAAATCATACTGAGTATTTAATAATATGAACAAGACCATAGAAGAGTAAATTCACTTCAAATGTGATGAGAATAATCAAGATCTATATCCTTGAAATGTTGATGATGTTGACCAGGATGGTTTTACCTTACCTAAACCACAGTCATCTAAAGAAATTAAAGATTTTTCAGAACCCCCTTATAATATTTTACCCATGGAATGGGATAAATCTAAATACTGTCCCTGTGTTAATTTTATTGCTGAATTACCATACAAAACTATTAATTAATAGTCAGTCTTAAATGAGATTGAACGCCATGCATTTTTCTCTCACCTACAATGTCAATATCTTGATTATATTCTTAATGAGTGAATCAGGTACCTTATATGGAGGTTTATTTAAATTAATTTTAAATAAAAAAATGTTCGTACTTTCTTGGAATGACCCCGTAATCACTCTATATTTGGAAGAAAGTGGACTTCTAAAAAAACATAAAAAAATATATTTCATTATTAAGAAGTCATTACTTCCTAATAAATGATATAATATTGAATAAGATATTGATTATTGAATAATCATTGAAACTATTTTAGGGATAGAATCCATTAAAATAATTCAGTCATTTTCCACTAATTTTAATTATAAAGTTTTTAAAATGGATGTTAGAATTTCTTTTTTAAAAGGTTTTATCTCTAGAAAATTTTTTATGGATCAACCAAATGATTTTTGTGAATATTAATTTATATATCATGTTTTTAAGTTAAAAAAATATACTTATGGTTTAAAAATCCCATCATTATTGGTATGAAATATTAATAAAACTCCTTTATCAAATGATTGATTATTTATTCAAATTAAAGGCCAAATATTTAATTTTTTCCTCACAAAAAGAGACTCTTAGTAATGAATTTTTTTATTAAATGAATAAAGATTTTGTAATTTGTTTTTATAGAACATAAATTCCAACATTCATATAACATTTACTATAATTTTAATTGAACCTTTCTACATAAAAGAAAATAAACTGCTAAAATTTTAAAAATGTTTGGCCAAGATCATGTTGATCAAATTAGGAAACCCATGAGTAACACTTATAAGATAATTTTAGATAAATCCAATAAACTTTTTGATGATAGTATTTATATAAATATTATTATAAATCTGATTTAAAATATATTAAACTATCCATAAATCATTTTTTTTGTTTTCATTTGTGCCCATTTTCTATCAAAGTTGATGGAATCTCATTTTAATGCTCTAAAAATAATTTTATGATATTTGAATGGAACTAAAACATTCCTTTTATCCAAATGAAAAATATTTATATCTTAATTTTTTAAATATTATTTTTAATTTATATAACTATATTTGAAAATTTCTATTTGGAATCTTTATCTACTTAGAAAATTATTTGTCTTACTGATTAATAAGAAGAAAAAAATGAATTTCTCTTTATATAATAAAAGAGGGATACATAGCCACTAGGAGTCAATACAAACAATTATATTGATAAAAACCCCTCTTAGACTTTAGGGTAACATATGTTTATGTCCCTATAAAGTGTGATGATAGTAGAGTGATTTATATCCTGAAAAAAAAATTCTAAAATTCTCACACTAAGAACATTGATGTGAGTAACCATTTTCTTCGATATTATATTCAAAAAGGGAAAATCATTCAGGACATTATTTGCACGAACATTCATCTTGATGATATATTCAATAAAAAACTTCATCATAATCACTTAAACATTGTTAAATATGAGTTTTTTATGTGTTTCTTGTGATATTTACAAATTAACTGAGTAAATATTTTGAATTTTTTAATTTTTTTTCCAAATAGAATATTATCATTCCCTTCAAAATATGTTTTCAATTTAATAAAATTTATGTAAATTTTAGTGATTACGGTAATCCAATAAAAACATTCCTATATAGATACAAAAAGTTTTATATAGATCTAATGAATATGGAACTATATTTTATTACATTAAAAGGGTTTTGATATATTTTTAATCTGATATTTACCCTGGGCATGAGTATTAGGGAATCAATACCCACATGGTTTGATGGTCCTAAGGACTTTTTTATGGTTTATTAATAAAATATTTTCTAAAAATTATTCATGGAATCAATATTATTTCATTATTTCATTTCATTATGATGTTTATTTAATGGATCCTAAGATTAATAATTTATTATTTGAGGTAGGTCTAATCAAGTTAATTATTAAATGATCTAAGAAGGTAAATGTTTTTAAAAATGATTTTAAAAAAAATTATACTATTGAACTTTTTCAAAAAAATAATTTTTAATTTATATCTTAGGATATATTTTTAAATAATGTTTTTGTTAAATATTACATTTTAAAAATATGTGTTTCAAAATTTTTAGACTATCAAATTTTTAAAACATTATTTTTCACTCTCAAAGGATCATTAATGATGATAAAGGTTGTTTTAAACATTATTTACTCTAACTATGTCCATGAATGATTTTTTATAATCTGAACAAGGAAGAGATCTTGGTATTGGGAGAAATATTGTTAATTATAAAAATATATGGAATTTTGTTTTTATATATAATTTTGTTTGATATTGAGAAGAAATGTTATGGTGGGTAAATTTTATTGTTTAACATTTTTATATAATTATTTTATTATCATTAAAGTAAATGTTATTTTATAATCATCAAAAAGGGGGATATTGTGGTATTTATCACATTATTAAGGTTTAAAGATCACAAAACACTCATTAAAGTGTCAAATGATTTCATTTAAGTAGTTGTAAGTTATAATCTTGATAGCATCTTGATATAATAATTGAAGAATATTTAAATAATTCTTGATAGTATTATTGAGGTCTTGGAGTTATTTTCATTGATCATTTGAAACCATCTTGATGGTCATGTTGGTTTTTAGACACCAATAGGTAGAACCAGATAGCTTGTGCATGACCACCTTCTATCCAGGGTAGAAGTTATTATCCTACCTAAGAAGAAACAATTACACAAAACAACTAGTAGAGGAGAACTTGGAAGCCAATGTAGATAGAAAGAAGACCCCCATGACGTTTTTCACACTAAATAGCCATTAGGATCTCACCGGTCATTATAAGTGTTCTACAGTTTCCTAGAAACTATCAAAACCACACCGACTATCCACTAGAGACTATAGTGTATCTAGTTCCATCGAAATACAAAATCCAAGACTACATTTAATTATGGTAAAATATCATTAAATTGGTATTACTCAATTTAATTCCCAATTTTTATTAATTAATATTCATATAGATTTTTTAGGCTATAAATAGTCCATTTGTGTGATTAGAAACTTATATTACAATTTATTTTATAATTTTAACATTATATGATCATCAAAATTATCTTAAGTGTTATCATTTTCTAAGTTATCTCCCTTACTTTAAAGTGTTTCATCCTATTTAAAAATTTCACTCGCTCCAATTTCATTCTCATTCTCTACATATGATTTATCATTTTTTGTATGGATTTGACACTATGACTAAAATTGATTTTTTAGTAATACTCTCTTCTTACTCATTCAAATTTTATCAGTTCTCAGTACATTTAAAGTGGGGTACTTGAGTTTCCTACCAAAACCACTAAAAGTTAAGAATCACTTCTCTTTGAGGTGTCTACCCACAACCATTAAAAACAAGTGTTGAATATATTCTAGTTTCTTACTAAAACCTAAAAAATAAATGGATATTTTTTTCATGGGTACTGCTAAACCTATGAGAATAATAAATTAAATCCTTAACACATTGATGTGGTATAATTTTTGTCACCTGTTGAAATATTTTTGAATTTACATTACATATTTTATTCTTAATTTACTTTCCAATTCTTTTTTAATATTCACTTTCATACATTTAATTAATCAATATTTTAATCTATATATTCTCAAAATAATTTGAAATATAATTTGATCATTATTTTATAAATCCTATATTTCAGACATATTTAAAAAATTTGTTTCACTTTCTCTTTTATTTTAATTTTATCATTTTTTTTATGTCTTAAAAACATTTAAAATATCTCTAAACTCTAAAATATAGTTTTTATTCATAATGACTTTTTTCCAATACTTTCATAAAGGTAAATTCACACCTTGTTTAAATTTTATCCTAATATGACCTACACAATGACACCTAAATCCATAGATACAAATAGGTATTATATTAATTGTTTAGGTGATTGTAGTATGATGTTTCTTTATTACCATTAATTATAAAATGGATGGTTTTAATTGAATTGACAATTATCAGTTGTTAGAAAAGTGTAGTATTTAGAAAAAATCAGAAATTACAATCTAATAATGGAACTAAATTCCCTAATAATATAGTATAATTATATCTCTATATTCATGGTATTTGATATTAAGATTCAGAACTGTGGAAACCTCTACAAAATAGTCTTTGAAAAGAGGAACAAATTAACCAATAATATGGTTTTCAAAATTAGCACTAAAAATATTTTTTCTAATAATTATTTGAAGGAGGATTTTGTTACATCATTATACATCTTAAATAGATATTTTTTATTGAAAATTGAATATAAGAACTTTTATATTATGTGGTATGTAAAGAAGATAAAATTGACATGCTTCTCAATTTTTAGAAGTGTTTTATGATCAAAAAAATAGATTAAAAATGTTTTAAACTCATGAATAAGAAATTATTTTCCAATAATCATATTCTATATGAATGGAATAAAAAATATAAAATAAAATTGTTGAAGAAATAGTTCAAATAAATGATATAACACTTTCTAAAAATGAAGATATTTTGAAAACTAGGGGGTATATTTTGCAATAGTGTAGTTCTGAAATGTCTAAAGAAAGTGATGTTGAGGTGAGTAGTTCCAAGTGAAATCATGGGGCTATAGAATACTCATAATAATAGACTAATTATGAGAAAAATATATATGTTTTATTCTTTATAAAGGAGACAAGCAGAAAAATTGAAATTGAAGAAAATAATATTTTACTTATTTAAAAATTTTAGTTTAAACATAAATGATAATAGACAAAAAAACTAATTTATATCTAAATTATATCCTAATAATTTTAAATAGGATACTAATTATTATATTTTGTTCAATTTTATTCAATAATAACATGAAAGAATATAAATAAAACAAACAATGGAAATTTTTCCAAGGCTAGAATATATGATTATTATAAAATCAAAGTGGGTGTCATGTAATAAAATCAATAAAGATAGAGTAGTGATAATAAACATATAATATTTTTCCTGCAATGGGGTGTTCTTAAAATAGACTCATTTATTAGGATAAAAAGGTTTCAATAGTGTCCTTGTTGGAATCTGTATGATTGCTTTGGGCCATGTCTGTTTAAAGGGGCTTCAAAGTGTACTAAATGAATGTAAATTTGATATTAGTAAATGGAGATCATAAATTGGATTTATAAATCATGCTATTATATGGAATTATTAGGGTTTAAATTTGGTGAATGGTATGTCTGTTGAAGAATTATTTTTATAGATTAAAGTAAGAACTAAGGTATTGGTACTCTCTTGATGAGAAATATTTGAGGGGAATTTGGTTCCCATGATAATAAGTTGAAGACAATCTATGCATAAAAAGGCATAATATAAAAGGATGTTTATGCTAATTTATGTTGGTGAAATAATTTTTGGAGTCTCATATATTTCCAAATAAATGTTATTTGCAGATTACATGAAGTGTGAATTGTAAAGGCCCATGTATAGTGTATAAAAACATTTCTTTATCATATGGGATATTTAAGAAATGAATTTCTAATTTATTTATCAATAAAAAATATTCCAAATAATTTCTTTAGAGGTATATAATTAAATATTCTTGAACAATGGAAACTTTGGTTGTTACCCAAATGATATTACCAAAAGAAAATATTGAGAATGAGGTTAATATTATAGAATATAAGAAAATTACTAGGATTCAATTACATCAAATAGCCACACAACCTGATACACTATTTTACATATTTCAAAATGAAAGATACTAATGGTTTCCCAAGGAAATTAATGTTCTATTATTTAATTGGATTTTTAATTATATGAATAATGGGTTTGAATTTGGGGAATTTCATTATAGAACATCAAGATATGAATTACATGGTTATATGGTGGTAAATTGAGATGGTGCTACTAATGAATGGAATTAAACACTTGGTGGTTCCTTTTATGTTAGATGTTATTTTATTTATTTTTTTATTATGAAGAAATATTTTATCTTGCATGGCACTTTAGAGGTTTAATATATTGACTCTACCCATGTTTTTACACAAATGATATGGATGAAACAAAAACATACGGATATATGAGATAATATGAAACCTCCTATTTCTTTTATAATGTGGGTATCTGGATGAATGAACTAAATAATATTGAATTTTAAATGAATCCATTTCCTCTTTGAGTCCAATCAACCATAAAAAACTATGTGGGCTGGACAACAGACCCCTAATCCCCCATGGAATTTTTTGTTTATAGAAATCAATGGAAATCCATCTTGAATTTTTTTTTATTTATATCCCTCACTTATTCACATTTATAGAAGTTCTATTTTAGTAAATTTAAAATGGGGAGTAGTTTTTCATGTGTAAAGGTGGAGAAATTATCAAAAACTACACTTTAAAATGATGTGGTGTAGAAGTATAAATTTATTTTGTTGAAGCTAAAGAGATTTGATTCTTGTGAATTGAAGATGTGGAGAGTATTTATATATTTAAATAGGGAAGTATCTTTTGGGATGTGTTGAAGATTATAAAGACTAAATAAGTGTTTTGATGAGGTTATTTTCATTCAAATGTTATTTTTTAGACTTATTATGACTCAAGTGAGCTTAAAATTAGTGTTATGTGAATAATTGATACACTATACGAATTAATGGGGTTATAATTGTGTATTTGATCAGTTCATGTTATTTTCTATTTGTTTTAATAAAGATGTTTATTAACTATTCATTATTTTTAACAAACAAAAGGGGTATATTCTTTGAAAAATAACCATAAAAGTTATTTAAATTTGTTTTTTGAAGAAATTTGTGAAGGAGTTTACAAAATAGGTTTCCATGTAGTGGAGAGATATTGACATAATGACTGAAGGTGTGTTGGGTTTATTATATAAGGACCCAGCCTTAAAACATTACATAATATTGAAATAAACGAATTAATTCACATTGAGGATCTTTTCAGGTTTAGAGTTTTAGAGAATTAGGACATAACTATTAGATCTCAAAATATTACAAAGTAGACACTTCTACTTAGTTTCCTTTTTTTCATAAAATAAAAACTCTTGTAAAAACTTTTCATGTCTAGTTCCATGTTTTAGACAGCATTACTTTTCCTGGATCTCATCCTTTCCCTATTAATCTTTAAGTCCTGTGAAAACATTTCAAAACGTGAGATGAGCATAAAAAGCTCAGTAAGGGTTATAAAACAAAGACAGAAAATATTAGTTCATAAATACATACAAAACATGAACTCTTTTACTTACCTCATGAAATCATAAGATTTATGACTAACACATAGAATTCATAAATCATAAAGGTAAATTTTGGCATGTATAACATACCTATATTGTAGCTATCACAGCTACATAGGGAGTTACTTTGGAATAACCATTAGAGTATATTCCCTAAATATATTAGGAAAAACATTCACATTTACCTCCATCACATTACCCAATGCATTGGAGAGTTATCTCGGTCTCATACACCCTAGGTTTATCAAGGAACCACCGTTATATGTAAATAATTCCCAAGAACCATAACATGATCATAACACATAACATAAGCATAAAGGAAAGATAACATTTCCACATTGCAGTAACAATATAACATTTAAATATATTAACTTATAAAAACCTTCATCAAAAAAATTTTAAATACCAAAAATACATAAAATAGTATATGATATTTATTTCTATTTAAAAACATTACGGCTTGTTAAGGAAGCCAAAGATCAAATAATACAAGCAGCGGGGGAAAGGTTGTTGTCACCGCTTACGTTAAAAAGAAACATTATTTTTTGTTATTTAGTAAAACAATTGGTAGAAAAAGATTCCCTTTGAATGAAATGAAAATCCATATGTGTTCATACAGTGTATAAAAGAAAGTTGTGTATTAGAACAAAATATTCCCCAGTGGAAGAAGATTGAGATGAAGTCCCTTACCGTGTTTCCGACATGACTTGATCGTTCTTTAATATCCTGAATAATAAACTGAAGTTAATTTATACTTTCTTAAGAACCTTTTTCAAGTTTATTATTCCTTTTATATTATTTATTACCAGTTTATAACAATATGTAATCATTTAAGTTAATAATGTTTATTTTGTCGATATTTGGTACTTGAGTAAAAAATGAACACCTAATATTTACAATTTGTCCATGTGGTCAATAGTCCATTATATCCAGAATGATATTAATTATTTAGATATCATATATATCATAAATATCCAGTATATGTATATAAACATATATATATTTATAATAGTACATATCATTTGGAGGTATGAAATGAAATGCACTGTTCATGAAGATGGTAAGTCGTACATACGCATGAACGCTACTTTCATTTCTATTTCATATTTTAATGGAATGAAAACATAATGATACATAGGTATATTATAATTACCATATAATATCATATATAATATAATTAACTCCATCCATTATATGCCCCACATATGTCATTAATGAGTCATATCACTTTGAGGGGCGGTAGTCCGTACTTCTTCAAATGAAATTATTGCATTTACCCATAATGGAAACCATAAAGTTATGCTATAAAAGAAAAATTCAAAAGAATAAATAAATAATAAACATAATATATATCATATATAAATATATTTTCATCTTAATATCCACCATGATAAGCGGTAGGGAATAATCAAACAATCATTGTTTCGTGGGGCGTTAGTTTTCCATCCAAAGAAATAGTATGATCTTCACCCATTAGGTGGATGTGTCTGTAATTGTAGTTAAAATACATCTCATAAAAACATTCTAGTATATTTAGGATACTGTTTTTGTTATAAAAAAAAGAAATAAAAAGATTTTAGGGGTTGGAGAAGTAAAGTAAAATAAAAAAGAAGTTAAGAGAAATTGTTACCTTTAATTTCAGAAACTCCTTTTGGTATGAACCAAAAGGGTTTCTTGAAGTGCCTTCTACCTAAGGTAAAACTTCTAGGAGGAGACTAGGAATGTAGGGAGATTAATTGGGTAGAGGTTGGATGAGCCAAAAGGCTTGAGAGGTGTGACTAAAGTGAGGGATTTTTATAAGGGGGGAGGGCTCTTTAAAAAAGTGTGATAATACTATTTTATTATATAATGATATTCAGTTTCTAAAGGTCAAAAACTCATTAAGGTAGAAGATAAGATGACTCATGGTAGAAATAAATTCATCCAATATAAATTGGACAGGTTTTGGATGTTATTTTAATATTTATAATCTTATTTATTTAGATCATTAATTAATGAGTTAAACATAGCTTCATTATTGTTTCATAAATAATAGTGTTTATTTGATGTTTAAAAATTATAAAAAAAATACCATGATGTAGGAAATATTTTTATATTTTCAAGGAATATTTATAGTCTAAAATATTACTTATATAACACCATGTAAAAATTAATTTACAAAGAGATATTTGTTTATGTCATTTTTGCCGTTACTTTAAGTTAATTAAAATAAAGCATCATCATCAATCATAAGTGGCTCCATGGGGTCCCAAAATTGACCCAAAGATTTCCATAGTCAACCATTACTCATCCAATAATGTTAGGACAAGTGTTAAGAAAAATTTTAATTATTATAATATTCTTTTTACCTTGAATTTCTTATTTACCTTTAACTGCGGTAAATAAAAGTCAAAAGTTACTATTTACCAAAAATTATTTTCATCTTATTGAACCACATTTTACTTACTAATAAAAACCATATATGTAATATTTTTTAAATTCAATTCACTGAAGTGGTAAAATTTCATAGAAATGAAAAAGTCAGTTTTTTAACTACTACTAAGTGGTTTCACTATTCATCAAAATTGAAGTTTGTCCGAAAGATACCAAAAATTCAGCCTAAGATATATTTGATATTCCAAATTCAAAAATGATGTCTATTTTACCAAATTATAAACATAGAACTTTCATTAATTAATTTAAAATTAATTCTCATTATCAAGACAAATAGCGTGCTTTTAAGAAAAAATAACTATCAAAAGATTGATACTAGTTTATGTCCAATTTCAAAGGGAAATTAATTCCAATAAAAAACAATGGATTAAATGGTAAAAATATATTCAAATTACACTTTAAACCCGATTAAAAATACAATATAACCATATAAATAAATTAGATTAAAATTTAGTTATGAATTAAAATACAGTATTTTCACTATTCATTAAAAATTTATTTTTATCGGAAAAATACCAAAAATTTACCCAACGTAAATTTTGGTTGTAACGTCCCAGTATCAGGTGCCACTCAATAGGTGCCCCGAACCCGGTTCGCCACGTGACCTCAAGCACATTTCCCCAAACGCCAGAAGCTGCCAACTAGCAGCGAGGGCCCAGGTCTGATAGTGGGGAAACAATGCCCTCATTTGTCAAAGTGTAGCACAGCGGAATCCAAAATAAAACATACAATGACAGTGGAAGCAATAAATCATACACAACTGAAATAAACAACAGTAGTGGATATAACCGACAGTATATAAATAATGATGCTACATGTCTCAAGTTCTAAGAAAACAACCAGAACATGTTATACATCAATGCAGTACAACAAAAGCCGAGTACAGAAAAACAAAGCAAAATAGCTGGCAGCAGCATCGCGAGCCTAGGCTTGGTCCCATGCCCTCATACTCCTCAGCAGCAATCATTTACCTGTATAAGGACTCTTACCCCTATCCACACCTGCAGCAACATAATCTGTTTGGGCCGAAAAGCATGACCCAAACAGGGTGTGAGAAACATATCTCAGTAGGCACCCACCAAAGGCATGTGCCCAACTACGTGTAATCATGCAACAACGGTGTAATAGTAAAATGAAATAAAGTAACAAGTACTCACAAGTAACCAAATTATTAGTTAAATTGCCATTTTAATATTAATTTTAATCATTTGATTTTTAAATACCACCATAGTGAATATTCTAAGTAACCGCTAAAAGTCCGAAGACGCGTAAACCCCTACCCTAAGGTAAAGAGTAACCAACACAAGAATTCACCCTCAGGAATAACAAATTTTTCCCCCAGGAATAGGTAGTTTTCCCTCAGGCACAGAATCAGCTGCCCACAGTCACAGAATAAGTTTCCCTCAGACCGAAATAACTACTGCCCTCGGGCTATACAGTGCAGTTCCCACAGGCTAATCACAACAACGCCCTTAGGCTAAACAGGTAACCGGTCTATGTCCATCATGTAAACAAGCAGTAAACAAGAAATTCCTCTCAAGGAAATTCTAAAATTACTAATTTAAAGTCATACCCTCGGGTATCCTCGCCAAATATCTAAATAGTGGAACACACCCCCGGGGTGGTTCTGGATCCAAGAAACAATCTCAAACAGCAGTTTTACAAACTATTCAATTACCTTTACAGTTATAGGTAGTTAATACAGCCACGGCCTCAGCCACACGACACCCCAACATGGGTTCGTTGCACAAAAACGCACAAAACACATGACAGTTAGAAAAATTAACCCAAATCCACCTACTTTATACACCAATGAGCAGTATACCTGAACGTCGACTCTAGAAATTACTAAGAACGGCGTAGATATGACAATGAAAAAAACTCTATTGACCTCAAATAACTCCCGTTGGGAGAATAATTGGTAAGCAACATGCTTGGAGAAGAGAGGGCTTACCCGCGCGGTTCCAACGAGATCGTTCGATGCATATTCTGATTCCAGATGAACAGCTGGCGGATCTTCAAAGGTTTTTCCATCCCCTCCCACTCCTTCCTCCGGTTCTATGCCTTCCATGTGAACAGGGGAGGATACTTCCCGATTTAAGAAAAAAAAAACAAAGTACATGGCGTGTACTTCCAAGTGCACGGCGTGTACTCACTTCATTTAATTATTCCTCTGGCGGCACCGCAATACTGTTCACCCGTCGACATGATTACACGAGATGTACTTCTGAGTACACGGCGTGTACTGTCGCCCAGCTGGAGACTACTCCACCGCCTTACTGTTTGGCCTGCCGACTGACTACACGGCGTGTACAGGACCACTACACTGCGTGTAGTCGGTTCCTACACCATTTGTCGTTGACATGGCTACACGCCCCGTGTACTCAACCCCACACGGCCAGATGTACACGGCGTGTGGAAAAAGTACACGGCGTGTACTTCCAAAATTTAGGATTTTTTCCCATTTTCTATATTTTATTAAAAACACTTGAGGAAAAGAGAAAAGGAGAAGCCCATACCTCAAAGATAAGAACCGGGTTCTTACATTGGTGGCCCGATTCTAAAGAAGACTTTTATTTAGTAAAATATAATGTATTAAAGTGAACGAAACTATATTTAAAGAGGTTTATCCATTTAAATGTGGTAAATCGACCTTTTAATGTAAATTATACTTAAAATTATATTCATTCACATTTTAAGCCTCTAACTTTTATTGGATAAATGTAAATACATTTAACAAACATGTATAATCATTTTGTAGTTAGTTTTGTTCATTCTCACCAATATAATGGCTAGGAGTAAACTACCATTTAAAATAATAATATTATATTATTAATGTGCAAAGTAAGATTTCAATGAAACATGTTTTTTCGTATCGGGTACACTATCGAACATAGAAACCCCTTTAAAGTAAAATTAATTAATATTTAATTAAAAAATTTTAATAAATATGAAAATGTCTTATTATTTATTTACCTGGGATGTTATATCCTTCCCCCATTTTGGAAATTGTGTCCTCGCAATTTTTATTCACTTATCAAATAAGTGGGGGTATTTATCCCTCATAGCATTTTCAAATTTCCACGTTGCCTCTTCAACCATATGGTTTTTCCACAAAACCTTTACTTGGTGAATTAAGTTATTCCACAATACTTGCTCTTTATGGTCATGAATCTGGATTGGTTGTTCTTCATAAGAGATATTCTCTTCCAACCGAACTACCTCTGGGATCAAAACATGAGATGGATATTTCATATACTTTCTCAACATCGAAACATGAAAAACATTGTGTACCTCGGATAAACTTGGAGGTAAAGACACTCTGTACGCAACTGGTCCAACTTTCTCTAAGATTTAATAAGGTCCAATGAACCTCGGACTCAACTTTCTATACTTACCAAAACGCATCACACTTTTCCATGGAGAAACTTTGAGGAAGACATGATCACCTACCTCAAAAGAAAGATACTTCCTCTGGTTATCTGCATAACTTTTCTACTTGCTCTGAGTTGTTCTCACGTGCTTCTGAATAAATTGAACTTTCTCTGCCATCTCTTCTACAAATTATAGACCTATCTGCTTCCTTTCACCTACTTAATCCCAAAAATATGGAGTTTGACAACGCTTTCCATATAATTCCTCAAATAGAGCCATTTTTATACTAGAATAAAAACTGTTATTATATGAAAATTCAACAAAAGAAATATTTTGGACCCAAACTCCCCCGTAATATAGTGAACAAGAACGTAGCATATCCTCCAGGGTCTGAATTTTTTTTTCTGATTTCCCATCTGATTGAGGATGAAAAGCGGTACTAAAATTTAATTCAGTAACCAATGACTTCTGAACACCTTTCCAAAAGTTAGAAGTAAACCTGGGATCACGACCAGATACAATGGATAGGGGAAGTCCATGCAACCTGACTATCTCTTTAACATACAACTGAGAAAGTTGATCTATAGATAATGTATCTCTAATATGAAGGAAAGGAGAAGATTTAGTCAATCGATCAACAGTAACCTATATTGCATTATTACCTCAAGATTTCTTCGGTAATCCCACAATGAAGTCCATGGATATATTTTCCCATTTCCACTTTGGAACCAGTAAAGGCTGAAGCATCCCTTTCGGTAACTTCCACTCTGCTTTAACCTGTTGACAAGTCAAACACTTCATAGTAAAGTCAACAATATCTCTTTTCATTCCATCCCACCAGTAATACTCCCTAAGATCACGGTACATCTTAGTACTGCCAGGATGAGCTGAAAATGGGGAACTATGAGCTTCACATAACAACTCATTCTTCATCTGTGAATCCCAAGACACACATAATCTCTTTCCAAATCTCAAAACACAATCATTACCAATGTTAAATTCAGTAAATTTACCCTTCTGAACCAACTCTACCTTTTTCTGTAACTCACTGTCTTCCTTCTGTGCTTGATTAATTCTATCTGATAAATATGATCTCACTGACACCTGATACAAAACTGAATAATTTACTGTACTAATAACTTCTAGGACAAATTTTATCAAATCAAAAACCAAAGGATCTTGTTCCAAACATAACATGGTTAATGAAGCATTACTTTTTTGACTCAAAGCATTAACCACTTTATTTTCTTTTCCTGGATGGTAATAGATCGTGCAATCATAATCCTTGATTAATTACAGCCATCTCCCCTGTCTCATGTTCAATTATTTTTCAGTGAATATATACTTTACACTTTTCTGATCAGTATATATTTCAAATTTTACTCCATACAAATGATGCATCCAAATTTTTAAAGAAAAAAACAACAGTAGATAATTCCAAATCATGTGTAGGGTAAAGTAACTCATGTAGTTTCAACTTATGTGAAGCATAAGAAATTACTTTATCATTCTTCATTAGAGAACAACCAAGTCCCATCAATGAATCATCACAGTAAATAAAAAACTCACCATTTATGGAAGGTAGTTCCAAAACTAGAGCATTCACCAATCTTCTTTTCAATTCCTGAAAAAATCATCACATTATTTTTTCTAGATGAACTTAACACCTTTTTGAGTTAACTTTGTCATTAGACTAGATAACCTTGCCAAATTTTCAAAAAAAACTCTAGTAATAACCTTCCCAACCAAGAAAACTATGAATCTCGGTTATATTTGTGGGTCTTGGCCATTCTTCATCAACTTTTGTTCTAGCAGGATCAACATTTATGCCATTTTTTGAAACAATGTGACTAAGGAAAGAAATTTTTTGTAACCAAAACTCACACTTTATGAATTTACCAAATAGTTTATTTTCTTTTAAGGTTTGCAAGATAACCCTTAAATGACGTTCATGTTTTTCTTTACTTTTGGAATAAACCAAACTATCATTATTGAACACAACCACAAAAATATCTAAGAACTCAAAGAAAATTCTATTCATAAGATCCATGAATAAATTATGTACATTTATTAAACCAAAAGGAATAACTACAAATTCATGATAGTCATATCTAGTATGAAACGTGGTCTTCAGATTTTCTCATTATTTCACTTTCAACTGATGGTACCCAGACCTCAAGTCAATCTTCAAAAAATACTGAACTCCCTAGAGCTGATCAAACAAATCATTGATATGAGTCAAAAGATACTTGTTCTTAATAGTTATGTTATTCTATGCTCTACAATTAATTAAAGGTCTCATTGAACCATATTTATTTTTAACAAAAAATATAGGAGCACCCCATGGTGATGTGCTAGGTAGAATTAATCCTTTATCTAATAATGCCTGAAATTGCTTCTTTAACTCTAAAATTTCAATTTGATCCATTCGATTAGGGGGTTTTGAAATTGTCTTAGCATCAAGAAATAATTCAACAGTAAATTCAACTTCCTGGTCAGGTATAATACCAGGCAACTCATTAGGAAAAACATCAACGTACACATTTACCACTAGCACATAATTAATCTAAATAGTTCCATTTTTTTCAAAAATATGTGAAAGGTAATATTCATTTCTATATTTTACTAGTTTCTCAGCTTCCTGATATGTTATCAAAAGCAAGGGTTAATTATTTTACAAAAACTGAAAATCATTCTGAAAAGAAACCTCTTTAGCTCTGCAGTCAATCTTAGCATGATAAAAAGAAAGCCAATCTATGCCTAAAATAACATCAAACTCTAATAAAGGAAAAACAATAAGGTTTTCAGGTATATTCTTTCTTCACACAAGGACAAGAAAGTTCTTATTTTTTCTTTTTGTCTCAGCATTTCCTCCATGTGTTTTTACCATAAGTTCTATATTCATATCTTGAGAAGGAATTCCCAATTTACTAGAAAAATTCACAGAAATGACAAAGTGTGTATACCATGAATCAAACAACACATTGGCATAATCTGAACAAACAAACAGTGTACCTGATACTACTTCATTTGATGGCCCAACATCTTCTGAAATAATTGCGTAGGATTTCACCACCCCTTTCTGATTATAGTCTGACTTCTTTCCCTCAATTGAGATCTTTATTGGTCACTCATTTTCATAATGAACCATTTCATTGCACTTAAAACATTTTACATACTATAAATCATATTTTGTCTTACCATTACCCTGATCTTTTTCAGTACAATTACGAGCCTTATGTCCTATTTTACCACATCGGTAGCACTTACTAGAATTCAAAATACATTCCCCAAATTTATTTTTACCACAATTTTCACAAACATTAAACTTAAGTTTCTTACCATAATGCTTTTTCAAAGAGTTCTTCCCTTTTTTCTGCCACCTCGAGCTCTTATTCTGTTGTTTGTCAAAGAACACCTAATCATCGGCAAACTCCATTTCCACCTTCCCCGCACAATGAAAAAGTTTTTCATAACTTTTTTACTCATGAGAATCTAAAGCCCTTCGATACTTTGGATTTAATCTTGAGTAAAAATGGTTGAATTTACTATCAAGATCTCATATGAAATTTGGAACATATTGTGCCAGTCGAGTGCATTTTTCTTCATAAGCAGCCACTGATTCATCCTCCTGCCTCAATTAAAGGATTTGTTTTTCCATCCTATGATGAACCACCTTAGGAAAATATTTATAAAGAAACATACCTTTGAATTCATCCCAATCAATAGCATCAATCTCCTCACTATCCCTGATATTATTCATCATCGACCACCACTGATCCGCTTCAACTTTAAAATGGTAAATAGTAATACTAACCTTTTGATGTTCTTAACACTGCATGACATCAAAAATTGTCTCCAATACTTTAATACACCCTTCTTATAGCACAGGGTTAGATGATCCTCTGAATTATGGGGGATGTTGCCTCATAAAATGATCTACTACTGACATGTTCCTCTGTGGTTGATTTGGCTGATCTCGTGCATGGATACCAACACTATTTATAGCCTAAGTCAATTGTGCTATCACTGCAACAAATTGTTCTGTTCCAATTCTGACCATCTCAGGTTGCTGATTTGGAAGTTTTTCTTCCTCATGATGTCATCCCAACATAGTTTCCATGTTTCCTCTGTGAAAAACCATTCTGAACACAGAAATATCTTAGGCAAAGCAACATGGTCATCTGTAAATACTATATGATTTCAATATTAACATAAATTACTTTATGGATATTAATTTAACAATACCCTAACTCCTAATGTATTCTAAACCGACCTCTGATACCAACTATAAGGACTCGGCCTTAAAACGTTACATAATATTGAATTAAACGAAGTAATTCACATTGAGGATCTTTTCAGGTATAGAGTTTTATAGAATTATGACATAACTATTACATCTCAAAATATTACAAAGTAGATGCTTCTAATCATCTTGAATATTTTTCATAAAATAAAAACTCTTTAAAAAAGAGTCATGTATAGTTCCATGTTTTAGACAGCATGACTTTTCCTAGATCCCATCCTTGAACCTATTCATCTTTAAGTCCTGTGAAAACATTTAAAAACTTGGGATGATAATAAAAAGCTAAGTAAGGGTTATAAAACAAAGAAAGAAAACATTAGTTAATACATACATACAAAACATGAACTCTTTTACTTACCTAATAAAATCATAAGATTTATTAATAATACATAAAAATCATAAATCATAAAGGGAACTTTTAGCATCCATAACATACTTACATTGTAGCTATCACAGCTACAAAGGCATTTACTTTGGAATAACCATCACAATATATTGCATAAATATATTAGGATAAACATTCGCATTTACCTCTATCACGTTACCCAATGCATTGGAGAGATATTTCGGGCTCACCAACCCTAGGATTATAACGGAACCACCCGTATACATAAATAATTCCCAAGAACCATAACATGATCCTAACACATAACATAAGAATAAATGAAATATAACATTTCCATATTGCAATAACAATATAATATTTCAATATATTAACGTATCAAAACAATTATCAAAACCATTTTAAATACCAAAAATACATAAAATATTATATGTTATTTATTTTCCTTTTAAAAACATTATGGCTTGTTAAGGAAGCCAAAGATCAAATAATACTCACGGCAGCTACAAGGTCATTATCACCACTTACATTAAAAAGAAACATTCTTTTTTTTGTTTTGTAAAACACTTCATAGAAAAAAAATCCCTTTGAATGAAATGAAAATTCAAAGGTTTTTATACATATTATAAAATAAATTCATGTATTAAAACAAAATATGCCTCAATGGAAAGAGATTGAGACGAAGTCCCTTACCTCATGTCTGACTTGAATCGATCGTTCTTTAATCTCTTGAATAATAAACTAAAGTAAATTTATACATGATTAAGAAATTTTTTCAAGTTTATTATTCCTTTTTTATTACTTATTACCATGTTATAAACATTATGTAATCATTTAAGTTAATAACGTTCGTTTTTTCGATATTTGGTACTTGAGTAAAAAATGAACACCTTATAGTTACAAGTTGTCCATGTGGTCAATAGTCCATTATATCCAGAATGATATTCATTATTTAGATATCATATATGTCATATATATCTAGTATATATATATATATATAACATTACATATCATTTGGAGGTAAGAAATGAAATGCACCGTTCATGGAGACGGTAAGTCGTACGTATGCATGAACACTAATTTCATTTCTATTTTGTATTTTAATGGAATGAAAACATAATGATAAATATTTAAATTATAATTACCATATAATATGATATATAATCTCATTAACTCAATCCTTTATACATCTCACATATGGCATTAACAAGTCATATCACTTTGAGGGGGCGGTAGTCCGCACTTTCTCGAATGAAATTATTGTGTTTACCCATAATGGAAACCATAAAGGTATGAAATAAATGAAAAATAAAGAAGCATAAAGAAAACATAAACATAAAATATATCATATATAAATATAGTTTCATCTTAATGTCCACCATGATAGGCGGTAGGAGATAATCGAACAATCATCATTTCATGAGGCGTTAGTTTTCCATCCATAGAAATGGTATGTTCTTCACCCATTAGATGGAGGTGTGTGTGAGTGTAGTTATAATTCATCTTATAACAACATCCTAGTATATTTAGGATACTATTTTTGTTATTAAATAAAGGAATAATGATATTTTAGGGGTTGGAGATGTAAAATAAAAAAAAAAGATGTTAGGAGAAACTGTTACCTTTAATTTGGGTAAAGCCCTTTGGTATGAACCAAAATGGTTTCTTGAAGTGACTTCTGCCTATGGTACGACTTCTATGAGGGGGATAGGGATCTAGGGAGATTAATTTAATAGATTTTGGATGATCCAAAAGGCTTTTTAGGTTATAGGAATTGGTTATAAGTGAGGGATTTTTATAAGGGGAGGAGGGGCTCTTTAGGAAAGTGTGATAATATTATTTTATTATATAATGATATTCGGTTTCAAAAGGTCCAAAACTCATTAAGGTAGAAGATAAGAGGACTAATGGTAGAAATAAATTCATCAAATAATAATTGGATAGGTTTTGGATGTTATTTTAATATTTATATTATTATTTATTTAAATCATTTATTAATGAGGTAAACATTGCATCATTATTGTGTCATAAATAATTTTATTTATATGATGTATACAAATCATGAAAAAAATACCATGATTTATGAAATTTTTTTATATTTCCAATGAATTTTTATAGTCGAAAATATAACTTATATAACACCATGTAAAAATTAATTTACAAAGAGATATTTGTTTATTTCATATTATGCCTTTAAGTTAATTAAAATAAAGTGTCATTATCATTCATAAGTGGATCCATGGGGTCCCAAAATCTACCCAAGGATTCCCATGGTCGGACATTACTCATCCAATAAGGTTAGGACAAGTGTTAAGAAAATTTTGAATTATTATAATGTTTTTTTACCTTGAATTACCCTATTTACCTTTAACTGCGGTAAATAAAAGTCAAAAGTTACTATTCACCAAAAAATATTTTTATCTTATTGATCCACATTTTACTTAATAATAACAACCATGTATGTAGGATTTTCTAAATACAATTCACAGAAGTGGTAAAATTTTATTTAAATGAAAAATTCAGTTTTTTAACTACTACTAATTGGTTTCACTATTCATCAAAAATTGATGTTTTTCAGAAAAATACCAAAAATTCAGCCTAAGTTATTCATTATATTCTGAACTCAAAAATGTTGTCTATTTTATGAAAATATGAACATAGAAGTTGCTTTAATTAATTTAAAATTAATTCCTATTATCAAAACAAATAGTGTGCTTTTAAGAAACAATAACTATCAAAAGATTGATACTTGTTTATGTCCAATTTCTAAGTGAAATTAATTACAATAAACAACATTTTATGAAATGGTAAAAATATATTCTAATTACACTTTAAAATCAATTATAAAGATAATATAACCATAAAAATAGATTAGATTAAAACGCAGTTTTGAATTAAAATACAATATTTTCACTATTCATTAAAAATTGAATTTTATCAGAAAAATAACAAAAAATTACCCAAAGTAAATTTTGGTGTCCATATTCTAAAGAATAATTTTATTTGGTCAAATAGAATTTATTAAAATGACCAAAATTATATTTAAAGAGGGTTCTCCATTAAAAGGTGGTAAATCGACCTTTTAATGTAAATTATGCTTAAAATTAGATTCATTCACATTTTAAGCCTCTAAATTTTATTGGATAAATGTAAATACATTTAACAATAATGTATAATCATATTTTAGTTAGTTTTCTTCATTCCCACCAATACAACGGCTAGGAGTAAACTACCATTTAAAATAATAAAATTATATTATTAGTGTGCAATGTAAGATTTCAATGAAACCAATTGTTGCATATTAGGTACTCTATCGAACATAGAAACCCCTTTAAAGTAAAATTAATTAATATTTAATTAAAAATATTATTAAATATGAAAATTTCTTACTCTTTATTTACCTAGGATGTTACATATTCTATAGTACCGGAGTTAAATTTTTAGTTGTATAGGTTTTTCAATTTTAGATGAGTCCAAATTGTAAGATAAATCTTGAATTTATTAATTTTGATCTATATATTATTATTATTTTGAGAAACCATAAAGTTTATTTTTTATAAATGGAAATATTTATAAGGATATGTTTATAACACTATGAGGTTCATTTAGAGTTTGTAATATGCATCTATAAACATTAAAATGTTCATATGGAGTTTTTAAGAATAATTTAGAGTTATTAAGGATAATAGTAAGGTTTACTTTAATGTTAACCATTATTTATAAGTTTAAAATCACACTTTATAAGGTTAATTATATTTTTTATTCATTTCATAAGATTCTTCATATGGTTGAGTCATTTTAAATGGTTCGTCATACGATTGAGGAATTTATTAAGGTTCATTAGAATTATCAAAATTATAAATCTAGAAGAAGTTTAATTGAATCTTCATATGGATCATTGAAATCATATTTATTAACAAAGGATCACCCAGAGTCATAGAAAATAATTTTATTAATCAAAAATCTAGATTAATAACTTGGTCAATTATATTAAGGGAAAATAAAAACAATATTTAAGTGAGATTAGGTTGTGACGTTATTAAAATTTTAAATAGATAATATATTCATATTTTATAGATCTTACATAATGAAAAAATCAATGAGATCTCAAAATTAATATTAATAATATTGGTAATATTCCAAATCATATATTTTGATTAATACTTTTTTCAAATATAAATAAAACATCTTATAGATATTGTTACTCCAATTATTTTTTCATTATTAAAATCCGGTTTGTGGGTTCCCGGTACCCCACTACATGATTTCAATACAACCACTTTCACCCTTACACAATTAAATCATAACCACTATGACCAAGAAACCAAGAACTAGGGCACAAGAACATCATAAATGCTGGCCAAACCTCAGAAAGAATTAACTTGAACGCCCCACAACCCGGCCATCGACACCGCCCCAAATCCTCCTATTGGAAAACTCTAAAGGAATTCACCCAGCCTACAAGAGATATCATAGTAGGTAAAAATATTAAAAATATAGAATAATATTTCATTTTAATATTTTATGAAAATATAATAATAGTTAAAAAGTAAAAGGTTCAAGTTTATATCATTAAAATATCCAAAAAATTAAAGATATTATTTTAATTAAAAAGAAGTGAATAAAAATTCTAGTATCACACAAGATTATTAAAAATGAGGAAGTAATTCATATACTTGAAAAGTAAAGAAAAATAATTCTAGGGTTACACTAGAATTTTTTAAAAATGAGGGAGGCATTCTGGTTATTCAACTTGCTCCAATTTGTAACATTGTTCCTGGTGTAACTCTCTTCCAATGTTCATGAAGAAGAAAGTGATTATAGATAGAGAAGTGAGTTATATAATATAGGAGTAATAATGAGTTCTTATTATTTTCTTGAGGGTTTAAATATTGAAGGGTTAGTTCAGACACTCTAAAATTGCATCCAATGTAGTGAGATTATAATTTTAGGTACATATCTGTATTTCCTTGCATCCTCATTGAATTAGCCCAATTGGGGGAACTGAGTAAAAATAGTAGAGTTTATATTTTTTTATTATAAAACCAAATTATATATAAGATATAAATAAAAGTTCTTATATAATATTTTCCATTATTTTTTACAACAGATAAATTAAAATTTTAGAAAATCTGATTCACTCACCTCTCTTTGTATTAAAATTGTTTGAGACCAATATATATCATGAAACCACATGATCTCTTTCCTATTGGTAATGATAATAATACAATCCTTATTATTATTCTTCTCTTTAAAATTACTTCAAATCTCATATGTAATATCCACCAACACATTCCTCTATGGAAATTTAGAACAAACAAATACTTACTAGATTCAAGTCATCAAATCTTATACAAAAGTGAGTAAATTATATTTTACTATACAAAAATCACCCTTGACCCATTCTACCTTGATTAAAATTATTTTATCCCCTAATCTAAAAGAATAATATCTATGATAAGTATCCAAACAATCCTAAAAGATTCACACCCCAATAGAGATTATAAGGAACCATTTATGATTCCATTCCCTTACACACCAAGGTCACCCCATATTCCTTAGTCCACCATATCATTGGTTTCTAACACACTAATGAATCCCAAAAATATATAAATCCACATCCCAATCCCAAATATATATTATTACTCCATACCTTAGACATTCAATGCCTCCACTAAGCTATACCAATTTCATAAATTTCATTTTTATATATTTTAGAGTTTTCATTTCACCACCTAAACATTATATTATTATTAAATTTTATTTTAAAAATAATCATTCTATGATATTTTTCAAAATAAACTAAAAAAATTTCCCCTAAAGACTTTTTTTAAAATCATTTTCTCATTATACACTATAAAACACATGTCTTGTGAACCTGTATATGAATTATTATTTTTTCAAAAATGCTTGCATTTCAATTTTGGAAAATAGTAGTTAATTTAAACATAAAATAATAATTTAATAAAAAACTCTTCTTTAATAGAAAACAAATAAAAGAATTAAAAAATACCCTAGAAACTCAAACATCATTTGTGATTGTGTTATCCAAGAACAAACATAGCTTCCATATTGAGTCTCAAAAATCTATCTCCATTTACCAATTCCAAAATTATAAAAACAACAAAAAAATTATTTCATAATATTTTTTTATATGGGACTAGGTTTTATAGCCTAATATTGAATGTCAAATGACCATATGTGTTCCACCCTATACTCTAGAGGCTACCTACTTGTGTAAATTTTATTGAAAAATCATTATAGAGAAAATACACATAATATAATAACCATAAAATTAAAATAAATATATAAAATAATAAATAAAAAACATCAAAACAGTCATGTGGAATTATCATATAAACATAACTTTAAACTATAAAAAAATACATATATTAAAAATTAAACCCATGATATATATAACAAATATATAATAAGGATCATCATATTGGAAGAATCATAAATAATAAAGGATGGAGAAAAGAACAAGTTTTAAAATGCACAATCACTAGGTCCTCATCCTATACTAATAACCAACACTCAACCTTAGATAAAAACTATTTGTTCATCCAATTATAGTGATACATTTCTTTAACGTGTGAATAATGAATTAGGTTTTCACATTTTTTGATGTGTATATATGGGGTTGAGTCTAAAAATATATATGAAACCATTAATGAGACCCCTAAAATATACAACCATTCCTATATATAGCTTCATGAACCATATAGTGACCTGGCCTTTTCTTAAATTACTATTACATCATTTTAAAGATAAAAAACACAATAGTATTACACATGGAGGATACAGAGGTTTAGTGTCTTGAGAAAACTAGGACCATACATAACAAATACAACATCAACCATAAACATTTATTTAATTTCTTCTTCTATAGATTCTTAGTAGCACTTGTCCTCTCCTTAGTACATGTATCCACCTGAGGATATACATCAAAAGGGGTGAGCTAAAATTCCAGTAAGAGGATAGATAAGAACAATACATCATGGGGTGAGCATAATCATAACATAGGCAAAAGATAATGAACATGAGAGGAGCATAAGTAAAAGACTTGAAATGTGGCAATGCATAAAAATGAAACATCATGTCTTAGTGGTGAAATACCAAACATACTCGTTAACAAAGCGAGAATCATGTTCACACATCATTTCAAATTTACTCATGAGTTTCATCTCTTTACCCAATGCATTGGAGTGCTGTATAATTCCGGGCGCACCCGTCACATTTAAACATTCATATTGCGCTATATAATTCCAGGCGCACCCGTCACATCATAACATTATCATTATCATGATTTCCACATAGAACACATATAAAACATGTACATAAATAACCCATGGAAAGTAATGGGTTTCATCTCATAATAACACATTCATAATCTTTGGGTTCCCAAAAGAAAGAGGGAACAACATACTTGATACAAGAACCATCAACCTTGGATGAGAGGTAAGAGGTGAGATTTTGAAAGAAGAGTTCTTTTGGAAAACATTTTTATGGACATGAAAACCAGTGAAAAACATGTATATCCTATAAAAGTAAAGTAAATGATGAAAAAATGATCTTTGAGGAGTAACCATATCAAAAATGGAGTGAAAGAGGGAGAACCCGAAGGAAGAAAATTGGGTTCGAGATTTCCCATTACCTTGTACTCGAATGCCTCCTTCTCTTTAATGTAATGTATAATGACATTATATTCAATAATTAGAAATTCCAGAACCTTTTATACATTAATAGGGTTCATTCAGGTTTCATTATTTCATATTATGTTCCTTTGGATGACTTATAGAGTTTAAAAACATTATTTGGGGATGTTCGTTTTTATGGTTTTCTTGAGTAGTCCACTTGTACTCTTAAATTGATGTTTGGGTAGATCATGGGTAAACATCCAGAACTGATACTACATGTTATTAATGATATTACAGTAGCTTTAATAATTTTATAGTGAATTATATTAGATCCAAGTGGACGAATCATTAGATAAAAATTTAATGATGGTTATTTGGGTTAATTTGGGCGGTTTTTGGATCACAGCGATCATGTTTTAACATTTAACTTAGTAATAAGGCCATAGGTTATTTCCAGAACATAAAATAGAACATAATACATATAAAATATTCTGGTTCAACCATAAAATGGTTTCATGGCCAGATTGATGGTAGAAATGGAAGAAGAGAACATGTCGTTTTTGAAGGTGACAAATTTAACACCTCATGAACAATGTTCTCTTTAATAAAATAAAAGGAAGAGGGAAAGGGTGTGGGGTGATATAATATAACATTATAATCATAATATTACAGTATATATATAATAATGGATTTAGAGAACAATTTGGATGAATATAGGTAGGGAGAGATTAATAAAGGAACTTGAACTTGAAAGGAAATTAAAGGAGAAGAGAGAGAGAAATTACCTCTAGAATTCTCCTCTTGAGATCATCTTTAAGGAAGCTAGGTATGGTATTTTCATGAGACCAGCAGCTTTTGGACATGGGGGATGATCTAGGGAAGGTATTTGGTCAGAGTTTAGAGAAGTATTGGAGCTTGAGAGGTGTGAGGAAAATAGGGAGTGAAGGGTGGCTTTTATAGTGGAGGGGAGAGGGGTTTCCTTAATATAAAATTGATTAGTTTATTAATTTCACCAAAGACAAGGAATAGTGAGTCTTGAATGACCAATAATAGTAATTTTATAATGTAATCCCGAACCAAGTGGGCTTACATCATCATAAAATCATCGATGACTCAATTAATACATTATTTAGCTTTTATTGTGAATTATCGGATTCCACTATTCATCAAAAACTCAAGTATCTCAGAAAATTCCCAAACATTTACCCCAAACATTTTTCGACGTGTAGAATCCAAAAATGAAGTCCATTTTTCAAAAATAATTCTATAAATATTATTAATTTAATATTTAATTCAAATCATAATTTACTTTAAAAAACAGTTTTTAAAATTAAAACTAATTTTGCAGTTCTTTCAAAAATTACGTAGGGTCTTATAGAATTATCTAAAAACTATTAGACATTGATTAATTAATTTATGAATACATTACATGAAAATAAATATTCTTTTAAATTAATTAATTAATTATAATTAATTATTTATGACTTATAAAATACCAAAAATGTTTACTAAGGTCAAATTGTCACTTTGTAAGATGTCTAAATTTTATTTTATTATTCATATGTAATGTTACTATTATTTACTATTCATAAGGTTCATATTAATATTCATAAGGGTAGGTTACTATTCATAAGGGTAGGTTACTATTCACCAAAAATTATTATTTGTTTCATTAGACTCCAAAATTTATCTTGAACACAACCGTGTATGTCAGATTTTTAAAATTCCAAACATAGGGGTGACGAAATTATGTTTAAAGGTCACTTATCACTTAGTAGTTCATTATTTTTTGTTTTTATGACATAGATATAAGAAGGTAATTTTCTATTGAAAAACTTTGTGTCGTTACATTCTTCCCCCCTTAAAAAATTTCGCCCCCGAAATTTTACTTTACACAAACAGGTGTGGGTACTTCTCCTTCATTGTCTCTTCTGGTTCCCAAGTTGCTTCCTCAAACTTATGGTTCCTCCAAAACACTTTGACAAGGAGGGTTGTCTTGTTGCGTAGAACCTTATCACTTCAGTCCAAAATTTTTACCGGCTGCTCATCATAGGAGAGATCATCTTCCAGCTGTACCACCTCTGAGTTTAGTACATGTGAGGGGTCTGGTATATACTTACTCAGTAGTGATACATGAAACACATCATGAACTTGAGCCATATTCGGTGGAAGTGACAGACGATAGGCCACGGATCCTATACGATCAAGGATCTCAAAGGGGCCAATGTACCTTGGGCTTAGCTTCCCTTTCTTCCCGAATCTCATGACTCTCTTCCATGGAGATATTCGAAGGAAGACTTTATCTCCAACGTCGAACTCCAAGTCCCTTCGACGGTTGTCATCATAGCTCTTTTTCCGACTTTGAGCAGCTTTGATGTGTTTCTGGATGACTTGAACCTTCTCTGTCATCTCCTGAACAAGATCGGGTCCAAGTAGCTTTCGTTCTCCAACTTCATCCCAACAGGTTGGAGTTCTACATCGCTTCCCATAAAGAGCTTCATACGGAGCCATCTGAATACTCGAGTGGAAGATATTGTTTTATGAGAACTCAACCAATGGGAGATGCTGATCCCAGCCACCTTTGAATTCAAGATACTAGGCTCTTAGCATATCTTCAAGTGTCTGAATAGTACTTTCAGACTGGCCATCAGTTTGGGGGTGATAGGTCGTGCTGAAATTTAATTCAGTACTCAAAGCATGTTGAAGGCTCCTCTAGAATTTAGATGTGAAACTTGGATCACGGTCAGAGACAATCGAGAGTGGAACACCATGTAATCTCACTACTTCCTTCACATATATCCTTGCAAGTTTTTCAAGTGAGAGTTCTTCCCGAATAGAAATAAAATGGGAAGTCTTTGTGAGTCGATCAACCACAACCCATATCGCATTATTTCCCCTTGACGTCTTCGGGAGACCCGTGACAAAGTCCATAGTAACATTTTCCCATTTCCACATGGGTATAGGAAATGGATGCATCATACCTTTGGACTTTTTACGCTCACCTTTAACTTGCCGACATACCAAGCACCTTGATATATATTTTGTAATCTCCTTCTTCATGTTATCCCACCAGAAGTGTTCTCGGAGATCACGATACATCATGGTACTTCCAGGATGGATAGATAAAGTTGAGCTATGTGCATTATAAAATAGCTCCTTCTTTATCCCGGGTGATTAAGGCACACAAACCCGCGTTCCAAACTGAATCACACCATCATTGTCGATATGGAACTCTTGTAGTTTCCCTTCCTTTACTGCATTCACCCTCTTTTGTATCTCCACATCATCTCTTTGTACTTCCTTAATCTTCTATTGGATGTATGGTTGCGCAATCATTTGGGCAAGGTAGGATGTATCCCCTACCCATATGATTTCCAAATCCATCCATTTCATATCCAAGAAGATAGGGTCTTTCTCAGTCCTCAACATGGATAGAGTAGCAGGTTCTTTCCTGCTTAGAGCATCAGCTACCTTGTTCGCCTTTCCAGGATGATAGTGAATAGAGCAATCGTAATCCTTGATTAGCTCTAACCATATCCTTTGAAGCATCTTGATCTCCTTTTGTGTGAATATATACTTTATGCTCTTGTGGTCGGTGTATATGTCACACTTCTCACCATAAAGGTAGTGCCGCCAGATTTGCAAGGCAAAAATCACGGCTGCCAGCTCTAAATCATGTGTCGGGTAGTTCTGCTCATGGATCTTCAACTTTCGTGAGGCGTAGGCTATCACATTATCATTTTTCATGAGTACACAACCCAAGCCTTTCTTTGAATCATCACTATATATCACAAAACTTTCTCCACTTTTTGGTAGTGTGAGTACAGGTGCAGTGATCAGCCTTCTCTTTAGCTCCTTGAAACTTCCCTCACATTCTTCCGTCCATACATACTTTACCCCTTTCCTTGTTAACTTAGTTAGTGGGCTTGACAATCATGAGAAGTTTCTCACAAAACGTTGACAGTACCCAGCTAATCCAAGAAAACTACGGATTTCTGTGACACTAGAGGGCCTGGGCCAATCTTCAATCGCCTTTGTCTTTGAAGGGTCCACAGAAATTCCCTCACTTGTGATCACATTTCCCAAGAACGTGACTTGATTCATCCAAAAGTCACACTTGCTGAACTTGGCATACAACTTCTCCTTTCTCAATGTCTCCAACACAAGTCTTAGATGTTCTTCATGTTCCTCCTTGCTCTTGGAGTATATGAGAATATCATCAATAAACACTACCACAAATTTGTCGAGGTAATGTCCAAAGACTCTATTAATCAAATCCATGAATATTTCAGGGGCATTAGTAATTCTGAAGGGCATCACCAAAAACTCATAGTGCCCATACCTTGTACAGATGGTGGTCTTCTGAATATCTTCCTTCTTCACCTATACTTGATGATATCCAGAATGAAGATCCACCTTTGAGAAGTATTGAGCTCCTCTTAACTATTTGAACAAGTCTTCAATCCTTGGGAGAGGATACTTGTTCTTTCTGGTGATCTTGTTGAGTTCTCAATAATCGATACATAGCCGCATGGTTCCATCCTTCTACTTTACAAAGAGCACTAGCGCACCCCAAGGTGATGCACTAGGGCGTATGAACCCTTTGTCCAGATGCTCTTGCAGCTGATTCTTTAACTCCTCCAGTTCGATAGGATCCATCCTATAGGGGAACTTCAAGATAGGAGTAGCTTCGGGTATGAGTTCAATTGAGTACTCTACCACACGATCCGGGGGAATTCCGGGTAACTCTTCGGGAAATACATCACTGTATTCCCTCACGATGGACATTTCCTCAAGGTTTGCACTTTCCTTTGACTCAAACATTTGGACGAGGTATGCTTCTTCATAGGGAATCATCACCCACACCATTGAAGGATTTTTCAAAGGATATTCATGATCTTCCTTACATTTGTAGAGGAGCATGGGATGGTTCAGAATATGAAAATATATTTCCTTTTCCTGATAGTTGATATGTGCTCTATATAACGAGAGCCAATACATTCCCATTATAGCATCGAATTCCACCAAGGAAATTATTATGAGATTTTCCAGAAGAATCTTCCCACATACATCAATAGGAGAAGAGTCAAACACTTGGGTTTCAATGATTGAACAACTTGGTGTTTTTACAGATATATCTACTTCAAGGTTTCGGGGCTTCGATTCTATAGTTCTAGCAAACTTGAAAGATATAAAGTAATGTGTAGAACCATATATCAAATAAGACTTTTTCCATTCTTGAGTGAATAGGATGTGTACCTTGTACGACTTTATTATCATGTTCCACCTCCGCAGTAGTGATGGCATAATCCTTCCCTTGTTCCTTTGTATTTGGTGGTTGTTGGCACTGATTACCCTCGAGAGCTCGAGGTTTAGTGTACTGGTTTGAATAGTTCCCTAGCTTCCTACAGTTGTAGCATTGAACCACGAGTGGTTCTCTCCTTTCATCAGCTACATTATCCTTCCTTTTCATGTCTTTTCGACACTCGTGAGCAAGGTGTCCTTATTTCCCACACTTGAAGCATTTCCCCATCCCTTTGAGGCAGTTCCCATGGTGCAACGTCCCACATTTTTGGCATGTGGGTCTTTGTGTTTTCTTCCCACCTTTGTCATTAGATCCACCGGTTTGAAACTCCATCTTTCTTTTCTTATCACCATAGCCATGGGACCATTCACCAAACTCCATCTCCACTTTGAGAGCACACCGAACAACTTATTCATAACTCCCAAATACTCGAATTGCAAGATCCTTTCGAAGATGTGGTTTTAATCCACTAAAGAATCTATCAATTTTGCTATCATTATTGATAACAAAACCCGAAGCATACCTTGTGAGCCTTGTGAAATTTGCTTCATAGGTTGTGACAGATTCTCCTTCTTTTTTCTTGAGCTCTATGAATTCTCTCTCCATCTTCGTGTGAAGAGTTCGTGGGAATTACTTATTAAGAAACATTATCTTAAAGTCTTCCCATTCCATCTCTTCAATTTCATCCCTTGGCTTGGTGTTCTTAATCAAAGCCCACCATTGATCAGGTTCTCCATATAGAAGATAAACGGCTAGAGTCACCTTATCCATATCGGAATAGTGAAGAACAGAAAATATCTTCTCCATGGAGTTGACCCACTGTTCTGCAACTAGTGGATCGGAAGATCCACAAAACGTCGGTGGTCGTTGTCGCATAAAACATTCGATAGATAGTTTCTCCCTCTTTGGTGAAGGAGGATGTTCCCCATTATTATGGTTATTATTCATAACCCAAGATAATTGGGTAAGCATCGCCATAAAGTTTTGAACTCCACCTCCAAAATCATTGGGGAAGTCATTCGGGCAATCGTTGCATTGTCCCTCACAAGATTTGTTGGCCTGATTTCTCCTGGTTTCCAGCATTTTCTAAAATAGAAAAGGTTAGAACAAAACATAAGTAAACAAGTCATGAATAACTTATTCATTTAAACAATTATACTGAAAACATAACATATGGGATCCCTAGGTAAATATTCTTATGTACATATTTGTACTTATTCTCATGCTAGAGGTTTTCTCTAGGGTTTACAAATCCTAATTCCCAAATTAACTAAACCATTCCTCTGATACCAACTATAGCGACCCGGCCTTTTCTTAAATTACTATTACATCATTTTAAAGATAAACAACACAATTGTATTACACATGGAGGATCCAGAGGTTTAGTGTCTTGGGCAAACTAGGACTATACATAACAAATACAACATCAACCATAAACATTTATTTAATTTATTCTTCTATAGCTTCTTAGTAGCACTTATCCTCTCCTTAGTACATCTATCCACCTGAGGATATACATAAAAAGGGTTGAGCTAAAAGACCATTAAGAGGATATATAATAACAATACATCATGGGGTGAGCATAATCATAACATAGTCAAAAGATCATGAACATCAGAGGAGCATAATTAAAAGACTTGAAATGTAGCAATGCATAAAAATGAAACATCATGTCTTAGTGGTTAACTACCACACATACTCATGAACAAAGCTAGCATCATTTTAACACATCATTTCACATTTACTCATGAGATTCATCACTTTACCCAATTCATTGGAGCGCTGTATAATTATGGGCACACCCATCACATTTAAACATTCATATTGCGCTATATAATTCTGGGCGCACCCATCACATCATAACATTATCATTATCATGATTGCCACATAGAACACATATAAAACATGTACATAAATAACCCATGGAAAGGAATGGGTTTCATCTCATAATAACACATTCATAAGCTTTGGGTTCCCAAAAGAAAGAGGGAACAACATACTTGATACAAGAACCATCAACCTTGGATGAGAGGTAAAAGGTGAAATCTTGAAAGAAGAGTTCTTTTGGAAAACATTTTGAGGGATATAAAAAACAGTGAAAACATGTATATCCTATAAAATTAAAGTAAATGATGAAAAAATGATCTTTGAGGAGTAACCATATCAAAAATGAAGTGAAAGAGGGAGAACCCGAAGGAAGAAAATTGAGTTCGATATTTCCCCTTACCTTGTACTCGAATGCCTCCTTCTCTTTAATGTCCTGTATAATGAAATTATATTAATTAATTAGAAATTACAGAACCTTTTATACATTAATAGGGTTTATTCTGGTTTCATTATTTCATATTATTTTCCTTTTTGATGACTTATAGAGTTTAAAAACATTGTTCTGGGATGTTCGTTTTTATGGTTTTCTTGAGCGGTCCACTTGTATTCTTAAATTGATGTTTGGGTAGATCATGGGTAAACATCCAGAACTAATACTACATGTTATTAATGATATTATAGTAGCTTTAATAATTTTATAGTGAATTATATTAGATCCAAGTGGACGAATCATTAGATAAAAATTTAATGACGGTTATTTGGGTTAATTTGGGCGGTTTTTGGATGACAACGATCTTGTTTTAACATTTAACTTAGTAATAAGGCCATAGGTTATTTCCAGAACTTAAAATATAGAATAATACATATAAAATATTCTGTTTCAACCATAAAATGGTTTAATGACCAGATTGAAGGTAGAAATGGAAGAAGAGAACATGTCGTTTTTGAAGGTGATAAATTTAACACCTCATGAACAACGTTTTCTTTAATAAAATAAAAGAAAGAGGGAAAAGGTGTGGGTGATATAATATAACATTAGAATCATAATATTAAATTATATATATAATAATTTATTTACAGAACAATTTGTATGAAGATAGTTAGGGAGAGATTAAGAAAGGAACTTGAACTTGAAAGGAAATTAAAGGAGAAGAGAGAGAGAGAAATTACCTCTAGAATTCTCCTCTTGAGATCCTCTTTAAGGAAGCTAGGCTGGGTCTTTTGATGAGACCATCAGCTTTTGGTCGTGGGGTATGAGCTAGGGAAGGTGTTTGGGCAGATTTTATAGAAGGCTTGGAGCTTGAGAGGTGTGAGGAAAAGAGGGAGTGAAGGGTGGCTTTTATAGTGGAGGGGAGAGGGGTTTCCTTAATATAATGTTGATTAGTTTATTAATTTCACCAAAGACAAGGAATAGTGAGTCTTGAAAAACCAAGAATATTAATTTTATAATGTAATCTCGAACCAAGTGGGCTTACATCAGCAGAACATCATCGATGACTCAATTAATACATTATTTAGCTTTTATTGTGAATTATCGGATTCCACTATTCATCAAAAACTCAAGTATCTCAGAAAATTCCCAAAAATTTACCCCAAAAATTTTTCGATGTGTAGAATCCAAAAATGAATTCCATTTTTTCAAAAATAATTTTATAAATATTATTAATTTAATATTTAATCAAAATCATAATTTACTTAAAAAAACAGTTTTTAAAATTAAAACTGATTTTGCAGTTCTTTCAAAAATTGCGTAGGGTCTTATAAAATTATCTAAAAACTATTAGACATTGATTAATTAATTTTTGAATAAATTACAAGAAAATAAATATTATTTTAAATTAATTAATTAATCATAATTAATTATTTATGACTTATAAAATACCAAAAACGTTTACTAAGGTCAAATTGTCACTTTGAAAGATGTCTAAATTTTATTTTATTATTCATAGGTAATGTTACTCTTATTTACTATTAATAAGGGTCATATTACTAATCATAAGGGTAGGTTACTATTCATAAGGGTAGGTTACTATTCACCAAAAATTATTTTTGTTTCATTAGACTCCAAAAACTATCTTGAACACAACTGTGTATGTCGGATTTTTAAAATTCCAAACATAGGGGTGACAAAATTATGTTTAAATGTCACTTATCACTTAGTAGTTCATTATTTTGTGTTTTTATGACATAGATATAAGAAGGGAATTTTCTATTTAAAAACTTTTGGTTGTTACAAACCGTATCACATATAAAGTCATAGAACATAGCATAAACAAAATTAGATGAGTCTATATGTACTAACAAGAAAACTATGATTTATAAACCACCTTATTTTTAATTAATGATGATGGAAAAGCATTCATTTAAAGAGCTCATGGTATGGTGGTAAAATTATTTATAATACATCTGACCAAAAAATTATCATATGAATAATGGGTGGGATGTAATTTAGATAACTCCCTAAAATATTGTTTCTAGTTCCTTTGATGTGCGTAACATAGCTATATCCCTATTAATAAACAACAATAAAGGTACATTTACTAACCTATAGATCCTTAAAATTTGAAAAAAATCATCTAGGATAATCATATCTTATAAAAATGCATCTAAATTATGGGGTATAAAATAGTCAACTCCCTTAAGATTGCACATCATACATAAACCTCTATCTCATACCCAATAAGTGGTAAACATATAACATTTGTATGAAATAAAACACAATGGGGGAAATTAAAAATAAATGGACCCTTTAATTTGAATAACCATAGGATGAATACAAAACAACACAAGGCATCACACCACCAATGTTTTTGGGCCTCATTTTAATACCAATAGCTCAATTACATCATGTTTACTAAAGTAAAATAAATAGGCTAAGGTTAAATTCCTCTACATACCATAAGCATTACTATCATACCACTCACACTTTCATTATCCCTATTAGTAATCACTCATCATGAAATAACCATTATCTCTTTGATCACTAAATTTCCTAGCGTTCATTACCCATCATTTTCTTCCCTTAAATCTACTATAAAACTATTATGAATAATAAATTATTATATTTTAATTCCACATAGTCCCCTTAATCTAAAAATGAATTCTAATATCATCCCATCAGTCATTAAAAAAGAGATCATATATCCCTTAACCCCATTTTCATTCCTTATACACATTTTCCCCCTATAGAACCATTCATTAGGAATTAAACCCGTGTTTAACTCTTAGTAAATTAATTATCATGTTTGATATATGCAATAGTAAACCCATTCGATTATTCCTATAACTCACATATAATCTTATTGGGATTCTCAAAATTTATCCAATTTTTTTATAGTAAATTCTAGATATTATTACTCCATAAGGTCTTAAGATAGTTCTTCACTTACATTAGAAATGATATCTTAAAAATTGAACCCATCCCTAATCCAAAGATTAGAATATGTTATTATAGAAAACATTTTATAAATATCATAGGAGACCATAATAGGTCTCTCACATCAAAAATATTTAGATTACTACTATAACACATTAAGTGTTTACGAAACAAATTAATATAAATTTGTAACAACCTAAGAAACGCACTTCCAGATTTGATGTTAAAATATACTGTATATTTGTTTAAAAAAAGAACCAATAAAATATATTGTTCTATATATACTTGAGGATCTATTTTGGAACAGGTTTCAGAGGTTTATAAAAAATCCCTTTCAATAAATCATATTTTATACAAATTATAATTAAAACATCTATTTGGATTTCTTATCGCTATATCCTAAAATAAAATCAAACACCTTTTGAATTTATAACAAGCTAGTGAAAATCATTTTTAAATCATAGGGTGAGAATAAACTTACTCAGTAAGGGTATTTAACACAATTGAAGAATCCTTTTATAAAAAACTATTTAAAAACTATTTATAACATTTTATATCAAATATATATTTGATATAGTAAATAAATTTCGAAAATATATTAATTCAGTTTTCAAAACCTATGAAAAACCATTCACAATCCTTTTAAGATACAAATAATTTCTGAAAACCCATTTAATTTCAAAATCAAATACCTTGAAATATTCTTTGGATTTCTCTATTAATATCTTTTGAAGTTAATAATTTTTTTGGATTAAAATGATGCTTGGAAAACCTTAAGAAAACCATGATGCCACTAGTATTATCAATTTTAGGATAATATCCTCTTGAGGTCATGGGATCACCTCATTCCTCATCAACTCATTTGATGGCATAGTAATTATTTTTTTATGAAAAAAAATTTATCAATTTATACTTTATCATTTTTAATCCGTTGAGACCTTTCCAAAACATTGATAAATTATTTTCTATGTAGAAAAAATTTTATATCATCTAAATTTTTAAAAAATTATTTTTAGAAGTACTATATGATTTAGTAGAAATCTAAAAATTTAGAAGAAATTAAAAAATTCAAAGGAAGTATATATAAATAGTTTGGATATTTAATTTCAAACAATTTCCTTTAGTAATATCCATGTAATATCAATGATAATTATAGTATATTAACATAATTATTATTATAGATAACTTATTTTGAATTAAATTTACTTTTTATAGATTTGATGAAATAATTTATCAATTAAAAATCATAATAGAAATATAAACACACTTCCTTTTTAAAAAGTATTTTTGTTAATGTGTATATTGAAATTTTTAATGGAAATTGATGAAAAATTCATATTCTTCTATATATATGTTTTTGTAAAAACATCTCTCCCTTAAAATGTTGTTTTTAAATAGAAGCATAAAAATAGTGAATCATAGTATTGTTTTTAATAAAAACTCATTGAAGCATAAATTTGATAAAAAAAAATTATAAAATAGTAGTTTTAAATTAAAAAATAAATACAAAGTTTTTTCTAAAAATAATAATTGTTCTTGATGAAATAATTTTTGAAAAAATAAAACACCCTAAAATGAATATAAATTTTGAAAATATAATTCCATTATAAGCATTTTTTCTAAATATAATTGGAAATATGAAACCATATTTCTTTGAAATCGGCCTTAAACAAAAATATTAATTTACAGATATTGAAAAATAAATTCACATAAGTTAATTCATAGAAGGTATTACTTTTCAAATGACTTCTTATATATCTATCCCTCTCTCTCTCTTATTTTCACACCTGATTTTAATATGGAATTCATATAATGAAAAAGTCTTTTAAGTCGAAACCAAACTATTAATATATATATATATATATTATAATAATGGAATAATCTAGTATAAATATTTTCATTTTAATTCATATGTATACTTATATATATTACGATTTGGTTTTAAGAGGTTTTTTTCTAGTTTACACCATGATGGCAGGGTTTATCTTATGTGGTTCGAGTTTATATATTAAAAATTCAATTTGGTGTTTAAACTGAATCAAAATAGTATTTTGTATCCACTATATGCATGAATCAATAATATATATATATATATATATATATATATTCACAAGGTCACTGCTTCTAGTGTATGAAAAGGGAATGACGCCTTTTAGAAATAATATTCTAAATGTATAAAATTGTCCATTATTTGTGGATGAAATTATTGTGAATCCACCCCTAAAATTGAAATTCCAAAAGATTATATATATATATATATATATATATATATATTACTACTAAATTAAAATGGATTTGAAGAACATAAAGACACTAGTTTTCTAAATTTCAACATTGAGCTAGGCTATAGGTCATTGAGGATAGAACCAATTGTCGGAGAAGGAAGAAAAATAATGTCAAGGGTTTGGCTGGTGTAGCTCAAGGTTAAAGATGACATAAGAGATGATCAAACTATCAAGATAATCTTGATCAAATTTCCTTTGTTATAAGATGATTTTTTAAGTCGGGTGAATAATTATAAGAAATTTGTGTCCATCATTAGACTTTATAAAGGTTTGTACGAGATTATTAATTATTCACCAGCCATCATTCTCTTAGCCAAAGCACTAGGAATGGATCATGTACACACCTCACACACTCACCCCTCATTAGGGGGATGTCAACATACTGCCCCAAATATGGCACCCTATGAACACATTATGTGTTCACCATGTGCTTGTTGTGTGTAAACCCACAAGTACCATGCACTTACCTGGTGATATACCCTACTTTCATGAGGTTATTCATATGATTCTCTCTGACATGGTTGACACAATAGGTCATAAATGTGTTTGGGGGTGTCTTGGAAGGATTCATAATTATCCTAATTTTATACTATTATATATAAATTTAAATTAATTAACATAATTAAAATATAAACTAAGTAAATTATTATTATTATTTTGTTAAAATTTAATTATTTGGATTTCAACTTTTTTATTTTAATTATATTTTTTATACCTCATTTATAAAAAATTTTAAGGTTGTATTATTAATTTTATTTAATGTTACTATTTAAATATGTCATAGTAATATTTTACTTCTAAAAATATAAAATATCTTTTACTAAGACTAATATTAAAATTATCATATTCAAATGTAATTATATTATAATATTTTCAAAACTATATATTTTCATATTAAAATAAATTTCATTTTAAAAATTAATATAGTTATATTTTTATACAAAGTAAGTTTTTTTAAGTATTTTATGTTAATTTAACAACATATGTACACATTTAATTTTTTATTTTAAAATATTATTTACTTATATTATAACTAGATTATTTATAAATTTGTTACACAAATAATATTCAGTATATATTTATAATAATATATTAAAAATTTACAACATTAAAACATGGGGTGGTAAAAACTATAAAAGTACTTTTAAATAATGAACTATATATGTTTATTTTTATTCTTTTTTAAAGGTTGCAAATACAATTTTATTAATGTTCAAAAAAATCCTATAAATACTCACTCCTTAGAAAATATTTCTTTTAGAATACAAAGTTAAACATATTCAATCCCTTTATCTTTCCACATTGGTTCCCATTTTTCAAATTCTATGTATCATTACTCTAATATTCTTTGTGTGTTTATACTTATAGAGGATCTTAGATATTACAGATATTATTTTAGAGTTTTCTTTTTCCACATATGTTTTCCTCTAGTATTTTTTATGATCATTGAATGTTTGATAATCCGGGCTCCCTAAAAGCAACATGATTCCATATTGTAATTTGTTTATTTTTTGAATAAAATTGTTCTTTAACGTGTTTTAAATTTATAAGTCTTATTTGATTTTCAACACTAATAATTACATTAAAATTTTAGGATGTTACATTCTACCACCCCTCCACCCCCTATAATAGAATTTAGATTTGACAATTATTTTTAACATAAACCCTAATTCCCAATTCCAATATTTAGTCTCAAAACATAACATTCCTACAAAAATAACTTCACTATTATCACCAATCACTAATTTTTTATTACACATATTTTATTAAAATAATGTATACCTTTATCAAAGCCTCTTGTTTTGGAACCTCTCTTGAAAAAAAGGTCCTTCCATTCAAACTAGACATTAGGATGTTTCTAAATTCCTTTATTTATCATTCCCATATGAAACTATTGAAATTTAGGTTAAATAAATTTAAACATAGATATGAATTTGAAAAATAGTTATTATGAGTGTGTATTTTATAAACATTTGTTTGAATCTCATTTCTATAAATTAGTCTTATTGAATTGTCTTCTAAAATTTCAAAATAATATCTTATACCTCCATAAAGACTAAATATTATAATCAGATGCATATAGTCTATGTGTTGGTATCCCCCTTTTATATCATAATGAAAATCATTATGTGTTTCATATTCATTAGATCAGGTGAAGAATCTGAAAATTTCTTCAAGGTACATTCTTTATTACATGTAGTAATAATGTTGAGCACACACAGTTTTCCTATAAACGAAACCTGACCCTTGAAAGAATCAAGGTATGGTAACTGTGTTAGATACAAGGTATGATCTGTATCTTCTCTACTTTAGCAGCAATTCTTATCCACACAAGTGCTAGAAATTATTTTCTTGCCACATACATAGTTTGGGACTTTGAGATTCTGACTGAGATTTTAGATTGAACTTTGTGTTTGGATACTCCTATGATAGGAGATTCAGTGGTCACACATTGGTGTAGAAAGTGTGATCTTACTCTTGGGGGAGAGAGTTTCAGTTGGGATCTTCTAGTAGCGGCGTTGAATCCCTACGATGTCATTCTAGGCATGGACTGGCTATCAGCAGTTCACTGACAGATTGACTCCTTGAGATGTACAGTGTAATGTACGCGTAGAGAAGGAGGAAAGTTTTCCTTTTTTGGTGAGAAGGAAAACAGGGCAACACGAGATGGACTTGCGCTCGGGAGGGTGCAACCAATTACATATCATCTGGCTTACATGACCTTCAAAACAGTGGATGAGGCGAGTCCATATTTTCTAGTGGTGGTGGACGAGTATGAAGACACCTTTCCAGAAGATGTCCCAAGACTAACTCCTCGTAGAGAGGTAGACTTCCACAGTGACTTGTACCGAGGAACAACACCAATATCTACACCAGCATATCGGATGGCCCCTATGGAGCTCCATGAGATGAGGGTATAGTTGAGGGACATACAGAGGAAGGGATTTATAAGGCCCCATGATTCTCCATGGGCATCTTCGGTGTTGTTTTCTAAGAAGGCAGATGGAAGTTTGAGTCTATGTGTGGACTTACGGCACCTAAACCAGGTGACCGTGAAGAACAAGTATCCTCTTCCAAGGATGGTGATCTATTTGATCAGTTGAAAAGAGTGAAGTGGTTCTTAAAGATAGACCTCAGATCAGGCTATCACCAGCTCAAGTACGAGACAAGGATGTACCGAAGATAGCCTTCAGATGTCAGTATGGCCATTAATAGTTCTTGGTGATGACTTATGGTGTGACCAACACTTCAGCAGTGTTCATGGGGCTCATGAACAGGATATTTCAGCCATACCTCGATAGCTTTGTGGTGGTCTTCATCGATGACATCTTGGTGTACTCAGTGTCTGAGAAAGATCATGGTGTACACTTTTGGATAGTTCTGGGCACACTTCAGGAGCACTAGTTATATAGGAAGCTCTCGAAGTGTGATTTCTGGATACAGAAGGTCCACTTCTTGGGAATCGTCATCTTAGAGGCTATAGTTGTAGTAGATCCAGTTAATATTGAGGTAGTACTTTCTTGGGATCCACCCTAGAATGTTACTAAGGTGCAGAGATTCCTTGGATTAGTAGGCTACTATCAGAGGCTCGTACCTGATTTCTCTAGAGTAGCAGCACCTATGAATACCTTTATAAATAAGGGGAATCCCTTCCTATGGTCAGGTACATGCTATAAAAATTTTCAACATCTAAGGAAAATCTTGACCAGTGCTCCCATCCTGAGGTTTCCAGAGGAGGGCACAGACTATGTGGTTTACTGTGATGCAGTAGAGACCGGAATCGATTGCGTTCTAATGCAGGGTGATGTAGTGATTTCGTATGTCTCACGACACCTGAGGCCTCATGAGAAGAATTATGTGAATCATGACTTAAATTTGGAAGCAGCAGTCTTCACACTAAAGATGTGGAGACACTACTTGACGGGCGAGTGGTTTATTGTTTACTCAGACCACAGGAGTCTCAGATATATCTTCACACGAAAAGATCTGAATCTGAGAAAATGACATTCGCTAGAGTTCCTCCAGGACTACAAATTTGAGATAGTCTTTACTCTTGGGAAGGGGAATGTAGTGACAGATGTACATAGCTGTAGATCAAGTTCGCAACTACTAAACAAGGCTTTAGAACAGTTAGCGTCACTTTAGATATCTTAAGTGGATAGAGATGAGACAGTCTACCTCTTGTTGATGGTAGTTGCCCCTCCACTCCTTTAGTGAGTCCGGGAGCCACAACTCGAAGACAGTAGCTATGAGAATACATGTGCTCAGATATCCTTAGGCCATACACCTGATGGATATTTTGAAGGTGGGGAGCACGTTATCCTTTTCAGAGGATGTACTGTTATAGAAGTGGAGCTACAAGAGGAGGTGCTAAGGGAGTTCCATACATCCCCCATGGCAGTACATCCAAGCATGATGAAGTTATATCAGGACCTCTGGCATCAGTATTAGTGGCCAGGAATAAAGAAAGTTGTGGAAGAGTTTGTTTCTAGTTGCCTCACTTGCCAACAAGTGAAGGTCGGGCACCAGGTACTTGCTGGCTTGACCCAACCTGTAACACCCCAGGTAAATAAAGAATATGACATTTTCATATTTATCCATATTTTTTAATAAAATATTAATATTACTTTAAAGGGAATGCTACGCTTGATGGCTTACCTGATACGCAACAACGAGTTTCATTGAAATCGTACGTTGCACTCTAAAAATAAAATAATATTATTTTAAATGGTAGTTAGCACGTAGCCATTGTATTGGAAATAATGAATAGAAATAACTAAAATATGATTATATATGTTTGTCAAATATTTTTACTTTTTACAATAAATGTTAGTGGATTAAAAATGCAAATGAATCCAATTTTAAGCATAAACATTCTAATATTCTTTAAAAGGTCGATTAACCGCCTTTTGATGGCGAACCTCTTTTAAATCCACTTTTTGACAATTTTATGTGTTATATTTGACAAAATAAAATTCTTCTTTAGAATCGGGACATCAAAATTTACTTTGTGTAAATTTTTGGTATTTTTCCGAAAAAGTTCAATTTTTAATGAATAGTGAAAAATATTGTATTTTAATTCAAAACCTCTTTTAATAGAATTTATTTATATTATTAGATTATCTTTTTAATTGGTTTTAAAGTTAAATTAGAATATATTTTTATCATTTAATCCAATAGTGGTCATTGTAATTAATTTCACTTTGTAATCGGACTTAAACTAGTGTCAATCTTTTGATACATTTTGTTTCATACAAACACGCTATTTCTTTTGACAGCAGGAATTAATTATTAAATTAATTAATAAAACTTATATGTTTTGAATTTTTTAAAATAAAAATCATTTTTGAATTAAGAATATCAAATATAGCTTAGGGTGAACTTTTGGTAATTTTCTAAAAAACTTCAATTTTTAATGAATAGTGAAACCACTAAGTGGTACTTATAAAAACTGATTTTCCGTTTAAGTGAAATTTTTCCATCTTTTTGTTTTGAATTTAAAAAATCCAACATACATGGTTTTCATTAAGAAGTAAAATGTGCTTCAATGGTATTAAATTAATTTTTTGGTGAATAGTAACTTATTAAGTTTTTAATCGCGATTAGAGGTAATTAGTGTAGTTTAAGGTAAGAATAATGTTTTAATAAAATGAAATGACCTAGAAACTTGTCATACACTCATTGTATGTGTTATGGCCGACCAAGAAAATCCATGGGTCAACTTGGGGGCCCCATGGAGCCACTTTGGTTGGAAAATGACATAAATACCTTTTTATTTAATGATAAAGTAAAAATGACACAAACATGAGATGTTTTTCTAAAACAATTTTTACATGGGGTTATACAAGTCAGATTTTTGACTATAAATAGTCATTGTAAAGATAAAAATATTTCCTATATCATAGTATTTTTTTTATAATTTTTAGACATTAAATAAATTAAATTATTTATGACATCATGATGATGCAGCGATGATCTCATTATTTAACGATTTAAATAAAATGGAAAGATAATGTAATATATAAGACCTAAACATGTCCAAAACCTATTGTATGGGTGTATTTATAACCCTTATCACCATATACACGAATTATATCAATTTGGTACCTTTTAAATCCGAAACTCATTTTCAAATAAAGTAACATTTGCTTACTTTCCAAGAGTGCCCCTCCTCTCCTCTTATAAAAGGCCCCCACCTCTACCTCCTTACCTACACCTCCCAAGCCTTTGGCTCTGCCAAACTCTGCCCATTTCATCTATCCACAACCCTCTCTAACTCCTTGAAGCCTCACTTTGGGCATAATCCTTTCCAAGGAAGCCTTTGAGCTCAAATCAAAGGAAGTTACCCGATTTAAAGGTAATGTCTTCACTTGTGTCCTTTTGTTTTATTTTGCTTCTCCAACCCCCTAAACTCTTTTTATTCATTTATTTTGTAACAAATCCAGTATCTTCAATATACTAGTATGTTGTTATAAGAAGATTCGAGCTATACTTACACACACCTACATCTAATGGTTAAATAACATATTGTTTCTGTGGATGGTGAATTTCTGCCTCCCGAAACGATGATTGTTCAACATTCTTCTAACACCTTCAATGTAAAACCCCGAGCTTCCATGATACGCTTCTCATTCAATAATGCAATAGCTTGCATTGTACGCAACTTCGAGTTCTAAAACACCGCGACTAATCAAAGTAGCCGTTATGAATAGTAATAACCACTTTTTAAAATTATAGAAATTTTATATTTCAAAATGGACTTCATTTTTGGATTCGGAATATCAAAATTATCCTATGTTGAATTTTTGGTATTTTTCTGAGAACTTCTACTTTTTTATGAATAGTGAAAAATACTTAAAAAAAACTTTTTTAATCAAAATAATTTATAGTGAAAAATTATAATATTTAGTGGTTTTAAAGTATAATTATAATATATTTTTACCATTTTATCCAATGGTGGTCATTAGAATTAATTTAACATTGAAATTGGACATAAACAATTGTCAATCTCTTGATATAAATTGTTTCTTAGAAACACGCCATTTTTTGTAACAGCAGGAATTAATTATAAAATTAATTAATGAAACTTATATGTTTGGAATTTTGTAAAATAGACATAATTTTTGAATTCGGAATATCAATTATAGCTTAGGGTGAAATTTTGGCTTTGTTCTGAAAAACTTCAATTTTTGATGAATAGTGAAACCACTAAGTGGTAGTTAAATAACTGATTTTTCATTTAAATGAAATATTACCACTTCTATGATTTGATTTTCAAAAATCCGAAATACATGGTTGTCATTAAGAAGTAAAATGTGGTTCAATGAGATTAAAATAAATTTTTGGTGAATAGTAACTTTTAAGTTCTTAATCGCGATTAGAGGTAATTAGTGTAGTTTAAGGTACAAATAATGTTTTAATAATATAAGATGAGCATGAAACTTGTCCTACTCCTATTGGATGAGTCATGGACGACCAAGACAACCCATGGGTCAACTTGGGGACCCCATGGAGCCACTTTAGTTGGAAAATGACATAAATATATATTTATTTAATGTTAAAAGTAAATTGACACAAACATGAGTTGTCTTACTAATATAGTTTTTTAGTAGGGTTACACAAGTCCAAATTTTGATTATAAATATTCATTAGAAAGATAAAACGATTTCCTACATCATAGTATTTGTTTTATAATTTTTAGACATTAAATAAATTAAATTATTTATGACATCATTATGATGCGGCGATGACCTCATTATTTAACGATTTAAATAAAATGAGAAGATAATGCAAAATACAAGGCTTACACTTGTCCAAAGCCTATTGGATGAAGAGAGTTTGAACCCTTATCACCTTATCCACGAATTATATAATTGTGGGACCTTTAGAATCCGAAAATCATGGTAGAATAATGTAACATTTCAATCTTTCCAAAAGAGCCCCTCCTCTCCTCTTATAAAAGGTCCCCACCTCTATCACCTTATTCACACCTTCAAGCCATTTGGCTCGGCCAACCTCTGCCCAAATACTCTCCCAACTTCCCCCTCTTACTCCTAGAAGCCTCACTTTGGGCAGAACTCTTCCCAAGGAAGCTTTTGTCTCAAATCAAAAAGAGTTACCCGATTTTGAGGTAATGTCTTCTCTAATGTTGTTTTGTTTTATTTTTCTTCTCCAATCCCCTAAACTCTTTTTATTCATTTCTTTTGTAACAACACCAGTATCCTCAATATACTAGTAGTTTTTTAAAAGAAGGATTCGAGCTACACTTACACACACCTACATATAATGGTTAAAGAACATACGGTTTCTGTGGATGGCGAATTTCTGCCTCACGAAACGATGATTTTTCAACACTCATATAACACCTTCAAAGGTGGCCATTAAGATGTCACTATTTTTATATATGATATATAATATGTTTATGTTTTACTTATGCTTCTGTATTTCTCATTTATGGCATACTTTATGATTTCCATTATGGGTAAAACGCGATAATTTCATTTTAGGAAGTGCGGACTACCGCCCCCTCAAAGTGATTTGAATCGTTAATGCCATATGTGGGATGTATAAAGGATGGATTAAATGGTATTATACAATATATTATAATGGAATTATATTATACATTTATATCATTATGATTTCGTTCCATTAAATATGAAATTGAAATGAAAGTAGCGTTCATGCGTACGTACGGCTTACCGTCTCCATGAACGGTGCATTTCATTTCTTACCTCTAAATGTTATGTAATATTATAAATGAATGTATATACTAGATATATAAGATATATATGACATATAAATCATGAATATAATTCTGGAGATAATGGATATTCTACCACATAAACAACTTGTAATTATAAGAAGTTTATTGTTGACTCAAATACCAAAGATCGACAAAACGACCGTTATTAACTTAAATAATTACATAATGTTCATATCATTGTAATAAGTGATATAATAAGGATAATGAAATTGAAAATGGTTCTTAATAAGGTATATATTAACTCTATTTTATTATTCAGGAGGTTAAAGAACAGTTGAGTCAAGTCAGACACTAGGTAAGGGAATTTCTTAACCCAACTTCCATTCTTTGGGTTAATCTCCTACTTTCAAATTATGTCATGATATTATTATTTCTTATTTTGTATTCTTTATGTGTACCTATAGTGAATACACATAATAGATCTATTTTATTTTAAAAATGATCTTTTTAAGGACTTCGTCTCAATCCCCTTTCATTGAGGCATATTTGGTTTTATACAAAACTTTCTTTTATACGGTGTATAAACCCCTTTGACTTTTACGTATATTCAAAAGGAATCTTTTTTATAAGAAGCGTTTTACTAAATGACAAAAAGGGAATGTTTTTCTTTCCGTACTTATGCGGCGACAACGACTTCTCCGCCGCCGTGACCATTATTTGAGTTTCGGCTTCCTCTACAAGCCATCATTTTTTTTAATGAAAAATAAATACAAAGTTTTAACTTTCTTTTATTTTGGTATTGAAAATGGTTTTGAAAGCGTTTTTATTATATCAATGTGTTGTATTTATATCTTGTGATTGAAATGTGGAAATTTTATGTTTCCTTTATGCATTTTTTATGTGATACGATTATGTTATGGTTTATGATATGTTTAAACCTATTCATATGAGGAATGCATTGGACTTAATAAGTGACGTGTGGAGCCCGCTATAGCTCCTCGATGCATCGACAGGTCTCATGAGACAAACTAGTGTCTTGGAACGAGGCCTTGACAAAATCTTATTTGTGGTCTTGGCACGAGGCCTTGGCTACGTGGTTATGATAGTCTGGCATTATGCATTCCATCATTATGAAAATGGTTATTGATATTGCATGTGATTATTCGACCAGTAGAATATCCATGTGAAGAAGTAAATGGCATTATCTCATTTTACTTTTGCCATATTATGTTGAAGTTGAAGTTCAGAAGGCTTTTGTTTTAGTTATACATTGCCTTAAATGTTAATGTTTATTTATGAAATCTTCCGCATTATTGTTATCCTTACTGAGCATCTGAGCTCACCCCTTTCAATGTTTTAATATTTTCCAGGATGTGAAGAATTATTTTATGAATGACCTGCAGGGATAGTCAGAAGAGGATATGAGTGTGGACTATGGAGACTTTGTTATTTTAGTTTTTCACTTTATGATGTAATGTAACGTTTACGAACGTATCTAGTGTTTCCAAGGCTACTAAACTAATCAGTCTTTCGAGACTTGATCTTTTGTGATCATGCCAATGTTACGAAGTAACGCACCGGCTCTGGGTAGCTGGGGTCGGGGCGTTACAGTTGGTATCAGAGGAAGTTTAGTACAAACCTTGGAAGCTAGATTTAGACAAACTCTGATTAGAGCACGTAGATCTAAGATGAACTTTGAGGATTAGTATAGAAGAACTTCCTAGAATTTTGGTATTATAGAGATGTTATGAGTTTTCCGAGCAATACATCCCTGTCTGGATACGAGCAGGTAGAGGCGGCTCTGGCACAGATGTACCTAGGGGTAAAACCCGAAAACACCGCTTTGAGCTAGACTCGAACGGGAACTGGTGCACGACAACGGGCCTTGCTGCACTCTTGGTTACGACACTCCCGGGGGATATGCTTAGGATAATTCTCATTTTCTTTACAAACCACTATGAACGGTTATGAGTATATACTTCCTCAATGAAAACCTTTTTATGATTATGGATTATATCCATAAATAGTTCAATTTATGTTAAGTATGGAATAATGTATTTTGATTCATAAACTAATCTAGTTTATGCCATTGTATAGAAATGGCGCCTAGTGGAAGGAATGGAAACCGTATCAATGCACGAACTCCGTGTAGGGATTTCCCTCCTGCTCAAGATAATTATTGTGGATCTGGAGATACAACTGGTGCCGATCAGCTAATCACCATTCTGGGACAACTTACTCAGGTTATGAATAATAACCTTACTCGTATAGAGCACCCTGATCCACAACGTGGAGGATCAATGCTAGACCGTTTCATGAGGCAACAACCACCAACCTTCAATGGGGGTAAAAATCCGTTAGTAGCTGAGAAATGGATAAACTCCTTAGAGAAAATATTCCATGCCTTGGGGAGTAGCGAAAGGGAGAAGGTTGTCATGGCAGTTTACCGCCTCACTGGAGATGCCGATCAGTGGTGGTCGCTGATTCAAAACACAAAGGAAGATTATGACGTATCAAATATGGAATGGAGGGAGTTCAAAGAGATTTTCTTAGAAAAATACTTTCCTCGTGACCATCGAGCAGATATGGAAAGGCAATTTCTGAGCCTGAGGCAGAAGGAGGATGAGAATGTCGCAAAGTATGAGGCTAACTTTACAAGGTTAGCGAGGCATGCTTCCGATTATATACGTAACCCAAGGAGTAAGATTGATCATTTCTTTGATGTGTTAAAACCATTTCTCCGTCGAGCTTTAGTATCACAATCCTTCTCATCATACGAAGATATTGTCTCGTGTGCTATCAAGACAGAAAATGAATTCTCTAAGTCTTATGACAACAAAGTAAAGCAATAGAAGAAGAGAACGGGGGAACAAGAGACAGATAAAGGGAAAAAGGGAAAGAAGGATTTTCCATTATGTGATAATTGTGGGAAGAATCACCCTGGTACGTGCCTAAAAGGAATGGGAGTTTGTTATAAATGTGGAGAAAAGGGTCACCAGGCTCGTGATTGCAAGGGAAAGAAAGAGGCTGTCAAAGTTGAATGCTACAATTGTAGGGAAATGGGGCATTATGCAAATGAATGTCCTAAGCGTCAAGGAAACTTACCTCAGAAAAGGCCAAGGGATCAAGGTCAATCTTATGATGTGGCTATAGTTGAAGCGGAATAATTAATGTATTGGTGCTTTTGGACTCAAGGATTATATTCTGGTTATAAGAATAATGTGATATATATATATGGATTGTACTGCAGTACTTTTTGATTTCAGTAAGGTTTTAATATGATTAAGGTAATCATATTTTTAGTATGTGACAATAAGAGAAACTTTTCTTTGTTTGGGGAATCTGATGTTACAATTTATTTTGGAATTAAGAGACCTTTTAGAGAAAGTCTGGACAGAGGTATTTTGGATAACTATAAAGGTTGGAGTGGATTAAGTTGATCTTTGGATAGTATTATTTAAGGTTAAAGCATTTCTGAAGATTATTTTTGGAATATTATAATACTATAGTTTTAGGAAAAGGACAACCTGTAGGGTGGGGAATAACCCGTCGCGTCGGACAAAGATGCAGGAATCGAACCCACAACCATAGTGCGACAAGCCTTTATTTCCTACCACTAGCCTACAGGAAGTCCCTAGTTATTACAAAATAGTTTTACTAATCTAAATGGCATGTGTTAATATTTGGAACCTTATACAATTAGGATAAAAAGAATATTTTTGAGTTCCATTACCATTTGGAGTAAAAGATGGGTTTGTGGTAAAAAATTATTAATGAATGAAAGTATACATAACAAGTATATATATTCCCTTACGTTCTTAGTAAATCTCATAAATAAATTCCTCAACATTATAAAAGGTAACTTAAAACAAAAATGTTGTCGGTTAACTTTTCCAATTGGGGATTCAATGACCGTTTAACCAATCACAAGTTTGTGATTTTCTTGTGGTTAAACTTTCTCCTAATCCTATTTTCTATAACTCTCCATCAGACCTTGATGGTTTGTTTCTCCTCCATATCCATATTTTCATAGAATCCTAGAATGGGCTATATCGGGTGACCTTTGTACTTATCTTGATTTCTTTTAATGTTATATATTTATTAACCTTATTTCCGATGTGGGTTTTCCACAATGGTATTTTCTATTTTCAACCTTTTATTTTCAAAGAAAATTTTCAAATTGCGAGGACGCAATTTATTGAAGGAGGGGAGAATGTAACACCCCGAGCTTCCATCATACGCTTCTCATTCAATAATGCAATATCTTGCATTGTACGCAACTTCGAGTTCTAAAACAACGCGACTAATCAAAGTAGCCGTTATGAATAGTAATAACCAATTTTTAAAATTATAGAAATTTTATATTTCAAAATGGTCTTCATTTTTGGATTTGGAATATCAAAATTAGAATATGTTGAATTTTTGGTATTTTTCTGAGAACTTCTACTTTTTTATGAATAGTGAAAAATACTTAAAAACAACTTTTTTAATCAAAATAATTTATAGTAATAAATTATAATATTTAGTGGTTTTAAATTATAATTAGAATATATTTTTACCATTTTATCCAATGGTGGTCATTAGAATTAATTTAACATTGAAATTGGACATAAACAATTGCCAATCTCTTGATATAAATTGTTTCTTAGAAACACGCCATTTTTTGTAACAGCGGGAATTAATTATAAAATTAATTAATTCAACTTATATGTTTGGAATTTTGTAAAATAGACATCATTTTTGAATTCGGAATATCAATTATAGCTTAGGGTGAAATTTTGGCTTTGTTCTGAAAAACTTCAATTTTTGATGAATAGTGAAACCACTAAGTGGTAGTTAAATAACTGATTTTTCATTTAAATGAAATATTACCACTTCTATGATTTTATTTTCAAAAATCCGACATACATGGTTGTCATTAAGAAGTAAAATGTGGTTCAATGAGATTAAAATAAATTTTTGGTGAATAGTAACTTTTAAGTTCTTAATCGCGATTAGAGGTAATTAGTGTAGTTTAAGGTACAAATAATGTTTTAATAATATAAGATGAGCATGAAACTTGTCCTACTCCTATTGGATGAGTCATGGCCGACCAAGACAACCCATGGGTCAACTTGGGGACCCCATGGAGCCACTTTAGTTGGAAAATGACATTAATATATATTTATTTAATGTTAAAAGTAAATTGACACAAACATGAGTTGTCTTACTAAAACAGTTTTTTAGTGGGGTTACACAAGTCCAAATTTTGATTATAAATATTCATTAGATAGATAAAAATATTTCCTACATCATAGTATTTTTTTTATAATTTTTAGACATTAAATAAATTAAATTATTTATGACATCATTATGATGCGGCGATGACCTCATTATTTAACGATTTAAATAAAATGAGAAGATAATGCAAAATCCAAGGCTTACACTTGTCCAAAGCCTATTGTATGAAGATATTTCAGACCATAATAACCTTATCCACGAATTATATAAGTGTGGGACCTTTAGAATCCGAAAAGCATGGTATAATAATGTAACATTTCAATCTTTCCAAAAGAGCCCCTCCTCTCCTCTTATAAAAGGCCCCCACCTCTATCACCTTATTCACACCTTCAAGCCATTTGGCTCGGCCAACCTCTGCCCAAATACTCTCCCAACTTCCCCCTATTACTCCTAGAAGCCTCACTTTGGGAAGAACCCTTCCCAAGGAAGCCTTTGTCTCAAATCAAAAAGAGTTACCCGATTTTGAGGTAATGTCTTCTCTAATGTTGTTTTGTTTTATTTTTCTTCTCCAACCCCCTAAACTCTTTTTATTCATTTCTTTTGTAACAAAACCTGTATCCTAAATATACTAGGATTTTGTTATAAGAAGTATTCGAGAGACACTTACACACACCTACATCTAATGGTTAAAGAACATACGGTTTCTGTGGATGGCGAATTTCTGCCTCACGAAACGATGATTTTTCAACACTCATATAACACCTTCAAAGGTGGCCATTAAGATGTCACTATTTTTATATATGATATATAATATGTTTATGTTTTACTTATGCTTCTGTATTTCTCATTTATGGAATACTTTATGATTTCCATTATGGGTAAAATGCGATAATTTCATTTTAGGAAGTGCGGACTACCGCCCCCTCAAAGTGATTTGAATCGTTAATGCCATATGTGGCATGTATAAAGGATGGAGTAAATGGTATTATACACTATATTATACTGGAATTATATTATACATTTATATCATTATTATTTCGTTCCATTAAATATGAAATTGAAATGAAAGTAGCGTTCATGCGTACGTACGGCTTACCATCTCCATGAACGGTGCATTTCATTTATTACCTCTAAATGTTATGTAATATTATAAATGAATGTATATACTGGATATATAAGATATATATGACATCTAAATCATGAATATAATTCTGGATATAATGGATATTCTACCACATAAACAACTTGTAATTATAAGAAGTTTATTGTTGACTCAAATACCAAAGATCGACAAAACGACCGTTATTAACTTAAATAATTACATAATGTTCATATCATTGTAATAAGTGATATAATAAAGATAATGAAATTGAAAATTGTTCTTAATAAGGTATATATTAACTCTATTTTATTATTCAGGAGGTTAAAGAACAGTTGAGTCAAGTCAGACACGAGGTAAGGGAATTTCTTAACCCAACTTCCATTCTTTGGGTTAATCTCCTACTTTCAAATTATGTCATGATATTATTATTTCTTATTCTGTATTCTTTATGTGTACCTATAGTGAATACACATAATAGATCTATTTTATTTTAAAAATGATCTTTTTAAGGACTTCGTCTCAATCCCCTTTCATTGAGGCATATTTGGTTTTATACAAAACTTTCTTTTATACGGTGTATAAACCCCTTTGACTTTTACGTATATTCAAAAGGAATCTTTTTTATAAGAAGCGTTTTACTAAACAACAAAAAGGGAATGTTTTTCTTTCCGTACTTATGTGGCGAAAACTACTTCTCCGCCGCCGTGACCATTATTTGAGTTTCGGCTTCCTCTACAAGCCATCATTTTTTTTAATGAAAAATAAATACAAAGTTTTAACTTTCTTTTATTTTGGTATTGAAAATGGTTTTGAAAGAGTTTTTATTATATAAATGTGTTGTATTTATATCTTGTGATTGAAATGTGGAAATTTTATGTTTCCTTTATGCATTTTTTATGTGATACGATTATGTTATGGTTTATGATATGTTTAAACCTATTCATATGAGGAATGAATTGGACTTAATAAGTGACGGGTGGAGCCCGCTATAGCTCCTCGATGCATCGGCAGGTCTCATGAGACAAACTAGTGTCTTGGCACGAGGCCTTGACAAAATCTTATTTGTGGTCTTGGCACGAGGCCTTGGCTACGTGGTTATGATAGTCTGGCATTATGCATTCCATCATTATGAAAATGGTTATTGATATTGCATGTGATTATTCGACCAGTAGAATATCCATGTGAAGAAGTAAATGGAATTATCTCATTTTACTTTTGCCATATTATGTTGAAGTTCAAGTCCAGAAGGCTTTTGTTTTAGTTATACATTGCCTTAAATTTTAATGTTTATTTATTAAAGCTTCCGCATTATTGTTATCCTTACTGAGCATCTTAGCTCACCCCTTTCAATGTTTTAATATTTTCCAGGATGTGAAGAAGTATTTTATGAATGACCTGCAGGGATATTCAGAAGAGGATATGAGTGTGGACTATGGAGACTTTGTTATTGTAGTTTTTCACTTTATGATGTAATGTAACGTTTACGAATGTATCTAGTGTTTCCAATGCTACTAAACTAATCGGTCTTTCGAGACTTGATCTTTTGTGATCATGCCAATGTTACGAAGTAACGCACCGGCTCTGGGTAGCTGGGGTCGGGGCGTTACATTCAAAGGTGGACATTAATATGACACTATATTTATATATGATATCTAATATTTTTATGTTTTACTTAAACTTCTGTATTTTTCATTTATGGAACACCTTTATGGTTTCCATTATGGGTAAACGTGATATCTTCATTTAAGGAAGTGCGGACTACCGCCCCCTCACAGTGAATTGATTCGTTAATACCATATGTGGTACATATAAAGGATATATTTAATGATATTATATATGATACCATACTAGAATTAAAATACTATTATGTATCATTATTTTTTAATTCCAGTAAATATGAAATAAAAATGAAAGTAGCGTTCATGCATACGTACGGCATACCGTCTCCATGAATGGTGCTTTTAGTTTTTTTCTCCAAATGATATGGAATAGTATAAATATGTACTGGATATATATGATATATATGATATATATGATATCTACATCATGAATACAACTCTTTATATAATGAACCTTTGACCACACGAACAACATGTAATTGTAAGAAGTCCACTTTCGACTTAAGAACCAAATATCGACAAAACAAACATTATTAACATAAATGATTAAATAATGTTTATGACAAGGTAATAAGTGATTTAAAAGGAATAATGAACTTGAAAAAGGTTCTTAAGGAATTAGAAATTAACTCAAGTTAATTATTCAGGAGATTAAAGAATGATAGAGTCAAGTCGGACCCGAGGTAAGGGATCCTACTCCACTCTTTCTTTTTTAGTACACTCTTTTAAGTAATTCCTTTAAAAGCTCATATTTCTTGTTATTGGGTTGTTATTTTACTGTAATTTTAATTTTAATGTGATTAGATACCCTATTATTTCTCATCAATCCATTTTGGAAGTTTTGAGTGGCGCCGTTAGGCTACCGAATTTTCGTAAGAGATCTAACCTCTCTCTTTCTTTTTAAGTACTCTCCTTTATGTCACTTCTTTTAAGCTCCTCTTTGTTATGTTGGGGGATGTTCTTTCATATTCCTATTTCTATAAACTTTATTTTTATATGATGAGATACCCTATTTGATCTCATCAATCCATTTTTGTATGTTTTATGTGGCGCCGTTAGGCTGCCAAGTTTTCGTAAGGTATTTTTCATCTCACTTTTATTCTCGTGAGATTTATGCTACATTTGCCACAATTTCCTTTGAGTGGTGTATGTACTGCCCATTATTTTACTCATTGTGTAATGTACTTTCTTTTATGAGTGTTTACATTAATGTTGTATTGTCTTTATTTCGCGAGGTGTATGTTTCGAAAGATACCCATGTTGGTAATGGAACCTTTCACCCTCCTCTTTTTAAAAGACTTCTTTTTTTGGGTCTTTTAATTTACATATTGTTATGTTAGGATATGTTCTCATATATCCTTATTGATGTAAATTTTATTTCCAAGTGATGAGATACCCTTTTTTTATCTCTCATCAACTCATTTTGATGTGACGTCGTTAGGCTGTCAAGGGAACTTCTTAACCCAATTTCGATTTCTTTGGGTTCAACATGTAGTTATTGAATATGTCATCCTTTGAATATGTGTGAATGACTTTTGATTATTTTACAATTAATATCCACTTATATTTGGTGTATTCGTTTGTCACACATAATTATGTAATTGATTTATCCTTAAACCAAGGATACAGTCTTTGTAAGGGACTTCATCTCAATCTCCATTCATTGAGGCATATTTTGTTTTATACACAACCTTCTTTTATACGGTGTATAAACCCCTTTGACTTTTACTTTTATCCAAAAAGGAATCTTTTTTATATGAAGCATTTTACTAAACGACAAAAGGGAATGTTTTTGTCGTACGTATGCGGCGACAATGACTTCTCCGCCTCCGTGACCATTATTTGAATTTCGGCTTCCTCTACAAGACATACCTTTTTTTAAAAGAAAAATAAAAACCATGTTTTACTTTTCTTTTATTTTGGTATTGAAAATGGTTTTCATAATGTTTTTATATCAAGGTGTTGTATTGATATCTTGTGATTGAAAGGTGGAAATGTTATGTTTCCTTTATGCATGTTTTATGTGATACGATTATGTTGAGGTTCTTAGGAATTGTTATAAAAACAAGTGGTTCTGTGATAAACTAATGGCGGGTGAGCCCGATATAGCTCTCCAATGCATTGGGTAACGCAAAGGAGTGAAACGTTAAGGTTTCTCCGAAGAGATTTAGGGAATATAATGTGGTGGGTATTCCAAACGTAACCAAGAGGGTTACTCCCTACGTAAGAATGTTATGAATGCCTCAAGTTACCTTTTATGTCTTATGATTTCTATTATTTATTCATGATTTGATGAGGTATGTTAAAGTTCCTATGTTTTATGGGTAAATTATGATTTCATTTTTATGTATATATGAACTCATGTTTCCTTTCCATATTTTTATAACCCTTACTGAGATTTTTATGCTCATCCCATGTTTTTGAAATGTTTTTCACAGGTCAAGGGAAAGGTACATGATGTGATGATAGTGTCAAGGATGTGTCAAGAAAGAATCTGTGTTTTATTTTAAATACGTTTCCGTTGATGGGAAAAATGAATACTGTCTTTTATGTAACCACTTTGTTTAAATGTGGAATGTAATGCAAGTTTCATGATCTAATTCTCTAAAACTCTAAACCTGAAAAGATCCTTAATATGTAATCTTGTAATAACTCATGATTAAGTAAGGTTTAAGGCTGGGGCCTTATAGTTGGTATCAAAGGCTGGTTTAGACAAATTTCGGGATTAAGAGTTCTTGTGAGACACATGATTAGTCCCTATATCTATTATTTCAGTTAAATCCTTGTTTTATAACATTTTTTTCAGGTCAAGTAAAGTCGGTTACGAATAGAAGGAAAAGGATCTCAAATGACATTCCTATCTCTTCCTGATGACATGCTTGCAATAATTATTGCAAAGTCATCTTCGGATGATTGTGAAACTTTTTCTAGCATACAACTCACTTGCAAGTAGTTGTTTGAGATATCAAACACCTCCACTATACCTCGTTATCATCGTGGATCATGGGTTGTTTTTAGACAAATATTATTTTCACAATATTCTCATATTTTCAAGAAAGGTAAATATTATCAAGGTATTTTCAAATATTTTACCTTATCAAAAGAATTTGAAGCATATTATGATTTTAAAAATGGTGTTGAGGAAGGAGACCCTTGCGAAACCTATTTATATTTTCTTTTAAAATATAGTCTCTCATCACATACTTATGATATTTTAAAAGGACCAATAATAGAAAGTTTCAACTCGATTTCGGTCTGACTATTTTATAGAAATCATGTTTTATCAGATGTTTTAGAATTATATGTCATACATGATTATTTTCCAAAACTGTTTTTCTGTGAACACCCATATGACCCATGTTGTACGAGGTGTATTTGGATGGAGGAAGCAAATGATTTTGAAGGATCTCTAAATCATTTTTGTAATGCATGGGACTTCTACCTACGTGATCAAGATGACGATGAAACTGAGTGGACACCATGATCAAGGTATGATGTTATTCATTTTGGGAATCGTTTTATTTTATCTTATGGTGGTGAAATAAGACTTCAAGAATTAAGATGTTGAGATCGTAAAGAATTCGGATGAAAATTAAAGGTATAAGGAAACGATTGAGGTTAAAACATGTTAGGGTTATTTTTGGAGTTTTATAAAAAGGACAACACGCAGACCGTGTGACAACCCGTCACGTCGGACAAAGCTATGGGAATCGAACCCACAACTAAAGTGCGACTGGTATTTATCGCCTACCACTGGACTACGTGAAGTCCCTGGTTAGTTTGACTGATTATTTTTAGTTAGATGATTTTATGAATTAAGAGTAAGTTTATTTTGGGTTTATATGGAATTGATTAACCTATCATGGAGGATATGTGATTAGGTTAATTACTTTTCAATACGAGACATTAAGAGAAACTGATGTTGTTTGGAGATAAATGTTACGATTTAACTTGGAAGACTATGTGACTAAATCCTTTAAATATTTGGGTTTCAATCTTAGTTTGGTTTACTTTGAAGAATTGTTTTTGGAAAAATTGTTTATCAAATGGTCTTCGTTGAACTTTGGGTTTTGTTGGACAAATTTTGGAGATTAAGAATAGATTTTCTTTTTATAAAGGGTTATCCTTTTCTGGATTATCTAATCTTATACTAACCTTTTGGGTTTTGGTTTTGGTTAAAGTCTAAAGATATGGGAATTATATAGTTCTCTTTTTTGGATTAGGTGATTCTCTAGAAGTTGATTATAGTACTCTTAATGTGAACAAGTCTTCCTAAATACTCGTCTTTTGGAGAAAATATGAGTTTGTGTAAGGAATATAAAAAAATTTGAAAGTCAACATGATAAGTGATTATGTTTCCTTATGAATATATTCCTCAATAAAAAGTAACTTAAAACAAAAATGTTTTCTATTAACTTTTCCTACTGGGGAATCGAATACCGTTTAACCCATCACAAGTTTGTGATTTTCATGTGGTTAACTTTCTCCTAAACATGTTTTCTATCACTCTCCATTAGAACATGACCCTTTGTTTTTTCCTCCATGTTCATATTTTCATACTTGGAATCCTAGTATGGTTTAACTCGGGTGACCTTTGTACTTATCTTCCTTTATTTTAAAGTGATTGTTTTACTGACTCTTGTTCCGATGTGGGACATTCAATGATGTTTCCAAGCCAAATTTTAAAATTGTGAGGACGCAATTCACAAAAGGGGAGAAGGATGTAACACCCCAGGTAAATAAAGAATATGACATTTTCATATTTATCCATATTTTTGAATAAAATATTAATATTACTTTAAAGGGAACGCTATGCTTGATGGCTTACCCAATACGCAACAACGAGTTTCATTAAAATCGTACGTTGCACTCTAAAAATAAAATAATGTTATTTTAAATGGTAGTTAGCACATAGTCGTTGTATTGGTGATAATGAATAAAAATAACTAAAATATGATTATATATGTTTTTCAAATATTTTTACTTTTTACAATAAATGTTAGTGGATTAAAAATGCAAATGAATCCAATTTTAAGCGTAAACATTCTAATATTCTTTAAAAGGTCAATTAACCACCTTTTGATGGAGAACCTCTTTTAAATCCACTTTTTGAAAATTTTATGTGTTAGATTTGACAAAATAAAATTCTTCTTTAGAATCGGGACATCAAAATTTACTTTGTGTAAATTTTTGGTATTTTTCCGAAAAAGTTCAATTTTTAATGAATAGTGAAAAATATTGTATTTTAATTCAAAACATATTTTAATCTAATTTATTTATATGATTATATTATCTTTTGAATTGGTTTTAAAGTGAAATTATAATATATTTTTACCATTTAATCCAATAGTGGTCGTTGGAATTAATTTCACTTTGAAATCGGACTTAAACTAGTGTCAATCTTTTGATACATTTTGATTCATACAAACACGCTATTTGTTTTGACAGCAGGAATTAATTATTAAATTAATTAATGAAAATTATATGTTTTGAATTTTGTAAAATATACATCATTTTTTAATTTGTAATATCAAATATAGCTTAGGGTGAACTTTTGGTAATTTTCTGAAAAACTTCAATTTTTGATGAATAGTGAAACCACTAAGTGGTACTTATAAAAACTGATTTTCCGTTTAAATGAAAATTTCCCATATTTTTGTTTTGAATTTAAATAATCTGACATAAATGGTTGTTATTAATAATTAAAATGTGGTTAAATGGGATTAAATTAATTTTTTGGTGAATAGTAACTTATTAAATTTTTAATCGCGATTAGAGGTAATTAGTGTAGTTTAAGGTAAGAATAATGTTTTAATAAAATGAAATGACCTAGAAACATGTCCTACCCTCATTTTATGTGTCATGTCCGACCAAGATAATCCATGGGTCATGTTGGGGACCCCATGGAGCCACTTTGGTTGGAAAATGACATAAATACCTTTTTATTTAATGATAAAGTAAAAATGACAAAAACATGAGATGTTTTTCTAAAACAATTTTTACATGGGGTTATACAAGTCATATTTTTTACTATAAATAGTCATTTTAAACTAAAAATATTTCCTATATCATAGTATTTTTTTTATAATTTTTAGACATTAAATAAATTAAATTATTTATGACATCATGTTGATGCAGCGATGACCTCATTATTTAACGATTTAAATAAAATGGAAAGATAATGTAATATATAAGACCTAAATATGTCCAAAACCTATTGGATGCGTGTATTTAGAACTTTTATCACCTTATCCACGAATTATATCAATGTGGGACATTTTAAATCCGAAATTCATTTTCAAATAAAGTAACATTTGCTTACATTCCAAGAGTGCCCCTCCTCTCCTCTTATAAAAGGCCCCCACCTCTACCTCCTTACCCACACCTCCAAAGCCTTTAGATCGGCCAACCTCTACCCATTTCATCTCTCCACATCCCTCTATAACTCCTTCAATCCTCACTTTGGGCAGAATCCTTTCCAAGGAAGCCTTTGAGCTCAAATCAAAGGAAGTTACCTGATTTAAAGGTAATGTCTTCACTTGTGTCCTTTTGTATTATTTTGATTCTCCAACCCCCTAAACTCTTTTTATTAATTTATTTTGTAACAAATCCAGTATCTTAAATATACTATTATGTTTTTATAAGAAGTATTCGAGCTACACTTACACACACCAACATCTAATGGTTAAAGAACATACTGTTTCCGCGGATGGCGAATTTCTGCCTCCCAAAACAATGATTGTTCAAAATTATTATAACACCTTCAAAGGTGGCCATTAATATGACACTATATTTATATATGATATCTAATATGTTTATGTTTTACTTAATCTTCTGTATTTTTCATTTATGGCATACCTTTATGGTTTCCATTATGGGTAAACGCGATATCTTCATTTAAGAAAGTGTGGACTACAACCCCCTCAAAGTGATTTGATTCGTTAATACCATATGTGGTACGTATAAAGGATATATTTAATGATATTATATATGATACCATACTGGAATTAAAATACTATTATGTATCATTATGTTTTAATTCCATTAAATATGAAATAAAAATGAAAGTAGCGTTCATGCGTACATACGGCCTACCGTCTCCATGAACGGTGCTTTTAGTTTTTTATCTCCAAATGATATGGAATATTATAAATATGTACTGGATATATATTATATATATGATATATATTATATCTACATCATGAATACAACTCTGGATATAATAAACCTTTGACAACATGAACAACATGTAATTGTAAGAAGTCCACTTTCGACTTAAGAACCAAATATCGACAAAAAAAACATTATTAACTTAAATGACTACATAATGTTTATCACATGGTAATAAGTGATATAAAAGGAATAATGAAATTGAAAAAGGTTATTAATGAACTAGAAATTAACTCAATTTTATTATTCAGGAGATTAAAGAACGATCGAGTCAAGTCGGACCTGAGGTAAGGGATCCTACTCCACTCTTTATTTTTAAGTACACTCTTTTAAGTCATTCCTTTTAAAGATCATATTTCTTGTTATTGGGATGTTATTTTACTGTAATTTTAATTTTCATGTGATGAGAGACCCTATTATCTCTCATCAATCCATTTTGGAAGTTTTGAGTGGCGCCGTTAGGCTGCCGAATTTTCGTAAGAGATCTAACCTCTCTCTTTCTTTTTAAGTACTCTCCTTTATGTCACTTCTTTTAAGCTCCTCTTTGTTATGTTGGGGGATGTTCTTTTATATTCCTCTTTCTATAAACTTTATGTTAATATAATTAGATACCCTACTTGATCTCATCAATCCATTTTTGTGAGTTTTATGTGGCGTCGTTAGGCTGCCAAGTTTTCGTAAGGGATTTTTCATCTCACTTTTATTCCCGTGAGATTTATGCTACATTTGCCACAATATCCTTTGAGTGGTGTATGTACTGCCCATTATTTTACTCATTGTGTAATATACTTTCTTTTATTAGTATTTACATCAATGTTGTCTTGTCCTTCTTTTGCGAGGTGTATGTTTTGAAAGATACCCATGTCGGTAATGGAACCTTTCACCCTCCTCTTTTTAAAAGACTTCTTTTGTTTGGTCTTTTAATTTACATATTATTATGTTGGGATATGTTCTCATATATCCTTATTGTTGTAAATTTTATGTCCAAGTGATGAGATACCCTTTTTTTATCTTTCATCAACTCATTTTGATGTGACGCCGTTAGGCTGTCAAGGGAACTTCTTAACCCAATTTTAATTTCTTTGGGTTCAACATGTAGTTATTGAATATTTCATCCTTTGAATATGTGTGAATGACCTTTGATTATTTTACACTTAATATCCACTTATATTTGGCATTTTCATTTGTCACACATAATTATGTAATTGATTTATCCTTAAACCAAGGATATCGTCTTTGTAAGGGACTTCGTCTCAATCTCCATTCATTGAGGCATATTTTGTTTTATACACAACCTTCTTTTATACGGTTTATAAACCCCTTTGACTTTTACGTTTATCCAAAAAGGAATATTTTTTATATGAAGCGTTTTACTAAATGACAAAAGGGAATGTTTTTGTCGTACGTATGCGGTGACAACGACTTCTCCGACTCCGTGACCATTATTTGATTTCTGGCTTCCTCTACAAGCCATACCTTTTTTTAAAAGAAAAATAAAAACCATGTTTTACTTTTCTTTTATTTTGGTATTGAAAATGGTTTTCATAATGTTTTTATATCAATGTGTTGTATTGATGTCTTGTGATTGAAAGGTGGAAATGTTATGTTTCCTTTATGCATGTTTTATGTGATACGATTATGTTGAGGTTCTTGGGAATTGTTATAAAAACGGGTGGTTCCATGATAAACTAAGGGTGGGTGAGCCCGATATAGCTCTCCAATGCATTGGGTAACTCGAAGGAGTGAAACGTTAAGGTTTCTCCGACGAGATTTAGGGAATATACTGTGGTGGGTATTCCAAACGTAACCAAGAGGGTTACTCCCTACGTAAGAATGTTATGAATGCCTCAAGTTACCTTTTATGTTTTATGATTTCTATGATTTATTCATGATTTGATGAGGTATATTAAAGTGCCTATCTTTTATGGGTAAATTATGATTTCATTCTTATGTATATATGAACTCATGTTTCCTTTCCATATTTTTATAACCCTTACTGAGCTTTTTATGCTCATCCCAAGTTTTTGAAATGTTTTTCACAGGTCAAGGGAAAGGTACATGATGTGAGGATAGTGTCAAGGACGTGTCAAGAAAGAATCTGTGTTTTATTTTAAATATGTTTCCGTTGATGGGAAGAATGAATACTGTCTTTTATGTATCCACTTTGTTTAAATGTGGAATTTAATGCAAGTTTCATAATCTAATTCTCTTAAACTCTAAACCTGAAAAGATCCTCAATGTGTAATCTTGTAATAACTCAAGATTAAGTAAGGTTTAAGGCTGGGGCCTTATACAACCCCTCGAGATACTAGAGGGTAAGTGGGAAGGTATATCGATGGACATCGTGACACGGTTACCACGTACGTCCAGAGGACACAATACTATCTGGGTGATAGTTGACCATGTCACTAAGTCGGCCCACTTCCTTGCTATTTGAGAGAAGGGTTTGATGGTGTAATGAACCTGGTGGTCCTAAAGCCTAACAAACATGGCCACGCCTGAGCCCAGCCCTCTGGCAGATAGAAGACCCCCGCCCACAGGCAGATAATAGGCCCCCACCTCAGACTGGCTTAGATAGCACGTGGCGGGGACTGTCCCCTGCCTGGAGAGGATTTAATATGCCTCCCCCACAACATGAACTCGTGACCACAGGCTTAAAGGCCAACCGGAAGTGTAACAAGTACCACTACTTCTGGGCAGAGGTAGATCAGGGGTGAGGCATGCTGGAAATAGGGATTCGCGTGAAGGGAGGTGCCGAAGGAGGAGGAGGTGCGTCCGGGATAGGGGGAATCTGCTAGGAAGGCGATTTATGGCAGAGGGTTGGAGGTCGCCGAGGGTGTGCCGTGTGGGGGATAGCCGCAGAATAGGGCGGGAGTGGTGGATGGAATGGATAGGGTGCTGCAAGGTAGTGAAGCAGGAGGCGGGGTAAGGTAAACAAGGGGCGGGATGTCCTGCGCAGGAAACAGGGGCTACAGGTGTGGGCGGGATGTAGAGGGTAAGGAGAGGAGGCTAAGGCCGTCATGCAGGGAGTGTCGCGTCATCGTGACTGGTCTGTGAATCGAGGTAGGTCACCCACTACACTCTCCTTTAAATTCAGAATTTATTACTTCCTTGATATTTTATTAATTTTAATAAATGAGAAATAATATAAAATAATTAATCTTAAAATGATTATTTGGTGTAAAAAAGAGCAGTGTATTTTATACACGATACTTGAAATATTTTCTTGATGACCGGACACCCAGTAGTGAATGAATTTCCATTTTTCTTTTAAACATAATTCATGGAAAGTCCCTTTGTTATATGCTAGATGTGGGAAGTCCCTTTGTTTGACCCCACCTGATTACTTTTCTACTTTTATTTCATATTTAATAAATTTTCAGAATCTTTTTCTTTGTTCTATAATTTTTGGGTACAAGTCATATGAACACTTTTCAACAAATATATTATCAACAGTTGTAATTCTTAATAATATTTTAAATTTTCAATATCATATAACTATTCAAAATATTCATATTAGTTTATGTTTTTATCTATATTTATTTTTTAATAGGTAATTTACTCATCTGAAATGTAATTTTCATTTATAAATATTTTGGTTGTTACTTTTTAGATGAGGTGAAGTTCATTCCTAAGTTTTTGGGTGATTTAAGGAACATACAAGGGGTTTTGATATTAAAGAGAGGTGTTTAGAAGTATTTTGGAAATTTTTGGGGATTAGAATAATGGGTCTCAAAAGTTTTTATAGTCTATCATTTTAATTTTAAACCCCATGATATGTAAGGGTCTTCATAATTTTAGTCTATAATATATAATGGTTAGTCTTCAATACGTAAGGGTCACTCTATGATACAAAAGGGTTTTTAGAATTATTATTCCATAATATAAAAGGGACACTGTATAAAATGTAAGAATCACTAAATAATATATAAGGGATAATATATGATATATATTTGGTCCTCAGCTGATGTGGTGCGGCGTAGGGCCGCGCTACCCCCTCCTACCATGACCTACTGATTGCGGTTACTGCCGGCATCGGTGACTGCAGGCCAACTTCCCACCCCCTTCAATCGCGTCCTACTGATTTCGGTTGCTGGCTCGATCTGTCCGCCTCTGGCTATCGTAGCGTGCGACGACACATCACTTTCCCACCGCCTGCGACCGGTTACCGCGGGCCTCCTCCGACCACCACCAGCATGGTGCGCCGACGTTTATTTCTATGTGCCACCGAACATAGTATAGTGGTCCGTTCTTGGTTCCATCTATGCCTATGAGTCTCCTGGACTTCTGCTGCCATATCATGACCCTTTATCTCGCATTGTCGTCAAAATTACGGAAAGCTATCCCCGAAGAACGTAACATAAATGAAACGACAGAGGGTCTGGGCCTTATTCGTTCGGCTTGCGCCCTCCGTTTTAACATTATAACAAAATGGAGAATATTTATGTAATCTTAAAGATTAAATAAAGTAATTTAAATAATGTTAAACTAAAACCAAACATAAACCCCCTTCCTCAAGATCCGTCTGAGGTGTCGCAGTTGCGGCGGGAGGAGCGTCCACGTTGTATAGAGTCATCAGCGTTTGTCAATCCCTATTTGTTAATTCCTGAGTTTTCATCCTCCATAGGTGGATGTTTCTACAGAACTCCTCCAAAGTTTCCTCGCTTGAAGAATACAATCCAAAAACCAACCCCGAACTCCATTTAAATAAGAGGGGGAAATTTGAGTCGCGTGTTGAAGAATTAATGAAGTTCATTAAATGAATTAATGAAACTCTTTTAATTCACAACGGTGTAGTTACACATTTGATGATTCAAGCTATTAAATGGCTTGAAAAGTCGCCAGTACTTCCACCTCCACTCATTTGTTGGAGAAAAAGGAAATAAAATAACAATTACATATTATTTTATTCTTCTTTAAAAATTACAAAAACAATCATTTTCTCCTGACCAACTATGGTTGAAGTGAAACTTCCCTTAAGCTAATCTCGGTGCTTCGGATTCAATGGAACTCTTGGATTTCAATTACGAGCACCAGTTCAAAAGATATAAAACCCCTCCCATGCATTTACTAAATGTACCTAAAAAATATTATAAATTCATTCTAAGCACACCGGGCCTCAGAATCATGAGCCGTAAATTTTCAAAAACTCGTAATAATCCAAAATAATTAAAAAAGTTATATTGAATTTTATGGGTCTTTAAATTCTCCCATCCTTGTGGATTTACGTTCGTGAAAGACAAAAAGGCTACATAAACAATGATGGGTAATGGGCACACATGTGAGCCTCTTGCTCCCATGTGCTCTCCTGGAGATTTTCGTGTTGCCATAGAACGCGCACCAGAGGTATCAAATGTACACGAAGAATCCAATCCTGTAAATCCTCTATCCCCACCAGGTACTCCACAAAAATTATCTTGTCGTCAATCTACAGCTTCTTATGGTCCATGATGTGAGATGGGTCTTGCACGTATCTCATCAGTTGGGATAGGTGGAAGAAGTCATGCACCCTCTCCAACTGCAGTGGAAGTGCCAAGCGGTACACCACCTCACCAATCCTACGATGTATTAGGAATGGTTCAATAAACCTCAGTGAGAGTTTTCCGCCTTGATCAAATCTTCGTAGTCCTCATCGTGGGGAGACTCACAAGAATACGTGGTCCCCCTCCTAGACTCCAGTGGTCTCTGTCTCCTATCATCATAGGACTTCTATCGGCTTTGTGCAGTCTTCACCCACTCTTGGATGACCTGCACCTTTTCAGTAGTAGCTTGTACCATCTATGGGCCCACGAGTGCTGGCTCTCCTGGATCCATCCTACACAAGGGTGATCTGCATGGTCATCTATATAACACCTCCAAAGGGGACATACCAATGGTGGAGTGATATCTGTTGTTGTACATGAACTTCACCAAGTGTAGGTGGTTCTCCCAACTATGACCAAAATCTAGGACACATGCATGAAGCATGACCTCCATGCTTTGGATGGTCCGCTCAGTCTGACCATCTTTCTGCAGGTGAAAAGTTGTTCTCAAGCGAAGAAGAGTCCTAGAAGCCTCCTACAATCCTTTCCATAACTGGGATGTGGAGCATACACCATGGTCTGATACTATTGTTGAAGGAACCACATGAAGTCTCATTATCTTTTGAATGTAGAGATGTCCCAAACTCTCTACCTGTAATGAACCCAGTAGGCCTAAAGCCCAACTAACTCGGCCATGCCCGAGTACAACCCTATGGCAGATAGCAGACCCCCACCCCAAGGGAAGATAACAGGCCCCCACCTTAGAATTATGGAATAATAATTCTAAAAACCATTTTATATCATAGGGTGACCCTTACGTATCGAAGACTAACCATTATATATTATGGACTAAAATTATGAAGACCCTTATATATCATAGGGTGTAAAATTAAAATGATAGACTATAAAAACTTTTGAGACCCATTATTCTAATCACCAGAAATTTCTAAAATACTTCTAAACACCTCTCTTTAATATAAAAACCCCTTGTATGTTCCTTAAATCACCCAAAAACATAGGAATGAACTTCACCTCATATGAAAAGTAATAACCCAAATATTTATAAATGAAAATTACATTTCAGATGAGTAAATTCCTTATTAAGAAATAAATATATATAAAAACATACAATAATATGGATATTTTGAATAGTTATATGATCTTTCAAATTTAAAATATTTTTAAGCATTATAACTGTTGATAATATAGTTGTTGGAAAGTGTTCATATGACTTGTACCCAAAAATTCTAGAACAAAGAAAAAGATTCTAAAAATTAATTAAATATAAAATAAAAGTAGAAAATTAATCGGGTGAGGTCAAACAAAGGTACATTCCCACATCTAGAAGACAAAATAGGTAGAGATCATAATATGATAGATCATTTTAATAATCAAAATCATCATCAGTTTCCTACTCGGACAGAGAATTTCTTGATTAAAGATTATATGGATATCTATATTGATATTTTTTAACACATTAGATGAATATCTATTAGTCACAGTCTTTGATAGTTTGGAATAATCCTTCTGTGGCCTTCTATTTTAAGGGGAAAGAGTGAAACCATCACTTTGGACAACATTTTTATTTCCATTTATGATATACTCTTTCAATGGGGCATGTCAACCACTTCTTTAATCCTTAAGGGGTGTGATATCATTAACCCATTGATCATCAGTGGAATTACCCCATTTATTAGGTATTATTGAAGAATTGAATATATTTTAGACCTCCCAGTGATAATCAACATTTTATTGAACATCAGGTTCGTTGAGACTGTCATCCCGTGTATCATATCCTAAAAAATCAGGTAAAATCGATTGTATGCATCCATACCCAAAATATAAGTTTGTGTAGAAGTTTCCTCAAATTCTAGAAATTGGGAATATTCTTGAAAAGCTTGTTCAGCAGGATGATAACTCCTCCCACCTTTCTGATGATTAAGTGAAGCCTTTTGCTTATAATTTCCAGCATCCAAAGAAGGATTCCCTTCACTAACATCCTGAGGTTTACCTATCTCATCATTATAAAAAATTTACACCTTTTCACCATTATTTTCTTTTCCAAATGCTTCAACTGGCCTTTTTCCCATTATTATTTAACTATATAAATCATCATTAGGACCTTTTAAAGAATAAAAAGAATGTATCAATCCCCTATGACACTTCTCCTTCAATTTCCAAATCATTTTTCATCCATTACAAAAGATAGGAAACATATCATATTTTATTTTTGAGATCAATATCAACTTGTATATATAAAGGGCTATGATAAATCCCAATTGACACAAATAAAAGAATCAATGGCCTCGAATATTAGGATCATGCCATATGAATCCCATTTATAGGAGCTTCTGAGGGGGATAGCATAACTGGGATTTTCCATTGGCCAATCCCAATATGTAATTTAACAAAAAAATCAAGAATTAAATCATTTTTCGGAGAATTATTATCTCATCAATATCAATGCCCAAACAATGTATGTCGAACCACCATAAGACAATATCACCATTATGCATCCTACCCTTTGGGAATTCACTAGTGTAATAAAGTGTGGTGTATATAGACTCTAATAGTATGAATTTTTATTTTTTATTTTTTATAATAAAATAATGATTATAGTCATCCTATTTATTACATTAAAATAATTAAATAATTATTTTGATATATTTATATATTGACATATTGAAATAAAAAATATATTTATGGGAAATATATATTTTCCATCAATACGCTCTTTTTATGAATTATATAATTTTTAAAATAAATTTTATTTTAAAAAAATATTATAATTAAATAATATTTATTAAATATAATTGGTAATATAATTTTACGAAGTAAAATTTAATTTTTATAAGGGTATAAAAATTTTTGTTGTCCAATAAAACTGGTATTGTTAATTAAATAGGGATTCTTGATTTAAAAGCACAAATTTTCATATTTTGAGATTTTTTTTGATGAAATAATTTTTTTTGAAATCATCATGTTGAAATTATCTAGTGGTGAATGTTTCATAATTTTTGGTGTTTTGAATTTTTGGGTAAAAAATTAATGGTATAAATATATTGTGTGTATTATGACATCATAATGACCCAATGGTGATGTAATATATGACATAAAATTTATGGTTTAAAATATATATATATATATAAAGCCTTTTAAATAGTTTTTTAGGTTATTTTCAAAAAAATTTAAATCATAAATGAATCCTCAAAAAATCAATATTATATTTTATGGTTTTAAAATCAATTTTTTTATAAAAATGGCTCACCTCCACATAATCATGGGTATTATTTTAATTTTCTCAGTTCCTAAAATTGTAAAATAATTAAAACATCTATATTTGGTATAATACATAAGAAAAAACCATCAGATGGTTTGTGTTTTTTGATTACATTATAATATAGAGTCCAAAACCTATGTTTGGAAATTAATAAATAATTATCCTATCTTTTTCTATATAAACCCACAAAACATTCCATTCCAATTCAGTCCAAAATATTCAATAATGACATTACTCTACCCTTGCCTTTCTAGATCCCTCCCATGGTGCCCCCATGCTCTCAAAAAACTCCTCCTAGGCTTTTAGAAGCACCCACTCAAGGTAATGGATTATATCCCTATCCTATTTATTCAAGAACCTCCTTTATGTTATGCCTTTTGTTTTTAATTTTTTCTTGTGGAGATATGTTCTCCCCTGTCTCCCATATTTACCTTATGATTTTTAAGTGATGTGAGAGCCATTTATCTCTCATTATGTAATATCTCATCTTTTCCCTTGTACATACTTCATTGAGATTTTCTTTAAACCTCTTATGGCTAGGTTTTTAATATTTTAAGCCTTGGATAACAAACCTTTACTTTGGGGATGTATAAGTTACTCCTGTGAAAATGGAATAATGTTCAAGGATTTATTTTTTGTTTAAATTAATGGGTTCTAGGTATAAATGTATCAAAATCATATGATGGTTCACTGTGGGTTTAGAAATATTCAAATTGTATTCAGGTTTTTTATGTTGAATGTTGGTTCTGATCTTTCTACTTGACACGTAAACATCATAAACTAGTTATACAGCGTGAACATGTTGTCATGATAACACTATAAGATAGTTCAGATCATGAAATTTTTACAAATAGTGAAATTGGTTCACATTTTAAAAAGATAGATCAGGGTTTTTTTTAACCTGAGGATGCATCTTTTTTATTGTATATTCCATATAGAACATTCATAACATGAATAGAGTATTTATATCATGAATTCCTTGGGTGAAGTGAATTTTTGTATGGTGATTCTTGGAAAAATTCAATTCTCTATTCTACCCCTTTACTCAAACCCTCAGTTGACACCAAATTATTTCTGAGTGATTCCTTCTCTTTTGGATATCTCGGTGTCACGAACCAACCCAGGTCCACCCTGAACCGATCACCCGAGATGATCCGCGACATGGCCCAAGAGGTGTTCCTGATCCTCCCGGGCTGGAGAAAAGTTCCAGGGTATCAATATAGGACAAATGGGAATGATTTCACCCAGTGGAAATAAATAAAGTAGTGGAAAAAGATGAATAACACAAAGTAAATAAACAACACAAAGAAAAGAATGATCAATAACAACCAACTAACCCGACCAAGACCAAAACTCCTCGCGACTCTGAGAGTCACTCACCAGTCCACAACCAACTCTCTCCCACGGTGAGAAAGCTCGAGTCAACGTGCAACAAAAACTAAAAATTGGAAAACACTATAGGCGTGAGTATTAAAACTCAGTAAGTATGCCCAACTAATTCTATTCCCAATGCACATACCATTAAATAAAGAATTCACTAATTCTAGGTTTGAACTAAATTATATAAAATATTGGTTTCCACACACACACTTTCATTTCCTAAAGCAAGTAACAATCCATTGACCTTCTTAATTTAAAAACAAGCTTAGTGTTTGAAATAAACAGATGCATTTATTTTTAAAAAATTTATTTTTTAGAACAATTTAGAAATCAAAATTTTAGTTGCTGGTCAAATGGAAAACCACACACAACACATGACACACACTAAGGGAAATGGAAAAAGTGGCTCACGGGGCCAACAACCGAACTAGACCTATCATCTGCCACATAAAAATAAACACTAAAAGAGAACATGGGTCGAACCTAGGAGCTCGTGAACAATCCAGAATGTACTATACATCTGACTCATCCTGAAGGCATGCCTACTCTCGATGACGTCATAACGCTCTAATGCTCAGTGTTGCCCTGCATGGCCTAACCGAGGGGGCCAATCCCCTAGCAGACTGTCATCCGTACTAGGGGCCACTAACCAGTGTGTAATCTAAATTATTGCAGCAACTGTTCTCGGAATATTTACTTACTATTCCAAGTTACCATGTCAACACGTATAATAAACAGGAAAGGGGTGATTCAACAAAGTCAACAAAGTATCATAAACATCACACACAATCATCTAGTCAACGTACTCCAAATATCACCCCTGAGTCACCCCAAAGAGGGTTTTCCAAAATAGTATATTTTATTAAAGTGCCAAACAGGCCTTCACAAATTTTATAATAAATCCTCATTTATCAAGATAACTAAAACACTTGTTCATGCTTCAAAATAAATCATTTATCAGTAAACTAGAACCACATTTGAAATTCTGTGAATTATGTTTAAAAGAAAAATGGGAATTATTTCACTACTGGGTGTCTGCTGATCAAGAAAATATTTCAAGTGTCATGTATAAAATAAATGACTCTTTTTTACACCAAATAATCATTTTAAAATTAATTATTTTATATTATTTATCATTATTAAAATTAATAAAATATCAAGGAAGTAATAAATTATGAATTTAAAGGCGAGTGCAGTGGGGGACTTACCTCGACTCACAGACCAGTCATGATGACGCGACACTCCCTGCACGGCGCCCTAGGCCTCCTCTCCTTCCCCTCTACGCCCCGCCCACACCTGCATCCCATGTTGCCTATGCAGGCCATCCCACCCCTTGTTTACCCTACCCCGCCTTCTGCTTCACTGCCTTGCAGCGCCCCAACTGTTCCAGCCGCCGCTCCTGCCCTGTTCTGTGGCTGTCCCCCATGCGGCTCACCCTCAGAGACCTCCATCCCGCTTCCTTGCATCGCCTTCCTAGTGGATTTCCCCTATCTTGGACATGCCTCCTCTTCCTTCGGCACCTCCCTTCATGCGGCTCCCTATTTCAAGCATGTTGTACCCCTGCTATGCCTCCGCCCATAAGCAGTGGTACTCGTAACGCTTCCTGGTTCACCTTTAATCATGTGTTCACGGGTTTGAGTTGCGGGGGAGGCATATTAAATCCTCGCCAGGAAGGGGACATTTCCTGCCACATGCTATCTAGGCTAGTCTGAGGTGGGGGCTTATTATCTACCCATGGGGTGCGGGTCTGCTATCTTCCAGAGGGCTGGGCTCGGGCGTGACCGATTTTGTTGGGCTTTAGTCCCACCGGTTTCGTTACACTCAGTCTATCATTTTATCCCTGGTGAGTTCCTTTTCTTAGTTTTTAATTTTCCTTCTTCTATCCTCTATTATAATAATGTGATATTCTTTTACTTATTTCATCAGTATTTTGATATTAATGGTTGTGTGATGTAGGTTTTCCTTTTTATATTCTTCACCTTCATTATTCATTATAATTCCCTTGAGCGTGTTTCTTTGATCGCCGAATTAAGGTGGGTAGTCTAGAAATTTTCTCAATAAGTATGTTTCCAATTATCTTGGTATATAAAATAATTAAATCAATATAATAAAACCTTGAAAATGACCAAAATAGTTGATTAAATCTATTTTTGATAAAAAATTAAGTGTTTATACCACATATCAGACCCCACAGGGTCAGTTGGCATTGATACCATACTTGAGGCCACCTACATGGTGAGCCTTCCCTTGAATTTATATTGAATGTTTATTTATAAAAATTAGGTTTTATATTAACAGTGTTAATTGAAAAATTTTTCATGATGGGTCTTAGGAAATGGATTAATATAAATAGAAACTTGGCATGGTTTGATTATAGTGATTTGTACCGTTGTGGGATAATATACTAATAGAGAATATATTGCTTGTGAATAGAATGAGAAAAATTAACAAACTAGGCATGTGATATGAATAGTGATGAAAGGTATAGATGGTTTTCTTCTATATATTTTTGTTGATAGGATTATTGAGGGAGTTCACCACTATCTCATGAGACGTGGTACTAGTGGTTCATTCTGGAACAGGGGAACCCACCTCTTGGGATGAGATTCACACATTATAATGTGAACATGGGAAGGTATAAGTGAATATAGCATTATAATTCTCATGGAGTATAGTATTATATGGCTATATTCCCCTTGGCATGGTATTTCACCCTAGTAATACATAAGATAATATAGCATGGGAATTATATTGGATCCTAATTGTGTTTCTTGAGACATTGTAAATGTGATCTGCCCAGATGCAGGATGATCAGCCTTATGATAGATTAATCCAGTATAGGGCCTAAGATAGCTTGTGTGGACCTGAATATCAACCTAGGACATGAGGGTTTCATGATTTATTTTATGTATTATATTAATTGATTAATTAATACTACTATTTATAACTTTATTCCCTGTACTTACTATCGACCTGGTTTTTTTAGGCATGGTTGGGTTGACCTACCGAGTTTTACTCACATTCTATCTAATATGTTTTTGGGTACCCAAGTAGATCTCATGGATGCAAGTTTAGACAACGTCAAAGGACCTTGTTTTTTATTGTTTCTTATTAGATGTTTTAGATCTTGGAGACGGGACCAAAGTGGGAATCGAGATCTAGGTCTTTGGAGTCTTCCTATGGTTGTTTATTTTTCATTATTCTATATTACTGCCAACTTGAAATTTTGATACATTATATCCTTTAATTAAATTATTTTATATATGGTTTCATTGGACTATTTCTTTCACTATTTGGTTTATTTTATATTGTTTTAATACTTGCTCTATTTCTATTATTATCATATTTATTCTACTCTTATTATAACTCTATACTAGGGGGTATAGTCTATACACTATGTTCATTACGCCCATAATATTAGTTTACAACCTCTAGAAGTTGGGGAGATGAACTTGAAGTACAGTAACCAACCGATTTATGCCACAAGAGAGAGTGAAAGATCGAAGAATATTACAAAGTGGTATCAGAGGGTATGTTTTCTTTTTTGTTAAGTAATTATTTGGGAATAGTATAAATGAGACGAGGAACATGTCAGGATATGGAAATGAGATTTTTCATGGGAGTATCCAATCCATGTATAAGGAAAAGTCGAGTGTCGGGGATGGGATTATTGTTCATGTTGTTCACTTTTTATGGTTTATATTATTTCACTTTGTGTGATTATCATGAGGGGTGATGTTATTTTTTCTCAATATTTATACCCATGGCCTAGTATGTCATAAGATGAGTACACATGAATCATGGTAGGAACATAAGGGTATGTCTGTGTCTATATATATATATATATTGAAAAGAATTCTTCCTAATTGGGACATATTTATTTCATGTGATATATTGTTCCTATATGAGCTGTGAAATTAGATTTTGTTTATATATGATGAAAAGCTAATAAATAAAATAAATTTTGTGTTATGAAAATTAACTTATTAATCTATGTATAAGGTAACCTTATGTTAGTGGTTCTTTTTTGTTGACTCCTGTTGAGGTTCACCTTGATTTTTATCTAGTGTTTCAAGGAGTGAGGTTGTATTTCAGAGAAAATACCTCCTCGTAACATTTGAATTGATAATCAGGAGAGTAGAAATCATCACGCTTTTATCAAAAGAAAACTAGAGCTTCATATATATTCTATTAATCAAATGGATGTTCATCTTCACAACAACATCATATGGGTCATGTGATCTATGGAAAGGGATACTTTTCACACTGTACCTTCGATGTATATTTTAAAGATAGATTTTCAACTACAACATCCGATTACATTCACTAGGGAGGGAGGTCCCCAAGAAGTTGAGCTATGGATTGAGTGGGTACAGACAACCTTTAAGCACCACAAGACACTGACTGCCACGAGCATGAATCTTGCTACATACATGCTTCATGGACTATCCAAGAGTTAGTGGGTCATTGTAGGAAAGTTTATTAGTAGGATAAGATAACCTGGAAAGACATTGAAATGTAGGTATTTATACACATTTATCTAGAGAATTTGTGGGACTAGAAGGATTGATAGTTCATAAACCTGACACATTAGAGCTTGTCAGTGATGTACTATGATGAAGGTTTCTCCAACCTACAGTTTTTCCCCATCTTTACTGGATACTATAAGTGTATATAGATCTATAAAATTTTTGCCTAGGGTTAAAACCCCAAAAGGATATATTGATCTATAATTGGTCAACACCAAGTTCATGAAAATTTTCCTTACTGCAAATCTATTTTAACACCCCAAGAGGATATGATTTGTCATATTCCAAGGATCCATACAAACTATTATCAATGAAAAAAATTACCATAAAATTTTATGTTAGGAAATATATTATGAATTAATTATATTTAATAATACAAATTTATATGTTATGGAATATATGTCATTTATGATTTATCCCACCAATGTTTATAGTTTTCCTTTTATGAGTGTAATAGTTTGAAAATTCCCATCCATATTTATATTTTTAATTAAGTAAATGATTTTAACATTGAATAAAATAGTGATAGGTGTGATTATCATCCATTCATAAACTGAAAATACCATATCCTACTTTGGTTCTATTCATTCTTTCATATCACACATGTTTAGTAGAATAATTCAATCACTATCAGAAATCATGGATGTAGATATATTGCTGAAAATTAAAAATGGTGTAACTATTGTATCACAAGTATATAAATCTTCCCCTTTAAAAATGTGTGGGTTGATTTGTACAAAAAAAACTTATGAAAGCACCGTATAATAATTTGATATTATTCTGGGAATAGATTTAATTCCCTTGTATAAATCCAACATAATTTTTTGAGATAAGGAAATATCCCTTCATATCGCAAATCACCCTCCCATTATATAAAACTAAGAGGATGAAGATGAATCTTATTTGGTACCATAATCTCAATAATTCATAGTATTTCATTGATATAAATTATACCTAGATCAAATTATTGAGTCTAATGAAAACATCTTCCTTGATGACATGTCTATTGTATGGGAATTTGATGATGTGTTTCCTGAATAATTTCTCGGTCTTCCTCCAAGACTTGAGGTTGAGTTTTTAATTGATTTTATACCTATATATTTACCAATATCCATGAATCCATGTGTAATGGATGTTTTAAAATTGAATAGTTGAAGAAGAAACTATAAGAGAATCTGGATTAAGGGTCTATACACCCAAGTGCTTCACCATAGAGTTCATCTGTCCTCGTCATCAATAAGAATGATTTGTCAATACAAATCTATATTGACTATCATGAACTCAAAAATATAATGATAAAGAACAAGTATACATAGACATGTATTGATGACTTGTTCAATCTTCTACATTGATCCCAGTACTTCTCTAAAAATGATCTATGGTCAAGATATTATCATTTAAATGTAAATGAAGAGGATATCCCCAAGACTAATTTTTATACAAGGTATGGGTACAACGAGTTCATAGTGGTGAAATTTTGACTCACTAAATCTCCATATATCATTATGGACTTGATGAATATAATATTTATGGATTACCTTGAAAATTTATTATAGTATTTATAGATGATATTATCATCTACACCCAAAATTGTGGTGAAACATGATGAGTATTTGAATAATGTACTAAATACCTTGAAGAATGAAAATATGTATAGAAAATATAGTAAATAAAAATTATTTTTTGATAGATTAATATTCCTAGGGCATTTTATCACCCCTAAAGGGATATCTATAGACCTTTTAAAAATAGTGGTGGTTGAAGGATGTCCCAGACCAACCTTCATAATTGATACCAATAGTGTACTTACATTAACTATGTAATATAATTGATTAGTGAGAAACTTATCATGATTGTGAAGACCATTTATCAAGATAACTAGGAAGGGGTAATTTTTTTCATGAATAATGTATGTGAGTGATGTTTGAAAGAGCTAAATAAAAGGCTCATCACCGCACTTGTGCACACATTACCCACTAGTAGTGATGGATATTTTATCTATAGATAAGAATCCAAAAGGGGATCAAGTTGTGTAATCTTGAAATATGAAAAATTGATAGCATATGACTCCTTCCAACTAATGATACATGAGAAAAAATACCTAACACATGATCTTGAATAGGCTATGGTGATATTAACATAAAATATTTTTCTATGTTATCTCTATGGGGAGAAGTGTAACAAATATATGGATCATAAAATCCAAAATCATATATTCAAAAAAAATGAGATTAATATGATCTATAAAGTGTGGATAGAGTAGATTAAATTTTTTATTATTCAATCAATTTATTCCTTGGTAAGTGAAAGAAAGGGTAATGTGCTCTGAGTAAGATGGACCCTACAACACTATCCATGATGATGATTATAATCGATCCAATATTCATGGATATGAAAAGGATAGATATGGAAATAATAAAAGTGTCTTTATCCTACCTTTCACAAATAACTATTCAACCATACATTCATGATAGGATTAAAGAGTTGTAGAAAGATGAATAGGTTCTACAAAAGAAGGTAGTGAATATTCTAGAGTTCAACTTTACGAAGACAGAGTTATAAGATTTAGAACCTGGATTTGTGTCCCATAAAAATATAAGCTGAAGATGGAAATTATGGATGATATGAATATATCATCCATCTCTATTCATATGGGATGTAACAGGATTTATATATACTTAAAGTAAAATTTCTAGTAGGATAACATGAAGAGAGATATTTTAAATTTTTTATCTCAATGCTTGGTATGAGAGAAAGTCAATGAAGAATGAAATAATTATAATAATATAACATAAAAATTTCCTATACCAGTATGTAAATGGGAAAACATAACCATAGATATCATTATAGGACTCCCCAGAACATATAAAAGCAATAATTAAATATTGGTGGTAGTTGATCATCTTAAAAATTCATTACATTTTATTTCTATCATTCAATATTAATCTCTTGATAAAATTACCAAGATATACATATAGGAATAGGTAAGACTGTATTTATTTTCACTCTCTATTACATCTGATCAAGATCTGAGGTTTACCTATAGGTTTTGGAGAAGCCTTTATCAAGCATTGAATATAGAGCTGAACTTCATAACTTCTTATCACACATAGGTGGATGGATAGTCTGAAAGGATTATTCAAACTCTATAAGATCTGTTTAGATCTTGTTCAATCAAATTACAAGTATATTGGGATCAACTACATCCCCTAGTAGAGTTCTCAAATAACAAAAGTTTCCATTATATAATTCAAATGGAACCTTATGTGGCTGTGTATGGGAAGAGGTGTCGAAATCTAACATTGTGGGATGAATTTGGAGAGTGGAATCTGATGGGACATGATATTATCCAAGAGATAACAAATATGTTTCAAACCATTCAGTGTCATATGAAATCCATGAACGGTGGATAGAAAATCTTTAAATATAATCAATTATGAGACCTAGATTTTAAGTTCCATGATAATGTGTTCTTTAGTATATCACTAGGGAATAAATTCATGGTATTTATGAATAATAGAAAGTTTATTCCAAGATAAATCAGTACCTTTGAGGTCATTGATTACATCGGAGTAGTGGACTATCGACTAGAACTATAACATAACCTATCTCAACTAGATGATGTGTTTCGTGTATCTATATTGTGGAAGTACATACCATAACACCCAAATATACTAAATCTAGAGGTGGTACAATTAGATAATGATCATTCATATGAGTATTATCTATTTAAGATCTTAAATCATAGAGAAAAAGTTATAAAAACAAGAATACTCACCGGGTTAAAGTGTTGTGGTAGAAAAACATGTTTAAGGAAGCGATATGGGAAATGGAAGAGGTGATGACAGAGAAGAACACTTGTCAATTTTATTTTGTGAAATGAAAATATCAAGGGTGAAATTTATAAAGGGAGGAATCATGTAATGACCTAAACATTTATAATTGGGATTTCATTTTTAAATGAATAAATTCCTTATTAAGAAATGATGTTATACAAAACACATGCACTAATTTGGAAATTTTGAATAATTATGTGGTCTGTAAAATTTAAAAACAATAAATCATCATAACAATTTTAATATAAATGTTTAAAAGTGATCATACGACTATTATATATAAGGGGTCATGATAAATTCTAATTGACACATACAAAAGATTTGATGGCCTCGACCAATAGGATTATACCCTATTAATCCCAATTATCAATGCTTTTAAGAGAGATCAAATCAATGGGATTTTACCTTGAGAAATTTTATGATGATATTTCAAAAATAAATCATGAATAAAACCGTTTATGGGTAAATTTCAATATCAGTGAGATGATGTTCCAAACCATGCATCTTGAACCACCTTAAGAAAATATCATCACTGTACACCTTACCCTTGCAGAATTTGATGGTTTATTGAATTTTTATGTATCTTGAACCAAATAGTATGACATTTTATATGTTTATTTTTTCTAATAATATAATGAATATAGTTATTCTATTATTATTACTTTGAAATGATTTAATAATGAGTTTGAAAAAAATTAGATGTTTATATGATGAAACAAAAATTATATATATGGGAAATATGTAGTTTCAATCAATAGACTCTTATAAATGAAATAAATAATTAATTATAAAAAATTATATTTTGATAAAGTAATATTATTAAATAATATTTATTTAATTTAATTTATAATATAACTTTATTGAAGTCAAATTTATTTTTTATAAGGGTCGTAAAAATGTTATTATCAAAAAACAATATTTTTTAATAAATTGTGATTTTTTATTTAAAATAGTAAATTATCATATTTAGAGAACTATGTTGAAAAATTAAATATTATTTTTGAAATCATAAAATTGAAATTATCTAGAATTTATTTTTTATATTTTTTGGAGACATTCGAATTTTTGGGTAAAAATTAAATATAGTATAAATATATTGTGTGAATTGTGATATCATAATGAATAAAAAGTGATGTAATATATTCCATAAAATGTATCCACAACCAAATATATATTTTCACTATAAATTAATTATTTTTTAGGTTATTTGTATAATTTTATAAAGCCTTCATGAATTATCCAAAATCTATATTATATTTTACGGTTTCAAAATTGATTCTTTATAAACATGACTCACTTGAACATAACCAGGGGTATTATATAAATGATATCAGTAAATAAACATATAAAATAATGAAAATGAACTTCACTTTGGAAGAAACAATGGGGATACACAAGGGGTGGTTTGTGGTTTTGATTACTTTATTATATATTGTCCAAAAATTGTATTTGGAAATTAATAAAGATTTATCCTCTATGTTGATATGTAAACCCACCCAAACTCTCATTACTCTACACACAAAACACTTTGATCATTAAATTACTCTTCCCTTACTTATTTAGATCACTTTAATGGTTCCCCATGTTCTGAAGAAGCTCCTCCCTAGATTTTAGAAGAACCCTCTCAAGGTAAGGGATCCTCTCCTTCCCCTCTTTATTCAAGTTCCTTCTTTATGTTTTGCCATTTTTTCCATTTTTTTCTTATTTATATATGTTCTAAAACATACATATTACAAAACTTATAATTTATAATTGATTATATAACCCATTTTCTCTCATTAGGACCTCCCATGAATCAGTATGTACCTCTATTATTTTTTCAAAATTATCATGCGAATTTCCATGCCATACTTTTGAATCTTGAATACCCATCACCATTTCCATTAAATGTTATTCACCTAGATATACTTATCCATCATTTATTGGGGACTTCACACTCTTTGGTCATCGAAATTGATTAAATATTTCCTTATCTTGGATGGTCAATGTGGAAAATATTAGCATGTATGTATAATGATGGGTGCAACCAGATAGCACTTCAATGCATAGGGTAATATATTAGTCTCATAGGAAAAAAATTATGGGATTAGGGATTAAACCTAATAAATTAATGGGACTTTATAGACCTTGTGTTTTTATCTTATATGTTATCCTTGAAAAATAATTATGACATGATTTCTGTTGTTTTCACATTCCCATGTTGACTTCATGCTATCATGTTATATCATGCTTCATTGTTAAATATTTTGATTCTTACCCATATTATGTGACTTTTATATACCTCTTTGGTAATTGTTACTACTTTAACTTATGTTATTATTATTTTATTATCTTATGGTACTTTTTATCTTACTCATTTCTTATGTACATCCCTAGGTTATCTTGTATTTTTTTAAAAGAATGATGGAATTTTAGGATCTTGATAAGGATGTTTTGAATAATGTTATTGTACCAATGTTTCAAGTTGATGTTATATAAACCTAATATCCCAAATACACTAGGAATCATGATTTTTTGGGATTTTAATATATGTACCATTTGTAATAATTCTTTAATTAATGTAAAATAAAATATAGTTTGTCGTATGAAACAAAATATAAAATATTATTTAGAACAATATTTATGTGTTGAAAGTAAAATGCATCATATAACCTCGTACAATAATTTTATTATCTTATTTTTATTATTTATATTATAATTTTAAAATATGGATCATTAGTATCAATATCCCCCCATGGTCATAATCACTCCAGATGTGAAAATTTTATTTCTTCATGGTCACAAAAATAGGCCAATTAAATTTTGTTGAAAACGTTGATCATAAATCACTCCCCAAACACAAAAAACTATGTAAGGAATAATGAATATATAATTATAGGCCTAAAATAGTGATCCTAGTGTTGAAAACATGAAAATTTAATTATAATGTCATGTTTTACATTAAAGTGATTTACAACTATTCCATCACATCACTTAAAACCAACAGAGATAAACTTACTAAAAACCACTTTATACACTTAATAAATAAAATTATTTAAACCATCACTTAATAATTTTATATGTACATACTCAAAAAAAAATTAGAAAATCACACAACTCACATAAACATAATGAATTCATTGATTTTCTCTTTGAAAAACTACACCAAAATATATTTTCCCCTTAAAAATGAAATCACTCCACAATTAGGTAAAACAAATATCTTTGTATTTTCCTTAAATATTTTTTTATGACCCAAAATTAAATATAATAATGAATATAAATACATGGATTTATGTTTTATTTCACCCCCTTTGACAAAAATATATTAATTTGGAAAGTGATATAGGTGATAGACTCAATAAATCCTAGATTTTGATGAGTAAAGGATGAGATTTCATCTTCAACCTCCATGTATAAGTATTGAACTCCCCATTTGAAAAAAAACCACTTTGATTATCTTGACTCTTATTCAACTCTAAATTTTGGTTGGGATAACTAATTTTCTACTTTTCATTATATATATGACATGCCTAAGATTGTTTCATCTACATTTGACGTTAACTTTATTATTATAACATTGAGATTTTTTTCCACAAATTTATGTTACATATTTTTTCTATATTTATTTTATAAATTATTTATGATACAAATATATTATCATTTTTCTTGAGTATAATTATTTTCAACCCTTTTTTGAGTCAATAATATACAATGGATTATCAATATCTTTCATCTTATTTCTAGGTGAAATGTTTTTCTTTGTAGATTTTCTTATAATGTCTCTTTTCAGAGATATTTTTGTATCATGTTATTTGATTTTATAAATTAATTAGATCCAAAGAAAATAGTTTGTGATATGATAATATTGGTTATATCTCCCACACAATTCATTCAAGTGTTCAGAATTTTTCTTTGACTATATACATTGTGGTTGAATATCATTGTACATAGCATCGTTTGTTTAGAAGTTATATCTACTAATACATATGTGTATTAGTCAACTCAATATGAACTAAAATGATCTTTTCCTTAACCAAAAAAATCTCATCATATACTGGTAGCCTCTAGAAAACCAACAATGACCATAAATGTTAAATCTTTTTCTAAAATAGCTCTTTTTTCAGAAACAATAATTTCATTAAATGAATAGTCTAAAAAAATTTATTAATCATTTTTTAATGAAATGGAATTATAATATAGTCAAAACATGTTATTTTTCATTATGGATAATTTTCTAAATTATTTCAATTCACAATTAAAAACATATATTCATTATAAGTGAGTATCGTTGTAAGAAAATATATTCTGAATAGTTTTCTCTTTTTTTATTCTATAAAATTTTACCAGCTTATATTTGGATTAAACCTTTTATCTAATAATTTATTAATCATTATTAATCATTACATGAGATCTATATTTTATAGAATAATCTTCAAGTATCACATTATCTAAAACACACTTATCTCACTTTGGTAATTCTCTAACATCATATATCGAAATAGAATAACATCATCTGAAATTTTTTATAAACTTTTATTTTTCTAGAAAGTACACTATTAGATATTCAAGTTTATTTTTCAATTAAATTATATTATATTTAAATAATTGTAATTTATTTTTATTCATGGTGAGTAATTATCTTATATCCTAAACACTTAGGAACAACTTTACTTTGTTCTTTCTAAATTTATCCTTTTTTGATTTCACCATATTGGATGAATTTATAATTTTCCTATATTATTTATATAACATAACACCATACAGATCCTCTTCAAAAATTACTTAAACTATTTTATATTCTTATTACTCTTCATCTCATCATGATAAAACATCTTCTTATTTATTTGATTCATCCTCATTTTTTGAATCTTGGGGCTCTAATATTATAATTTATTCTCACTTATACCACTTTTGGAATAACCACTATTACAACCATCACTTAATGTTTCATCTTTGCTGGGAAATTAAATCTACCTTTTAGTAAAATAATATTTATTTATTGAACTCTATGATGACAGATTCCCACTTATGAGATTATTGGAATTATTACCCAAACCATCATAATATTGTCCATATTCATATTCAAATTCATGTTCTCCCAAATATGGAAAATTTAAAAGAAAATTATCCAATGAACTCATAGTTGAAACACTTAAAATGTAACTTTGAATAAAATTTACCATTTTTAGTAAATAAAATATTTTGAAGAGTGACATGAACTTTTAAAATATCATATTAATACTTTAATCTGAACTTGAACATACAATTTTATCCTCATCTTCATCCTCAATTTTATTTAAAAACCATTATTTTTCATTGATTTGAATGATTTTTCCTTCATTACTGAAGTCTTGATATTTATAGTGGATTATATTCTCATCTCATGTGCTACTAAGATGTTATAAAATTCATAAAATGGATGTGTTTTAGTATCATGATCCTATTAAAGTGAAACTTTATCATAAAATGTGATTGTAAATATACAAAGTATCTTCTCAACCAGAATTTAATATTTAAGAGTAAAACCAAATTCTATAATGATCCTCCCCGACTCAATAACCCCTAAAATATATTATCCTTTATCCATACATATATCTTTATACTTCATACAAAAAAATCAATTTATACCTTTCTATGTTCATAATTACTTTTTATATATTTAATAAATATTCCCAAATTCTTTTTACTGTCTTGAAACAAATAATTTTTAAGATCACATTCATTTAATGTGAGGTTAAGATTGATTTTTTTATTTAAATTTATCTATAAATTCATTTTATCATCTTGACTCAACGAAGCTTATTTTGAAATAATTAAAAATACATTAGTCATAATTCCTAGAACATCCATACCCAATGAAAGTAAGAATTTTTAATTCATTACTTGCAAGCATTGTAATTTTTCAATTGAATGTGGTAACTATATTATTTTTAATTAAAGTAATATTATCCTTAATAGATGTAAAATTTTAGATAAAAATATGAATATCAATAAACACTTTCATGAAAGAAACTCAGTCACGTCCTTGATATTGTAATAGATACCAAATGAGATCAACAACCTTAAAAGAGGAAAACATCAAGAATCTTAATAATAAGACAAAACATGAACTACCTTGATAATAATTGAGATGGCCCTAAGAATGGTGTTGATTATATAATAGGGTTTGTTGGGTTATGGAATAATATTTCATTTTCCCTTTAATTTTTACATAAAAAATCAACCTCTATCACATTTTAGAGTGAAAAATCTAACCTCTAAACTCCCACACATCGTGGAATGAAAAAAAAATAACAACTTATGTACAAGGTCCAATATTTTAAAATAAATATCTAATCATTATCATGATCTATAAAACCCAAAGACCCCATATCCCACTAGAATCACTATTGTTGATAAAGTAATCAAGGTAAATCTAAGTCTATTAATAAATGAATGTCAAAAATTATATCCCTTGATAATTTTCCGAACAATTTTCACTATTTTATTATACTTTGATGAGGTGTGAATTATCCTTCTTCCTCTGATTTGACTATCCCTCAACAATATATTGTGTTTCTTCATTTATTCAATGTATAATATCTATTAATTTTTATACATTTTGTTATCACACATATAGAAATGGTTTGAAGAACACTTTTCAAATAAACCTAATTTAGGTGTACCCTACATAATTTTCCTCTTCTCTATCACTATATTCTATATTTACCACACTTTTTCTTTGTATTCATTTGATTTTATATTCTAAACTTTTTATCTATTATAAATTCAAACAATCCCTATGTTTCCAGTATTACATTTCAAAATAACTTTTAATTTTTTAAATTCTAAATTTCAAATTCAAGATTAAAATAAGTAAATATATCTCAAATTATTCCCATTTAAATTTATCCCTAGGACCATCACATATTTTTTATGTATCTTTATATTTATTTAAGAGTCCTTTTGGATGATTTTTTATCCCATATGTGTCATCTTAATCATAAAGAAGAAATTTATAAATAGTAATTTTTAAACAGATTCTCAAATATATCAGAGTAAACTTTTGGAAAAATTTGGATTTAACCATAATTAAAGTGTAACCCTTTTGTATCACAATATATTATAGAGTGACACTTAAAAATCCTAGAGTAACCCTTATATATCCCAATGTGACCTTATATATTACATAATTATCTGAATATAATAGAGACTTCCAATCCTGATAACCCTTAAATATCATAGAGTGAACCTTTTTATGAAGTAGTGAGCCATATATATTGATGAATTACATTTCTCATGACCCTTACATATCAGAGAGTAACCTTTACATATTGATGAATTTAACAATTTTTTCAAACCTAGTCTACTCAGTACTAAACATTTCAAAACTTCTTCTAAAAAATATTTATTCTATATTTAAACTACTTCTATGAACCTTTAATCACATTAAAATCATGAAAACATATTCTCCTTAAATGAAATTTCATATAACACTTGATTTTGAACAATATTTATTTATTGAAATAAAATACAACATAAGAACCATATCAATTTAATCACTTCATCAATTATTCTTCCTCAGCTTCAAAACCTCAATAAAAACCCTCTAGGTCTCAATAACATCCCTATGGTCACAACCATTCCAGACCTCAATATCTTATTTTTTTAGGGACTCCACTCCCAAATCCATGATGATATGCAAAATAAGTTGATTTAACCTTAGTATACATCTTTCCCTTTCCCCCATAATAGATCATTAGGGTCTTAAAATAGTAGGGACACATTAATATAAAATAGAGTGTCTATATATACATATTTTTAGTGTATGTGTGTGTGTGAGTATATATATATATATATATGGGAGTGTGTTCATACTACCTCCTATGAAATAGGTAACCAGTGCACCATCTCATATACAAGACTTGTATTGAACTATGTGTATACTGGTATGGACCTTCCAGATATAGAGTGTTATTTTTTATAGTATTTTTCCTTCATTATATTATTTTTTTGTTTATTACTGCCATTTTTTAATTTATTAAATTCATGAAAAAAATATATTTATACACATGTAAATGAGTTTATATGTTCATGGATACATCTATTAAGTCATTATTGAGATAAGACATGTTTTTGGTTCTTTACTCATTATGTATATTACTTAAAATCTCATGGATACTCTAATGGACATAAAGAATAACTTGTTGTATTTCAGGTATGATAGGTATGAATGCTAATTGGATAGGCAGGCGTGGGTACAGGTTTGTGTAGTGTAGTCCCATATAGAGGTAGAGTATGAGGATACTTTTGGTGTGATATGTATCAACACGTGTCCAATTATATTTAACTATGTTGATCATGTTTATTCACGCATGAATATATTAGTACATTTCACATAGACTTATTTTAAATTTATATCTTCATTCACATAGGGATGTCATATTATTTATTTTCATAATACCTGGTTATTATGGTTTATTTATTTATCTTTCTTGGGGATGTAGAATATATGGATGATACATGTCAATTCCCTAAGGGGAATTTGGTCATCACATATCATTGTAATAAATATATGTAAATTATTCTCTATAATCAATCCATGTCCCTAGATGCTAGTCTCTATCATCTGGAGAGAGAGGGACACCCTTGGGGTTAGTGGCTATAATAAATAAAAAAAATTAGATATCAAAGATAGGGTCACTAAAAAATAAATAGAATATTGATAAACTATAGGAATAATTTATGGAATTTTTTATTTTTTTCCCAAATCAGTTATAGAAAGTGATTATATACACCATTAATTACCATTTTTATGTGATAAATCATTCTATGGAGTGTGTTTTTATATGTGTAACAATGGTTACTTTTAAAATTAATAACCCATGATTATAATTACCAAAATCTTCTTGGTCAAATTATTTCATTAATTTTATCATTTTTATGTAAATTTGGTATTATATTAAATTTATAAATGATGGAATGTTTGTGAAAGGAAGTAATTTAAATAATATTGGGTAAAGGTATTATAAAGTCACTGGGGACCCAGTGGGCTTATAACATGTAACCAGTAGGATTTTTTTTTATATTTTGTTTAAGTATCACCATGTAGATGGTATCATTATGTAGGATACCAAGTTGAAATAGTTTTTCTTAAATATGGGATAAAATATTAAATATGTTAGTTAAAACTACACCCTTATACACAAAATTTGTGATTTTCAATCCTCATTTAGTCTTTATATATATGGAGATATTATCCCACTAAATATATTCACCACATAATTATTTGTCCTTTCATCGACTATTTGATTCCACACATAGGTTTTGTATGGGTTTTTCCTTTGCAACTATAATTCAGTGGTTCATTCCAATCTATGATGACAATCATTGATGTGTGGATACTATATCATTATTTATCTCTATCTAAGGGTTCTAAAATAAATTTATTTATTGAATGATAATTCCTTCATGTTATAGTATGATATTTTTATCAATAATGTTGGGGGATTAAAATTCTATATTCATTTAATCTATATTCATTTTAGGGTAGTGGATTAAAACCATAATATTCTATATAAACTTTGAATCATATACAGTACTAAGAATGGAAAGAGTTAGCATAGGTAGAACTACTAGAGGTAACACTAGTGGATTAGGGCCCACCACCTTCAGAGCATGGTCATCACCATTGTCCTAGCGTATGACTCGAGTAAATAATGGTTTAATAGATCTACATATTCCAAGAACATACCTAAGGTAGGGTTTAACAATAGAAGGCCATAGATATAAGAGTAGGGTAGGTACAAGCCTTCCGACAAGTATGCCACCACCCTAATACTACTCCAAATGCCAGGTCTAGGTAATGTATTGGACTGTAGAAAATAACTAGAGACACTACCCACTACCCACTACTATTGTTAGCTCTGGGTCAAGTTCTATATTTCAGTCAGGGGTCCCAATATATATACTATCAATTATATGTTATAAAGTTAAACACCATTTAAGTTGAAATTGGAATCCCTATTTAGTGATGACCATATTTTAATTGATATTTATAAATTCTGTAATGTATATCATAGACTAGTTAAATGATGTACCATTCCTAATTTATATAAGTACATGAAATATAAATTATAATTGGTATTTCATGTAACAGATTCGTACCTTTACATATAATAATGGAACATAACCAAACATATAACATGATTTGACTATTTGAATCACTATTCCAAATTTATAGAGGCATATGGACTCTTTAGATTATAATTTAAATTCATATATTTAAATAAAATAATTTTTCATTCTATGTAACCATAGTTACATATCTAAAACATGTGATAATTGTTTAATTAATTTGAAATTATCAAACTATATGGGAAAAAATATTTAGGTTAATATAGACACTTTAATAACAAATAATTTAATCCCTTTGTTCCTATAGAAAATTAGTTTCATAACAGGTATATCACCAAAGTCATGTTCTACATGTTTTATGTAATAAAAAAATGAAACCTACATGGCATGGAAGAAGGATAGAATGTGAATCTCTAAGGTTCCTATAATGACTCATGAACAACTCTTCCTTATTATACCAGGATGAGGATAATGTAGAACCAATAATTGTAAATAAATACACCACACCTCATGTGTGTCATCCAATAGTGAAATCAATGAAACCATGATGGGAATAATCCATAACATCATGTCCAATCCCTGATAATTTGGATTTTTCCTCATATGTTGGTTATATACTCTGAGGAATAGGATCATTTCTGAATTTTAACTTAACTAACTCTCCTATATACCAACCCAAAATAGTGAGACAATGTAAAACAAAACATTTGATACAAACTTGTAATGTTCTAGACTCAGTTCACAGATAGGTAACCATACCTGGTTAGTCGCATGGACCCAACCACACTCTCTCATACACCAAAGGCTGATGACTAGTAGTGATGTTATAAGGTGGTATAGTGGGAATACTATACCCTCATGATCAAAGTAGCACTGTGGTGATAATAAGTGAACAAATATCCAAATCATAATAATAAAAACATAGTAGAATAAGTAAATCATGTAGACAATAGTAATAATCCAACCAAAAGTGGAGCCATATACAAAATCATGTGTATTTCATGGGGCTATACAAAAAATAATTTATACATGGTGTAAAACATACATACATAAAATAAAAAGATAAAAATAGTATAAAAAAGACAAAAATCCTATCTTCAATGGAATCATGTTCCATGGATCAGTCTCATTCTCCCAAGAGCCTACATTATATGTCCATCATGCATCCTTTACTAGGACCTTATTCTTGTCCCAACCTGCATCCAAGAGGTTTTTTTAGGTACCATTCAGTGGAACGAATAGGGTGTGAAGTATGCTTAGTTTTCCTCTACCAACAGTGTCTATAAAAAATTATCTTTTTCATATAAACTATAACCATGTTAAAGTAGAATTGGTAATGTTTTAATATGAACGATAGATATGAGCAAGTACCTCAGAAGGGAAGTAACTATGTGCAAGCTATAAATTATGAATATCAGTACATAAAGGTAAAGTGAGTAAGTAACTACTAGATTTGGAATATGCTGCATATGTAAAATGTATCAGACCTATATGGGCTAGGTCCGAAGGATATTTTCTAAGGTAACCTTCTAATGTTCAAGTAACATCTCCAAGGTAATGTCTAAATAGTGTATACCTACATGGTCTAGGATACTAGGTCCCATGGTCGAGGCATCCTAATATTCCGAGATATAAATGTATATCGAAGTCATAGGTTCAATACCTTGATCCTCACTTCGGTTCCATATTGTAATAATGATCAGTTCCATAATGTAATAAAATTGGTTCCATACCATAAATATACAAAATAAAATAAGTAATTTAAATTTCAAGGCTATGTTAGTTTCTATGCCCAGGTATAATGACCCATTTAATTAAAATATCTTTATTTAATCTAGTCATTAACTTAGTCAATTTTAGTAAAGTCTTCCACAATAGGTGGAAAGATCACACACCTTAAATTGTGGTTTTATCTTAGGTTATTTGAACAAACCCACCTTGAAGGTGGTTTGGGTTGAGGTTGAAAACCTACACCCATATCAAGGTTCTATATGGGCATCAAAATTAGGGTTCAGATAATTAATTTAAGAAATTGGTTAATTTTAGGAGAAATGATCAGAATGTTTGGTGTATGGAAAAAAATTGATAATTTTTAAAAAAAAATAAGTCCTTAGGGAAAATTCATAGACCACCTAACTTATAGATTTAGTGTTTCAATCATCCCATATTGGATTATAACTTAGAGTTAAAATAGATAAAATAGATAAAAGAATGAAATAATTAAAAATAGAGAATAATACCATCTATGAATATCACACAATGGATGGTGAGAGAAACTAAGAAATGGAGGTCACAAATCGAAGATCTTACCCGTGGTGATATAACATGACCAATGAAACATGATATAGTCACTATTTAAGGAAGATAGATCAAATTATAAGAGAAATGGAGATTAATATTTTCACACATGCTATTGACAGAGAAAATACAAATATAAAAGGGGTTTATGTTTTTAATGAAGGGAGAGAAAATAGTAAATTCACCCAACCTTATAAGGTTTCATAGTTTGGATGCATGTTTGGCCAAATTTTGCACTAGTAATGTGTCATCACTTCCCAAGTGATCCACCCCTGAAAGGATATCTCACACAGTGTGGAAAAATTAATCTCCAACCATGTGGGGTCTTCGCCTATGTGGCACTAAGTGTGTGGGCTAGGTTCATGGTTTTCCAAACTATGCATATCCCATGCGGTTCCCTCTAGAAAAGGTCTTTTATTTTTCATATATCCATGTGGCCTTACTCACATTATTTTTCAAACCATTCTCTCTTATATATGGTCCACACATTTATGCATCACGGTTATTACTAATTGTGCACCTCATACTACTTATCAAAAATTAGGATCCCCAGGATCTGAACAAACCTCAGACACCCCCTAACCCTTCCTTAAACACATAGGCACAATTATAAGAATAAAAATAAAGATCAAAAATTAAATTTAAGGGTTTTGTACCTTATAGAAAAATCAAGGTTTTACAAGATAGTCATGTTAGAAACCAAATAATAAATAGACCATCATGTATAAAACAAATCACAAGTTAGGCTCAAGGATATGAGACTACATACTCAGAAATAAGAAGTAAAACCATGAAATAAGACATAAATAATGTGAATATTGTCAATATAAAACCTTTCCATAGTCATTTGATATCAACTAAATAACCCCTTGTGATGTAACACACACTATGGTTTCATACATCCATTTCATGATGCACTCAAGGTTCTTAAATTTCTATATTTTTCAAAAAACCCTTTGAAAACATGATCACAATTTATAAAAAAATAAAAAAAATATCACCACTACCATGCTTGAAAATCCATTTTAGAGTAAAAACATTTTTATGTAGTATCACCAAACACATATTGTGAAAAAATCAATTTGAAAGAAAATCCCATTAAAAGTATGCATCTTTTAAAATAAATCCAATTTGATATTAAATAAATAATTTTCATGAACTATAATAAAGGAATTTATAATAAAATCAAGTATTTCATGAATTAGATCCTTTCTTTAGGGAAACATTCCTCAATAAGAAAGGAAAAATAGTTACCTTTTAGAAAAGGGATTAGAACTGAGTAGATCAGTTCTCCACAATCATAGATCTATATGAAACATCACCAGACCATGATCAAGCCCATTATATATAGTAACCATGTACTAGTGGTGTTTCAATGATACATTATTATAAGAGATCAAGCAAGTATCTAAGAATATGATGGAATTGTTTTTAACAAATGGAGAATACATTGAATGGATCATTTATGATTGAGGGAAAATAACAAAGAAAGCATGGGGAGAAGCCCCTGGATCACCATGGGATGTTTATTTTGAGCCTAGTGGGGATTAATAGAGGATTATATATAAATATGATCAGGGTAATGGAGGTAAATTTTATATTTTTAATAGTTCATATCATATTAAATGGTTAAGCGACGCAGATTAACAAACCATGCATCAATTGTGTGTGGCCTTTGTCCCTTTGAAAAAAAAAGGCAGACAGTGACCTGGTAAGAGTCGCATGGTTTGGGGAAATAATTATCAAGTAGTATGAAACATTTGTACAAACACCCAAATAATCTCTTGGTTTCCTTGGTGATCTACACAGCTTGACATACCATGCTCAGACCATAAAAATCATTACTTGATCTTCACAATTCTGTACTGCACGGTTACAGCAAGGTTAGTTTTAACTGTGTGTCTGGCCTATTTCCTCCAAAAATGGAATTTTTCAACCAATGACTCCCTAAAACATATATAATTATACCAATGATAAAACAATATCAAACTAATGTATACATGTGACGTGGAGGGTGTCACACAGTCAATTTTAGTATTTTTAGTAAAAGTTTCTTTAATAGGGTTTAATAAACTGACTCAAACCAATTATAAAAAAACAAATATAAACCTCAATTACAACCCCAATTGACATAAATTAAAAAAACCATTCTAAGAATAACTAATCTATTATGAACCCAAATTACTTTATTCTACACAACCCAAATTTAACTAAACAAAACTGAATTAAGAAATTTAACTCTAATGTGAACCTAAACAAAATGAATTGAAATTGGTTATTTCTAGATCAAAAAAACTTACCTAAACTGAATCATCCTATAACACACTAAATGAAATATTATTGAACAAAATTAAATTTAATTAAACTAAACATAATACAAATAATCTAAGTAAACTAAATTTTATCTACCCATTAACATAAACCATAATAAACTAAATTAAACAAAATAAATCAAATTAGATTTCACCTTAATGAAACAAAAAAAATTGATTATAATGAAAAATAATAATAAAAAAATAGTCCAAAATTAAATATAAATATTTGAATTTAACCAAAAAATCAACTTAACCCAAAGTAAAATGAACGGATCTCATATAATTAGATAAAAATAGACTAAAACCAAATGAAACCACATAGAATCAAACTAAAATGAATCAAAATAAATCAAACTAGATTCAAAAATAGCTGAAACAAGTTTAAAAATATTAAAATAATCGAATATGAACTGAATAGATTCAAACTAAAAAAAATTATCATGAACTAAACTAATAGACCCATTTCAAAAAAACTAAATAAAAATTTTCGAAATCAAATCAACTAAAACCAACCCGAAAATAAATAATATAAATTTAATAAAATTGAAAAAATTATCCTAAATTGATATAATTTTACTTAACTTAAATTGAATAAACTTGAACCAAACCAAACCTACATGACCATAATAAAATAAATTTTTTTAAACAAATAAACTAAATTTGACTAAAAAATATAAAATTTCATTTAATATAAATTATTATACCAAATATAATTCATAATTAAAAAATTTTAACAAAAATAGATAAAATCAAAATAAACTTGAATGGCCTAAAATATAAAAATTTGACCCTAATAGAATTTTATTAATGTATTAACTATATTATCAATATTTATTTTCCTTCAATAAGATCAAAAAAATGTTTTATATTCAATACTGAGATGAAATTTATAAAGAGTTATTATATTAAGGTAGAATATCCATATATATATATAATGAGATATTAATATAAAGATAAATAAAACAAAATTTTGAAAATTAAATGTGTAATAAAACAACATGTAAATAAAAAAATACTACAATCTTGATGTATTCTTCCTCATAGCATCCGATAAAGATCATACCATCGAGTATAACTATGGAAAAAATGAAAAAAATTATAAATATTATAGAAATATTGAAGGGAATATGATGATTTATTTTAGAAAAGTATGTGTGTGTGTGTGTGTGTGTATATATATGAAACAAATTAATGTTTACATGATATATCTATGGGATATATGACCTTTAAATATATGGTCATTTGAAATTTTATTGTTGTGTATAAATGTATCTAATAAACCTATTAGAGTTTTTTTAATAGTCATATAACCATTAGATAGATGGTTATGATATATTAAAAATAAAACATTGGATAGTTAATTAATATATAATAAGTAATCTAAGAATAAAATAAATATATAACAACCTATTTGTAAAAATATTTTTTATTCTAAAAAATTACTTTTCTATATTTTATTTTTTTATTTTAAAAATAAATATATCACTTTTAAATAAACAATTTAATAAAAAAATATTTACATGTAAAAACAAAAACAAAATATCATTCATATAATGACTATTAATTATTAAGAAATAATAGTAAATAAATTTAATGTTTTAAAAATGTTTTTCTAAAAAAATATTTTATATAAATTATGAATTTATATTTTAAAGTAAATTTTCAAAAAAAACTAAAAATATTATAATAAAATGGATTTAATATTTTAAATAATAATTTAAAATTTAATTAATATGGTAAAATAAATTTATTAGAAAATAAAAAGTTACCAAGGTAAAAACTGATTTATGATTGTAAAGGGGAAAATGAGGTTGATAGTTAAAATAATGAGTAATGTGAAAAAATATCACTATACCTTATCAAAAATGTGTGTTTATTAGGGAATTAATTATACAAATAAATTATTTTTCACTTTTAAGTCACATTACATGAAAAAATAGATTTATTATACATTATAGAATGGTTATTTTAAAACATGTTGCTCAAAATCATCTATAAAAGGACCACTCTATCCACTCCAAACCACCCAAATTATTTTCTTTCCTCTTCAAAATCACCCAATATTTCCTTCCAAATAAGAATATTCTATGTTTTTAAACCCTCATTCTTATTATGGATCCCCGTCTCTATAAACCCAAATAATTTTTTCAAATAAAGTCATGTTTCTATTTAGTAAGTAATAACACCTTATATTTATACTCTTAGTTTTTAATTTCCCACCTCTTAAAAAATTACATACGATATTATATTATATAAATACTATCATTATCATACTCTTAAAATGATATTATAACTATGTAAAATCAAACACATATATTAAACTATAGGGTTTTTATATTTCAATAAATTTATCCACTTATAAAAATTATAATATAATATTTTCTATATGTACGTTTATGAAAAAAAAATATGGTGATATTTGATATTAAATTTTAATTTAATTTATTTTTTTAATTATTTAAAATTAATATATAAATGGATGTTATTTAATGAAATGAATTATTTTGATTGATTCAATAATAGTAAAAGGGAAAAAATTAACCATTATTTATGATCCATTACTAAAACATCCAATGAAATAATTTTAAGGAATAAACTCTTTAAAAGATAAAAATACATATTAAATTACATTTTGAATGTTGTGCATACGTGATAGATAAAAAATTAATAAGATATCTACATTGAAGTAAGTATTAAATAAATGGTATAATTAACACCCAACAATTAATATTAACTATCAATCATTATTAATGGGTGATAAACAAGTGTAAATAAATGGTATTATGTAAAATAATTTTAAATAATGTTCTTATATTGATTAATAATAATAATATTTTTATTATACCAAGAGTTAGTACATGTTCTAGAAAACGATGACCTAACCTAGGGTTTTCACTCAATCTTATTTATTGAGTCATTATCTTTATTCATTTGAACATTATTCTAGGCTGATTATATTCAATAATTTTATTTATATTTTTTAAAATAATATTTTGTGGATATTAAATTTCATTCTCATAATCACCTTTATAACATACACATGTCTCATAAAATATAATGATGTAAAGTATAATTTCCACCCTATTTTTTCAGTCTTCCTATTCCATATTTATGTTCCTTATTACCAAATTTTTTGGTTTTCTTAATTTCAAATGTAAAATAACTATTTTAATTTTTAACTCCCATGCTTACCTATAAAATTATTTCAAATCTAATTTTAAATACATCCCAACGATTTGGTTTACATAAAACCATTTATAAAATAATAAAATAGATTTTTTCAATTTTTGTACCAAAGTATTACCTTTCTCTCCATGTTTATTATACTTTATCATTTTTTATTTTTAATGATCCATAATTGATTTGTTTTATAATTAAAATAATAATTTAATTTTCTTTTTTTCTTTTTTAAAATGATTTGAATGTTACTTATATTTTTTTACGATGTAATTACAAAAATGTTACGAAAACTATTCTCATGATTTGTATACTATTTTACTTTCTTTTTATGGAATATACATCATGTATGAATATTATATTTCTTATCTTGTACCATAATTTCATGGATAATATTTTTTTGGGTGATTTAATTTTCAGTACCATCTGATCATATCCCTAATTAACGTTTTTGAAATACCACATAATATTATTATCTAACCAAATATATTTTTATGGTTTTTTAAGATTTCATTTTTATGGATTTGTGATTATTTTAAAATTGAATATATAGACATTTTAATTTATCATTATTTTATTAGTATTCTTAGGATTATACTACCCTCCAATGTAATGGGTAAATTTTATATCCCATGAGATGTCAGGTATGGGACATGGGATTTGAACCAAGTTAACTATGTTAGGCATGGAAATTATTTTGTTATATTTTTCTATATTTTATGATCATGTTGGTATAGATTTTTGACATTTATAATTATTTTCTATGCTTATGTATGTTCCATATTCCCAAGTCATGTCAATAGAGTTCATTATTATTGATTTAAAATTCTTATTACATATTATATGTTATTATTTCACGAATATCATGTCATAGTCCATTTATATTCCTTTATCCATGATTATTATACCCTTCTATATGAACTCTTCAAAATATTACATTATCTTACTCCATTAATAATTTCATTTCACTCATGTTCATGTTTCTCATATGTTTATGAATTATTATTAAATTCACCATGATACATTGTAATGTTTTTTACCTTAATAGAAAATTAATATCACCCATTTCTTATGTTTCTAAATTACCCCTATTAATAAAGAAAAATATTATTTAGGATACACCTTGAAGAGAAATAAGTGAGAGAAAATTTTATAGAATTAAAATATGTTTTGTTTCAAAATAAGATAATTATGTAAATAATATCCAAATATGATAAACCTTTTGGTCCTGGGAGTGTGTTTCATTTTTTATTTTTAATATATAATCCTATGAGGTTATATAAAATAAGTTCATATTATATTAGGGTTACCTCTCTGGGAATCAAATTTTAGTCTAGTTATTTTTGGGGATTATGTTAATAAGAATTAATGTGTAATAATTAAATTGGAAATTGTTGAATTGAATGTGTAAATGGTTAAATTGAAATCATAAAATTTTGATATAAGGATTTCATGGGATAACATATCATAGGATTTATTTTTCACATTTATATGATTTTTTACCCTAATTTTTTTTTTACTTTTTTTTATTTTTAGAAACAATTTTGGGTATAGGAATTTATTATGACAAGAATCATGATAATAAAGTAGAGATATGTATTATTATTATAATTTAAATAATAATTATTTTATAAATTGATTATAATACTTCACACTAATTTATATCTTGAATTTTTTCCACGAATATTGAGTTGTTTCATAAGAAAAATTGTATATTTAGTTACTATTGAAATACCCATTTGTGTCATGATTCAATCCAAATTATTTAGCTCCTCTTTTATATAAATATTTGGGAAGATAATTCCTTTAAATATATATATTTTCTCTTTTTGGAATGTTATGTGATATTAGGAATGTATTTGGTCTCTATATAATGATCATATCATTTTAAAAGAGTGGAAATATCATTTTATATCTAAAATCATCCCATAATCTCATATAAATTCAAAGAAGGTTATGAATATCCTTTAGAATACAATTATTTAATATGGTTCTTTCTACCCAATAATAAGTTATATTTAGCTAAAATGGTTGTAGAGAAATGATATTTTAAATACATAAATTTTCTTTGGGAATTTTCCATTGTATCAATTGGACTCATACATGGCATCATACCTATATCAATGAATTCTAATATAATGTTCCTATTATAATTAAAAAATTTAATAATAAACTTAAAGTAAATTTGGAAAATGGATTTATGAACTTCAGTTTCTTCACCCTGGGGTGATCTGGTTTTTTATAATTAAAGGATGGAATAATGTTTCATTACCTTGATTATTGTGTTCTTAATAAAATCAAGATCCAAAACAAAAATCCCCTACCAAATATTGTAAACTTCTTTGATCAAATTTATGGGGTTAAATACTTTTCAAAGGTAGATCTTTGATATTTATGTCCTCAATTAATGGTGAAAAAAGAATATATAACTAAGACAAACTTTTATACAAGATATAGGAACATTGAATTCATAGTAGTGGATATCATACTTATAAATGTATCAAATATAATCATATATTTTATTAATATAGTCTTTATATATTATTTTTACTCACACTAAATTTTCGTGGACAAGGGTTTTTTATATAAAATGATTATTCAAAAAAGAATGTAGTTTTTTCTCAATTAATTTGAAAATGGGATTTATTATACCCTATGTCAATTAATGGTTCATGTGAAAAATTACTTGATGCATATTTTGTAGATAGTAGTATTAATATTGGTATTATATATTTGTATTCATCATCTCTATGAAGTGGTGTGATATGTATATTTATTATAAGATCTCAAAGTATATATTTACAGATAAGGAGAAAAACATGCTCTAGAGAACATGATTAGTGTTGATAAAGGACTATTAATGATCAATAAATTACAATTCTATGATGGGAAACAAGTTTTTTAATACTTTGATTAAAAGTATCATGACACCTTATCATTCTATAATAACTAAATATGCACAAATATTTATAGAGTTCTGAGAGATCATTTCTATTAGGAAATGATTAAGGGGGAGATTGTGGAGTATACATATATTTGTTTGGTTTTCCATAAAGTTAAAGAAAATATAATAATGTATAAGAGTATGGTGAAATAATTATCTATATATATATGGTAATAATATAACACACTTTGAATTCCATCATATAGATTCCCATGACCTCATAGGGAAACAACTCTATTTATATTGTTGTTTATCCTCTTATAAATTCAGCACTTTTCATTGATTTTTAAGAAGATTTCACACTAGATTCACATGTTATTATATATATAAATAAAGTAGTAGGGATTTATGGACTTCCATAATCAATTATATTTGATCAAGATCCATTTTTCATATCAATGATTTGGATAAGTCTTAAACAAGTGTTAAATACAAAACTCAACTGTTGTATAATTTATAATTCTAAAATAGATGGTGAAATGTAATGGAAACCTTAGACTTAAGAACATATGTTGATATCTTACTAAAAGGATTATATATTTTCCTAGAAAAAACATATTCCACTGATTTGGGTCTCATATAAAAACACCTTCTACTCAAGTATTAATATATAACCATATGATTCTCTATATGGTAAGAGATATAGAACATCGACATAAATAGATAAATGGGGAGAGGGAAATTTATGGGAGTAGATCTTACTTTAAAAACAAAATATTAGGATCAAACCATTCAGTGATATATTAAAATACTGTAAAGTTGTTAGAATGGATATAATGATAATCATTGATGATATTTAGAGTTTAAATTTTCGGATAAATTATTCCACAAAATAGCCCCATGTAAGAGGGTCATGATATTTGAGAAAATGGGATTTTTGAGCCCTAGATACATCCACCCCTTTTAGATTCTTAATCATATGTGTACTATAGCATTTTGATTACTAATTCTACCAAATATCTCACAATTTAGTGAAATGTTTCATGTATCTTTTTTGAGAATTTACAAACTAGATCCATCATATGTATTAAATTTATATATTGTACAAGTAACTCATGATCTCTCTTCTTTGGAAAACTGATAGAGAAAATGGATTATTGGTATTAAGTAATATTAAAAATAAGCTACTCATCATGTTAATGTTTTATTGATAAATCATATGATTGTAGAAGAATCTTGAGTACATGATGATGGAGATAAAAGTACTCTCATTAATTTTCATATTCCAAATGAAATATCTTGGATGAATTTATTTAAGGGAATATAATATCATGACTCATATGTTTATTATTAATTTCTATTAAATATGATAAATAACACATTCCACATGAAATATCAAGATAAAATAAACAATTCCTTATTACATTCTATTTGAAATTTATAATATAAAATTATATATTATAATAATTATAACTAAAACATAATTATGAAAATGAAAAAATAATACACACATAAGAAATTATGATGTCTATTGTATTGAAATATTCAAAATTTAGGCCTCCCATGAGAATCATACGGATGAGTATAATAATAGAATGAATATAAGCAATTATAAATACTATTTTAATTTTCAATGGAATAGGTTTAATTATTTTATAGAATAAATTAGGGATATAAATAGAAATAAGGAAAAAAAATTACAATTATACAGTCATCAGATATGTAGTTGTAATATATAGTATCATTATTTAAAAATTGATTCCATAAGTGTATTATAGTTATTCCATTGGAATATAATCTTTATATAAATGTTAAAAATATATAAAATATAATATTAATGTAATATTACTTTTCAGGTAATTAACATATACAAAATCATAGATAAAATAAAAATATAATAATTCATTAAGGGCTTGCCTGAGTGGTAAAGGCTATATGTAATCCTACGTCAGACCCAGATTTAAATTCGAGAGAGATTGAATTTCTCCAGGAATATAGTGACATAGTCATGACACTGACATGAAGACGTAGGCAGCATGATGCAGGAATGATTTGCATAGGGCCTTTAGTTTAGTTAGTGGACCTTTGGGCCATATAATGGGCTTCATGACCACTAGGACTTCAGACCACGTATTGAATAATTAAGGCTTGATGGGTGGGTTATCTATTTGGGGGCTATGAAATACCTTTTTGGTCTATGTTTAGTGTGTGTGTGTGTGTTTTTTTTAATGTAGTTGCACCCCCCCAATCACCTAATATATATAATAATACATTGGTAAAAATTTCTTATATTCTACAGTATATAAGTTTTTATACATTATGTGTTTTTATTCTAAAAAATAAATATCACTTTTTAAAAAGTATTTTTATCAAATTATTTTATATATATATATATAGTTAAAATTCATGTAATGATTATTTATTGATAATAAATAGTAATGAATTAATTTAATATTTGAAATTATTTTTATCAAAAACAATATTTTTAATTCATCATACATTTGTATTTTAATGTAAATTGTAATCTCCATTTGAAATTAAATTTTAAAAAATGTATTTCAATTTTGGATTTAGAATTTCTATATTAAAAAATTTGTTATATTTCATTATTTTTCAAAAAGAATCGATGTTATAAAGTGTGTTACGATGATAAAGAGTAAAATGACATAAATGGTTAAAATAATGAGCACAATGATAAAAATAATTCTAAACATTATCACCAAGTGGTGTGGTAAATGAAATATATTACCAACATTAATTGTTTTTATACTTTTAATTCACCTTTATTGAAAAATTTTATCCCTTATACATTAGTGAATAGTTATTTAAAAATATGCTACTCGAACACATTTATCAAAGAAACCAGCCTCTACTAACGCAAAACCACACATAATATTCAATTTAATCTCTAATATCATCCCAGAGCGCCTCCCTAACATGCCACCCCCATGTTTGGAAGACTACCGTCACAATAAAGATTCCTAAAATTTTAATACCCTAACCTGAATCACTAGATTTGACCAGAAATGCCACACAAAATCACGCACCCATCCTTGTATGGAAGAGTTTTCAAATATCGATAACATACAAGGGGATATTATGGGTAGATTATTCCCTTGATATAAGATAATAATAATAGTATACAATGAATGTGATAAAGATATAAAAAAAATATTTAATAAAGCATAAGAGTTGTAGCATTCACGTAAGTTACCAACCTATTCAAAAGTAGTATAGAATTTTATTCACAAAACCCAAAACAAAAAAAGGATACACATAAAAGTTTGATAAAAATTGAAGATAAATGTAATGAGTAAAAAATATAAGTAAACATCCAATACCAAATTCTATCCTATAATTCCTCATACCCTCCTGTTATTCATGATCAACTACCCCTTGTATGTCCATTTCCCTTCAAAAGATCTTGGGTCTTGAAATTTACATGCTCGCTAAGATTACCATGAAGGAATTTAGTATAAAACCCATTATTACACTACCATGGGGTCCTTCAAATAATTTCCTAAGATAAACTGGTGCATGAAATAAATATTGAATATCCTTTGAGTTTATTTTGTTACAATTTTTTTATTTTCTATGAACATATTGTTTGAGAATGTTTTTGTTTCTAGAAAATGAGTTTTTAAATATTTTTGAGTTCCCAAAAAAATAATTTCAATTGATTATTTTCTAGTCTTCAATGTACAAAACATTATAAATTCATTCATGACTATAGATGAGTTTTTACAAAGGGGAGTAGGTGTAGAAAAAAAAGCTCACTCATGATGTTTCTAGACATAGTAAGATTTCAAAATGTTAAAGGTTAAAAAGTTAGTGTAATAGCTACAAAAAATTTAAACATCAATGTGATTAATATTCACCCAATGATTAGATGGATATTGTCACAACCCATCCTCAGGGCCCGTGTCGTGACTACCCCAAGCCCACCTTCCATAGGCCAGGGGCTGGCGACTAGCACCAAGGCGTAAATCCATGTAAAAAGAGAAGTCATTTCCTTTGTAAATTAAACAAACACCACAGAGCAAGCAAGAAGTAGAAGTAAACACTATGTAAAAACTGAGTACAACAGTAAGTGCGGAAAAGTAAGTGGGCCATTATACAAACCCAAACTGAAAGTAAAGTACAACTGGAAGGGAAAACAGCAACTGAAAGGTAAAGCTGCAACGTCGAGCTGTCCACTGGAAATCCCACCTGAAGGGTGGGTACAGATAGCCTCCTCTGCTCCTCGGGTCCAGCCGACCGCTCCGAGTACGTCCCGCCCAGTGGTCCACCTCCAAGTAACGTCCTGCTCCGCAGACCTCAACCACGATCAGCGATGTCCATCGTCTGTAACCAACACAAGATAGTGCGGGCATAGCCCATGCAGGGGTGAGTATAAGCTACTCAGTAGGGACCCCGAGACCCTCGAAGGTCTCCCAGAATCCACAAAGGATAATTCACAAAGGAAAGGTACAATCACGAAGTATCATCTGAAACTGCTTAGGTATATGCCCATACATATACCTAAGTCATCAATTCCAAGTTTGGCTCCAACATCCGAGACCAAGTACAACCCATTCCACACAGGAAAGAAAAACGTGAATCCACACAGGATAGCCCAACATAATCCACATAGTAAAGCAAAACAGGATTCAGCTCACACAGGTATACTTCTTCAAATGACGATAGAGATGATCAGATGTATCCACTGATTCATCTAAGTCGTCGGACCCAAAAAGGGGCGATAGGTACTAACCCCCGCAATGACCCACACAGGATCGATCATGAAGTTGAAACCATAGCTATTGGGAAACTCCTTCTCTATCAAGTACAGTGGTTATGCCGCTACAACCAAGCGCTTCCCTCTAACCTTGGACTGATGTAGTACTCCACCTATCGAGTACTGTGGGCCTACTGCTACAATAAAGTGCTTCCCACCATGGGTCTGCTGCTACAACCAAGCGCTCCCCCTCATAGCCTCTAGAGATACTCCTTCTGTTGAGTACCACGGGTCAACCACTACAACCAAGCGCTCCTCCATCGTGGGTCTGCCGCTACAACCAAGCGCTCCCCCGTGCTGCTACAACCAAGCATTCCTCCGTCGTGGGTCTGCCGCTACAACCAAGCGTTCCCTCTCATAGCCTCCAGAGGTACTACTTCTGTTGAGTACCACGGGTTTGCCGCTACAACCAAGCGCTCCTCCGCCGTGGGTCTGCTTCTACAACCAAGTGCTTCCCACTGGGATATCTGTAACACACCGAGTCATTCGATCAGCAGTTGTCAAGTCTCAACCGCCTCTAGGGCTTCCGCACACAGCATGCTCGTTCCGGGAGGGTCCACTCCACGAGCCAAGAGGTCAATGCATCAACTGAAACATAGTCCAAAGTTGATATATCCAAAAGTTATGTATCGTCAACAGGAACTCAACGTCGCAGACGGCGCGTCAATCGGACGTCTGGTCTGAGAGTTATCAGCTTTTCCGTTCCAGGGGCCCGGTTGGATTTCGGGTGCAATCCAACCCAGCCACTATCCAACTGCATCCAAAACTCAAGCTAAGTATGCCAAAAGTTCCGTCTCATCAAGAGGAAATCAACGAGATAGACGGCGCGTCAATCGGACGCCCGGTCTGTGAGTTATTGGCTTTTTCGTTCCAGGGGCCCGGTTGGTTTCGTGAGCGAACCAACCCGACTGCACTCCAACGGCATCCAAACCTTGAGAAGAGTAAGCCAAAAGCTTCAACTCATAAATAGGAATCCAACAAAGTCGATGGCACGTCAATCGGACGTCCGGAGCCCAAGTTATGAGCATTTCCGCGCTGAGGGCCCAGTTGGTTTCGTGTGCGAACCAACTTGGCCGAACCCAAAGTACTCCGAAACCTTGAGTGCGATATTCCAAAACGACCATCTCAATCCGAGGATCACATCCCCACTGACGGTGCATCGATCGGAGTCTTGTAACTCATGTTATAAGTAAAAGACCTAAAAGGTCTGAAAATGGGGGGTCTAGGCCCGGACCGACCCGGCCCAAACCCCCTGGGTCGCCCCGAACCGGGTCAACCCAACCCAGGTCCGGGTCCGACCCGGCTGGGCGCGGCCCAGCCCGGCGCGCGACGCCAGGTGGCTCGGCCGAACAGCCCAGTCGTTCGGATAGTGGGGGGGAGGGGGGGTGCTGCCCCCCCGCAGTTTGTAACTGCGGCCCCCCTTAATGGGGGTTGCTCAGCTGGTCGGCCTGGGGTTTGAACCCCCAGCTTTCCCTTGTCCGGCAGGCCCGCCCCGGCTGGCCGGTTTCTGCCGCCACGGGACCGGTGACGGCCGGTCCCTTCCCTGCTCTGACACCGGCGGCCCGTTTCCAGCTGTCGGTTTCCACGCTCCGCCGCGGCCCGGTATCGGCCACAGCCTTCATTCATCCGGTGCGGTGCGATGGCGCCGCACCCCCCCCCCCCCCCCCCCGCCGCAGCCCCGCTCCGGCCGCGGTGCTTTTGCGGTTCTCCGGCGCGGCGCGACGTCGCCGCGACTTGTTTCAATTTCACGGCGCGGTGCGACGGTGCCGCGCATTCCTTGCCGCAAGATCCTGCACGGTGCGACAGCTCCGCGTCACTTCCCTTCATACCGTAACAACAAGAAAAATAATAAGGGAGGGGGACGGCCGTGTTTTTGCGGTCCGGCCTCCTCCTGTAAATCGATAGCATGTGGTCCAAATATAAGTGGATAATGAACGGGAGTAAAACACGAAAAGAAAAATCACATAAACCCCTACCTTGAGAGTAGCTTGTATGGAGGTTCGTCGAACGAGGATTCGTTGTGGAATATCCGTCGCGAAAAGAGACGTCGCGAAAGAATACGTCGTCGGCGTCGCGGTATACGGCGTCGCATAGTCAGTTTCCGAGGACTCAGCATTCTTCATCGGATATTGATGCGTTCTTCGCGTTCTTCATCGAAGACGAAGAAGTTCCTCAAGTTCCTTAGCCTTTTCTCCCCAAAGACTCCACAAAAAGAATCCAACCCTTAATAAAATAATCCCACACTTATTTTATTAACGTGACATTAGTTTAAAATTCAAACACTCACATTAAACTCACTTCATTAATATCATAAGTTATTAAAACTTAAGTTATCAAATTTAATTGTGAGTTGAGGGAGTTAAGGAATGTGAAGGGGTGGGGTTCTTGTGGGCCCCACCACCCTCATAACCTCCCATGGGAAGTTGGGTAGTTACCCAACTTCCACCCAAAGCCTAAATCCACTTATAGAAAATAAAAATTGTAGTTAAATTTTTATTTTAACTTCCACAATTTTTATCAAATTCTCTCGTGAAAACTCTACTCCGGAAAAGGTGTTCCTAAGAAATTACCAGCACTGTGAATCCATCGGTGCCCTCGGAATTCGATTCCGAAAACTGGTTCAAAATTTAGAAATTCCTGCTCGTTCGTTCACTAAACGTACCCTAGCTAAACTTCGGATAGAAATTCAGAGCACACCGGGCCTCGGAATCAAGTGCCGTCAGAAACTGCGTTCTAGTAAAATCCCAAAGAAAATTAATAAAAAATATTTTCTTGAATTTTACGGGTCTTTACATTACTCCCACCTCAGGGTTTTACATCCCCGTAAAGATATATCGAAACTAGGGAAACAAATGTGGGTACTGAGCACGCATCTGATCCTCCCGCTCCCAAGTGCTCTCTTGGAGGTTCCCGTGCTGCCATCTAATGCACACAAGAGGAATCGATCGTCCACGTAGTACCTGCTCCCATCGATCATCGATCTCCACTGGGACCTCCTTAAAAGTTTCCCCATCATCAAAGTCCAGCTCCCCATGGTCAATGATATGCATTGGGTCGTGCACGTATCTCCTCAGCTGAGATACGTGGTAGATGTCGTGCACCCGGTGCAACTGAGGTGGTAGAGCCAGGCGATAAGCCACCTCGCCAATCCTGCTGAGGACCTGGAATGGTCCGATGAAGCGTGGAGACAACTTGTCACCTCGGCCTAATCTCCGTAATCCACGTCGAGGTGAGACACGCCAGAAGACATGGTCACCATCCTTGAACTCTAGTGGCCTCTGCCTTCTGCAAGCACAATACTATTTCCGGCTCTGAGCTATCATCATCCTCTCTTGGATGACTTGGACCTTTCTGGTCCTACTCGAGCTGCTGAGATTTCTTCTTTTCCAAGAATCGAAATCTGGTCTCATCCCCTGGATGAACCATGTTCTTCGCCTAATACACTCAATCACATCATGGATGATACTAACCCATACCAAGGATGACGTCGTAAGGCCTCGACACTACTACCAAGAGATCCAACCGTTACTCTCACCACTAAGGGTTGAGTCACACTGTCGGCATTAGTGTGTGGTCACTGGGTCTCCTCTAGTAGGTATCTCAAAGTGAGGGTCAAGTCAACGGTTTTTAAACCGGAGCCTCTTAGTAACACATAAAGAGAGGACAGGAAGGTAAACGCCAAAAGAAAGGTGTCTTTTATTACTGCAGCTCAAAGTACAAAGACACAAAAAATATACAGACAAACATCAACAATGCTATAAACAACATAAACAAAAGTCTCCAGGCCTGGAGCTAGTCCCGCTCCTGTCCATCTGCTCCCAGAGCTCCATGATCGTAGGCCTCAGCTGCCTAAAGCTGAGGTCTCGCACGTCCACCAGCTGAGAGTTATCAGCTTTTCTGTTCCAGGGGCCCGGTTGGATTTCGGGTGTAATCCAACCCAGCCACTATCCAACTGCATCCAAAACTGAAGCGAAGTATGCCAAAATTTCTGTCTCATTAAGAGGAAATCAACGAGATAGACGGCGCGTCAATCGGACGCCCGGTCTGTGAGTTATTGGCTTTTTTGTTCCAGGGGCCCGGTTGGTTTCTTGAGCAAACCAACCCGACCACACTCCCACGGCATCCAAACCTCGAGCAAAGTAAGACAAAAGCTCTGTCTCATAAATAGGAATCCAACAAAGTCGACGGCACGTCAATCGGACGTCTGGAGCTCAAGTTATGAGTGTTTCCGCTCCGAGGGCTCGGTTGGTTTCGTGTACGAACCAACCTGGCCGAACCCAAAGTACTCTGAAACCTTGAGTGTGATATTCCAAAACGACTGACTCAATCCGAGGATCATATCCCCATTGATGGTGCATCAATCGGAGGCTTGTAACTCAAGTTATAATCAAAAGACCAAAAAGGTCTGAAAATGGGGGGTCTGGGCCCGGACCGACCCGGCCCAAACCCCCTGGGTCGGCCCGAACCGGGTCGACCCAACCCGGGTCCGGGTCTGACCCGGCTGGGCGCGGCCCAGCCCGGCGCGCTAGCGCGTGGCGCCAGGTGGCTCGACCGAACAGCCCAGCCGTTCGGATAGCGGGGGGGGGGTGTGCTGCCCCCCGTGGTTTGTAATCGCGGCCCCCCTTAATGGGGGCCTCTCAGCTGGCCGGCCGGGGGTTTGAACCCCCGGCTTTCCCTTGTCCGGCTGGCCCGCCCCGGCCAGCCGGTTTCTGCCGCCACGGGACCGGCGACAGCTGGTCCCCTCCCTGCTCCGACACCGGCGGCCCGTTTCCGGCTGCCGGTTTCCACGCTCCGCCATGGCCCAGTATCGGCCGCAGCCTTCATTCATCCGGTGCGGTGCGACTGTGCTGCACCCCTCCGTCGCGGCCCCACTCCAGCCGTGGTGCTTTTGCGGTTCTCCGGAGCGGCGCGACATCACCGCGACTTGTTTCAATTTCACGGCGCGGCGCGACGGCGCCGTGCATTCCTTGCCGCAAGATCCCGCGCAGTGCGACGGCTCCGCGTCACTTCCCTTCATACCGCAACAACAATAAAAATAATAAGGGAGGGGGATGGCCGTGTTTGTGCGGTCCGGCCTCCTCCTGAAAATCGATAGCATGCGGTCCAAATATAAGTGGATAATGAACGGGAGTAAAACACGAAAAGAAAAATCACATAAACCCCTACCTTGAGCGTAGCTTGTATGGAGGTTCGTCGAACGAGGATTCGTCGTGGAATATCTGTCGCGGAAAGATACGTCGCGAAAGAAGACGTCGGCGGCGTCGCGGTATACGGCGTCGCGTAGTCGGTTTCCGAGGACTCAGCATTCTTCATCGGAGATCGATGCGTTCTTCGCGTTCTTCATCGAAGACGAAGAAGTTCCTCAAGTTCCTTAGCCTTTTCTCCCTAAAGACTCCACAACAAGAATCCAACCCTTAATAAAATAAGCCCACACTTATTTTATTAACCTGACATTAGTTTGAAATTCAAACACTCACATTAAACTCACTTCATTAATATCATAAGTTATTAAAACTTAAGTTATCAAATTTAATTGTGAGTTGAGGGAGTTAAGGAATGTGAAGGGGTGGGGTTCTTGTAGGCCCCACCACCCTCATAACCTCCCATGGGAAGTTGGGTAGTTACCCAACTTCCACCCAAAGCTTAAATCCACTTATAGAAAATAAAAATTGTAGTTAAAATTTTATTTTAACACAATTTTTATCAAATTCTCTCATGAAAACTCTACTCCGGAAAAGGCAATTACCAGTGCTGTGAATCCATCGGTGCCCTCGGAATTTGATTCCGAACACTGGTTCAAAAGTTAGAAATTCATGCTCGTTCGTTCACTGAACGTACCCGAGCTAAGCTTCGGATAGAAATTCTGAGCACACCAGGCCTCAGAATCAAGTGCCTTCAGAAACTGCTTTCTAGTAAAATCCCAAAGAAAATTATGAAAAAATGTTTCCTTGAATTTTACGGGTCTTTAAATTACTCCCACCTCAGGGCTTTACATCCCCATAAAGATACATCGAAACTAGGGAAAAAATGTGGGTACTGAGCACGCATCTGAGCCTCCCGCTCCCAAGTTCTCTCTTGGAGGTTCCCGTGCTGCCATCTGATGCACACAAGAGGAATCGACCATCCACGTAGGACCCGCTCCCATCGATCCTCGATCTCCATTGGGACCTCCTTAAAATTTTCCCCATCATCAACGTCCAACTCCCCATGGTCAATGATATGCGTTGGGTCGTGCACGTATCTCCTCAGCTGAGATACGTGGAAGATGTCGTGCACCCGGTGCAACTGAGGTGGTAGAGCCAGGCGATAAGCCACCTCGCCAATCCTGCTAAGGACCTGGAATGGTCCGATGAAGCGTGGAGACAACTTTTCACCTCGGCCTAATCTCCGTAATCCACGTCAAGGTGAGACACGCCATAAGACGTGGTCGCCATCCTTGAACTCTAGTGGCCTCTGCCTTCTGTCAGCACAAGACTTTTGTCGGCTCTGAGCTGTCATCATCCTCTCTTGGATGACTTGGACCTTTCTGGTCCTACTCGAGCTGCTGAGATTTCTTCTTTGCCAAGAATAGAAATCTGGTCTCAGCCCATGGATGAACCACGTTCTTCGCCTAATACAGTCAATCCCATCATGGATGATACTAAACCATACCAAGGATGACGTCGTAAGGCAACGACACTACTACCAAGAGATCCAACCATTACTCTCACCTCTAAGGGTTGAGTCACACTGTCGGCATCAGTGTGTGGTCACTGGGTCTTCTCTAGTAGGTATCTCAAAGTGAGGGTCAAGTCAACGGTTTTTAAACTGGAGCCTCTTAGTAACACATAAAGAGAGGACATGAAGGTAAATGTCAAAAGAAAGGTGTCTTTTATTACTGCAGATCAAAGTACAAAGACACAAAAAATCTACAGACAAACATCAAAAATGTTATAAGAAACATAAACAAAAGTCTCCAGGCCTGGAGCTAGTCCCACTCCAGTTTCTGCCGCCACGGGACCGGCGACCGCCAGTCCCCTCCCTGCTCCGACACCGGCGGCCCGTTTCCGGCTGCCGGTTTCCACGCTCCGCCGCAGCCTGGTATCGGCTGCAGCCTTCATTCATCCGGTGCGGCGTGACGGCGCCGCACCCCTCCACCGAGGCCCCACTCCGGCCACGGTACTTTTTCCGTTCTCCGGTGAGGCGCGACGGCGCCGCAACTTGTTTCAATTTCACAGCGCGGCGCGACGGCGCCGCGCATTCCTTGCCGCAAGATCCCGCGCGGGGCGACGGCTCCGCGTCACTTCCCTTCATACCGCAACAACAAGAAAAATAATAAGGGAGGTGGACGGTCGTGTTTGTGCGGTCCGGCCTCCTCCTGTAAATCGATAGCATGCAGTCCAAATATACGTGGATAATTAACGGGAGTAAAACACGAAAAGAAAAATCACATAAACCCCTAACTTGAGCGTAGCTTGTATGGAGGTTTGTCGAACGAGGATTCGTCGTGGAATATCCGTCGCGGAAAGAGACGTTGCGAAATAAGACGTCGTCGGCGTCGCGGTATACGGTGTCGCATAGTCTGTTTCCGAGGACTCAGCATTCTTCATCGGAGATCGATGCGTTCTTCGCGTTCTTCCTCGAAGACGAAGAAGTTCCTCAAGTTCCTTAGCCTTTTCTCCCCAAAGACTCCACAACAAGAATCCAACCCTTACTAAAATAATCCCACACTTATTTTATTAACTTGACATTAGTTTGAAATTCAAACACTCACATTAAACTCACTTCATTAATATCATAAGTTATTAAAACATAAGTTATCAAATTTAATTGTGAGTTGAGGGAGTTAAGAAATGTGAAGGGGTGGGGTTCTTGTGGGCCCCACCACCCTCATAACCTCCCATGGGATGTTGGGTAGTTACCCAACTTCCACCCAAATCTTAAATCCACTCATAGAAAATAAAAATTGTAGTTAAATTTTTATTTTAACTTCCACAATTTTTATCAAATTCTCTCGTGAAAACTCTACTCCGAAAAAGGTGTTCCTAAGCAATTACCAGCGCTGTGAATCCATCGGTGCCCTCAGAATTTGATTCCAAACACTGGTTCAAAAGATAGAAATTCCTGCTCGTTCGTTCACTGAACGTACCCGAGCTAAACTTCGGATAGAAATTCTGAGCACACCGGGCCTCGGACTCAAGTGCCGTCAGAAACTGTGTTCTAGTAAAATCCCAAAGAAAATTAAGAAAAAATGTTTCCTTGAATTTTACGGGTCTTTACATTACTCCCACATGAAGACTTTACATCCCCGTAAAGATACATCGAAACTAGGGAAACAAATGTGGGTACTGAGCACGCATCTGAGCCTCCCGCTCCCAAGTGCTCTCCTAGAGGTTCTCGTGCTTCCATCTGATGCACACAAGAGGAATCGACCGTCCACGTAGGACCCGCTCCCATCGATCCTCGATCTCCACTAGGACCTTCTTAAAAGTTTCCCCATCATCAACGTCCAGCTCCCCATGGTCAATGATATGCGTTGGGTCGTGCACGTATCTCCTCAGCTGAGATGCATGGAAGATGTCGTGCACCTGGTGCAACTGAGGTGGTAGAGCCAGGCGATAAGCCACCTCTCCAATCCTAATGAGGACCTGTAATGGTCCGATGAAGCGTGGAGACAACTTGTCGCCTCGGCCTAATCTCCATAATCCACGTCGAGGTGAGACACGCCAGAAGACGTGGTCGCCATCCTTGAACTCTAGTGGCCTCCGCCTTCTGTCAGCACAAGACTTTTTCCGCCTATGAGCTGTCCTCATCCTCTCTTGGACGACTTGGACCTTTCTGGTCCTACTCGAGCTGCTAAGATTTCTTCTTTTCCAAGAAGATAAATCCGGTCTCATCCCCTGGATGAACCACGTTCTTTGCCTAATACAATCAATCCCATAATGGATGATACTAACCCATACCAAGGATGACGTCGTAAGGCCTCGACACTACTACCAAGAGATCCAACCGTTACTCTCACCTCTAAGGGTTGAGTCACACTGTCGACATCAGTGTGTGGTCACTGGGTCTCCTCTAGTAGGTATCTCATAGTGAGGGTCAAGTCAACGGTTTTTAAACCGGAACCTCTTAGTAACACATAAAGAGAGGACAGGAAGGTAAACTCCAAAAGAAAGGTGTCTTTTATTACTGCATCTCACTGTACAAAGACACAAAACATCTATAGACAAACATCAACAATGATATAAGCAGCATAAACAAAAGTCTCCAGGCCTGGATCTAGTCCCGCTCCTATCCATCTGCTCTACGAGCTCCATGATAATAAGCCTCAGCTGCCTGAAGCTGAGCTCTCCCACGTCCACCAGCTCCCTGCAGTCAGGGTGGACCTCCTGGTGGTGGTGGTGGAAACACCTCGAAGCGTTGTCCACCTCCAGCTGCATGGCCAACTCCCCTGCCACAATCTCCTACTCCATGCGGTCCGCCTCGATCGAACCTCTGCCACTGCCTAGGGGGTCCTTCGTTCATCTTCTGGTCATCCGTATGGCGGGTCAGACAGTCACGAACCATGTGACCAACTCCGCCGCATGAGTAACATTGTCCGCTAATGGTAAGTCGTTGTCCACCCCGGGTGCCTCGCACAAATGATCCTGTGTCACGCGGTCGACCACCTGTAGGTCTTGTCCTCTTGGACCCCTGCGTCATCTATCTATTGCCCGCTGTAGAACACTCTGCCGCATGCCGGCTAGTGGTGGGTCCTACTGCTGGAGACTGCTCAGCAAGGAAACTCTCCACTAAGAGGGCTCGCTCCAACACCCCTGTCTGTGTCGAAAAGATGTGAGAAACAACTGAAGCTCTGATCTCTCGCCCGATCCCCTACTCGATGGTTCGGGCCCTGATGAAAGGGTCTCGTACCATGTCTGTGGAATAGTGCGAGAGATTGGTAAACCTCGTCGCATACTGGGCTACTGTCATCCTGCCCTGCCGCAATTGTAGAAGCTCCTGGATGCGCACCGCACGGAGGGTGGCTGGGACGAACTCCGAGCGGAAGAGGCTCTCAAAGTACGTCCAGAGTAGAGATGCCTCATCGTACACCTAGAGCATCAAGCCCCACCATCTCCCTGCTACCGCATGCAGTAGGATCTCTGCGAGGATCACCATGAGGTCTGTTGGTGTCCTCACTAACCTGAAAACCAGTACAACAGCCTACAGCCAGTCCTCGGCTGCCTGGGGGTCCATCTCCCCGCGGAACCTCGGTGGTCGCTGGCGCTGAAACTCGTGCAGTGCACTAAGGCGACGTGCATCATCAGCGGCTGGGGATGGTAACATCGGTGGCTCGGTGGGTAGAGGTATCATCGGTGCCTCAACTATCAAAGGGCCCTGTACCGAGGCCTCGTCGCTCGGCGAGCTGTCGTCACGTACAACTCTCGGAACCCTAGCTGGCTGCCGTCGTGGAGCCATCCTGAAAAGAAATAGGTGGGCCACGGTCAACAGTATACCTGGTGAGCTGACATAAAGTAATCACAAAGAAAACTTGAAACACACATGCAATAAATGTTTTCACGAATTAAGTCGGAAATCAGAAGTCTGGGTCCTGGTGTACGGATACGTTGGCCGCCGCACCAACACTGGACTGCCTAAACTGATAACCACACCCAATACGCTTGACATTAATGCTTCACATAGAAAAAAGATCAGAGTCCCAAGTTCGGAGGTAGAACCGAACTCCTCTGAAACCAATTTGTCACAACCCGTCCTCGGGGCCCGTGCCGTGACTACCCCAAGCCCGCCTTCCATAGGCCAGGGGCTGGTGACTAGCACCAAGGCGTAAATCCCGGTAAAAAGGTAAGGCACTGCCTTTGTAAATTAAACAAACACCACAGAGCAAGCAAGCAGTAGAAGTAAACACTAAGTAAAAACTGAGTACAACAGTAAGTGCGGAAAAGTAAGTGGGCCAGTATACAAACCCAAACTTAAAGTAAAGTACAACTGGAAGGGAAAACAGCAACTGAAAGGTAAAGCTTCAATGTTGAGCTGTCCACTGGAAATACCACCTGAAGGGTGGGTACAGATAGCCTCCTCTGCTCCTTGGGTCCAGCCGACCGCTCTGAGTACATCCCTCATAGTGGTCCACCTCCAAGTAACGTCCTCCTCCACAGGCCTCAACCACGATCAGCATTGTCCGTTGTCTCCAACCAACACAACATAGTGCGTGCATAGCCCGTGTAGGGGTGAGTATAAGCTACTCAGTAGGGACCCCGAGACCCCCAAAGGTCTCCCAGAATCCACAAAGGATAATCCACAAAGTAAAGATACAATCATGAAGTATCATCCGACACTGCTTGGGTATATGCCCATACATATACCTAAGTCATCAATTCCAAGTTCGGCTCCAACATCCGAGCCCAAGTACAACCCATTCCACACAGGAAAGAAAAACGTGAATCCACACAGGATAGCGGGACACAATCCACATAGGAAAGCAAAACAGGATTCATCTCACACAGGTATACTTCTTCAAATGACGATAGAGATGATCAGATATATCCACTGATTCATCTAAGCCGTCGGACCCACAAAGGGTCGATAGGTACTAACCCCTGCAATGACCCACACAGGATTGATCATGAAGTTGAAACCATAGCTATTAGGAACCTCCTTCTCTACCAAGTATAGTGATTATGCCGCTACAACCAAGCGCTTCCCTCTAACCTTGGACTGTTGTAGTACTCCACCTATCGAGTACTATGGGCCTGCTGCTACAATCAAGCGCTTCCCACCATGGGTCTGCTGCTACAACCAAGCGCTCCCCCTCATAAACTCTAGAGGTACTCCTTCTGTTGAGTACCACCGGTCAGCCGCTACAACCAAGCGCTCCTCCGTCATGGGTCTTCCGCTACAACCAAGCGCTCCCCTGTGCTGCTACAACCAAGTGCTCCTCCGTCATGGGTCTTCCGCTAAAACCTTGTGCTCCCTCTCATAGCCTCTAGAGGTACTCCTTCTGTTGATCACCGCAGGTCTGCAGCTACAACCAAGCGCTACTCCTCCTTGGATCTACTGCTACAACCAGGCACTTCCCACTGGGCTATCCGTAACACACAGAGTCGTTCGATCAGCCGTCGTCAAGTCTCAACAGCCTCTAAGATTTCCGCACACAGCATGCTCGTTCCGGGAGGGTCCACTCCCAAGCCAAGAGGTCGATGCATCAACTGAAACATAGTCCAGAATTGATATATTCAAAAGTTCTATATTGTCAACAGGAACTCAATGTCGCAGACGGCGCGTCAATCAGACTTCTGGTCTGAGAGTTATCAGCTTTTCCGTTCCAGGGGCCCGGTTGGATTTCAGGTGAAATCCAACCCAGACACAATCCAACTGAATCCAAAACTCAAGCGAAGTATGTAAAAAGTTCCGTCTCATCGAGATGAAATCAACGAGATAGACGGCGCGTCAATCGGACTCCCGGTCTGTGAGTTATTGGCTTTTTCGTTCCAGGGGCCCGGTAGGTTTCGTGAGCGAACCAACCCGATCGCACTCCGACGGCATCCAAACATCGAGCGTAGTAATCCAAAGGTTCCGTCTCATCAAGAGGTATCCAACAAAGTCGACGGCACGTCAATCGGACGTCCGGAGCTCAAGTTATGAGTGTTTCCACTACTAGGGCCCGGTTGGTTTCGTGTACGAACCAACCCGGCCAAACCCAAAGTACTTCGAAACCTTGAGTACGATATACCGAAACGACTATCTCGATCCAAGGATCACATCCCCACTGACGGTGCATCGACCAGAGACACGTATCTCATGTTATGAGCAAAAGACCAAAAAGGTCCGAAAACGGGGGGTCTGGGCCCGGACCGACCCGGCCCAACCCCCCTCTGGGTTGGCCCAAACTGGGTCGACCCGACCCAGATCCGGGTCCAACCCGGCCGGCGGGGGCCGGCCCGGCCTGGGCGCGGCCCGACCCGGCGCGCGGCGCCAGGTGGCTCGGCCGAATGGCCGAGCCGTTCGGATAGCGGGGGGGGGGGGGGGGGGGGGGGCGTTGCCCCCCCCCACGGTTTGTAACCGAGACCCCCATTAATAGGGGCCGCTCAGCTGGCTGGCTGGGGGTTTGAACCCCCGACTTTCCCTTGTCCGGCCGGCCTGCCCCGGCCGGCCTGTCCCGGCCGGCCAGTTTCTACAGCCACAGGACCGGTGACGGCCGGTCCCCTCCCTGCTCCGACACCGGCGGCCCGTTTCTGGCTGCAGGTTTCCACGCTCTGTCGCGGCCCGGTATCGGCCGCGACCTTCATTCATCCGGTGTGATACGACGGCGCCACACCCCTCCGTCGCGGCCCCGCACCAGCCGAGGTGCTTTTTCAGTTCTCCGGCGCAGCGCGACGGTGCCGCGACTAGGTTCAATTTCACGGCGCGGCGCGGCGGCGCCGCGCATTCCTTGCCGTAAGATCCCGCGCGGTGTAACGGCTCCACGTCACTTCCCTTCATACCGCAACAACAAGAAAAATAACAAGGGAGGGGGACGACCGTGTTTGTGCGGTCTGGCCTCCTCTTGTAAATCGATAGAAAGTGGTCCAAATATATGTGGATAATGAATGGGAGTAAAACATGAAAAGAAAAATCACATAAACCCCTACCTTGAGTGTAGCATGTATGGAGGTTCGTCGAATGAGGATTCGTCACGAAATATCCATCGTGGAAAGAGACGTCGCGAAAGAAGACGTCGGCGGCATCGCGGTATACGGCGTCGCGTAGTCGGTTTCCGAGGACTCGGCATTCTTCATCGGAGATCGATGCGCTCTTCGTGTTTTTCGTCGCAGACGAAGAAGTTCCTCAAGTTCCTTAGCCTTTTCTCCCCAAAGACTCCACAACAAGAATACAACCATTAATAAAATAAGCCCACACTTATTTTATTAACTTGACATTTGTTTGAAATTCAAACACTCACATTAAACTCACTTCATTAATATCATAAGTTATTAAAATTTAAGTTATCAAATTTATTTGTGAGTTGATGGAGTTAAGGAATGTGAAGGGGTGGGGTTTGTGTGGGCCCCACCACCCTCATAACCTCCCATGAGAAGTTGGGTAGTTACCCAACTTCCACCCAAAGCCTAAATCCACTTAGAGAAAATAAAAATTGTAGTTAAATTTTTATTTTAACTTCCACAATTTTTATCAACTTCTCTCGTGAAAACGCAACTCCAGAAAATGTGTTCCTAAGCAATTACCGATGCTAAGAATCCATCTGTGCCCTCGGAATTTGATTCCAAACACCGGTTCAAAAGTTAGAAATTCCCGCTCATTCGTTTATTGAATGTACCCAAGCTAAACTTCGGATAAAAATTCCGAGCACACCGGGCCTCGGAATCAAGTGCCGTCAGAAACTGCGTTCTTATAAAATCCTAAAGAAAATTAAGAAAAAAAATTGCCTTGAATTTTACGGGTCTTTACAGATATGTTTTAAGGCCATTGGAATGATCCAATTAGATAAGATAATTCATTGCAATTGAAATAAGTTTTGTAGAATTTTGACCAAATTGACAACTAAGAGATCATCAGTTGGGTGAAAATTAAAAAGAGAAATTTGATGTGGATGATTTTATGAAGCATTTTTGGATAAATCATAGAAAATTGATCTCAATATAATTTTGAATGGAGGATGATGAAGATAATTATTAGAGAGATCAAAATGAATAAACACTTTTGATTCCATCAGATTTATGAAGCATGACAATAGTACCGAATTGAGGATGCCTATTTGTATTGATCCAATATGATCATATCTAGGAGAACCATAAAAAGAAACATTGGATATAATGTTAACATACACTAAAGTTATTTTGAAGGAAAAAAATAGTCATACACCAGATAGAGTTTTTGAGTTGGATTACCAAACCTTTTACATTCACTAAATTTAAAGATATCGAGAAGTTAATTAAATAATCGGAATTATATCTAGATTTATTGATATTTTAAGATGATCATTGATTCTAATATTTTATTAAATACATATAAATATTGTTTGCTCTGATGTTTTAGAGTATTTTAAGGATGTAAAACAAAATTGGAGTTGAGGGGTAAAATCCAAGTTGGATCTGGTGATATCTCATTGGTTTTTAAAAGAATTATGAATATATAAATTTATTGGGGGTCATTAGGAATGGTTATTTTTTATTATATTATAAAGATCCTATTTAATAGAGTTTTTTTTTAGAGGAAACATGATTCCCATCCAAAAATTCTCTTGGTTAATGAAGAGGCACCAGACGGAGGTGTACCAAACACAGGTTAAATGTATATAGATTCATCAAAAAGAGGAACTTCATTGAGACATAATACATTGAGGTGGATCATATGGAATAAAACTATATAGATACTTTTTCATAGTGGATAATGGTGTATTATGTGAAAGAACCTCAGATAGATAGGTACTAGAATGAGATTCTAGATAGATTTTTTGAGACACTATTAATCTTTTATCATTATTTTTGTCTTATAAGATTAAGAAAAATTTTATGTAGTGAGATCTAGTATAATTACCCATTAAAATATATAAGGATCCTTATGGAAGTTTTATCATTGTATTAAAAATATTATTTTTTGGATATACAAAAATTTATGAGAGTTGACACAATAAATATATAGTCAAAAACATTGGTGGTAAACCTTTTAAAATGATGTATACCAATATTTACATACTTATTATTTCATATGAGTGAGGTTTTTTTATAATTTTTATGGGATCATAACTTTAATAGTTAAAAATGAGTTAATTTTAAATTCAATGAAATTATAAAATATTGCCGCAAATTTAACACCCACCCACCCCTCCCCCCCTTTATTAGTGGTATACAAGATCCTAATGAACATCAAGTGGTATGAGAGGAATTTTTTCTCTATAAGATCCCTATTATGGGTAACATCAATATAGTCAACAATATAAGTACTCATACCTTTTAGTGAAAATTTTATTATGGATAGAAAAAATAAAATTATTTGATATCTTTAGTATCTTTCCTTCAATGAGATTGATGTCGTTACTTTACGGTTTACACACATGGAGAAAGATTCTCATGTGCCATGTTTTAACAAAATTAATATTGAGGTTAATTGAAATTATCAGATGTCAATTCTAATGAACTTATGAAGAGAACAGTTTATAAATATTATGGGTCTCAAAATATCAAGCAAAAATTTAGGAAAACCTGATTGAAATTTTTAGGGAAACATAAAAGATGAGGAATAAAAGCTCTAAATATAGATAAGAAATTTCAAAGATATCATATTTGTGGAATATGGAACTATTATGGATTACATAACCAAAGCAAATGAAATATTTAGTAACATAAAAGGATTCATGTATTTCTTGAAAGATTAAACTATTGTTAATAAATAGTTAGGTAACATTCTAGAAAACTTTAATGTCGGCATCTATGCTTTAGAAGATAATGAGGATTTATCCCATTATGAATTTCATAACATTATTATTGTGAATGGAATATATAAAGATCCTAATTTGAAAAATAATATTAAGAACGAAATGGAATTTCATTCTATGAAGATGTTAAAAATAATAAAACTAGAACATGAAGTAATCAGCCTTAATCAATCAAATGATAATTAAGACAATGCTAAAATGAATGATATATTTTTATCCCTTATCTATAAAAAATAACAAAAAGGTAGTATTATGTATAGAGGTAAACTCATACTAAAATGTTTCAAGTGTGGATATATTAAGCATTTTTCTATGAACTATCCAAATAAAAATGATGAAAAAAATATGATGAAAATTATTCTGGTGAAAAAAATTAGAGGACTAAGTAGATAAAAAATACAATAAAGATAATAAAATGGCCAAAAGTATATGAAAAAAGTATGTTGATTAAAATAGAACAATGTGACTCCAATAAAAACAGTTCATTAAAACATAAAAATATAAATAATATCAGAACCATCATAGATCATTTTGAATTAAAATATAATACATAAGATACTAAAGAAGATAAACTTAAGAATGTTATAGGGAATATCAACTAATACCAAAACATGTGGCGATTCTTTATAAAAATAAAAAACTTAAGAGATAATCCATAATATTAATGAAAGAGAGTTAGAAAGAATACTTTATCAAGAAAAAATGTGTATACAATTATGAAATTAAGAACCCCAAGACTAATGTTATATAATAAGGGAAAATATTGAATGACCTTAACAAGATAATTACTACTAAAGAATATGATATATGTAAGACACAATAGAGCTATCATGAGGATGAAAATACCCAAAATAAAATGAAAAATAATTCCAATTATGATTTAGAAATATAGGATGAAACATCTCAAGCTATTGGATTTAATTTTCCCAAAATATAGGTGAAATCTACAGGCAAAAAAACATAAAATCCTATCTTATTATAATAGTTATGTATGTGTAAGAACCTTCAATGAGAGATCTTGGGTTGAGAAATATTGATTGAATTGAATCTCAACTATGGAAGTTAAAAATAAATCCAACATGAATGATTCCCCACACTAAGTTAAATCCAATACTATAAATTATATTTAATCAAAAAAATATTATCCCAAAGAAAATGCTTACTTCTATAAAATATCATTATTCAATGGCTATTTTTAGTATTGTCTGATATATGGGAACAAGGTGTATAGTTTTTTCACAAAATGCCTCTTCATAATATTAGTAAAAAAAACTAAGGAAAAGAAATAGTGGAGGAAAATGGGAAATTCTCTAAATTTTAATGAATTAACATAATAAAATTCATTATAAGTTAGGAAAGTCTCAAGTAAAAATTTATTTGGATATACAGAGGAAGTTTTTTGAAGGTTTTAGAAAACTCGGTTAATATGATGAATAATGTATGAAAAAACTTCTAGGACAAACTCCTTATATCAGAAGAGAATATGTATTTAGTAAAATGAGTATTAATAATGTATCTTTTGTTTATGCAACTACTATAAAATCTATTCAATAGAGTAACACATAGATTCAAGACTCTAGTTGTTCCACACATATGATAGGGATATGAAAATATTGATAAATATTGATAAGAATGAGGTAGGAGTAGTATCTTTAAATAATTATTTCTTATTAGAAAAAATAAGGAATTATTATGGTAGAGATTGAAGCATAAAAGGTAAAATTAAATTATTCTTCATTTGTTGATGGGATTAAGAAATACTTACTGAGTTTCTACCAACTCTATGATGATGATAGGGATGTTATGTTCAGAAAGGATTCATGTATCATCTATCATTTTAATTATTTTAATGTTGTTACCAAGGATAAAACACTTAGTAGAAACCTATTATAGATTATTTATCATAGTAATTTTTATTACTTAATCATTATGGATGAAAAAAAAGTTGTGGAATCAAAGAATTGGAAATATTGTTCATGACATTATTAGAATAATATTTAAATAAAATGTTGTAATATAATTTCCCAAACTAAAAATGAATCATATTTTTGTTTTTATAACTATCCTAAAAGGAAACATGGTTAGTGGAAGACATTAGAAATACAAAATTAAATCCACCAAATATCTTTTTCTTATACACTTCGATCTATGAAGTATGATGAGACACAAATCAATGAAATGTCATTTTTATCTTTATTACTATCATTGGTGACTTCATCTTGATGAATAGTGTAATGTTCATGAAAAATATATCATAGGTTCAATAATTTTTCATAATATTTAGAAGGGATTTTTAGAAATAGATTTGTGTGTGTGTATTAACTCATAGGTGGAAGTTAATTGTTTTAAAGAAATTTTTCTCTCATTGAAAGACATCAGTATATCACAATGTTTTTAGCTATTTCATCTCATTGAAATTATAAATACACAGATGGGTATTAATTCAACATTCATAAATGGATAAATTTAGGATAAAGTTTATAATTATAAAACTGGTGGGTTCATACTTTATAATTTTGGAACCATGAAGTATAAACTGAAGAAATATTTTTATGGGCTAAAATAAAGACCTTATACAAGGTTATAGAAACTCTATAGTTTCTTATATCACTTGAAAATTTAAATAATAAAAGTTTACAAAAACTTATATGTAAAATATATTAGTATAGGTTCCCAGATTTCCATTGTTTATTTTTCTGACATAATTTTTATAGTTGAATGAGATAAATCTTGTGAAGAATTTTCCAATCAAATTAATAATAAATTTGAGACAATAATTCATAAAGAGTTGAATTTATTTATTGGAATATAAGTTTTATAGAAATTAAGATACATCTTCCTATCATAATAAAATTAGGGGGAATGACAATGGGGGAAAAAAGTCCCCACTAATACCCATTCAGGACCCAGTGTAGTTATGTGAACAGAGATTTTTCATTGTTCATAAAACTGGAGATGGTCCTTTTATGGTATTAGGGGGACTTTTGGTCCCCCATTATCATTACCCAAAAAAATTATTCCATGTTTATGTTACAAAAGTTTGGAATGTCTAATTAAAAGTATCATAATATACCTACCCCTATTATCTAGAATATGGGTAAGGATAAATATGGGAATTAAGTAAATTAGAAGGACTTCAAAAATTTAATCAAAATTTTACTTTGTATTTATAATTCCAGAAATTAAATTAATTATGAATTTAATTTTTGTGAAATATTTCAGAGTGATCATAAGGAATCACATATGATGGATGCAAAGAGAATACTCAGGTATATCAAAAGAAAATATAATTATGTCATGTTGTATAGGTGTTCTAATTTCATGACCATTCTTTTTCCGATTGATTATAATTGGTATGGATATTTCAATGGTCATAAATCAACATCTTGAGAAAAAATCTTCTTGGGAGAAATTTTTGGGAGTTGGAATAGTATGAAAATTTGTTCAATTACATGGAGCACAGGAGAAGAATAATATATTTCTTCAACCAAATCTTGTACATAAATGAGGTGGATGAATATTAAATTGAAATATTTGAGGGTGAATGATGAAAAATCATTGAATATTTTGTTTTGATAATAAAAGTTTCATTGATCTCTCAAAAATTCCAATGCAACATTCCTAATCAAAAATCATCGATATAAAATTTTATTTCCTTCAAAAATTCTTATAGTGGAAAAGTTATACATGATTATATTTCAATGAATGTTTAAATTACTTATTATTTCCTTAAATATATTAGAAGGGAAGGATTTTTGGAATTATGGATGAAACTACATGTTTAACCTCTACCAGTTAATAGATTTCTTGAGTAATTCCCCCCACTTTCCTTTAGATTCTATTTCTATAGGGAGATAAGAAATACAACTTTGTACTCTATATTTTGTGAATATAAATTTGGAGTTATAATAAAATGTGGGAGTATGTAAATAGACCTATAATATACAATTTCAAATGTTTATATGATTGGGGGGTTCCATATATTTCACAAAAAATGTCTCCAAGGGATGGAATTCCATCAAAAACATTACCTAAACTAGTTTTTTGGTGTCATTAAATTCTCTTGGAGAAAGATTTTAGTATTATGGATACCAGGAAAAGAGTTTTTGAAAAACTATATGATGATTCCAAGAAATCCATAAGGGGATATTGAAGATCCATTGAGATTATTTATAAGGATTTTTGTATTTTTTTGTCAATATATATTTTTTTTGAATGTTTTTTATTTTGTAAAATGATTTGGTTAATATGTTTGAGTTACCACTTATATAAATTCAAATGATTATTTACTAAAATTTAAGGTACCAAGAATCTAGAAAGTATTCATGATTCTATCTAATTTTGGGAAAAGGAGAGAAGGTGTGAAAATAGAATTTTAATAATGAATTTTATAAGAAATATTGTTTTTATAATGTTCAATTAAAAAAATTCAGAGTTTTGAATATGTATTGTTAAAACTTTTATGTGATAAATTTATAGATAATGATCATATGGGTATGTATAAAGGATACTAGAATGATTCGATCTAAAAAATAATTTATTGATATGAGATTAACTTTTGTAAAAGTTTTATTGAATAAATATCAAATGATCATCGTATGGATGAGCATCAGATAGATAAATTTCACATCACCAAAAATATTATTATATAAATAAGTACTAGACAAATCTTATCATATAGAGATAAGAATGAAATTTTAATAGGCCCAGGAGAATAGAACCATTAGATAGTTCAAGATAAAAAACTATAGTGAGTCCATCAAATAGAGGAAGCATGAGAAGCGAATCAAATGAAGGATGCTTGATAGTATCATATCGAGAAGAATAGACTGAGAAGTTACCAAAACAGAAACACTAGAGAGTGTGTTACCAGATAGATATATTCTTATGATGAAATTAGAATGACATACAGTAGCTATAGTTTTTAATTTCATTAAAATAACATTGTAAATTTAAAAAATGTAATGATTTCAATATTTTCATTCAATGTTCAATATTAATGGGATATTTGAGTAGTTATCAATAAGATAATTGATGTTGATATTTTTAAAAATTAACATAAAGTTTGTTGACCACAAATTTTTAGAGGCTTTGAAGGTTGTCCAATGAAAATTGAGTTGATCTGGAAAATTCAAATTGGGGCGTTCACTTCGTCTAATATTTTTAAAGAAGTATGCCTATATAAAGAGGTGAGGGACTATTGATAATGGTTGTAATTTCTAGTATTATTACAAAGACAATTTTTAGTCTTTTTTTATATAAATAGTATGGGATTCTAGTAGAGATATCTCTTTTTTGAAAAAGAGCCATCATACATAGGTTTATTGAGGCACACTGGATGGAATTATACTAGATGGAGACTAATTATCATTGAATGAAGTTATTCTAGATGGAGATACATTGGATGGATATGTACCAAATATATATTTAGAATATATTTTTGTGATCTATATAAAAATAGATATCGTTATTTTGGATTGTAAGAATAAGAAAAAATTATAACTAGTGGTAGATAGTATAATTACCTACTCAGATACTAAAGTTTATTTATTTGAGTTGGTTAATTATATTCACTTCATTATATAGTGGATGTTTGTGGATTGATGGAAGTTGACATGGTAAGTATGTATTCACCCATATTTTGAGACAAACTTTTAAAATCATGTGTTTTTTTACTTTACCTTATTATTTTTACATACGAGTGAAATTTAGTCATAAAATTTATAGGATAAAAACATTAACTGGTTATGGGGGTAAATTTTAAATGAAAGGAAACTGTAAAAATGTATTATAATTCAAACCCTCTATCTATGTTATACATTATCCTATAGAACATCAATGATTAATAGTCCTAGATAAAAAATATGTATATCACACAACATAATATATATGATGATTCCTTATATATGAGATCTTCCTGCTTTGGATCTATACTAAATTTAATTGCAACCATCCACTGACAAATCCCCTTTGATAGGAAAGTATGTAAACAATTCTGATACATCTAACTTGAATGTATATCCCTTATACATGTTGATCAAAATGTCTCACACATTTCACACTATGGGAAAATACATATGGATCAACCTATACACAAAATTAATGAAGAGAGAGGAATAACACATGAAACAAATAGACATTGGATGACATATCAATATTTTATCTTTTCAAGAAAGATTCATCACCATCACAAATCTATATGCAAGAAAACATCCAGAATAAGGATCAAATGTTACACACATATGAAAAATTAAATAATAAATCGATAATAGGTCTCAGGAACTATACACATATGCCCAAAATCATTCCATGAAATTGTTTAAACTTGTGCTCATGATAAAGAGTACCTACCTTAGGTGAAACTCCATTTTAATGACAAGGGTTTCTTTCTAAGTCTAATTGAACCAATTTAAATCCATGAACATTCCCTATTCCACCACAATTTAAAATTATGGGATCATGGTGGAAGAGAATCCACAACCAAAAAGTAGTAAAATAATAAAAATACCCCAAAAAGATCTACCATAGACAATGGTCAAGGTCCAAATGATTTGAGGATGCCAATTCTCTGAATCCTAGTGTTTATTATATCAATCAACAACAATTACATTTTCATTCAATCAAAAAATCCTTAAATTTTAACTTGGAATCATAAATTTAATTGATTATACCATAGAAAAGATGAGATAATTGATCTATATCAATATAGAACTCACAAAATTTGAAACGTGGGATATAAATATGGTTTAGAAATCAGAGTAAGGATATGTAAGTATAATTGAGATCCCAAAATCACTAGATGATATATCCTTATGTTTTTCAGGTCTAGGGAGACTTGATAGATTCATAAAAAATTATTGGGGTTAGGTTTCTAAAATAACAAGATACAATCCACTTGTTATTATTTTCACATAAATGAATTATTTTAAAGTTAAGTTTCATTTAATTTCCATTGATTCTTTGTTTTTGGGGTTTCCCAAGATTTTTTGGAGGAAAGGGTGAGTTTTCATTATTTGGGTCAAACGGTGAGCACATTTCCAGATTTAAAAACCAATTTTGTTTCTTTTATAAATATTTCATTTTTAAATATTTTTCACCCATTATAATTACTAAATGGCCAAACCTGACCTATTAACACCACCATTTTAATTTTGTCCTTCTAAGAAAATATAATAATGGTGGATCTGTGTCTTTATTTAAGGAATTGGGCCAGCCAGAAATCCCACTTCAAGTTTTTTTTTAAAAAAAAAATTAATTAATAAAATATTAAATTTTATGGATTTTTCTATGATTCCACCTCTAACCGATGACCACTGAACCCAGACACGCACCCATCCTCTTTCCCCTCTCTTTGTAGCTTTTATTCATTGTGATTTAATGCAGAACATCATAGTATTTCTCAAATTAACCTGATTTGAAGAGGTAACTTATTTCCTTCTTCACTCTATCAGTCCATACTCTTTTTCCTCCATTATAGGTTATAATTCGACTCTTCATCTTCATATTTGAAGCTAAAATCCATGGAATCCCTTATAGTCTTTTAAAACCTCTGTGGAACCCAATTTGAAGGGGGGTTTTGTGGAAGAACTTCAATGAATCTCAAGTGTCTCTCCTCATTAGTTCCTCCCATTTCCATGAAGTTTCGTTCAATTTCATTGAAATTAAAAATTACCAGGGGGTATTTTTCTGAATCTAGGGTTTATCCTTGGGTTTTATTGGTAAATATTTTGGTTTTTAGGTTCGATCTAAGTCCCACGTGGTGCGATGGTGGTGCGACTTGACTTTCGCACTATTATTCAAGGGTTTCCATTGATTTGGTAGGAGATTCCTTTTGGTACGCAATAATTGAGACCTAGATGATATTTTTATGGTATTTTAATGTCTATTTAATTTTAATGTGGATGAAAAAATTGTTTTTAGTGGCAATTATGAAGCAAATTAATTTTAAGTGCCAATTTTTTGTGCAATTGGGGGTTTTTCGTATAAATCTTTTATCGGTTCATTAAAGGCTTCCCTATAATTATTTAGTTGATTTTATTGAACTATATTTTGGATGAAAATAATATTTTGAGTTTTTATACCCTTTGGTTGTTTCTACGAAAATGGGTTTTAATGGTGTTTGAAAAGAAAGTGAAGTTTTGGTGCGACTTTTGTGTGAAAATGGAGGTTTTACAAAGTTATCACTTCTTGTTTAACATGGGGCTGCACTAAATTTGATTTTTTTGTTTTCATTTAAATTTATTGGGCTGCCTTTACTATTTTTGTAACATAAAAGTGTGCACATAGTGTACAATTGGGGTTCGTAAGGGGTTTTTTGTGAAAAACAATACGGGATTTTGAGATATTGTTTTTTTTAAAAATCAAAGTGTTTATAGTGTGTTTTAAGTGGTATAAAATGTAATAGATACTATAATGGGTGATTTTTACCAGTAGTGTTGTTTTACATAAAAATGTATGTGTTTTTCATGCTGAAATTGTATGAGCACAAAGGGGGAAGCTTGCATACCTAGGTGGGGAAGATGTGTACTAGTACGACTAGTGGACCGAATGGGTTTTGTCCCTGTTCCACCTAGAATTTTGATAATGAAAACTCTAACTAAACTATGTGGATAATTATTGGGGAACAATATGTTATTTGTATTTTCCTTACTAGTGTATCGTTCATGATAATATATTTTACTATGGTTACTTTTCACCGAGGTACGAGGTGCATGGGGCCCGAGACTATCTAGTGTCTAGGGGTGTTCCTGATTTTTTTGATCATTGTATTTTTTGTATTTGTCCTTGTATTGGGGTATTTTTGTCTGTACACTACAGTATCAAACATTTATATTTAAATTTGTTATCTTTCTGAAAATTTTATCTTGGAAACTATTTTCAATTGAAAGTTGCATGTCTTGGAATTTATCACAGTTTTTCTTTACGTATTAAAACTGATTTTTTTCACTATGTATTGCATGATATTTGGAATCATTGGGTGTTATACTATTGGTATTAGTCTCACACCCTACTTACATCCCTTTTGTGTAAGTATACTTTATTATGCTTGATTCAGGTAATGGGAAGGCTATGGGTGATAGCGGTTCATGGTGTTAGTTCCCATCCTTAGTGCGGAGTTGTGGAGACGGCTTGTGGGTGATAACCCCTCATCATGTGGAGTACTTGGGGGTGTATTTTTGTTGTATTTATTTGTATTTGTAAAAATTTTATTGTCTTTAAACCAATGTATTCATTTATTGTTTTTTCTTAAGACTTGTTTGGCTCGAAAATTTCTGATTTACATTCTAGATTTTTTTAATGTTTTATGCTTTCATACTCGGGTAAATCATTCCCCACCCCAGATTAATAATACCCAAGCACTTGTTCCAACCCGTGGGGATAGTTAATTCTTTTAGGGGCTTTCCACGGTCCAGGTTTGGTGCTGGTAATAGTGGCAACAAGATTCAGTTCGTGATAAAATGGTATTAAAAGATATTAAAGTTTTTGGGTTATATTACTATTTTGGGATGATACGGGATAGAAAGAAGTTAAGACTATCAGGACTCAAGGTTTCAGTCATGAGTAGGTTTCCTAGCCCACACCACTCATTGAAGATCATGAGTAACCAGGGGACATTGGAATTTATGGTTTGACTTCACTTCCAGGTGAGACGTGTGGGCTGCAGACTATACGTGGACATCGGGCGTAGGTGGAGTAGTTTTTTGTTTTATTACTGGAATGTGTTTAGATTATTTATATTTGATGTATTTGATTAAAATTTTCAGAACTATGGTATTCATTGTTGTTTTTTTACTGTTGCATTTTGTAGCAACATGCCTCCCTAGAAATCTCCCACACACCCATGGGAGGAAGCGGGAGAGAGTTCTCCCACACCGATTGATTAGAGGCTAGTCAAGGTTATGGCATAGGCTATCCAAGCTCTGGGGAAGGAACTAACTCATGCTCATATGCCTGCTAGGGCAGAATAGATGGGTCCTATAAAAGATAAATCTCAAGAGTTTTTGAAAAACAAGCCCTTTTACCTTCCGAGGTAGCTCAGAACCCCAAGAAGTAGAGGAATGGCTCAAGAAGATCGAGAATATGTTTGAGTTCCTAGAGATACCCAAGGAGCTCAGGGTGAAGTGTGCCTCCTTTCTGTTGGAGGGTCCCAGCCGTAAGTGGTGGGACTCAATGCTTCAGACTGGGAAGAATGAGCAGATGCACTGGGGAGATTTCAAGGTCATCTGCAAAGAACAGTACTGCCCTGAGGTCTTGGAATATGCCAGATCCAGAGAGTTCATGGACCTTGTTTAGGGGAATCTTTCTATGATGGAGTATGCCAACAATATCACTAAGTTGGTTTGGTATTCCCCTGAAGTCGTCTTTAATTAACAATTTAAGGCCCATAGGTTTGAGAAAGGCTTGCGACTAGAGATATACTCCCAGGTTTTATTGTTCAAGCAAAGGACCTATGCGGAGGTCATTGAGTTGGAATGTATGTTGGAGATTGACAGGAAAGGAAGGGCTAGTTTCTCTGGTTCAGTATCAGTAGTAGGCAGTGGCATCTTCTTAGAGAAGAAAATTAAGCGGGGGGAATGGGTGAAGAAAGGAGGTGGCAGTTTAGGCCACTCTTCCAGGCAGTTTTTGTCTGCGGCTTATGATGTGAGATCGGTCTTGTGCCACTAGTTTCGGAAGCCCGGGAACATCCAAACATCATTCCCACTTCCTCCTAATCCTTGTTACTAGTTTGGAGGTTTGGGTCATTTGTAGTGCTTTTGTGGGGTGGAACGTCTACTTTCGAGTGGGGTAGGTTCAGTGGCTTCAAGAGGAGTACCATTATAGTCCGACTAGTCGAGGACTGGGGGATATTGATTTGGAGGTCACGGTGGTATGGATGGGTCATATTTTGGGTAGATCTAGTTCAGGGAATAGAAAAAGACTATTTTTCATCCTCTAGCAGAGACCGTACATCTCCATGCAGTGGATCAGGCACTAGTAGAATCAGAGGTGGGACAGTCGACAGTTTGAGGTACTGTTTTGATCACATCTTCTATAACTGCTGATTTTTTGATACTGGCTCCTCTGTTTCATTTATTTCTACATGTTTTTTGGACATGCTGAATTTTCCAACTAATTTAATGTTTTTTCATGATGGATTTGGTGACACTACTGGGAAAGAAGGAGCAGGGCCTCAGGTGCCCCTCGTGTGTGCTTTCTGTGTCAGGGGTTGAGATAGAGTGGGACCTCCTAGTTCTAGATATGGAAATATTTAACATAATACTTAGAATGGATTGGCTATTACAATTCCAAGCACACATTGACTTCTACAGGAAGGATGTGAGTTTCACGACAACTGATGGGAGTCGTCGGGTTTTTTTGGGAGAATGGGATCCTCATTCGGGTCGTGTAGGACCTCCTTTTCCAGAGTTGGGAAGTCTTACCTTCCAGTTATCGTCGCTCATGCTATAGGATGATGGTATTTCCCATGAAGGTACACTACCTCATCTATTGAATGAGTTTCCAGAGGTATTCCCGGATGATTTCTCAGATTTTCCCCCAGAATGGGATGTGGAGTTTTCAATTGATCAGGCATTGGGAACACAGCCGATATCTCTTCCCTCTTATCACATTGACCCCACCGAGCTGGGGGAATTAAAGATACATCCGGATGACTTAGAATCCAAAGTATTCATTTTCCTGAGTGTCTCTCCTTGGGTTTCTCCTCTGTTTCTCGCGAAAAAGGTAGACGGATCCCTCCAGTTTTGCATTAACTACCGAAAGATGAATAAGTTAACAATTAAGAACAAATAACCCTTGCCTAGAATATATTATTTTTTTGATCAGTTTAAGTGGGAAAATTGGTTCTCAAAGATAGACCTATGTTTGGGGTATCATCAACTCAGGGTGAAGGAGTCAGATATCCCAAAGACAGCCTTCTGAAGCAAGTACGACCACTTTGATTATTTGTTCATGCCCTTCATATTGACCAATTCTCCAGCGGTCTTTATGGAACTCATAAATAGGGTGTTCCATCAGTAACTTGAGTCCTTCTTTGTGGAGTTTGTGGATGGCATTCTAGTCCTCCAATGGCTTGAAGGCCTTAATTTTTTATTGATTTTGATCATCCACCTTTCAAGGGGTGAGGTAGAACCCTTACAAGGCCCATAGGCGTAAGTATTACATGGCTCTTAGGCCTTAGGGGAATCATTTTCCATAGGCTTCAGACATTACATACAACCCACACTAACAACTTGGAAATGCTCCTCCCCAGCATCTTCATTGTGAAATCATCTCTCCACCTTCACATGGTTGTTCAGCTAGGCTTTTTTATGCATGCACATGCTTGTCCTGATGGTAGGTGCCATACCCTCTCCTTTCTCATCCTCCTTCTAGTATACTCTAGCTCTGAGGAGTGATGAGAACATCACTTGAGGATCATCTTGGGAACATTGTGGGATCACCACCTCTATGAAAAGTTGTCAAAGTGCACTTTCTGGATTAGGGAAGTGGGATTTATGGGGCATGTAATCTCTAAGCGGGGGGTTACAGTAGAGCCCAAGAAGATTGGTGTGGTTATTTCATATGAGTATATGAAGAGTGTTTGATATCATAAGTTTCCTTGAATTGGCTAATTATTATAAGCGATTCATTCCGGATTTCTCTCGGCTTGCTTCACCGATAATCATGCTCACCCAAAAAGAGGTGAAGTTTGTATGGGGCCCAAAATGTTAGGCATCATTCGAGGAGCTGAAGTGGTGGTTGACTACTACACCCATACTAATTTTTCCATAGGCTAGAAAGGGGTATGTGGTCAATTGTGATGCTTCAGATATGGCTATTGGGTGCGTACTTATGCAGGATGATCATGTGGTGGCATATGGCTCTCACCAACTTCGACCACACGAATAGAACTACCCAACCCATGACTTGGAGTTGGTAGTGGTGATGCATGATTTGAAGACATGGAATCACTACCTCTTTGGGGATAAGTTTCTGGTCTACTCGGCTCACAAAATCTTGGCCTAGATCTTCTCACAGAAGGACCTCAACTTGAGGTAGCGTTGTTGGATCTAGTACTTATAGGGGGTTCAACTTTGACATTGTCTACACCCCAAGAAAGGTTAAAGTGGTGGCTGAAGCATTGAGTATAAGAGTTCCACTGAATGCTTTGAGGAAGTCCAGTGATGAGTGGAATTTGATGGGGATCTTTTCTCATATGCATGTGGAGACCAGCTAACACATTGGAGGTGTATTCTTGAAGAGTGTCCAGTTGAATCCTTCTCTGTTGGAGTTGATTCGGTGGGAATAGCCCAGTGATGAGCTTTGTCAGCAGTCAAAGCAGTTTATTCATGGTGGGGAGACATCCTATGATTGTTCATCCTCTCCTGAGGGAATCTTGTGCTATAAGGCCCATTCGGTAGTGTTGTTATCTCTGCGGAAGGTGGTGATGGTGATGGAGGAAAGCCACCAGTCTTACTGGGCTGTCCATCCGGGTTCCACCAAGATGTATTTTAATGTCTATTAGTAGTTTTGGTGGCCCGGTATGAGATGAGACATAGCAGAGTTTGTGTCGAGATGATACACATTCCAGCAGGTGAAAGAATAGCATCAAAGGCCCTCTAGTTTGCTCCATCCACTACCCATTCCTACCTGGAAGTGGGATGAGTTATCCATGGACTTCATTGTTGGCTTACCTAGTACACCTTGGGGTAAGAATTCCATTTGGGTGGTGATTGATCGTCTGACCAAATCAGACCACTTCATCTCGATTAGAGATACAACTAAAGTGGATGAGTTGGGTTGTCTGTATCTTCAGGAGTTGGTGATACTCCATGGTGTTCGATCAGTAGTGGTCTTATATAGAAACCCACATTTCACTTCTCAGTTTTCGGAAGGCCTTCAGAAGTCCTTGGGGTCTCAAATTAAGATGATCACGGCATAGCAACCTCATACGGATTGTCAGATATAGCAGGCAAATAATATTTTGGAGGACATGCTTCATGCATGTGTCTTGAACTTTAGAGGTTCTTGGGATATCCATTTGGGGTTGGTTGATTATTCTTATAATAACAGTTACTAATCCTCAATTCCAATGGATCCTTTTGAGGCACTCTATGGTGGGCCTTGTCGGTCCCCACTATGTTTGGATGAGGTAGGTGAGACCTCACTACTGGGGCCGAGTCTGTTGCAGGAGACATCTGAGAAGGTCAAATTGATTAGAAAACACTTTTTTATAGCTTATAGTGGTCATAAATCATATGTTTACTGGAGGCTTCGAGACCTCGAGTTTTCTGTGGGTGACAGGGTATTCTTGAAAGTGGCCCCTCGTTTGGGCCTTGTTGATTGGGAAAGCAAGGGAAGCTGACACCATGGTATGTTGGGCCCTTTGAGATCACCAAGAATATTAGAAAGGTGTTATATAGGTTAGCTTTACCTTCTCAGTTAACATCCATCCATAATGTCTTCCATGTCTCCCAGTTGAAAAATACAACCTGGATCTGTCCCATGTGCTGAGTTAGGATGAACTGGAGATAGAGTCTGACTTTTATATTGTTGAGTGGCTGGTGAAAAAATTGGACCCCAGGAGAAGGTGCTTTGAGAGAATTCAATTCTGTTAGTCTAGGTTCTTTGGAAACATGGGAATGATACACATGAGACATGGGATTGAAAGTCATGGGCCGAAATAGAGTACCCTTTCTTGTTTTTCAATCAAGATTCAGGTTGACTTTCTAGGGCATAAATTCTTTCATGGTGGAGAGAATTGTCACATCCATGAATTATTTTAAAGTTAAATTTCATTTAATTCCCATTCGTGCTTGGTTTTGGGGGTTTCCCAAGCTTTTTTGGAGGAAAATGTGAGTTTTCATGATTTGGGTCAAACCGTGAGCCCATTTCCATATTTGAAAATCAATTTTGTTCCTTTTATAACTATTTAATTTTTTAATATTTTTCACCCATTCACATTTATAAATGGACTAACCTAACCTATTAACACCACCATTTAAATTTTGGACCTTTACGAATTCATAAGAATGGTGGATTTAGGTCTTTATTTAAGTAATTGGGCCAGCCCGAAAGCTCATTTACAGTTTTATAAAAATTGTTTAATTAATAACTTATTCAATTTTAAGGATTTTTCGGTGATTCAATCTCTAACCCAAGCCCACTGAACTCAAACGCACACCCATCCTCTTTCCTCTCTCTTTTGAGCTTATATTCATTGCAATTTAGTGTAGATCATCATAGGGTTTCTCAAATCGACCAGATTTTAAGAGGTAACTTCTTTCCTTCTTAACTCTCTCAATTCTTACTCTTTTTTCTACATTATAGTTCCTAATTTTACCCTTCCTCCTCCTCTTAAAATCTAAAATCTAGAGCTGCCCTCCCAAATTCTCAAATCCTCTATGGAACCCTATTTAAAGGGGGATTCGATGGAGGAACTTCAAAGAATCTCAAGTAAGTGTCTCTCCCCATTAGTTCCTCTCATTTCCATGAAGTTTCATTCAATTTCATTAAAGTTACAAATGACCAGGGGGTAGGTTTTAGAACTTGGGGTTTAACCTTGGGTTTTATTGGTCAATTATTTTAATTTTAGGTTCGATCTAAGTCCCTCTTGGTGTGGCGGTGGTGCGACTTGATTTTCGCATGGTGATTCAAGGGTTTCCTTTGATTTGGTAGGTGATTCCTTTTGGTAAGAAATATTTGTGACCTAGATTCTATATTGATGGTATTTTCATGTCTATTTCATTTTAATTTTTCTAAAAAAAATTGTTTTAGTGGAAATTATAAATCAAATGAATTTTAAGTGCCAAATCCTGTTGAAATAGGGGGTTTTTCATATAAATATTTTATCGGTTCATTAAGGGTTTCCCTATAATTTTTTAGTTGATTTTATTGAACTGTATTAGGGCTTAAAATAATGTTTTGAATGTTTATCTCCTTTGTTTGTTTCTATGAAAATGGTTTTTTAGGGTGTTTGTAAAGAAAGTGAAGTTTTGGTGCCAGTTTGTGTGAAAATGCAGGTTTTACAAAGCTACCACTTCTTGTTTAACATGGGGCTGCACTAAATTTGATTTTTTTTGTTTGAATTTAAATTTATTGGGCTGCCTTTACTGTTTTGGTAACTTGAACGTGTGCACATAGTGTACAAGTGTGGTTTTTAAGGGGTTTTGTGTGGAAAACAATACGGGATTTTGAAAAATTGTTTCATTAAAAATCAAAGTGTTTGTTGTGTTTTTTAAGTGGTATAAAATGTGATAACTATTGTAATATGTGTATGTGCCAGTATTGGTGTTTTACATAAAAATGGATATGTTTTACATGCTGAAATTGTTTGAGCACAAAGGGGGAAGCCCGTGTACATAGGTGGGGTGGATGTGTACTAGTACGACTAGTGGACCGAATGGGTTTTGTCCCTATTCCACCTAGCATATTGATAATGACAACTATAAATAAACTATGTAGATGATTATTTAGTACAACTAGGTTATGGGTATTTACAATACTAGTGTCTCGTGCACGATAACATATTTTACTATGGTTACTTTACACCGAGGTACGAGGTGCATGGGGCCCAAGACTATCTAGTGCCAAGGGGTGTTCCTGATTTTGTTGCTCATTGTATTTGTGGTATTTGAAATTTTATTGGGGTGTTTTTGGAAGTAATATATAGTAGCTAAAATTTCTATTTAAATGTGTGAACATTTTGAAACTTTTATCTTGAAACTGTTTTAAATTGAAAGTTTCATTTCTTTGAATTTGTCACTGCTTTTCTTTACATATTAAAACTGCTTGATTTTTCACAGTATAATACATGATCTTTAGAATCATTGTGTGTTATCCTATTGGTCTTAGTCTCACACCCTACTTACACTCCTTGGTTGTTATTAGACTTTATTATTCTTCACTCAGGTAAGGGGAAGGATATGGGTGATGACGATTTAGGGTGTTAGTTCTCGTCGTTGGTGCGGAGTTGTGGAGATGGCTTGTGGGTGATGACCCCTTGTCATGTGGAGTCATTGGGGATTTCTTTATATTTTATTTGGAACACTTTTATTGTATTTAAACCAATTTATTCCATTCTTTTTTTGGCTTAAAACTTCTTTGGCTCGAAAATTTCATATTTAAATTCTGGATTTTTTAATGTTTTATGCTTTCATTCTCAGGTAAATCATTCCCAAGCCTAAATTAATGATACCCGGGAACTTGTGCCAGCCCGTGAGGATAGAGAATGCCCTTCGGGCCTTTCCATAGGCTGGTTTAGGTGTCAGTAATATTGGCAACCAGATTTGGTTCATGACACTTATAGTTCCCTGAGCAGTGCCATCGGTTAGCTAGTGGCCTCCAGTGGTAGGTTCGTGGGTTATATGAAGATGTACCTACACCTAGTAATACTAATGGATAGCTGGTTTCTTCATAATTTTTGGATGATGGGATATGTATATTTTTTAGATCCTAAAGACTCTATTGGATTATTGATGGAGCCTTACTGGTGCTGGTGAAGACCCACTTACTGATTGGTTGAGCTGCTGTAGATTTGTAGGCTATAGAATCACCCACCTACCTATACCTATCTGATCCTATCCTTATGAAAAAATTTAACATGCCTAAATAAACATTTTATCATAAAAAATATGTTTACATTCAAAAATGACATTTATATTTAAAAATTGGGTGTCTGAAATCTCCCTCACTAAGGAATTCTCTTCCTCTGAAATGACCCTAAATGTCTATTCAAACAACATGGTCCACTATAAAAGAATACATATCTCTTTCTCTAATGTATCTTTTTCAATGCCTCAATTATACCACTGAACATTAATAAAAGGAACTGTATTTCCTTATAGGTCCATATCACTTCGGTAAATAACTTGAATGGTCCACTCCCCAAAAGATGCATATGGTTCCAAATCATTATCTTCTAAGTTGGCCACATGTGGAGTATCGGGATCATATCTCTATAACTAAGACACATGTAAGAGATTATAATTACTTAACTCCATAGTGGAATTTCCCATTGATAGGACACCATCCATATGTTTTTGAAGATCTTGAATGGTCTAATGTACCATGGTTTCAATTTCCATTACTTCCTAAACACCTATGCCCAAAATGAGGGGACACCAGGAAGAAAACTCTATCACCTAAAGAAAACTCTAAGGTTCATAAACTCTAGACAACATATGATCATTGTATGTTATGATCTATAAACATCCACTTATAAATAAACCATGACCACATCAAGAAAATATGAACCATACTAGGACTAACAATTTATTATTCACCTACCTCATACTGACATAACATTGAACAACATGGTCATCCCTAGTTAGTCTCAAATACAGCCATCTAAATCATTGAATTTTTAGCCTGAATGGCCCTAATGACTTATTTTTTTATTTTATTGTGGATAAACCCACTTTTAAGGGTTGAAGGGGAACCCGTACATGACCCGTAGGCCCAAGGAACAAGGCTCGACTGACCCACAATACATGACCTGAAGGCCCAGAGGCATACCATGCCCAATACATGACCCATAGGCCCAGCCCACATGAACTGCCCCTCCCCATCTTCTATGTCATTGATCACCTAGCTCCCCACCTTGAATTTCTGATCATCTAGCATTGCACCATACAAAGATGCATGGTGCCTAGTCCCGATGGTGGCTGTCATACCCTCTCATTCTTCCAATCCAGTTAGCTCTGCTTCTGGTGGCTACTACTCTTATTGCTCTGATCCTTTTCTAGGGTATGTTCTATGTGAACTGGGCTACTCCATGGTATACATGGTCCGAAGGCCCTGTGGCCTGATGGCCTTTGATGACCCAAAGGCCCTTGAGACCCGTAGGCCCAAACCAATGGCCCGAAGGCCCAAATTAGGTGAATAGTTCTAACTGATATAATACGGAATAGTAACTACTACAGTACTGCTATAGTATCCTGGAAATTCGCCTCCACCCAATTTTGAACCTGGGTCTCTTGGATGCCAAGCAGGAGCCCTTACTACTCAGGTATGGGCTCGTTGGCATCTGAATCATTGAATAGAAGCTATTGTTATAGAAGAACTATATTAGATCCAATAGATCGTCCCAAAGTAAATAGAAATCCATAACATATGATTGAATAATATCCTATAATGTATGGATCATTCTATTGAACTACCCTTTAGTATGGGGATGATAAGTCGTACTCAACTTCAACTGAGTCACCAACACCATTTACATGACTTTCCAAGAATTTGATGTGGACTAAGAATCTCTATTTGGTACCACAATCAAAGGCACTCTATTAAGTCTTAAAATATCATGAATTTAGATCTTTCCTAGATCATATGTTGAGACTTTCTTCCAAATGGTATATAAATGAGCCACCATGTTCAGTCGATTTACTACAACCCACATGGTATCTCAAACTCTCAGAGCCCTGGGAAACACTATCATGAAGTTAATAGTCACCCTATACCACTTACATATAAGATCTGGAAGTGGTTGGAGAAACCCTCTCAGTCAATGATCCACGGCCTTGATTTTATAAAAAGTTAAGCAACATGATACAAATAATGAAATGTAACACTATAATATTTTATAAAATAAAATAATGTTAGATAGTGTTTAATATACACAATGTTGAACTTAAAGAAACCACGAAATACTATTATTTAAATATTATTGTTATAACATAACTGTTAAATTGGAGGGTATGAATATTATAAAATAATTTATAATATATATATATATATATATATATATTTAATACTTAAATAAATTTTTTTGATAAATTAATACTAAATAATAAACCAATTTTATGTACAGTGTTTTTATTTTTCAAAATTATGTTTTCTTCAAAAATGATTTTTATTTATTTTTGTGACTAAATATTAATATTATATTTTTAGATATTTAAGAAAAATTATTTTATAAATTTTAAATCATTTTTTAAATCACCATATAAAAATTAACCAAATATTATATTTTAGCATTTTTTGGAAAATATTGATTTCTTAGTGAATACTGAAAAATACCAATTTCTTAAACACAGTCATTTATATTAAATAAATAGTATAATTTAAAGTCACATAATGCATTAAATTTTATTTAAAGTAACCTAAATATTATTTATTTATATTTAATCCAATTAATTGAATTTAAATCATATTTATACTAAATTTTAGTATTAATTTATTTTTGCGGTTTAAAATGCATATTTATGAGAAAAAAATTAAAGCGCATAATGTTTATCTATTTTAATTAATTAAAACCTGTAATAAAGAATTATTTAAAAAAATATAGATTATATATATAAGTATAAATTTAAATTCATAAAATAATTTTTACTAGTCATGGATTTAATATAAAATCATATTTTTCATGAAAAATATGTTTATTGAAAAACCGTTTTTTCATCACAACTATGGGTTTAATTATAAATTTTATTCTTCAAATTATGTTGATTGGATTTTATCAAATAAATTAAATATTATTAATCATCATAATTTATATTATAAAATATTTTCAATTTGATTTTTTTAATAATGAATAATGATAATAGTAAAAATCTTTTATCGCGGTTATGGTTAAAAGGGGTTTACTAGGGATTAAACTAAAATGATAAGGGTTTAAAAAACCAAAAAACATGTATAAAATCTATTTAATTTTATATTTAGACCAAATATCATATAATTTTCTATAATAATCCATTTCAGATCCTTTTGGAATGTGTAAATATGGGTATAACATTTTCATTTCAAAAAATCCAGTTGGGTCATCTCTCCCACTTATAAAAAAAACGCACTCTCATCCCCTATTAACACTTCTAAATAATTTGTTATCAGGAAATACATAACCAAATACCTTCCTTATGTACCTTACCACATATTATATTCCCTTTTTTGATCATATATTCATTCTAGGTTTTTTTTATGTATAATCATAATGATGTGGTCTGAAGAAGAGATATTATTCTTAACTAAGTGTTTTTATTTTGTTTTCTCTTAAATATCCTAAAAATATTCTCCAAACATGATAATATAATATAAAAATTATCTAAAATATAATTATATATCATAATTTAAATTTAATAACCTAAATCAATTTCCATTCAATCAGTAGATAAATTAAACCATCATTATTTTGCACCGCAGACTACCGCCTCACAAATCATTGTAATTCATTTTCCATCATCGCCTCTCACAAATATTTATAAAAATAAATATTTGTTTTTATATAATATATTAATATAATATTTATCATTATTAAATGAAAATATATCATTTAATTTTTACCTTTTTATTCACTAAAAAATGATATCTCCATTCATGCATATGTGTGGACTACCGCATGCATGAAGTGATGTGATTCTTTTTCATCTCCACATCACATGGATGACATATATAAATGTTTTTAAAGATATAACATGTTATTTATTATATTATTATAATTATGAAAATATATAACAATACTTACATTTTTCTATAATGATCATTGAAAAATGGAAATGTCACTCATGTGTACGTATGATATACCATCTACATGATCGTAACATAATTAAATTTTCATACACAGTTTACATGATTCATTTTAAAAGAATAATTAATATAAAAAAATTATAATTATTTCATTATTATTATTCTATATATGATTTAATAATTTCCTCTTTGATCATAGAAACCTACCAAATTCATTTTTGACATATATTCTGAATACCATCAAGACATCTAAAGTGAACTTAAATGATTAACTGATTATGTATATATTAGAAATAGATTAAATAATAGGAATAATAAACATGAAATAAGTTATTAAAAAATTAAATAATTAGAATAAGTTTATTATATATGAATATAAATAATGTATTAGATGATTTGGACTCAAGGTATGAGACACTTTAACTTAAAACCTTGTTTAAAATGTTTTAAATATTTATTTTCTAAATATTTCTCTTCCATTTCCATTTTCTTATAATTGTTTCAAGAAAAAAATTATTTATTATTAAATGTAACATAAAGTTTATTTTTTACCATATTTCACTTTTTTCAATGTTTTTTAAAAAGGAATCTTTTTTGGGTTTTACATAAGTGACTTTCTTTTAAAAAATATACTCTTAAAGAATTATTTAAAAATTATTTTTTTCCATGCGCATATTTTTAAAATTAATTTATGAATTTTTTAATATGGACATAAATTAATTATAAAGGAAATTATATGCCAATTTTTACTTTATTTTAAAATATTTCAAAAGGGGGTCTTTTTAGAGTATGTTTGACTTTCATTACATAAGTCAATGGAATGATTTATTTTAATGTATAAAGTGACAAAAAAAAATTCCCATCCCCTAAACTATTATTCTAAGTTTGGATTGGTTTAAAATATTTATTGTTGTATTTAAATTAAACCTCTATTTTCCTTTTTATAGGTATTTTTTAATTGAAATGTGTTTTTAAAAGAATTGAGTATTGTTATATCTAAAACTATTTTGAAAATGGATTTAAAAAAAATCAAGGATTTTATAATGAATAGTTGTAAGAATAAATTGATTTATTCATGTTATTATATTGGTAAATTTTTTATAAAATGATTTAATTCCAATTATATCTCATGGTTTATCCTAATATAACTTATATAATTGATGCACTAAGATATTGTTCCAATGAATTGGGTAATGATTATGTTCTCCAGAGAATTATATTGAAAGGTGGTCATATGGTCATTCCAATTTTTCAAGGTTTATTAAGGGTATTGGAAGGGTAATATAAAGAATATATCTTAAGGTAGATACATGAAATTCCTATATTTTCAAATTATTTTTCATTGAAATAATTTTATTTCAAAAGGCTAGATAATGATCTTTTAAATGAAAATTGATTTCATTTTTACTAAAAAGGAATGTTTATAAAAAATTATTATTCATTAATTTTATATTTTTCACTAAAATAATGGATTTATTCTTTTTATAACCTTTAATAATATTTTTGTTTGCATCCCATGTTTTAAAAATGATTTTAACAAGGTTTAAGGATGGGTTTGGGGAAGGAAGAATTCATGTTGAAAGTCATGAATGAATTTCATGAAAAGAAAATATGTTTTACTTTATTAATTCTTATATCATGTGAAAAATGGAAACTAATAGTAATATTTCACTTTAAAATATGTTGGATTTTTATCTTTGAGTTAAGAATTGATTCTTTAAAACTATATACCTAAAAATATCCTCAAATGTAATAGAATTAATTATTCACTTAAAACAAATAATTATATGATGTTTATGGTCGGGTCCTTATAGTTTTTATCAAATAGAGGTTTAGATAACATTAGTGTTTAGAATGTTATTTAATCTTAACATAAAATTACTCTATAACTTGAAAGGTTACTATACTAAAGAAAATTACAATTATGTTGGATAAATAGAAATATTTGAATAAGGGATGGAGTGGGTACTGTTAACTTAGTATTTATCCTCCGTAAAATTTTCTTTATTCTGGTTCATATAATATACTCATGGAAAACATTTTTATTTTATTAAAAAGATAGATCTAGGAGGAACCAGATTAATAATGGATGTAAGTAAAATGTGGTGGTTTTCTGGATGATAAAATAAACATAATGGGAGCTATAGTGTAAAATTTTATGGTTATTATTAAATAGATTTCATGAGTTATGATTAATAACATGAAACAAGGTTAGTTTTTTAATGCACCCAATAATAAATAATTTAATCTCTATGTATTATCAAGTGATAATCATAAAAGTAAAAATATTAAGAAACTTAATTTTCAAGAATGTGGGAATAAACACCAAGGAAAATGTCTGAAGAGAATGGGAATTTGTTTTGTGTGTGGTAAATGAGGGCATAAAGAAATAATCTTCTAAGGAAAAAAGTAAGTTTTTAGTTAACTCCATGAAGGGGAATAAAATTAATACCAAGGTATCCATTGAATGTTTTAAATTTGGGGATTATGAGCATTATGATAATCTAAATTCTTTGGGGGAAGCTCAATATTAATATCAGCATGTGTTTGTAGATAAATTTACAGAAATGCATAATGTTATTAAAGTTAAAGTCAAAGAAACTACAAATAAAATATGAATGGTATAGATTCTATTTTTGATTATGTTTATAAATTGTTGAATATTATGACATGACTCAAATTTTTGTTTATAATAATGATGTATTAAAAAATAATAGGGCAAATCAAGGTTAATGGGTCATAATTAATGTTGATATATAAAGGCGTCTACATATAGGGATTCAATAGTTATGGTGTAGTGTTGTATTTATGGAAGATCTAAAGAATAAATTAATTAGCACTATTTTGATATTTTATTTGATGGGATTAATTTTGGGGTCATTATTGAGTTTTTAATATTTTTAAGGTATATTTAACCATAAGTTTAACATGTGAAAATTTTATTTTATGAAGAATTTTGTTTTTTATTTTGGGGACATAAGGTTAATGGTATTAATAAACAATATGGTTTATATGATCTTTTATTATTGTGATTATTTCTGAGGATTTTCATCATATTTATTTTAATGTTATATGAATAATATTCTAACATTTTTTTAAAAAATTACAACCTTTCACATCTATCAAGCCCATGGGGATTTAATGCACAATAAAAGGGAGATAGTGGTGAAGTACCTCACACTAGTCAATATGATGTCTTGATTAGTATAAAATTATTATTTTAATTAAATGGTTTGAAAGAAAATTATTTTATTGATTTTTAAAACTTACTTTTTATCATATAGATATCCATGGGATTGAAAAGTGATTTTTTTATTCGGTGATTAATATTACTTCAAAATAATTTTATGATTTTGGGAATCCTCTATGACTAAGGTAGACCAATAATTATGGGATTTCACTTGAGGAATAAAGGTTTAATTATCTTTTGGAAGTATATATTATTTTACAATGTATTTTTTGTGATTCATGTTATTTATATAAATCTTTATTATATCTTGGAGATTATATGATTAGGGAATATATATTTTTCTATGAGACTTCAAAATTTATTGGTGATATTTGAAGACAAATATTAAGTAAATCTCAGAAGAATATTTTATCAAACCATTCTGAAATTTGGGATTGAATATTAGTGAGGAATATTTTGAATAATTTTAAATATATTTATCTATAAATTAATCTAATTTAAACTATGGGTGTTGAATCATTATAGATCTATGTTGATTATTATTCTCTATAGTAATTCCTAAAGAAGGGGAAAGGATCTGGTAGAGTTATGTGATATTTTGACATATAGATCATATTTTGAAATGGATTTGTAGTGTTCCACCATGTTATGTAATTTTTGTGAAAATATATTTTTTATGAAAATGTTACATTTTAGGAAAAACACTTTTGGTTTGAAAGGAATCCATTTTTCTTGTTTGTAAAATTAAAATTTTCTTCCGAAAAATGATTTTTGGATTTTTTTTTTTTGAATAATTTATGTTTTATATGATGATAGGAAGGTATTTTTGTTTTAATAATTTTTAATGGATTATGTTAAATGTATTCCTGGATTTCTTGGGGTGTGTATTTTTTATAAGTGATTGTTTATATTTAATATAATATAATCAATGAGTTATTTTGAAATGTATTTAAATGGGTTGAATTTTTTTTTGGAATGTTTTGGGTGTTCATGGGAATGTTTTGAATTGATGGAGCCAGGATTTAACATATTTTAAAATGATATTTATCATTTAAAAATTAGTTTTTTGGAATATTTTTCAAGGTTTCATAGTTTAAAAAGTTTTATACTATATTTTTTCCATTAATTGATCTGGGAACCATTTCATCTGGTTTAGGAACACATTCTTATGATGGGATTATGTTTTATTCAATTTAAAATATTCTTATCAAAATGGTATTGGGTAAAAGTGAGATTTTTTCTTCCTCCTCATTATGTTACATCTTGGAAACATCCTTATCATTTTTATACTATATTATTCTTGGGAATTGTTTAGGTTGGGATTGATAAATTAGTTTTGTCATCCTTAGTATAATTAGTGAGTTAATGATGATTGATTCACTTAGGTTTTTAGTGTAGTTATTACTATGGGATGATGGTATTATTTTTACTTCTTATTGGATGGATTAGGATCCGTGTTTTGTTAATGTTTCTTTAATTTAGTTTTTTCATTTGGTGCTCCTTTTTGCTTGCTCTTGTATAATTTAAGGATGTTTTAGATAGTTCGTGGTTCTTTATTTTGTGTGACTTGTGTGGATAATTTTTGTGATGATGTAATTATAGTTAGGGTTATTCATGTGTTTTTATTTGTTTATTTAGTCTTAGGATGATTATGGTATGGTTTTCTTGGAAACTATGATGGAAATTAAACCCCTTGAGATTATTCACTGGTCAACATCTGTTAAAATGCATTTAGGCCACTGTGTAATTATGATCCAGGTATGATTTTATAGATCACCCCATTCTCAAAGTATCTAATTGATGGTTTAATCACATGAAATCATATTTAATGATAATTTTTTTTAGTTCTATATGTGTTGGTTTTCTTAGGATGTGGTCATTTAGGTTACTTGGTCTGATGACCCGAGACATCACAGGTTGAGAAAAATAATGGTAACTTGAATATTATTTTTCATCTTAGATGTTTTTTGAGGGAAAAAATATTAATTTTACCCTAGTATATTGTGTTGGAATATTCTCTTGTCTGCTACATTGATTATATAATAGGTTTTTTATCATAAGAATATTATTTGGTGGAATTCCAAGCTGGTCATATTTTCTTAAGATATTTAAAATTTAAATATTTAAATATTAATTATTCCCTCTTTTATGAATAATGAATTCTATTATATGGTATCTCTGATTTAAATTCCTATTATATTACTGAGTTTGGAATGGAGGGTTTTACCTAGGTGAGGTATAAACCCTATTCGGGTTCCGGTACATGGGTTATGTCCTTTCTGTATCAATTGTTATTTTTATTTTAAATTTCATTCATTTACTTATGTTTTTATATCATTCCTTATCAACAAGTATTACTATATATGAGAGAATAACCTCCCCTATTTTCATGAAATTGAACAAGCTTATGAAGAGGTTAAGGGAGATAGGATCATCAACATATTCATCCAAGGAGGTACATCAGGGTGTAGTGGTTGTGTGGCATCAATTTGGGATTGACACTTTGATGTTTTATGCCTCAAGGTGGGACACTAATTTATCTTTCCACCATGTTTATGATATAATTCTTATTTTTGTGTTCCTAAATTGATATGTATGTTTCTATAAACATCTTGAGGGCTATTGTGGGATGATTTGTGGAGAAAAGTGGATTATTAGGGTTCTAGATGCTTCACAAGGAATTTCTATTCAGGAAACCCATCTACATTATATGTAGTTCATATAAGCCATGTCACATATTCTTACTTTCTAAATAAGGGTATAACAGGGCTGCTAAATATCTTGATAAATCAGAACAAAATGTGTAGAGTGACTCAAGGAATGTCCAAATACTCAGACAGACACCCTGTGTAGGGGAAAATAGTTTTGTAATCTACATAGATAGAACCCATGTACAGTACATGTCCATAGGCCACATAGAGTTTTTGGCTAGCTATGGGGTAAATGTCCAGGAACATGTCCTAGAACCCCATATTTTTGACACAACATATAGGATTATTACACACCATATACATAGTATTTATAAGATAGGTCCAGTAGTGGTATACACCCAAGGAGGATTGTTAGAGGTACACTACATATAAATGACGTATGAGATATTTACTCTCCCCTTTGGAATTGTTTCACTATTTTTCCTACCATTAAGTAATAATTATACTAGTATGTAGTCTATTTATTATGTTTTTATATATGTAACTTGATAGTAGAACCCTTTTCATGTTTTGAGGTCGTTTATGAGATGTTTTATTTTTTGGAGAGGTTTGGAATTTTGATTTACTTGAGTTTTTGGTTTGATATTTCTTCTAAGGAAGTGTGATTTGAGAACTAGGTGAGGGTGGTGGTCTTAATTGCTGAATTTTATCAAGATTCCATAGAGTTTAGTTTTAAGATCATCATGTGGTTCCTAGAAGGTGGGATTGATAAATATATTGGATGGTTTGGTATATATTTTTTCTTAATGTATGATTGGTCATGTGTTTAGAATGCTTAATTAATGTTTCATTTTATTATATCCTTTTGGATAAGTTTACTTTGTGGGGTTCTAGGTATAATTGGGTTCCATTTCGTAGTGGTTTGAGAAGGGTATTATGGAACCTTGTCGATTCCCCTATAGTTTAGGTTATATTTATTGATGGGTTGGTATATAGATTCACTGTATAATCATTCCTATGTTGGGTAGGTCCAAGTTCAAAGGTTGATGTGATCCAAGGGTATTTTTTCGGTTCCCCATGTTTTATTGACCCTGTATATGGTTATTTCTATGTTAGAGCCTTTAGTTATCACCTTTAAACCTAGATATCAATGGAGTAGGCCATTGTGCATGTGTTCTTGGTAGTGAGTTTGAGTGTTTTCAAACCCTTGTTCTTATGGAGTAGACCATGTATGATTCAAGATATTCCTGTTCAGGTTTTGGATCTAATAGGAGGAATTTGGGATATTATTAGATTAGAAATTGGCCTTAATATTTATCAGACTCTCTTCTATACTGATTCGTTTTTGTTAAGCAGGTCAAGGGAGATAATAAATCATTTGGATGAGTACACCCCCTAATTTATTTTTAGATATTTCTAGGCGATTATAGTAAATTAGTTTTCTAATAACTCATGGAGTGTGTTATATATATTCTTGGTATAGTAGTTGAGTCAAACTGGGAGTGAGTTTCCCATTTATACAGACTTGTTCTAACGAGACTGATTATTGAGACCAACTAGTACTATGGGACTATTAAGATGTGGACTGTTTCTCTCAATATCGATAAAGAGTTTCTATCACCAGTTCATATCAGGATACTCGAGTCCAATAGCCTAATATTAGTGTGTGTTGGAGTTTTGGAAACATAAAGTGGGATCTTGGGATTCTTTAATTCATTTTTATTTGTGAGATTAATGTTTGGGAGATTTATTAAGATTTAGAGGATGCAACTTTTTCTTTTTTTCAGAGTGAAACACATGTTCAGATATTTTTGGCACTGGATGAAGTAGGTTTAGTCAATATCAATATTCTTCTTTGAAGTTGGTAATAAATTATGATTTATTTAATTTATGTTTTCAATTTTTATTTCAATTTTCATATGAAAATGTAATTAATACCATGTGTTTACTACACTTTTTATGATATCATATGTTAATACCACCATTGAGGTTGGCCTACTATGATTTATTTATCACCTATTGTAATAGAACCTTGGTACACTTATAGTCCTTAGTTCTTCATTTAGAATGAGAATAAGATGGATATTAGATCTCGAATGGACCATTATATGATTGGGAGGGATCACTTGTGTAGGTCATGGATTGGGTTGTAGCAGCTCAACCGTTGTTGGAGGTCGGGTTCAAGGTATTTGTTTGGTATAGAAGTAGAGCCTTATGTATTTGTATTTCATTTATTTATTCTGTATATATGTTCAACCTAGTGGGTGATCAGTTATTGAGTATATAATAACTATGATCCTATAATAAAAAGTTCATTTTATTATAGGATGGTCTTCTTTGAGATATTTATAATGGGTAATTGGATTTTTATGAATTTATATGGGATTGGTTTGTTTTAACAACAAGAAATTCCAAATAGTATTTTCATTAAATAAATAGTATATTAATAACCTATTCTATGGGAAACACATAACCGAAAAAACATTGAGTATTATACAAAAATTATAATACAGTTGTTAAGTTGGAGGATAATAATATATGTAACAAATTTTAGGAATATATGTATATATAAAAAGATTATTCTTTGTGTGTAATTAAATAACTAATAATATCACCTTATGGTTAAATATATTTTTTTCTAAAATTATACTTTAATTTTATTAATTAAAATAATCTAGATATATTAAAGATAAGGTATATTATACATATGAATAATATATATTTTGATATGAATAACATCTTGACATTAATTTTTATTAGTAAATGTTAAAAAATTATAATAATAGTGGTTGATACATTGAAAAGTTATTTCCCTATAAAATAGTTTTTTATTTTAATTTATAATTTTCATTAAAAGTAAAATTATAAAATTTTGGAATTTTAAATTCAATAAATTAACTTCATTTTATGATTTTTCATATCAATTTTATCTTAATATGAATTTTTGGTGTTTTTCAAATATAGATTATTTTTTGGTAGATTTTGAAAAAAATCCAATTTTACAAAAGTATTCAATTTTAAGAAAATATTTTGAAAAAATAATGGCATAATTTTTTTCAAAACCTTATTATATAATATATATATATTTTTATAGAAAAAAAAAATCTAAAAACCACTTGTTTTTTTAAAATCCATGTCTACCATTTTGGAAACATATATAATATTTCACTCTAAAAACTATTTTATTCAACAATATTAAAAATTAGTTTTCATAAAATGTAAAAAATAAATCTAAAAAAATGTATTTCATATTCTATATCTACATAGTAATTTTATATAATAACATTAATTTAATTTTTTGGGAATAAAATTATTCTTATTATGATTAACAATATTGATCATGATAATGTTAAAACTATTATTCTCAAGAATTTTTTTATAAATATTATGTATTTTTGATCTAATAAAATGAATTAATAATTTATCAATAATTATTATAATATAATTATTAATACAATATGTGTGTGTGTGTGTGTATTAACACTGATTCATTTAGTCATCAATACTAAATATGATTAGGAACACTTAATTGTGAAAACATATTTTTTATTAAAAAAAATCTATATATTTAATGTTTAAATTTTAAATTTTATTTTATACTAATAATAAATTAAATTAGGTTAAATTTCGATTAGATTCATTTTTAAAAATATATATTTTATGTTAGTTTTCATATTATATTTTAAAATATAATATAAATTAATTAGTTAAAAACTAGTAACCTAAGTAGAAATAAAAATCATATAATATAATAACATCTAGTAAAAGTATTGAAACCTGTCTAGGAAATGTGTGAATATTATTGTTTTAGGTTTTCTCAACCAATTATCAACCCAAAAACTATTATTATAAATGTTTTTTATCATTTTTTCAATTTCTTGGCTTTTTTAAAAGGTACGGACCATTAATTTATTGTTTAAATTCCTTTAAATGGCCCAAATTAAGTTTCCTAAAAGGTTCAAGGACGAATCTGGTGCATTTGGGGCTCATTCAGAGCCTGGATACCCAAAAATGTGAAGACAATATTGGATTGTATGGTTTGGATTAACTATGCCACCCAACCCACATGATTTCACTAAACCATGCATCTTCTAAGAATAGGCACCTGGGGGCCGCACCATTTTTCTATAACCGTGCAACCCAAGACACAAGGCCATGTGAACAATCTATAATTCTTAACAGGGCATTTTTTCACAATTTTTTCATAGTTAAACAAATATTGTGGAAAATCATATGAGGTTCCCCCTTATAGCAGTGCCTTGTCCCATGGTCGACGCACGGTTTGTCCAGCCATGCAGCCAAACTGTGTGCACTTTTTGTGGGTGAATTTACAATTTTACCCTCATAAATTATTTTAAACTCATTCTTCTTCTTATATTTCTATTTCTCTGGTGGGATCTCTTCTCCTCCCATGTACGAGCCTCCTCACCTCTCAACCCATGGATCCTGGTATCTCTTAGATATGAACTCTATTTTTCTCACCAATATAAGAAACGGGAAGCTAGAGGTATGTTCTTTAATCCTCTTTCTTATATTATAGGTTATTATTTTTTGTTATCTTGGTGAAAACTCATTTGCATCATTTTCAAGGATTTTTATGGTTTTGTCGATTTCTTTTAACCTAACTCAAACTAAAGGTTGAAACTAGATGATGAAACCTCTACAAGGATAAGGTAGGTTTTCTAGGATCTTTCTATTTATTTTGTTTCATTCTACAAAATTTTTCATCATGTTGTGAGTTGGACCTTTCTAGTGTCACCTCTAATTATTAAATTAAAATAAAATAATTGCCTTATCATGCCTTTGGTGACCCAATATATTGGAAAATCAACATCATTGGTTGATCTATTTGATCCATTCCATTTAATTGAATGTGTTTCACCTATAATTCTTAACTTCCCTTTGACTTATCTTGTTAAATACCCCTAAGGGGTTTTTCCTCATATTAAATGCTTTGATATTTAATTGAATTGATTTCAGTGAATAATATTTCTTAGGCCCATATACCCCATTCCATGAAATAGAAACTGTTGAATGGGGTTGAACTAGCCATAATATAAGGCCATGAGCCTTAAGCCTCAGGACATAATTGGTTCACCTAATTGGTTTCTTGTACCAATATGTCTCATGTGATGTGAATTTTGAATTAAATAAAATGGACCTTTTTTATACATGTTATATATATGTACATTGATAGTTTATTTCTTTGACCTTAGTGTCAAGGGTGAAACAAGGGGTTCCGATTTAAAGACCCCTTATAAAGACTCTCATGCATTTCTATAAGAATTGTAAATTATTTGTAAACATGTTGGGAGAAACACCAGCTATTATAGGGATGGGATATCCATTCATTCTCTGTTTTAACTCTAGATGAGTGACACTGGTTCCCTAGGGGAGACCCCATGGATTCACTTGATGTCATGTTGGTTGTATCATGCCATGATAGAGACTTGGGGCCCTACGTGCGATACTAGGGACAGACAAAAAGGTCAGTTGATATTGTTTCACACTATTCGTAGAAGTTTTATTAGAATTTCATACTTAGATCACCTTGGACAGACTCCTTGGAATTGGACTTATACTATGCTCCTTGAGCGATACTTGGAAAATCTCTATATTTACAAGGATGGACTTGGGGTGACTCTATATAATTTATAAAAAGGTTTTGAATTGAATAAAAATAAAGTAATTGTTTTCAAAATAGTTTTTATCCTTTGGTATAGGAAATTTATGGACATGTTCTCCAAGCCCAATCACAAGCTCAGGGACTACCTACCTTCTCACATATTGTCTCACCCATATTTCCATTATAGGATCTTTTCATTTAGACTCACCAGCTTATACTGAATCAGGTAAATTGGATAGGTATCCAATTGGAACTCAGTCCAATATATTTAATTATTTAATTATGTTTTCATTTAAATTGTTAATGTTCACTCCTTATTTTATAATGCATGTTATGAAATGTCCTAGACATCATGGGTTCTGACATGCTGATATTGTATCTCACAACATTATCAGGTGACTTTAGTAACCAAGTAGACTTTATAGTTTTAGATATTGACAAAGGTAAGTATCTAGCTTCCAATGTTTGATTGACATGCCTTACTAGGATAGAGTGGGGATAAGAGGATCGATCTTATGCTCGATATGCTAGTCATAATAGTTTTTGGCCATTTCTTATATTGTGTAAGCATGTTGTATATGCTTATATCCCCTACCCCTTGAATGATCAATTTTGTATAGTTGTGGTACCATTATCATCATATAGTATCTTTTAATTATTCAACTTCTTCTTAGTTTTATTTTATCTTAAATGTTTAATTGTTATAGTTTCCACTGATATCAATTTTTGCTTCTGATGCTTCATATTAAATATATATATATATGTATATTGGTTGTGCCCCACTCCAATATTGGAGGGAATAATCTCCCCATGGACTAACCCAAGGCCCTCACTTCTAGTCAGTATCCTTTGGCATTAGTGGAGGCACTCATGAGATCTTATGGCCAATCATCTTGGGGCACCAGTTAAGTGGTACTCAGGGTGGGATGCTAAAAATTTGTATGAGAGCCTATTTTAATTTTTATATTACTATTGGTGTTTTTACATGAGATTAGGATATAGGAATTTTGTTATGACCTTTTCCCTGGGAGTAGCTACCCCACGTATAGGGGAAACCAAAATTATCTGGGATGGGTAATGTTATTATTGTTTGTGCCTGTTATGGTTTCACTAGATTTCACCATTGGGTGACACTTGTTTTGTGCTATTATTTATGTTAATAAAATAACTATAGGTTTTGTATCCTTATCTTGATGATATGAGTGAAAATATAAGCGTACATCATTCTAGGAATTTTTGGACTAAATTTCAATGTATTATGCCATGCCATGTTTACTTTTCTACGTCTATCCACAACTTTTATGATCAAACCCAAACTATGGACTATTACACTCATTATCTTGTGTAAGGGTTATGATATAGTTAAATGATGTTCCAATTTTAAATTATGAATTTTATGGGATCTTATGAATTGGAATTGGTGATGTAATTAACTGAATCATGATGTTAATAACCAAATACATTAAAGTGAATACAACCATTAAAATTGAAATGGTTAAATTTCTGAGAAACATGAGACCTTAGTCTAACCAGAACCTAGTAGTGAGTTTTAGTTCATGTCCCCTTATGATCTTTTTGTGAATCATTCTTCTCACCCATACCTAAATCTAGGAGCATGCATATGGGTGTGTTTATTTAGTAGGATTCCCATGTGCCAGTCCTTCCTTATCGCCTTCCTTGTTTGTTACAAATACTATCTGAGGCATGTTCTTGTCATTTTTAGAGCTATATAATCACAATGACCTCATGTTTTATTCCAGGAAAGTGGTGATGAGCATACTCTAGAGGTGGTGGTCCTTGATCCACCCGTAGTACCTCATGTGGTTTCATTTGAGGAACCTCCTCCAGTTCTTCCACTAGGTGATAATGCCCACTTCCGAGATAACTTCTTTTGCCTAATGAAATCAGTTCTAAGTGCTCCTCAACCTTCCCCTTCTATGGAAGAGCTCTCCCATGAGTTCCAGAAGTAACATACTCCTACCTTCTTGGGGGGTGGAGGACCAAAATCTATTGAGTCCTAGTTAGAGGCTATGGTTTCAATCTTTGAGCACATTGAGATGCCTCTAGAGTGGAGGGACAATCTCACTACCTATATGTTGCATGACTCAACCAAGAATTGGTGGGAAGTTCTAACTTGGGATGTTTGATATCAGGGTATGTTCTGGTCAAACTTCCAAACATCCTTATTCTACTATTTCTTCCCTTATACCTTGAGAACTGATTATGTTTGGAAATTCATTCACCATGAACAAGGTGACATGTTAGTGATGAATATTTATCTCTCTTCACTGAATTACAAAATTTTACACCAACTTTAATGGTGATAAGATAACTACTGTGAGGAGATTTTAGGATGGGATTTCTTATTCCATTCACTTGTAGATGAACTTATTTTGGATGACTAGTGTTCCATAGATCATAAACAAGGCCCTAATCACTGAGCAGAACTTGAAGGAATCAAGAAACGTGAAATAGGGAATTTTAGCTTCCAAGCATATTAATGGTTTATCCTGAACCAGGAATCGATGCTTCAAGGGTATACATAGGGGAGGTAGTAATAAATTGGAACACACTTACATCCTTGTGGTGTGTCAGCAGTGAGATAGTTCAGGCCATAAAAATACCTAGTGTACAAGGAACCTGCTCAAGTGTCGGGCTTGTGGTAGGATGGGTCAATGCCAACACTTCTTCTAAACTTTTCCTCCAGTGATGAGAAAACAAAATCATGTTCTAGCACCACCTTTAGTTGTAGGATCAATGATACCTCACCAGGCATGAAGTTGGTCTTCTATAGGTCGTTCGGTCGGAGTGGGTGGTCAGGGATAAGGAAGTTAGGCTTCATATTTTTTTTAGCAGAGTATACCCACTCAAGTTATTTAGGAAGTATATCAAGGCCACAGTTCATCCCAGATCCATGTAATACTTCCAATTCCTAAGGAGAAAATTATAGGTCCATCTATATTTATAGGTAATATTTGTGTATTCTCAACTCTAGTATCTTTCTTGTTTGATATAGGTGTATCACACCCAATTCTATATAATAAAACTATGTGGAGTTTGGGCCTAGGGATAGAGTGATCCAGTCATGTTATGACCCTTGGAATTTCATTAAGTGTTCGATCTAAGGGTATACACTAGTTTAAGGAGTTCCTCCTTTAAATAAGTGGGTACCATTTTCTATGGAGTTTATTCATCCTCAAGATGACCAATTTCAATGTCTTTCACGATTTGTACTAGCTTGTTCCTTATCAATCCTTGGTTAATTTCTATCACTGATGGTTATATTTCACATCACTTTAGGGAAACATGTATATCCATAAGGACAAATGGGATATCCAAGTGAATCGAGCTGGAATCAAGCATAATGGGCTAGGTGGAATGACATCCTAGATGGACAGTCTCTTTATGAGTGATCAGTGAATGTATCAGGTGGAATTCCCTCTAGTGGTGGATCATTTTATGGATTTTTTCCATGAATATTTCTCTGCATTACCTCATAAGAGAGTGGTTGAGTTCACCATTGATATTATTCCAGGTGTGGCACCATTATCCATTCCTCCATATAGGATATCATTGAAAGAGCTCCAGGAACTCAAGAAGTAGATTGAAGTTCTAGAGGCTATGGGTTTTATTATACCTAGAACATCACCATGGGGTTCAGTTTTTCTTTTATTCAAGAAGGTGGATGGTACCCTTTGATTGTGCAGGGATTTCTGTTGACTGAACCAGTTTATAATAAATAATTGGTAACTGTTTACTGATTTAGACAACCTCTTTGACTAGTTCTAAAGTGAAACTATTTTCTCCAGGATCAGTTTGAGTTTAGGTTATCATCGTGTGTGTGAGAGAGAGAGACCATCATGCATACCATATATAGAATTCCAGATTAGGTATGCCTCGTATGATTGTTTTTTCATGTCATTCGGTATGAAAAATGATATGGTAGTCTTCATGGCCTTAATGAATCAGGTTTTCCACCCTTATCTTGATTCCTTTTTGGTATTCTTCATAGATGACATATTAGTGTATTCTCTCACTAGACACCACCATGTAAATCATCTTGAGATCATTCTAAATACACTAATAGTGCACCATCTATATGCAGAGATTAGTAAATTCCACTTTTTGGATTAGAAAAGTTTCATTCATGGGTCATATCATATCCTAAGTAGGTGTATTTGTTGACCCATACAAGTTTAGTGTTGTTGTATCATGTGTTCAACCCAAAATTTTTTTTGAAATATGAATATTTTTAGGGATGGTGTGTTATTAGAGTCAATTCATCCAAGAATTTTTACACCAGGTAGTGTTTCTTATATGATTGACCAATATGGGTGTGAAATTTGACTGGACTGAAGATTATGAGATATCTTTTTTGGAGTTAAATGGGAGACTGACTTTAGCATCAATTTGGATTATGCATTATATAAGAAAAAGTTATACAGTTTATTTTGATGCTTTAGGAGTCGTACTAGCTATAGTTATAATTTAGGGTGATCGAGTCGTGGCATATGGATCCTGCTAGCTGATGCCTCATTAGCAGAATTATTTTATGAATGTCCTCTAGCTAGAAATTGTGGCTCGGGCACTTTTCTATTAGAGACACAACTTTTTGGGTGAGAAATTATTTGATTAAATGGATCCTAAAAGTCTTAAACACATCTTCACATAGTGAGACTAGAATTTGAGATAGAGTAGGTGGGTGGAATACCTACAATCATTCGACTTTGAGCATGATTACACACCTAAAAAGTGTATTTTTATTATTAATTCCTTGATATAGAAAACTTAAAGTCAATCCATCAATGAGGCTAGTAGTGAGTAGAATTTTATGGATCTATTATTTAAGATACATCCTGAGGTTTAGGAATAGTATTGGGAACCAGGTTTAGCAGCTATGATGGTGATTTCTTCTCTTTTGTAATGAGTTTTAATGTGAAAGTTGTATGATTCTGAGGGCTAAGTTTTGAGGGAGACTATCATGGGAAATAACCCACCTCCTTGTTGGATTGTTGATTAAAGCGATACCTTTCTCATTAGTGGCTATGTATGGGTGCCTAAAACTATTCAAGAAGATATGATTAAGTAATCACTAACTTTTATATGGGAAGTTCGTCCTAGTATTGTAAATATTTATAGAGATATGTGCCATCAATATTGGTGGCCAAGTATGAAGATGCAAATAGAAGGTTTCGTCACTCGATGCTCCACCTATTAGTAGGTGAAGGTAGTGAACTAGAAACGTTCTGGAATTTTATAGCCTCTATCCATTCTTGATTGGAAACTAAATTATGTCACTATGGATTTTGTGATGGGCTTTCTCATATCCCCTCTAGGCAGTGATGTAGTATGGGTGATCGTTGATAGTTTAACCAAGGTTGCACACTTCATACTAATTCAGGATTCCTTCTATGTTGATGAGCTAGGAAGGATTTATATCCAAGAGATATTGTGACTTCATGGTGTCCCTCATTCTATTTTTTTGGACCAAGACACCTAGTTCACATCAAAGTTCTATAAACGGTTGCAAAATGCACTAGGTTCATAGGTTCTCTTGAGTACGACATATCACCCTCAGACCAATAGGTAGTCTGAGTAGACTGTACCAGTGTTAGAGGATATGTTATGACCATATATCCTTGATTTTAGAATTTCATGAGAAAATCATATCCCTAAAGTTGAGTTTTCCTACAACAATGGTTTTAAAGAAATGATTCATATGGATCCATATGAGGCCCTCTACAGTAAACTGTGTAGTTTACCTTTGTGATAGCTAGAGGCTGGTGAGCTAGATCTAGTAGGTCCTCATCTCATTCAGGAGACTTCAGGGCAAGTACAATTGATTTAGAATCATATGTAAATAGCTTATTCTATGCATAATTCATATACCAATTGTTAATGTAGACCTATAGAGTTCGAGGTGGGGCATCGTGCCTTTCTACGTGTATCTCCTAGATTGGGTCATAGACGAATCGGGAGACATATAAAGTTATCACCTCAATATTTTGAGACTTTGGAGATAGTGGAGAGGGTTGGTCCAGTAGTTTATAGATTTATATTAACTCAGAGGTATCATTCCATGCATTATGTCTTCCAAGTTTATTTGTTTTGATGGTATCATGATGACCTGTCTTGTTCATTTGACCTTGAGGATATTAATCTGGAGGCAGATGCTTCAATTATAGATCATCTGATATGTATTTTTGCCTGGATCATGAAGGATCTCTAAGGTTGGTCATTCTATCTAGTCCAAGTTCTATGGGAGAATGAATGTGTAAAGGAAAATACCTGTGAGTATGAGGTTGATATACATGCCCATTGGATGAAACTCTTATCTGATAAAATTTTACCACCCTCAGAAGGGAAACTCAGGGATGAGTTTTCTTAAAGAGGGGTGGTTGTAACATCCCTAATTTTTCCAAAGGTATAGACTGTTAGTTTTTGGTTCAAATTCTTATGACCCTAATTATGTTTCCTAAAAGGTTCAAGGAGGAATTGGGTGAGTTCATGGATTTTTTGGAGCCCAGTGACCCAAAATGGGAAGAAAATACTAGGCCGCATGGTTAGGAGAAACCATGCAGTACATCCCACGTGGTATCCCTAAATCGTGCAGCTTATGACAGTGGGAACTTGGGGTCCACTAGGTTTGTCTGAAACTGTGTGACCTAAGGCTCAGGGCCATGAAAACTGTCTACAATTCTTTATATAGCAATTTTTATGTTTTGAGAATTGATAGAAAAACCATTTGGAAAACCTGTGAGGTTCCCCCTTATAGTAGTGGCTTGGTACATAGTTGGCGCACAATTTTTCCATCAATTAGGACAAACTGTATGTGGTGGTTTTTGTAGGTGAATTTATAATTTTTCCCTCTTAAATGATTTTAAACCATTTCTTCTTCATCCCTTCCTATTTCTACAATGGGATCCATTATCCTCCCACGTACAGGCCTCCTCTCCTCTCAACCTAGGGATCCAGACATATCCTTCATACGAACTCTGTTTTGATTGTTGTTAGAAGAAAAGGTAAGATTGAGGTATGTTCTTTAATCCTCTTGCTTCTATTTTAAGTTCTTCTTTCCATATCTTATGTTATCTTGGTGAAATATCATTTCCCCCATTTTCAAGGAATTTGATATTTTTGTTTATTTATTCCAACCTAACATAATTCAAAGGTTGACACAGGATGAGGAAATCTCTAGGAGGCCAAGTTAGGTGGTATATTATCTTTACATTCATTTCATTATGTTCCATAAAATGCGTTCTTGTTCCACAATTCAGGACTTTCTAGAACCACCACTAATTATTAGATTAAATTAAAATTAATTTCTTATTGTGCCTTTAGTGACCTGAGCTAGTGGTGAATCAACCCTGTGGGTTGATCTCCTTGAGTCATGACATCCAATTGGATGTGTTTCAGTGATAATACTAAATTTACCTTTTCATTAGCTTGTTAAATACCCTTAAAGTGTTTTTTCTCATACAAAATTATTTGATATATAATTGAATCAATTTGGTTAAAGAACTTGTGTTAGGCCCCTATACCCCCATCCATTAAATAGAAATAATTGAACAAAGTTGAACTGGCCATTATATTAGGACCTGATCCTTAACCCTCCTGACATAATTGGTTCCCCAAATGGGTTTCCTTGAACAATATGCCTCCTATGATAAGAATTTTAATTTAAAAGAAATAACCCTTTATTAGATATGATATATATATTTACATTGATTATTTATATCTATAACCATAGTGTTGAGGGTGAAACAAGGGGTTTTGATTTAAGGACCCCTTAGATGTACTCCCATGCCTTTCTGTTAGAAGTGTTTATGCTTTTTAAACATGTTGAGAGTGACACCAGCTATGTCTAGGATGGAATCATTGTGCATTATCTTTTTTACCTCTATATGAGTGAAACCAATTCCCTAGGGGATACCCCTTAGATGGGCTCTATGGAATGTTGTTTGTACCATGACACGAGAGAGACTCAGTCCCCCCATGTGTGATAACAGGGATGAACTCAGAGGTCAGTTTTTGTTGTTTCACACAATTCCTGGATGGAGCCTTGAAATTTTATACCTGGAAAACCTAGTATGAACTCCTTGGAATTTTATTTATACTGAACCCCTTAAGCGATACTTATAAAGTCTCTTCAAATTTCCAATGGAGGGCTCAGGGTGACTCTCTATAATTAATAAAGAGTTTTTGAATTGAATAAAAAGGAAGTAAATGTTCTCAAAAGAGAATTTATCCATTAGAATTAGAAACATAGGGACAAGTCCTCCAATCCCAATCACAAACTCGAGGACTATCCACCATCTAACATATTGTATCACTCATTTTACCATTGTAGTATATTTTGGTTAAAAATCACCTGCTTAGGCTAAAATAGGTAAATTGGATGGGTATCCAAGTGGAACCCAGTCCAATGTATTTAATTATTTTTTATTTTTTATTTAAATTGTTAAGTCACACAGCTTATTTTATAATGAATGGAATGGAATGGCCTAGACACCATGGGTGTTGATCTACTAAGATTATATATCACACTATTCTAGAGTGCCTTTGGTACTTGATTAGAATTTATGGTTGTAAGTATTGATAAAGGGATGCTTCTAGCTTCCAATTATTGATTGAAATGCATTACTAGGATGGATTTGTGAGTAGAGGACTAATATTATGCTCAAGATGATAGTCATAGAAATTTTGGCCTCTTTTTATATTATGTTAGCATGTTTTATAAGCTTGTATCCATTACCCCTTATATTCTCATTTTTTTATAGTTACAGTACCATGATCATCATATTGTATCTTCTGATTATTCAGCTTTCCCTTATTGATCTTTTAGCTTGAATGTTTAATTATTATTTTTTTCACTCCTATTTATTTCTATTTTTGATGTTTCATATTGAATATATATATATATATATATATTTGTGCTCCACTCTAATATATAAAGGAATAGTCTCCCATAGACTTACCTAAGGCCCTCGATGCTAGTCGATAGCCTCTTGCATTCAGGGACATGTGCTTGAGGTCTTGTGGCCAACCATCTCGGGGCACCAGTTAAGTGGAACTCACGGTGGGATGCTAGAATTTTCCACGGAATACTGTAACTATATCATGTAAGGGTAATAGGTATTCCAAAAATTTCCCTTTTCTTCCATTATAAAAGGGGGTCACTTCAACCATCTTTGTTTTACACATAAAATTCGAATTTACCTTGAAATTATTCCAAAAATACCTCTCTTGGAAGTCATTTTCTCATCATTAATCCCCATATCTCTCAAAGTTATCTTAAGGCCTTCATTTACAAGTATATCACTAAGAGAATATTGAGTCTGTACTATAAGTATTCCCTACATTTTCATCTTTTCTTCTTAGTGTGCCTATTGAAAACATCTTATATCCACACCATTATAATGAAATAATTATCATTATTATACTAAATTGATATAATATTAATTGAGAAACCATTATTTATTCATATATATCAACTAAGGGAAAAAAGCATTGTTAGTGCATGTGTGTAGACTGCAGCCTCTAAAAAGTGATGTCTTCTATTTTTCATACAGCACCTCATGGTTAGGATTAATAATGGTATTGATGAATAAATATTTTATCTATAATATAAATATAATTATAAGGTTTAAAATAATAAAATACCATAATTACCTCTCTTTCTTTGAGAAATGAAAATGTTAATCATGTGTTGTAAATGTTACCACATCCATAGAGTAACTTTTTTTATTTTTCATTTGATTTTCATTATTTATCCGAAAAAGATAAAATATTATTTAACAAAATAAAAAATTATAAATTATATTTTTAACCGTTAGTTATAATGATATCACATAATTCATTAATGATAGTCGCCATTTGATATTTTTTGTGTACATGTTTTGGTTAGTTTAACCACCCACCTGAATAGTGCTACAAAACACTCTCATAGATGATTAGGAGAACATAAATAAAAAATATTATTATAAAATAATGGTAAATTAATCATTTTTTTGTTATAAAATTGTTATATATTTTATTTTACTTAGTATTAAAATATCATCCTCCATCGCTAAAACTACCTAAATATATTAATATCGATTCAATTTTAACACAATTATAAGAAAATAAATATAATTAATAAATTTTCCATGTTAATATAGAAATAAAATAATATGGTTTTAAAAATGGTGTAAGAAAAACATAATTTGATTATTAAGGATTTTAGTTTCATGAACATAATGAATCAAGAACAAGGTTAGGGTTTCTATCTCAATCACCATTAATTGGGGTATTATTTGATATTACACAACAATATTCATTTAAAAGGTGTAAATACTTCCTGCTTAGCTTATAATATCATCAATTATTTTTTGATATTATAAAATTCAATCCCATTTATGGTCATTATTTTTTGGGCTATGATTGATGTCTTCTCTATAATATATAGGTCTTTCATAACACAATCTAACTTCTTAAGTTATAATGTTTATTCAATAATTTCATAATTCATATAATATAGTATAACCTATATGTATCTTGGGAGATACAGTTTAATTTAAATCATCCCTATTGATGATTTTTATTCCTTCATGATAATTATACTATGTTAAGAATAATTTTGTATCCTCATAAAGGACTGTTTCCCCATATTTATCCATAATTTATGTTCCCTCCATCATTACTATTTTAATTGGAAAAATAATTATGTTTTATCTACATTAAATTTCATATTTAAATTTTAATATTTTAAAAATAATGTTTTTTATTATTTTTATGATGTGGGATTTCAAAAATTGTGTTTTTAAACATAAATAATCATCTTTTGAAGACACTGTAGTTACTTTTTGGTTACATAATGTCTTTTATTTTTAGAATTTTTATATATCATTTTATCATGTAATTCATCCACATGTTAAATATATATTAATTAAATATATTCCTAGTTTACAAAAAAAATATTTTTGGGTTTAACAAAAATTTTATGTTCCATTTGAAGTGTCCACTTTTAAGTATACTCGACTTATGGGAAATTCTGATTTCTTATATCATGATAAATTTCACCTATATAAAAAAATTTCCTCCATGAATATATTTTAAAAACAAAAATTATTTCATGAAAAATCATTCATGTTTAAATCTATTTTTATTTAAAATAATATGAAAATTATTTCTTTAAAATATCCTTTAATTATTTCATAAAGCATCACCCAAGTATTTTATTTTTATTCCTTCTACTCAAGAACATTATCATGAATTTTCTACATTACAGTTCCATGTTCAATACCTATATCAATTTCTCAATTATTAATGTCCAAAATAATTTATTTCCTTCTTCTCATGGATATCCTTATTATATAAACTTCACTTATTCTATGACTATGAATTATGAAACTCACTAACCTCTAATGGGTTTGATCATCCTTATTATTTATGTTTGATTTATTCTATTTTTATAACAATCATATATATGATTTTAATTATGTTATGGGAGTTACTATAATTATATATCCTTCTAATGCATTGTGAAAAAATTTATATCTCATGATATTTTATGTATAACATTAGGGAGTAAACCTAATTACACCATGATACATTATCCCCTATGTTTATGAGAATGAGGAGTGAAGAAAATAAACCAAATGAATATTTACATAATGTTTATGGGAGTTGGGAGTGAACCCAACCCACCATGGGACTTTTTATACTATGTTTATGATAATGAGAAGAAAACACAATCCAAATGGGATATTTTACACTATAATTATGGGAATGGAAGGTAAACACAATCCACTGTGGGACTCTCCACTATGATAGTATTGTTAGTGATCCTTGAATTATGTTTATTATGTCATGTTTTATGTTTATTCCATATATTTATGATTCCAATATAGTATGTTATCATTTACTTATATAATTTTTTCATGCTTATCTCACACAATTATGTTATGGTACATGTTTATTCTTCAGATATTACTTGTCCTTCATCCATTATTTATGTGGAACTTATATTTTTCTATATTATTTAATTAATAAATTTCTCCATGCCAAAATTTTATCATATTTTTATTATCAGACCCTTTATGACATGTTGATATGTTTTCCCTCACTGATAATGGAGCTTACCCCTTTCTTGTGTTTATCTTCCCTATGGTATAAAGAAAATTAGTATTTATAATAAGTCTTGACTAGGGTCAGGATGAATTTTATTATTGATAAATGTTCATAAGTTTTATAAAAAACGTTTTCTATGTACTTTTCCCTCAAAGAGACTAATCCAATAGGTTATCTGAGCTATATAAGATTATTGTGATATATAACATTTAAACTATAGAAATGATGTAAAATAAAAATATGTTTATCATGGTTTTTCATTATTGGTATATGAGTATTTTTTAGTTATTTTTTAGTATTAGTATATTTATTATGGGGGGTTATTATTTTAGAACATTAGTGAATACCCTAGGTAAATTTATAATGGATTATTCTAGGTGTAGGATAACAACCTAATATTTTGGAAAAGTTTTGAGTATATGGTTTTCAAAATAATTACATCCCAATGTGGATATTGGAATGTGCAAGTGGATCTGGAAAATATCCACATAGTGGAAATACCCCCAAAAATATTAGATAAGTATTGAATCAATCATCAATTAGATTCATGATGAGTAGTCCTATGGTTGTGAACCTGGCTAGTCACTCCTAATGGATATGATTTGGTTGTTCATATTCTATTTTTGAACCACTATAAAAGATTAATTTCATAGTTACTTTGATGGACTACATAGAGAAGTATAATGAAACCAAACATAATGTAATATAATATGAATTAAGAAGTTTATAGGTTAGACCAAGGATGATATTAGTTATTATAGGAATGATATAGGTTAAAATTTGATTGATATAGGTTAAATAATGGGTGGTATATCATTAGACAAATGATTTATAGGTTAATTTGATAGTATTAAAAAGTCATAAAACATCAGGATAAATTTTACATTGGTTATTTATGATATATCTCTTATGATGATAATTTTACATCCCTCGTGTTAAACCCTTTTAGTTTTATTAATGGTTGGAAGCAAAAGAACCAATTAAATAATAAGTTTTTTGGAAAATGGAATGATTTTATAAATGATCAAACTATTGAAGTGGGATCTGGATAGAGGAATATAGTGATTTTAAAAAACCATATATTTTATAATATTATTAAGAATGTGATAAAAGATAAAATTCTAAACCTAAAAAAAAAGAAGATAAGGATAGAGTCGCATGGGAACTCAGGTTATGAATTTAATGAGGGAAATAATATGAACCATCATTCATGTCAACAATGACAGAAGAATAATTAAGGGAATTTCCTCAAGTGGACTGGAAGATACATTTATATTAGTAAATTAGGGTTTCATGTGATAATATATCTAGGAAAAAATATGTATAAAATAAAGGATAATAATGTTCCTCTTAAGTATCCACTAAGGATTCAATGTTTTAAATGTTATGAATTTGGGAACTATGAAACCAAATGCACTAATAAAATGGTCAAGGAGGGTAATAGAAAAAAACCACCTCCTAGATCATGGGAATAAGAAAAATCATAGACAATACGATTCTTGATTTATATATTGACTTTTTACACTATAATATTTGATGTCTTGTCCCATATAAGATTTCTCCTATTATGTATGATGCTATAAAAATGGATTGTGGTATAACTATTACATACATATATATAAAACTTTATCAATTTTTTAGGAAAGTTTCACCTTATAGATTTATCTTTTCTTCAATTAATAGGATTATATTAACAATATATTAACTCCCTTCATTGAAGCATCATATGAAATTACATATAGGAAAATATCACTTTATATCCTAAATAAACCCATGATAAACTAAAAGTATTTGGATAACTTAAATATCCCTATGGAAATTACACCAGTCGTATGATTTTCAAAAATGAAAGGAAAAAAAATATTTTAGTGGTTATAATATAAAAATATAAAATTCCAAAATTTATTTTAATTAAATAAATATTAGGTTAATAACTTGTTTTATATGCAACATCTGACCAGAAAAAAAACTCATAACATTATATAACCATTATTATGAAGCTACTAAGTTTGTGGGTATAAATAGAGGTAAATATATTATAAAATATGTGTAGAAATAATGATCATTATTTTTTAGTTCAGTTAATATTACTAATAATATCACTTTATTGTTAAATATGTACTTTTTTCTAAAAATATCTTTTTATGCCATTTATTTTAAGAAACGAAATATATAATTGAAAATATATTGTTCATATGAATAATATATATTTTTATATAAATAAAATATTAATAGTTTTTTAGTAATTTATATAAAATAATAATAGTAATGGTTAATAATTTGATAAGTTATTTTAATATTAAAACAATTTTTCATTATATTTTAAAATTTTAGTAAAAAGAATAATTAAAAAAATTTAATTTTAATTTTGAGAAAATAAATTAATTTTTCATCTTTTCATATCAATATTATATTAAGATAAATTTTTGGGATTTTTTTGAAATATTTTATTTTTAGATGAATACTGAAAATACTGATTTTGCTAAAAGAATCTCTTTTATGACATTATTATAATACAAGAATGAATTATTTTATTATGAAAATTTCTGCATAATATATTTATATATTTATATTTATTTATTTTTAGATTAATATAAATAATAAAAAATTATTATGTTGTATTTATAAAACTCATGTTTACCATTTTTGAAACTTAAGTAATATTTCACTCTAAAAATTTTTTTATTTTCCTATGATAAAAATTATTTTTCATCACTTGCATAAATGAAATATAAAAATTTGGATTTCATATGTTATATCCACATTATAATATTATTTAATAAGGTTAGGTTCATTTTTAGGAATAAAATTGTGATTTATTATATTAAAGATAATGACCATGATAATGGTAAAACTTTTATTTTCCAAAATCATTTTATTAAAATTTCATAATTTTTATCTAATAAAATAATTTTATCAGATATTAAAATTGATTGTAATAGAAAATTTAATCTTATATATAGATATTTTAATACACATTCATTTACTACAGTACTGAATATTATTATGAACACTTAATTGTGAAAACATAAATTTTCTACAAAAAAAGAATTTTTTCTATATATTAAATGATTTGAACTAAAAGTTAATTTTATATTATGTAGAAATTGAATTACATAAAATTTATATTAATTTTATATCTGTAACATAAATATTCGTTATGTGTTGTGACCTTATATTTTTAAATAAAAAATAAATTGTATAGTTAAAAACAAGTTACCAATGTAAAAAACCTAATGTAAAAATGTAAAAACCCAATGGTTTAAGACATGAAAAATCATTTAAAAATGAGTATAAAATTTTAATTAAGAATTTATAATCACAATATCACCCCGTTTTCATTATTATTATCTTTTGGAGTCATTTACCAAGAAATAGTGTAATGTTTTTCTCAAAGGGTAAAGGGAATTACCAAAAGTGACCATTTCTTTACTTATTAAAGGGGATCACTAACATGATTTCAATGCTATTAGTCCCATTCAAATTTACCTTGAAAATACTCCAAAAATACCTCTCTAATAATTCATTCACTCATCCTTCATCCCCTTATCTATATAAGTTATCTGAAGGTCCTCATTTTAAAGGAATTCTCTAAGAGATGATTGAGTGTCCAACATATATATTACATAAATATTAATATTTTATTTATAATATTCGTCTTATAAACCTATTATATATAGAATAATTTAAAAAAATTAATATTATTACACTAAAATTATATTATATGAATGTAAAAATTGTTATTAGTTACACTATATCCAATAAGTAAAAAAAGCACTACTAGTGCATGTATCCAAACTACTACCTCCACTTAGTGATGTCTTTTGTTTTTCATACTAACTCACATTTTTAGTTATAATGATTTAATTTATTACTAAATATTATATATTAATATTATTAGATAATATTATTATTATTATAAAATGTAAACTTATCATATATTCTCACGTACCCCTCCCTCCAAAAAATGCCCCTCCTAAGCTGGAAATGGAGAAAGAGAGATAATAACCCCAAATTCCCGCCTCTAGCAGGCCCCGGGGTGGTGACCATCACCATGGGTATAGAAATCTCACAACATGGGAGGAGTTACCATTTTATAGAAACCAATATCAGGATATAAGATGTATCAACCTCAAAACAACTCCAATACAAATATATATATATATATATAAGAAGCCAGAATCCATCCCACATGCATTTTTAAAGTAAAACTACTAGAAATATAATGAAATGATCTAAATTAAATACCAAAAGAACAAATCAAAGTAGAAACATAGAAACTATCCCAACACTTGAGCTAGTAAGGTCCAGCACGATCCACATAATAAATCTAGAAACCTGAAAAATATTTTATATACATAGGGTGAGCATACAAGTATACTCGGTAGGAAAATCTGAAGTCTCTCATGCACAAGTGGGGGGAAGAATAATAATTCCCCTATGAGAAAATAGTAGAAACTCAAAATCACTTAACAAGGTATACTATCCACCTCAACCTCACCAAATGTGCGCTCACCAAATAATGAAAGTCAATTAAAGTAAAGTAGTAAGCACATCAATGATAGGGTACCTCACACCACTTCTTACTGGTAAATTTCCCATACCTAATGGTGAATGTCTTGAATCTACCATGCACTTCCAAAATCCCCACTATCACAACATGCCCGCACACAATTGGGCCACATACCACATCCCACCCACAAACACCTAAGAAACAATCACATCACATACCACCCTGAGACACCTCGGCCACAAAACCACAATCTTATCCTGAAGACACCTAGGAAAGTACAAATATCTCATCCTGAAGACACCTAGGAAATCACAGCTCACCCGCAGACACCTAGGCCTCACAACCATACCACAACATGCTTGAAGAGTCTTAGGATACCAATTCTTTGAAGATGGAGTATAGAAGACACAATTACCATCCATCCATCCTCCCATTGAGATTTTTGGGAATGGACATCATCCCCCATAATAATGGGGGTGTTCGACACATAGTGCTCAGCACGGTTGGGGTGCATATAGAAATCACAAGGAATTACATGTATATATATAGGTACCAAACACTCATCCCAACATATGGGTTTTTAAAACAAACAACCAGTCCACACAAAACCACCCTTACTGCTACCTCTAATGAATAACCACATAGTCATCTAGAGATTTAATTCATTACCCAGGCCAATTCATTCAACCAATTATCATTATTTATTTAACAAGTCAAAAAAAATTATTCCATTCCTACCTAAGAAACTACCAAACAAAGAAAAGGTTATAAGGGTGAAGCAATCATACCATCCACTACCAAATCCAAATAGAGAGAGAATCACTGGGGTAGAATAATAAACTCTAACACCCATTCTTAATATACTGGTCTCTAGAAATTTCGAGAGAAATTCCCATGCAAGGTAACACCATCCTTCTTCAAAATTATCCCTCCCAAACCATCCCTGGAAGCCTGGCTGCATGAAAATCACCACATCCCAAAAAACAACAAAACTCAACCAGATTTTTTTCCCAATACATAAAAATTTCATCCATTCCACAATCAAAAACCTCTCAAAATTATATTACATTACACCACCCATACCACCCCATACACAAAATCTGTACCAACCATCACCAAAGTTGCATCCCTACTGCACAAACATACCACACCATACCCAAATATATCACTAAAACTGAACAAAACCATACACAGAACACAGCCACACCTATCAAACATAGAGTATTGAGATTTGACAAAAAAAATTCTTTAATTACACTTTCATAATTCAGGGGTGATTATAGCACAATTTTAATCATGGGGAGTCCATTTATTTAAACGGATGTACGTGATTAACCAGAGTCTAATATTTGCAGTCATTCAATAGAGGATCAACAAAAAGTATAAATCATCACCTGTGTTCAAGAAAAGACCACCAACATCCTTGATTTTTAGAAGTATACTACCCATATGATTCACAATAGGAATTAAAGATAACATATTAAACAAATGATCATCATCAATATCACCCCATCCTTTATTTATTACTAAAGAAATAGGTCTGATTGTCTTCGTTATTATCATCTTACCCACCCCTCATTTATCTTTTTTAAATTGGTTTCAACCATTCACACTAGAATACATCATTACACCCACCCCACATGATACACTATTAAAAGAGATATGGAAGAATACATGCCTCAAGAAACAGATGATCAGCAACTCATCCTTACGCCAAAACTGAGGGGTGCATAAGCAACAGGAAGGACTCTAAGGGAAAACTAAATCTGGAGACCACAGCACAACACATGAATCCTTGGGTAATAAAGGATCTGAGCACAACAAGAGAAAAAAAATATGAACACATGGGAAAGATAAGATCTCATCTTAGAAGATCCATATCATATATTAATAGAAGGAAACTTTTTCAAGGGTCATTAAAGTTGGATCATGATCAATATTATGTGGTTTGACTATTTCAAAGTCACATGAGTGTTTGGATATTATATATATAATTAATATCCTTTGAAATAGCTTTATAAATGCTAAAACAAGGTTTTAAACTCAATTTACGTTAAATAAAACGTAAGTGGGGAAAACTTAAAAAATAGAAAAAATCTATAAATGACTCACCGATGGGAGACTCACCGATGGGAGTCACTGAATGTAACTCACAAATAGTGATTCACCAATGTGACCCACCAACAATGAGTCACTGATGTTACCCACCAATGCCTGACTTACTAACACGAGTCACCAATGCTTGACCTACCCATGCCTGACCTACTGACACCAGACCTACCAATTCCCGACCTACGGATGCCCAACCTACTGATGCCCCACCTAGTAACGCCTGAACTATCAATGCCTGAACTACTAACACCCGACCTATTGATGCCTGACCTACCTATGCTTGACCTACTGATGCCCAACCTACTAACATTGAGCCACCGACGTGAGCTACCAATGGAAAAACTAGAATTTTGGTAAACTCTTGAAATGAGCTATTGTTGCCTCCCAGAACACCCCAAACACTGGATTTTGAAAAATTAATAGACAAGGAGGTCTAGTATATTAAATCATATACCTCTAAAACTATTCTCACCCCCAAGAATTCAAAACCAAACCCAAGTGAAAGAGGAGTCTGAACAACCGCCCGATAAGATACCTCTCAAGGATAAACCACCCTATGTCATTTGATAGATGAAGTGAATCCTCAACATCCAAGAACACATCCTCCAACATCCACTAACCCAAACCGACCAAAAGTTACACCACACAAGCACTAAAATCAGACTATCTGGACACATGAATCAGGTAATTACTTCCTCTATGTCAAGATACTATTTTCTATGGGTGGCACCGACTCACCCGCACAGGTTTAATCGCATATCAATTAATGCATCTCAATTAGGAATCAGTTCCTCACCTTTTTATATGTTAAGACTTAATCACACTTTATGGAACAAGGAATCAACCCATATTATATCAAACAAGGTTAAAGCATTACTTCATAAATAAAATAACACAATAAAAACGCAAAACAACTTTGGGTATTGGGAATGCATCTTCATATCCCTTTCCCAAGTACCCTCCTCCAGGCCACCATGCCTCCACAACATGAAAACTAAAGGAATTTTCCATTCACGTAGCACCTTCTCCTAATGATCATGGACCTATACTGCTCTCTCCATGAACATTGCATCGTACTCGATATCCATCTCTCCCTAGTCAATGTCATGGGAGTCATCTTGAAGATTCTGACGAAGCTGGGAGACATGAAAGACATCATGGATCCTCTCTAACTACAGTGGAAATTCCAACTAGTATGCCACCTCCCCAACTCTCCCCAACACCTTGAAGGGTCCGATGAACCGAGGAGAAAACTTGCTCCCTCGGCCAAACCTATGTTTCCCTAGTTAAGGGGAAAGATTTAATAACACGTGGTCTCCAACCTATAACTCCAAGGGCCTCCTCCTACAATTTTCATATGTATTATGTTAGTCATGTGCTGCCTTTGTCCTCTCATGGAGAAGCTGAACCTTCTCGGTCGTACTCTACACCATATCTGGAACAAGAACAGATACCTCCTCAACTTTTATCCAGCATAAAGGTGAACAACATGGTCTCCCATAAAAGGCTTCTAATATAGTCATACCAATGGAAGAGTGGTAGATATTATTGTAAAACAACTCTACCAAGGGTAGGTGTTTCACCCAAGATCCACCAAAATCCAAGACGCATGCCCGCAACATGTACTCAAATGTCATAATTGTTTGTTCTATCTACCCATCTATCTAAGGGTGGAAAGCAGTGTTGAGGCATAACTGAGTACCAAAAGCATGATGAAATCCCCTCTATAATCGCAAGGTTAAATGTGTATCTCGATCTAAGAAAATGGATCTTATAACTCCATGCATTCACACCACATCATCCACATACCTATACGCTAAGGTATACACTATTCTCGACTCCTTAATTGGTAATAAGTGAGACAATTTCATCATTTGATCCACTATTAACCAGATTTCATCACATCCTCCCTAAGACCTAGGTAATCCTGTGAAGAAATGCATTGAAATTTCATCCCACTTTCACTTGGGGACATCTAGGGACTTCAAAAAACCTCTGAAAATGGTGATCAGCCTTCAGTCACTATCACACTAGGGAATTTTCCACAAACTCTACCATTACACGCTTCATCTTTAACCACCAGAACTATTCCCTCAATCCACAGTACATCATGGAAACACATGGGTGTACCTCTAGGGGTGATCTATGAAACTCATTGAGAACTCCCTCACACATCACCATTGGTACAAACAGCTTATCATGGAACAACATCTAATTCTGACCATCCTCTAACCATCCCTCTGGAACGTCATCCTAGTCAATGTGATCACACATCACCTCCACCACCAAGTCTCCCCACTAAGACTCCTCCACTTTCTACCTAAGAGATGACTGCACAATCATCTGAAATAGATAACCTATGTCTCCATCCATTCTGGCCTCTATGTGCAAGGAAGAAAACTCCTCCATCACCCACCAAGCATCCATAGATTTTAGAACTACCTCCTTCTCCGACTTCCTACTCGAGGCATCATCTATTATATTTCCATTTCCTAAGGTGTAGGTGATCTCAAAATCATATTCCTGAAAATACTCTATCCACCTTCACTACCGCAAGTTCATATCTCACTGGGAAAATATATACCTAAATATCTTGTGATCTGTGAAAACCAAAAAGTGCTCCACAATGAGGTAATGTCGCCACAACTTCTCACAAACACAACTTCCACTAGCTCCAGATCATGGGTGGTGTAGTTACGCTCATGGGTACGTAACTTGATAGACCTATAAGAGATCAATCCCTATTGTTACATTAGCACACACCCCAATCCAAGATGGGAAGCATCACAAAACACCTCAAACATCACCCATTCCTCTAGAAACTAGAGCACTAACCAAATTCTCCTTCAGGTAGCTGAATGTTGCCTAACACATCTCACTCTACACAAATTCCTAGTCCTTTCTAGTCATAGACATAAATGGAGCTACTACTCGAGAGAAATTGAGTAAAAATATTCGGTAATAGCCTTCAAGACTGAGAAAACTACAAACCTATGCCACATTATTGTGTTTTTTCCAAGAAACAATTGTCTAGACCTTTGACAGGTCCAGTGCTACACCCTTCTAAGACACCACATTTCCAAGGAAGTGGACCTCCAGTGTCTAAAACATACACTTGGAAAACTTTCTATAGAGTTGGTGGCATTGAAGGACCTCAAGTATAGCCCTTATATATTCGTTATAATTATCCTATGAATTTGAGTAGATTATAATATCATCGATTAATATGATGATGAACCTATCTAAGAACCCACGAAATATGAAGTTCATAAGTCCCATGGACATGGATAGTGTGTTTGTAACACTGAACGACATAACCACAAACTTGAAGTTCCCATACCTGCACCTCAAAGTTTTCTTCAATATATCATCCTTATTCACCCTAAACTAGTGATATCCAGACCACATATCAATCCTAGAGAAACGACTTTCTCCCCTTAGATGATTGAAAAGATCGTATATCCTAGATAGAGGTAAACGGTTCTTGACCATCACCTGATTCAACCTCTGGTAGTCTATACACAGCCACAGACCATCATCTTCCTTCTTTGTAAATAATACCAAAGCACCCCACAACAATATGTTGGTCCAGATAAATCCCTTATTCATTAGATCATCAATCTAAATCCTTATCTCCTAAAACTCATAGGGTTCCATCTAATAAGGATCCATCAAAATAAGCAAAACACTACTTTGTAAGTCTATCCCAAAATCAACTTCATGTTAAGGGGTTAGGGTCATAAAATCCTTGGTAAAAACATAAAATGACTCCCCAAAAACTCTTGGAACCCCCCACCATCTCAGCATTCACCAATTGTACTAATGTCTTAGCCAATAAATAAATAAGAGGCTCCACATGCTGACAACCCATCAGACAACTCTGCTCGCCAATGAAAGCCACACGTTTTCCATCCACGTCTAAAAACATGACTCTTCTTTAGAAGAAGTCGATAATAGTATGCATAGAGTACAACCATTTGATGCTAAGGATGGAATTGTACAGTTTCATCTATAACAAGAAAAATCCCCATGGGACTGATGTGGCCACATCATCAGTATGCATCCCTAGCATACATCAAACAAGTTAATCTGACCTCTGACTAGTGTACTCAGCACTAGGGGAATGGAAATCATGTATATGTCTAGTACCAGAGAATGTACTAGACCAGGCACAAAAAAGGTGTGAAAAGATCCTGAATCAAACAAATCACATGAAAGAGTACTAAAAAAACTGATCGTACCTTGAATGATCTTTGTACCTTTTAGAAGTACTGCCTATGCAGCATGAAACTAACCATGCCCATCTCCTCTACACCTCTTATTTCGACCACCTCCTCAACCACATTTGGGTCAAGGTCCCTATGGAATGCCCTGAAGTCATCCTCTACATATTTTATCTCCCCTCAGTGTAGCAGAAGCCTATTATCCCTGCTGTTGAAATAGCCTATTTGGCAACAGCTGCTGAGGCGGGCAATGAACCTACCCACCTCCACTATACTGAGCTCAAACTAGGCACTGAATCTAATGGTTCCCACAGGCTGTACAAGCAAAACACCACGGTCTCAAGCCTATGGGGAAATCATGATAACCAAAAGGTCAAAACTGAAAATGCTAAGGTCGACTCCCCACTGGCTAAAACCTCAAAGGCCCTAGTTCCTGAGACCTGCCGCTAGTAGCCTTTCCCTTCGAAGAACCCTACTAGCTCCTCTCTTATGGTAAACATCCTCATGAGTTCATTCTCTAAACTAACTAATCCTTCTACTAGAACTCTCGGTATATAGGTATGGCAAAGGGAGTGACTGTGTAATATAGATAAAGATGAAGTGCCTCCTCTAAGAGTCCCCCCCCCCATGAATCCTCATCCAAAATGAGATTCGGGACTAAGCAAAAGAGATCCTTGAACTGAAGGACCCTGGAACACCTTGAGAGGGTAGGGGGAATCAAAGTGTCAAATTTTTCTTTTTAGAAATGTATATATTGTTCCCACGTTGGTAGAAAATTTTTAAATCCATCATTAAAAAGAAATTAAGGAGATGACACAGCAATTTTACTTGGTTCACTGCAAAGGGATATGTACAAGGAGCATAAACCGATAGTGTTTTGGTAGTTCCTAAATCCACTAATCTTCACTAGTTTATGGATTATAAGGCTTGGTCACAATCACTCTATTCCAGGAACTCTTCCTTTACAATGGTTCAGGTATAGATCACTACATCCCCCGGATCACTTCCGTCAACTCCAACTATCTCACTGCCTTGAGAGAAGTATAACTCAGTTTATCAACTTGAAGGTCACCTCAATAGATTTGAATTGAAGTCTATGTCTCTCTTCATCATGATACACTGCTTGAATCTAAGTCCTGAATTGATGCACTTGAAGGCACTGATCACACAAACCAGATATTCAAAAGCCTATCGAAATCATAACACCACACTTGTGCGCAATACCTTAACTTGTGCACAAGATTTGGGAATTGTCACAAAAGATGACTTTCGCAAAACCCCTACTTTTTCCCAATCCATTATCTTTCGTGGAACAATACTAAATGGTTCATTTGGATTTTTCATACTAAAGGAACACCTTGCGTGAAATATTAACACTCTATAACTCCTTCACACGCAAATATTTTGCACATCAGAGCAACCAGATTTTCGTTGGAAAATTATTAATTCTTTCATGGGGTAGCCTCCTATTTATAGGACTCGATGACCCTATGCACAAGTTTCCAATGCGTCTTTTTTGTTGGGAGCAAGATTCTTAAAGATAATTCAAAACCCCTTTTGACATCGCATTAGGCACGTAATATTCTTCTGTGCAACCTTGCCTTTTATGCACATTTAAGACTTGCGTGCACTTTTTTCCTTTTCCATATTTTGATGCACTGATCCCAAAATAATCCTTGAACGCGAGTTTCAAAACACCTTTCAATCTTGAATGCAACTCCCTTTTCCAAAAACACTTTTCTCTATATTTCAATTTTTTGACCTAAAAATTTGGAAAAACACTGGGAAATGGTTCCACCTTCAATACTATAGCTCATCTGAACTGTATGATCCCTTTCCTGGAAAAATTATTTAACTTAAAATGAGGATTTAAAACAAACACAAACCATACTCCATTTCTATCATAGAATGGCCATGGTTCCAACAATCTCTGCCTTTGTGTTTGTTGGAAATCTCCAGATAAATTATATAGAGCACCAACCACTATCAAAACCTAATATGAAAGAATCAATTCATCCAACACACTAAGTCTACAAGACCAATACTCGGTGTATAAAACAAGAGGGGAATCTTTAAATGGGTTCCCATGTTTTGGAATTCTTAATGATGCCCAAGATATTCTCTAACTGTATCACATAAGCATTAAAATTCCTGAATGTATTCTTTCTCCTCCTAACACCGAATTCTAATCATTTCATAAAAGCATTACATATAGCGAACCAAGCCTTTTACATAAAACATTTCATGATTTTAATCATAATTAATCACTAGAGTACAAGCCAAGGATCGTTAAGTCTAGTGTCTTGGAAGACTAGGTACATATAACATAAAACATGGGACTAAAAAAAGATTTTTTATTTAATCTCCATATAGAGATTCTAACTTCCTTTGAGCTCGTACATCTGTATAGGGTACCCTGGGTAACACATGAACAAAGGGATGAGCTAAAAATCCTAGTAAAGGAATGAACATAAGGATACATCTCAAGCACATGAGTTAAGAGGCATGACATAATGATATCCAAAGCATGAAACTTATAAAATCATATAATATAAGCATGGGATCATAAAAACATGGAATAATATAAATTTGGAAGAATCATAAATCATATCTTTAGTATGGGTTAAGGCTAACTGCCAATCTCGTTTCCCATTTTAGTACGGGTCAAGGCAAACTGCCAATCCCGTTTCACATCGCATCTCATGAGACTTAACCTTACCCAATACATTGGAGCGCTATCTAGGCACACCCATCTCAAAATATTCATGAATATTCTTCCCACATAAATAATATTTCCACATAAATAATCATACATGAACATAAGGGTATCCATGGAAAGAATTGGGTACCACAATCATGACATAAAACATATCAAATGGGCGTATCAAAAAAGTGTCCATGAAAGGAAGGGATTAGAACATACATGGAAATTAATAGGGTAAAATAGGCATATAACATGGTAAGTGGTGTCAAATATTAGTGACAACATATAAAAATGTATTTTAGAAACATTATCATTAAAACATTTTTGTGTGGTTTTAAGGAAAACACTCTAGATCTTTTCAAATAGAAAAGAGGACATTCCTTTATATTAAACCATAATTGAACCAATAAGTTTTTCATAATAAAAATACTGATTTTATAAATACAATGGTGTTTTTAAAACATAGGATAGAGTGCACTTGAAGTTTGGGTAAAAAATTTTGGGAAGTCCCCTTAAAATAGGTTTTCTTATCGAAAAATTCTAAGGAGGGAATATTTCAAAATCATGTATATCCCCGAAATAATGTGATGGAAGGGTATTGATATAATAATCTTGTAAAAATAACCAGAATTCATAAGACTCGCATAGATAGATAAGATAACACCATTTTGAAACAAAGATAAGGCAGCCCGAATAAACAAAGAAGGTTCAGGTAGAATTTTTTACGATTTTATCAGCATGGTGTCGGGTGTAACCAAGAGGGATTGATGAGAGAGAAATGGGTTTTATCATCAATTATAAATCTAGAAGAAAGTATGTGTAAGGTTCTTAAACATACCCCGTCAGTTTCTAGTACACATAAAAAGGCATAGTATAGAGGACAATCTTGATTAAGAGAGAAAAGGAGAGGATCCCTTTCCTTAAATCCGTTGGTGTTCTCCACTTGTTATTAATGACCTGAATAAACAAATTAGGATTATTAATTAATAATTCCATAACCACTTTTATATGAAATTAATTTATTATGAACCTTTTTAGTTCATTAAAATCCTTTTTTGATTAGTTATAAGGGTCAATTTCATTGTTCGTCTTGTTTGTTTACTTGGCTTTAAAAGATCGGTTCACTTATATTCGAGTTTTGATTATAAGAAATATGAAAGTGGTTGTCCAGAATTAAATTTATATTATTTAGTTGATATCAAGGAGATTACATGGTTTTAATTTTAATTGCGTTACTTAGATTGATGTCAAATTATTATATATATAACCTTAGTGATAACCGTTTTTGTTATTCGGTGGATTTGATTACAAAGAATGTGTTTTTATTTATAACTTAACTCCATTTTAACCAAAGGATTAAAGAACTAAAAATAGGATATATATTACATATATAATAATATGGTTCAACCATAACACAAATGTTTTCATGGCCATAATTAAATATAATAATAGAAATTGATAAATCGTTGTCCTTGAATGTGCTAAATTAGCACATCTCAAACGGTGCTTTCATTTCTTTCAAATAAAAGGGTGGAGAAATGGGAGAAGATAACGTAATATACCACTAGAATGAATAAATTATAGTACATGTATGTTACTGGATTTTTCATACTATAATGGTGAATGGAGTTGAGGAAATAAATAAAAAGAAAACAACTTAAAAGAAAAAAAAGAAATTTGGGAAGAGGAGTTTACCTCTTGAGACTTCCTCCTTTGAGAACCTCTTAAGGGGAGAGGTTTTGGTATTTTGGGGTGGATGATAGATTTTCGACGTGGGGGAGGACCTTGGGGAGAGATTTGGGTAGAATTTAGAGAAGGCTTGGAGCTTGAGAGGAGTGGACAGAAGAGGGAGTGAAGGGGGTTTTCATAGTGGAGGAGAGGAGGGATTTCATGATATTATAATCCTTAATTTATTATTTCTTCTCGAGAAAAATATTAGTAAGTATTCCATGGCCAAGAATAGTAAATGGGTCAAGTTAATTCAAACCAAGTGGGCTTAAATCAGCATAACATTATCGATGACACAATTAATCCATTATTTATCATTTATTGTGAATTATCAGATTCTACTATTCATCAAAAATTGAAGTATTTCAGAAAAATCCCAAAATTTCACCCTAACAATTTTTCGACATGAAGAATCCAAAAATGAAGTCCATTTTTCAAAAGTAATTTTATAAATATGATTATTTTAGTATTTAATTAAAATAATAATTTATTATCAAAACCAGTTTTAAAACATTCATTGACTCATTCTAAAATATAGGTATATCGTACTTCCAAAATTAATATTATTTTTATACCACCATAGGTGAGGTTACTATTCATTAGGTTATATCACTATTCATAAGGGTATGTTTCTATTCATTAGGGTAGGTTAATATTCACCAAAAATTATTTTTGTTTTATTAGACTCTAAAAAACATCTTAAACACAACCGTGTATGTCAGATTTTCAAAATTCATAACAAAGAAGTGAAAAATTATATTTAAAGTTCACTTATCACTTAGGAGTCCATTATGTTGTGTTTTAATGTGATTTTATGACATATTTATAAGAAGAGAATTTCCATTAAAAACATTGGGTCATTACATTCTTCCCCCCTTATGAAATTTCACCCTTGAAATTTCATTTTACATACTAAGTCAAAAACAGGTGTGGGTACTTTTCCTTAATTTCTTCCTCGAATTACCATGTTGATTCCTCAAACTTATGGTTCCTCCACAAAATGTTGACAAGATGGGTTGTCTTGTTGCGTAGAACCTTATCTCTCTGATCCAGAATCTTTACTGGCTGCTCCTCATAGGAGAGATCATCTTCCAATTGCACCACCTATAAGTTTAGTACATGTGAGGGATCAGGTATGTACTTCCTCGAGAGTGATACATGGAAAACATCATGAACTCCATCCATGTTCGGTGGATGTGCAGGCTGATAGGCCATGGCTCCTATGCGGTCAAGGATCTCAAAGGGGCCAATATACCTTGGTCTTAGCTTCCCTTTCTTCCCGAATTGCATGACTCTCTTCCATGGAGATATTCAAAGGAAGACTTAATCTCCAACGTCGAACTCCAAGTCCCTTCGATGGATTTCAGTATAGCTCTTTTTCCTAATTTGAGCAGCTTTGATGTGCTTCTAGATGACTTGAACCTTCTCTGTCATCTCATGAACAAGATCGGGTCTAAGTAGCTTTATTTCTCCAACTTCATCCCAACATGTTGGAGTTCTACATCGCTTTCCATATAGAGCTTCATATGGAGCCATCTGAATACTCAGGTGGAAGCTATTGTTGTATGAGAACTCAACCAATGGGATATGTTGATCCCATCCACCTTTGAATTCTTGAGAGAAGGATCTAAGCATATCTTTAAGCGTCTGAATAGTTCTTTCAGACTGGCCATCAGTTTGGGGGTGATAGGCCATGCTGAAATTTAATTTAGTACTCAAATCATGTTGAAGACTCCTCCGGAATTTAGATGTGAACCTTGGATCATGGTCATAGACAATTGAGTGTGGAACACCGTTCAGTCTCACCACTTCCTTCACATATAACTTTGCAAGTTGTTCAAGCGAGAGATCTTTTCGAATAGAGATGAAATGGAATGTCTTGGTGAGTCGGTAAACCACAACCCATATCGCATTATTTCCCTTCGACGTCTTTAGGAGACCCATGAAAAAGTCCATAGTAATATTTTTCCATTTTCACATGGGTATAGGCAATGGTTTCATCATACCTTTGGACTTTTTTCTCTCAACTTTAACTTGCTGACATACCAAGCACCATGATATATATTATGCAATCTCCTTCTTCATTTTATACCACCAAAAGTGTTCTCGGAGATCAAGGTACATTTTGGTACTCCTAGGATGGATAAAGAAGGTCGAGCTATGTGTATCACTCAATAGCTCCTTCTTTATCTCTGGATCAGATGCTACACATAATCATGTCCCAAATCTTACAACTTCTTCCTCATCAATTTTAAAATTAGAGGATTTCCTATTTTTAATAGCTTCCACCCTTTTCTAAATTTCCACATCCTTTCTTTGAGCAACCTTTATATTCTCCATGAGGGATGGTTGAGAAATCATTTGAGAAAGTATTTATGATGTTCCTCCCTTAATGATTCCCATGTCCATCCTTTGAAAATCCAAGAAGATCGGATCCTTTTCAATTATCATCATTGATAAAGATGTAGGATCCTTTCTACTTAGAGCATCTGCCACCTTGTTTGCCTTACCGAGATGGTAGTGGATTGAGCAGTCATAATCCTTGATGAGCTCTATCCATCTTTGCTGGTGCATATTAAGCTCTTTCTTTTTGAATATATATTTGAGACTCTTGTGTTCATTATATATCTCACATTTTTTCCCATAGAGATAATTCCGCCAGATTTTAAACACAAAGATCACAGTCGCCAACTCTAGATCATATGTGGGATAGTTTTTCTCATGGATTTTTAGCTGCCTTGAGGCATAGTCTATCACTTTATCATTTTGCATTAGCACACAGCCTAAGCCTTTCTTAGAAGCATCACTATACACCACAAAGAGTTCTCCACTTGAAGGGCGTGTGAGTATCGGTGCAGTGATAAGCCTCTTTTTCAACTCCTTGAAATAGTCTTCGCATTCTTGTGTCCAGATGAACTTTACTCCCTTCCATGTCAGCTTGGTCATTGGGTTTGACAATCATGAAAAGTTCTTCACGAATCTTCGATAATACCCAGCTAGACCTAAAAATATATGGATCTCTCTTATAGAAGTTGGCCTCAGCCACTCTTCAATTGCCTTCATCTAGGAAGGGTCCACGGATATACCTTTCTTTGTGATAACAGGCCCCAAGAATGATACTACCTCCATCCAGAACTCACATTTACTGTACTTTTCATACAACTTCTCCCTTCGCAATGTTTTTAACACAGTTTCCAAATGCTCCTCATGTTCCTCCTTGCTCTTGGAGTAAATCAGAATATCATCAATAAAGACCACCACAAATTTGTCGAGGTAATCTATAAAGACTCTATTCATTAAATCCATGAAAATTTCTAGAGAATTAGTGAGTCTGAAGGGAATCACTATGAAATCATAGTGTCCATACCTTGTTCGAAAGGCAGTCTTGGGAATATCTTCCTTCCTCACCTTTAGTTAGTGATATCTCGACCGAAGGTCCACCTTAGAGAAATAACTAGCCCCACAAAGCTGATCGAACAAGTCATCTATCTGTGGAAGGGGATACTTGTTCTTTATAGTGATTTTATCAAGCTCACGATAATCAATGCAAAGGTACATTGATCTATCCTTCTTCCTGACGAAGAGGACTAGAGCACCCCATGGTGAAGCACTCGGGCATATAAAACCCTTCTCCATATTCTCTTGTAACTGCTTCTTCAACTCTTCTAGCTCTACAGGGGCCATTCTGTAAGGTGTATTTGACATTGGCAGAGATCCAAGGATAAGTTCAATTGAGAACTCAACCTCTCGTTCAAGAGGAAGACCAGGCAACTCTTCGGGGAATACATCAGTTTAATCCCTTGCGATGGGCATATCTTCAAGCATGATTCTCTCCTTTGTCTCATCATTTGAGATAGGTATTCATGCTCATAAGGAAGCAATATCCAAACTTGAGATGAAGATTCTAAAGGAGACTCATATTCCTCCTTGAACTTGTAAAGAATTGGAGGATGCTTCAAGATGTGAAGAGTAATCTCCCTTTACTGACAATTGATGTTGTCCTTGTACAAAGATAGCCAATCCATGCCCAAGATAGCGTCAAACTCCACTAAAGGAAGTATGATAACATTTTCTGGGAGGTTCAGTCCGTAAAAATTAACAGGGGAAGAGTTATAAACCATGGATGAAATAATTTCCTCATTCACTGTTCCCACAGATAATTTTTCCTCTAAATTCTTGAGGTGGTGTTTGAATAGTTCTACTAAACATGCATGATATGAAAGAATGCATAGAACCAGAATCAAATAGTACGTTCACTATTCTTGAATGAATAACAAGTGTACCTGTCACCACATCATTTTCTGGCTCCACCTCAGCAGTAATGATAGCATAAGCCCTTCCTTATTGCCTTGGAGGTTGTTGCTTATTGCCTCCGATAACCCTCAGCTTAGGGAAATTTTTCGCATAATGCCCAAGCTCCTTGAAGTTAAAACACTGCACTGTAGGCTCAGTGTTTATCTGAACCTTCTGTTCTTATTCAAAATTATTGGGATTTTTCATATCCATTCAGTAGTTCTTGGCCAGATGACCAAAATTTCTGCATTTGAATCAATTCCTGGTTCCCTTGAGACAGCCACCAAGATGCTTCTTCCCACAATTCTTGCAAAGGAGAAAGTGAGGCTTCTTTCCATCATGGGATTTGTTTGATGAACCACCCATGTTGTTCTCCATTTTCTGATTCTTTTCACTAGTCCCATGAGACCACTGAGAGTCTCCAATCTCTATTTCAACCTTGAGGGAACAACGGATAATCTTCTCATAGCTGTATAAGTCTCTAATTACCAACACTTTTCATAGACTCGTCTTTAGTCTGCTAAAGAAGCGATCCACCTTTCTTTTGATGTGCATTACAAAGACAGAGGTGTACCTTGAAAGCCTTGTAAAGTTCACTTCATACACCTTGATGGACTCATCTTCCTTCTTCTTGAGTCCAAGAACTCTCTTTCCATCTTGAGACGGAGGGTTTGAGGAAAATATTTATTGAAAAACATCCTCTTTAATTCCTCCCAATCTATGGAATCAATTTCTTCTTAGGACTTTGTATTCTTGATCAGTGTCCACCACTGATCAGCTTCCCCATCAAAATGATAGACTATCATTACAACTTTCTCTTCTTCCAAGAACTGGAGGACAGAGAAAATATTTTCAATGGAGTTAATCCATTGTTCTGTGAGGAGGGGATCAGAAGACCCGCTAAACATGGGAGTCCTTTGCCGTATGAAGGATTATACGGAAACTTTCTCTTTTCATGGAGGAGGGGGATGTTCCACCTGATTCAAGTTATTATTCGTAACACGATCCAACTGAGCAAGTACTGCCATGAAGTTTTGAGCACCCTCTTCCATCACGTCAGGCATGTCATTAGGGAAATCATTACATTGCCTATCACATTGGTTGTTGGAACTTGTTCTTCTATTTCTCGCCATTAACTAAGAAAAAGAACATATAATTAGAGGTCTTGAATACTTAGCTATTGAGCATAGAAAGTAAACATTGAACATTAAAGGATAAACTTATAAATAATAAGTACATCCTAACTTTTGGTTCCTTAGGTTTATATCTAATTTATCCTCGATCTATTTCGTAACTTATATTCTTATGTGCTTTTTTTTGTCCCTTAATAATGTTTTCTACTAAGCTCATGAATCTACCGAAACATATCCTCTGGGAGTGTCGTAACCAAGAGTACAACAAGGCTCATTATCGTGCACCAGTTCTCTTTCAAGTATAACTCAAAGCGGTGTTTTCAGGGTTTACCCCTAGATTCATCTGTGCCAGAGCTTCCTCTACCAGCTCGTATCCAGATAGGGATGTATTTTCTTTATAAACCACTTACTTTATACTCACCAAAATTTAGGACTATTTTCATATACTTAGTCACATCCTTAAGGTTCTCACTAAGGTTCTATATTCCTAATCTCCAAAAATAACTAGACCATCCTCTGATACCAACAATAGAGACCCAAGCCTTTTACATAAATCATTTCATGATTTTAAGCATAATTAATCTTCAGAGTACAAGCCAAGGATCGTTAAGTCTAGTGTCATGGAAGACTAGGTACATATAACATAAAACATGGGAATAAAAAACTTTTTTATTTAATCTCCATAGAGAGCTTATCACTTTCTTTTGAGATCTTACATCTGCATAGGGTACCCTGGGGAACACATGAACAAAGGGGTGAGCTAAAACTCTCAGTAAAGGAATGAACATAAGGATACATATCAAGAACATGAGTTAGGAGAAATGACATAATGATATCAAAAGCATGAAACTTATAAAATCATTTAATATAAGCATGGTATCATATAAACATGGAATAAAATAAATGTGGAAGAATCATAAATCATATCCTTAGTACAGGTCAAGGCTAACCGCCAATCCCGTTTCCCATTTTAGTAAGGGTTAAGGCTAACCGCCAATCCCGTTTCACATTGCATCTCATGAGACTTAACCTTAACTAATGCATTGGAGTGCTATATGGGTGCACCCATCTCAACATATTCATGAATATTCTTGCCACATAAATAATCTTTCCACATAAATAATCATACATAATTAACCATACATGAACATAAGGGTACCCATGGAAAGAATTGGTTACCATAATCAGGACATAAAACATATCCAATGGGCGTATCATGAAAGTGTCCATGAAAGGAAGGTATTAGAACATACATGGACATTCATAGGGTAAAATATGAATATAAAATGGTAATTTGTGTCAAATATAAGTTAAAACATATAAAAATGTATTTTAGAAACATTACCATTAAAACATTTTTGTGCGGTTTTAAGGAAAACACTCTAGAGATTTTCAAATAGAAAAGAGGACATTATTTTATATAAAACCAGAATTTAACAAAGAAGGTTTTCATAATAAAAATAATGATTTTATAAATACAATGGTTTTTTTAAAACATAGGATAGAGTGCACTTTAAATTTGGGTAAAAAAATTTGGGAAGTCCCCTTAAAACAGGTTTGCCTATCGGAAAGTTATAATGAGGGAATCTTTTAAAATCATGTATATCCCCGAAAGAATGTGATGGAAGGATATTGATATAATAATCTTGTAAAACTAACTAGAAGTCATAAGAATCACATATATAGATAATATAACACCATTTTTAAAGAAAGATAAGGCAACTCGAAAGAACAAAGAAGGTTTGGGTAGAATTTGTTACAATTTTATCGGCATGGTGTCGGGTGTAACCAATAGGGATTGATGAGAGAGAAATGGGGTTTATAATCACTTATAAATCCATAAAAAATAATGGGGAAGGTTCTTAAATAAACCCCATCATTTTCTAGTACACATAAAAATTCATAGTATAGAGTACAATCTTGATTAAGAGAGAAAAGGAGAGGATCCCTTACCTTAAATCTGTTTGTGTTCTCCACTTGTTATTAATGACCTGAATAAACAAATTAGGCTTATTAATTAATAAGTAAAAAACCTATTATATATTTAATTTATTTATTATGACCCTTTTTATTTCATTCAAATCCTTTTTTGATTAGTTATAAGGTTCAATTTCATTGTTTGGCTCGTTTGTTTACTTGGCTTTAAAAGACCGGTTCACTTATATTCGAGTTTGGATTATAAGAAATATGAAAGTGGTTGTCCAGAATTAAAGTTATATTCTTTATTCCATATACCATATATTACATGGTTTTAATTCTAATTAGGTTACTTAGAGTGATTTCGAATTATTATATATATAACTTTAGTGATAACTGTTTTTTTATTCGGTGGATTTGATTACAAATAATGTGTTTTGCTTTATAACTTACCTCTATTTGAAACAAAGGATTACATAACTAAAAATAGGATATATATTACAAATATAATAATCTAGTTCAACCATAACACAAATGGTTTCATGACCATGATTAAATATAATAATATAAATTGATAAACGGTTGTCCTTGAATGTGATAAATTAGCACAGCTCAAACGGTGCTTTCATTTCTTTCAAATAAAAGGGTGGGGAAAGGGGAGAAGATAATGAAATATACCAATAGAATGAATAAATTCCAGTACATTTATGTTACTGTATTTTTCATACTATTATGGTGAAGGGAGTTGAGGAAAGAAATAAAAAGAAAATAACTTAAAAGAAAAAAAGAAATTTGGGAAGAGGAATTTACCTCTTGAGACTTCCTCCTTTGAGAACCTCTTAAGGGGAGAGGTTTTGGTATTTTGGGAAGACTGAGAGATTTTGGATGTGGGGAAGGACCTTGGGGAGAGATTTTGGTAGAATTTAGAGAAGTATTGGAGCTTGATAGGAGTGTAGAGAAGAGGGAGTGAAGGGGGTTTTTATAGTGGAGGAGAGGAGGGATTTCATGATATTATAATCCTTAATTTATTATTTCTTCTCAAGACAAAGAATAGTAAGTATTCATGACCAAGAATAGTAAATGGGTCATGTGAATTAGAAACAAGTGGGCTTACATCATCGTAACATCATTGATGACTCAATTAATCCATTATTTAGCATTTATTGTGAATTATCAGATTCTACTATTCATCAAAAATTCAAGTATTTTAGAAAAATCCCAAAAATTAACCCTAACAATTTTTTGACGTGTAGAATCAAAAAATGAAGTCCATTTTTCAAAAATAATTTTCTAAATATTATTATTTTAATATTTAATTAAAATAATAATTTATTATCACAACCAGTTTTAAAACATTCATTAACTCATTCTAAATTATTGTTATATTCTACTTCTAACATGAATATTATTTTTATACCACCATAGGTGAGGTTACTATTCATTAGGGTATATCACTGTTCATAAGGGTATGTTGCTATTAATTATGGTAGGTTACTATTCACCAAAAATTATTTTTGTTTTATTAGACTCCAAAAAACATCTTGAACACAACCGTGTATGTCAGATTTTCAAAATTCCAAACACAGAAGTGACAACTTATGTTTAAAGGTCACTTATCACTTATTAGTTCATTATGTTTTTTTTTCATGTGATTTTATGACATATTTATAAGAAGATAATTTCCATTAAAAACATTGGGTCGTTACATTACATGTCCATTACATGTCCAGAATTTATTCCTTCTCCCCTATTGAAAATGAATCCATATACCGGTATTTGTTTATTTTATATCTCAAAACACCCCCTGGATAGTATCTTCCCCCATAAACCTACATCACATCCACAAACAGATTAAAAAAAACTCACATAACTAGGGAGAGGTGGGTTTCATAACCACCTTATGCACTAGGAGGTGGTTGAACACTAAGGTTCAACCAATGATTCTCAAACACAACCGATAATAGTGGCTTGGTCAGGATATCATCCACTTTCTCCTCAGTTACCACATGATCCATTTTAATCATTCCTTGTTCAACTTTTTCCTTGATGAAGTGATATTTTATTTCAATATGTTTTGTACAAGAATGCTGAATAGGTTTCTGTAGACGCCGGAAAAGTCCGTTGTTCCCAAACGAAGCTCCGGATGCGGAAAGCGAGGTCATATTTGGAGTCGGAAGAATGTTTCGGAGGGCCCGGAGGCCTTGCGCGGAATTTCAGAGGTCTGCGCGCAAAGATGATGATCCGCGCGCAAAACCCCCGGGATGCGCGCAACTCCCTTGCGCGCGGTGCCCGATTCCGCGCCCGCGAGGAGAATTCCGCGCTCGTACCTTGGATTCCGCGCCCGGGGTTGCCTATAAATACTAGGCGACCCCCAACGTTTCAAGGGTTGCTGGAAGTCGAACGGTCTCCCGCGCGCGCAATTCAATCCCTTCCGCGCGCAATGCCGATCTTCAGGTAACCTCCTTTCTTTCGCGCAATCGAGCCTTGGGGTCCGCCTTCGCGCGCAATCTCCTTGGCTCATTTCCTTTGAACAAATTTCAACCCGAAGGCCTTTGCGCGCAAAAGAAGCCTCTTGCGCGCAATTGCCCCCGGGTGCGCGCAATCCAACCCGATTGCGCGCACCCCCATCTTCAAAGTGGCCATTCGTTAGAGAATGAGCCGTTGCCCCCGCGCGCTACCCGAAGCCCGGTGCGCGCAATCCCAATCATCCGCGCGCGAAGCGCTGGCCCAATTGCGCGCCAGCCCGCCATTTTGCGCACCGATCCGCGGTTTTGCGCGCAAAGCTCCTCTTTTGCGCGCAATCCGCCAGGGTCGCCTCCCTTGACCCCCTTTGGGTACCCGCCTGCGTGGCGCCCGATGGTCTTCATCGCAGGTGCCCGCGTTGTGCGTCGTCTTTCCGTGCGGCCCCCCTAGGCTCGCGCGAAGTGACACGGACCTACCGGCGGCTTTATCGTCCAGCATGACGCTAAACTGCACTACGTCCGAGCTACAAGACGTTAAATTGTTCAGCATTCGTCCAGCATGACGCTAAACTGCACTACGTCCGAGCTACAAGACGTTAAACTGTTCAGCATTCGTCCAGCATGACGCTAAACTGCACTACGTCCGAGCTACAAGACGTTAAACTGTTCAGCATTCGTCCAGCATGACGCTAAACTGCACTACGTCCGAGCTACAAGACGTTAAACTGTTCAGCATTCGTCCAGCATGACGCTAAACTGCACTACGTCCGAGCTACAAGACGTTAAACTGTTCAGCATTCGTCCTGCATGACGCTAAACTGCACCACGTCCTGCACGACGTTAAACTGTATCCGTCCAGGCTGCACGACGTTAAACTGCCTAGCCCCCATCGTCCGCGCTGCAAGACGTTAAACTGCCAAGTGTTTCGTCCTCAACACACGACGTTAAACTATACTTCGTCCGGCAAGACGTTAAACCGTTCGCTTCGTCCTCAACACACGACGTTAAACTGTACTTCGTCCGGCAAGACGTTAAACCGTCCGCATCGTCCGATCTCGTGCTCTGCACGCAGGGTCTCCCCCGGTTTGGACGTGGCCCCCACCCGCTCGTCTCTGCAGGGATGTCGGGATTGTCCCGCTTTTGGGACGATTTAATGGGAGTGGCTTTTCCCTACGGGGGCAGGGTATTACAAACCCCTAGTTTCTCGTGGGAGGCTGCACATGTGTATCTCCATTGCGCCTCCCCACTGCCGAAGCCAGTAGAGGGTGTGACTGGGATCGAGGTGTCTTCTGCTTTCGGTCCAAGTCCCTTCCAACTGAGTTTTGCCGCATCCGGGCTGCCTCAAGTGCGTAAGTCCTGACAGAATGAACTACGTGGACTTTGATCCCTGTCTTCTATACAGGGTACGTAGGAAGCCTCCCTGAGGTCCAAGCCCGCCACCTGGTCGTCCCGGTCATATTTACGTCGGTTCGTCCATCAGTGGACCCCTCCAGGGTTCACGCTTGCGTCGATTCACCTATGAATCCGCCCCTGTGGGAGACTGCCCGTGTGTATCTCCACTGTGCCTCCCCACAGCCCCTTTTCCCATTTCCCCTTTTATCGTCCAGCATGACGTGAAACTGTGATCCACCCGGCCGTTCCATCCCCCTCTGTGCGAGGTGGTTCGGTTCAATCCTCCGCCCGGCGGCCTAGACCTCTTCGTGAGTCGGCTTGCCGACGTCCAGCATGACGTTAAACTGTATACCCGAACTACGCTGACTTTGATCCGTGCTAACGCGCGGTACGTAGGAAGCCCCTACGGGGTCCAAGCTCTTCACTCCATCATCCATCCTGATCCTTACCCGGGCCGCCACATCCCGGTGGGGTCATGCCACTTCACTCCACTCCACGTTACTTGGGAAGCCGCCCATGTGCTGGCCCCAGCGTCGGAGGTTCCCCGCAAGGGGTTCTGTCATCTGATCCACTTTTCGTGTTGATCGGTCCGACGCCGTCCCCGCTGGACGTTAAACTCGCGGCATACCCCGTGTTAAACATGGGAAGCTGAGGAAAACCTCAGGTGACACAGTTCCCCGCACCCAGTACGGGATGCCTCAGGCCATCATGCCTTCGAGAAGCCCTATTAGGGACGGAAGACAGACGTGCAGAGCCGCAGTGTTACGACACACCCCCATCACCCAGAGCCACCCGGCCTTCTCACTGCAGGTTGCTGCCCCGCCCAGACTCCTTGGAGCGTCCGGGCGGAAGCAGCGTAATTAACCGGTGTCCATGAAGATATGGCACCGGGAACGAGATTCACGAACATTCTTAAGTCTATGAGGGAGACCCGGATTAGGCGACGAGTTCCGAGGAGACGTCCAAGGAAGGAAGAGCCGACATCCCATCATCCCGGTTTCGATCAAGGAGCAGACGCCCCTGAATAAGGGACGGATGCCGCCCGCCTTTGGAAAGCGGGACTGCGGGACCACAAGCCGCGCGCCCATCCCCTCGGGTTGACGGGTGCACGCGCAAACGCGTCCTGGCGGAACAGCGTAACCCGACGCACATCCGCACCGAAACAGAAAAATGGTGAACCCGACGTGAATCTCTTCTCCTCGATACGAAGACTGATGGCTTTCAGAGGTGTTGGAAGACCGGAATGTTGCCCGGCCAAGCATTCAGTCTTACCCGCCAGGGGCTGGGGAAGGGACATCGGGCACTCCGTCTCGCAACGTCGAGGGCCTGGGTTCCCCCCACGGAAGGCGTCGTGGCGCTAATGGTTGGTTGTCGATTCCTTTTTCCTGTCAGTGTTAATGGGTTCTTCTCCCTGCTTTCAGAAATCAGGTCGCCCGATCCAGTGCCCGATCGCCACCCGCCCATTGGCGCAGGGATAGGGGAAACACCGACGCGGCTACTCCGCGCGGTCCTGCCCGTTCCACAGTCGTCCCAGCAGCCGCAATTGCGGGACGACCACGCCCTCTCTCCCCCTCGGAGGTCATCCAGAGAAGGGTGATCAACACCCTGGTGCGGAGATACGAGGAAGAGGGAGTCATCCCCACTAGGGAAATGGCTCGCCTAGACCTTGAGGAGGCTGCGCCTCGCCACCACCGCCGCCCCCGAGGGCCGCGCAGGGAGGCACCGCTGCCTATCTCAACGTCCAATCGCTTCGGGAGTTTATCCCCGGAGCGCTCTGACAGTTCCCTCCCCTACGCGGATGAGGTGGAAGAGGCCCGGGATCACCCTATCCGGGATTCGCTCCAGGGATCTACGGTAAGGACTCCCGCCAGGCCACGGCGACACCGCCGCCAGGCCTCTCCAGTCGAAGAGCGGGCTCTCCACCTGCCCGCGCCGCTCATCCCGACTCGTCTGTCTCGACGCCAACGTCGGGCACGAGCGGAAGAGGATGCCCACCTTGGGGCTCTAGCAACAGCGGCCGCATTGGCCCAAGCCACTGCTGGCTCCAGTCGCCAGGCCTCTGCGCATCCTGAGCAGGGGAACTCCTATGCCCGACCTGGATCGAGGCCCCGACCGCCCCAAAGGCAGGTTGGGTCGACTCTCCCGGTTGCTGGCACTGGCAGTAGCCACCGCGGACCACCTCGCGGTAGCGCTATTCACCGGCGGGATCTACTCTGTGTGGCCGATCCAGGAGGCATGGGTCATCCCACCTTCCGATCCCGGCCCGGAGTCCTGCCCGGAATCATCTCTCCCCGCGTCCCCTTTGATATCTGTCCCGGTGCCCCTCGCACCTTGGTTCCCAGTCCTCTTGGCCCCAGCACCAGTGCGGCCGGAGGACGCCAGGACAGAGATCAGCCCTGCCCCGAAGAACCACCCAGGGGCAGGAAGGCAAGGCGTCGACGCCGAGGGAAGAATGTTACGGAATTCCGGACAGAGATCCGACCGGTTCGCTTCTCTGACTCAGAGGCGGAGTACGATTCGGCGACAGAGCCCCTTCCCCAATCCCGCCAGTCAAGGGCAGGGGTAGGAATGCGGCACGTCAGCCTCGTGCTCCCCGAGAGCGAGATCGGTGTGATCCCCGCTTCTCTCCGAAGGTATATCCGGAGTAACGAGGGCCTGGTAGGCCCCCAAGGATCAAGCTTGCGGTTGGTACCGGCCCCTCCGGAAGTGCCTTCCGTCTCGATCGGAGAAGCCGGAGACTTTTTCTGGGGACCGACGGTCGAACCACGATCTGGTGCGCCCTCGGCGAGCACCGATGCTACGGCAGGATGTTCGCTCGCCGGCCCGTCCTATCGTGATGTGGTAGTCAGGGCACCGCCACCCTCAGAGGGCGGCCCGGGATATGGAGGCCAATCGGCCTGCTCGCCGTATTCACCGCCGGCCAGCCCGTCAGCCCGGCGGCCCGCCTCGGCACCACTACCAGTTCCCCGTCCGTTCCCAGCCATGGAAGAGGACCAAGGAGATCTGGGTCCCGAGTTTGAGTCGTGGAGCTTCTGGACCGTCCTTGCAGAGGGCCACTTCCCTGAGAAGTTTTGGCCAGTCGCAGGACCGGGCTTTGATGCACCCGAATCGCTCACCCCGGATGAGTTCGAATGCTTCCGCCGAACTCTCCGGGAGACTCGCTCCTGTCTTCACCGCCTACAAATGCCATACCCCGGGAGTCAAGCGCACCTGGAGGATATTGGTGAGCAGTGCCGTCAAATTGACCTGGCCATGCTCCCCGCGGTTCGGCACCCCGGGTCATTTGAGCGCCACGAGGCCCTCCAACAACGATGCGTTGAGTGTTTTCAAGTACTCCGCAAAGTTATCGAGGAAGCCACTCCCCACGTGTATATCCGTGGATGGGGGCAGTACGCTTCCCTACGCTTCAGTGTGATTCGCCGACAGCCCGATTCGCTGGGTGGCCCTGAGGGTATATCCCCAGGGACAGAAACAGTCAATATGGCTGACCTGTCGGGAGAGGGGAATGACTTGGAACTTCTCGACGGGGGCTTCCCCCCCGAAGACAAGCCGTCGTCAGATCCATCGGTGAGAGTTACTCGTCATCAGAGGAACCTCCTGGGGCTCCCTGCACCCACTGAAGCGCTGACGTTGAGCCGAAACGTCAGCAAAGTAAAAGAGCACAGCGAGGCTACAAAGCCCGCCGACCCATCTGCCTCCATGAGGAGGGCAGAGGAGGATCCCGAGAAGGCTACGCTACGTCAGCAGCTCGCCGAACAGAAGAGGCTGGTTGACCAGCTCCTCGCCGAGCGCGCTGCAGAACGGCGGCCTGACTACGGTGATCCCAGGCCAGGACAGCAGGGACCGGAACAACCACCCCTCGATGAGACTCTCCCGGGCAACCGTGATTACGCCGTGTTCGCCGACAGGAGAGAGGCCATTGCTTATGGCAAGAGGGCGCGTTATGTTTCGCCACACCCTCCCGAGCGGCGTGACTACCTGAGAGATCCCGCTCAGATTCCTCCTGCTGCCCCCAGGGCCGCTCCGCCCGCCATCCCACGAGCTGCCGAGTTCGACGACCCGGTCGACGACCCGATTGAAGGGCCATGCAATGCGCTCGTGGTTAGAGATCCTCGCTAGGACTGGAACCCATGTCCGGACGATCCAATGGCGGCACTCATTGCCCGCTTGGAAGCCTTGGAGACTCGGCAGGTGGCGATCCCACCGGACGGCAAGCCCTACCCAGCATGGGTGGATGACATGCCGGCGCCTCCGGGATTCGGGAATCCCACTTTCGCCCCCTTCAACGGAACTGGAGATCCGCCACAACATTTAGCCCACTTCAACTCGAGGTGCGGGCCTATGTTGGGGACTCCGGCGCAGCAGGAGGCCGCTAAGCTTCGCTGCTTTGTTCAGACACTGGAAGGGCCAGCATTTGTCTGGTACAGCCAGCTCCCCGTCGGGTCGGTAACCAGCTGAGAGGACCTCCGTAGACAGTTCCTCTACCAGTTCAGTTCCACGACCCGGAAGACAAGTATCGCAGACCTCTTCAAGTGCAAGCAGAGGCCTGATGAGCGAGTCGCGGACTTCGTCGCCCGATGGAAGGGTCTCACGTATTCCCTTGACATGCCATTGACTCAGGAGCAGTTGCTGACAATGTGCGTCGGGAACGTCAAGACCGAGCTGGTCCCTTCCCTGATCACTCAGAATTACCCCGGAGGGTTCAGGGACTTCTCAGACAAAGCTCAACGTCTTGAGGAAGCCCTGCAACAGGCCAGCCAGGCACACCCGCTGCCTCCTATGATTCCTGCAAGGAGAGTCAGCAGGGCTGAGCCCGCTGCTGTCGCCCAGATAGAGGCCCCCAGGCCATTGGAGCTGCTGCCGGTGAGGCCAGCTCCACAGCCTCACAGGAATCCGCCTCCACGGGCTCAGTTCCCGGCCCAGCAGCGGCAGCCCCAGAACCGGCCGGCCCCTCCGCGTAATGTACCGCCACAACCCAGGCGAGATAATCAGGGTCCACCTCCTCGGCCGGCCCCTCCAGCCCCTCGTCAAGACCACGCTCCCAGGGGCCCGCGACACCTGACTTACTCATTTCATGAGGATCAGGTCCCTGGTTACTTCCGGAGCGCCCTGGAGCAGAGGATTGTGCGATTGCCTGAGTGTTGGAGGCCAGAGGAGGCACATCTTACGAATAACCCCCGCTACTGCCCCTACCATCGGGCTCTGGGGCACACCATCCAGCGGTGCTATGTGTTTAAGGATTGGCTCCAAGACCAGATTAACAACAATGTAATCAGGTTGGGCCCAGCTCCAGCACAAGTGGCGGGCGTGTTCGTGGGATCAGATGACGATAGTGGCAACGAGGACGAATGGCAGCTGGTCTCCGACCGCGAATCCCAGAAGTACAATAACTGGATGGCCCGCAAGACGACCATTCGCGCCCATGGAATCATCCGTGCGCGCTTGAATCAGCCTGAGCCCCCAGAATCTGTGGGTGCTGCTTCGGCATCGTCGTCCCAGCCTGCCTCTTCCAAGAGGAGCAAACGGCGGCAGCGCAAGAAGGAAGAGCGCGCCCCGCCGGTTCCGCCACTATCCCGCACTCTCGGCGATTTCATGCCCCCGGAGATGGGGGTCCCTCCTCGGATCCTCCCGGTGATGGATGATTCGTCTGATGACGGTATTGGGTACGCTTCGGTTAATACCGTCGAGATGGTAAATCCCTTTTCGGTTCCCGACGTTGAAGAACACCAAGTGGACCTCCCTAGTGTCCCCGGTCGTCGCCACCGTCGGAAGAACCGCAGCAGCAGGAGTCGCCGGGGCACAGCCGCTGGTGCCTCCAGCCAGGCCGTGCACGCCACTGAGACTAGGCAGCAGGCTCAAAACCGAGCTCAGCGCGCGCAGCCCCCCATCCGGGGATGACGGATTCGCCTCCGCCACTGTTTGTGGTGTGGGACCAGGCAGAACCGCCTCAGCCGCGTCGCGACCAGCTCCGCCCTGCCACGAGTCCATCCCGGCCTCCTGACTCCAGTACGGTGACCATTTCCCGGACTGCGACCAGTGAACAGCGAGATGCGCCAAGTACCAGTCGGCCGCCGATCCAACCGGCAAGGTCCGTCATGCCACCAACCGCAGAGCAACCTCCTGCAACCAGGGGCTCGCGCTTGGCCAAAAAGTATGATGTCCTGAAGCACTTGGCCGACATCCCAGAAAGGCTCTCCATCCTTGAGGCTCTGCGCATGTCATCTGAGATGCGCGAGGCACTCGCTGAAGCCCTGAAAAGCCCCCTCCAGTTTGAGACAGAGGTTGCGGCTGCAGAGGCCTTTCACGCCGAAACGATCGAGGACGCCGAATGTCAGGCAGTTATCTCGTTCTCTGGTAAGGATGAAGACCCTCCTATACAGGGACATATCCGTCCGCTGTATGTCACTGGCCAGTTCAATGGCCTTGAAGTCCGGTGTTGTCTTGTCGACACGGGGTCCGGGATTAACCTGATTCCAACTCGGACGCTCCGGAGATTGGGGTTGTCTGAGGATGACTTGATTCCCTCCGACCTCAGGATCCAGGGGTACGACCGCACCGAGCAAACCCCGGTCGGCAAGATACGTTTGAAGACCCAGTTCGGTGACTTGGTTGCCAACACCGAATTCATGGTAGTCTCTCAGGACACTGCGTATAACGCATTGATGGGCAGGCCATGGCTTCACCTTCACGCAGCGGTTCTCTCGTCATACCACCAATGCCTCAAATACTCCCTTAATGGTCGAGTAGGCGTGCTTCAAGGAGATGCCTCTCCTTTTGCCTCATGTGAAGCCTGCTATCTGGACGCGGACTATTACAAGAGCAAGGATAAGCAGATCCTGGCAGGTGAGGTTGAGCCTGTCGCTGTTGCAAGCGATCCCTGGGCAAGTCTGGATGACGCTTACGTCCTCCCGATTCACCGGTTGGACGTCGCCATGGTCTTGACGGTCCGCAGGTCTCCTGATGAGATGGCCGCGACCGCCCGTGCCAGCACCAGTGGCCCAGCAGGATCTGGTAGCCCCAGTGCAGTTTCCAACGCAGTCTCTCCCGTGGACGATCCCTCCCCGAGCGGAGAGGATATGGAAGACGCACCCCCAGCCTTTGAGGAGGGTGTCCCCGCCACGGTCGATGAGTTAATACAGGTGAACCTTGGAACCGAGGCCGATCCAAGACCCACATTGGTTAGTGCCGCCATGCCCTCTGAGGAGCGGAAGCAGTACGTGGACTTTCTCAGGCGGCACCGTGATGTGTTCGCTTGGGGCTATGACGAGATGTCGGGGCTAGATCCTCGGGTAGCCGTCCACCGCCTTGGTCTCCCGGCGAACCATCGCGGGTTCAAGCAGCCTCCCAGGAAGATGCACCCATCCCACGGTGCCATGGTTGAGGCCGAAGTTGACAAGCTTATCAAAGCCAACTTCGTGAGGGAAGTTCAGTACCCCAAATGGCTGGCCAACATTGTGCCGGTCAGGAAGAAGAACGGGCATATTAGAGTCTGCATCGACTTCCGCGATCTCAACCGCCACTGTCCGAAGGATGATTTTCCCCTTCCAGTGACAGAGCTGTTGATTGATGCCACGACAGGGTTCCAAGCCCTCTCCTTCATGGATGGATACTCCGGATACAACCAAATTCGGATGGCCCCTGAGGATGAGGAGTTCACTGCCTTCAGGGCCCCCCAAGGTACCTTTTGCTACCGGGTCATGCCCTTCGGCCTGAAGAATGCAGGTGCCACCTATCAACGGGCGATGCACCGCATATTCAAGCCAATCCTCGGCACACTGGTGGAATGCTACGTCGACGACTTGGTTGTCAAATCGCGCCAGCGTCAGGACCATCTCAAAGATCTTGAGAAAGTGTTCAGCTTCCTCCGGTCTCGATGCCTGAAGATGAACCCGTTGAAGTGTGCCTTTGGGGTCACCTCCGGAAAGTTCCTTGGATTTGTGGTAAGATACCGGGGTATTGAGATCGACCCAGAGAAAATCAGGGCGATTAGCCAGATGCCTCCCCCAGGTACCGTCCGGGAACTGCAAGGGTTCCAAGGCCACTTAGCCTATATACGCCGATTCATCGCGAATCTGGCCGGCAAGTGTAAGCCCTTTTCTCGGCTCATGAAGAAAGGTGCCACCTATGTATGGGATAAAGAGTGTCAGACCGCTTTTGAGGAAATCAAGCAGTACCTGCTTCAACCTCCGGTCCTGATGTCGCCCGTATCCGGAAAGCCGCTGGTCCTTTATGTGACCGCCCTGGAACGGTCCCTGGGTGCCCTTCTCGCCCAGAAGAACAACGAGGGAACAGAGAATAGCCTCTATTACCTCAGTCGCATGCTCCTCGATGCGGAAGTTAGGTATTCCCCCATCGAGAAGAGCTGTCTGGCGCTCGTATTTGCCGTACAGAAATTACGGCACTACTTGCAGCACCATGAGGTACAGTTGGTTTCTCGGGTAGACCCGTTGAAATATATCCTGAGCCGGCCTATGTTGACTGGCCGCCTAGCGCGGTGGGATGTGATTCTCCAGCAGTTTGACATCAGGTATGTGTCTCAGAAGGCCATCAAAGGGCAAGCATTGGCAGACTTTCTGGCAGCTCACCCGACCTCCGCGGATCAGCCGCTGGATCTAGGCTTTCCTGATGAGGCCATTCTCTCGGTTGATCGAGCCGATCCATGCTGGCAGATGCACTTTGACGGTGCATCCCGGAGCCCCACCGGTAGAAGACTCGATAATCCTAAGCTCAACAGAGTGGGCTTGGGCATCGTCTTCATTACCCCGGAGCGAGCCGTGCTGCCATACTCTTTCCTGTTGTCAGAGGGCTGTACCAACAATGAGGCGGAATACCATGCCCTCATCACCGGCCTCGAGTTGGCTCTCGAGATCGACGTGCCCCGTCTGTGCGTGAAAGGGGACTCCGAGCTGGTTGTTAAGCAGATCAATGGCGACTACGTTGTCAGGAAGCCGGAACTTGTGCCATTGTTGGAGTGCACCCTCCTTCTGATGGCCCGGTTCCCTTCTCGGCCGGAAATTGTCCATGTTCCCCGGTCGCAGAACGGTCGAGCAGATGCTTTGGCCAGCCTCGCTGCGTCACTTGCGGAGCCTGAACAGGACAACCTGATCGTCCGCGTGACGCGCCGCAGGCTCATCGCTCCCGTTATCCCGGAAGAAGATCGCGGCCCGTTGGTAAGTAACCTCACCACGGTTGCCCCTATGCCCGGAGCCCCGAGTACCCCAGATATGACAGTCGGATCAGCCCCTGATTGGAGGACGCCTTTGGTTGAGTACCTCCAACATGGCATTCTTCCATCGGATCGGGCCGAGCGCGAGCGAGTTCGACGCCGCGCATCGCAGTTCGTCCTCCAGAGCAGTCCCGGCCTGGAGCAGATCCTCTACAAACGCGGATTTGATGGTATTCTCCTCCGTTGCCTTCAGGGAGTTGAGATCCCACGATTCATGCAAGAGGTTCATGCTGGTTCATGCGGCGCCCACCAGACTGGGCCGAAGCTGTCCCACCAGATTCGGAGGTTAGGATACTTCTGGCCCTCCATGATCCATGACTGCATCGAGTATGCCAGGAGGTGCCATGCGTGCCAGGTTCATGCGAACTTTGTGCATCGGCCGCCGGAGCCTCTCCATACCACAAGGTATTCCTGGCCCTTTGCAGTCTGGGGACTGGACGTTGTGGGACCTTACCCGCCGACGACAGCTCGCCAGTGCCGGTTCATTCTGACCGCCACGGACTTCTTCTCCAAATGGGCAGAAGCGATTCCGCTCAGAGAGGTCAAATCCTGTTCGATCGCTGACTTCGTGACCTCCAACATCATCTATCGATTTGGAGTGCCTCACGCTATCCTCACGGATAACGGAACCAATTTCCGAGCAGCCGAGTTGAAGAAGTTGTACGCCAAGTATAACATTCGCTCGAACCATACATCTCGCTATCATGCGCAGGCGAATGGACAGATCGAGGCGTTCAACAAAACCCTCTCTAACATTCTGCAAAAGATGGTTGGTCAGAACAAGAAGAGTTGGCCGGACAAGCTCCCCAACGCCCTCTAGGCTTATCGGACGATGACTCGCAATTCCACCCAGATGACCCCTTATTCCCTGGTATATGGAGCTGAGGCCGTCCTGCCCATCGAGATCCAGTTGCCGTCCTTGCGCACTGCGGTCTACGACCAGCAAGCGCCGGACAGAGTTGCTGAAGCCCGTCTAGTCGAGTTGGAAGCACTGGATGAGAATAGACTTCGCGCTTTGCACAACTTGGAGAGGCATCAAAGCAGAATGGCTCGAGCTTTCAATAAGAAGGTTCGCCTCTGCTCCTTCCTGCAGGGTGATCTAGTGCTAGCCCTAAGAGCACCGATGATCCCCGGCAGGAAGCCACCCAAGTTGGAGCCCAAGTGGGAGGGACCTTTTGTTGTCCACAAGGTCTATCCCAATGGCGCGTACTCCCTAGCGACTATGGATGGTGAGCGTGTCACTCCTCCCACCAACGCTAGGTTCCTCAAGCAATACTTTGCCTGAGTGTTCAGACGTCCAGCATGACGTTAAACTGCACATTTGTCCAGCATGACGTTAAACTGCACAGTCGTCCCGCATGACGCTAAACTGCACTTCGTCCTGCATGACGTTAAACTGCACCACGTCCTGCACGACGTTAAACTGCATTCGTCCAGGCTACAAGACGTTAAACTGTTCAGCATTCGTCCAGGCTACAAGACGTTAAACTGTTCAGCATTCGTCCGCGCTGCAAGACGTTAAACTGCCAAGTGTTTCGTCCTGCATGATGCTAAACTGCACTACGTCCGAGCTACAAGACGTTAAACTGTTCAGCATTCGTCCTGCATGACGTTAAACTGCCTCTCAAGAACTACGTGCGGCTTGATTCCCATCCTTATGGGATACGTAGGACCGCCTGAACCTTCATGTTTCAGGCCCAGCCCCATCCTTCGGGAATTTCCATCCCATCTCGGGCCCTTGGCCTAGTTGCCCCCGGGTGTGCGGCGTATGGTGTGAGCGCGGGGCTATGCCCTCATTCACGTCGGTCTACTGGCCGCGCCGTACGCCTCCCCCGTGTGTGGGACTACCTCACACCCCTCATCGTCCTGCATGACGTTAAACTGCCTCTCAAGAACTACGTGCGGCTTGATTCCCATCCTTATGGGATACGTAGGACCGCCTGAACGCTTGTGTTTCAGGTCCAGCCCCGTTTCTTGGTTGATCACGGGGATCTACCCTCTTTTGGTTGCTCTCAGGGTGAGTCCTCCGACCCTTCCCGGTGACCCGTTAACATGTTTTGGGTACTTCGGTCTATGACTCGTAGTGTCAGATTCAATCCCGACAAGTCCTGTGTTGCTTGTCAGGCCTCGCACTTCCTCTTGTTCGAGCCTTCACTCAAAGGGATCCTCGTTAGCGGTTTGGGTACGATGCCTCAGTGCTCTCCTACCGCTCCGGGTCGATTTACCGGCGGGTCTTGGGCCGCAAATCGATATGAATCCTGCGATTGAGCGGTTGATGCTCGTTTGCTTGCCCCGTCTTAGGCTGACGCGATCGGATGTTGTGTTGCGAATGCGTCAGCAACATCCTTGATCGCCATGTCGGCTCTTTCAGGCTCTGAACATTGGTTGCGCAGTCCTCATCACACTCCGCCTTTATGCGTTGTAGTGGAATCTCGACACTCTTCATACTGACCTACAGTACACCTCTACACATTAGACAGACCAACCAGGGTAATGATGTCGTTCGAGGCTCCCATGATCTGAGCACCAAGGATATATGCGGATATCCTCCCTAAGGGCCGTGCGTAGCTGGACCCTCGTCCCCATAAGGAGGAAGGAGTCGCCCGAACAATCGCGTTCTGGGCCCAGTATATCTGGAGGCTAGCATCTCTGCCCCTCGGGTGATGGACATACGCAGACCCCTATCCCAAGACTCTCCTCCTGGAATCGTGCGTGACCGCAGGGCTGGGTATGTTCCCACCTCTGCCGTGTCCACCGTACCGCAATAAGCGGATTCCTCCATGGTCCGAACCACACGAACTTAAACTGTGTTGTCTGGTCCTACCACACGACTGTAAACTGTGATCGTCTTGGCCGCCCGACGAGAAACGGCACTGCATCGTGATGTTCTCCTCGGGGGACACTCATGTTGGGCGCTGGTTAATAACCACGCCATTCATCAATGCCTTCCATGGCTTGATTATTGTGGCGACGCCAGAGATTTCTCAATCACAGGCATGTCGCCGCACAAAGAAAAACCATTCATCTTTAAGGACAAACAAGAAATATCAAATGCCGCTCCTTCTGTGTGAGAGGGTCAGACCCGCACTCTTCCTCGCGCTGGTGCCCGATTGTGATGCGCCGCGCTTCAAGAACTACGTGTGGCTTGATTCCCATCCTTATGGGATACGTAGGAACGCCCGGATGTTTGAAACTTCGGGTCCAGCCCCCCACCACTTAGAGATTCCCCCCTTCTCTGGGGAATCCGCCGCCTTCAGGTCACCCTCAAGGCGTGTTCCCCGACCCCTTGCCGTGGTCCACCGGTGTCAAGAGTACTCTGGTTTATTGCCAGGAGTGTCAGGTTCAGCTTGGTCAGGTTCCTTCCACTTTTCAGGCTTCGTGCTCCCTTTCATTCGGACCCATCGTCTACGCCCTGGGTGGAGCCCCCGTGAACGGTTCGGACACAATGCCTCAGTTCTCTCCCACCGACTCGGGCCGGTACCCCCAATGGCCTCGGGCAGCAAATCGATATGAATCCTGCGATTGAGCGGTCGATGCTCGTTTGCTGCCTCACTCCACCAACGGTTAGTGCGATATTGATGCTGCTTTTCCGCCACGGTTGGCAGTACTCCCATATCGTTACGCCGGTGCCCCCAGTCCTTGAATGAATGGCCGCATGATTCACATTTTCTACCTCCCATTCCGGCCAGGCAAAACCTCGACACTCTTGACACTATCCCTCAGTGCATCTTCGCATATCCAGGGGATATGACCACGATGTGGCGTGCTTGGAGGTCTTTATGGTCCGAGCTCTACTTCTTATGGTCCGAGCTCTAAGACCTTAAACTAAGATATCTCCTTATGGTCCGAGCTCTAAGACCTTAAACTAAGATCTAGCCCTTATGGTCCGAGCTCTAAAGACCTTAAACTAAGATCTAGCCCTTATGGTCCGAGCTCTAAAGACCTTAAACTAAGATCTACCCCTATGGTTCGAGCTCTACGACCTTAAACTAAGATCTCCCCAAATGGGGTCCTACGTCCTGCATGACGTTAAACTGCACTCTCAGAACTACGTATGGCTTGATCTCCAGCCTGATGGAGTACGTAGGAACGCCCGGGCATTCCGACTCGGGTCCAGCCTCAGGGATCGTTAAGTCCCGCCCCTCCTCGTCGCCGGCCGTCTGGCCTGACTTCGGGTAGAGTGGTGCAGTTGTGATATTCTCCCCGATTCAGCTCGGGATGCCCCATCGCAAGGATGGGAAGCGACGGTTTCCTCGTCAGAGAGGTGCTGTCTGAGAATTGAGGTGACTCACGGCCAGATTAGTGCATCCGCCTAATACGCTCTCCCCACGGTGGCGCAATTTTGAGAGCATTGGATTCTGTCCGAACAAATCGTCACTTCGCCCCACGCTTCGCATGCCCTGTTGATCTGGATTTCCACCCTTGTGTCTGAAGGAACCCCAAAGCGGTATTCATGATGACATGTGGTCCGCCTCCTGCAATATGAATGATGGCCTTTTTCGGTCCGTCTATTGCAGTTGTTACGGTCGATCCACTGTCCGCCTACCGTCTTGGGCATTTCCTGGAAGGCCGACCGTTGTGGATGTCTGGATTCGGGACACACGATTCACCTTTTCTCATTTCCCTATGTTCGGATAAAATCTCAACGCCCCTAGCATTGTCCCGCTCGTGTGTTGGAACAGGTTGGGGGGATGGTACATTGATTAGGTCTGAGGTCTCCTTTCTTAGGAATGACCTCCCTCTTTTCTCCAGGAATCCAGGCCCAATTGTGGATGCCTGATGCTTGGTTAACACTCCCGCAAGACAACGAATTGTGGTTGAGCATGTTAAACCAAAAGATGCAGATAAATATATTGATTCATACAGATGGATCAAAGTAGCGGAAGCAAATGTTTTGGGAATGGCAAAACAAAGCCCTTAGGGATTAGCGTGCTGGATGAGTCTTTCTAATGCCGCTACCCTTTGGCTGGTGGCCTCCAGAGCTGCTTCTCGCTCTCTGCGTGCCCTATCTTCGTCGGCGGTCGCAGCGCGCAATTCGTCGATTCTAGCCTGTGCACGCTCCCGCTCGACCTGAATTGTGACCATCTGTTGGCCCGCCTCCGTCAGCTGTACCTGGGCGTCAACCAGCTGAGCTGCTAGTTGCTCCACAAGCTCGGTACACGTTGCGACGAAGGCCTCCTTCTCTGCCGCCTGCCCTTCGAGGCGCCGGACTTCCTGCTCTGCCGCGAGGAGCGCCCGCGCGCTCTCCGACATGTCCCGACTTTGTGCGACGTCGGCACGCCGGCAGCTCTCGCGCATCTTTTCGGCCATGAAATCACGGACCGTTAGATGGAGGCGTTGAGCATCAGCTCCCCCGGCACACAGGAAGCGCAGCCAGGTTTGAAGTGATCCCATGCGCCCCAGCCACTCCGATGGGTCTCGCTTGAGGAAGCGCTGGATGCACTTCCACCCCCTACGGCGCGTTATCCGGCTCTCCTCGGCCGCCTCCGCGTCCGAGTCGTCCATCTCCTCGGGATCGGCAGGCCGGTAGGCAGGGAAGGCAGCCAGCAGGTCTGCTGCAGGGTCCGCCCCTAGGAGTTCCTCATGAGGGATAGGTTCCCCAACATCTGGGCGACCTTCTTCTCTCTCCCCAGCGGCGCTGACACCCTCGTCAGCCCCCAGCCTCTCTCCGATGTCAGCACCGCCGGCGTCCGCAGCCCCCTGATCAGCAGTTGGTGGGGCCGTCTCGGTTTGGGAAGTCTGTTCCGGAGCAGGCGACATGTCCACCACTGGTCCACTCGTAGATGGCCCGGGTTCGGCAACCCGACGAGCCTCCAGTGTTGAGATCACTGCGCGGGGCATGCCATGGTTAGTCACGGATCGTCAACAGCAAGCACCAGCAGTAAAGTAGGGAGACTTACGGGAGTTCGGAGCGTCATCTTCCGCTATCCCGGTCGCCGCAGGAACAGTTGCAGCAGGGGACCCCTTAGCGCTTGTCAGTTCGATAATGGGTGCCTGGCCCCCGCCTTGTCCTGCTGGCGCCTCTCCTACTCCTGCTGAGGACGCCTGACCGACATCCGTGTGCTCCTGAGAAAGATGGAGAAATGGGTTAGAAGCTGCATAAGAGAGTGGATGAAGCAGATTGAGTAGGGATAGAAGCGGACCTCGAGGAGCTCAGTGACATCAACGTTGTCAGAGCCGGCCACCTCGCCGCTCTCCCGTGGGCTCCCCTGATGGGATCTTCCCTCAGAGCCTTCATCCTCCCCCATTTCCTCCTCTTCTTCGGAGTCGCTGCTACTGTCATCTTCTTCCGGCGGCATCTGTTCCGGAGCGGGCTCGAGACCGAGCATCACCTTCACCAGAAGGGATGGCTCCGCGCGCTGACCACGTTGGCGCGCGTACTCATCCATGGCCGTCAGATACGCATACTGCCGGTTGAAGTCCACTCTGTCGGCAATCTGGAGGCGCCCGACCTCTGGCAGATAGATTCCTTCTCTGAGTATCTTTCGCCAGATGGCGTCGGTCCCCAGTGACTGCCGCAGAGTCATCCAAGCCGACCACAGCGCCGGGAAGACCGCATCATGGGAAGGTTCGAGCAGACGTCTCACCTGCTTCCCGGGGCCGCTCGTCGACCACCGCACGTGCCCCCTCTCTGGGCGCTGAGGTCGTGGCGGCAGCTCGCGATGTGCCCGCCGCCGAAGTCCCTGCCCGCGCCGGCTCCGCTGTTTGGCGCGCCTCCGTTCTCCCCCGTGTGGCGGCACCTCGCCTCCTTCCTTGACGCCCGGTCTCCGCACGGGTAGCCTCGAGCCGCCGAACTAGCTTCCCGCAAAAGCCCCTCGGGGGTACGCGATGGCCCAGTGTTCGGCGTACTCGGTTGCCAAGCCTGCGTCAACTCCGGTAGGAGGGAGAGTGATGACGTCGCCAGAGCCGAAAGCGGCAAACATCAGCCACATCTGGTGAAGGACGCCAGGGTTCGTCTCCTCCCGGACAGCAGTGAATACCCTCTTCGGCATCCGTTGAAGGCACCCTAACTGCCTGGCGAACCGGGTCGGCACGTAAGGCTCGCAGATCACCTTCCCGTCGATCCGAGCCACGAGCACCCCGCCCCGCATGTTCAGGAAGTATTCATGCTGCTCCAGCGGACCCTGCCCATTGTCGATCATCTGGCCGACGGGAGTGGGGAACGGACTGAAGTTGAAGTTGGCATGATTTCCAATCCGGATCCGCACGCCCTCCTCACTTAGGGTCATCGGAGCGACCCCCGCGATGTTCAGCAGGGAGGGTCGCAGGCCGTTGCCCGGAGGAATGATGGCGTTCGGAAACGTGTACCCACCGAGGTGAGCAGCCACCCAGCCGTGGAAGAACTGAAAGGGCCCCACAGATCCTTCGTGGCGACCCCCCTCGTGAGATGCGTCCCAGGATGGCATACAGCCTCGCCAACACTGGGACCCCGAGGTTGTATCTCTTGTTGGCGGCCATAGCGCCCGCCATCGCCAGTGCCGCCGGGCGAACGCCCATTCTCAGCGTCCCGCACTGGCAGGAGCCACCCACTCAGAAAGGCGGCCAGAAACGCCGCGTACCGGACATTTGGGTCCCGGGCCTCGATGACGCGGTACCCCCCATGAGCGATAGTCACCCGTCTCCAGGACCCGCCAGTACGACCCGTTCCGGCTTCTCTGAGCTGCGGTCGGGCACCGCTTCCCCCTACCTGGCATCTTGACCGCCGGGTCATGCTCCAAGAACTGGCCGAACCATTCCTTGTAGGCTATGTCCTTCTGGAAGTCTTTGATCCCGAGCCGCTGCGTAGCCAGGTCAAGCAGATGCCAGGTCAGGATGGGAGTCCGTGACCTGTCCTCCCAGGTATTCTTCGGTGGCAGGAACTCATCGTATTGGTAGCCCTCCAGCGGGATACCTCCGATGCAGTGGATGTCCCAGAGACCGATGCCGACCTCCCCATGGTGAAGATGGAAGGTGTTGGTATCCGGAGACCATCGGGTGAACAGCTCCGGCCCGAGCTCGGACTGCTGGTAGAAGTGGAACTGCGACGTCCACACCGCCTCGAACAGGCCGATGTACCGCAGCTCCTCTGCGAAGTGATCGCAAGTGTGGCGTACCCAGAACGCCCAGGCCCACTCGCTGGTGAAGTTGCCCCCAGACCCGCAAGTCCCAGTCCTTCAGCCAGCCCTTGGTGTCGTCCGTGACGCTCTGGCGATATATGCTCGAGTAGAGGGCTGGAGAATTCTCCGCAGTAGGCTCACCCCCATCAATGGTTCGCGTTCCTCGGGTTCAGGACATAGACATCCAAGTGTCTGGTCTCCCTGGCAGGATGCCCATTCTTGGTGATGTTATAGCGGAGAAGCTCGTCCTCCCGGGTCACCCAGGTCCGCGGGGCATCAATCTCGAACCCTGGCACCGGAACCTCATCTAGGATGCCGAAGTTCCAGAGCGGCAGGTTGTCCGACAGTGGATATGTCTTCTGGGCCGGCGTCAGTAAGTCGAACAAGGATTGATTTTTGGAAACAATCTCCTTGGCTCCGTAAACCTCCTCGTTCGTCGCCATCTCAGCCCTGCGAGTGGCGGCATTCCCCTCATTTCCTTGATTCGCGGCCATCTCAGAAGTTCGGGGGTCGTGCGGGTTAAGGGATGAAGTGTGCGGAATCGGACGAGGCTGGTGGAAAAGTTTGAGAGTCGGCGCGCAATCCTAGTAGATGGCGCGCAATCGGGAAGTCGTTTCGCGTAAAACCCTGGGTATTCGCGCAAAGACAGAGCGAAATCCAGACGGTTTTGCGCGACGAGCGGGCGAATTCCGCGCCGGAAAAGGCAATTTCGCGCACGAGAGCAGAGATGCTTATCGCGCGGAAGGCCAATGTACGGCACGGAGGGACCCAGTGCCCCTATTTATAGGCGAGGCCGGGGTCCGCGCTGCGCGGAAAGCGCTTCGCGCGACCGCAGCGGCGAATTTCGCGACCGGAGCCCCTTTTTGCGCGCCTAAGTCCCGCGCCGCCCAGGACTTCGGCATTCCGGCGTCTCCCTCGGAACCCGATCGTTGCGACCTCTCGCCGATCAGATTCCGAGGGGGGGCTTTTGTAGACGCCGGAAAAGTCCGTTGTTCCCAAACGAAGCTCCGGATGCGGAAAGCGAGATCATATTTGGAGTCGGAAGAATGTTTCGGAGGGCCCGGAGGCCTTGCGCGGAATTTCAGAGGTCTGCGCGCAAAGATGATGATCCGCGCGCAAAACCCCCGGGATGCGCGCAACTCCCTTGCGCGCGGTGCCCGATTCCGCGCCCGCGAGGAGAATTCCGCGCTCGCGCCTTGGATTCCGCGCCCGGGGTTGCCTATAAATACTAGGCGACCCCCAACGTTTCAAGGGTTGCCTGGAAGTCGAACGGTCTCCCCGCGCGCTGCAATTCAATCCCTTCCGCGCGCAATGCCGATCTTCAGGTAACCTCCTTTCTTTCGCGCAATCGAGCCTTGGGGTCCGCCTTCGCGCGCAATCCCCTTGGCTCATTTCCTTTGAACAAATTTCAACCCGAAGGCCTTTGCGCGCAAAAGAAGCCTCTTGCGCGGCAATTGCCCCCCGGGTGCGCGCAATCCAACCCGATTGCGCGCACCCCCATCTTCAAAGGTGGCCATTCGTTAGAGAATGAGCCGTTGCCCCCGCGCGCTACCCGAAGCCCGGTGCGCGCAATCCCAATCATCCGCGCGCGAAGCGCTGGCCCAATTGCGCGCCAGCCCGCCATTTTGCGCGCCGATCCGCGGTTTTGCGCGCAAAGCTCCTCTTTTGCGCGCAATCCGCCAGGGTCGCCTCCCTTGACCCCCTTTGGGTACCCGCCTGCGTGGCGCCTGATGGTCTTCATCGCAGGTGCCCGCGTTGTGCGTCGTCTTTCCGTGCGGCCCCCCCTAGGCTCGCGCGAAGTGACACGGACCTACCGGCGGCTTTATCGTCCAGCATGACGCTAAACTGCACTACGTCCGAGCTACAAGACGTTAAACTGTTCAGCATTCGTCCAGCATGACGCTAAACTGCACTACGTCCGAGCTACAAGACGTTAAACTGTTCAGCATTCGTCCAGCATGACGCTAAACTGCACTACGTCCGAGCTACAAGACGTTAAACTGTTCAACATTCGTCCAGCATGACGCTAAACTGCACTACGTCCGAGTTACAAGACGTTAAACTGTTCACCATTCGGTCCAGCATGACGCTAAACTGCACTACGTCCGAGCTACAAGACGTTAAACTGTTCAGCATTCGTCCTGCATGACGCTAAACTGCACCACGTCCTGCACGACGTTAAACTGTATCCGTCCAGGCTGCACGACGTTAAACTGCCTAGCCCCCATCGTCCGCGCTGCAAGACGTTAAACCTGCCAAGTGTTTCGTCCTCAACACACGACGTTAAACTTTACTTCGTCCGGCAAGACGTTAAACCGTCCGCTTCGTCCTCAACACACGACGTTAAACTGTACTTCGTCCGGCAAGACGTTAAACCGTCCGCATCGTCCGATCCCGTGCTCTGCACGCAGGGTCTCCCCCGGTTTGGACGTGGCCCCCACCCGCTCGTCTCTGCAGGGATTGTCGGGATTGTCCGCTTTTGGGACGATTTAATGGGAGTGGCTTTTCCCTACGGGGGCAGGGTATTACAAACCCCTAGTTTCTCGTGGGAGGCTGCACATGTGTATCTCCATTGCGCCTCCCCACTGCCGAAGCCAGTAGAGGGTGTGACTGGGATCGAGGTGTCTTCTGCTTTCGGTCCAAGTCCCTTCCAACTGAGTTTTGCCGCATCCGGGCTGCCTCAAGTGCGTAAGTCCTGACAGAATGAACTACGTGGACTTTGATCCCTGTCTTCTATACAGGGTACGTAGGAAGCCTCCCTGAGGTCCAAGCCCGCCACCTGGTTGTCCCGATCGTATTTACGTCGGTTCGTCCATCAGTGGACCCCTCCAGGGTTCACGCTTGCGTCGATTCACCTATGAATCCGCCCCTGTGGGAGACTGCCCGTGTGTATCTCCACTGTGCCTCCCCACAGCCCCTTTTCCCATTTCCCCTTTTATCGTCCAACATGACGTGAAACTGTGATCCACCCGGCCGTTCCATCCCCCTCTGTGCGAGGTGGTTCGGTTCAATCCTCCGCCCGGCGGCCTAGACCTCTTCGTGAGTCGGCTTGCCGACGTCCAGCATGACGTTAAACTGTATACCCGAACTACGCTGACTTTGATCCGTGCTAACGCGCGGTACGTAGGAAGCCCCTACGGGGTCCAAGCTCTTCACTCCATCATCCATCCTGATCCTTACCCGGGCCGCCACATCCCGGTGGGGTCATGCCACTTCACTCCACTCCACGTTACTTGGGAAGCCGCCCATGTGCTGGCCCCAGCGTCGGAGGTTCCCCGCAAGGGGTTCTGTCATCTGATCCACTTTTCGTGTTGATCGGTCCGACGCCGTCCCCGCTGGACGTTAAACTCGCGGCATACCCCGTGTTAAACATGGGAAGCTGAGGAAAACCTCAGGTGACACAGTTCCCCGCACCCAGTACGGGATGCCTCAGGCCATCATGCCTTCGAGAAGCCCTATTAGGGACGGAAGACAAACGTGCAGAGCCGCAGTGTTACGACACGCCCCCATCACCCATAGCCACCCGGCCTTCTCACTGCAGGTTGCTGCCCCGCCCAGACTCCTTGGAGCGTCCGGGCGGAAGCAGCGTAATTAACCGGTGTCCATGAAGATATGGCGCCGGGAACGAGATTCACGAACATTCTTAAGTCTATGAGGGAGACCCGGATTAGGCGACGAGTTCCAAGGAGACGTCCAAGGAAGGAAGAGCCGACATCCCATCATCCCGGTTTCGATCAAGGAGCAGACGCCCCTGAATAAGGGACGGATGCCGCCCGCCTTTGGAAAGCGGGACTGCGGGACCACAAGCCGCGCGCCCATCCCCTCGGGTTGACGGGTGCACGCGCGAACGCGTCCTGGCGGAACAGCGTAACCCGACGCACATCCGCACCGAAACAGTTTCATTATAAGATCAATTGTGCTCTTGTTATCATAGTAGATCACCATTGGTTGTTTCACCTCATCACTAATGTCAGTCAGTTGTTGCTTCATCCAAAGTAACTGAGTGCATGACTTTGTGAAAGATATATATTAATCTTTAGTAGTAATAAGAGAATTAATTTCTTGTTTCTTATTCAGACAACCCACACATTTCATCCAAGTATAGAATGCTCCACCACTGGTGGATTTTCTGTCCACTACATCTCTATCCCAGTCAGCATCAAAAAACTCTGATAGTTCACTATCACTACCTTTATCAAAGTATAATCCATAATTGTGAGTACCTTGAATATACCTCATGAATCTTTTCACCACTACCATATGTTCTTCCTTCAGATTACTCTGAAATATGGCCGCTAAGAATGTTGCAAAGAAAATGTCTATCCATATTGTTGTTAGGTACAATAAGCTCCCAATGATCCTTCTGTACATTGTGGGATCTACAGATATACAATCTTCATGCTTTATAATTTTTTCCAACTGTAATTGGAGTCGAAATTGGTTTGGAATCAAGCATATTAAATTTATTCCATAGATCCCTTGCATACTTTTCCTGAGAAATAAATGTAAAATTCTTCTTCTAAATCACTTGAAGCCCTAAGAGATATGTGAGTTCACCAATCATGGAAATTTCAAATTCTGATTGCATGTGATTGGAAAATTCATCCCACCCCGATCCCTGCTTGCTTCCACCAAAAATTATATCATCCACGTATATCAAAACCATGAACTGGTCTTTGTGATAATTCTTAACATAGAGTTTGTGATCCACTCCACCTATTTTGAATTCAATATTTCTTATATAAGAATCCAACTAACAGTATCATGATTGTGGTGCATGTTTCAATCCATAGAGTGCTTTCTTTAATTTTTAAACCTTCATTTCATAATTTCCAAGAAAGAACCCCACGGTTTATTCAATTTAGACTTCTTCTTCCAAAACTCCATTTAAGAATTTTGTCTTGACATCCATTTCATACACTTTATAACCTCTTTGAATTGATATGGCTAGAAATAGATTGATTGAATTTAGTCTTGCTACTGGAGAAAATGTTTCCTCAACATCGACACCTCCAATCTGTGAATATCCCTTTCACACCATTCACACCTTATTTCGGATCACATTACCATTCTCATCATATTAATTCTTAAAGATCCAATTTGTACCAATCACATTGTGACCTTTAGGTCTCTTGACTAGATCCCATGTCTGATTCTTGTCAATATGATCTAACTCTTCATTCATATCCTTCACCCATGATTCATTCTTTGCAAATTATTTTAAACAAGGATAGTTCCACAACAAATAGAAATTCAGATTATGCATAATTAATCATTTCTTCTGGTCTGTGTAGTGCATTTTGATCCTTGATAATGTTAGACTGATTAATATCTTCCCTTTGATTTATACTTTGAGATTCAACCAAATTATCTCCAGCCATGGTTTCCTCTCAGATTATTCTTATTAGTCAGCATCATGATACGACTCCTGAGAATTTTTTACATCTTCTATTTCTTTATTTTCATTTGATCCATGTTCACATTCTTCTTATCTTCTATCACATCATCATATAAATTCCTTGAAGAATTTTTAGTTTTCTCTTCAATGATCTTAACATAATTTCTTTCCAAAATCCTTCTCAGACACTTTTTTGAAACACTTGTAGGCTTTTCTATTCATTGGATTATCCAAGGAAAATTCCTTTGTTTGTATTGTCACCATACTTACCTTGATTTCCTTCTTTTTTTCTAATTTAACATTTACTTCCAAAAATATGAAAGTATTTTAAAGAGGGATTCTTCCATGACACAATTTATAAGTTTATTGTATCACCCATATAAATTCCTGTACAATTTTGAATATACACTATGGCTTGAATGGCATATTTCCAGTAATGTTGAGGAATATGACTCTCGATTGGCATCGTTTCTTTCCATGTAGTTCACCCTACCAATTCCTATGCTCAACAACTCCATTTTGATGTGGAGTTCTCACAGCAGCTACCTCATGTTATATCCCATGCTTCTATAAGTAATTTTTAAATTCAATGGATTTTTATTCCCCTCCATTTTCAGATCACAGTACTTTGATTGTTCATATAGTATCATTCTCGGTGATTCAATGATATGTTGAAGCACTTATCGCTTCCTGTGTAAAACCATTACAAATTTCATTCTACTATAATCATCTATGAAAAGGATGAAAGTACCTTTCTCATGAGTTTTGGAAACATTTATTGGGCCACATACGTCTGAATGAATGAGATCAAAAAGATGAGATGAACTTTTCATATTTGGATGATATGAATTGCATACCAGCTTCCCCCGAATGCATGCATCACAAGAATTTTCATGTTCATGGCTTCACGGTGGGAATATCTATGAAAATATTCAGTTTTTATATCTTATCCATGTCTTGTTGATTGATGTGACCTAGTCTTCGATGCCACATGTTATTTTCTTCTTCAACAGTCATGTAGAAAATGTTTTCTTTTCTATCAACCTGATACAGGTTGACTTCTATTCTGCATCCTTTCATAAGTGAATGTCATGTCCTTTCCCTTGATAGTGCATCCTTTCTGATTAAATGTAACTATAAGTCCTGAGTCATAGAGTTGACTTATGTAGAGGATATTATGACGTAGGTCATCCACATAAAGGACTTCAGTTTTCTTTAGCTCTCCATTAGCTAGTTCAGTACTTCCACTTCCTTTTATTTTTAGAGCACCATCATTACCAAACCGTATTGTTCCATCAACCCTCTTCTTGACATTATTTAACAAGTTTGCATTACCTATCATATGAGATGAATAACCGCTATCAAGAATCTAGGTGTTGTTGATTTTTGTAGCTTTGAGAGCTACCTCTGCAAGGTTGGGTTTCTCAATGTTCTTCTTTTCTTTCCATGAGATATTTGATTGAGTGTAGGGCTCTGATAACCTTTCAATTATCTCTTCCATGTACATGGGTTCTTTATAGTCCAAAGATTCTTCCAAAGGAGAAAACATATTTGAATGAGAAACATTGTTTTTTTGATGATCTTTGACTTGTCTCGTACTTCGGTATGAGGTTCCCATGTCACTCTTCAACCTACAATAAATGGATTTATGGCCAAAGATAGAATAACAAGACAATTTTCATACAAATTACTTCTTCTATAAGTAGTAGGATATGAATTTTTTCTCCTCTGTTGAACTCTTAAATCTCCCCCATTTATATATCTTCTTACCTCTTCACAATATGACATATTATGACCCAGATATCCATAGAACTGATACTTCATGAGAAGAAATATCTTCTCACTTATATTTTTCCTCATGATTTATTCCTTGGAAAAAATGTTTGACTGCATATTATTCTTGGATGTTTGAGGATAGTCTTCTGTTCTCCTTTTAGTTTGATTTAAGGGTCTCTTTTTTAGCACTTCTTTTGATTTTACTACATGATCAACTTTCATCTTTCCTTTATTCTGTTCCACTTTATTTGTAGGATTTAATGTTTCAGCATCACAATTGATTCCATTGTTTCCCATGTGTGTGGATCTCTGATCACTCAAAATCTTTTCAACTCTATCAGTCCCTCATTTTTCTCTCTCCATCTGCTCATCATTCGATATCCTAGAAATTTTTATTTTCTTCTTTTCTTATTTTGAACAAGATTCACTTTTGAGCATACTCGTAAGAGTAAAAACTTCTTCGAGTCCCCCAACATTTTTGGAATTCTCTTATAGTCTCAAGGTAAGGTCATTAATTTCCTTTTAATATTCTTTGATTTGGATATTTAGTTACACTACATCATCTGTCCTTTCAAGGATTGATGAATGTAATTTCACCAGTTCTTCAATTCATTCAATTTTAGCTTCATGATGATCAACATATTCTGAAAATTCTTCCACCATTTCTTTCCACTTATTGAATCTCTTACACTTATTCTCAAGCTTACCAAAATCTTCCTTAAGTTATAACTTGGGATTGGAATTAGTTGTCAACTAGTTATCTCTAGATTTATCTGTTAATGGTATCTATCATGGAGGCATGGTTTCCAATTTTAAATTCTTGTTCTTCTTCTTCACAGAATTCATTATCATCATATTCGTATTCATAGACAAAACTCTTCTTTTTTACTTTCTTTCTAGATTTGATGTCTCCCTTTTTGAAAAATATTTTATGAGACTTCTCAATGTGTTCACCTTCTCTTTCTTCATCTTCAATATTTTTTCAGCACTGTGAGGCAATGTGCCCAGCTTTGCCACAACAAAACCAAGCTAGAGGTAACTTCCCATTAAATTTCCCTTTTCCCTTATGAAACTTCTTGGAAATGAGAGAAAGAATTTATTTTTCTTCATAATATTCACCACTACTATCTTTAGAGATTTTCTGTTTTTCCATGGCTTTGAATTCCATTTCCTTTCTCACTCAAGTCATAGCATCTTCTGTCTTGAGTCTCATTTCATATGCCACCAGGTTGCTCAGAAGATCATCTAGAGAAAGTTTGGAAAGATATATTTCCTCAAAGTATAACACCTTTTTTTGTATAGGGAGGGAAGTCATCTAGATATTTTCTTGATAATATCAATGTCTTTGATTTCTTCTCCTATACCTTGAATTTCTCCAACCACTTCAGTAATTCGATTGAATAATGAGTCTACATTCTCATTAGGATACATCTTCAGATCATCAAACCAATTGTGCAGGATTTTTAGATTCACCTCTTTTACTTTTCTATCTCCTTCATAAATATTTTAAATTTTATCCCACATTTACTTTGTTGAGATGAAACTCATTACCTTTAGACAGATCTTATTTTAAAGTGTTGTGGTGAGAGAATTATTCCCTTTAGCATCTACATCAAGAATTTTAATCTCTACATCAGTCATAGCCAGCCCTCTTGGATCAGTGACATGTATTCCTTGCATAGTAGAAAATAGGACTTCCATTCCAAGAGATTTTAGATGAGATTTTATTTTGTTCATCATGATCTGAAAATTACTTCCATTGAAGAGGGGGGCTCCTCTGACATTGTCTGAATTCTCCATGATGGTATAAGATAGATCAAACACTAGATACCTTCCTATGATACCACTTGAAGGACCCTAGAACACCCTGAGATGGGAGGGGTGAATCAAGGTGTCAAATTTTTCTTTTTAAAGTTATGGATCTTGTTCCCACATTGGTAGAAACTTGTTAAATCTATCAGTCAAAAGAAAGTAAGGAGATGACATAGTAATTTAACTTAGTTTACCGCAAAGGGATACGTCTAAGGAGCATACACTGATAGTGTGTTGGTCATACCTAAATCCACTAATATTCACTAGTTTATGGATTACAAGGTTCAGTCACAATCACTCTATTCTAGGAACATTTCCTTTATAATGGTTCAGGGATAGCTCACTACGTCCCTCAGATCACTTTCGTCCACTCCCCCTGGCTCACTACCTTGAGAGAAGTTTAACTCGGTTTATCAGCTTGAAGGTCGCTTCAAAAAAATTTCATTGAAGTCTTTGTCTCTATTCAACATGAGACACTGCTTACATCAAATTCATAAATTGATGCACTTGAAGGCACTTATCACACAAACTGGATATTCAAAATCATTTTGGAAGCATAACACCACACTTGTGGGAAATACCTTAACTTGCACGCAAGATTTGGGAATTTTCATGAAAGATGACTTTTGTGTTTCCCATACTTTCCACGCAAACCTTATCTTTCAAACAAAAATACTATATGGTTCACTTGGTCTTTTCAGACTAAAGGAACACCTTGTGTGCAATATTAAATCTCTGTAATTTTTTCGCATGAAAATATTCCACACATCAAAGAAACCAAGTTTTTTTTTGGAAAATTCTTAAGTCTTTCATGGGGTAGCTGCCTATTTATAGGCCTCAATGACCCTGTGCACAAGTTTCCGATGCGTCTTTGTCATTGCATTCAAGATTCTTCCTAAGCGCGCAAAACCCCTTTTGACTTCGCATTGGTAGCGTAAGATTCTTTGGTGCAACCTCGTCTTTCATGCACATTTAATAATTATGCACACTTTTTTTCCTATTCCATATTTTGATGCACTAATCCCAAAATAATCCTTGTACGCAAGTTTCAAAACACCCTTCAATCTTGCGTGAAACTCCCTTTGCCAAAAACACTTTTCTCTATAGTCTAATTTTTTGACCCAAAAATTTGGCAAACACTGGGAAACAACACCACCTTCAATAATGTTGCTCACCTAAACAGTATGATCCCTTTCATAGAAAACTTCCTGAACTTCAAATGAGGATTGAAAAAAAACACAAACCATACTCCATTTTCAGCATAGAAAGGCCATGGTGCCAACATGAACTTGATCCCCAGTTCTCATACCAACATACTCCCCTGTTAGAGGGATAGTAGATCATGTCACTTCTTAGCCTTTATGGTCTAAGAAAGGAATTCTGCCCGTAACTCTTTGAAATCAACCCAGAGAACATTAGCCACCTTTCTCTCCCCCGAGAACAGTGTCCACCACTAATGTGAAGCTCCCCTCGTCTAACTAACCACCAGCATAACCCAATATTCTGTCAGAGCCCAAATCTATATGAAGGTGATCTCAAGATCCTCGAGTCAGATCTCTATCTCCATGTCCAAGACACTACCCTCATACTTTTCTAGAGTCTATCACAGGAAATCACATAACTTCATCTACCACTGGTTATCCTCCTCCTTTGGATCAACCCTCTGTTGATCATCTGGATCGGCATGCTGAGCCTCCACTTCCTGATCCACTTGTGGACAATGACCAAGTTCCATAGATAAATGGTAACAAAGAAATTATAAGCATAAGTAGTATGCAATTTATTTAGGATTAATTTTAACTCATTGTTTATTTTAATTTCCCAAAAATGTCCAAAACAAACAAGAACAGAAGTCATCATGATGTATGTTCCTTTCCTAGGGTCTCTGTTAGGTCATAATGGGCAATGGAAGATGGTCTATAGGGGGTGAATAGATCAGATTAAAAATTTGAAAAAATAAATTTATTAATTAAATTAATTATCAAAGATAATTATTAAGGTTAATTAGCAAAAAAAAGTAAATAACTCAAAGATGTTTTTATAGTAGTTCAGTCCAAAGTGGGTCTACTCCACTCTTATACCTCTATACTCAGTGAGAGATACGTGTGCACTAAAAATGATTTTTATGGGGGAATCATAACCCAATTAAAAAATCCTATTCCAATAGAGGGATAACCATAAAACTGAGTTTTGTATGGGGAGTCACAACCCGAGAAAAAGAATAAAAATAATGATTTTTTGAGTAAAATCATAAACATAAAAATAAAGTGTGTGTGGGAGATATGAAAAAGTGTTATAGACTCAAAACCAGATGAATGATAAGATAAAATATTAAAGAAAAGGTACTAGTTATTGAGGATTAGATTGGTTCACCTCATTAATGTAATTGTAGTCGAAGCATAATTAATTTATCCCTTGAGACATCATGTAGGTGATTAAATATAGTGTCATAGGATGTTGTAGATTGCACTGCAGGTTTAAAGTTCACAGCTATTTCTCTTTGAAAAAAATAGAGTATCAAAAATGTTAACGTGTCTCTTGAAATTTTGTATATTGCTATTCAGTTGTGTCGATAACCTAAAATAATAAATGATATATATATCTAAAGAATAAATATTCAGCATTTTCATCAGCTCTTCTTCCTTCATAAATTAAAAATAAATTGAGTCAAGATCGTTCATAAATATCTCCATAAAAAACACAGCATTGTTGCCTCTTTATTACTATAGAATATATCTCTAATAAAATAATTCAAAATAGTTTGAATAAGTATTCTAAAAATATCTCCAAATATATAGGAGTGTTGAAAGATTTAAAACAACAATTTAAATCCATTCAAACTTCATTAAATTTAGACAAAACAGTTCCTGAAAACTAGCAGCATAATCCATATTTAAATTCAAAAATTTGAATTTAAACAATTTTAAACCCTCCAAATTAATGGGAAAAAGGCGTTGAAAATTTATTAATTTATCTCTCTAAATATTCAACAAAAAATATTAAAAACTATCCAATTATAATTGTTATATTTAATGATAAATTTTTCAATAGAAAAACCTTTAAAAATAATCTATATATATGCAAAAAAACAATTTAAAAAAATGAACTCAACGAAGATTAACTTCAAAATGAACAGTAATATATGGTTGATGAACCATACTTTTCACTATTCAAGAATAGTAACATAGGGTATGAACAATACCTTGCAGAATGAACCGTATTGTAAGGTATGAACCATACTTTATGGAATGAACAGTAACATATGGTATGAACCATACATTACAGAATGAATAGTAACCTAGGGTACGAACCATACTTTTCACTATTCATAAACAGTAATGTAAGGTTGATGAACCATAATTCCCACTATTCATGAATAGTAACGTAACATATGGATGATGAATAGTAACGTAGGGTTGATGAACTATATTGTCCACTATTCATTAACTGTAACGTAGCATATAGATGATGAACAGTAATGTAGGGTTGATGAACCATACTTTCCACTATTTATTAATATTAACATAGTTTTTGGATGATTAAAAGTAACGTAGGGTTGATGAACCATACTTTTTACTATTATTAAAGTAGGGTTCCCCCTACTTTGTGAAAAACTGGACATCATACATTAACAAAATTTAATGAATTTTCAAGGGATCTAAACAATATATTCAAACTTTGCTAAAAAATTATTATTGGAAGAAAAAATACTTATCTTTATAACTAATAAATAATCAAATAAATATGACATATAATTTTCTAGATATCATCAAAAAATATTACCAATAACATTCTGGAAAACAAGAGTTCTGAAAAAATCAAATTAGAATTTCAAGCAATTTAATAAGCATTCAGACGACATTTTTAGACTTTGATTTAAACTAATTAAGTAAATATAAACATGTTTTATTTCTATAAAATCAAGTTTCATGTGAATATTATATCTATAGAATTTTCAGTAAAATAAATACAAATTTTTTTTAAAATTGTTTGTTGTAGAGTTTCTAAAACTGTATCAAAAAATTAATTGAATATTTAGAGTAATAAAAATGTAGTTTTAGATATCCTCATAAGCTAATGAAATGTAGAAAAATATTTTTTCTATCCAATTGTTAATAATAATAGAGATCCGTACATTTTATTTTAATAAATAATCAAAATAAAGAAAGGTTTTTAAATGAAAATCATATGTAATCAAAAAAAATAAAACATACAGGTGGAAAAACATTATCTTCAAGTAATCAAAATTTTAATTAGAAAAAAGATAATACACATGCACAAATACTATTCCCCTTTTTGTTTGATTAAAAAACAAAAAAAAATTGAACAATTAAAACCAATTTTAAAAACATTTAAAACCAATTTATTTCTCCCCATTTATTGATCCTCATTTTTTTCCCAAAATATCTCTCCCAAAATAAATATTTTAAAAAAATTAAAACCTTGTTATTTATCCCCCTTTTTGTAAATAAAAAAATTGAAAAAAACTCACCCTAAACAAATGTAGTAAAAAAATTAAATGCCAATATACCAAGTTCAAATTTAATTTTTTCAAACGGAAAAGAGTCTAAAGGATTTTTAAAAATATCTTATACCTTATTTTCATAAGGTATAAATTTTAAAAAAAATATCACCCTTGTTCACATTATCTCCAATAAAATGAAATCTAATATCAATATTATTTTTTCTATAATTCTGTAAGGGGTTTTTAGAAATTAAAATTTAAGAAGTATTATCACAATAAATAGGCAGTTTATCAAGATAAACACCAAAATCACATAATGTTTGCTTAATATATAAACTTTAAGCATAAATACTAGAAATAGAGATATAATCAAATTATACATTAGAAGAAGAAAACATATCTTTGTTTCTTATAAGACTAGAAAATTAACCTTTTTCCCAGAAAATGACACATACCTCATGTGCTTTTTCTATCAAATCTACAACCTCCAAAATCTGAATCAGAATATGATGTAAAATCAAAACCGTTATATTTTGGATAAAATAAACCAAAATCAACAGTTCCTTTAACATATCTAATTATTATTTTGAAATACTTAATATTACTTTATTTAGGATCTTATTGAAATCTAGCACATAAACAAATACTAAAAATTATATCAGGTCTAGATGTGGTTAAATATATCAAGATACCTATCGTACCTCTATAAACTTTAAAATCAAATGATTTACCAAAATCATCAATATCTAATTTACAATTAGTACCCATAAGAGTTTTTATAGATTTATGAGAATTAAGATCAAATATTTTAACTAAATCTTTAGTATACTTAGATTGATTAAGAAAAATCCCATCTTTTCTTTGAAAAAATTAATGTCCAAGAAAGAATTTTAATTCTCCCATTAAACTCATGTCAAATTCACAATACATTAAAGATGAAAATTCCTGATAGATAATTTCTCTAGAAGAACCAAAAACTATCTCATCAACATAAATTTGAACAGCTAAAATATCAATAGAAGTTCTCTTAATAAAAATATTTAGATCCATATTTTCTTTCTTGAAACCATTATTTAAAAAAAAACAAATAAATCCTTTCATATCAAGCATGATGTTCTTGTTTAATATGTCACAATGCTTTAGAAATTTTGAAAACATGGTTAGGAAATTTTTCACTTTCAAAACCAGGGGTTGAGAAACATAAACTTCTTCAATTATAAAACCATTTAAGAAAGAACTTTTTACATAAATTTGATATAATTTTAACCCATAAAAACAAGAAAAATCCAATAAATTCTAATTCTTTATAACCTAGAAATAGGTGAAAAATAATATTCAAAGTCTATACCTTCTTCTTAAGAGTATACATGAGAAACGATCCTTGCTTTATTTTTGACAATCTTTCTAGATTCATCGAGCTTATTTCTAAATATCTACTTAGTTCCAATTACCTATTTATCCTCATGAAATTCTACTAAAGTCCAATCATTGTTTCTAACAAATTGATTTAATTCATCTTGCATGGTAATAATCCAGTTTGTATCTTTTAAAGAATCATTAACATTAAAAAGAACAAAATCAGAAATAAAGGCATAATTGATACAAATATATAAAATAGAATTTCTATTTTTAACACTAGAATCAAAATTTCCAATTACATTTTTAATAGGATGATCTTTGTGAATCTTTCATGATTTTGGATCTGGTTGAGAAGGAGTATGGTCTCCCCCAATTGATTCAATATTATCTTGAGGAACTTCTTCACTGAAATTAAATTCTCTCAACTCTTCATCAATAGCATTCGAATAAAAATTTAATTTAACATTATTTTAATCAAATATAACATGTAAAGGTACTTAAATAATCATAGTTATTTTATTATAAACTCTATAAGCTTTACTATTATTAGAATAACCAATAAAAATACCTCCATCACCCTTAGCATCAAATTTATCTAAATTATCCTTTGAATTTAAAATAAAAACTTTAAAACCAAAAATTCTAAAGTAACTAACTATAGGATTTTTTTTTTGAATAATTAATAAGGATTTATCTTGAAAAAATGTCTAATAAGAATTCTATTTGAAATATAACATATAGAAAAAATAGCTTTAGCCAAAAAAAATCTAGGAAAATTATATTCATTAACATAGTTCAAGACATTTCAATAAGAGTTCTATTTTTCTGTTCTACAACACTATTTGGATGTGGTATTCTAGGATTAGAGAAATTATAAAAATAACCATTCTTTTCACAAAAGTTTTCAAAATCTAAATTATGAAATTCACCTCCATTATTACTATGAATAGAAATAATCATACAGCCTTTTTCATTTTGAACTAATTTTCAAAAGGCAGTAAATCTAAAAAATGTATCATTTTTATGAGTAAGAAATTATACCCAAGTAAATATACTATAATAATTAACAATAAATAATGTATATTTATTTTCACCAAGGCTGGAAATTTGAGTGGGACCAAATAAATCAAGATGTAATAACTATAATGGTCTATTAGTAGTTATCTGAATGATGGTTCTAAAAGAAATTTTGTGTTGCTTCTCTTTTATGCAGGCATCACAAATATTAATATGTTCTTTCTTCAAGGAAGACAGTTCCAACACATTTTCATGTTTTTAGAGATTATGAAACAATATGAAATTAACATGACATAATCATCAATTCCAAAGGTTGTTTTCATTCTGTGTAGCATTCAAACACTTTACATGTTGAATAGTTAGTTCAGAAAAATCAATAGTATAAATGTTATCTTTTCAATTATCATAAAATAATAATGAATCATCTTTAAAACCTAAACATTTATGATTTGGAATTTAAGTTCTATTCTATCATCACATAATTGTGATATAATAATTAAATTATGTTTTAAACCTTCAACAAATAAAACTTTAGAAATAAAAGTAGAATTTGAAATACCAACTTTACTAAAACTTTTTACTTTTCCTTTAGAATTGTCTCTAAATGTAACAGTGCCTCCATCACATGTGTTATAATTATTAAACTTTTATGGGTCTCCATTCATATGCCTAGAGCATCCACTATCCATGTACTATATATGATTCGTGAGATATCCAAGTAATTTTTTCTACTAAAATCAATTACTTTACAATTTTGGTACTCAAGCTACTTTGGGTCCAATGGGTTTAGTAATAGAATTTTTAGGTACCCATGCATAATTTAAACATGTATTGTAAGGTACTCTATAAAATAAGGATTTAGAAATATAATTTTTTTTTTAAATCCTAAATATTTTTTAAATCAAAGTGAACAATCATTTTCATAGTGACCTTTCATGACACATTTAAAACAAGTAATATTTGAAGTACAACCATTTTTACTTTTAAAAAAATATGTTTTCTATATTTGGAGTAATCTCATGTCATAGCCAAAATCATCTTTAGTTTTATCAGTTTTTGTCAAATACATCATCTTATGATATTTTTCATGACCTTGAATAAAAGCCGATAAAGTTTGTTTAATACTTTCAACTTGCTTTTTCAAAAAATTTATTCACGTTTTGAGAAGATTTCAAATTTTTATAAAAATTTGAATGAGAAGAAGAAGAATCAATGTTACTTAGTTTTTTATTCTACTGAAAAAGTATTTCATTTTCAAAATCAAGTTTTTCATTGTTTTCATTAAGCTTATTATATAAATCTGTAGCTTTGAAAATATATTTTCTTAATATTTCAATTAATTTATTTAATTCAAAAACATTAGGGTTTTCAAAATCACATTTACAACCAAAATATTAAGAATAAAAACAAGAATTACTCACCTTATCCAGTGATACCATGAAGTATAAGTTGTCACTTTATTTTTCATTTCTAGATTGTTCACTAGAATCAGATTCTTATGCACAACTCCAATTAGTGGTCAACGCCTTTGTGTCCATCTTTTTATATTTATCTTTATTCTTTAGTTTAGGAAATTTGAGTTTGATATGCCCTTTATTTATGCACTCATAACAAGTAACATATGAATTATTATAATTCAAACCACCCTTCATATCTCCCTTATATTTTTCTTTTTGAGGATTTCTTTTAAACTACTTCTTCAATCCTTTCTTTTTCATTATTTTGTAAACTCCAGCCAAAATCTGAGCCATATCTTTCTTTTCAATATCCTATAGATCAGAATCAAATGAGTCAGTAAAAAAACATTCACATATTTAAAGTATACACCTTTTATTTTTGTTGTATACTCAGTAATTATGTTATTCAGTTCAAGTTCATATTAAAGGAGTGATCCAATCAATTCATCCAGGGTGTACTCTTTGAAATTCGTACTTTCATCAATGGAAACCTTATTTTAATTCCATTTCTTTGGTAAGGATTTTAGGACTCTTTTAATAAGTACTGGGTTTTTTATAGATTCTCCAATAGAATTCATTCCATTCATAATGCTTGTGAATCTATGGGACATTTGGTTTACTATTTCATCTTTACCCATCTTGAAGTTTTGGTACTCAGCACGAAGCATTCCAATTTTGGTATGGATTAGTTTGTCCGAGCCAAGGTGTGTAACTTGTAGAATCTTCCATATTTCATGAGTTTTATTACAAGTAGATACATGAATAAAAATTCTTCTATTAATAGCACTATAAAAAATATTAACAAATTTTTAATTTCAAACATATATAGAATCATATTATCTAGTAAGAGTATCTAGGTCTTCTTTAGGCAGTGTATATTGTTTTCAAATGATAGACATGTGCTCAATGCACAACTATTTGAGGTAAGCCTCCATTTGGGATATCTAGTATCCATAATCATTTCCATCAAAGGGAGGTGGATTTCGAGTTATCCAGACATCATTTGGCTTCAATCCTACCATCTTATATGATTTTGTCCTTATAATGTGAGGTCTAGGAAAATGTTGGCACAAATAAAATCAAAATAGACTCTAGATAGGGATTTGATAATTCCAAAAGGAATAATCTCTTGATTTATATTGAATGGTATTATAAAGATAATAACATATATAATCAATTATAAATAGGATTTACCTTTGATACCAACTGTTAGGTGTCATATGGAGAACAAAAGAGCTAAGATATTCTTAAGAAGTTCAACCTCTGATACCAATTGTTAGTCTAGAATGGGTAATGGTAGATTGTCTAAAGGGGGGATATATCATATTAAAAATTTAAACAAAAAATGTATTAATTAAATTAATTATCAAAGTTAATTATTAAGGTTAACTAGTAGTGGAAAAATTAAATAATGCAAGGATTTTTCTTATAGTAGTTCGATCCAAATTGGGTCTACTCTACTCTTATACCTCTCTACTCAGTGAGAGACTTATGTTCACATAAAATAATTTTTATAGGGGAATCATAACTCAATTAAAAAATAATTTTATAGTGGATGGATAACCATGAAAATGAATTTTGTATGGGGAGTCACAACCCAAGAAAAATAATAAAAAATAATGATTTGTGAGTAAAAGAATAAACAAAAAAATAGAGGGCATGTGAGAGATAGGAAATAGTGTTATAGACTCACAACCAAACAAATGAGAAGATAAAATATTAATGAAAATGTATTGGTTGTTGAGGATTAGATTGGATTTTTTAGTTAAGGAAAATTTATTCCAATTGGAATTAATTCATCCCTTGGGAGATCATGCAGGTGATGAAATAGAGTGTCGTAGGACATTATAGATTGCACAGTAGGTTCAAAGTTCACATCTCATTCTCTTTGAAAAACAGAGTATCAAAAATGTTAACTTGTGTCTTTCAATTTTGTATCTTTATATTTTGTTGTTTCGATAACCTATAAGAATGAATGATATATATATATATGTAATAAATATTCATCAGTTTCAATAGCTCTACTTCTTTCATAAATTTAAAATAAATTGAGTTATGAGCGTTCATAAATATCTCCATGAAAAATGCAGCATTATTGCCTCTGTATTCCTATAGAATAAATCTCTAATAAAATCATTCAAATTAATTTGTATAAGTCTATCAAAAATATCTCCAAAACTATTTTAGCGTTGAATGATTTAAACCAATGATTTAAATCTATTCAAACTTCTTTAAATTTAGAGAAAATAGTTCTTGAAAACTAGCAACATAATCCATAAGTAAATTTAAAAATCTAAATTTAAACAATTTTGAAACCTCCAAGTTAATGGGAAAAGGCGTTGAAATTTTATTAATTTTTCTATATAAATATTCCACCAAAAATATTAAAAGATATTTGATTATAATCCTTATATTTAATGATAATTTCTTGCAGTAGAAAAATCTTTAAAAATAATCCGTATATATGCATGAAATAAATTTTAAAAAAATGCACTGAATGAACAGTAATTTCGGAATGAACAGTAACAAGTGGTTTATAAAAAATACTTTTCACTATTTATGAATAGTAATGTAGGGTATGAACCATAGTTTTCGGAATGAACAATAACATATGGTATAAATAGTACTTTGCTGAATGAACAGTAATGTAGGGTGTGAACCATACTTTGTAGAATGAATAGTAATGTAGGGTATGAACCATACATTTTACTATTAATGAATAGTATTGTAGTGTATGGATGATGAATAGTAACTTAGTGCTTTTCACTATTCATGAACTGTAACATAGCGTATGGATGATGAACAGTGACATAGGGTTGATGACCCATACTTTTCACTATTTATGAACTGTAACGTATAGTATGGATAATAAACAGTAATCTAGGATTGATGAAGCATACTTTCCACTATTTCAAAAGTAGGGTTACCCATACTTTGTGAAAAAATGGACATCATACTTTAACAAAGTTCAACAAATTTTTAAGGGATCTCAACAATGGATTCAGACTTTGGTCAAAAAGACTTATTTAAAGAAAAAATTATTAGATTTCTAATAAATCAGGAATAAAATAATTCTGATATATACTATTCCAAATATCATCAATAAACAGAACCAATAACATTTTGGAAGGCAATGGTTCTGAAAAAATCAAAGTAGAACATCAATAAATTTATTCACCATTAAAACAAAAATTTTATACTTCGATGTAAACTAATGAAATAAATATAAACATATTGGATTTCTATAAAATCATGTTTCATGCTAACATGATATCTGTATAAGTTGAAATAAAATAAATACAAAAACTTTTTAAATTTTTTTTCTGTAGAGTTTCTAAAAATGCATCAGTAAATTAATTGAATTTTTAGAGTAATAAAAATGTATTTTCAGACATCATCATAAACTAATTAAATGTAGAAAATATTTTATCTATCTAAACTGATAAGAATCATAGATATTCATACCCTTAAGTTTAATATATCATCAAAATATAGAATGGTTTTTAAATAAAAATCACATGTAATCAAACAAAAGAAAACATGCACATGGAAAAATAATCTCCCCAAGTAATCAAACAAGTAATCAGACAAAAGAGAATAGACATGCAAAAACAGCCTCTACCCTGCAAATGGTGTAGCCTCACTTGGTCATTTAGAAAACTCAGAGACCTTTCATCATATCACAGGTGGCCCTAAAATCTCGTGTCCTAGTTGGTCTTCCCTGACCTATGTCACTTACCAAGATCACCTAACATTGTTTCCCTACCAACCCATGAAATCTTCACTATTCCTAACTCAAAACTCCATCCAATATCTCAACCATCACCTCTAATACCATTCTTTCATGACCCCATCCCTCCAAAGATTCCCTTCCTGAGCTAGCAATGGAGAAAGATAGAAAATGACCTTTGATTCCCACCTTCAGTAGGCTCTGGGATGGCGACCAGCACCAAGGTTATATAAATCTTACAAAATGGGAGGCATTTCCCTTTTTATAGTAACCAAGGTCAGAAGATAAGATGTATCAGCCTCAAAAAAACATCAATAACTGTATATATAAAATAATCCCAAATCCATCCCACATGCATGTTTAAAGTAAAAATGCTATAAATACGATGAAAATATCCAAAGTAAATATAAAAAGAACAAATCTGAGCAGTGGCACAACAACTATCACAACACCCAAGATAGTAATGTTCATCACAGTCCACATAATCTCCTTGGAAACCTGAAAAAAATTTTATGTACATAGGGTGAGCATATAAGTATACTGAGTAAAAAAAGCCAAAGTCTCTCGTGCACAAGTGGTGGAAGAATACTAATGCCCCTTTGAGAAAAGAACAGAAACACAAAAGTGACTAACAAGGTATACTATCCACCCCAACCTCACCAAACACATGATCACTAAATAACTCAAGTAAAGTAATGTAAATTAGTAAGCACATCTATGATAGGGTACCCCACACCACTTCCTGCTGGTTAACTGCTCATCCCTAAAGGTGAATGTCATGATCTTACAATGCTATTTCATAAGCCCCATTGTCACAACTTGCCCGCACACACTTGGGACACATACCACATCCTACCCGCAAGCACCTAGTCCTCAACCTCATCATATTATTCCCATAGACACCTAGTTTGTAACACCCCAAGCTTCCACAGTACGCTTCTCTTTAAATAATACAATAGTGTGTGTTGTATGCAACTTCGAGTTCTAACACACCACAACCAATCAAACTAGCCGTTATGAATAGTAATACCCACCTTTTGAAATTTTATAAATTTTATCTCTTAAAATGGACTACATTTTTGGATTCGGAATATCAAAATTAGCTTAGGATGAATTTTTGGTATTTTTCTGAAAACTTTCATTTTTTGATGAATAGTGAAAAACACCAAGTTATAGTTTAAAACCAAATTTTTATTTAAATAATTATTTATTTTATTTAAATTTGTTTTAGGTCAAAATAGATACATAATACCTATATAAGTTCAATGTAATTCATTAGAGTAAATTTATAATAATTTTAGATATATAAAAATTTTATTGAACTTTCACCGTCTTTTACCCATCTCCTAGCAGAATTTGCAAATTCACATAAAGCATAATTTTACCCCTTCTGTGAGTGGAATTTTGAAAATCCGAGATAAACGGTTAATATCAAGGAGTAAAATTTGGTTTAATAAGATAAAAATAAGTTTTTGTGTATAGTAACTTTTAACGTTTCTTTACCATGGTTAAAAGTAAATAGGGTAATTAAGGGTAAAAGGGATATTATTATTACCCTAACACATGTCCTAATTATATTTTCTAAGTATATTCAACCAAAAACATCCTTAGGAATAAAATATGAACCTCTTTGTTCCAATTGGATTAGATTAGGACATTTATTATTATTTAATTCCAAGAACAGTTAAAAGAGTTAAAATCAATGTTTAATTAATAAAAAAAAATTAATATAGGGATATACATAAGATAAATTCTATTTTAAATATTAATTAGAAAGATAAAAATATTTATTACATAATTTTATTTTATTTATAATTTTTAGGCATTAAATAATTTAAGTTTTTTATGACACAATGGTGATGCAGTAATTACCGAATTAATGAAATATTAAACTAATTGATATTATAAATATCCAAATAAATCTAATTTGAGACTTTTTTTGAATTCCAATAATTTTATTGGTTAATATGACATATTATTGTTGTTTAGATGAATTATTTTTAAAGAAATAATGTTTTTATAAATTTAGAAAAAATTAAATAACAAATAGTGTCAAAATTGACATAAAAGAGTTTTTAAAACAAATATTATATTATTAATTGATATTCTATTCCTAAAAATATAAGGTTCGTCCAAAAGACTTATATAATGTTATTTGTATCATTAATGGACCACATGGGGGTCTCTTTGAATTATATAGTAAGTTTATTAACTATATAATATAAAAATACAAAGAGACATGGTAAATGTCAAACTATTTAACTAAGAGTTAAATCAAAAAGATAAAGTTAATATAGTGACCCAAACCTCTCTAAAACCTATTGGTTGATTGTTTTTTGACCTATAACCACCTTAACATGTAAATAATCCACTTTTTATCCATTATAAACTGAATATGAATTTATTATAAAATAATATTTTAAGTTTTTCCAAAGGTACCCCTCACCCCTCTTATAAAAGGGCACTCGCCCTTCTCTCTAATTCATACCTTAAAAGCCTTTTGTTTCAGAAAACCCCTACCCAGCTATTCTCTCAACTTCCATAAATTCAACCTAGAGGCCTTAGTTTGATCATAAAGCCAACCTAAAAATCCCTTTTGATTAAATCAAAAGGCAGAACCCGAAGAAGAGGTGATGTTTTCATCACCCTCTTTCAAGTTCCTTTCTTCTTCCACTTTTTATTTCTTTGTTATTTCCATTATAAAATAATAAATCCAGTATCTTCTATATACTGTTATGTTATTATGAATATTGTACAACCATATTTGGTATTCTATCCATCCTTTGAATTACATGTCACCATACGTGCGTACGTACGGCTTGCCGTCTCCACGTCGTGGTGTAATTGATATACAAAACATTATTATTTGGATGGGTATGATAATGATGTGAAATTGAAGTAAAAAATAAATATAACATTATAATGATTCTTTATATATGATATACCATACAATTATATACTATTTTAATATCAAAAAATGATATTGTCGCTCGTGCGTACGTACGGACTACCATCTCCACGAACGCAATGAGATTCATTATTCATCGCATCCATTCAAGAATAATTTTTATTTAATGGTTAAAAATAATGTTTAAAGACTTAATATCATTCGGTATATGAATAAGATACAACCTATATATAACAAACACGGCTTACGTAATAAAGCATATAAAGGAAAACGAATCAATTAACACCTGAAACAACGATAATAGAAAGATATTATTAAAAAAGCAATGTTAAAAGATCATATATGATATCATATTAATGTATATGATTCTTGTATAATTTAATAATAATTATTTCACCATTTTAAATTAGTTTAACCTACCCTCGACCAAGGAAATGTACAAGGTAAGGGTTTGTTTCACAATCTCTTCATTATCCGAGGTTGTTTATACGTAATTATCTACTAGGACCTCTTTATCATCCACATACATGTTTCTTAAAAATGTATTTCAAATCATTCTTACTATTTTACAGACTATGGGTTAAAGTCATTTATACCCTTTTTTTACTTTTTATAATATGTTAATAAAGGAATCTTTTCGTCGTTTTCCAAACAAGGTCCTTTTTAACCTTTTCGACAGAATTAAGGTGAGAATGTCTTTTTTTAACTTATATGGAAGGTGTGGCTATTTTCCTCCATTATAAAATCATCAAATATTCCCTTACAAGATTATAAGAATATTTTCAAATTAAATGTTTCCTTTTATAATTATGTTACTTTTAAATGATTTAAAAAAAAGATATATTTCTCTCAAATAGTTTTGTTTTCATCTATGTCAACATCCTTTGATGGATTTTAAGCTTATTTGAAGTTGATTTATTATGATACAAAACTTCCATATTGTATTGAAGGTTTTGTGAAATGTTTAACTATGGATGTGTTATTTTTATACCATTCATGGTTTATGTAGAAAGTATTGACATTTTGTATGCTAGTTTTAATACAAATGTTTATGTTATGTTTAAACCTGTTCATCTGAGGAATGCATTGGACTTAATAAGTGATGGGTGGATCCCGCTATAGCTCCTCGATGCATCAGTAGGTCTCATGAGACAAACTATTGTCTTGTCACAAGGCCATGACAAAATCTTGTTTGTAGTCTTGGCACAAGTCCTTGACTATGTGGTTATGATAGTCTGGCTTTATGCATTCAATCATTATAAAAGTGTTTGTTGATATTGCATGTGATTATTTGACTAGTAGAATATCCATGTAAATAAATAAATGGAATTATTTCATTTTATTTTTTCCATATTATGATAAAGTTCAAGTTTAAAAGGCTTTTGTTTTAGTTATACATTGCCTTATATGTTTATCCTTATTTATGAAAGTTTTCGCTATATTGTTATCCTTACTAAGCATCTGAGCTGACCTGTTTCTATGTTTTATTTTTTCCAGGATGTGAAGAAGTATTTTATGAATGACCTGCAAAGATATTATGAGGGGATATGAGTGTGGTATATCGAGATAAGATGTTGTTTTAGTTTTCCATTTTATCATGTAATGTAAGACTTATGAATGTATCTAGTGATTCCAAGGCTACTAAACTAATCAGTCTTTACATAATTGGTCTTTTGTGATCATGCCAATGTTATGTAATAAGGCACTGACTTTGGGTAACTAGGGTTGGGGAATTACAGTTGGTATCATATGAAGTTTAGTACAAACCTTGGAAGCTAGATTTAGATAAACTCTGATTAGATCACATAGACCTAAGATGGACTTTAAGGATTGGTATAGAAGAACTTCCTAGAATTTTTGTATTGTAGAGATATTGTGAGTTTTCCAAGAAATACATCCTTGTCTTGATATGAGAAGGTAGAGGCGGCTTTGGTACAGATGTACCTAGGGGTAAAACCTGAAAACACCGCTTTGAGCTAGACTCGAACGGGAACTAGTGCATGACAATGGGCCTTGTTGCACTCTTGGTTATAACACTCCCGAGGGATATGCTTAGGATAATTCTCATTTTCCTTACAAACCATTATGAAGGGTTTATGAGTATATACTTCCTTAAAGAAAATATTTTTTTTGATTATGGATTATATCTATAAACTGTTCAATATATGTTAAGTGTTTTACAAGTTTGGAATTATGTATTTCGATTCATAAACTGATCTAGTTTATGCCATTGTTTAGAAATGGTTCCTAGTGGAAGGAATGTAAATCGTATCAATGCATTCACTCCATGTAGGGATTTTCTCCTGCTCAAGATAATTATAGTGGAGCTGGTGATGCAACTGGTGCTGATCATCTAATCACCATACTGGGACAACTCACTCAGGTTATGAATAATAACCTTACCCGTATGGAGCACCCAGATCCACAACGTGGAGGATCAATGTTAGATCGCTTCATGAGGCAACAACCACCAACATTAAATGGGATTAAAAATCCATTAGTAGCTAAGCAATAGATAAATTTTTAGAGAAAATATTCCATGCCTTGGAGAGTAGTGAAAGGGAAAAAGTTATCATTGCGGTTTACCACCTCACTGGAGATGCTGATCAAGGGTGGTCATTGATTCAAAACCCAAAGGAAGATGATGAAGTATCAAATATGTAATGTAGGGAGTTCAAAGATATTTTCTTAGAAAAATACTTTCCTCGTGACCATCAAGCAGATATGGAAAAGCAATTTCTGAGTCTGAGAGAAAAGGAGGATGATAATGTCACAAAGTATGAGGATAACTTTACAAGGTTAGTGAGGCATGATTCAGATTATATATGTAACCCAAGAAGTAATATTTATTGTTTATTTGATGGGTTAAAACCATTTCTCCATCTAGAATTAGTCTCACAATCCTTCTCATCGTACAAAGATATTGTCTCATGTGCTATCATGATAGAAAAATAATTCTCTTAGTCTTACGACTTTAAAGCAAAGAAAGAGAAGAAGAGATCTTCTGATCACTCTGGAAATGGAAATAAGGGGAATAAGGGAAAAGTTTAATATCCATCCTGTAGTAAATGTGGGAAGAAACACCCTGGTACTTTCTTAAAAGGAATGGTAGTCTGTTACATGTGTGGTGAAAAAGGCCACCAAGCTCGTGATTGCAAGGGGAAGTAAGAAGCTACCAATGTTCAATGCTATAATTGCAGGGAGATGGGACATTATTCAAATTAATGTCCTAAGAGTCAGGGGAACTTACCTCAGAAAAGTCCAAGGGATCAAGGCCAAGCTTATGCTATCACTACTTCTGAGGAAGAAGCTCTAAAAGACGTGGTGGTAGGTAATTTAATGGTTTCATCAAGATTAGCAAATGATTCATTTGTTTCTAGATCATCACATTATTTCATATCTTCCTAGTTTGATAATAAAATTAGATATTTCCAATTTGATTTAACAAGGGAGTTGTCAGTCAAAAATCCTAAGTAAAGTATCATTGCAACAAAGTTTTGTGAATCAGTCCCCATTAGATCACATAATTTTCTTTATCTGCTAATATCAACGTCATACCCATGATTGAATTTTATTTAATCCTAGGTATAGATTGGATTTCATACCATGATGTGAATATTTATTATAAGAAGAAGGAGGTTATAATTTTTGATGATGATGATAAAGAACACCTTATCTTTAAAGCAGAATCGTCACCACCTAATTCTTATCTAGATCCACCCCCTGTAGCTCAACTAAATTCAATTATTAGGGAGGAAGAGAATGAAATAACTATGGGTGAGGAAAGGAATGTTCAAATATAGGATGTACCTATTGTGAAAGAATATGTAGATGTGTTTCCGGAAGATTTACTTGGACATCCTCGAGAATGAGAAATTGAGTTTTCCATTGATTTAATTCCTGGTTCAAGGCCCATATCGAAGACCCTTATAGAATGGCCACTGTGAAATTAGTGGAACTAAAGAAACAACTAGATCAATTGAGTAATAAGGGATTTATTCACCCTAGTGTTTCTCCATGGGAAGCCCCTGTCCTTTTTGTTAAGAAGAAAGATGAATCTATGAGGTTCTGTATCGACTACAGGGAAATCAATGCTATAACAATAAAGAATAGGTATCCCCTACCTCGCATTGATGATTTATTTGACCAACTTCATAAAGCTCAATACTTTTCAAAGATTGAACTTCGATCTGGATACCATCATTTGTGTGGCAAGAAGGAAGACATTCCGAAGACTGCATTTCAAACCAGGTACGGGCATTACAAGTTTACAGTAAATGCCTTTTGGGCTGACTAATGCACCCTATGTTTTCATGGATCTAATGAACATAATTTTCAAGGAATATCTTGATGATTTTGTGGTGGTATTTATTGATGATATCTTGGTATATTCCAAAAGCTATGAAGATCATGAAAATCACTTGCGCATTATCCTAAAGACTCTGAGAATACATGAATTATATGAGAAGTTTAGCAAGTGTGAATTATGGATTCAGGAGATTTATTTTCTTGTCTATATTTTCTCTAAGGATGGAATCTCTGTTGATCCTTATAATACAAGAGAAATACAAGAATGGCCATCACCAATGAGTATAAATGAGGTACGCAGTTATATTGGTTTAGCAGGTTATTATCGGCATTTCGTCCAGAATTTTGCATGATTGGCTAACCCATTAATGAAGCTCACACGTAAAGGGGTTAAATTTATTTGGACAAAATAGTGTGAATAATGTTTTGAAGAACTGAAGAGAATATTATTCAATTATCATATATTGACTCTACCATCGGGGAATGATGGTTTTGTTATTTATAGTGATACTTCAAAGAAAGGACTTGGTTGTGTCCATATGCAGAATGATAGGGTTATTGACTATGCATCACGACAGCTGAAAATTCATGAAAAAAACTATACTACTCATGATCTTGAGTTAGCTTCTGTAATATTTTCTTTGAAGATATGGTGACATTATCTCTATGGTGAAAAATGTGAGATATATACCGATCACAAGAGTTTGAAGTATATTTTCCCATAGAAAGAACTCAACCTGAGGCAAAGGCGATGGCTTGAACTACTCAAGGATTATGATTTCACAATACACTACCACCCAGGGAAGGAAAATAAGGTGGAAGATGCTTTGAGCAGAAAGGATCATGGAGTTTTGAATAGGATGAGAGTTTAAAAGGATCCTATATACATGGATCTAGTGAAGATGGATATGGGAATCACCATAGAAGGTGAAACATCAATACTTTTTCAAATGGTATCCAAACCATCTTTACTAGAAAGGATTAAGATTTCTCAGACCGATAATTAAGAATTTCAAAAGAAGATTAAATCCATGAATGATGGGAGACTGAGTGACTTTGTGTATGAAGAATGAATTTTGAAATTTGGGAAGAGACTTGGTGTTCCTGATATACCAGATCTAAAAAGGGAATTGTTGGATTATTCTCATAGTTCCAATTTCTCTATACACCCTGGGAGCACCAAAATGTATAAAGATTTGAAGGAACATTTTTGGTGGTACAACATGAAGAGGGAGATTTCTGATTTTGTGTCAAGATGTATGGTTTTTCAACAAATAAAAGCTATAAGGCAAAAACCTGGAGGAGTCATGAAACATATTCCCATACCTGAGTGGAAATGGGATAATATTACGATGGACTTTGTCATAGGGCTACCAAAGACTCCTAGAAGGAATGATGTAATATGGGTCATTGTTGATCATCTTACCAAGTCAGCACATTTTCTTGCTATAAGAGAAGATCTACCAGTTGAACGTCTACAATACTATATATTAATGAATTTGTGAGACTTCATAGATACCCCTATCGATTGTTTCTGATTGTGATCCCCATTTTACTTCAAGATTTTGGAAAAGTCTTCAGAAAGCCCTGGATACTGAACTTTGTTTGAGCACTGCCTACCACCCTCAAACAGATGGACAATCAGAACTGACTATTCAAACCTTAGAAGACATGTTGAGATCCTGCTCACTTGACTTTCAGGGTATATGGGATAAATATTTACATCTGGTGGAATTTTCCTATAACATTAGCTTCCATTGAAGTATTCAGATGGCACCACATGAAGCGTTATATGGAAAGAGATGCCGCACACCAACCTATTTGGATGATGTTGGAGAAATAAAACTCATAAGTCCATAACTGGTGGAGGAAACGATAGAAAAGGTGAAGGTAATCTAAAACCACATCAAAGAAACTCAAAGTAGGCAGAAGAGCTATGCTGATAACTGAAGAAAGGATTTGGAATTTCAGGTAGGAGATCATGTTTTCTTGAAGGTATCTCTATGGAAGGGTGTTATACATTTTGTTAAGAAAGGTAAATTGAGTCTCAGGTAAATTGGACCTTTCAAAATTCCAGAACGAATTGGGGTTGTATCTTACCATTTGGAAATGCCGCCAAATCTCTCCAAAGTTCACGATGTGTTCCATGTATCACTGTTGAGAAAATACATGCCTGACCCAACGTATGTACTCACCTATGAGGAATTAGAACTGAAACCTGATCTGTCTTATTGCGAATAGCCCATCAGGATTCTTGATACAAGAGAACAAGTGCTGAGAAACCGTACGAGTCGTCTGGTAAAAGTTCTATGGAAAAACCATAAGATGGAAGAGGAAATGTGGGAACCCGAGGAACTTATGATGAAGAACCACCCGAGTCTTTTTATGCAGTAATATTATAGAAATTTCGAGGACGAAATTATTTGAAGGAGGGGAGAATGTAACACCCTAAGCTTCCACGGTACGCTTCTCTTTAAATAATACAATAGTGTGTGTTGTACGCAACTTTGATTTCTAACACACCATAACCAATCAAACTAGCCATTATGAATAGTAATACACACTTTTTAAAAATTTATAAATTTTATCTTTAAAAGTGGATTTCATTTTTGGATTCGGAATATCGAAATTAGCTTCAGGTGAATTTTTTGTATTTTTTCTGAAAACATTCAATTTTTTATGAATAGTGAAAAACACTGAGTTATAGTTTAAACCCGAATTTTTATTTAAATAATTATTTATTTTATTTAAATTTATTTTAGGTCAAAATAGATACATAATACCTATATAAGGTCAATTTAATTCATTGTAGTTAGTTTATAATAATTTTAGATATATAAAAATTTTATTGAACTTTCACCGTCTTTTACCCATCTCCTAGGAGAATTTGCAAATTCACATAAAACTTAATTTTACCACTTCTGTGAGTGGAATTTAGAAAATCCGAGAGACATGGTTAATATCAAGGAGTAAAATGTGGTTCAACAAGATAAAAATAATTTTTGTTGAATAGTAACTTTTTACGTTTATTTACCACAGTTAAAAGTAAATAGGGTAATTAAGGGTAAAAATGAAATTATTATTACCCTAAAACATGTCCTAATTCTATTGCGTAAGTATAATTCGACCCAAAACATCTTTATTAATAAAATATTAACCTCTTTAGTCCACTTGGATTAGATTAGGACATTTATTATTATATAATTCAAAGAAGAGTTAAAAGAGTTAAAATAAAAGTTTAATTACTAAAACATTTTTAATATAAGTTTATACATAAGATAAATTAGATTTTAAATATTCATTAGAAAGATAAAAATATTTCCTACATAATGGTATTTTATTTATAATTTTTATACATTAAAGAATTTAATTTATTTATGACACAATGGTGATGCAGTAATAACCTAATTAATGAAATATTAAAATAATTGATATCATAAATATCCAAATAAATGTAATTTGAGACTTTTTATTAATTCCACTAATTTTATAGGTTAATATGACATATTAGGTTTGGTTATATGAATTGTGTTTGAAGAAATAATGCTGTTATAAATTTAGCAAGAACAAAATAACAAATAGTGTCAAAATTGACATAAAAGAGTTTTTTAAAAAAATATTATATTATTAATTAATATTATATTCCTAAAAATCTATGTATCGGCAAAAATACTTATATAATTACATTTTTATTATTAATGGAATACTTTGGGGTCTCTTGGAAGTATATAGTAAGTTTATTAACTATATAATATAAAAATACAAAGAGACGTGGTAAATGTCAAACTATTTAACTAAGAGTTAAATAAAAACGATAAAGTTAATATAGTAACCCAAACCTATCTAAAACCTATTGGATTAGTGGTTTTAGACCTATCCCCACCTTAACCTTTAAATAATACACTTTGGAGCTATTAGAAACCAAATATGAATTTATTATAAAATAATATTTTATGTTTTTTCTAAGGTGCCCCTCACCCCTCTTATAAAAGGGCACTCCCCCTTCTCTCTAATTCATACCTTAAAAGCCTTTTGGTTCAGACAAAACCTTCCCAAATATTCTCTCCACTTCCCTAAATTCAACATAGAGGCCTTAGTTTGATCAGAAATCCAACCTAAGGATCCCTTTTGATCAAATCAAAAGGAAGAACCCAAAGAAGATGTAATGTTTTCATCACCCTCTTTCAAGTTCCTTTCTTCTTCCACTTCTTCTTTCTTGGTTATTTACATTATAAAATAATAAATCTAGTATATTCTATATACTATGATTTTATTATAAATATGGTACAACCATATTCAGTATTATATCCATCCTTTGAATGACATGTCACCATACGTGCGTACGTACGGCTTACTGTCTCCACGTCGTGGTGTAATTGTTATTCAAAACATTATTATGTGGATGGGTATGATAAAAATGTGTAATTGAATTAAATAATAAATATAACATTATAATGATTCTGTATATATGATATACCATCCAATTATATATGATTTTAATATCAAAATAATGATATTGTCGCTCGTGCGTACGTACGGACTACCGTCTCCACGAATCAGTTAACACCCGAAAAAATGATAATACAAAGATATTATTAACAAAGCAATGTTAAAATATAATCTATGATATCATATTAATGTATATGATTATTTTATAATTTAATATAAATTATTTCACCATTATACAAAAGGTTAACCTACCCTTGACCAAGGAAAATTACAAGGTAAGGGTTTGTTTCATAATCTCTTCATTATTCGAGGTTGTTTATACGTAATTATCTATTGGGACCTCTTTATCATCCACATCCATGTGTCTTAAAAATTTATTTCAAATCATTCTTACTATTTTACAGACTATGGGTTAAATTCATTTATACCCTTGTTTTACTTTTTATAAGATGTCTATAAAGGAATCCTTTCGTCATTTTCCAAACAAGGTCCTTTTTAACCTTTTCGACTGAATTAAGGTAAGAATGTGGTTTTTTAACTTATATGGGGGGTGCGGCTATTTTCCGCCATTATAAAATCCTCAAATCTTACCTTACAAGATTATAAGAATATTTGGAAGTCAAATGTTTCCTTTTATAATTATCTTACTTTTAAATGATTTAAAAGAAGAGATATTTCTCTCAAATAGTTTTGTTTTCATCTATTTCAACATCATTTGATGAATTTTAAGCTTATTTTGGAGTTGATTTATTATGATACAAAACTTCCATATTGTATTGAAGGTTTTTTGATATTTTTGAATGTGGATATGTTATTTTTGTAACATTCATGGTTTATGTAGAAAGTATTGACATTTTATATGCTAGTTTTAATATGAACTAGTACTCGCCCGTGATTTCTCATGGCGTAATCGAATACTTATCTTTTTTTAGAGATTAGTACTTATAAATGTTGTGAATAAACAACAATATTTAATAAATGTTAATTAGGAATTAATAATGTATTGTTATGGAATATGAGTGCATAGAATTTGGATACACCTTTTGAATGGGTGACCAGAGTAATCTGCTAATAATAGGAGAATAATATTAATGAAAGTAAACAGACATTACTATGAAATAAAAATTGAAAGATAAATATAAATAAACACAAATATTTAGATAATACAATTCTAAAATTTAAACTATTGAATTACATTGAGCCACATTAAAAAACAGACAGCATCATGATACAAAGCTGGAAACTGTCCATTATATTGGAAATACATAATAATGAAAACTCATACAGCAGAATGAGAAAAATTATTAATCAAAAGTGATGAAAACCGTGCGGCGTTTTGGAAGATGTAGAATACAACCCAATTCCTAGATTACATATCTCTACAACATGAAATATCGTAGATAAGTAATTTTTAGGAAACTGTCCAACTGATGAAACATAGGGCAGAGAAATTCCATAGAAAAAACTTTTGACATGTACTCTTCTAGCACAATCCTCCAACATAATGACAAGCACCCAGCAATCTTGTCATCTCGCATAAGTTAAGGAAACATAAATTAGCAGTAGCTAATAGTGAAATAATGTTCTACATCGTAAAAGTTTTAAAGAATTCCTAACCTGTTCCAGTCGTTAATGTTTGAAGTTCATGTCAAAATTTTAAAGAGAACATCGTATTGGTTTTTTAACCGGAAATACTCAAAGTGCAATTGTCTCCTCAATGACACAGTTTATAGTAATGTTATAAAAATTCTGAAACAGTATCAGGAGAAGTTTGAAATGAAATGTCTCAACTCTATCAACTGTAATACTTGGTGAACTACAAATAATAATTATGAACACAGTAATGAGAAGTATTTTATTAGTGTAGGTGTATGTTTACCTTCTATTACCTGTTTGAGTTTTCAGTTTGTTTTTTCGGTTTTCTTGTTTATATATCCCTTCGGCATGGTCTGCAATTCAGCAGATGGACATGTTTTAGGCACGCTGTCTGGAGACGTCTGGACATTATCTTGTATAGCATTGTTAGCATCAAAACAACATGACAGATTTTTCTACACAGAGTATTAAGGTTATAAAATGTGAAACTATAAAATTGAGCAATTGAAAGCAGTGAAAATAAGATCAGAACTTCTATAGTAAACTGTTTTTTATCATCACATAGATATAATAACTCTGTACATGTTTGATTTATAAATATCTAAAAATAAAAATACTTTACAGTATTGCAATGAGTTGTTACAGTAATGGAAATAATTTAGGATTAATAGAAGATAACATATGTATACCTGAGTAGAACATGGGTTGAAGGTTGGAGTATGTAATCCTGTATCACTGTTTAAAGTACCAGTAGAAGACCCAACGGTTTGATGATCTTATGAGGTAATGTAAAAGGAAAATGTCAATAAACTGGAATCCATTTTTACAAAGTCATATTAAAGAAATAGAAGTGCAGTTACCTAAATACAATGATCGATATTGTTTACTGTAGAAGAACAACTGCTAGGATGAGCCTGTATATTAATGAAGAAACGTGTAAGGTATTTTCAGTGGAAGTGTTTACAGATAAGTCGAATAAAATACAGGCTGACATGTTTATATTCTAAGACCTCAGTGAATAGGTTTATGTACTTGTCATTATCATTCATATAAACCACTTTGTAACAATTTTGCACAGATGGACGATGACGATTCTTAATAATGTAATTTGTCAGCTCAATTCCCAATAGAAATTTCCTAGTTTTGAAGAAGTTCAATTCTTGAGGGAAACCAAACTCATCATCATCCTATTAAAAAAACCCATTTTCATTGTAATTATAAATATTTCAATTATTTTTAAAAGATATGATATATGGATCTAGAATTACCTGTATCAAAGTCGTTCTTAGTTGTAGAGTTGTTTTTTCTATGTATTGCATGACATGTTTTTCAAATAATACTAAAGAAAAAGAGTCCATTCTATCCGTAACCAGTAGTTGAACTCAAAACCTGTTGCAATAATTATTAGGACTACAGTTTCAGTATACTTTGGATTGCGTAGCTGAACGAAGGTAGTAGCATAAATATAAAAAGATATTTAGGTAGCATTGAATACATTCTAACCTTGGAATATAGCTTGTTCGTGAGGAGTTTCAGGACATGTAGGAAATGTTTCCATCTAAAATCTGGACTTTCTTCATGCAGGACTGGCATGATTCATAGAACCAGTTGTGGGTGCTTTGAATTTTCTGAACTGAAACTACAATTAAGCATTTAGTAGCCTGCAGTTTATTATTGTCATGTCAATGATGAATTTATTAGAGGACAGTAGTGAGCAGTTAATACTATTGAATAATCAAAATAGGAAAATAAGTAAAGATTGCTGACCTGTTGACAGTTTTTGACATCTAAAATGGTTTTCTTGTTATTCCAATATGGTATTTCCATGTTTTGGTTGGGAGTTCATGGTGATGGAGAATGTAAAGGTGATGTTATTCTCACACCAAGCCTGGAAATAGTATAACAACATACATGGAAGAAAGCATTAACAACATCTGGGTATTACAGTTATGACAATGAGATATTTAATCAAAGTACCTCAAAACAGAAGTTATTAATAGAGTTACCTGCTTTTGAATTTGTCTACTGCTGGAAGGTTTGGGTTGTAGAGAATTTTTGTTTCATTAACAGTTGTTGTGACAAGAACAGAGTCTAAAAGCAGTTTGAAATCAGGATTATATATTTTTCTATTGAAACCACATATTTGAGAACACATTTAGATAGATTTAGTTTATGAAGTTTAATTAGAAACCATACCCATCAAAATATTAACCCGTACAAGCTGTAATATTAATATGGTAGTGGGGTCTGAGTTGTTTTCCATGTAACGTGACATTTCAGTTGCAAAATTTCCCCATAAGATGCAGGTTATTTGAATCCGTCTGCAAAGAAACAAAATGAGTAAATGAGTAAATGTTATATTTTACAGTAAAGTGCTGAAAGTAGTCAACAAAAAAGTAGCGGTCATCTTCTAAAATTATCTATAATCTATGGTTCGCACTGCCCATTGATTGCATGGGATGTGAGTAACGTAGGACTCCAATTAGTTCTAAATCATAGTACAGAGAAAAAAAATTCTGAATAACATATGGTTATATGAAAATAGTATGTGCAGATTAATATAACAAAACTTGGTCAATGGAAGGGTTTATATGTTGTATTAACCACTTGTACCTATTAAATGATCCTCATGGATTTTTTCTTGAATTATTTCATCTAAAGAAGTAAATTGAAAACTACAAATAGGTAGTTGTACTTCACACGGACGAAAAAATGTCGTGGATGTGAACATGATTCGACAATGGTGTCTTGTTGCGAGGTAACTCCCTTGGTTGGAAGCTATTTGGAATTTTTGTACAATATAGCATAGTCCCTCAACCAACAGGTTTTTGTACTTAGAGATAAGCTATCGATTTGTAATGGTACATTGAATCTTGGTTCCCAGCATAGAGTATGTTAAATAGAATGTTACTGAGGAATTAATACAAATTACAAGGATTGATTACTGCATATATATATATATATATATATATATATGTGTGTGTGTAAATGTTCAGTTCGTAGGTGAAAAAAAATGAAAGTAAATTATAATGACTTGTTTCAAGGATTAGTTACCTGGATTTCGCACAATACAAGATCAACAGCAACGATTTCATTGGAGTATTTGGAAGAAGAATTGAACCATATGTTCAAGACCCGAACTTGTATTCACAGTGTTTCATCGTCATCTGGCCCAATCTCATTCAGCATGGTTATTGAGCGTGACATATTTGTTACTGTACATAACCATTCAGTGTTCAAACAATTCATATTGAGCATATAAAAATTCATGACAATAAAGTAAATAATTTTCCAGAGCAGAATAAATCATATAGAAGTCAATACGATTGATACCTAAGACAGATTATGAAGGATTTCCTTATAGACAATATTATCTTTGTAATTGTTGGAATCATTACTATTACCTTCAACTACAATTTTCAATCCAGTAGCTGATGTGACTCTAGACACTGCAACATATAATTGACCATGAGTGAACAATGGTTTGCGAAGATAAAGCCCAACTGAAGTCAATGATTGACCCTGACTTTTATTAATAGTCATTGCATAAGAAACTGTCAAAGGATATTGTCTTCTTTGTAGTTTGAATGGCCATTTACCATCAGAGTGAGTCATAGTTAATCTTGGAATGAACGCAGAATATCCTGAATGACATCCATTTAATACTTTGGCACCAATAACATGTTCACCCAAGTGTGTTACAATCATACGAGTTACATTACACAAACCACCTGATTGGTCCACATTTCGGAGTAACATAATCGGAACACCAAGTTGAAGTGTAAGTTTGTGGGCAGGAAATCTAGAGACGTTTATACCATTCAACATGTCAGATGTGTAAATATTTTCTGGTTTGTCTGTATCAAAACTTGCATTGCAAATGGAGTCTGAGCTGAAGTAATCTTTGTTTTCGTAGCCAGTGAGGGTCAACATATATTCATTGACTTCTTGTAAGACATCTCGGGTTGGTGCTAAAATTTCATGGACTTTCAGATAGGATCTTTATCCATGTCTACTAGAGAAACCTGGGTATATATGGTTGACGATTGCAGCCATGGCATTATAACTGTTGGTAAGAAGAAACATTGATGGAATTGGAATGAGTGCTTCACCATCGTTTGGTTCTCCAATTCGACCTTCACCAATATCTAAGGTCCATTTTGCAAAATCATGTAACTCAGGAACATCATTTGTGGTAGTTGTACTATGAAGTCTCATGTTTTTTGTAAGAGACAAAACCCGACAGTGTTGCCAAAGATACGATGACTTGACACTTGCATAGAAAATGTCAGATCTATTTCGTCCTGGTATAACTGGTAGTATTTGCCTAAAATCTCCTCCCAGGACAACTGTTAATCCTCCGAACGGAAAATTCCGAGAATTATCATTTTTGACAGACAAAATGTCCCTAAGAGTTCGGTCTAAAGCTTCAAAACAGAACTTATGAATCATGGATGCCTCATCCCAAATGATGAGCTTAGTTAATTGCAGAATCTCTGATACGTCACTCCCCTGTTGAATATTACAAACTGAATGTTCGGTAATGGAGATTGGAATACGGAATTTGGAATGCAATGTTCATCCACCAGGTAGCAGTAGTGAAGCTATTCCACTCGATGCAACTGCAAGTACAATCGTTCCCTGTGCTCGCAGCAATGATGTTAATACTCTCCAGATGAACGTTTTACCTGTGCCTCCATAAACATGAAAGAAGAAGAACCCCCCTGAGTTGGTAGATACTAAAGAGAGAATGATAGACATAACATATTTTTGTTCATCTGTAAGCAAACTTTGTAAACGGTTTATGTATTCTAGAAGTCTTTCTCTATTGTAATTCAATTATTCTGCAACTAAACGATTTGTACTGGATTCAGAATCTGAATCTGGAAGTGGCATAGGTGGATATAACTGAAGTGATCTTCCATTACTCTGTAAAATGTAGTTTATCTCTCTCAAATCATATGTATGTATCTGATGATTTGTGAGTGTCAAATCTGCATTGATTGGAAGTTATAATTCAGTATAAGTATTATACGTTTATTTCATGTTTAAAAATGCATATTATTTGTATAGAATCTAATTTTGTAGTACTGATGGCATAATAATATGAATAAATGATATATGAATCGGTGGATAACGTGTACAGGATTTTTCAGTTTAAAACTCAATGTAATTATACTCTAATAGAAAGCATGTAAACTTTATATTACTTGATTACAATGAATATAAACAAAGTTATAGTTTCAAAATTTGCACAATCACTAGAAGTTCAATCTATTTTGAAGTATTATATTCTTTATTAATGTATGATAATGCAGAATTTTTATAAAGATTCAAATATAGTAATTCAGATGGCAATGTACTGTGATTAAAAGTCATATGAAAGTGCTGATTTTCTGTACAGAATGGTACATATTTAAATGATACAAGTAATATCCACTATATGTGTACAGAAAGGCCATAATAATTTCTTATACTGGATTATAATGAATATAATCAAAGTTATACCAGAGAAAAGTGTACAATGTTTGCTAGTTCAATTTGGTTAGAAGTATTATATGTGTATTTACTGAATGAGAATGCAGAATATTTCTATAGATTGAAATAACTGTACTCATAAAGTTTGGACTGAACGGATATGCGAATTAGTGAACTGATTATTTTTTGAATGCTTACAAAAGAAAATTATATTCCATCACTTAACATATTAGACTGTTGAAAAGAATGGTCATTTGCTCCCAGATTATGTTCAAAAACATGGGCAGTTCTTATCTATTACAATGCTATAAATATCAGCGGGCATTAATAATTAGACAATGGAAATACAATGAAAAGAAAACTATGACGCTGGTATATGAAAAAATGTGCACCTAGAAATATTTTCTTCCTTCTTTGTATATATAAAATGTCTTCAGATAGTATGTCTTTGGTTGCAGCCCACACCAGATCTGGGTGAGATATGTTATTGCAGATTAACATGTTCGCGAATAGTCTGCGTACATGTTGCCCCATTCCCCAGGTGGAGACTTCTTTTATAGCTTCGAAAAACTCTCTGTCATCTGTAAGTAGTCCCATAGAAGAGCAAGCCTCTCTAAATGTACCATGAGTAATGATGTTTATAGTCCTAATATACTCATAAGAAGTTTCACATTTGATTTTTGTTAGAAGTATCCTCAAGTAGTAGAGTTCACCTGTGGTTTGAGGCACATAGTACAGTCTTCCAATACAGATTCCTTGTTTCCGAGGATTCCATTTTATATCTTGAGATTGGAACACAAATCTAGTTGGATACTCTGCAAATGTTAATCCACTTCCTTCCAGGTATATAATATTTTCTTCGAACCAAGAGGTCAACATTGACTGCGAATTGTTTGTATGATTCAATACATCTTCAATGTTTTTGGTGTCTGAAAAGGTGACACAATTCTGTTGTGGCAAATGGAAATGAAACCTCTCCACTGGTGGATATCTGTAGTGGATATCATATGAAAAAATCCTCCAACATGACTCACAAGGATATATGTATCGATAGTCATAATACATTTTTATTTCATCTACCGTATTTTGTGCGGACTGTTCGTTGTTTCCTTCATAGAGTGCTGCTGTTACTCAGTCATTTCCTTTGCTGATATACTTAAACAAATATTTGATTGAAGATGACTGATTAAAAACTTCAATGATGAGATGTGCATGGTACTTTAATAACAACACATGATTGTATGGAACTACATAGCGATTATCCAGAGGGATTTTATTTTTCAGAATAGTTTTTTGTCATCCCTTCTATGATAAACGACACATCCATCGTCATCAACTGTTGTACTTTCAGCAAATTTTTTTGGAAAATACTTTAAAATTTTACCATATTTTATGCAAGTTGATGATCTGTTCGCAGCACCGCAAGGGCCGTGGAGCATAAAACTTTTGACAACCTCATGTAGCTGTGGGTAAGCATCTTTTTCTGGAATTTCAGCACAGACATATTTGTTTATAGCTACTGGATTGTTCACTTTGTTTTCACGGCAGATAAATAATAATATGTGCACATGAGGCAAGCCACGTTTCTGAAACTCTACAGTTCGAACAACTGTGAGGAATAAAAAAGTGCTATTGTGAGTAAGTGATGATAAAATTGCAAACTGTATGGATAATAAAAATTGATAAATGCTAATAGATGGTTACCTGCCATTGATTTTTCAAAGAAACATCCTTCTCTTAAATCCTTCATTAGATATTCGAGCTTCATATTGAATACTTGAGATAGAATTTGAGGGGAGTCTACTGGTTGATGATTCTTGGATCTTAACCACTGAGTGATCTCAGGCCACAGTGGGTTACACGTGAAGGTTAGAAACAAATCTGGATACCCTACCCAATTACAAATAGATATTGCATCTTGGTAATTTTGGATCATACTTGGACCACCTGTGAAGGATGACGGTAAAATGATCTGTTTTCCGCATGAAGAACCTTCTCTGTCGCCTCTTAGAAATGCATCTTGCAATCCATTGTATAGATCTACCCTCAATCTCTTTTGATTAAAGAGAATGAAGGATAGTCTCCGAGACTCTACCATCATATAAGCATCAAAAATAAACTGTTGCAATAGTCTTCTTGAATGCAGTAGTGTTGAGGATTGATTCTCACAGAATTGCAAGTGGAAAGAGAAGTACTCTTTCATGGTAACCTTCCTTAATTTTTGACTTTTTGTGAAAGGAGTTGGGCGATGCAGAATGTTTTCGACATATCGATCACTGCCAGCTGTAAAAATTAATGGATATTGCAGTGGAAGATATAGTGGGTGCTGCTCATAAATTCGTTGAAAATCACCAGTTTTGGTATGAATGATTATGTCACACTCTTGGTTGAGATCTTCGACAACACCAATAATAAGAATCACAATCTCAGAATTATTTGGTAAGTTATATGTACTTGGATTAGTTTCTATTCTCTTTAGTAGACGTAGTTTCAAATTTGTCACATCCTGTTGTTGAAGAACATACCTTGTACTTATGAATTTTCGAGCTAAACCATTGTGTTCATGAATCATTTGTTGCAGGTTTTCGACAATGTTGTAGTCAATTCGATTTTGTACATTCTGGATTTCGCAGTTGCAAGCAGTAGGTATGTTAATACATATATAAGCCACTTTAAAAATTTATTCCACCGTAGAGAGGTTGAGAAATACCTAAACTCGCAAACCCTATTCTGACATTCATGTGTGGTTTCATACACATATAGTTGTGCGAATCTGGGTGGTTGACCATCTGGTGGACATAAACTTCCTATACGATGGTAGTTTTGTCCATTCAATCTGAATATACATGGTGCTCGACCCATGTTGATAGACCTATCAATCTTACCACCCATTGAAGTGAAATCAAACATGGAGTTGTAAATATGAATTTTATCCTAGAATTCTTTGGATATTGTGGAAGTTGTATTGAAGAGTAACATTTCTAGGTACTGCGGACAAGCTGGTATTAATTTCAAAGAAATCTTTCCCATGGCACAACATGCAGCAAATCGTTGGTCTTGTCGGTTGCTGCATTTTCTGTTTCTCTCATCGAATGACATTAAAGCATGACAATACTGACAGATGCAATATGGGTCTCCAATATCTAAATAACCTGTTTGAATAAAAAATGAAGTAGCAGTTAGTACTTACACAGTATATCTAGTGTGTGGTATTTTCCTCTAGTAATTTTGTAACATCAAAGATGAATTAATGACTACACTAACCTGTGTTATCCGAAATCTCCTGTTGTATAGACCATCCTATCATATCCACCCATTTATTATCGAAATTAAAAAGTATAAATAAGAAGTTACTGTTGTATGTATGTAAGAATATTCGTTAAATACCTGTACCGATTCCTGTACGATGTACTCCATCGTTGTTGATGTAATTTGTATGAGAATTGTTAGAATGTGATGCATCTCGACGAAAAAGCACTTTCTGATGGTCTAATAGGATTGTTATAAAATAGTATTATAACTAAAATGTAATATCTTTGAAGTGTGTGTGCGTGTAATATTGTATATTTGTGTTAAAGATGACGTTGAACCTGGACATGATATATTACTAAATTCTGCGCTATTTGGTCGAGTCAATATGTAAGAAATGGGAACGTAAATTGTAATTTTTGAAGAGTGTATTACGGTCATAGTAATATTTAAATGCTCAATTATATTCTTACTTTGTCAATGTTCCTGGCGATGAGTCCGATAGATTGGTATCGTCAATCACCATCACTACCTAAAGTGTCAAGGAAATAGTTAGATGAAGAATAGCCCAGTAGTGTGTCGTACATTGTGGTTTTAGCAGATATGTGTCATCATACTTACAATAAGGAATAAGAGTTTGTATGTGGGAATCCGTGCTTTGCCTTCGCTTGTTTGCTACTGAGATGAACGATGTTGTACCAGATGATTGTTTTTGAACTATAGTCGAAGTAATTGACGACGAATGGCTTATCTTAGTCTGTATAGTATTTAGAAATGTATGTAGTTAGATAGAAAAATGTAAACAGAGCAGACCGTTGGTAGACACCGGATGTAATGGCATGCGTGTGACTCCATTTGGACCGCCATGTGCAGATGTCATTGAGGGATTTCCGGTAGCTGTTGACATTGGCACTGTGTCATATTTTGTTTATAAAAATAATGGTATTATTATGTAACATAACGAAGTAATAGGTCAAGGTATTAGTAAAATCAAAGTTGTGACGTTCCTTCATCAGCAGTCTTCTTTGAAACCTCGCATCTCTAGAGGTTGACGGGCAATGGATGTTTTCATCAGTTATAATTGCTACAAAAATTGAGAATGAAGTAGTTAGATGATGAGTTGGTTGTTTCTGTCCTGTATAGTATGGTCTTAGCAGAGAATTGTCACCAAACTTACAGAAAGGAAGCGGAGACTATTTGTAGTCATTTGATGTTTGTTTCCACTTGTTTTCATTTGTGATGAATGATTTACTTGTATCATATTGTTTTTGAACTACTGAAAAAGTTGTTAGAGACGGATACCTTAAATTAATATGCAAAGTACTAAAAAAGTTAGGGAATTTGACAGTGCAATGTTAATAGAACAGACCCTGTATAGACGGTGTTGTTAGTGGCATTTGTATGACTCCATCTGCAACAGCATTTGTACAATGTATCTCTTTAGTTCTTAAGTATTGTATTAATGAAAATATGGATGTACATAATATAATGTAAATAGAACAGACCGTTGATAGAAATCGGTGTTAGGGGCCTCCGTCTGACTACATCTGCACCGTCATTTTCAGAATGCGGTTCACTTTTCATAGAAGGAGTGATATTTTTAGTAGACATTGATGGATTTGTAGTCGATGTTGACACTACTAGTGTGACAAAAGTAACTTATTCAGATGACGGAATAAACTTATGACAGAATATTGTGTAAAACTAAGTCAACAGTAAACTCACAGTTGCGTTGTTCATTTGGTATAACTCTTATCTGCGACACTGCACCTCTAGAGGTTGTTGAAGAATGCATTTACTGGTTCTATATATTTATATATTAATGTCAAGGGGTTCATTGTAATATTTATATGCATAGAGAGCACTAAATAAAATGTAGTGAAAATTGATAATGCAGACACAGAATAAGCAGTCTTCTCTACACAAGATACTGTGATGTTATTAAAAAATTAACTTTAAGAAACTACTATCATGAATAAAATAACGATATCAAAAATATAAACCACAATGTTTACATTGAACAGTTAGGCTTCACTACTACACATGCACTAATACACATGGTGATATATCGTAGATGTCAAATGGAGTTTTTTGTGGTGATGTAGGTGGATAAAAGAGTTTACACTTTAAATTTGGAGAATTAGTTTTCATGATCAATATTAACATATTGATCATCACTCTTTATCAGATACATAATGAAGGATTATAAGTAATAGCAAGACAAAGTGAACAGAGATAAATATTATGAAAAGGAGTAGTAAACCATACATAATGAGTAGTATCAACTGTATAAAAGTATTCCAGATCCAATATGTTATCAAAGAATAGAATTTATGGAAATAATTATGAGGATAATGTATTGAAAAATTGAGCAATTAAACTTACAGGATGTCAAGTATAAAGTGTAAAAACATTTACCTGATCCAATAACTGTTTCAAATCTGATTCAATAATCTGTAATATGGAATCTTCCACTTATATAATGTGTAATGTGTAGTCTGATTCAAAAACAATCATTATGATGCTCTGTTATTGGGATATGGTACCAGAATTTGTTAAAGATTTTTTCATTATCAATATTAACATATTGAGCATCAGTCTTTATCAGAGACATAATGAAGGAATAAAAGTAATAGCAAGACTAAATGAACAGAGATAAATATTATGAAAAGGAGTAGTAAACCATACAGAATGAGTAGTATAAATTGTAAAATATTATTACAGATCCTATACATAATCAAAGATTAGAAGTTATGGAAATATTTAAGAGAAAAATATATTGTCAAATTGGGAAATAAAACTTAGTGGATGACAAATATATAGTGTAAAAACATTTACCTGATCCAATAACTGTATCCAATATGATTCAATAATCTGTAATATGGAATCTTTCTCTTATATAATGTGTAATGTGTAGTCTGCTTCAAAAAAATCATTACGATGCTCTGTTATTGGGATAGGGTACCAGAATTTGTTAAAGATTTTTTAATTATCAATATTAACATATTGATCAGAAGTCTTTATCAGAGACATAATGTAGGAATACTAGTAATAGCAACACTAAATGAATAGAGATAAATATTATGAAAAGGAGTAGTGAACCATACAAAATGAGTAGTATCAACTTTAAAATCTTATTACAGATCCTATACATAATTAAAGATTAGAAGTTATGGAAATATTTAAGAGAAAAATATATTGTCAAATTGAGCAATAAAACATAGTGGAAGATAGATATATAGTGTAAAAACATTTACCTGATCCAATAACCGTATCCAATATGCTTCAAAAATCTGTAATATGGAATCTTCCTCTTATACAATGTGTAATGCGAAGTCTGCTTCAAAAACATTCATACAGATGTTCTGGAAATGGGATAGGGTACCTGAATGTTTTTTTCACAGTAGGGGATCCCAACATATGAAATTATGATGCCGCACCTTCTGATTTCCCATATGCAAGTGGTTAAAAATTGATTTCATGGAACAGTAATTCCTAAAACATGAAAATAGATGTACCAGATAGGTAAATGATCAATTATTTCAATACCACATAAATCACAGAAGCTCCTTTCTGTGTCCCATATCCCCCTTTTATGTACACAATAAATGCAACACACTTGTTAGGCATCTAACATTGTGAAACTAAAAATTAATCCATTGGACAAGTGCTAAAAAATCAGTAATGTCCCCTCAAATAATTTAATTAAAATAAGAGACAGTAAAGATAAATGTATTAAGTGGAGATAAAAACATTTAGCAGTGCACACCTAATGTTTGGGCAATCAGGCTGTGGATAATCAGTAGTCCTGGTAACTGCTAAACGAAAACCTCGGAGCTGAATCACGTGGACTGAAATAGTTGATTACAGAGAGCTCGAGTAAATAGGTCATATGAGTTAAAGATTAAAAAGTAGACAAATAATTTTGAAAATCAACATAAAGGAGCTAGATTCAGACAGTGTAAACAAAAGATCATGTTTACATAGTAGACATTGTTTAAGAATGGAAGATTGAGTAGCGCAGACCTTATATTTGCACGACCGGGAAATGAAAAATCAGTATACCTGGAGACTGCAGAAGGTAAAATCCGGAGTTGTACAGGTTTGTTGCGGCTAAAGCTTATTCGAGAATGAAAAACCTGGAGATAAAAAACCCATTCGTAGTAGTAATAATAATGAACTGAAATCATATATTTGGTATATAGATTTTGCAGTATAGATGTAGTAGGTATGTAGAAGTTTCGAGGCGGGAAAAAAATCAGTGAATCGCGCAGATGAGTAGAGTTTTCGGAAAGAACTCCAATGAATCTTGTTGTCACCGATTTAGTAGTTGGTTACGGTAGGCAGGAGGAGGAGATCGTGATTGGAAACCACGTTTTACAGGTGGATGATTTGTGGGAACGGATGTGAAGATTGCAGAATAGTTTAACGGAATAGAGGACATACCGTAGGATGCAAGTAATCGAGAGTTTGTACGGGGGAGTAGATGAGTGGAATGGAGCACCAGTGTTGAGGATCGACGGCGAAGGAGTCGCGCATGGGTAGAGGATGGAGACGGAATAGGGGAGGTATTCGGGAGCTGGGAAAACCTAATCGAGAATGGGTGGTGCGTATATGGGAGGAGGCGATAGGAATTGGAGTTGGTGCACGAGGATGAGGGGTATAATGGGGAAGTGGAGTTTGATTTGGGTGACGTGGATCACTACGGTGGTGACACGTAATGCTAGAGGAAACCATGTTTAGTAGATATAGTGGATGTTTATGTTATGTTTAAACCTGTTCAGATGAGGAATGCATTGGACTTAATAAGTGATGGGTGGAGCCTGCTATAGCTCCTTGATGCATTGGTAGGTCTCATGAGACAAACTTGTTTCTTGACACAAGGCCTTGACAAAATCTTATTTGTAGTTTTGGCACAAGGCCTTGACTATGTGGTTATGATTGTCTGACATTATGCATTCCATCATTATGAAATTGGTTATTGATATTGCATGTGATTATTCGACGAGTATAATATCCATGTGAATAAGTAAATGGAATTATTTCATTTTATTTTTTCCATATTATGCTGATGTTCAAGTTTAAAAGGATTTTGTTTTAGTTATACATTGCCCTAAATGTTTATCATTATTTATGAAAGTTTCTGCTATGTTGTTATCCTTACTAAGCATCTCAGATCACCCATTTCTATGTTTTATTTTTCCCAAGATTTGAAGAAGTAGTTTATGAATGAACTGCAGGGATAGTACGAGGGGATATGAGTGTGGTCTATGGAGACAAGATGTTGTTATAGTTTTCCATTTTATCATGTAATGTAAGACTTATGAATGTATCTAGTGATTCCAAGGCTACTAAACTAATCGGTCTTTCGACACTTGGTCTTTTGTGATCATGACAATGTTATGTAATAAGGCACCGACTCTAGGTAACTGGGTTTGGGGCATTACATAGGTCACAAAACCAAAACCTCATCCCAAATGTGCCTAAGAAAGTACAACATATCTCATCCCAAAGACACTTGGGAAATCACACCTCACCCACAGACACCTAGGCCTCACAACCGTACCACAACCTACCTAATGAGTTTTGGGATAACAATGCCTAAAAGAGGGAGTAGATAAGAGGCATTAATCAGTCATCCATCCTCTCGCCAAGATTTTGGGAAAGGAAACCATCCCCCATAACAATGGGGGTGTTCATCACGTGGTGCTCAACACGGGTGGGGTGCATATGTAAATCACAAGGAACTATATATATATATATATATATATATATATATATATATAGGTACCAAACCCTCAACCCAACATATGGGTTTTCAAAACAATAAACCATCCCACAAAAAAATTGCACTTACTACCACCTCTAATGCATAACCACATAGCCATAGACATATTTAATTCAAAACCCCATCCAATTCATTCAACCAATTATAATTCTTTATTTAACAGGCCAAATTTTTTTATTCCATTCCTACCCGGGAAACTACCAAACACAACCCATGTTTTAAGTGAAAAGAAACCATACCAACCACTACCAAATCCAAATAGAGAGATAAGGACTAGGGTAGAATAATCCACTATAGCACTCATTCATAATATACTGGTATCTCATAACTCTGGATGAATCTATCATGGAAGGTAACACCATCATTATTCAAAATTGTCCATCCCAAACCATCATCGGCATCCCCGCTGCATGAAAATCCCTACATCCAACAAAAAAACAAAACTCAACTAGATTTTAGTCCCACTACAAAACCAGTTCATGCATTCCAGGATCAACAACTTCTCAACCTTAGATTCCATTACACCACTCATACCACCCAATACATGAAACCTGCAGCAACCATCACTAATGTCTCAACATCGCTGAACAAAAATAACACACCATACCCACAAAAGGAACTAAAACCAAAAAAACCCATACACAGTACATAGCTGCACTTATCAAACAGAGTGTATTCATATTTGACCAACACTATTCTTTAATTCCACTTTTATAATTCATGGGTGATCAAAGAATAAGTTTAATCCTAGGGAATCCATTTATTTAATCGGGTGTACGTGATTAACTAGACTCTCATATTTGTATCCATTCAATAGAGGATCAACAACAAGTATAAATCATCACCCATGTGCAAGTAAACACCACCAACGACCATGATTTCTTTATTGGGTGATGTTGATGACGATTTTTTTTTATATATTATCTTTGATTCCTATTGTGAATCATATGGGTAGTACTCCTCCTTGTTCCAAAAAAGAGGGGTGCATGAGTAGTAGGAAGGAATCCAAGGGAAAATCAGATCTAAAGGCCACATCACAACACATGACACCACAGGGAAGAAAGGATCTAGGCACACCAAGATAAAAAAATTGAAACACATGGAGAAGATAAGATCTCATCTTAGAAGATCCAGATCCTATATCAATGAAAGAAAATAGTTTCAAGGGACATTAAAGTCAAATCACAAAAAAGATTATGTGGTTTCACTATTTCAAAGTCTTGGTATCATTATAAAATTAATGATATATTAATATCATTTGAAATTCCTTTATAAATTCTCAAATAAGGTTTAAAACTTGATTTACATTAAATAAAATATAAGAGGGGAGAAACTGAAAAAAACTGGAAAAGTTGGAAATGACTCACCGATGGGTGAGTCACCGACACAAGTCACCAATAGTGACTCACCGATATCAACTCACTAACTTGATACAATGATATCAAGTCACCAATGTGACACACTGACACCTGACTCACTGACACGAGTCACCAACATCCGACTTACCGAGGCCCGACCTACCGATGCCCAACCTACCGATGCTCGACCAACCTTTACCCAAACTACCGATTCTTAACCTACCAATTCTCAACCTACCTATTACCGACCTACTAATGCCCAACCTATCGACATTGATCCACTGATGTGAGTTATTGATGGAAAAAATGGAATTTTTCTAAACTCTTGAAATGAGCTACTATTGCCTCCCAGAACAACCCAAATAGTAAATTTTGGGATCTTTTGAAAACATCTTCAATACCTTATATGGGATCTTTTGAAAAGTGAACCCAATGCACAATGGGACATTGTCCACTACTATTGTGAGATTTGTTAGTAAACCCAATCATCCATAGGACATTGTTTATTATGTTAATGAGAATGGAAAGTGAACCCATAAATTTGGAATATTTTTCACTATGTTTCTAAGAATCAGGAGTGAGCCTAATCCACAATAGGACTATGCCCACTAATATTGTAATATCCCATCATTCTCCAATTATTCTCCTCATTATGTTTTTAGTTTAAACTATTTATGCTCTTTTAAAAAAAAATCATTGTAATTAATCCTTATGTATTGATTAAAGTGTGATTTTTTAGGCTTTTACTGGCATGGAGAATATTTATTGGTAAAGTATAGCAGCATATATTGGTGGTTTTCAAGTATAAAGAGACTACAGTACCACCAACTCATCGGTATATTCTGCTGGCGAGATGGTGTGCTTTCCATGGTCTTTAAAATCCTATAGGATCCTCACCAGAAAGTCAATGAGTACCACTGTATAGATACTGGCCTTAGGTAGAATGGGTATCCTACAAGAAACCCCCATCCACCACGTGGTAACTCACCTACTAGTTGGGGGTTTCTAGCCAGGAAGGATCATTAGAGGACACGACAAGTTGGTTGGAGCTTCCCCTAACTAGCCAGTGGCATCAGGATGGGTTGGGATTATAAGGGGTAGAATCATGTTTCAACCCCATAAAACATATTTTATACACCTCTTCACGCTAAATTTGGACCTAGAATTGGATTTATAAAATTATAGGGTTACCAAGAGATTTAGTGACTTCTGCAATTCCATTTCTCGACCCCTTGACACATTCATTATTCCAGTGATCCTAAATTGGAAATTTCTACTTGTAATTAAAGAATGAATCTTGTTTTCACCTTGTATCCTACTATTATAGACTTTATTGTGTATTATAATCACTTTAAAATGGGATATCATAATGTTTCATGTCAATCTACAGTTTGATCATTGATCTCTTCTTATATGTTCTTGAGGTGGGTGGTCAAAAATGACTCCCTATACTTTACTGCATTTATCAAGTATATGAAAGGTGTAAAATCACACCAGAATTTCATGTGTTTGACCCATTATAATTTGAAACTATATCAAATTGACGAAACTATACAAAAGGACCTCCCTCTGAACAATTTGAGACCATTGGCATTAAGATCGGACCTAAAGAAACCCAAGTAGTTTGAAAACCCTTGAAAATATTATAAAAAATAGATTTAATGATACAATAACCCTAAGATGAGTTCCTTTTTTTGAAATCTTTGATGTGTTAATTTTATTAACAAGGAGTTGGAATAACTCTGTATTTGGGATAATTAGTATGAGAAATAAACACTTGTCTTGAAAGTGGTATTTTTTAATTAAATTTCCAAAAATGATCACAATATAAAAATATCATATAATGGATTATTAATAGGAAACATGGAAACATTAACAAGTTTAATGACTTGTTATAATTATTTTTATAACATGGTAAGTGGGATTAAGGTAATGAATGGTTTTTTAATTGGTACATTAATGAAATGACCAATATGTCATATGATGATGTGTTTTTCATGTTTGGTGGTTCATATTATAAAAGGATTTCTAATATTATTATATTTTTTGGACTGATCTATTATGATGATTCCTAAGGGCTATGTGTATGGTTGAATACTGCTAGAGGTATAGATGCATAGTAATGTACCGCATGAGGGCTATTTTCATGGTTACAACATGTCTAAGTACTAGATGCATGGTATATACTACTTGAGGTGTATATGCATGGGTAAAAATATACTAAGGTCTAGATTCATGGTTACATGAAACCTAAGGGTGGGAGGTATTTGTATATATGATTCCCAAGGGTGATATGCTTAGTTACATGATTTCCCTATGGTTAGACACTATTTATTTGTTCATTATATGTGATATTTATCCTTGATGGGAGAATCAACCAATGGTATGGGTGATTCATCTGAGGTAGGAGAACCCACTAAATGATAGAGGTATCTGCATATATTCAAAAATAGGATTGGATGGCCTTGATTTTCTACTTTTATATTGAGGGTTGGAAGATTATTTTATATTCTATATTAATTATGAATTATTTCCCATATTTATTATGTTATTGCATTAACTTCTTATTATTATTGGATTGTTTATACATCATGGGTGTCAACCAAATGTATCATAATCCCACTTGGTTTGGGATCCATTTGGTACCTATAGAGACTAAACAATGTTGGTATAGATAGGGGAAAGGGTCCCTATATAATATTGATTGTATTTCTAGATGGGATTGCACCTTAAAGACAAGACCAGGCATGGAGTTTGGCATTGAGGTTTTAGATTCTATACATTGGATTCTGTGTTTTAGTGGTTTTATTATATGTCACATAGTTGACATTTAATATAACTTGATATTTTTATTTATCATTATTTTCATTGTTTAGTATTTTTGTGTCATCTACTTGATTTTTATGTCATGATTTAATATATTATTTACATTATTGTTTCCACTATATTCCAGAGGCTATATTCACCCCACTATATTATTTATACCATCACTACTATTTGACACCCCTTGACATCTGTGGATGTATTCTTGAGGTTATGTAACCACCCGAATTATTCACATAGATAAGAACCTCATCAAGGAAGTTACCAACTAGTATCAATGGTCAGGTCAATTTAGTTTCATTATTATTTGTGGAATGTACATAGGAGGCTAGGATGTGTCCTCCTTATAAATGAGCTCATGTATCATAGTATCAAACCAATGTGTGGTGGAAATACCCTATTTTGATGGATTGTATTATTGTTCATGATGTTCCCTACTTACATTTGTGATGTTATTTAACCTTGTGTGATGCATTTTTTATGTGATGTTATCATTTTATGATATTTTTTGGGGGTGTTAGTATGTTATGAGATGTGTATGCATGCATCATGGTAGTTATATAGAAGAATATATAGACATGAATTATTAATGTTTGGGACATATTTGTGGATTAGGGTATATTTTCCTATCTAAAATATGAAATTCAATTCATTGACATATCTAATAAATTAGAATAGATTAAATTGTTATGATAATCAAATTAAATTTTCAATCCATATTTGGAATAAACAATTACCTATGGTTATAAATATTTATATGGTTTTTTTAAGTCAATTTTATTGTGTATCTTGTGTGATGAAAATTATGTTGAACCCTATAGAGAAAATTCTTCTACATCATCTTATGGTTGAGCATTAGTAGAGTGGTTACTATGAAACCACTCAAACAGCTCAATTGAAACTTTCTACGACTATAGGATATCATATGGAATAAAATATTCGTTAATGTTTTATGTGTGTCTTGTGATCCATTGAGATTGAGATTAATCACACAATGCCTTTGATGTCAAATTTTACTATAGAGTTCTTTCTATAGCATCCAACTATATTCACCATGTATGGATTCCACCGATAATTTTAGTTATGGATTTATTCAATCCAGATGTTCTTCAAGAATCTCAAGAAACAAATATATTATAGGGTTAATCTTTATTCTTATATTCTATAATAAGTATTCAAGATTTTATGGGATGTTATAGATAATGCTAAAAAATGAGGGAATATCCTAGAAGGACTTCTAGGAGATGTTCACGAGTCACTTTGATCCATATATGCTAAGGGGTGATAGGGAACAACTTTACATGCATATAATGAAAGGGTGAATGATAGAAATTGACTATATTGATGTTTCACCAACCTATAAATTTTTTGTTTGTTCTTAGTTCCATATGATATAACCAAGGTTAAGCGCCTCTAAGATGATCTATATTATAATATCAAGTCATAGGTGAACATCTTTCACCAGAGAAACTTCTCTATAGAAATGAATTGATCACCCATCATGAAATGGAACATAAGGGAGGCCTAGAGTTTTATCTAATAAGTATTAGAAGAATGATTGAGAATCTCTTATTCAGGTAGTAAGAAGCACCACATTAATAGTTACCACTAAGGAGGTGATGGATAGAGTGGGAAAGGAAATCGGTATCCAACTCAGGACTACATCCAAGGGTAGTGATTTAAATGTGGTAGGGATGGAAAAAAGTGAACATAGTGTGTTTAACCAAATGTGGTGTTCCATGAATTTGGTATAATTTTCCAAATATAATGGTTTTGAAGGGGAACTCAATAATTAGAAAGAGAAAGATGATCAAGGTAGCCACTAGAATTTAGGAAAGACTATTCTACCACTTAGTAGTTAGGAATATGGAGTTCCACTGGACACTCAAGACAAGGTAAGGAACATGGTACCTCAATATTGGAGAAGACATATCAGCTGGAGGGAGTATCATAGGAGATTCAGATTGGATCCATGTATGGAGAGATGAGTTGTATTCATTCTATACAGTCTACTCTTATTATCATTGATGTAGGACCTTCAACCATTAGAGGTATGATTCTAGTATCATTATCCCTTACCTTTATTTTTTTTATTCATGCTAATTTCATTCCTTTAAATTGACTTAGTTTTCCAGTGGATTCGCTTTAGATATAAAAATTTTGGATCGAGTTATAACCATCAAAACAACATTTGGAAGGTGACTTGAGGGTATCCAAGACTACATAGATTGTTCTCTTGAAATTGGTGGAAATAGTTTCCTCTATGATCTACTTGTACTTGAAAGGGTAGAGTTAAATTTTATTCTAGGAATGGATTTACTAGTTTTGTAATAGGCTCATATCAACTCTTATCATCAGAGAGTTAGTTTTCTATCTTTAAAAGTGGTAACTATAATCACCTGGGTGAATGGGGTATTTTGGATATTTGTAGAGGAACAATTTAGTATATATTATACTTTCTCATGGACTAGATATAAAGAAAGGATTTGGATGATGTAAATTCATATAATAGTGATTTTACTCTAGTAGCAGACAATATTCATAACATCATTCCTGATTAATAATTCATCTTACCACCCAAGTGGGAGATCAAGTTCACTATCAAGTTATTTCTAGGAGGTGACCCTTTTTTTATCCCTTCTTCCAGGATGGAACCATTGGAGCTATGGGTGTTGAAAGTGTAGTGGGAAAATATAAATGATAAGGTATTCATATGGCCTGGTTATTCACTTTGTGGTTTTACTATTATTTTCCAAAAAAATGGTATATTGTACATTGTGATTTTGTGTGGATTATCAGAGACCAAACCATATGATAATCAAGAACAGGAATCCTCATATTCACATCAATGGTCTCTTAAATTAATTGAATAGTGACAGAATTTTCTTCCATGATTGAATTGAGGTTATGTTAACATTAATTAAAGTTTATGCCATCTGAAATACCCCAGACTACTCTCAATATAGGTATGGCCAGTATGATATTGTGGTGATGTCGTTTTTTATGAACACATCAAGGGTTTTCACGACCTTAATGAATCAGACCAAAATCCATTTCTAGATTAGTTTTTGGTGGTGTTAATTGATTACATCTCAGTGTAATCCCATTCTAGATACTATAATTCCAAATATCTTTTCATAATCATGAGTATACAAAGATACCATAAGTTATATGCCATTTTATCTTAATTTAAATTTATTATTGATAAAATACACTTTATTATTCACGTTATATCAGTGGATGGAGATTTATTGGACCATGATGTAATGTCCCAGTTCCGGATTCCACCCAGAGGTGCCCCGTACCTGGTTGGTCACGTGGCCTCAAGTACATTTACACAAATTCCAGAGGCTTCTGACTAGCAGTGAGGGCCTTAGGTGTGGTAGTGGGGAAACTATGACCTCATTGGCAGAGTACACAACAGAAGTAAACAAATACATACAATATCGGAAGCATTAATAATGATATACAGTAGAAACTGAGAGTATAAACTGAAGAACACATATATAAAATGATGCATGATACATATGTCTAGTAAAATAGCCAAACAAGTCACAATTCTGGAATACAACAGTGCTAAACCAAAGTGCAAAAGAAATAAGATAAACTCCTCAGCATCGCAAGCCATATCTTGGTCTCATGCTCTCCAGCACCACAGAAAGTCAAGTACCAAAATTAGAAGGGTTCTTGTCCTTATCTATACCTACAACAATATAATATGTTTGGGCCCAAATAGGGTGCGAGACTAAATCCCAATAGGCAACCACCACAAGATCTGTGCCTACCAGTCAGTGAATATATGGCAGGTAAAATACATAAGGCAGTAAAAAAGGAAGTAATCAGCACTAAACAATCCACAGTTTAAAGCATTCAAATCACCACACAACATGCAACAACTAATCAAAGCAGATAAACACAACAATTAACCCTCTGGGAAATACCCACAGCCTATCCCCTATGTTCCTACCTAGAAACACAAGCAAACAGCTAAACAAAAGGCAACCCTTTGGGAAGTACTCACAGTCTATCCCCTCTGGTTTAGCTTAAGCATAGACTCTCTAAGGAAGAACTCACTATCAATTCCCCCCATAGTCTCATAATGGTACTAAAGGCACTCTTGGGAAGCACTCAATATCTCATTCCCCATGTGTCCCATGTTGAGGAACTACAGACACTCTGGGAAGCACTCAACATCAATTCCCCCTGTGGTCTCACATTGTAAATTATAAAGACACTCTAGAGAATCCCTCAACGTCCATTCTCCCTATGGTCTATACACCAGGTTCTCACAGCACTATATAAGTCAAGCAAGTGTAGATGTGCGTAACGGACAAGTTAAACCTCATGAACTACTTGTCTATCATTCTACAGCACAATAGCATAACATAAAAACAGTCACACCATCCTATAATACTGGGAATGGGAAAGTAAACAGCAGCCTAACAGGCAACAAGACTCAAAGGTCAAAACAGGCAAGACATGCATGGGTAATACATCCAAAGCCCAAAAATTCATCCTATTCACAATAAATAATCATTTACTCAAGTGTAACATCATAGAATAGAAACAATAGGGCTAAAACGGTAAATGTGCAATACCTCGTTCATGGGTATTGGGAAAATTTTCACATAAAACTCAAATACATTCAACAGAAAAGCACAAACCACCTACCTCAGGGTTAGGAGATCTCTATATGTGAACCTCGAAGCTCGAATCTCCTTATAACATCATAGATCTAAGAAAACGTCAAAACCTTTCAACCCTAAATAACTTGGAAAAGAAGAAAAATCATGAAACTAGGTTCCAGCAGAAGATAGAACTCAGCGATGTGATTCCAACGTAACTGATGGTGTTCAATTCGGAGGAAGGATGTAGGCTCGGGGGCTCGTTGAAGATTCATGGTCGTACAGACTCTCTCGGACGAATGAGACCTAGAAGATGTGTGTTCTGTCCGTCAAATGTGACCCCAGTGCGTTTAATGAAAAAAAAAACAAAATATAGGGTGTGTACTTTTGGATTACACAGTGTGTACTTTCTGTTCCCATACTCCACATTAAGCGGCCTCCAAGTCACTCCCACACGGCCATGTGTGTGGCTACTACAAATCCATCACACGGCCTGCTACGGCAAGGAAGTACATGGAATGTACTCATAAAGTACAATATGTGTACTTAGAAAATTTCCAAAATTTTCTATTTTTCTCAAAAATGATCAGAAAAGGAAAAACATACCTGAAAAAAAGATCTGGGTTCTTAAAAACTTCCCCCTTTAAAGAAATTTGTCCCCGAATTTCCCTATCATGGCGTAGAAGAGGAAACCCTGAACAGTTCTAGCCATTGTGCTCATACATCGGCCTCCCTCTCCCAACACTCGTCCTGTACCCACTCGTGCTTCCACAACACGCGTACCAGAGGAAAAAACCGGCCACAGAGAACCTTTGTACTGCGATCCACAATCCGGATAGGATTCTCTTCAAATGACGCATCCACTTCGAGCTCAACCTCTTGGGGTTGAAAGACATGAGACTGGTCTGATAAGTAATATCAAAGATGAGAAACATGGAAGACGTCGTGCATTTCTCGGTACCTCTAAGGTAACTGCAACCAGTAGGCAATCGACCCAACTCTCTCCAATACCTCAAACAGCCCGATGTACCTTAGTGAAAGCTTACCATGTCTCCTAATCCTCTTGTGTCCCAACCTCGGTGTGACATGCGGGAAAACCTGATCCCCAACCTCGAAATCCATAGGTCATCTCCGCTAATCAGCATAAGACTTCTGTCGAGACTATGTTGTAGCCATCCTTTTCTGAATCAACTCTATCTACTCTATGGTCTCCTGAACAAGATGAGGTCACAGCAAAGCTGCCTCTCCTGCCTCCAGCCAACATAAGGGTGATCGGCATGGTCTACCGTACAAATCCTAATAAGGTGTCATCTGAATAGTGTCTTGAAAACTATTGTTGTATTCAAACTCTACAAGAGATATATGCTTCTCCCAAGAACCTCCAAAATCTATAATGCATGCTTGGAGCATGTCCTCAAGCACCTAAATCATACTCTTGGACTGGCCATCTGTCTGGGGGTGGTAAGCTGTACTCAAAAGTACATGTGTACCCAAAGCCTTATGAAGCCCCTACCAGACCCGAGAAGTAAAACGTGCATCCCTCTATGAAAAAATGGAGTGTGGAACTCCATGTAGATGTACAATCTCACGGATGTAAAAATGTCCCATCTCATCAACACTGAAGGTCTCCTTGATCGGAAAGAAGTGAGTAACCTTCATGAGTTTGTCAATGACAACCCTAACTGTGTCATTCCCTCAAGGCGACCTCGGAAAACCGGTCACGAAGTCCATCGTGATGTCATTCCATTTCCACTCGGGAATGGGTAACTGCTGTAAAAACCCTTCTGGTCACTGATGCTCTGCCTTTACCTGCTGACAAGTGGAACACCTCATGAAAAAACCAGCAACTTCCCTCTTCATACTTGGCCACCAATACTCACGGTGTAGATCATGATACATCTTGGTGATGCCAGGATGAACTTCCCAAACTGAAGAATGAAAATCCCGCATCATCTCCTCATGTATATCTGTTGGCACCCATACGCATCCCTGGAAATGCAATATCACATCCTCACCTATGGTCCATCCAGGAATAGGGTCCTCTCCTGTTACGATTTTCATTAAGAACAGGCCTTCAGAATCTGATAGTTGCCTCATTCGAACTCAATCCACAAGAGTAGAGGTAAAAACTATATAAGAAAGAAATTTCTGCCTCTGACTATCGTGCACCTCCAAATGTATCTCAGAGAATAGATCCATAAGCTTCCACTCACTGTTGGCCTCATGAACTGCTTGTATCTGATTCCTCATGCTCAACGCATCAGCCACAATGTTGACTTTCCCAGGCATATAGGCAAGCTCAAAGTCAAAGGATTGTAGGTACTTAACCCACCTGTGATGTATCAAATTCAGATCATGCTAAGTGAAGATATGCTTGAGGCTCTTGTGGTTGGTGAAAACCACAAAATGCTCTCCTAGAAAGTAATGTCTCCAATAGCGTAAGGCATGAACAACAACTGACAACTCCAGATCATGTGTCGAGTAATTCTCTCGTGTAGCCTCAACTGCCGAGACCTATACATAGTGACTCCATCTCCCTGCATAAGCACCGCTCCTATCCCAATACTTGAAGAATCACAATAAATAGTATATATCTTGCTTGGATCTGGAAATACTAGTATCAGTGCTGAAGTTAACCTCCCTTTCTACTCCTGAAAGGCTGACTCATAAGAATCTGACCATAAGAACTTTTCACCCTTCTTAGTCAAACTCGTCAACGGTACTGATAAGCATGAAAAGTCTTCTATAAAATGTTTTTAGTATCCATCCATCCCTAGAAATCTCTGCACCTCAAAGACGTTCTTCGGCTGCTCCCAAGAAACTACTGCTTTCACTTTCTCTGGGTCTACTGACACTTCTTTCTGTGAGATAACATGACCCAAGAAGTGAATCTGATCCATCCAAAAGTGACATTTTGAGAGCATAGCATATAACTGATGCTCCCTCAGTATACTCAAAACAATTTCAAGATGGGTAGCATGTTCATGTCGAGTATGAGACTACACCAAGATATCGCCCATGAAGACCACCACAACGGAATCCAAGTATTTATAGAACACTCGGTTCATCAATGCCATAAAAACTAAAGGTGAGTTCGTGATACCGAATGGCATAACCAAATACTTGTATAGACCATACCAACTTCTAAAGGCTGTAAGAGGTATATCTAATGGTCTAACTCGCAACTGATGGTAACTAGATCTCAGTTTAATATTCAAGAACACCCAGGCTCCTCGAAGCTGATCAAATAAATCATCAATCATGGGCAAGGGATATCGGTTCTTGACCATCAACTGGTTCAATATCCAATAGTCTACACAAATCCTGAGGGTACTATCTACCTTATTCAAAAATAGGACAGGAGAACCCCAAGGATAAGTACTGGGTCAGATGAAACCATTTTCCTGTAACTCCTCTAACTGCTTCTTGAGATCCTGAAACTCAGGTGTAGTCATCCTATAAGGAGGAATGGACACCGGTGCCGCTCCTGGCACAAGCTTAATCGAGAAATCTACCTCACGCTCTGGAGGAAAACCTGAAAATTCTTCTGGAAAGACATCTCTGAAATGATCCACCACTGGATGAAAGTCTAACTATGAAGTCCCCTGGTCATCCAGATATAGACTAGAAATATGGGTTGTAACTCCTACCAACCCATGATGCTCTAGACCTGCTCTGCTTGCCTGGACATCCCATTCTCCCCTATGAAGAAAAGATTCACCTTCTGGTGATTTGAAACTCACCCTGCGGTGATAATAGTCAATGACTGCCTGGAATGGAACTAACCAGTCCATCCTGAGAATGACATCATAGCCTATCATCTCTAGGACATAGAGGTCCCACATAATGTGACATCCACCAACCTGTAGAGGGAACTCTCTCCGCTGACGTACCCTAGTTGTTCTAGTCCCCAATGGAGTGTCTAGCGTAAAGATTTCAGTAGAAGAAAGGATGTAGAGCCCAAGGCTATCCACAATAGCAACAGATATAAATCTATGGGAAGACCCTATATAAAAAAAGATAAGAAGCTAAAACTGAGGTTACTAAGATCGTACCTCGAACGGTAGAAGGTCTGGGATCCTGCTTCTGCTGGGTCTGCTCCACTGCAAAAGTCTGGCATGTACCACGGCCATGTGACCCTTCCTTACCACTCTGAGTTGATCCACCCTAATGTCGCTGAAAACCAGGTGACTGGATACTGTGGCCACAACCTCCACCTCGTCTTGAATAGCCGGAAGAACTCTAGTTCCATGACTGGTGAGAAACTAGTGGTGGTGCTTCCAAACGCAGAGTCATAGAAGAAATCATGTCACCAGCTGCTGGTGAGACGATCTGACAAAAGCACTGAATATGACCCATATTTCCACAAGATAGGCACTCCACTGGGTTCCTCTGGCACTGATGCCTCATATGTCCAGCCCTTCCACACTGGTAGCATACCACCTGGCTACCTAAAGGTGTCTCTCTCCTTCTTGTATCACCATGCGAAGACTCTCGGTGGCGCTTCCAACTATCAGTAGGAGGGATGCTAACCCCAGATGTCGAGACTCCCTAGCACAAAACTCCAAAATCCCTCAGATTGTACTCCGTGATTAGCGCCTGGTTGACGATAGAAGTGATAGAAGTCAACCGGAAGATGTTAACCAGCGATCGGATTTCGTGCCTCAGACCATCCTCGAACTTCTTGCCATGAACAATTGATCACCTCCTGAAATAGGCGTGAATCACTGTAGCTTGGTAAAGTAGGAGGAATACTCCATAACAAAAAGAGTACCCTGCTCTAGACTCATAAACTCCCATGCTCGATTGGCCCTCAGGGTCTCTGGATAGATGTAATCAAAGAAGATGTGCTGAAACTCATCTCATTCCATAAACTATTGGTGTCCCGCCAACGAGATCACAACCCACCACCTCTTGGAAGATTCCTGAATCATATAGGTAGTGAGCTTGACCCTCCTATCTAGAGGCATATTTAGATGTTCAAAGATCTCCAGCATGGTTTCTAGACATGACTCTACAGCCTGAGGTCCTCCTTCCCTTGAGAAAGTGGGAGGATGCTGCTATGGGAAGACTCACGTCAAGTCAGCCATCGACGGGGCAGGAGGAGGCACTCCCTGAAAGGTCAGCATCATCCTCAGAAATCCCTCCTTGAACTGTACATCAGCACCCATGTCATGTACAATGGCTGGTGCCAAAGCTGGCATGACTGAAGGATCTGTAGGTGGTCCTTGATCAGCCATGTCCGGTGTCTGATCACCATCTAGAAACCGGCACACAACCGGAGGATTTCTTGGTGGTATAAATCTGAAAGTTCAAGCACACACCTTAGATTAAGATTATAAATAACTGAAAACAAGGAGTGTAAGAAGGGAACAGGATAAAGAAAGAACTCAATTTTTAAAAAACATGACTACATGGTGTGTACATTTTCTACACGGCGTGTTCCCTGAAGTCATATACATGGGTGTGTACTCCTGCCTAAACTGGTCGTATAAACCCCCAGACACACAGTGTGTTGTCTTAACACAAAGCATGTACTTGAATCCTCTTTCCCTACATGATTTCTTCCACACGTATAAGCAACATGGCTCTCCTAATACAAGCCTACACGGTGTGTTCAAGATAGACACGGCGTGTACTAAACAAGCTTCACCTGGCCTGTGTTGTTAGTGACACGGCCTAACACATGGTTCAAACTACACGGAGTGTTCCAAATGGACACGAAGTGTGTGAGAAGGGATAACACTGACCCGTTTTGTTCATGACATGGTCGGGTACCTGGGTCAGACTACACGGCGTGTTCAATGCAGACACGGAGTATATGTGAATCGGTAAAACCAACCCGTGTTGTTCGTGACATGACCGGGTACCTGGGTCAGACTACACGGTGTGTTCAGGGAAGACACTGTGTGTATAGCTTAAGGTCTACCCATCCATGTTGTTAGTTACATGGGCATACACAGGTTCAATACTACACGGTGTGTTCAACTAGTACACGGAGTGTTCCCACCAGACTTTCCCCATCTCGTGTCGCTGCCCACACAGCCTATAATATAGTTAGAGACTACACGGTGTTTACATAAAGTACACAACATGTACTTAAGAAAAACATTTTCTTACCGAATAGAAGAACTCATGGCATGTACTTAACATTACATGGAATGTATTCTAAGTTTTTCCTGATAGTAATCCTCAAAAACTACTCTGGAACCCATAAAACGTTGAAACAAGTATTGAAAGTGCCAAATTCCGATCTGTGAGGCCCCATACTCCCTGTGAATCAAATTTTGGCATCTTTTACACATTATAACATGGTAAACAAGGCAATGATACACCAAATTCCGGTCCATGAGGGCCCATAACACCTTAAGAACCAAAGTTTGGAATTCATTCAAGCAATGTCTACACAAATCGATACCCTATAAACAGCAGGTATTTTTTATCAAGGAAACTATCACAATAGTATGCATATTTTACACATCATCTATCACAACAACATACAATCACTAATGCATCTTAGATGGCATGGACAAAATGCATGACAAGTGATTTCTAGCAAGTGACTATATGATGCATGAGATGGCATACCATCATCTCATCATGTTTCAATATAAATAGAACCTCAATAATATCAACAACAATATCACAAACCATGTGAATCACTCAAGGTGAAATCATATCAACTGTAATAATTGAAAAACCAAAAAAAATCAATTAAACGAGGTAGATTGGATTTTCCTTATACATGGGTTAGCTACTCCCGGGCATAGCTTATTACCATGTACCTGTTCCATCCTATCCCTGACTATAGACTCCAAATAGTAAGTTAAGAGAAAAGAATTATATGATACCACTTTGTAACCTCCCGATTCTAGAAGCCACACAAAAGCGCCCCATACCCGGTTGGTCACATGGCCTCAAGCGCATTTCCCCAAACACCAGAGGATACCAACTAACAATGAGGGCCTTGGGTGTGATAGTGGGGAAACTATGCCCTCATTGGTAGAGTACACAGTGGAAGTAAACAAATACATACAAGATAAGAAGCAGTAATAATGATATACAGTAGAAACTAATAGTATAAAATGGAGAACACATATATAAAATGATAAATGATACATATGTCTAAAAAAAATCCAAACAAGTCACAGTGATGGGATATAATAGTGATAAACAAAAGTGAAAAATAAAAAAGATAAACTCCTCATAATCACAAGCCATATCTTGGTTCCATGATCTCCATCTCCATAGCAAGTTAAGTACCTGAAGTAGAAGGGTGCTTTCCCTTATCTATACCTGCAACAATATAATCAGTTTGGGCCCAAAAGCATGGCCCAAACTGGGTGTGATACTAAATCCCATAAGGAATCCGCCACGAGATCTGTACCTAATAGTCAGTGAGTATATTTCAGGTAAAATACATAAGGTAGTAAACAAGGAAGTACTCAACAGTAGACAATCCATAGTTCAAAGCATTCAAATTACCACACAACATGAAACAACTAATCAAAGAAGATAAACACAACAGGTAACCCTTTGGGAAGTACCCACAGCCTATCCCCTCTAGTCTTACCTAGAAACACAAGCAAGAATATAAACACAAGGTAACCCTATGGGAAGTACTCACAGCCTATCCCATCTGGTTCAGCTTAAGTATAGACTCTCTGAGGAAGCACTCACCGTCAATTCCCCCTATAGTCTCATAATGGTACTAAAGGTGCTCTAGGGAAGCACTCAACATCTCCTTCCCCCTGTGGCCCATGTCGAGGAACTACAGACACTCTAGGGAAGCACTCAACATCAATTCCCCCTTGTGGTCTCGCATCATAAATTATAAAGACACTCTAGAGAAGCCCTCAATGTCCATTCTCCCTATGGTCTATACACCAGGTTCTCATGGCACTTTGTAAGTCAAGAAAGTGTAGTGGTGAATAACGGCCAAGGTAAACCTCAAGAAATACTTGGATAACATTATACAGCACAACAGAATAATAGAACAACAGTCACACCATCCTATAATACTAGGCATAGGAATGTAAACATCAGCCTAACAGGCAATAAGACCCAAAGGTCAAAATATGCAAGACATGCATGGGAAATACATCCAAAGCACAATAATTCACTCTATTCAAAATCAATAATCATCTACTCAGGCATACTAGCATAGCAGAGAAACAATAGGGCTAAAATGGTAAATGTTCAATACCCTGTTCATCGGTATTGGGAAAATTTGCAAATAAAACTCAAAGAATTTCAACAAAAAGGAACAAACCACCTACCTTAGGGTTAGGAAATCATTATATGTGAACCTAGAAGCTTGAATCTACTTATAAAACTGTAGATATAAGAAAAAATATAAAATTTTCAACCCACGATAACTTGGAAAAGAAGAGATATCATGAAACGAGGTTCCAGTAGAAGAGAGAACTCACTGATGCGATTCCAACGCAAATGACGGTGTTCGATTCAGAGGAAGGATGGAGGCTCGAGGGATTGTTGAAGATTCATGGTTGTACGGACTCTCTCGGATGAACGAGACCTAGAAGATGTGTGTAATGTCTGTCAGACGTGACCTCAGTGCGTTTAATGAAAAAAATAAAATACACAGTGTGTACTTTCTATTTTCATACTCCGCATTAGGCGGCCTCCAAGTCACTCCCACATGACTGTGTGTGTGGATACTACATGGCCAGTACAGAGCCTGCTGCGGCAAGGAAGTACATGGTGGGTACTCATAAAGTAAACGACGTGTACTTAGAAAATTTCCATAATTTCCTCTTTTTCTCAAAAACAACCATAAAAAGAAAAACATACCTGAAAAGAAGATCTAGGTTCTTACACATGAGAAGGTGTTTGTCATGGTATATTGGGAGTAACCTAAGAATGTATTCGTTATTAAAAAATTTCTTAATATGTAAGGATTTTAATGGAGATTCATCCAGGACTTCTCCGTGATGTAAGCACTGATGTTTGGGCTAACCAAGATTGTGGTGAAGTTTTTTTGGTAAGATACTTGCATGATGGATTTCTAGAAATATAATATCAAGATGATCTTATAACTGATTCTCACCTTACCTAAGCTGTGAAAGGAGTATACCATGTATTCTAATGCATCATAAGTTAGGATCAAATATTATATAATGTAGGAGGGTCAATTGGTTTCTAATACCTTCATATAGTTGAGTAAACATGAGAGATCCTAATTATGATCTGGAGTAAACTATTGTGTCACATGAATTGAGATGCATGTGGTATTATCTTATGGGTGAAAGGTTTTTAGTGTATAGAGATCATAAAATCACCAAGTACATATTTTTATAGAAGGATCTGATCCTTTGGTAGAGAAGGTGTGTCAAGTATCTATAATATTTCATCTTTTAGTTGGTATACACTAAAATAAAGGATAATTTCTTTACCAACACATGAGTATGAAGACACTAATAGAGGAATTACAGGAATCTTATGATCATTTGAGGTTGATGGTTCTCTATACAGATATCCATCTAGATGTTTAGGATTCCATAGGGAGAGAAAATATGACTTCAATGTATATTGTCCCCATGATTCTAGGATATATCAAGAGAGAGTAGTTATTGAATATAGAGTTCTTTTCTTTGATGGATAACATATATGGTGGTTATATACAATTATGTTAGTCTCTTCATAGCAATGAGGTTATTTTTATCTATAGTTTTGTATGGCTACCCACAGGAATGAACGAGGAGATGATTCAATAATTTCATGCTTCTATATGGTAGGTACATCCTATTTTTATGAATATGTGTTTTGATCATTATAGGAAATACTCGTTTCCTGGGATAGTGAAGGGGATAACTATATTTTTGGTGCGATGTTTCACTTGAAAACTACTAAAGGATCTATATTAGAGGCTTTTTTGGGTCATTACATCCATTTCCTAGTATGTAATACAAGTGGGATAATGTAACCATACATATCATGATAATATTACAAAGGAAACATTGGAAAATGATGTAGTATGGGTGATTGTGGATTGAATGAAAAAGGATGACCACTTATGTCATATCCAGAAGACCTTCACCATCGATGGTTTGCGAAGCCTATCTATTTGGGAGATAGTTTGATTACATGATATTTATAAGAGTGACATTTATAATCGAGATCCCCATTTCACTTTACAGTTATGGTTGGGCCTTATGAAGGATCTAGGAAGAAGGGTTTTTCTGAGAAAAACCTATCATCCTTAGAGTAATGACCAGTATTAATAGACAATTTAGATTATGGTTGGTATGTTGTGATTATATGTTTTGAATTTATATGGTTATTGGGAGATGTATTTCTAACACATGGGTTTTTATTATACCAATAGCTTCTAGGAATCGATCCAAATCACTCCTTTCATGGCCATGTATGGAAGGTCATTTTATTCTCATTTGTGTTGGTTAGTGGTAGGAGAGTTTGTGCTCATTGGACCTAGTCTCATGTCGGATACTTATGAACATGTTTAGTTAAATCTGAATGTGGTTTTTCACAATTTATATCTAATATAAATCATAAATTTACCATCTTATAATACTTATTTAGTTTTAGTTTATTTAGAGGGTATTTGTTCAGATGTTTCCTAGGTTGGGTAAATAGCATATTTGGAAATAGGGAATTCTAATTCCTATGTTTTTATATTCATTTGAGATAGTGGAGTGGGTCAGTATACTGGCATAATGATGATCCCTTTAATAGTTCTATAATTCCATTAATGATGTTTTTCACAATTCAAGGATTTATAGATATCACTAAGACTATTCTCACATGATTTATTTTTATGATGTTGATCTTTATTTTGAGGGGTTTTTTTAGGATCATTTGATTTTTATTGTAGACAATAGTGAGAATAATATTCTATTGAAGATAATTCCTCTTGTGTGAGTGTAGTGGTGGTATGGGTATATTAAAAATATAAATTGGGAGAAGGAATCTGATATTCTACCACATTGTCTCTAATTATTAGTTGATACCTCTCAGTGATTCTTATAATCACAGCTTAAGGATGAGATGTTATATAGTGAGGAGGTTTTAAGATCCCATATTTAACCAGGTAAATTTCCAGTTTTTGGTTAAACCACTTTGATTTCTACTAAATATTTTTAGTCTTAGTAATCAAGAATGTTTCATGATAAAAGTGTTCTCTTAGAGGAATTCGTTGGGTGTGGAGAAGCTAAGTTAAAAGTGGCTAACAGTGGATAGTTTTAGTTTTCATGTTAAGAGATATTTTAGTTCCACCAACATTCTAGTATAGTCTACTAGCCAGTCGATGGGCTACCTAGGGGCTTATAAAACTAACAGGAGACTCACCAGCTAACTAGTGAGACCCACCACCCTACTGATGGGAATGGGTCTCTTATAAGAGACCCACTATCCTACCAATGGGGTTCTCAACTATACAAGATCATTAGAGGACACCACCATTAAACCGGTGAAATTAGGTTGGGAAAGTATTATAAGTATAAGAATCGTATTTGTACCCCTCCCCCACCCCCACTAAAACCATCTTTTAAACACTTATTAATCCCTAATTAAACCCTAACCCAAATGATATGAATTTAGAGGGTTATATAGAGCTCCAAATATTTCTTCAACACCATTTCCCAAACCCTTGATCAATTCATTAGTGTTGTGATCCAAAAAAATTAAATTAATCTTCGAATTGATGAATTCCTCTTGTTCTTTCCTAAGATCATGTTCTTACTTCCACGATAGTGCATGAAATTTGATGTTAAATCTGGTATATTGATTTTTCAAGTTGATTTAGTGATTGATCATTGATCTCTTCATCTCCATTATTGAGGTGGGTAGCCTAAAACAACCCCCTAAAGTCCATTTTGTTTCTATTTTATTCTAAATGTGTGATATCATGCAGACTTGTTGTGATTGAGTCCTATTCTAATTGGCAATCCTTTAAAATTAATGAAACCATGTGTTATGACTCCCTCTGTCCCCATTGGTTCTATTGGAATTGAGACCTGAAATCTAGCCACTAGAGTGGTTTTCAGACCATTGACAATAGTTTGGAACATTAATTGAATGAACCTAGATCCCTATGATGAGTTTATAATTTTTTTTAGAAATTCCTATTTTCTTAGTTAGCTTAACATGGAAATGGAATAAAATGGTATTTTTTATAATTGGACATAGAATGACACACATGGATTAAATGTGGTTATTTTAGATTGTGAATTTCTTAACATGATAAAAACATTGAAAGTTGATATATCATATTCTAAAAAGGAAACATGGATTAATTAAAAATTGTAAGGACATGTTATAATTATTTTGATAATTTGGTAACATGGATTAACAGAATAATTGTTTTTTAATTGGTTGTTTGATGAATTGAATAATATAGAATATGTTAACATGTTTGGAATGTTTCGTGGTTGGTATTATAAATGGATTTCTTATATTAGATTATTGTTATAACTCTTCAATTATATTGACTCATATGGGTTAGTTTTAGGGTTACAAAGCATATGTGGAATAGATGCATGGTAACAGACTTCCTGGGATGCAAGGATACATACTACCAATGGGAAATATGTATGGTAAATTGTTTTTGAAGGAAAGATTCATAGATACATACCAACTGAGAGATAGATACACAGTTAAATGATGCCTGAGGTTGAGGTGTATGTTCATATTTGATTCCCAAGGGCATGATGGTTGGTTACCTAATTGCCTAAGGGTGAGACACATTTTTTAGTAGTTCGTGACATGGGAGATTCAACCTCAATTAAAGAATCCTCTACCGATATAGGTGAATTTTCCTTTCCATAAGAATCCACCAATTGACAGAGGTATCCAGTATTGTGCCAAAAAAGGTTAGATGAAACCATGCATCAACCCGAAGCATGAGGGTTAGTGTGATATTTTATGTTCTACATTATTTTTTGAATTAATGATCATGTTTTTCATATTTTTGAATAAAATAAATATTTAGACTATATTATTTATACACTAATTGTTTCACCCTACTAAGTCATAATCACACCCTATTTTACATAATTTGGTACTCAGGAAGACATCATGGAAGTAGGTATTGAGAAGGGTTAGGAGGCCTATGATTGATTGATTACTTTTTTTATTAGGATTGGAGAATGGAGATGGGACTGGACATGGGGTCCAAGATATGATTTTTGGAGTCTTTTTATTGAATTATTCCTTTTATTTTTTTAATTTTATGACATTATTTTGACATGCAGTATAACATGACAATGTTATTTATCATTATTTTGATTATTTTAGTTTTCTTCTTCTATTTGTATGAGTTGTATTTCACTATTTATTATATTATTTACATTTTTTACACTCTAGTTCAGAATATATAATCACCCCAAAATATTCCTCAGTCCCAAACTAATAGACTTCATCCTATAGAACATAGGGAGGAATGCATGAGGTCACACACCCACCCTACTCAGTCACATGAGAGAGAACATAGTCAGGAAAATTATAATTTGAGGCTTGGTAGTGATACTTGAATTACACTTATGATATCTTATTTTATGTTCATTCCACATATTTATGATTCTATGATATTATGATATTATTTTTTTATACCATGATTCTATGATAATATATCAGTCTTATATCATGGTAATTGATTGTTTTTGTGATATTACATGTTTTTCCTTTGTAATTTATTGAAAACTCATTTTTTGGATATACTTTTAATAAGAAATGTATTCATGCTCTTTTATTATGATATTTTTAAGATTTATCCCTTGACAACATGTTAATATTTTTTCCCTTATTAAGTGTTATATCTCACCCCTTTCTTATATTTTCCTTCACCATGTATTAAAAATAGGAATAACATTTTTGAATAATAAAAGTTGTTCAAGAAGAGTTTGATTAATAATAATTTTTTAAAATAATTTTCAAATAATTTTCATAATTAACAAGTTCTCAAAGTCACTAAACAAAATGGTTCTCTGAGAAATGTGATATTATTGTGAGATCTAATGCTTAAATAATATAAATTATGTGAAATAAAGATATGTTTAGATCCATTATTCATATTAATTTCAACGGTTATTATACTTGAATTCTATGAAATACTCTCCCCATTGTATGGATTATGAACTCCCTAATAGTCAGTATCCACTAGTTTATATGGAGGAACACTGGAGAACTTATCATGAGCTGGATTAGGTGACAGATCTATTCAACCTAATCTAATTCATTAAAAAATTATATCTAATCCCCTCTCCCCCCCCCCATATTTTCATTTTAAAGTGATAATAGATGTGTGATTTAGTAAAGGGTTGAATCTTGTGGTGGATCTCAGCCTGGTGTATTGAAAAAAAAAATTGATGGAATTTCCATGTTACTAGGTTGATGGAATTATTATTCATAGTTTCCACTTTTATGTATATACATTGTACTATCATATATGATTCCCATGGAATGTATATTTTTGTGGGTAATTTTACTGATGATGAAGGTTAAATAGATTTTGGAATCCAAAAAAGCCTATATTATGTCCTTCCATATAGTTTCATGGTGTTATTCTACTCAATAGTAGAATATATATTTTTCTTTTGATGATATTGTATATGGATATTATAGTGAGGGATAATCTAGTGATTTAAATGTAGTATATTCATTGAGGTATTTATGGAGACCCAAATGGAAATTGATGGGATTGAATGCCTACATGGTGGCTTGATGAGGAAAAGGATGCCATATAGATATTGGGATCAAGAATGAGTTTCCATGGGGTTGTGGTTTCCCTATATAGGATTTTTTTGTCAAGCATGTAGATACCTTGGGTTTGAGTTGAGGAGATCTGAGAGTGCACAATGTTTCATAGTTTTTTTAAGAGGGAAGGTTTTGATTGATTTCTGGACCTTTTTGTTTATGGTTATACTTATGGTGTCCCGATGGGAGGGAGTTAAGAAATCATTGTTTTTTAATTATTCAAAATTAGTGGAAGGTCATGTGGTTAGATTTTCCACGATATTGGTTCATTTTTTAAGGAGTAACACTGAGGTTGATCCATCTTGATGGATCTATCCTATGATAAGTACGTGGTAAATGGTTTAGGTATGTTATCCTAGGCTTGTTGGGACTTGTCTAGCGTGAGTGTGGGACTAATTGTGTGATAGAGTTATGTGGAAACATCCAATAGTTTTTTAGATGGTATTGGGTATAACAGTGTGTGAAATATTTCAATAGGTTCATTAAGAAACACACTACCATGAGGAGGTGGGGGTGTTCAACATGTTATGTGACCAAGTCCAGCTATAGGACAACTCCCTCATGACACTATAAAACTATGATTGTACCTATACCAGTATAATTGTAAGGGTCATGCCTCTAACATGTGTGTTAATAAAAAAGAAAATCACATCTAATAGCCTCATACCTCCCTTGAGATTTAATTATCAAGACATCAATAAATCCACTCTAGACTGACCAATAATGAAACTTCTTGCTTAAGAGCTGAAAAAATATTTAGAGGCTTGATCACTTCACTATAAATTAAAGGGTACCCATAATCATTCTAATCAACTACCAGATTCTCATTCTAACTCTCGGAATTCATAAACAGTCAGGTACTCAAGAAACCACCTCACTACCATGCTATATTTAATGCACAAATATTCTACTGACTCGTCAGACATCGAGATCGCTTATTCCTAATGATTGTGAATCTAGTGCCCAAACTTGATTTAACTTTACAAATTATATTTAAAAAATAAACTATACTAATAACTTTATTTAGATAACACCATGCATAAAAATAAGTAAATTATCTCATATATACATTTTAAATAATTAATCACTATTTATTTAATCATGAAATTATCACAACTGGCTTAGTTAAATAAAATTTCAATTGCAATAAATAGAGGGAAATACCCTTTAGGATGTAATTGGAATTTTAATTAACTAAATTCTCATATATTAAATCTCAAAAGAATACAAAGGGTATTTTATAATTTTTAAGGGGATAGGTTTAGTAATATACCACCATAATTTATACAGAACTCGTATAAGTGGTTATAGAAAATTTAATTAACCATCCCATATAACATGAATATACCCCCATGGGGTCAAGAAATAAGGCATAAAAGATAAAGGTGGCCTATGAGGGTCCTATCATTTTATTCACAAAACATCCTTAGGGGGTTTTTTCATAAGTAATATGACCTAAATATCCTAGAAAGTTTGAAAACATGGTTAGGAAATTTTTCACTTTCAAAACCAGGGGTTGAGAAACATAAACTTCTTCAATTATAAAACCATTTAAGAAAGAACTTTTTACATCCATTTGATATAATTTAAACCCATAATAACAAGAAAATACAATAAAATTTTAATTCCCTCTAACCTGTAAATAGGTAAAAAATAATATTCAAAGTTTATACCTTTTTCTTAATATTATACTTGAGCAACAATCCTTGCTTTATTTTTAACAATCTTTATAAATTAATCCATCTTATTTCTAAATATCCACTTAGTTCTAATTACCTATTTATCCTCAGGAAATTCTACTAAAGTCCAGCCATTGTTTCTAACAAATTGATTTAATTCATCTTGTATAGTAACAATCCAGTTTTTATCTTTTAAAGTATCATTAACATTAAAAGGAACAAAATAAAAAATAAAGGCATAATTGACACAAAAATGTAAAATAGAATTTCTATTTTTAATGCCAGAATCAACATTTCCAATTACATTTTAAATAGGATGATCTTTGTGAATCTTCCATGATTTTGGATCTGGTTGAGAAGGAGTATACTCCCCCCCAATTGATTCAATATTATCTTGAGGAACTTCTTCACTGAAATTAAATTCTCTAAACTCTTCACCAATTGCATTAGAATCAAAATTTAATTTAACATTATTTTCATCAAATATAACATGAAAAGGTACTTCAATAATCATAGTTATTTTATTATAAACTCTATAAGCTTTACTATTATTAGAATATCCAATAAAAATACCCTCATCACCCTTAGCATAAAATTTATCTAAATTATCCTTTGAATTTAAAATAAAAACTTTACAACCAAAAACTTGAAAGTAACCAACTATAGGGTTTTTATTTTTTAATAATTAATAAGGAGTTATCTTGAACAAAGGTTTAATAAGAATGTTATTTGAAATATAACATGCAGAAAAAATATATTCAGCCCAAAAATATCTAGGAAAATTATTTTCATTTAACACAGTTCAAGACATTTCAATAAGAATTCTATTTTTTTGTTCTACAACACCATTTTGATGTGGTGTTATAGGATTAGATAAATTATAAAAATAACCATCCTTTTCAAAAAAAATCAAAATCTAAATTATAAAATTAGCCTCCATTATTACTATGAATATAAATAATCATACAGCCTTTTTCATTTTGAACAAATTTTCAAAAGTAGTAAATCTAGAAAATGTATCATTTTTTGAGTAAGAAATTATACCCAAGTAAATCTACTATAATCATTAACAATAACTAAGGTATATTTCTTTTCACCAAGGCTGGAAATTTGGGTGGGACCAAATAAATCAAGATGTATTAACTGTAAAGGTCTATTGGTACTTATGTGATTGATGGGTCTAAAATAAATTTTGTGTTTCTTCTATTTCATGTAAGCATCACAAATATGATGATGTTCTTTCTTCAAGGAAGGAAATTGCAACACATTTTTGTGTTTTGAGAGATTATGAAACAATCTAAAATTAACATGACCTAAGCGTCGATGCCAAAGGTTGTTTTCATTCTGTGTAGCATTCAAACAATTTACATGTTGAATAGTTAGTTCAGTTAAATCAATAGTATAAATATTATATTTTTCAATTATCATAAAATAATAATGAATCATATTTAAAAACTAAACATTTATCATTTTGAAATTTAAGTTCCATTCTATCGTCACATAATTTTGATATAATAATTAAATTATGTTTTAAACCTTCAACATATAAATCTTTAGAAATAAAAGTATAATTTGAAATTCCAACTTTACTAAAACTTTTTACTTTTCCTTTGGAATTATCTCGAAATGTAACAGTGCCTCCATCAGATGATTTATAAGTAGTAAACTTTGATGGGTCTCCAGTCATATGCCTAGAGCATCCACTATCCATGTACCATATATGATTATTGAGATATCCAAGTCATTTTTCTACTAAAATAAATTACTTTACAATTTTGGTACTCAAGCTAATTTGGGTCCAATGGGATTAGTTATAGAATTTTTATGTACCCATACAGAATTTAAACATGTATTGTATGGTACTCTAGATAATAAGGATTTAGAAATATTAGTTTTTTTAAATCCTAAATATTTTTTAAATCTAAGAGAAAAAACACTTTCATAGTGACCTTTCATGCCACATTTAAAACAAGTAACATTCGAAGTACAACCATTTTTACTTTTAAAAAAATGAGTTTTGTATATTTGGGGTAATCTCCTGTCATAGCCAAAATCATCTTTATTTTTATCAGTTTTTGTCAAATACATCATCTCATGATATTTTTAAGGACCTTGAATAAAAGTAGATAAATTTTTTTTAAGGTTTTCAACTTTCTTTTTCAATTTTTCATTCAAATTTTGAGAAGATTTAAAATTTTCAAAAACTTTTAAATGAGAAGAAGAAGAATCAATGTTACCTAGTTTTTTATTCTACTGAAAAAGTATTTTATTTTCCAAATCAAGTTTCTCATTTTTTTTCTTTAACATTATTATATAAATTAGTATCTTTGAAAATATATTTTCTTAATATTTCAATTTAGTTATTTAATTCAAAAACATTGGGGTATTCTAAATCAAATTTACAACCAGAATAAGAATAAAAACATGAATTACTCACCTTATCTAGTTATACCATGAAGTATAATTTAAAACTTTCTTTTTCATTTCTAGATTTTTCAATGGAATCATATTTTTATGCACAACTCTGACTAGTGGTCGATGCCTTTTTTCTATATTTTTATATTTATCTTTATTCTTTAGTTTAGGAAAATTAGGTTTGATATGCCCTTTCTTTATACACTCATAAAAAGTCACATCTGAAGTATTATAATTCATATCACCTTTTATATCTCCCTTATATTTTTCTTTTTGAGGCTTTCTTTTAAACTACTTCTTCAATCCTTTCTTTTTCATTCTTTTGTAAACTCCAGCCACAATCTGAGCTATATATTCTTTTTTAATATCCTGTATATCAAAATCAAAAGAGTCAGTAAAAACAAAATTCACATATTTAAATGATATACCTTTTCTTTTTTTTTGTCTCCTCGGTAATTATGTTATTCAGTTCAAGTTTATATTGAAGTAGTGATCCAATCAATTCATCAAGGGTGTATTCTTTGAAATTCTTACTTTCATCAATGGAAACCTTATTTTAATTCCATTTCTTTGGTAAGGATCGTATGACTCTTTTAATAATTAATGGGTTTTCTAGAGCTTCTCCAACTGAATTCATTTCATTCATAATGCTTGTGAATCTGTGGGATATTTGGCTTACTATTTCATCTTCACCCATATTTAAGTCTTGGTACTCAGCACGATGCATTCCAAGTTTGGTAAAGATTAGTTTGTTAGAGCCAAGGTGTGTAACTTGTAGAATCTTCCATATTTCTGAAGTTATCTTACAAGCTGACCCATGACTAAAAATGTTTATATTAATTGCACAATAAAAAATATTAAATTTTTAATTTCAAACATATATAGAAGCATCATTTCTAGTAAGATTATTTAGTTCTGCTTTGGGTAGTGTATATTGTTTTGAAAGGATAGACATGTGCTCAATGGTCAACTATTTGAGGTAAGCCTCCATTTGGGATCCCTAGTATCCATAATCATTTCCATCAAAGTGTGGTGGCTTTTGAGTTATCTAGACATCATTTGGATTCAATACTACTATCTTATATGATTGTGTCCTTATACTGTGAGGTCTAGGAAAATGTTGGCACAAATAAAATCAAAGTAGACTCTAGATAGGTATTTGATAATTCCAAAAGGAATAATCTCTTGATACATATTGATGGTTATTAGAAAGACAATAACATATCTAATCAATTATAAATAGTATTTACCTCTGATACCAACTATTAGGTGTTATAAGGAGAACAACATAACAAATATATTCTTAAGAAGTTTAACCTCTAATACCAATTGTTAGTCCAGAATGGGTAATGGTAGATTGTCTAAAGGGGGGATATACCATATTAAAAATTTCAACAAAAAAATGTATTAATTAAATTAATTATCAAATTTATTTATTAAGGTTAATTAGAAGTGGAAAAATTAAATAATGAAAGGATGTTTTTTATAGTAGTTTGGTCCAAATTGGGTCTACTCTACTCTTATACATCTCTACTCAGTGAGTGACGTGTGTGCACTAAAAATGATTTTTATAGGGGAATCATAACTCAATTACAAAATAATTTCCTATTGGAGGGATAACCATGACATTAACTTTTGTATGGGGAGTCACAACCCATGAAAAAGAATAACTAATAATGATTTATGAGTAAAAGAATAAATAGAAAAATAGAGGGCATGTGAGAGATAGGAAATAGTGTTATAGACTCATAGCCAAACGAATGAGAAGATAAAATATTAATGGAAATGTATTGGTTGTTGAGGATTAGATTGGATTTTTTAGTCAAGGAAAATTTAGTCCAATTATAATTAATTCATCCCTTGAGATATCATGCAGGTGATGAAATAGAGTGTCGTATGACATTATAGATTGCACAGTATGTTCAAAGTTCACATCTCTTTCTCTTTGAAAAAACAAAGTATCAAAAATGTTAACATGTGTCTTGCAATTTTGTATCTTTCTATTTTGTTATGTCGGTAACCTATAAGAATGAATGATATATATATATGTAATAAATATTCAGTAGTTCCAGCAGCTCTACTTCCTTCGTAAATTTAAAATAAATTGAGTCAAGAGTGTTCATAAATATCTCAATGAAAAACGCAACATTATTGCCTCAATATTCCTATAGAATAAATCTCTAATAAAATAATTAAAATAATTTTGAATAAGTCTTTCAAAAATATATCCAAAAATATAGCATCGTTGAATGATTTAAAACATTGATTTAAATCTATTCAAACTTCTTTAAATTTAGACAAAATAGTTCCTGAAAACTAGCAACACAATACATATGTAAATTTAAAAATCTAAAATTAAACAATTTTGAAACCTCCAAATTTATGGGAAAAAGGCGTTGAAAATTTATTAATTTTTCTATCTAAATATTCCACTAAAAATATTAAAAACTCTTTGATTATAATCCTTATATTTAATGATATTTTTTCCAATAGAAAAATCTTTAAAAATAATCAATATATATGCATGAAATAAATTTTAAAAAAATGAACCGAATGAATAGTAACTTCAGAATGAATAGTAATGTATGGTTTATGAACAATACTTTTCAATATTTATGAATAGTAATGTAGGGTATGAACCATAGTTTTTGGAATGAACAATAACGTATGGTATGAACCGTACTTTGCTGAATGAACAATAACATAGGGTGTGAACCATACTTTACGGAATGAACAGTAATGTAGGGTATGAACCATACTTTTTACTATTCATGAATAGTAATGTAGCATATGGATGATAAATAGTAACTTAGTGCTTTCCACTATTTATGAACTGTAACATAGTGTATGGATGATGAACAATAACATAGGGTTGATGAACAATACTTTTCACTATTAATGAAATGTAATGTAAAGTATAGATGATGAACAATAATGTAGGATTGATGAACCATACTTTCCACTATTTCAAAAGTAGGGTTACCCATACTTTGTGAAAAAATGGACAACATACTTTAACAAACTTCAACAAAATTTAAAGGGATCTAAACAATAAATTTAGACTTTGGTCTAAAAGACTTATTTAAAGAAAAGATTATTAGATTTATAATTAATCAAGAATAAAATAATTCTGACATCTACTATTCCAAATATCATCAATAAATAGAACTAACAACATTCTAGAAAGAAACAGTTCTGAAAAAATCAAAGCAGAACTTCAATAAATTTAATCACCATTCAAACGTACTTTTTATACTTTGATATAAACTATTGAAATAAATATAAACATATTGGATTTATATAAAATAATGTTTCATGGGAATCTGGTATCTGTATAAGTTGCAATAAAATAAATACATAAACTTTTTTAACCACACTCTCCCATCAAGATATAGTGTGTTATTATTTGGGTTATTTTAACTACTTCCTTGAATAGTGATATTAATCTCTACCATGGATGACTATGGGATAATAAATATTATTATTATTATAATATAATAATAAATTAATGATTTCTTATGGTTATATAATGGTTATTTTATGTATTAAACTTATTACTAAAATATCATTACTGATCACTGAAACTATAGAAATAATCCAACACCGGTTCAAATTTTACGCAACCATAAGAAAAAATAATATAATAAATAAAAATAAATAATAAAAAATGGAACATTTTAAATTAAATATAGAATAATATATCTCTTAATAAGGTATCTAATAAACTTAACTTGATTATTTATGAATGTACATACATGCATGGAATTAATTAACAATAAGGTTTGGGTTTTCATCTCAATCGCCCTTATTTAAGGAATTCTTTGATATTATGAACCAATGTTAATTTTTAATGTTTAAATACATACACCCATAACTTATAAAATCATAAAAAAAAATTAACTTAGAAACATTACTTCCATTCATTATCTTCCTTATTAGGGCTAAAATTGAATATTTCTTTAAAATATAAGTGTTTATCATAACATAATCTTTTTTCTTGATCTATAATGTATCTCATTGAGTTTTATGTTTCATTTAATATGTTATACCCTATATATATCTTGGTAGATTATAATGTGATTCAAATAATCCTTATTTATGAGTTTTATTCTTTCAAAAAAATGCAATTATGTCAAGAATAATTTCCATCATCTTACATGATGGTTTCCCCTTTTTGTTTATGATTTCCCATACCACTATTTTTTAAAATTTGAAGAAAAATTAATTTTTATCTAATTTAACATTCATATTTTCCTTAATATAGTTTAAAAATAGTGTTTTACTATCCTTTTAATGATGTGTAATTTTAAAAATGGTGTTTTAAAACATTGTATGGGATCTTATGAAAACATCTTCAATACCTTTGGGTTATGTATTCTCTTTCATTCTCTCTTGTTTTATCTATATTAAAATAATGTATGTATTCCACATGTTGTATATATGTTCAATATATATATATATGTTCCCAGTTCACTATATTATTATTTTTTTGTTTAATACGTGATTTATGTTCCCTTATAAATTTCCAATTTTAAGTAAACCCGACTTAAGGGAACCTTTTGATTTATTATATCATCAAAATATTCACCAATATAAAATATTTTTTACCATGAATAACCCTTGAAAGACCTCATTATGTAATTTAAATCTAACTTAGATCGATTATTTTTTTATAGAAAACAACAAGATATTTCATTCTTAGAAAATAACCTTTTCTTATTTTATAAATCATCCCCCTAAGTAGTTTATTTTTCACATTTCTAATCTATATCATTACCAAGAATTTTCTGGACTGGAATACCATGTTCAAGAAATATTTCCATTTTCAATTATAAAAGTCCAAGACAATATCATTTCTTATTACCTTATAAATATTCATGTTTTAACCTTCATTTATTCCTTGAATTGGAATTATGATACCCACTTACTTCTCATGGTTTTGATGATGTTTATTATTTATGTTTCATTTATTTTCATTAAATAGCACACATATATTTGATTTTCATTATGTGATGGGTGGACCTAGAATTATATATCCTTCCAGCACATTTTTTAAATATTTATATGTCATGAGATGTTATGTATGATGTTTTTAAGTCAACCTAATCCACTGTGGTACTTTATCAACTATTTTTATCGTAATGTAGAGTGAACCAAATGCACAATGCGAAATTTTCCCCTATTATTATGAGATTTGGTAGTAAACCCAATCATCCATGGGACATTTTCTATTATGTTTATGAGAATAGAAATTGAACCCATAAATTTGGGATATTTTCCACTATGTTTCTAAGAATCGAGAGTGAGCCTAATCCATAATAGGACCATTCCCCCTAATATTGTAATATCCCATCATTCTCCAGGTATGTTCCTCATTATGTTTTTAGTTTAAACTATTTATGTTCTTTTAAAAAATAATGATTGTAATTAAGCCTTATGTATTTATTAAAGTGTGATTATTTGAGGATTTTAGTGGCTCATAGAATCTTTGTTGGTAAATTATAGAAGCATATATTGGTGGTTTTTATTTTTGGAGAGACTATAGTACCACCAACTCAACGGTATAGTCCACTGGCGAGCTGGTGGGATTCCCATGGTCTTTAAAATCATATAGGATCCTCACCGGAAAGTCAATGAGTACCACTAGATAGATACTGGTCTTGGATATAATGGGTATCCTACAAGAAACCCCTTATCCACCATGTGGTAACTCACCCGCCATCTGGGGGGTTCCTAGCCCTAAATAACTGTTGGAGGACAACATAAGATGGTTTGAGCTTCCCCCGACTAGCCAGTGGCATCGGTATGGGTTGGGATTATAAGGGGTATCATCATGTTTCAACCCACTAAAACCTATTTTAGACACCTCTTCACCCTAAATTTGAACCTAACATTGCATTTAAAAAATTATAGAGTTACAAAGAGCTTTAGTGACTTCTGCAATTCCATTTCTCAGCCCCTTGATTCATTCAATATTCCAGTGATCCTAAATCATTAAGTTCTAATATAATTGATGAATTAATCTTGTTTTCACCTTGGATCCTCTTCTTCGAGACTTTATTGTGTATTATAATCACGGTAAAATAGGATATCATATTGTTTCATATCAATCTAGAGTTTGATCATGGATCTCTTATTCTCTGTTCTTAAGGTGGGTGGTCAAAAATGACTCCCTATACTCTACATAATTTATCAAGTATATGAAAGGTGTAAAATCGAACCAGAATTTCATGTGTTTCACCCATTATAATTTGAAACTAGATCAAATTGAATAAACTATACACAAGGACCTCCCTCTAAACTATTTGATTCTATTGTCATTGAGATCAAACCTAAAGAAACCCAAGTAGTGTGAAAAACCTTGAAAATATTATAGAACATAGATTTAATGATACTAGAACCCTAATATGAGTTTTTTTTTAATCTTTAATGTTTTAATTTTATTAACAAGGAGTTAGAATAACTTTGTATTTGTGATAATTAGTCTAAGAAATAAACACTTGTCTTGAAAGTGGTATTTTTTTAAATTAAATTTCCTAAAATGATAACAATATAAAAATATGATATAATGGATTATTAATAGGAAACATGGAAAAATTGATAAGTTTAATGACTTGTTATAATTATTTTTATAACATGGTAAGTGGGATTAAGGTAATGAATGGTTTTTGTAATTGGTATATTAATAAAATGACCAATATGGCATATGATAATGTGTTTTTCAAGTTTGGTGGTTCATATTATAAAAGGATTTCTTAGATTATTTTATTTTTAGGACTCATCTATTATGATGATTACTAAGGGCTAGGTGTATGGTTGAATACTGCTAGAGGGATATATTCATAGTAATGTACCACATGAGGGCTATTTTCATGGTTACAAACTGCCTAAGTACCAGATGCATGGTATATACTACTTGAGGTGTGTATGCATGGGTAAAAATATCCTAAGGGATAGATTCATGGTTACCTGAAACCTAAGGGTGGGAGGTGTTTGTATATAATATTCCCAAGGGGGATATGCATACTTCATGATTTCTCAATGTTTAGACACTATTTATTGGTTCATTATATAGGAGATTTATCCTCGATTGGAGAATCCACCAATGGTATGGGTGATTCATCTAAGGTAGGAGAACCCACTGAATGATAGAGGTATCTAGAAATATGATTAAATAGGATTTTATGGCCTTGATTTTCTACTTGTATCTTGAGGGTTGGAAGATTATTTTATATTCTGTATTAATTATGAATTATTTCCCCTATTTATTATATTATTTCATTAACTTCTTATTATTATTGGATTTTTTAGACATCATGGGTGTCAACCTACTGTGTCATAATCACACTTGGTTTGGGAGACATTTGGTACCTATAGAGACTAAAGAATATTGGTATCGACATGGGAAATGGTCCCTATGTAAGATTGATTCTATTGCTAGATGGGATTGGACCTTAAAGACAAGACTAGACATGGAGTTTGTCACTAAGGTTTTAGATTCTATACTTTGGATTCTATGTTTTAGTGGTTTTCTTATATGTCACATAGTTGAAATTTAATATAACTTGATATTTTTATTTATAATTATTTTCATTGTTTGGTATTTTTGTGTCATCTACTTGATTTTTATGTCATGATTTAATATATTATTTCCATTATTTTTTACACTATATTCCAGAGGCTATAGTCACCCCACTATATTATTTATACCATCACTACTAGTTGAAACCCCTGACATCTTTAGATGTACGCTTGAGGTTACGTAACCACCCAAATTATTCATATAGAGAAGAACCTCATCTGGGAAGTTACCAAGTGGTATCAATGGTCAAGTCACTTTAGTTTCATTATTATTTGTGGAATGTACATAAGAGGCTAGGATGCATACTACTTGGAAATGATCTCATGTATTATAGTATCAAACCCATGTGTGGTGGAAATACCCTATTTTGATGGATTTTATTATTGTTCATGATGTTCCCTTCTTACATTTGTGATGTTATTTAACCTTGGGTGATGCCTTTTTTGTGTGATGTTATCATTTTATGAGATTTTCTTCATGGGTTAGTATGTTATGGGACGTTTATTCATGCATCATGGTAGGAATATATAGGAATATATAGACATGAATTATTAATGTTAGGGACATATTTATGGATTAGGGTATATTTTCTTATCTAAAATATTAAATGTAATTCATTGACTTATCTAATAAATAAGAATAGGTGAAATTTTTATGATAATTAAATTCAATTTTCTATACATGTTTGGAATAAACTATTCCATATTGTTATCAATATTTATATGGTTATTCTGATTCCATTTTTTTGTGTATCTTGTGTGATGAGAAGTCTCATGAACCCTATAGAGAAAATTCCTCAACATCATCTTTTGGTTGAGCATTAGGAGAGTGGTAACTATGAAACCCCTCAAATAGATGAGTTGAAACTTTCTACGACTATAGGATATCATATGGAATAAAATATTATTGATTTTGAATGTGGGTCACGTGATCCATGGATATTGAGATTAATCATACAATTCCTTTGATGCCTAATTTGACTAGAGAGTTCTTTCTATAGCATCCAACTATATTCATCATGAATGGATTCCACTAGGAAGTTGAGTTATGGATTTAGTCAATCCAGATGTTCTTCAAGAATATCAAGTAACCAATGTATTAGAGGGATATTCTTTCTTATTATATTCTATAAGAAGTAGTCAAGAGTTTATGGGATGTTCTAGATAATGCAAAAAATTGAGGGACTATCCTAGAAGGACTTCTAGGAGATGTTCACAGGTCACTTTGATCCAGATATGCTAAGGGGTGATAGGGATAAAATTTTCATGCATATAATTCAAGGGATGATGATAGAAATGAACTATGTTGACATTTCACCAACCTATAACTTTTTTCTTTTTCCTTAGTTCATGATGAGATAACCAAGGTTAAGCACCTCTAGGATGATCTATATTATGATATCAAGTCATAGGTGAACATATTTCACCTGAGAAACTTATCTATGGAAATGAATCGATATCTCATCATGAAAGGGAACATAAGGGAGTCCTAGAGTATCATATAAGAAGTTTAATAAGAATGATTGAGAATATTCTATTCAGGTAGTAAGAAACACCACATCAATAATTACCACAAAGGAGGTGATGGATAGAGTGGGAAAGGGAATCGGTAGCCAACTCAGGATTGCATCCAAGGGTAGTGATTTAAATGTGGTAGGGATGGATAAAAGTTCCCATAGTGTATTTAACCAAATGTGGTGTTCCATGAATTTGGTATTATTTTCTAACTATAATGGTTTTGAAGGGGAACTCAATAATTAGAAAGAGAAAGAGGATCAAGGTAGACACTAGAGTTTAGGAAGGACTATTCTACCACTTAGTTGTTAAGAATATAGAGTTCTATTGGACACTCAAGACAAGGTAAGGGACATGGTACCTCATTATTGGAGAATATATATCAGCTGGGGGGAGTATCATAGGGGAGTCAGATTGGATCCAAGGATAGAGAGATAAGTTGGATTCATTCTATACAGTCTACTCCTATTATCATGGTTGTAGAACCTTAAACCATTAGAGGTATGATTCTAGTATCGTTATCCCTTAAATTTATTTTGTTTATGAATGAGAATTTCATTCCTTTAAATTGGATTAGTTTTCCAATTGATTACATTTAGCTATTGAAATTTTGGATGGAGTTATAACCATCAACACAACATTAGGAGGGTGACTTGAGGGTATCCAAGACTACATAGAGGGTTCTCTTGAAATTTGTGGCCATATTTTCCTCTGCGATCTACTTGTACTTGAAAGGGTAGTGTTAAATTTGATTCTAGGAATGGATATACTAGTTTTGTAATATGCTCATATCAACTCTTATCATCAGAGAGTTAGTTTTCTGTCTTTAAAAGGGGTAACTATAATCACATGGGTGAATGGGATATTTTGGATATTTGTGGAGGAATAATTTAGTTCATATTATACTTCCTCAAGGCCTAGATAGAAATAAATGATTTGGATGATGTAAATTCATAGAAGAGTGATTTTACTCTAATAGTAGACAACATTCATAACATCATTCCTGATTAATAATTCATTTGATCACCCAAGTGGGAGATCAAGTTCACTATCAAGTTATATCTAGGAGGTGAGCCTATTTTTATCCCTTCATCCAGGATGGAACCATTGGAGCTATGGGTGTTGAAAGTGTAGTGGGAAAATATATATGATCAGGGATTCATATGTCCTAGTTCTTCACTTTGTGGTTTTACTATTATTTTCCCAAAAAATTGTATATTGTACGTTGTGCTTTTGTGTGGATTATCATAGACCAAAACATATGATGGTCAAGAACTGGAATCCTCATATTCACATCAATGGTGTCTTAAATTAATTTAATAGTGACAAAATTTTCTCCATGATTGAATTTAGGTTAGGTTAACATTAGTTAAAGGTGATACCATCTGACATACCCCAGACTACTCTAAATATAGGTATGGCCTGTATGAGATTGTGGTGATGTTTTTTTTATAAACACATCAATGGTTTTCATGGACTTAATGAATCAGACCATAATCCATTTCTATATTATTTTTTGGTGGTGTTTATTGATTACATCTCAGTTTAATCCCATTTTAGATATTGTAATTCGAAATATCTTTACATAATCATGATTATACTAAGATACAATCAGTTATATTCCATTTTATCTTAATTTAAATTTATTATTGATAAAATCCACTTCATCAGTCATGTTATCTCAGTGGATGGAGAATTAGTGGACCATGAGAAGGTGGTTGTCATGGTATCTTGGGAGTAACCCATGAATGTATTCGTTATTAAAAAATTTCTTAATATATAAGGCTTTTAATGGAGATTCATCCAGGACTTCTCTGTAATGGAAGTGCTGATGTTTGGGCTAACCAAGATTGGGGTGAAGTATTTTTGGTAAGATGCTTTCATGATGGATTTCTAGAAATATAAGATCAAGATGATCTTATAACTGATTCTCACCTTACCTAAGCTAGGTAAGGAGTATACCATGTATTTTAATGCATCAGGAGTTAGGATCAAATATATTATAATGTAGGAGGGTCAATTGGTTTCTTATACCTTCATATAGTTGAGGAAACATGAGAGATCCTACTTATGATCTAAAGTAAACTATTTTGTCACATGAATTGAGATGCATGTGGTATTATCTTATGGGTGAAAGGTTTGTGGTGTATAGGGATCATAAAATCCACAAGTACATTTTTTATAGAAGGACTTGATACTTTGGTAGAGATTTTGTGTCAAGTATCTATAATATTTCATCTTTTAGTTGGTATAAACTAAAATAAAGGATAATTTCTTTACCATCACATGAGTAGGAAGACACCAACAGAGTAATTACAAGAATCTTATGATAATTTGAAGTTTATGGTTCTCAATGCAGATATCCATCTAGATGTTTAGGATTCCATATGGAGATAAACTATGACTTCAATGTCTATTGTCCCCATGATTCTAGGATGTATCAAGCGAGAGTAGTTATTGAATATAGAGTTCTTTTCTTTAAGAAATAACATATATGGTGGTTGTATATAATTATGTTAGTATATTTATAGAGATGAGGTTATTCTTATCTGTATTTGTGTATGGATACCCATATGTATGAACGAGGAGATAATGTAATAATTTCATGCTTCTATATGGTAGGTACATCCTATTTTTATAAATATGTGTTTTGATCATTGTAGGAAATATTGGTGTCCAGGTATTGAATGAAAAAGGTTAACCACTTATGTCATATCAAGGATACCTTCACCATCGATGGTTTGTGAATCCTCTCTATTTGGGAGATATTTCGATTACATGATATTTATAGGAGTGTCATTTCTAATCAAGATCCCTATTTCACTTCACAGTTATGGTTGGGCCTTCTGAAGGAGCTAGGAACATGGGTTATTCTGAGAAAAACCTACCATCCTTAGACTAATGACCAGTCTTAATAGACAATTCAGATTATGGTTGGTATGTTGTGATCATATGTTTTGGATTTATATGGTTATTAGGATATGTATTTCTAACACATGGATTTTTATTATACCAATAACTTCTAGGAATCGATCCAAATCACTCCTTTCATGGCCTTGTATGGAAGGTCATTTTATTCTCATTTTTGTTGGTTAGTGGTAGGAGAGTTTGTGCTCCTTAGACCTAGTCTCATGTTGAATACTTATGAGCATGTTTAGTTAATATAAATGTGGTTGTTCACCATATATATCTAATATAAATCATAAATTTACCATTTTATAATACTTCTAGAGTTTGAGTTTATTCAGAAGGTTTTTGTTCAAATGTTTCCTAGGTTGGGTATATACAATATTTTGAAATAGGGAATTCTAATTCATATGTTGTTTATCCATTTGAGATAGTGGAGTGGCTCAATATACTGGCATAATTATGAGCCCTTTTATAGTTCTACAATTCCATTATTGATGTTTTTCACAAGTCAAGTCTTCATAGATATCACTAAGACCATTCTCACATGATTTATTTTTATGATTTTGATCTTTATTTTGAGGTTTTCTTTGAGGATCATTTGATTCATATTGTATACAATAGTGAGAATAATATTCTATTGAAGATAATTCCTCATGTGCAAGTGTAGTGGTGGTATGGGTGTATTCCAAATATGAATTGGGAGAAGGAATATGATATTCTACCATATTGTCTCTAATTGTTAGTTGATACCTCTCAGTGATTCGTATGATTACAGCTTAAGGATGAGATGTTATATATTGAGGAGGTTTTAAGATCCCATATTTAACTAGGTAAATTTTCATTTTTTGGTTAAACCTCTTCGATTTATACTAAATATTTTTAGTCTTAGTAATCAATAATGTGTCGTGATAAAAGTGTTCTCCTAGAGAAATTCGTGGGGCATGGAGAAGCTAAGTTAAAAGAGGCTAACAGTGGATAGTTTTGGTTTTCATGTCAAGAGATATTTTAGTTCCACAAAAATTCTAGTATAGTCTATTGTCCAGTTGATGGGATGCCCAATGGATTAGAAAACTAACAGGAACCTCGCCAGCTAACTAGTGAGACCCACCACCCTACCGATGGGAATGGGAAGAATGGGTCTCTTATAAGAGACCCACTAGCCTACCAATGGGGTTCCCAACTGTGCAAGATCATTGGAGGAAATCACCATTCAACCAGTGGCATTAGGTTGGGAAAGTATTATAAGTGTAAGAATCATATTTTTACCCCTCCACCTCCCCCCACTAAAACTATCTTTTAAGCAATTATTAACCCCTAATTAAACCCTAACCCATGTGATATGAATTTAGTGGGTTATACGGAGATCCAAAGATTTATTCAATGCCATTTCCCAACCCCTTGATCAGTTAATTAGTGTTGTGATCCAAAATTTGTAAATTAATCTTAGAATTAATGAATTTCTCTTTGTCTTTCCTTGGATCATGTTCTTACTTCCAATATAGTGCATGAAAATTGTTGTTAAATCATGTGTATTGATTTTGAAAGTTGATTTAGTGTTTAATCATTGATATATTCATATTTTTTCTTGAGGTGGGTGGCCTAAAACAAACCCCTAAAGTCCATTTTTTTCTCTTTTATTATAAATGTGTGATATCATGAAGACTTGTTGTGATTGAGTCCAATTGTAATTGGTAAACCATTAAAATTAATGAAACCATTTGTTATGACTCCCTCTGTACCCATTGGGTCTATTGGAATTGAGACCTGACTTTTGGCCACTAGAGTGGTTTTAAAACCATTGACAATAGTTTGGAACATTAATTGAATAAACCTAGATCCCTATGATGAGTTTAGATTGTTTTTGGAAAATCTTATTATCTCACTTAGCTTAACATGGAACTAAAATAAAATGGTATTTTTTATAATTGGACTTAGAATGCTACACATGGATTAAATGTGGTTATTTTAGAATGTAAATTTCTTGACATGATAATAACATTGAAAGTTGATATATTGTATTCTGAAAAGGAAACATGGATTAATTGAAAATTTTAAGGACATGTTATAATTATTTTGATAATTTGGTAACATGGATTAACGAAATAATTGTTTTTTAATTGGTAGTTTGATGAATTTAATAATATAGAATATGTTAAAATGTTTGGAATTTTTGGTGGTTGGTATTATAAATGGATTTCTTATATTAGATTATTATTATAACTCTTCAATTATATTGACTCATATAGGTTAGTCTTAGGGTTACAAAGCATATGTGGGATAGATGCATAGTAACAAACTACCTGGGATGCAAGGATACATACTACCAATGAGAAATATGTATAGTACATTGTTTTTGAAGGAAAGATTCATGGGTACATACCAACTGAGGGCTAGATACACAGTTAAATGATGCATGAGGTTGATATGTATGTTCATATTTGATTCCCGAGGGAATGATGGTTGTTTACCTAATTGCCTAAGGGTGAGACACATTTTTTATTAGTTCGTGAAATGGGAGATTCGACCTCAATAGGATAATCCTCCACAGATATGGGTGAATTTTTCTTTACATGAGAATCCACCAATTGACAGAGGTATCCAGTATTGTGCCAATGCAGGTTGGATGAAACCATGCATCAACCTGAAGCTTGAGGGTTAGAGTAACATTTTATGTTCTGCATTATTTTTTGAATTAATGATCATGTTTGTCATATTGTTGAATGAAATAAATATTTAGACTATATTATTTACACACTCAATGTTTCACCCTACTAAGTCATAATCACACCCTATATTACATCGTTTTGTACTAAGGAAGACATCATGGAAGTAGGTATTGAGAAGGGTAATGAGGCTTATGATTGATTGATCAATTTTTTTATTAGGACTGGAGTATGGTGATGGGACTGGACATGGGGTCCAAGATAAGAGTTTTTAAGTCTTTTAATTGGATTATTCCTTTTTTTATGACATTATTTTGACATGCAGTATGACATGAAAATATTATTTTATCATTATTTTGATTATTTTAGTTTTCTTCTTCCATTGGTATGAGTTGTATTTCATTGTTGATTATATTATTTACATTTTTTACACTCTAGTTCATAATATATAATCTCCCCAAAATATTCCTCAGCCCCAAACTAATAGACTTCATCCTATGGAACATTTTTAGTCATGCATGAGGTCACATACTCACCCTACTTGGTCACATGAGAGAGAACAGAGTCAAGAAAATTATAATGTGAGGCTTGGTAGTGATACTTGAATTACGCTTATGATATCCTATTTTATGTTCTTTCAATATATTTATGATTCTATGATATTATGATATTATTTTCTTATACCATGATTCCATGATAATCTCTCAGTCATATATCATGGTAATTGATTGTTATGTGATATTACATGTTTTTCCTTTGTAATTTATTGAAAACTCATGTTTTGGATGTACTTTTAATAATAAATGTATTCATGCTCTTTTATTATGATATTTTTAAGATCTATCCCTTGATGACATGTTAATATTTTTCCCTTATTAAGTGTTTGATCTCACCCACTTATTATATTTTCCTTCACCATGTAATAAAAATTGGAATAACTTTTGTGAATACTAAAAGTTGTTCAAGAAGAGTTCGATTAATAATAATTTTTTAAAATAATTTTCAAATAATTTTCATAATTAACAAGTTATAAAAGTCACTAAATCAAAATGTTCTCTAAGAAATGTGATATTACTGTGAGATCTAATGCTTAAATTATATAAATGATGTGAAATAAAGATATGTTTAGCTCCATTATTCATATTAATTTCTATGGTTGTTATACTTGAATTATAGGAAATACTCACCCCATTGTATGGATTATGAACTCCCCAATAGTTGGTATCTACTAGTTTATATGGAGGAACACTAGAGGACTTATCATGGGCTGGATTGGGTGACAGATCTAGTGAACCTGAGATAATTCATTAAAAAATGATATCTAGGCCCCTCCCCCCCATATTATCATTTGAAAGAGATAATATATGTGTGATTTAGGAAAGGGTTGAATCTTGTGGTGGATCTCAGCTTGGTGTATTGAAAAAAAATGATGGAATTTCCATGTTACTTGGGTGATGGAATTATTATTCATAGCTTCCACTTTTATGGATATACATTATACTAGCACATAGGATTCCCATGACAAGTATATATATGTGGGTAATTTTACTGATGATAAAGGTTTAATTGATTTTGGAATCCAAAAAAAATACTATATTATGTCCTTCCATATAGTTTCATGGTGTAATTCTACTCAATAGTAGAATATATATTTTTCTTTTGATGATATTCTATATAGATATTATAGTGAGGGATAATCTAGTGATGGAAATGTAGTCTATTCATTGATGGATTTCTAGAGACCCTAGTGCTAATTTATGGGATCGAATACCTTCATGGTGGCTTGATGAGGAAAATGATACCATAGAGATATTGGGATCAAGAATGAGTTTCCATGGGGTTGTGGTTTCCCTATATAGTATTTTTTGGTTAGGCATGTAGATTCCTTGGGTTTGAGTGGAGGATAACTTAGAGTGCACAAGGTTTCATAGTTTTTTAGAGGGAAGGTTTTGATTGATTTTTGGACCTTTTTATTTATGGTTGTACTTCTAGTGTATTGATGGGAGGGAGTTAAGAATTCATTGTTTTGAAATTATTCAAAATTAGTGGAAGGTCATGTGGTTAGATTTTTCCTGATATTGTTTCATTGTTTTAAGTAGTAACACGGAGGTTGATCCATCTTGTTGGATATATCCTATGATAAGGACGTATTAAATGGTTTAGGTACGTTATCCAAGGCTTGTTGGGACTTGGCTAGAGTGAGTGTGGGACTGATTGTGTGATCGAGTTATGTGGAAACATCCAATAGTTCTTTTAGATGGTATTGGGTATAACGGTGTGTGAGATATTTCAATACGTTCATTAAGAAACACTCTACTATGAGGAGGTGGGTGGTGTTCAACATTCTTTGTGACCAGGTTCAACTGTAGGCCAACTGACACATGACACTCTAAAATTGTGAGTGTACCTATACCGGTATAATTATAAGGGGCATGCCTCTAACATGTGTTTCACAAAAAAACGAAAAGCACATCTGATAGACTCATCCCTCCCTTGAGATTTAATTATCAAGACGTCGGTAAATCCACTCTAGACTGGCCTATCATGAAACTTATAGCTTAATAGTTGAAAAAATATTTAGAGGCTTGATAACTTCACTATAAATCCAAGGGCACCCATAATAATTCTAAACAACCACCAGGTTCTCATTCCAACTCTAAGAATTCTTAAATAGTCTGGTACTTAACCAACCACCTCACTACCATTCTATATTTAAAGCACAAATATGCTACCGACCTATTAGACATTCTGGCCACTTATTCCTCTTGATTGTGAATCTAGTGTCCAAACTTGATTTAACTTCACACCTTATCTTTAAAAATCATAGGCATAACTGATACTTGAAAACTTTAATTCAAAAATTCCCTAGATTCTAGAAGCTGTTATTACCATTTAGAATTGGTCCTTTAAGTTTTCATTCCCTTTACTTGGAAGGACACACTTAAACACATTCAACATGATGCTCCCCTCCTTAGGATTGTCCTAGTCATTATTTTATGAAATGGTAAATAATCCCATGATACACACTCTATCCACCATTGAACACGAGTTATGGATATTTCCATCATTATTATAAAATCACTAATTTAAGAGAAGATAAAACCCATCCCCTTAAAAGCATTCTAGATCATAATTAAAAGCCAAAACAAACTACGATCAGTGGGGTTGCATCACCTGCTCATTTACCCAACATCATTACCCAGTAGTGGGATTACTCAATTTCTATAAAGATCATGTCACTCTACTCTGGAGATGAATTGTGAATGTTTCCTTCACGTACTCATGACTATTTCCAAGAAATCCTGAAATCACACGGTTTAAACGAGTATGCAACTTTTTCACTCAATAGTATTTGATTTAAGACCTCACTCCTTTACTCGATGGTAACCACATGTGATAATGCATGCTACAACGATATCGAAACAACACAACAGGAACTACACATTCATATAATGAAATATTGTACACAAGGATAAAATCATATTCATGTAATCAATACACCTATTAACAAGTTGAAAACTCATGAATCATAATATATCTGAAAAGAAGAAAGGTCACTCGACCAAAAAAATGGTTGAACATGCTCGCTGAATGTCTAACCCACTGAACATGAGTGTTACATGATTCTCATGATTCTAATAAGGATCAATTATCCCATGACCTCCCACCTTACATGGGGGTTGTTCTATAAACTAAGAGTTATACCTAACTCAAACGACACCCGAATGGAACCACTCTTCAGGAAACTAGAAGCAAAAAATTTACCAATGCTAATTTACCTTAGTATGAACTACCTCAACTAGGATATCCCCTTACTAAATCATAAATCATCAGCCCTATAACTAGGTCAATTCAATAAGGGCACTAGGCTTACCACCCTAACCTCAAAGTTCACTATAAAAGAAAATGATCAACTAAGGACTATGGGAAACATTCATGTTCCTGTCTAAGTAAACAATTTTTAAACTACCCTTACTCGAGGGTTTAAATCTAGTAACCCCACATTAAGGTTTTAGGTTCAGGGCATTTAATCGATGCTCATTTATTTCAATAATTTAATTTTCTCACATCTAAGGAATATAAAGTACTGATTTTATAAAAGAAAATATACTAATAATTTTATATATCTAACACCATGCATCATAGTAAGTAAATTATCTCATAAATTCATTTAAAATAATTAATCACTGTTTATTTAATCATGAAATTATCACAACTGGCTTAGTTAAATAAAATTTCAATTGTAATAAATAGAGTAAAACACCCTTTAGGATGTAATTGGAATTTTAATTAACTAAAGACTCATATAGTAAATCTCAAAAGAATACAAAGTGTATTTTATCAATTTTAAGGGGATACGTTTTGTAATATACCACCATAATTTATACATAACTTGTATAATTGGTTACATAAACTTTAATTAACCATCCCATATAACATGAATATACCTCCATGGGGTTAAGCACTAAAGCATAAAAGATAAAGGCGACCTATGAGGGTCCTATTATTTTATTCACAAAACATACTTAGTGGGTTTTTTCATAAGTAAGATGACCCAAATATCCTACTTGGGTCTAGTTGTGAATTTATAGATTCAGTCATACGGGTCATCATACCCAAATAATCGAGGTAAAATCCTTTATATATTGAAATTTACATCATCATTTAACAACAACCATTTTCTATCAGAAGTGAAATTCAACATTTATACATAGATCATGCTTCAGTTAGATGCACATGTCATTCCCAAGTTATAAAGGTACTAGCCTTTATAAGTTTCCATTAGAATTCATGAAACTACAATGATATTTTTACCTTCTATTTCAAAATATAACAAGTTCATATGTGATGGTTTGATTATATAGGTTACCCTTCCCAATTTATAAAGGCCCATACACTTTATAAATTTTTATTTTCACCCATTTAATAACAACCATAGATGTTTCATCCCATGCAACCAATAGTTGATGGATCAAACATATGATAATTGGTTAGTTAAGGTGCCACCGTCAAGATATATGGGAAAACCCATTTAGGTTGATGAAAACACTTTAAGAACCAATCATGTATCATAATTGTAACAAATTATGATAAAAATCATTGAAGTAGGGTATACAGATAAATATGCTAAATTTTTACCTAAATATTGTATTCAGATAAACATGGCACATAATGAGGTATTCAAGCAATGAAACCTACATAGAATGGAATATTCATGGCATGTGAATCTTTATGTTCCTAAAATGATGCATGTAGTAATACTTCCTTTCTATAATAGGACAATGGTAAAAATCCATAAATCAGTAAGCAGCGAAAGTACACCAATAAGTCAAGGTGAAATATCAATCAACTATATTATAAATAGTATAAATAATCCCATCCCAGGAAACTTGATCTTCCCCATGTGCATGGTTTGGTCAAACCTAGACACAATACATTTACAAAGTGTCGACACATTCCTAGTATCCTGACTATTATCCCACAATAATGAGACAAAGGAAAAAAATGAAATCTATGATAACACTTATAGCATACTGACCCTGGATCCACTAAATGGTGCCCCGAGCCGGTTAGCCAGTGGGTCTCAAGCGCACCTCATCATACGCCAAAGTCTGTCGACTAAAATCGATGGTCTAAAGGTGGTATGGTGGGGAGACTCTACCCTATGGATCAGTAATATATATAGATAAAGCAAAAATAAATTCAATTAGTGGAATATAATAACAACTAAATGAATAAATTGCCATGCATGAACATGCTACAATGTAGAAGTAGTAGACATACAATAGGCATTACAATAATCATAGATATACTGAAAAAGGAAATACATAAATAAAGAATTCATCTTCGAAAGGTATCACTAGTATATGCTCAGCCACTACTCCCAAGATTCCATTTCTAGTCCTACCCTTAAAAATGAAATCACTCCACAATTAGGTAAAACAAATATCTTTGTATTTTCCTTAAATATTTTTTTATGACCCAAAATTAAATATAATAATGAATATACATACATGGATTTATGTTTTATTTCACCCCCTTTGACAAAAATGTATTAATATGGAAAGTGATATAGGTGATAGACTCAATAAATCCTAGATTTTGATGAGTAAAGGATGAGATTTCATCTTCAACCTCCATGTATAAGTATTGAACTCCCCATTTGAAAAAAAACCACTTTGATTATCTTGACTCTTATTCAACTCTAAATTTTGGTTGGGATAACTAATTTTCTACTTTGCATTATATATATGACATGCCTAATATTGTTTCATCTACATTTGACGTTAACTTTATTATTATAACATTGAGATTGTTTTCTACAAATTTATGTTACATATTGTTCTATATTTATTTTATAAATTATTTATGATACAAATATATTATCATTTTTCTTGAGTATAATTATTTTCAACCCTTTTTTGAGTCAATAATATACAATGGATTATCAATATCTTTCATCTTATTTCTAGGTGAAATGTTTTTCTTTGTAGATTTTCTTATAATGTCTCTTTTCAGAGATATTTTTGTATCATGTTATTTGATTTTATAAAATAATTAGATCCAAAGAAAATAGTTTGTGATATGATAATATTGGTTATATCTCCCACACAATTCATTCAAGTGTTCAGAATTTTTCTTTGACTATATACATTGTGGTTGAATATCATTCTACATAGCATCGTTTGTTTAGAAGTTATATCTACTAATACATATGTGTCTTACACAACTCAATATGAACTAAAATGATCTTTTCCTTAACCAAAAAACTCTCATCATATACTGGTAGCCTCTAGAAAACCAACAATGACCATAAATGTTAAATCTTTTTCTAAAACAACTCTTTTTTCAGAAACAATAATTTCATTAAATGAATAATCTAAAAAAAATTATTAATCATTTTTTAATGAAATGGAATTATAATATAGTCAAAACATGTTATTTTTCATTATGGATAATTTTATAAATTCTTTCAATTCACAATTAAAAACATATATTCATTATAAGTGAGTATCGTTGTAAGAAAATATATTCTGAATTGTTTTCTCTTTTTTTATTCTATAAAAGTTTACCACCTTATATTTGGATTAAACCTTTTATCTAATAATTTATTAATAATTATTAATCATTACATGAGATCTATATTTTATAGAATAATCTTCAAGTATCACATTATCTAAAACACACTTATCTCACTTTGGTAATTCTCTAACATCATATATCGAAATAGAATAACATCATCTGAAATTTTTTATAAACTTTTATTTTTCTAGAAAGTACACTATTAGATATTCAAGTTTATTTTTCAATTAAATTATATTATATTTAAATAATTGTAATTTATTATTATTCATGGTGAGTAATTATCTTATATCCTAAACACTTAGGAACAACTTTAATTTGTTCTTTCTAAATTTATCCTTTTTTGATTTCACCATATTGGATGAATTTATAATTTTCCTATATTATTTATATAACTTAACACCATATAGATCCTCTTCAAAAATTACTTACACTATTTTATATTCTTATTACTCTTCATCTCATCATGATAAAACATCTTCTTATTTATTTGATTCATCCTCATTTTTTGAATCTTGGGGCTTTAATATTATAATGTATTCTCACTTATACCACTTTTGGAATAACCACTATTACAACCATCACTTAATGTTTCATCTTTGTTGGGAAATTAAATATACCTTTTAGTAAAATAATATTTATTTATTGAACTCTATGATGACAGATTCCCACTTATTAGGTTATTGGAATTATTACCCAAAGCATCATAATATTGGCCATATTCATATTCAAATTCATGTTCTCCAAAATATGGGAAACTTAAAAGAAAATTATCCAATGAACTCATAGTTGAAACACTTAAAATGTAACTTTGAATAAAATTTACCATTTTTAGTAAATAAAATATTTTGAAGAGTGACATGAACTTTTAAAATATCATATTAATACTTTAATCTGAACTTGAACATACAATGTTATCCTCATCTTCATCCTCAATTTTATTTAAAAACCATTATTTTTCATTGATTTAAATGATTTTTCCTTCATTACTGAAGTCTTGATATTTATAGTGGATTATATTCTCATCTCATGTGCTACTAAGATGTTATAAAATTCATAAAATGGATGTGTTTTAGTATCATGATACTCTGAAAGTGAAACTTTATCGTAAAATGTGATTGTAAATATACAAAGTATCTTCTCAACCAGAATTTAATATTTAAGAGTAAAACCAAATTCTATAATGATATTCCCCGGTTCAATAACCCCTAAAATATATTATCCTTTATCCATACATATATCTTTATAATTCATACAAAAAAATCAATTTATACCTTTCTATGTTCATAATTACTTTTTATATATTTAATAAATATTCCCAAATTCTTTTTACTGTCTTGAAACAAATAAGTTTTAAGATCACATTCATTTAATGTGAGGTTAAGATTGATTTTTTTATTGAAATTTATCTATAAATTAATTTTATCATCTTGACTCAACGAAGCTTATTTTGAAATAATTAAAAATAAATTAGTCATAATTCCTAGAACATCCATACCCAATGAAAGTAATAATTTTTAATTCATTACTTGGAAGCATTGTAATTTTTCAATTGAATTTGGTAACTATATTATTTTTAATTAAAGTAATATTATCCTTAATAGATGTAAAATTTTAGATCAAAATATGAATATCAATAAACACTTTCATGAAAGAAACTCAGTCACGTCCTTGATATTGTAATAGATACCAAATGAGATCAACAACCTTAAAAGAGGAAAACATCAAGAATCTTAATAATAAGACAAAACATGAACTACCTTGATAATAATTGAGATGGCCCCAAGAATGGTGTTGATTATATAATAGGGTTTGTTGGGTTATGGAACAATATTTCATTTTCCCTTTAATTTTTACATAAAAAATCAACCTCTATCACATTTTAGAGTGAAAAATCTAACCTCTAAACTCCCACAAATCATGGAATGAAAAAAAAATAACAACTTATGTACAAGGTCCAATATTTTAAAATAAATATCTAATAATTAGCATGATATATAAAACCCAAAGACCCCATATCCCACTAGAATCACTATTGTTGATAAAGTAATCAAGGTAAATCTAAGTCTATTAATAAATGAATGTCAAAAATTATATCCCTTGATAATTTTCCCAACAATTTTCACTATTGTATTATACTTTGATGAGGTGTGAATTATCCTTCTTCCTCTGATTTGACTATACCTCAACAATATATTGTGTTTTATCATTTATTTAATGTATAATATCTATTAATTTTTATACATTTTGTTATCACACATATAGAAATGGTTTGAAGAACACTTTTCAAATAAACCTAATTTAGGTGTACCCTACATAATTTTCCTCTTCTCTATCACTATATTCTATATTTATCACACTTTTTCTTTGTATTCATTTGATTTTATATTCTAAACTTTTTATCTATTATAAATTCATACAATCCCTATGTTTCTAGTATTACATTTCAAAATAACTTTTAATTTTTTAAATTCTAAATTTCAAATTCAAGATTAAAATAAGTAAATATATCTCAAATTATTTCCATTTAAATTTATCCCTAGGACCATCACATATTTTTTATGTATCTTTATATTTATTTAAGAGTCCTTTTGGATGATTTTTTATCCCATATGTGTCATCTTAATCATAAAGAAGAAATTTATAAATAGTAAGTTTTAAACAGATTCTCAAATATATCAGAGTAAAATTTTGTAAAAATTTGGATTTAACCATAATTAAAGTGTAACCCTTTTGTATCACAATATATTATAGAGTGACACTTAAAAATCCTAGAGTAACCCTTTTATATCCCAATGTGACCTTATATATCACACAATTATCTGAATATAATAGAGACTTCCAATCTTGATAATCCTTAAATATCATAGAGTGAACCTTTTTATGAAGTAGTGAGCCATATATATTGATGAATTACATTTCTCATGACCCTTACATATCAGAGAGTAACCTTTACATATTGATGAATTTACCAATTTTTTCAAAACTAGTCTACTCAGTACTAAACATTTCAAAACTTCTTCTAAAAAATATTTATTATATATTTAAACTACTTCTATGAACCTTTAATCACATTAAAATCATGAAAACATATTCTCCTTAAATGAAATGTCATATAACACTTGATTTTGAACAATATTTATTTATTGAAATAAAATACAACATAAGAACCATATCAATTTAATCACTTCATCAATTATTCTTCCTCAGCTTCAAAACCTCAATAAAACCCCTCTAGGTCTCAATAACGTCCCTATGGTCACAACCATTCCAGACCTCAATATCTTATTTTTTTAGGGACTCCACTCCCAAATCCATGATGATATGCAAAATAAGTTGATTTAACCTTAGTATACATCTTTCCCTTTCCCCCATAATAGATCATTAGGGTCTTAAAATAGTAGGGACACATTAATATACAATAGAGTGTCTATATATACATATTTGTAGTGTATGTGTGTGTGAGAGTATATATATATATATATATATATATATGGGAGTGTGTTCATACTACCTCCTATGAAAGAGGGAACCAGTGCACCATCTCATATACAAGACTTGTATTTAACTATGTGTATACTGGTATGGACCTTCCAGATATAGAGTGTTATTTTTTATAGTATTTTTCCTTCATTATATTATTTTTTTGTTTATTACTTCCATTTTTTAATTTATTAAATTCATGAAAAAAATATATTTATACACATGTAAATGAGTTTATATGTTCATGGATACATCTATTAATTCATTATTGAGATAAGACATGTTGTTGGTTCTTTACTCATTATGTATATTACTTAAAATCTCATGGATACTCTAATGGACATAAAGAATAACTTGTTGTATTTCAGGTATGATAGGTATGAATGCTAACTGGATAGGCAGGCGTGGGTACAGGTTTGTGTAGTGTAGTCCCATATAGAGGTAGAGTATGAGGATACTTTTGGTGTGATATGTATCAACACGTGTCCAATTATATTTAACTATGTTGATCATGTTTATTCACGCATGAATATATTAGTACATTTCACATAGATTTATTTTAAATTTATATCTTCATTCACATAGGGATGTCATATTATTTATTTTCATAATACCTGGTTATTATGGTTTATTTATTTATCTTTCTTTGGGATGTAGAATATATGGATGATACATGTCAATTCCCTAAGGGGAATTTGGTCATCACATATCATTGTAATAAATATATGTAAATTATTCTCTATAATCAATCCATGTCCCTAGCTGCTAGTCTCTATCATCTAGAGAGAGAGGGACACCCTTGGGGTTAGTGGCTATAATAATTAAAAAAAATTAGGTATCAAAGATAGGGTCACTAAAAAATAAATAGAATATTGATAAACTATAGGAAGAATTTTTGAAATTTTTTATTTTATTTTTTTCTTTTCCCAAATCAGTTATAGAAAGTGATTATATACACTATTAATTACCATTTTTATGTGATAAATCATTCTATGGAGTGTGTTTTTATATGTGTGACAATGGTTACTTTTAACATTAATAACCCATTATTATAATTACCAACATCTTCTTGGTCAAATTATTTCATTAATTTTATCATTTTTATGTAAATTTGGTATTATATTAAATTTATAAATGATGGAATGTTTGTGAAAGGAAGTCATTTAAATAATATTGGGTAAAGGTATTATAAAGTCACTGGGGACCCAGTGGGCTTATAACATGTAACCAGTAGGATTTTTTTTTATAGTTTGTTTAAGTATCACCATGTAGATGGTATCATTATGTAGGATACCAAGTTGAAATAGTTTTTCTTAAATATGGGATAAAATATTAAATATGTTAGGTAAAAGTACACCCTTATAAACAAAATTTGTGATTTTAAATCCTCATTTAGTCTTTATATATATGGAGATATTATCCCACTAAATATATTCACCTCATAATTATTTGTCCTTTCATCGACTATTTGATTCCACACATAGGTTTTGTATGGGTTTTTCCTTTGCAACTGTAATTCAGTGGTTCATTCCAATCTATGATGACAATCATTGATGCGTGGATACTATATCATTATTTATCTCTATCTAAGGGTTCTAAAATATATTTATTTATTGAATCATAATTCCTTCATGTTATAGTATGATATTTTTATCAATAATGTTGGGGGATTAAAATTCTATATTCATTTAATCTATATTCATTTTAGGGTAGTGGATTAAAACAATAATATTCTATATAAACTTTGAATCATATCCAGTACTAAGAATGGAAAGAGTTAGCATAGGTAGAACTACTAGAGGTAACACTAGTGGATTAGGGCCCACCACCTTCAAATCATGGTCATCACCATTGTCCTAGTGTATGACTCGAGTAAATAATGGTTTAATAGATTTACATATTCCAAGAACATACCTAAGGTAGGGTTTAATAACAGAAGGCCATAGATATAAGAGTAGGGTAGGTACAAGCCTTCCGATAAGTATGCCACCACCCTAATACTACTCCCAATGCCAGGTCTAGGTAATGTATTGGACTGTAGAGAATAACTAGAGACACTACCCACTACCCACTACTATTGTTAGCTCTGGGTCAAGTTATATATTTCAGTCAGGGGTCCTAATATATATACTGTCAATTATATGTTATAAAGGTAAACACCATTTAAGTTGAAATTGGAATCCCTATTTAGTGATGACCATATTTTAATTGATATTTATAAATTCTGTAATGTATATCATAGACTAATTAAATTATGTACCATTCCTAATTTATATAAGTACATGAAATATAAATTATAATTGGTATTTCATGTAACAGATCCATACCTTTACATATAATAATGGAACATAACCAAACATATAACATGATTTGACTATTTGAATCACTATTCCAAATTTATATAGGCATATGGACTCTTTAGATTATAATTTAAATTCATATATTTAAATAAAATAATTTTTCATTCTATGTAACCATAGTTACATATCTAAAACATGTGATAATTGTTTAATTAATGTGAAATTATCAAACTATATGGGAAAAATTATTTAGGTTAATATAGACACTTTAATAACAAATAATTTAATCCCTTTGTTCCTATAGAAAATTAGTTTCATAATAGTTATATCACCAAAGTCATGTTCTTCATGTTTTATGTAATAAAACAATGAAACCTACATGGCATGGAAGAAGCATAGAATGTGAATCTCTAAGGTTCCTATAATTACTCATGAACAACTCTTCCTTATTATACCAGGATGAGGATAATGTAGAACCAATAATTGTAAATAAATACACCACACCTCATGTGTGTCATCCAATAGTGAAATCAATGAAACCATGATGGGAATAATCCATAACATCATGTCCAATCCCTGATAATTTGGATTTTTCCACATATGTTGGTTATATACTCTGAGGAACATGGTCATTTACGAATTTTAACTTAACTAACTCTCCTATATACCAACCCAAAATAGTGAGACAATGTAAAACAAAACATTTGATACAAACTTGTAATGTTCTAGACTCAGTTCACACATAGGTAACCATACCTGGTTGGTCGCATGGACCCAACCACACTCTCTCACACACCATAGGATGATGACTAGTAGTGATGTTATAAGGTGGTATAGTGGGAAGACTATACCCTCATGATCAAAGTAGCACTATGGTGATAATAAGTGAACAAATATCCAAATCATAATAATAAAAACATAGTAGCATAAGTAAATCATGTAGACAATAGTAATAATCCAACCAAAAGTGGAGCCATATACAAAATCATGTGTATTTCATGGGGCTATACAAAAAATAATTTATACATGGTATAAAACATACATACATAAAATAAAAAGATAAAAATAGTATAAAAAAGACAAAAATCCTATCTTCAATGGAATCATGATCCATGGATCAGTCTCATTCTCCCAAGAGCCTACATTGTAAGTCCATCATGAATCCTTTACTAGGACCTTATTCTTGTCCCAACCTGCATCCAAGAGGTTTGTTTAGGTACCATTCAGTGGAATGAATAGGGTGTGAAGTATGCTTAGTTTTCCTCTACCAACAGTGTCTATAAAAAATTATCTTTTTCGTATAAACTATAACCATGTTAAAGTAGAATTGTTAATGTTTTAATATGAACGATAGATATGAGCAAGTACCTCAGAAGGTAAGTAACTATGTGCAAGCTATAAATTATTAATATCAGTACATAATGGTAAAGTGAGTAAGTAACTACTAGATTTGGAATATGCTGCATATGTAAAATGTATCAGACCTATATGGGCTAGGTCCGAAGGATATTTTCTAAGGTAACCTTCTAATGTTAAAGGAACATCTCCAACGTAATGTCTAAATAGTGTATACCTACATGGTCTAGGATACTAGGTCCCATGGTCGAGGCATCCTAATATTCAGAGATATAAATGTATATCGAAGTCATAGGTTCCATACCTTGATCCTCACTTCGGTTCCATATTTTAATAATGATCAGTTCCATAATGTAATAAAATTGGTTCCATACCATAAATATAAAAAATAAAATAAGTAATTTAAATTTCAAGGCTATGTTAGTTTCTATGCCCAGGTATAATGACCCATTTCATTAAAATATCTTTATTTAATCCAGTCATTAACTTAGTCAATTTTAGTAAAGTCTTCCACAATAGGTGGAAAGATCACACACCTTAAATTGTGGTTTAATCTTAGGTTATTTGAACAAACCCACCTTGAAGGTGGTTTGGGTTGAGGTTGAAAACCTACACCCATATCAAGGTTCTATATGGGCATCAAAATTAGGGTTTAGATAATTAATTTAATAAATTGGTTAATTTTAGGAGAAATGATCAGAATCTTTGGTGTATGGAAAAAAATTGATAATTTAAAAAAAATAAGGCCTTAGGGAAAATGCATAGACCACCTAACTTATATATTTAGTGTTTCAATCATCTCATATTGGATTATAACTTAGAGTTAAAATAGATAAAATAGATAAATGAATGAAATTCCTAAAAATAGAGAATAATACCATCTATGAATATCACACAATGGATGGTGAGAGAAAATAAGAAATGGAGGTCACAAATCGAAGATCTTACCCGTGGTGATATAACATGACCAATGAAACATGATATAGTCACTATTTAAGGAAGATAGATCAAATTCTAAGAGAAATGGAGATTAATATTTTCACACATGCTATTGATAGAGAAAAGACAAATATAAAAGGGGTTTATGTTTTTAATGAAGGGAGAGAAAATAGTAAATTCACCCAACCTTATCAGGTTTCATAGTTTGGATGCATGTTTGGCCAAATTTTTCACTAGTCATGTGTCATCACTTCCCAAGTGATCCACCCCTGAAAGGATATCTCACACAGTTTGGAAAAATTAATCTCCAACCATGTGGGGTCTTCGCCTATGTGGCACTAAGTGTGTGGGCTAGGTTCATGGTTTTCCAAACTATGCATATCCCATGTGGTTCCCTCTAGAAAAGGTCTTTTATTTTTCATATATCCATGTGGCCTTACTCACATTATTTTCCAAACCATTCTCTCTTATATATGGTCCACACATTTAGGCATCACGGTTATTACTAATTGTGCACCTCATACTACTTATCCAAAATTAGGATCCCCAGGATCTGAACAAACCTCAGACACCCCCTAACCCTTCCTTAAACACATAGGCACAATTATAAGAATAAAAATAAAGATCAAAAATGAAATTTAAGGGTTTTGTACCTTACAGAAAAATCAAGGTTTTACAAGATAGTCATGTTAGAAACCAAATAATAAATAGACCATCATGTATAAAACAAATCAAAAGTTAGGCTCAAGGATATGAGAATAGATACTCAGAAATAAGAAGTAAAACCATGAAATAAGACATAAATAATGTGAATCTTGTCAATAAAAAACCTTTACATAGTCATTTGATATCAACTAAATAACCCCTTGTGATGTAACACACACTATGGTTTCATACATCCATTTCATGATGCACTCAAGGTTCTTAAATTTCTATATTTTCCAAAAAACCCTTTGAAAACATGATCACAATTTATAAAAAAATCAAAAAAAAATATCACCACTACCATGCTTGAAAATCCATTTTAGAGTAAAAACACTTTTATGTAGTATCACCAAACACATATTGTGAAAAAATCAATTTGAAAGAAAATTCCATTAAAAGTATGCATCTTTTAAAATAAATCCAATTTGATATTAAATAAATAATTTTCATGAACTATAATAAAGGAATTTATAATAAAATCAAGTATTTCATGAATTGGATCCTTTCTTTAGGGAAACATGCCTCAATAAGAAAGGAAAACTAGTTACCTTTGAGAAAAGGGATTAGAACTGAGTAGATCAGTTCTCCACAATCATAGATCTATATGAAACATCACCAGACCTTGATCAAGCCCATTATATATAGTAACCATGTACTAGTGGTGTTTCAATGATACATTATTATAATAGATCAAGCAAGTATCTAAGAATATGATGGAATTTTTTTTAACAAATGGAGAATACATTGAATGGATCCTTTATGATTGAGGGAAAATAACAAAGAAAGCATGGGGAGAAGCCCCTGGATCACCATGGGATGTTTATTTTGAGCCTAGTGAGGATTAATAGAGGATTAGATATAAATATGATCAGGGTAATGGAGGTAAATTTTATATTTTTAATAGTTAATATCATATTAAATGGTTAAGCGACGCAGATTAACAAACCATGCATCAATTGTGTGTGGCCTTTGTCCCTTTGAAAAACAAGGCAGACAGTGACCTGGTAAGAGTCGCATGGTTTGGGGAAATAATTATCAAGTAGTATAAAACATTTGTACAAACACCCAAATAATCTCATGGTTTCCTTGGTGATCTAAATAGCTTGACATACCATGCTCAGACCATAAAAATCATTACTTGATATCCACAATTATGTACTGCACGGTTACAGCAAGTTTAGTTTTAACTGTGTGTCTGGCCTATTTCCTCCAAAAATGGAAGTTTTAAACCAATGACTCCCTAAAAAATATATAATTATACCAATGATAAAATAAGATCAAACTAATGTATACATGTGACGTGGAGGGTGTCACACAGTCAATTTTAGTATTTCTAGTAAAAGTTTCTTTAATAGGGTTTAATAAACTGACCCAAACCAATTATAAAAAAAAACAAATATAAACCTCAATTACAACCCCAATCGACATAAATTAAAAAAACCATTCTAAGAATAACTAATCTATTATGAACCCAAATTACTTTATTCTACACAACCCAAATTTAACTAAACAAAACAGAATTAAGAAATTTAACTCTAATGTGAACCTAAAGAAAATGAATTGAAATTGATTATTTCAAGATCAAAAAAACCGACCTAAACTGAATCATCCTATAACACACTAAATGAAATATTATTGAACAAAATTAAATTTAATTAAACTAAACATAATACAAATAATCTAAGTAAACTAAATTTTATCTACCCCATTAACATAAACCATAATAAAATAAATTAAACAAAATAAATCAAATTAGATTTCACCTTAATGAAACAAAAAAAAAATTGATTATAATGAAAAAAATAATAAAAAAATAGTCCAAAATTAAATATAAATATTTGAATTTAACCAAAAAATCAACTTAACCCAAAATAAAATGAACGGATCTCATATAATTAGATAAAAATAGACTAAAACCAAATGAAACCACATATAATCAAACTAAAATGAATCAAAATAAATCAAACTAGATTCAAAAATAGTTGAAACATGTTTAACAATATTAAAATAATCGAATATGAACTGAATAGATTCAAACTAAAAAAAATTATCACAAACTAAACTAATAGACCCATTTCAAAAAAACTAAATAAAAATTTTCGGAATCAAATCAAACAAAACCAACCCAAAAATAAATAATATAAATTTAATAAAATTAAAAAAAAATTATCCTAAATTGATATAATTTTACTTAACTTAAATTGAATCAACTTGAACCAAACCAAACCTACATGACCATAATAAAATAAATTTTTTTAAAAAAATAAACTAAATTTGACTAAAAAATATAAAATTTCATTTAATATAAATTATTATACCAAATATAATTCATAATTAAAAAAATTTAACAAAAATAGATAAAACCAAAATAAACTTGAATGGCCTAAAATATAAAAAATTGACCCTAATAGAATTTTATTAATGTATTAACTATATTATCAATATTTATTTTCCTTCAATAAGATCAAAAAAATGTTTTATATTCAATACTGAGATGAAATTTATAAAGAGTTATTATATTAAGGTAGAATATTCATATATATATATAATGAGATATTAATATAAAGATAAATAAAACAAAATTTTGAAAATTAAATGTGTAATAAAACAACACGTAAATAAAAAAATACTACAATCTTGATGTATTCTTCCTCATAGCATCCGATAAAGATCATACCATCGAGTATAACTATGAAAAAAATGAAAAAAATTATAAATATTATAGAAATATTGAAGGGAATATGATGATTTATTTTAGAAAAGTATGTGTGTGTATGTGTATATATATGAAAAAAATTAATGTTTACATGATATATCTATGGGATATATGACCTTTAAATATATGGTCATTTGAAATTTTATTGTTGTGTATAAATGTATCCAATAAACCTATTAGAGTTTTTTTAATAGTCATATAACCATTAGATAGATGGTTATGATATATTAAAAATAAAACATTGGATAGTTAATTAATATATAATAAGTAAACTAATAATAAAATAAACATATAACAACCTATTTGTAAAAATATTTTTTATTCTAAAAAATTACTTTTCTATATTTTATCTTTTTATTTTAAAAATAAATATATAACTTTTAAATAAACAATTTAATAAAAAAATATTTACATGTAAAAACAAAAAAAAATATCATTCATATAATGACTATTAATTATTAAGAAGTAATAGTAAATAAATTTAATGTTTTAAAAATGGTTTTCTAAAAAAATATTTTATATAAATTATGAATTTATATTTTAAAGTAAATTTTCAAAAAAAACAAAAACTATTATAATAAAATGGATTTAATATTTTAAATAATAATTTAAAATTTCATTAATATGGTAAAATAATTTTATTAGAAAATAATAAGTTATCAAGGTAAAAACTGATTTACGATTGTAAAGGGGAAAAGGAGGTTGATAGTTAAAATAATGAGTAATGTGAAAAAATATCACTATACATTATCAAAAATGTGTGTTTATTAGGGAATTAATTATACAAATCAATTATTTTTCACTTTTAAGTCACATTACATGAAAAAATAGATTTATTATACATTATAGAATGGTTATTTTAAAACATGTTGCTCAAAATCATCTATAAAAGGACCACTCTATCCACTCCAAACCACCCAAATTATTTTCTTTCCTCTTCAAAATCACCCAAAATTTCATTCTAAATAAGTATATTCTATGTTTTTAAACCCTCATTCTTATTATGGATCCCCGTCTCTATAAACCCAAATAATTTTTTCAAATAAAGTCAGGTTTCTATTTAGTAAGTAATAACACCTTATATTTATACTCTTAGTTTTTAATTTCCCACCTCTTAAAAAATTACATACGATATTATATTATATAAATACTATCATTATCATACTCTTAAAATGATATTATAACTATGTAAAATCAAACACATATATTAAACTATAGTGTTTTTATATTTCAATAAATTTATCCACTTATAAAAATTATAATATAATATTTTCAATATGTACGTTTATGAAAACAAATATGGTGATATTTGATATTAAATTTTAATTTAATTTATTTTTTTAATTATTTAAAGTTAATATATAAATGGATGTTATTTAATGAAATGAATTATTTTGATTGATTCAATAATACTAAATGGGAAAAAATTAACCATTATTTATGATCCATTACTAAAACATCCAATGAAATAATTTTAAGGAATAAACTCTTTAAAAGATAAAAATACTTATTAAATTAAATTTTGAATATTATGCATACGTGATAGATAAAAAATTACTAAGATATCTACATTGAAGTAAGTATTAAATAAATGGTATAATTAACACCCAACAATTAATATTAACTATCAATCATTATTAATGGGTGATAAACAAGTATAAATAAATGGTATTATGTAAAATAATTTTAAATAATGTTCTTATATTGATTAATAATAATAATATTTTTATTATACCAAGAGTTAGTACATGTTCTAGAAAACGATGACCTAACCTAGGGTTTTCACTCAATCTTATTTATTGAGTCATTATCTTTATTCATTTGAACATTATTCTAGGATGATTATATTCAATAATTTTATTTATATTTTTTAAAATAATATTTTGTGGATATTAAATTTCATTCTCATAATCACCTTTATAACATACACATGTCTCATAAAATATAATGATGTAAAGTATAATTTCCACCCTATTTTTTCAGTCTTCCTATTCCATATTTATGTTCCTTATTACCAAATTTTTTGGTTTTATTAATTTCAAATGTAAAATAAATATTTTAATTTTTAACTCCCATGCTTACCAATAAAATTATTTCAAATCTAATTTTAAATACATCCCAACGATTTGGTTTACATAAAACCATTTATAAAATAATAAAATAGATTTTTTCAATTTTTGTACCAAAGTATTACCTTTCTCTCCATGTTTATTATACTTTATCATTTTTTATTTTTAATGATCCATAATTGATTTGTTTTAGAATTAAAATAACGATTTAATTTTCTTTTTTTCTTTTTTAAAATGATTTGAATGATACTTATATTTTTTTACGATGGAAATACAAAAATGTTACGAAAACTATTCTCATGATTTGTATACTATTTTACTTTCTTTTTATGGAATATACATCATGTATGAATATTATATTTCTTATCTTGTACCATAATTTCATGGATAATATTTTTTTGGGTGATTTAATTTTCAGTACCATCTGATCATATCCCAAATTAACGTTTTTGAAATACCACATAATATTATTATCTAACCAAATATATTTTTATAGTTTTTTAAGATTTCATTTTTATGGATTTGTGATTATTTTAAAATTGAATATATAGACATTTTAATTTATCATTATTTTATTAGTATTCTTAGGATTATACTTCCCTCCAATGTAATGGGTAAATTTTATATCCCATGAGATGTCAGGTATGGGACATGGGATTCCAACCAAGTTAACTATGTTAGGCATGGAAATTATTTTGTTATATTTTTCTATATTTTATGATCATGTTGGTATAGATTTTTGACATTTATAATGATTTTCTATGCTTATGTATGTTCCATATTCCCAATTCATTTCAATAGAGTTCATTATTATTGATTTAAAATTCTTATTACATAGTATATGTTATTCTTTCACGAATATCATGTCATAGTCCATTTATATTCCTTTATCCACGATTATTATACCCTTCTATATGAACTCTTCAAAATATTACATTATCTTACTCCATTAATAATTTCATTTCACTCATGTTCATGTTTCTCATATGTTTATGAATTATTATTAAATTCACCATGATACATTGCAATGTTTTTTACCTTAATAGAAAATTAATATCACCCATTTATTATGTTTCTAAATTACCCCTATTAATAAAGAAAAATATTATTTAGGATACACCTTGAAGAGAAATAAGTGAGAGAAAATTTTATAGAATTAAAATATGTTTTGTTTCACAATAAGATAATTATGTAAATAATATCCAAAAATGATAAACCTTTGGGTCATGGGAGTGTGTTTCGTTTTTTATTTTTATTATATAATCCTATGAGATTATATAAAATAATTTCATATTATATTAGGGTTACCTCTCTTGGAATCAAATTTTAGTCTAGTTATTTTTGGGGATTATGTTAATAATAATTAATGTGTAATAATTAAATTGTAAATTGTTGAATTGAATGTGTAAATGGTTAAATTGAAATCATAAAATTTTGATATAAGGATTTCATGGGATAACATATCATAGGATTTATTTTTCACATTTATATTATTTTTTACCCTAATTTGTTTTTTTACTTTTTTTTTATTTTTAGAAACAATTTTGGGTATAGTAATTTATTAGGACAAGAATCATGATAATAAAGTAGGGATATGTATTATTATTATAATTTAAATAATAATTATTTTATAAATTGATTATAATACTTCAAACTAATTTATATCTTGAATTTTTTCCACAAATATTGAGTTGTTTCATAAGAAAAATTGTAAATTTAGTTACTATTTAAATACCCATTTGTGTCATGATTCAATAAAAATTATGTAGATCCTCTTTTATATAAATATTTGGGAAGATAATTCCTTTAAATATATATATTCGCCCTTTTTGGAATGTTATGTGATATTAGGAATGTATTTGGTCTCTATATAATGATCATGTCATTTTAAAAGAGTGGAAATATCATTTTATATCTAAAATCATCCCATAATCTCATATAAATTAAAATAAGGTTATGAATATCCTTTAGAATACAATTATTTAATATGGTTCTTTCTACCTAATAATAAGTTATATTTAGCTAAAATGGTTGTAGAGAAACGATATTTTAAATACATGAATTTTGTTTGGGAATTTTCCATTGTATCAATTGGACTCATACATGGCATCATACCTATATCAATGACTTCTAATATAATGTTCCTATTATAATTAAAAAATTTAATAATAAACTTAAATTAAATTTGGAAAATTGATTTATGAACTTCAGTTTCTTCACCCTGGGGTGATCTGGTTTTTTATAATTAAAGGATGGAATAATGTTTCATTACCTTGATTATTGTGTTCTTAATAAAATCAAGATCCAAAACAAAAATCCCCTACCAAATATTGTAAACTTATTTGATCAAATTTATGGGGTTAAATACTTTTCAAAGGTAGATCTTTAATATTTATGTCCTCAATTAATGGTGAAAAAAGAATATATAACTAAGACAAACTCTTATACAAGATATAGGAACATTGAATTCATAGTAGTGGATATCATACTTATAAATGTATCAAATATAATCATATATTTTATTAATAGAGTATTTATATATTATTTTTACTCACACTAAATTTTCGTGGACAAGGGTTTTTTATATAAAATGATTATTCAAAGAAGAATGTAGTTTTTTCTCAATTAATTTGAAAATGGGATTTATTATACCCTATGTCAATTAATGGTTCATGTGAAAAATTACTTGATGCATATTTTTTAGATAGTAGTATTAATATTGGTATTATATATTTTTATTCATCATCTCTATGGAGTGGTGTGATATGTATATTTATTATAAGATCTCAAAGTATATATTTACAGATAAAGAGAAAAACATGCTCTAGAGAACATGTTTAGTGTTGATAAAGGACTATTAATGATCAATAAATTATAATTCTATGATGGGAAACAAGTTTTTTAATACTTTGATTAAAAGTATCGTGACACCTTATCATTCTATAATCACTAAATATGCACAAATATTTATAGAGTTCTGAGAGATAATTTCTATTAGGAAATGATTAAGGGGGAGATTGTGGAGTATACATATATTTCTTTGGTTTTCCATAAACATAAAGAAAAAATTATAATGTATAAGAGTATGGTGAAATAATTATCTATATATATGGTAATAATATAACACACTTTGAATTCCATCATAAAGATTCCCATGACCTCATAGGGAAACAACTCTATTTATATTGTTGTTTATCCTCTTATAAATTCAGCACTTTTCATTGATTTTTAAGAATATTTTACACTAGATTCACATGTTATTATATATATAAATAAAGTAGTAGGGATTTATGGACTTCCATATTCAATTATATTTGATCAAGATCCATTTTTCATATCAATGATTTGGATAAGTCTTAAACAAGTGTTAAATACAAAACTCAACTGTTGTATAATTTATAATTCTAAAATAGATGGTGAAATGTAATGGAAACCTTAGACTTAAGAACATATGTTGATATCTTACTAAAAGGATTCTATATTTTCCTAGAAAAAACATATTCCACTGATTTGGGTCTCATATAAAAACACCTTCTACTCAAGTATTAATATATAACCATATGATTCTATATATGGTAAGAGATATAGAACATCGACATACTTAGATAAATTGGGAGAGGGAAATTTATGGGAGTAGATCTTACTTTAAAAACAAAATATTAGGATCAAACCATTCAGTGATATATTAAAATACTGTAAAGTTGTTAGAATGGATATAATGATAATCATTGATGATATTTAGAGTTTAAATTTTGGGATAAATTATTCCACAAAATATCCCCATGTAAGAGGGTCATGATATTTGATAAAATTGGATTTTTGAGCCCTAGATACATCCACCCCTTTTAGATTCTTAATCATATGTGTATTATATCATTTTGATTACTAATTCTACCAAATATCTCACAATGTAGTGAAATGTTTCATGTATCTCTTTTGAGAATTTACAAACTAGATCCATCATATGTATTAAATTTATATATTGTACAAGTAACTCATGATCTCTCTTCTGTGGAAAACTGATAGAGAATATGGATTATTGGTATTAAGTAATATTAAAAATAAGCTACTCATCATTTTAATGTTTTATTGATAAATCATATGATTGTAGAAGAATCTTGGGTACATGATGATGGAGATAAAAGTACTCTCATTAATTTTCATATTCCAAATGAAATATCTTGGATGAATTTATTTAAGGGAATATAGTATCATGACTCATATGTTTATTATTAATTTCTATTAAATATGATAAATAACACATTCCACATGAAATATCAAGATAAAATAAACAATTCATTATTACATTCTATTTGAAATTTATAATATAAAATTATATATTATAATAATTATAACTGAAACATAATTATGAAAATGAAAAAATAATACACACATAAGCAATTATGATGTCTATTGTATTAAAATATTCATAATTTAGGCCTCCCATGAGCATCATACGGATGAGTATAATAATAGAATGAATATAAACAATTAGAAATACTATTTTAATTTTCAATATAATAGGTTTAATTATTTTATAGAATAAATTAGGGATATAAATAGAAATAAATAAAATTATTTTCACAATTATACAGTCATCAGATATGTAGTTGTAATATATAGTATCATTATTTAAAAATTGATTCCATAGGTGTATTATAGTTGTTCCATTGGAATATAAGCTTTATATAAATGTTAAAAATATATAAAATATAATATTAATGTAACATTACTTTTCATGTAATTAACATATACAAAATCATAGATAAAATAAAAATATAATAATTCATTAAGGGCTTACCTGAGTGGTAAAGGCTCTATGTAATCCTACGTCAGACCCAGATTTAAATTCGAGAGAGATTGAATTTCTCCAGGAATATGGTGACATAGTCATGACACTGACATGAAGACGTAGGCAGTATGATGCAGGAATGATTTGCATAGGGCCTTTAGTTTAGTTAGTGGACCTTTGGGCCATATAATGGGCTTCATGACCACTAGAACTTCAGACCGCGTATTGAATAATTAAGGCTTGATGGGTGGGTTATCTATTTGGGGGCTATGAAATACCTTTTTGGTCTATGTGTAGTGTGTGTGTGTGTGTGTGTGTGTTTTTAATGTAGTTGCACCCCCAATCACATAATATATATAATAATACATTGGTAAAAATTTCTTATATTCTACAGTATATAAGTTTTTATACATTATGTGTTTTTATTCTAAAAAATAAATATCACTTTTTAAAAATTATTTTTATAAAATTATTTTATATATATATATATAGTTAAAATTCATGTAATGATTATTTATTGATAATAAATAGGAATGAATTAATTTAATATTTGAAATCATTTTTATCAAAAACAATATTTTTAATTCATCATACATTTGTATTTTAATGTAAATTTTAATCGCCATTTGAAATTAAATTTTAAAAAATGTATTTCAATTTTGGATTTATAATTTCTATATTAAAAAATTTGTTATATTTCATTATTTTTCAAAAAAAAATCGATGGTATAAAGTGTGTTACGATGATAAAGAGTAAAATGACATAAATGGTTAAAATAATGAGCACAATGATAAAAATAATTCTAAACATTATCACTAAGTGGTGTGGTAAATGAAATATATTACCAATATTAATTTTTTTTATACTTTTAATTCACCTTTATTGAAAAATTTTATCCCTTATACATTAGTGAATAGGTATTTAAAAATATGCTACTCGAACACATTTATCAAAGAAACCCTGCTCTACTAACTCAAAACCACACATAATATTCAATTTAATCTCTAATATCATCCCAGAGCGCCTCCCTAACATGCCACCCCCATGTTTGGAAGCCTACCGTCACAATAAAGATGCCTAAATTTTTAATACCCTAACCTGAATCACAAGATTTAACCAGAAATGCCACACAAAATCATGCACCCATCCTTGTATGGAAGAGTTTTCAAATATCGATAACATACAAGGGGATATTATGGGTAGATTATTCCCTCAATATAAGATAATAATAATAGTATACAATGAATGTGATAAAGATATAAAACAAAAATAAAATATTTAATAAAGCATAAGAGTTGTAGCATTCACGTAAGTTACCAACCTATTCAAAATTAGTATATAATTTTATTCACAAAACCCAAAACAAAAAAAGGATACACATAAAAGTTTGATAAAAATTGAAGATAAATGTAATGAGTAAAAAATATAAGTAAACATCCAATACCAAAGTCTATCCTCTAATGCCTCATACCCTCCTGTTATTCATGATCAACTACCCATTGTATGTCCCTTTCCCTTCAAAAGATCTTGGGTCTTGAAATTTACATGCTCGCTAAGATTACCATGAAGGACTTTAGTATAAAACCCATTATTACACTACCATGGGGTCCTTCAAATAATTTCCTAAGATAAACTGGTGCATGAAATAAATATTGAATATCCTTTGAGTTTATTTTGTTACAATTTTTTTATTTTCTGTGAACATATTGTTTGAGAATTTTTTTGTTTCTAGAAAATGAGTTTTTAAATATTTTTGAGTTCCCACAAAAATAATTTCAATTGATTATTTTCTAGCCTTCAATGTACAAAACATTATAAATTCATTCATGACTATAGATGAGTTTGTACAAAGGGGAGTAGGTGTAGAAACAAAAGCTCACTCATGATGTTTCTAGACATAGTAAGATTTCAAAATGTTAAAGGTTAAAAAGTTAGTGTAATAGCTACAAAAAATTTAAACATCAATGTGATTAATATTAACCCAATGATTAGATGGATATTGTCACAACCCATCCTCGGGGCCCGTGTCGTGACTACCCCAAGCCCGCCTTCCATAGTCCAGGGGCTGGCGACTAGCACCAAGGTGTAAATCCCTATAAAAAGGGAAGTCATTGCCTTTGTAAATTAAACAAACACCACAAAGCAAGCAAGCAGTAGAAGTAAACACTATGTAAAAACTGAGTACAACAGTAAGTGCGGAAAAGTAAGTGGGCCATTATACAAACCCAAACTAAAAGTAAAGTACAAATGGAAGGGAAAATAGCAACTGAAAGGTAAAGCCGCAACGTCGAGCTGTCCACTGGAAATCCCACCTGAAGGGTGGGTACAGATAGCCTCCTCTGCTCCTCGGGTCCAGCCGACCGCTCCGAGTACGTCCCGCCCAATGGTCCACCTCCAAGTAACGTCCCGCTCCGCAGGCCTCAACCACGATCAGCGATGTCCATCGTCTGAAACCAACACAACATAGTGTGGGCATATCCCATGTAGGGGTGAGTATAAGCTACTCAGTAGGGACCCCGAGACCCCCGAAGGTCTCCCAGAATCCACAAAGGATAATCCACAAAGGAAAGGTACAATCACGAAGTATCATCTGACACTGCTTAGGTATATGCCCATACATATACCTAAGTCATCAATTCCAAGTTTGGCTCCAACATCCGAGCCCAAGTACAACCCATTCCACACAGGAAAGAAAAACGTGAATCCACACAGGATAGCCCAACATAATCCACATAGTAAAGCAAAACAGGATTCAGCTCACACAGGTATACTTCTTCAAATGATGATATAGATGATCAGATGTATCCACTGATTCATCTAAGTCGTCGGACCCACAAAGGGGTGATAGGTACTAACCCCCACAATGACCCACACAGGATCGATCATGAAGTTGAAACCATAGCTATTGGGAAACTCCTTCTCTATCAAGTACAGTGGTTATGCCGCTACAACCAAGCGCTTCCCTCTAACCTTGGACTGATGTAGTACTCCACCTATCGAGTAATGTGGGCCTCATGCTACAATAAAGTGCTTCCCACCATGGGTCTGCCGCTACAACCAAGCGCTCCCCCTCATAGCCTCTAGAGATACTCCTTCTGTTGAGTACCACGGGTCAACCGCTACAACCAAGCGCTCCTCCATCGTGGGTCTTCCGCTACAACCAAGCGCTCCCCTGTGCTGCTACAACCAAGCGTTCCTCCATCGTGGGTCTGCCGCTACAACCAAGTGTTCCCTCTCATAGCCTCCAGAGGTACTACTTCTGTTGAGTACCGCGGGTTTGCCACTACAACCAAGCGCTCCTCCGCCGTGGGTCTGCTGCTACAACCAAGTGCTTCCCACTGGGCTATTCGTAACACACCGAGTCATTCGATCAGCAGTTGTCAAGTCTCAACCGCCTCTAGGGCTTCCGCACACAGTATGATCGTTCTGGGAGGGTCCACTCCACGAGCCAAGAGGTCAATGCATCAACTGAAACATAGTCCAAAGTTGATATATCCAAAAGTTCTGTATCGTCAACAGGAACTCAACGTCGCAGACGGCGCGTCAATCGGACGTCTGGTCTGAGAGTTATCAGCTTTTCCGTTCTAGGGGCCCGGTTGGATTTTGGGTGCAATCCAACCCATCCACTATCCAACTGCATCCAAAACTCAAGCGAAGTATGCCAAAAGTTCCATCTCATCAAGAGGAAATCAACGAGATAGACGGCGCGTCAATCGGACGCCTGGTCTGTGAGTTATTGGCTTTTTCGTTCCAGGGGCCCGGTTGGTTTCGTGAGCAAACCAACCCGACCGCACTCCAACGGCATCCAAACCTCGAGCAGAGTAAGCCAAAATCTCCGTCTCATAAATAGGAATCCAACAAAGTCGATGGCACGTCAATCGGACGTCCGAAGCTCAAGTTATGAGCGTTTCCGCTCCGAGGGCCCGGTTGGTTTCGTGTACGAACCAACCTGGCCGAACCCAATGTACTCTGAAACCTTGAGTGCGATATTCCAAAACGACCACCTCAATCTGAGGATCACATCCCCACTGACGATGCATCGATCGGAGGCTTGTAACTCAAGTTATAAGCAAAAGACCGAAAAGGTCTGAAAATGGGGGGTCTGGGCCCGGACCGACCCGGCCCAAACCCCCTGGGTCGGCCCGAGTCGGGTCAACCCAACCCAGGTCCGGGTCTGACCCGGCTGGGCGCGGCCCAGCCCGGCGCACTAGCGCGCGGCGCCAGGTGGCTCGGCCGAACAGCCCAGCTGTTCGAATAGCGGGGGGGGGGGGCGCTGCTCCCCCGCAGTTTGTAACTGCGGCCCCCCTTAATGGGGGCCGCTCAGCTGGTCGGCCGGGGGTTTGAACCCCCCGCTTTCCCTTGTTTGGCCAGCCCGCCCCGGCCGGCCGGTTTCTGCCACCACGGGGCCGGCGATGGCCGGTCCCCTCCCTACTCCGACACCGGCGGCCCGTTTCCAGCTGCCGGTTTCCACGCTCCACCGCGGCCCGGTATTGGCCACAGCCTTCATTCATCCGGTGCGGCGCGACGGCGCCGCGACTTGTTTCAATTTCATGGCGCGGTGCGACGGTGCCGCGCATTCCTTGCCGCAAGATCCTGCGCGGTGCGACGGCTCCGCGTCACTTCCCTTCATACCACAACAACAAGAAAAATAATAAGGGAGGGGGCGGCCGTGTTTGTGCGGTCCGGACTCCTCCTGTAAATCGATAGCATGCGGTCCAAATATAAGTGGATAATGAACGGGAGTAAAACACAAAAAGAAAAATCACATAAACCCCTACCTTGAGCGTAGATTGTATGGAGGTTCGTCGAACGAGGATTCGTTGTGGAATATCCGTCGCGGAAAGAGACGTCGCAAAGGAATACGTCGTCGGCGTCGCGGTATACGGCGTCGCGTAGTTGGTTTCCGAGGACTCAGCATTCTTCATCGGAGATCGATGCGTTCTTCGCGTTCTTCATCGAAGACGAAGAAGTTCCTCAAGTTCCTTAGCCTTTTCTCCCCAAAGACTCCACAACAAGAATCCAACCCTTAATAAAATAATCCCACACTTATTTTATTAACTTGACATTAGTTTGAAATTCAAACACTCACATTAAACTCACTTCATTAATATCATAAGTTATTAAAACTTAAGTTATCAAATTTAATTGTGAGTTGAGGGTGTTAAGGAATGTGAAGGGGTGGGGTTCTTGTGGGCCCCACCACCCTCATAACCTCCCATGGGAAGTTGGTTAGTTACCCAACTTCCACTCAAATCTTAAATCCACTTATAGAAAATAAAAATTGTAGTTAAATTTTTATTTTAACTTCCACAATTTTTATCAAATTCTCTCGTCAAAACTCTACTCTGGAAAAGGTGTTCCTAAGAAATTACCAGCGTTGTGAATCCATCGGTGCCCTTGGAATTCGATTCCGAAAAATGGTTCAAAAGATAGAAATTCCTGCTTGTTCATTCACTGAACGTACCCGAGCTAAACTTCGGATAGAAATTCTGAGCACACAGGGCCTCGGAATCAAGTGCCGTCAGAAACTGCGTTCTAGTAAAATCCCAAAGAAAATTAAGAAAAAATGTTTCCTTGAATTTTACGGGTCTTTACATTACTCCCACCTCAGGGCTTTAAATCCCCGTAAAGATACATCGAAACTAGGGAAACAAATGTGGGTATTGAGCACGCGTCTGAGCCTCCCGCTCCCAAGTGCTCTCCTAGAGGTTCCCGTGCTGCCATCTGATGCACACAAGAGGAATCGACCGTCCATGTAGGACCCGCTCCCATCGATCCTCGATCTCCACTGGGACCTCCTTAAAAGTTTCCCCATCTTCAACGTCCAGCTCCCCATGGTCAATGATATGCATTGGGTCGTGCACGTATCTCCTCAGCTGAGATACGTGGAAGATGTCGTGCACCCGGTGCAACTGAGGTGGTAGAGCCAGGCGATAAGCCACCTCGCCAATCCTGCTGAGGACCTAGAATGGTCTGATGAAGCGTGGAGACAACTTGTCACCTTGGCCTAATCTTCGTAATCCACGTCGAGGTGAGACACACCAGAAGACGTGGTCTCCATCCTTGAACTCTAGTGGCCTCTGCCTTCTGTTAGCACAAGACTTTTGCCGGCTCTGAGCTGTCATCATCCTCTCTTGGATGACTTGAACCTTTCTGGTCCTACTCGAGCTGCTAAGATTTCTTCTTTTCCAAGAATAGAAATCTGGTCTCATCCCCTGGATGAACCACGTTCTTTGCCTAATACAGTCAATCCCATCATGGATGATACTAACTCATACCAAGGATGACGTCGTAAGTCCTCGACACTACTACCAAGAGATCCAACCGTTACTCTCACCTCTAAGGGTTGAGTCACACTGTCAGCATTAGTGTGTGGTCACTAGGTCTCCTCTAGTAGGTATCTCAAAGTGAGGGTCAAGTCAACGGTTTTTAAACCGGAGCCTCTTAGTAACACATAAAGAGAGGACAGGAAGGTAAACGCCAAAAGAAAGGTGTCTTTTATTACTGCAGCTCAAAGTACAAAGACACAAAAAATCTACAGACAAACATCAACAATTCTATAAGCAACATAAACAAAAGTCTCCAGGCCTGGATCTAGTCCCGCTCCAGTCCATCTGCTCCCGGAGCTCCATGATCGTAGGCCTCAGCTGCCTAAAGCTGAGCTCTCCCACGTCCACCAGATGAGAGTTATCAGCTTCTCCGTTCGAGGGGCCCGGTTGGATTTCGGGTGCAATCCAACCCAGCCACTATCCAACTGCATCCAAAACTCAAGCGAAGTATGCCAAAATTTTCGTCTCATCAAGAGGAAATCAACGAGATAGACGGCGCGTCAATCGGACGCTCGGTCTGTGAGTTATTGGCTCTTTTGTTCTAGGGGCCCGGTTGGTTTCGTGAGAGAACCAACCCGACCACACTCCGATAGCATCCAAACCTCGAGAAGAGTAATCCAAAAGCTCCGTCTCAGAAATAGGAATCCAACAAAGTCGACGGCACGTCAATCGGACGTCCGGAGCTCAAGTTATGAGCATTTCCGCTCCAAGGGCCCGGTTGGTTTCGTGTACGAACCAACCTGGCTGAACCCAAAGTACTCTGAAACCTTGAGTGCGATATTCCAAAACGACCGCCTCAATCAGAGGATCACATCCCCACTGACGGTGCATCAATCGGAGGCTTGTAACTCAAGTTATAAGCAAAAGACCGAAAAGGTCTGAAAATGGGGGGTCTGGCCCCGGACCGACCCGGCCCAAACCCCCTGGGTCGGCCCGAACCGGGTCGACCCAACCCGGGTCCAGGTCTGACCCGGCTGGGCGCGGCCCAGCACGGCGCGCTAGCGCGTGGCGCCAGGTGGCTCGGTCGAACAGCCCAGCCGTTCAGATAGCGGGGGAGGGGGGGGGGCGCTGCCCCCCGCGGTTTGTAACTGCGGCCCCCCTTAATGGGGGCCTCTCAGCTGGCCGGCCAGGGGTTTGAACCCCCGGCTTTCCCTTGTCCGGCAGGCCCTCCCCGGCCGGCCGGTTTCTGCCGCCACGGGACTGGCGACAGCTGGTCCCCTCCCTGCTCCGACACCGGCAGCCCGTTTCCGGCTGCCGGTTTCCACGCTCCGTCGTGGCTCAGTATCAGCCACAGCCTTCATTCATCCGGTGCGGAGCGATGGCGCCGCACCCCTCCGCCACGGCCCCACTCCGGCCGCGGTGCTTTTGCGGTTCTCCGGCGCGGCGTGACGGCGCTGCGCATTCCTTGCCGCAAGATCATGCGCGGTGCGACGGCTCCGCGTCACTTCCCTTCATACCGCAACAACAAGAAAAATAATAAGGGAGGGGGACGGCCGTGTTTGTGCGGTCCGTCCTCCTCCTGTAAATTGATAACATGCGGTCCAAATATAAGTGGATAATGAACGGGAGTAAATCACGAAAAGAAAAATCACATAAACCCATACCTTGAGCGTAGCTTGTATGGAGGTTCGTCGAACGAGGATTCGTCATGGAATATCCGTCGCGGAAAGAGACGTCACGAAAGAAGACGTCGTCGGCGTCGCAGTATACGGCGTCGTGTAGTCGGTTTCCGAGGACTCAGCATTCTTCATCGGAGATCGATGCGTTCTTCGTGTTCTTCATCGAAGACGAAGAAGTTCCTCTAGTTCCTTAGCCTTTTCTCCCCAAAGACTCCACAACAAGAATCCAACCCTTAATAAAATAAGCCCACACTTATTTTATTAACTTGACATTAGTTTGAAATTCAAACACTCACATTAAACTCACTTCATTAATATCATAAGTTATTAAAACTTAAGTTATCAAATTTAATTGTGAGTTGAGGGAGTTAAGGAATGTGAAGGGGTGGGGTTCTTGTGGGCCCCACCACCCTCATAACCTCCCATGGGAAGTTGGGTAGTTACCCAACTTCCACCCAAAGCTTAAATCCACTTATAGAAAATAAAAATTGTAGTTAAATTTTTATTTTAACTTCCACAATTTTTATCAAATTCTCTCGTGAAAACTCTACTCCGGAAAAGGTGTTCCTAAGCAATTACCAGCGTTGTAAATCCATCGGTGCCCTCGGAATTCGATTCCGAACACTGGTTCAAAAGTTATAAATTCATGCTCGTTCATTCACTGAATGTACCCGATCTAAACTTCAGATAGAAATTCTGAGCACACCGGTCCTCGGAATCAAGTGCCGTCAGAAACTGCGTTCTAGTAAAATCCCAAAGAAAATTAAAAAAAAATGTTTCCTTGAATTTTATGGGTCTTTACATTACTCCCACCTCAGGGCTTTACATCCCCTTAAAGATACATCAAAACTAGGGAAACAAATGTGGGTACTGAGCACCTATCTGAGCCTCCTGCTCCCAAATGCTCTCCTGGAGGTTCCCGTGCTGCCATCTGATGCACACAAGAGGAATCGACCCTCCACGTAGGACCCGCTGCCATCGATCCTCGATCTCCACTGGGACCTCCTTAAAAGTTGCCCCATCATCAACATCCAGCTCCCCATGGTCAATGATATGTGTTGGGTCGTGCACGTATCTCCTCAGCTGAGATACGTGGAAGATGTCGTGCACCTGGTGCAACTGAGGTGGCAGAGCCATGCGATAAGCCACCTCGCCAATCCTGTTGAGGACCTGGAATGGTCCGATGAAGCATGGAGACAACTTGTCACCTCTGCCTAATCTCTGTAATCCAAGTCGAGAGGAGACACGCCAGAAGACGTGGTCGCCATCCTTGAACTCTAGTGGCCTCTGCCTTCTGTCAGCACAAGACTTTTGCCGGCTCTGAGCTGTCATAATCCTCTCTTGGATGACTTGGACCTTTCTGGTCCTACTCGAGCTGCTGATATTTCTTCTTTGCCAAGAATAGAAATCTGGTCTCATCCCCTGGATGAACCACGTTCTTCTCCTAATACAGTCAATCCCATCATGGATGATACTAACCCATACCAAGGATGACGCCGTAAGGCAACGACACTACTACCAAGATATCCAACTGTTACTCTCACCTCTAAGGGTTGAGTCGCACTGTCGGCATCAGTGTGTGGTCACTGGGTCTCCTCTAGTAGGTATCTCAAAGTGAGGGTCAAGTCAACGGTTTTTAAACCGGAGCCTCTTAGTAACACATAAAGAGAGGACAGGAAGGTAAACGACAAACGAAAGGTGTCTTTTATTACTGCAGCTCAAAGTACAAAGACACAAAAAATCTACAGACAAACATCAAAAATTCTATAAGAAACATAAACAAAAGTCTCCAAGCCTAGATCTTGTCCCGCTCCTGTCCATCTTCTCCCGGAGCTCCATGATCGTAGGCCTCAGCTGCCTAAAGCTGAGCTCTCCCATGTCCACCAGCTGAGAGTTATCAGCTTTTCCGTTCCAGGGGACCGGTTGGATTTCGGGTGCAATCCAACCCAGCCACTATCCAACTACATCCAAAACTCAAGAGAAGTATGGCAAAATTTCCGTCTCATCAAGAGTAAATCAATGAGATAGACGGCGCGTCAATCGGACGCCCGGTCTGTGAGTTATTGGATTTTTTGTTCCAGGGGCCCGGTTGGTTTCGTGAGCGAACCAACCTGACCACACTCCGACGGCATCCAAACCTCGAGTAGAGTAAGCCAAAAGCTCCGTCTCATAAATAGGAATCCAACAAAGTTGACGGCGCGTCAATCGGACGTCCGGAGCTCAAGTTATGAGCGTTTCTGCTCCGAGAGCCCGGTTGGTTTCGTGTACGAACCAACCTGGCTGAACCCAAAGTACTCTGAAACCTTGAGTGCAATATTCCAAAACGATCGCCTCAATCAGAGGATCACATCCCCACTGAAGGTGCATCGATCGGAGGCTTGTAACTCAAGTTATAAGCAAAAGACCGAAAAGGTCTGAAAATGGGGGGTATGGGCCCGGACCGACCCGGCCGAAACCCCTTGGGTCGGCCCGAACCGGGTCGACCCAACCCGGGTCTGGGCCTGACCCGGCTGGGTGCGGCCCAGCCCGGCGCGCTAGCGCGTGGCGCCTGGTGGCTCGGCCGAACAGCCCAGCCGTTCGGATAGCGGGGGGGGGGGGGGGTTTGTAACCGCGGCCCCCCTTAATGGGGGCCTCTCAGCTGGCCGGACGGGGTTTTGAACCCCCTTCTTTCCCTTGTACGGCCGGCCGGTTTCTGCCGCCACGGGATCGGCGACAGCCGGTCCCCTCCCTGCTCCGACACCGGCAGCCCGTTTCCAGCTGCCCGTTTCCACGCTCCGCCGCGGCCCGGTATCGGTCGTAGCCTTCATTCATCCGGTGCGGTGCAACGGCTCCGCACCCCTCCGCCGCGGCCCCACTCCGGCCGCGGTGCTTTTGTGGTTCTCCGGCGCGGCGCGACGGCGCCGCGACTTGTTTCAATTTCAAGGCACGATGCGACGGCGCCGCGCATTCCTTGCCGCAAGATCCCGCGCGGTGCGACGACTCCGCGTCACTTCCCTTCATACCGCAACAACAAGAAAAATAATAATGGAGGGGGACGGCCATGTTTGTGCGGTCCGGCATCCTCCTGTAAATCGATAGCATGAGGTCCAAATATACGTGGATAATGAACGGGAGTAAAACACGAAAAGAAAAATCACATAAACCCCTACCTTGAGCGTAGCTTGTATGGAGGTTCGTCGAACGAGGATTCGTCGCGGAAAGAGATGTCGCGAAAGAAGACGTCGTCGGCGTCGCGGTATACGGCGTCGCGTAGTCGGTTTCCGAGGACTCAGCATTCTTCATCGGAAATCGATGCGTTCTTCGCGTTCTTCCTCGAAGACGAAGAAGTTCCTCAAGTTCTTTAGGCTTTTCTCCCCAAAGACTCCACAACAAGAATCCAACCCTTAATAAAATAAGCCCACACTTATTTTATTAACTTGACATTAGTTTGAAATTCAAACACTCACATTAAACTCACTTCATTAATATCATAAGTTATTAAAACTTAAGTTATCAAATTTAATTGTGAGTTGAAGTAGTTAAGGAATGTGAAGGGGTGGGGTTCTTGTGGGCCCCACCACCCTCATAACCTCCCATGGGAAGTTGGGTAGTTACCCAACTTCCACCCAAAGCTTAAATCCACTTATAGAAAATAAAAATTGTTGTTAAATTTTTATTTTAACTTCCACAATTTTTATCAAATTCTCTCATGAAAACTCTACTCCGGAAAAGGTTTTCCTAAGCAATTACCAGTGTTGTGAATCCATCGGTGCCCTCGGAATTCGATTCCAAACACTGGTTAAAAAGTTAGAAATTCTTGCTCGTCCATTCACTGAACGTACCCGAGCTAAACTTCGGATAGAAATTCTGAGCACACCGGGCCTTGGAATCAAGTGCCGTCAGAAACTGTGTTCTAGTAAAATCCCAAAGAAAATTAAGAAAAAATGTTTCCTTGAATTTTACGGGTCTTTACATTACACCCACCTCAGGGCTTTACATCCCCGTAAAGATACATCGAAACTAGGGAAACAAATGTGGGTATTGAGCACGCATCTGAGCCTCCCGCTCCCAAGTGCTCTCCTGGAGGTTCCCGTGCTTCCATCTGATGCACACAAGAGGAATCGACCGTCCACATAGGACCCGCTCCCATCGATCCTCGATCTCCACTGGGACCTCCTGAAAAGTTGCCCCATCATCAACGTCCAGCTTCCCATGGTCAATGATATGCGTTGGGTCATGCACGTATCTCCTCAGCTGAGATACGTTGAAGATGTCGTGCACCCAGTGCAACTGAGGTGGTAGAGCCAGGCGATAAGCCACCTCGCCAATCCTACTGAGGACCTGGAATGGTCCGACGAAGCGTGGAGACAACTTGTCGCCTCGGCCTAATCTCTGTAATCCACGTCGAGGTGAGTCACGCCAGAAGACGTGGTCACCATCCTTGAACTCTAGTGGCCTCCGCCTTCTGTCAGCACAAGACTTTTGCCGGCTCTAAGTTGTCCTCATCCTCTCTTGGATGACTTAGACCTTTCTGGTCCTACTTGAGCTGCTGATATTTCTTCTTTTCCAAGAAGATAAATCTGGTCTCATCCCCTGGATCATATGGAATCAAACTATATAGATACTTTTTCATAGTGGATAATGGTGTATTATGTGGAGGAACCTCAGATAGATAGGTACTAGAATGAGATTCTAGATAGATTTTTTGAGACACTATTAATCTTTTATCATTATTTTTGTCTTATAATATTAAGAAAACTTTTATGTAGTGAGATCTAGTATAATTACCCATTAAAATATATAAGGATCCTTATGGGAGTTTGATCATTGTATTAAAAATATTATTTTTTGGATATACAATAATTTATGAGAGTTGACACAATAAATATATAGTCAAAAACATTGGTGGTAAACCTTTTAAAATGATGTATACCTATATTTACATACTTATTATTTCATATGAGTGAGGTTTTTTTATAATTTTTATGGGATCATAACTTTAATAGTTAAAAATGAGTTAATTTTAAATTCAATGAAATTATAAAATATTGCCACAAATTTAACACCCACCCACCCCTCCCCCCCTTTATTAGTGGTATACAAGATCCTAATGAACATCAAGTGGATTGAGAGGAATTTTTTCTCTATAAGATCCCTATGATGGGTAACATCAATATAGTCAACAATATAAGTACTCATACCTTTTAGTGAAAATTTTATTATGGATAGAAAAAATAAAATTATTTGATATCTTTAGTATATTTCCTTAAATGAGATTGATGTCGTTACTTTACGGTTTACACACATGGAGAAAGATTCTCATGTTCCATTTTTTAACAAAATTAATATTGAGGTTAATTGAAATTATCAGATGTCAATTCTAATGAACTTATGAAGAAAACAGTTTATAAATATTATGGTTCTCAAAATATCAAGCAAAAATTTTGGAAAACCTGATTGAAATTTTTAGGGAAACATAAAAGATGAGGAATAAAAGCTCTAAATATAGATAAGAAATTTTAAAGATATCATATTTGTGGAATATGGAACTATTATGGATTACATAACCAAAGCAAATGAAATATTTAGTAACATAAAAGGATTCATGTATTTCTTGAAAGATTAAACTATTGTTAATAAATATTTAGGTAACATTCTAGAAAACTTTAATGTCGGCATCTATGCTTTAGAAGATAATGAGGATTTATCCCATTATGAATTTCATAACATTATTATTGTGAATGGAATATGTAAAGATCCTAATTTGAAAAATAATATTAAGAATGAAATGGAATTTCATTTTATGAAGATGTTAAAAATAATAAAACTAGAACATGAAGTAATCAGCCTTAATCAATCAAATGATAATTAAGACAATGCTAAAATGAATGATATATTTTTATCCCTTATCTATAAAAAATAACAAAAAGGTAGTAGTATGTATAGAGGTAAACTCATACTAAAATGTTTCAAGTGTGGATATATTAAGCATTTTTCTATGAACTATCCAAATAAAAATGATGAAAAAATACGATGAAAATTATTCTGGTGAAAAAAATTAGAGGACTAAGTAGATAAAAAATACAATAAAGATAATAAAATGGACAAAAGTATATGAAAAAAAGTATGTTGATTAAAATAGAACAATATGACTCCAATGACAACAGTTCATTAAAACATAAAAATCTAAATAATCTCAGAACCTTCATAGATCATTTTGAATTAAAATATAATACATAAGATACTAAAGAAGATAAACTTAAGAATGTTATAGGGAATGTCAAATAATACCAAAACATGTGGCGAGTCTTTATAAAAATAAAAAACTTAAGAGATAATCCATAATATTGATGAAAGAGAGTTAGAAAGAATACTTTATCAAGAAAAAATATGTATACAATTATGAAATTAAGAACCCCAAGACTAATGTTATATAATAAGGGAAAATATTGAATGACCTTAACAAAATAATTACTACTAAAGAAGATGATATATGTAAGACATAATAGAGCTATCATGAGGATGAAAATACCCAAAATAAAATGAAAAATAATTCCAATTATGATTTAGAAATATAGGATGAAACATCTCAAGCTATTGGAATTAATTATCCCAAAATATAGGTGAAATCTACAACCAAAAAAACATAAAATCCTATCTTATTATAATAGTTATGTATGTGTAAGAACCTTCAATGAGAGATCTTGGGTTGAGAAATATTGATTGAATTGAATCTCAACTATGGAAGTTAAAAATAAATCCAACATGAATGATTCCCCACACTAAGTTAAATCCAAAACTATAAATTATATTTAATCAAAAAAATATTATCCCAAAGAAAATTCTTACTTCTATAAAATATCATTATTCAATGGCTATTTTTAGTAATGTGTGATATATGGGAACAAGGTGTATAGTTTTTTCACAACATGCCTCTTCATAATATTAGTAAAAAAACTAAGGAAAATAAATAGTGGAGGAAAATGGGAAATTCTCTAAATTTTAATGAATTAACATAATAAAATTCATTATAAGTTAGGAAAGTCTCAAGTAAAAATTTATTTGGATATACAGAGGAAGTTTTTTGAAGGTTTTAGAAAAATCGGTTAATATGATGAATAATGTATGGAAAAACTTCTAGGACAAACTCTTTATATCATAAGATAGTATGTATTTAGTAAAATGAGTATTAATAATGTATCTTTTTTTTATGAAACTACTATAAAATCTATTCAATAGAGTAACACATAGATTCAAGACTCTAGTTGTTCCACACATATGATAGGGAGATGAAAATATTGATAAATATTGATAAGAATGAGGTAGGAGTAGTATCTTTAAATAATTATTTCTTATTAGAAAAAATAAGGAATTATTTTGGTAGAGCTTGAAGCATAAAAGGTAAAATTAAATTATTCTTGATTTTTTGATGGGATTAAGAAATACTTAATGAGTTTCTACCAACTCTATGATGATGATAGGGATGTTATGTTCAGAAAGGATTCATGTATCATCTATCATTTTAATTATTTTAATGTTGTTACCAAGGATAAAACACTTAGTAGAAACCTGTTATAGATTATTTATCATAGTAATTTTTATTACTTAATCACTATGGATGACAAAAAAGTTTTGGAATCAAAGAATTGGAAATATTGTTCATGACATTATTAGAATAATATTGAAATAAAATGATGTAATATACTTTCCAAACCTAAAAATGAAACATATTTTTGTTTTTATAACTATCCTAAAAGGAAATATGGTTAGTGGAATACATTAGAAATATAAAATTCAATCCACCAAATATCTTTTTCTTATACACTTCGATCTATGAAGTATGATGAGACACAAATCAATGAACTGCCATTTTTATCTTTATTACTATCATTGGTGACTTCATATTGATGAATAGTGTAATGTTCATGAAAAATATATCAGAGGTTCAATAATTTTTCATAATATTTAGAAGGGATTTTTAGAAATAGATTTGTGTGTGTGTATTAACTCATAGGTGGAAGTTAATTGTTTTGAAGAAATTTTTCTCTCATTGAAAGACTTGAGTATATCACAATGTTTTTAGTTATTTCATCTCATTGAAATTATAAATCCACATATGGGTATTAATTCAACATTCATAAATGGATAAATTTAGGATAAGGTTTATAATTATAAACCTGGTGGGTTCATACTTTATAATTTTGGAACCATGATGTATAAACTGAAGAAATATTTTTATGGGCTAAAATAAAGACCTTATACAGGGTTATAGAAACTCTATAGTTTCTTATATCACTTGAAAATTTAAATAATAAAAGTTTAAAAAAACTTATATGTAAAATATATTAGTATAGGTACCCAGATTTTCATTGTTTATTTTGCTGACATAATTTTTATAGTTGAATGAGATAAATCTTGTGAAGAATTTTCCAATCAAATTAATAATAAATTTGAGACAATAATTCATAAAGAGTTGAATTTATTTATTGGAATATAAGTTTTATAGAAATGAAGATACATCTTCCTATCATAATAAAATTAGGGGGAATGACAATGGGGGGAAAAAAGTCCCCACTAATACCCATTCAGGACCCAGTGTAGTTATGTGAACAGTGATTTTTCATTGTTCATAAAACTGGAGATGGTCCTTTTACGGTATTAGGGGGGACTTTTGGTCCCCCATTATCATTACCCAATAAAATTATTCCATGTTTTTGTTACAAAAGATTGGAATGTCTAATTAAAAGTATCATAATATACCTACCCCTATTATCTAGAATATGGGTAAGGATAAATATGGGAATTAAGTAAATTAGAAGGACTTCAAAAATTTAATCAAAATTTTACTTTGTATTTATAATTCCAGAAATTAAATTAATTATGAATTTAATTTTTGTGAAATATTTTAGAGTGATCATAAGGAATCACATATGATGGATGCAAAGAGAATACTCAGGTATATTAAAAGAAAATATAATTATGGCATGTTGTATAGGTGTTTTAATTTCATGACCATTCTTTTTTCGATTGATTCTAATTGGAATGGATATTTCAATGGTCATAAATCAACATCTTGAGAAAAAATCTTCTTGGGATAAATTTTTGGGAGTTGGAATAGTATGAAAAGTTGTTCAATTACATGGAGCACAGGAGAAGAATAATATATTTCTTCAACCAAATCTTGTACATAAATGAGGTGGATGAATATTAAATTGAAATATTTGAGGGTGAATGATGAAAAATCATTGAATATTTTGTTTTGATAATCAAAGTTTCATTGATATCTCCAAAATTCCAATGCAACATTCCTAATAAAAAATCATCTATATAAAATTTTATTTCCTTCAAAAATTCTTATAGTGGAAAAGTTATACATGATTATATTTCAATGAATGTTTAAATTACTGATTATTTCCTTAAATATATTATAAGGGAAGGATTTTTGGAATTATGGATGAAACTACATGTTTAACCTCTACCACTTAATAGATTTCTTGAGTAATTCCCCCCACTTTCCTTTAGATTCTATTTCTATAGGGAGAGAAGAAATACAACTTTGTACTCTATATTTTGTGAATATAAATTTGGGGTTATAATAAAATGTGGGAGTATGTAAATAGACCTATAATATACAATTTCAAATGTTGATATGATTGGGGGGTTCCATATATTTCACAAAAAATGTCTCCAAGGGATGGAATTCCATCAAAAACATTACCTAAACTAGTTTTTTGGTGTCATGAAATTCTCTTGGAGAAAGATTTTAGTATTATGGATACCAGGAGAAGAGTTTTTGAAAAACTATATGATGATTCCAAGAAATCCATAAGGGGATATTGAAGATCCATTGAGATTATTTATAAGGATTTTATTATTTTTTGTCAATATATTTTTTTTTGAATGTTTTTTATTTTGTAAAATGATTTGGTTAATATGTTTGAGTTACCACTTATATAAATTCAGATGATTATTTACTAAACTTTAAGGTACCAAGAATCTAGAAAGTATTAATGATTCTATCTAATTTTGGGCAAAGGAGAGAAGGTGTGAAAATAGAATTTTAATAATGAATTTTATGAGAAATATTGTTTTTATAATGTTCAATTAAAAAAATTCAGAGTTTTGAATATGTATTGTTAAAAATTTTATGTGATAAATTTATAGATAATGATCATATGGGTATGTATAAAGGATACTCGAATGATTCGATCTAAAAAAGAATTTATTGATATGAGATTAACTTTTGTAAAAGTTTTATTGAATAAATATCAAAGGATCATCGTATGGATGAGCATCAGATAGAGAAATTTCACATCACCAAAAATATTATTATATAAATAAGTACTAGACTAATCTTATCATACAGAGATAAGAATGAAATTTTAATAGACCCAGGATAATAGAACCATTAGATATTTCAAGATAAAAAACTATAGTGAGTCCATCAAATAGAGGAAGCATGAGAAGCGAATCAAATGAAGGATGTTTGATAGTATCATATCGAGAAGAATAGACTGAGAAGTTACCAAAATAGAAACACTAGAGAGTGTGTTACCAGATGGATATATTCTTATGATGCAATTAGAATGACATACAGTAGCTAGAGTTTTTAATTTCATTAAAATAACATTGTAAATTTAAAAAATGTAATGATTTCAATATTTTCATTCAATGTTCAATATTAATGGGATATTTTAGTAGTTATCAAGAAGATAATTGATGTTGATATTTTTAAAAATTAACATAATGTTTGTTGACCACAAATTTTTAGAGGCTTTGAAGGTTGTCAAATGAAAATTGAGTTGATCTGGAAAATTCAAATTGGGGCATTCACTTCGTCTAATATTTTTAAAGAAGTATGCCTATATAAAGGGGTGAGGGACTATTGATAATGGTTGTAATTTCTAGTATTATTATAAAGACAATTTTTTAGTCTTTTTTTTATATAAATATTATGGGATTCTAGTAGAGATATCTCTTGTTTGAAAAAGAGCCATCATACATAGGTTTATTGAGGCACACTGGATGGAATTATACTAGATGGAGACTAATTATCATTGAATGAAGTTATTCTAGATGGAGATACATTGGATGGATATGTAACAAATAGATATTTAGAATATATTTTTTGTGATCTATATAAAAATAGATATCGTTATTTTGGATTGTAAGAATAAGAAAAAATTGTAACTAGTGGTAGATATTATAATTACATACTCAGATACTAACGTTTATTTATTGGAGTTGGTTAATTATATTCACTTCATTATATAGTGGATGGTTTTGGATTGATGGAAGTTGACATGGTAAGTATGTATTCACCCATATTTTGAGACAAACTTTTAAAATCGTGTGTTTTTTTACTTTACCTTATTATTTTTACATACGAGTGAAATTTAGTCATAAAATTTATAGGATAAAAACATTAACTGCTTATGGGGTAAATTTTAAATGAAAGGAAACTGTAAAAATGTCTTATAATTCAAACCCTCTATATATGTTATACATTATCCTATAGAACATCAATGATTAATAGTCCTAGATAAAAAATATGTATATCACACAACATAATATATATGATGATTCCTTATATATGAGATCTTCCTACTTTGGATCTATACTAAATTTAATTGCAACCATCCACTGACAAATCCCCTTTGATAGGAAAGTATGTAAACAATTCTGACACATCTACCTTGGATGGATAGCCCTTATACATGTTGATCAAAATGTCTGACACATTTCACACTATGGGAAAATACATATGGATCAACCTATACACAAAATTAATGAAGAGAGAGGAATAACACATGAAACAAATAGACATTGGATGACATATCAATATTTTATCTTTTCAAGAAAGATTCATCACCATCACAAATCTATATGCAAGAAAACATCCAGAATAAGGATCAAATGTTACACACATATGAAAAAAATAAATAAATCGATAATAGGTCTCAGGAACTATACACATATGCCAAAAATCATTCCATGAAATTGTTTAAACTTGTGCTCATGATAAAGAGTACCTACCTTAGGTGAAACTTCATTTTAATGACAAGGGTTTCTTTCTAAGTCTAATTGAACCAATTTAAATCCATGAACATTCCCTATTCCACCACAATTTAAAATTATGGGATCATGGTGGAAGAGAATCCACAACCAAAAAGTAGTAAAATAATAAACATACCCCAAAAAGATCTACCATAGACAATAGTCAAGGTCCAAATGATTGGAGGATGCCAATTCTCTGAATCCTAGTGTTGATTATATCAAACAACAACAATTACATTTTCATTCAATCAAAAAATCCTTAAATTTTAACTTGGAATCATGAATTTAATTAATTATACCATAGAAAAGATGAGATAATTGATCTATATCAATATAGAACTCACAAAATTTGAAACGTGGGATATAACTGTGGTTTAGAAATCAGATTAAGGATATGTAAGTATAATTGAGAGCCCAAAATCACTAGAAGATATATCCTTATGTTTTTCAGGTCTAGGGAGACTTGATAGATTCATAAAAAATTATTGGGGTTAGGTTTCTAAAATAACAAGATACAATCCACTTGTTATTATTTTCACATAAATGAATTATTTTAAAGTTAAGTTTCATTTAATTTCCATTCATTCTTTGTTTTTGGGGTTTCCCAAGATTTTTTGGAGGAAAGGGTGAGTTTTCATTATTTGGGTCAAACGGTGAGCACATTTCCAGATTTAAAAACCAATTTTGTTTCTTTTATAACTATTTCATTTTTAAATATTTTTCACCCATTATAATTCCTAAATGTCTAAACCTGACCTATTAACACCACCATTTTAATTTTGTCCTTCTAAGAAAATATAATAATGGTGGATCTGTGTCTTTATTTAAGGAATTGGGCCAGCCAGAAAGCCCACTTCAAGTTTTTTTTAAAAAAAATTGTTTAATTAATAACATATTCAATTTTATGGATTCTTCTATGATTCCACCTCTAACCCATGACCACTGAACCCAGCCACGCACCCATCCTCTTTCCCCTCTCTTTGGAGCTTTTATTCATTGTGATTTAATGCAGAACATCATAGGATTTCTCAAATTAACCTGATTTGAAGAGGTAACTTCTTTCCTTCTTAACTCTATCAGTCCTTACTCGTTTTCCTCCATTATAGGTTATAATTTGACTCTTCATCCTCATATTTGAAGCTAAAATCCATGGAAGCCCTTATAGTCTTTCAAAACCTCTGTGGAACCCAATTTGAAGGGGGGGTTTGTGGAAGAACTTCAATGAATCTCAAGTGTCTCTCCTCATTAGTTCCTCCCATTTCCATGAAGTTTCGTTCAATTTCATTGAAATTACAAATTACCAGGGGGTATTGTTTTGAATATAGGGTTTATCCTTGGGTTTTATTGGTAAATATTTGGGTTTTTAGGTTCGATCTAAGTCCCACTTGGTGCGATGGTGGTGCGACTTGACTTTCGCACTATTATTCAAGGGTTTCCATTGATTTGGTAGGAGATTCCTTTTGGTACGCAATCATTGAGACCTAGATGCTGTTTTTATGGTATTTTCATGTCTATTTAATTTTAATGTGGATGAAAAAATTGGTTTTAGTGGCAATTATGAAGCAAATTAATTTTAAGTGCCAATTTTTTGTGAAATTGGGGGTTTTTCGTATAAATCTTTTATCGGTTCATTAAAGGATTCCCTATAATTATTTAGTTGATTTTATTGAACTATATTTTGGATGAAAATAATATTTTTAGTTATTATACCCTTTGGTTGTTTCTTCGAAAATGGGTTTTAATGGTGTTTGAAAAGAAAGTGAAGTTTTGGTGCCACTTTTGTGTTAAAATGGAGGTTTTACAAAGTTATCACTTCTTGTTTAACATGGGGCTGCACTAAATTTGATTTTTTTGTTTTCATTTAAATTTATTGGGATGCCTTTACTATTTTGGTAACTTAAAATTGTGCACATAGTGTACAATTGGGGTTCGTAAGGGGTTTTGTGTGAAAAACAATATGGGATTTTGAGATATTGTTTCATTAAAAATCAAAGTGTTTATAGTGTGTTTTAAGTGGTATAAAATGTAATAGATACTATAATGGGTGATTTTTACCAGTAGTGTTGTTTTACATAAAAATGTATGTGTTTTTCATGCTGAAATTGTATGAGCACAAAGGGGGAAGCTTGCGTACCTAGGTGGGGAAGATGTGTACTAGTACGACTAGTGGACCGAATGGGTTTTGTCCCTGTTCCACCTAGAATTTTGATAATGAAAACTCTAACTAAACTATGTGGATAATTATTGGGGAACAATATGTTATTTTTATGTCCCTACTAGTGGATCGTTCATGATAATATATTTTACTATGGTTACTTTTCACCGAGGTACGAGGTGCATGGGGCCCAAGACTATCTAGTGCCTAGGGGTGTTCCTGATTTTTTTGATCATTGTATTTTTTGTATTTGTCCTTGTATTGGGGTATTTTTGTCTGTACATTATAGTATCAAACATTTATATTTAAATGTGTTATCTTTCTGAAAATTTTAGCTTGAAAACTATTTTCAATTGAAAGTTGCATTTCTTGGAATTTATCACAGTTTTTCTTTACGTATTAAAACTGCTTTATTTTTCACTATGTATTGCATGATATTTGGAATAATTGGGTGGTATCCTATTGGTATTAGGCTCACACCCTACTTACATCCCTTTTGTGTAAGTATACTTTATTATGCTTGATTCAGGTAATGGGAAGGCTATGGGTGATAGCGGTTCAGGGTGTTAGTTCCCATCCTTAGTGCGGAGTTGTGGAGACAGCTTGTGGGTGATAACCCCTCGTCATGTGGTGTACTTGGGGGTGTATTTTTATTGTATTTATTTGTATTTGGAAAATTTTTATTGTCTTTAAACCAATGTATTCATTTGTGGTTTTTTCTTAAGACTTGTTTGGCTCGAAAATTTCTGATTTACATTCTAGATTTCTTTAATGTTTTATGCTTTCATACTCGGGTAAATCATTCCCAACCCCAGATTAATAATACCCAAGCACTTGTGCCAACCCGTGGGGATAGGTAATTCTATTAGGGGCTTTCCACGGTCCAGGTTTGGTGCTAGTAATAGTGGCAACAAGATTCAGTTCGTGATAAAATGGTATTAAAGGATATTAATGTTTTTGGGTTATATTACTATTTTGGGATGATTCGGGATAGAAAGAAGCTAAGACTGTCAGGACTCGAGGTTTCAGTCATGAGTAGGTTTCCTAGCCCACACCACTCATGGAAGATCATGAGTCACCAGGGGACATTGGAATTTACGGTTTGACTTCACTTCCAGGTGAGACAGGTGGGCTGCAGACCATACGTGGACATCGGGCGTAGGTGGAGTAGTTTTTTCTTTTATTACTGGAATGTGTTTAGATTATGTATATTTGATGTATTTGATTAAAATTTTCAGAACTATGGTATTCATTGTTGTTTTTTTACTGTTTCATTTTGTAGCAACATGCCTCCCTAGAAAGCTCCCACACACCCATGGGAGGAAGCGGGAGAGAGTTCTCCCACACCGATTGATTAGAGGCTAGTCAAGGTTATGGTATAGGCTATCCAAGCTCTGGGGAAGGGACTAACTCATGCTCATATGCCTGCTAGGGCAGAATAGATGAGTCCTATAAAAGATAAATCTCAAGAGTTTTTGAAAAACAAGCCCTTTTACCTTCCGAGGTAGCTCAGAACCCCAGGAAGTAGAGGAATGGCTCAAGAAGATCGAGAATATGTTTGAGTTCCTAGAGATACACAAGGAGCTCAGGGTGAAGTGTGACTCCTTTCTGTTGGAGGGTCCCAGCCGTAAGTGGTGGGACTCAATGCTTCAGACTGGGAAGAATGAGCAGATGCATTGGGGAGATTTCAAGGTCATCTTCAAAGAACAGTACTGCCCTGAGGTCTTGGAATATGCCAGATCTAGAGAGTTCATGGACCTTGTTTAGGGGAATCTTTCTATGATGGAGTATGCCAACAATTTCACTAAGTTGGTTTGGTATTCCCCTGAAGTCATCTTTAATTAACAATTTAAGGCCCATAGGTTTGAGAAAGGCTTGCGACTAGAGATATACTCCCAGGTTTTCTTGTTCAAGCAGAGGACCTATGCGGAGGTCGTTGAGTTGGAATGTATGTTGGAGATTTACAGGAAATGAAGGTCTAGTTTCTCTGGTTCAGTATCAGTAGTAGGCAGTGGCATCTTCTTAGAGAAGAAAATGAAGCGGGGGGGAATAGGTGAAGAAAGGAGGTGGCAGTTCAAGCCACTCCTCCAGGCAGTTTTTGTCTGCGGCTTATGATGTGAGATCGGTCTTGTGCCACTAGTTTCGGAAGCCCGGGAACATCCAAACAGCATTCCCACTTCCTCCTAATCCTTGTTACTAGTGTGGAGTTTTGGCTCATTTGTAGTTCTTTTTCGGGGTGGTACGTCTACTTTCGAGTGGGGTAGGTTCAGTGGCTTCAAGAGGAGTGCCATTATAGTCCGACTAGTCGAGGACTGGGGGATCTTGATTTGGAGGTCACGGTGGTATGGATGGGTCATATTTTGGGTAGATCTAGTTCAGGGAATAGCCAAAGACTATTTTTCATCCTCTAGCAGAGACCGTACATCTCCATGCAGTGGATCAGGCACCAGTAGAATCAGAGGTGGGACAATCGACAGTTTGAGGTACTGTTTTGATCACATCTTCTATAACTGCTATTTTTTTGATACTGGCTCCTCTATTTCATTTATTTCTACATGTTTTTTGGACATGCTGAATTTTCCAACTAATTTAATGTTTTTTCACGATAGATTTGGTGACACTTCTGGGAAAGAAGGAGCAGGGCCTCGGGTGCCCCTCGTGTGTGCTTTCTGTGTCAGGGGTTGAGATGGAGTGGGACCTCCTAGTTCTAGATATAGAACTATTTAACATAATACATAGAATGGATTGGCTATTACAATTCCAGGAACACATTGACTGCTACAGGAAGCATGTGAGTTTCACGACACCTGATGGGAGTCATCGGGTTTTTTAGGGAGAATGGGATCCTCATTCGGGTCATGTAGGACCTCCTTTTCCAGAGTTGGGAAGTCTTACCTTCCAATTATCGTCGCTCATGCTATAGGATGATGGTATTTCCAATGAAGGTACACTACCTCATCTATTGAATGAGTTTCCAGAGGTATTCCCGGATGATTTCTCAGGTTTTCCCCCAAAATGGGATGTGGAGTTTTCAATTGATCAGGCATTGGGAACACAGCTGATATCTCTTCCCTCTTATCACATTGACCCCACTGAGCTGGGGGAATTAAAGATACAGCTGGATGACTTAGAATCCAAAGTATTCATTTTCCTGAGCGTCGCTCCTTGGGTTTCTCCTCTGTTGCTCACAAAAAAGGCAGACGGATCCCTCCGGTTGTGCATTAACTACCGAAAGCTGAATAAGGTAACAATTAAGAACAAATAACCCTTTCCTAGAATATATTATTTTTTTGATCGGTTTAAGTGGGAAAATTGGTTCTCAAAGATAGACCTATGTTTGGGGTATCATCAACTCAGGGTGAAGGAGTCAGATATCCCAAAGACAGCTTTCTGAAGCAAGTACGACCACTTTGACTATTTGTTCATGCCCTTCATATTGACCAATTCTCCAGCGGTCTTTATGGAATTCATAAATAGGGTGTTCCATCAGTATCTTGAGTCCTTCTTTGTGGAGTTTGTGGATGGCATTCTAGTCCTCCAATGGCTTGAAGGCCTTCATTTTTTATTTATTTTGATAATCCACCTTTCAAGGGGTGAGGTAGAACCCTTACAAGGCCCATAGTCATAAGTATTACATGGCTCGTAGGCCTTAGGGGAATCATTTCTTATAGGCTTCAGACATTACATACAACCCATACTAACTACTTGGAAATGCTCCTCCCCAGCATCTTCATTGTGAAATCAACTCTCCACCTTCACATGGTTGTTCAGTTAGGCTTTCCTATGCATGCACATGCTTGTCCTGATGGTAGGTTTCATACCCTCTCCTTGATCATCCTCCTTCTAGTATACTCTAGCTCTGAGGAGTGATGAGAACATCACTTGAGGATCATCTTGGGAACATTGTTGGATCACCGCCTCTATGAAAAGTTGTCAAAGTGAACTTTCTGGATCAGGGAAGTGGAATTTATGGGTCATGTAATCTCTAAGCGGGGGTTTTCAGTAGAGCCCGAGAATATTGGTGTGGTTATGTCATATGAGTATATGAAGAGTGTTTGATATCAGAAGTTTCCTTGAATTGGCTAATTATTATAAGCGATTCATTCCGGATTTCTCTCGGCTTACTTCACCGATAATCATGTTCACCCAAAAAGAGGTGAAGTTTGTATGGGGCCCAAAATGTTAGGCATCATTTGAGGAGCTGAAGTGGTGGTTGACTACTACACCCATACTAATTTTTCCATAGGATAGAAATGGGTATGTGGTCAATTGTGATGCTTCAGGTATGGGTATTGGGTGCGTACTTATGCAGGATGATCATGTGGTGGCATATGGCTCTCACCAACTTCGACCACACTAATAGAACTACCCAACCCATGACTTGGAGTTGGTAGTGGTGATGCATGATTTGAAGACATGGAATCACTACCTCTTTGGGAATAAGTTTCTGGTCTACTCGGCTCACAAAATCTTGGCCTAGATCTTCTCATAGAAGGACCTCAACTTGAGGTAGCGTTGTTGGATCTAGTACTTACAGGGGGTTCAACATTGACATTGTCTACACCCCAGGAAAGGTTAAAGTGGTGGCTGAAGCATTGAGTATAAGAGTTCCACTGAATGCTTTGAGGAAGTCCAGTGATGAGTGGAATTTGATGGGGATCTTTTCTCATATGCATGTGGAGACCAGCGAACACATTGGAGGTGCATTCTTGAAGAGTGTCCAGTTGAATCCTTCTCTGTTGGAGTTGATTCGGTGGTAATAGCCCAGTGATGAGCTTTGTCAGTAGTCAAAGCAGTTTCTTCATGGTGGGGAGACATCCTATGATTGTTCATCCTCTCCTGAGGGCATCTTCTGCTATAAGGCCCATTCGGTATTGTTGTTATCTCTGCGGAAGGTGGTGATGGTGATGGAGGAAAGCCACTAGTCTTAGTGGGCTGTCCATCCGGGTTTCACCAAGATGTATTTTAATGTCTATCAGCAGTTTTGGTGGCCCAGTATGAGATGAGACATAGCAGAGTTTGTGTCGAGATGATACACATTCCAGCAGGTGAAATAATATCATCAAAGGCCATCTAGTTTGCTCCATCCACTACCCATTCCTACCTGGAAGTGGGATGAGTTATCCATGGACTTCATTGTTGTCTTACCTCATACACCTTGGGGTAAGAATTCCATTTGGGTGGTGATTGATCGTCTGACCAAATCAGACCACTTCATCTCGATCAGAGATACAACTAAAGTGGATGAGTTGGGTTGTTTGTATCTTCATGAGGTGGTGATACTCCATGGTGTTCCATCAGTAGTGGTCTTAGATAGAAACCCACATTTCACTTCTCAGTTTTCGGAAGGCCTTCAGAAGGCCTTGGGGTATCAAATTAAGATGATCACAGCATACCAACCTCATACAGATTGTCAGATAGAGCAGGCAAATCATATTTTGGAGGACATGCTTCATGCATGTGTCTTGAACTTTAGAGGTTCCTGGGATATCCATTTGGGGCTGGTTAATTATTCTTATAATAACAGTTACTAACCCTCAATTCAAATGGATCCTTTTGAGTCACTCTATGGTGGGCCTTGTCAGTCCCCACTATGTTTGGATGAGTTAGGTGAGACCTCACTACTGGGGCCGAGTCTGTTTCAGGATACATCTGAGAAGGTCAAATTGATTAGACAACACTTTTTGATATCTTAGAGTCGTCATAAATCTTATGTTTACTAGAGGCTTCGAGACCTCGAGTTTTCTGTGGGTGACAGGGTATTCTTGAAAGTGGCCCCTCGTTTGGGCATCGTTGATTGGGAAAGCAAGGGACGCTGACACCATGGTATGTTGGGCCCTTTGAGATCACCAAGAATATTAGAAATGTGTTATATAGGTTAGCTTTACCTTCTCAGTTAACATCCATCCATAATGTCTTCCACGTCTCTCAGTTGAAAAATACAACCTGGATCTGTCCCACGTGCTGAGTTAGGATGAACTGGAGATAGAGTCTGACTTGTCTATTGTTGAGTGGCTGGTGAAAAAAGTGGACCCCAGGAGAAGGTGCTTTGAGGGAATTCCATTCTGTTAGTCTAGGTTCTTTGGAATCATGGTAATGATACACATGAGACATGGGATTGAAAGTCATGGGCCGAAATAGAGTACCTGTTCTTGTTTTTCAATCAAGCTTCAAGTTGACTTTCTAGGGCAGAAATTCTTTCATGGTGGAGAGAATTGTGACATACATGAATTATTTTAAAGTTAAATTTCATTTAATTCCCATTCGTGCTTGGTTTTGGGGGTTTCCCAAGTTTTTTGGAGGAAAATGTGAGTTTTCATGATTTGGGTCAAACCGTGAGCCCATTTCCATATTTGAAAATCAATTTTGTTCCTTTTATAACTATTTAATTTTTTAATATTTTTCACACACTCAAATTTATAAATGGACTAACCTAACCTATTAACACCACCATTTAAATTTTGGACCTTTAGGAATTCATAAGAATGGTGGATTTAGGTATTTATTTAAGTAATTGGGCCAGCCCGAAAGCTCGTTTCCAGTTTTATAAAAATTGCTTAATTAATAACTTATTCAATTTTAAGGATTTTTCGGTGATTCCATCTCTAACCCAAGCCCACTGAACTCAAACGCACACCCATCCTCTTTCTTCTCTCTTTTGAGCTCATATTCATTGCGATTTAGTGTAGAACATCATACGGTTTCTCAAATCAACCAGATTTTAATAGGTAACTTCTTTCCTTCTTAACTCTCTCAATTCTTACTCTTTTTTCTACATTATAGTTCCTAATTTTACCCTTCCTCCTCCTCTTAAAATCTAAAATCTAGAGCTGCCCTCCCAAATTCTCAAATCCTCTATGGAACCCTATTTGAAGGGGGATTCGGTGGAGGAACTTCAAATAATCTCAAGTAAGTGTCTCTCCCCATTAGTTTCTCCCATTTCCATGAAGTTTCATTCAATTTCATTAAAGTTACAAATGAACAGGGGGTAGGTTTTATAACTTGGGGTTTAACCTTGGGTTTTATTGGTCAATTATTTTAATTTTAGGTTTGATCTAAGTCCCTCTTGGTTTGGCGGTGGTGCGAATTGATTTTCGCATGGTGATTCAAGGGTTTCCTTTGATTTGGTAGGTGATTCCTTTTGGTAAGAAATATTTGTGACCTAGATTCTATATTGATGGTATTTTCATGTCTATTTCATTTTAATTTTTCTAAAAAAATTGTTTTAGTGGAAATTATAAATCAAATGAATTTTAAGTGCCAAATCTTGTTGAAATAGGGGGTTTTTCATATAAATATTTTATCGGTTCATTAAGGGTTTCCCTATAATTTTTTAGTTGATTTTATTGAACTATATTAGGGCTGAAAATAATGTTTTTAATGTTTATCTCCTTTGTTTGTTTCTATGAAAATGGTTTTTTAGGGTGTTTGTAAAGAAAGTGATGTTTTGGTGCCACTTTTGTGTGAAAATGGAGGTTTTACAAAGCTACCACTTCTTGTTTAACATGGGGATGCACTAAATTTGATTTTTTTTTGTTTGAATTTAAATTTATTGGGCTGCCTTTACTGTTTTGGTAACTTGAAAGTGTGCACATAGTGTACAAGTGTGGTTTTTAAGGGGTTTTGTGTGCAAAACAATACGGGATTTTGAGAAATTGTTTCCTTAAAAATCAAAGTGTTTGTTGTGTTTTTTAAGTGGTATAAAATGTGATAACTTTTGTAATATGTGTATGTGCCAGTATTGGTGTTTTACATAAAAAAGGATATGTTTTACATGCTGAAATTGTTTGAGCACAAAGGGGGAAGCCCGTGTACATAGGTGGGGTGGATGTGTACTAGTACGACTAGTGGACCGAATGGGTTTTGTCCCTATTCCACCTAGCATATTGATAATGACAACTATAAATAAACTATGTAGATGATTATTTAGTACAACTAGGTTATGGGTATTTACAATAATAGTGTCTCGTGCATGATAACGTATTTTACTATGGTTACTTTACACCGAGGTACGAGGTGCATGGGGCCCAAGACTATCTAGTTCCAAGGGGTGTTCCTGATTTTGTTGCTCATTGTATTTGTGGTATTTGAAATTGTATTGGGGTGTTTTTGGAATTAATATATAGTAGCTAACATTTCTATTTAAATGTGTGAACATTTTGAAACTTTTATCTTGAAAATGTTTTAAATTGAAAGTTTCATTTCTTTGAATTTGTCACTGCTTTTCTTTACATATTAAAACTGCTTGATTTTTCACATTATATTACATGATCTTTGGAATCATTGTGTGTTATCCTATTGGTCTTAGTCTCACACCCTACTTACACTCCTTGGTTGTTATTAGAATTTATTATTCTTCACTCAGGTAAGGGGAAGGCTATGGGTGATGACGATTTAGGGTGTTAGTTCCCGTCGTTGGTGCGGAGTTGTGGAGATGGCTTGTGGGTGATGACCCCTTGTCATGTGGAGTCATTGGGGATTTCTTTATATTGTATTTTGAACACTTGTATTGTCTTTAAACCAATTTATTCCATTCTGTTTTTGGCTTAAAACTTCTTTGGCTCGAAAATTTAATTTTTAAATTCTGGATTTTTTAATGTTTTATGCTTTCATTCTCAGGTAAATCATTCCCAAACCTAAATTAATGATACCCGGGAACTTGTGTCATCCCGTGAGGATAGAGAATGCCCTTCGGGACTTTCCACAGGCTGGTTTTGGTGTCAGTAATATTGGCGACCAGATTTGGTTCATGACACTTATAGTTCCCTGAGCAGTGCCATCGGTTAGCTAGTGGCCTCCAGTGGTAGGTTCGTGGGTTATATGAAGATGTACCTACACCTAGAAATACTAATGGATAGCTGGTTTCTTCAGAATTTTTGGATGATGGGATATGTATATTTTTTAGAACCTAAAGAATCTATTGGATTATTGATGGAGCCTTGCTGGTGCTGGTGAAGACCCACTTACTGATTGGTTGAGCTGCTGTAGATTTGTAGGCTATAGAATCACCCACCTACCTATACCTATCTGATCCTAGCCTTATGAACAAATTTAACATGCCTAAATAAACATTTTATCATAAAAAATATGTTTACATTCAAAAATGACATTTATATTTAAAAATTGGGTGTCTGAAATCTCCCTCACTAAGGAATTCTCTTCCTCTGAAATGACCCTAAATGTCTATTCAAACAACATGGTCCACTATACAAGAATATATATCTCTTTATCTAATGTATCTTTTTCAATGCCTCAATTATACCACTGAACATTAATAAAAGGAACTGTATTTCCTTATAGGTCCATATCACTTCGGTAAATAACTTGAATGGTCCACTCCCCAAAAGATGCATCTGGTTCCAACTCGTTATCTTCTTAGTTGGCCACATGTGGAGGATCGGGATCATATCTCTGTAACTAAGACACATGTAAGAGATTATAATTCCTTCACTCCATAGTGGAATTTCCCACTGATAGGACACCATCCATATGTTTTTGAAGATCCTGAATGGTCTAATGTACCATGGTTTCAATTTCCATTACTTCCTAAACACCTATGCCCAAAATGAGGGGACACCAGGAAGAAAACTCTATCACCTAAAGAAAACTCTAAGGTTCATCAACTCCAGACAACATATGATCATTGTCAGTTATGATCTATAAACATCCACTTATAAATAAACCATGCCCACATCAAGAAAATATGAACCATACTAGGACTAACAATTTATTATTCACCTACCTCATACTGGCATAACATTGAACAACATGGTCATCCCTAGTTAGTCTGAAATAGAGCCATCTAAATCATTGAATTTTTAGCCCGAATGGCCCAAATGACTTATTTTTTTATTTTATTGTGGATAAACCCACTTTTAAGGGTTGAAGGGGAACCCGTACATGACCCATAGGCCCAAGGAACAAGGCTCGACTAACCCACAATACATGACCTGAAGGCCCAGAGGCATACCATGCCCAATAAATGACCCGTAGGCCCAACCCACTTGAACTGCCCCTCCCCATCTTCTGTGTCGTTGATCACCTAGCTCCCCACCTTGAATTTCTGATCATCTAGCATTGCACCATACAAAGATGCATGGTGCCTAGTCCCGATGGTGGCTGTCATACCCTCTCATTCTTCCAATCCAGTTAGCTCTGCTTCTGGTGGCTACTACTCTTATTTCTCTGATCCTTTTCTAGGGTATGTTCTATGTGAACTGGGCTACTCCATGGTATACGTGGTCTGAAGGCCCTGTGGCCTGATGGCCTTTTATGACCCAAAGGCCCTTGAGACCCGTAGGCCCAAACCAATGGCCCGAAGGCCCAAATTGGGTGAATAGTTCTAACTGATATAATACGGAATAGTAACTACTACAGTACTTCTATAGTATCCTGGAAATTCGCCTCCACCCAATTTTGATCCTGGGTCTCTTGCATGCCAAGCAGGAGCCCTTACTACTCGGGTATGGGCTCGTTGGCATCTGAATCATTGAATAGAATCTATTGTTATAGAAGAACTATATTAGATCCAATAGATCATCCCAAAGTATATATAAATCCATAACATATGATTGAATAATATCCTATAATGTATGGATCATTCTATTGAACTACCCTTTAGTATTGGGATGATAAGTTGTACTCAACTTCAACTGAGTCACCAACACCATTTACGTGACTTTCCAAGAATTTGATGTGGACTAAGAATCTCTATGTGGTACCACAATCAAAGGCACTCTATTAAGTCGTAAAATATCATGAATTTAGATCTTTCCTAGATCTTATGTTGAGACTTTCTTCCAAATGGTATATAAATGACCCACCATGTTCAGTCGATTTACTACAACCCGCATGGCATCTCAAACTCTCAGAGCCCTAGGAAACACTATCATGAAGTTAATAGTCACCCTATACCAATTACATATAAGATCTGGAAGTGGTTGGAGAAACCCTCTCAGTCAATGATCCAAGGCCTTGATTTTATAAAAAGTTAGACAACATGATACAAATAATGAAATGTAGCACTATAATATTTTATAAAATAAAATAATGTTAGATAGTGTACAATATACACAACATTGAACTTAAAGAAACCACGAAATACTATTATTTAAATATTATTGTTATAACATAACTATTAAATTGGAGGGTATGAATATTATAAAATAATTTATAAAATATATATATATATATATATATATATTTAATACTTAAATAAATTTTTTTGATAAATTAACACTAAATAATAAACCAATTATATGTACAATGTTTTTATTTTTCAAAATTATGTTTTCTTCAAAAATGATTTTTATTTATTTTTGTGACAAAATATTAATATTATATTTTTAGATATTTAAGAAAAATTATTTGATAAATTTTAAATCATTTTTTAAATCACCATATAAAAATTAACCAAATATTATATTTTAGCATTTTTTGGAAAATATTGATTTCTTAGTGAATACTGAAAAATACCAATTTCTTAAACACAGTCATTTATATTAAATAAATAGTATAATTTAAAAGTCACATAATGCATTAAATTTTATTTAAAGTAACCTAAATATTATTTATTTATATTTAATACAATTAATTGAATTTAAATCATATTTATACTAAATTTTAGTATTAATTTATTTTTGCGGTTTAAAATGCATATTTATGAGAAAAAAATTAAAGCGCATAATGTTTATCTATTTTAATTAATTAAAACCTATAATAAATAATTATTTTAAAAAATATAGATTATATATATAAGTATAAATTTAAATTCATAAAATAATTTTTACTAGTCATGGATTTAATATAAAATAATATTTTTCATAAAAAATATGTTTATTGAAAAACCGCTTTTTCATCACAACTGTGGGTTTAATTATAAATTTTATTCTTCAAATTATGTTGATTGGATTTTATCAAATAAATTAAATATTCTTAATCATCATAATTTATATTATAAAATATTTTCAATTTGATTTTTTTAATAATGAATAATGATAATAGTAAAAATCTTTTATCGCGGTTAAGGTTAAAACGGGTTTACTAGGGATTAAACTAAAATTATAAGGGTTTAAAAAACCAAAAAACATGTATAAAATCTATTTAATTTTATATTTAGACCAAATATCATATAATTTTCTATAATAATCCATTTCGGATCCTTTTGGAATGTGTAAATATGGGTATAACTTTTTCATTTCAAAAAATCCAGTTGGGTCATCTCTCCCACTTATAAAAAGAAACGCACTCTCCTCCCCTATTAACACTTCTAAATAATTTGCTATCATGAAATACCTAACCAAATACCTTCCTTATGTACCTTACCACATATTATATTCCCTTTTTTGATCATATATTCATTCTAGGTTTTTTTATGTATAATCATAATGATGTGGTCTGAAGAAGAGATATTATTCTTAACTAAGTGTTTTTATTTTGTTTTCTCTTAAATATCCTAAAAATATTCTCCAAACATGATAATATAATATAAAAATTATCTAAAATATAATTATATATCATAATTTAAATTTAATAACCTAAATCAATTTCCCTTAAATCAGTAGATAAATTAAACCATCATTATTTTTCACCGCAGACTACCGCCTCACAAATCATTGTAATTCATTTTCCATCATCGCCTCTCACAAATATTTATAAAAATAAATATTTGTGTTTATATAATATATTAATATAATATTTATCATTATTAAATGAAAATATATCATTTAATTTTTACCTTTCTATTCACTAAAAAATGATATCTCCATTCATGCATATGTGTGGACTACCGCATGCATGAAGTGATGTGATTCTTTTTCATCTCCACATCACATGGATGACATATATAAATGTTTTTAAAGATATAACATGTTATTTATTATATTATTATAATTATAAAAATATATAACAATACTTACATTTTTCTATAATGATCATTGAAAAATGGAAATGTCACTTATGTGTACGTATGATATACCATCTACATGATCGTAACATAATTAAATTTGCATACACAGTTTACATGATTCGTTTTAAAAGAATAATTAATATAAAAAATTATAATTATTTCATTATTATTATTCTATATATGATTTAATAATTTCCTCTTTGATCATATAAACCTACCAAATTCATTTTTGACATATATTCTGAATACCATCAAGACATCTAAAGTGAACTTAAATGATTAACTGATTATGTATATATTAGAAATAGATTAAATAATAGGAATAATAAACATGAAATAAGTTATTAAAAAATTAAATAATTAGAATAAGTTTATTATATATGAATATAAATAATGTATGAGATGATTTGGACTCAAGGTATGAGACACTTTAACTTAAAACCTTGTTTAAAATGTTTTAAATATTTATTTTCTGAATATTTCTCTTTCATTTCCATTTTCTTATAATTGTTTCAAGAAAAAAATTATTTATTATTAAATGTAATATAAAGTTTATTTTTTACCATATTTCACTTTTTTCAATGTTTTTTAAAAAGGAAACTTTTTTTGGGTTTTACATAAGTGAATTTCTTTTAAAAAATATGCTCTTAAAGAATTATTTAAAAATTATTTTTTTCCATGTGCATATTTTTAAAATTAATTTATGAATTTTTTAATATGGACATAAATTAATTATAAATGAAATTATATGCCAAATTTTACTTTATTTTAAAATATTTCAAAAGGGGGTCTTTTTAGAGTATGTTTGACTTTCATTACAAAAGTCAATGGAATGATTTATTTTAATGTATAAAGTGGCAAAAAAATTTCCCATCCCCTAAACTATTATTCTAAGTTTGGATTGGTTTAAAATATTTATTTTTGTATTTAAATTAAACCTCTATTTTCCTTTTTATAGGTATTTTTTAATTGAAATGTGTTTTTAAAAGAAATGAATATTTTTATATCTAAAAATATTTTGAAAATGGATTTAAAAAAATCAAGGATTTTATGATGAATGGTTGTAAGAATAATTGATTTATTCATGTTATTATATTTGTAAATTTTTTATAAAATTATTTAATTCCAATTATATTTCAGGGTTTATCCTAATATAACTTATATAATTTATGCACTAAGATATTGTTCCAATGAATTGGGTAATGATTATGTTCTCCAGAGAATTATATTGAAAGTTGGTCATATGGTCATTCCAATTTTTCAAGGTTTATTAAGGGTATTGGAAGGGTACTATAAAGAATATATCTCAAGGTAGATACATGAAATTCCTATATTTTCAAATTATTTTTCATTGAAATAATTTGATTTCAAAAGGCTAGATAATGATCTTTTAAATGAAAATTGATTTCATTTTTACTAAAAAGGAATGTTTATAAAAAATTATTATTCATTAATTTTATTATTTTTCACTAAAATAATGGATTTATTCTTTTTATAACCCTTAATAAGATTTTTGTTCGCATCCCATGTTTTAAAAATGATTTTAACAAGGTTTAAGGATGGGTTAGGGGAAGGAAGAATTCAAGTTGAAAGTCATGAATAATTTTCATGAAAAGAAAATATGTTTTACTTTATTAATTCTTATATCATGTGAAAAATGGAAACTAATAGTAATATGTCACTGTAAAATATGTTGGATTTTTATCTTTGAGTTAAGAATTGATTCTTTAAAACTATATACCTAAAAATATCCTCAAATGTAATAGAATTAATTATTCACTTAAAAAAATAATTATATGATGTTTATGGTCGGGTCCTTATAGTTTTTATCAAATAGAGGTTTAGATAACATTAGTGTTTAGAATGTTATTTGATCTTAACATAAAATTACTCTATAACTTGAAAGGTTACTATACTAAAGAAAATTACAATTATGTTGGATAAATAGAAATATTTGAATAAGGGATGGAGTGGGTACTGTTAACTTAGTATTTATCCTCCGTAAAATTTTCTTTATTCTGGTTCATATAATATACTCATGGAAAACATTTTTATTTTATTAAAAAGATAGATCTAGGAGGAACCAGATTAATAATGGATGGAAGTAAAATGTGGTGGTTTTCTAGATGATAAAATAAACATAATGGGAGCTATAGTGTAAACTTTTATGGTTATTATTAAATAGATATCATGAGTTATGATTAATAACATGAAACAAGGTTAGTTTTTTAATGCACCCAATAATAAATAATTGAATCTCTATGTATGTTCAAGTGATAATCATAAAAGTAAAAATATTAAGAAACTTATTTTTCAAGAATGTGGAAATAAACACCAAGGAAAATGTCTGAAGAGAATGGGAATTTGTTTTGTGTGTGGTAAATGAGGGCATAAAGAAATAATCTTCTAAGGAAAAAAGTAAGTTTTTAGTTAACTCCATGAAGGGAAATAAAATTAATACCAAGGTATCCATTGAATGTTTTAAATTTGGGGATTATGAGAAATATGAGAATCTAAATTCTTTGGGGGAAGCTCAATATTAATATCAGCATGTGTTTCTAGATAAATTTACAGAAATTCATAATGCTATTAAAGTTAAAGTCAAAGAAACTACAAATAAAATATGAATGGTATAGATTCTATTTTTTATTATGTTTATAAATTGTTGAATATTATGACATGACTCAAATTTTTGTTTATAATAATGATGTATTAAAAAATAATAGGGCAAATCAAGGTTAATGGGTCATAATTAATGTTGATATATAAAGGCGTCTACATATAGGGATTCAATAGTTATGGTGTAGTGTTGTATTTATGGAAGATCTAAAGAATAAATTAATTAGCACTATTTTGATATTTTATTTGATGGGATTAATTTTGGGGTCATTATTGAGTTTTTAATATTTTGAAGGTATATTTAACCATAAGTTTAACATGTGAAAATGTTATTTTATGAAGAATTTTGTTTTTTATTTTGGGGACATAAGGTTAATGGTATTAATAAACATTATGGTTTATATGATCTTTTATTATTGTGATTATTTCTGAGGATGTTCATCATATTTATTGTAATGTTATAAGAATAATTTTCTAACATTTTTTTAAAAAATTACAACCTTTCACATCTATCAAGCCCATGGGGATTTAATGCACAATAAAAGGGAGATAGTGGTGAAGTACCTAACACTAGTCAATATGATGTCTTGATTAGTATAAAATTATTATTTTAATTAAACGGTTTGAAAGAAAATTATTTTATTGATTTTTAAAACTTACTTTTTATCATATAGATATCCATGGGATTGAAAAGTGATTTTTTTATTCGGTGATTAATATTACTTCGAAAGAATTTTATGATTTTGGGAATCCTCTATGACTAAGGTAGACCAATAATTATTGGATTTCACTTGAGGAATAAAGGTTTAATTATCTTTTGGAAGTATATATTATTTTACAATGTATTTTTTGTGATTCATGTTATTTATATAAATCTTTATTATATCTTGGAGATTATATGATTAGGGAATATTTTTTTTTTTATGAGACTTCAAAATTTATTGGTGATATTTGAAGACAAATATTAAGTAAATCTCAGAAGAATATTTTATCAAACCATTCTGAAATTTGGGATTGAATATTAGTGAGGAATATTTTGAATAATTTTAAATATATTTATCTATAAATTAATCTAATTTAAACTATGGGTGTTGAATCATTATAGATCTATGTTGATTATTATTCTCTATAGTAATTCCTAAAGAAGGGGAAAGGATCTGGTAGAGTTATGTGATATTTTGACATATAGATCATATTTTGAAATGGATTTGTAGTGTTCCACCATGTTATGTAATTTTTGTGAAAATATATTTTTTATGAAAATGTTACATTTTAGGAAAAACACTTTTGGTTTGAAAGGAATCCATTTTGCTTGTTTGTAAAATTAAAATTTTCTTCCGAAAAATGATTTTTGGATTTTTTTTGAATAATTTATGTTTTATATGATGATAGGAAGGTATTTTTGTTTTAATAATTTTTAATGGATTATGTTAAATTTATTCCTGGATTTCTTGGGGTGTGTGTTTTTTTATAAGTGATTGTTTATATTTAATATAATATAAGCAATGAGTTATTTTGAAATGTATTTAAATGGGTTGAATTTTTTTTGGAATGTTTTGGGTATTCTTGGGAATGTTTTGAATTGATGGAGCCAGGATTTAAAATATTTTAAAATGATATTTATCATTTAAAAATTATTTTTTTGGAATATTTTTCAAGGGTTCATAGTTTAAAAAGTTATATACTATATTTTTTCCATTAATTGATCTGGGAACCATTTCATCTAGTTTAGGAACACATTCTTATGATGGGATTATCTTTTATTCAATTTAAAATATTCTTATCAAAATGGTATTGGGTAAAAGTGAGATTTTTTCTTCCTCCTCATAGTGTTACATCTTGGAAACATCCTTATCATTTTTATACTATATTATTCTTGGTAATTGTTTAGGTTGGGATTGATAAATTAGGTTTGTCATCCTTAGTGTAATTAGTGAGTTAATGATGATTGATTCCCTTAGGTTTTTAGTGTATTTATTACTATGGGATGATGGTATTATTTTTACTTATTATTGGATGGGTTAGGATCCGTGTTTTATTAATGTTTCTTTAATTTAGTTTTTTCATTTGGTGCTCCTTTTTTCTTTCTCTTGTTTAATTTAAGGATGTTTTAGATAGTTTGTGATTCTTTATTTTGTGTGACTTGTGTGGATAATTTTGGTGATGATGTAATTATAGTGAGGGTTATTCATGTGTTTTTATTTGTTTATTTAGTCTTAGGATGATTATGGTATGGTTTTATTGGAAACTAGGATGGAAATTAAACCCCTTGAGATTATTCACTGGTCAACATCTGTTAAAATGCATTTAGGCCACTATGTAATTATGATCCAGGTATGATTTTATATATCACCCCATTCTCAAAGTATCTAATTGATGGTTTAATCACATGAAATCATATTTAATGAGAATTTTTTTTAGTTCTATATGTGTTGGTTTTCTTAGGATGTGGTCAATTAGGTTACTTGGTCTGATGACCCGAGACATCACAGGTTGAGAAAAATAAAGGTAACTTGAATATTATTTTTCATCTTAGATGTTTGTTTAGGGAAAAAATATTAATTTTACCCTAGTATATTTTGTTGGAATATTCTCTTGTCTGCTACATTGGTTATATAATAGGTTTTTTATCATAAGAATATTATTTTGTGGAATTCCAAGCTGGTCATATTTTCATAAGATATTTAAAATTTAAATATTTAAATATTAATTATTCCCTCTTTTATGAATAATGAATTCTATTATATGGTATCTCTGATTTAAATTCCTATTATATTACTGAGTTTGGAATGGAGGGTTTTACCTAGGTGAGGTATAAACCCTATTCGGGTTCTGGTACATGGGTTATGTCCTTTATGTATCCATTTTTATTTTTATTTTAAATTTCAGTCATTTACTTATGTTTTTATATCGTTCCTTATCAACAAGTATTACTGTATATGAGAGAATAACCTCCCCTATTTTCATGAAATTGAACAAGATTATGAAGAGGTTAAGGGAGATAGGATCATCAACATATTCATCCAAGGAGGTACATCAGGGTGTAGTGGTTGTGTGGCATCAATTTGGGATTGACACTTTGATGGTTTATGCCTCAAGGTGGGACACTAATTTATCTTTCCACCATGTTTATGATATAATTCTTATTTTTGTGTTCCTAAATTGATATGTATGTTTCTATGAACACCTTGAGGTCTATTATGGGATGATTTGTGGAGAAAAGTGGGTTTTTAGGGTTCTAGAGGCTTCACAAAGAATTTCTATTCAGGAAACCCATCTACACTATACGTAGTTCATATAATCCATGTCACATATTCTTACATTCTAAATAAGGGTATAATAGGGCTGCTAAATATCTTGATAAATCAGAACAAAATGTGTAGAGTGACTCAAGGAATGTCCAAATACTCAGACAGACACCCTGTGTAGGGGAAAATAGTTTTGTAATCTACATAGAGAGACCCCATGTACAGTACATGTCCATAGGCCACATAGAGTTTTTGGCTAGTTATGGGGTAAATGTCCAGGAACATGTCCTAGAACCCCATATTTTTGACACAACATATAGGATTATTACACACCATATACATAGTCTTTACAAGATAGGTCCAGTAGTGGTATACACCCAAGGAGGATTGTTAGAGGTACACTACATATAAATGACGTATGAGATATTTACTCTCCCCTTTGGAATTGTTTCACTACTTTTCCTACCATTAAGTAAGAATTATACTAGTATGTAGTCTATTTATTATGTTTTTATATATGTAACTTGATAGTAGAACCCTTTTCATGTTTTGAGGTCATTTATGAGATGTTTTATTTTTTGGAGAGGTTTGGAATTTTGATTTACTTGAGTTTTTGGTTTGATATTTCTTCTAAGGAAGTGTGATTTGAGAACTAGGTGAGGGTTGTGGTCTTAATTGATGACTTTTCTCAAGATTCCATAGAGTTTAGTTTTAAGATCATCATGTGGTTCCTAGAAGGTGGGATTGATAAATATATTGGATGGTTTGGTATATATTTTTTCTTAATGTATGATTGGTCATGTGTTTAGAATGCTTAATTAATGTTTCATTTTATTATATCCTTTTGGATAAGTTGACTTTGTGGGGTTCTAGGTATAATTGGGTTCCATTTCGTAGTGGTTTGAGAATGGTTTTATGGAACCTTGTCGATTCCCCTGTAGTTTAGGTTATATTTATTGATGGGTTGGTATATATATTCACTGTATAATCATTCCTATGTTGGGTAGGTCCAAGTTCAAAGGTTGATGTGATCCAAGGGGATTTTTTTCAGTTCCTCATGTTTTATTGACCCAGTATATGGTTATTTCTATGTTAGAGCCTTTAGTTGTCACCTTTAAACCTAGATATCAATGGAGTAAGCCATTGTGCATGTGTTCTTAGTAGTGAGTTTGAGTGTTTTCCAACCCTTGTTCTTATGGAGTAGACCATGTATGATTCAATATATTCCTGTTCAGGTTTTGGATCTAATAGGAGGAATTTGGGATATTATTAGATTAGAAATTGGCCCTAATATTTATCAGACTCTCTTCTATACTGATTGGTTTTTGTTAGGAAGGTCAAGGGAGATAATAAATCATTTGGATGAGTACACCCCCTAATTTATTTTTAGATATTTCTAGGAGATTATAGTAAATTAGTTTTCTAATAACTCATGGAGTGTGTTATATATCTTCTTGTTATAGTAGTTGAGTCAAACTGGGAGTGAGTTTCCCATTTATACAGACTTGTTCTAATGAGACTGATTATTGAGACCAACTAGTACTATGGGACTATTAAGATGTGGACTGTTTCTCTCAATATCGATAAAGAGTTTTTATCACCAGTTCATATCAGGATACTGGAGTCCAATAGCCTAATATTAGTGTGTGTTGGTGTTTTGGAAACATAAAGTGGGATCCTAGGATTCTTTAATTCATTTTTATTTGTGAGATTAATGTTTGGGAGATTTATTAAGATTTAGAGGATGCACCTTTTTCTTTTTTTCAGAGTGAAACACATGTTCAGATATTTTTGGCACTGGATGAAGTAGGTTTAGTCAATATCAATATTCTTCTTTGAAGTTGGTAATAAATGATGATTTATTTAATTTATGTTTTCTATTTTTATTTCAATTTTCATATGAAAATGTAACTAATATCATGTTTTTACTACACTTTATATGATATCATATGTTAATACCACCATTGAGGGTGGCCTACTATGATTTATTTATCACCTATTATAATAGAACCTTGGTACACTTATAGTCCTTAGTTCTTCATTTAGAATGAGAATAAGATGGATATTAGATCTCGAATGGACCATTATATGATTGGGAGGGATCACTTGTGTAGGTCATGGATTGGGTTGTAGAAGCTCAACCGTTGTTGGAGGCTGGGTTCAAGGTATTGGTTTGGTATAGAAGTAGAGCCTTATGTATTTGTATTTCATTTATTTATTCTGTATATATGTTCAACCTAGTGGGTGATCAGTTATTGATTATATAATAACTATGATCCTATAATAAAAAGTTCATTTTATTATAGGATGGTCTTCTTTGAGCTATTTATAATGGGTAATCGGATGTTTATGAATTTATATGGGATTGGTTTGTTGTAACAATAAGAAATTCCAAATAGTATTTTCATTAAATAAATAGTATATTAATAACCTATTCTATGGGAAACACATAACTGAAAAAACATTGAGTATTATACAAAAATTATAATACAGTTGTTAAGTTGGAGGATACTAATATATGTAACAAATTTTAGGAATATATGTATATATAAAAATATTATTCTTTGTGTGTAATTAGATAACTAATAATATCACCTTATGGTTAAATATATTTTTTTCTAAAATTATACTTTAATTTTATTAATTAAAAGAATATAGATATATTAAAGATAAGGTATATTATCCATATGAATAATATATATTTTGATATGAATAACATCTTGACATTAATTTTTATAAGTAAATGTTAAAAAATTATAATAATAGTGGTTGATACATTGAAAAGTTATTTCCCTATAAAATAGTTTTTTATTTTAATTTATAATTTTCATTAAAAGTAAAATTCTAAAATTTTGGAATTTTAAATTCAAAAAATTAACTTCATTTTATGATTTTTCATATCAATTTTATCTTAATATGAATTTTTTGTGTTTTTCAAATATAGATTATTTTTTGGTAGATTGTGAAAAAAATCCAATTTTACAAAAGTATTCAATTTTAAGAAAATATTTTGAAACAATACTGGCATAATTTTTTTCAAAACCTTATTATATAATACGTATATATTTTTATAGAAAAATACAAAAAATCTAAAAACCACTTCTTTTTTTAAAATCCATGTCTACCATTTTAGAAACATATATAATATTTCACTCTAAAAACTATTTTATTCAACAATATTAAAAATTAGTTTTCATAAAATGTAAAAAATAAATCTAAAAAAATGTATTTCATATTCTATATCTACATAGTAATTTTATATAATAACATTAATTTAATTTTTTGGGAATAAAATTATTCTTATTATGATTAACAATATTGATCATGATAATGTTAAAACTATTATTCTCAAGAATTGTTTTATAAATATTAAGTATTTTTGATCTAATAAAATGAATTAATAATTTATCAATAATTATTATAATATAATTATTAATACAATTTGTGTGTGTGTGTGTATTAACACTGATTCATTTAGTCATCAATACTAAATATGATTAGGAACACTTAATTGTGAAAACATATTTTTTATTAAAAAAAATTCTATATATTTAATGTTTAAATTTTAAATTTTATTTTATAATAATAATAAATTAAATTAGGTTAAATTTCGATTAGATTCGTTTTGAAAAATATATATTTTATGTTAGTTTTCATATTATATTTTAAAATATAATATAAATTAATTAGTTAAAAACTAGTTACCTAAGTAGAAATAAAAATCATATAATATAATAACATCTAGTAAAAGTATTGAAACCTGTCTAGGAAATGTGTGAAAATTATTGTTTTAGGTTTTCTCAACCAATTCTCAACCCAAAAACTATTATTATGAATGTTTTTTATAATTTTTTCAATTTCTTGTCTTTTTTAAAAGGTACGGACCATTAGTCTATTGTTTAAATTCCTTTAAATGGCCCAAATTAAGTTTCCTAAAGGTTCAAGGACGAATCTGGTGCATTTGGGGCTCATTCAGAGCCTGGATCCCCAAAAATATGAAGACAATATTGGATTGTATGGTTTGGATTAACTATGCCACCCAACCCACATGATTTCACTAAACCATGCATCTTCTAAGAATAGGCACCTGGGGGCCGCACCATTTTTCTATAACTGTGCAACCCAAGACACAAGGCCATGTGAACAATCTATAATTCTTAACATGGCATTTTTTCACAATTTTTTCATAGTTAAACAAATATTGTGGAAAATCATATGAGGTTCCCCCTTATAGTAGTGGCTTGTCCCATGGTCGACGCACGGTTTGGCCAGCCATGCGGCCAAACTGTGTGCACTTTTTTGTTGGTGAATTTACAATTTTCCCATCATAAATTATTTTAAACTCATTATTCTTCCTATATTTCTATTTCTCCGGTGGGCTATCTTCTCCTCCCATGTACGAGCCTCCTCACCTCTCAACCCATGGATCTAGGTATCTCTTAGATATGAACTCTATTTTTCTCACCAATATTTGAAACGGGAAGCTAGAGGTATGTTCTTTAATCCTCTTTCTTATATTATAGGTTCTTATTTTTTGTTATCTTGGTGAAAACTCATTTGCATCATTTTCAAGGATTTTTATGGTTTTGTCTATTTCTTTTAACCTAACTCAAACTAAAGGTTGAAACTAGATGATGAAACCTCTACAAGGATAAGGTAGGTTTTCTAGGATCTTTCTCTTTATTTTGTTTCATTCTACAAAATTTTTCATCGTGTTGTGAGTTGGACCTTTCTAGTGTCACCTCTAATTATTAAATTAAAATAAAATAATTGCCTTATCATGCCTTTGGTGACCCAATATAGTGGAAAATCAACATCATTGGTTGATCTATTTTATCCATTCCTTTTAATTGAATGCGTTTCACCTATAATTCTTAATTTCCCTTTGACTTATCTTGTTAAATACCCCTAAGGGGTTTTGCCTCATATTAAATGCTTTGATATTTAATTGAATTGATTTCAGTGAATAATATTTGTTAGGCCCATATACCCCATTCCATGAAATAGAAACTGTTGAATGGGGTTGAACTAGCCATAATATAAGGCCATGAGCCTTAAGCCTCAGGACATAATTGGTTCACCTAATTGGTTTCTTGTACCAATATGTCTCATGTGATGTGAATTTTGAATTAAATAAAATGGACCTTTGTTATACATGTTATATATATGTACATTGATAGTTTATTTCTTTGACCTTAGTGTCAAGGGTGAAACAAGGGGTTCCGATTTAAAGACCCCTTATAAAGACTCTCATGCATTTCTATTAGAATTGTTAATTATTTGTAAACATGTTGGGAGAAACACCAGCTATTATAGGGATGGGATATCCGTTCATTCTCTGTTTTAACTCTAGATGAGTGACACTGGTTACCTAGGGGAGACCCCATGGATTCACTTGATGTCATGTTGGTTGTATCATGCCATGATAGAGACTTGGGGCCCTACGTGCGATACTAGGGACAGACAAAAATGTCAGTTCATATTGTTTCACACTATTCGTAGAAGTTTTATTAGAATTTCATACTTAGATCACCTTGGACAGACTCCTTGGAATTGGACTTGTACTAAGCTCCTTGAGCGATACTTGGAAAATCTCTATATTTACAAGGATGGACTCGGGGTGACTCTATATAATTTATAAAAAGGTTTTGAATTGAATAAAAATAAAGTAATTGTTTTCAAAATAGTATTTATCCTTTGGTATAGGAAATGTATGGACATGTTCTCCAAGCCCAATCACAAGCTCAGGGACTACCTACCTTCTCACATATTGTCTCACCCATATTTCCATTATAGGATCTATTCATTTAGACTCACCAGCTTATACTGAATCAGGTAAATTGGATAGGTATCCAATTGGAACTCAGTCCAATATATTTAATTATTTAATTATGTTTTCATTTAAATTGTTAAGGTTCACTCCTTATTTTATAATGCATGATATGAAATGTCCTAGACATCATGGGTTCCGACATGCTGATATTGTATCTCACAACCTTATCAGGTGACTTTAGTAACCAAGTAGACTTTATAGTTTTAGATATTGACAAAGGTAAGTATCTAGCTTCCAATGTTTGATTGACATGCCTTACTAGGATAGAGTGGGGATAAGAGGATCGATCTTATGCTCGAGATGCTAGTCATAATAGTTTTTGGCCTTTTCTTATATTGTGTGAGCATGTTGTATATGCTTATATCCCCTACCCCTTGAATGATCAATTTTGTATAGTTGTGGTAACATTATCATCATATTGTATCTTTCAATTATTCAACTTCTTCTTAGTTTTATTTTATCTTAAATTTTTAATTGTTATAGTTTCCACTGATATCTATTTTTGCTTCTGATGTTTCATATTAAATATATATATATATGTATATTGGTTGTGCCCCACTCTAATATTGGAGGGAATAATCTCCCCATGGACTAACCCAAGGCCCTCACTTCTAGTCAGTATCCTTTGGCATTAGTGGAGGCACTCATGAGATCTTATGGCCAATCATCTTGGGGCACCAGTTAAGTGGTACTCGGGGTGGGATGCTAAAAATTTGTATCAAAGCCTATTTTAATTTTTATATTACTATTGGTGTTTTGACATGAGATTAGGATATAGGAATTTTGTTATGAACTTTTCCCTAGGAGTAGCTACCCCACGTATAGGGGAAACCAAAATTTCTGGGATGGGTAATGTTATTATTGTTTGTGCCTGTTATGGTTTCACTAGATTTCACCATTGGGTGACACTTGTTTTGTGATATTATTTATGTTAATAAAATAACTATAGGTTTTTTATCCTTAGCTTGATGATATGAGTGAAAATATAAGCATACATCATTCTAGGAATTTTTGGACTAAATTTCAATGTAGTATTCCATGCCATGTTTACTTTTCTACGTCTATCCATAACTTTTATGATCAAACCCAAACTATGGCCTATTACACTCATTATCTAGTGTAAGGGTTATTATATAGTTAAATGATGTTCCAATTTCAAATTATGAATTTTATGGGATCTTATGAATTGGAATTGGTGATGTAATTAACTGAATCATGATGTTAATAACCAAATACATTAAAGTGAATACAACCATTAAAATTGAAATGGTTAAATTTCTGAGAAACATGAGACCTTAGTCTAACCAGAACCTAGTAGTGAGTTTTAGTTCATTTCCCCTTATGATATTTTTGTGAATCTTTCTTCTCACCCATACCTAAATCTAGGAGCATGCATATGGGTGTGTTTCTTTAGTAGGATACCCATGTGCCAGTCCTTCCTTATCGCCTTCCTTATTTGTTACAAATACTATATGAGGCATGTTCTTGTCATTTTTAGAGCTATGTAATCACAATGACCTCATGTTTTATTCCAGGAAAGTGGTGATGAGCATACTCTAGAGGTGGTGGTACTTGATCCACCCGTAGTACCTCATGTGGTTCCATTTGAGGAACCTCCTCCAGTTCTTCCACTAGGTGATAATGCCCACTTCTGAGATAACTTCTTTTGCCTAATGAAATCAGTTCTAAGTGCTCCTCAACCTTCCCCTTCTATGGAAGAGCTCTCCCGTGAGTTCCAGAAGTAACATACTCCTACCTTCTTGGGGGGTAGAGGACCAAAATCTATTGAGTCCTAGTTAGAGGCTATGGTTTCAATCTTTGAGCACATTGAGATGCCTCTAGAGTGGAGGGACAATCTCACTACCTATATGTTGCATGACTCAACCAAGAATTGGTGGGACATTATAACTTGGGATGTTTGACATCAGGGTAAGTTCTGGTCAAACTTCCAAACATCATTATTCTACTATTTCTTCCCTTATACCTTGAGAACTGATCATGTTTGGAAATTCATTCACCATGAACAAGGTGACATGTTAGTGATGAATATTTATCTCTCTTCACTGAATTACAAAATTTTACACCAACCTTTACTGGTGATAAGATAACTACTGTGAGGAGATTTTAGGATGGGATTTCTTATTCCATTCACTTGTAGATGAACTTATTTTGGACGACTAGTGTTCCATAGATCATAAACAAGGCCCTAATCACTGAGCAGAACTTGAAGGAATCAAGAAACATGAAATAGGGAATTTTAGCTTCCAATCATATTAATGGTTTATCCTGAACCAGGAATCGATGCTTCAAGGGTATACATAGGGGAGGTAGTAATAAATTGGAACACACTTACATCCTTGTGGTGTGTAAGCAGTGAGATAGTTCAGGCCATAGAAATCCCTAGTGTATAAGGAACCTTCTCAAGTGTCGGGCTTGTGGTAGGATGGGTCAATGCCAAAACTTCTTCTGAACTTTTCCTCCAGTGATGAGAAAACAAAATCATGTTCCAGCACCACCTTCAGGTGTAGGATCAATGATACTTCACCAGGCTTGAAGTTGGTCTTCTATAGGTCGTTCGGTCTGAGTGGGTGGTCAGGGATGAGGAAGTTAGGCTTCATATTTTTTTAGCAGAGTATACCCACTCAAGTTATTTAGGAAGTATATCAAGGCCACAGTTCATCCCAGATCCATGTAATGCTTCCAATTCCTAAGGAGAAAATTCTAGGTCCATCTATATTTATAGGTAATATTCGTGTATTCTCAACTCTAGTATCTTTCTTGTTTGATATAGGTGTATCACACCCAATTCTATATAATAAAACTATGTGGAGTTTGGGCCTAGGGATAAAGTGATCCAGTCATGTTATGACCCTTGGCATGTCGTTAAGTGTTCGATCTAAGGGTATACACTAGTTTAAGGAGTTCTTCCTTTAAATAAGTGGGTACCATTTTCTATGGAGTTTATTCATCTTCAAGATGACCAATTTCAATGTCTTTCACGATTTGTACTAGCTTGTTCCTTATCAATCCTTGGTTAATTTCTATCACTGATGGTTATCTTTCACATCACTTTAGAAAAACATGTATATCCATAAGGACAAATGGGATCTCCAAGTGAATCGAGCTGGAATCAAGCATAATGGGCTAGGTGGAATGACATCCTAGATGGCCAGTCTCTTTATGAGTGATCAGTGAATGTATCAGGTGGAATTCCCTCTAGTGGTGGATCATTTTATGGATTTTTTCCATGAATATTTCTCTACATTACCTTCTAAGAGAGTGGTTGAGTTCACCATTGATCTTATTCCAGGTGTGGCACCATTATCCATTCCTCCATATAGGATATCATTGAAAGAGCTCCAGGAACTCAAGAAGTAGCTTGAATTTCTAGAGGCTATGGGTTTTATTATACCTAGCACATCACCATGGGGTTCAGTTTTTCTTTTATTCAAGAAGGTGGATGGTACCCTTTGATTGTGCATGGAGTTCTATTGATTGAACCAGTTTATAATAAATAATTGGTAACTGTTTATTGATTTAGACAACCTCTTTGACTAGTTCTAAAGTGAAACTATTTTCTCCAGGATCAGTTTGAGTTTAGGTTATCATCGTGTGTGTGAGAGAGAGAGACCATCATACATACCATATATAGAATTACAGATTAGGTATGCCTCGTATGATTGTTTTTTCATGTCATTCGGTATGAAAAATGATATGGTAGTCTTCATGGCCTTAATGAATCAGGTTTTCCACCCTTATCTTGATTCCTTTTTGGTATTCTTCATAGATGACATATTAGTGTATTCTCTCACTAGACACCACCATGTAAATCATCTTGAGATCATTCTAAATACACTAATAGTGCACCAGCTATAAGCAGAGATTAGTAAATGCCACTTTTTGGATTAGAAAAGTTTAATTCATGGGTCATATCATATCATAAGTAGGTGTATTTGTTGACCCATTCAAGTTTAGTGTTGTTGTATCATGTGTTCAACCCAAAAATGTTTTTGAAATATGAATATTTTTAGGGATGGTGTGTTATTAGAGTCAATTCATCCAAGAATTTTTACACCAGGTAGTGTTGCTTATAGGATTGACCAATAAGGGTGTGAAATTTGACTGGACTGAAGATTATGAGATATCTTTTTTGGAGTTAAATGGGAGACTGACTTTAGCATCAATTCTGATTATGTATTAGATAAGAAAAAGTTATACAGTTTATTTTGATGCTTCAGGAGTCGTACTAGCTATATTTATAATTCAGGGTGATCGAGTTGTGGCATATGGATCCTGCTAGTTGATGCCTCATTAGCAGAATTATTTTATGAATGTCCTCTAGCTAGAAATTGTGGCTCGGGCTCTTTTCTATTAGAGACACAACTTTTTGGGTGAGAAATTATTTTATTAAATGGATCCTAAAAGTCTTAAACACATCTCCACATAGTGAGACTAGAATTTGAGATAGAGTAGGTGGGTGGAATACCTACAATCATTCGACTTTGAGCATGATTACACACCTAAAAGTGTATTTTTATTATTAATTCCTTGAGATAGAAAACTTATATTAAATCCATCAATGAGGCTAGTAGTGAGTAGAATTTGATGGATCTATTATTTAAGATACATCCTGAGGTTTAGGAATAGTATTGGGAACCAGTTTTAGCATCTCTGATGGTGATTTCTTCTCTTTTGTAATGAGTTTTAATGTGAAAGTTGTATGATTCTGAGGGCTAAGTTTTGAGGGAGACTATCATGGGAAATAACCCACCTCCTTGTTGGATTGTTGATTAAAGCGATACCTTTCTCATTAGTGGCTATGTATGGGTGCCTAAAACTATTCAATAATATATTATTAAGTAATCACATGCCTTTATATGGGAAGTTCGTCCTAGTATTGTAAATATTTATAGAGATATGTGCCATCAATATTGGTGTCCAAGTATGAAGATGCAAATAGAAGGTTTCGTCACTCGATGCTCCACCTATTAGTAGGTGAAGGTAGTGAACTAGAAACGTTCTGGAATTTTATAGCCTCTATCCATTCTTGATTGGAAACTAAATTATGTCACTATGGATTTTGTGATGTGCTTTCTCATATCCCCTCTAGGCAGTGATGTAGTATGGGTGATCGTCGATAGTTTAACCAAGGTTGCGCACTTCATACTAATTTAGGATTCCTTCTATGTTGATGAGCTAGGAAGGATTTATATCCAAGAGATATTGTGACTTCATGGTGTCCCTCATTCTATTTTTTTGGACAAAGACACCTAGTTCACATCAAAGTTCTAGAAACGGTTGCAAAATGCACTAGGTTCATAGGTTCTCTTAAGTACGGCATATCACCCTCAGACCAACAGGTAGTCTGAGTAGACTGTACCAGTGTTAGAGGATATGTTATGACCATATATCCTTGATTTTGGAATTTCATGAGAAAATCATATCCCTAAAGTTGAGTTTTCCTACAACAATGGTTTTAAAGAAATGATTCATATGGATCCATATGAGTCCCTCTACAGTAAACTGTGTAGTTTACCTTTGTGATAGCTAGAGGCTAGTGAGCTAGATCTACTAGGTCCTCATCTCATTCAAGAGACTTCAGGGCAAGTACAATTGATTTAGAATCATATGGAAATAGCTTATTCTATGCATAATTCTAATACCAATTGTTAATGTAGACCTCTAGAGTTTGAGGTGGGGCATCGTGCCTTTCTACGTGTATCTCCTAGATTGGGTCATAGACGAATAGGGAGACATATAAAGTTATCACCTCAATATTTTGAGACTTTGGAGATAGTGGAGAGGGTTGGTCCAGTAGTTTATAGATTTCTATTAACTCAGAGGTATCATTCCATGCATTATGTCTTCCAAGTTTATTTGTTTTGATGGTATCATGATGACTTGTCTTGTTCATTTGACCTTGAGGATATCAATCTGGAGGCAGATGCTTCAATTATAGATCATCTGATATGTATTGTTGACTGGATCGTGAAGGCTCTCTAAGGTAGGTCATTCTCTCTAGTCCAAGTTCTATGGAAGCATGAATGTGTAAAGGAAAATACCTGGGAGTATGAGGTTGATATACATGCCCATTGAATGAAACTCTTATCTGATAACATTTTACCACCCTCAGAAGGGAAACTCAGGGATGAGTTTTCTTAAAGAGGGGTGGTTGTAACATCCCTAATTTTTCCAAAGGTATAGACTGTTAGTTTTTGGTTCAAATTCTTATGACCCTAATTATGTTTCCTAAAAGGTTCAAGGAGGAATTGGGTGCGTTCATGGATTTTTTGGAGCCCAGAGACCCAAAATGGGAAGAAAATACTAGGCCGCATGGTTAGGAGAAACCATGCAGTACATCCCACGTGGTATCCCTAAATCATGCAGCTTCTGACAGTGGGAACCTGGGGTCCACTAGGTTTGTCTGAAACTGTGTGACCTAAGGCTCAGGGCCATGAAAACTGTCTACAATTCTTTATATAGAAATTTTTATGGTTTGAGAATTGATAGAAAAAACATTTGGAAAACCTGTGAGGTTCCCCCTTATAGTAGTGGCTTGGTATATAGTTGGCGCACAATTTTTCCATCAATTAGGCCAAACTGTATGTGGTGGTTTTTGTAGGTGAATTTATAATTTTTCCCTCTTAAATGATTTTAAACCATTTCTTCTTCATCCCTTCCTATTTCTACAACGGGATCCATTATCCTCCCACGTACAGGCCTCCTCTCCTCTCAACCTAGGGTTCCAGGAATATCCTTCATACGAACTCTGTTTTGATTGTTGTTAGAAGAAAAGGTAAGATTGAGGTATGTTCTTTAATCCTCTTGCTTCTATTTTAAGTTCTTCTTTCCATATCTTATGTTATCTTGGTGAAATATCATTTCCCCCATTTTCAAGGAATTTGATAGTTTTGTTTATTTCTTCCAACCTAACTTAATTCAAAGGTTGACACAGGATGAGGAAAGCTCTAGGAGGCCAAGTTAGGTGGTATATTATCTTTACATTCATTTCATTATGTTCCATAAAATGCGTTCTTGTTCCACAATTCGGGACTTTCTAGAACCACCTCTAATTATTAGATTAAATTAAAATTAATTTCTTATTGTGCCTTTAGTGACCCGAGCTAGTGGTGAATCAACCCTGTGGGTTGATCTCCTTGAGTCATGACATCCAATTGGATGTGTTTCAGTGATAATACTAAATTTCCCTTTTCATTAGCTTGTTAAATACCCTTAAAGTGTTTTTTCTCATATAAAATTATTCGATATATAATTGAATCAATTTGGTTAAAGAACTTGTGTTAGGCCCCTATACCCCCATCCATTAAATAGAAATAATTGAACAAGGTTGAACTGGCCATTATATTAGGACCTGAGCCCTAACCCTCCTGACATAATTGGTTTCCCAAATGGGTTTCCTTGAACAATATGCCTCCTATGATAAGAATTTTAATTTAAAATAAATAACCCTTTATTAGACATGATATATATATTTACATTGATTATTTATATCTATAACCTTAGTGTTGAGGGTGAAACAAGGGGTTTTGATTTAAGGACCCCTTGGATGTACTCCCATGCCTTTCTGTTAGAAGTGTTTATGCTTTTTAAACATGTTGAGGGTGACACCAGCTATGTCTAGGATGGAATCATTGTGCATTATCTTTTTTACCTCTATATGAGTGAAACCAATTCCCTAGGGGATACCCCTTAGATGGGATCTATGGAATGTTGTTTGTACCATGACACGAGAGAGACTCAGGCCCCCCATGTGTGATAATAGGGATGAACTCAGAGGTCAGTTTTTGTTGTTTCACACAATTCTTGGATGGAGCCTTGAAATTTTATACTTGGAAAACCTAGTATGAACTCCTTGGAATTTTATTTATACTGAACCCCTTAAGTGATACTTAGAAAGTCTCTTCAAATTTCTAATGGAGGGCTCAGGGTGACTCTCTATAATTAATAAATAGTTTTTGAATTGAATAAAAAGGAAGTAAATGTTCTGAAAAGAGAATTGATCCATTAGAATTAGAAACATAGGGACCAGTCCTCTAATCCCAATCACAAACTCGAGGACTATCCACCATCTCACATATTGTATCACTCAGTTTACCATTGCAGTATATTTTGGTTAAAACTCACCTTCTTGGGCTAAAATAGGTAAATTGGATGGGTATCCAAGTGGAACCCAGTCCAATGTATTTAATTATTTTTTATTTTTTATTTAAATTGTTAAGTCACACAGCTTATTTTATAATGAATGGCATGGAATGGCCTAGACACCATGGGTGTTGATCTACTAAGATTATATATCACACTATTCTAGAGTGCCTTTGGTACTTGAGTAGACTTTATGGTTGTAAGTATTGATAAAGGGATACTTCTAGCTTCCAATTATTGATTGAAATGCATTACTAGGATGGATTTGTGAGTAGAGGACTAATATTATGCTCAAGATGATAGTCATAGAAATTTTGGCCTCTTTTTATATTATGTTAGCATGTTTTATAAGCTTGTATCCATTACCCCTTATATTCTCATTTTTGTATAGTTACAGTACCATGATCATCATATTGTATCTTCTGATTATTCAGCTTGCCCTTATTGATCTTTTAGCTTGAATGTTTAATTATTATTGTTTCCACTCCTATTTATTTCTATTTTTGATGTTTCATATTGAATATATATATATATATATATATATATATATATATTTGTGCTCCACTCTAATATATAAAGGAATAGTCTCCCACAGAATTACCTAAGGCCCTCGATGCTAGTCGACAGCCTCTTGCATTCAGGGATATGTGCTTGAGGTCTTGTGGCCAACCATCTCGGGGCACCAGTTAAGTGGAACTCAAGGTGGGATGCTAGAATTTTCCATGGAATAATGTAACTATATCATTTAAGGGTAATAGGTATTCCAAAAATTTCCCTTTTCTTCCATTATAAAAGGGGGTCACTTCAACCATCTTTGTTTTACACATAAAATTCGAATTTACCTTGAAATTATACCAAAAATACCTCTATTGGAAGTCATTTTCTCATCATTAATCCCCATATCTCTCAAAGTTATCTTAAGGCCTTCATTTACAAGTATATCACTAAGAGAATATTGAGTATGTACTATTAGTATTCCCTACATTTTCATCTTTTCTTCTTAGTGTGCCTATTGAAAACATCTTATATCCACACCATTATAATGAAATAATTATCATTATTATACTAAATTGATATAATATTAATTGAGAAAACATTATTTATTCATATATATCAACTAAGGGAAAAAATAGCATTGTTAGTGCATGTGTGCAGACTGCAACCTCTAAAAAGTGACGTCTTCTATTTTTCATACTTCACCTCATGGTTAGGATTAATAATGGCATTGATGAATAAATATTTTATCTATAATATAAATATAATTATAATGTTTAAAATAATAAAATACCATAATTACCTCTCTTTCTTTGAGAAATAAAAATGTTAATCATGTGTTGTAAATGTTACCACCTCCATAGAGTAACTTTTTTTATTTTTCATTTGATTTTCATTATTTATCCGAAAAAGATAAAATATTATTTAACAAAATAAAAAATTATAAATTATATTTTTAACCGTTAGTTATAATGATATCATATAATTCATTAATGATAGTCGCCATTTGATATTTTTTGTGTACATGTTTTGGTTGGTTTAACCACCCACCTGAATAGTGCTACAAAACACTCTCATAGATGATTAGGAGAACATAAATAAAAAATATTATTATAAAATAATGGTAAATTAATCATTTTTTTGTTATAAAATTGTTATATATTTTATTTTACTTATTATTAAAATATCATCCTCCATCGCTAAAACTACCTAAATATATTAATATCGATTCAATTTTAACACAATCATAATAAAATAAATATAATTACTAAATTTTCCATGTTAATATAGAAATAAAATAATATGGTTTTAAAAATGGTGTTAGAAAAACATAATTTGATTATTAAGGATTTTAGTTTCATGCACATAATGAATCAAGAACAAGGTTAGGGTTTCTATCTCAATCACCATTCATTGGGGTATTATTTGATATTACACAACAATATTCATTTAAAAGGTGTAAATACTTCCTGCTTAGCTTATAATATCATCAATTGTTTTTTGATATTATAAAATTCACTCCCATTTATGGTCATTATTTTTTGGGCTATGATTGATGTCTTCTCTAAAATATATAGGTCTTTCATAACACAATCTACCATATTAAGTTATAATGTTTATTCAATAATTTCATAATTCATATAATATAGTATAACCTATATGTATCTTGGGAGATACAGTTTAATTTAAATCATCCCTATTGATGATTTTTATTCCTTCATGATAATTATACAATGTTAAGAATAATTTTGTATCCTCATAAAGGATTGTTTCCCCATCTTTATCCATAATTTATGTTCCCTCCATCATTACTATTTTAATTGGAAAAATAATTATTTTTTATCTACTTTAAATTTCATATTTACATTTTAATATTTTAAAAATAATGTTTTTTATTCTTTTTATGATGTGGGATTTTAAAAATTATGTTTTTAAACATAAATAATCATCTTTTGAAGACACCGTAGTTACTTTTTGGTTACATAATGTCTTTTATTTTTAGAATTTTTATATATCATTTTATCATGTAATTCATCCACATGTTAAATATATATTAATTAAATATATTCCTAATTTACAAAAAAAATATTTTTGGGTTTAACAAAAATTTTATGTTCCATTTGAAATGTCCACTTTTAAGTATACTCGACTTATGGGAAATTCTGATTTCTTATCTCATGATAAATGTCACCTATATAAAAAAATTTCCTCCATGAATATATTTTAAAAAAAAATTATTTCACGAAAAATCATTCATGTTTAAATCTAGTTTTATTTAAAATAATATGAAAATTAATTCATTAAAATATCAAAGAATCACCCAAGTATTTTATTTTTATTCCTTATACTCAAGAACATTATCATGAATTTTCTACATTACAGTGCCATGTTCAATACCTATATCAATTTCTCAATTATTAATGTCCAAAATAATTTATTTCCTTCTTCTCATGGATATCCTTATTATATAAACTTCACTTATTCTATGACTATGAATTATGAAACTCACTAACCTCTAATGGGTTTGATCATGCTTATTATTTATGTTTGATTTATTCTCTTTTTATAACAATCATATATATGATTTTAATTATGTTATGGGAGTTACTATAATTATATATCCTTCTAATGAATTGTGGAAAATTTTATATCTCATGATATTTTATGTATAACATTAGGGAGTAAACCTAATTACACCATGATACATTATCCCCTATGTTTATGGGAATGAGGTGTGAAGAAAATAAACCAAATGAATTTTTACATAATGTTTATGGGAGTTGGGAGTGAACCCAACCCACCATGGGACTTTTTATACTATGTTTATGATAATGAGAAGAAAACAAAATCCAAATGGGACATTTTACACTATAATTATGGGAATTGAAGGTGAACACAATCCACTGTGGGACTCTCCAATATGATAGTATTTTTAGTGATCCTTGAATTATGTTTATTATGTCATGTTTTATGTTTATTCCATATATTTATGATTCCAATATAGTATGTTATCATTTACTTATATAATTTTTTCATGCTTATCTCACACAATTATGTTATGGTACATGTTTATTCTTCATATATTACTTTTCCTTCATCCATTATTTATGTGGAACTCATATTTTTCTATATTATTTAATTAATAAATTTCTCCATGCCCCAATTTTATCATATTTTTATTATCAGACCCTTTATGACATGTTCATATGTTTTCCCTCACTGATAATGGAGCTTACCCCTTTCTTGTGTTTATATTCCCTATGGTATAAAGAAAATTAGTATTTATAATAAGTCTAGACTAGGGTCAGGAAGAATTTTATTATTGATAAATGTTCATAAGTTTTATAAAAAACGTTTTCTATATACTTTTCCCTCAAAGAGACTAATCCAATAGGTTATCTTAGCTATATAAGATTATTGTGATATATAACATTTAAATTATAGAAATTATGTAAAATAAAAATATGTTTATCATGTTTTTTCATTATTGGTATATGATTATTGTTTAGTTATCTTTTATTATTAGTATAGTTATTATGGGGGGTTATTATTTTAGAACATTAGTGAATACCCTAGGTAAATTTCTAATGGATTATTCTAGGTGTAGGATAACAACCTAATATTTTGGAAAAGTTTTGAGTATATGGTTTTCAAAATAATTACATCCCAATGTGGATATTGGAATGTGGAAGTGGATCTGGAAAATATCCACATAGTGGAAATACCCCCAAAAATATTAGATAAGTATTGAATCGATCATCAATCAGATGCATAATGAGTAGTCCTATGGTTGTGAACCTGGCTAGTCACTCCCAATGGATATTATTTGGTTGTTCATATTCTATTTTTGAACCACTATAAAAGATTAATTTCATAGTTACTTTGATGGACTATATAGAGAAGTATAATGAAACCAAACATAATGTAATATAATATGAATTAAAAAGTTTATAGGTTAGACCAAGGATGATATTAGTTATTATAGGAATGATATAGGTTAAAATTTGATTGATATAGATTAAATAATGGGTGGTATATCATTAGACAAATGATTTATAGGTTAATTTGATAGTATTAAAAAGTCCTAAAACATCAGGACAAATTTTACATTGGTTATCTATGATATATCTCTTATGATGATAATTTTACATCCCTCATGTAAACCCCTTTTAGTTTTATTAATGGTTGGAAGCAAAAGAAACAATTAAATAATAAGTTTTTTGGAAAATGGAATGATTTTATAAATGATCAAACTATTGAAGTGGGATCTGGATAGTGGAATATAGTGATTTTAAAAAACCATATATTTTATAATATTATTAAGAATGTGATAAAAGATAAAATTCTAAACCAAAAAAAAGAAGATAAGGATAGAGTCGCATGGGAACTCAGGTTATGAATATAATGAGGGAAATAATATGAACCATTATTCATGTCAATAATGAAAGAAGAATAATTAAGGGAATTTCCTCAAGTAGACTGGAAGATACATTTATATTAGTAAATTATGGTGTCATGTGATAATATATATAGGAAAAAATATGTATAAAATAAAGGATAATAATGTTCCTCTTAAGTATCCACTAAGGATTCAATGTTTTAAATGTTATGAATTTGGGAACTATGAAACCAAATGCACCAATCCAATGGTCAAGGAGGGTAATAGAAAACAACCACCTCCTAGATCATGGGAATAAGAAAAATCATAGAAAATACGATTCTTGATTTATATATTGACTTTTTACTCTATAATATTTGATGTCTTGTCCCATATAAGATTTCTCCTATTATGTATGATGCTATAAAAATGGATTGTGGTATAACTATTACATACATATATATAAAACTTCATCAATTTTTTAGGAAAGTTTCACCTTATAGATTTATCTTTTCTTCAATTAATAGGATTATATTAACAATATATTAACTCCCTTCATTGAAGCATCATATGAAATTACATATAGGAAAATATCACTTTATATCCTAAATAAACCCATGATAAACTAAAAGTATTTGGTTAACTTAAATATCCCTATGGAAATTACACCAATCGTATGATTTTCAAAAATGAAAGGAAAAAAATATTTTAGTGGTTATAATATAAAAATATAAAATTCCAAAATTTATTTTAACTAAATAAATATTAGGTTAATAACTTGTTTTATATGCAACATCTGAACAGAAAAAAAACTCATAACATTATATAACCATTATTATGAAGCTACTAAGTTGGTGGGTATAAATAGAGGTAAATATATTATAAAATATGTGTAGAAATAATGATCATTATTTTTTAGTTCAGTTAATATTACTAATAAGATCACTTTATTGTTAAAAATGTACTTTTTTCTAAAAAAATATTTTTATGCAATTTATTTTAAGAAACGAAATATATAATTGAAAATATATTGTTCATATGAATAATATATATTTTTATATAAATAAAATATTAATATTTTTTTAGTAATTTATATAAAATAATAATAGTAATGGTTAATAATTTGATAAGTTATTTTAATATTAAAACAATTTTTCATTATATTTTAAAATGTTAGTAAAAAGAATAATTAAAAAATTTTAATTTTAATTTTGAGAAAATAAATTAATTTTTCATCTTTTCATATCAATATTATATTAAGATAAATTTTTGGGATTTTTTTGAAATATTTATTTTAGATGAATACTGAAAATACTGATTTTGCTAAAAGAATCTCTTTTATGACATTATTATAATACAAGAATGAATTATTTGATTATGAAAATTTCTGCATAATATATTTATATATTTATATTTATTTATTTTTAGATTAATATAAATAATAAAAAATTATTATGTTTTATTTATAAAACTCATGTTTACCATTTTTGAAACTTAAGTAATATTTCACTCTAAAAACTTTTTTATTTGCCTATGATAAAAATTATTTTTCATCACTTTCATAAATGAAATATAAAAATTTGGATTTCATATGTTATATCCACATTATAATATTATTTAATAAGGTTAGGTTCATTTTTAGGAATAAAATTGTGATTTATTAGATTAAAGATAATCACCATGATAATGGTAAAACTTTTATTTTCCAAAATCATTTTATTAAAATTTCATAATTTTTATCTAATAAAATAATTTTATCAGATATTAAAATTGATTGTAATAGAAAATTTAAACTTATATATATATATTTTAATACACATTCATTTACTACAGTACTGAATATTATTATGAACACTTAATTGTGAAAACATAAATTTTCTACAAAAAAGAATTTTTTCTATATATTAAATGCTTTGAACTAAAAGTTAATTTTATATTATTTAGAAATTGAATTACATAAAATTTATATTAATTTTATATTTGTAACATAAATATTCATTATGTGTTGTGACCTTATATTTTTAAATAAAAAATAAATTGTATAGTTAAAAACAAGTTACCAATGTAAAAAACCTAATGTAAAAATGTAAAAACCCAATGGTTTAAGACATGAAAAATCATTTAAAAATGAGTATAAAATGTTAGTTAAGAATTTATAATCACAATATCACCCCATATTTCATTATTATTATCTTTTGGAGTCATTTACCAAGAAATAGTGTAATGTTTTTCTCAAAGGGTAAAGGGAATTACCAAAAGTGACCATTTCTTTACTTATTAAAGGGGATCACTAACATGATTTCAATGCTATTAGTCCCATTCAAATTTACCTTGAAAATACTCCAAAAATACCTCTCTAATAATTCATTCACTCATCCTTCATCCCCTTATCTATATAAGTTATCTTAAGGTCCTCATTTTAAAAGACTTCTCTAAGAGATGATTGAGTGTCCAACATATATATTACATAAATATTAATATTTTATTTATAATATTAGTCTTATAAACCTATTATATATAGAATAATTTAAAAAAATTAATATTATTACACTAAAATTATATTATATGAATGTAAAAATTGTTATTAGTTACACTATATCCAATAAGTAAAAAAAGCACTACTAGTGCATGTATCCAAACTACTACCTCCACTTAGTGATGTCTTTTGTTTTTCATACTCACTCACATTTTTAGTTATAATGATTGAATTTATTACTAAATATTATATATTAATATTATTATATAATATTATTATTATTATAAAATGTAAAATTATCATATATTGTCACGTCCCCCTCCCTCCAAAAAATGCCCCTCCTGAGCTGGAAATGGAGAAAGAGAGATAATAACCCCAAATTCCCGCCTCTAGCAGGCCCCGGTGTGGTGACCATCACCATGGGTATAGGAATCTCACAACATGGGAGGAGTTACCCTTTTATAGAAACCAATATCAGGATATAAGATGTATCAACCTCAAAACAACTCCAATACAAATATATATATATAAGAAGCCAGAATCCATCCCACATGCATGTTTAAAGTAAAACTACTAGAAATATAATGAAATGATCTAAATTAAATACCAAAAGAACAAATCAAAGCAGAAACATAGAAACTATCCCAACACTTGAGCTAGTAAGGTCCAGCACGATCCACATAATATCCCTAGAAACCTAAAAAATATTTTATATACATAGGGTGAGCATACAAGTATACTCGGTAGGAAAATCCAAAGTCTCTCATGCACAAGTGGGGGGAAGAATAATAATTCCCCTATGAGAAAATAGTAGAAACTCAAAATCACTTAACAAGGTATACTATCCACCCCAACCTCACCAAATGTGCGCTCACCAAATAATGAAAGTCAATTAAAGTAAAGTAGTAAGCACATCAATGATAGGGTACCTCACACCACTTCATACTGGTAAATTGCCCATACCTAATGGTGAATGTCTTGAATCTACCATGCACTTCCAAAATCCCCACTATCACAACATGCCCGCACACAACTGGGCGACATACCACATCCCACCCACAAACACCTCAGAAACAATCACATCACATCCCACCCTGAGACACCTCAGCCACAAAACCACAATCTTATCCTGAAGACACCTAGGAAAGTACAAATATCTCATCCTGAAGACACCTAGGAAATCACAGCTCACCCACAGACACCTAGGCCTCACAACCATACCACAACATGCTTGAAGAGTCTTAGGATACCAATTCTTAGAAGATGGAGTATAGAAGAGACAATTACCATCCGTCCATCCTCCCATTGAGATTGTTGGGAATGGACATCATCCCCCATAATAATGGGGGTGTTTGACACATAGTGCTCAGCACGGTTGGGGTGAATATAGAAATCACAAGGAATTACATGTATATATATAGGTACCAAACACTCATCCCAACATATGGGTTTTTAAAACAAACAACCAGTCCACACAAAACCACCCTTACTGCTACCTCTAATGAATAACCACATATTCATCTAGAGATTTAATTCATAACCCAGGCCAATTCATTAAACCAATTATCATTATTTATTTAACAAGCCAAAAAAAATTATTCCATTCCTACCTAAAAACTACCAAACAAAGCAAAGGTTATAAGGGTGAAGCAATCATACCATCCACTACCAAATCCAAATAGAGAGAGAATCACTGGGGTAGAATAATCCACTCTAACACCCATTCTTAATATACTGGTCTCTAGAAATTTCGAGAGAAATTCCCATGCAAGGTAACACCATCCTTCTTCAAAATTATCCCTCCCAAACCATCCCTGGAAGCCCTACTGCATGAAAATCACCACATCCCAAAAAACAAAAAAACTCAACCAGATTTTTTTCCCACTACATAAAAATTTCATCCATTCCACAATCAAAAACCTCTCAAAATTATATTACATTACACCACCCATACCACCCCATACACAAAATCTGTACCAACCATCACCAAAGTTGCATCCCTACTGCACAAACATACCACACCATACCCAAATATATCACTAAAACCGAACAAAACCATACACATAACACAACCACACCTATCAAACATAGAGTATTGAGATTTGACCAACATTTTTCTTTAATTAAACTTTCATAATTCAGGGGTGATTATAGCACAATTTTAATCATGGGGAGTCCATTTATTTAAACGGATGTACGTGATTAACCAGAGTCTAATTTTTACAGTCATTCAATAGAGGATCAACAAAAAGTATAAATCATCACATGTGTTCAAGAAAAGACCACCAACATCCTTGATTTTTAGAAGTATACTACCCATATGATTCACAATAAGAATTAAAGATAACATATTAAACAAATGATCATCATCAATATCACCCCATCCTTTATTTATTACTAAAGAAATAGGTCTGATTGTCTTCGTTATTATCATCTTACCCACCCCTCATTTATCTTTTTTAAATTGGTTTCAACCATTCACACAAGAATACATCATTACACCCACCCCACATGATACACTATTAAAAGAGAGATGGAAGAATCCATTCCTCAAGAAACAGATGATCAGCAACTCATCCTTACGCCAAAACTGAGGGGTGCATAAGCAACAGGAAGGACTCTAAGGGAAAACTAAATCTGGATACCACAGCACAACACATGAATCCTTGGTGAAGAAAGGATCTGAGCACAACAAGAGAAAAAAAATATGAACACATGGGAAAGATAAGATCTCGTCTTAGAAGATCCATATCATATATTAATAGAAGGAAACTTTTTCAAGGGTCATTAAAGTTGGATCATGATCAAGATTATGTGGTTTGACTATTTCAAAGTCACAGGAGTGTTTGGATATTAAATATATAATTAATATCCTTTGAAATAGCTTTATAAATGCTAAAACAAGGTTTTAAACTCAATTTACGTTAAATAAAACGTAAGTGGGGAAAACTTAAAAAATAGAAAAAATCTATAAATGACTCACCGATGGGAGACTCACCGATGGGAGTCACCTAATGTAACTCACCAATAGTGATTCACCAATGTGACCCACCAACAATGAGTCACTGATGTTACCCACCAATGCCTGACATACTAACACGAGTCACCAACGCTCGACCTACCCATGCCCGACCTACTGACACCAGACCTACCAATTCCCGACCTACGGATGCCCAACCTACTGATGCCCCACCTAGTAACGCCTGACCTATCGATGCCTGAACTACTAACACCCGACCTACTGATGCCCGACCTACCTATGCTTGACCTACTGATGCCCAACCTACTAACATTGAGCCACCGACGTGAGCTACCGATGGAAAAACTAGAATTTTGGTAAACTCTTGAAATGAGCTATTGTTGCCACCCGGAACACCCCAAACACTGGATTTTGAAAAAGTAATAGACAAGGAGGTCTAGTATATTAAATCATATACCTCTAAAACTATTCTCACCCCCAAGAATTCAAAACCAAACCCAAGTGAAAGAGGAGTCTGAACAACCGCCCGGTAAGATACCTCTCAAGGATAAACCACCCTATGGCATTTGATAGATGAAGTGAATCCTCAACATCCAAGAACACATCCTCCAACATCCACTAACCCAAACCGAACAAAAGGTACACCACACAAGCACTAAAATCAGACTATCTGGACACATGAATCAGGTAATTACTTCCTCTATGTCAAGATACTATTTTCTATGGGTGGCACTGACTCACCCACACAGGTTTAATCGCATATCAATTAATGCATCTCAATTAGGAATCAGTTCCTCACCTTTTTATATGTTAAGACTTCATCACACTTTATGGAACAAGGAATCAACCCATATTATATCAAACAAGGTTCAAGCATTACGTCATAAATAAAATAACACAATAAAAACACAAAACAACTTTGGGTATTGGGAATGCATCTTCATATCCCTTTCCCAAGTACCCTCCTCCAGGCCACCATGCCTCCACAACATGAAAACTAAAGGAATTTTCCATTCACGTGGCACCTTCTCCTAATGATCATGGACCTATACTGCTCTCTCCATGAACATTGCATCGTACTCGATATCCATCTCTCCCTAGTCAATGTCATGGGAGTCATCTTGAAGATTCTGACGAAGCTGGGAGACATGAAAGACATCATGGATCCTCTCTAACTACAGTGGAAATTCCAACTAGTATGCCACCTCCCCAACTCTCTGCAACACCTTGAAGGGTCCGATGAACCGAGGAGAAAACTTGCTCCCTCGGCCAAAACTTTGTTGCCCAAGTTAAGGGGAAAGATTTAATAACACGTGGTCTCCAACCTCTAACTCCAAGGGCCTCCTCCTGCAATTTTCATATGTATTATGTTAGTCATGTGCTGCCTTTGTCCTCTCATGGAGAAGCTGCACCTTCTCGGTCGTACTCTACACCATATCTGGAACAAGAACAGATACCTCCTCAACTTTTATCCAGCATAAAGGTGAACAACATGGTCTCCCATACAAGGCTTCTAACATAGTCATACCAATGGAAGAGTGGTAGATATTATTGTAAAACAAATCTACCAAGGGTAGGTGTTTCACCCAAGATCCACCAAAATCCAAGACGCATGCCCGCAACATGTACTCAAATGTCAGAATTGTTTGTTCTATCTACCCATCTATCTAAGGGTGGAAAGCAGTGTTGAGGCATAACCGAGTACCAAAAGCATGCTGAAATCCCCTCTATAATCGCAAGGTTAAATGTGTATCTCGATCTAAGAAAATGGATCTTATAACTCCATGCATTCACACCACATCATCCACATACCTATACGCTAAGGTATCACTATTCTTGACTCCTTAATTGGTAATAAGTGAGATAATTTCATCATTTGATCCACTATTAACCAGATTTCATCACATCCTCCCTAAGACCTAGGTAATCCTGTGAAGAAATGCATTGAAATTTCATCCCACTTTCACTTGGGGACATCTAGGGACTTCAAAAAACCTCAGAAAATGGTGATCAGCCTTCAGTCACTATCACACTAGGGAATTTTCCACAAACTCTACCATTACATGCTTCATCTTGAACCACCAGAACTATTCCCTCAATCCACAGTACATCATGGAAACACATGGGTGTACCGCTAGGGGTGATCTATGAAACTCATTGAGAACTCCCTCACACATCACCATTGGTACAAACAGCTTATCATGGAACAACATCTAATTCTGACCATCCTCTGACCATCCCTCTGGACCGTCATCCTAGTCAATGTGATCACACATCACCTCCACCTCCAAGTCTCCCCACTAAGACTCCTCCACTTTCTACCTAAGAGATGACTGCACAATCATCTGAAATAGATAACCTAGGTCTCCATCCATTCTGGCCTCTATGTGCAAGGAAGACAACTCCTCCATCACCCTCCAAGCATCCATAGATTTTAGAACTACCTCCTTCTCTGACTTCCTACTCGAGGCATCATCTATTATATTCCCATTTCCTAAGGTGTAGGTGATCTCAAAATCATATTCCTGAAAATACTCTATCCACCTTCACTACCGCAAGTTCATATCTCACTAGGAAAATATATACCTAAATATCTTGTGATCTGTGAAAACCAAAAAGTGCTCCACAATGAGGTAATGTCGGCACAACTTCAGCACAAACACAACTGCCACTAGCTCCAGATCATGGGTGGTGTAGTTACGCTCATGGGGACGTAACTTGATAGACCTATAAGAGATTAATCCCTATTGTTACATCAGCACACACCCCAATCCAAGATGGTAAGCATCACAAAACACCTCAAACATCACCCATTCCTCTAGAAACTAGAGCACTAACCAAATTCTCCTTCAGGTAGCTGAATGTTGCCTAACACATCTCACTCTACACAAATTCCTAGTCCTTTCTAGTCATAGACATAAATGGAGCTACTACTCGAGAGAAATTGAGTAAAAATATTCGGTAATAGCCTTCCAGACTGAGAAAACTACGAACCTATGCCACATTATTGTGTTTTTTCCAAGAAACAATTGTCTCGACCTTTGACAGGTCCAGTGCTACACCCTTCTAAGACACCACATTTCCAAGGAAGTGGACCTCCAGTGTCTAAAGCATACACTTGGAAAACTTTCTATAGAGCTGGTGGCATTGAAGGACCTCAAGTATAGCCCTTATATATTCGTTATAATTCTCCTATGAATTTGAGTAGATTATAATGTCATCGATTAATACGATGATGAAACTGTCTAGGAACCCACGAAATATGAAGTTCATAAGTCCCATGGACATGGATAGTGTGTTTGTAACACTGAACGACATAACCACAAACTTGAAGTTCCCATACCTGCACCTCAAAGTTTTCTTCAATATATCATCCTTATTAACCCTAAACTAGTGATATCCAGACCACATATCAATCCTAGAGAAACAACTTTCTCCCCTTAGATGAATGAAAAGATCTTATATCCTAGATAGAGGTAAACGGTTCTTGACCATCACCTGATTCAACCTCTGGTAGTCTATACACAGCCACAGACCATCATCTTCCTTCTTTGTAAACAATACCAAAGCACCCCACAACAATATGTTGGTCCAGATAAATCCCTTCTTCATTAGATCATCAATCTAAATCCTTATCTCCTAAAACTCATAGGGTTCCATCTAATAAGGATCCATCAAAATAAGCAAAACACTACTTTGTAAGTCTATCCCAAAATCAACTTCATGTTAAGGGGTTAGGGTCATAAACTCCTTGGTAAAAACATCCAATGACTCCCCAAAAAATCTTGGAACCCCCACCATCTCAGTATTCACCAATTGTACTAATGACTCAGCCAATAAATAAAGAAGAGGCTCCACATGCTGACAACCCATCAGACAACTCTGCTCCCCAATGAAAGCCACACGTTTTCCATCCACATCTAAAAACATGACTCTTTTTTAGAAGAAGTCGATAATAGTATGAATAGATTACAACCATTTGATGCTAAGGATGGAATTGTACAGTTTCATCTATAACAAGAAAAATCCCCATGGGACTGATGTGGCCACATCATCAGTCTGCATCCCTAGCATACATCAAACAAGTTAATCTGACCTCTGACTAGTGTACTCAGCACTAGGGGAATGGAAAGCATGTATATGTCTAGTACCAGAGAATGGACTAGACCAGGCACAAAAAAGGTGTGAAAAGATCCTGAATCAAACAAATCACAAGAAAGAGTACTAAACAAACTGATCGTACCTTGAATGATCTCTGTACCTTTTGGAAGTACTGCCTCTGCAGTATGAAACTAACCATGCCCATATCCTCTACACCTCTTATTTCAACCACCTCCTCAACCACATTTGGGTCAAGGTCCCTATGGAATGCCCTGAATTCATCCTCTACATATTCTATCTCCCCCCAGTGTAGCAGAAGCCTATTATCCCTACTGTTGAAATAGCCTATTTGGCAACAGCTGCTGAGGCAGGCAATGAACCTACCCACCTCCACTATACTGAGCTCAAATTGGGCACTGAATCTAATGGTTCCCACAGGCTGTACAAGCAAAACACCATGGTCCCAAGCCTATGGGGAAATCATGATAACCAAAAGGTCAAAACTGAAAATGCTAAGGTCGACTCCCCACTGGCTAAAACCTCGAAGGCCATGGTTCCTGAGACCTTCCGCTAGTAGCCTTTCCCTTCGAATAACCCTACAAGCTCCTCTCTTGTGGTAAACTTCCTCATGAGTTCATTCTCTCAACTACCTAATCCTTCTTCTAGAACTCTCAGTATATAGGTATGGAAAAGGTAGTGACTGTGTAATATAGATAAAGATGAAGTGCCTCCTCTAAGAGTCCCCCCCATGAATCCTCATCCAAAAAGAGATTTGGGACTAAGCAAAATAGATCCTTGAACTGAAGGACCCTGGAACACCCTAAGAGGGTATGGGGAATCAAAGTGTCAAATTTTTCTTTTTAGAAATGTAGATATTGTTCCCAAGTTGGTAGAAAATTGTTAAATCCATCATTAAAAAGAAATTAAGGAGATGACACAGCAATTTTACTTGGTTCACTGCAAAGGGATATGTACAAGGAGCATACACCGATAGTGTTTTGGTAGTACCTAAATCCACTAATCTTCACTAGTTTATGGATTATAAGGCTTGGTCACAGTCACTCTATTCCAGGCACGCTGCTTTTACAATGGTTCAGGTATAGATCACTACATCCCCCGGATCACTTCCGTTAACTCCAACTAGCTCACTGCCTTGAGATAAGTATAACTCAGTTTATCAACTTGAAGGTCACTTCAATAGATTTGAATTGAAGTATATGTCTCTCTTCATCATGATACACTACTTGAATCTAAGTCCTGAATTGATGCACTTGAAGGCACTGATCACACAAACCAGATATTCAAAAGCCTATCGAAATCATAACACCACACTTGTGCGCAATACCTTAACTTGTGCGCAAGATTTGGGAATTGTCACAAAAGATGACTTTCGCAAAACCCCTACTTTTTTCCAATCCATTATCTTTCGTGGAACAATACTAAATGGTTCACTTGGATTTTTCATACTAAAGGAACACCTTGCGTGAAATATTAACTCTCTATAATTCCTTCACACGCAAATATTTTTCACATCAGAGCAACCAGATTTTCGTTGGAAAATTATTAAGTCTTTCATGGGGTAGCCTCCTATTTATAGGACTCGATGACCCTATGCACAAGTTTTCAATGCGTCTTTTTTGGTGGGAGCAAGATTCTTAAAGATAATTCAAAACCCCTTTTGACATCGCATTAGGAACGTAATATTCTTCTGTGCAACCTTGCCTTTTATGCACATTTAAGACTTGTGTTCACTTTTTTCCTTTTCCATATTTTGATGCACTTATCCCAAAATAATCCTTGAACGCGAGTTTCAAAACACCTTTCAATCTTACATGCAACTCTCTTTTCCAAAAACACTTTTCTCTATATTTCAATTTTTTGACCTAAAAATTTGGCAAAACACTGGGAAATGGTTCCACCTTCAATACTATAGCTCGTCTAAACTGTATGATCCCTTTCCTGGAAAAATTCTTTAACTTAAAATGAGGATTTAAAACAAACACAAACCATACTCCATTTCTAGCATAGAATGTCCATGGTTCCAACAATCTCCGCCTTTGTGTTTGTTGGAAATATCCAGATAAATTATATAGAGCACCAACCACTATCAAAACCTAATATGCAAGAATCAAATCATCCAACACTCTAAGTCTACAAGACCAATACTCGGTGTATAAAACAAGAGGGGAATCTTGAAATGGGTTCCCGTGTTTTGGAATTCTTAATGATGCCCAAGATATTCTCTAACTGTATCACATAAGCATTAAAATTCCTGAATGTATTCTTTCTCCTCCTAACACCAAATTCTAATCATTTCATAAAAGCATTACATATAGCGACCCAATCCTTTTACATAAAACATTTCATGATTTTAATCATAATTAATCATTAGAGTACAATCCAAGGATCGTTAAGTCTAGTGTCTTGGAAGACTAGGTACATATAACATAAAACATGGGACTAAAAAAAGATTCTTTATTTAATCTCCATAAAGAGATTCTAACTTCCTTTGAGCTCGTACATCTGTATAGGGTACCCTGGGGAACACATGAACAGAGGGATGAGCTAAAAATCCTAGTAAAGGAATGAACATAAGGATACATCTCAAGCACATGAGTTAAGAGGAATGACATAATGATATCCAAAGAATGAAACTTATAAAATCATATAATATAAGCATGGGATCATAAAAACATGTAATAATATAAATTTTGAAGAATCATAAATCATATATTTAGTATGGGTTAAGGCTAACCGCCAATCTCGTTTCCCATTTTAGTACGGGTCAAGGCAAACTGCCAATCCTGTTTCACATCGCATCTCATGAGACTTAACCTTATCCAATACATTGGAGTGCTATCTGGGCACACCCATCTCAACATATTCATGAATATTATTCCCACATAAATAATATTTCCACATAAATAATCATACATAATCAACCATACATGAACATAAGGGTACCCATGGAAAGAATTGGGTACCACAATCATGACATAAAACATATCCAATGGGCGTATCACGAAAGTGTCCATGAAAGGAAGGTATTAGAACATACATGGAAATTAATAGGGTAAAATAGGCATATAACATGGTAAGTGGTGTCAAATATTAGTGACAACATATAAAAATGTATTTTAGAAACATTATCATTAAAACATTTTTGTGCGGTTTTAAGGAAAACACTCTAGATCTTTTCAAATAGAAAAGAGGACATTACTTTATATTAAACCATAATTGAACCAAGAAGTTTTTTATAATAAAAATACTGATTTTATAAATACAATGGTGTTTTTAAAACATAGGATAGAGTGCACTTGAAATTTGGGTAAAAAAATTTGGGAAGTCCCCTTAAAATAGGTTTTCTTATCGGAAAATTCTAAGGAGGGAATATTTCAAAATCATGTATATCCTCGAAAGAATGTGATGGAAGGGTATTGATATAATAATATTGTACAACTAACCATAATTCACAAGACTCACATAGATAGATAAGATAACACCATTTTGAAATAAAGATAAGGCAGCCCGAATAAACAAAGAAGGTTCAGGTAGAATTTGTTACGATTTTATCAGCATGGTGTCGGGTGCAACCAAGAGGGATTGATGAGAGATAAATGGGGTTTATCATCACTTATAAATCTATAAGAAAGTATTTGTAAGGTTCTTAAACATACTCCATCAGTTTCTAGTACACATAAAAAGTCATAGTATAGAGGACAATCTTGATTAAGAGAGAAAAGGAGAGGATCCCTTACCTTAAATCCGTTGGTGTTATCCACTTGTTATTAATGACCTGAATAAACAAATTAGGATTATTAATTAATAATTCCATAACCACTTTTATATGAAATTTATTTATTATGAACCTTTTTAGTTCATTAAAATCCTTTTTTGATTAGTTATAAGGGTCAATTTCATTGTTCGTCTTGTTTGTTTACTTGGCTTTAAAAGATCGGTTCACTTATATTTGAGTTTTGATTATAAGAAATATGAAAGTGGTTGTCCAGAATTAAATTTATATTCTTTAGTCGATATCCAGGAGATTACATGGTTTTAATTTTAATTAGGTTACTTAGATTTATGTCAAATTATTATATATATAACCTTAGTGATAACCGTTTTTGTTATTCGGTGGATTTTATTACAAAGAATGTGTTTTTATTTATAACTTAACTCCATTTGAACCAAAGGATTAAAGAACTAAAAATAGGATATATATTACATATATAATAATATGGTTCAACCATAACACAAATGTTTTCATGGCCATAATTAAATATAATAATATAAATTGATAAATCATTGTCCTTGAATGTGCTAAATTAGCACATCTCAAACGGTGCTTTCATTTCTTTCAAATAAAAGGGTGGAGAAAGGGGAGAAGATAACGTAATATACCACTAGCATGAATAAATTCCAGTACATGTATGTTACTGGATTTTTCATACTATTATGGTGAATGGAGGTGAGGAAATAAATAAAAAGAAAACAACTTAAAAGAAAAAAAGAAATTTGGGAAGAGGAATTTACCTCTTGAGTCTTCCTCCTTTGAGAAACTTTTAAGGGAAGAGGTTTTGGTATTTTGGGGTGGATGAGATATTTTCGACGTGGGGGAGGACCTTGGGGAGAGATTTGGGTAGAATTTAGAGAAGGATTGGAGCTTGAGAGGAGTGGATAGAAGAGGGAGTGAAGGGGGTTTTTATAGTGGAGGAGAGGAGGGATTTCATGATATTATAATCCTTAATTTATTATTTCTTCTCAAGAAAAATAATAGTAAGTATTCCATGACCAAGAATAGTAAATGGGTCATGTGAATTCAAACCAAGTGGGCTTAAATCAGCATAACATCATCGATGACTCAATTAATCCATTATTTAGCATTTATTGTGAATTATCAGATTCTACTATTCATCAAAAATTGAAGTATTTCAGAAAAATCCCAAAAATTCACCCTAACAATTTTTCGACATGAAGAATCCAAAAATGAAGTCCATTTTTCAAAAGTAATTTTATAAATATGATTATTTTAGTATTTAATTAAAATAATAATTTATTATCAAAACCAGTTTTAAAACATTCATTGACTCATTCTAAAATATAGGTATATCGTACTTCCAACATTAATATTATTTTTATACCACCATAGGTGAGGTTACTATTCATTAGGTTATATCACTATTCATAAGTGTATGTTTCTATTCATTAGGGTAGGTTAATATTCACCAAAAATTATTTTTGTTTTATTAGACTCTAAAAAACATCTTAAACACAACCGTGTATGTCAGATTTTCAAAATTCATAACACAGAAGTGAAAAATTATATTTAAAGTTCACTTATCACTTAGGAGTCCATTATGTTGTGTTTTAATGTGATTTTATGACATATTTATAAGAAGATAATTTCCATTAAAAACATTGGGTCATTACATTCTTCCCCCCTTATGAAATTTCACCCTTGAAATTTCATTTTACATACTAAGCCAAAAACAGGTGTGGGTACTTTTCCTTAATTGCTTCCTCCAATTACCATGTTGCTTCCTCAAACTTATGGTTCCTCCACAAAACTTTGACAAGATGGGTTGTCTTGTTGCGTAGAACCTTATCTCTCTGATCCAGAATCTTTACTGGCTTCTCCTCATAGGAGAGATCATCTTCCAATTGCACCACCTCTAAGTTTAGTACATGTGAGGGATCAGGTATGTACTTCCTCAAGAGTGATACATGGAAAACATCATGAACTTGATCCATGTTCGGTGGATGTGCAAGCCGATAGGCCATGGCTCCTATGCGGTCAAGGATCTCAAAGGGGCCATATACCTTGGTCTAAGCTTCCCTTTCTTCCCGAATTGCATGACTCTCTTCCATGGAGATATTCAAAGGAAGACTTAATCTCCAATGTCGAACTCCAAGTCCCTTCGATGGATTTCAGTATAGCTCTTTTTCCTAATTTGAGCAGCTTTGATGTGTTTCTGGATGACTTGAACCTTCTCTGTCATCTCATGAACAAGATCGAGTCTAAGTAGATTTCTTTCTCCAACTTCATCCCAACATGTTGGAGTTCTACATCGCTTTCCATATAGAGCTTCATATGGAGCCATCTAAATACTCGAGTGGAAGCTATTGTTGTATGAGAACTCAACCAATGGGATATGTTGATCCCATCCACATTTGAATTCTTGAGAGCAGGCTCTAAGCATATCTTCAAGCGTCTGAATAGTTCTTTCAGACTGGCCATCAGTTTGGGGGTGATAGGCCATGCTAAAATTTAATTTAGTACTCAAAGCATGTTGAAGACTCCTCCAGAATTTAGATGTGAACCTTGTATCATGGTCATAGACAATTGAGTGTGGAACACCGTTCAGTCTCACCACTTCCTTCACATATAACTTTGCAAGTTTTTCAAGCGAGAGATCTTCCCTAATAGAGATGAAATAGAATGTCTTGGTGAGTCGGTAAACCACAACCCATATCGCATTATTTCCCTTCGACGTCTTCAGGAGACCCGTGACAAAGTCCATAGTAATATTTTTCCATTTTCACATGGGTATAGGCAATGGTTTCATCATACCTTTGGACTTTTTTCTCTCAACTTTAACTTACTGACATACCAAGCACCTTGATATATATTATGCAATCTCCTTCTTCATGTTATCCCACCAGAAGTGTTCTCGGAGATCAAGGTACATTTTGGTACTCCTGGGATGGATAAAGAAGGTCGAGCTATGTGTATCACTCAATAGCTCCTTCTTTATCTCTGGATCAGATGCTACACATAATCATGTCCCAAATCTTACAAATTCTTCCTCATCAATTTTAAAATTGTAGGATTTCCTATTTTTAATAGCTTCCACCCTTTTCTAAATTTCCACATCCTTTCTTTGAGCAACCTTTATTTTCTCCATGAGGGATGGTTGAGAAATCATTTGAGAAAGTATTTATGATGTTCCTCCCTTAATTATTCCCATGTCCATCCTTTGAAAATCCAAGAAGATCGGATCCTTTTCAATTATCATCATTGATAAAGATGCAGGATCCTTTCTACTTAGAGCATCTGCCACCTTGTTTTCCTTACCGAGATGGTAGTGGATTGAGCAGTCATAATCCTTGATGAGCTCTATCCATATTTGTTGGTGCATATTAAGCTCTTTCTTTGTGAATATATATTTTAGACTCTTGTGTTCATTATATATCTCACATTTTTCCCCATAGAGATAATTCTGCCAGATTTTAAACGCAAAGATCACAGTCTCCAACTCTAGATCATATGTGGGATAGTTTTTCTCATGGATTTTTAGCTTCCTTGAGGCATAGGCTATCACTTTATCATTTTGCATTAGCACACAGCCTAATCCTTTCTTCGAAGAATCACTATACACCACAAAGAGTTCTCCACTTGATGGGATTGTGAGTATCGGTGCAGTGATAAGCCTCTTTTTCAACTCCTTGAAATAGTCTTCACATTCTTGTGTCCAGATGAACTTTACTCCCTTCCATGTCAGCTTGGTCATTGGGTTTGACAATCATGAAAAGTTCTTCACGAATCTTCGATAATACGCAGCTAGACCTAAAAATCTATGGATCTCTCTTATAGAAGTTGGCCTCAGCCACTCTTCAATTGCCTTCATCTAGGAAGGGTCCATGGATATACCTTTCCTGGTGATAACAGGCCCCAAGAATGATACTACCTCCATCTAGAACTCACATTTACTGTACTTTTCATACAACTTCTCCCTTCATAATGTTTTTAACATAGTTTCCAAATGCTCCTCATGTTCCTCCTTGCTCTTGGAGTATATCAGAATATCATCAATAAAGACCACCACAAATTTTTCGAGGTAATCTATAAAGACTCTATTCATTAAATCCATGAAAATTGCTAGAGAATTAGTGAGTCTGAAGGGAATCACTATGAAATCATAGTGTCCATACCTTTTTCGAAAGGCAGTCTTGGGAATATCTTCCTTCCTCACCTTTAGTTAGTGATATCCCGACCGAAGGTCCACCTTAGAGAAATAACTAGCCCCACAAAGCTGATCGAACAAGTCATCTATCTGTGGAAGGGGATACTTGTTCTTTATAGTGATTTTATTGAGCTCATGATAATCAATGCATAGGTACATTGATCCATCCTTCTTCCTGACGAAGAGGACTAGAGCACCCCATGGTGAAGCACTCGGGCATATAAAACCCTTCTCCATATTCTCCTGTAACTGCTTCTTCAACTCTTTTAGCTCTACAGGGTCCATTCTGTAAGGTGTCTTTGACATTGGCAGAGATCCAAGGATAAGTTCAATTGAGAACTCAACCTCTCATTCAAGAGGAAGACCAGGCAACTCTTCGGGGAATACATCAGCTTAATCCCTCGCGATGGGAATGTCTTCAAGCATGATTCTCTCATTTGTCTCATCATTTGAGATAGGTATTCATGCTCATAAGGAAGCAATATCCAAACTTGAGATGAAGATTCTAAAGGAGACTCATATTCCTCCTTGAACTTGTAAAGAATTGGAGGATGCTTCAAGATGTGAAGAGTAATCTCCCTTTACTAAAAATTGATGTTGGCCTTGTACAAAGATAGCCAATCCATGCCCAAGATAGCGTCAAACTCCACTAACGGAAGTATGATAAGATTTTATGGGAGGTTCAGTCCGTAAAAATTAACAGGGGAGGAGTTATAAACCATGGATAAAATAATTGCCTCATTCACTGTTCCCACAGATAATTTTTCCTCTAAATTTTTGAGGTGGTGTTTGAATAGTTTTACTAAACTTTCATGATATGAAAGAATGCGTAGAACCAGAATCAAATAGTATGTTCACTATTCTTGAATGAATAACAAGTGTACCTGTCACCACATCATTTTCTGGCTCCACCTCAGCAGTAACGATATCATAAGCCCTTCCTTATTGCCTTGGAGGTTGTTTCTGATTGCCTCCAATAACCCTCAGCTTAGGGAAATTTTTCGCATAATGCCCAAGCTCCTTGAAGTTAAAACACTGCACTGTAGGCTCAGTGTTTATCTGAACCTTCTGTTCTTATTCAAAATTAGTGGGATTTTTTATATCCATTCAGTAGTTCTTGGCCAGATGACCAAAATTTCTACATTTGAAGCAATTCCTGGTTCCCTTGAGACAGTCACCAAGATGCTTCTTCCCACAATTCTTGCAAAGGAGAAAGTGAGGCTTCTTTCCATCATGGGATTTGTTTGATGAACCACCCATTTTGTTCTCCATTTTCTGATTATTTTCACTAGGCCCATGAGACCACTGAGAGTCTCCAATCTCCATTTCAACCTTGAGGGAACAACGGATAATCTTCTCATAGCTGTATAAGTCTCTAATTACCAACACTTTTCATAGACTCGTCTTTAGTCTGCTAAAGAAGCGATCCACCTTTCTTTCGATGTTCATTACAAAGCCAGAGGTGTACCTTGAAAGCCTTGTAAAGTTTGCTTCATACACCTTGATGGACTCATCTTCCTTCTTCTTGAGTCCAAGGAACTCTCTTTCCATCTTGAGACGAAGGGTTTGAGGAAAATATTTATTGAAAAACATCCTCTTTAATTCCTCCCAATCTATGGAATCAATTTCCTCTTAGGACTTTGTATTCTTGATCAGTGTCCACCACTGATCAGCTTCCCCATCAAAATGATAGACTATCATTACAACTTTCTCTTCTTCCAAGAACTGGAGGACAGAGAAAATATTTTCAATGGAGTTAATCCATTGTTCTGTGAGGAGGGGATCAGAAGACCCGCTAAACATGGGAGTCCTTTGCGGCATGAAGGATTATACGGAAACTTTCTCTTTTCATGGAGGAGGGGGATGTTCCACCTGATTCAAGTTATTATTCGTAACACGAGCCAACTGAGCAAGTACTTCCATGAAGTTTTGAGCACCCTCTTCCATCACGTCAGGCATTTCATTAGGGCAGTCATTACATTTCCTATCACATTGGTTGTTGGAACGTGTTTTTCTATTTCCCACCATTAACTAAGAAAAAGAACGTATAATTAGAGGTCTTGAATACTTAGCTATTGAGCATAGAAAGTAAACATTGAACATTAAAGGATAAACTTATAAATAATAAGTACATCCTAACTTTTTATTCCTTAGGTTTATATCTAAGTTATCCTCGATCTATTTCGTAACTTATATTCTTATGGGCTTTTTTGTCCCTTAATAGTGTTTTGTACTAAGCTCATGAATCTACCGAAGCATATCCCCTGGGAGTGTCGTAACCAAGAGTATAGCAAGGCTCGTTATCGTGCACCAGTTCTCTTTCAAGTCTAACTCAAAGCGGTGTTTTCAGGGTTTACCCCTAGATTCATCTGTGCCAGAGCTTCCTCTACCAGCTCGTATCCAGATAGGGATGTATTTTCTTTATAAACCACTTACTTTATACTCACCAAAATTTAGGACTATTTTCCTATACTTAGTCACATCCTTAAGGTTCTAACTAAGGTTCTCTATTCCTAATCTCCAAAAATAAATAGACCATCCTCTGATACCAACAATAGCGACCCAAGCCTTTTACATAAAGCATTTCATGATTTTAAGCATAATTAATCATCAGAGTACAAGCCAAGGATCGTTAAGTCTAGTGTCATGGAAGACTAGGTACATATAACATAAAACATGGGAATAAAAAAACTTGTTTATTTAATCTCCATAGAGAGCTTATAACTTTCTTTTGAGCTCTTACATCTGCATAGGGTACCCTGGGGAACACATGAACAAAGGGGTGAGCTAAAACTCTCAGTAAAGGAATGAACATAAGGATACATATCAAGAACATGAGTTAGGAGAAATGACATAATGATATCAAAAGCATGAAACTTATAAAATAATTTAATATAAGCATGGTATCATATAAACATGGAATAAAATAAATGTGTAAGAATCATAAATCATATCCTTAGTACAGGTCAAGGCTAACCGCCATTCCTGTTTCCCATTTTAGTAAGGGTTAAGGCTAACCGCCAATCCCATTTCACATCGCATCTCATGAGACTTAAACTTACCTAATGCATTGGAGTGCTATCTGGGTGCACCCATCTCAACATATTCATGAATATTATTGCCACATAAATAATCATACATAATCAACCATACATGAACATAAGGGTACCCATGGAAAGAATTGGTTACCATAATCAGGACATAAAACATATCCAATGGGCGTATCATGAAAGTGTCCATGAAAGGAAGGGATTAGAACATACATGGACATTCATATGGTAAAATATGAATATAAAATGGTACTTTTTGTCAAATATAAGTTACAACATATAAAAATGTATTTTAGAAACATTAGCATTAAAACATTTTTGTGCGGTTTTAAGGAAAACACTCTAGAGATTTTCAAATAGAAAAGAGGACATTATTTTATATAAAACCAGAATTTAACAAAGAAGGTTTTCATAATAAAAATACTGATTTTATAAATACAATGGTTTTTCTTAAACATAGGATATAGTGCACTTGAAATTTGGGTAAAAAAATTTGGGAAGTCCCCTTAAAACAGGTTTGCTTATCGGAAAGTTCTAATGAGGGAATCTTACAAAATCATGTATATCCCCGAAAGAATGTGATGGAAGGATATTGATATAATAATATTGTAAAACTAAATAGAAGTCATAATACTCACATATATAGATAAGATAACACCATTTTGAAAGAAATATAAGGCAACTCGAAAGAACATAGAAGGTTCGGGTAGAATTTGTTACAATTTTATCGGCATGGTGTCGGGTGTAACCAATAGGGATTGATGAGAGAGAAATGGAGTTTCTGATCACTTATAAATCCATAAAAAAGTATGGGGAAGGTTCTTAAACATACCCCATCATTTTCTAGTACACATAAAAAGTCATAGTATAGAGGACAATCTTGATTAAGAGAGAAAAGGAGAGGATCCCTTACCTTAAATCTGCTGGTGTTCTCCACTTGTTATTAATGACCTGAATAAACAAATTAGGCTTATTAATTAATAAGTAAAAAACCTATAATATATTTAATTTATCTATTATGACCCTTTTTAGTTCATTCAAAGCCTTTTTTGATTAGTTATAAGGTTCAATTTCATTGTTTGGGTCGTTTGTTTACTTGGCTTTAAAAGACCGGTTCACTTATATTCGAGTTTGGATTATAAGAAATATGAAAGTGGTTGTCCAGAATTGAAGTTATATTATTTATTACATATACCATATATTACATGGTTTTAATTCTAATTAGGTTACTTAGAGTGATTTCGAATTATTATATATATAACTTTAGTGATAACCGTTTTTTTATTCGGTGGATTTGATTACAAAGAATGTGTTTTTCTTTATAACTTAACTCTATTTGAAACAAAGGATTACATAACTAAAAATAGGATATATATTACAAATATAATAATCTAGTTCAACCATAACACAAATGGTTTCATGACCATAATTAAATATAATAATAGAAATTGATAAACGGTTGTCCTTGAATGTGATAAATTAGCACAGCTCAAACAGTGCTTTCATTTCTTTCAAATAAAAGGGTGGGGAAAAGGGAGAAGATAATGAAATATACCAATAGCATGAATAAATTCCAGTACATGTATGTTACTATATTTTTCATACTATTATGGTGAAGGGAGGTGAGGAAAGAAATAAAAAGAAAAGAACTTAAAAGAAAAAAAGAAATTTGGGAAGAGGAATTTACCTCTTGAGACTTCCTCCTTTGAGAACCTCTTAGGGGGAGAGGTTTTGGTATTTTGGGAAGACTGAGAGATTTTGGACGTGGGGAAGGACCTTGGGGAGAGATTTGGGTAGAATTTAGAGAAGTATTGAAGCTTGAGAGGAGTTTAGAGAAGAGGGAGTGAAGGGGGTTTTTATAGTGGAGGAGAGGAGGGATTTCATGATATTATAATCCTTAATTTATTATTTCTTCTCAAGACAAAGAATAGTAAGTATTCATGACCAAGAATAGTAAATGGGTCATGTGAATTAGAAACAAGTGGGCTTACATCATCGTAACATCATTGATGACTCAATTAATCCATTATTTAGCATTTATTGTGAATTATCAGATTTTACTATTCATCAAAAATTCAAGTATTTTAGAAAAATCCCAAAAATTAACCCTAACAATTTTTTGACGTGTAGAATCCAAAAATGAAGTCCATTTTTCAAAAATAATTTTCTAAATATTATTATTTTAATATTTAATTAAAATAATAATTTATTATCACAACCAGTTTTAAAACATTCATTAACTCATTCTAAATTATTGTTATATTGTACTTCTAACATGAATATTATTTTTATACCACCATAGGTGAGGTTACTATTCATTAGGGTATATCACTGTTCATAAGGGTATGTTGCTATTAATTATGGTAGGTTACTATTCACCAAAAATTATTTTTGTTTTATTAGACTCCAAAAAACATCTTGAACACAACCGTGTATGTCATATTTTCAAAATTCCAAACACAGAAGTGACAACTTATGTTTAAAGGTCACTTATCACTTATTAGTTCATTATGTTGTGTTTTCATGTGATTTTATGACATATTTATAAGAAGATAATTTCCATTAAAAACATTGGGTTGTTACATTACATGTCCAGAATTTATTCCTTCTCCCCTATTGAAAATGAATCCATATACCGGTATTTTTTTATTTTATATCTCAAAACACCCCCTGGATAGTATCTTCCCCATAAACCTACATCACATCCACAAACAGATTAAAAAAACTCACATAACTAGGGAGAGGTGGGTTTCATAACCACCTTATGCACTAGGATGTGGTTGAACACTAAGGTTCAACCAATGATTCTCAAACACAACCGATAATAGTGGCTTGGTCAGGATATCATCCACTTTCTCCTCAGTTACCACATGATCCATTTTAATCATGCCTTGTTCAACTTTTTCCTTGATGAAGTGATATTTTATTTCAATATGTTTTGTACAAGAATGCTGAATAGGTTTCTTTATAAGATCAATTGTGCTCTTGTTATCATAGTAGATCACCATTGGTTGTTTCACCTCATCACCAATGTCAGTCAGTTGTTGCTTAATCCAAAGTAACTGAGTGCATGCCTTTGTGAAAGATATATATTAATCTTTAGTAGTAATAAGAGAATTAATTTCTTTTTTCTTATTCAGACAACACACACATTTCATCCAAGTATAGAATGCTCCACCACTGGTGGATTTTCTGTCCACTACATCTCTATCCCAGTCAGCATCAAAAAACTCTGATAGTTCACTATCACTACCTTCATCAAATTATAATCCATAATTGTGAGTACCTTGAATATACCTCATGAATCTTTTCACCACTACCATATGTTCTTCCTTCAGATTACTCTGAAATCGGGCCACTAAGAATGTTGCAAAGACAATGTCTGGCCATATTGTTGTTAGGTACAATATGCTCCCAATGATCCTTCTGTACATTGTGGGATCTACAGATATACAATCTTCATGCTTTCTAATTTTTTCCAACTGTAATTGGAGTCAAAATTGGTTTGGAATCAATCATATTAAATTTATTCCATAGATCCCTTGCATACTTTTCCTGAGAAATAAATGTATAATTCTTCTTCTAAATCACTTGCAGCCCTAAGAGATATGTGAGTTCACCAATCATGGACATTTCAAATTCTGATTTCATGTGATTGGAAAATTCAGCCACTGATCCCTGCTTGCTTCCACCAAAAATTATATCATCCACGTATATCAAAACCATGAACTGATCTTTGTGATAATTATTAACATAGAGTTTGTGATCCACTCCACCTATTTTGAATTCAATATTTCTTATATAAGAATCCAACTAATAGTATCATGCTTGTTGTGCATGTTTCAATCCATAGAGTGCTTTCTTTAATTTTTAAACCTTCATTTCATAATTTCCAAGAAAGAACCCCACGGTTTATTCAATTTATACTTCTTCTTCCAAAACTCCATTTAAGAATTTTGTCTTGACATCCATTTGATACACTTTATAACCTCTTTGAATTGATATGGCTAGAAATAGCCTGATTGAATTTAGTCTTGCTACTGGAGAAAATGTTTCCTCAATATCGACACCTTCAATCTGTGAATATCCCTTTCACACCATTCACACCTTATTTCGGATCACATTACCATTCTCATCATATTAATTCTTAAAGATCCAATTTGTACCAATCACATTGTGACCTTTAGGTCTCTTGACTAGATCCCATGTCTGATTCTTGTCAATCTGATCTAACTCTTCATTCATAGCCTTCACCCATGATTCATTCTTTGCAAATTATTTAAACAAGGATAGTTCCACAACAAATAGAAATTCAGATTGTGCATTATTAATCATTATCCTGGTCTTTGTAGGTGCATTTTGATCCTTGATAATGTTAGACTGATTAATATCTTCCCTTTGATTTCTACTTTGAGATTCAACCGAATTCTCTCCAGCCATGGTTTCCTCTTCAGATTATTCTTATTAGTCAACATCATGATATGACTCCTGAGAATTTTTTACATATTCTATTTCTTTATTTTCATTTGCTCCATGTTCACTTTCTTCCTTATCTTCTATCACATCATCATATAAATTCCTTGAAGCATTTTTAGTTTTCTCTTCAATGATATTAACATAATTTCTTTCCAAAATCCTTCCCAGACACTTGTTGAAACACTTGTAGGCTTTTCTATTCATTGATTATCCAAGGAAAATTCCTTTGTTTGCATTTTCACCATACTTACCTTGATTTCCTTCTTTTTTTCTAATTTAACATTTACTTCCAAAAATATGAAAGTATTTTAAAGAGGGATTCCTTCCATGACACAATTTATAAGGTTATTTATATCACCCATATAAATCCCTGTACAATTTTGAATATACACTATGGCTTGAATGGCATATTTCCAGTAATGTTGAGGAATATGACTCTCAATTGGCATAGTTCTTTCCATGTAGTTCGCCTACCAATTCCTATGCTCAACAACTCCATTTTGATGTGGAGTTCTCACAGCAGCTACCTCATGTTATATCCCATGCTTCTATAAGTAATTTTTAAATTCAATGGATGTTTATTCCCCTCCATTTTCAGATCACAGTACTTTGATTGTTCATATAGTATCATTCTTGGTGATTCAATGATATGTTGAAGCACTTATCGCATCTTGTGTATAACCATTACAAATGTCATTATACTATAATCATCTATGAAAAGGATGAAGTACATTTCTCCATGAGTTTTGGAAACATTTATTGGGCCACATACGTCTGAATGAATAAGATCAAAAAGAGGAGATGAACTTTTCATCTTTGGATGATATGAATTGCAGACCAGCTTCCCCCGAATGCATGCATCACAAGAATTTTCATGTTCACGCTTCACGGTGGGAATATCTATGAAAATATTCAGTTTTTATATCTTATCCATGTCTTGTTGATTGATGTGACCTAGTCTTCGATGCCACATGTTATTTTCTTCTTCAACAGTCATGTAGAAAATGTTTTCTTTTCTATCAACTTGATACAGGTTGACTTCTATTCTGCATCCTTTCATAAGTTAATTTCATGTCTTTCCCTTGATAGTGCATCCTTTCTGATTAAAAGTAACTATAAGTCCTGAGTCATAGAGTTGACTTACGTAGAGGATATTATGACGTAGGTCATCCACATAAAGGACTGCAGTTTTCTTTAGCTCTCCATTAGCTAGTTCAGTACTTCCACTTCCTTTTGTTTTTAGAGCACCATCATTACCAAACTGTATTGTTCCATCAACCCTCTTCTTGACATTATTTAACAATTTTGCATTACCTATCATATGAGATGAATAACCGCTATGAAGAATCCAGGTGTTGTTGATTTTTTTAGCTTTGAGATCTACCTCTACAAGGTTGTGTTTCTCAATGTTCTTCTTTTCTTTCCATGAGATATTTGATTGAGTGTAGGGCTCTGATGACCTTTCAATTATCTCTTCCATGTACATGGGTTCTTTATAGTCCAAATATTCTTCCAAAGGAGAAAACATATTTGAATGAGAAACATTGTTTTGTTGATGAGCTTTGACTTGTCTCGTACTTCGGTATGAGGTTCCCATGTCACTCTTTAACCTACAATAAATGGATTTATGGCCAACGATAGAATAACAAGACAATTTTCATACAAATTACTTCTTCTATAAGTAGTAGGATATGAATTTTTTCTCCTCTATTGAACTCTTAAATCTCCCCCATTTATATATCTCCTTGCCTCTTCACAATATGACATATTATGACCCAGATATCCATAGAACTGATACTTCATGAGAAGAAATATCTTCTCACTTATATTTTTCCTCATGCTTTATTCCTTGGAAAAAATGTTTGACTGCCTATTATTCTTGGAAGTTTGAGGATAGTCTTCTGTTCTCCTTTTAGTTTGATTTAAGGGTCTCTTTTTTAGCACTTCTTTTGATTTTACTACATGATCAACTTTCATCTTTCCTTTATTCTGTTCCACTTTATTTGTAGGATTTAATGTTTCAGCATCACAATTGATTCCATTGTTTCCCATGTGTGTGGATCTCTGATCACTCAAAATCTTTTCAACTCTATCAGTCCCTCATTTTTCTCTCTCCATCTGCTCATCATTCGAGATCCTAGAAATTTTTATTTTCTTCTTTTCTTATTTTGAACAGGATTCACTTTTGAGCATACTCCTAAGAGTAAAAACTTCTTCGAGTCCCCCAACATTTTTGGAATTATCTTCTAGTCTCGAGGTAAGGTCATTAATTTCCTTTTACTATTCTTTGATTTGGATATTTAGTTCCACTACATCATATGTCCTTTCAAGGATTGATGAATGTACTTTCACCAGTTCTTCAATTCATTCAATTTTAGATTCAGGATGATCAACATATTCTGAAAATTCTTCCACCATTTCTTCCCACTTATTGAATCTATTACACTTATTCTCAAGCTTACCAAAATCTTCCTTAAGTTATAACTTGGGATTGGAATTAGTTGTCAAATAGTTATCTCTATCTTTATCTGTTAATGGTATCTATCATGGAGGCATGGTTTCCAATTTTAAATTCTTGTTCTTCTTCTTCACAGAATTCATTATCATCATATTCGTATTCATAGACAAAACTCTTCTTTTGTACTTTCTTTCTAGATTTGAAGTCTCCCTTTTTGAAAAATATTTTATGAGGCTTCTCAATGTGTTCACCTTCTCTTTCTTCATCTTCAAGATTTTTTGAGCACTGTGAGGCAATGTGCCCATCTTTGCCACAACAAAACCAAGCTAGAGGTAACTTCCCATTAAATTTCCCTTTTCCCTTATGAAAATTCTTGGAAATGAGATAAAGAATTTATTTTTCTTCATAATATTCACCACTACTATCTTTAGAGATTTTTTGTTTTTCCATGGCTTTTAATTCCATTTCCTTTCTCACTCAAGTCATAGCATCTTCTGTCTTGAGTCTCATTTCATATGCCACCAGGTTGCTCAGCAGATCATCTAGAGAAAGTTTGGAAAGATATATTTCCTCAAAGGATAACACCTTTTTTTGTATAGGGAGGGAAGTCATCTAGATATTTTCTTGATAATATCAATGTCTTTGATTTCTTCTACTATACCTTGAATTTCTCCAACCACTTCAGTAATTCGATTGAATAATGAGTCTACATTCTCATTAGGATACATCTTCAGATCATCAAACCAATTTTGCAGTATTTTTATATTCACCTCCTTTACTTTTCTATCTCCTTCATAAATATTTTAAATTTTATCCCACATTGACTTTGTTGAGATGAAACTCATTACCTTTAGACAGATCTTATTTTAAAGTGTTGTGGTGAGAGAATTATTCCCTTTAGCTTCTACATCAAGAATTTTAATCTCTACATCAGTCATAGCCAGCCCTCTTGGATCAGTGACATGTATTCCTTGCATAGTAGAAAATAGGACTTCCATTCCAAGAGATTTTAGATGAGATTTTATTTTGTTCATCATGATCTGAAAATTACTTCCATTGAAGAGGGGGACTCCTCTGACATTGTCTGAATTCTCTATGATGGTATAAGATAGATCAAACACTAGATACCTTCCTATGATACCACTTTAAGGACCCTAAAACACCCTGAGATGGGAGGGGTGAATCAAGGTGTCAAATTTTTCTTTTTAAAGTTATGGATCTTGTTCCCACATTGGTAGAAACTTGTTAAATCTATCAGTCAAAAGAAAGTAAGGAGATGACATAGTAATTTTACTTAGTTTACCGCAAAGGGATACGTCTAAGGAGCATACACTGATAGTGTGTTGGTCATACCTAAATCCACTAATATTCACTAGTTTATGGATTACAAGGTTCAGTCACAATCACTCTATTCTAGGAACATTGCCTTTATAATGGTTCAGGGATAGCTCACTACGTCCCTCAGATCACTTTCATCCACTCCCCCTAGCTCACTACCTTGAGAGAAGTTTAACTCAGTTTATCAGCTTGAAGGTCGCTTCAAAAAAAATTCATTGAAGTCTTTGTCTCTCTTCAACATGAGACACTGCTTGCATCAAATTCATAAATTGATGCACTTGAAGTCACTGATCACACAAACTGGATATTCAAAATCATTTTGGAAGCATAACACCACACTTGCGGGAAATACCTTAACTTGCACGCAAGATTTGGGAATTGTCATGAAAGATGACTTTTGTGTTTCCCATACTTTCCACACAAACCTTATCTTTCAAACAACAATACTAAATGGTTCACTTGGTCTTTTTAGACTAAAGGAACACCTTTTGTGCAATATTAAATCTCTGTAATTCTTTCGCATGCAAATATTCCACACATCAAAGAAACCAAGTTTTTTTTTGGAAAATTCTTAAGTCTTTCATGGGGTAGCTGCCTATTTATAGGCCTAAATGACCCTGTGCACAAGTTTCTGATGCGTATTTGTCATTTCATGCAAGATTCTTCCTAAGCGCGCAAAACCCCTTTTGACTTCGCATTGGTAGCATAAGATTCTTTGGTGCAACCTCATCTTTCATGCACATTTAATAATTATGCACAATTTTTTTCCTATTCCATATTTTGATGCACTAATCCCAAAATAATCCTTGTACGCAAGTTTCAAAATACCCTTCAATCTTGTTTGAAACACCCTTTACCAAAAACACTTTTCTCTATAGTCTAATTTTTTGACCCAAAAATTTGGCAAACACTGGGAAACAACACCACCTTCAATAATGTTGCTCACCTAAAAAGTATGATCCCTTTCCTAGAAAACTTCCTGAACTTCAAATGAGGATTGACAAAAAACACAAACCATACTCCATTTTCAGCATAGAAAGGCCATGGTGCCAACATGAACTTGATCCCCGGTTCTCGTATCAACATACTCCCCTGTTAGAGGGATAGTAGATCATGTCACTTCTTAGCCTTTATGGTCTAAGAAAGGAATTCTGCATGTAACTCCTTGAAATCAACCCAGAGAACATTAGCCACCTTTCTCTCCCCTGAGAACAGTGTCCACCACTAATGTGAAGCTCCCCTCGTCTAACTAACCACCAGCATAACCCAATATTCTGTCAGAGCCCAAATCTGTATGAAGGTGATCTCAAGATCCTCGAGTTAGATCTCTGTCTCCATGTCCAAGACACTACCCTCATACTTTTCTAGATTCTATCATAGGAAAGCACATAACTTTATCTACCACTGGTTATCCTCCTCCTTTGGATCAACCCTCTGTTGATCATCTGGATCGGCATGCTGAGCCTCCACTTCCTGATCCACTTGTGGACAATGACCGAGTTCCATAGATAAATGGTAACAAAGAAATTATAAGCATAAGTAGTATGGAATTTATTTAGGATTAATTTTAACTCATTGTTTATTTTAATTTCCCAAAAATGTCCAAAACAAACAAGAACAGAAGTCATCATGATGTATGTTCCTTTCCTAGGGTCTCTGTTAGGTCATAATGGGCAATGGAAGATGGTCTATAGGGGGTGAATAGATCAGATTAAAAATTTGAAAAAATAAATTTATTAATTAAATTAATTATCAAAGATAATTATTAAGGTTAATTACAAAAAAAAAGTAAATAACTCAAGGATGTTTTTATAGTAGTTCAGTCCAAAGTGGGTCTACTCCACTCTTATACCTCTATACTCAGTGAGAGATACGTGTGCACTAAAAATAATTTTTATGGGGGAATCATAACCCAATTACAAAATAATTTTCCAATAAAGGGATAACAATAAAACTGAGTTTTTTATGGGGAGTCACAACCCGAGAAAAAGAATAAAAATAATGATTTTTTGAGTAAAATCATAAACAGAAAAATAAAGTGTGTGTGGGAGATATGAAAAAGTGTTATAGACTCAAAACCAGATGAATGATAAGATAAAATATTAAAGAAAAGGTACTAGTTATTGAGGATTAGATTGGTTCACCTCATTAAGGTAAATGTAGTCGAAGCATAATTAATTTATCCCTTGAGAGATCATGTAGGTGATTAAATATAGTGTCATAGGATGTTGTAGATTGCACTGCAGGTTTAAATTTCACAGCTCTTTCTCTTTGAAAAAAACAGAGTATCAAAAATGTTAACGTGTCTCTTGAAATTTTGTATATTGCTATTCAGTTGTGTCGATAACCTAAAATAATAAATGATATATATATATATATAAATAATAAATATTCAGCATTTTCATCAGCTCTTCTTCCTTCATAAATTCAAAATAAATTGAGTCAAGATCGTTCATAAATATCTCCATAAAAAACACAGCATTGTTGCCTCTTTATTACTATAGAATATATCTCTAATAAAATAATTCAAAATAGTTTGAATAATTATTCTAAAAATATCTCCAAATATATAGGAGTGTTGAAAGATTTAAAACAACAATTTAAATCCATTCAAACTTCATTAAATTTAGACAAAATAGTTCCTGAAAACTAGCAGCACAATCCATATTTAAATTCAAAAATTTGAATCTAAACAATTTTAAACCCTCCAAATTAATGGGAAAAAGGTGTTGAAAATTTATTAATTTATCTCTCTAAATATTCTACAAAAAATATTAAAAACTATCCAATTATAATTGTTATATTTAATGATAAATTTTTCAATAGAAAAACCTTTAAAAATAATCTATATATATGCAAAAAAACAATTTAAAAAAATGAACTCAACGAAGAGTAACTTCAAAATGAACAGTAATATATGGTTGATGAACCATACTTTTCACTATTCAAGAATAGTAACATAGGGTATGAACAATACCTTGCAGAATGAACAGTATTGTAAGGTATGAACCATACTTTATGGAATGAACAGTAACATATGGTATGAACCATACATTACAGAATGAATAGTAACCTAGGGTATGAACCATACTTTTCACTATTCATAAACAGTAATGTAAGGTTGATGAACCATAATTCCCACTATTCATGAATAGTAACGTAACATATGGATGATGAATAGTAACGTAGGGTTGATGAACTATATTGTCCACTATTCATGAACTGTAACGTAGCGTATAGATGATGAACAGTAATGTAGGGTTGATGAACCATACTTTCCACTATTTATTAATATTAACATAGTTTTTGGATGATTAACAGTAACGTAGGGTTGATGAACCATACTTTTTACTATTATTAAAGTAGGGTTTCCCCTACTTTGTGAAAAACTGGACATCATACATTAACAAAATTCAATGAATTTTCAAGGGATCTAAACAATATATTCAAACTTTGCTCAAAAATTATTATTAGAAGAAAAACTACTTATCTTTATAACTAATAAATAATCAAATAAATATGACATATAATTTTCTAGATATCATCAAAAAATATTACCAATAACATTCTGGAAAACAAGAGTTCTGAAAAAATCAAATTAGAATTTCAAGCAATTTAATAAGCATTCAGACGACCTTTTTAGACTTTGATTTAAACTAATGAAGTAAATATAAACATGTTTTATTTCTATAAAATCAAGTTTCATGTGAATATTATATCTATAGAATTTTCAGTAAAATAAATACAAAAATGTTTTAAAATTGTTTGTTGTAGAGTTTCTAAAACTGCATCAAAAAATTAAGTGAATTTTTAGAGTAATAAAAATGCAGTTTTAGATATCCTCATAAGCTAATGAAATGTAGAAAAATATTTTATCTATCCAATTGTTAATAATTATAGAGATCCATACATTTTATTTTAATAAATAATCAAAATAAAGAAAGGTTTTTAAATGAAAATCATATGTAATCAAAAAAAATAAAACATGCAGGTGGAAAAAAATTATCTTCAAGTAATCAAAAATTTAATTAGAAAAAAGATAATACACATTCACAAATAGTATTCCCCTTTTTGTTTGATTAAAAAACAAAAAAAATTGAACAATTAAAACCAATTTTAAAAACATTTAAAACCAATTTATTTCTCCCCATTTATTGATCCTCATTTTTTTCCCAAAATATCACTCCAAAAATAAATATTTTAAAACAATTAAAACCATGTTATTTATCCACCATTTTGTAAATAAAAAAATTGAAAAAAAACTCACCCTTAACAAATGTAGTAAAAAAAATAAATGCCAATATACCAAGTTCAAATTTAATTTTTTCAAACGGAAAAGAGTCTAAAGGATTTTTAAAAATATCTTATACCTTATTTTCATAAGGTATAAATTTTAAAAAAAATGTCACCCTTGTTCACATTATCTCCAATAAATTGAAATCTAATATCAATATTATTTTTTCTATAATTCTATAAGGGGTTTTTAGAAATTAAAATTTACGAAGTATTATCACAATAAATAGGCAGTTTATCAAGATAAACACCAAAATCACATAATTTTTGCTTAATATATAAACTTTAAGCATAACTACTAGAAATAGAGATATAATAAAATTATACAGTAGAAGAAGAAAACATATCTTTGTTTCTTATAAGACTAGAAAATTAACCTTTTTCCCAGAAAATGACACATACCTCATGTGCTTTTTCTATCAAATCTACAACCTCCAAAATCTGAATCAGAATATGATGTTAAATCAAAACCGTTATATTTTGGATAAAATAAACCAAAATCAACAGTTCCTTTAACATATCTAATTATTATTTTGAAATATTTAATATTACTTTCTTTAGGATCTTATTGAAATCTAGCACATAAACAAATACTAAAAATTATATCAGGTCTAGATGTGGTTAAATATATCAAGCTACCTATCATACCTCTATAAACTTTAAAATCAAATGATTTACCAAAAGCATCAATATCTAATTTACAATTAGTACCCATAAGAGTTTTTATAGATTTATGAGAATTAAGATCAAATATTTTAACTAAATCTTTAGTATACTTAGATTGATTAAGAAAAATCCCATCTTTTCTTTGAAAAAATTAATGTCCAAGAAAGAATTTTAATTCTCCCATTAAACTCATGTCAAATTTAGAATACATTAAAGATGAAAATTCATGATAGATCATTTCTCTAGAAGAACCAAAAACTATCTCATCAACATAAATTTGAACAGCTAAAATATCAACAGAAGTTCTCTTAATAAAAATATTTAGATCCATATTTTCTTTCTTGAAACCATTATTTAAAAAAACAAATAAATCCTTTCATATCAAGCATGATGTTCTTGTTTAAGACGGCACAATGCTTTAGAAATTTTGAAAACATGGTTAGGAAATTTTTCACTTTCAAAACCAGGGGTTGAGAAACATAAACTTCTTCAATTATAAAACCATTTAAGAAAGAAATTTTTACATGCATTTGATATAATTTGAACCCATAAAAACAAGAAAAATCCAATAAATTCTAATTATTTCTAACCTAGAAATAGGTGAAAAAGAATATTCAAAGTCTATACCTTCTTCTTGAGAGTATACATGAGAAACGATCCTTGCTTTATTTTTGACAATCTTTCTAGATTCATCGAGCTTATTTCTAAATATCTACTTAGTTCCAATTACCTATTTATCCTCATGAAATTCTACTAAAGTCCAATCATTGTTTCTAAAAAATTGATTTAATTCATATTGCATGGTAATAATCTAGTTTGTATCTTTTAAAGCATCATTAACATTAAAAAGAACAAAATCATAAATAAAGGCATAATTGATACAAAAATATAAAATAGAATTTCTATTTTTAACACTAGAATCAAAATTTCCAATTACATTTTTAATAGGATGATCTTTGTGAATCTTTCATGATTTTGGATCTGGTTGAGAAGGAGTATGGTCTCCCCCAATTGATTCAATATTATCTTGAGGAACTTCTTCACTAAAATTAAATTCTCTCAACTCTTCATCAATATCATTCGAATAAAAATTTAATTTAACATTATTTTAATCAAATATAACATGTAAAGGTACTTCAATAATCATAGTTATTTTATTATAAACTCTATAAGCTTTACTATTATTAGAATAACCAATAAAAATACCTTCATCACCCTTAGCATCAAATTTATCTAAATTATCCTTTGAATTTAAAATAAAAACTTTAAAACCAAAAATTCTAAAGTAACTAACTATAGGATTTTTTTTTAAATAATTAATAAGGATTTATCTTGAAAAAATGTCTAATAAGAATTCTATTTGAAATATAACATATAGAAAAAATATCTTTAGCCAAAAAAAATCTAGGAAAATTATATTCATTAACATAGTTCAATACATTTCAATAAGAGTTCTATTTTTCTGTTCTACAACACTATTTGGATGTGGTATTCTAGGATTAGAGAAATTATAAAAATAACCATTCTTTTCACAAAAGTTTTCAAAATCTAAATTATGAAATTCACCTCCATTATTACTATGAATAGAAATAATCATACAGCCTTTTTCATTTTGAACTAATTTTCAAAAGGCAGTAAATCTAGAAAATGTATCATTTTTATGAGTAAAAAATTATACCCAAGTAAATATACTATAATAATTAACAATAAATAATGTATATTTATTTTCACCAAGGCTGGAAATTTGAGTGGGACCAAATAAATCAAGATGTAATAACTATAATGGTCTATTAGTAGTTATCTGAATGATGGTTCTAAAAGAAATTTTGTGTTGCTTCTCTTTTATGCAGGCATCACAAATATTAATATGTTCTTTCTTCAAGGAAGACAGTTGCAACACATTTTCATGTTTTTAGAGATTATGAAACAATATGAAATTAACATGACCTAATAATCAATTCCAAAGGTTGTTTTCATTCTGTGTAGCATTCAAACACTTTACATGTTGAATAGTTTGTTCAGAAAAATCAATAGTATAAATGTTATCTTTTCAATTATCATAAAATAATAATGAATCATCTTTAAAAACTAAACATTTATCATTTTTAAATTTAAGTTCCATTCTATGATCACATAATTGTGATATAATAATTAAATTATGTTTTAAACCTTCAACAAATAAAACTTTAGAAATAAAAGTATAATTTGAAATACCAACTTTACTAAAACTTTTTACTTTTCCTTTAGAATTGTCTCTAAATGTAACAGTGCCTCCATCACATGTGTTATAAGTAGTAAACTTTTATGGGTCTCTATTCATATGCCTAGAGAATCCAATATCCATGTACTATATATGATTCGTGAGATATCCAAGTAATGTTTTCTAATAAAATCAATTACTTTACAATTTTGGTACTCAAGATACTTTGGGTCCAATGGGTTTAGTAATAGAATTTTTAGGTACCCATGCATAATAACATGTATTGTAAGGTAATCTAGAAAATAAGGATTTAGAAATATAAGTTTTTTTAAATCCTAAATATTTTTTAAATCAAAGTGAACAATCATTTTCATAGTGACCTTTCATGACACATTTAAAACAAGTAATATTTGAAGTAAAACCATTTTTAATTTTAAAAAAATATGTTTTCTATATTTGGGGTAATCTCATGTCATAGCCAAAATCATCTTTAGTTTTATCAGTTTTTGTCAAATACATCATCTTATGATATTTTTCATGACCTTGAATAAAAGCCAATAAAGTTTTTTTAATACTTTCAACTTGCTTTTTCAAAAAAATTATTCACATTTTGAGAAGATTTCAAATTTTCATAAACATTTGAATGAGAAGAAGAAGAATCAATGTTACTTAGTTTTTTATTCTACTGAAAAAGTATTTCATTTTCAAAATCAATTTTCTCATTTTTTTCATTAATCTTATTATATAAATCTGTAGCTTTGAAAATATATTTTCTTAATATTTCAATTAATTTATTTAATTCAAAAACATTAGGGTTTTCAAAATCACATTTAAAACCAGAATATTAAGAATAAAAACAAGAATTACTCACCTTATCCAGTGATACCATGAAGTATAAGTTATCACTTTCTTTTTCATTTCTAGATTGTTCACTAGAATCAGATTCTTATGCACAACTCCAATTAGTGGTCAATGCCTTTGTGTCCATATTTTTATATTTATCTTTATTCTTTAGTTTAGGAAATTTGAGTTTGGTATGCCCTTTATTTATGCACTCATAACAAGTCAAATATGAATTATTATAATTCAAATCACCCTTCATATCTCCCTTATATTTTTCTTTTTGAGGCTTTCTTTTAAACTACTTCTTCAATCCTTTCTTTTTCATTATTTTGTAAACTCCAGCCAAAATCTGAGCCATATCTTTCTTTTCAATATCCTATAGATCAGAATCAAATAAGTCAGTAAAAAAACATTCACATATTTAAAGTATACATCTTTTCTTCTTGTTGTCTACTCAGTAATTATGTTATTTAGTTCAAGTTCATATTAAAGGAGTGATCCAATAAATTCATCCAGGGTGTACTCTTTGAAATTCGTACTTTCATCAATGGAAACCTTATTTTAATTCCATTTCTTTGGTAAGGATTTTAGGACTCTTTTAATAAGTACTGGGTTTTTTATAGATTCTCCAATAGAATTCATTCCATTCATAATGCTTGTGAATCTGTGGGACATTTGGTTTACTATTTCATTTTTACCCATCTTGAAGTTTTGGTACTCAGCACGAAGCATTCCAATTTTGGTATGGATTAGTTTTTCAGAGCCAAGGTGTGTAACTTGTAGAATCTTCCATATTTCATGAGTTTTATTACAAGTAGACACATGAATAAAAATTATTCTATTAATAGAACTGTAAAAAATATTAACAAATTTTTAATTTCAAACATATATAGAATCATATTATCTAGTAAGAGTATCTAGGTCTGCTTTAGGCAGTGTATATTGTTTTGAAATGATAGACATGTGCTCAATGCTCAACTATTTAAGGTAAGCCTCCATTTGGGATATCTAGTATCCATAATCATTTCCATCAAAGGGAGGTGGATTTTGAGTTATCCAGACATAATTTGGCTTCAATCCTACCATCTTATATGATTGTGTCCTTATAATGTGAGGTCTAGGAAAATGTTGGCACAAATAAAATCAAAATAGACTCTAGATAGGGATTTTATAATTCCAAAAGGAACAATCTCTTGATTTATATTGAATGGTATTATAAAGATAATAACATATTTAATCAATTATAAATAGGATTTACCTTTGATACCAACTGTTAGGTGTCATATAGAGAACAAAAGAGCTAAGATATTCTTAAGAAGTTCAACCTCTGATACCAATTGTTAGTCTAGAATGGGTAATGGTAGATTGTCTAAAGGGGGGATATATCATATTAAAAATTTAAACAAAAAAATGTATTAATTAAATTAATTATCAAAGTTAATTATTAAGGTTAACTAGTAGTTGAAAAATTAAATAATGCAAGGATTTCTCTTATATTAGTTCGATCTAAATTGGGTCTACTCTACTCTTATACCTCTCTACTCAGTGAGAGACTTATGTGCACTTAAAATAATTTTTATGGGGGAATCATAACTCAATTACAAAATAATTTTATAGTGGATGGATAACCATGAAAATGACTTTTGTATGGGGAGTCACAACCCAAGAAAAATAATAAAAAATAATGATTTGTGAGTAAAAGAATAAACAAAAAAATAGAGGGCATGTGAGAGATAGGAAATAGTGTTATAGACTCACAACCAAACAAATGAGAAGATAAAATATTAATGAAAATGTATTGGTTGTTGAGGATTAGATTGGATTTTTTAGTTAAGGAAAATTTATTCCAATTGGAATTAATTCATCCCTTGGGAGATCATGCAGGTGATGAAATAGAGTGTCGTAGGACATTATAGATTGCCCAGCAGTTTCAAAGTTCACATCTCTTTCTCTTTGAAAAATAGAGTATCAAAAATGTTAACGTGTGTCTTTCAATTTTGTATCTTTATATTTTGTTGTTTCGATAACCTATAAGAATGAATGATATATATATATATATATGTAATAAATATTCATCAGTTTCAATAGCTCTACTTCTTTCATAAATTTAAAATAAATTGAGTTAAGAGCATTCATAAATATCTCCATGAAAAATGCAGCATTATTGCCTCTGTATTCCTATAGAATAAATCTCTAATAAAATCATTCAAATTAATTTGAATAAGTCTATCAAAAATATCTCCAAAACTATTGCAGCGTTGAATGATTTAAACCAATGATTTAAATCTATTCAAACTTCTTTAAATTTAGAGAAAATAGTTCCTGAAAACTAGCAACATAATCCATAAGTAAATTTAAAAATCTAAATTTAAACAATTTTGAAACCTCCAAGTTAATGGGAAAAGGTGTTGAAATTTTATTAATTTTTCTATATACATATTCCACCAAAAATATTAAAAGCTCTTTGATTATAATCCTTATATTTAATGATAATTTTTTGCAGTAGAAAAATCTTTAAAAATAATCCATATATATGCATGAAATAAATTTTAAAAAAATGCACTGAATGAACAGTAATTTCGGAATGAACAGTAACATGTGGTTTATAAAAAATAATTTTCACTATTTATGAATAGTAATGTAGGGTATGAACCATAGTTTTCGGAATGAACAATAACGTATGGTATAAATAGTACTTTGCTGAAGGAACAGTAATGTAGGGTGTGAACCATACTTTGCAGAATGAACAGTAATGTAGGGTATGAACCATACATTTTACTATTAATGAATAGTATTGTAGTGTATGGATGATGAATAGTAACTTAGTACTTTTCACTATTCATGAACTGTAACATAGTGTATGGATGATAAACAGTGACATAGGGTTGATGACCCATACTTTTCACTATTTATGAACTGTAACGTATAGTATGGATAATAAACAGTAATCTAGGATTGATGAACCATACTTTCCACTATTTTAAAAGTAGGGTTACCCATACTTTGTGAAAAATGGACATCATACTTTAACAAACTTCAACAAATTTTTAAGGGATCTCAACAATAGATTTAGACTTTGGTCAAAAGGACTTATTTAAAGAAAAAATTATTAGATTTCTAATAAATCAGGAATAAAATAATTCTGACATATACTATTCCAAATATCATCAATAAACAGAACCAATAAAATTTTGGAAAGCAATGGTTCTGAAAAAATCAAAGTAGAACATCAATAAATTTATTCACCATTAAAACAAAAAATTTATACTTCGATGTAAACTAATGAAATAAATATAAACATATTGGATTTCTATAAAATCATGTTTCATTCTAACATGATATCTGTACAAGTTGAAATAAAATAAATACAAAAACTTTTTAAAATTGTTTTTTGTAGAGTTTCTAAAAATGCATCAGTAAATTAATTGAATTTTTAGAGTAATAAAAATGTATTTTCAGACATCATCATAAACTAATTAAATGTACAAAATATTTTATCTATCCAAACTGATAAGAATCATAGATATTCATACACTTAAGTTTAATATATCATCAAAATATAGAAAGGTTTTTAAATGAAAATCACATGTAATCAAACAAAAGAAAACATGCACATGGAAAAATAATCTCCCCAAGTAATCAAACAAGTAATCAGACAAAAGAGAATAGACATGCACAAACAGTCTCTACCCTGCAAATGGTGTAGCCTCACTTGGTCATTTAGAAAACTCAGAGACCTTTCATCATATCACAGGTGGCCCTAAAATCTCGTGTCCTAGTTGGTCTTCCCTGACCTATGTCACGCACCAAGATCACCTAACATTGTTTCCCTACCAACCCATGAAATCTTCACTGTTCCTAACTCAAAACTCCATCCAATATCTCGACCATCACCTCTAATACCATTCTTTCATGACCCCATCCCTCCAAAGATGCCCTTCCTGAGCTAGAAATGGAGAAAGAGAGATAGTGACCTTTGATTCCCACCTTCAGTAGGCTCTGGGATGGCGACCAACACCAAGGTTATATAAATCTTACAAAATGGGAGGCATTACCCTTTTTATAGTAACCAAGGTCAGAAGATAAGATGTATCAGCCTCAAAAAAACATCAATAAATGTATATATAAAAGAATCCCAAATCCATCCCACATGCATTTTTAAAGTAAAAATTCTATAAATACGATGAAAATATCCAAAGTAAATATAAAAAGAACAAATCTGAGCAGTGGCACAACAACTATCACAACACCCAAGCTAGTAATGTTCATCACAGTCCGCATAATCTCCTTGGAAACCTGAAAACAATTTTATGTACTTAGGGTGAGCATATAAGTATACTGAGTAAAAAAAGCCAAAGTCTCTCGTGCACAAGTGGTGGAAGAATACTAATGCCCCTGTGAGAAAAGAACAGAAACACAAAAGTGACTAACAAGGTATACTATCCACCCCAACCTCACTAAACACATGATCACTAAATAACTCAAGTAAAGTAAAGTAAAGTAGTAAGCACATCTATGATAGGGTACCCCACACCACTTCCTGCTGGTTAACTGCTCATCCCTAAAGGTGAATGTCATGATCCTACAATGCTATTTCATAAGCCCCATTGTCACGACTTGCCCGCACACACTTGGGACACATACCACATCCTACCCGCAAACACCTAGTCCTCAACCTCATCACATTCTGCCCATAGACACCTAGGTTGTAACACCCCAAGCTTCCATAGTACGCTTCTCTTTAAATAATACAATAGTGTGTGTTGTATGCAATTTCGAGTTCTAACACACCACAACCAATCAAACTAGCCGTTATGAATAGTAATACCCACCTTTTGAAATTTTATAAATTTTATCTTTTAAAATGGACTTCATTTTTGGATTCGGAATATCAAAATTAGCTTAGGATGAATTTTTGGTATTTTTCTGAAAACTTTCATTTTTTGATGAATAGTGAAAAACACCAAGTTATAGTTTAAAACCAAATTTTTATTTAAATAATTATTTATTTTATTTAAATTTATTTTAGGTCAAAATAGATACATAATACTTATATAAGTTCAATGTAATTCATTGGAGTAAATTTATAATAATTTTAGATATATAAAAATTTTATTGAACTTTCACCGTCTTTTACCCATCTCCTAGCAGAATTTGCAAATTCACATAAAGCATAATTTTACCCCTTCTGTGAGTGGAATTTTGAAAATCCGAGATACACGGTTAATATCAAGGAGTAAAATCTGGTTTAATAAGATAAAAATAAGTTTTGGTGTATAGTAACTTTTAACGTTTCTTTACCATGGTTAAAAGTAAATAGGGTAATTAAGGGTAAAAGGGATATTATTATTACCCTAACACATGTCCTAATTATATTTTCTAAGTATATTCAACCAAAAACATCCTTAGGAATAAAATATGAACCTCTTTGTTCCACTTGGATTAGATTAGGACATTTATTATTATTTAATTCCAAGAAGAGTTAAAAGAGTTAAAATCAATGTTTAATTAATAAAAAAATTAATATAGGGATATACATAAGATAAATTCTATTGTAAATATTACTTAGAAAGATAAAAATATTTATTACATAATTTTATTTTATTTATAATTTTTAGGCATTAAATAATTTATGTTTTTTATGACACAATGGTGATGCAGTAATTACGGAATTAATGAAATATTAAACTAATTGATATTATAAATATCCAAATAAATCTAATTTGAGACTTTTTTTGAATTACAATAATTTTATTGGTTAATATTACATATTATTGTTGGTTAGATGAATTTTTTTCAAAGAAATAATGTTGTTATAAATTTAGAAAAAATTAAATAACAAATAGTGTCAAAATTGACATAAAAGAGTTTTTAAAACAAAGATTATATTATTAATTGATATTTTATTCCTAAAAATATAAGGTTCATCCAAAAGACTTATATAATGTTATTTGTATCATTAATGGACCACTTGGGGGTCTCTTGGAATTATATAGTAAGTTTATTAACTATATAATATAAAAATACAAAGAGACATGGTAAATGTCAAACTATTTAACTAAGAGTTAAATCAAAAAGATAAAGTTAATATAGTGCCCCAAACCTCTCTAAAACCTATTGGTTGAGTGTTTTTTGACCTATAACCACCTTAACCTTTAAATAATTCACTTTTTAGCCATTATAAACTGAATATGAATTTATTATAAAATAATATTTTAAGTTTTTCCAAAGGTACCCCTCACCTCTCTTATAAAAGGGAACTCGCCCTTCTCTCTAATTCATACCTTAAAAGCCTTTTGTCTCGGCAAACCCCTACCCATATATTCTCTAAACTTTCATAAATTCAACCTAGAGGCCTTAGTTTGATCATAAATCCAACCTAAAAATCCCTTTTGATTAAATCAAAAGGCAGAACCCGAAGAAGAGGTGATGTTTTCATCACCCTCTTTCAAGTTCCTTTCTTCTTCAACTTTTTATTTCTTTGTTATTTCCATTCTAAAATAATAAATCCAGTATCTTTTATATACTGTGATGTTATTATGAATATGGTACAACCATATTTGGTATTCTATCCATCCTTTGAATTACATGTCACCATACGTGCGTACGTACGGCTTGTCGTCTCCACGTCGTGGTGTAATTGTTATACAAAACATTATTATTTGGATGGGTATGATAATGATGTGTAATTGAAGTAAAAAATAAATATAACATTATAATTATTCTTTATATATGATATACCATACAATTATATACTATTTTAATATCAAAAAATGATATTGTCGCTCGTGCGTACGTACGGACTACCATCTCCACGAACGCAATGGGATTCATTCTTCATTGCATCCATTCAAGAATAATTTTTATTTAATGGTTAAAAATAATGTTTAAGACTTAATATCATTCTGTATATGAATAAGATACAACCTATACATAACAAACATGGCTTACGTAACAAAGCATATAAAGGAAAATGAATCAATTAACACCCGAAACAACGATAATACAAAGATATTATTAAAAAAGCAATGTTAAAAGATCATATATGATATCATATTAATGTATATGATTCTTGTATAATTTAATAATAATTATTTCACCATTTTAAATTAGGTTAACCTACCCTCGACCAAGGAAAAGTACAAGGTAAGGGTTTGTTTCACAATCTCTTCATTATCGGAGGTTGTTTATACGTAATTATCTACTGGGAACTCTTTATCATCCACATACATGTTTCTTAAAAATGTATTTCAAATCATTCTTACTATTTTACAGACTATAGGTTAAAGTCATTTATACCCTTTTTTTACTTTTTATAATATGTTAATAAAGGAATCTTTTCGTCGTTTTCCAAACAAGGTCATTTTTAACCTTTTCGACAGAATTAAGGTGAGAATGTCTTTTTTTAACTTATATGGAAGGTGCGGATATTTTCCTCCATTATAAAATCATCAAATATTCCCTTACAAGATTATAAGAATATTTTCAAATTAAATGTTTCCTTTTATAATTATGTTACTTTTAAATGATTTAAAAAAAAGATATATTTCTCTCAAATAGTTTTGTTTTCATCTATGTCAACATCCTTTGACGGATTTTAAGCTTATTTGAAGTTGATTTATTATGATACAAAACTTCCATATTGTATTTAAGGTTTTGTGAAATTTTTAACTATGGATGTGTTATTTTTATACCATTCATGGTTTATGTAGAAAGTATTGACATTTCATATGCTAGTTTTAATACAAATGTTTATGTTATATTTAAACCTGTTCATCTGAGGAATGCATTGGACTTAATAAGTGATGGGTGGAGCCCGCTATAGCTCCTCGATGCATCAGTAGGTCTCATGAGACAAACTATTGTCTTGGCACAAGGCCTTGACAAAATCTTATTTTTAGTCTTGGCACAAGTCCTTGACTATGTGGTTATGATAGTCTGGCTTTATGCATTCCATCATTATAAAAGTGTTTGTTGATATTGCATGTGATTATTCGACTAGTAGAATATCCATTTAAATAAATAAATGGAATTATTTCATTTTATTTTTTCCATATTATGATAAAGTTCAAGTTTAAAAGGCTTTTGTTTTAGTTATACATTGCCTTATATGTTTATCCTTATTTATGAAAGTTTTCGCTATATTGTTATCCTTACTAAGCATCTGAGCTGACCTGTTTCTATGTTTTATTTTTCCCAGGATGTGAAGAAGTATTTTATGAACGACCTGCAAAGATATTATGATGGGATATGAGTGTGGTATATCTAGATAAGATGTTGTTGTAGTTTTCCATTTTATCATGTAATGTAAGACTTATGAATGTATCTAGTGATTCCAAGGCTACTAAACTAATCAGTCTTTACATAATTGGTCTTTTGTGATCATGCCAATGTTATGTAATAAGGCACTGACTTTGGGTAACAGGGGTTGGGGAATTACAGTTGGTATCATATGAAGTTTAGTACAAACCTTGGAAGCTAGATTTAGATAAACTCTGATTAGATCACATAGACCTAAGATGGACTTTGAGGATTGGTATAGAAGAACTTCCTAGAATTTTTGTATTGTAGAGATTTTGTGAGTTTTCCGAGCAATACATCCTTGTCTGGATATGAGCAGGTAGAGGCGGCTTTGGTACAGATGTACCTAGGGGTAAAACCTGAAAACACCGCTTTGAGCTAGACTCGAACGGGAACTGGTGCACGATAATGGGCCTTGTTGCACTCTTGGTTATAACACTCCCAAGGGATATTCTTAGGATAATTCTCATTTTCCTTACAAACCATTATGAAGGGTTTATGAGTATATACTTCCTTAAAGAAAACATTTTTTTGATTATGGATTATATCCATAAACTGTTCAATATATGTTAAGTGTTTTACAAGTTTGGAATTATGTATTTCGATTCATAAACTGATCTAGTTTATGCCATTGTTTAGAAATGGTTCCTAGTGGAAGGAATGTAAATCGTATCAATGCATTCACTCCATGTAGGGATTTTCCTCTTGCTCAAGATAATTATAGTGGAGTTGGTGATGCAACTGGTGCTGATCAGCTAATCACCATACTGGGACAACTCACTCAGGTTATGAATAATAACCTTACCCGTATGGAGCACCCAGATCCACAACGTGGAGGATCAATGTTAGATCGATTCATGAGGCAAAAACCACCAACATTCAATGGGAGTACAAATCCATTAGTAGCTAAGCAATGGATAAATTCTTTAGAGAAAATATTCCATGCCTTGGAGAGTAGTGAAAGGGAAAAAGTTATCATTGCAGTTTACCACCTCACTGGAGATGCTGATCAAGGGTGGTCATTGATTCAAAACCCAAAGGAAGATGATGAAGTATCAAATATGTAATGGAGGGAGTTAAAAGATATTTTCTTAGAAAAATACTTTCCTCATGACCATCAAGCAGATATGGAAAAGCAATTTCTAAGTCTGAGACAAAAGGAGGATGATAATGTCACAAAGTATGAGGATAACTTTACAAGGTTAGTGAGGCATGATTCAGATTATATATGTAACCTAAGAAGTAATATTGATTGTTTCTTTGATGGGTTAAAACCATTTCTCCGTCGAGAATTAGTCTCACAATCCTTCTCATCGTACGAAGATATTGTCTCATGTGCTATCAAGATAGAAAAATAATTCTCTTAGTCTAACGACTTTAAAGCAAAGAAATATAAGAAGAGATCTTCTGATCACTATGGAAATGGAAATAAGGGGAAGAAGGGAAAATTTTAATATCCATCCTGTAGTAAATGTGGGAAGAAACACCCTGGTACTTTCTTAAAAGGAATGGTAGTCTGTTACATGTGTGGTGAAAAAGGCCACCAAGCTCGTGATTGCAAGGGGAAGTAAGAAGCTACCAATGTTCAATGGTATAATTGCAAGTAGATGGGACATTATTCAAATTAATGTCCTAAGAGTCAGGGGAACTTACCTCAGAAAAGACCAAGGGATCAAGGCCAAGCTTATGCTATCACTACTACTGAGGAAGAAGCTCTGAAAGACGTGGTGGTAGGTAATTTAATGGTTTCATCAAGTTTAGAAAATGCTTCATTTGATTTTAGATCATCACATTATTTCATATCTTCCTAGTTTGATAAGAAAATTAGATATTTCCAATTTGATTTAACAAGGGAGTTGTCAGTCAAAAATCCTAAGGAAAGTATCATTACAACAAAGTTTTGTGAATCAGTCCCCATTAGATCACATAAATGTTCTTTATCTTCTAATCTCAACGTCATACCCGTGATTGAATTTGATTTGATCCTAGGTATAGATTGGATTTCATACCATGATGTGAATATTTATTATAAGAAGAAGGAGGTTATAATTTTTGATGATGATGATAAAGAACACCTTATCTTTAGAGCAGAATCATCACCACCTAATTCTTATCTATATCCACCCCCTGTAGCTCAACTAAATTCAATTATCAGGGAGGAAGAGAATGAAATAACTATGGGTGAGGAAAGGAATGTTCAAATATAGGATGTACCTATTGTGAAAGAATATGTAGATGTGTTTCTGAAAGATTTACTTGGACATCCTCGAGAATGAGAAATTGAGTTTTCCATTGATTTAATTCCTGGTTCAAAGCCCATATCGAAGACCCTTATAGAATGGCCACTATGAAATTTGTGGAACTAAAGAAAAAACTAGAGCAATTGAGTAATAAGGGATTTATTCACCCTAGTGTTTCTCCACGGGGAGCCCATGTCCTTTTTGTTAAGAAGAAAGATGAATCTATGAGGTTATGTATCGACTACAAGGAAATCAATGCTATAACAATAAAGAGCAGGTATCCCCTACCTCGCATTGATGATTTATTTGACCAACTTCATGAAGCTCAATACTTTTCAAAGATTGACCTTCGATCTGGATACCATCATTTGTGTGGGAAGAAGGAAGACATTCTGAAGACTGCATTTCAAACCAGGTACGGGCATTACAAGTTTACAGTAAATGCCTTTTGGGCTGACTAATGCACCCTATGTTTTCATGGATCTAATGAACAGAGTTTTCAAGGAATATCTCGATGATTTTGTGGTGGTATTTATTGATGATATCTTGGTATATTCCAAAATCTAGGAAGATCATGAAAATCACTTGCGCATTATCCTAAAGACTCTGAGAATACATGAATTATATGAGAAGTTTAGCAAGTGTGAATTCTGGATTCAGGAGATTTATTTTCTTGTCTATATTGTCTCTAAGGATGGAATCTCTGTTGATCCTTATAATACAAGAGAAATACAAGAATGGCCAGCACCAATGAGTATAACTGAGGTACGCAGTTATATTGGTTTAGCAGGTTATTATCGGCATTTCGTCCAGAATTTTGCATGATTGGCTAACCCATTAATGAAGCTCACACGTAAAGGGGTTAAATTTATTTGGATAAAATAGTGTGAATAATGTTTTGAAGAACTGAAGAGAAGATTAGTCAATTATCATATATTGACTCTATCATCAGGGAATGATGGGTTTGTTATTTATAGTGATACTTCAAAGAAAGTACTTGGTTGTGTCCTTATGCAGAATGATAGGGTTGTTGACTATGCATCACGACAGCTGAAAATTCATGAAAAAAACTATACTACTCATGATCTTGAGTTAGCTGCTGTAATATTTTCTTTGAAGATATGGTGACATTATCTTTATGGTGAAAAATGTGAGATATATACCGATCACAAGAGTTTGAAGTATATTTTCTCATAGAAAGAAATCAACATGAGGCAAAGGTGATGGCTTGAACTACTCAAGGATTATGATTTCACAATACACTACCACCCAGGGAAGGAAAATAAGGTAGCAGATACTTTGAGCAGAAAGGATCATGGAGTTTTGAACAGGATGAGAGTTGAAAAGGATCCTATATACATGGATCTAGTGAAGATGGATATGGGAATCACCATAGAAGGTGAAACATCAATACTTTTTCAAATGGTTTCCAAACCATCTTTACTAGAAAGGATTAAGATTTCTCAGACCGATGATTAAGAATTTTAAAAGAAGATTAAATCCATGAATGATGGGAGACTGAGTGACTTTGTGTATGAAGAAGGAATTTTGAAATTTGGGAAGAGACTTGGTGTTCCTGATATACCAGATCTAAAAAGGGAATTGTTGGATGATGCTCATAGTTCCAATTTCTCTACACACCCTGGGAGCACCAAAATGTATAAAGATTTGAAGGAACATTTTTGGTGGTACAACATGAAGAGGGGGATTTCTGATTTTGTGTCAAGATGTATGGTTTTTCAACAAATGAAAGCTAGAAGGAAAAAACCTGGAGGAGTCATGAAACATATTCCCATACCTGAGTGGAAATGGGATAATATTACGATGGACTTTGTCATAGGGCTACCAAAGACTCCTAGAAGGAATGATGTAATATGGGTCATTGTTGATCATCTTACCAAGTCAGAACATTTTCTTGCTATAAGAGAAGATCTACCAATTGAACGTCTACAATACTATATATTAATGAATTTGTGAGACTTCATAGATACCCCTATCGATTGTTTCTGATCGTGATCCCCATTTTACTTCAAGATTTTTGAAATGTCTTCAGAAAGCCCTGGATACTGAACTTTGTTTGAGCACTGCCTACCACCCTCAAACAGTTGGACAATCAGAACTGACTATTCAAACCTTAGAAGACATGTTGATATCCTGCTCACTTGACTTTTAGGGTATATGGGATCAATATTTACCTCTGGTGGAATTTTCCTATAACATTAGCTTCCATTGAAGTATTCAGATGGCACCACATGAAGCGTTATATGGAAAGTGATGCCGCACACCAACCTATTTGGATGATGTTGGTGAAAGAAAACTCATACGTCCATAATTGGTGGAGGAAACGATGGAAAAGGTGAAGGTAATCTAAAACCACATCAAAGAAACTCAAAGTAGGCAGAAGAGCTATGCTGATAACTGAAGGAAGGATTTGGAATTTCAGGTAGGAGATCATGTTTTCTTGAAGGTATCTCTATGGAAGGGTGTTATACATTTTGTTAAGAAAGGTAAATTGAGTCTCGGGTACATTGGACCTTTCAAAATTTCAGAACGAATTGGGGTTGTATCTTACCATTTAGAAATGCCGCCAAATCTCTCCAAAGTTCACGATGTGTTCCATGTATCACTGTTGAGAAAATACATGCCTGACCCAACGTATGTACTCACCTATGAGGAATTAGAACTGGAACCTGATCTGTCTTATTGTGAATAGCCCGTCAGGATTCTTGATACAAGAGAACAAGTGCTGAGAAACCATACGAGTCGTCTGGTAAAAGTTCTATGGAAAAACCATAAGATGGAAGAGGAAATGTGGGAACCCGAGGAACTTATGATGAAGAACCACCCGAGTCTTTTTATGCAGTAATATTCTAGAAATTTTGAGGACGAAATTATTTGAAGGAGGGTAGAATGTAACACCCTAAGCTTCCACGGTACTCTTCTCTTTAAATAATACAATAGTGTGTGTTGTACGCAACTTTGATTTCTAACACACCATAACCAATCAAACTAGCCATTATGAATAGTAATACACACTTTTTGAAATTTTATAAATTTTATCTTTAAAAGTGGATTTCATTTTTGGATTCGGAATATCGAAATTATCTTAGGGTGAATTTTTTGTATTTTTTCTGAAAACTTTCAATTTTTGATGAATAGTGAAAAACACTGAGTTATAGTTTAAACCCGAATTTTTATTTAAATAATTATTTATTTTATTTAAATTTATTTTAGGTCAAAATAGATACATAATACCTATATAAGGTCAATTTAATTCATTGGAGTCAGTTTATAATAATTTTATATATATATAAATTTTATTGAACTTTCACCGTCTTTTACCCATCTCCTAGGAGAATTTGCAAATTCACATAAAACTTAATTTTACCACTTCTGTGAGTGGAATTTAGAAAATCCTAGAGACATGGTTAATATCAAGGAGTAAAATTTGGTTCAACAAGATAAAAATAATTTTTGTTGAATAGTAACTTTTTACGTTTATTTACCACAGTTAAAAGTAAATAGGGTAATTAAGGGTAAAAATGATATTATTATTACCCTAACACATGTCCTAATTCTATTGCGTAAGTATAATTCGACCAAAAACATCTTGAGTAATAAAATATTAACCTCTTTAGTCCACTTGGATTAGATTAGGACATTTATTATTATTTAATTCAAAGAAGAGTTAAAAGAGTTAAAATAAAAGTTTAATTACTAAAACATTTTTAATATAAGTTTATACATAAGATAAATTAGATTGTAAATATTCATTATAAAGATAAAAATATTTCCTACATAATGGTATTTTATTTATAATTTTTAGACATTAAAGAATTTAATTTATTTATGACACAATGGTGATGCAGTAATAACCTAATTAATGAAATATTAAAATAATTGATATCATAAATATCCAAATAAATGTAATTTGAAACTTTTTATTAATTACACTAATTTTATAGGTTAATATGACATATTAGGTTTGGTTAGATTAATTTTTTTTTGAAGAAATAATGCTGTTATAAATTTAGCAAGAACAAAATAACAAATAGTGTCAAAATTTACATAAAAGAGTTTTTAAAAAAAAAATATTATATTATTAATTAATATTATATTCCTAAAAATCTATGTCTCGGCCAAAAGACTTATATAATTACATTTTTATTATTAATGGAATACTTGGGGGTCTCTTGGAAGTATATAGTAAGTTTATTAACTATATAATATAAAAATACAAAGAGACGTGGTAAATGTCAAACTATTTAACTAAGAGTTAAATAAAAAAGATAAAGTTAATATAGTGACCCAAACCTATCTAAAAACTATTGGTTGAGTGGTTTTCGACCTATCCCCACCTTAAACTTTAAATAATCCACTTTGGAGCTATTAGAAACCAAATATGAATTTATTATAAAATAATATTTTAAGTTTTTTCTAAGGTGCCCCTCACCCCTCTTATAAAAGGGAACTCCCCCTTCTCTCTAATTAATACCTTAAAAGCCTTTTGGTTCAGCCAAAAACTTCCCAAATATTCTCTCCACTTCCCTCAATTCAACATAGAGTCCTTAGTTTGATCAGAAAGCCAACCTAAGGATCCCTTTTGATCAAATCAAAAGGAAGAACCCAAAGAAGAGGTAATGTTTTCATCACCCTCTTTCAAGTTCCTTTCTTCTTCCACTTCTTCTTTCTTGGTTATTTACATTATAAAATAATAAATACAGTATATTCTATATACTATGATTTTATTATAAATATGGTACATCCATATTCAGTATTATATCCATCCTTTGAATGACATTTCACCATACGTGCGTACGTACGGCTTACCGTCTCCACGTCGTGGTGTAATTGTTATTCAAAACATTATTATGTGGATGGGTATGATAAAAATGTGTAATTGAATTAAATAATAAATATAAAATTATAATGATTCTGTATATATGATATACCATCCAATTATATATTATTTTAATATCAAAATAATGATATTGTCGCTCGTGCGTACGTACGGACTACCGTCTCCACGAACGCGATGAGATTCATTTCCCATCACATCCATTCAAGAATAATTTTCATTTGATGGTTAAAAATAATGTTTAAAGACTTAATATAATTCTTGATATGAATAATATACAACCTATACATAACAAACATGTCTTATGTAACAAAACATATGAAGGAAAACTAATCAGTTAACACCCGAAACAATGATAATACAAAGATATTATTAACAAAGCAATGTTAAAATATAATATATGATATCATATTAATGTATATGATTATTTTATAATTTAATATAAATTATTTCACCATTATACAGAAGGTTAACCTACCCTTGACCAAGGAAAATTACAAGGTAAGGGTTTGTTTCATAATATCTTCATTATCCGAGGTTGTTTATACGTAATTATCTACTGGGACTTCTTTATCATCCACATCCATGTGTCTTAAAAATGTATTTAAAATAATTCTTAATATTTTACAGACTATGGGTTAAAGTCATTTATACCCTTGTTTTACTTTTTATAAGATGTCTATAAAGGAATCCTTTCGTCATTTTCCAAACAAGGTCCTTTTTAACCTTTTTGACTGAATTAAGGTAAGAATGTCGTTTTTTAACTTATACGGGGGGTGCGGCTATTTTCCGCCATTATAAAATCATCAAAGCTTACCTTAAAAGATTATAAGAATATTTGGAAGTTAAATGTTTCCTTTTATAATTATCTTACTTTTAAATGATTTAAAAGAAGAGATATTTCTCTCAAATAGTTTTGTTTTCATCTATGTCAACATCATTTGATGGATTTTAAGCTTATTTGGAGTTGATTTATTATGATACAAAACTTCCATATTGTATTGAAGGTTTTTTGATATTTTTGAATTTGGATATGTTATTTTTATAACATTCATGGTTTATGTAGAAAGTATTGACATTTCATATGCTAGTTTTAATATGAACTAGTACTCGCCCGTGATTTCTCACGGCGTAATCGAATACTTATCTTTTTTTAGAGATTAGTACTTATAAATGTTGTGAATAAACAACAATATTGAATAAATGTTAATTAGGAATTAATAATGTATTGTTATGGAATATGAGTGCATAGAATTTGGATACACCTTTTGAATGGGTAACCAGAGTAATCTGCTAATAATAGGAGAATAATATTCATGAAAGTAAACAGACATTACTATGGAATAAAAATTGAAAGATAAATATAAAAAAACACAAATATTTAGATAATACAATTCTGAAATTTAAACTGTTGAATTGCATAGAGCCACATTAAAAAACAGAAAGCATCATGATACAAAGCTGGAAACTGTCCATTATATTGGAAATACATAATAATGAAAACTCGTACAGCGGAATGAGAAAAATTATTAATCAAAAGTGGTGAAAATCGTGCGGCGTTTTGGAAGATGTAGAATACAACCCAATTCCCAGATTACATATCTCTACAGCATGAAATATCGTAGATAAGCAATTTTTAGGAAACTGTCCAACTGATGAAACATAGTGCAGAGAAATTCCATAACAAAAACTTTTGACATGTACTCTTCTAGCACAGTCCTCCAACATAATGACAAGCACCCAGCAATCTTGTCATCTCGCATAAGTTAAGGAAACATAAATTAGCAGTAGCTGATAGTGAAATAATGTTCTACATCGTAAAAGTTTTAAAGAATTCCTAACCAGTTCCAGTCGTTAATGTTTGTAGTTCATGTCAAAATTTTAAAGAGAACATCGTATTGGTTTTTTAACCGGAAATACTCAAAGTGCAATTGTCTCCTCAATGACACAGTTTATACTAATGTTATAAAAATTCTGAAACAGTATCAGGAGAAGTTTGAAATGAACTGTCTCAACTCTATCAACTGTAATACTTGGTGAACTACAAATAATAATTATGAACACAGTAATGAGAAGTATTTGATTAGTGTAGATGTATGTTTACCTTCTATTACCTGTTTGAGTTTTTAGCCTGTTTTTTCAGTTTTCTTGTTTATATATCCCTTCGGCATGGTCTGCAATTCAGAAGATGGACATGTTGTAGGCACGCTGTCTGGAGACGTCTGGACATTATCTTGTACAGAATTGTTAGCATCAAAACAATGCGACAGATTTTTCTACACAGAGTATTAAGGTTAGAAAATGTGAAACTATAAAATTGAGCAATTGAAAGTAGTGAAAATAAGATCAGAACTTCTATAGTAAACTGTTTTTTATCATCACATAGATATAATAACTCTGTACATGTTTGATTTATAAATATCTAAAAATCAAAATACTTTACAGTATTGCAATGTGTTGTTACAGTAATGGAAATAATTTAGGATTAATAGAAGATAACATATGTATAACTGAGTAGAACATGGGTTGAAGGTTGGAGTATGTAATCCTGTATCACTGTTTAAAGTACCAGTAGAAGACCCAACAGTTTGATGATCCTATGAGGTAATGTAAAAGTAAAATGTCAATAAACTGGAATCTATTTTTACAAAGTCATATTAAAGAAATAGAAGTGCAGTTACCTGAATACAATGATCGATATTGTTTACTGTAGAAGAAAAACTGCTAGGATGAGCCTGTATATTAATGAAGAAACGTGTAAGGTATTTTCAGTTGAAGTGTTTACAGATAAGTCGAATAAAATACAGACTGACATGTTTATATTCTAAGACCTCAGTGAATAGGTTGATGTACTTGTCATTATCATTCATATAAACCACTTTGTAACAATTTTTCACAGATGGACGATGACGATTCTTAATATTGTAATCTATCAGCTCAATTCCCAAAAGAAATTTCCTAGTTTTGAAGAAGTTCAATTCTTGAGGGAAACCAAACTCATCATCATCCTATTAAAAAAACCCATTGTCAGTGTAATTATAAATATTTCAATTATTTTTAAAAGAGATGATATATGGATCTGGAATTACCTGTATCAAAGTCATTCTTAGTTGCAGAGTTGTTTTTTCTATGTATTGCATGACATGTTTTTCAAATAATACTACAAAAAAAGAGTCCATTCTATCCGTAACCAGTAGTTGAACTCTAAACCTGTTGCAATAATTATTAGGACTACAGTTTCAGTATACTTTGGATTGCATAGCTGAACGAAGGTAGTAGCATAAATATAAAAAGATATTTAGGTAGCATTGAATACATTCTAACCTTGGAATATAGCTTGTTCGTGAGGAGTTGCAGGACATGCAGGAAATGTTTCCATCTAAAATTTGGACTTTCTTCATGCAGGACTGGCATGATTCATAGAACCAGTTGTGGGTGCTTTGAATTTTCTGAACTGAAACTACAATTAAGCATTTAGTAGCCTGCAGTTAATTATTGTCATGTCAATGATGAATTTATTATAGGACAGTAGTGAGCAGTTAATACTATTGAATAATCAAAATAGGAAAATAAGTGAAGATTGCTGACCTGTTGACAGTTTTTGACATCTAAAATGGTTTTCTTGTTATTCCAATATGGTATTTCCATGGTTTGGTTGGGAGTTCATGGTGATGGAGAATGTAAAGGTGATGCTATTATCACACCAAGCCTGGAAATAGTATAACAACATACATGGAAGAAAGCATTAACAACATCTGGGTATTACAGTTATGACAATGAGATATTTAATCAAAGTACCTCAAAATAGAAGTTATTAACAGAGTTACCTGCTTTTGAAGTTGTCTAATACTGGAAGGTTTGGGTTGTAGAGAATTTTTGTTTCATTAACAGTTGTCGTGACAAGAACAGTGTCTAAAAGCAGTTTGAAATCAGGATTATATATTTTTCTATTGAAACCACATATTTGAGAACACATTTAGATAGATTTAGTTTATAAAGTGTAATTAGAAACCATACCCGTCAAAATATTAACCCGGACAAGCTGTAATATTAATATGGTAGTGGGTTCTGAGTTGTTTTCCATGTAACGTGACATTTCAGTTGCAAAATTTCCCCATAAGCTGCAGGTTATTTGAATCCGTCTGCAAAGAAACAAAATGAGTAAATGAGTAAATGTTATATTTTATAGTAAAGTGCTGAAAGTAGTCAACAAAAAAGTAGCGGTCATCTTCTAAAATAATCTATAATCTATGGTTCGCACTGCCCATTGATTGCATGGGATGTGAGTAACGTAGGACTCCAATTAGTTCTAAATCATAGTACAGAGAAAAAAAATTCTGAATAACATATGGCTGTATGAAAATAGTATGTGCAGATTAATATAACAAAACTTGGTCAATGGAAGGGTTTATATGTTGTATTAACCACTTGTACCTATTAAATGATCCTCAAGGATTTTTTCTTGAATTATGTCATCTAACGAAGTAAATTAAAAACTAAAAATAGGTAGTTGTACTTCACACGGACGAACAAATGTCGTGGATGTGAACATAATTCGACAATGGTGTCTTGTTGCAAGGTAACTCCCTTGGTTGGAAGCTATTTGGAATTTTTGTACAATATAGCATAGTCCCTCAACCAACAGGTTTTTGTACTTAGAGATAAGCTATCGATTCGTAATGGTACATTGAATCTTGGTTCCCTGCATAGAGTATGTTAAACAGAATGTTACTGAGGAATTAATACAAATTACAAGGATTGATTACTGCATATATATATATATATATATATGTGTGTGTGTGTGTGTGTGTGTGTGTGTATGTATGTAAATGTTCAGTTCATAGGTGACAAAAAATTAAAGTAAATTATAATGACTTGTTTCAAGGATTAGTTACCTGGATGTCGCACAATACAAGATTAACAGCAACGATTTCATTGGAGTACTTGGAAGAAGAATTAAACCATATGTTCAAGACCCGAACTTGTATTCACAGTGTTTCATCGTCATCTGGGCCAATCTCATTCAGCATGGTTATTGAGCGTGACATATTTGTTACTGTACATAATCATTCAGTGTTCAAACAATTCATATTGAGCATATAAAAAATTCATGACAATAAAGTAAATCATTTTCCAGAGCAGAATAAAGCATATAGAAGTCAATACGATTGATACCTAAGACAGATTATGAAGGATTTCCTTATAGACAATATTATCTGTGTAATTGTTGGACTCATTACTGTTACCTTCAACTACAATTTTCAATCCAGTAGCTGATGTGACTCTAGACACTGCAACATATAATTGACCATGAGTGAACACTAGTTTGCGAAGATAAAGCCCAACTGAAGTCAATGATTGACCCTGACTTTTATTAATAGTCATTGCATAAGAAACTGTCAAAGGATATTGTCTTCTTTGTAGTTTGAATGGCCATTTACCATCAGAGTGAGTCATAGTTAATCTTGGAATGAACGCAGAATATCCTGAATGACATCCATTTAATACTTTGGAACCAATAACATGTTCACCCAAGTGTGTTACAATCATACGAGTTACATTACACAAACCAGCTGATTGGTCCACATTTCGGAGTAACATAATCGGAACACCAAGTTGAAGTGTAAGTTTGTGGGAAGGCAATCCAGAGACGTTTATACCATTCAACATGTCAGATGTGTAAATATTTTCTGGTTTGTCTATATCAAAACTTGCATTTCAAATGGATTCTGAGCTGAAGTAATCTTTGTTTTTGTAGCCAGTGAGGGTCAACATATATTCATTGACTTCTTGTAAGACATCTCGGGTTGGTGCTAAAATTTCACGGACTTTCAGATAGGATCTTTCTCCATGTCTGCTAGAGAAACCTTGGTATATATGGTTGACGATTGCAGCCATGGCATTATAACTGTTGGTAGAAAGAAACATTGATGTAATTGGAATGAGTGCTTCACCATCGTTTGGTTCTCCAATTCGACCTTCACCAATATCTAAGGTCCATTTTGCAAAATCATGTAACTCAGACACATCATTTGTGGTAGTTGTACTATGCAGTCTCATGTTTTTTGTAAGAGACAACACCTGACAGTGTTGCCAAAGATACGATGACTTGACACTTGTATAGACAATGTCAGATCTATTTTCTCCTGGTATAACTGGTAGTATTTGCCTAAAATCTCCTCCCAGGACAACTGTTAATCCTCCGAACGGCAAATTCCGAGAATTATCATTTTTGACAGTCAAAATGTCCCTAAGAGTTCGGTCTAAAGCTTCAAAATAGAACTTATGAATCATGGATGCCTCATCCCAAATGATGAGCTTAGTTAATTTCAGAAGCTATGATGCGTCACTCCCCTGTTGAATATTACAAACTGAATGTTCGGTAATGGAGATTGGAATACGGAATTTGGAATGCGTTGTTCATCCACCAGGTAGCAGTAGTGAAGCTATTCCACTCGATGCAACTGCAAGTACAATCGTTCCCTGTGCTCACAGAAATGATGTTAATACTCTCCAGATGAACGTTTTACCTGTGCCTCCATAACCATGCAAGAAGAAGAACCCCCCTGAGTTGGTAGATACTGAAGATAGAATGATAGACATAACATCTTTTTGTTCATCTGTAAGCAAACTTTGTAGACAGTTTATGTCTTCTAGAAGTCTTTCTCTATTGTAATTCAATTCTTCTGCAACTAAACGATTTGTACTGGATTCAGAATCTGAATCTGGAAGTGGCATAGGTGGATAAAACTGAAGTGATCTTCCATTACTCTGTAAAATGTAGTTTATCTCTCTCAAAGCATATGTATGTATCTGATGATTTGTGAGTGTCAAATATGCATTGATTGGAAGTTGTAATTCAGTATAAGTATTATACGTTTATTTCATGTTTAAAAATGCATATTATTTGTATAGAATCTAATTTTGTAGTACTGATGGCATAATAATATGAATAAATGATATATGAATCTATGGATAACGTGTACAGGATTTTTCAGTTTAAAACTCAATGTAATTATACTCTAATAGCAAGCATGTAAACTTTATATTACTTGATTACAATGAATATAAACAAAGTTATAGTTTCAAAATTTGCACAATGACTGGAAGTTCAATCTAGTTTGAAGTATTATATTCTTTATTAATGTATGATAATGCAAAATTTTTATAAAGATTCAAATATAGTAATCCAGATGGCAATGTACTGTGATTAAAAGTCATATGAAAGTGCTGATTTTTTGTACAGAATGGTACATATTTAAATGATACAAGTAATATCCACTATATGTGTACAGAAAGGCCATAATAATTTCTTATACTGGATTATAATGAATATAATCAAAGTTATACCAGAGAAAGGTGTACAATGTTTGATAGTTCAATTTGGTTAGAAGTATTATATGTGTATTTACTGAATGAGAATGTAGAATATTTCTATAGATTGAAATAACTGTACTCATAAAGTTTGGACTGAACAGATATGTGAATTAGTGAACTGATTATTTTTTGAATGCTTACAAAAGAAAATTATATTCCATCACTTAACATATTAGACTGTTGAAAAGAATGGTCATTTGCTCCCAGATTATGTTCAAAAACATGGGCAGTTCTTATCTATTACAATGCTATAAATATCAGCGGGCATTAATAATTAGACAATGGCAAGACAATGAAAAGAAAACTATGAAGCAGGTATATGAAAAAATGTGCACCTAGAATTATTTTATTCCTTCTTTGTATATATAAAATGTCTTCAGATAGTATGTCTTTGGTTGCAGCCCACACCAGATCTGGGCGAGATATGTTATTGCAGATTAACATGTTCGTGAATAGTCTGCGTACATGTTGCTTCATTCCCCAGGTGGAGACTTCTTTTATAGCTTCGACAAACTCTCTGTCATCTGTAAGTAGTCCCATAGCAGAGCAAGCCTCTCTAAATGTACCATGAGTAATGCTGTTTACAGTCCTGATATACTCATAAGAAGTTGCACATTTGATTTTTGTTAGAAGTATCCTCAAGTAGTAGAGTTCACCTGTGGTTTGAGGCACATAGTACAGTCTTCCAATACAGATTCCTTGTTTCCGAGGATTCCATTTTATATCTTGAGAGTGGAACACAAATCTAGTTGGATACTCTGCAAATGTTAATCCTCTTCCTTCCGGGTATATAATATTTTCTTCGAACCAAGAGGTCAACATTGACTGCGAATTGTTTGTATGATTCAATACATCTTCAATGTTATCGGTGTTTGAAAAGGTGACACAATTCTATTGTGGAAAATGGAAATGCAACCTCTCCACTGGTGGATATCTGTAGTGGATATCATATGAAAAAAATCCTCCAACATGACTCACAAGGAGATATGTATCGATAGTCATAATACATTTTTATTTCATCTACCGTATTTTGTGCGGACTGTTCGTTGTTTCCTTCATAGAGTGCTGCTGTTACTCAGTCGTTTCCTTTGCTGATATACTTAAACAAATATTTGATTGAAGATGACTGATTAAAAACTTCAATGTTTAGATGTGCATGGTACTTTAATAGCAACACATGATTGTATGGAACTACATAGCGATTATCCAGAGGGATTTTATTTTTCAGAATAGTTTTTTTGTCATCCCTTCTCTGATAAACGACACATCCATCGTCATCAACTGTTGTACTTTCAGAAAAAAAATTTGGAAAATACTTTGAAAATTTACCATATTTTATGCAAGTTGATGATCTGTTCGCAGCACCGCAAGGGCCGTGGAGCATAAAACTTTTGACAACCTCATGTAGCTGTGGGTAAGCATCTTTTTCTGGAATTTTAGCACAGACATATTTGTTTATAGCTACTGGATTGTTCACTTTGTTTTCACGGCAGAGAAATAATAATATGTGCACATGAGGCAAGCCACGTTTCTGAAACTCTACAGTTCGAACAACTGTGAGGAATAAAAAAGTTCTATTGTGAGTAAGTGATGATAAAATTGCAAACTGTATGGATAATAAAAATTGATAAATGCTAATAGATGGTTACCTGCCCTTGATTTTCCAAAGAAACATCCTTCTCTTAAATCCTTCATTAGATATTCGAGCTTCATATTGAATACTTGAGATAGAATTTGAGGGGAGTCTACTGGTCGAAGATTCTTGGATCTTAACCACCGAGTGATCTCAGGCCACAGTGGGTTACACGTGAAGCTTAGAAACAAATCTGGATACCCTACCCAATTACAAATAGATATTGCATCTTGGTAATTTTGGATCATATACCTTGGACCACCTGTGAAGGATGACGGTAAAATGATTCGTTTTCCGCATGAAGAACCTTCTTTGTCACCTCTTAGAAATGCATCTTGCAATCCATTGTATAGATCTACCCTCAATCTCTTTTGATTAAAGTGAATGAAGGATAGTCTCCGAGACTCTACCATCATATAAGCATCAAAAATAAACTGTTGCAATAGTCTTCTTGAATGCAGTAGTGTTGAGGATTGATTCTCACAGAATTGCAAGTGGAAAGAGAAGTACTCTCTCATGGTAACCTTCCTTAATTTTTGACTTTTTGTGAAAGGAGTTGGGCGATGCAGAATGTTTTCGACATATCCATCACTGCCAGCTGTAAAAATTAATGGATATTATAGTGGAAGATATAGTGGGTGCTGCTCATAAATTCGTTGAAAATCACCAGTTTTGGTATAAATGATTATATCACGCTCTTGGTTGAGATCTTCGACATCACCAATAATAAGCATCGCAATCTCAGAATTATTTGGTAAGTTATATGTACTTGGATTAGTTTATCTTCTCTTTAGTAGACGTAGTTTCAAATTTGTCACATCCTGTTGTTGAAGAACATCCCTTGTACTTATGAATTGTCGAGATAAACCATTGTGTTCATGAAGCATTTGTTGCAGGTTTTCGACAATGTTGTAGTCAATTCGATTTTGTACATTCTGGATTTCGCAGCTACAAGCAGTAGGTATGTTAATACATATATAAGCCACTTTAAAAATTTATTCCACCGTAGAGAGGTTAAGAAATACCAAAACTCGCGAACCCTATTCTGACATTCATGTGTGGTGTCATACACATATAGTTGTGTGAATCTGGGTGGTTGACCATCTGGTGGACATAAACTTCCTATACGATGGTAGTTTTGTCCATTCAATCTGAATATACATGGTGCTCCACCCTTGTTGATAGACCTATCAATCTTACCACCCATTGAAGTGAAAGCAAACATGGAGTTGTAAATATGAATTTTATCCTAGAATGATTTGGATATTGTGGAAGTTGTATTGAAGAGTAACATTTCTAGGTACTGCGGACAAGCTGGTATTAATTTCAAAGAAATCTTTCCCATGGTACAACATGCAGTAAATCGTTGGTCTTGTCGGTTGCTGCATTTTCTGTTTCTCTCATTGAACCACATTAAAGCATGACAGTACTGATAGACGTAATATGGGTCTCCAATATCTAAATAACCTGGTTGAATAAAAAATGAAGTAGCAGTTAGTACTTACACAGTATATCTAGTGTGTGGTATTTTCCTCCAGTAATTTTGTAACATCAAAGATGAATTAATGACTACACTAACCTGTGTTATCCAAAATCTCCTGTTGTATAGATCATCCTATCATATCCATCCATTTATTATCGAAATCAAAAAGTATAAATAAGAAGTTACTGTAGTATGTATGTAAGAATATTCGTTAAATACCTGTACTGATTCCTGTACGATGTACTCCATCGTTGTTGATGAAATTTGTATGAGAATTGTTAGAATGTGATGCATCTCGACGAAAAAGCACTTTCCGATGGTCTAATAGGATTGTTATAAAACAGTATTATAACTAAAATGTAAGATCTTTGAAGTGTGTGTGCGTGTAATATTGTATATTTGTGTTAAAGATGACGTTGAACCTGGAGATGATATATTACTAAATTCTGCGCTATTTGGTCGAGTCAATCTGTAAGAAATGGGAACGTAAATTGTAATTTTTGAAGAGTGCGTTACGGTCATAGTAATATTTAAATTCTCAATTATATTCTTACTTTGTCAACATTCCTGGCGATGAGTCCGATAGATTGGTATCGTCAATCACCATCGCTTCCAAAAGTTTCAAGGAAATAGTTAGATGAATAATAGCCCAGTAGTGTGTCATACATTGTGGTTTTAGCAGATATGTGTCATCATACTTACAATAAGGAATAAGAGTTTGTATGTGGGAATCCGTGCTTTTCCTTCGCTTATTTGCTACTGAGATGAACGATGTTGTACCAGATGATTGTTTTTGAACTGTAGTCGAAGTAATTGACGACGAATGGCTTATCTTAGTCTGTATAGTATTTAGAAATGTATGTAGTTAGATAGAAAAATGTAAACAGAGCAGACCGTTGGTAGACACCGGTTGTAATGGCATGCGTGTGACTCCATTTGGACCGCCATGTGCAGATGTCATTGAGGGATTTCCAGTAGCTTTTGACATTGGCACTGTGTTATATTTTGTTTATAAAAATAATGGTATTATTATGTAACATAACGAAGTAATAGGTCAAGGTATTAGTAAACTCACAGTTGTGACATTCCTTCATCAGCAGTCTTCTTTGAAACCTCGCATCTCTAGAGGTTGACGGGCAGTGGATGTTTTCATCAGTTATAATTGCTACAAAAATTGAGAATGAAGTAGTTAGATGATGAGTTGGTTGTTTCTGTCCTGTATAGTATGGTCTTAGCAGAGAATTGTCACCAAAATTACAGAAAGGAAGCGGAGACTATTTGTAGGCATTTGATGTTTTTTTCCACTTGTTTGCATTTGTGATGAATGATTTCCTTGTATCATATTGTTTTTGAACTACTGACAATGTTGTTAGAGACGGATACCTTAAATTAATATTCAAAGTACTAAAAAAGTTAGGGAATTTGACAGTGCAATGTTAATAGAACAGACCCTGTATAGACGGTGTTGTTAGTGGAGTTTGTATGACTCCATCTTCAACAGCATTTGTACAATGTATCTCTTTAGTTCTTAAGTATTGTATTAAAGAAAATATGGATGTACATAATATAATGTAAATAGAACAGACCGTTGATAGAAATCAGTGTTAGGGGCCTCTGTGTGACTCCATCTGCACCGTCATTTTCAGAATGCGGTTCACTTTTCATAGAAGGAGTGATATTTGTAGTAGACATTGATGGATTTGTAGTCGATGTTGACACTACTAGTGTGACAAAAGTAACTTATTCAGATGACGGAATAAACTTATGACAGAATATTGTGTAAAACTAAGTCAACAGTAAACTCACAGTTGTGTTGTTCATTTGGTATAACTCTTATATGCGACACTTCACCTCTAGAGGTTGTTGAAGAATGCATTTACTGGTTCTATATATTTATATATTAATTTCAAGGGGTTCATTGGAATATTTATATACATAGAGAGCACTAAATAAAATGTAGTGAAAATTGATAATGCAGACACAGAATTAGCAGTCTTCTCTACACAAGATACTGTGATGTTATTAAAAAATTAACTTTAAGAAACTACTATCATGAATAAAATAACGATATCAAAAATATAAACCACAATGTTTACATTGAACAGTTAGGCTTCACTACTACACATGCACTAATACACATGGTGATATATCGTAGATGTCAAATGGATTTTTTTGTGGTGATGTAGGTGGATAAAAGAGTTGACACTTTAAATTTAGAGAATTAGTTTTCATGATCAATATTAACATATTGATCATCACTCTTTATCAGATACATAATGAAGGATTATAAGTAATAGAAAGACGAAGTGAACAGAGATAAATATTATGAAAAGGAGTAGTAAACCATACATAATGAGTAGTATCAACTGTATAAAAGTATTCCAGATCCAATATGTTATCAAAGAATAGAATTTATGGAAATAATTATGAGGATAATGTATTGCAAAATTGAGCAATTAAACTTACAGGATGGCAAGTATAAAGTGTAAAAACATTTACCCGATCCAATAACTGTTTCAAATCTGATTCAATAATCTGTAATATGGAATCTTCCTCTTATATAATGTGTAATGTGTAGTCTGCTTCAAAAACAATCATTATGATGCTCTGTTATTGGGATATGGTACCAGAATTTGCTAAAGATTTTTTCATTATCAATATTAACATATTGAGCATCAGTCTTTATCAGAGACATAATGAAGGAATACAAGTAATAGAAAGACTAAATGAACAGAGATAAATATTATGAAAAGGAGTAGTAAACCATACAGAATGAGTAGTATCAATTGTAAAATATTATTACAGATCCTATACATAATCAAAGATTAGAAGTTATGGCAAGATTTAAGAGAAAAATATATTGTCAAATTGAGAAATAAAACTTAGTGGATGACAAATATATAGTGTAAAAACATTTACCTGATCCAATAACTGTATCCAATATGATTCAATAATCTGTAATATGGAATCTTCCTCTTATATAATGTGTAATGTGTAGTCTGCTTCAAAAAAATCATTATGATGCTCTGTTATTGGGATAGGGTACCAGAATTTGTTAAAGATTTTTTAATTATCAATATTAACATATTGATCAGCATTCTTTATCAGAGACATAATGTAGGAATACTAGTAATAGCAACACTAAATGAATAGAGATAAATATTATGAAAAGGAGTAGTGAACCATACAGAATGAGTAGTATCAACTGTAAAATCTTATTACAGATCCTATACATAATCAAAGATTAGAAGTTATGGAAAGATTTAAGAGAAAAATATATTGTCAAATTGAGAAACAAAACTTAGTGGAAGACAAATATATAGTGTAAAAACATTTACCTGATCCAATAACTGTATCCAATATGCTTCAAAAATCTGTAATATGGAATCTTCCTCTTATACAATGTGTAATGTGAAGTCTGCTTCAAAAACATTCATACAGATGTTCTAGAAATGGGATAGGGTACCTGAATGTTTTTGTCATAGTAGGGGATCCCAACATATGAAATTATGATGCCGCACCTTCTGATTTCCCATATGCAAGTGGTTAAAAATTGATTTCATGGAACAGTAATTCCTAAAACATGAAAATAGATGTACCAGATAGGTAAATGATCAATTATTTCAATACCTCATAAATCACAGAAGCTCCTTTCTGTGTCCCATCTCCCCATTTTATGTACACAATAAATGCAACACACTTGTTAGGAATCTAACATTGTGAAACTAAAAATTAATCCATTGGACATGTGCTAAAAAATCATTAATGTCTCCTCAAATAATTTAATTAAAATAAGAGACAGTAAAGATAAATGTATTAGGTGGAGATAAAAACATTTAGTAGTGCACACCTAATGTTTGGGCGATCAGGCTGTGGATAATCAGTAGTCCTGGTAACTGCTAAACGAAAACCTCAGAGCTGAATCACGTGGACTGAAAGAGTTGATTATAGAGATCTTGATTAAATAGGTCATATGAGTTAAAGATTAAAAAGTAGACAAATAATTTTTGAAAATCAACATAAAGGAGCTAGATTCAGACAGTGTAAACAAAAGATCATGTTTATATAGTAGACTTTGTTTAAGAATGGAAGATTGAGTAGCGCAGACCTTATATTTGCACGACCGGGCAATGCAAAATCAGTATACCTGGAGACTGCAGAAGGTAAAAGCCAGAGTTGTACAGGTTTTTTGCGGCTAAAGCTTATTCGAGAATGAAAAACCTGGAGATAAAAAACCCATCCGTAGTAGTAATAATGATGAACTGAAATCATATAGTTGGTATGTAGATTTTGCAGTATAGATGTAGCAGGTATGTAGAAGTTTCGAGACGGGAAAAAAATCAGTGAATCGCGCAGATGAGTAGAGTTTTCGGAAAGAACTCCAATGAATCTTGTTGTCACCGATTTAGTAGTTGGTTACGGTAGGCAAGAGGAGGAGATCATGATTGGAAACCACATTTTACAGGTGGATGTTTTGTGGGAACGGATGTGAAGATTGCAGAATAGTTTAACGGAATAGAGGACATACCGTAGGATGCGAGGAATCGAGAGTTTGTACGGGGGAGTAGATGAGTGGAATGGAGCACCGGTGTTGAGGATCGACGGCGAAGGAGTCGCGCATGGGTCGAGGATGGAGACGGAATAGGGGAGGTATTCGGGAGCTGGGAAAACCTAATGAGAATGGGTGGTGCGTATATAGGAGGAGGCGATAGGAATTTGAGTTGGTGCGCGAGGATGAGGGGTATAATGGGGAGGTGGAGTTTGATTTGGGTGACGTGGATCACTGCGGTGGTGACACGTAATTCTGGAGGAAGCCATGTTTAGTAGATATAGTGGATGTTTATGTTATGTTTAAACCTGTTCAAATGAGGAATGCATTGGACTTAATAAGTGACGGGTGGATCCTGCTATAGCTCCTCGATGCATTGGTAGGTCTCATGAGACAAACTTGTTTCTTGACACAAGTCCTTGACAAAATCTTATTTGTAGTTTTGGAACAAGTCCTTGACTATGTGGTTATGATTGTCTGAAATTATGCATTCCATCATTATGAAATTGGTTATTGATATTGCATGTGATTATTCGACGAGTATAATATCCATGTGAATAAGTAAATGGAATTATTTCATTTTATTTTTTCCATATTATGCTGAAGTTCAAGTTTAAAAGGATTTTGTTTTAGTTATACATTGCCCTAAATGTTTATCATTATTTATGAAAGTTTCCGCTATGTTTTTATCCTTACTAAGCATCTCAGATCACCCATTTCTATGTTTTATTTTTCCCAGGATGTGGAGAAGTAGTTTATGAATGAACTGCAGGGATAGTATGAGGGGATATGAGTGTGGTCTATGGAGACAAGATGTTGTTATAGTTTTCCATTTTATCATGTAATGTAAGACTTATGAATGTATCTAGTGATTCCAAGGCTACTAAACTAATCGGTCTTTCGACACTTGGTCTTTTGTGATCATGACAATATTATGTAATAAGGCACCGACTCTGGGTAACTGGGTTTGGGGCATTACATAGGCCACAAAACCAAAACCTCATCCCAAATTTGCCTAAGAAAGTACAACATATCTCATCCCAAAGACACTTGAGAAATCAAACCTCACCCACAGACACCTAGGCCTCACAACCGTACCACAACCTACCTAATGAGTTTTGGGATAACAATGCCTAGAAGAGGGAGTAGAGAAGAGGCATTAATCAGTCATCCATCCTCCCGCCAAGATTTTGGGAAATGAAACCATCCCCCATAACAATGGGGGTGTTCAACACGTGGTGATCAACACGGGTGGGGTGCATATGTAAATCACAAGGAACTATATATATATATATATATAGGTACCAAACACTCAACCCAGCATATGGGTTTTCAAAACAAACAACCATCCCACAAAAAATTGCACTTACTACCACCTCTAATGCATAACCACATAGCCATAGACATATTTAATTCATAACCCCATCCAATTCATTCAACCAATTATAATTCTTTATTTAACAGGCCAAATTTTTTGATTCCATTCCTACCCGGGAAACTACCAAACACAACCCATGTTTTAAGTGAAAAGAAACCATACCAACCACTACCAAATCCAAATAGAGAGATAAGGACTAGGGTAGAATAATCCACTATAGCACTCATTCATAATATATTGGTATCTCATAACTCTATATGAAACTATCATGGAAGGTAACACCATAATTATTCAAAATTATCCATCCCAAACCATCATCGGCATCCCCGCTGCATGAAAATCCCTACATCCAACAAAAGAATAAAACTCAACTAGATTTTAGTCCCACTACAAAACCAGTTCATGCATTCCATGATCAACAACTTCTCAACCTTAGATTCCATTACACCACTCATACCACCCGATACATGAAACCTACAGCAACCATCACTAATGTCTCAACATCGCTGAACAAACATAACACACCATACCCACAAAAGGAACTAAAACCAAAAAAACCCATACACAGTACATAGCTGCACTTATCAAACAGAGTGTATTCATATTTGACCAACACTATTCTTTAATTCCACTTTTATAATTCATGGGTGATCAAAGAATAAGTTTAATCCTAGGGAATCCATTTATTTAATTGGGTGTATGTGATTAACTAGACTCTCATATTTGTAGCCATTCAATAGAGGATCAACAACAAGTATAAATCATCACCCCTGTGCAAGTAAAGACCACCAACGACCATGATTTTCAGAAGGATACTACCCATATGATTCACAATAGGAATCAAAGATAATATATAAAACAAAAAATCGTCATCAACATCACCCAATCCCTCATTTATCACTAAAGGAAAAGGTACGATTGTCTTTATTATTATCATATTACTTTCCCCTCATTGATCTTTGTTAAATTGGTTTTAATGGTACCCGAAATAAGACATCATTATACACACCCTGCATGATACATAATTAAAAGAGAGACGAAGAAATCCCTACCTCAAGAAACAAATGATCAGTAACTCCTCCTTGTGCCAAAAAAGAGGGGTGCATGAGTAGTAGGAAGGAATCCAAGGGAAAATAAGATCTGAAGGCCACATCACAACACATGACACCACAGGAAAGAAAGGATCTAGGCACACCAAGATAAAAAAATTGAAACACATGGAGAAGATAAGATCTCATCTTAGAAGATCCAGATCCTATATCAATGAAAGAAAATAGTTTCAAGGGACATTAAAGTCAAATCACAAAAAAGATTATGTGGTTTCACTATTTCAAAGTCTTGGTATCATTATAAAATTAATGATATATTAATATCATTTGAAATTCATTTATAAATGCTCAAATAAGGTTTAAAATTTGATTTACATTAAATAAAATATAAGAGGGGAGAAACTGAAAAAAACTGGAAAAGTTGGAAATGACTCACCGATGGGTGAGTCGCCGACACAAGTCACCAATAGTGACTCACCGATATCAACTCACTAACTTGATCCAACGATATCAAGTCACCAATGTGACACACTGACACCTGACTCACTGACACGAGTCACCAACACCCGACTTACCGAGGCCCGACCTACCGATGCCCAACCTACCGATGCTCGACCAACCTTTACCCAAACTACCGATTCTTAACCTACCAATTCTCAACCTACCTATTACCGACCTACTAATGCCAAACCTATCTACATTGATCCACTGATGTGAGTTATTGATGGAAAAACTGGAATTTTTCTAAACTCTTGAAATGAGCTACTATTGCCTCCCAGAACAACCCAAATAGTAAATTTTGGGATCTTTTGAAAACATCTTAAATACCTTATATGGGATCTTTTGAAAAGTGAACCCAATGCACAATGGGACATTTTCCACTACTATTATGAGATTTGTTAGTAAACCCAATCATCCATAGGACATTGTTTATTATGTTAATGAGAATGGAAAGTGAACCCATAAATTTGGAATATTTTTCACTATGTTTCTAAGAATCAGGAGTGAGCCTAATCCACAATAGGACTATGCCCACTAATATTGTAATATCCCATCATTCTCCAAGTATGCTCCTCATTATGTTTTTAGTTTAAACTATTTATGCTCTTTTAAAAAAAATCATTGTAATTAATCCTTATGTATTGATTAAAGTGTGATTTTTTAGGCTTTTACTGGCATGGAGAATCTTTATTGGTAAAGTATAGCAGCATATATTGGTGGTTTTCAAGTATAAAGAGACTACAGTACCACCAACTCATCGGTATATTCTGCTGTCAAGATGGTGGGCTTCCCATGGTCTTTAAAATCCTATAGGATCCTCACCGGAAAGTCAATGAGTACCACTATATATATACTGGCCTTAGGTAGAATGGGTATCCTACAAGAAACCCCCCATCCACCATGTGGTAACTCACCCACTAGTTGGGGGTTTCTAGCCAGGAAGGATCATTAGAGGACACGACAAGTTGGTTGGAGCTTCCCCTGACTAGCCAGTGGCATCAGGATGGGTTGGGATTATAAGGGGTAGAATCATGTTTCAACCCCATAAAACATATTTTATACACCTCTTCACGCTAAATTTGAACCTAGAATTGGATTTATAAAATTATAGGGTTACCAAGAGATTTAGTGACTTCTGTAATGCCATTTCTCGACCCCTTGACTAATTAATTATTCCAGTGATCCTAAATTGTAAATTTCTACTTGTAATTAAAGAATTAATCTTGTTTTCACATTATATCCTACTATTATAGACTTTATTGTGTATTATAATCACTTTAAAATGGGATATCATAATGTTTCATGTCAATCTACAGTTTGATCATTGATCTCTTCTTATATGTTCTTGAGGTGGGTGGTCAAAAATGACTCCCTATACTTTACTGCATTTATCAAGTATATGAAAGGTGTAAAATCAAACTAGAATTTCATGTGTTTGACCCATTATAATTTGAAACTATATCAAATTGACGAAACTATACAAAAGGACCTCCCTCTGAACAATTTGAGACCATTGGCATTAAGATCGGACCTAAAGAAACCCAAGTAGTTTGAAAACCCTTGAAAATATTATAGAAAATAGATTTAATGATACAATAACCCTAAGATGAGTTCCTTTTTTTGAAATCTTTGATGTGTTAATTTTATTAACAAGGAGTTGGAATAACTCTGTATTTGGGATAATTAGTATGAGAAATAAACACTTGTCTTGAAAGTGGTATTTTTTAATTAAATTTCCAAAAATGATAACAATATAAAAATATCATATAATGGATTATTAATAGGAAACATGGAAACATTAACAAGTGTAATGACTTGTTATAATTATTTTTATAACATGGTAAGTGGGATTAAGGTAATGAATGGTTTTTTAATTGGTACATTAATGAAATGACCAATATGTCATATGATGATGTGTTTTTCATGTTTGGTGGTTCATATTATAAAAGGATTTCTAAGATTATTATATTTTTTGGACTGATCTATTATGATGATTCCTAAGGGCTATGTGTATGGTTGAATACTGCTAGAGGTATAGATGCATAGTAATGTACCGCATGAGGGCTATTTTCATGGTTACAACATGCCTAAGTACTAGATGCATGGTATATACTACTTGAGGTGTATATGCATGGGTAAAAATATACTAAGGTCTAGATTCATGGTTACATGAAACCTAAGGGTGGGAGGTATTTGTATATATGATTCCCAAGGGTGATATTCTTAGTTACATGATTTCCCGATGGTTAGACACTATTTATTTGTTCATTATATGGGAGATTTATCCTTGATGGGAGAATCAACCAATGGTATGGGTGATTCATATGAGGTAGGAGAACCCACTAAATGATAGAGGTATCTGGATATATTCAAAAATAGGATTGGATGGCCTTGATTTTCTACTTTTATATTGAGGGTTGGAAGATTATTTTATATTCTATATTAATTATGAATTATTTCCCATATTTATTATGTTATTGCATTAACTTATTATTATTATTGGATTGTTTAGACATCATGTGTGTCAACCTAATGTATCATAATCCCACTTGGTTTGGGATCCATTTGGTACCTATAGAGACTAAACAATGTTGTTATAGATAGGGGAAAGGGTCTCTATGTAAGATTGATTGTATTTCTATATGGGATTGCACCTTAAAGACAAGACCAGGCATGAAGTTTGGCATTGAGGTTTTAGATTCTATACTTTGGATTCTGTGTTTTAGTGGTTTTATTATATGTCACATAGTTGACATTTAATATAACTTGATATTTTTATTTATCATCATTTTCATTGTTTGGTATTTTTGTGTCATCTACTTGATTTTTATGTCATGATTTAATATCTTATTTACATTATTGTTTCCACTATATTTCAGAGGATATAGTCACCCCACTATATTATTTATACCATCACTACTAGTTGACACCCCTTGACATCTATGGATGTATGCTTGAGGTTATATAACCACCCGAATTATTCACATAGATAAGAACCTCATCAAGGAAGTTACCAACTGGTATCAATGGTCAGGTCAATTTAGTTTCATTATTATTTGTGGAATGTACATAGGAGGCTAGGATGTGTCCTCCTTATAAATGAGCTCATGTATCATAGTATCAAACCAATGTGTGGTGGAAATCCCCTATTTTGATGGATTGTATTATTGTTCATGATGTTCCCTACTTACATTTGTGATGTTATTTAACCTTGGGTGATGCATTTTTTATGTGATGTTATCATCTTATGATATTTTTTTGGGGGTTAGTATGTTATGAGATGTGTATGCATGCATAATGGTAGTTATATAGAAGAATATATAGACATGAATTATTAATGTTAGGGACATATTTATGGATTAGGGTATATTTTCCTATCTAAAATATGAAATTCAATTCATTGACATATCTAATAAATTAGAATAGATGAAATTGTTATGATAATAAAATTAAATTTTCAATCCATGTTTGGAATAAACTATTCCCTATGGTTATAAATATTTATATGGTTTTTTTAATTCAATTTTATTGTGTATCTTGTGTGATGAAAATTATGTTTAACTCTATAGAGAAAATTCCTCTACATCATCTTATGGTTGAGCATTAGTAGAGTGGTTACTATGAAACCACTCAAATAGCTCAATTGAAACTTTCTACGACTATAGGATATCATATGGAATAAAATATTCGTTAATGTTTTATGTGTGTCTTGTGATCCATTGAGATTGAGATTAATCACACAATGCCTTTGATGTCAAATTTGACTATAGAGTTCTTTCTATAGCATCCAACTATATTCACCATGTATGGATTCCACCGAGAATTTTAGTTATGGATTTATTCAATCCAGATGTTCTTCAAGAATCTCAAGAAACCAATATATTATAGGGTTAATCTTTATTCTTATATTCTATAATAAGTAGTCAAGATTTTATGGGATGTTATAGATAATGCTAAAAAATGAGGGAATATCCTAGAAGGACTTCTAGGAGATGTTCACGAGTCACTTTGATCCATATATGCTAAGGGGTGATAGGGAACAACTTTACATGCATATAATGCAAGGGTGAATGATAGAAATTGACTATATTGATGTTTCACCAACCTATAAATTTTTTATTTGTTCTTAGTTCCATATGAGATAACCAAGTTTAAGCGCCTCTAAGATGATCTATATTATAATATCAAGTCATAGGTGAACATCTTTCACCAGAGAAACTTCTCTATAGAAATGAATTGATCACCCATCATGAAATGGAACATAAGGGAGGCCTAGAGTTTTATCTAATAAGTATTAGAAGAATGATTTAGAAGCTCTTATTCCGGTAGTAAGAAGCACCACATTAATAGTTACCACTAAGGAGGTGATGGATAGAGTGGGAAAGGAAATCGGTATCCAACTCAGGACTACATCCAAGGGTAGTGATTTAAATGTGGTAGGGATGGAAAAAAGTGCACATAGTGTATTTAACCAAATGTGGTGTTCCATGAATTTGGTATAATTTTCTAAATATAATGGTTTTGAAGGGGAACTCAATAATTAGAAAGAGAAAGATGATCAAGGTAGCCACTAGAATTTAGGAAAGACTATTATACCACTTAGTAGTTAGGAATATGGAGTTCCACTAGACACTCAAGACAAGGTAAGGGACATGGTACCTCAATATTGGAGAAGACATATCAGCTGGAGGGAGTATCATAGGAGATTCAGATTGGAGCCATGTATGGAGAGATGAGTTGGATTCATTCTATACAGTCTACTCTTATTATCATTGATGTAGGACCTTCAACCATTAGAGGTATGATTCTAGTATCATTATCCCTTACCTTTATTTTTTTGATTCATTCTAATTTCATTCCTTTAAATTGACTTAGTTTTCCAGTGGATTTGTTTTAGATATAAAAAATTTGGATTGAGTTATAACCATCAAAACAACATTTGGAAGGTGACTTGAGGGTATCCAAGACTACATAGATTGTTCTCTTGAAATTGGTGGAAATAGTTTCCTCTATGATCTACTTGTACTTGAAAGGGTAGAGTTAAATTTTATTCTAGGAATGGATTTACTAGTTTTGTAATAGGCTCATATCAACTCTTATCATCAGAGAGTTAGTTTTCTATCTTTAAAAGGGGTAACTATAATCACCTAGGTGAATGGGGTATTTTGGATATTTGTAGAGGAACAATTTAGTACATATTATACTTTCTCATGGACTAGATATAAAGAAAGGATTTGGATGATGTAAATTCATAGAATAGTGATTTTACTCTAGTAGCAGACAATATTCATAACATCATTCCTGATTAATAATTCATCTTACCACCCAAGTGGGAGATCAAGTTCACTATCAAGTTATTTCTAGGAGGTGACCCTTTTTTTATCCCTTCTTCCAGGATGGAACCATTGGAGCTATGGGTGTTGAAAGTGTAGTGGGAAAATATAAATGATAAGGTATTCATATGGCCTAGTTATTCACTTTGTGGTTTTACTATTATTTTCCAAAAAAAATGGTATATTGTACATTGTGATTTTGTGTGGATTATCAGAGACCAAACCATATGATAATCAAGAACAGGAATCCACATATTCACATCAATGGTCTCTTAAATTAATTGAATAGTGACATAATTTTCTCCATGATTGAATTGAGGTTATGTTAACATTAGTTAAAGGTCATACCATCTGAAATACCCCAGACTACTATCAATATAGGTATGGCCAGTATGATATTGTGGTGATGTCGTTTTTTTATGAACACATCAATGGTTTTCATGACCTTAATGAATCAGACCAAAATCCATTTCTAGATTAGTTTTTGGTGGTGTTAATTGATTACATCTCAGTGTAATCCCATTCTAGATACTATAATTCCAAATATCTTTTCATAATCATGAGTATACAAAGATACCATAAGTTATATGCCATTTTATCTTAATTTAAATTTATTGTTGATAAAATACACTTTATTAGTCACGTTATATCAGTGGATGGAGATTTAGTGGACCATGATGTAATGTACCAGTTCCGGATGCCACCCAGAGGTTCCCCGTACCTGGTTGGTCACATGGCCTCAAGCACATTTACACAAATTCCAGAGGCTTCTGACTAGCAGTGAGGGCCTTAGGTGTGGTAGTGGGGAAACTATGCCCTCATTGGCAGAGTAAACTGCCGAAGTAAACAAATACATACAATATCGGAAGTATTAATAATGATATACAGCAGAAACTGAGAGTATAAATTGGAGAACACATATATAAAATGATGCATGATACATATGTCTAGTAAAATAGCCAAACAAGTCACAATGCTGGAATACAACAGTGCTAAACCAAAGTGCAAAAGAAATAAGATAAACTCCTCAGCATCGCAAGCCATAGCTTGGTCTCATGCTCTCCAGCACCACAGAAAGTCAAGTACCTAAAGTAGAAGGGTTCTTGTCGTTATCTATACCTACAACAATATAATATGTTTGGGCCCAAATAGGGTGTGAGACTAAATCCCAATAGGCAACCACCACAAGATCTGTGCCTACCATTCAGTGAATATATGGCAGGTAAAATACATAAGGCAGTAAAAAAGGAAGTAATAAGCATTAAACAATCCACATTTTAAAGCATTCAAATCACCACACAACATGCAACAGCTAATTAAAGCAGATAAACACAACAAGTAACCCTCTGGGAAATACCCACAGCCTATCCCCTATGTTCCTACCTAGAAACACAAGCAAACAGCTAAACAAAAGGCAACCCTCTGGGAAGTACTCACAGTCTATCCCCTCTGGTTTATCTTAAGCATAGACTCTCTAAGGAAGAACTCACTATCAATTCCCCCCATAGTCTCATAATGGTACTAAAGGCACTCTTGGGAAGCACTCAACGTCTCATTCCCCTTGTGTCCCATGTTGAGGAACTATAGACACTCTGGGAAGCACTCAACATAAATTCCCCCTGTGGTCTCACATTGTAAATTATAAAGACACTCTAGAGAAGCCCTCAATGTCCATTCTCCCTTTGGTCTATACACTAGGTTCTCACAGCCCTATATAAGTCAAGCAAGTGTAGATGTGCGTAACGGACAAGTTAAACCTCATGAACTACTTGTCTAGCATTCTACAGCACAATAGCATAACATAACAACAGTCACACCATCCTATAATACTAGGCATGGGAAAGTAAACAGCAGCCTAACAGGCAACAAGACTCAAAGGTCAAAACAGGAAAGACATGCATGGGTAATACATCCAAAGCCCAAAAATTCAGCCTATTCACAATAAATAATCATTTACTCAAGTGTACCATCATAGAATAGAAACAATAGGGATAAAACGGTAAATATGCAATACCTCGTTCATGGGTATTGGGAAAATTTTCACATAAAACTTAAATACATTCAACAGAAAAGCACAAACCACCTACCTCAGGGTTAGGAGATCTCTATATGTGAACCTCGAAGCTCGAATCTCCTTATAACATCATAGATCTAAGAAAATGTTGAAAACTTTCAACCCTCAATAACTTGGAAAAGAAGAGAAATCATGAAACGAGGTTCCAGCAGAAGAGAGAACTCACCGATGCGATTCCAACGTAACTGATGGTGTTCGATTCAGAGGAAGGATGGAGGCTCGGGGGCTCGTTGAAGATTCATGGTCGTACAGACTCTCTCGGATGAACAAGACCTAGAAGATGTGTGTATTGTCCGTCAAACATGACCCCAGTGCGTTTAATGAAAAAAAAAACAAAATATAGGGTGTGTACTTTTGGATTACACAGTGTGTACTTTCTGTTCCCATACTCCACATTAAGCGGCCTCCAAGTCACTCCCACACGGCCATGTGTGTGGCTACTACAAAGCCATCACACAGCCTGTTACGGCAAGGAAGTACACGGCATGTACTCATAAAGTACATTATGTGTACTTAGAAAATTTCCAAAATTTTCTATTTTTCTCAAAAATGATCAGAAAAGGAAAAACATACCTGAAAAAAAGATCTGGGTTCTTAAAAACTTCCCCCTTTAAAGAAATTTGTCCCCGAATTTCCCTAGCATGGCGTAGAAGAGGAAACCCTGAACAGTTCTAGCCATTGTGCTCATACATCGGCCTCCCTCTCCCAACTCTCATCATGTACCCACTCGTGCTGCCACAACACGCGTACCAGAGGAAAAAACCGGCCACAGAGAACCTTTGTACTGCGATCCACAATCCATATAGGATTCTCTTAAAATGACGCATCCACTTCGAGCTCAACCTCCTTGGGTTGAAAGACATGAGACTGGTCTGATAAGTAATATCGAAGATGAGAAACATGGAAGACGTCGTGCATTTCTCGGTACCTCTAAGGTAACTTCAACCAATAGGAAATCGACCCAACTCTCTCCAACACCTCAAATAGCCTGATGTACCTTGGTGAATGCTTACGCTGTCTCCTAATCCTCTTGTGTCCCAACCTCGGTGTGACATGCGGGAAAACCTGATCCCCAACCTCAAAATCCATAGGTCGTCTCCGCTAATCAGCATAAGACTTCTATCGAGACTATGTCGTAGCCATCCTTTTCTGAATCAAATCTATCTACTCTATGGTCTCCTGAACAAGATGAGGTCACAGCAAAGCTGACTCTCCTGCCTCCAGCCAACATAAGGGTGATCGGCATGGTCTACCGTACAAATCCTAATAAGGTGTCATCTGAATAGTGTCTTGAAAACTATTGTTGTATTCAAACTCTACAAGAGGTATATGCTTCTCCCAAGAACCTCCAAAATCTATAATTCATGCTTGGAGCATGTCCTCAAGCACCTAAATCATACGCTTGGACTGGCCATCTGTCTGGGGGTGGTAAGCTGTACTCAAAAGTACATGTGTACCCAAAGCCTTATAAAGCCCCTACCATACCCGAGAAGTAAAACGTGCATCCCTCTATGAAAAAATGGAGTGTGGAACTCCATGTAGATGTACAATCTCACGGATGTAAAATTGTCCCAGCTCATCAACACTGAAGGTCTCCTTGATCGGAAATAAGTGAGTAACCTTCATGAGTTTGTCAATGACAACCCTAACTGTGTCATTCCCTCAAGGCGACCTCGGAAAACCGGTCATGAAGTCCATCGTGACGTCATTCCACTTACACTCGGGAATGGGTAACTGCTGTAAAAACCCTTCTGGTCACTGATGCTCTGCCTTTACATGCTGACAAGTGGAACACATCATGAAAAAACCAGCAACGTCCCTCTTCATACTTGGCCACCAATACTGACAGTGTAGATCATGATACATCTTGGTGATGCCAGGATGAACTTCCCAAACTGAAGAATGAAAATCCCGCATCATCTCCTCATGTATATCTGTTGGCACCCATACGCATCCCTGGAAATGCAATATCACATCCTCACCTATGGTCCATCCGGGAATAGGGTCCTCTCCTGTTACGATTTTCATTAAGAATAGGCCTTTAGAATCTGATAGCTGCCTCATTCGAACTCAATCCACAAGAGTAGAGGTAACAACTATATAAGAAAGAAATTTCTGCCTCTGACTATCGTGCACCTCCAAATGCATCTCAGAGAACAGATCCATAAGCTTCCACTCACTGTTGGCCTCATGAACTGCTTGTATCTGATTCCTCATGCTCAACGCATCAGCCACTGCGTTGACTTTCCCAGGCATATAGGCAAGCTCAAATTCAAAGGACTGTAGGTACTTAACCCACCTGTGATGTATCAAATTAAGATCACGCTAAGTGAAGATATTCTTGAGGCTCTTGTGGTTGGTGAAAACCACAAAATGCTCTCCTAGAAGGTAATGTCTCCAACAGCGTAAGGCATGAACAACAACTGACAACTCCAGATCATGTGTCGAGTAATTCTCTCGTGTAGCCTCAACTGCCGAGACCTATACGTAGTGACTCCATCTCCCTGCATAAGCACCGCTCCTATCCCAATACCTGAAGAATCACAATAAATAGTATAGATCTTGCTTGGATCTGGAAATACTAGTATCAGTGCTGAAGTTAACCTCCCTTTCTACTCCTGAAAGGCTGACTCACAAGAATCTGACCATAAGAACTTTGCACCCTTCTTAGTCAAACTCGTCAACGGTACTGCTAAGAATGAAAATTCTTGTATAAAATGTTTTTAGTATCCATACATCCCTAGAAAGCTCTGCACCTCAAATACGTTCTTCGGATGCTCCCAAGAAACTACTGCTTTCACTTTCTCTGGGTCTACTGACACTTCTTTCTGTGAGATAACATGACCCAAGAAGTGAATCTGATCCATCCAAAAGTGACATTTTGAGAGCATAGCATATAACTGATGCTCCCTCAGTATACTCAAAACAATTTCAAGATGGGTATCATGATCATGTCGAGTATGAGAGTACACCAAGATATCTCCCATGAAGACCACCACGACGGAATCCAAGTATTTATAGAACACTCGGTTCATCAATGCCATAAAAACTAAAGGTGAGTTCATGATACCGAATGGCATAACCAAATACTTGTATAGACCATACCTACTTCTAAAGGCTGTAAGAGGTATATATAATGGTCTAACTCGCAACTGATGGTAACTGGATCTCAGTTCAATATTCAAGAACACCCAGACTCCTCGAAGCTGATCAAATAAATCATCAATCCTGGGAAAGGGATATCGGTTCTTGACCATCAACTGGTTCAATATCCAATAGTCTGCACAAATCCTGAGGGTACTGTCTACCTTCTTAAAAAACAGGACAGGAGAACCCCAAGGAGAAGTACTGGGTCAGATGAAACCATTTTCCTGTAACTCCTCTAACTGCTTCTTGAGCTCCTGTAACTCAGGTGTAGTCATCCTATAAGGAGGAATGGACACTGGTGCCGCTCCTGACACAAGATTAATCGAGAATTCTACCTCACGCTCTGGAGGAAAACCTGAAAATTCTTCTGGAAAGACATCTCTGAAACGATCCACCACTGGATGAAAGTCTAACTATGAAGTCCCCTGGTCATCCAAATATAGACTAGAAATATGGGTTGTAACTCCTCCCAACCCATGATGCTCTAGACCTGCTCTACTTTCCTGGACATCCCATTCTCCCCTATGAAGAAAAGATTCACCTTCTGGTGATTTGAAACTCACCCTGCGGTGATAATAGTCAACGACTGCCTGGAATGGAACTAACCAGTCCATCCTGAGAATGACATCATATCCTATCATCTCTAGGACATAGAGGTCCCACAGAATGTGACATCCACCAACCTGTAGAGGGAACTCTCTCCGCTGACGTACCCTAGTTGTTCTAGTCCCCAATGGAGTGTCTAGCGTAAAGATTTCAGTAGAAGAAAGGATGAAGAGCCCAAGGCTATCCACAATAGCAACATATATAAATCTATGGGAAGACCCTATATAAAAAAAAGATAAGAAGCTAAAACTGATGTTACTAAGATCGTACCTCGAATGGTAGAAGGTCTGGGATCCTACTTCTGCTGGGTCTGCTCCACTGCAAAAGTCTGGCATGTACCATGGCCCTGTGACCCTTCCTTACCACTCTGAGTTGATCCACCCTAATTTCGCTGAACACCAGGTGACTGGATACCGTGGCCACACCTCCACCTCAGCTTGAATAGCCGGAAGAACTCTAGTTCCATGACTGGTGAGAAACTAGTGGTGGTGCTTCCAAACGCAGAGTCATAGAAGAAATCCTGTCACCAGCTGCTGGTGAGAAGATCTGACAAAATCACTGAATATGACCCATATTTCCACAAGATAGGCACTCCACTGGGTTCCTCTGGCACTGCGGCCTCGTATTCCCAGCCCTTCCACACTGGTAGCATACCACCTGGCTACCTAAAGGTGTCTCTCGCCTTCTTGTATCACCGTGCGAAGACTCCCTGTGGCACTTCCTACTATCAGTAGGAGGGATGCTAACCCCAGATGCCGAGCCGCCCTAGCACAAAACTCCAAAATCCCTCAGATTTTACTCCGTGATTAGCGCCTGGTTGACGATAGAAGTGATAGAAGTCAACCGAAAGATGTTCACCAGCGATCGGATGTCGTGCCTCAGACCATCCTCAAACTTCTTGCCATGAACAATTGATCACCTCCTAAAATAGGCGTGAATCACTGTAGCTTGGTAAAGTATGAGGAATACTCCATAACAAAAAGAGTACCCTGCTCTAGACTCATAAACTCCCATGCTCGATTGGCCCTCAGGGTCTCTGGATAGATGTAATCAAAGAAGATGTGCTGAAACTCATCTCATTCCATAAACTACTGGTGTCCCGCCAACGAGATCACAACCCACCACCTCTTGAAAGATTCCTGAATCATATAGGTAGTGAGCTTGACCCTCCTATCTAGAGGCATATTTAGATGTTCAAAGATCTCCAGCATGGTTTCTAGACATGACTCTACAGCCTGAGGTCCTCCTTCCCTTGAGAAAGTGGGAGGATGTTGCGATTGGAAGACTCACGTCAAGTCAGCCATCGACGGGGCAGGAGGAGGCACTCCCTGAAAGGTCAGCATCATCCTCAGAAATCCCTCCTTGAACTGTACATCAGCACCCATGTCATGTACAACGGCTGGTGCCAAAGCTGGCATGACTGAAGGATCTGTAGGTGGTCCTTGATCATCCATGTCCGGTGTCTGATCACCATCTAGAAATTGGCACACAATCGGAGGATTTCTCGGTGGTATAAATCTGAAAGTTCAAGCACACACCTTAGATTAAGATTATAAATGACTGAAAACAAGGAGTGTAAGAAGGGAACAGGATAAAGAAAGCACTCAATTTTTAAAAAACATGACTACACGGTGTGTACATTTTCTACACGGCGTGTTCCCTGAAGTCATATACATGGGTGTGTACTCCTGCCTAAACTAGTCGTATAAACCCCCAGACACACGGCGTGTTGTCTTAACACATAGCATGTACTTGAATCCTCTTTCCCTACCTGATTTCTTCCACACGTATAAGCAACATGGCTCTCCTAAGACAAGACTACACAGCGTGTTCAAGATAGACATGGCGTGTACTAAAAAAGCTTCACCTGGCCTGTGTTGTTAGTGACACGTCCTAACACATGGTTCAAACTACACGGAGTGTTCCAAATGGACACGAAGTGTGTGAGAAGGGATAACACTGACCCGTTTTTTTCATGACATGGTCGGGTACCTGGGTCAGACTACACGGTGTGTTCAATGCAGACACGGCGTATATGTGAATGGGTAAAACCAACCCGTGTTGTTCGTGACACGGTCGGGTACCTGGGTCAGACTACACGGTGTGTTCAGGGAAGACACGGTGTGTATATCTTAAGGTCTACCCATCCATGTTGTTAGTTACATGGGCATACACAGGTTCAATACTACACGGTGTGTTCAACTAGTACACGGAGTGTTCCCACCAGACTTTCCCCATCTCGTGTCGCTGCCCACACAGCCTATAATATAGTTAGAGACTACATGGAATTTACATAAAGTACACAACATGTACTTAAGAAAAACATTTTCTTACCGAATAGAAGAACTCATGGCATGTACTTAACATTACACGGCATGTATTCTAAGTTTTTCCTGACAGTAAGCCTCAAAAACTACTCTGGAACCCATAAAACGTTGAAACAAGTATTGAAAGTTCCAAATTCCGATCTGTGAGGCCCCATACTCCCTGTGAATCAAATTTTGGCATCTTTTACACATTATAACATGGCAAACAAGGCAATGATACACCAAATTCTGGTCCATGAGGGCCCATAACACCTTAAAAACCAAAGTTTGGAATTCATTCAAGCAATGTCTACACAAATCAATACCCTATAAACAGCAGGTATTTTTTATCAAGGAAACTATCACAATAGTATGCATATTTTACACATCATCTATCACAACAACATACAATCACTAATGCATCTTAGATGGCATGGAAAAAATGCATGAAAAGTGATTTCTAGCAAGTGACTATATGATGCATGAGATGGAATACCCTCATCTCATCATGTTTCAATAGAAATAGAACCTCAATAATATCAACAACAATAGCACAAACCATGTGAATCACTCAAGGTGAAATCATATCAACTGTAATAATTGAAAAACCCAAAAAAATGCAATTAAACGAGGTAGATTGGATTTTCCCTATACATGGGTTAGCTACTCCCGGGCATAGCTTATTACCATGTACCTATTCCATCCTATCCCTGACTATAGACTCCAAATAGTAAGTTAAGAGAAAAGAATTATATGATACCACTTTGTAACCTCCCGATTCTAGAAGCCACACAAAAGCGCCCCATACCCGGTTGGTCACATGGCCTCAAGCGCATTTCCCCAAACACCAGAGGATACCAACTAACAATGAGGGCCTTGGGTGTGATAGTGGGGAAACTATGCCCTCATTGGTAGAGTACACAGCGGAAGTAAACAAATACATACAAGAGCAGAAGCAGTAATAATGATATACATCAGAAACTAAGAGTATAAAATGGAGAACACATATATAAAATGATACATGATACATATGTCTAAAAAAATCCAAAAAAGTCACAATGATGGGATATAATAGTGATAAACAAAAGTGAAAAAGAAAGAAGATAAACTCATCATCATCACAATCCATAGCTTGGTTCCATGATCTCCATCTCCACAGCAAGTTAAGTACCTAAAGTAGAAGGGTGCTTGCCCTTATCTATACCTTCAACAATATAATCTGTTTGGGCCCAAAAGCATGGCCCAAACTGGGTGTGATACTAAATCCCATAAGGAAACCACCACGAGATCTGTACCTAATAGTCAGTGAGTATATTGCAGGTAAAATACATAAGGTAGTAAACAAGGAAGTACTCAATAGTAGACAATCCATAGTTCAAAGCATTCAAATTACCACACAACATGAAACAACTAATCAAAGAAGATAAACACAACAGGTAACCCTCTGGGAAGTACCCACAGCCTATCCCCTCTAGTCTTACCTAAAAACACAAGCAAGAATATAAACACAAGGTAACCCTATGGGAAGTACTCACAGCCTATCCCATCTGGTTCAGCTTAAGTATAGACTCTCTGAGGAAGCACTCACCGTCAATTCCCCCTATAGTCTCATAATGGTACTAAAGGTGCTATAGGGAAGCACTCATCATCTCCTTCCCCCTGTGGCCCATGTCGAGGAACTACAGACACTCTAGGGAAGCACTCAACATCAATTCCCCCTTGTGGTCTTGCATCATAAATTATAAAGACACTCTAGAGAAGCCATCAATGTCCATTATCCCTATGGTCTATACACCAGGTTATCATGGCCCTTTGTAAATCAAGAAAGTGTAGTGGTGAATAACGGCCAAGGTAAACCTCAAGAACTACTTGGCTAGCATTCTACAGCACAACAGCATAATAGAACAACAGTCACACCATCCTATAATACTAGGCATGGGAATGTAAACATCGGCCTAACAGGCAATAAGACCCAAAGGTCAAAATATGAAAGACATGCATGGGAAATACAACCAAAGCACAATAATTCACTCTATTAAAAATCAATAATCATCTACTCAGGCATACTAGCATAGCAGAGAAACAATAGGGCTAAAATGGTAAATGTTCAATACCCTGTTCATCGGTATTGGGAAAATTTGCACATAAAACTCAAAGAATTTCAACAAAAAGGAACAAACCACCTACCTCAGGGTTAGGAAATCATTATATGTGAACCTAGAAGCTTGAATATCCTTATAAAACAGTAGATATAAGAAAAAATCTAAAATTTTCAACCCACGATAACTTGGAAAAGAAGAGATATCATGAAATGAGGTTCCAGTAGAAGAGAGAACTCACCGATGCGATTCCAACGCAAATGACGGTGTTCGATTCAGAGGAAGGATGGAGGCTCGAGGGATTGTTGAAGATTCATGGTTGTACAGACTCTCTCGGATGAACGAGACCTAGAATATGTGTGTAATGTCTGTCAGACGTGAGCTCGGTGCGTTTAATGAAAAAAAACAAAATACACAGTGTGTACTTGCTATTTTCATACTCCGCATTAGGCGGCCTCCAAGTCACTCCCACACGACTGTGTGTGTGGATACTACATGTCCAGTACAGAGCCTGCTGTGGCAAGGAAGTACATGGTGGGTACTCATAAAGTACATGGAGTGTACTTAGAAAATTTCCATAATTTCCTCTTTTTCTCAAAAACAATCATAAAAAGAAAAACATACCTGAAAATGAAGATCTAGGTTCTTACACATGAGAAGGTTTTTGTCATGGTATCTTGGGAGTAACCTAAGAATGTATTCGTTATTAAAAAATTTCTTAATATGTAAGGATTTTAATAGAGATTTATCTAGGACTTCTCCGTGATGTAAGCACTGATGTTTGGGCTAACCAAGATTGTGGTGAAGTTTTTTTGGTAAGATACTTGCATGATGGATTTCTAGAAATATAATATCAAGATGATCTTATAACTGATTCTCACCTTACCTAAGATGTGAAAGGAGTATACCATGTATTCTAATGCATCATAAGTTAGGATCAAGTATAATATAATGTAGGAGGGTCAATTGGTTTCTAATACCTTCGTATAGTTGAGTAAACATGAGAGATCCTAATTATGATCTGGAGTAAACTATTGTGTCACATTAATTGAGATGCATGTGGTATTATCTTATGGGTGAAAGGTTTTTAGTGTATAGAGATCATAAAATCACCAAGTACATCTTTTTATAGAAGGATCTGATCCTTTGGTAGAGAAGGTGTGTCAAGTATCTATAATATTTCATCTTTTAGTTGGTATACACTAAAATAAAGGATAATTTCTTTACCAACACATGAGTATGAAGACACTAATAGAGGAATTACAGGAATCTTATGATCATTTGAGGTTGATGGTTCTCTATGCAGATATCCATCTAGATGTTTAGGATTCCATAGGGAGAGAAAATATGACTTCAATGTATATTGTCCCCATGATTCTAGGATATATCAAGAGAGAGTAGTTATTGAATATAGAGTTCTTTTCTTTGATGGATAATATATATGGTGGTTATATACAATTATGTTAGTCTCTTCATAGCGATGATGTTATTCTTATCTATAGTTGTGTATGGCTACCCACAGGAATGAACGAGGAGATGATTCAATAATTTCATGCTTCTATATGGTAGGTACATCCTATTTTTATGAATATGTGTTTTGATCATTATAGGAAATACTCGTTTCCTGGGATAGTGAAGGGGATAAATATATTTTTGGTGTGATGTTTCACTTGAAAACTACTAAAGGATCTATATTAGAGGCTTTTTTGGGTCATTATAGCCATTTCCTAGTATGTAATACAAGTGGGATAATGTAACCATACATATCATGATAATATTACATAGGAAACATTGTAAAATGATGTAGTATGGGTGATTGTGGATTGAATGAAAAAGGATGACCACTTATGTCATATCCAGAAGACCTTCACCATTGATGGTTTGCGAAGCCTATCTATTTGGGAGATAGTTTGATTACATGATATTTATAGGAGTGACATTTATAATCGAGATCCCCATTTCACTTCACAGTTATAGTTGGGCCTTATGAAGGATCTAGGAACAAAGGTTTTTCTGAGAAAAACCTATCATCCTTAGACTAATGACCAGTATTAATAGACAATTCAGATTATGGTTGGTATGTTGTGATTATATGTTTTGAATTTATATGGTTATTGGGAGATGTATTTCTAACACATGGATTTTTATTATACCAATAGCTTCTATGAATCGATCCAAATCACTCATTTCATGGCCATGTATGGAAGGTCATTTTATTCTCATTTGTGTTGGTTAGTGGTAGGAGAGTTTGTGCTCATTGGACCTAGTCTCATGTCGGATACTTATGAGCATGTTTAGTTAAATCTGAATGTGGTTTTTCACAATTTATATCTAATATAAATCATAAATTTACCATCTTATAATACTTATTTAGTTTTAGTTTATTTAGAAGGTCTTTGTTCAGATGTTTCCTAGGTTGGGTAAATAGCATATTTGGAAATAGGGAATTCTAATTCCTATGTTTTTATATTCATTTGAGATAGTGGAGTGGGTCAGTATACTGGCATAATGATGATCCCTTTAATAGTTCTATAATTCCATTGATGATGTTTTTCACAATTCAAGGATTTATAGATATCACTAAGACCATTCTCACATGATTTGTTTTTATGATGTTGATCTTTATTTTGAGGGGTTTTTTTAGGATCATTTGATTTTTATTGTAGACAATAGTGAGAATAATATTCTATTGAAGATAATTCCTCTTGTGCGAGTGTAGTGGTGGTATGGGTATATTAAAAATATAAATTGGGAGAAGGAATCTGATATTCTACCACATTGTCTCTAATTATTAGTTGATACCTCTCAGTGAGTCTTATAATCACAGCTTAAGGATGAGATGTTATATAGTGAGGAGGTTTTAAGATCCCATATTTAACCAGGTAAATTTCCAGTTTTTGGTTAAACCACATTAATTTCTACTAAATATTTTTAGTCTTAGTAATCAAGAATGTTTCATGATAAAAGTGTTCTCTTAGAGGAATTCGTGGGGTGTAGAGAAGCTAAGTTAAAAGTGGCTAACAGTGGATAGTTTTGGTTTGCATGTTAAGAGATATTTTAGTTCCACCAACATTCTAGTATAGTCTACTAGCCAGTCGATGGGATACCTAGGGGCTTAGAAAACTAACAGGAGACTCACCAGCTAACTAGTGAGACCCACCACCCTACTGATGGGAATGGGTCTCTTATAAGAGACCCACTATCCTACCAATGGGGTTCTCAACTATACAAGATCATTAGAGGACACCACCATTCAACCGGTGGAATTAGGTTGGGAAAGTATTATAAGTATAAGAATCGTATTTGTACCCCTCCCCCACCCCCACTAAAACCATCTTTTAAACACTTATTAATCCCTAATTAAACCCTAACCCAAGTGATATGAATTTAGAGGGTTATATGGAGCTCCAAATATTTCTTCAACACCATTTCCCAACCCCTTGATCAATTCATTAGTGTTGTGATCCAACATTTTTAAATTAATCTTCGAATTGATGAATTCCTCTTGTTCTTTCCTAAGATCATGTTCTTACTTCCACGATAGTGCTTGAAATTTGATGTTAAATCCGGTATATTTATTTTTCAAGTTGATTTAGTGATTGATCATTGATCTCTTCATCTCCATTATTGAGGTGGGTAGCCTAAAACAACCCCCTAAAGTCCATTTTGTTTCTATTTTATTCTAAATGTGTGATATCATGCAGACTTGTTGTGCTTGAGTCCTATTCTAATTGGTAATCCTTTAAAATTAATGAAACCATGTGTTATGACTCCCTCTGTCCCATTGGTTCTATTGGAATTGAGACCTGAAATCTAGCCACTAGAGTGGTTTTCAGACCATTGACAATAGTTTGGAACATTAATTGAATGAACCTAGATCCCTATGATGAGTTTATATTTTTTTTTAGAAATTCCTATTTTCTTAGTTAGCTTAACATGGAAATGGAATAAAATGGTATTTTTTATAATTGGATGTAGAATGACACACATGGATTAAATGTGGTTATTTTAGAATGTGAATTTCTTAACATGATAACAACATTGAAAGTTGATATATCGTATTCTGAAAAGGAAACATGGATTAATTAAAAATTGTAAGGACATGTTATAATTATTTTGATAATTTGGTAACATGGATTAACAGAATAATTGTTTTTTAATTGGTTTTTTGATGAATTGAATAATATAGAATATGTTAACATGTTTGGAATGTTTCGTGGTTGGTATTATAAATGGATTTCTTATATTAGATTATTGTTATAACTCTTCAATTATATTGACTCATATGGGTTAGTTTTAGGGTTACAAAGCATATGTGGAATAGATGCATGGTAACAGACTTTTTGGGATGCAAGGATACATACTACCAATGGGAAATATGTATGGGAAATTGTTTTTGAAGGAAAGATTCATAGCTACATACCAACTGAGGGCTAGAAACACAGTTAAATGATGCCTGAGGTTGAGGTGTATGTTCATATTTGATTCCCAAGGGCATGATGGTTGGTTACCTAATTGCCTAAGGGTGAGACACATTTTTTAGTAGTTCGTGACATGGGAGATTCAACCTCAATTAAAGAATCCTCTACCGATATAGGTGAATTTTCCTTTCCATAAGAATCCACCAATTGACAGAGGTATCCAGTATTGTGCCAAAGCAGGTTGGATGAAACCATGCATCAACCCGAAGCATGAGGGTTAGTGTGATATTTTATGTTCTACATTATTTTTTGAATTAATGATCATGTTTTTCATATTTTTGAATAAAATAAATATTTAGACTATATTATTTATACACTAATTGTTTCACCCTACTAAGTCATAATCACACCCTATTTTACATCATTTGGTACTCAGGAAGACCTCATGGAAGTAGGTATTGAGAAGGGTAAGGAGGCCTATGATTGATTGATTACTTTTTTTATTAGGATTGGAGAATGGAGATGGGACTGGACATGGGGTCCAAGATATGATTTTTGGAGTCTTTTAATTGAATTATTCCTTTTATTTTTTTAATTTTATGACATTATTTTGACATGCAGTATAACATGACAATGTTATTTATCATTATTTTGATTATTTTAGTTTTCTTCTTCCATTTGTATGAGTTGTATTTCACTATTTATTATATTATTTACATTTTTTACACTCTAGTTCAGAATATATAATCACCCCAAAATATTACTCAGTCCCAAACTAATAGACTTCATCCTATAGAACATAGGGAGGCATGCATGAGGTCACACACCCACCCTACTCAGTCACATGAGAGAGAACATAGTCAGGAAAATTATAATTTGAGGCTTGGTAGTGATACTTGAATTACACATATGATATCTTATTTTATGTTCATTCCACATATTTATGATTCTATGATATTATGATATTATTTTTTTATACCATGATTCTATGATAATCTATCAGTCTTATATCATGGTAATTGATTGTTTTTGTGATATTACATGTTTTTCCTTTGTAATTTATTGAAAACTCATTTTTTGTATATACTTTTAATAAGAAATGTATTCATGCTCTTTTATTATGATATTTTTAAGATTTATCCCTTGACAACATGTTAATATTTTTTCCCTTATTAAGTGTTATATCTCACCCCTTTCTTATATTTTCCTTCACCATGTAATAAAAATAGGAATAAATTTTTTGAATAATAAAAGTTGTTCAAGAAGAGTTTGATTAATAATAATTTTTTAAAATAATTTTCAAATAATTTTCATAATTAACAAGTTCTCAAAGTCACTAAAAAAAATGGTTCTCTGAGAAATGTGATATTATTGTGAGATCTAATGCTTAAATAATATAAATTATGTGAAATAAAGATATGTTTAGATCCATTATTCATATTAATTTCTATAGTTATTATACTTGAATTCTATGAAATACTCTCCCCATTGTATGGATTATGAACTCCCTAATAGTCAGTATCCACTAGTTTATATGGAGGAACACTGGAGAACTTATCATGAGATGGATTAGGTGACAGATCTATTCAACCTAATCTAATTCATTAAAAAAATATATAATCCCCTCCCCCCCCCCCATATTGTCATTTTAAAGGGATAATAAATGTGTGATTTAGTAAAGGGTTGAATCTTGTGGTGGATCTCAGCCTGGTGTATTGAAAAAAAATTGATGGAATTTCCATGTTACTAGGTTGATGGAATTATTATTCATAGTTTCCACTTTTATGTATATACATTGTACTATCATATATGATCCCCATGGCATGTATATATTTGTGGGTAATTTTACTGATGATGAAGGTTAAATAGATTTTGGAATCCAAAAAAGCCTATATTATGTCCTTCCATATAGTTTCATGGTGTAATTCTACTCAATAGTAGAATATATATTTTTCTTTTGATGATATTATATATGGATATTATAGTGAGGGATAATCTAGTGATTTAAATTTAGTCTATTCATTGAGGTATTTATGGAGACCCAAATGGAAATTTATGGGATTGAATGCCTACATGGTGGCTTGATGAGGAAAAGGATGCCATATAGATATTGGGATCAAGAATGAGTTTCCATGGGGTTGTGGTTTCCCTATATAGGATTTTTTGGTTAAGCATGTAGATACCTTGGGTTTGAGTTGAGGATATCTGAGAGTGCACAAGGTTTCATAGTTTTTTTAAGAGGGAAGGTTTTGATTGATTTCTGGACCTTTTTGTTTATGGTTGTACTTATGGTGTCCCGATGGGAGGGAGTTAAGAAATCATTGTTTTTTAATTATTCAAAATTAGTGGAAGGTCATGTGGTCAGATTTTCCACGATATTGGTTCATTTTTTTAAGGAGTAACACTGAGGTTGATCCATCTTGATGGATCTATCCTATGATAAGGACGTGGTAAATGGTTTAGGTATGTTATCCTAGGCTTGTTGGGACTTGTCTAGCGTGAGTGTGGGACTAATTGTGTGATCGAGTTATGTGGAAACATCCAATAGTTTTTTAGATGGTATTGGGTATAACAGTGTGTGTGATATTTCAATAGGTTCATTAAGAAACACACTACCATGAGGAGGTGGGGGTGTTCAACATGTTATGTGACCAAGTCCAGCTATAGGACAACTCCCTCATGACACTATAAAACTATGATTGTACCTATACCAGTATAATTGTAAGGGTCATGCCTCTAACATGTGTGTTATAAAAAAATAAAATCACATCTAATAGCCTCATACCTCCCTTGAGATTTAATTATCAAGACATCAATAAATCCACTCTAGACTGACCAATAATGAAACTTCTTTCTTAAGAGCTGAAAAAATATTTAGAGGCTTGATCACTTCACTATAAATTAAAGGGTACCCATAATTATTCTAATCAACTACCAGATTCTCATTCTAACTCTCGGAATTCATAAACAGTCAGTTACTCAAGAAACCACCTCACTACCATGCTATATTTAATGCACAAATATTCTACCGACTCGTCAGACATCGAGATCGCTTATTCCTAATGATTTTGAATCTAGTGCCCAAACTTGATTTAACTTTACAAATTATCTTTAAAAAATAAACTATACTAATAACTTTATTTAGATAACACCATGCATAAAAATAAGGAAATTATCTCATATATACATTTTAAATAATTAATCACTATTTATTTAATCATGAAATTATCACAACTGGCTTAGTTAAATAAAATTTCAATTGCAATAAATAGAGGGAAACACCCTTTAGGATGTAATTGGAATTTTAATTAACTAAATACTCATATATTAAATCTCAAAAGAATACAAAGGGTATTTTATAATTTTTAAGGGGATAGGTTTAGTAATATACCACCATAATTTATACATAACTCGTATAAGTGGTTATAGAAACTTTAATTAACCATCCCATATAACATGAATATACCCCCATGGGGTCAAGAACTAAGGCATAAAAGATAAAGGTGGCCTATGAGGGTCCTATCATTTTATTCACAAAACATCCTTAGGGGGTTTTTTCATAAGTAATATGACCTAAATATCCTAGAAAGTTTGAAAACATGGTTAGGAAATTTTTCACTTTCAAAACCAGGGGTTGAGAAACATAAACTTCTTCAATTATAAAACCATTTAAGAAAGAACTTTTTACATCCATTTAATATAATTTAAACCCATAATAATAAGAAAATCCAATAAAATTTTAATTCCCTCTAACCTGGAAATAGGTAAAAAATAATATTCAAAGTTTATACCTTTTTCTTAAGAGTATACTTGAGCAACAATCCTTGATTTATTTTTAACAATCTTTATAAATTAATCCATCTTATTTCTAAATATCCACTTAGTTCTAATTACCTATTTATCCTCAGAAAATTCTACTAAAGTCCAACCATTGTTTCTAACAAATTGATTTAATTCATCTTGTATAGTAACAATCCAGTTTTTATCTTTTAAAGTATCATTAACATTAAAAGGAACAAAATAAAAAATAAAGGCATAATTGACACAAAAATGTAAAATAGAATTTCTATTTTTAATTCCAGAATCAAAATTTCCAATTACATTTTCAATAGGATGATCTTTGTGAATCTTCCATGATTTTGGATCTGGTTGAGAAGGAGTATACTCCCCCCCAATTGATTCAATATTATCTTGAGGAACTTCTTCACTGAAATTAAATTCTCTAAACTCTTCACCAATTGCATTAGAATCAAAATTCAATTTAACATTATTTTCATCAAATATAACATGAAAAGGTACTTCAATAATCATAGTTATTTTATTATAAACTCTATAAGCTTTACTATTATTAGAATATCCAATAAAAATACCCTCATCACCCTTAGCATAAAATTTATCTAAATTATCCTTTGAATTTAAAATAAAAACTTCATAAACAAAAACTTGAAAGTAACCAACTATAGGGTTTTTATTTTTTAATAATTAATAAGGAGTTATCTTGAACAAAGGTTTAATAAGAATGTTATTTGAAATATAACATGCAGAAAAAATATCTTCAGCCCAAAAATATCTAGGAAAATTATTTTCATTTAACACAGTTCAAGACATTTCAATAAGAATTCTATTTTTTTGTTCTACAACACCATTTTGATGTGGTGTTATAGGATTAGATAAATTATAAAAATAACCATCCTTTTCAAAAAAATCAAAATCTAAATTATGAAATTAGCCTCCATTATTACTATGAATATAAATAATCATACAGCCTTTTTCATTTTGAACTAATTTTCAAAAGTAGTAAATCTAGAAAATGTATCATTTTTTTGAGTAAGAAATTATACCCAAGTAAATCTACTATAATCATTAACAATAACTAAGGTATATTTCTTTTCACCAAGGCTGGAAATTTGGGTGGGACCAAATAAATCAAGATGTATTAACTGTAAAGGTCTATTAGTACTTATGTGATTGATGGGTCTAAAATAAATTTTGTGTTACTTCTATTTCATGTAAGCATCGCAAATATGATGATGTTCTTTCTTCAAGGAAGGAAATTGAAACACATTTTTGTGTTTTGAGAGATTATGAAACAATCTAAAATTAACATGACCTAAGAGTCGATGCCAAAGGTTGTTTTCATTCTGTGTAGCATTCAAACACTTTACATGTTGAATAGTTAGTTCAGTAAAATCAACAGTATAAATATTATCTTTTTCAATTATCATAAAATAATAATGAATCATCTTTAAAAACTAAACATTTATCATTTTGAAATTTAAGTTCCATTCTATAGTCACATAATTGTGATATAATAATTAAATTATGTTTTAAACCTTAAACATATAAATCTTTAGAAATAAAAGTATAATTTGAAATTCCAACTTTACTAAAACTTTTTACTTTTCCTTTGGAATTATCTCGAAATGTAACAGTGCCTCCATCAGATGATTTATAAGTAGTAAACTTTGATGGGTCTCCAGTCATATGCCTAGAGCATCTACTATCCATGTACCATATATGATTATTGAGATATCCAAGTCATTTTTTCTACTAAAATAAATTACTTTACAATTTTGGTACTCAAGCTAATTTGGGTCCAATGGGATTAGTTATAGAATTTTTATGTACCCATACAGAATTTAAACATGTATTGTATGGTACTCTAGATAATAAGGATTTAGAAATATTATTTTTTTTAAATCCTAAATATTTTTTAAATCTAATAGAAAAAACACTTTCATAGTGACCTTTCATGCCACATTTAAAACAAGTAACATTCGAAGTACAACCATTTTTACTTTTAAAAAAATGAGTTTTGTATATTTGGGGTAATCTCCTGTCATAGCCAAAATCATCTTTATTTTTATCAGTTTTTGTTAAATACATCATCTCATGATATTTTTTAGGACCTTGAATAAAAGTAGATAAATTTTTTTTAAGGTTTTCAATTTTCTTTTTCAATTTTTCATTCAAATTTTGAGAAGATTTCAAATTTTCAAAAACTTTTAAATGAGAAGAAGAAGAATCAATGTTACCTAGTTTTTTATTCTACTGAAAAAGTATTTTATTTTCAAAATCAAGTTTCTCATTTTTTTCTTTAATCTTATTATATAAATTAGTATCTTTGAAAATATATTTTCTTAATATTTCAATTTAGTTATTTAATTCAAAAACATTGGGGTATTCTAAATCACATTTACAACCAGAATATTAAGAATAAAAACATGAATTACTCACCTTATCTAGTTATACCATGAAGTATAATTTAAAACATTCTTTTTCATTTCTAGATTTTTCATCGGAATCATATTTTTATGCACAACTCCGACTAGTGGTCGATGCCTTTTTTCTATATTTTTATATTTATCTTTATTCTTTAGTTTAGGAAAATTAGGTTTGATATGCCCTTTCTTTATACACTCATAAAAAGTCACATCTGAAGTATTATAATTCATATCACCTTTTATATCTCCCTTATATTTTTCTTTTTGAGGCTTTCTTTTAAACTACTTCTTCAATCCTTTCTTTTTCATTCTTTTGTAAACTCCAGCCACAATCTGAGCTATATCTTCTTTTTTAATATCCTGTATATCAAAATCAAAAGAGTCAGTAAAAACAACATTCACATATTTAAAGGATATACCTTTTCTTTTTTTTTGTCTCCTCGGTAATTATGTTATTCAGTTCAAGTTCATATTGAAGTAGTGATCCAATCAATTCATCAAGGGTGTATTCTTTGAAATTCTTACTTTCATCAATGGAAACCTTATTTTCATTCCATTTCTTTGGTAAGGATTGTATGACTCTTTTAATAATTAATGGGTTTTCTAGAGCTTCTCCAACTGAATTCATTGCATTCATAATGCTTGTGAATCTGTGGGATATTTGGCTTACTATTTCATCTTCACCCATATTTAAGTCTTGGTACTCAGCACAATGCATTCCAAGTTTGGTAAAGATTAGTTTGTTAGAGCCAAGGTGTGTAACTTGTAGAATCTTCCATATTTCTGAAGTTGTCTTACAAGCAGACCCATGACTAAAAATTTTTATATTAATTGCACAATAAAAAATATTAAATTTTTAATTTCAAACATATATAGAAGCATAATTTCTAGTAAGAGTATTTAGGTCTGCTTTGGGTAGTGTATATTGTTTTGAAAGGATAGACATGTGCTCAATGGTCAACTATTTGAGGTAAGCCTCCATTTGGGATCCCTAGTATCCATAATCATTTCCATCAAAGTGTGGTGGCTTTTGAGTTATCTAGACATCATTTGGACTCAATACTACTATCTTATATGATTGTGTCCTTATACTGTGAGGTCTAGGAAAATGTTGGAACAAATAAAATCAAAGTAGACTCTAGATAGGTATTTGATAATTCCAAAAGGAATAATCTCTTGATACATATTGATGGTTATTAGAAAGAAAATAACATATCTAATCAATTATAAATAGTATTTACCTCTGATACCAACTATTAGGTGTTAGAAGGAGAACAACATAACAAATATATTCTTAAGAAGTTTAACCTCTAATACCAATTGTTAGTCCAGAATGGGTAATGGTAGATTATCTAAAGGGGGGATATACCATATTAAAAATTTCAACAAAAAAATGTATTAATTAAATTAATTATCAAAGTTAATTATTAAGGTTAATTAGCAGTGGAAAAATTAAATAATGAAAGGATGTTTTTTATAGTAGTTTGGTCCAAATTGGGTCTACTCTAATCTTATACCTCTCTACTCAGTGAGAGACGTGTGTGCACTAAAAATAATTTTTATGGGGAAATCATAACTCAATTACAAAATAATTTTCTATTGGAGGGATAACCATGACATTAACTTTTGTATGGGGAGTCACAACCCAAGAAAAAGAATAACTAATAATGATTTATGAGTAAAATAATAAACAGAAAAATAGAGGGCATGTGAGAGATAGGAAATAGTGTTATAGACTCACAGCCAAACGAATGAGAAGATAAAATATTAATGAAAATGTATTGGTTGTTGAGGATTAAATTGGATTTTTTAGTCAAGGAAAATTTAGTCCAATTATAATTAATTCATCCCTTGAGATATCATGCAGGTGATGAAATAGAGTTTCGTATGACATTATAGATTGCACAGTAGGTTCAAAGTTCACATCTCTTTCTCTTTGAAAAAACAAAGTATCAAAAATGTTAACATGTGTCTTGATATTTTGTATCTTTCTATTTTGTTATGTCGGTAACCTATAAGAATGAATGATATATATATATATATGTAATAAATATTTAGCAGTTGCAGCAGCTCTACTTCCTTCGTAAATTTAAAATAAATTGAGTCAAGAGTGTTCATAAATATCTCAATGAAAAACACAACATTATTGCCTCTTTATTCCTATAGAATAAATATCTAATAAAAGAATTAAAATTATTTTGAATAAGTCTTTCAAAAATATATCCAAAAATATAGCATCATTGAATTATTTAAAACATTGATTTAAATCTATTGAAACTTCTTTAAAATTAGACAAAATAGTTCCTGAAAACTAGCAACACAATACATATGTAAATTTAAAAATCTAAATTTAAACAATTTTGAAACCTCCAAATTTATGGGAAAAAGGCGTTGAAAATTTATTAATTTTTCTATCTAAATATTCCACTAAAAATATTAAAAACTCTTTGATTATAGTCCTTATATTTAATGATATTTTTTCCAATAGAAAAATCTTTAAAAATAATCAATATATATGCATGAAATAAATTTTAAAAAAATGAACCGAATGAACAGTAACTTCAGAATGAATTGTAACGTATGGTTTATGAACAATACTTTTCAATATTTATGAATAGTAATGTAGGGTATGAACCATAGTTTTTGGAATGAACAATAACGTATGGTATGAACCGTACTTTGCTGAATGAACAATAACGTAGGGTGTGAACCATACTTTATGGAATGAACAGTAATGTAGGGTATGAACCATACTTTTTACTATTCATGAATAGTAATGTAGCATATGGATGATAAATAGTAACTTAGTGCTTTCCACTATTTATGAACTATAACATAGTGTATGGATGATGAACAGTAACATAGGGTTGATGAACAATACTTTTCACTATTCATGAACTGTAATGTAAAGTATAGATGATGAACAATAATGTAGGATTGATGAACCATACTTTCCACTATTTCAAAAGTAGGGTTACCTATACTTTGTGAAAAAATGGACAACATACTTTAACAAACTTCAACAAAATTTAAAGGGATCTAAACAATAAATTTAGACTTTGGTCTAAAAGACTTATTTAAAGAAAAGATTATTAGATTTATAATGAATCAAGAATAAAATAATTCTGACATCTACTATTCCAAATATCATCAATAAATAGAACTAACAATATTCTAGAAAGCAACAATTCTGAACAAATCAAAGCAGAACTTCAATAAATTTAATCACCATTCAAACGTACTTTTTATACTTTGATATAAACTATTGAAATAAATATAAACATATTGGATTTATATAAAATAATGTTTCATGGGAATATGGTATCTGTATAAGTTGCAATAAAATAAATACATAAACTTTTTTAACCACACTCTCCCATCAAGATATAGTGTGTTATTATTTGGGTTAGTTTAACTAATTCCTTGAATAGTGATATTAATCTCTACCATAGATGACTATGAGATAATAAATAATAATATTATTATAATCTAATAATAAATTAATGATTTCTTATGGTTATATAATGGTTATTTTATGTATTAAACTTATTACTAAAATATCATTACTGATCACTGAAACTATAGAAATAATCCAACACCGGTTCAAATTTTACGAAACCATAAGAAAAAATAATATAATAAATAAAAATAAATAATAAAAAATGGAACATTTTAAATTAAATATAGAATAATATATCTCTTAATAAGGTATCTAATAAACTTAACTTGATTATTTAGGAATGTACATACATGCATGGAATTAATTAACAATAAGGTTTGGGTTTTCATCTCAATCGCCCTTATTTAAGGAATTCTTTGATATTATAAACCAATGTTAATTTTTAAAGTTTAAATACATACACCCATAACTTATAAAATCATAAAAAAATTAACTTCGAAACATTACTTCCATTCATTCTCTTCCTTATTAGGGCTAATATTGAATATTTCTTTAAAATATAAGTGTTTATCATAACATAATCTTTTTTTCTTGATCTATAATGTATCTCATTGAGTTTTATGTTTCATTTAATATTTTATACCCTATATATATATTGGTAGATTATAATGTGATTCAAATAATCCTTATTTATGAGTTTTATTCTTTCAAAAAAATGCAATTATGTCAAGAATAATTTCCATCATCTTACATGATGGTTTCCCCTTTTTGTTTATGATTTCCCATACCACTATTTTTTAAAATTTGAAGAAAAATTAATTTTTATCTAATTTAACATTCATATTTTCCTTAATATAGTTTAAAAATAGTGTTTTACTATCCTTTTTATGATGTGTAATTTTAAAAATGGTGTTTTAAAACATTGTATGGGATCTTATGAAAACATCTACAATACCTTTGGGTTATGTATTCTCTTTCATTGTCTCTTGTTTTATCTATATTAAAATCATGTATGTATTCCACATGTTGTATATATGTTCAATATATATATATGTGCCCAGTTCACTATATTATTATTTTTTGGTTTAATACGTGCTTTATGTTCCCTTATAAATTTCCAATTTTAAGTAAACCCGACTTAAGGGAACCTTTTGATTTCTTATATCATCAAAATCGTCACCAATATAAAATATTTTTTACCATGAATAACCCTTGAAAGACCTCATTATGTAATTTAAATCTAACTTAGATCAATTATTTTTTTATAGAAAACAACAAGATATTTCATTCTTAGAAAATATCCTTTTCTTATTTTATAAATCATCCCCCTAAGTAGTTTATTTTTCACATTTCTAATCTATATCATTAACAAGAATTTTCTGGACTGGAATACCATGTTCAAGAAATATTTCCATTTTCAATTATAAAAGTCCAAGACAATATCATTTCTTATTACCTTATAAATATTCATGTTTTAACCTTCATTTATTCCTTGAATTAGAATTATGATACCCACTTACTTCTCATGGTTTTGATGATGTTTATTATTTACGTTTCATTTATTTTCATTAAATAGCACACATATATTTGATTTTCAGTATGTGATGGGTGGACCTAGAATTATATATCCTTCCAGCACATTTTTTAAATATTTATATGTCTGGAGATGTTATGTATGATGTTTTTAAGTCATCCTAATCCACTGTGGTACTTTATCAACTATGTTTATCGTAATGTAGAGTGAACCAAATGCACAATGCAAAATTTTCCCCTATTATTATGAGATTTGGTAGTAAACCCAATCATCCACGGGACATTGTCTATTATGTTTATGAGAATAGAAATTGAACCCATAAATTTGGGATATTTTCCACTATGTTTCTAAGAATCGGGAGTGAGACTAATCCATAATAGGACTATGCCCCCTAATATTGTAATATCCCATCATTCTCCAGGTATGTTCCTCATTATGTTTTTAGTTTAAACTATTTATGTTATTTTAAAAAATAATCATTGTAATTAAGCCTTATGTATTTATTAAAGTGTGATTCTTTGAGGATTTTAGTGGCTCATAGAATCTTTGTTGGTAAAGTATAGCAGCATATATTGGTGGTTTTTATTTTTGGAGAGACTATAGTACCACCAACTCAACGGTATAGTCCACTGGCGAGCTGGTGGGCTTCCCATGGTCTTTAAAATCCTATAGGATCCTCACCGGAAAGTCAATGAGTACCACTAGATAGATACTGGTCTTGGATATAATGGTTATCCTACAAGAAACCCCTCATCCACCATGTGGTAACTCACCCGCCATCTGGGGGGTTCCTAGCCCTAAAGAACTATTGGAGGACACCATAAGATGGTTTGAGCTTCCCCCGACTAGCCAGTGGAATCGGGATGGGTTGGGATTATAAGGGGTATCATCATGTTTCAACCCACTAAAACCTATTTTAGACACATCTTCACCCTAAATTTGAACCTAACATTGCATTTAAAAAATTATAGAGTTACAAAGAGCTTTAGTGACTTCTGCAATTCCATTTCTCAACCCCTTGATTCATTCAATATTCCAGTGATCCTAAATCAGTAAGTTCTAATATAATTGATGAATTAATCTTGTTTTCACCTTGTATCCTCTTCTTCGAGACTTTATTGTGTATTATAATCACGGTAAAATAGGATATCATAATGTTTCATATCAATCTAGAGTTTGATCATGGATCTCTTATTCTCTGTTCTTAAGGTGGGTGGTCAAAAATGACTCCCTATACTCTACATAATTTATCAAGTATATGAAAGGTGTAAAATCGAAACAGAATTTCATGTGTTTCACCCATTATAATTTGAAACTAGATCAAATTGACGAAACTATACACAAGGACCTCCCTCTAAACTATTTGAGTCTATTGGCATTGAGATCAAACCTAAAGAAACCCAAGTAGTGTGAAAACCCTTGAAAATATTATAGAACATAGATTTAATGATACTAGAACCCTAATATGAGTTCTTTTTTTTAATCTTTAATGTTTTAATTTTATTAACAAGGAGTTAGAATAACTTTTTATTTGTGATAATTAGTCTAATAAATAAACACTTGTCTTGAAAGTGGTATTTTTTTCAATTAAATTTCCTAAAATGATAAAAATATAAAAATATGATATAATGGATTATTAATAAGAAACATGGTAAAATTGATAAGTTTAATGACTTGTTATAATTATTTTTATAACATGGTAAGTGGGATTAAGGTAATGAATGGTTTTTGTAATTGGTATATTAATAAAATGATCAATATGGCATATGATAATGTATTTTTCATGTTTGGTGGTTCATATTATAAAAGGATTTCTTAGATTATTTTATTTTTAGGACTCGTCTATTATGATGATTACTAAGGTCTAGGTGTATGGTTGAATACTACTAGAGGGATATATTCATAGTAATGTACCACATGAGGGCTAGTTTCATGGTTACAAACTGCCTAAGTACCAGATGCATGGTATATACTACTTGAGGTGTGTATGAATGGGTAAAAATATCCTAAGGGATAGATTCATGGTTACCTGAAACCTAAGGGTGGGAGGTGTTTGTATATAATATTCCCAAGGGGGATATGCATACTTACATGATTTCTCAATGGTTATACACTATTTATTGGTTCATTATATAGGAGATTTATCCTCGATTGGAGAATCCACCAATGGTATGGGTAATTCATCTAAGGTAGGAGAACCCACTAAATGATAGAGGTATCTAGAAATATGATTAAATAGGATTGGATGGCCTTGATTTTCTACTTGTATCTTGAGGGTTGGAAGATTATTTTATATTCTGTATTAATTATGAATTATTTCCCCTATTTATTATATTATTTCATTAACTTCTTATTATTATTGGATTTTTTAGACATCATGGGTATCAACCTACTGTGTCATAATCACACTTGGTTTGGGAGACATTTGGTACCTATAGAGACTAAATAATATTGGTATCAACATGGGAAAGGGTCCCTATGTAAGATTGATTCTATTTCTAGATGGTATTGGACCTTAAAGACAAGACTAGACATGGAGTTTGGCACTAAGGTTTTAGATTCTATACTTTGGATTCTATGTTTTAGTGGTTTTCTTATATGTCACATAGTTGACATTTAATATAACTTGATATTTTTATTTATCATTATTTTCATTGTTTGGTATTTGTGTGTCATCTACTTGATTTTTATGTCATGATTTAATATATTATTTCCATTATTTTTTACACTATATTCCAGAGGCTATAGTCACCCCACTATATTATTTATACCATCACTACTAGTTGAAACCCCTGACATCTTTAGATGTACGCTTGAGGTTACGTAACCACCCAAATTATTCACATAGAGAAGAACCTCATCAGGGAAGTTACCAAGTGGTATCAATGGTCAAGTCACTTTAGTTTCATTATTATTTGTGGAATGTACATAAGAGGCTAGGATTCATACTACTTGGAAATGAGCTCATGTATTATAGTATCAAACCCATTTGTGGTGGAAATACCCTATTTTGATGGATTTTATTATTTTTCATGATGTTCCCTTCTTACATTTGTGATGTTATTTAACCTTGGGTGATGCCTTTTTTGTGTGATGTTATCATTTTATGAGATTTTCTTCATGGGTTAGTATGTTATGGGACGTGTATTCATGCATCATGGTAGGAATATATAGGAATATATAGACATGAATTATTAATGTTAGGGACATATTTATGGATTAGGGTATATTTTCTTATCTAAAATATTAAATGTAATTCATTGACTTATCTAATAAATAAGAATAGATGAAATTGTTATGATAATTAAATTCAATTTTCTATACATGTTTGGAATAAACTATTCCATATTGTTATCAATATTTATATGGTTATTCTGATTCAATTTTGTTGTGTATCTTGTGTGACGAGAAGTCTCCTAAACCCTATAGAGAAAATTCCTCAACATCATCTTTTGGTTGAGCATTATGAGAGTGGTAACTATGAAACCCCTCAAATAGATGAGTTGAAACTTTCTACGACTATAGGATACCATATGGAATAAAATATTATTGATTTTTTATGTGGGTCACATGATCCATGGATATTGATATTAATCATACAATTCCTTTGATGCCTAATTTGACTAGAGAGTTCTTTCTATAGCATCCAACTATATTCATCATGAATGGATTCTACTAGGAAGTTGAGTTATGGATTTAGTCAATCCAGATGTTCTTCAAGAATATCAAGTAACCAATGTATTAGAGGGTTAATCTTTCTTATTATATTCTATAAGAAGTAGTCAAGAGTTTATGGGATGTTCTAGATAATGCAAAAAATTAAGGGACTATCCTAGAAGGACTTCTAGGAGATGTTCACAGGTCACTTTGATCCAGATATGCTAAGGGGTGATAGGGATCAAATTTTCATTCATATAATTCAAGGGATGATGATAGAAATGAAATATGTTGAAATTTCACCAACCTATAACTTTTTTCTTTGTCCTTAGTTCATGATGAGATAACCAAGGTTAAGCACCTCTAGGATGATCTATATTATGATATCAAGTCATAGGTGAACATCTTTCACCTGAGAAACTTATCTATGGAAATGAATCGATATCTCATCATGAAAGGGAGCATAAGGGAGTCCTAGAGTTTCATATAAGAAGTTTAATAAGAATGATTGAGAATCTTCTATTCAGGTAGTAAGAAACACCACATAAATAATTACCACAAAGGAGGTGATGGATAGAGTGGGAAAGGGAATCGGTAGCCAACTCAGGATTGCATCCAAGGGTAGTGATTTAAATGTGGTAGGGATGGATAAAAGTTCCCATAGTGTATTTAACCAAATGTGTTGTTCCATGAATTTGGTATTATTTTCTAACTATAATGGTTTTGAAGGGGAACTCAATAATTAGAAAGAGAAAGAGGATCAAGGTAGACACTAGAGTTTAGGAAGGACTATTCTACCACTTAGTTGTTAAGAATATAGAGTTCTATTGGACACTCAAGACAAGGTAAGGGACATGGTACCTCATTATCGGAGCATATATATCAGCTGGGGGGAGTATCATAGGGGAGTCAGATTGGAGCCAAGGATAGAGAGATGAGTTGGATTCATTCTATACAGTCTAATCCTATTATCATGGTTGTAGGACCTTAAACCATTAGAGGTATGATTCTAGTATCATTATCCCTTAAATTTATTTTTTTTATGCATGCGAATTTCATTCCTTTAAATTGGATTAGTTTTCCAATTGATTCCATTTATCTATAGAAATTTTGGATGGAGTTATAACCATCAACACAACATTAGGAGGGTGACTTGAGGGTATCCAAGACTACATAGAGGGTTCTCTTGAAATTTGTGGCCATATTTTCCTCTGAGATCTACTTGTACTTGAAAGGGTAGAGTTAAATTTGATTCTAGGAATGGATTAACTAGTTTTGTAATATGCTCATATCAACTCTTATCATCAGAGAGTTAGTTTTCTGTCTTTAAAAGGGGTAACTATAATCACCTGGGTGAATGGGATATTTTGGATATTTGTGGAGGAATAATTTAGTTCATATTATACTTCCTCAAGGCCTAGATAGAAATAAAGGATTTGGATGATGTAAATTCATAGAAGAGTGATTTTACTCTAATAGTAGACAACATTCATAACATCATTCCTGATTAATAATTCATTTGATCACCCAAGTGGGAGATCAAGTTCACTATCAAGTTATATCTAGGAGGTGAGCCTATTTGTATCCCTTCATCCAGGATGGAACCATTAGAGCTATGGGTGTTGAAAGTGTAGTGGGAAAATATATATGATCAGGGATTCATATGGCCTAGTTCTTCACTTTGTGGTTTTACTATTATTTTCCCAAAAAATTGTATATTGTACGTTGTGCTTTTGTGTGGATTATTAGAGACCAAACCATATGATGGTCAAGAACTGGAATCCTCATATTCACATCAATGGTGTCTTAAATTAATTTAATAGTGACAAAATTTTCTCCATGATTGAATTTAGGTTAGGTTAACATTAGTTAAAGGTGATACCATCTGACATACCCCAGACTACTCTAAATATAGGTATGGCCTGTATGAGATTATGGTGATGTTTTTTTTATAAACACATCAATGGTTTTCATGGACTTAATGAATCAGACCATAATCCATTTCTATATTATTTTTTGGTGGTGTTTATTGATTACATCTCAGTTTAATCCCATTCTAGATATTGTAATTCGAAATATCTTTACATAATCATGATTATACTAAGATACAATCAGTTATATTCCATTTTATCTTAATTTTAATTTATTATTGATAAAATCCACTTCATCAGTCATGTTATCTCAGTGGATGGAGAATTAGTGGACCATGATAAGGTGGTTGTCATGGTATCTTGGGAGTAACCCAAGAATGTATTCGTTATTAAAAAATTTCTTAATATATAAGGCTTTTAATGGAGATTCATCCAGGACTTCTCCATGATGGAAGTGCTGATGTTTGGGCTAACCAAGATTGGGGTGAAGTATTTTTGGTAAGATGCTTTCATGATGGATTTCTAGAAATATAAGATCAAGATGATCTTATAACTGATTCTCACCTTACCTAAGCTAGGTAAGGAGTATACCATGTATTGTAATGCATCAGGAGTTAGGATCAAATATATTATAATGTAGGAGGGTCAATTGGTTTCTTATACCTTCATATAGTTGAGGAAACATGAGAGATCCTACTTATGATCTAGAGTAAACTATTGTGTCGCATGAATTGAGATGCATGTGGTATTATATTATGGGTGAAAGGTTTGTGGTGTATAGGGATCATAAAATCCACATGTACATTTTTTATAGAAGGACTTGATCCTTTGGTAGAGATTTTGTGTCAAGTATCTATAATATTTCATCTTTTAGTTGGTATAAACTAAAATAAAGGATAATTTCTTTACCATCACATGAGTAGGAAGACACCAACAGAGTAATTACAGGAATCTTATGATAATTTGAAGTTTATGGTTCTCAATGCAGATATCCATCTAGATGTTTAGGATTCCATATGGAGATAAACTATGACTTCAATGTCTATTGTCCCCATGATTCTAGGATGTATCAAGCGAGAGTAGTTATTGAATATAGAGTTCTTTTCTTTAAGGGATAACATATATGGTGGTTGTATACAATTATGTTAGTATCTTTATAGAGATGAGGTTATTCTTATCTGTAGTTGTGTATGGATACCCATAGGTATGAACGAGGAGATAATTTAATAATTTCATGCTTCTATATGGTAGGTACATCCTATTTTTATGAATATGTGTTTTGATCATTGTAGGAAATATTGGTGTCCAGGGATTGAATGACAAAGGTTAACCACTTATGTCATATCAAGGAGACTTTCACCATCGATGGTTTGTGAATCCTCTCTATTTGGGAGATATTTTGATTACATGATATTTATAGGAGTGTCATTTCTAATCAAGATCCCTATTTCACTTCACAGTTATGGTTGGGCCTTCTGAAGGAGCTAGGAACATGGGTTATTCTGAGAAAAACCTACCATCCTTAGACTAATGACCAGTCTTAATAGACAATTCAGATTATGGTTGGTATGTTGTGATCATATGTTTTGGATTTATATGGTTATTAGGATATGTATTTCTAACACATGGATTTTTATTATACCAATAACTTCTATGAATCGATCCAAATCACTCCTTTCATGGCCTTGTATGGAAGGTCATTTTATTCTCATTTGTGTTGGTTAGTGGTAGGAGAGTTTTTGCTCCTTAGACCTAGTCTCATGTTGAATACTTATGAGCATGTTTAGTTAATATAAATGTGGTTGTTAACCATATATATCTAATATAAATCATAAATTTACCATTTTATAATACTTCTAGAGTTTGAGTTTATTCAGAAGGTTTTTGTTCAGATGTTTCCTAGGTTGGGTATATACCATATTTGGAAATAGGGAATTCTAATTCATATGTTGTTTATCCATTTGAGATAGTGGAGTGGGTCAATATTCTGGCATAATGACGAGCCCTTTCATAGTTCTACAATTCCATTATTGATGTTTTTCACAAGTCAAGTCTTCATAGATATCACTAAGACCATTCTCACATGATTTATTTTTATGATGTTGATCTTTATTTTGAGGTTTTCTTTGAGGATCATTTGATTCGTATTGTATACAATAGTGATAATAATATTCTATTGAAGATAATTCCTCATGTGCAAGTGTAGTGGTGGTATGGTTGTATTCCAAATATGAATTGGGAGAAGGAATCTGATATTCTACCATATTGTCTCTAATTGTTAGTTGATACCTCTCAGTGATTCGTATGATTACAGCTTAAGGATGAGATGTTATATATTGAGGAGGTTTTAAGATCCCATATTTAACTAGGTAAATTTTCATTTTTTGGTTAAACCTCTTCGATTTATACTAAATATTTTTAGTCTTAGTAATCAAGAATGTTTCGTGATAAAAGTGTTCTCTTAGAGAAATTCGTGGGTCATGGAGAAGATAAGTTAAAAGAGGCTAACAGTGGATAGTTTTGGTTTTCATGTCAAGAGATATTTTAGTTCCACCAACATTCTAGTATAGTCTATTTTCTAGTTGATGGGCTTCCCAATGGCTTAGAAAACTAACAGGAACCTCGCCAGCTAACTAGTGAGACCCACCACCCTACTGATGGGAATGGGAAGAATGGGTCTCTTATAAGAGACCCACTAGCCTACCAATGGGGTTCCCAACTATGCAAGATCATTGGAGGAAATCACCGTTCAACCAGTGGCATTAGGTTGGGAAAGTATTATAAGTGTAAGAATAATATTTTTACCCCTCCACCTCCCCCCACTAAAACTATCTTTTAAGCAATTATTAACCCCTAATTAAACCCTAACCCATGTGATATGAATTCAGTGGGTTATACGGAGATCCAAAGATTTATTCAATGCCATTTCCCAACCCCTTGATCCGTTAATTAGTGTTATGATCCAAAATTTGTAAATTAATCTTAGAATTAATGAATTCCGCTTTGTCTTTCCTTGGATCATGTTCTTACTTCCAAGATAGTGCATGAAAATTGTGGTTAAATCATGTGTATTGATTTTGAAAGTTGATTTAGTGTTTAATCATTGATATCTTCATCTTTGTTCTTGAGGTGGGTGGCCTAAAACAAACCCCTAAAGTCTATTTTTTCTCTTTTATTATAAATGTGTGATATCATGCAGACTTGTTGTGATTGAGTCCAATTGTAATTGGTAAACCTTTAAAATTAATGAAACCATTTGTTATGACTCCCTCTGTCCCCATTGGGTCTATTGGAATTGAGACCTGACTTTTGGCCACTACAGTGGTTTTAAAACCATTGACAATAGTTTGGAACATTAATTGAATAAACCTAGATCCCTATGATGAGTTTAGATTGTTTTTGGAAAATCTTATTATCTCACTTATCTTAACATGGAACTAAAATAAAATGGTATTTTTTATAATTGGACTTAGAATGCTACACATGGCTTAAATGTGGTTATTTTAGAATGTAAATTTCTTGACATGATAATAACATTGAAAGTTGATATATTGTATTCTGAAAAGGAAACATGGATTAATTGAAAATTGTAAGGACATGTTATAATTATTTTGATAATTTGGTAACATGGATTAAAGAAATAATTGTTTTTTAATTGGTAGTTTGATGAATTGAATAATATAGAATATGTTAAAATGTTTGGAATGTTTGGTGGTTGGTATTATAAATGGATTTCTTATATTAGATTATTATTATAACTCTTCAATTATATTGACTCATATGGGTTAGTATTAGGGTTACAAAGCATATGTGGGATAGATGCATGGTAACAAACTACCTGGGATGCAAGGATACATACTACCAATGAGAAATATGTATAGTACATTGTTTTTGAAGGAAAGATTCATGGGTACATACCAACTGAGGGCTAGATACACAGTTAAATGATGCATGAGGTTGAGATGTATGTTCATATTTGATTCCCAAGGGCATGATGGTTGGTTACCTAATTGCCTAAGGGTGAGACACATTTTTTATTAGTTCGTGACATGGGAGATTCAACCTCAATAGGATAATCCTCCACAGATATGGGTGAATTTTTCTTTACATGAGAATCCACCAATTGACAGAGGTATCCAGTATTGTGCCAATGCAGGTTGGATGAAACCATGCATCAACCTGAAGCTTGAGGGTTAGAGTAACATTTTATGTTCTGCATTATTTTTTGAATTAATGATCATGCTTGTCATATTGTTGAATGAAATAAATATTTAGACTATATTATTTACACACTCAATGTTTCACCCTACTAAGTCATAATCACACCCTATTTTACATCGTTTGGTACTAAGGAAAACATCATGGAAGTAGGTATTGAGAAGGGTAATGAGTCTTATGATTGATTGATCAATTTTTTTTATTAGGATTGGAGTATGGTGATGGGACTGGACATGGGGTCCAAGATATGAGTTTTTAAGTCTTTTAATTGGATTATTACTTTTTTATGACATTATTTTGACATGCAGTATGACATGACAATATTATTTTATCATTATTTTGATTATTTTAGTTTTCTTCTTCCATTGGTATGAGTTGTATTTCATTATTGATTATATTATTTACATTTTTTACACTCTAGTTCATAATATATAATCTCCCCAAAATATTCCTCAGCCCCAAACTAATAGACTTCATCCTATGGCACATTTGTAGTCATGCATGAGGTCACATACTCACCCTACTCTGTCACATGAGAGAGAACAGAGTCAGGAGAATTATAATGTGAGGCTTGGTAGTGATACTTGAATTACGCTTATGATATCCTATTTTATGTTCTTTCAATATATTTATGATTCTATGATATTATGATATTATTTTCTTATACCATGATTCCATGATAATCTCTCAGTCATATATCATGGTAATTGATTGTTATGTGATATTACATGTTTTTCCTTTGTAATTTATTGAAAACTCATGTTTTGGATGTACTTTTAATAATAAATGTATTCATGCTCTTTTATTATGATATTTTTAAGATCTATCCCTTGATGACATGTTAATATTTTTCCCTTATTAAGTGTTTGATCTCACCCATTTATTATATTTTCCTTCACCATGTAATAAAAATTGGAATAACTTTTGTGAATACTAAAAGTTGTTCAAGAAGAGTTCGATTAATAAGAATTTTTTAAAATAATTTTCAAATAATTTTCATAATTAACAAGTTATAAAAGTCACTAAATCAAAATGTTCTCTAAGAAATGTGATATTACTGTGAGATCTAATGCTTAAATTATATAAATGATATGAAATAAATATATTTTTAGCTCCATTATTCATATTAATTTCTATGGTTGTTATACTTGAATTATAGGAAATACTCACCCCATTGTATGGATTATGAACTCCCCAATAGTTGGTATCCACTAGTTTATATGGAGGAACACTAGAGGACATATCATGGGATGGATTAGGTGACAGATCTTGTGAACCTGAGATAATTCATTAAAAAATGATATCTAGGCCCCTCCCCCCCCCCCATATTATCATTTGAAAGAGATAATATATGTGTGATTTAGGAGAGGGTTGAATCTTGTGGTGGATCTCATCTTGGTGTATTGAAAAAAAATGATGGAATTTCCATGTTACTTGGGTGATGGGATTATTATTCATAGCTTCCACTTTTATGGATATACATTATACTAGCACATAGGATTCCCATGACAAGTATATATATGTGGGTAATTTTACTGATGATAAAGGTTAAATTGATTTTGGAATCCAAAAAAAATACAATATTATGTCCTTCCATATAGTTTCATGGTGTAATTCTACTCAATAGTAGAATATATATTTTTCTTTTGATGATATTCTATATAGATATTATAGTGAGGGATAATCTAGTGATGGAAATGTAGTCTATTCATTGATGGATTTCTAGAGACCCTAGTGCTAATTTATGGGATTGAATGCCTTCATGGTGGCTTGATGAGGAAAAGGATACCATAGAGATATTGGGATCAAGAATGAGTTTCCATGGGGTTGTGGTTTCCCTATATAGGATTTTTTGGTTAGGCATGCATATTCCTTGGGTTTGAGTGGAGGATAACTTAGAGTGCACAAGGTTTCATAGTTTTTTAGAGGGAAGGTTTTGATTGATTTTTGGACCTTTTTCTTTATGGTTGTACTTCTAGTGTATTGATGGGAGGGAGTTAAGAATTCATTGTTTTGAAATTATTCAAAATTAGTGGAAGGTCATGTGGTTAGATTTTTCTTGATATTGTTTCATTGTTTTAAGTAGTAACACTGAGGTTGATCCATCTTGTTGGATCTATCCTGTGATAAGGACGTATTAAATAGTTTAGGTGTGTTATCCAAGGCTTGTTGGGACTTGGCTAGCGTGAGTGTGGGATTGATTGTGTGATCGAGTTATGTGGAAACATCCAATAGTTCTTTTAGATGGTATTGGGTATAACGGTGTGTGAGATATTTCAATAGGTTCATTAAGAAACACTCTACTATGAGGAGGTGGGTGGTGTTCAACATTATTTGTGACCAGGTTCAATTGTAGGCCAACTGCCAAATGACACTCTAAAATTGTGAGTGTACCTATACCGATATAATTATAAGGGGCATGCCTCTAACATGTGTTTCACAAAAAACGAAAAGCACATCTGATAGCCACATCCCTCCCTTGAGATTTAATTATCAAGACATCGGTAAATCCACTCTAGACTGGCCTATCATGAAACTTATAGCTTAATAGCTGAAAAAATATTTAGAGGCTTGATCACTTCACTATAAATCCAAGGGCACCCATAATAATTTTAAACAACCACCAGGTTCTCATTCCAACTCTCAGAATTCTTAAATAGTCAGGTACTTAACCAACCACCTCACTACCATTCTATATTTAAAGCACAAATATGCTACCGACCTATTAGACATTCTGGCCACTTATTCCTCTTGATTGTGAATCTAGTGTCCAAACTTGATTTAACTTCACACCTTATCTTTAAAAATCATCGTCATAACTGATACTTGAAAACTTTAATTCAAAAATTCCCTAGATTCTAGAAGCTGTTATTACCATTTAGAATTGTTCCTTTAAGTTTTCATTCCCTTTACTTGGAAGGACACACTTAAACACATTCAAGATGATTCTCCCCTCCTTAGGATTGTCCTAGTCATTATTTTATGAAATGGTAAATAATCCCATGATACACACTCTATCCACCATTGAACACGAGTTATGGATGTTTCCATCATTATTATAAAATCACTAATTTAAGAGAAGATAAAAATCATCCCCTTAAAAGCATGCTAGATCATAATTAAAAGCCAAAACAAACTACGATCAGTGGGGTTGAAGCACATGCTCATTTACCCAACATCATTACCCAGTAGTGGGATTACTCAATTTCTATAAAGATCATGTCACTCTACTCCAGAGATGAATTGTGAATGTTTCCTTCACGTACTCATGACTATTTCCAAGAAATCCTGAAATCACACGGTTTAAATGAGTATGCAACTTTTTCACTCAATAGTATGTGATTTAAGACCTCACTCCTTTACTCGATAGGAACCACATGTGATAATGCATGCTACAATGATATCGAAACAACACAACAGGAACTACACATTCATATAATGAAATAGTGTACACAAGGATAAAATCATATTCATGTAATCAATACACCTATTAACAAGTTGAAAACTCATGAATCATAATATATCTGAAAAGAAGAAAGGTCACTCGACCAAAAAAATGGTTGACCATGCTCGCGGAATGTCTAACCCACTGAACATGAGTGTTACATGATGCTCATGATTCTAATAAGGATCAATTATCCCATGACCACCCACCTTACATGGGGGTTGTTCTATAAACTAAGAGTTATACCTAACTCAAACGACACCCGAATGGAACCACTCATCAGGAAACTAGAATAAAAAAATTTACCAATGCTAATTTACCTTAGTAGGAACTACCTCAACTAGGATATCCCCTTACTAAATCATAAATCATCAGCCCTATAACTAGGTCAATTCAATAAGGGCACTAGGCTTACCACCCTAACCTCAAAGTTCACTGTAAAAGAAAATGATCAACTAAGGACTATGGGAAACATCCATGTTCCTGTCTAAGTAAACAATTTTTAAACTACCCTTACTCGAGGGTTTAAATCTAGTAACCCCACATTAAGGTTTTAGGTTCAGGGAATTTAATCGATGCTCATTTATTTCAATAATTTAATTTTCTCGCATCTAAGGAATATAAAGTACCGATTTTATAAAATAAAATATACTAATAATTTTATTTATCTAACACCATGCAGCATAATAAGTAAATTATCTCATAAATTCATTTAAAATAATTAATCACTGTTTATTTAATCATGAAATTATCACAACTGGCTTAGTTAAATAAAATTTCAATTGTAATAAATAGAGTAAAACACCCTTTAGGATGTAATTGGAATTTTAATTAACTAAAGACTCATATAGTAAATCTCAAAAGAATACAAAGGGTATTTTATCAATTTTAAGGGGATAGGTTTTGTAATATACCACCATAATTTATACATAACTTGTATAATTGGTTACATAAACTTTAATTAACCATCCCATATAACATGAATATACCGCCATGGGGTTAAGCACTAAGCATAAAAGATAAAGGCGACCTATGAGGGTCCTATTATTTTATTCACAAAACATCCTTAGTGGGTTTTTTCATAAGTAAGATGACCCAAATATCCTACTTGGGTCTAGTTGTGAATTTATAGATTCAGTCATACGGGTCATCATACCCAAATAATCGAGGTAAAATCCTTTATATATTGAAATTTACATCATCATTTAACAACAACCATTTTCTATCAGAAGTGAAATTCAACATTTATACATAGATCATGCTTCAGTTAGATGCACATGTCATTCCCAAGTTATAAAGGTACTAGCCTTTATAAGTTTCCATTAGAATTCATGCAACTACAATGATATTTTTACCTTCTATTTAAAAATATAACAAGTTCATATGTGATGGTTTGATTATATAGGTTACCCTTCCCAATTTATAAAGGCCCATACACTTTATAAATTTTTATTTTCACCCATTTAATAACAACCATAGATGTTTCATCCCATGAAACCAATAGTTGATGGATCAAACATATGATAATTGGTTAGTTAAGGTGCCACCGTCAAGATGTATGGGAAAACCCATTTAGGTTGATGAAAACACTTTAAGAACCAATCATGTATCATAATTGTAACAAATTATGATAAAAATCATTGAAGTAGGGTATACAGATAAATATGCTAAATTTTTACCTAAATATTGTATTCAGATAAACATGGCACATAATGAGGTATTCAAGCAATGAAACCTACATAGAATGGCATATTCATGGCATGTGAATCTTTATGTTCCTAAAATGATGCATGTAGTAATACTTCCTTTCTATAATAGGACAATGGTAAAAATCCATAAATCAGTAAGCAGCGAAAGTACACCAATAAGTCAAGGTGAAATATCAATCAACTGTATTATAAATAGTATAAATAATCCCATCCCAGGAAACTTGATCTTCCCCATGTGCATGGTTTGGTCAAACCTAGACACAATACATTTACAAAGTGTCGACACATTCCTAGTATCCTGACTATTATCCCACAATAATGAGACAAAGGAAAAAAAATGAAATCTATGATAACACTTATAGCATACTGACCCTGGATCCACTAAATGGTGCCCCGAGCCGGTTAGCCAGTGGGTCTCAAGCGCACCTCCTCATATGCCAAAGTCTGTCGACTAAAATCGATGGTCTAGAGGTGGTATGGTGGGGAGACTCTACCCTATGGATCAGTAATATATATAGAGAAAGCAAAAATAAATTAAATTATTGGAATATAATAACAACTAAATGAATAAATTACCATGCATGAACATGCTACAATGTAGATGTAGTAGACATACAATAGGCGTTACAATAATCATAGATATACTGAAAAAGGAAATACATAAATAAAGAATTCATCTTCGAAAGGTATCACTAGTATATGCTCAGCCACTACTCCCAAGATTCCATTTCTAGTCCTAGCCTATAAATGAAAATAGCATAGAGCATTATCCAACCTAACCTACAACTAGGAGATCTATTCGGGTACCAATCGGTGGCCCAAATAGGGTGTGAGTAAAACTTGGTAAGTCACCACCAATGGTGTCTAATGAAATCCAATTCATTCCTCGTGGACACCTAACCAACCATACCTACTTCGGCCTATGCTAGAAAAGTCTCTGAACAAATGTCACCATATATATACATACGTATAAGTGTGTATGTATATATATACTATATACATAGAAATATATATAGATATGTATATATATATATATAGTACTAGACAGGGCTCGAGGTGTAGCTCATGAATCCATGTATATTTATAACAGTATCATATTTTAAATAAGGGTTTCCATGTCCATCTATCCCATGGAATAGTGAGTGATTTCATGCCCAAGTATCATGAATAATAAGGGATTCCATGCCTGAGTATCATGAACAAATATGTGAAGTGTCATACCCATCATCCTAATCAAGGGGGTGTGGAGCATCATGTTCAACAACCCAATTGATATGAAATTTCATTTCTAACATCGTCGACCAAGGGGGTTTGAAACATCATGTCCACAACCATAACGAAAGACTCTCTGTAATAATACATCAGCAGGTTGTCCCACTTTCCCTATAAGCCCTTAGCCTAGGTGTTCTATAAATAAAAACCCAACATCACTCAAGGCGTAGTGGGCCTTCACTAATACGTTACATTTTTTATTTAAAAATATACAATGAGGATTAAATCATGCCATGGTAAAATTCATGTTTCCCTAGGGTCGACCCATTATAATAGTTAAGCACATAAAAGACCAAGGACCAAAGGGGGTGTATCGAACCCACCTAAAAATTCATTCCACTTAAAGTATTGAGGGGGGAAGCACTACATTTAACAAGTTAATCATATCCAAGGGTAAAACTTTCCATTAATAGTTCACTTATCTCAAATTGTTCATTTCACTTAAAGGGGAAAGGTTCAAGAATAATTTTAATATTGGTCCTAAGCTAAGTCAGTCATCCACACCACTTATAATTCATGTAATCTCATTTAACCATTTCATTTTAAAACAAGGAAGTTAATGAACCTCAAAGGGTGGTTTTAATTCTAAAGATAAGTATAAGGGGCCATTGGAATATAAATGACACACTTGTGAGGGTGGACCGAGTTGAGATGGATGAACTCCAATGATGAAATTAAGTGCATAGGAAATAATTAAAATAAGGTGTTAATATATACTAAATTAATTTTAAATTTATGAGGTGACACATGGAAGGTCTGGCGCATGGAATATGTGTGTTGTGTAATGGTGTTACACATCGTGTACTGTCTTCACATCATGCAGAAGCTTCACGAGCTGGTTTGTGGCTCTGTAGGAATGTTGTGAATGAAGCCTACACGTCGTGTATGTGATACATGGCATGCAAAGCCTATTTTTTCACCTTTTTAGCATTTATTCTTTTAAGTTTAGAATTCCCAATTCCTATAAAAACAAACCAAAACCCAATGCATTATCAAATAATTCAGGATTACACGTTAAATAAATGCATCCAATATGTATATATAATTTTAGCTAATCAATTGTTTATGGAGAAACTGTTTGAAAGCGATGTCGTTAAAGATTATATTGTGTTTGTTGTCAGCACCATGAATATCCATGATCAAACGACGTCGATCCTCAATCATGAGTTCATCACCAAATGTCTGCGTCATTGGGAGTTCTCTCTCCCACTCTCTCAAAATTATCTAGGGTTATATGATTAACCCTATAGATTCGACTAAGAGAGGTTTATATTGAGATTGGTGAAGTCAAATATGTCAGATTAATTCAATTTATTAATTTGATTCATTCAATCACTTACAACCATTAGTGATTGTGCATCACTGCAGAACTCGATGCAGATAATAATTATGTTGCGCCTAAGGTAAACCTCACACTCTAGATTCAACCGTGATCTCGGTTTCCCATACTCCATTTAAGAGATATAAGCATTTCATCATAAACGCTCATGCATAGTATAAAAATAATGTAATATTTGTAGTATATTATTTTCTAGGCCGCACAGCACTCACATTTTCCACGCCTGCTCAACCCTCAGGTAAACTTCATATTCTGGGACGAGCGGTCACCTACCCGGGATGTATCTGGTGTTGAAACGAGGCCTCATTCGCACCCCCGCCGGCCGGCTGCCATGGCGGCCGGTGGATTTCAAATCGGGCGGCTTCCGGGTGCTCTTCTTCCCCGCCCTATTTATTATGCATGCCCTTTCCGATCTCACTGCGTGCGGGAGAGAAAGAGGGAGGCGGTCATGGAGTTCAGGGAAGGCGGCGTGCAGGGATGGGACGGGAAGGACTCGGTGCCTCTGCTCAGGCCTTACAAGATGGGGAAATTTAGTCTCTCTCACAGGCATCGCTTCACTCCTCCATTTCATTCTTTCTTCTTCGCAGTCTCCTCGCGTCGCCCCATCTGCGGTTCCTGCATTTCGCGCATTGTTGTTTATGTTATTGTGATTTTCTTACCCTCTCCATCAGTCTTGCTGCGTCTGCCTGTTTCCAGATCCATGCCTTTTTTTTTTTGAATTGGTTACTTGAGCTGGAAAATTGCAGGACTCTCATGTTTTCACTTCATTGGAAATTTTGTTCAATTTCGAAATTCTCTGGTGATGATGAAACTGTGTAATGGCAGTAGCTTTAGGCTGAGAAATTTGGATAGTTGCATCAAGATTTTGATCATCTTTTCAGAATTGTTTTGGCGCCACTGACTAGACAGAGATCCTACAACAATGTTCCTCAGCCACATGCCATTTTGTATTACTCTAAAAGGACCACTAGTGGGGGTCTCCTGATTGCTGAAGCCACTGGAGTTTCTGACACTGCTCAAGGGTACTTGTTCCTCTTCAAGCCCTTGTTCCTCCAGTTCTTTTAACTCTTCATCCCAAAACTCGATTTTGTAACTCATAACTTTTTTGGTGGTCCTTAATTTCAGATACCCCCAAACACCTGGTATATGGACAGCAGAACAAGTTGAAGCCTGGAAACCGATTGTTGATGCTGTTCATTCCAAGGGCGGTGTCTTCTTTTGTCAGATTTGGCATGTGGGAAGGGTTTCAAATTACAGTATGTTCTTGACAAATTTCTGGTTCATGCATACTGCTATCATTTTTCATAAGCCAATCCCTTCTACTACTCATCATTTTTCATAAGCCAATCCCTTCAATCAGCTCTATGAAACTTTGTTATGTCTATTGTATTTCCATTTTTCTTGATCAGGCTACCAGCCCAATGGGAATTCTCCCATTTCTTCCACCGATAAAGGATTGGCAAGCAATGGGATTAATGTAGCTGAATTTTCACCTCCCAGGAGGTTGAGGGCTGAAGAAATTCCTCAGGTGGTCAATGACTTTAGGTCTGCTGCCAGAAATGCAATGGAAGCAGGTAGTTCCTCTGGTTCTAATATTATAGAGTCTTTGTTGTGATACCATGGCTGCATAGGTTGTTCCATGTGTTGGTGATGGCTTTATCTACATCGTGACATTGAAATTAGGGTTTGATGGAGTAGAGATCCATGGTGCTCATGGTTACTTGATCGATCAATTTTTGAAAGACGGAGTAAATGACCGCACCGACGAATACGGAGGATCTTTGGAGAATCGCTGTAGATTTGCTCTTGAAATAGTCGAAGCTGTTGTGGATGAGATAGGGGCCGATAGAGTTGGGATAAGGCTTTCTCCCTTCGCAAATTATTCAGAGGCTGGGGACACAAATCCGGAGGCACTTGGTCTTTACATGGCTAAATCATTGAACAAGTATGGGATTTTGTACTGCCACATGGTCGAGCCAAGGATGAAAACTCTTGGAGAGAAATTTGATTCCCTCCACAATCTATTACCAATGAGGAAGGCTTTCAATGGTACTTTTATCGTAGTGGGTGGGTACAATAGAGAAGATGGGAATAATGCGGTGGCTACTGATTATGCAGATCTTGTTGCTTATGGTCGATGGTTCTTGGCAAACCCTGATCTTCCGAGGAGATTTGAGATCAATGCCCCCCTCAACAAATACAACCGAGACACTTTCTATACATCTGATCCTGTGGTTGGTTACACAGATTACCCATTTCTTGACTTCGTTGGTTAAATTACATATGTTCCCGGGTGGTTGGGATTTCCTTTGGAAACTATTCAGTAGTGTTAATGGGCTTGTTTGTTATTTACCTTGATCATAGGAAGGTTGACCATGTAAGGATGGAGTCATTTAATAAAATGCAGTGCCAACCTATTTACATTTTTTTTAAATATCCAATCTCCATGTATTGAGGGTTGTTTAATGGTGTGAGTTTTATCTTGTACTGTTAGTTTGAAGGATTTGAAGGGGAAGGGAGTTTAGGGTATTGTTTTCCTGTTTTGGTTTGGTTTATTTTGAAAAGGTGGGTGGGGGGATTTTGGCTCCCAACATTTGTTTTGGTTGAGATGGAAAGAAAGGAGAGAGATTTGGAGGTGTGGAGAGGGAAACATAAAATTAACAACTTTCAAAAGTTTAAATGATCTCAATTTTAAATGAATATGATCGAATTCGTGATTTAATAGACATGCATGTTCAAGAATAAACATGATTTGGTTCGTTTATTTGTAACGAAAGCAACTCGAGCAATTCTAATTGCGAAGATCATGTTTTGATCAAATGTATTGATTTATACCCTCAGATTCATGAAGCAACAATTATATCTAGATTAACGACCATTGCATGTCAGTCCCCCTTTCCTAGTGTTCAGTGTTTTTAATGATATTATAGGAAAAATTAGAAATTTTTTGTGTTATTTGGAAAATATCTTTTTTTTATTATTTATTAAGGGAAAGAATAATTTTAATTTTTGACAAGTTAGTTTCATAAACGTTTATGTGATGAGAGAAGAATATATAAGAAAAAATGATTTTATAGATTTGAATAATGAATAAATGTATCAAAAATAATCATGTGTGGGTTAATGCACTACACCACGTGCCCTCATGCCTGTGTAATAGTGAAAGTTTGTTGTAATTCAATTCTTTGTGTAAACATAATTGAGAAGATCAAGATTTTGATCAAACATATCGATTCAAACCCTTAGATAGGAGATGCAATTATATCTTGATTAGTGGTCACTATGTGTTATTCCCCATTTCCAATGTACATGAAATAATCATGTGTGGATTATGCATTACACTATTCACACACCATGCCAATGTAATAGTGAATGTGTGAGGCAATATTATTATTTAATGACATGCTTTACACTCAAGTTAGTGTTGGATTGAAAAAATCTTAGTTAAAAATGAACCTGGTTGAATTCAAGAGTATATTGACATGTTTGATAATAAAGATGATTTGGTTCATTTATCAATAACCAAAGTAGTTTCATATAAAAGGGTAAGGTCATGGGAGAATAATAAAAAAGAAAAATTTGAATTAAGTTAATAGTATTTAAAACATAAAAGATAATGTTGTGTGAATCATTTTGTTATTTTATTATATTTTTTAAAATAAGAGTTTTTTTAAAAACATTTAACATTAAAATTTTAACATAGAATATATATTACATGTTTTAAAAATTTTGACATCCAGTTTTTAAATTATATTGATTTGTTTTTAAAAACTAAAACATATATTTTATGGATCCTTTTTATTTTACAAATAAGTTTGATAATGTTTAAAATTTATAACATGTGCAATGTGGATTATTTTTATTTTATATATCCTTCGTCAAATAGCGTTGATGATTTATACAATCATACATTCAATTATGTATACACCATAATCATATATTCTTCAAAATACATCTTTCCCAAAACCATCAGAATATCCAAGACATCAAACCACAATGAAATCATATATTCCTCTAAAAATCAATTGTTTCCTTAACCACTAAATGTTATAACCAACTCTTCATTGAGTCCCATACGATTTAATATATATCATACTCCAAGAAATGCAATAAACATCCCCAAAAATAGCATGGATAAATTTCTCATTAAGTCAATAACAAATTTAAAGGCTATCAATACTATCAAACTCATTAATAAAAATCAATCAAACCTTTATTACATTAACATCAATCATATAATAATCTTATGATTTATCCATACATCAATCTTGTGTTCTACAATTGTAATCCCCAAAAATATAACCCTGTCATAAAATAAATTTTCAATGTTATTGATACGCTTTTATACATGTAAAAAAACATTCAAATAAGAACTATTAAGGAACAATCCATAGATGTTTCACACAATCCATATATTTTTTTGAATACACCATAGTATCAGCAATAAATATCACTCACTACTGATAATCACTAAGAGTTTCAAATTTTAATTTCTATTAATAAATAAACCAATCTACCTTAGGTAAGACTAAGTAACTCACATTTTCCATCATAATAGGCATATACGTAGATTCTCAACCATTTTAGTATGCTCCATTATTTGGTTATAAGATAAGGTTATTTCTAATTACTTATAAATTTTTTACTTCATTTTTATGATATTTTTTCATCCAAATATTAAAATAAAATATTTTGTGATAATATAAACCATATGAATATGAAAACATTATTTTGAAGATTTCTTCTGTAATGACACCTTCATTTCATCATGTGATAATTTTAGTCCTAACTATTTTTCTTGATATTAAGTTCACTTATACTTCTCACCCTAATCCCAAAAATAACTCTCTTATAATTATCATGAACTTTCTTACAATATTTTAAACATGAATATCTTTGAAATCTATTCTTTCAATGTTTGGATCACCCTTTATCCATAAAATCACATATCAATTAATATTTACCTTAAATCATTAATTTATACATTTTAATCTATATAATCTATAGTCATTTCCTATTAGGTTTTCTAACTAAATTATTTTCAAATCGGTTATAATGGCTCATAAAGAGAATTTAAATTAACCATAGAATATCCATTAGGAGCTTCAAAAAAGGTGTGCAGTCAGGTCTCTTTATCATGAACTAGGTGACAAGTTAGTTAACACCCAAGATGCATTTTTAGGGTTATTACCCCCAAGGTATATTCATATTAGATCATGTGTTCACTTGTAGTATCCAAATAGAGATGTTATTTCTAGAATAACCACATAATATCTAAATTTCAAAAAAAATAGGATGGTAACCTATACGTAGAATTATCCTGAGTGTTTTCATTAAGTTTCTCTCATCATAGTCTCTAAAAACATAAAATACTTTGTAAAACCAATTTGAATGTTTTTTTATACCTCTGAAACTATTATTTACCATAAGCTATCAATCTATAATGACCACTACAACTCTTAATTTATGTTCAATTAAAAATATCTTATCCAATAATTTTATCTAAACCCTCATATGATACCAACTAAGATGAAACCAAACCCTCACTCCTAGATCTGGTTAAAAAAAAGAATTTACACACTTTCTTTAATTCACATCATTAAATACAAGATCATTCACAAATAATGTAACATTTACTTTCTAATGAACTTTTCTAGGTTAGTTTTGAGTGTTAGGACAATGATTTAACTAGTAGAACCCATGTTCTTTTTATGAGATGGAAAATTTTCCACTATACAAAGAACAACTTAATACATAATATACCATTAATATCTACCAAAAATTATCCACATGAGGTAAACTTATAGATATTTCATAATTTATTATTATATTTGTAACCTATAGAAATGGAAACATAAGAAAGGGATGAGCTCAAACACGCTTTAAGGGTAACCACAATAAAAAAATAATTCATGACCATAAGTGAGAATAAGATCACCAATGGGTATAATCAAGATACATAAGAAAATAATACCCATTAGGAATTAAAAAAATTGGTGTATGGAATGGAATACCACAGTTCATAAATTAAAATTTTGTGCAAGAATGAGTCAATAATCAAAGTCAATGAGTGCATAATATAGTCAAAAGAATAAAAAAATTATGGCATAATAAGGAAATATAGCATAGCCTAAAATTAATGGAATTGTAGAAATACGAAACTACCTTATGAAAATATAAACATATCATAGTGGAGTAGGCTTTACAACTTGATTCCCATAACATAGTGGAGAATGAAGCACTACTTGATTCCTATAGTGGAGTAGGCATCACCACCTAATTCTCATAGCAGTGCAATAATTCTATACTAAATTTCCATAATGATCTCTTGAGATATAAATCCATTAACCAATGCATTGGAGGGTGACATAGGACCCCACCCATAATAATCAATTCATATGTGTTTCACATAAAATAAATCACCATCATCTTATAAATAACACATGGAATGAAAATGGGTTTAATATCTTTCTTCAAAATTTAATCAGATAAGGAAAACATTCAAAAATCCATCAATAATCATAACATGATATATCTATGGAAAATAAATGAGTATCCAAAGGCACTCAATACATTTCTTGGTAAATACCATTAAATCAACATAATATACAATATGGTATTCACACCATATTTATATAGGTTATATAGTTTAGTCAGTAATTTTAACAATCAATCGATAATTTGGAATCTAGGTGAACACCATTTAATAAAAGGAATCAGAAATAGTGTATTAATAGAGGAAAAACATTGAAAAAATAGTTACGGTTACTCCCTGAAGATGATTAACCATGAAAAAGGTAATGATGAATCATTTCCATTAGAGATATTTAATATTTTTTATTTGTGAAAAAAATGGTAAATAATCAATCAGTCGATGAAGAATAATTTTATAACAATATCCTTATATTATCTTGAAGATAATGCTAAAAATGAACCTATTTCCATGAATTGTTTTTAATTAAAATCATAGAATAATGGAAAAATAATTTACTTTATAAATCCATGAATTATTGGAAAGTTTAATTAATATGATGTGAAATCCATTCTTTTGAAATAAATTTTAAAAAGAAGATTAATTTGTTATTTTATATAAATAAAGTATAACCAAAAAAATTCATCAATTTCATTTTAAAAAATTTCAAAAAGAAAATTTTGAGTTATATTAAAACATTCCTTTTTAGAACATCCTTAGTAATGGTGTCTTAAAAAATTCAAAAATCTATATTAGTGTTCCCAACAATATAGGATAAATTTGGCAGGAATAAAAATATTGACATAGGAAAAGATCTATTGGAATGAATAGGAGTTAAACATTATAATGTCAAACTTTTACTTAAAAAGGTATTTAATAAAGGGAGATGATGGAAAAAGAAGGTACTATAGAGAAAAATAATTTTGAGGATAAATTTGGATTATAATATCCTAATTAAATATAAAACTTACGAGTCATGCAAAAATAATTTATTTGAAGAAAATAATTACGGTACAAGTGACATTTAAATTAAAACCCCCTTGAAAGAGAGAGATATAGATATTAAAATTGAATATATAATACTATAAATGATAGATAATTTATATTTTAATAAATCAATATAATCATATACACTATATAAATGAAATCATGTGAATAATATAAATGTTTCTCAGAGAATGTAATTTGGGACAACACACACTTGCCATTTTTCTAACTTTTGTGTCCAAATACCATAGGAAAAAATACATGGAATTAAATAAAGAATATCACTAAATATAATATAATAATGATAAAAAAATTAAAGGGTTATTAGATGCACCATTCCAAATAAAACATGGTTTATAAAAAGAAATATATCTCAAGGGGTGAAAACATAGATAAGAAAAATCCAACTTGTTCCTAACTCATTCTGTGCATGTGTCTAACTTCATGAATAATAAAATTATGTGCATTATAAAAAATGTTATGAATATTGTTAATATTTATTTAATTTAATATATAATATGTATTCTATTATCCTATTTATTTTTTATGTAGTTTTTTCTTAGGTTTACGTGAAAGGTGCATCAATGTCTGCTTATTTCTGTAATTTTAGTGATCAAATATGATAAGCTAAATACATAATAAACCCATTTGATAACCATTAACCAACCATAATTTTATTATTAACTTATTTTAATATTATTAATTATTTTCCCATATTCATCCATGGTTTAGTTTTATATCATTGTACAAGTTGGTAGTTAGACCAAACCTAAATTGAATATACCATAATTTGATGGGTGAGTATGGTTATGGAATTGTTTATTTCGAAATAATATCATTATAAAATAAGAGTAATGTTATTATTTAAATTATTTTATGGGTTTGAATTATATTTTATGTTTTTTTGGGGTAATTAATTAAAATAAATATGAAAAGAGAAAAAAACATTACACTGTGGAGGCGGTACTTTTCACAATGCACAATTAACATTCTTTTATTTTTCAATATGGATGGAATGGAATAAATAATGGTTGTTACATTAATATAATGACACATAAGTATAATTATGATATATATTTCTTCATATTACTTTTATTAGGAAAAATTTGGAAGATAAATATTGAAAAGAAATGTTAAAGACTAAGTAATACTCACTTTCGTATCTTGAAATTTCTCTTGAATGTCGCCTTAGAAATGAAGGGCTTAAGATAACCTATGGTGAAAATAGGATAATTAAAATGTGATAGGTCTGTAGGAAAAAATGGATTATTTTCAAGAATAAATTCAATGAAATGGGTGTTTAATTAAGGGGTGGAATTGTCACATTTTATAGGTGAAGAAAAGGTCACTTTTGTCAATACACTTTACATTACAATGAAATAATTAAACAATTTAATGGTAGAAGACTACATAATTTAAAAATAATGGAATGTTAGGTGATGTAGGGTTGAGAAAGAATAAACCATGTATTTCCACATAGGTTTTAACTATCTTGGATGTCATTTACCCTTATATTGTTACTTTTACCTTTTTTTTGTATTTATCATGGTAACTAGTCTTTACTCAAAGAAAATATAATTTATAAAGAAATATAAAATATCCCATATTAAAAAATTTATATGATATTAAAAAAACTAATCTCCAATTAATATAATTAAATTTATTAATAATATAATTTCATTTTTAAATTAGATTATTTTATATATAGAAAAAAAATTTTTGTAAAAAAATGTTGTTTTCACGATCAAGTGTTCTTAAAATTAGTTTGTATACATTACCCATTGAATTAATGATACTAAATTTATATATGGGTTTAAGAATTATATTAAATTAATTTTTAGATAAGTTTACATTATTTGGATAGATAAAAAATACATAATATTAATGAATAATTCTTGAAAATTAATAGTTTTAAGTTTATCATGGTCATTGACATCAATGTTATCCCATGTAACACATAAAAACCATCGTTATAAATAGCATGTTTCTATGCTTAATTTTTTTGTGCAGTAAAAATTTATTAAATTAATTTTCTATATTGATATAAATTGTTTTATTATAAAATATAAGATTTATTTGGGTTAAAAATAAATCCAATCCAAAATAATTTTATTAAATTTTTTAATTAAAATAAAATACTGATAATTAGAATGAAATTATACTTATATTCTAATTATTGAACAATTATTTTTTCAGTTTAATGTGATATTTTAAAATATATGGTTTTACTACTTAAATAAAAAAGTAACCAATTAAATGGTTTTATAATCTTTTAGATCTATCTCATATATTGATAACGTAATAAAATTTTCTTTTTTTTCAAAAAATTATTTTTAAATATTTTCTTAAAAATAAATTAACTCAAAAATTTACCCAAAGATAACTTTGGCATGTAAAATTTAAAAATGGATTTAATTTAAAAAAATTAAAATTATATAATTATAAAATTTATCTTTTAGTTTAAAATAAAATATATAAAGAAAATATTATTTTATTTAAAAATGTTTTTTTAAATTTAGTTTTTTAATGTCATTTCATGTTGATATATATCTCTAAAGAATATTAACATACTATTTTATATATAGAAATATCATATATTATTATAATATTATTTTTAAAGTGGTAAATTTGTAGGTTAAATTACACAATACATTAAAAACAATAATTTGGAAAAAAACTTTTTTAATATTATATTTTTATATTCTAAATATAACATTTTTAAATAGATTAATATGCCTTTATTAAGAGGATTTATTATTATTATAGTCATTTAATATTTTTTGGGTTGTTTTAGTTAGATGTTATGTCTGTTTGGTGTTTCATGTGACACATTTTATCAAGGATAATATTAATTTAATGAATCCAAAAGCCCAGTTCATTATATTCTTCCCCCCTTAAATTAATTTCTTCTTAACAATTTTTAATTATTACATAATGGTGAAAGTAGGTGAGTGTATTATTAACATATTCATTATTTGATATATAACTTCTAATATGAAAAATACTATAATCTCTTAGGAAATACAAAGTTAATTATCTTTACTCAAACAACATTAATCATATATACAATGATATACTCAAGTATATATATACACCCTAATCATACATTCTACAAAATATACCTTTTCCAAAACTTTTAGAATTCCAAGACATTTAACCATATAGAATTTATATATTCCTCAAAAAAATAACTCTATCTTTAACCTGTAAATGTATTAACCACTACTTTATAAACCCACACAATAGTGAATATATAACATAATACTAAAAATCTAGTTAGATTCACCAAAAATATCACATATCACTTTATTATTTAATCAATAATCAATTACCAGTATATCAATACTAGCCAACTCACTTTCCTAAAAATCAATTAACCCCTTGTTATCTCAACATCAATAATATATTAATCCTAAGAGTTATCCATACCTCAAACGTGTGTTCTTAAATAATTATCCCCCAAAAATATAACCCTTTATTAAAATAATTTATCAATGTTATTGTTACCATTTAATATATGTTTCTAAACCATAAAATTATAATTACTAAAGAACAATCCTTAAATTTTTAACATAATCCCTTAAATTTTAGAATATTCCAAGGAGTCATTGAAAAATATCACAAAATAATGAGAATCATGAAGGGTATGAAGTTTTGTTTTCTACTAAGAAAGCAGCCTATCTACCTTAGATAATACTAAGAAACTCACATCCTCTATTATAACATGAATATACTAAAATTATCAACCATTTTAATATGAAACTTGATTCGGTTATAAGACATAGTGTTTTCAAAATATATATCACTCTCATCTTCATTTTCATGATCCCATTTCAACCAAATACTAAAACAATAAAAGTTTTGATAATATCCAATCTTTGAATATAAAATCATCAATATGAATATTTACTCTCTAATTAAGCCATCACTTCATCCTTTTATAATTATAGTTTAATCTATATTGATTTAAATTAGGTTCTCTTATACTTATTATAATAATCCAAAAAATAATTGTCCCAAAATTATCATGAATTTTTTATAATATTCTAAACCTAAAAATCCTAGAAATATACACTATGAATGTTGGAATTACCATATATCCATAAAATCACATATCAATTAATATATACCTTAAATCATGAATCACTCCATTTTAATATAAGTGATCTAGAGGAATCCCCTATTATGTTTTGTAAAAAAAAATATTTTCAAGTACTTCACAATGGTTCATAAAGATAATGTAGATTAATCATAACATATTTCTTGGTTATGTAAAACAAGGTGCATAGTTAAGCCACCTTTTTGTGAACTAGGTAATAATTGAGTTAATATTGAACATTCCATTTTCATGGTTATTACCCCTATGATCATTTTTATGGATCCTACATATGAGTGTAGTATCTAGAAAGAGGATGTCATATCCAGGAAGACTACAAATATATACTTTAACAAAATATTAGAATGTTATCATGTACTTATTCTTAACTTCAGTATTTTCACTAAAGTTTTTCACCCAAATATATAAAAACTTATAATACTCATTATGAATAATTTAAAGGAATATATATAACTTTTAAATTATCATGAACCAAAACCCATCAATTAATAATTACCTTTAAAACTTCTAAATTATATTTAGGTGGTAACATCAAAACCACTAAATTCATCTAAGACATCCTCTGATACCTACCTAGGCACCCTCTAACCCACAATCTAGGATCTAGTTCTTAAAATATTACTTTACACACTGCCATCAATACAATTCATTAAATAAAATATCTTTCACAAATAATGAAACATTTATATTCTATGTAACTTTTTATGTTTCATGTTTTAGATAATTAGGAAAAAGATTCTACTAAAAGAACCCATGTTATTTATATCAAATGGACATTTTTTCTACTACCGTAAGATCAACATAATCCATAATTACCCTTAAATTTCTCCCATAAATTATCCACATCTTGATCTTCTTAATATTTCATACCTTATTATTATCATTTTAACCAGTGGAAATGGAAATATAAGAAAGGGGTTAACTTGAACACTCAGTAATGGTAAGAATAAGAGAAAAAAATTAATTATCTTTAGTGACCATAAGATAATAATATGGTTATAATCAATATATATTAAAAAATAAAATCTAACTAGACTTAGAATATAAAACATAGAGTATGGTATAGAATAAAAGAAGACATAAATAAAAATATCGTGGAAGCATGAGTCAATAAGCATGGGCTATGAGATAATATAATAATCATAAGAATAATTATAAACTATAGAGTAATTAAGAAATGTTTGATAGCTTGAAATTAAAGTTATAATAGAAATTTTTCACAACCATAAAATTAGATAAACATTTCATAGTGGAGTAGGATCCACAAACTGATTCCTATACCATAACATATAAAGCATCAAAACTTTATTCCAATAGTGGAGTGGGCATCACCTCCTGATTTTCACTGTGGGGGTGAGAACTCCTTACTCATTTCACATAACTATTACATGAGATATAAACCCTTAACCAATTCATTAGAGATAAATATAATACCCAACATTTCATTATCCATGCATATATCTTCCATAAAAAACAAGTCTTCAACATATCATAAAGAAACCATTGAAATAAAATGGGTTTCATATCCTTTTCAAATGGAATCACAAAAGGAATAAATTTATAAATAGATTTATAATTGTAACATGATATACATGTAGAAAATAAATGGGTATCCAAAGATATTAAATAAAATTTTAGGTTGAAACCATTTAATCATGACAATATAGTATATGGTATTTACAATGTATAGATAAATGATATAGAATTTTGACAATAATTTACTCAATAAATTGATAATATTTCATCTTGATGCAAACCCTTCAATAATAGGAATTAGAAATAGGGTATTTGTAGAGTAAATAAATTTAAAAAATAGATATATTTTCATAGAAAACACGATTAAACAAGGATACTATAATGATGGATCATCTCTCTTATAGATATTTAATGTTATCCATTTTTTAAAACACATGTAAAGAATCATTTGGTAGATGAATAATACTTATATTATAATAATTGAATTTTACTTTGAAAATCATATTGAAAATAATTTTTTTTACATAAAACCCCTCATAATTAAAACTCATAGAATAATGCAATAATAATTTACTTTGTTAAACAATTAATCAAGGGAAATAATATTTTAAATAATGTTAAATCCATTCTTGTGATTTTTTTTGAATGAAGTTTCTTTTATAATTTTGATATGAAAATTCTAAGCTAATAAAATGAAAAGTTTAATTTAAAAATTAATTTTCAAAATATTTTAAAAGTTTTTTTTGAGTTTTACTAAAAAATTACTTTTTAAGAAATAACTAATGATGATCACATGAAAAAGTTACAGTGTACTGATATATAAATCATGGAGTTGAATATAAAAAATGATTTTAAATGTATAGAATTTTTTTAACATATTTCCAAATAAAATTGTTGAAAAAACACATAATAAAAGTTTTATTAGATATTCATTTAAAAAATAGGAAATGATAATTACCTGGATTATAAAAAAACCATATTAGAGTCCCCAAAATGAGAGGAGAACTTTGGCTGGAATGAAAATATGAATTTGGAGTAAAATATCCATTGGAATGAATGGGAGTTATTCATTACGTGGTAAAAATTTAATTTAACAAGTTATTTCAGAAAGGGATATAATGATAAGAGAATTTACCATAGAGAAAAGGAATTGGGAGATAAAGGGGGTTATAATATCATAATCAAGTATAGAATTTATGACTCAAGGATACAGATTTTGAGTTGGGAAAATAGTTATTACTCAGGTAACATTTATAAAAAATCCCATATACTAAGTGATAAATTGAAATTGAAGTCATAATACCATTAGTGAAATATATTTCCTGGTATGATGAATTAATAGGCAACATATACACCAAATAAATTAAATTTGGTGAATAATATAAATGTGTCTAAAAAAGGAATTTGAGACAAAAAACCCTAATTGATTTAGTATTTTTTGGGTTAAATCCCATAAGAGAATTAACATGGAATTGAACATTAAATATCATGTAATATAATATAATCATTATAAAAAATATTAAAGAGTTAGTAGATATACCATTTCAAACAAAACATGTTTTATAAAAATAAATATAACTTAAGGGGAGAAAATTTAGACTAGAAACCCTTACATTGTTCCTAATTCGTTCTGTAGATCAGGATCACTTTCAAAATAATCAAATTAATTTTATTATAAATCATTATAGGAACATTCACTACAAGAAAACTATTGTTTAGTGGCGGTTTTTTCACGACGGTTTTTAAAACTGCCGCTAAACGCGTTTCGGGCTTCCATTTCGCGGCGGTTTTTAAACCGCCGCGAAAAAACTACCGCGAAAAAACCGCCGCGAAAAAACCGCCGCGAAAAAAAATTTAATTTTTATTTATTTATTTAATTTTTTTTAATTTTTTTCGTGGATTAGCGGCGGTTTTTTAAAAAACCACTGCGAAATAGCGGCGATTTTGGTAAAACCGCCGCGAAATGAAATGAAAAAATAAAAAAACACGAGAAACCCCGAAATCACTAAAATGACCATAACTTTTGATCCGGACGTCCGTTGGAGCGCCACGACCAGTCAAATCGAAGATCATGAAGAGATCTAGAGGAAAATATAATGAAAACCGTGAGAAGGTCTAAGGTGCGGAAGATATTAGAGTTATAATAAAGTTGAAAAAAGTTCTCCAACTTCAAACAACCATAAATTTCACTCCGGGTGTCCGTTTTGGCTTTACAACATATCAAATCGAAGCCAGCGAAGAGAGCTACGCACCAAATTGAGAAAGAAATCTTCTGTCATGTTTTTCGACCCCAAAACCCCTCCTAAGGTCTCCAAAACCCCATTTTCATCACCGGTGTCCCGTCGAACTTTTCTTCAAACAGACCTAACTTTCGATCCACATGTCAGTTCGGCCTCCTCCACTTGCCAGATCATAGCTCGTTCCATGAGCTTCAGTTTGACAGGTCGCGGTGCCCACATGCACTCCTAGATCATATGTTACAGCCTTTTTAGTGGGTATCAGGTTTGTTATGTTTTTCAATGCCTCGTTTCTAGCACCCGTTCCCCGTCAGCTTTTTTTTAAATGGTCGTAACTTTCGATCCGCCAGTCCATTCAGACTCTTTCACCTTTCAGGTCGAAGATCATTTCAGGATCTTTGATTTGACAGGTCGCGGATCTAAAAAGAACTCTCGGATCATAAGTTATCTCCGTTAATGTGAGTCCAATGTTTTTGTCTCTTTATGACCGTTTTGACGGGTTTTAACGGTTGCTCCATTTATTACTGTTTATTTGGGTTTCCATGACTTGTTATCTTTATCAATGGTTTTTTGTGGGTTATTATGATGATTATGTTGAATTATTAAGGAGTTTTCCAGAGTTGTCACGAGTTTTCATGCATTCTCATTCTTTCTAATGCCTCATTCTTCATATGCTTCTCCACACCTTTTCATGCGTTTTCATGATTTTTCATCCCTTATCACGTCTTTTCATACTTTTTCGTGTGTTTCCTTTATTATTTATTATTTATTATTTATAATATACTTTAATTTATTTATTATCCATTATTTGTAATTGGTTATTTATTATTTATTATTTATTATTTATATTTATTTATTATTTATTATTTATATTTACTTATTATTTATTATTTATTATTTATTATTTATTATTTATATTTATTATTAATATTTATTATTAATATTTATTATTAATATTTACTATTAATATTTATTATTTATTTATTTATTATTTATTATTTATTATTTATTATTTATATTTATTTATTATTTATTATTTATATTTATTTATTATTTATTATTTATATTTACTTATTATTTAATTTTTATTATTAATATTTATTATTAATATTTATTATTTATATTTATTATTTATTTATTATTTATTTATTTATTATTTATTATTTATTATTTATATTTATTTATTATTTTTATTTATTTATTATTTATTATTTATATTTATTTATTATTTATTATTTATTATTTATATTTACTTATTATTTATTATTTATTATTTATTATTTATTATTTATTAAAAATATTTATTATTAATATTTATTATTTATATTTATTATTTATATTTATTATTTATTATATATATTTATTTATTATATATATTTATTTATTATTTATATTTATTTATTATTTATTATTTAGTAATTATATTTATTAATTATTAATTATTTATATTTATTTATATTTATTAATTATTTATTATTTATTATTTATTATTTATTATTTATTATTTATTATTTATTATTTATTATTTATTATTTATAATTTATAATTTACAATTTATTATTTATTATTTATATTTATTTAGTATTTATATTTACTTATTATTTTTTATTTATATTTATTATTTATTATTTATATTTATTTATATTTATTATTTATATTTATTTATTATTTATATTTATTTATTATTTATATTTATTTATTATTTATTATTTATATTTATTTATTATTTATTATTTATTATTTATATTTATTATTTATATTTATTATTTATATTTATTATTTAGTATTTATTATTTATTATTTATTATTTATTATTTATTATTTATTATTTATTATTTATTTAGTATTTATTATTTATATTTACTTATTATTTATTATTTAATATTTAAATTTATTTATTATTTACTATTTATTATTTATATTTATTTATTATTTATATTTATTTATTATTTATTATTTATTATTTATATTTATTTATTATTTATTATTTAATATTTATATTTATTATTTAATATTTATATTTATATTTATTATTTATTATTTATTATTTATTATTTATTATTTATTATTTGATATTTATTATTCATTATTTATTATTTATTATTTATTATTTATTATTTATTATTTATTATTTATATCTATTATCTATTATTTATTATTTATTATTTATATCTATTATGTATTTATTATTTATTATTTATTATTTATTAATTATTTATGTTTATTTATTATTTATTATTTATTATTTATTATTTATATTTATTTATTATTTATTATTTATTATTTGTTATTTATTATTTATTATTTATTATTTATTATTTATATTTATTTATTATTTATATTTATTTATTATTTATATTTATTTATTATTTATTATTTATTATTTATATTTATTTATTATTTATTGTTTATTATTTATGATTTATGATTTATGATTTATTTATTATTTATATTTAATTATTATTTGTTATTTATATTTGTTTATTATTTATTATTTATTATTTATTATTTATTATTCCTTATTCCTTATTTATTATTTATTATTTATTATTATTGAGTTTATATCTATTATTTATGTATTATTTGTTTTTTCAATTAATATATATAAGTATATTAAATTCTATTTATTAACCACATGACGAGCTTGCTGGAGTGGTAAAGTCTTTGGAAAATATGCAAGAGGTTAGGGGTTCAAATCTCACCAAAAACAGAATTTCTTTATATTGCATGAGCGTGTATGTGCATGTGCATGTGCATGAGATGTGCATGCATGGATAAATAAAGTAAATAAAATAATACGAAATAAAAAAAATAAAAAATAAATACGAAATAAATAAAATAAATAAATAAAATAAATAAATAAATAAAATAAATAGATAAATAAAATAAATAAATAAATAAAATAAATAGATAAAATAGATAAAATAAAAAAATAATTAAAAAGAACAAAAAAGAACAAAAAAGAACAAAAAAGAACAAAAAAGAACAAAAAAGAACAAAAAAGAACAAAAAAGAACAAAAAAGAACAAAAAAGAACAAAATAGAGAAAATAAAAAAAGAACAGAAAAGAAAAGAACAAAAAAAGAACAAAAAAAGAACAGAAAAGAACAAAAAAAGAACAAAAAAAGAACAAAAAAAGAACAAAAAAAGAACAAAAAAAGAACAAAAAAAGAACAAAAAAAGAACAAAAAAAGAACAAAAAAAGAACAAAAAAAGAACAAAAAAAGAACAAAAAAAGAACAAAAAAAGAACAAAAAAAGAACAAAAAAAGAACAAAAAAAGAACAAAAAAAGAACAAAAAAAGAACAAAAAAAGAACAAAAAAAGAACAAAAAAAGAACAAAAAAAGAACAAAAAACCGCCGCTAAATGCCTTTTTTGCCGTAGTGATTATTCATCCATTCCATTTCATTTTATCGTATGATATTTATTTTTTATATACTTTTTACTTATGTTTCCGTGAAAAAAGTGCCAATGTTAGCATATTTCAGTAATTTTAGCTATCCAAGATGATAAGTTAAATACATAAAATTTCAATTTAATAAACATAATACAATCATAGTTTTATTATTAAATTATAATAATATTAATATTTTAGTTCCCATAGTCTTACATTATAATGTTTTATAGAATTGTTCAAGTTGGTGGTTACACCATCCCAAACATGAAAATACCATAATTCAATGGGTGTGTATGGTTAAGAATTTGTTTATTTTAATACCATATCACTATAAATGAAGCATAATTATGTTATTTAATTTTTTTTAAATATTTTATTAAGTTTTTTTTGTTTTGATTATGAATTAAAATCAATATGAATAATGAAAAACATTAATTTTTGGATGTTTTAGTTCACATAATGCACGATTAATGTTATTATGTTTTTATAACTTCGTGTAATTGAAAAAATGGTTTTTAAATTAATATAATAAAACTTTAGTATAATAATGATATTGTGGTCATTATATTACTATGGTTAGAGTAGATTTGGAAGATTAATATTAAAAAAATGTTAGGATTAAGTAATACTAACCTTGAAACCTTAAACATTATCTTGAAGCTATAATTAAAAATGAAGGGCTCAAGAATACTAATGTGAGTCCAAGGAACATCAGAGATGATTATAGCAGAAGAAAAATGAAATATTTTCAAGAAATAATTCAAATGAAAGGGTGTAAAATCAAGAGATGGAAATGTCCCATTTTATAAGTAATGAAAAGGGAACTTTTGTGAATACACATTACATTTCAATGATATCATTACTCTATTAAAGGGAAAAATTCCCCATCATTTTTAATTAATTCATTATAAGGTGATATTGGGTCATGAAATCTTTAAAAAAGTGTTTCCACACATGTTTTGAACATGATGGATGTGACTGAAAATTGTAATTTTATTAAGAAATCCACCCATCAAGAACAGAAAATAAAAATCAGGAGCTTAAGGGGGTATAAAAGAGTGGATCCCAAGAGTATAACCTATAAATAACAAAAAATTAACTTTTAAATATAAAAATTTTATACATAGAAAGAATATTTTGTAGAATAATATTGTTTTTACGATTATGTATTCATAATACCATTTAGTAATCATTACCAATTTAATAAGTGATAATAAAATTTTATATGGTTTTAGAAATTATATTAAAATAAGTTTTATGAAGAAAGATATTTATTTGGTCATATAAAAGTTAAAAAATGCTAATAAAACAATTCTTTGTAAATAATAGTTTCACCATTATCACAATCATTAACTATAATCATAGAATTCATATGTTATTCCCAAAAAAGAAATTTAACTTTCTAAATAATATGAAAATGATGATACCAAATAAAAAAGAAATTATTTTTTGAAATAAAATTTCTATAGGTTAGAAAAGTTAATTTTAATATCAATGTATATAATGCAAAAAAACTTTTCATGAAAAAGTGTGTTTTTTTAGAATAAAATTTATGTATAGTAAATATTTGTCAATTTTATTAAATTTAAAGATATAATTTAGTTTATTATAAAATAAATAAGAGTTATTTGTCTTCCAAAAAATCCAAAATAGAATATTTAAATTAAATTTTATGATTAAAATAAAGAACTGAAAATTAGAATGAAATGTTATGTATTTTCTGAAATTTTGAACAAAGGTTTTCAAATATCAAATTGTTATTTTAAAATAAAAATTTTTACCCATAAAATAAATATTTTATTATTATTATTATTATTTTTATTATTTTTTCTTTCTCATATATTGATAATTTAATGCAATTTCCCATTTTTTTAAAAACAATATTTTTCACTATTTACATAAAAATCAATCATCACAAAATTTATCCTAAGATATCTTTGAGATGATTAATTCAAAAATGAACATAATTTAAAAAAAATTAAAACACTGAATTTATAATCTTACCTTTAGATGAATAAATAATATATATACAAAATTCTTTTATTGAAAAATGTATTTTAGTTGCATATTTTTTTTAAATATTATTCCATGCCAATTTATAATTTTAAACAATGTTAATATATTAGTGAATATATTGAAATATCATATATTTTTAAAATAATATTTCAAAATTAGTGAATTTATTAGGGTAATCCATTATGAGTGTTTTTCTATGAATAAAATTATAGTGGAACCCCTTGGACGATTGAGGTCATTTAAGGGATATTTTGGGTTTGGTGATATTTGGAGGGAGTTTTACCATAAGTTTTTGGTTTAAATGTTCTCTATAGGAAGTGTGGTTTGAGTACTATGTCTAGGTAATGGGGTTTTTAGGAGACTTAGGTCATGATTCTATGGAGCTTAGTTTGATTTTATTCATTTAGTTCCAATACTATGGGATCAACTACTCTCTTTGATGGGAGTGAATATCCAAATTCTTGTGGTTTTAGTGGTTGAGGTTTTAGAAAACATGTTTGATGTTTAGTTTGGTTGGGTCATTTATGCTGGGTTAATTGCATGGGGTATTGAGTATAGTCAAGTTCCAATGAATATATGTTTGAGATGGGTTTGAGGGACCCTTACAAATTCAATTTCGGGTGAGGCGATCATTGTGGAGGTGTTGGGTGCTGATGTCACTGGTTGAGATTTTCTGTTTAGGGATTATCCTATGTTATGAAGTGGATTTGATCTAGGTGACCATTGTGGGTGACACATGTTTTGGTTACCTTTTAGGGGTTTATTGCTATATTAGTTAATTTTAGTGTCACCTTAGAACCAAAAGATCACTGATATGAGTCATTTTGGTTGTATTTGTGGTAGTGGGTTTGGGTGTTGGACGACACATGTTATTATGGATTACACTATAGATGTTGGAGTCTATTCATGATATAGTTTTTGATATGAGAGAAAATTATTGGGGTATTATTTCATTTGTAATTGTCTATTAGATTGATTGGATTCTACCCTACACTAGTTGGTTAGTGTTAGGTGGATCTAGATAGAAAATGGATGATCTAGATGAGCATACCCCCTTGTTTAACATTAGCTCTATATAGGGTCTTATGGATCATGAGATGAAGAGGCACTCATAGAGTAGTTTATGTATCTTCTTAACATAGAACATGGATTTACTTGGGATAGAGTAACCTCTTGATAAAGTGTATCACTAACAAAATAGATTATTAGGACCACTTGGATCTGAATGTCTATCAGGATATAGACAGGTTCTCTTTATTCCAACTGAGTGTTCTTATCAACATTTTAGACCATTCTATTGGATTATTGAAGATAGATAGTGATTTTTTTCTTTTATTTTTTGGATTCCTATGGGGAGATAATAGGTTCTATAATTTATTCTTGTTAGTGTGTTAGAAATATGGGATCTTATTTATAATCTAGTGGTTGTTCATAATGTGTTGTTGCACAATGATCCATATGTTAAAAGATTGTCAATAGTTGAAAAATCAATTTTGGTTGATATTGGGTGGACAGTTGGAACTTAGGGATTAATGTTTTTTTAGTTTTTTATCATTGTCAAAAAATTTATTTGACTAGGCTAGGAATATAATGTGTTGCATAAACTTATTATGATAGTAAATGTTAGGTATACTATTTAGGGTGGCCTAATGAGATTTATTTCTCACACCATATAAGTGAACCTCAGTGCACATGTAGACCATATGTCTACATTTAGGTTGAGTAAATGGTGCACAATCTATCTTACAAAGTCATGACATTGAATGATCAAGGGGGACCACTCATGTAGGTCTTGGATTAGGCTTGATCATCCCAATAGTTGTTAGAGATCGATATTGATGTGCACCATAGGGATGGAAATAGATATATTTTTTCTTTTATTTCCATTATTTATTATGTATATACGGTTATACTATTGGGATATCAATTATTGTTTATAGCATAGTCATGAGTTTGTATGATACATTCAATTTTATTAATTCATGGTCATATTTTAGTTATTTATATTTCATACTTTGATTGTAATGGATGGGTATGGGTTTGGATTATTTCTAATATTATCACTCTATGATTAATGATCATAGAATCCCTATTTTATTGATTATGCCTTCACTAGTAGTTTTAAGCCTATGGAATTGGGGATACATGCTTAAATTTTTATCATGATCAAGATCAGGCGATGGATCTGGTTAACAAGGGCTAGTTTGTTAAAATTTTTCTTATTCCCTTTAGGTATTACTTTTTGATATTGTGTTCTATTTAAGAATTTTATTAATATTTTTATTATTAATAGATTATTTTTTTTCTCTTTAATGGATTTTTGATTCATGTTTTTTTAGAGAACACTCCCATTTTAGGTTGTTATTTGTTTCTTCACCATTTATGTTTATTTCTAAATAGCGGGAGACCCATACTGGTTCTTTGAATTATATTGATTGATTCATATTTGTTTAAGAGGTTTGTGATCAATGTTTCTTTATGTTTGGTTGATTATTATTATATTATTTTAATAGAGGGTTTTTGGTGTTCCATTGGTCTTAGAGTATATTGACTTTTCATCTTTTTCTGTTATTTTTTCTTCAATAGGGGACTTTTGGGTGGAGGGTAAAGTTGCATGGTGGGGATAATTTTGAAACCAAAATTTAATTATTCCTCTATATTTTATATTATTCTATATTTACCTAGGTTGGTTTATATTTCCAGGATGTTTCATCTTGATGATAAAAAAATAGGGAATTTTTACTTTAGTTCATGGTTTGCAAACATGAGTTAGGCGAAATTATGTGGGTTTCATTATGTTGAGATTATTTCATTTATTTTTCCCAATTAATAGTTGGATAACATTGGTAGGGTATGTTTGGGTTCTAACCATGTGACTTATAGGAGAAACCATGCAAGTCCCTTTTTTTAATTTGAGTAATAAAATATGACACGCACAAGGTTATATGAAACCATTTTGTGTGATTATTTTTTTAGAAAAGGGGTATTTCATGGTTGTTAAAGAGTTTTTAAACTATGTAACAAAAAAATACGTGTTATTTTTTTAGGTAGTACTATATCCTATATTATATCAGGGTATAGAAATAAGTGTGGAAAAACCAAGTGGTTTGCATAGTTTTCATTTATTGGTGGTTTTACCATTTTATCCCTCATGTTTTTATGTATTTTTACCCTTTTTAATATCCTCATTCTTATCTAAAATAGTGGTGTGTGTGGGGTTCCCCTTACCCACTTCATCAATTTATTTCAACCTCTATATTACTCAATATCTAGCATTATTAAATAGATGAGACCTTCATTCTTCTCTATTCCCTTTCATCTCTTCACCCCCGACCTCTCTATCACTTTTTGCATTACTCTGTGAACCCTAACCACTATTTAGGATGGTATTAGTGCTTTTGAAGTATCTAATTAAGTTGGTTTTTTTGTTTTGGGATTCATGGAGGCTTCTCCTTTCTCAATAATACGTTCTCCATCAAATGCGGCATGTTTTGATTGAGTTAACTCATGAATGAGGTAGGTGTTTCTTTTTAATTCTATTATAATGCATGTCAAAAATTTAATGTATGTTTTTAAATGCACTCATATGAATTTATGAGAATATTTTACACCCATAACAGGTTTGAAATGGTTTTTAATTGGCCTTTTCACTTGGAATGAAATGTTCACATTCCAGGTGTTTGTGAAAATACTCAAGTGGAACTTTAAAAAGAGGTTTAATGTTTTCAAAAGGTGTTTAACACTAACCATTATTTATAAATAAATTCTTCTTGTTAAAAATTAGTTTTTTTTAAAAAATAAAGCGGTTTCCCTAGTTTTTATTATTGTGAGAAATTTGGATCTTGATGGTGTCAAGAAACATTTTAAAAAGAGAGTTGTGTAAAATTGATGGTTTCTAAGTGAATTTTTAGAGGATAATTTAAATATTTGTTTTATAAAAATGTGTAAAATGGATTTTAAAATGGTTTAAAATGGTTTGGAATTATAATAATATTTTTAATGACCATTTCTAAACTTTGAAAATGTTGTTTTATAAAAAAAATGAGTCCCTCAAGTGATCCCAATGTGGTTGTTATTCCATTTATGAATTGTTTAATATTTTTCTCTATTTATGTGATGCTTTTTCATGGATATTAAAGGGTTTTTTTATTGTGATAGTGTCTAAGGTGAGGAGAATTTTACAATTATTTATTAATTTAATAATTTTTTTCTTGGATTTATCATTTTCTCATCAACACATTGAATTTTTATAGGGACTTGTGTAGTTATTAGAAGTTTTAGATGCTTGTTGTGGTATTATAGTGTGCACAATCTGGGTAATAATGAGAATACTAGATAACTCCTAGGGGTTTTTATTTATAGGTCCCCCATACTTCTCAAGGGTGATGTTGGATGGGATAATATTTTAGAGAACAAATATGTGCCAGATTATTCTAAGAACCAAGTACCCACACATTATATTTAGATCCATATCAGTTAACCCTGACACATATATACTTTTTAGGATGACTTAGGAAGATCCTTTTATCATTACCAAGAGGTCATATGAGGGTTTTATAATTAATGATTTTGAATAATTGGTGAAGTGAATATTATTGTGTGACTTGGGCTTTGTGGTCTATATGTTAAATTAGTTGATGAAATTAAGATATCCTAAATTGATATATATATTGATTGGTTTATCATGATTTAATATTTTATAATGATTGAAGAAGGATCTATAAGTATGGGATAATCTAGGAAGATCAATTCCATGGTGGAGGTCATGATGGTGAATCTAGTTAACACCTCACCCATGGTAAAATGTTTTCTGATGACCAACTATTCAAATCTGACAATATGGGTAGTATGATATCTTTAGAATCCATGATATAGTGAAATTATAGTATTCTTGTGTAAAATTTATAATACTAAGATGTTTATGGTGTTACTCATGGTGTTCCTTAAGTATACATGTGCAAAAAGGCCATGCTCACTAAGACCATAGTGATATATGATGTAAGCTATGGTCGACATATGGTGTTGGATACCAAACCGGATGAGGAAGATGATGATGAATGCGGTATAACAATCTGTGTTCAACATGTGGTGTTTCAAGGAAAAAAATCATGAACCCAAAGGACTAAACACAAGGATCAAGTCATTTTAAAGGAAAATTTCAAACCATTATACTCTAGTCCATGGTACAATATATGTATGGAGTTTGATGTGGTTATGAGTAATTTTGATGACATGGATACTTAGATGATCTAAAGGATCACCAAATATATCAGGGATGTTGTTTTAGATTTATTAACAATTTCTAATTAGTCATATAAGATATAAATGCTCAATATTAAGTGGGAACATATTAACTGGTAGGAGGAAGTCAGAGGATTGAATTTGGTTTTGAAAAATTCAAATTAACTCTTATTCATTGTAATTACTTACATGTAAAGGATTTAAGTGAGGGAATTTATGTTACATAATATAAGAGTATGGTTCTTGTGAGGTATAGGTAAAAAAAGAAATAAGAATAAGTGTATGGGAATAATAAGTGGTTATGAAAATTAATAATGATTAAATATATCTTACCCAAGTTTCTATAGGTTTATGTACGAGGGGAAGAGAATCACTACATTAAAAATTGAATTATATGATTATAATTATTTATTTTTGTTGATATCAAGTTCTCAATCACTGTAACAGTTCTGGAAGAACTATCACAATTAGGAGACTTTTTTAACACAAGTGCAAGGATAAAACATGTTCTTTATACTTATATTTTCAAGATAGTGGGTCATAAGATCTCATTGGAATTAAAATAATGAAAAAGACTAGCCTTCTTATTTTTAGAGGTGATCCTTATAAATATTATTTTACCTTGATGTGTGTGTGTTGGATATTTATTAAGATTCACTCTCAATGGTTATTAGTGTTGTTTCATCATGGAAACTTAAATATAAATTAGATCACTAATTCACCTAAACCCCCTCTCAGCAATTCTTTAGTAATACAATAGGTGAATTTTCATGCAGTATCATATCATAGGTTTTACCTCATTGGTTATTTTCTATTTGAGAAGGTGTTCATCCCTTTTCAATGTATTTGTTACTAAATTTATAGTATCTTCCATGGGAAATAAAATTAACTGGATTCCTATATATGATGGGAAATACCTTTAGCATAAGGAAAGATAATATGATTATATACACATTATCTATTAGTTGTGATATATTTGAAGTCACACTTGATGGGTTTATTCCATGGGCTAATTATATTTCTATGATTGAATAAGATAAGTGGATTTTTGAGATTTATTTTAAGAAAATTAATGGTATTCTATCATCCCTCTATTAAAGTGAGTTTTTTAATGTCAAAGGACTCAAGATTTATAGGTAAATCATGTATAAAATTTAGAATATATATGATGGAAAGACCAAAGTTAAGTGAGATAAATTGTTGTATTTATGAATTATGTATAATGTTATCCATATGCATGATGATGAAAATATAAATAGTTTCTTCACAAGGGTGAAGTAAGTGGTATATAAAACTAGAGGTTATGGTGAGAAGTTTAAATATGATAATAATGTTGAAATTATTTTTCATATCTTAATAGATAAATTTAAATCTAATGTATCTTCCTCAAGGAAAAATGATCCAAGTGATATTTATCATGATGATTTCCATAGTTTTATAATATCTTATGAAATAAGTAAAGATAATTATATCAAGAAGAAGGTGAATGATGAAAAATAAATCACTCATAGAGGCACACAAAAATAAAATTTGATTAAGAAAACTAATGTTTAAAAAGAATATTGTTATTATAATTCCAATTTTGATTTAGTAAGATGATGTTTCAAATAATTAGAGATGTGATAAGTTAAAAGGGAAGGTTTATGGATAATATTATACTAAAATAATTTAGGTGTATAGTATTTTGAAATTTTGGTTCAAATTGTTCTATGTCAAAAGATAAAGAATAAGAATAACCAAAAAGATTCTTTAGGATGAGATCATTGAAAAATGAAAACCCAAGGGTTTATACTAATGGTAATAGAAATAATGTCTCAAAAATCAAGAAGGGATGTTTATCTAAATAAGAGATCAGTTATAGTAGTGATGAATAAAATTTACTATAAATGTTAAGATTTATTGATGAAAAACATCTCATTGATAATGTTAATGAAGAATAATTCACTAGTGAATGTTGTAGTGAAGTCAAGGATAATGGTGAAACTGAGATGGAATTATTTTTGAAAAGACAACTCAAAGAGTGTCACTCAAAGTTATTTAATATGAAAAAATATTTAAAAAATATAAAAAATAAAATCAATCTTCTAGAATCAATGACTATGTTCATATTGAGGAAAAATAAGAGTTCTAAAATGAAGATGAGGGATTGATTAAACTAGGTTCTTAACAAGAAATTCAAAAATCCTGATGGAAGAATGAGTGAAATAAAAAGAGGATTTTTTTCTTTTTTAATAAAAATTGTTGGGTATTTAAAAGAAAAAAAATGAAAAATCTAAGTTGATTTTCTAGAAAGATATTATTGAATTTGGGCTCATCAAAATATGACATTAAAGGAAATCATAAAATATTATTCACAAATAAAGGAAAAAAATTAAAGATCTTATTCTAGTTCTAAGAATAAATATAAAATCTAGAAGGATATGTTTATAGAAAAATCAATTGATTTATAAGATTTTGGAGACTATAAGTGCATGTAAATTAATGAAAAAATTGAAAAAAATGGTGAAAGAAAAAGGGATGAAAAGATATTCGATACGATGAAGTATGTGGTAGGATTTAACCAATTTTTTAAAAAGGTTTTATGACTAATTATAATAGGAAGGATAAATGATAGTTATTCAATTATTTACAGCATGATGTTTTTTTAGGTATGTTTTTATGGATATTTTTGTAACAATGGTGGATTTAATAACTTAGAAAGAATTTGTTGGTTTAATTAGGGAATAGTTTATATGATTTGGAAGACTAAAATTAGTGATTATTCACCTTATTCAATGAAGATAAATTTAGAGACAATAAGAGAAATATGTAAATATATTTCAACTATTAGAATATGTTTGTGAATGATTTGATCAACTTGGTCATCTTAAAAATAGGTTTCTTATTATTTTACCAACCTAAATGTTGTTGAGGGATAGTGTTGAGGAACCTAAAAAATAGAAATACATAGTAAAATATAAATCTTTAGTTTGTAAAGTTTCTGACCAATCATCCAGAGGAGAATGTCAATGAATTTTGTGTAGCTGTTATTTCTCACATTTGATAAGGGGTCTGATTATATTCAAGGATGTTTAAAATAATAAATAAGTCTTAGAGACCTTTATAAATATTGGGTCATTCAGAATTAAAGGTCTTGTATTTACATTGATCGGAAAAAATAAATTAAAATATAAGAGCATGTTGTATATTAATGGACTGAAACAAAATCATTTAGTGCATCTATAATGAACCTGACCTAGATACCCTCTCAATACTGGTACCTGATCTGAATTTCTATATACCCGAAGGGCATTTCTGATCCCCATAGGCTATCCTCTAGCACCAGAGAAATAAAAACAAATAGAGGGAATGATTACTCCCAACCTAAATTAGATAACATGACATATGTACATATATAAAAACAAACCATAGAAGAAAAATGAATATATTTTTCATAAAATATAGATAAAAATGAAAATAATACAACTAAAATTGTATAAAAACAATGTCCAAGAGATAATTCACATTACAAATCCTAATAATACAAAAACATCTACCCTAATAGTCTTTATGTGATAGCATGGGAAAAATCCCACTATTTTATCACAAGGTACCCAAAAATAGCTAATAGAAATCCTCACTACCTCACTCTGGTACATTTCCTTTCCATGAAAAGAAATACATAGCAAGGTCTATGCACTACTGAAGGGGTGAATAGGATATTTTTCAATAGGCTTAATAGGATCCCACCCAAGTTCTCCATAAAAAATATTTTTATAAATAATACAAGAATTCTCAAATTTGATGAAAATAAGGCATGATTTATAGCTTAGTAGTTTTTACGTAAAAAACATGGAAAAAAATATATTAACCCTCGTTCAAAATTTCTAAATAAATTAGGTAAATTTGTTAAAATAATTTCATATAAAAAAATCTATCAAATAAAAATAATGACGTTATCACATATCATATCATATCCATAGTAGTGCAACCAAAATTGAACAACCCCAAAACAACCAGGATGCCAAATCAAAGCACATGTAACATCATACCAAGGATCACACTCAACTAAGATATCTTGGACACTCATACCTAACATATACAATTTTTCATGCATAAAGACTCTAGATATATGCATCGAATCTAGATACCATTGGAACACCCCCGAAAGTGAAACCCCCAAATGGTCTAACATATCTATAGAACAACGGACCTAGGGGGCAGAGGAACACCCTATGAATGAACCCCCAAATAGTGGATGAGGACTACTAATACAACTTCCACCCATGTACCCAAGGCTTCCCTTGTGTCTATTTTCTAAAACTATCTATCAAAACCATTCTTTTAAAACCATTTCACAAACCCATTTAACAATTATTTGAAAACACCTTTTATTTACCAAAACTAAGGGAAACCATATTTTATCAAAAATCCATTTCCAAAAACAAAAATAAAATTAGTTAATCATTCCATTTAAATTATAAAATTAAATCTCCCAAGGATCATGCTGGTAAATTGAGGGGGTGAATTAGTGTATACAAGTTTTAATGATTTTTTTATTCAATTTTATCCATTTTTAATTTGAACCTCTAAACTTTTTATAGTGAATGGATCTTCCCTATTTACAATAAAAATTATACCACATGAAAGACCAAATGTAAATAAAGAAGAAAACATAGTAATTTTACAAGGTTTTACCCCAATGTGAGAAACTATGTCCTTTCTGTGTTTAGAATGATCATAGACACATATTCTCCACTAGAAATAAATCAACAATTACCTGTGGGTTAGTCAGGTGTCATCCTGAAATCATGGTGGGTAGGTATGAAAATTTTCCCAAATTATATCGATATCCCACAAATTTTCTTTATATTAGCATCCATACAATGTTACTTATACTATCATTCCATCAGTTTTTACAAACATAACACTAACACAAAGATAAATATCAAAAGATCATCAAGATGCCACTGCAACACAAAACTGATCTCCCTATTCGAGCCACTAATAATAAACTGATTCTACACTTTCTCACATCAAATAAAACTCTTCTAATTCCACTGAATGTAATCAAAAACACTGTATGTGATTCAACTAAGTAAACTCTTCTAAATTAGTAGAAGATATCACTTCCACTTCTACTCACTATAATATCAGAATAAACAACTAAAGATTCTTAAATAAACTGGAAGTTTTATTCTTATTTACTTTATTGAATAATAGTACTTCATATCAAATAATTTTTTACAAACATTAACATCGTGTTTACTTCATTCATATAGTTATCATCATCATATGAAAATACTTGATGTAGGTAATACTCAATACTATTTTTTTGTCTTCTTGGTGTAATAACAAATGAAATAAACTATATAATTTTTTATCTTATTTTTGAAAGTAAAAAAATAATACATATTTATGAAAACTATATATATTATGTGGCCTTATATGTGGGAATATTTTTTCTGTATTTCACAAACCCGAATGGGTGTGAGTTAAATATTCTTTTTTGGGAAAATCTCACAAAGTCACCATACACACAGACTATTTTAAATTCTTTCACACTTTACCTTGTTAATGAACACATATCATCATATTTATCATGCATGGACTGCAAATTGTGAATTTATCTTCATTTTTATTCATGCATCTCACTGTATGCCTTCAGCATATCCTTCATGCATAAAAAACACAACATGAGTACCCTTTTTTTCTTTTCATAATTTCATGATTCCACTTTGATGTTCTTTAAATACTCACACATGATGCCACTATAATTTCTCAGTGAATGTATCTCATAAAATGTATTTTCTATATTACTACCTTTATTCTCTTCATGCAACAATCTATCTCTAATCCTTCTTTTCACGTGTTTTCTCTTTAGTTTCACATGAATGGATCATATTAAGATATCAGTTAAAAACAGTATATGTGGGTTCTCCATTATCCTTAAAAAACAATGTTAAATCACATAAATATCTTGTAAAATCATCATGAGAATGTGTATGTTTTAAAAAGAACAAATTGAGTGCATGGAACTTCTTTTTCAAATATAGAGTGCTTAAACTACTCTGTTTAGCTCTCAGTGCTTTCAAATTCTCTCTCTAAAGTGAGATAAAATCATACATGAGAATGATCTACTTGGAGGTATTTATAGACATAACACCATCGACTGTTTTCTCTAGAAATCATAGAGGGCCATCTATTTTTATTGCTTATGAACTTGCTATCTAAAGTAATGTTCCCATTTCAAGAAATCACCATCATAAAAAACCATCAATTTCTACACACTGTACATACTTGTTTTGATATTTGTTTAACCACAAAAATGTTGTTCATATAATTTTGATCATATTAGGTTTTTATGAATAATTAAATAATGATCATAAGACCCAGTTTGATCGATCAATAAATTTCTCTCATGTAAATCCCAATGAATAAAAGGAGCTATCGGCCGAAGGTAGAAGACAAGCTCAGCTGAGTAATCGAACAAATGGAATAAATTCATTGGATGAATGATGTTCTATATAGAAATTTAAGAGATGAGAAGCAGTAATGAACACATAGGGTGTCCACATCGAAACAACACTAAGTTGAGTGATCCCTTATAATACAAACTAGAATGATAGCTGACCATAATTGGTTACAGGTCCGGAATCTGCACTACTACCGATATCGCCCCATGACAATGCTCTCTCCTACCACCATACCTCCCTACAAAATGTCTCTATTCCTTCTTCCATGTGAATTAATGTAGAGAATAACCTTGTATTATTTCCCTTGTCTCATCCCTACTGGATGGAAAGACATTATTTTTTTTATCAAAGGCCAACCAAAAATATTCTCAACATTAAAATCCAATTTGGCATCAAAATTTCTCAAAATATTATTCATGAAACATATCAAGCTAATTATTTCATGGTCATCATAAAATTTTCTTTGTTTTAAATCCTAAAATAATCAATTCAAATAGTGTAAACAATGTTCATACTCCCAATTCAATTGGGAATATGTTTTGAACATTAATAACAGCTCTACAATCATCACACTTATTGTTACTTCATCTAAAGTAACTATGTAAATCAAAACAACCTTTCCAACTTAATAATTCTCAGGAATAATTCAATGATAGAAACACTATAATTAATTTACTGTAACATTGAATTTTCATCAAACAAGTATATTGATAATACTTACTACATAAATATTACTTTAATCAATTTGGGTTTTTCAATCCCCCCCTTTTAATTTTTTGTCAATACCCATTTCACTTCCAAATTCAATGTTTCCTTATCTCCCTTACTTGAAAATAAAAACAAAGATATAATTATGGGAAATAAATCAACTCATCTCATTATATAACAACTGAAATTCTTTTATTGCCTCTTACAATATCCTTATTTCATAAGATATACCACTTGAGGTAAATTTAAATTGATCTAATTGAGAGAAGGAAAGCATAAAATTTATTAGAGAAATGAATCATTAATTAATAATCTATAAGTATATATAGTCTAAAGTAGTGTAGAAAACAAGAGCGATCAATTTAGTTATCAATTTTATCAATAAATTTTTTAGAATATGATGCCTACAATGAAACCATCTTATAGGGGTTATTCAAAAGGCATTTAACAAATCTTCTGCATTCATATTATAAAATATATTAAAATAATTCAACCACAATAATTTACTTCAAATTTATTAATTAATTTTATTTTTTTCAATAAAATATCATTCCCCTCTTCTAATTCATAATTATTTTCAAATAGATTTAAGAGAACATACCTCTTTAATGAAACTATTTAATTTATGTAATTTGAAATCATTAGATAAATCCTTTACCAAAACATCAAATATTTATTTAATATCATTTGAGAAATTCAATAATGTTAGTTGTTTAACTTTTATCCCCATATAGGGATGAACTTAATCCATATTCTTCATCATGATTGGATTTCTCCAAGAATGATCTTCAAAAAACAATTTAAACACCAATTGAAATAAAGAACTCCATGATGGATAGCCTCCTGGATGCTGTATAATATTTTCATAGGACTCATATCATCAAGACTCCCTATAAATATATTCCTCACCTTAAATTACCTTTATAAAATAAACAAACACAAAATATATATTGTAATAAGTTGGTTATTCAATTATTTTTAGTTAGAGAAACATGGATGATATTTATTTCTCAACCTAGAAACTCCATTCAATTCTGATCTAGATTTACGAACTCATAATTCTTTATCCTTATTTGAATTTAAAATTTTAATAATTTAAGGGAATCATGATATTATTTATTTATTAAACATTCATCTTAGATGTAATATGATTATTATGATTTAAAATTAGTGTACTTTCATTCTTCTATTCTTTCTCTAACTTCTAATCCAATTCCAGTTATTCTTGCCATATGACTATGCATTAGTTTGGTACATTATCATAATTATTCTTGTTTATAGAATTATTCTTAAAAATATCATTTTAACATAAGAATACATTATTGTTTTTCCTTTTTATTTAGTAGTTCTATTTTTTCAAGAAACCATGCTATAAATTTAGCAGCAATATGCTCTCACATTCTACACCTTCCACACAAATCTCTAGAAATCATAAGATTATCATTTTTAGATAAACTATCATGAAATTAAAATTTTTATCTTGATTTTCATACACCAAATCAACCATTTTATTGTATTCTAAGATTAATATCTTCTTATACATTATCTTGCTTCCACAGTGGAATCACCTTCTCTTTAGTGTGAAATTCATTTCCTCATTCTTCTTGGGTATAGACTACTTCATAGTTTTCTTAACTTTCTTATTTTTCTTATACCCCAAGGAATAATTTTATGTATCCCCCCTATATTTGTTGTGGTCTTTTATTCATATCATCAAATGAATGGTTCATAGTTGGTATATACCATACCTCATCATATTTATGAGCACTTCTATTGAAATAATAACAAAAATCTTTAAGACACACAAATCAATTCATGATAGACAAATTATTCTTAATATATGAAAGATTATTCAATTCTATAGGATTTCTCTTTACACCATATCTACTCTACCATAACATTAACCTTATGTAATTATAAAGCATTTATTTATTTCCCAATAATCAATTTCCTGATGCCCAAATTTCTAATAGCACTAAAAATAGACAAAAAATATTTATTTATTCTTCTTTGATACAATTTGGATATCTTTGAAATTATGTTTTTTTGGATAGTATGATTATTTATCTAAGATATTTTTAGGGAACAAGAATTCATGTTATTCTTCATACCATATTTTATGATATAGTGTATTTATCATCAATTTTCGTCACCCATGTTTGAAAAAAATTCTTTATGGAATCTGTAATCATAGATGAAGTAGAATTAATACAAATAAAAACCTCTAGAATAAGTGTTACCTATTTCAATGAGATTGTAATAGATTTATCTTTAGATAATATAGAAATATTATTTTCCCTTGAATGAATAATATTAGAAGCAAGTCACTTTCCATAATTTCTCTTGATAACCTTTCTCATTTCAGTATTTTTTGAATATCCAACTTGAGTGTTCTTTAGATTTCTGAACGTCACCTCAAACTCAAGATATTTTAAATTTATAGAGTTCTTATAATATTAAAATTATTTCACCACATATTCACATTATTTATGAGAAGTATTTAATTGTTATTCCTTCATATTTTTTAAATTGAATTCAATTTCAAGAAATTTTTATGTTGAGGAAAATTTTATCATTCTAAAAAATATTCAGTTTGTCTTCCTATTGAATATTCATTTTATAAGAATTAGCATCAAGAATTTTATTTGAATCTATTAGAGAATTATTTAACTATTTAATTATATTTGTCTTAACCTCTACCTAGGATTATTTAACATTAATATAGGTTCTTTTTAGTTTCTCTAATGTACAAATAACTTCAGTATACAATTTCTCAATCAAGTCATTCTCATAAATAATCTTTTGTAATTTATATTCAATCAAAGTGAATCTTTAATTTCAATGTAATAAAGACTATTATTTTGATTCATTAGCTGGGATTAAGGTCACATCCTTATCTTTTATTTCCAACTGAGAGTCGTTAATACTCATTGTATATTTTTGATATTCTTCAAGTGTATGAATCATCTCAGTAAGAACAATCTCAGTTAATTATTTCTCACAAACATTTCTTTGCAATTATTCTTCAAAATAAGAGAAATGTTTATTGAAATGTGATATAGTTTCTTCTATTTCTTAAATAATTTGTGTGATATGTTTAAATCTTTGAAACTTATTTTCAAAGGATTTCTATATATCGTCATCTTCCTTTTCAATCTATAAAATTTTATCATATAGTCCCTTGATAAAATAAAATATGTAAGTGACAACCTTGGTATAAATATTTTTAAGCTAATCTTTGATTTATGAATAAAAATCACTGAGTGATTCAATAATTTATTATTCATCACTACTTGAACCATTCTATTCAAAAGGATCTTTATCAACTAATTTAGTAGATACTACTAATATACTACCACTATGACTACATTTAGTTTGTGGAGCACCCTCTTTCTTATTAAAATTATTTCTTAGCTTTCATGACTCTTTATTATGTTTTTTCTTTAAGGTTTTTGAAGAAACCTCCTTGTCGACACTGATAGAGATACAGTCTAAATTTTACATCTGAGACAACTCTATTACTTAATCAAATTCTAATCTTCACTTTATATATATTTGTAATACAAACAATTGGGACAATAAGATAGATCCAATCAGAGGTGGAACTTTTCTTCTAATACTAAATGATGTGCCCAGTGGATCATGTGGGTATAATGATATGGGGGGGGGGGGGTGAATCAGTGGGAACAAGTATTACCAATTTTCATTTATTCACTTTTATACCTTTTTAATTCAAAACTCTATACATGTTATAGTGAATGGATATTACTTGTTTACAAGCACAATTATACCACATGTAAGACAAAATGTAAATGAAGAACATCACATAGTATATTTACAAGGTTCACCCCAATGTGAGTGACTACATATTTTCTATGTTAGGGATGATATAAGACACAAATTCTTTACTAGAAAGAAATCAACAATTACTAGTGGGTTGATCAAGTATCATACTTAAACTATGGTGGATAGGAATGAACCTTTTATTAAATTATACTAGTATCCCACCAATGTTATTTATACTAGAATCCCACTGGTGTTATTTATACTAACATAACACCAGTGTTTACAAACACAACACTAACACCAAGAGAAATATCACATGATCTTCAAGCTACCAATGTAAAAAAAATTGATCTACCTATTCGAGCCACTAATAATAAACTAAATATACACTTGTTAACTTAAAATGAAGTTCTTTTACTACCACTAAATGTAATAAAAAACACTGTATAAAAGTCAGATCAGTGTAATCTTCTGAATTAGTATAAGTTATCACTTCCACTTCAGCTCACTCCAATATCAGAATGAAAAATATAAGATTCCTCAATACACTGAAAGTTGTATTCTTCTTTTCTTCACTAAAAAATATTAATTCATATCAAATCAATTATTACAAATAATAAAATTGTGTTTACATCATGCATGTAGTTCTCATCATCACATGAAAATACTTGATGCATGTAATAATTAATACTATTTTTATATCATCTTTGTGCAATAAAAAATACACAACACTATATTTTTTTTTTCTATTCTTTGTGTAAGTACACAATAATACATATTAATGAAAACTTTAAATATTATGTGGCCATATATGTGGGAATCTTTATTATTACTTTGATCAAACCCAAATGGGTGTGAGTGCAATCTTCCTTTTTGAGAAAATCTCAGAAAGTCACCACACACACACACACACACACACACACTTTCTCATTTGAATTCACACTTTACCTTATAATGTATATATATAATAATATGTATCATTCATGGTATATAAATCATGTATTTATCTTCCATTTTATGCATTAATATCACTTTATTCCTTTATCATATCCTTCATTTATACAAAACATAACCTGAGTACCCTCTTTTTTTCTTTACGCAATCATGTGATACAACATTTCTATCCCTTAAAACTAAACGCATGATGGAACTATAATTTTGTAATCCATGTATCTCATAAGAACATATTCAATATCACTTTTTTTATTCTCATCGTGCAACAAGATAGCACATATCCTTCTCTTTGCATGTTTTTTACTTAGCTTTCCATGAATGGGTCATGCAAAGATATCACTTTTAAAAAATATAGTGTATGTGGGTTATCCATTATCCTTAAAAAAAGTTAAATTATATAACTATAATGAAAAATCATCATGTGAATGTGTAGGTTGTAATAAGAATAGATCGATAACATGTAAATTCCTTCACAAATAAAGAGTGCTTAAATTGATCTATTTAGATCTCAAATCAATAAAATTATCTCTCTAAATTGAGATAAAATCATTCATGAAAAGTTTCTAATAAAAGGTATTTGTAGACATCATAACACTAACTCATTGCTCTAGAAAATCATGGAGGGCCACCCATTTCTCTTTCTTATGCACTTTATATCTCAAGTAATGTGTCTGTTATAAGAAATCACCTTCATAAAATACCATTAATTTCTATACACTGCACATACTCAGTTTAATATTCATTTTAATATAAAAATTATTTTTCATATAATTTTTATCATATTTAGATTTTAAGAATAATTAAATTATGATTAAAAGACTCAGTTTGATCAATCAGTGGACGTCGCTCATGGAAATCCTGATGAACAGAAGGAGCTCTCGACTAAAGGTAGAACAGATGGAATAAATTCCTTGAGTGTATGGTGTTCTATATTAATATTTAAGAGTGTAGAAATAGTAATGCACACATATGGAATCCTAATTTTAAAAGGTGATGAGTTAAGCACTCCATTATAATACAAAGTAGAATGATATCCTACTAGAATTTTTTACTCGTTCGGACTCTACACTCCATTAAGAACAAGGTATCTTTTAATATCAAAGAAATTTCATGGATTTTCCCAATAAAATATAGTCTTCACCTTCTCAGGATCAAATGATAATCCATGATTAGAAATCACGTGCCCTAAGAATTTAACTTCATGGATTCAAAAATTACATTTCAAATTCTTTCCATACAAATGGTGAATCCTCAGGATTTACAGATCCAAACCCAAATGGTGATCATTATATCACTCAGATCTGGAATAAATAGAAATATCATTCACGAATACTACCAAAAAACTACGAATATATTGATACAATATCCAATTAATAAAATCCATAAAAACTATGGGAGAATTAGTAAGACTGAACAACATCAAAAGATATTGGTAACAACCATACCTTCCCCTGAAAGACATCTTTAGTATATCAGACTCCCAAAATATGAGTTGATGATAACCTGACTAAAGATCCATATTCAAAAACCATTTTCTCCCATTTAACTGATCAAACAAATCATCCCCACAAGGAAATAGATATTTATTTTTTGACATTACCTAGTTCAACTTCTGAAATTCCACACAAAATCGGTGTGAACCATATTCCTTCTTGGAAAAGAGAACTGGTGAATCCCAAAGAGAAAAAATAGGGAAAACAAAACCCTTAAACATCAAATCATTCAACTAAATATTGATCTCATTGGGATTCATTGGTTCCATACTATATGAAGGTATCAATATCAGCTACATACCTAACATCAGTTCAATTGTAAATTACACTTGCCTCTATGAAGGATTCCTGGAGAAATAATCTGGGAAAACATCTAGAACACCTTCAACAATGGTGGAAATATAAATAATATAATAAAAACAATTAGGCTCAAATTCTACAATAGACAACAAACTCTCAAGCTCTTGGTGGGAAGGTCCTATATGACCAAACCCCAAATACCACTCTACCTGAAACCCCCGTGAGCTCCCATATTCCGTAATAAAAAATACATGAATATGATAAAAATCAAACTTATCATGATGATAAATAATCCAATCCTTCACAATGATGATATTAAAAAAATATAGATTGAGAATGTGAAATTCCTAGACTAACTCCACATCAACTATCAATAGCATAAAAGGACATCGAAACCCATTCTCCTTCTTATTCCCAAGAGGTGTCTCTAACTCTATAACAAAGGACAAGATCCCCATTGGAGGTTTAATCATATCTAAAATATGGATATATATAGATGAGTGGTAAGAAACTATATAAAAAAATATCTACTGAAGATGCAATAAATATGGTATGTCTCACTGATGCTGGACCTGTATCTACCTCTACCAAAAAATCATCTACTATGTGACAGTTCTTTACTCATGAGGAATATAGATGGATACCTATAGAATTTGACTCATCATAATACACCATAGTATCTTTTGGAGATAATGATCCATGAACTTATGGAGGAGTAGGTATATCCTGAAAAAAATGTTTCTGATGACCATAAAGTCTACAACTATCACACATCTTTATAGGTGAATGAAAAGAACACTGAGTGTGTCTAATCTTGACACACTAATAAAAATTTAAGGGAAAAATTCAAGATATAATTGAATTTTTAGATGAGTAATTCCACTATGAACCACCCCCAAAACTCATATTATGATCTTTCCACTTCATCTTTTTTCCTGGCATGCCACTGAACCTGCCACTAGGTGGAAGAGAAGGGAAAAAATATCCAACCTTTCCTGTTGTATTCATTTCTAAAATAATATACCTATCCATTATATCTACATAGGTTGAAATATTGAAAATGAATCCTTATTATCTGATATCCATATTCAAACCCTACATGCACTTTTTTTCTTTAATCTAGTCATTCTTTACCACATATGGTACAAACGAACTAGATCCAAAACCCGATTAGTGTATACTGACACCAAAACCTCTCCCTACTGTAAATAGAGGAACTATAGGGACATAAAAATCATTAGAGACTTTGTAAAAAACTCTTGTAAGAGGAGAGTATTGAAACCTTCGAGTCCATGCCCACATGCCAACCACTTATACTATGTAATCCCATAATTTATTTCTGGGACCCCCAAGACTGAACACCGCACACTTCACCTTGATACTCTCAGGGGTATCTCAGAAGTTGAATATCTAATAAATCTTATCAAGATAGTCATACACCTCTTGAGGTTCATTTGTACCATTAAATGATAGTGGAATCTCAGATAATAACTTCCACGATCGATCTATGTCCCATACATATCCTGGTTATACCTCAAGGACTAAATTCTAGGATTGGGCTACATTCTGACCTATATCACGAGCTGTCCACATGATAGTCTCTATAAAATTACTATCCATAGGAGGATTTCATTGAGGATAATCAACTAAAACCACTTTTAGAACCCATATAAGATGTATTTTAGGTATATTGATGCACATATAAATAAAATAAATGATTAGAAAACATAAGAATCTTAGTCCAACCTAGAAACCCATAAAGTGAAAACAGATATTAAGTTCAAGAAATAAAAATGGGAGACACACTTCCCAACATCCTATGATAACTTGAGTCTAGTAATGATAAGAGAATACTAGACACTCACTATAACCTACCTCTCAAGTCCCAAGAATTCTATATCTAGTTTATAAAATGTACCAATACAAGGACTCTTGAGGACATAATCCCTTTGATACAAAACTGGGATGAACCAAACCTAGAAACCCTCTCAATACTAGTACCTTAATCAAATTTCCACATACCAGAAGGTAACTCTTGATCCCCATGGGATGTTGTCTATCTATCGGGCTACAAAAACAAATATAGGGAATGATCTCACCCAACAAGAATCCAAAAATATGACATATATACATATACAGAAATAAATAGAGGAAGAAAACATGAATATATATCATAACACACAACTGGAAACAAGACCAATACTAATAAAGCTATACCCATGATTTGGAAAAACCTCTGGGATAACCTGAATTGTTAATCCTATACAATGATTTTAACTAATCATTGGTATTGCCTACTAAATTTATGTCTATTCCAATATTTTTTAAAAACCATTGATATATATTAGCTATAACATTAGTTTTTTAAAACCATTGGAATACCCAAAACCATTTACTTAGCATGTGGCCTCCCCTCCCCCCATTTCAATTCCATCCAAATCCAGAACCTACAACCTTTATTTTTCTTCACCTTATACAACAAGCTCTCTTCCCTTATGGTTTTCATCTGATTCATCTTGAATATAAAATTTTTAAGTTCTAAATGCTTCATGTCTTTCATCAAATATATTTTCTAATTTATTTTATAGCTCAATAATAATAATAATAATTCATTTTTAGATTCCAAATTCATTGAAATAAGGCTAGTTTTAATTATATTTGATATTGAATTACATAATAAATCTGATTTTAAGTGATGTATTTTTTTAATTCAATGAATCTATACTTATATATAAATATAATATGAACCTATTATGAAATGTTTTAAATAAGTCTTAAATGTTATTATAAAAATAATTCTAAACATTCTAAAGTATGATATTGTAATATACAATGTTTATTTATTGTCTAGATGAAATTGTAAATTTTATGAAATTGTCAATCACATTTTGAACATTTTATTAATTATAAAGAAGAATATAAAGTAACAAAAATATAATATAATAAAAGGGTCTCATAATAAAATGGATATTTTAGTTTCAAAAATGCTATTCCATACTATCAAAATTCATTGATAGTTTTAAATGAATTTTTATAACATCTTCAACCATTCTATGTAATAATTTGTTTTCATGTGAAATGTTATAAATAAGGTTTGGATGATCAATTTTAAATATGGTTAAGTTAAATTAATTACTAATCACTTTTAAAGGTTATAAATAAGGTAATGATTATCAATTTGAAAGGTCATAAATAAGGGTTTGATAACATCTTCAGTAGAATTCAACATTCCACTTTCTTCCCAAACCGTAGTGATCTCTCATATGTTGTTACTTTAATTTAATTATTATTAAATATTAAATCAATGACTTAAAAATCATTTAGGTATTCTATCATTAATCAGTTTAATTATTCTTCTAGGTCTAAAATACCACTATAGATTATTTTCATCCACATTTAATTTCTTTTGATATGTCTATATCTGGTGGTGGATATTGAAACAAGGATTGTTCATACTTATATTGAAGGAGAATTTGTTAATTTTATGGGTGTTATTTATTTATTTATTTTTTTACTACATGATCTATATAATTTTATTTTGTTACTATATTATTTTATTAAATATATCATATATTTCACTTGTTCATGGAACTTCCTAGAATAGTCTTATGCACAAATGGGATAATTTGGATCTATAACACTCATTGCCATTAGAAATTCTTATTGAAACACATTTATAATGGTCCAATGATATTCTTGGTATAGTTACCATATCACCACATCAAACTACATGAAATAACAATAGTCAAATGTCAGTATAATACCTCATATAAATTCAAGACCAAATTGGAAAAGTGTGCACTACCCAATAATTGCGCCCACACACACATAATATATATTCTTTAAAATTCTAGATCACATTATTAAAAAAACTCTAACATTTAATACCATGGACCCGAAATATTTTCTAGTCGACCACATACCATTATATGTAAAATAAATGGTTAGGCCTCCTCTATATTACATTCATAAAAACATTTTATGTCTTCTACTGACTCACAAGTAAATAACTCAATGATTATCCCTTAAAAGTTAAAGGAATTCGAAAATTTATCAATAGACACATTGATGTCCAAACCTAACTTTATGTATAATATACATGATAGGATCACTAACATCCACACTAACTATCATGCTCTCTCCCTAAGAAATGATTCTCCTCTAATTAGACACAAGGTCATTCGACTCATAACCTAGTGTCATCTAAAGACATTAACCCTTTACCCACCCCTAAATCATTGGAAAACAGTCCTTGTAAAATACCAAAATCAAATTCTCAATGAGGATTATACCCTCAAATAGAAAATTATGTTCTGCCCACTATATGGTTCTTATAATACTACTCCATGAGTTGAAACTCAAATGGTTTATCATCGCACACGTGTCAATCCTAATGATATAATCCCAATGTAATGTCAATAACTGATTAGGATTATCTATTGGATTGATATTTCCATCACACTTGACCCATAAAATATTTTATCCCTCACCATGAAAGCATTACAAACTCATAAAATAGAAGAACATTTTTTCATTGATCTTAAGGTGAGGAAGGATTCACTTTAGCATCATTCATCATGAGAAACCAATAATTATGGATTTATCCAACATAAATTCTTAATTTATGAGTTTTGTAGAAGACACTTACCTAAAAATAATAATATTTTATACATTAAATTGTAGATTAAGAATAACATAAGTTAAAAAATAAATATAATAAGATAAAAAATAAAAACAAATTTTTGTATTTTTATGTATAAATATTACTAATTGATATAATGGAATTTAATATCATGGTTTTATATTTTTTTTAATTTTTTATATATTATATTTTGTTGTATTTTATATTATGATTCTCATATTGACTAGCCTGTCAGTTATGATCTCATATAAAGTGAAAAATTCTTTTTTCCTTAAATATAATTTTGATTTAACTTCAATATTATTTAATTTCTTTTACGACATGACCTATAATTTTTTTGATAGAATTAGTAGAAGATAGATGTATGATACTAAATAGATATCAAGTTATTTTTAAAATAATTTGAAGATATTTTTATATTTTTCACTAAATAATTCTTCAGATAGTGGTCACATACATTTCCCAAGTTATAACTGGGTTGGAATACCTTGGTTAAGTCATCAAGAAGTTAGATATTATATAAAAAAATATGGGTAAAAAAAACTACCATGAATGGTATCACAATCGGGAGAAAATAAATTCTAAAAATGTTCATAATATAAATAAGAAGAATGGATTAAAGAATATATTATATTATTGGTTTTTATTTATTCATCATCATGAGAAGGAAATGATTCTTACACTAATGGAAATTTCACCATTCCCAATGCTTCTATACCAACAGTTTGTAAAAATAGTTGGTATAGGTCCCCTTTCCCAACAGTTTGGCCAAACCATTGGGAAAGCCCACTTTGAGGTCACTTTTCCCAATAGTTTGACAAAACTGTTGGGAAAGGGTATGGATTTCCCAATGGTTTTCCCAAACCATTGGGAAAAGTCCACTTTGTGGCCACTTTTCCCAACGGTTTGGCCAAATCGTTGGGAAAGGGTACTTTGTGGCCACTTTTCCCAACGGTTTGGCCAAACCATTGGGAAAGGGTATGAATTTCCCAACGGTTTGGCCAAACCGTTGGGAAAAGTCCATACCAACGATTGTCAAAACTGTTGGTATAGGTCTATACCAATGGTTTTAACAACCATTGGTATAGGTCCTTTGATTTTTTTATCAAATCTTCTTATGGAGAACATTATATAAATAAAAATTTAAAATAATTATGATAATATATATATATATATATATATTTATGAAATTATGTTCACAAAAGTCATGTTAGGTTAGTGGTTAGGTCGTTGAAAGATAAACTAGAGGTCCTGGGATCAAATCCCACCGAATGTTTTTTTTTGAAATACATATAACAACAGTTTTATGGAGATGTTGGTATAGATTTTAATATTACTTATACCAACGGTTTTCCCAAAACCCTCGGTATAGGCCTATCCCAATAAATTACTTAACCACGGTTCTCCAAACCGTTGGTATAGACTATACCAACGGTTTGGAGGCCTATACCAACAGTTCCAAACCGTTGGTATAGGGTATTTTTCTAGTAGTGTTACCCAATAAGACTTTGATACAAGCACACATGATTCATTTAATGAAAATGATGATGTTGAAAGGGTGAAAAAATTGAATGATGTTGTCATGACTCCAGTATATCAGAAATGTGGTAAAATGAAAAATATGGAATTTTTTATCCAACCATTTCATGGGAAAACCATTTATGAGATTTCTAATACTACCATCGATTATATTTATACCTTTTTTAAGGAATTACTTTTAGATCATGCAAATATTACCTCAAAAAATTATATGGAATGGAAGTTAGTTTACAAGCTTGGATTATTTAAACATTAAATTCATGATTTTACAAAACATTGTAGCTTATTTTTGGAGGAAAATATTGAATGAAATGAATTTATAAAATGCAGAACATCCAGATGGAATCCTAATACTAACGAAACACCATCTTGTTCCCATAGAAAGTAATTTTGAACTTTCCATCGATTCCCAGACTCTAGATTCATTTTATGTCTGATAAAATATCAATAAATATGAGATGGAATGATATTGAGAGAAATAATGATAATAATGAGTTGGTTCATCCTATAGATAGATTTTCATGATGTAAATTTGATCCTCTATATCCTGATTTTTCAAATCACATGAATAATGTGAGGGTGGGTCTATCATGTAATGATTTTAAGTCATTTGGTATGATTATTTATTCACATACCATATGACCAGTTTTCATACCAATTTATAACCTCCCTCCATCGATGTTTATGAAAAAACCTTTCACTTTCATGAGTATATTCACATATAGATCTTATTTTACTGATAATGATATATATGTATACATGAAACCTTAAAAAAAATTGAACCATCTTTAGAATTTGGGTGTCCACACATATTATTCTTATTCGAAAGACATATTTCAGATGTATTCATTTCTTATGTGGATGATGTAACATCTCGATTCTGGGTGCCGCCCAAAGGTGCCCCATACCCGGTTGGTCACATGGCCTCAAGCATATTTCCCCAAACACTAGAAGGTATCGACTAGAAACTAGGGCCTTAGGTGTGATAGTGGGGAAACTATGATTTCATTTGTAGAGTAACACAGTGGAAACAAATCATAAATAGTAGAAGAAGTAGTAATATCATACAAGAAAATTAAACATCAGAAGACTGGTAGTAATATAACAACTAGATCATATATAAATGATTCCTGTCACATGTGTCTAGGAAAGAATTCAAACAAGTCACAATGCTCGAAATATAATACTAAAGAAAAAGTACAGAAAAATAGTGAACTCCAACAACATCGCAAGCCTCAGCTTGGTCCCATGCTCTATGCTTCTACACTAATCAAGTACCTAATAAAGAAGGGATATTGCCCTTTTATATACCTGCAACCATATAATTTGTTTGGGTCCAATATCATGACCCAAATAGAGTGTGAGACAAATCCTAGTAGGCAACCACCAAAAGAACTATTCCTAACTATTAGTGAATATATATAGAACATAATATGCAGAAATGAAGCAATAAACTAGTAAGTAATCAAAAGTAAACAATCATACAGTTTCCAATTACATTCATTTACATTTATTAATTATTCAATCCATTTAATAATGTAACCTCTAAATCTTGAATAAGCTCTATATACCCCTGTATAATAGTAATAATTGACACCTCAAAAGACCATCTAACAACCAAGTATGACTGAGTCCAAGCTTATGCTTTGGCTTGGAAGACTCATCACAGTCATTCAATTATTCACAAAAACCCTCTGGGAAAGATCTCATGGTATAATAACTTTGGTTTAACATAACAAAAATCAATTAAAAATGACCACCAGGGTAGCTCTCATGGTCAATACCACTGGGTCATCATGGCATTAATAAAATATAAATGACCTCTGGGTAGCTCTCATGGCCAATTCATCCTTGGCCTGTATAGCAGCAATAAACTATAATGAACACCTGAAAGCCCTCACAATCAATGACCTAGGATCCAACTATCATTTAATAATGACCCTATGGTTATCTCTCATGGTCTAACACCTCTGGTCTATGACCACATGACAGCTCTCACCGTCAATACCTCTGGTCAACATAACAACATATCATACATAAATAACCCTACCTCAGGATCTATCACAACCAATTCCACCAGTCAAAAATTTACAATGTGAATTACATAAATCTCATATAATTAGTAAATCCATCCTAACAACACGAGGCATAGAAAATAAATAAATCATAATAGGTATTTTAGACCAAATGGACATAATCAATCAAACAAGGGAAATCGACCCATAATCAAGGTATAAAACCTTATGTATAATCAATAACCCTTTCTCAATCAAAAAAACCATAGGTATTAGATAGGGTTGAAATCCAAAACATTTAATACCCCAAACATGGGTATTCGACACTTTAAGCACATATATTCAAAATACAATCAAATAATGGAACAAACCACCTACCATGATGTCATACGATCAACACTCTTGAACATTGACCATTGAATCAGCCTAAAATGATGTAGATATTTGAAAAGGGTAAAAATTATAATCCTACAAATACTCATAATAGAGGAGGAATCATGAAGAAAGGCTATTGGGAAAGAGAGAACTCACTGATGGGAATCCAATGCACCCGATATAATCTCAATCAGAGCTCAGACGGAGAACCAGAAGGATCTCAAAGTTCTTTGGAATTTCGTCACTCTCCTGTACAAACTAAGGGGAGAAGAAGGTGTTTATAGATGTGAGACATGACCCTACAACATTATATCAAATAAAAAGAAAAGTAAAAAATGTGTTCATTTAATGTACACACTATGTACTAGCCTCAACCGGCCCCCGCTTTAGGCAGTCTTCCAGGTCACCTACACGGCCATGTACTCAGCCGTTGCATGGAAAGTACATAGTTGTACGTGGAAACTGGGTGCACGGACTATACTCAAGAGTACATAGCGTGTACATAGAAAAACCTCATTTCTTCCTTTTTCCTCAAAAACAACCCAAAATCAAGATCCGTACCTGAAATGAAGATCTAGTTTTTTACAAACTTCCTCCCTTAAACCAATTCATCCATAAATTTCCATTCCAAGGGTAGAGAATAATAAGCTTTAAATAAAATTGGCCACTATGATCTTACATCAGCCTCCCTCTCCCAGGTCTTTTCCTGTACTTTCCCATGCTGACATAACACCCATACAAGAGGAAGAGACTAACCATAGAGAACCTTCGTGCTGCGATCCACAATCCGAATAAGGTGTTCCTCAAAGTATGCATCCACCTCCAACTCAACCTCCCCGAGTTAAAAAACACAAGACAGGTTTGAAAAGTAATACCGTAGCTGAAAGACATGGAAGATGTAGTTCATAACTCAATACCTATTAGGTAACTGTAATTGATAGGAAATAGGCCCGACTCTCTCCATAACCTCAAAATTCCCAATGTATCTCAGTGAAAGATTCCCCTATCTCATAATCATCCTTTGTCCTAACCTCAGTGTGACACGTAAGAAAACCTAATATCTAAACTCGAACTCCAGAGGTCATATTCATCAATCAACATAATATTTATAGTGATATTGTGTAGTATCCATCCACTTCCTAATCAACTCCACCTGCTCAGTGGTCTCCTGGACAAGACGAGGTCCCAACATAGCTACCTCTCTGGACTCCAGCCAACATAGGGGTGATCGTCTTGACCTACCATACAAAGCCTCATAAGGTTCCAACTGAATCGTTGCCTGAAAAATATTATTGTAGGAAAACTCCACTAGGGGTATGTGTCTCTTACAAGAGCCCATGAAATCTAGGACGCATGCTCGAAGAATGTCCTCCAAAACCTAAATCGTGCACTCAGACTGACCATCTATTTGGGGATGGTAAGCATTAATCAGAAGTACCTATGTACCCAAATCCTTCTGTAGTCCCTTACAAACATGAGAAGTAAATGAGACATCCCTGTCTGAAATGATAGACTGAGGAACCCTATGAAAACATACAATCTCTTAGATGTACAACCTTACAAGATCATCAACACTGAAGGTTTCTTTGATTGGTAAGAAATTTACATCCTTTGTGAGTTTTTCAACAACAACCCAAACCACATCATTCCCTTGAGGTGAACTCAGTAACCCTATCAAAAAATCCATCATGAAATCATTCCACTTCCACTTGGGAATGGGTAACTGCTGTAAAATCCATGCCAATCACTGATTCTTTGCCTTCAACTGCTGATAAGTGAAACATATAATGACAAAACCAAGAGACATACATGAAGAGTTGATGAGAGTTTTTCATGCCTCAATTTTTGAATTTTATCCTGGTATCACCAAGATGTATCAAGATATACACCATCAGTATTACCACTTTGTAACATCCCAGTCTTGGGTGCCACTCAAAGTTTTCCCATACCCGGTTGGTCATATGGCCTCCAACATATTTCCCCGAACACCAGAGGCTTATGACTAGTAGTGAGGGCCTTGGGTGTGATAGTGGGAAAACTATTCCCTCATTGGAAGAGTAACATAGTGGAAAAAATATTAAACAGTAGAAGAAGTAGTAATATCATACAACAAAAGAAAACAACAGAAGAATGGTAGTAATATAACAACTAGATCATATATAAATGATGCAAGTCACATGTTTCTAGGAAATCATTCAAACAAGTCAAAATATTGGAAATAAAATACTGAAACCAAATTACAGAAAAACATTGAACTCTAAAAACATCGCAAGTATCATCTTGGTCCCATTCTCTCTATCTTCCACAGAAATCAAGTACCTGATGAAGAAGGGTGCTTTACCTTATCTATACATGAAACCATATAATCTATTTGGGACTAAAAGCATGACCCAAATAGGATGTGATATGAATCCCAGTAGGCAAACACAAAAATATCTATGTCTAACTATCAGTGAATATATATAATAGGTAATAAAAAAAAATAAAACAATAAACTAGGAAGTACTCAAAAGTAAACAATCTTACAGTTTCCAATTACATTCATTTACATTTATTAATTATTCAATCCATTGAATAATGTAACCTTGGGATCTAGCCTAAGATCTGTATCCCTTGTATAATAGTAACAACATACATCTTATAGGACCATCTAAGAACCAAGTAAGACCAAGTCCAAGATTGTGCTTTGTCTTGACAGACTCGTCATAGTCATTCAATTATTCACAACAAACCTTTGGGAAGGCTCTAATGATCTAACCCCTTTGGTTTTAAAAAACACAAATAAATTATAAACGACCACATAGGTAGCTCTCATGGTCAATACCCCTGGATCAAAATAGAATAAATAAATCATAAATGACCTTCAGGTAGCTCTCACGATCAATACCCCCTGGTCTGCATATCAACAATAAACTATAATGAACAGATAGAATCTATCACAGTCAATACCATAGGGTCCAACTTTCATTTAATAACTACCCTCTAGGTAGCTCTCACAGTTTAACCCCTCTAGTCTATGACCACCTGGTAGCCCTCACAGTTAATACCTCTAGTCAACATAACAACAAATCATACATAAATGACCATACCTTGGGAAGCTATCACAATCAATTCCCCTTGGTCAAAATTTCAAAATGTGAATCACATGCATATCATATAATCAGTAACTCCATACTAACAACATGAGTCATGGAAAATAAGGAAATCCTAACAGGCATTTTAGACCAAATGACCATAATCAATAAAATAAGGGAAACTAACCCATAATCAAGGTATAAAAACATATGCATAATCAATAACCCATTCTCAATGATACAAACCATAAAAGCTATTAAAAAGGGTTAAATTCCAAAACACACAATACTAAAAACATGGGTATTCAACACATTAAGAATATATATTCCAAAGACAACCAAATAAAGGCACAAACCACTTACCTTGATGTTGTATGATAAAAAATCTTGAAATCAGGCCCTTGAATTGTACGAGAATGATGTAGATCTATAAAAATGGTAAAAATAATCATCTTTGAAATAAAAAAGAGAGAGGAGGAATAATGAATAAATGATCTAGGGAAAGATAGAACTCACCGGTGGGAATCTAATGCACCTGACGACCTCTCAATCAGAGCTTGTATGGAGAAACTTAAAGAGCTCAAAGTTCTTAAATGTTCTGTTTCTCTCATGTATGAACTGATGGGAGAAGAAGGTGTTTCTAGATGCGAGACACAACCCCACACAATTATCTCAAATAAAAGGAAAAGTAAACAACATGTTCATTTAATGTACATGACGTGTACTAGCCTCAATTGACCCCTGATTTTGGAAGTTTCCCAGGTCACCTACATGGCCATGTACTCAGCTATTACATGGACAGTATATAGTTGTACGCAAAAACCAGGTACACAATTTGTACTTAGGATTACACGACATGTACTTAGAAAAACCTCATTTCTTCCTTTTCCAAAAAAACAACCTGAAATCAAGATCCATACCTAAAATTAAGATTTTAGTTCTTATAAATGATAAATTATTTTCTTGGTTATGAAATAATTTCAGTCTAAATAAAGAAGGGAACAATTTCATTTCATTTTTATATGAAGAATAAAAAATCTTGGGGATTTAAATATCGCCTTAGTTTCTATTTTATGGGACATCAATGATTTTTTCTAATGGAACATCCATATAGAAATAATCATCGAAGGTTTGAAAATACCATAGAGACCGAAAATCCACCTCCGCGTATGTATGGAACTGATGTACATAATGAATTTAAATATGTTCATTTTTCCTTGGGTAAGGGTCATATAAAATCTAGAAAGATGAATTTTTTTTATTGAACCCAATTACAAATGGAAGAAGAAAAGTATCCTCCTTAAGTATCTTTATTGTTCAACCAAATTGTTTCGTTATTTCTTAGACTTAATGCACATTGAAAAAATATATTTTAAAATTTTCTTCTAAATGTTACATAAAGAACAAAATATTATTTATGATCTCAGTGTGAATTGGTGTATTGGGGCATCACATCAAAATTACATCCTACGTGTATTTGTGAAAATAAATGGAAAGTTCCTTGTTCTTAATATGTGATCACATCTATATAAAAAAAATCAATTTATGGAAGTACTAGAGACTATTAAAGTTCCTGATAGATATTCAATCAATATAGCAAAACACGTCAATATAAGAGTGTTTAAGATGAAATCTTTGAAGACTCATGATTATCACATTCTTCTGTATGAGGTGATTCCAATAACAATATAGAATCTAGTTTCCAATAATGTAAGGGTGGAATTTGTTTGGTTGTTCCATTTTATAGAGATCATTATATTAAGACGTTTTTCAAGTCTTAATTGCAAAAAATTGGAAGAGGCACCATTAATATTATGTGATTTAGAGAAAATATTTCCTCCATCAATTTTCATATGCATGTTGCATCTATCTATCCATCATATAACCAAAGTAACTCACAAGGGACCTATTTAAAGTCATTGGATGTACCCAATTTAAATAAATATATAAAAATTGAAGTCATATGTCCAGAATAGGAATTATCTTAAAGGTTATATCATGAAAGTTTACCTAGATTAGTATTGTAGGTATTTCTATTCAATGTATTTTTTTGATGTTACTATGATAAAGAACATACCAATGAGAAATTAAGAAGATTAGTATGAGAAAATTGAGCCCATTTTTCTATGACTTCCTCACATAGGGGGAATTATCTGCTCATATACATTTACAACATTAATCCATGAAGAGTGAGAGATGGAAAATCAAACAATTTTGTTAAACTATAATTTTTTCGATGACTACATCAAATAAGTTAATTGAACATGTATATGTTATCACATATTATGTAATTGTACATATCTGTTAAACTATATAACATAAAAAATTTTAAATAGAAATAATCATTCTTTATATTTTATAAGGAGATAGAAATTTCATAGAAAAGAGTTTTCTGGTTGGTTGAAATTGAAGGTAGAAGTATTACTATAATAAATTAATAAAATTAATATTTAGTTAATTTTAATATTTATTTATATTTTAGGTATTGATTTTTTATATGGAATCTGTCTCTATGAAAATAAGACCTTTGGTTTTTTGTCTTAATTCCGTGGTTGATGAATAAAAATCAATTATGATTAATGAGTAAAAATTTATTATTAGTGAATGTGAAATGAACATGAGAATAAAACATGGCGGTATTATGGTAACATCCACAAAAAACTGTTATTCTAGTGTATCAGATATTAGACATTGATTTTAAAATGTATCTTATTATGAATTCATTGAGAAAATACTAATATTTGATTATTAATCTCATGGTTGAGTTACTATAATGAAGTTAATGTTGTTTTATTTGATGAAAAGTCATGAAAAATTTATTGATTATTGTGGATTTTGAGTTGTTGACATGAATCACACTATTTCTATTGATAATCCATATATATTGAAATCAATAGAGAAATAAGTTTTTTTGTGAGAAATAAAATCTGTGACATGAATTTTGTGTCATTATTGAAGTTATCCATGACATATTTTTGATGATGGTGATGAAAAAATTAACACTATCCCTGCTCCCATTGGCCCCGATCAATTTATTACATATGATGACTCCAATAGTTTAATTGTCAAAGTTGTTTTTTAACATGAAGATGTGGTGTAAAATCTATATAATCATCTATATGTGTTCTCATTTATTTTGTTTTATCTCGAATTGGTTTTTTAATGTTGACACTATTCAAATTTATTTACTATAGATTACAAATATTTTGTATCCAACTTTACCTTAATGTAAATTTTTAGTATATATTGGATAAAATTTTCTTTTATTTTCATTTTATAATATTGAATTGAACTGTATTAGAACCTACAAAACCAATAAAAATTGAAAAAATTAAATTGGAACAAAAAAAACAAGAATTTAATTGAAATATATTGAACTAATTAAAATCAAAATCAAAACCAATGAAAATAATGACCAAACAAAAAAAAATGAAAAAATGAACTAACCTAAAATTTGAACCAAATGGACTTAAATAAAAAATATTCAAATGACCAAATCAATTGACAAAAATAAACCAAATGACCTAATGAAAATTAAATTGGATCAAATTGAAAATAAAAGAAAACTATATCATACCCATGCTAAACAAACTAATTTTAACAAATTTATTTTTCTATGACATGTATTTTATGTTTTTATATTATTTAGACTAAATTTAAAATTCCTGTTTTATATCATTGTGTATCATTTATTTGGTTTGAAAATTTTTATTCCTTAATTAAGACATGTCCCATATTATTTATTGTTTTTATTACACATTATTTATGGATTTATAATTAATTACATATTTTTTTTTCTAATACAGTAAATGAAAAACAATGAAGATATACAAAGGAAAAGGATGCTAAACAATAATAACCACATGAGAGAGATGGGTGTCCCTCCTTTGGTGCAGGTTTTGAGTATTTTATTTCATATATATATATATATCAATAACATATAATGTCATGTGATTAATTTTTTAACTCTTAATTTTGATCCTACACTTAGTTTATTATTATTCTCTGACATGCCTAGTGGTACCAGATCTCATCTAGAAGATACAGGGGGGAGGGGGTGGTACTAGAGATAAAATCACCACTTAATATATCCGATCACACCATATCCCTTACATTGACATATCATTTATCACACCTTCTTATCCCACAATGTCATTAGAGGCACCCGAGATATTTAGGTTGCCTATTTTTTCCCCACCAATTACATTTGAACCTCCTCACCTTTATTTCTTTTATCCAATGATAGATTATAATACCCATCCATTTTATACATTTCCATATATATCAATGCCATCTTATTTTCCTTCTACTTTCTTCTCCCCAAACTTCTATGTTCATGATCATTCAACTTCTACTCCAACACATTTTGAGACTTTAGAGTAGACATTGGGTCCCACTACTTCTATACAAGTTGATGATCATTTAGATCCTAGGAATACAGTGGCACCCACTTATTAGACTGCCTTAGGTATATTTATAGAACCCTAACAAATTTTTTAACATAATTTATTTTCATTATTAAATGTATTGATATAATATTTGTTTTTTTCTTTCATAGTTGGATCTGTCACTAGGAGGTGTCAGTGTACATACATGCCTATAGTGTGGAACCAAAACACCTAGCTGATGGTTTAGTACAATGTGTAAAATAAAATGAATGAAAAAAATAGTGCAATAATGTTGGAGTTATATGGAAACACTTTCCAAATACTATGACATCATTCCTATTTGTCCTTTCTCCTAGAGACACCTTTATAAAGAATTAAAGGATAATGCTTGTGCATAAATATGGATATGAGAAATTATTTTATTTAATTTTACATCATTATTTTATATATATGAATTTATATTTTTGTGGAAACTTTGTTATAATTTTCCCAATGGTAAGGATATGAGGATATATTGACTCATGAAATTAGGTGAAATGTAGAGATAATAAAAGAATGAGTTGTATAGTGGCCAGAATTCTAGAGTTAGTATAGATATAGAGGCCACACCTATCATTAATGGGTGTCTATTAGCACATTATCAGGAAATTATTGCTCATTGGAATGGTATTGAGTTTAAGGTATTAATTGTTTTTGGTTTTTGAATGAAAATTACCATAATTTGTATTAATATTTTGTTTTTTATTATTGAAAATTATATTTTTGGAAGCATTAGAAAGAAATAAGAAAAAAAGTTTGATAAAAAATAACTCCACACTTTGGGTAAGACAATGATGTCATAACATCATAGGAAGTAAGTATGGAAATTGTTTATAATTTCTCTATTTAAATAAGTTATGGGAATTAAATTTCATCAAATGTAAATTATATAGATTCATAATTTTTTTTAAAATAACTATATTGTATAATTAGATACTTTTGTCTATGTTGAAGATATATTTATTATATGGAATTTTAAAATGAGGTTCAACATGGAATAATTTCTTTTGTAATCCTATATATCCACTTAGTCATGTGCGAATGTTATATGTGCTAGTTAGGATACTATGTGAAATGAGAATATGGCTCCACTTATGGTGGTAATTGGAATGTGGTTAGTGGGGAACAGTAATAATATATTTAAATGATATCAAACATGTATAATGATTTTAGAAACATAAAACCAATTATAAAGCTAATTTTTTATAATAATATAAAATAAACTGGATAAACATATTTAATAATGCAAGTGATCAACTTTAAGATACTTTCAACAATCCCAAAGAGTTACTAGAAATAATTCAAATAAGAAATTCATTTATATAAAAACATATCAAATTCAGATCAATATATTCCACTTGAATAATGAAAACATTTCATAAAAGACCTGAAAAGTTAGGAAGTATCAAACACACAAACTAAGCAAGTGTTTTCAAACTGAACTTCTATTTTTAGTATCTTTATAACTCTTTTCCATATATTTAATATTTTACATCCATTTCCAACTTTTTACATTAACTTTACCAATTTAATGGTATGTTAAAGAAAACCAAAAATCATATAAATTCACCCCAAACACATGGAATCACATATATCTTGGGCCTAAATCAAGGCTAAGTTAAACACATAGCTCTCATGTTAATATGTCACATCACCACATAACCCAGGGAAGGCTTCAAGTTATAAACTTTTGGAAAATTTCCATAATAACAAAGAGTTATTAGAAACCATTCAAAACTTTACTTTAATTTATATAATAACATATAACATTCATCCCAATTTATTCAACATAAATAATGAAAACACTTTTAAAAATATAATAAAATTAAAGATTTACCAATTCTATTATTAGTATCAAACACAAAAACATGGAAATAATTTTTAAAAGAAACCCCATTTTATATATTCATAAAAAATTTCCTTATATTCAATATTATTTATTTATTTCCCCTTCTTATATTCACTTTACTCGATTTAATCACAAATTAAAAAAACACACACATCATAGAATGTCACACCAAACTCATAGAACACATGACATAGAAACATGATTAAATCCTCTAATAAATTAATTTTGTTCACTCTTAAACCATTATTTTTATATAATAATGTACTCATTATAGGGTAAATTATTTTTTTAAACACAAATAATATAACAAAAACATCTCAATAATAAACTAAATTCCATAAACATATAATATTAATTTGTATCATAATTATTAACACTTAACACACCTAATTACTCATTTAAACATAAATTATCGTACTCATTTATTCACCTTAATCCTTTCATCAATCATTACATCATTTACACATTTTATTTTACCATTATTATTTTTAATTAATCACTTTAAACATGGTTATCCATAATTCCTGCACACAAAAACAACATTAGAACGTGAATGCCACTAAAAAAATTATATAATATTAATATTTAACACATGAACTATTTTTACATGCCAATATAATAACATGAAATTACTTAATCATTAAATAGTGAAAATATCATATATAACCACAAGTTAAAAACAAAATAAAATAAAAAAGTTACACATATAGAACAATAAACAAAATCTACATAAGGGGGATATAGATCCTATAAGAACATTAAGTATCAATAATCCACAAAACTAGAATCAGAATAGAGAAGATTAGAATTTTAAATGGACCAAATCTCATAACTTTATTATAAAATGATAGGATTATTGAATCCATCACTAATATAGAAAAAATTTCACCAATATATTTCAAATATGATTTGAAATAGTGAATAATTCAATACTTGAATATTATGAGAGAAAGGGAGTGTTTATGAGACTCAAAGGTCATAAAAAATAATTATAATAAGAAAAAGCAAGAGTTAATTTCCAAAATCCATGATGGAAAGTTCATCATCTAAAAAAATTAAACCCAAACAGTAAAGTACATCATGTAAAATACCTTTTACAAATCAAAATTCCACATGATGATTTAAAAAAATCATTATAGATCATTAATGATCACTCACCACACAAACAAAACTATTAAAAAAACATCCAACACATAAATATAATTTAGCATTATTAATTAAATAATTGGAACCTTTATCACCTTTAAACACTATTGCATAAATTTACCCCTTTAAATCACATGTAATAATTACTAAATACCATACAATCAAATTTTCACAGCATAAATTCAATAAAATAAAAGACAATAAAACATTTTATTCCACTTAAGGTATCTATTAAATCACACAAATAATTTTATTTCATCGAATACTTAATTCCCTATAATATTCTAAGCTAAACATAATATAATTTCATATGTTTTATCATTATTAATCTATAAAAAATCATGTCAGCAAATACTTATTTCAATTATTATCTAATTCCATATCAAACAATCATAAAACAAGTAAATTAAATTATCATATTAACCATAATACACTAGAGTAGTGAATTATAAGATCAAATAAGTTCATAACCACTTACCTTAAGGTATGTTACCATTCTTAAAAATTATTATAAGCCTAATTACCACTCTAATTACCAAATATCAAGAAGCCAATAAGAAATAAAATAAACACTAAAACTAAAATATAAAAGAAACTAAATTCATTTTCTTTTTACCTATACCATATTGAAAATATCATACACACCATTTCAAAAAAAAGTTTGTTAATCTTATTAGAACATAAAATTATTATTTTACATACTCTCACGACAACTAAATATTAAAATTATTTAACCAAATAAATCATAAATCCAATTATTTCATGTGTATTATTAACAGAAATAAACACAAATATTTACTATACGCTTTCATCAATATCCAACAATGAAAAAATTTCCAGGATTTTCCCTATTTTAAATACTTTTAAATTAAATCATATAAAAATAGGAAAAACCAAATAGTAACATATCTAGCATAAGTTTCACCATTCAATTTTACCATATTATACATGTATTTAGTCTTGATTAGTTTTTTTCAATAAATACATTCCATTTCTTTATTCTATAATTACATCGCCATTATATTAATGGAAATAATATATACAAATAAGAATCCTTAAATTACACATTATGTTAATTTATCAAATCAATATTTAATTATATTCTAAATTCTCCCAATTTATTTTATAAATTTTCTTTTGTTAACCAACTCATATCATACTATCACAAATTAATAAATCATTATAGAAAATCATATTACATCATTGAGTATATTTTAGTTATAAAATTCATTATTAATAACCTATTTTTAATTATTTATTTCAACATTCAATGTCATTGTAGAGATATATTTTGAAAATTAATGGATGATTTCCTTGAGAAAAAATTGTTTTTCTCAAGTAGAAAGAATAAAGATGGAAGCACAATAAATGATCTGACACAACATTAGATTGTATGTTTTAATTTATTTTATTTAAAAATTTAATATATAATTTTTAAGTAAATAGTCTATTTATATTTGTAACAGTGTGCTTTGGAGGAACTTGATGAGAAAGAAGCTAACAATGTTGGACCAAAAAATCATTTACATCAGTTTTTGGGAGATGATCACCATGATAGAGTACAATGTCGACCAAGGAAGAGTATTGTCCCTACCAGATATCGACCTACTTCAGGTTTGAGATCTAGTAACACTGAGTTGGAAAAAGACAATTAATGGGAAACACAAGCTCTAGAAAAGGAATTAGTGTTGGGACCACTTTGTGTATAAGGTTGTATTTGTTGTCAATAGTTGTCAATGAAGATCAAAATGAAGGAGATCAAGAAGTAATCCAATGAAATAGAGGAATGGAAAGTCAAATAATTGTGGTTCTGATCATATGTTCAGAGAACATGTGTCAAAGGTGACACATTGTTTACAACAGTGAAGAATGGTGAGATATAATCCATATGAAGATGATTAAATAAGAATGGGGATTTGATGAAGACCATGCAATTATTCATGATTGCATAAGAACCATGCAAGAGACTTATTGAAGAATAGAATCATATGATTTACATGAGGTAGAGAATGACGGTTGAAGAAGACAATGTGCAAGGGATTGGGATTATGAGATGCCCATGAACTTAAAATTGTATAAAAATATAATGATGATAAATCTGATCTATCAAAGGATATATATCACGATAGTGGAGTTTGTGATGAAAGAAGAAGAGTTGCTGAAGAAGGAAAATCACAGAAAAGAATATTTTTTGAGGTGATTGGGCTTATTGACAAAGAAAACAATGACATACAAATTTGTTCTCAAAGGGGATTTCATGGTGGCATGTCGATTTCAAGGGTTGTGGTTAACGATCCATGTTTGATTCAAGAACTTCGAAAAAGGAATGGATGATCTGGAGGCGGTACAAAAAGAGAAAATACAAAGTGGCGCTGTTTTCCAGTGTTTGCCAAATTTTTGGTCTTGAAAATTGACAAATGAATAAAAGTGGTTTTTGGAAAAGGGAATTGGACGCCGTTGACTTGAAGGAGAGGAAACTTGTGCGCCATATTTTTTTCAAGATCAGAACATCAAAATATGGAAAATGGATAAGGACCGCACAAGTTTTGGGTTTGGTCGCACAAGTGACTAGCGTGACAAAAGGGACTTGCACGTCGATTACTTGGAGGCTTGGGAACTTGTGCGCTTATTGTTTTTCAAGATCAAAACTTAAAAATATGGAAAAGTAAAGAGGGTTGTGCAAGTATTGGTTTGGTCATGCAAGTGAGTAGCGCGACAGAGGCTTGGGCGGTTGGAGTTGCGCGCCGAAACTTTCGTGTCGAGGGGAGAATTGCGTGCCATCGCGCAGGGTGTACAAATACCTATAAATACAGGTCTAACCCTCCTCATTCTAGATGATATCAACACTTAGAGAAAATAAAATATCCCGTAGCACAGGTGTGCTGGTCGCGCAGGTGGTGTGTAGGTCGTGCAAGTGTAAGTTGCACGATAGTTGTTTGCTGCACGTCCAAGGTGTTTTGTGCGAGAAAGGGATTGGGTCGTGCAAGTTTGAATTTGAAGGAGTGAGTTTCGCGCAAGTGGTTGAGGTGAAATTGTGCGCCATTTTGGACTTGTGCGGCAATACTTTCATGCCGCCAAGAGACTTGCACGCTAGGTATTGCTGAAGCCCGATGGTCTTTTTGGAGCTGCACGAAAGTTGGAAGATTGCCTGATACCTTCGGTGAAAAGTGAGATTAAAGAGGAAATATAAATGATACATGCATGATCTCATGAATACATGGAGAATTAATTATGACAATTCCATGTAAGCTGAGCTTCATTTATTGAGAAATCTCATAAGTGGTTGTGATTCAGGAAAACAAAGACAAGAGGATCTAGTGCGTTCAGTCATTGCACTAAATAAGAAGTATTGTACTGAAAAGAGCATCAAATCAGAACCCTGATGCAAGAAAAGTCTCATGCTGAATGGGAGACAAAGAACTTCATGTATATCTGATGAAGAGACCTTCATGTATATAAATTGAGTGGGACTTCACCAAAGGCAGTGAGCCAGGGGGTGTCAATGGAAGTGACTCGAGGGACGTAGTGAGCTATCCCTGAACTTTTGTAAAGGCAGTGAGCCTAGGAAAAAGTGACTGTACCCGAACCTTTGTAATCCACAACTAGTAGAGAATAGTGGAATTTGTTACGACCAACAACTTGTCATAATATGCTCCTTAGACGTATCCCTTTGCGGTGAACCAAGTAAAAATTGTTGTGTCATCTCTTTGTGTGTGAATGTTTCATTGCTGATTATATCCATCATACATGTTTAAATAGTTCCAACCAACATGTGAACAAGATCCTTGTTTTTAAAATAAAATTTTGTCACCCTAATTCACCCCTCCCCTCTTAGGGTGTCTTGGGGTCCTACAATAATAGGCCATAAAAACGGTCATATAGAAGCGTGAATAGAATCAAAAGGCCAATGATGAATTTATGAAATTTATGGTTATCTTATATCAATCACATACACCAGATACCACCACAACTTATGATACATATATGTTTATGATGTGTACATTATATGGGACATTGATTGATGGTTCTAGTGGTGGTTGGGATGATGGCTTTCATAGTGATGGTGATAGAGATGGTAATGGTGATGTGGATGGTGAATGTGATGGAGATGAAAATGGTGAAGATTATGGTGAGTATGAAGATGGGGATGAAGTCAAGGATGATGATAAGGATTACATTGAGGATGATGGTGATGATAGTGATGGTGATGGTGATGAGGTAGATATTGATCCTTTATATTTTGACTGATATTTATTAAATTTTATTTTTGATTATTTTTTGTGAAAGAATATATGCTATTTTTTAAATGTGTGTTATCATTGGTTGAATGAATTTATTAGTTTTTTGTTTTATCATTGTTTTTATATTGGTTGGTGATGTTTGGTGAATTTTTTTTGGTGTTTTATAATGGTAATTGAATAGGGTGGGGGTGCTACTGTGATTTATTCTCGCTATTTGGGTATGGTGGGGTTGAGTCAGCTAAAACTTTACCGTAGTTCTATACCAATAGTTTCAAAACATTTGGTATGGAGCTCTTACAATGTTTTAATTAAATCATTGGTATATATTCAACCACATAATTCTATTCCAAAAGTTTATAAACTGTAATTATAGTTCTTACCAATCGTTCTTTCAGAATTTTTGGTAATCTAAAATTCCAAAAGTCATATACCAAAAGTTTACTAAAAACCATTAGTATATGCCTATACCTACGGTATCATAACCAATGGTTTGGATAACCATTGGTACAACCTATAATAATTGTTCACCAGGATATACTAATGGTTTTTAATTTTTAGTATAGGCCAACCTTTGATTAGTGACAAATAGAGAACAACATAAGCATACAACTGAAATGGTAGCAAAACAATATCCAATAGACAGGTCCCACTACAAATGATAACAAGACAAAAATATCTACTCCAATAGTCTCTATGTGATAGTATGGGAAAAATCCCACCATCTCACCACCAGATACCCAGACCTATCTAAAATAAAGACTCTCTACCTCACTATGGCACCTTTACATTCCCTTCATTAAAAGTCATAATAAGGTTTACATAATTCCAAAGGGGTGCATACAGTGTGAGATAACTGGATCAGTAGGATCCCTCCTCAGTGTTCTATAACAAGACTCCATACAAATAATATAAGCACTTAAACTTTAAAGAAAACTATCATGATATACATTTTAGTAGATTTTATAACAAAATCATGGAAAAACATTTAATTCCACCTTTCTATATATTTCCAAATAATGAAGGTAAATCAATTCAATGTATTTTATATAAAATAAATGTGACATATGAAAACAAATAATTTATCACATATCATATCAAATACCTGAAAGTAAAACCAACATATTACAAGACAAAAACTAAAAATACACTAAATCAAATCACATGTGACATAATTCCAAGGATTACACTAGTTCATGATAGCAAGAAAACTTACACCTAACATAAAAAATCACACACACATCAAGCCTATTGACATATTCATCAAATTTTGAGATCATAGAAACACCCCATAAATTGAACACCCAAATAGGTCTAACATATCCCTAGAACAATAAGACTAGGGATTAGAGTAACACCCCATGAATAAAACCCCATGATAGTGGATGAGGCCTATTAATACACCTTATATCTAATTAACCAAGGATTACCATGTGCTCTATTTTCCAAAACCATTCCATAAAAAATATGATATGAAAACCATTTCACAATTATATTTTACAATTCTTTGAAAACACATTTTAATTTACCTAAATTAGGAGAAAACCATCTTTTATCAAAAAGTAATTTCTAGAAATAAAAATAAAATCAGTCAATCATTCCATTTCATTTATATTTTTTTTATCAAAACTATAGAAATGAAGTTCATTTAACATAATCTGGAGATAGAAACACCTACTTCAAACCTAGGGTTGCACACTCTAGTAAAGGGATCACCGTACAAGAAGAAAAAAACAATGAAAATAGAGGCCGTAGATTCAATCTACAAACCATAGAATTAATTCAATTTATAAAAATTCCATAAAAGATAATGGATCTAAAATACCTTGAATAATTCACACCCACCACACCCAACCAACAAAGAATTGGCCCCCAAAACAAGATTACATGAAATATCTAGAAATAATCAATAAGAATTATCATTTTAGATCACCAGATCTAATAGTGAAATGCAATGAAGATACCACGATCAAAGTAAATGGAGAATAAGAAATGATTACTCACTGGGAGACATAAAAACCAACTCCAATAGAGATAAATCACTAAAAAAAGTGATTCAAAGGGAGTGGAGGTCTCAAAATACACTTGGGAGAGATCTTATGTCTAGATAAAATGAGTATATTGATGAATGAAATAGAAACTAGCCACGTAGTACCCTAAAATCCCAAATCACAACACTTACAAGGTGTGTAATCCAATTACACATTCTCTAATATATAACACTCAAGTAAATATAAAATCCCATAACCTTTTAATTTAAAACTAAATTTTTACCATTTGCATGACATGAAACCATTATGTTGTGTGTACTACTTTCATGCTATGTAAAAATTTCATAGCATCTTCCCAGTAGTCATTAAATATAATTTACTCCCATTACATGGTGTGTATTTCTCTCTTAGTCTATGAAAAGTAATTTTTTCAACAGAAAACCTCCAACTGCCTTGGGAATTCTATAAAATAATGTATAAACCCATTAATTTGTTACACATTTATACTCGTAATTCACTAATTCATACAAACATACACCCCTTGACTTTAGTTCATTTCACTAATAAAATCTCTCCATCCTCGCGATTCCCAAGATGCACCCAATTAAAGTGGAAAATGAATAAAGAAAAGGCATTACCTGAAAGTGGGTAATTGTATGTTACAATGTATCTATTATTTTACAAAGAAAGTAAAGTTATTATATATAAATGTGAGTTTTTATGAATAAAATGAAATATTGATGTATCTTGAAAATAGTAAGATGGAATAGTGAATTTTTTTTCTTCTGATTAGTGATGTTATAAATTCTTGTTATTTGAGTATAAAAGAATAAAATAATATATTTAATCGAATACTTGGTCATATTGGTGAAAAGAATATGTGTAATATTATTAGTGGAGATAATATTGATGATGTTACAATGTTTAAAAGATAAATGAATTGTATGTTTTCTATTTTTAAAAAGGTAAAAATTATTAATACTCAACAGAATAAGATAGAAATAAAATCTACCCATCCTTTGAAACTATTTCAATATGACATTTTCAATCCCATGAGGAAGCCGTCAAGAAATTAGGATAAGTAATTTATTTCCATTGTTGATAAATTTAATCACATTGAATGTATTTTATTTATGATTTATAAATTAGATTCTCTAAAAACATTCCATAGTTTCAGAATAATATCTAAGAAAGAGTGTAGTTATTCTTTAAATAAGATTTGAATAGATAATTTTGTTGATTATACAAGTGGAATATTTTAATCATATATTGAAAAAATTCTTTATATCCAAAATTTAGTGCATCATACACACCTCAATAAAATGTTTTTGATGAATTAAAGAATTAAATTCTTCCATATCTAGCACGAATAATGTTGTTAGAACATGGCATGTATCATTATTTTTTATGACAACCTATTAGAGTAGAAGTTTATATCCAAAATAATTACCTTCATAGGAAACATTTTTATAATTTATCATTTGATAATTATTATAAATTATAATCATTTTTTAAGTATCTAAGAGTGTTTATAAACCCTTTCATTATCACGATTAATGATGAAAATGTGGGTAAATTTGAAAAATGATTTACTGATGGTATTTTTTGAAGTTATCTTCCAAATAAAATAAGAATATAATTTTTATAATAAATTAACACGAAATATATTTTTTATTTTTTTTGAAATTCATAGAATATAAAAATAAGGACATCTCATATGATGAATCAAGTTCCAAAAGTAGTGATAATGAATCTATTTTTTTGAAGAAGCCATGTGGTGTTTTAGAAAATAAGGAAAATTATAAATTTTTCCAAATTTAAGAAGTTTAATAAACAAGTTTATTTAATTTAGCACAATTCTATTCACACAATCCAAGGTAATAATGGTATGTTTATATTTAAAATACCATCAAATATCATTGAAAACTTATTAAAATTGTGTTAATGTTAAGGAAAACCTCTCATATCACATTGTTCTCTTCAGCTGAACCAAGAGATGCACAAGAAGTAATATAGCATCAAGAGTGCATTGATGATTTGAATTATGAGTTATATTAGATAAAAAAGAATGAGAGTTGGTAATTGGTACCCAAAACCAGAGAGAATAACATTATCAAGTCAAAGTGGATATTTTGAAATAAAATTAATAAAAAGGTAAATTGTTGATAAATAAATAAATATTTCTATGTAAGGGATATTTAGAGGTTAAAGGAGTTTACATTGATGATAAATTTTCACTAGTTTCAAGGATTGAAACCATATTAATTTTTCATTCAATTGCAACACAAATGTAATGCATGATCATTCAAATGGATATATAGTTAGCATTCCTAAATGATGAATTTGAATAGGAAGTCTTTATTAAACAAACTTGTGTTTAATTCCGTGGTAAAGATGAGAATTGTGTTTTAAAGTTAAATAAGGCTCTATATAGTCTAAAAAATCCATAATATCTTGTAATTATGACCATTAAACATGCATAAATATATTGAAATTTATAAAGGGAAGAGTTGAAAACAATATCTCCATTAAATATGATAAACTATGTATGTATATGATATTAATTTTTCTATAAATAATAAATAATATATTGAAGTGTTTTTAAAGAAATGAAGAAGCTCTTTGAAACATCTATTCTCAGTGAGATGAGGTACTTTCCTATATTAAAATTTTCATTGGAAAAAGAATTATATTTTTCTATGTCAAGAGAAGAATTATAATAAAATATTGATTAAGTCTATCATAGAGGATTACAAGAAGTTTTTAGACTAATTTTAGTTGGAACTAAATTTACTAATGATAAACAAGGAAATGATGTGGATCTAGGGGAATTTTAAAAGCTAATTCATAGTCAACTATAGTAAACAGATTCAAGACTAGATATTATGTATGATATTATAAATTTCGATAAGTATCAAAGTTCACCAAAAGTGTCTCATTTTATTTATGTAAGTAGAATATTGAGAAACATTAATTTCATGTTGAATCGTGGATTAAAAAAATAATGTGAAGGGAAGATTGATCTATTTAATTATTTTGGTGTAGATTTTGAAATAAGTGTTAATAATATGATGTATAAATCTCATAGATATTTCTTTAATGGTAAAATATGTATTTATTAGCATTAAAAAAATTATAATTTAATTAATAAGAGTGAAAAAGAGGCTGAATATGTTGATGTTACCCATTCCTTGACAAATCTTATATTGTAGAAAACTCATCTAGATGATTTAAAAGTTGATGTGATGTTTTGATTGATTTTGTTATATGATAAAAAAGTGTTATTAATATTATAAATAATTAAATTAAGTAATCAATATGTAAGGAAATTGATATTAAATATCACTTCATCAAATATCTAGTTGATATGAATGTGTTAAAATAAAAATTTGTTTCTACAAGGGAGAAGATTTTATATTTGTCTACCATTCCACCCTAAAAAAGAATTTTAGATGTTTAGGTTGATGTTGGGTGTTAAAATTAAATCATTAGAATGATATAGTATGTTATTGTCATCCCATCTATCATCTTGTTTTTGATATTATTGTCAAAGGGGGAGAAAAACTGACAACATAATTTTTTTATCTTCATTTTGTTTCTAAGGGGAAATATATAATATAGGGTGAGTATCCACTAGTATGTGTTAACTTTGGAGGAATTATGTCTTGAAATGAAGAAAAAATTTAGAGAGAGTTATTAACAAATTTAAGGTATGATTTCAGCATGTGTGAACTATTTTAATAGATTTTTTGTAAGTGGTTGTAGAACTATTTTAGTTTTGAAATGATGATGATGTTCGGTTTAAATATTGTGAGGTTTTTGTTTAGGAGGTGTGATGTAGAACATTATCTTATAGATAACATTGTATTATTTACTCATTTTTTTTGTTTCTTACACTGTGTTCACTCATGCAGGCTTGGAATTATTGAATGGTGATCCATTGTTTTTTAGAGTTTCGTAGTGATTTCGGCTCCTTGGTTGAAAAAAAAATCCAATTTGGGAGATTGTTTAACCTAGAGGTGCTAATATGGTTATTGAGTTTATTGAGAATAAAAATTGGTTAATTTTATTTGATTGAGAGTGTAGAATTTTAAAGTCAATACATAAATCTTATTCAAAGTTTTATCAACTGATTCCATGTAATAAATTATTCATTGATATATATCGTGATTTTTTTATAAGGATTCAATAATTTTATGATTCTTGATGAAAGAGGGATATGGATGGTACAAGATAGGTTATACATGCCAATGGTGAATGGAATTATGAAAAATACATGTAAGAACACATCTATTGTCAAAGAAGTTTTAATGATCTATAGTTTAAAATTGGCCAACTCAGCTAGTAAAATTTCTTAAGAATCCATGCCAGATATTATCATCATCTTTCTATGTTCCTATGTAAAGTGGATAGGTCATGAATGATTATGGTGGTTATAATGGTGTTTTTAGATTCAAACTATACAATAAGAGATAGGTCACTATATCTGTAGTGGTACATGAAGAAATCTCTTGTTGATAGATGATGTTGGAAGTCAAAACATGTTAACATAAAATAAGCACAGCCATGGTATGACAAGATGTGGTCGACAAGTGATGTTATAAATAAAAATAAAGAGACCTAGGTGGACTACACCCATTTTGTAAGGGTTTTTGATAGAAAATCATCCATCCATTATACACTGAGGTGTTGAGAAATCTTTTTTAGGGAGTTTGATTGATTTATAAGCAGTTTTAATGAAATTTATTATTGGATGATCTAAAGTATAACCAGATTAATAAAAGATGTCATTTTAAAGGCATAAAAAATTTCCAATAAATCCAAAATTATCTAAAGGTTTAAAATGTAACATGGGTTGTTGGGTTGGTTAAAAGAAGTTAGAGGATTAAATTCAAATTTGTAAAATTCTAATTGGATCTTATTCTTTGTAATTACACTTATGCATTGGTTTTATTTGAGGGAATGTTCATGAAGTAGTATAATAGTGTGGGATGTGTGAATTAGGATAAAACTTGAGAAATAAGAAGAAAAGAAGTGGAATTAGAAGGGTAATTAAAAATGGAAAATATTGAATATGTCTAACTGGATTTTCTATACATTGAAGAAGAAGAGGAATAGTAGTATTGTATTAAAAAATGAAGTATACGATTGGAAGGATTCCTTATTATTGATATCAAGTTAATTATAATTGTAATAGAGTATAAATCACTGTCACTATAAAAACAAAGTTATAATTTACATAGACATTACATCACTTTTTTTGAATACTTAAAACATTACAAAAAAATACCCAAAGACCATATTAGTCTAGTGCCTTTGGAAACAAGGAAGCATGATCACTGGTATATAAGTGAGATAAATTATCTACCACTAGCTTCTTATTGACTATCACCCTTATTAGAAACATCACAATTAATACATATCTTCATAACCTGGGGAAGGAAACATAAAAAGGGGTGAGACCAGATTTTTAGTTAGGATAAACAAGGTTGACATGTAATCATAAACATGACCATAGAAGTATGATAATGTGATCAAAACATTTTAAGATTATACCCTGAATATAAAATATCATAAAAATGAACCATGGAATAAATATTTACAGTTCATAATAAATGAATCATTAGTAAATAAAGAACATAATCCATGAAATCATAACATAGTAATAAAACATAGAATTGTAGAAAACACATAAGCATATAATATGATTTCAATAATATCCAAGGAATCACTTATAAAACCTTCTTAGTAGTATGATTTCACTCTCCATACCATCTTTGTAGTCATAGTTTACTATCATGGTCATCTTGTTAGCATGATTTCACTCCTTATACCATCTTGGTAGTCATGGTTCACTCCTATGGTCATCTTAATAGTCAAGGTTTACTCCTAAGACCATATTAGTCTATCTCATGAGATATAAATCTTTACCTAATAAATTGGAAGGATATATAGGTCCCAACAATCTCATAATTAAATAATAAATAATTTTTCCAAAAAATCATAAACAATCATATCATAGACCATGAAATGAAATGGGTATCATAAACATGAAACCATATAATAACCTATGGGAAAAGATATAGGTTTTATAATCATTTCATCAAAAGCATAACCTATCAAAGAAGAAGGTTTTAAAAGTATATAAATATTGAAAGAGAAACTGGTTTCATAAATATTATACCATAAAATCATAAACCATTCATAGAAATAATATGAACGAAAACATTGAATCATTTCCCCAAAAAGTCATGAGTAACACCAACAGATGTTATCTTAGATGAGAAATAATTTTGAAGGATCTTTTAAAAACATTTATTGAGGAAAATATCCTTTTTAGTTGAAGATTTTTTTTAAAACATAAAACATTTTGAAAAATATTTTATTTGAAAATAAAATTTAAAACTTATAAAGGAATCTTGAAAACATTTTTAAAACCTTTTTCCTTAAAATTTATAAAGAAGCTTAAAAACCATTTCAAAACCATTTTCCTTGAGAACTTATAAAAGACTATTAAAAAACTTCTAAAAAATAAATAAAATTAAATAAATATCATACAAGGGAAATGTAAATACCCATAAATTTAATAATAAGAATCATAAAATACATTTATGAGTAGTATATAAACCACACAAAATAAAATAGTGGTGAATATGGAATGTATCTCACAAATATAAAAAGGGAGATGAAATTATCTTACCTCATGTATTGAGTATATTAGTACTTGTACAAGATTCATGTATAATAAATTTATGTTTATTATAAATATTTTACATAATAATATTTTTATATCTAATACCATATATGATCTGTTTATGACCTTATATTAACAATTCTATGTTAAGGTTTCACTTCGGGTAATATCCACTTTGTTCTTCGCATGTGTCATAATTTGTTATAAATTTAGTACTTATAAATATATGTTGAAATTATATAAATATAATTTATATTCAGTATATGTGTATTATAATAATTTATAGGATATAGATTTATGAAATGGAATACATTGTTTATAGAGACGGTAGGCCGTACATGTGCATGAATGTTGTTTCTGTTTTTTATTGTATTGGAATAAAGAGAGTAAATGACATATAAGTATATATATGTATATATATCATTATTAAAGTAGAATTATTATACCAAATATATAATATAAGTTCACTAAAAACATCCTTAATACTTTCTATGTAATGTGTGAATGAATCACATCGCTTTGAGGGGGTGGTAGTCCACACTTCCTCAAATGAAATTATCATATTTACACAAGAAGTAATGTATAATGATATGTGTTGTAAAATAATTTTATAATCTTAAAGAAATTATTAATATCATAAATATTATATAAAAATATACTATCCATCATAATTTACACCATGAGAGGTGGTAAACAAATAATGAACAATCATCTTTTTGTGAGGTGGTAGTTCGCCGTACATATAAACAATATGTTTATTACCCATTAGATAGAAATGTGTGTATGATTAGTTATAAATATTATCATAAAAACATATTAGTATATTTAGGATACTATTTTTTTGTATAATAATTTAATGAGTTTAGTGTAGGGGATGGATAATGAAAATAAGATAAAGGAGCTTGAGGGAGTATGTTATCTCTTCTTTGGGAAACTCCTTTTGGTTTTCACCGAAGGACTTCATTGGATTGATTTATGCCAAAATGGAGGCTTCAAAGAGTAAGGGAGGGATTTTGGGGAGATATTTGGGCAGATCTGGGATGAAATAATGTGTCTTTAAATGTGTGTGGAAGTGGGAAGAGAGGAGTCTTTTTTATAGTGGAGGAGGAGTGTCACTTTTGTAATATTTTAGAAAATGGAAACCCCAACCATGTTTTTTTATTGAAAGTGAATAAAATAATGGAAAAAAAGTATATAAAATGGAGTATATGGTATAAATATGTCCATAAAATTTATTTTTTACAAGTTTCTAAGTTATATTAGGCCTTAAGTTTAGGATTTATTCCCTTATTAATCTTAATTTAATCATAATCATTGTAATTATTTTTAATCACATTCAATAAAATTTTTGGTCAAAAACTAAGTTGATATTATTATAAATTATAAATTATTATGATTCCAAATATAGAATAAATTTTATCAAATTTCAATAAATGATTTGGCAGAAGTCAATTTAAATTTAATCCCACAGACTGGACGACAAAGAGGGTTTTTAGAGTAAAAGTGATCAAAAGTTTGCTAGGTTTTTAACAAATTTCAATGTGAAATTGATTTCAATGACCTAAATTGGATAAATTGATAAAAATTAGATATAATAAAACTTTAAAATAAATTAAAAATATAATTTAACCCTATAAAAAATTATATGAAAAAGATGTTTTGAGTTAAATTTTAGTATTTTTCACTATTCATTAAAAAATGAAACTTCACAGAAAAATAAAAAAAATTCACCCTAACCTAATTTTAATGTTTATATTTAAAAAATGAAGTTTATTTTGAAATATAAATTTATAAAATTTCCAAAATCTAGATTTAAAACAGGTTCTCCATCAAAAGGCGGTAAATTTATCTTAATAAAAATATAGGTTTTTATGTGTAAAATTAGGTTTGTTCTTATCTTATGCCTATCAAATATATTGGATGAATATAAAAAATATTTTATTAAATATATAATATATATTTTAAATTAATATCACTCATCAATTTTAATTAATTTAATTTATCAGGATAAAATAGCTTTGTGAGCATAACAATAGTTTTATATAAAAATATTCCCTTTATATTCAATTTGTTCATTGTAATTAATAAATTAATTTTATATTTATGTAAACCATAGATTTTAATAAGTTATTTAGTACTATTAATAACCAATAAATTAACGGCTAAGTTAATTCTTAATATATAATATTTTAATAATATATTTTTGTTTGATAAAACACGGTGTTGCATGTACACCAGTCGGTACCATATGAAAGGAATGTTTGAATTAGTACATTGAAAAAAATCAATGAAAATTAATTAATTTGAAATAAATTTCCATAAAAACTTGGTGTGTCACCTTATAACCCCCTTAAAATAATTTTTTTCCTCAAAATTCATCATTATGGTATGAAAAAATGAGGATACCTCAGATTCATTATATCCTTAAGTTCCCACATAACTTCCTTTGACTGGTGATTTTTCCACAAAACATTAACAAGGTGAGTGGACTTATTTCATAGAGCTTTATTTGTATAATTCGTAATTTAAACAGGTTATTCCTTGTAAGAAAGACCACTCTCAAACATTACGACCTCTAAGTTCAGTACATGTGAAGAGTCAGGTATGCACTTCCTCAAGAGAGATACATGGAACACATCATGGACTTGAGAGAGATTTGGAGGAAGTTCCAAGAGATAGGCTACCATACTGATATGATAAATAATCTCAAGAGGACGGATATACCTAGGTCTTAGTTTCCATTTATTCCTAAATATCATAACCTTTTTCTAGGGAGAGATTTATAGAAATAAATTTTCACCAACTTAAAATTCTAGATCACATCGAAGATTATCAATATAACTTTTCTAATGACTTTGAGATTCCTTAATATACTAATAAATGACTCTAAACTTTATCCCATCATGTCATAGATCTATATTTCTTCCCATAGAGTTCTTCATAAGGTTCTATTTGAATGCTTGAGTGAAAGATATTATTGTAAGAAAACTCAAATAGAGGAATGGGTTGATCCAAATCACCTTTGAAATATAACAAACAAGATCTCAAAATATTTTATTGGGTTTTAATAGTTCTTTAAGATTGACTATCCATTTGAGGATGATAAGAAGTGATGAAACTCAATTATATATCAAGTTCTTGATGAAGACTTCGCTAGAATTTTGTGGTAAATCTCAGATCCAAATCAGATACAATGGAATGTGGTACTTCATGTAGCCTTACCACTTCCTTAATATATATCCATAAAATATGATCCAAATAAAAATATTATCTAATATAAATAAAGTGTGTTGACCTATTATGGTAATTTAATACCACCCATAAATCATTAAAACCTTTAGAGGTTTTGGGTAGTCCAATGATAAAATCCATTGTGATGTTCTCTCATTTCCATTCTGGTATGGGTAATGGATGCAACAACCCTTTATACTTTTTTCTTCCACCCTTAACCTATTGTAATTCCAAGCACTGAGATACAAACTCTTTGATATCTCTCTTCATTCCATCCCACCAGAAATATTCTTTCAAATCCATATACTTGTTCATACTTCTAGGATGAATAGAAAATGAAGAACTATGAGCATCCTCTAATAGATCCTTCTTCAAATATAGTATGGAAGGGACACATACATGGTTCCAGAACCTTATCATTTCACCTTGATCAAGGTTAAACTCAGGAACATTTCTAACTTCTTTTTCATCTCTACATATTATTTCTACACCTTTTTAATATTCACATGGATTGAGGGTTTAACATTCATTTGAGAAAGATAATATTTTCCAATTCATTTAGAATTTATATATCCATCCTTTAAAAATTCATAAATATTATATCTTTTTTGATCCTCATCATTGATAAGATAACACGATCCTTTCAACTTAAAGCATTGACCACCTTGTTTGCTTTCCCAGGGTGGTAATATATTGAGTAGTCATAATCCTTTATCAGCTACAACCATATTCTCTGGTGTATGTTCAACTCCTTATATGTGAATATTTATTTAATACTTTTATTATTAGTGTATATATCAAAATTTTCTCTATAAAGATAATTATTCTATATCTTTAATTCAAAAATTAACGCAGCTAACTCCAAATCACGAGTTGGAAAATTTTGATCATGAATCTTCAACTATCATGAGGAATAGAATATATATATGTTATTATTTATAATAAAACATCACAATAACTTATTGTATTCATATCTATATATTACAATCCCTTATCCACTAATAGGTAATGTAAGAATAGGTGTGCTGACCAAACTTTTCTTCAGTTCCTTGAAATTTTCCTCACATTCATCTATCCAGATAAACTTGACACTTTTCTGAGTTAACTTGGTTAGAGGATTACATAGTCATGATAAATACTTCAAAAACCACTGATAATATCTATATAAACTAAGAAATCTACGGATCTCACTCACCATGGTTGGTCTAGTCCATAATTCAATAGCATCTATCTTTGATGGATATAATGATATACCATATCTTGAGATTATGTGACCTAAAAATGAAACTTTTTGTAGCCAAAATTCACACTTTGTAATTTTTTCATATATATTATCCTTACTTAGGTTCTTTAGTACAATTCTCAAGTGGTATTTATGCTCATCCTTTCACTTTGAGTAGATAATAATACCATCTATAAAGACTACTACAAACTGATCAAGGTCATCTATAAAAACTCTATTCATTAAATACATGAAGATAATAGGGGAATTAGTAAGACCAAAAAGAATTACTATATATTAATAGTGTTCATACCATGTAAATAATTTCATCCTTGGTATATCATCCTTCTTAACCCTTAATTGATGATATCAATAATTAAGGTCAATCTTGGAAAAGTATTGAGCTCCATATAGTTGATCAAACAAGTCATAAATATGGGGAATACGACACTTTTTATTGATTGTGATTTTATTCAACTCTAAACAATCAATATCAAGTCACATTGATCCATATTTCTTTTTCAAAAAAAAATATTTGTAACCCAAGGTGAAAAAATTATCCAAATAAATCCCTTATCAGGGTTTTCTTGGAGTTAATTCTTCAATTACTGAAACTCAATCAAGTATATTTTATAGCGAGTCATTGAAATTGGTGTGGGACTATGTATGAGTTATATTGAGAACTAAAGTTTCCATTTTTGTGGAAGGCTATAAAACTCTTCTAGAAAGACATCAAAAAATTCATGAACAATGGAAATATCATCGATATCGATTTTCTCCCCAACCATGTAAGATAAAAACCCATTTTGAATAGTAATTAACACCCATACACTGGATATAATGTCCATATAAAGTTCATAATTATCATCACATTTATGGAAGATCATTGGAGGGTTCAAAATATCAAATATATCTTCCCTTAATCAAAAATTGATGTTATATTTATATAGATAAAGACAATCTATGCCTAAAATGACATCAAATTAAACCAAAGGAAGAGTAAAAATATTAACAGGAAGAACATTCCCAAACATTTCAAATGGATAGGAGTCATAGACTTGGGATTCAGTCATCATAAAATTAGGGGTTTTCATAGATAATTACACATATAATAGTTTTGATGGAATATTAACTCCCTTAGAAAATTCTTCAGATATGAAAGAGTGGGTAGATCCAAAATGAAATAAGACATTAAAAGTTCTAGAGTGGATGATAAGTGTACATTTCACCACATTTTTATCTCAAACCTCATAAAAAATAGAGATATCATGAGAGTTACCCTTTTCCTTTTATTTAAGAGGATTTTGATGTCTATTATCATCACCCACCCTTAGGTTTGGGCACTGGTTAACATAATGACCGTTTTCATTACACTTGTATAATTGAAGCATGAGAGGTGCATTATGTGTTGATATTTCTCTATTCACACCATTAGATAACTTATTCCCATCAATTTAGAAATAAAATACTTTATGGCCTCCCCTTCCACACTTAAAACATTTATTATACCCCTTAAGTAAATTTCCTCCATGCTTCTTCCCACACTTAGAGCATAAAGAAAAGCTCATCTTCTTCTCTTCATGATTTTTAGAGTTTCCTCTAAACTCAATAATTATTTTCTTGTCAAAACAATGGGATTGATATGTGACTCCAACCTCTATTTCAACCTTGATTTCACAGCACACAATTTCTTCATAGATACTAAAATATCTTATGGGCAATTCTCTTTTGAGACTTGGATTTAAGTCACTGAATAACCTTTAAAATTTTCTTTTGGGTTGAATGATAATTCTGGAAGTGTAACTTACATGTATTTTGAAATTGCCCTCATAGGTACCATCAAAATGTTGTTCCATAATTTTATCATTTGTAAACCCACCATGATTCATAGCATAAGAAAGCCGTGTGAGCATAACAATAAGATTTTGAATTCCAGCTCCCATATCATATAGTTTCATGGGAGGACAACCATTAAATTATCCATCGCAGTCAACATTAATGTGGTTTCTTTGGTTTCCAACCATTTACTAAAACCAAAAGCATATATTAAGAAAAAATTATCATAATGAGGAACAACATAAACATGAAAATTCACTTATTGTATGTATAAGTTATGAAACCTTACTTAATCTATGACACCTTAGGTTTATCCTAGGTTATTCATAGACAACATATATTTAAATTATTCATGATGGTTTTGGAAGAGTTTTTGAATTCCCAAAGCATACCCCCCAGTAGTGTCAAACTAGGTTTACATTAAGGTCCATTGTCATGTAATAGGTTACCCCAAATCAAGCCCATGACACCTTGTCAGTGTTGTTAGTCCTAGGTATATCTGTACCAAAACCATGTCCACTTTTAGTATCTATATAGGGATATATTTCTAGGAAACCACTCACTCTATCCTTTACCAATTTTCTATACTTTTTCTTATCCTTAGACTTATTTTTAGACATGTCCTTGGAGTTATCACTAAGGTTTTCTCATCATAGTTTCCAAAGGTTAACTGAACCTTCACTCTGATTCCAAATATAAGAAACTAGGATTAATGTACATAAACATTAAATAACTTTTATGGAATAATTAACACATTAAAAAAAATCAAATTCATAAATACCATATTAGTATAGTGACTTTAGAAATATGGAAACATAAACACTAGTACATAAATGAGCGACATTATCTCCCACTAGGTTTTTCTTGAATATCACCATTCTTATACACATCAAAGTTAATACAAATCTTTATATCCTTGGTAAGGAAACATAAAAAGGGGTTAGCTCAAATGTTTAGTAATGGTAAACAAGGGAGATATGTAAGCATAATCATGAGCATAAGAGTATGAGAACTTGATCAAAACATTTTAATATTATACCCTTCATATCAGAGATCATACAATTGAATAATGGAATAAATATTAATTTTTCATAATATATATATCATAATTAAATAAAGAACATAATCCATGAAAGTATAAAATAGGAATAAAATATAGAATTTTAGAAAACACATAATCATATAATAATATTTCCATAGTAGCCAATGCATCACTTCCAAGACCATCTTAGTAGTATGGGTTCACTCTTTATATCATCTTGGAAGTCATGGTTCAATACCCTATCCATTTTAGTAGAATTATTTCACTTCTTATATGATATTAGTAGTCAAGATTCACTCCCATGGCCATATTAGTAGTCAAGGTTCACTCCCAAGAACATCTTAGTCTATATTATGAGATATAAATCTTTAACCAATGCATTAGAGGGGGATATAGGTCCCACCAATCTCATAATGAAATCATACATACTTTTACCACACAATAATAAAAAATAATATCATAATCCATGAAATGAAATTGGTATCATAAAAATGAAATCATATCATAACATATGATAAAAGATACAGACTTCATAAAAATTTTATACAATGCATAACCTGTAAAAGAAGCATGTTTTAAAAGCATACAACCCATGAAAGAGAAAAAGGTTTCATAAAAATCATTCCATCAAAAAATAAACCATTAAGAGAAATAATATGAATGGAAACATTGAATAATTTCTTTATAAAGTTATGAGTAACACCAATATATGTTATCTTAAATGGGAAATAATTTTGAATGATCTTTTAAAAGAACTTCTTAGGAAAATTATCCTTCTTCTTTGAAAAATTATTTTTAAAAAATAAAACCATTTTAAAATTAATTTTATTTAAAATAAACTTTAAACCTATAACATAATATTGGAAACATTTTTAAAACCTTTCCTTAAAACTTATAAAGAATCTTGAAAACCATTTCAAAACTGTTTTCCACGAGAACTTATAAAAGACTCTTAAAAGCCTTTTTAAATATAAACACCATTAAAGAAATATCATATAAGATATTTAAATAAACATAAATTTAATAATAAGAATCATATAACACATTAATTATTATTATATACACCACACAAAAGAAAATACTAGTGAACATGGAATGTATCTCACGTATATAAAGAGTTAGATGAAATTCCCTTACCTTGTGTTTTGAATCTCTTTGTACTCATACAATATTCCTATATAATAAATTTAAGTTTATTATAAATATTTTACACACAATATTATTATATATAATACCATATATGGTTTAATTATGACCTTATACTACCCACTTGTTAACAATTCTATGTTAAGGTTTCATTTTGGGTAATATCTTCTTTGTTCTTCACATGTGTATAGATTTGTTATATCTTAGATACTTATAATTATATTTAAATAATGATATAAATATAATTTATATATATTATATGTGTATTATAATAATCTATATTATATAGAATTATGAAATGGAATACACCATTCATAGAGATGACATGCCGTACGTTCAAATGAATGTTGTTTCCCTTTTATTGTCGTATTGGAAGAAAGAGAGTAAATGACATATAAGTATATATATACATATAACATTATTATAATAGAATTATTATATAATATATATCATATTATTTCACCTAACATATCCTTAATACATTCCATGTAGTGTGTGAATGAATCACATCACTTTAAGGGGGTAGTAGTCTACATTTTCTTAAACGAAATTATCGTATTTACACAAGATAGAAAGTATAAAGATATGTGTTGTAAAATAATTAAGAAATTCTAAAGACATTATAAATATTATAAATATTATATAAAAATTAGATGTTCTTCATAATTTTCACCTTGATAGGTAGTAAAAGAATAATGAACGATCATCGTTTTGTGAGGCAGTAGTTCACCGTACACATAAACAGTATGTTCGTTACCCATTATATAAAAGTGTGTGTATGTGTAGGTCAAAATATTAGCATAAAAAATATAATTATATTGATGATAATTGTTTTGTTGTATAATAATGTAATAAGGATAGTGAACGGGATATAGAATGAAAATAATATAAAGGATCTTGAGTGAGGATGTTACCTCTTCTTTGGGAAACTCCTTTTGGTTTTCATAAAAGGATTTCCTTAGATTACTTTCTGCACAAAGGGAGGATTCAAATAGTAATGGAGGGATTTTAGGGAGATATTTGGTTAGATATTGGTAAACTTATGCAGCTTGATAGGTGTGTAGAAGTGGGAGGAGTGGAGGCCTTTTATAACAGAGGAGGAGTGAAACTCTTATAATATTTTGGAAAAGGGAAACCCCACCCACGTTTTTTTATTTAAAGTGGTTAAAATAATGGTAAAAATTAAATAAAAGTGAGTATAGGATCTAAATATGGCCATAAAATGGATTTTGGAAAAGTATCTAAGATATATTAGGCCTTAAGTTTAGGGTTTAGTCCCTTGTTAAGCTTAATTTAATCTTAATTATTGTAATTAATTTTAATTACCTTCACTAATATTTTTGGTCAAAGACATAGTTGAAATTATTAGAAATTAGAAATTATTATAATTTTAAATATGTAATCCATTTTTTTAAATTCCAATAACAGAAGTGGTAGAAGTTAATTTAAATTTAAACCCACACATGGGATGAAAAAACTGGTTTTTAATGTAAAAATGTTCAAAAGATTACTAGGTTTTTAACCAATTTCAATGTGAAATGGATTCAAATGACCAAAAATGGATAAAATGATAAAACTTTGATAAAATTAAACTTTAAAATAAGTTAAAAATATAATTTAACATTATAAATTAATTAGATGAAAAACCAGTTTTGAGTTAAATTTCAATATGTTTCACTATTCATTAAAAAATGAAACTTCACAGAAAAATACCAAAAAATCACCCTAACCTAATTTTTATGTTTATATTTCAAAAATAAAGTTTATTCTAACATATAAAATTTATAAAATTTATATTTAAAGTAGTTTTTCCATCAAAAGATGGTAAAAGTAGCTTAATAAAAATATAGTTTTTAATGTGTAAAATTAGGTTTGTTCTTATTTTATTCCTATAAAATCTATTGGATTGATATAAAAAATATTTTATTAAATATAATATATATATTAAGTTAATATCACTCATTATTTGTTATTAATTTAATTTATTAGGTTAAAAAAACTTTGTGAGCATAAAAATAGTTTTCTATAAAAATATCCCCATTTATATTCAATAGGTTCATCGTAACTAATGAATTAATTTTATATTTGTGTGAACCAAAGGTTTTAATAAGTTAGGTAGTAAAATTAAGAATTGATATCTTAATTTCTAGGTTAAGTATTAATATATATTATTTTAATAATATTTTTTTTGTTTTGTAAAACTCTGTGTTGTGTGTAATATACACCAAGTCCGCACCGTGTTAAAGGAATGTTTGATTTAATGTATTGAAAAACATAAATAAAAATTAATTTATATGAAAAAAAGTACATAAAAACTCGAGGTATTATAATAACATTCAGAAGACTTTTTTTAACATGAGTACAAGGATAAACCTAGCAATTTGTACATATATGTTGAAACTAGTGGGTCATATAATCTCATTGGAATATGAATCATACAAAAAAATAGCCTTCTCATTTTGAGAGTTGAACCTTGAAAACCTATTTTTATCTTTATATTTGTGTATTTTACAGTCATAAATATTCACACTAACTGATGAAAATGGTTATTTCATTAATTAAAATTAAAAATAAATTAAGTCACTTATTCATCCCCCACTTAGTGATACTTTACTAATACTAGAGGTGCCTTTTCACCAATATAAACTATGATCGTAACCCCTAATCATTTATTGATTATTGAAGCAATTTAATAGTTTTTAATCCTTTATCTATATTCATTCATTCCTTGATTCTTATAGTGATTTTTTTCTTATTTTTTTCATCTTTTTTATTTAATTTTAAAATTATTTCCAAAATGGTTTTGAAATAGTTATTTTAAAAGGAAAAGTTATATTCTTTCTTATATGAGTTTTTTTGAAAATTCCTTTAAATGAGGTTTATTATAAAAATAGGATTTTTAAAATTTTTTTTGGAAAGGGGGATAAATAATGAACTAGGATTGTATTAAAATATTTTTAGGCCATATATCCATATTTTTAAAGGAATTAGTTAAAGTATTTGGTCACCCATGTTTTACCTAGAAAATAATGTCTCTTTTAAAAGTAGGTTCATATGATTCTATTTGGTTTGTTTATACCCTCATATAAAAAACCTATTTTATTATTATTCTCAAACTAGATGTTTTTGTATTGCATTATTAAGGCAATTTATGGGATACATGGTGAAATACTACTAGGAATATTTATCTCACACCCTGTATATCCACTAGTTCCCAGGTGCATATATATCTCTTAGTATTCATTTTAAGGATCCCATTTCTTATTTAGTTCTTTGAATATTCATTTGTCCAAGGATGGATATGTGGAATTTGGTGAGTGAATCATGTTTACTAGTTGTAATGGTAGAGTTTTTTGGATCTTGTATCCTTTCATTTTGTTTTGGTATGCTGTATGAGACTTTTGGATAGGGACATTTGTTATATATGATCTCATTGTTTTTATTCCAATAGATTATTTCCACATGAATTTTTATTTATTATACTATTTCAGAGGGTGAATCCATTCTGACTTAAAATGATCATGATTCCTAGAAACTATATTTAAACCCATGGGGATCATGAACAACATTTGGGGCTAGTGGTGGACCGGGTCAAGTGACATGTTAGATCAATCTGGTCTAATTCATTATAAACCATATATACAACGCATTTACACAAATATAATTTTTTTTAATTATTCATTTTAAAATTATTAAACATGTATATGTTCTATATTTATTAACAGTAAACACAGTGTAACAGTTTTTATAAATATTAATTTATTATTTTTATTCAAAACAACATACCTTATAAGGTAAGAATATGATGAGTACTCCACATGAATTAAAAATTATTTCACGCTACGTAAATAAAATCTATCTGTGTGTAATTTTGTGATTTTACATGTCATGTAATTACATAACATGACGTTTATGCTATATTCTATCTGATTAGACAATATATGACAATAATACACATATAGTAGTTCAAACGGGTACTCAACATATTACCTCTAAGTATATTATTTATACTTAGTTAATTTAATATGATATTAATTTATTTAATTTTATAAAATTATAGAGAATTGAAATCATAAGGGTGAATTTGATTTAAATTATGATAAATTATTAAATTAATTAATTAAGATAATTAATTAATTCAAGAACATTTCATTTTTTTTAAGAATGAGTAAAATTAATTTTAATTTATTAAATTCAAATTCATTGCATGTGTGTGTATGATAATGATCTTAAACTTCCATATGAATGTGATTGGGTTCATTTAATATATTATAAAATTAAAATAATTTCATGAGTTTCATAACCTCTTCTTTATTATGCAGGGGCCTACATACCCATAGTTTCCATTATGTAAACCCCTTAACTAGTCATTTGGTTCCCCACAACTATATGTTATTAAAAGAATATGTAGTGAATGAAGATCCTAGTATAATGAAGTTGGCTTGTGCATAGATCCAAGATGAAACCAACCCAATAGGTGGATAATATCATAAGTAGAATTATGAAACTAAAACTAGACATGGTTCGAGGAGTTTATTCCCTATGGTTATGGGTTGTTTTATCATACTCTAGATAAACCAACCATTAGAAATGATCATGATCATACCACTTAATTATTTAATTTATATTAGTTTCATGGTTCATTATTTATGGATTCTTTATTGTAACCTCATATTAAATTAATTACCAAGAATACAAGATGGAATTAAAATAAATTATATTATACATAATTTTATCTCAGTTAGATTTACTAATATAAGTAAAATATACTTAATATTAAAAAAATGTAATAAGAGAAAATGGATATTTACACATAAATATAAAATATATTGAATTAAATATCATTTCAAAATCCATCAACTACTTGATTTAGAATGGAAACAATAGACAAGAGTATCGACTTGGACCTTGTTAGGACACTTAAATATAACTTTTTATCTGAAATAATTATTAGATTATAAAAACTAAATTAGTTTTAGACATACTATCTTATGTTTTTCAAAATCAAATTTAGAGGATTTTTTTATGAAATCCTTGTCTAATATTTAAGGATTGGGGAGTCCACTAAAATATTCAAGGTGTTGTAGGTTAATGTAGTTGGAACATAATTCTGACCTAAATTCCTTCAAATACCTTAATATACCATTTTTGAAGGTTATAATAAGGGGAGTATTTATACTTTCCACTAGAATATCCATGTGATGGGATATTATGAATCCAATATTAATGGATATTGGGTTTTAATAAAATAGTATTAGATTAAAAAACTAAATTAAATTTATTAATTCGGTAATCTAGATAAATTATTTAAAATATCCAATTATTTATTATAGAAATTAAAATTCATAGATGTAATACCCTATGATTTTATTTTATGTTTTGTTTTAAAGGAAGACTATGTTCAATAGTGTATACCATAAGAAACACTACACTTAAAAAAACTGTGAAATATTACTATTTAAATATGACCATTATAACCTAGGTGTTCAATTAGAAAGTATCAATATGAGTAAATATAATAATAAATATATATATAAAGACCAATATCAAAAAAAATTTATTAATTAATTCTTTTAAAATAAGTACTCATTTTTTTTGTAAAGTCATTTTATGTTTAAAAAAAAGATTTCTTCCAAAATAGTTTTTGTTGATTTTTGTGAGTGAATATTATAAATAATTTATTCCTATTTAAGAAATTTTATTTGATAAAAATGATTTAATATTTAAATTATTCATTTAAAAAAAATTATAATTAAATTTTGATATTTTTCCGACATAGTTGATTTTATGTGAATATTGAAAATTTAAATTTTACAAAATCGTTGTTTTTATGAAATTATAATGATATAATAATAACTTAAGGGTTTATAAAACATTATTTATATAATAAATATATATTTTATAATTAATTTAATGTATATAAAAATACAATCATGAACCTAGATATATATGATTAACATTTTTGAAATCTATGTAATGTTTTTTTTGAATAAAAAATATTTTTTGGTTTTTCTATTTTTTTTATAATATTTAAAAATATTCCTTTCTGTTTTGGTTTGGTTTGAAATAAAATTAATACTCAATTTTTTAAAAATAATATAATTAATTCTATTTTAATCAAAATTATACTTTATTTTTTTTAAAATAATTTTTATACATAAAAATATCTTTTTATGGAAAACTGTTTTTCTCTGTGTTTTGGAGGTTAGTTTTTAAATTATTTTCTTCAGCTAATAATTTTTTTTAATAAAATGGAATAAATATTTTAAATTATCATGTACAATATGTTAATGAGGTCACATTCATTTATTATTATTATTAGTAATACCTTTAGTAAAAAAGTTAGTTACCATCATAAGAGTTAAGGCAGGATAAAAAGGTTAAAATTAAAATGATAAGGGTCAAAATAACAAAAAATTATAAATCCTATTATTTGGTAATATTTTAAACCTATATATTATCCAATTTTAATAATATTCAATCTGGTTCCATTATTCTTTAGTAATACTTTAATATATTTTAATGTTTTGAAAAATTTCAAGCATGTCCTCGCCCTCACTTATAAAAGGATAATACCACTGTTCTCTTCTATGAACTTCAAGAGCCTCTTATCATAGTCATTACCTATCAAAATAAATCACTAACATACATATCTATGTCTTATAGGTCTTTTTATGATAATAATACCATCCAAATAAGTCTTTAGTTAAAAATGTACGGTGTTTTTCCAAATAAGACGTATAGTTCTCAACCGAATGTTTTCTTTTTTATTTATTATTTTATGAAATTCATTCCTATCCTAACCATTGTATTATAATAACATAAATATCTTAAATATAGTGAAATTATATATATATTTTAGTGATATAACCTATTTACATCAACTTATACATCTAATTTAAAATGAAAACATATTTTGTGTATACATGCATACTTCCACCTTGTGAAGACGATACCTTTATTTTTTTCATCACCACCTCATATGGTTGGTAATAATAAGGGATTAACATGAATTAATATGATAAATATGAAATAAAATTAATTATTTAATGGAAAAAAAATTCTAATTATTTCTCTTCAATTTAATGGAAAATAAAAACAATGTTTGTCTATACATACGACCTACCATCTCATGGTAGTAGTGTAATTCATTTTTCATCACTACTTCTCTATAAAAGTTATAAAGATAAATAAAATTAATATATATTATATTTATAACATTATTATGATTCTATAAATATAATATATCATTTATATTCTTACCCTTCTTCCCGTTAAAAAATGACAATGTTACTTAGGCGTACCTATGGTCTACCACGTCCATGAAGCAATGTGATTCATTTATATTATATTCCTTTCATGGATGATTTTAAATATGTTTATAATGAATATATAAAATATTTATATATTGATTAAAGTTTTTTATATTGTGGAATCATGATAAATATGCAAGTATTATAATTGTTAAATTGCAACATACATGAAAAACGAATCAGTTAACACACAAAATGACAATGATAATGAATGATTGGTAAGAAATAAGTGATGAAATGTCATAAATGGATCATATATTATATTTTAAGTATGTATGTATTTCAATTATAGATTAATAAGAAATTTAAAGTTATTATATATTAGGTTAAAATAGTTATACAAAAAGTCAAAATTTAGGTACAAGATGTATATCACAGTCTCATTTTATTTTGAGTTTACTTATGTTCATATTTCCTTTTTGAAAATTATATGATCCTTATAAAACCCCCAATATTTTAATATATTATTAACATAAAATGAGAAGAATTCATTTGATATATTTTCCCACATGCGACACTGAACTAAAACAAAAACTTATTATATTTTAATAAAAATATAAATATTAAGTATCACTATCAAGACCATTATGTTGAATTAATAAAAATGAATATGGGAAAAAAATTATGAAATATTAGTAGATAAAAATAAATTCTACTTTTAATATGAATTAAATTCAATTAGTATAGCTAAAACATTTAAAAAATTATTCTTAAAAATATAGTTTTCTAAAATTGGTGTTTTATTTCAAGAAAATGAGTATTTTATGATTAGATAATAATAAATAAAATATTGATATTATAAAAAATATATTTAAATAAATTAATTAGTAATTTATATAAAATAATATTAAAGAATAGATAATATTTTAAAAATATGGTTCTTGTTATGTAGATTTTTCCACTATATTTTAGGATTCAATTTAAATATTGAATTATCAAATTTTAGAAATTTATTTTCAAAAAATGAACATTTTTTTGGATTATGGATAATAATAAATTTTTAAGATGAATTTTTGGGATTTTTGTAAGAAGAATTATTTTTATGAGAATAGTGAAAATATTATTTTAAAAAATAACACAACTTTAATAAAATTATTAGTATTTAATTATGAGTTATAAATTTATTAAAATATTTTATAATACAATATATGTTTTTTATGAGTGATTTTTTTAAACATTGGTTTTAATTTTAAAATATATATTCTATATTTTTGAACTCGAGTAACATTTTATGAAAAATTATTTTTAATATATTATACATTTTTATTTTGAAACCAATTTTTACCGTATTTATAAATTTAAGGAAATGAAATATATTTAATATTTAGAATGATTAGGTCCAAATTATATAATATTTACCACTTTAGTTTTAGGCATAAAGATTATGTTACCTTAGGTATAAACTAGTTATCGCGGTAAGACTTAAAATGGTAAAAGTTATAATATAGGGGGTATATGGCATGAAACATGCTAAAAAACATGTCTAAAATTGAGTTGATGAGGTGTGTATCATAGTGAGGAACATCTCTTTCCCAATCCAATTCTACTGGTGATGCCCGAGTTTTGATGTAGGTGTTCCTGGCCTCCCTCCCCATCAGAGGTGAGTGTGGAGACCTTCCCATTCTCTCTTTAGAGGCTCATCTGTGTACCTTTATGACTTTCTCATGACTAGATTTTATTCTAACTTTTCCAGTGATACCAACCAGTCTGAAGGAAACAAATCTGGTCAATAGTTCTCCTCAACTCTCACTTTCAATATCCAAGTTCCTGGAATCCTTGGGCCTTCTAGATTTATCTCTTATTTCTCAATTCAAGTCTATAAGTCCTTCATTTGATTAATTTGATAGATTTTTCTTTAGATCTTGGGATTTATGGGAATGCGAAATGGTTGATTTTCTTGATAAACAACATATTATTATCCACTTTGCGTTGATGGAAGATTTGATTCTTACATACTATAGATAATCATGCTTCTATAATGGTTTCCATTTTCACCTCCTTTGGTGGACTTATGAGTTTCACATGAACCATGATGCTCTTACCACAACGTTATAGGTATGTTTCACAGAAATCCAATTACCTTGTCAAAATCATTCTATTATAAGAATACTTGGAAAACTATTTGTCTAGTATATATGATTTGATAATAGAATGAATTCCATTTCCCATCTAATTTCCCCTCATAAATGTGTTTAGGTTGATGACTCTGAGCCATCGGTGGAGTGTGTATGGATGATAGTTGGGGAAGAGTTTCACTACAAATAGGTAGTTTTTTCAAATACTAGATATATTTCTATTCATCCAATAAGAATTTGGGACACCTCCCTTTAACATGATGATGAGTCTATAATTTACACGAGCTTCTGATGTTGATGATCTAGCAGAAGATTAATCTTAAGTTTTTTACCATCCTAAAAAATAATAAAAAGGTAAATGGTGGTCTTTATTTGGATGATTCTATATAGAAAAATGCATGTTATAAGAATGTTAATCCATCAATAAATGATATATATAACCAAATGCGGTCTGATATTATATCCCCCAATTTTATTTTTTTGACTCCTTCATGACCAGTGATGGAGGAGGGTGTGGGTGATGTTGTTTACTATGAACTAATCTTCAACATTTTGAAGTCAGTCTCATATGCAGGGGCTGTGTTATCCGGAAAGGATCATTTTCATAAAAGAGAGAGATCAATGACAATTGAGGATAGAGATATGGGACACATGGGACGGGAGTCTAGTCATAGTTTAAACAAGTTAGTTTTAATTTCATCTAATCATTTTTACGTCTTGGGGAATGAGGAGAATCCCCTAGAATAGATTGAATGGACTGAGATCTTCATGGAAGGGTAAGAACCAAATAGGGTTGATTCAAGTGATGAGGCTTCTAGTCAATTATCTATATACAACATCGAAGGAAGATGAAGTAGAGGAAATTATATCCTACGTAGAAAAGGGGTGAAAGGGAAGATGAGATATGGTGAACTAAAATATAATAAAAGTGAATAAATCTAAAGGTAGTAAGGATTATTATTTACTTCCCAAACCGATTAAAACTATATCAATCATGAAGTCAAAATATAAGGATACAGACAGTATTATATTTTTTTAAAAATGGAAAAATGAAAGACGGTATCTTAACACAATGCATGATATCTCTATGTATGTAGATCATGGCATCATTAAGGAAACCAATGTACTAGATGATGTCACGAAGGAAGTAAAAATTAATCAACAATGGGAGGTAGGTAAGGAGGCTGCAAAATAAAGTGAAAATTGGGTGATTGTCATCCATTCTGAGGAAGATATATTAGAGAATGACTTCTAAATTAAGGCCTTTATAGAGGATTCATATAGGATGTCTGAGATACCGATCATAGTGGATACCAATACAAAGAAGTGTGAGTGGATCAATAATAAAGAATTCATATTGAAAAGAGGATTCAATCAAAGGAATATAAATGTGAATGAGTTTATTCAAACATGGTACAAGATGGATTATATTTTTTAAGATATCATCAAGTAAAATCTAGATACAAAGGTATGTGGTTTTCATGGAAATTATATAGAGATAATTTATCTAATAGGCTTAAAATTTATTTTAACCGGTCAGTAATATTTTTTGAAACATGATGATATATTGGTATTTTTGTGTGGTTTCTCACTTTTTCCTTTAAATTATGATAAATTAATAAAAAATTAATTTTTAATCAGGTGTGGATCAACATTGTCTCTTCCCTTACTCCATTATTTCTCAATTTTTGGGCCACTGTACATGTTTAAAATGTATAAACTTTATATTAAGTTGAAATATTTTAGAAATTTCTATTCTCACAACTTATAAAAGTGGCCTCTCACCACCCCTTCAGAGAAATACTAAAAATTTGGTTTAATCCTAAAAACCTACCATTTTTAGTTTCATTATATCATTATTTTTTATATTTAGCTTCTAGTCAAAATATATTATCCAATTCTATTCATTTACAAGTTATCTACCAAGGAAATCTAAAAGTGCACAACTTGATTAATCATTTTTACTTAACGTCATTCTTTTTTATTTTTATTTTAATATTATATTTTTTAGATACCTATATAATTAAAACAATATTGGTTATGTGTTGAATTTTATTATTCAATTTTAATAATATTTTTCACATTATCTATTTTCTATTAAGGAAAACAAGACACTCATTCATGTGTTGTGGGAATTACCACCTCTACGACGTAGTATATTTCATTTTCTTTCATCACTATACAAGGATGGTTTTAGATATGAATTTTAAAAATATATATTATATTTATATTATTTTTATCATTATAAAAAAAAATCCAAATCATTCTATTCTTCCATTCTATGGAAAATTAAATCATCAACTATGGGTACGTGTGCACTACTGCTTTTATGAAATGATTGATTCCAATTTTTTTTAATCACCACCATACATGGATTGTCATGAGGATGATATTAAAGGATAATTATTAGTTTTATTATATAATTAAATTTTTGGTATAAAAAATTTGAGATCATATTAATGATATTATCTAAAAATGATTATTGTTAATTCAATCATTTAAAATGAGTAATCAAAGAGGATTATGATCATTACATATTTAATCTTCAAGGTTTAAAACCAAAACAACTGTGGGATGAAATAATAACCTTAATAAATATCATATATCATCTATTACATAACGTTTAATTATCTTATATTGATGAACTTTGTTATAATAACAAATACCATCCCCACATTTACAAAATTAGTACAAAGCGATAATGATTACTTACAAGCGATCTTGAAAATAAATAAAAATAATCTAACATATATATGTATAGAGTTATTATAAATGGTGAGTATAAATGGTTTTAGTTCCGACTAAGGTTCTTGAGAATGTATTTAATAAAATTTATTTAATTTTTTAGGTTTTTGGGGTATGTTCAAGATGGATCAGGGCCGAGTGAAGAGTTTTTTTCTTAAATTGATCTATTTGAAACATGATTGATATTATACACTTAATTTAATATAGTTTGTGTATATACTACCTGTTTTATATATCATATCTTGAATTATATTTTAATAATGGTATTTGAAGTTCAATTCCAATTCCTCTCATTCAAGGGGGTCTTATTTGAATGTCTCAAAATCCATAACGAGTTTCTTATTCTATATGTTGATTCTTTGAGTCATAATACATTTTTTGTACAATGTTTTCTCTGAATCGTGTATTCATTGAACATGGATAGATATTTATCATAAAATTTTTATTTTATGTTATTTACTAGAAAATTCATGTTCCAATATTTAAGTGGATATCAATTCAGTTGTTTCCCCAATAGTTAAGACTTTTGGTAACTCAACATTCATTCATTCAGTTATGATTATTATTATGAACATATTTCATAAAATTCAGATACATCCTAACCTTTAGTTGTATTATATTTTATTATCTCATTTAATTAATGAATATACATCCCACCACATAGTCCCTTTGATAGATTTTTCACACTTCGTAGGATATGTTCTTTTGAAATTATCCATTTTATTTCTCTAGGTTTATTATGATAATGTTATTCTATTATTGAGTATTCTATATACTCATTACTTTATATTATGTAAAAATTTCATTTTACATTCTTTAGATAAGATGATGGAAACCTAGAGAAAATATTATTCTATTGAAATGGGTAAAATTATTTATGTTTTATATGTATTTATTATAATATGAATGATTAATTTCAAGTTGACTACGCATTGATTAACAATCCATGTTCTTCCTTTGGATGGGTTAAGATCATGTTGTGCCTTTTATTATAATGGGGGATGGTATTTTATTTATATATGTTTTTATTATAATATGGATGATTATTGGAAAGTTTACAATGTGTTGTTTAAACATCCACCTTCTTTATCCATACGGGTTATGATCATGTTATCCAATTTATTCACATGGGTAAAAGTAATGGTGTTTCATATATTATTATACCAAAATTGATGATTATTTATAATGTTGACCATGATTTATTTATTCATTTTCATACATTTTGAATGCATTGTAAATAAAAAATTATGGGTGGAACATGATATTATATAGCCTCTCTATTCGTCGATAGGTCTCATGAGAAAAATATTTTTGGGTATTTGATGTATGACTACCCAATTTAGAATGATGTCTTGACTATGGAATTAATGATAAGTAAATGACTTGGCATAAGGCCTTGAAATCATGTTTTTTATTTTGGGAACTATGAATTCAAACATTATGATATCAATATTATTGGTATCAATGTTTTTATTTGTTTTATTTTATATATAGGCCCATGGTTTCATATTTAAATGAGGTTATTCATATTATTTATTCTTTTCATATTAGGTATACCATTATTTTCTTACTGCTTTAGTTATATTATTCCCTTACATATAATTTTGAGTGACCCCATTATTATGTTTCCATTTCCCCGAGTTATGACAAAAAATAGTACATGTTAAATTTTTAGAAGGATAAAATATGTGAAATAATTTATTTGTGATATTGAATATTAATTATGGATTAAGTAGTTTCAAATATATTGGAAAAAATTATATATTTCATAGAAAGAATAAGAGATTTGTTAGTTATTATTTTGTATTAATTATATGAATAACTAAACATAAAAGTATCCTTGTAATGTAAGAGACTCAATAATGGTATTTATTTTGTAATTATGAATGGTTATACCCAAGATTTTATAGATAGTATCAGAGTGAGTATGTAAAGTATGTATTTATGGAATCAGATCTCGGAGTATGAGTCTAGTGCACCACAATACTAATAATTTATACCTCTTATATTTTTTTACCTCTATTTATATTGGGGTTTACTTTTTTATTATCCATTTATTACCTTGTTGGATCAAGAATAACAAGAATGTTACATGAAAGAGGTTTTATTTTATAAATCATATTTTAAGGTTTTCCTTCCAACTGTTTTTCTTCAATGTATTTATTTTCTTTGAAATTATATTATGAATGTTTTTTCTATTCTATAAAGATATATTAAAATATTTTTAACCCATGTTTGACTTAATATTAATGGTTTTAAAGGAATATTATTGATTTTTTTTGATCAATTTACTCTTTACTAATGGTGTGAACAAAATCATTATTTTAATGTACACTGCATGAAAAACTTTTCACACCATCATGATGACACTTTATTTGATGATTACTCTACATATTTTCATGGTTATTTTTAAATACAATATATTTTTTGATCTTTTTTGAACATTTATTTAAAATGATATATAAATAAATAGGCACCATATTAAAAAATTAATGAAATTAATTTTGAAAAGTGATTTATAACTCTATTATTACATAAATTTACAAGGAAGATATTCATAATACATTGCTTATATTTTCTTTTATAAAGTATTGGTTTTAATGAAAATCATTAATTTTTCATGAATCGATGGTATTATATAATCCTTTAATGATAATGGAATATACCAAATTTTAAAATCAATCAATTTATTGTGATCATATTCTCTATCAATCTACACTATTCATTTGAAATTATTTTTAGCAAAACATCAATATTTTTAATATCATGGATGAATTTAGAATCAATTATATTACATTGATAATGTATCAACCATATAATATATCTATATATGGAATCAGTTGATGGAAAATTATTATGTCAGTTTTTTTACAAGGGAAATATTAATGTTTCATATTATCAATTCAATATAGATAATTGTTTATTTATAGTTTTTTTGATAATTGATCGAATTGATAATTAAATATATGAGTATTTCATAAGATTTTAAACTGATGGGTTGGGCCTATTATAGATAAACCTAGGATGCATAGACAAGTCTCATGATGAAAAAAATCAAGAATTATATATCATATTGTTATCCCATTTACATCTTTACATTTATTTGGAATGATGTATCAGTTGAGAGGCCATGAAGGAAAGTTTCATGATAATTTGTTAGGATTCATTTACCATGAATGTAAATAATAATTCATTTTCTTTATTAATAATTTTGAATATAATATCCCTATGATTTTAACATTGTTATTATCCATAGATATTCGTTGACCTCATGTTTTTGATTTAAGGGTTTTTTTGATATTTGCTCATTAATATTGATTATTCCTTATCAACTAATGAGAACTTACACTATATGTAACCCTTAATAAGAATATCATATTAAAATTTATTTATTTTCCTTTTCTAAACCTAGGAATAAGAATATCATGATTTATTTAAAAGATGAAAGACTATTTTCTATGCTATGTTTTTATATTTCTAATATAGTATGGGAATCATGTATATATAAATATTTCCAAGACTACTAAACTGATCGATCATATATAGTGAGAAGCCTTGTATATTGTACTAATGTAATACTGTCAACACTTGATTTGGGTTATTATAGTTGAATTTTTATAGAAATAAGTATATTAGGACCCTTGGGAACATTATTTATGAATTAATATATTAGATAAAGTAAACATATGATATATTCTAAGGATAACTATAAGTATAATGTAATATCAGGAATATTTGGTAAAGTGTTGATTATGTTATTTTTCTAACAAATACTTCCCTCTTTGGATAATGGAAAGTGGATACGGTTGTGGAATAGATGCACATTGGGGTAAAATTTTTGAAAGAGGTAGATTGGGAATAATCTATATAATCATTGGTGAAATATGATTTTGCCTAAGAGAATATAGTTGGATATACACTCTTAGGGTATATGCTTGGGTTAATTAACATTTTATTCATTAACCATTACCATGAAATAGAGGATAGAAACTATATAAACCCATTACATTCAATACCAATAATGGATAAAAAAAGCATTATGGGTTGAAAAATATAATGTTTATCATAAGTTTAAAGGAATATACATCTCTTTTATGATTTTATGTGATGGAATATTAAGTTGATTAGAGATAGTTTTAGATAAATTCATGGGAATACAACCCATTAGTTTAGTATTTATTTGAAGGAAAAGTTTATTTTAGGATGAATGATTTTATATTTTATGACATAAGTTAAATGGAATTGATAACCATTAGTTTTAAAAATATATTCAATGTTAATTTGGTTAATTGGGATAATAGGGTTATTAAAATTTGGGAATATATGGTCTATCATATAGATAACCATAGGATTAAAAAATGATTTGGTAACTAATTGATTATTTTCATTTTTAAAGACGTTCACTATATTAAGAACACTATATGATTAAGGTAAATGAAAATATTTTTAACTGAGATGATATTTTTTTAAGAATAAAGGTTGATTTATCTTATTGAAGAATAATTTTTATTGCTGCTTTATGGTGATTCTAGTTATTTATGGGAAATATTAGAATATTTTTGAGATTATATAATAGGTCATATAAAAGTTTTATATGAATTTATGAGTGATTAATTTTTTTATAGATAAATGTTAAATTGATGTTGGAAGAATATGTGATCAAATCATTTTTTTTGGGTTTTTAACTTGGTCAATAATATTTTTAAATATTTTTATTCTTAGCAACTTATGGAATGATTTAAGATGAATTTTGTGTGTTATTGTTGAGGATTTGAATATTAATGTAGTGTTTTCACATATTAATATTTATTCACATTGGTTATTATTTTAGCAACTTCTATCCATTTTGGTTTTAAGTAGGTGGAATAAATTTTTCATCTTTTTGTGGATCATATAGTAGATTAAACCTTCAACCAAAAAAATAAACCATGATCACGATGACATAGATCAAAGGATGAAATGAATCCTATAGAATAAGAATAAATCATATAATTAAATTTTTTCATATTTTTAAAAAAATGGTAAATGAATTTATTAAAATAATGAAAATTAAAGATAAATATACTTAGTCTAAAGTGTAAAGTAACAATAAAGGTCTGTTTTTATATAAAAAATTTTAGGTATGATACTTATATAGACATATTCATTATTATTTTCTTGGTTATTAACTATAAAATTAATATTTATGATTGAATATATAACTGATTTTATTACTATGTTATAATCAATTTAGAAAGATAAAATTATAAGAATGAAATTTATATATGGAGGGGAGAAATTATTAACCTAGAATTAAGTTTATATTTTTTTTAAAAAGAACACTATGTTCAATATTTTTTGGAACACACAACACTTAGCTTAAACAAACTATGAAATAATATTATTTAAATATTACTATTATAACCTAGCAATTGGATTAGAGAGTAGAAATAATAATAACCACATTATCAAATAAATATATATATATAGGTTCTACTAAATTCAAATTTATTGATTTATTCTTAGTAAATAAGAACTCAATTTCTCATAATGTCATTTTATGATTCAAAAATATGTTTTATTCAAAATGGTTTTCATTGTTTTTTATAAGAGAATATTATAATAAATTTCATCCAATTTTATACATTTTATGTAATAAAAATGATATAATTTATTAAATCATCATGTCAAAATTATCTTGGGATTTTTTTATAATACTTAGAAATAGTTGATTTGTAGGTGAATAGTGAAAATTAATGATTTTAAAAATCTGTCACATTAATGATGTTATAATGATATAAAAATATATGGAAGGTTTTTAAAAACATTTATATAGTCCAAAAATATATTTAGGAATTAATATTTTATATATAAAATTATAATTTTTAACTTCAAAATATATTCTTAACATTTTTTGAATCTATGAATTATTTTTTTCAAATAAAAACTATTTTTAGTTCTTCAATTTTTATTCAGGTATTTAAATGGGAAATTCATATTTTGGATGGTTTTAATGAAAAATAAGTCACATATTATATAAATTAATATAATTAATTATATTTAAATCATCATTAGAAATTATTTTCTAATAAAATCATATTTATACTTATGAAGTCATTTTTTGAGAAAATCATTTTTCATCACGTTTTAAGGGTTTTTAAAATTTTTTTACTTATAGAAATTAATTCTGAAAAAATTTAATCCATATATGGAAACCATATTCCAAAAGTTTCTAAAATGTGCACTTTTTTTGTACATAATTAATTATAGTTTTTGTAAAAAATTCACTTTCGACCATAAGAGTTAAAATATGTTAATTGGTTTAAAACCAAAATGATAAATGTTAAAATAACCTAAAAAATTTATAAATACTATATTTTTATCTTATTTAGAACATTTTTTATATATAATTCTATTATTATTCATTTTCTATCCATTTTCCATGAGTAATACATTAATATATTTTAATATTTTGAAAAAAAACCAACTTTTTCCTCTCCCTCACTTATAAAAAGACACTAATTATCCTCTATTATTTATGCATAAAGAGATCCATAGATTAGAAAATAACTAGATAACCAATTTCATAATGTCTCTCCACACATCCTATAAGTACTGGTATGGTCGGAATACAATCCTATGAATTCCTTAGCTATAAACCAACTGTGGTTTTCTGAATAAGAGGTATAATTCTTAATTGATTATTTTCTTTTTTATTTATTCTTTAAAAAATTTAAAAATATCATAACCATTGTGATATAATAACATCAGTATCTTCTATATAATTATATTTTATTATAACTATGGAATAACCCTTTTACAACTATATATTAATCTAATGGTTAATGAAAACATCTTTCGTGCAAACATGCAGACTACTACCTCACAAATATGGTGTATTTAATTTTTGATCATCACCTATTATAATTAGTAATAATTATGGATACAAATTTAATAAATATGATATATATTTTATTAATAAATGGATAATAAATATTTTAATTCTTTTATTACTATCATTTATCTTCTTACCCTTCCAACCGTTAAAAAATGATAATGTTGCCCATTCATACATGTGGACTACCACCTCCACGAAGAGATGTGATTCATTTTTAATATCCTAATTTAAAGGATTATTAAAAATATAAAAATAATGAAAATATTTTATATTTATATCATGATTAACATTATTTAGATTATGAAACCATGGAAAATATGAAATTACCATAATTTATTAATCAAAACATACATAAAAAATGAAGCATTTAATACCCAGAATGATGATGATAGTGAATGATTGGTAATAAATGAGTATTCAAATGTTATAAATGGATAATATATGAAATTATGTCGATTTTTATGGTTTTGTTATATAATTATTATAAATATAAATTTAGTGTAAAGAGGTTATAAATAATTTACAAGGAAAGTCAAACTTAAGGTACATGATTTCTGTTACATTCAAATTTTATTTCAGGATTTCTTATATTCATATTTACATTAGAAAAATTATATAATTCAAATATTTAAAACCCAATTTATTTTATTTTACATTATTTATTTTGTTTTTTTATGTTTATTTTCCATTTCTTCTCTTACCGAATAAAAAAATCAATAACTAAGTTACTTGTAAGGGGACTTCTTATAAAAATATTCTTTTAAAGTTTTCCTTCATATACTTTTTATTCTATTTCCATATTTTCCTTTAAAAATTTTCAAGAATGTTTTTCTCTTATATAAAGATTTATTAAAGTCTATTTACCTATATTTTAAATTATATTAAATAGATTGAAAGGATTATTCTTGTCATTTTAAAAAAAGCGTAAACATAATCATTGTTCTAATACACACCAGAAGAATAGTTTTTCCAACTAGAATTTATATAAATTGATTTAAATATTAATTTTCTTGTTTTAATGGTTATTTATAAAAAACCATTTTCTTATTATTTTTGGAATTTTTAATTAAAATAATATTAGAAGAAACAAGTATTATTTAGTTAATGGAATGAAAAGAATTTTGAAACAATATTTATAACATTATTCATACACAGTGTTAAAAGGAATTTATTTTTTAGGTTTTACTTCAATATTATATTATATAGTACTAGTTTTACTATAAATCATTAATTTATAATGAATTTATGGACTTCTTTCATCCTTTTCTCATAATGGATTATACCTTATTTTAGAATCATTCACTTTCTTATGATAATTTTATCTATCAATATCCATTATTCATTGGACTTTATTTTCTTCTATCATGTCCATATTTTTAATATAATTTATGAATTAAAATATATTTATATTAATTTTATTACAATACAAACATATACTATTTCTCTATATGGTATCAGTTGAAGGAATCATATTAAGTAAGTTATTACTTTTGCTGAGGAAATACTGATGTATTGTATTCTAGATTCAATATTGATAATAGTTGTATTATTGTTCATTTGGAAAATTAATTGTTTTGATCATTAAAAATATGAGGAATTCCTATGATGTGAAAATATATGATGGAATCTAGTTATAGATATCACCTCGATGCATCAAGTGGTCTCAAGAGATAAATCAGTCAGTGTGTCATAATAGATGGGTTTCTAGTTTACACATTTCCATTTATAAAGAAATGTGTATTTGTTGATAGTCGTTAATGGTAAGATTTATGATATAGATATTGAAATTCCTATATCATGAATGTTTATAAGTGTGAATTTATTTTATAATGAATTTATTTTCCATTATACACATGATTTTAATGTTAATATTAGCCACGAATGTTCATTTTCTTGCAAACTAATTTTTTTATATATTTTAAAAAACCACTTTTAAGTGGTTAAGTGGGAATCCTAAAAAAAGGATACCCTTATAAAATTTATAGACACTAACAATGAATAATGTAATTGAAATTCATTATTATCAAAATGATTAAATCTAGAAGAATTGGTGTTATAGTGAAATTTATAATCAACATCCCAAAAGTTAAATTCTTAATTTTTAGAGTGGGTATGATTTATTCTGAACATATTATCAAATTATTATTTAATATAGGATTTAAGATTAATCCCATGGTTCATTATTTCATGTGGTCAACCATTTATCTTATTTTTTTTGAGATGAGGTACAGGGATACATGGAACATCTTAAGAACAAACTTATCCGTGGATGTAAAAGAAATTTGATGTGGATACTAGAAATAAAAAATGATTCACTTAAAATACCATATCACATGTTTCAAACTATGATAATTCCTATAAGAAAGCCTCACTAACATTTATACCACCTTACAAATAAGTGATATAAATAATAGACTTAAAAGGGAAATAGAGCAACATATCATCTAAAATTTTATAGAAATATATGAAAAATATTTGTGTGTGATCTAGCCACTAATCCTTTATAATCTTTGGATTGTTCATCATCAACCATCATGGGTTAATTTCCCTTATGTTCCACTTATAATATAGGAAAAAATGGGGAATCAAAAATGTAAAATGGTTGTTATCCAGAGTGACAAAAGACCATATAAGAATAATCAAAAGTTACAGTTGATGAACATATAATTGTATGACTTTATAAGACATGGGAATATAGGGAGAAGAATCATTAGTATTATTATGATGATATTGAGTCATATAGTGATAGATATAATGACCTTGACCACCAAAAAATTAGGAAAAACCTACCACTTCTTCATATTGAATTGACATCCAGAAACATCTCTCCCCCCAAATGAGACAAATTCACATAGGAAATTTCATGGAATGATCTATCTCGACACAAATGTGAAAATATATACTATCTCAAATGAAACATATTGTCATCAATATTTATGAAACCAACAATCTTATCAAACATAACATTAAGGATTGTGGGATTCTATAAGGGGTGGGGAAATTAAAAATACAACAAAAAAGGAAGTGAACATACAATACAATATATATAGTCAAAATTATATGGGAAAATAATAAATAAAATAATTAGAATCTATCACCAATAACATAATGAACACTTGATCATCCCACTTATCCCTTACTACATCATAGCCCAGAAATATAACAACATGAAAGAAAAATTCAAGATCTTGAACATGTAATCATGAGGTCTCTATGGGTACCAATGAATATCCCAAATAGGGTGTGATATATACTCATTAAACCACCACCAATTGTGTCCATAACAAATCTAGTATTTGCATATAGGTTGTAGTAGTGTGAAAATATTATAAGTGTAAAGATGTAAAGGTAAGTGATGTAATCTAATCTACAATCACATTCTATAACAACCAGTCTATTAATGATGAATGAATATAGTAGAAAAAAGAACCAACTACGATCTATGATGGCATATAAAGTTCAATAAATTATGAAATATTATGAATAATCATATATTAGACCTATAATGGCTAGGACATAGGGTCATTGACCAAGTTTTCCACTTTGATTTAATATATCTCATCAATAGAAAACACATAGAAATTATATTCTACATGGTCTAGGATCCATGACCATTGAATATGGATACCTCTTTGAGTCCATAAATCTCATCCATGGAAAACTTAATAAATACTTGGGTGGAGCCTAAACAGAATTTCTGTGGTGGTACAAGAAATCTGGATCCAAGGTTCAATCAAAGGCATCCAATATAATATATATATATATATATAAGCTGGTCATCAATACCATAACGAGTTATGTCACACAAGTGTCATACCTTGAAATCCATTTCAAAAAAATTCATATAATGATTCATGGGACCTTATTAGCGTATATACTCATATAAATTTAATTTATCACTTTTGATCATTAATTTAATTAATATATAAGATATGAGAAGGAGGGACATGTTTATGTCCATTAAATTTAATAAAATAACTACATAATTATCATAATTCAAGGGTTTTTCCATTTCCTTCCACCATTCCCATTTAATCTATTTCATTTATAAGTGACATGATTCTATCAAATGTATTCATGCTTTAACATTTCATTTAATTTTATTTTTCTCCCTTTAATAAGAGGTGACCTCAACTCACACAATGGGAGGTGAAAATGTAATCGATGAATCAAACCCACCACAACTGTGGTTTTGGTTGAGTTTACATTCTCTTACCATTCAGATGTGTGTGATAACATGTTTAAATAATAGTTTAAAAATTAATTTTTATGGTTAAAAATTTAATAATAAATGAATGGAAAATTTGGAATGCATAATAAAATTGGAGACAATAAAACACCCAAACATTTAGAGAAATAGTATAGACAACTTACCTTGTAAATATTATGGTTCACTCATCCAATATATAACTTTTGTTCAAGAAAAAATGATATTAATTAAAATAATCATAAATAACCATAAAAAATACAATAATTTATATTTCATAGATTTATCATTCCATATAAAGAGATAAATTAAGAAAATAATCATAAGGAGTCCTAAAAATACTAAGTGGAATAAAAATCATCTGAAAGTATTTTATTTGGAAAAATAATGATACATATCCTTGAAAGGAAGTGGGAATAAGAATGGTGTGTGCGTGGGAGACATCCTTGGAAAATATAGGAGAAAAATGAATTTAAATCATTAAAGGAGAGGAGGGAAAATTAATCATTTTCCCTTTAATGTGGTGCATGGTTAGGCCACACAATTTGGGTAACCTTGCAACAACTATGAATCTCTCACAACCAAAAATCCATAACTCATATGGTTTTATGACATGGTTTAGGATAACTATGTTCCAACCTTATGGTGCTATTTATTAAGTGAAACTAGCCATGAAGGCTTGGTGCACGGTTTGAAAAACTATGCACAAATTGTGCACCTACCTCTATATCTTACTAAAGACCTTCCACTTGATCATACACCCCAGTATGCATGGTTTAACAAACTATTCTAAACCCATTGTAGGGCCTCAGGGTATCTCTTGAGAGACCAAATGATTTAAACAAACCATTAACCCTATCTATTTCTCTATAAAAGTGTTTTTTGGAGCTCGGTGCTTCTGAAACTTATCAAAACTTTTGAGATTATATTAATGCCACAAACTTCATCGAAAAACAACACATTTTAGTGTTATATATTTCATATTTACATTATAAATCTCTATTTAAAATTTATCTCATCAACTAATAAGAATTTCAAATTATATTTGAATTTTTAATCCAATCCAAAACCTGGGACTTTTAAACCTCCCCACCAGAGAACATATCTTCCCTGAGAAGACTTAACGAACCATGAGAACAACACCGAACCAACTTTGACAGATATTTTTTTTCCTGAAATGGACATTTTTCATTTTACATGCGCAAAACACACCTACAAGTTATACTTTAAACATGTTGTGATCAAGACAATATAAATCAAACTAGTGATCAAAAATACCATCGAAACATTGAGACAACACTTATGCAAGACCATCATTCTTGAGACATGATCACACCGTCATCTCCTTCTTTCTACCTGCCTATGGAATTCCCAACTATAGGATCAAGAATTTATCATGGACAAATCCAAATCATGGTACTTACACCATTGGAGTTTTCATATTTAATCAAGTGATCCATTCCCTAGTGACACACCTAGTATGATTATTAAATTACTCATGAGGAAAATACTCTTGTTCCTAAAATTGATCAAATAGTTGAGCTCCAATTGGGAAATATTTATCTAGTTGAGTCGGATTTACCTTGAAAATCTATGGTTGACTACTATATTACACTCATATCCTTTGAAAATGTTCAAAATTCAGTTCCTCACCTAACCAAATTATTTAGAATAAGAAAAAGTAGCTCTATAATCTTTTGGATGACTACCTAAAAAAGGCTCATCTCCTATAGTTGATGCATCACTAAAACTAGATTCTAAAACCTTTAACCTAAGGAATACTGAGATTTTTTTGAGATCACTCACTGAAGTACATAAATAAAATCTAATGAAATATCCTAGTTGATCCGTCTCCCAATCAAAATATTCCTCTTTCTAAATCGTCAACCTTGACACTAACCTTGATCTAGTATCTGTGGATCATCATAAGATACACCAAGATTAACTACCATATATGTATTTCACCCAAATATATAATAAAAATTCCTATATGGAGTTTATTAATGATTTAAACTATACATTGATCCAATAATTAAGTGGAACACAAGTACCAAAACAACCATTCAACAACTAGTCTCAAGATCCCACAACCCATATCACTTGAGAGTCACTCTATAGTGAAAACACCCCACTCTCCACTTTAGAATTTTCCTCTTCATCACTTAAAAGAAATGAAAAATCATATTGTATCTCATTCCCTCTCTATCCTGAATATAAGGACTACATGTAAAAGAACCCAATCATACCAGATTGATAAGTAACATCACCCATCACCCATTCCACTTTTTGAGAATGGTTTCTAGAGTAAATTGAATATTTAACCCATAAAAGGTTCACAAACCTTAAAAATATAACAATATACTACACACCACTTGGATTTCATTAAACCAATCCTTGATCACAACTCCCAATGAGTTATTTTATTAGAAAATAATAACTATTTAAACATGCAGCTCGGCGTATAAACGATGCTTTATTAGTGTAGTCAGGGAGATTTCAAGACAGAGAACATGATCTCCTCTAGATTAAGAGTACACTAAGATTTTATTATAATGTATTTACCAATCTCTCTGATACATGATCACCTCAATACAAGTTATACCTACCTTGATTTATCACATGACACCATGTATTCTGACCATGCGAGTCAATGTCCAACTACAGGTCAATCATCTCAGGATGCCATGTCTATTCTCAAATTATCCCCCATCCTAGGAAAATATTTTAAATTTGCCAAAATCTCTAGGTTTTAATTACTATAAGAATTTTATTAGAAACCACAATTTATATTTAAATAGTTACCATACACAACTATAGTGAAATCAACTTATCATTCACACCGATAATACTACCATGTACAACCCGATTCCAGACCCGATTCAAACTACCTTTTATTATCCATAAAAGAGAAAGATGACCATCTTACATGGAACATTAGTTTTAATTAATCTGGATGTTACCTTTAAAATAATATTCAAAATCATTTATCTTACCAACGTCACAACTTTTAAAAATACTTCCCATCTCATGGTGTCATTTATGAGTAGATAGTGTCAACTGCATAATTTTTGGTAAATCGAGTCAGGAACCCGAATAGTCTTATCCATTAAGGCTAGTTTTTATGTCCAAAGCTCTATGTTATTCCTTTTAAACCAAGGAATAAATTTTTATACAACACTAAACCCTTTCACTTTCCATTCATCGATCTCAAAACTGGGGTAAAACCAACCTTGTTAACTTTACGAAACACATTGTCCCAGACTAACCTATTCCACATGTTGTCCATAACATAATAAACCAACATAATTGAATTTATTACAAAGAGTATAATTACAATTTAAATTATCATTTATAAAAGATTTAAATGAAATATTTAAATAATAATCAAACTAAAAGTGTTTGAAACTATCACTGTATGCATAATGGTATAACCCTGCCAACCTGCTGGCTAATAGGACCTGATTATTATCGATCATCCAAACAAGAGAAATTTCACTAAAATTTTAAAAATATAACATAAAAATTAAAGTTTTGACACTCATTTTTGTCCATATATAATAATATCCCCACAATGTTCAACTTACCAAATAACCACATGTCTACCCGAGGGTTTCCTTTCATTATCTAGAGTCCTACTCAGGACAACCAGTACCCGAATGACAGCACTTGAATAAATTTTTTCTAAAAAATTTATATTTTTATGGGTTTGAGGGTGATAAACCTATGGGATAAACCTTATATTAGGAAAAGTCATTGAATTTTTTTATTTTCATATATAAAAAGATCATTAGACACTACAACCTATCATTTAGGTTTAAGAAATGACTGGTTACAAGGTAAATGAGACCTATGGGAAGCGTTAATGTTCCCACTCAATGAAATTACAAAGATAACACATACATGAGGGTTTAAGATATAACACCTATAGAGGTTCATTTTAATTAATTTAATTGAGTCTCACTCATTATGAAATTTTTGGAAGCTAATATAAAAGGGATTTCAAGTACCAATTGTTAAGAACAACAAAACAAAGTACTTTATTAAATTAATTCAATAAAGCATTATGTCAATATATCATAATTTCATTTTTAAACCATCATTTAATCTTCCCATATGGTATTTATAACTGGGCCTGGTGAATGAAAATTTCAATTTGAAAACTAAGAGTAAAATGATATTTTTATTGTAATTAGAATTTTAATTAAATGAATCCTCACAATAATAAAGTTAAAAAGTAAACAATTGGTATTTTATCAATTAATGGGACTAGTTACATATGATTCAACCATAAATTTATATGTGAAACAATACAAGAAACTCTGGAAACTTTAAATAACCATCCCATTAACATAATCCCAAACATACCAAGGAATATGAGGAATAAGTCAATCTATGAGAGTCCAATAACTTTAATTACAGTTTAATTAAATGGGAAACCATTTCAAATTTAGGGAGTACAAACTATAAAAATTAAAATTAGAATCCCATTTTCATGAAACCCATAAAATTTTATATTATTGAAATTTTAAAACAAACTCATAGAAACCTACCCAACTAGCCTAAGAGGGTTCAATTATGCATTTAGAAATTTAATCATACAAGTCATCATGACCAAATTATATATATATATACTAGACTTTGTAAAGTAAACTATTTATATATAAATTTAAATTCAATATATATAAATATAATAATTATGGTTTATTTAGATGAATAATCATTCCTAACTCATAATTTTACATGCTTTCATATGTTACAATTGACATTCATGTAACTGAAACCATGTTTTCATTTATGAACTGAAAATATAATAGTCTACATACAATGGTCCAATTACATGGGTCATCAATCTCCAATTTATAAAGTCCCATAAACTTTATAAATTTGAACATTTGTTCCTATTTAATTTCAATTATACCAATACATTGGATTTTAGAATATTTGAAGTATATAAAATATGGTTTTATTAAATGGTTCCCCTTTCCAATTTATTGAGTGCCAATACACTTTATAAATTGCAATATTGGATCCTGTTTAATTGAAACAACCAATGTTTCAGACCATGAAACTAATGGTTCATGGATAAAAAATATTATAATTGGTTGGTTTAATATAATTCACTCATAAATATATATGGGGAAACACTATTTAGGTTGATTTTGACACACTATTTAACCAACCATATATAAAAAATGTATCCATGAAATCTACTATAGAGAAATTATATTCAGGAAAATAAGACAGTAATCACGGAAAGATATCTCATAAGTAGGGATTATAGGAAATAATGTTATATAATTTTATAAGAAAGTATATGATTAAAATGATGATAAATTAAAAATAAATTCATCCAAATCATATTCGATCAAGAAATAAAAGATGCAACCTACATATAATAGAATATGCATGACATGCGAATTTTATGCATCTATAGTGGTGTATGTAGCACCATATACTAACGATATTGAGACAAGGGTAAATTTCATAAATCATAAACCAATAACCATTATAATTACCACAATCACCCAATGTCAAATAATAAACAACCATAATAATATATCATCAAGAAAAACAATCCCATCCCAAGAAACTTGATCTTTCCCTCATGTGTATGTTGGTCAGACCTAGTCACAATATATTTACCAATGGAAACATGTTTATATCCTTTTGTATACCATCCTTAAATAGAAATACAAAGGAAAACTATATCTAAAACCACTTATAACTCCCCGACCCAAAATCCACTTAGAACAGTTCCCCAAGCCAGTTCACCACTAAGCCTCAAGCACACCTCTCTGTATTCCAGGGGCTTATGACTAGTTGCAAGATTATAAAGGTGGTATGGTGAGGTGACTATACCATTTAAATTAGAAAATAAATATAGTGGAATAAATAATTAATAAAGAGAAAAGGAATATAATAATGTATGATAATAAATATAAATGGATGAATAATCATGCATGAACATGCCACAATGTAGTTGGGTTTTGTCTTAGTGGTAAGAACCTCATAATACTAAATAAAAAATGGGGGTTCAAAACCCACTAGGCTTAAGTTACTGTAGTGGTACTGTAGTAGCGACAGTACTATTGATCAACGGGTATTGTAGCAGCGGCATGGCACTGTAGCAGCGGTGGCACTGTGCGGGTACTGTAGCAGTTGGGTTACTTTTCACAAAATGGGATTTGGGCCAAAAATTTGGGCCTATGGGCTATGTAATAGGATACAAGCCCACTGGGACTTCAGGATATGTAATGGGTCTCCCTCTAGCCAGTTAAAAGAGGTCTTTGCTTTTATTTATTAATAAAAATGAGTCTTCGCCCCCAACCTTTAAAAAAAATGCATGAACATGCCATAATGTAAAAGTTTATAACAACAAAACAATAGATACACACATAAGCATAAATAAAATAAAACACACATAGTAAAAGTGACATGGGAAAAGAATAAATAAAAGACACATCACCTATCTCTAATAGCATCATGAGAACTAGTTCGGTGCTCTTATCCCTTACTCCATCATATCCAAGAAGGATAAAACTATGAATGAAAAATATGTGATCCAGAACTTAAAAACATGAGGTATGCATGAGTACTAATAAGTTTCCTAAACATGGTGTGATATATAAATAGTAGGACACTACTAATTATGTCTATAAAAAATCTGGCCTATGTATACGGGTTGCAGTAGTGCATAGATATAACAAATATAAAACTGTAAAAGTAACTGATGCAATCTGATATATAAGAACATGATATAACAAGTAGTTTATAAATGATGAATAATTTTAAATAGAGGAAACACTAAATATAACCTTTTATGGAAAACCAAGTGTAAATAAATTATTGAATACAACAAATAATCATGTATTATACCTATGAGGGTCAGGACCTAGGGCCATTTTCCGAGGCATCCACATCATGTGTATGGAGTTTATCCATAGAAAAATTAGTGAAATGTAGTCTTGCATGATCCATAATCCAAGGACATTGACCAGAGTTTCCTCTTTGATTCCATGGAGATCATCTATAGAAATATTTGTAAAGACATGGGTAGAGCCCAAGGAGCATATCCAAGGAGGTCTAAGAATTCCAGAATCAAGGTTATAATATAAGGAATAAAATGTAAAGTATATATACGTATATCATTGGTACCATACCGCATTATGTCACTCTGGTCCCATACCATGAAATCCATTTAAACATAATTCATATCATGATTCAAGGGACCATGTTAGTGTCTAAACCTATATTATTTAATGTATCACGTTATATTCTTAATTTAATTTAAATACAAGAGATGAGAAGGATGACCATGTTAGTGTCCATGTCATTTCATAAAATAAATACACAATTATCATAAGTTAATGTATTGTACATTAAATTTTACCATTACTATTTAATCTGTTTCTTGTATAAGCAAAAAGGTTTTAACCAAGGTACTCAACCTTTAACATTTAATTTTAATTGCATTTTTCTCCCTTTAATAAGATGCAAGCTTAACTCTGCCCATGGGTGGTGAAAATATAATTTATGAACTGAACCCACCTCAAGGATGATTTGAGTTGAGGTTAAAATCTCTAAAAATTTACATGGGTGTGATAAAATGTTTGAATTATAACTTAAACATTTAGATTTTTTATGGTCTATTAATTTAAGGGGAAATGCCCGAAATGTCCGATATACAGAACAAAAGCACAAGATATAAAACACCCATACTTTTAGGGAAAAGGTATAGAACACCTAACTCATTCTTAAGATAGTTCAATTGTCTAATATTGAACTTTGGTTTGAGCTAAAATGATAGAAATTGGAATAATCATAAAATTATTTGAAAATATGGTAAATTAGCTCTCATAGATTTAACATTCTGTATGGAAAGATAAATGAAGAAAAGAATAAAGAGGAGTCTTATACTTAATTAGGGGATTGAGATTTATATTATAACATCAAATTTATAAAAATAATGGATTATACTCTCCTAGATAAGTGGAATGAAGGTTGGTGTGAACACGGGAGGTCCCTGGAGTGAATGAAGGAGAAAAGTGGATATAAACCCTTAATGGTTTAAAATAAAAAATCATAATTTTCCACCTTTAATGAAGAGCATGGTTGGGAAAAATTGTTTGGTGAATTTTTCACTAATGTGTAGCTCTCCCTACTCATGATCAACACCTTTCACAATTTGACCACTTGGTTTGGGATAACCATGTGCCAACTGTGCAGTGCTACTGGTTAGGTGGAACTAACCCTAAAGGATGGGCACACAATTTTAAAAACCATTCATAGATCGAGTTGCAAAATATAAAATATACTATTGAAAGTTTTCATGACCATTTACCCCACCATTCATGGTTAAAAAAACTATTTTAAACCCCTTATAGGGCCACACAGTTTCTCCCAAGGGGACACACTATTTAAACAAACCCTACACCCTATCTGTTTATCCCGAAAAGTGAGTTTTCAGATCCTAGTAATACCAAAGATCATCTAAACTTATAAGAAACCTTTTGGGACTTAAAAATCATAAAAAATCCACACTTTTGAGTGTTATAACTCTCAAATTTACATTTTGATGCTCGATTTAATATTTATCATGTCCACTAATGAGAGGTTAACATTCTCTTAGAATTTTCAACCCAACAAAGAATATGGGATGTTATAGGAAGATTATTTTTTGTTATTTATGGAGTAAAATAATTCCATATATATTAATTAATAATTATAAACAAAATGTGTTACTCGCTTATCTTTTCACAGGAATTAATCAAGTAGATTCTGAAAGATTTACAAAGGAGAGTTGGTTAGCCAATAGATCATGGTTTTTTATCTTTTTTTATAACAAGCTAATGCCTTTTGTTGCCAAAAATTATGATTTTGGTTATGAAAACCTATTATTATGTTTCCAGTGTTACTAAAAAAATAATTCAAATATATTTCCATGATACTAAATGTTTTATTTTTAAATTTGGTAATAAAATCTATTTTAATTACAAAAAAACACAAGTTACGATATATATAATTTAAATAATTATTTTTATGTATTATATTACCAAAACCAAGTGTGGGAAATTTATAATGAATAATGTTTTTATGAAACATACCACTCCCATTTGTGGCATCAACAACATAGTTAGATTAATGAAAATCAATGGATAATACTATATGAAGGAGGATATTTAAATTATTTTTAACTAGTTCCACCTGACGTATGTTTCTCTTATTTATGAAGGAATATGACAAAATTCACTTTTACGAGGAAAGGTAAAAATTCTATAGAGTTTCATGATTTATTATATACTTAAGTGTGTGGAACTTTTCCAATATAATCTTAAGAAGGTATTCTAGGTTCATAACTTTTATTGATGATTGGAGTAGATATTGTTATCTATATTTGATGATGTATACGTTAAAATTTATTGATAAATTAAAATAATTCAAGAATAAATTAGAAAATAAACATGGAAAGAAGATAAAGAATATATGATATAATCAAGGTGGTGAGTATCGTAATGAATAATTAACCAACATTCTAAAGGAATGTGGGATCATGTCCCAACCCACTCCTCTGTATACACCTAAGTGGAATGAGGTTAACGAAATTAGGAACTATACATTACATGACATAGAATGGTCAATGATGAGTTATTTAAATATTCCATTATACTTTAGGGGATATTTATTATGTACTATGGTATACATTTTATATTAGGTTCTAAGTAAGGTAGAAGAAGACATACCATATGTGTTAATAATAGGAAAGAATATTTTATTGTCAAACTTAATTATATGAGGATTTGAGGCATTTATTAAATCCTAATTAGGTATTAAACATAGGCCCTAGGGAAAGAACTGTATCTTTATAGGGTATCCCAAGTAATGGAGGGTATATTACCAATAACAACATTAATAAAGAAAAATCATGGTTTACCAACATCCCACCTTTCTAGAGAGGTAACACATACTCAAGAGAGATAGTGGGATAAAGAATGAAATATATGATTTTGATTATTAAGATACATGAGAGTTAGTATTGGAACACATTCTAGTATTCCCTAGGGAATAACTTATTACTAAAACACATGTGATTTTCAAGAGCACAAGGGAGGTCAGAGATTCATAAAGATATGATTTTCTATCCCCTAAGGATGGTGGCTCATTATTAGTTTAGAATAATTATCATCATTCCTATAAGGAGGTAATAGAGAGATTAAAATATATATAGTGGATATAATACATGTATTTTGATATAGATTCTATATATCATATGGGTTTTGGTTGATCAACTAGTGGATGTAGAGCATGTTAGTTGCAAATGGGAATTCAAGTGAAAAACGAGCATGAAAGGTAATGTGAGTACAAGTAAAGAATAGATAGTGTGTAAAGGGTTATATTACCATTAAGGAATTGATTATAAATAAAAATTGTATATAATTACCATATTTAAATCCATTATAATTATAATTACTACAGTATATTTTCATACATATGCGATTTAAAAAATAGATGTCAAAATATTTTTCCTTAACCCAAACATTTCGGAAGATGGGTATGTGACACATGAAGATGGGGTTTTAAATAAAATAAATTAAAATAATAAATAATAGTAGTATATGTACGAATATGGAGTGAATTAGTCATCTAGGTCATGTAACCTTTAGTTTAATGTATCCATAAAAGAATTTTGATTAAAAAATAATAACTGTAAGCAATATGTTTACAATAAATTTCATTGGAGTAAATTTTTAATCCTAAAAGTATATTAAAATGAAATATTACTTATTATAAATGAAATATAATAATTATATTAAGGTAAAAAAATACATAAAACAAGTGCTTCTCTATGACATGCATAAGTGAATCCACAAATATTCTCAGAATGAAGATCATTTGTGATATAACCCATAGTTTTCTTAGACTAATTCCGAATAAAAATATTGACTAAATAATGAATAGATTAATTATGGAAGAAGACATGAGGTTATTGGTTCTAGTGTCACAAAGTATACATATTTATAATAAAATTCATCTTCAAACCCTATATTATAGATAGATAATGAGGTTGAGTAGGATCCAATATATATTTTTGATATGATAAATCACCTCGTTTATGTTATGTACTAGACATGATATTTTATACACTTCAGAATTATAAAAAGATATCAACCTAATATAGTATAAAAAAATTGGTTTACTTCTAAAGAAATGATACTTTATTACTATTTTTCAAATAAAAGTAATTTCTTCAATGTATTGTGTTACATGCAACACTGAGTTTTAACAAATCATGATATACTATTAATATTATTATTTAAACATAACCTTTATAACCAATCCATTAAATTTGGTGGTATTAATAGGAATAAACAAAATTTTTAAATTATTTATAAATGTTTTTTATAAATAAAATATTTTTATAAATATTTACTTATTTTTTAGTAAAGTATTTTTATGAATAAAAAATTATGTTTCTAAAAAAATTATTTTTATTATGTTTTATGAATAAATAATAAAATTAAAATTTGAAACATTTATAAAATATATTTGAAAAAATAAATTAATTTCTATAATCTAAATTTAAATATTATCTTAGGGTGATTTACTGATAATTTTCAAAAAATATTTTTTTTAGTGAATAGTGAAAATCGCTGAATTTTATTCACAAACACTTGTTCATTTTAAGCATTAAAAAAGATAAATCTTGTTTAAAAATTTTTTAAAAGAAAAATTATCTCAATTATATATTTATTAATCATAATTTTATAATTTTAATCAATTTCATATTGGATTTTGATATTTACACTTTCTATACTTATGAATGTTTTCTCATTAGAAACACATTTTTTCAAAGTGTTTGTCGATTTAATTATAAATTTTGATTTTCCAATTATGTGAATAAAATTTGGAAAAATGGATTAAAACTTTTTATTCATAATATTTTATATTATATAATAAGTTCAACTTAATTTTATATTAAAATATTTAGTAAAAAAGTAAAAAATAATTACCACTATTATTGTTAAAACATGTTTACCAAGGGGTTAAACAAAAAGGATGAGGGTCAAAATCTAACACCCCAGGTAAATAAAGAATATGATATTTTTATATTTATCCATATTTGTGAATAAAATATTAATATGACTTTAAAGGGGATGCTATGATCGATGGCGTACCCAACACGCAACAACGAGTTTCTTGGGAATCTTACGTTGCATTCTAATAATAAAATAATATTATTTTAAATGGCAGTTAACATGTAGCCGTTTTATTAGCGGGAATGGATAGAAATAACTAAAATATGATTATATATGTTTTTAAATGTTTTTACATTTATCCAATAAAAGATAAAGGCTTAAAATACGGAAAGAATTCAATTTTAGGCATTTATACCCTAATTTTCACTAAAGGTTCACTCATCGCCTTTTGATGGAGAACCGTCATTAAATATAGTTTTGTTCACTCTTATACATCCTTTTTGGACCAAATGAAACTCTTCTTAAGAATTCGGACATCAAAATTTACTTTGTGTAAATTTTTGGTATCTGTTTGATAAAGTTCATTTTTTAATGAATAGTGTAAATTGTTGTATTTTTATTCAAAACATATTTTTAATCTAATTTATTTATATGATTAGATTATCTTTTGAATTGGGTTTAAAGTGAAATTAGAAAATATTTCTACCATTAAATCCAATAGTGGTCGTTGGAATTAATTTCACTTTGAAATCGGACTTAAACTAGTATCAATCTTTTGATACTTATTGTTTCATAAAAACACGCTATTTGTTTTGACAGCAGGAGTTAATTATTAAATTAATTAATTATACTTATATTATTTGAATTAGGTAATATAAACATCATTTTTGAATTCTTAATATCGAATATATCTTAGAGTGAATTTTTGGTAATTTTCTGAAAAACTCCAATTTTTGATGAATAGTGAAACCACTAAGTGGTAATCAAACAAACTGATTTTTCAGTTAAATGAAAGTTTACCACTAATGTGTATTGAATTTTGAAAATCCGACATACATGGTTGTCATTAGTATGTAAAATGTGGTTCAATGGGATGAAAATAAATTTTTGGTGAATAGTAACTTTTTTTCATTAATCGCGATTAGAGGTAATTAGTGTAATTTAAGGTAAAAATGATATTATAAAAATGTGAAAACACCATGACACTTGTCCTACAACTATTTGGTGAGTCATGGCCGACCAAGACAACCCATGGGTCTATTTAGGGGACCCATGGAGCCACTTGGGTGAGATAATGACTTTAATGCTTTTTTTTAAATAAAGGTGAAAATGACACTAACATAAATTATTTTACTAAAACAATTTTTGATTGGGGTTATAAAAGTCCAAATTTTGACTATAAATATTCATTAGAAAGGTAAAAATATTTCCTAAATCATATTAGTTTTTTTATAATTTTTAGACATTAAATAAATTAAATTATTTATGACATCATCATGATGCAGCGATGACCTCATTATTTAACGATTTAAATAAAATGGAAAGATAATGTAATATCTAAGACCTACACTTGTCCAAAAGCTATTGGATGGGAATATTTAGAAGCCTTATCATCTTATATTTGAAATATATCAATGTGGGACCTTATAAATTCGATACACTTTTGAAAATAAAATAATAGTTTCATGATTTCCAAAAGTGCCCCTCCTCTCCTCTTATAAAAGGCCCCCACCTCTACCTCATTTCACACAATCCTAAAGCCTTTTGCTCGGCTATACCCTGCCCATTTACTCTCTACACATCCCTTTCCTTATCCTAGAGGATTAAAATTGGGCATAATCCTTTCAAAGGAATCCTTTAGGCTCAAATCAAAAGGAGTTACACTTTTAAAGGTAATTCATTCTCTCACGTTCATTTGTTTTATTTTGCTTCTCCAACCCCCTAAACTCATTTTATTTACTTATTTTATAACAAAACAAGTATCTTAAATATACTAGGATGTTGTTATAATATTTCTTTGAGCTACACTCTCACACAACTACATCAAATGGTTAAAGAACATACGGTTTCCGTGGATGGCGAAATTCTGGCTCCCGAAACGATGATTGTTCAATACTCATTTAACACCTTCAAAGGTGGCCATTATGATGTCACTATTTTTATATATGATATATAATATGTTTATTATTTCCTTAAGCTTCTGTATTTTTCATTTATGTCATACCATTATTTCTTCCATTATGGGTAAACACGATATCTTCATTTTAGGAAGTGCGGACTACCGCCCCCTGAATGTGATTTGATTCGTTAATACCATATGTGGGATGTGTAAAGGATAAAGTTAATGATATTATATATGTTATTATACTGGAATTATAATATAATCTTATATCATTATGATTCCATTCCAGAAAATATGAAATAGAAATGGAAGTAGCGTTCATGCGTACGTACGGCTTACCGTCTCCATGAACGGTGCGTTTCATTTCTTACCTCTAAATGTGATTTGATATTATAAATACTAGTATATGATGAATATATATGATATATATGTTATCCAAATCATTAATATCATTCTGGATATAATAAACCTTTGACCAAATTAACAACATGTAAGTGTAAGAAGTCTATTTTTGACTTAAGAACCAAATACCGACAAAATGAACATTATTAACTTAAATGATTACATGATGTTCATAACATGGTATAAAAGGGATAATAAACTTGAAAAAGGTCCTTAAGCAAGTATATATTAACTCAAGTTTATTATTCAGGAGATTAAAGAACGGTCGGGTCAAGTCAGATACGAGGTAAGGGATCCTACTCCTCTCTTTCTTTTTAAGTACACTCTTTTATGTCATTCCTTTTAAAGCTCATATTTCTTGTTATTGGGATTTTCTTTTATATTAATCTTACTTTAATTTTTATTTTTCATATGATGAGAGAACCTATTCTATCTCATCAATCCATTTTTTGAAGTTTTGGGTGGCGCCGTTAGGCTGCCGAATTTTCGTAAGAGATCTAACCTCTCTCTTTCTTTTTAAGTGCTCTCCTTTTTGTCAATTCTTTTAAGCTCCTCTTTGTTATGATGAAGGATGTTCTTTTATATTCCTCTTGATGTAAATTATATTGTAATATTATGGGATACTTTATTTGATCTCATAAATCCATTTTGGAAGTTTTAAGTGGCGCCGTTAGGCTGCCGAGTTTTCGTAAGGGATTTTTCATCTCACTTTTTTTCCCGTTAGATTTATGATACATTTGCCACAATTTCCTTTGAGTGGTGTATGTACTGACCATTATTTTACTCATTGTGTAATATTATTTCACTTATGAGTATTTACATCAATGATGTATTGTCCTTCTTTCACGGGGCGTATGTTTCGAAAGATACCCATGTCGGTAAGGGAACCTTTCACCCTCCTCTTTTTAAAAGAATTCTTTTGTTGGGTCTTTTAATTTACATATTGTTATGTTGGGATATGTTCTCATATATCCTTATTGATGTAAATTTTATGTCCAAGTGATGAGATACTTTTTTTATCTCTCATCAACTCATTTTGATGTGACGCCGTTAGGCTGTCAAGGGAACTTCTTAACCCAATTTTGATTTCTTTGGGTTTAACATGTAGTTATTGAATATGTCATCCTTTGAATATGTGTGAATGACATTTTATTGTTTTACAATTAATATCCACTTATATTGGGTGTATTTATATTTGTCACACATAATTATGAGATTGAATTATCCTTAATTTAAGGATACCTTCTTTATAATGGATTTCATCTCATTTTACATTTCTTTTGAGACTTCATTGTTGTTATGCACCAAATTCACTCTTATATGGTGTGTATACTGTCCGTTGACATATTATATCATGAATCCCTTTATTCTCATGATATTATAAAGTTCGGATTAAATGTTATTTCACAATTATTTTTATTCAAGAGTCTCTCATTTTGTTAAAAACTCTTTAACAAAAATATCATTTTAAATGTTTTAAAGATTTATTATTCTAAATATTTATCTTTAATGTCCATGTTTTCAAAATGGTTTTCAGTATTTATTTATATGGACATTAATGTTTTAAAATTATAATTCCATTAAAAGCTTCAAAGTGGTATGAGACACTTTGATTCAAAAATCTATTTTAAATGGTTTTTGAAAATGGATTGATTAATTAAATATCTGGGAATTAATTATTGTGATTGCAAATGAAATGTTTTTATTGAAATGTTTATATTTTCAATATTTTATGTGTAATAATGGTACTTGGACATTATGACGGGTGGTGCCGTGAATACCAAGATGGGTGGTTACGTTATAACCTCCAATGCATTGGGTATGGAAGTCGGCCGTATGGCTATTCCATTAAGTATGTATGGAAATTGGCTGTATGGATATTCCATTAAGTGATATGTGTGGAAGTCGACTATATGGTTATTCCACTTGAGTATGTTTATGTCCCAAGTTACCTTTATATATGTTATGTGTTCTTTATATGGGTTTTAAGGTAATCCTTTGGTTACAAAAAGGTAAGTAATGATACTTTATTCAGTGAAGAGTTTTTACTACTTCATGAAGGTAAATGTATTACTTTGATAGAGTATACATGGTTTACTTGATGTTTAAAAAACTAACAGTTTTCATTCTTTGTGTATCCCTTACTGAGCTTTTTATGATCATCCCAAGTTTTTGAAATGTTTTTCATAGGTCACGAGGAAGGTACATGATAAGATGATAGAGTCAAGGATGTGTCAAGAAAGAATCCAAGTTTTATTTTAAATATGTTTCCGTTGATGGGAAGAATGAATCCTGTCTTTTATGTAACCACTTTGTTTAAAGGTGGAATGTAATGAAAGTTTCATGATCTAATTCTCTAAAACTCTAAAATTGAAAAGATCCTCAACGTGTAATCTTGTGATAACTCAAGATTATGTAAGGTTTATGGCTGGGGCGTTATACAAAATGTCCTAAAAAATTGTCCAATTCCTATTTTATGGATCTATTTCAACACTTAATTACCCAGTAAATATTTTTACAGTATTTTGGGAAACGTTTCCATGAAATTGTTTAATGTAATAATGTAATTACTAAAAAAAGACAAAATGTCACCTACTTTCTTTTAAATTTCAATTATGTGTCCACATAGGGTCAAAAGAATGAAGTGAATGAATATTGATGGTAATTTTGGGAATAATTAAATTAATTTAATTAGGGAAATTTATTTTTAATTTTTATTAATATATAATTTCATTAAATTCTTAAACAATGAAAACATAATAATTATTTAATTAGTAGAAAAATAAAATAAATAATACTAAAATTTTTATAAGTAATATAAATTAAATTAATTATTTTATTTCATGAAATTTTTAGATAAATATAATAATATATATAGGTATGAAAATTAAAATTTCTAATTCAACATTTTTCTTTATGTTTTTAATGTCAAATTAAATGAAGTGTAAAAAATTAACAATAATGTTATTTTATAATAAATAATATTATATTAAATGATTTAAAATTCCAAAAAATACAATACTATTCCAAGATATTGGTATATATTTGAAAATATCAACCATATTCTATTCTTGGACCAATGTTCCCTTTATTAAAATTATATTTTCTCCAAAATAGTAAAACATATGTTTTCATGGCTAGGGGTAAAATAAGGTTTTGTGTGCTTCATGTAGCTATGTTAAAATTAATTGTCCACACACACAGGTTATTTCTTTTTTAAATTGGATTTCATATTTATAACTAGTGGTTTAAAATTAAATAGTATGTATTATTTTATTTTTATTTTAAGCTATAAATTACCTAGATAAAAAGGCTACTTACCGTAGTGAAAACTAAAATGGAAAAAGTAAGAAAACTTAGATGTTAAGGAACAACATGTTGAAAAATTGATTTTTTTGTGTGGTGGAGGTTTTTATTAAACATATAGTCTCTAAAATACATTATTTATCAATTATGGAGGAACATGGTCTAAGAGTGACTTCCCATTATTGAATAGTGTTCGATATTTACAAAAATGACATTCCTCCCCCATTATAAAAGGAAACCTCCTCCCCTCACCTATTCACACCTCTTAAAACATTTTAGTTTAATAAAAAATACCAAAATAACTCACTAAAATTCATATCCATGTTATAGATCTTATTTTATTCCCAAAATACCAACCCTATGGTCCTTAATAATTGATTCAACTGAGGTTTTTCTAAGAGAAGGTAATTGTCTTCACTGAGCTCTTTCTTTTTACTTTTCCTCATACCACCTTCATTAATGTATTAATAATTCGAAAATAATCAATCATGTATTAAAAATATCCATATATTTTATTATTTTTATATAATAACCAAAATCTATATCCTCTTTTATCAAATAGAAAACGATATCGTGTGTATGGTGGAATACCACCTCATGAACCGATGTAATTCCTTATCCATCACCACCTATCACGGTTGGATATAGTGATGGATTTTACATATTTATATGATATTTATTAAATTATTATATTTTTTAATTATAATATCACTTATAACTTCTTACATTCTACTCCATGGGAATATGATAACCTCACTCGTGTGTAAGGAGGACTACCACCTCGTGAAGGGATGTGGCTCGTTCTCACTTATGATTAACATGGAAAGTAATATGGATAGGTTGAATAAAAATATGTGATATATATGATCTAAAATTATTATATAAGGTTAATATATTATTTATCTTGATTTTTCATCATCTTTTTATTTAATGGAGACAACATTCATGCGTATGTAAAACCTACCATCTCTATAAATGCTGTATTTCATTTTATATCTCTAAAATTTATGGATTAACCTAAATAAATATATAATGAATATATATATATATATATATATTATATTTATATAATATTTAAAATTATTGATATTATGGAAACATGATCTATGTAAAAGGGCCAAATATACCAAATCAAAACATACATGAAAAACAAACGAGTTATTATTCAGAACATGATTTTAACAAAGAATTATTAATAAATAAATAATAGAAGGTCATAAGTAAATAATATTTGGAATGATATATATAATTATTATTATATAATATATTAAAAATAAACCTATATTTTTTATATATGGGGTTCAAGTGTGTATGATGTTATTCAATACTTAAGGTAAGTGATTTCTAGTCTCACATTTATTTCTGGGGGATATGCAATATTCATAACTTGTTTTTTATGTATTGTATATACTAACTATTTAATATATTATATCATGAATATACTTATTTTTAATATATTTAATGTTAAATTTATTTTTATTCTTTATTGGGTATTACAATTTGAATGTTTCCAATGTGGTAAGGTATTTTTTTTTGCAAATAGCCTTCTTTGGAACATAAGTTATGTTATGAAAATATATTATTTTATGAGGTGTATAAAAAACAGATTTGATAGTTTATATCATTAGTTTTTTTCATTATATATAATTTATTTTTCATGTTATTACTTCATGAGGATTAATATTTATATTTTAAAAAAGTGGTAATAATTTTATGTTAGAATCTCATTGTTTATCAGGATTGTTCATCATTAAGTTTTTGATGAGGAAATTTTATGGTATCTATCTTAAGAAACTCATGAATTTTCTTCTCCTATAGTTATTTATTTAGAATACATTATTTAACTTAATTTTACTCTCTTTAAGTACTCTATAGATCAAAATATGTTTTCAATGAGAAATCGACTTTATTTCAATATTCGGTAGAATTTTTTTTCTTCCATGTCTATGTTTTCTAAAAATGCTTTATAGAATGTTTTTATAATTATATAATGATTTTTTTAAGTCATTTTTATAAATATTTGAATTTTTAAAAAATTATTTAAAATTAATCTTATTCATATTTTCCAAAAATTGTGTTTTTTATTTTTTATAAAAAAATTGAAAGGAATCTTTATTTTTAAACATGTACAGAATAAATAAAATTTTCTTCTATTATAAATGATTAATGATTTAAAATTTCCTTTATTTTTTTCATGGTTATTTTCAAATAAATTGAATTTATAATGTTTTTATAATTTAGAGTTTTAAATAATCCTTTATAAGTTTCCAAGGTAATTTTCAAACAAAAATATTTTCAAAAGTTTTTATGTTGAAAGGATATTTTCTGTAATAAATGTTCTAAGTGATATTTAAAAATCATTTTCCATTTAAGATTAAATAATTTTTTTTTTAATTTATATTTACCATGGATATGATCCAATTGTAATATCCTTATTCTTTCTCAAGATGGTTTATGTTTATGATGACAAGATTTTTATGGAACCCGTTCCTTTTCCACGGGTTTAGCTATAAAGAAATAATGAAATATTTATGAAACTCATTTCTTTTCCATGGGTTATTCTATAAAAAAATGTTTATGATATCCATTTATTTTCATAGATTATGATATGATTATTTTTTCACGAATTTATGAAACAAAAATGAATAGTTTATGTAATGGGTGTGACCTATATCTTCTGCCAATGCATTGGGTAATGATTAATGTTACATGAGATAAAAATGTACATGAGAGTTTATACCAAGAATAAAAGAGGGTACACAAGAAATTATTGGAGACCAAAAAGAGGGTATATGAGAGGTTATCCCAAGATAAAAGTAGGTTCACTAGTTGTTAGACTAATCCAAACATGATATCAATGTTTTAGTGGATAAACTTTATATAATATTTTATATTATTATGTGTATAAAACAAATATATATATTATTCCAATTTTATGTTATCATGGATCATATCCTTTGATTCCTTTTCGATTCATGTATTATGAACTTCCATGATGTATTGTATGAATCAATTTTATGATCTATGATATGTAGGTTATGTTTTTTCAAATATGATTCTCAAGTTATCATACACTTACGATCATGTTATGTTAGTATCTCCATTATTTACCCTTACTGAGCATATCATCTCACCATTTATTATGTTTCCTTTCCCCAAGTTATAAAGAAGACTATTATGTATTATGTGTCTAATAATCATTCTATTTGTGATGAAATTATTGGGAAATGATATATCTCACTTAGGAATTAGTTTTTTTTGATGTTTCTAAAGACACTAAATCATTATGATCAACATGCTTATATTTATGTAATATAATGAATATTCCTCTAAAAATATGTAATATCTATGTATGAAAGCTCTAGTTTTTATAGTTGGTATCAATATAATGGTTTATTTAGACATTAAAAACTATGATAAAAAACATTAGTCATATTCCTTGGTATATTTATAAGTATTTTCCTATGGATAATTATTTATATAGGAAAACATCCTAGAATTTATATTAAAGACAAAGCAAGTTATTTCCAAGAAGTTACATCCATTTCTGGATAATAAAATTGGATGTGGGCATGGAACTATTATACAAAGGGTTAATAACTCTAAAAAGAGTGTATTGTGCTAAAATCGATTATTATATTGTTCATAAAAATAAGATTTAATGTACACCAGGTTTGACACTCTGAGAGGATATGCTTTCGAAATTCACAAAATCTTTATAAACCATCATTAACGATTTAAATAGACAATGACTATGAATGAACTAGGTTAAACCTATGGTTTATTATATTGAAAAATGGGTTTCATGATTTAGACATCCAATAAATTATTTCTGAAAATTATGTGGCTTTATATTATGAATATTGTTGTTCATATTGTGCTTTTTGGTTTTAGTCAATTATGGGAACCATAAGGAACTGTGTTAATGATTAATGTGATAGAAAATGTGCTAATGAGAAACCAAATTGTATGATGATTTGAGTGATGTATATTTTGATTATTTCTAATCATTTATCATGATATATAATTAAAAACTTACACCTTAAAAAATTCTCAGACTCACCAAAAAATAGAAGGATAGAGTTCATTGAGAGTTCGAGTGTGGAGACATAGAAGAAAGAAGAATTAGTTTTTTTGAAGTATAGAATTTGGGAAGAATAACACTAGGGAATGTATCAAAGGAATAAAAATATTCTTTATATGTGGATAAGTAGGGTACACCGTAAGTGATTTCTGAGGAAAAATGAAAAGTTAAATTAACCCAATGGATTAGAATAATGGTTTACCTAAGGAATAATCAATGGTTATATGTTATAAATATGGAAAGTATAAGAATTATAAAAATTTATTCCATAGGTGGAAATATCAAGAAGAGGATTAGAAAACTATTATTAGTAAAGGTTTTGTTATTGGTGATATAGACATAAAAAATTATATGTTAAAGGAAGTAGGTGTTAAGGAACAATATGATTAATCCTACTTTAATGGTTTAAGTATGAATTAGAATTATTAATGTGTTTATGTATTGGAATTCAAGAATTATAAAATTTATAAGGAATTTTATATATAATTTTATCATTAAGGATTTATAAGAATATGTTTAATGATATTGATGACATGGAAAAGTGATTTAATGAAAAAGTGATATTTTATGTAAAACATTTTATTAATGGAAAGATAACTGTTAATATTTTCTTAATGTTTAGATAATGATTTTTGGATAATGAAATTATTGATATGGATAAATTAAATTGGATATTATTTATTTCCTTATAACTAATTAACAATTAATCTACAAAGTGGTATATGTTATCAATGATGGAGTTTACAGTATTTTTGGATTTAAGGAATATATTCAATAATATTTTTTTTGTAGGAAGGGGAAATCATGTATGTATTCATTGATATTTTATGGTAATTTTGATTATCACCATGATTCAGGATAATACATGAAAAACGTATTCTCACATCAAGTATGCGAATATTAAGACCCACTTTATGATATTTTTGGGATTATGTAACGTTGAAATTGAGATAAATTCATTATATATTTCTAAATTTTGGAAGTTTTATAAGGTTAACCGTTAGTTTAATGGTTTAATTTTATCATCAGATGAGTTTTTATAGATTAATGTATTATATGACTATAAGAATATTTATGAACATTTGATAAATTTTGATAACCATTTTGGTATTGATGATAAAAATATATATAAGGAATGACATATCATTATTTTATGGATATTGTTATTTTTTAGTGCTTTAGGAATAAAAATTAAAAAAATTAATCATCCATAATTGGAAAGACAGATGAAGTGGAAATTTATTAAATCACAACCAAAGGACGAGATTGTGATTTGAAATGGAAAGATATCGAGTAAGTATATTTTCTTATGTTCTCTATCATGATAAAAAAAATTACCTAATATTTTTAATTTTTTTTTATTGATATAAGTTATTTTTCTTATTACTTTCATTTTGGTTAAATCATTTTTCTTTTATCTTATCAAAAATTTATGGCTTGATGTTTTTAAATTCCTCCAAAACATGTTCTCTATTACCCTCTATTAGTATTTGGGTGTTAGTTTTCTATTATATTTCCATTTATTTACATCCCAAAAATTTTATCCTATTTAGGAACCTATTTATGTGATAACCTTTATAATTTATTTTTATTTTTTTTTCAAGATGATATCTATTGACCCTTTTTGTAATGTCGGTTTTCCACAGTGGAATTTTCTAATGTGAAACAATAATTTATTTTGATATCAAGTTCAAATTTCTAGGATGAATTTTATATAATGGGGAAAAATGTAAATTCATAGTATTTTATAATTTTTTTTCAAATAAATATACTTTCTTTGATTTCTTACCTTACAACAACACTGAGCTTTAATGAATCACAATATACAATTTATGTCATTATTTAAAAATAACCATTATAACCTTGCCATTAAATATGGTAGTATTTATAGTAATATTTTTTTTTGAAAATTAATTATTAAGATATTATATAAAAAATATATTTATAAATAAATACTTAATTTTTAGTAAAGTCTTTTTATGCTTCAAAAATGCATTTTCTAAAAAATTATTTTATTTCTCTCTGTGAAAAAATAATGAAATTAATTCTTATCACTTTTAGAAAATATATATGATAAAAATAACTTAATTTATGATATCTATAAGTCAAAATTATATGGGGGTGACTTTTTGAGAATTTAATGAAAAGATTAGTTTTTCAGTGAATAGAGACAAATACTAATATTTATTAAAATTTTTCCTTTTTGGTTTAAAGCATCTACAAAGTTCCATATTGTTTAAAAAAATTTAAAAGTATTTTTTAAATTATACATTTATTAATCTAAATTAAATCATTGTAATTAATTTCATTTTGAATATCGATGTTAAAAACTTCTATACTTAAGAAAATTTTCTCTTTGGAAAACAATTTTTTCATTGAGTCTATATGACTAATTTTAAGTAAAATGTTTCCACTTATTTGAGTGGAATATGGAAAAATGATTTCCATATTTTTAATTAGAATAATAATTATTATATTATAAATTTAATATATTTTTTGGTAAAAATGAAGATTAAAAACAATAAAAATTAGTTATCTTTATTAAGGTTAAAACTAAATTACCAGGGGTTAAACTAAAGGGATGAAGGTCATTATGACATAAAAACTTTTCAAATTACTATTTTATGGTTATATTTAAACCTTTTTTACATTTTTATCTATATTTATGTTATTTTGCAACACTCTTCCTTGAATTGTTCTAATGTAATAATTTAAGTAAGGAAACAAATATAAAATGTCACCCACCTACTTTTAAATATTAATTATGTGTTCACATGGGGAAAAAAGAAAGATGTGAATGAATATTTATATTCATTTTTATAATAATGAAATTAGTTTTATAAGGGTAATTTATTTTTATTTTTTAGAACATATTTAATTACTTTAAATTCTTAAGCAACACCAATGCAGTAATTATTTAATTAATTGAAAAATAAAATAAATGGTACTAAAAATGTTAAAAGTAATATAAATTGAAAGTGTAATTTTATTTCATTAATCTTTTAGATAAATATATCATTATATAAACAATTTTAAATGACTAATTTTAATTCCACCTTTTTATGATGTTTTAAAGTCAAATTAAATGAATAGTATCAAAATTGATATTAATTTTAACACTCCAAGACGTTACACTATTTTTAATTTTGAATAAATTTAATTTTGTTTCTATATTTCTTTATATTCAATACCATGATAAACTTACTCTACACACAACAATGCGTTATCTTACGTTACACGCAAAACTGAGTTTTACCAAACAAAAATATATTATTAAAATATTATTAATTAATATAATAATATAAAACCTAGATATTAAGTTGGTGGTTATGAATAATATTAACTAAATTATGTAAATATATGGTTGAATTAATTGGTTACAAATTAATTAGAAATTAATATAGGAACCAACTGAATATATAGGAAACGTTTTTATGAAGAACTATTTTTATGCTCACAAAGTTGTTTTATCCCAATAAATTAAATTTATTATAATTATTTAATGATATTAATGTAATATATATTAAATAAAATATTTTTTTATATTCATTCAATTATATTTAATAGCATAAGATAAGAAAAAACAAAATTTTACTTGTAAAAGATTATATTTTTTAAAGGTAGTTTTAATGCCTTTTAATGGAGAACCAATTTTTAATCCAATTTTTGACAATTTTATAAATATTATTTGAAAAAATAGACTTATTATTTTAAATAAAAATATAAAAATATAGTTTCATTTAATTTATGGTATTATTATGATAATTTTTATGTTTTGATGAATAGTGATAAAATATTGCATTTTAATTAAAAACAACATTTTTGTATAAATAATTTGTAGTGTTAAATTGTATTTTTAATTGAATTTGAAGTATAATTAGATAATATATTTTATCAGTTAGGCTAATTCAAGTCATTTGAATCAATTTAACATTTAATAAGGATATAAAAAAATTTCAATCTTTTGAACGTTTTCACTTCAATTCATGTTTTCTCATTCTGTCAATGAGATTAATTATTAAATTAATTAATGAAAATTATGTGTTTTGAATTTTGAATAAATATTTTCCATATTTGGAATAAATGGTTCCAAATTATGTAAATAGGTTCCTTCTATTTTTGGGCAATACGAATAGTGACTTTATTATTTTTTTAATTACCAGAGTTAAGGGTAAATTAGGTAATTAACGGTAAAAATAATATTATAAATATTAGAAAAATACCCTAACACTCGTCATAAGTTCATTAGATGGGTTATTATTGACAAAAACCATCATTTGGATGATTTTATGGTCTCTTGGATCCACTTAGATAACTTTAAGATTTTTTTAGTATTTTATTTTATGGGAAGTCTGATATGTCACACTCATGTTTATAAAAATTATTACATTTTTTTATATATGATTATTTAAAATATATCTTAGACTATAAATATTAATTAGAAATATAAAATTTTTATCTTCATCATGATGATTTTTTTTAATTTTTGGGGAAGAAAATATTAAATTTATGGTTTTCACAATGATGATGCAGTAATTGTTTAATTAACAGACATATCAAAAAAATGTTATTAAAAATATTAAAATAAATATAATTTATAAAATTAATATCATAAAATAATTATAAATATTATATAGAAATATTAGGGATTTATTAAATTTTTTTAGAAGTTATCTTCTATATTTATATTTTTTTAAAAAGTCCTAAAATGAGTAGTACCAAAATTAACATTAATGATATTTTAAAATAAATAAAATTTTATTAAATGATATAAAATAAATAAAATTATAAAATTAGTAAAAATGGTCTATATAAAGTTTAATATTTCATCCATGAATCATTTAATGTTATTTTTGTATTTTATAGTAACTATATGAACCCTTAAAGAGTAGAAAGCCAAGTTGTCACGGTAACAGTGAAGGCGTTTAATTAAGGGTCAAAGCCAAAACATAAGGGTAATAATGTGACCTATACATGTATAAATTTATTTATGAGATGATTTAAACCCAAAATCATATTATATTTAAAATAACTCACTTTGGATCCATTATGAATAGAAAATTAATTTATATTAATTTAATATGTTGAGAGTTTTCAAAAGTACTCCTCACCTCAATTATAAAAGGGAACTTCCCCCATCACTTTCTCACACCACATTAAGCCTTATAGATACTAAAAATCCTAATAAAATAAGCTAAAAAACATCCCTCTAATAATACTATAATCCTCACTTTTATCATAAAGCAAACCAAGTAAGGATTTTGGTATAAAACAAAAAGAGTTACCGAAATAAGAGGTAATGTTATTCGATGATCACTTTAGTTTTATTTATTTCCTCACTAATTAATTTATTATTATTACATATATAAGAAAAATATTATCCTCAATATATTTATATTTTTTTATTTTAAGGGTTCTATCGACACCTACACACACTTCTGTCAAATTGGTAATGAATTTACCACTTGTGTATGGTGAACTACCGCCTCACGAAATGATGTAGTTCGTTCTTACTTTACCACCTATCATGGTTGGTAATTATAATGAAAAATATATATTTTTATGATATATATAATATTTATGTTTTCTTTATACTTCTCAAATTTTTATATAAAACATATTTTCATGATTTCAATTTTGTGTAAATATGATAACACCGTTTTTGGAAGTGTGGACTACCGTCTCCTCAAAGATATGTGATTCATTCATACTGTAAATGTAACATATAAAAGATTGTTTTAATAAAAATATGTGATATATATGACATATATGTGATACTAAAATTTTAATATACATATATTTATATTTATCATTTACTTTTCATTCTTTTAATACAACAACGAAATGAAAGTAGCGTTCATGCGTACGTACGACCTACTGTCTCTATGAACGGTGAATTTCATTTCCTATATCAATATTTTATAGATTATATATATATTGAATATATATGATATTTAAATCATGTTTTACATTCTAAAGATGATGAAATAATTATCTAAGTAACAGTAACAACAAATAACAATTTAAAAATACACGAGAAGCAATACAATTAAGACACGAAAGAGTGAAAATGATGAAATATTATTAAAAAATGGGTGAGAAAATAATATAAAAAGATCATATATTATATAATAAATATGAATAAGGTTCTAATATAAATTAATAATATTATTTAAACCATTATAAAGGTGGTTAAATCATCTTCAACTAAAAAGGATATGTGAGGTAAATGTTCTTTGCCTCACTTTTATTTCTATGTGACACATATCTTGTACATTAATTGTTTCTTTTGTGTGGTGTATATACCACCCATGAATGACCTGAAAATTAATTTTTTATTTTTCAATCACTTTTTAGGGGAAGTGAGAACCCATTCCATTACAAAATACAAAGCTTTAAACATCATAAGATATAGATAAACCATTCATGTCCAATTTTATTTATTTCATGGGAATAAGATTCAACTGATTATAAAGTGATAAGTATTTATTTCACAATATCATAATTATTTAGGATTATTTAATTTTAAATCTCATTTGGGGAATATTTATCCTCCACATCAATGTTTATAAAAATGTTTCCTAAAATGTTTTTATCATTGTTTAAAATCCATTTTACCCATGTTTAAATTTTTACAAAATAGTTTGAAAAAATACTTTTTTTTGTTTTCTAAACTAGGATCTTTGTGACTTTTCCGACAAAAATATATGGATGGAATGTTTTTTTAACTTATACGGCATGAACGTAAATTTATACTATCATGATTCCCTAATGTTTTGAAGATTAATTTACATGTTTAAAAGGATATTTTTAAGGAAAATTTTTTGTTTTATAAATGCATTAACTTTTAAATAAATGGTTACATAGTGGTAAGGGATTTTCATCTCACTTTTTACATATGTGAGATAAATTTCATATAAACCATTTACTTATTTTGTGTGGTGTATCTATTTATCATTTTAATATATCATATCATGAATCTGTTTAAATTAATGGAATTAAATGTTTCATTTGATATTTTTTTGGGGATTATGTTTCAAATATTTCAAATTGGTATGAGAAACTTTTATTTAAAGATATATTTTTTAAATCAGTCGTCTGATATTTGAGGAATGGTTTGGACTACTATGAAATGGGGAAGGGACCATTAATTGTAAACTTTAGAGGTTGGAGACCGGTTAATTAAATACACTAGATGCATCAGTAGTATCTTGAGATTAAATTATTTGGCGATAAACCCATTATTTTTATTTCCAAGAGGAATAGAAGGGTTTCAACCCATATATTTAAACCTTATTGTGAAAGGTATTGATGGTAGTGGTTCATCTTACAGATACATGACATCAAATAATTAATCATTTACATCATTTTAGTTACTATTTCTCTAGGATATTTTGTATCGATATATCTATAAATGAATTTAATTCTCAATTTATAGAGTGAATGACATGTGTTATTAGTTTCTTACCTTTCTATATTGGCTAATCCTTATCCATTTATTTGAATGGAATGTGTTATCAGTTATTTAACATTCCATGTTTATTTATTATCATTAATTAATTTTTTATTCCACTTTAATTTACCTTACCAAGCATTAGAGAACAGCTTTTTATTTTTCCTATTCTTCATAGGTTATGAGGATAATTGATTTGAATGAGTTCAAGGATGGAAATTATTTTCTTTGTTATGTTTTATATTTTAAGAATGTAATAAGAGAACCATTTATGTATCTAGTTATTAAATACTACTAAAATTATTAGTCCTTAAGGATTTGGTTTCTTGTAATCTTTCCAATGTAGAAAAATAATGCATCAGATTCAGGAATTTGGGGTTGGGGCATTATAGTTTGTATCAAAGGAAGTTGAGTAGAAACCTTGAGAACAATATTTAGAAAAATATATATTAAGTAAAGCAACCCATAGGTTTGGTATGCATGAAAAATTTATTTATGGAATAACGCCTTTTAATTTTATAGAAATATGTTTAAAGGTAAGAATAAAAATTAGGTTTTATATAATCTTTGAATTTAAAGTAATTATGGGTATTTATATTTTTGGGAATACAAAATGTAATATTTGAGATAAACTTTGTGGTTTAAAAATTTATTTAATACTGAATATATTTAGGTTGTTTTTAGGATGATTAGTAGATTTTTGGCCAATATTAATATGGTTTTAGAAAAGGTCAACCTGTACATCGGGTGATAACACACCGCGTCCAGCAAGGCTATGAGTTTTGAACCCACAATAGAAGGGAGATAAAGGTGAATCACCTACCACTAGCATACATGAAGTCCCAGTTAGTGTGAAATTTATTAAGTTAATCTATCTAATGGATAAATATTATTTTTATTTTAGGGACATTTGTTATATTAAATATATTTCCTTTGGATTGGAAAATTAGTTGGTGATTAAGTGTTTAGTTTTATTTTGGAAGACATTCACTATTTTGGGAACCATATATATGATCAAGATAAAAATAATACTATGTTATTTTATTCGAAAAGTAAAATTTCAATCATATTTTGTAATATTATATCATTTTATTGTATAATTATAGTTTTTTAGGTAATTTATTGAAATGTTTAACATATCTTTGAGATTATGTAATTTAGGTAATTAAATTTTTATGATAATAAATTAAGAGTCATTAATGTTATTTAGAATCCTAATAATTTTTAATTTTGTGGTTCAATCATAGTCTATAATATTTTTGAGGAAGGATAGTTATTTTTTGAATGATCTATATTGAAATTTGGGTATTACTATTGAATTTTAGATATTATATTTTTTAATCATATAAAGGTTTATTATATTTAGAGAATTATCATATATTATCCTAAAATTTTTTATTTCGGTTAAATTATAAATATGAAAGGAATATATAGTTATAATATTTTCTATTTTTTTATCCATAGAAATTGATTCGAATTCTTCAAGCATAAAAACAATTCAGCATAAATATGCATCTTTTGGAGAAAAATATGAGTTTGTGGAGGAAATTAATTAAATTATGAAACTCTACTAGTAAAGTATGTATGGGTCCTTTTTTTCATAGTCTATGAAGTAAATGAATTCCTTAACTCTAGGAAAAGTATTTTTAAAATTAAAACACGGTTTATTTAATTTCCTTTTTGTGAAATCAATGACCTCTTTAACCCATCAAAAATTTATGTTCTTATGATGATAGAGTTTTGTGATGACCAGGTTATTTATTATTCTCTATCATAATAGGATTGTTAAATTTCTCTTCCACAACCATGTTTTTACTAATTTTCTCCTACTAGAAAACCTAGTTTTTGGTGACCTTCTCATTTCCTTTTCCCTCTTATTAATAAGTTGTGTTATTAAACCTATTTATGATGTGAGTTTTTAAATAATTTTTTATTTTCAAATATAAAAACCTATAATACCAAAATAATTTTAAGATTTAAAGGAAAAAAATTAATTAATGTGGGGAGAATGTGATCGCACCATGATTCACTGTTTCATTTTCATTCTTACACCACTATGCCAAACTAGTTTTATATTAAAAATTATAAATATAATAAAAAATTGAACTTCATGTTTGATTAAATTATTTTATATTTATAACTGTTTAAAATTGAAATGTTACTTTTTTTTTCATAATTACATTTTAGGTGGAGTTGATTTGGAGGGCCCATAACAAAGTTCACAAAAAATGGGCCAAGCTACGTAGGATCTAAGCATACTAGTGGACTCAACCACACATTGATACTAAAAGGTAAATTTAAATGGGATGAGATTTTTTGGGATGTTCAAAAATTAAATAGGAAAAATTTTATATGAATACACCATAAAAGTATTCATCCATTAAGGGTCCAACTTAATTGATCTGTCCTGGGGATCCAATTTTCTTGAATTTAAAATGTAGATTCTGTATATTGTTTATTTCTCCAGCTGTGATTGTTCAAATAGTGCCAGATTTTTGGTGGAGATATTTAGTATGTGGGTATAAACGTTTTAGTTTTATAAAAACTAATATATGACTTTCTTAACATCAAAAACCATGGGCCAATTGGTTTCTTGAAATCAGGGTTCCCAAAACCACCTTCCACATTTTCTAAAAATTGGAACCTTGGGATACCCATTTGAAAGTTAGAACAAGGGAATGAAGTTCTGAAAAATTTATGTTCCAAAGGATTCCTATCATCCCCTTGGAGGTAATATATCTCCTTATCCTCATAGAATGATCTGAAATAAAGAAATAGATCTACCAAATTCTTTTCCTCCTATTGATATTGGGCTAAACAATGGGCATTTTTGTGAGTAATATATAAATATTCTAAAGGTATTTACAAAACTTATACTTCTACTTGGTTGATTTATTTTGGGTTTTAAAAAAATTATTTCAGAATTATCTTACTTTGATTCATCTTTGAATTCCTGTTTGATTAAAATGAATGTAATACTCTTTACTTTTAACCGATTGGTGTATGTTTTGAGTGCATGACTTGTGTTATTCCAATTAAAAAACACAATAATCATTTTTACCCACATATTATATATTTTAATATTATTTTAATTTTTATATACCTTGTATAATATCTGGAACTTAGTTATACAATTGTTATGTCAAGTTTTGGTTCAACATGCATTGATATAAACAATTAAAAATTAATTAGAATTATGATTAATTTCAAGAAAATATATACTTCAAACCATAATTAATATATAAGAATGATGAAATTTATATGTGTCTAGTAAAATAACAATGAATCCTTTTTCTCATTTTTTTAAAAATTCACCTGGTTCTTCAAATATTAAATTTTTTAAATTAAGTTATTTTATTTAAACTATTTTCAAAACAACCCCATCTATTTTAGTAAATTTTATTAAGAATACATACTATAAACCTATAAAAAATACTTAAGAGAAAACATAGGGTCTTTACTATGATATAAAATTATCTTTAAATAATAATAAATTTTACGTGTCATGAAATCGCGTTCAAATTTTGGTGCCGTTTCCAGGGAGCGCTTTTGTTTTTATTGTCTGTTTTTTTGTAAAATTATTATATATTTTGTAATTATTTGTTCGATTATTTTATTATTTCATGTTTTTAAATTTTATTTCTAGAATAGTAATTTTATAGTCCTTATTCATGAAATTATCTTCATGAGAGGAACTACTTCTATTCTAACATGAACTGGAGAGGATCTTACATCATCGACACCAAGAATTACTAAACAATCCATTGAAGGAGGACTCACAAAACATTGATGAAATTCTTGATCATTCCTATTCTTCTTATGGAACCAAAATAAAAATTAAAATAAACTAGCATAACATGTATGAAAATAACCATACATTAAAATAACTAACCTCACCAGATATTGATATCCAACCCACATATATTCAAATACAAGGTGAGACACCCAATTTTGAACTAAGATCCGGTTTAATTCAGTTTTTACCAAGATTAAATGGAATGTCTACAGAAGACCCACATAAGAATTTAAAATAATTTCATACTGTGTTTTCAACATTAAAATAAGATAATTTTGATAAAGGGAAAGTCAATATTAGGGTATTTCGTTTTTAATTAGAAGATACTACAAAAGATTGGATATATTATATTAATTCCCTTATTAGAGGTTGGGTGGACATGAAACACCTTTTTCTTAAAAAATACTTCCCAACCTCTCAAACTGAAAAAATAATAAAATAAATATGTGTAATAAGGAAATCACAAGGGGAAACACTTTATGAATTTTGGGAAATATTTAAAAGGTTTGGTTTAAGCTTCCCACAACACAAAATAAGTGATAAAATTTTAAAACAATATTTTTATGAAGGTTTAATTAATATTGATTGAAATATGATTGATGCTACTATAGGTGGTGCACTAGTTGATAAGTCCCTAATTGCTGCAAGAACCCTAATTGAGAACATGGAACATAACACTCAACAATTTGGTTTAAGGTCCCATATACCCATTCGAGGTGTCCATGAGGTGTATAGATTTGAGTTTGAGAAGAAGGTGGACATGAAGTTTTATAGGTAAGTACCCTTCTTCAACAACTTGATATTTCCCAAGGGAAACCCCAATATCCTCCTCCCATTCATTGTGGTATCTATTCTTCTAACACCCATTATTCTGACCAATGACCTCAACTAAGAGAAACATCGGGGAGTTGTGAGACAATATTTATAGGTCTCTACTATAACAAAACCTTTAGGAAAGAACCATACTATGCCTCTAAACTTATGTGGAAATAAAACTAATCCTATATGAAAGGTTTTATTAAAACCAACCTCAATAACCATGGAACCAACTAGGGTAGAGTAACCAACCACCACCACATAGAAATACTCAACCTTCACAAAGGCCTTTCCAATAGACCCCTCTAAAACCCAATCCTAGCCTAGAAGATATGTTGAAACAAATTAATTCCTATATCTCCAATTTCAACACACCACCTACATATCTATACAAGGCTTAAAAACCCAATTAGGATAAATTTCCCACTGTGTGGGGGAAATTCAAAGTCATGGGTCTGGTAAAATACATTCTCAACCACTAGTCAACCTTAGGGAAAAGGGAAATGTTAGTACCATAACCCTTCAAAGTGGAACTCAACTTAAAATCCAAATCAATCCTCTATTAAAGTCATCCCCTCATGAGGAAACCACCATCCCAACCACTATAAATGGTCCAAATGAGGTAAAACATTGTCCCAAGAGAAGCCCTACCAATGGAAAGAGTGTGTCTATTGATGATTAGTCTAGACCATACATTCCTCTTCCATTTCCCAAAGTTCCACCCATCCAAGAAAACAAAAATAAATAGAACTTGATAAATAAATATTGGAAAATTTTAAAAAAGTGTTGGTTAACATCCCCTTGATTGAAGTCGTGAAAAAAAATCAAAGATATGCCAAGTTTTTGAAGGAGATATCTACACACCAAAGGTGACTTGGAGGTTATGAGAAATTGATATTGGGTAAGGATGTCTCACCATTTATAGATCCATCACTTACTACCAAATGTAATGATATTGAAATATTCATGATTCTATGAACCATAGGGGAGTATTCATTCTCCAATGCTATGATTGATTTGGGTACTTCTATAAATGCGATGACTCCCTCCCTTTACTCTTTATTTCAGATTGTAGAACTGAATCCCACCGAATTTTTATTCAACTTGAAAATCAGAGTATAACACACCCCACTGGTGTGTTAGAGTATGTTCTTGTTAAGGTGAAAATTTTAATTTTCCATGCTGTTTTTTATGTCCTTAAAATGTAACATTATAGGATGAAAGGATATGAATTGATTATATTGGGTATACCTTTCTTGAAAACCCAAAAAACCATAATTAATTCCCATAATGGTAAGTTATCTATAGAGTTTGGTGGTTAAATTTTCCAATTCAACATCCTTGATGCCATGAAACACCCCTCAGAAAAACATTCCTCACTTTTAGTTAATTCAATATATGTACATACTTCAAATAAAAAAACCACTTTTCATTCCCCTGATCCCATTTATGAGTTTTTAACTTTGGTCAAAATTATAATAAATGAATCATTCATAGAATTTTGTAGTGTTCTAGAAAAATTTCATGCTTGTTTGTTAATTGATGATTTCTTGAGAACATAAGATCCAATGACCATTGATGATACTACAAAGCTCGTAAAATCTTATTCCTTATCTAAGGATGTTACTATTAAGAATTTAGATGAGATCATTGACCTCCCACTTACACATTTACTCCCTTCAATACAAATTCCACCTAAATTAGAACTCAAATAACTACCTCAAGATTTAAACTATTTTTATCTTGAGAAAGGAAACAAGCTGATTGTCATCATTGAAAGTTCTCTCCATCCAGAGTGTGAATTGTAACTACTTGATCTTTTAAAGGAGCATAAAAAAGCTTTGGGATGCACACTTACTGACATTCGTAGTATCAGACCAGAAATTTAAACACATCATATATTATTAAATGATGAGGATAAACCAATGTGGAAGGCACAACATTGACTGAAACAAAACATCATAGATGTTGTTAAAAAGAAGGTAACAAAATTATTGTCTATTTGAATCATTTACACCATCTATGTCAGCCAATGGGTCTGTCTAGTTCAAGTGGTTCCTAATATAATTGGTCTAATGGCAATTAAAAATTAAAATAATGAATTGGTTCTAACCCATTTATATAATAGTTGGCATGTCTGTATAGAAAATAACTAACTAAACCTATACACTAGGAAAGACCATTTCACATTACCATTCATTAACCAAATTCTAGAGATTTTGGAAAAGAAGTCCTATTACTATTTCTTTGATGGGTATTTTGGATACTTTTAGATTTATATTACCCATGAGGATCTAGGAAATATAACCTTCACTTTTCCCTTTGGAACATTTTCACATAAAAGGATACCATTTAGTCTGTGCAATGCTCCGGGTACTTTCCAATGGTGCATGGTTATTATTTTTTCATATTAATTAAAGAATTTCATGGAAGTATTCAGGGATGATTTAACTATATATGGATCCTCCTGTGATAAATGTTTGACTTGTATAGGTTTTTTCTTACACCACTATATTGAAAAGAATATCGTATTAAATTATAAGAAATTACATTTCATGGTGAGATAAAGTATAGCACTTGGGCTTGTCATTTCTGAAGATAGTATAAAAGTAGACACATCAAAAGTGGATTTCATTTATTCTCAACCATTCCCCAAAATTGCGTGGGATGTGTGGTCTTTATTTGGTCATGCTAGATTTTACTGATGTTTCATTCATGAATTTAGTAATATTTCACCCCTCTCCTGATTAATCCAAAAAGAAAATGATTTATTTGATAAAGAATGTGAGGAATATTTTAATAAGTTAAAACAGAGTCTCACATCACCCTCAATAATCAAAAAAATTTGGTGGTATTTACTATTTGAGTTCATGCGTGATGCCTCTAACTATGTAGTTGGGGAAGTATTATCACAAAGGGTTGACAGAGCTCCACATGTCATAGCTTATCGCTCAAACACACTGGACCATACCGAAGAAAACTACACCATAAAAGGAAAATAATTCCTTACCATTAAGTTTACGTTGGATAAATTTAGTTAATTACTTTTATGTTCCAAAGTAATTGTGTTCTCAGATCATGCCTCTCTTCGCTATCTCCTTAAGAAATCGGAAGACAAACCACATCTCATTTTCTAGATGTTCCTACTTTAGAAATTTAATCTAGAAATTAGGGATGAAAAATAGTTGAGAATGTGGTGGATTACTATATCGGTAGGATCCTAGCATCCTAAAACATTGAATCATCCCACTATATTCCCATAAATGACATGTTTCTTGACAAGAAACTATAACGATTGTAAGATGTTATTCCTTAGTATGCTGAAATTGTAAATTATTTGGTAGCATCTTTTATTCATGCTGATTTCAAAAAAACCAGTCCGACCATTTAAAATGTGAGTCCTGTTGGTATATTTGGGATAACCCCTTCCTTTTGTGCACATGTAGTGATAAATTAGTTAGGCATTGTATTCCTGATAGAGAGTTTTAACCTATCCTTAGGTTTTGCACACTATTTCTTGTGTGGGCCACTTTGGTCTCTAACGGACTGCTTGCAAGGTCATCGATATTGATCTATTTTGACCAACATTATTTTGGGATTCCCATTATTTCTATAAATCTTGTCCTCATTGTAAAATAATGGGGAATGTCTATAAAAATAAATGAAATTCCATAACAACTATTACTCTTCCCTGGAATTTTGGATGTTTGGGGAATTGACTTTATGAGTCCATTTCCCAATTTCTTTGGCAACTTGTACATTATTTTGGTAGTGGATTATGTGTAAAAATGGTGAAATCATGTTCCAAAATGACTGATTATTCCAAGACTATTATAGAATTTTTTAGAACCCAAATTTTTGATAGGTTTGGATTACCTAGGTTCATCATCAGTGGCCAAGGTTATCATTTCTACAATCAAATAGTGAAATCACTTTTACTTCAGTATGGGGTTGGGAATTGAGTGTCTACTGCATATCACCTAAAATAATGGTCATTTTGAGGTGTCAAATAGGGAGGTAAAAAAATTCTTGAAAAAATGGTTCAACCAAATAGAAAGGATTGGAGTCTTAGACTTGATGTTTCATTATGGGATTACTATAATGCTTTCAAAACTCCCATTGAAATGTCATCATATTAGCATGTTTTTTGGAAAGGGTTGTCACTAAAATAATGATATTGAGAACCAGGCCAACTGGGACATTAAAAAAAATGTAATTCTAATCTTTCTAGTGTAGGTTCTAAAAGGAAATTTCAGATTCAAGAGTTGGAAAAAATGTATAGATATTCATATGAGAACTCTATTATTTATAAGAAGCAAGTCAAGGTTGCCACAACTGTCTCATCCTGCATTGTCAATTCCACATTGGGTAGAAGGTCATCTTTTAAAATACTAGGATAAAGTTGCATCTAGGTAATCTTTTTTCCCATTGGTTTGGTCCATACACTATTAAATTTTTTTATCCATTTGGTGTTGTTCAAGTTACAAATGAAGAAACTAAAAAAAACTTCACTATTAAAGGGAAGTGGTTGAATAACTTTCATGGAGCCATTCTGGAGTCCCTGATCGAGGAACTCTATGTTCAAGAAGCAATATATGAATGAATCCCACATGTTTTATCCTTCATCACCATATTCTCTTTTATTACAATGAGCACACTGCATACTCTAGGTTTGGAGGGATTGGTTCATTCCTAAGTTAGTTAGGATTTTTCATCATATTAATTTCATTTTATCTTTTTCTTCTTCTTAATAAATAGTATTGATACTTTTTCCCCCTCGTTTCCCCCCACATTTTTGTGCCAAAATTTTAATTTTTTATTCTCACATTATCCTTGAAAATGATTCCCTATTAATCATAGAAGTTATTGAAAATTCATGAAGTATTTCCTTATTTCATGTTGTCTTAACATTCAAAAAAAATATGATAAAATGTGAATTTTATCATGAATTAAACATTTTGGTGTGACTTTCTCTTGAAATTTGGTTGTTTTTAGATGATTTAAATGGCTCTATCATTTTGAAGCCTTTTAAAATAATGGTACCCTTTGTGTGAGTAGTTTAAGTGAAAACAGTGTCCCTAAATTTCTCCACACATCTTTACACCCAACTATGATGTTTGAAAATTTATTACATAATAGAAGGTAAATATAAGTTATGTTAATTTATCTCTACTTTAAAAAAATGGTTTTTAATACATTTATTCTTTATCTGATCTATTTTATTACTATAACAGATTTACTTGTGCATGTGTACCTGTCATCCAACTATTAAACTATTTAAAAAAATACAAAAACAAATAAAAATTGAAGGGAGTGATGAAATGTAAAACATATTGGGATATATAGTTCATAATATTATGGTTTGACTTTTGGAGATTATTAAGTGAATGGGTCATGAAATTTAATTGCAAAGGATTTAGGGTAGGTTTGGTGGAAAGGATTATATAAGCGGGATTTTTTTTAAAATTACCTATATTTACTTGATAGAAAGTGGAAATAATAGCATGAAATTGTTTTCACACACACACGTGGAGAATTAGTGATATGATTAAATTTTTAATTATTTTATTAAATTGTTATAATGAATTTATTTTAATTTCATTTTGACATAATTTTTGAGATGTCTTTTTCTATGGTCACTTAGAAAAACTCTTCGGTGTGATTTTTTATTTGATCACATTTATATTAAGAATTAAATTTTCATTGAATGTTAAATATCTCTGAAGTTGAGAATATCTCCAAGCATAATTTTTTGAAATGTGACTTTTTACAGGAGTGAAAATGTTTAGGTGTCCAGATGTTAGCGCACCATGATTCACTGTTTCATTTTCACCCTTGCACCACTATGCTAAACTAGTTTTGTATTGAAAATTATAAAAATAATAAAAATTTCACTTCATGTTTATTTAAATTATTTTGTTTTTATAACTTTTGAAATGGGAGATGATACTTGTTTTGATAATTACATTTTAGGTGGAAGTGATTTGGAGGGCCCATTATGATGTTCAAGAAAAATGGGCCAAACTGCGCAGGATCCAAGCACACTAGTAGACCAACCACAAAATGATACTAAAAAAAGCATTAAAATGGTATGATATTTGGTGGGATGGTCAAAAATTAAATGGTTTACATTTCATATGAAGACACCCAATCCCCATTCATCAATTAAAGGGTCCATATGAATAGATATGTCCATGAGACCAAACCTGATTGAATTTAAAAATTGGATTCTATATTTTGTTCATATCTCCGAATGTGATTGTTTAAATGGTTCCAAATTTTTGGTGGTGATAGTCAGTGAGTAGGGATACAAATTTTAGTTTTTTGAAAAGTTATATTAGACTTTATGACCACAAAAAACCATGGGCCAATTATTTTCTCGAAATTTGGGTGCCCAAAACAACCATCCACTTTTTTTTATAAATTCTCAACTTGGGAACCCTATTTTAAAGTTCAACCAAGATAGTGAATTTCTTCCAAATTTAAGTTACATAGGAGTACTTTAATCCCATTCTAGGTTATATATCACCCTATACTTATTAGGGGAGCTAAAATGAAGAAAGATATCAATCCAACTTTCCTCCTCCTCTCGATGTTGGGAAAAATAGTGGGTGTCTATTATGAGGGAGCTACATATATTGTAATGGGAGTTCAAAAACTTGAACTACTATTGGTTTGATATATTTTGGGGTTGAAAACATTTTATTTAGAATTATCTTACTTTGATTCATGTTTGAATTCCAATTTTATTAAACTGAATATAATGCTCTTTACTTTTAACCAATCAATGTGAAGTTTTTAGTGAGTGACTAGTGTTGTTCTTATTGGACAACACAAGAATCCTTTTTATTCCCCACTCATTTGAGATTTTAATTTTATTTGGATGTTAATATACCATGCATAAAATCTGGACCTTGGATATATGATTGTTATGTCAAAATTTGGTTCAACAATCATTGATATAAACACTTGGAAAGTAATCGGGATTCTAATTAATTTCAAAAAAAGGCATACTTCAAACCTTAATTAATATCTAATAGAAATGAACTTTAGATATGTGTAGTAAACTCACAATAAACCATTTTTCTCAAATTTTTCAAAATCCACTTTGTTATGCAACTATTAATTTTTTTTAAATTAAGTTATTTTCTTTAAAAAGTTTTCAAAACAACCCCCTCTTTTAGTATTATTTATTAAGAATACACACTCTAAACCTATCATCTCTCCTTAAGAGAGATGACCTAGGGTCTGTCATATACTATAGAATCATTTTTATATCATAATCAATTTTATGTGTCATGAAAACATGTTCAGAATGTAACACACCATGACTTTACAATATTTTCAATTTTAAATAAAATTAATTTTTTTCTAACTTTCTCAATATGTAACACCATGATAAGCTTACTCTACACACAATAATGAGTTGTATTACATTATAAACAAGGTCATGTTTTACCGAACAATAATATATTATTAAAATATTATTATTTAATATAATAAGATATAATGTAGCCATTAAGTTAGAAGCTATGAATATTATTAACTAACTTATTAAAATATATGGTTTAATTAATTGATTATGAATAAATTAGAAATGAATATAGTAACCAACTAAATATATAAAAAATGTTTTTATAAAGAACTATTTTTATACTCCCAAAGTTTTTTTTTTTATCTTAATAAATTAAATTAATTATAATTAGTGAATGAAATTAATGTAATAAATATTCAATATTTTTTTTTTACATTCATCCAATAGATTTAATTGGCATAAGATAATAATAAACCCAATTTTATACATAAAAACCTATATTTTTCTTAAGGCAGTTTTAGGACCTTTTAATTGAGAATGTTTTCTAAATATAATTTCTGAAACTTTTATATATTTTGTTTGAAAAAATAAACTTATTATTTTAAATCAAAATATAAAAATTTACTTAGGTTGAATTTTTTATATTTTTATGATAATTTTCATGTTATGATGAATACTGATAAAATATTGCATTTAAATTAAATATAATTTTTTCATCTAAATAATTTGTATTGTTAAATTATATTTTTAATTAGTTTTAAAGTATAAATAGATAAATTTATTATCATTTAATATAATTTAGGTCATTGGAATCAATTTTACATTTAACAAGGATATAAAAACATTTCAATATTTTGAATGTTTTCACTTTAATAACCTGTTTTTCAATTCCGTCAATGAGATTAATTTTAAATTTGTTACTTTAAATTATGTGTTTTTAATTATGAAAAATGGATTCCATATATGAAATCAGTAGGTTAAAATTATTTAAATATGTTTCTTTAATTGTTGGTCAATATGAATTGTAATTTTAGTATTTTTTAATTACCATAGTTAAGGGTGAATTGGTTAATTAAAGGTAAATATAATATTATATATATTATAAAATTTCCCAAAAAACATGTTCTAATTTTATCAAATGAGTATATTTTGATAAAAATAATCTTTGATCTGATTTTATGTCCTCTTGGATCCACTTGTACGACTTTAATAATTTTTTAGTATTTTATTCTAAGGGAAGTCTATGATGTGATACTCAGGTTTTTATAAAGTATTACATTATATATATATATTTATTAAGAAGATATCTTAAACTATAAAAATTCATTGGAAATATAAAATATTTATCAATATTATTGTAATTTAATTTTATTTTTTATGTAATAAATAATTAAATCAAAGGAGTTCACAATGATGATGTCGTAATTGTTTAATTAACAAACTTGTCAAATAAATGTTATTAAAAATATTTAAGTAAATATAATTTGAAAACATTAATTTCATAAAATAATTTTTTATATTTAATATACATATTATGGATATAATAAGTGTTTTGGTTAGAAGTTATCTTGTGTATTAATATTTTTTAAAAAAGTCAAGAATTGAGTAGTGTCAAAATTGACATTAATGATATTTTAAAATAAATAACATTCTATTAAATGATATAAAATTCATAAAAATCCAAAATTCATCAAAGTGATTTAGAAAATGTTTAAAATATCATCCATGAATAATTTATGGTTCGTTTGAAATTTTAGAGTAACTATATCAACCATTAAATAAACAATTCATGTTGTTACTATATGAGCTAAAAAGTTTAACTAAGGGTTAAAGCCAAAAGATAAAGGTAATAATGTGACCTAATCAAGTATAATTTTTTTAAAAGAGTATTGAAACCCATAATAATCTTATATTGTAAATTAATCAATTTTGATCCATTTTTAATAAAAAATGAATTATTATTAATTTAATATTTTAAGAGTTTCCAAAATTACCCATTACCTCAATTATAAATGGAACATCCTCCCTCACTTCCTGACACCACATTGAGCCTTCTATATCCTCAAAAACCTGCTCAAATAAGCTAAAAAACATCCTTAACCAAATCATAGAATTCTTGATTTTGAAACAAATCAAACCAATGAAGGCTTTTGGTATAAACCAAAAGGGGTTACCCAAATAAAAGGTAATGTTCTTCCTGAATCACTTTAGTTTTATTTCTTTACCACTCCCACATTTATTATTATTTTTGTAAAGACACATGTACTTATAAAATAATTTGTTTTCATTATGGAATTAAATATATAAATTCATTATAAATTTATAATGAAATAATTGATATTTATATAAATTAATGAATTTTTACTGATGGAATATGAACTTTACCTTAAGAATAGTAACAAGACCATTAGGAATATAAATATAGAAAATAGAAGAATAAAATCATTATTAGAGTACAAATAAAATTTCTATATCTTATAAGTGTAATCATGATATATTTATATAACTGAATAAGTAAATAAATGTTTTAGAAATGATAAATTAAGTGTTGGTATTTTTGTAAGTCATAAATATTTAAATACAATTTAATAATTCATTTAATGATATAAAATAAAATTTACTTTCATAAAAATAGAATCATAAATTATTATTTTATTTTCTTATAGTTATATGATAATTTTATAAGACCTTGATTAATTTTTTATGGTGTTAGAAAATCAGTCATAGTTTTAAAATAGTTATTTTTCGAATAAATTATGATTTTATTTAAAAATTTAATTTATCATATGTAAAAATTTAATTTGATAAAATAGAGTTCATTTTTTAATTCTACATGTTGAAAAATGTTTGGGGTGAATTTTTGAGATTTTTTTGAAATACTTGATTTTTTTTGTGAATAGTGAAATACGATAATTTATGAAATAAGAAAAATACACGAATTATTGAGTCATGGATAATTTTATAATGTGGTAATAACCCTTCTTTAAAACTCACATGAACTAATTACTGTATTTAGTCACAAGAATCAACACTATTTCTTATTTTGAGTAAAATAATAAAATAATGATTAAAATAAGGGGAGACCCCCCTCTCCACCACTATAAATACCACCCCTCACCCCCTCTTCTCCTCACACCTCTAAAGATTTGAGAATTGTCTAAATTATGTACAATAGTATTCAAAATAATCTTCCACATGTCCAAGAACTACTGGTCTCAACACAATTCCAAAACCAAAGGCCTTAAGGAGGTTCTCAAGGAGGATATTTCAAGAGGTAAAAATCCTCTTTCATTTCATTTTATTTTATTTTCAATTATTTTTATTTTATTATACTCTCTTGACATCCCATTATCAAAGAGGTATAAAAACTATAGTATCTTATATATACTGTAATTTTGTCATGTTTATATAAAAATTCATCATTATACTTATTCTTCTCTCCCTCTTATTCTAAAAATTAAAACACCATTCGTGATGTGTCGATTTACCGACATCATGGACGATGTGTTTTCAATTTACATTAACACCTTCATTTTGGGTCATAAAACCATTTTTATGGTTGAAAAATATTTTTAAGTGTATGATATAACAACTTTAATGTTCTATAATTAACATATACGCATGATATTAAATTATATAATGAAACTAGTTTGTGATTATCAAAGAACCACCAAAATGATCTAAACAAATATCATTTATATTTTATCTAATGATTTATCTTTATATCATAAAAAATGATTTATTATATCATTTAAAATTTTGGAAACATATTAATACCATTTAATTCCACTTATGTATTTTATATTCTATTCTACAAGAAAATCCATTACGAACCAACCATGGAAACCTTGTAAAAAACACACTCGAAATATTGGAAATAAAAAAATATAATTTATAAATGGGTGGAATGATGATATAAAATGATCATATAAGGTGTTATAAAAATAAATATGTTTCTATAAAATATTAATAAAACTCTTTTAACCATTATACAGTAGGTTTAAACACATTTTAAGTAAGATGAACCCGAGGTAAGAGAATTCATAACCCAATTTCCTTTCTTTTGGTTAACCTTATACTTCATTGATTATGTGGTACTAAGATTATTTTTGTAATGAATATTCATTATAATATGTTCTATTATGTGTATTTACAGTTTATATACATATTCATTTATTTTTATCATTTTTTACTTCAAATATATGATATTTTTAAGGGTGTTTTCTTTTTAAAATCCTCTTTTAAACTTTTATTTTTTTATATAATTAAAATGGGTTGTTTTATTGAAAATATTATTCCTTCATGATTATATTATAGATCATGGGAATTTTTTATGATAAATTTTGGAACCTATATCTCCCTCCAATGCGTTATGTATATTTAAGTTGGAGGTCGACCATATGGTTACTCCAAGTTTAATTGTGATGGTTACACAATAAGGTAGCCGTGAGGGTTACATGGCAAGGTAGTCATGAGGGTTACAAATCACAAGGTAGCTATGAGTGTTAAAATATCAAGTAAGTAATTACCTATGTTATCTACATGGATTTATTTATGTTTTCTATGTTTTATAGAAATCTCATGTTTCAAAAAAATTAAGTATTTGATACTTTATGGGTGAGATGTATGTCTTTGTGAGAATGATTTCATATGTTTATAAGTATTCATGTACTAATGATTTCTCTCATTATTTTTACATCACCTATTGAGTTTATTGTGTTCAATAAAAGTTTTAAGATTCTTTTCACAGGGTTCAATGATGGTTAATAAAAAAGGATAATCCAAGTGTAATATTGTGAAGACGTTTCATTAAAAGATTTTATGTTATGAAAACATGGATATTATTTTAATAGCATCCAATTCTCATGATTAAGGGTTGATATGTATGAATTATGTCTTAAATTTATAAAACTCTAAACCTAAAATAACTTTGGGAATGTAAGGAAGTGAATCTAAAAGATATCTACTAGATTATGTAATATTTAATCCTGAGTCATTGTAGTTAATATTCGAGAACAATTTAGATAATTTTAGGGGTTAGGATGATGTTAATAGAATAAAATAAATGATTTTTACCATATGTTTATTATGAAATGATAAATTATTTTGAGATTACTATGTTTCTTGATCTAAGATATGTATGTTCAGAATGGTTTTCCATAGAATAAATAGAGAATCCAAAGTGGGAAGGCACCGAGATGCTAATATCTATCTGAATCTATAGCCTGGAATAGTGGGAATTAGAACCAAATAGTTTGTGATAGTAATGGATCAGTTTAAAAGGGTATAAATGGTTTTGGAATCCATTCAAGAGAACAACCAAATCTACCACAGAGGAACATGATGATAGTGGAACATTTTATGAGGCAACACCCTTTTTCTTTCCATGGATATTCTGACCTAGTAGCAGCTAAATAATGGGTTAAAGCCCTTGAAATGATATTATATGTCATGGGGTGTTCAAATAATAAAAAGGTTAGTCCTTTTATTTACCATTTTGAAGGTGAATTTGAAAAATGGTGGTTAATGGATTAGAATTTCAGGGATAGTAATGAGATTGATTCCTTGGAATAGGATGAATATTAAAATATTTTCCTTGAAAAATATTTTCCTAAGGTGGTTAGACTAAGGATGAAAAAAAAATTCCTTGAATTGAAAAAAAAGAGGTGGATTCATTGGCCATATATGAATAAAAATTCACCCAATTGGCAAGGTACACTACAAATCTTATTCAGTATCTTGATAGAAAAATCAAACATTTTTACTCAGGATTGAAGCTAAGATATTGAAGGCCATTAGCTTTCTATAAATTCAAAAGATATGATAAACATGTCTAACGTGCTAAAAGGATAGTAATGGATTATTTTTATGACCAGATGTAATTTTAATATAAACAAAATAATAGGTCCATATGGAATGTTATGGGTAAGAATGAATCAAAGAAATATGAAGATAAGAAAGTCTAGTTTCCATTTTGTAAAGAGTGTGGTAAAATCACTCTGGGGAATTCCTCAACAAAGCTAGGAAGTGTTTTTGATATGGTAAGATTGTTAATATGGTATGAGATTGAAATTAAAATTATATGAATATTAACTGTAATAAGAAAAGATTAATGTTATTTAAATGTGGCGAGATGGTTCATTATGAAAATACCTACCCAAAGAAAGACCCGAATGCCGGAATGAAGCCAGATTATAAGAAGAAAGGTGTAGTAAGTTTTTTGTGACTACATCAGTAGATTTCGGGCCATCCAATGAAGTGGGATTGGGTAATTATTTTGTTTACATATATATTTCTAATGTCTTATTTGATACGTGGTTTACACATTCTTTTATTTATGAGAAATTTTTAAGTAAATTAAAAATTTACCCAAGAAATAAGACTAGAACTTATGGTTAAAAAACAAAGGGAAAATATTATAGTGAAAAGGTATTATAAGAATCTTCATATTATTGCCAATAGAAATAAATTACATACAAACCTCATTATTTTTCACTTATTATTGTTTGATTTCATTTTGGGTATAGATTGAATTTTTTTATCATGTTAAGATTGATTGTAGAGCTAAAGAAGTTTTTTTAGAAAGAGTTTCTGTTTTTATAAAATAATGAACCCATAAAATTGATAACATATCTGAATGCTAAGAAACTATTAAAATATGTAAATGAAAGTTATATTGATCATATTGTTGAAAATAAAGGAACTTTTCAGATTAATGAAGTTCTAGTGGTAAATGAATACTTGGATGTTTTTCCTAATGATTTTACCGATATTATACCTGACGAGGAAGTAGAATTTACTATTTACTTAGTTCATGATGATAATCTAATTTCAAAACCCCCTTATCGAATGGATCAAGTATAACTTCTTGAATTAAAAAATCAGTTGTAGGGGTTTCTTAAGAAAGGGTTCATTCATATTACCACATCACAATGGGGTGATATTGTTTTGTTCGTTAAGAAGAAAGATGGTTCCAGGAGACTTTTTATTGATTATTAAAATTTGAATAACATTACTGTTAAGAATATATATCATTTTTCTCATATCGAGGACTTGTTTGATTAGTTCTAGAGAGATCAATATTTTTCCATGATTGACTTGAGATTTGGGTACCATCAGCTGAAGGTGAAGGAGGATGAAATTTAAAAAATAGCTTTTTGTACTAGATATGGGAATTATGAGTTTGTTATTATTACTTTTGTATTGAAAAATTCCCCTTCCATATTCATGGATCTTATGAATAGAATATTCCGTGAATATTTGTATAAGTTTTTCATTGCTTTTATGGATGATATTTTGTTATTTTCAAATAGTTATGAGGATCATGAAAAACATTTAAGTATTTTCTTGAAAACTCCCAAAGAAAAGAAGTTTTACACAAAATTTTGAAAATGAGATTTTTGGTTATAATTGATTTATTTTCTTGGGAACATTGTAAATAAGAAAGGAATAATAGTTGATCCTTCCAAAAAAAGTGGTTGATGAACGGACAAGACCTACAAATGTTATAAAGACTCCTAGTTTTCTAGGATTAGTAGGTTATTACTGATGGTTTGTTAAAGAATTTTCACAGTTATCTAGCCCACTAAATAAGTTTACATGAAAAGGGGTTAAATTTAACTAGATAAAATAATTTGATGTATGTTTTTAGGAACTGAAGAAGAGATTAGTGACTGCTCTAATTTTGGACTAGCCTTCTAGAAATGGTTAGTTTTTCATCTACAATGATGCTTCATTGAAGGGAATTGGTTGTATTCTGATGCATAATGATCAGGTAATTACTTATGATTCAAGGAAACTAAAACCTCATGAGTTAAATTATCCCACACATGATTTTGAATGAGTATTTGTGGTTTTTATTTTAAAATTTGGAGGCATCATTTATACGGATCCAAATGTGAAATATATACTGACCCCTTTATTAATGTCTTGATTCGAAAACAATCATGAATCATTAACCATGTTATGTTTTTATCAAGACCCCTTGATTAATGATTTGATGAATTTTGGATTGGAAGTTGTTGATGCAGGAAATTACTCTATTTTTTTTTCAGGTTTTAGTGCAATAGTCTCTTTCAGATAGAATTAAGTAAGTATAGAAGGAAGACAAAAAGTTACATAAAAAGGTATAATTGTTGAAAAAGGGTAAGTTTCAAGAGTTTAACATTGATAATTATTTTGTTTCAAGATTTTGAAAGATATATTGTGTACATTATGATTACTAGCTGAAGAAATAATTGGTAAGTAAAGTTCATAGTTCTTAATTTTCAATTTATCCAGACATTACTAAGATGTACAGAGAACTTCATAAGTATTACTGGTGGGATGGAATAAAAAATAAATATTTCAGATTTTACCCAAAAATGTTTTACTTGTCAACAGGTTAAATAATATTAACAATTACCAAAAAGGATGCTTCAGATTTTTCTAGTGCCAAAGTGGAAATGGGAAAATATATACATGGACTTCATGGTGGGACTACCAAAGAATTATCTTAGTAACAAGGTGAATAAGAGCATCAAACCAGTTGGTGAGGACTCAGCTAATGCATCCAAGAGACCTGAGTTCAAAACCGAGAAAAGAAATAATTTATAAGGCACTGTAGTAGCACTGTAGCAGTCACTGTATAGGTACTATAGAAATAACTATAGTAAGAACTGTTTAGTACTATAGCAGTTGGAAGTATTCGGCCGTTTGGGCTTTCGGGCCACTGGTTTGGGCCTTGGGTCTTTCAAGGCATTCGGGCCACCCAAGGCCTTCGGGCTAGTAAGGATTTCAGGCCACCTCAAGGACTCTAGGCCACCTCAAGGCCTTTAGGTCACCTCAAGGCCTTCAGGCCACCTGAAATTTGGCTTAACGACCAGGAAGAATCTATAAGGAGTAGATTCTAGATGGGGATTTAGAGCAGGTGCATTCACCAGAACAGAAGCTTAAACAAATTTTTCATAAAGAGATGGTATGACATTTTCTATTGGGGCCAGCCTGTTCTTGCATGAGAAGCCTATACAAACTATCCATGTGAAGGTAGAGAGCTGAAATCACGATGCATTTTCCGTGGAGGAGCAGTTCCATGTAGTTATAGCCTTTATATTTCATAATACCTATGGGTCATGTAATCTCTATTCCTATGGGACTTGTAAGGGTTCCCCCTCATCCATTGAAAGGGGGGTTATCAAAAATCAATAAAAGAATGCCTTTAGGCTATTCGAGATATATTAATAAGGTGATTTGGGTTATTGTTGAATGACAAACTAAATATACACATTTACTTCATATTTAAGATACTATGTCCTTGGATTAGCTTTATTGACCATACCTCAAAGAGATTGTTAAGTTACATGGATTTCCTCTTTCCACTGTATTTTAATGAGATCCAAGGTTCACTTATAACTTCTGAAAAGTCCTTCAGAAGTCGTTGGGAACATAATTAAATTATAGAACAACCTTTCATCCTCCATCTAATGGACAGACCTGGAGAACAATTCAGATATTGGAGGATAGGCTTCGAGCTTGTTCAATGGATTACTAGGGATGTTGGGATCAATATATTTATTTATTTTAGTTTTCTTATAAAAATGTTTTCATTCCAGTATATATATGGAACCATTTGAGGCATTATATGGAAAGTAGTGTCAAACTCTATTTTTTCGGATGAATTCATAGAAAGGAATTTTATGGGATCAGAATTAATAGAGGAAATAGCCGAGAAGGTGAAAATGATATAGAAACACATGAGGACATCTCAAAGTAGGTAGAAAAGTTATATATTTAATAGGAGGAAAGAATTTTTTTTTGAGGTAAGTGATCACGTTTTTCTTAGAATCTTACCATGGAAAAGTGTTATGAATTTTTGGTAAGAAAGGAAAGATAAGTCCATAGTTCATTAGATGTTATGAAATCCTGGAGAAAGCTAGACATGTCACTTACCAATAAGCTTTACCTATGATTTTATCTTAGGCAAACAATATTTTTTATGTTTTGATGTTGAGAAAGTATGTACTAGATACATCTCAAGTTTTGAGCCTTGAAGTAGTTCAGTTGGAAGAGAACCTTTATTATGAAGAGAAACCTATTCAGATTCTTGACCATAGAGAGAAAGTATTGTAGAATAATTAAATTCACTAGGTTAAGGTTTTGTGGAGAAACTGTATAGTTGAAAAAATACATGGGAATCTGAAAATTCAATGAGGGAAAGGTACCCTAACATGTTTAATAAGTAAATAAAAATTTCTAAGATGAATTTTCAAGGTGGGGAGAATGTAACAACCCATGTACTTATAAAATATATATTTTCTAATTTTGGAATTAAATATTTAAATTCATTATAAATTTATAATGAAATAATTGATATTTATAGAAATTAAGGAATTTTTACTTCTGAAATAGTAACTTTACCTTAGGAATAGTAACATAACCACTAAGAATAGTAATCTATCCAATAGAATAGTAACCTCACCCTTGAGAGTATAAATAAAATTTATGTATCTTATAAGTGTAATCATTATATATTTATATCATGGAATAAGTAAATAAATGTTTTTAAAATGATAATTTAAGTGTTGGTATTTTTGTAAGTCATAAATATTTATTTAAAATATTATAATTAATTTAATGATATAAAATAAAATTTATTTTCATAAAAATTGAATCTTAAATTAATATTTTACAATCTTATGATTATAAGATAATTTTATGAGACCTTGATTAATTTTTCAAGGTGTTATAAAATTAGTCACAGTTTTAAAATTGTTATTTTTTGAATAAATTATGATTTTATTAAAAAAATAAAATGTTCATATTTATAAAAATATTTTTATAAAATGAAGTTAATTTTTGAATTCTATATGTTGAAAAATTGTTGGGGTGAATTCTTTGTATTTTATTTGAAATACATGATTTTTTAGTGAATAGTGAAATACGATAATATATGAAATAAGAAAAATACATGAATTATTGAGTCATGAATGATGTTATACTGAGGTAAGCGCCCTTGGTTCTAATTAACATGCACTAATTACATTATTTAGTCATAATAACAAACACTACTTCTCGTCTTGAGAAAAATAATAAAATAATGATTAAAATAATGGAACCCCCCTCTTTTCCACTATAAATACCACCCCTCACCCTCTATTATCCTAACACCTCTCAAGATTTGATAATTATAAAAATTATACCCAATACTCTTCACAAGAATCTTCCCCACATCCTATAACTTCTAGTCTCACTAAAATGCTAATACCAAAGGCCTTAAAGAGGTTCTCAAGGAGGATATTTCAAGAGGTAAAAATCATCTTCTATTTTATTTTATTTTTTTTCAATTGTTTTTATTATCTTATACTATCTTAACCTCCCCTTATACAATAGGAATAATAAATATAGTATATTATATATAGTTTAATGTTTTCATGTTTATGTAAAAATTCATCATCATACATCTTATGCTCTCTCTCTCTTATTCTAAAAATAAAAATATCGTATGTGTTGTATCGATTTACCTACATCATAGACGATGTGTTTTCAATTTCTATTACCGCCTTCATTTATGGTAATAAAGCCATTTTAATGGTTGAAAGAGATTTTAAATCATATTATATAACCCCTTGTATGTTCTATAATTAACATATAAACATAATATTAAATTATATAATGAAAGTAATTTGTGATTATTAAAGAACCATCAGAATGATCTAAACAAATATCATTAATGATTTATCTAATGATTCACCATCATATATGAAAACATAATTTATGGTATCATTTAAAATTTTGGAAACATATTAATACCATTTTATTCCAATTATGTATTTTCTCTTCCATTTGATAGGAAAACACATTACGAACTGACCATGGAAACCATGTAAAGAACACACAAAATAATATTAGAAATAAAAAATATAATTAATAGTTGGGTGGAATTATGTTATAAAATGATCATATAAGGTGTTATAAAATAAATATGTTTCTGTAAAATATTAATAACACTCTTTTAACCATTATAAAGAAGTTCTGAAGACATCTTATATAAGAAAAAACCAATATAAGTGAATTCTTAACCCAATTTTCATTATTTGGGACAACCATCTACTTCATTAATTATGTGGTACTAAGAATATTTGTGTAATTAATTTTGTTTATATTATGTTTTATTTTGGGTATTTAGAGTGTATACACATATCACTTTATTTTTATCAATTATGACTTCAAATATATGATATTTGTAAGGGATTTTTCTTTTAAAATCCTCTTTTAAACTTATATTTTTGTGCAAAATTCAAATGGGATATGTTATTAAAAATATTAATTTTTTATTATTATGTTATGGTTATTGTGAATTTTTTATTATGAAGGGTAGAACTTATATATTTATCCATTGTGTTGGGTATGTTTATGTTTGAGGTTGGCCGTATGATTAATCCAAGTTTAACTACGATGGTTACACTATAAGGTAGCTTTGAGGGTTACATTGTAAGTTAGTCATGAGGGTCACAAATAATAAGGTATATACAAGGGTTGAAAAATTATGTAATTAATTCCTCAAGTTAACTATATATATATATATTTATGTTTTCTATGTTTTATGGAAATCTAATGTTTTCACTAATTAAGTATATGATACTTTATGGGTGAGATGTATGTCTTTGTGAGAATGATTTAGTATGTTTTTAAGTAGTCAAATACTAACGGTTTCTATAATTATTTTTTTATCCCCTGCTGAGATTTTTGTTCTCATCCAAAGTTTTAAAATATTTTTCATTGGGTTTAAGGATGGGTGAGGGAAATGATGAATCCAAGATGAATGTTGTGAATACTTTGCAAGAAAATATTTCATGTTTTTAATACATGTTTTTGTGTTATGAAAAAAGGATATTATTTTAGTAGTATCTAATTTTTATGATTATGGGTTGATATGTATAAATTATGTCTTTAATTTATAAAACTCTAAACCAAAAATATCATTGGGAATTTAAAAAAGATAATTCTAAAAGAATTTACTATATTATGTATTATTTATGGCTTGGTCCTTATAATTATATACTTATATAATAAAAAAATTAACCTCAATATACTTATATGTTGTTATTTTAAGGGTTTTATCTACACCTACAACACTTCCATCAAATTGGTAAGGAATTTACTGTTTGTGTATGACAAACTACCACCTCGCGGAACGACGTCAGTTGTTTTTACTTTAACACCTCTCATGGTTGGTAATTATGATGGAAAAAATACATTTATATGATATATATGATATTTATTTTTTCTTCATACTTCTTTAATTTTTATATAACACATTACTTCATGATTTCCATTTTTTTAAATATGATAACATCATTTGTGGAAGTGTGGATTACCGCCACCTCAAAGCGATATGGTTCGTTCACACAATACATAAATCATATAAAGGATATTTTAATAAAAATATGTGATATATATGAAATATATATGATACTATAATTTTAATATATATATATATATATCATTTACTGTTCATTATTTTAATATGATAATGAAATGAAAGCAGTGTTCATGCATACGTACGACCTACCGTCTCCGTGAACAAAGAATTTTATTTCTTATCTAATATTTTTATGGATTATTATAAATATATATAATGAATATATATGATATTTAAATCATGTTTTTAATTTTTTATATGATTAAATAATTGTATACTTAATAGAAACAATAAATATCAAGTCAAAACATACTTGATAAACTAGACAATTAACTCCTGAAATAGTGAAAATGATGAAAGAACATTAACAAATGGGTGATAACATAATATAAGAAGATCATATTGGGAATAATAAATATTAATAATGTTATGATATAAATTAATAACATTATTTAAACCATTATATATGTGGTTAAATCATGTATAACAAAAAAGAAAGGGTGAGGCGATGGATCTTTGTATCACTTTTATTTTCTATGTGACACATGCCTTATAAAAACTTTTTATTTTGTGTGGTGTATATACCACCAATTAATGTATTTTATGAGTATTATTATTAATATTATGTTATTTTAATATCTATTTAATTTTTTTTCTTTCATTTTTATACATTTGTAATGATTATAAAGTGATAAGTATTTATTTCATAATCTCATTCTTATTCAGGTTTATTTAATTTTAAATCTCTAATGAGGAATATTTATCCTCTATGTCAATGTTTTATAAAAAATATTTTAAAAAGTTTTTTACCATTCTTTTAAATCATTTTTACTCATGTTTTACTTTTTTGAAAACTTTTTGAAAATAATAATTTTTCATTTTCTGAACAAGTCTCTTTGTAAATTTTCTGACAAAAATATAAGAAATGAATTTTTTAAAATTATATGGAATGAATGGAATTTCATACCATCATGATTAAATAATTTTTTGAAGATTAAGTTACATATTTAAAGGGTTATTTTCAAAGAAAATATTTTCTTTTATAAATGTGTGACCTTTTAAATAAATTATTTGAAAGTGTTAAGGGATTTTCATCTCACTTTTATAAATCAGTTAGATAAATTTTATATTCACTACTTACTTTTTTTTGTGTAGTGTATCTACTTACCATTTTTATATATCATATAATGAATATATTTATCTTAATGGTATTTAGTATTTAATTTTATAATTATTTACTTTTATAGGACTTATGTTTCAAATATTTTAATGTATTATAAGACACTTTGATTTAAAGTTATCTTTTTAAATCAATTATTTAGTATAAGAGGTATGTTTTTGAATAGTATTACATGGGTTGGGTACCATTTAATTAAATAAATATTGGTTTGGGACAAGTTAATGAAAATACCTCATTACATCACCGGTCTCTTGAGATGAAATCAGTTGGTGATAAACCCTTTAAGTTTGTTTGTAAGAAGAATAGACGAGTTTCTACCCATAGAATTAAACCATCTTGTGAAAGGTCTTAACGATAGTGGTTCATGTTTTAAATACATAAAGTCCAATAATTTATAATTTAAATCATTTAATTTATTATTTATCAATGAGATTTTTCATTAACATATCTATGGATGCGTTTCATTCTCAATTTATTAAGTGAATGACATGTGTTATCAGTTTCCTACATTTCCACATCAGTTATGCCTTATCCAATTATTTGAATAGAATGCATTATTAGTTATTTACCTTTAAATATTCATTTATTATCATTAATTAATTATTTATTCCAATTTAATTTACCTTACTAATCATTTGATATCACCCTTTTATTTGTTCTATTTTCCTCAGGTTATGAAGATGGTTTTTTATATGTGTTCAAGAATGCAATTTTTTTCCTTTATTATGATTTATGTTTTACCAATGAAATAAGAGAAACATATATATATATATATATAATACTAATAAACCTATTTTTCCTTTAGTATTTTATTCCTTATAATCATGCCAAAGTAGTAAAATAATTTATCAGCTATGATCTTCTAGGGTTGGGGCATTACATTAATGTTATTTTATTATAAATAATATTCTATTTGATTATTTAAAACTACTAAAAATAAAATCCTATGAAAATTTAATTTTTTATGTTTAAAAATATCAACCATTGTCAATTAATGGACCAATTTTCCTTTTATAAAAAATATATTGACCCCTAAATAGAAAAAAGGGTTGCTTTAGTAAAGGGTAAAATGTGGTTTTGCATGTTTCATGTGTTTATGTTAAAATTAATTTCCCCCCAACAAAGGATTATTATTTTATAAATTAGATTCTATATTTAGAACCAAAATATTAATATTATATAATAATTAATAGTTTATTTCTAGTCTTAAATAGTAAATTACATAGTTAAAAAGGCAAGTTACCATAGTGCAAAATAAAATAGTAAAAGTAAGAAAACATAGAAGTTAAGGAAAAAAATGATCAAAACACATGTTTTTTGTGTGGTGGAGGTGTGGATTTTCCTAATAATCACTTCACTATACAATTTATCTTTTTTTCAGGGACATGCTGTGGGAGTGACATCTTATTATTGAATAGTTTTAAGTATGTACAAAAATTCCACTCCCCCCACATTATAAAAGGTCACCACCTCCCCTCACTTATTCACACGTCATAATCCATTAGGATGATAAAAACCATATATAAATCACTAACCAAAAACCTTATACATTTAATAAAGATTCTATTATTTCCAAAAAAATAACCCTAGTGTTAATAATAAGAGATCCAAAGGAGGCTATTCTAAGTGAAGGAAATCGACTTCCCTAAAAATTTTATTTTTAGTCCTCCTCATACCACATTAATTAATGTATTCATAATTGAAATAAAATACAATTTTTATCTACCATATATTTATATTTTATTATTTTTATGTAATAACCTATATTTATCTCCTCTTCCATAAAATGGAAAATGAAACCACCGATCAGCTGTATAGTGGACTTCCACCTCTCGAGTAGATATAATTTGTTTTAGATAAACACCTCTCATTGATGGATATAATGATGGATTTAAAATATTTATATGATATTTATGAGATAGTTATATTTATATAATTATACTATCACATGTATCTTATTACATTCCCTTCCATGAGAACATGATAACATCGCTTATGTGTACGACGAACTACCTCCCCGCGAAGCGATGTGATCCATTCTTCACTTAAACTTTACATGGAAAGTAATAAAGAAATATTTAGTGAAAATATATGATATATATAACATAAAAATTATTATTTAATTCTAATATATTATTTACCTTTCTTTCATTTCATCCTTTTAAAAAACAAAGATAGTGTTCAGGCATATGTACAGTTTACCATCTCCATGAACGGTGTATTTCATTTTCAATCACTATAATTTATGGATTACTATAAATACATATATACCAAATATAAATATTATATTTTTACCATGGTTAACATAATTTATATGATATAACCATGATCAATCTAAAAGGATAAAAAATACTAAATGAAAACAAACATGAAAAAGGTTTTTATTACATAAAACATGATTTTAACAAAGCATTCTTAATTAATGGGTAATAAAAGGTCATATGAAAATAATATATATTATATTATATATATATGGTTGTATAATTTATGTATAATAAGACTATATTTTTTATATAGGAGGATTAAATGTTTACAATGGAAGTCAATACTCAAGGTAATATATTTCAAGACTCTCATTTATTTCTAGGTTTCATATGTCACATTTACCACACATTTAATTTTTTGTGGTGTATATACTTACAATTTGACATGTTATATTATTAATATATTAATTTTTTGATATTTATTATTTAAGTTTATGTTATTATTAAAATTGGTATATGATTTGAATGTTTCCAAATTTGTAAGGGATTTTTGTCTAAAATTTCTTTCTTTAGAATTTAAGTTATGTTATATACCTATCTTCTTTTATAAGGTTTATATAAAGACCCATTTATTGGTTATATAATGAATTTATTATTATCATGATAACTAATGTTTTTTTCCATGTTATTCATTCATTGGTCTTACGATTCAATTGATACCAAAGTGGTAAAAATTATATGTTACAATATCAATTTTATTGAGATTATTTATGATAATGATTTTGATGATATTATCATATGATATATCCATCATTAAAATAATTAATTTTACTATACTCTATTTATTTCATGGGAAAAAATGTTTTCCTTTAATTTTACTCTATTTATGCACTCAATAGATCAAAAAAATATTTTTTATGAAAAGTCGACTTTATTTCCCTCTTTGGTCAAGAATTCTTTTCCTTCTATGTCAATCTGTTCTAAAATTAGTTTAAATAAAGGTTTTACTATTATCTAATTTTTTTGAAAGTAATTTTACCCTTGTTTAAATTTTTTCAAAATGGGTTAAAAGTAATATTATTTTCATTTTATCAATGATTTGATTTTATATCTTTACTAAAAATGTGAATGTAATATTTATTTTAAACATGTATGGTATGAATGGAATTTTCTACAATCATGACTGGTCTATAATTTAGTGCATATAAGTTTATTTTTAAAGGGATGAATTTTTATTTTTTTATAATTTTTTGTTTTAAAAAAGTAATTTTTAATGTGGAAAGGATATTTTCTTGAATAAATGTTTTAAATGATATTTAAAAATTTATTTATAAGTCTCTATATTTATTTTCAAAGAAATGAAATTTGAAAAAATTTTATGTTGAAAAGATAATTCATCAAGAACTTTTTGAAGTGATATTTAAAAATAATTTTTCAACTACTATGACACCCCTTTATGTTAATTAATATTTAATGGGGATAATATCTAATTTAACTATCCTTATTATTTCCATAGATGGTTAATGTCTATAATGAAATAATTTTTATAGAATGTGATTCATTTCCATGGTTTATGGTATGATGAAATTATGAAATGTTTGTGAAATATGTGTTTTTTCCATTGGTTATGATATGAATAAATGATTATAAAACACATTTATTTTCCTAGTATATGATATGATGATTTTTTTGAGATCATATGGAATAAAAATGTATGATTTATGTTTCAGGAAGGACCTATATATCCCTATAATTAATTGGGTAATAATTACTATAATATGAGCTTAAAGGGTACACAAGAGGTTATCTCAAGCCTGATAGAGGGAACAATGGGGTTATACCAAGCTTGAAAGAGGGTAAATGGGAGGTTATCCCAAGATCAAAGCAGGTACAAGGGTGGTTAATCAAAGACTAACATGTTATAAATGTCTTGGTGGATATCCTTGAAAAGGATTTTATTTTCTTATGTGTATACCAAAAATATATTGCTTATTCTAATGTTATGTTCTAATAGATTATGTTCTTTGATTACATTATGATTTATATATTATTAACATCCATGATTTACTCTATGAATTAAGTTTAAGATCTATGATATTTAGGGTTTGTTATTTCAAATTTTATTTTCATGTTCTTATACCCTTATGCTCATATTATGTTGGTACCTCCCTTGTATATCATTAGTAAGAATCTAAGCTCACCCTTTATAATGTTTCATTTACCTAGGTTTTAAAGAAAGGTATTATGTATGATATGTATAAGAAGGGTCCTAGTTATGAAGAACATAGTGGTAAATGAAATATCTCACCTATGTAACAGTTTTTTATGTTTTTATGTTTCCAAAGACACTAAACTGTTGTGATCCTCATGAAAGTATTTGGGCAATGTAATGAATATTCATCAGAAAAGTTGTAATATAGATATATGAAATCATAGGTCATTATAAAAATATTAAGCTATCCATTATATATTTGTGGCATCAAATAGATATATTCTAGGTATATTAAGGAGATGAATAATTAGTCATTCCAGGATATAATATTACATATTTATAAACTAATCAGAAATTTATGATGTCACAATCATGATATATCTTCAGTATCAATGGAGTATATATGATATTGAAGTGTTCAAAAAAGAAATTATTTACTAATTATATAACATAATACCAGATATTTGAGATTTAGAGGCATGTAAGAAGTAGTATTGACACAAAAAATAATTCATGTGTTCATGTGGTTCATAGAATAAATGACCCTATAATGTAATATTTTCATAATACTATAGTGGTGGGTCTCACAAAATATGAAAGGTCACAAGAAAAGAAAAATCACATATATTAGAAATATCATATCTAGAGGTATTTTTCTCATAGTGGTGAGGTTATAGTGATCAGATATTATACAGAGGAGAATGCGGTGGACCACTTGATTGATGCCTTATCTCAGTAGAATCATGAATTTCAGGTTAGAGATAGTGTATGTAAGTTTATTAGTAGTTGGATAATGTTCAAGTGGAAGTATATCAATTCCTGTACCTTAGAATCATTTTATATATAAATTATGAGTACATGTATTCCTGGTTCTTGAATATTAATAATGCTTTTATCACATCATAATTATTCTTCTACATTACATTATTTTTTTATAATGTCATATGGGTAATTTTCACTCAGAAAGGCCATAATTGTTCTCCATTATGATGAGAATACACAAATTGTTTATTATTATTCTTAAATATATATTTATGTCCAAATGATATAATTTTATTTGAAAGAATTGATATAATTTATTAAGGGTAGGGATATCATAATACATTAATTATTCTTTTCATGATGTTCATCCATGGTAATCTCCAAGAGAAAGAGGTTATAAGAGTTCAACCATCCAATAGAAAATAAAAATTTATATTTGTCATTAGATATTCTAATCAATGAACATGGCTAGTGGTATTTAGGCATTATGAAACACATTGAAATTTTATGATATATCTCTCTTTAAATTAATAGGATGTATTTTATATATTTCTTTACACATAATAATGAGTTTAAACAATCCCAAATATACTACTAAAATATTATCATTAAATTTGATTTTTATTTCCTAGAGGTTAGATCGAAAGGTATAAATTTGGATAACTAAATTATGAAATTTATTTATAATTTTTTTACTTGATGGAAAGGAACTTATCAATTCATAGTAGATAAGAACTCAATTTTTAATAAAAAAATAATATCATTTTATTTTAAAAGATCAAATTTTCAATGTATTGTATTTGTATATATGTTATGTTTCATGGTCACTAAGGAACAATTATTTTTGATGAAATATAATTTTATTTAATGTGGTAAAATAAATAATCATTCATAAATTTATTATAAATTGGTTAGAAATAAATATAAAATCATTTCATGGTTAAAAGAGTTATTTTTTAGAAAATTGTTTTTATTTAGAACATTGTATTTTTTATCATAATAGGTAGAATTAATCATTATTGATGAATGATTTTATTGAAAAATAAATATAATATATTAAATAAAAAATATTATTATATATCTAATGGGTTTATCTATTCAAGTAATAATTATAAATTTAGTTTTATTTTTTAAAAATGAATCTTTTTCTAATAGTGGTTTTTGTCACATTTTGTGCACATATTTAAAAAAAATTTTTCTTAAAAATATTTATTTTTTATATAATAAAATGTTATATATATTTTTAATAAATGTTTCAAAAATTATTAATGAGGTAAATTAATTTTTTGACATTATTAACATTAACTAAGGTAGTAATTCGTTACTATGGTAATGGTTAAAAGTGATATTGATGGTTGAAAATAAAGAGATAAGTTATAAAATAAACAAAAAACTTGTCCAAATCCTATTTATGGAATTTAATTCAATCCTATATCATCCTATCAACTAACATGTTTCAATTTGAAGCCACTATCCCATAGGATTTGATTAATTATATTTTAATATTCTTAATAATTACAACTATGTCACTCCCCTCACTAATAAACGAGATCCTACTCTCCTATCTTATACATACCGGTTGAGCCCATTATCATTAAAAATATCTAAACATATAACCTTGAAAAATCTAAATCGATTAACTTTAGGGTTTTTATTAACAAATTACCCATCTAAAAAGCTTTATGGTACTTTTCAATGGAGGATGAACTGAAGAAGAGGTATATGTTCTTATTGATCTTTTTCAGGTTACATTATTCTTAAACATCCTCTAAATGTTTTTTAACTGTATAAAAATGATTTAATATGTGTATATACTAAAATGAGTTGTTATTAATTTAATTATATATCAATTTTCTATCTCATTAAAATCCATTGAAAATGATAATGCCGTTATTACATATATGTGGACTACTACTTCCCTAAAGAGATGTGATTCTTTTTTATTTCCTATTTACATGAATATTTATAATGATTAATTTAATTAATATTTATAATGTTAATTGATTTAATTATTATTATATAATGTGTAATTAATATTTACACTTCCTCTTTCTCATCCATCAAAAACTGAAACATCACCAGTGTGTACATAAAGACTTCCCTCTCCATGAATTCATGTATTAATTTCTCAGAACTACATTATATGGGTGAATATAAAAGAATAGATAATGAATAAAAATGATATTTATTAAATTATTTAGTTTATATAAATAATAAATCCCTAATAATTCTTCAATTATTGGATCCATGAAACCAAAACATTCATGAAAAAAAACATGTTTTCACCTAAATTTTGACTCTAATGAATAATTGTTAATAAATATATAATTGTAAATTATAAATAAGGATAAATGGTAAGTTATTTATGAATATGGTTTTATTATAGAAAGAAATTAAATATACAGTTATTATATATGATGTTAATGACAAGTGTGATGAATTTCAGGACCTAAGGTAAATGTGTCTCGTCGAACTTTTATTATATGTTACATATACCATAGTCACCAATTTTTTATTTTGTGTGGTGTATATAAATTATAGTAATTTATTTAGTTATCATCCTAATGAAAATTATGGGAATTTAAATATCCATATAAGTATATCCCTTTCATGAGGTGTTTATTCATAGATTATTAAAGTTTCAAGGGTTCTTTGTCTAAAAATTATGTTATTGAGACATGTTTCATGTTATGAACCTATTATTGTTTATATATTTCAAATTTTGATATATTATATCATTAATTTATTCATATTCAGGTAATTTAATGTTCTATTTAAAAATATTTCATTAAAGGGGATTATAATTCAAAATTTCCCAAAGTGGTAATGGTTTACGTTAGAATCTCTTTTTTTTTTCTATGGATTATAAATCTTAATCTTCCATTGATGGAAATTATATGATTCTCATCCACTGAACCATATATATTTTATTTTACTCTATATATTCCTATCAAATTCATTTAATAGTGTCATTTTTCTCTATTTTTTACTTAAATTGACAAGGGAAATGTTTTCAAGAAAAACTAAAATTATTTCATCTTTGGTTGATGAAATATTACTTAAATTTGCATGTTCTCCAAAATAATTTATAGAAGTAATTATCTATAAATAAATAATTGATTAATATTATTTTTACTACATTTTAGTTCATTATATATGAATTATATGAATATTTTCAAATTGTTTACTTATGACTAACTTTTGAATTTTTATAAAATTTGTGGAAAGAATTTCTTATTTTTACATATACACCATGAAAAAAGTTTTCCACCATAATGACCATTCATTGTATTGAAGATTCCATTAAAATATTCAATGATTATTTTAAATCAAAGGTATTTTATCAATATTTTTAGAATTTTTTTAATTATATCAAAATGAAATGAAAATTTCTTAATTTCCAAAGAAATATTCAAACACTCATTTAAAGGTATTTTACATATATTTCATCTTATTTTATATATTATTATGATTATCTATGGATATGATATTATAATTCCACACATATTATTCCTCTTTATTTTTTATGATAATGATGTTATGAGGTGGATTCTATGATCCATTTCATTTCCAAAGTTTATATTATGATAAATTGATGAACATTTTTATGATCTTGAGGCAAAAATATATAGGGGATTCATTATGAGATGAGTGGGACATGAAATATATTTACCTCAAATTAATTTTTTATTATGAATTATATTTCCCATGAGATGAAAATGATATGCTTGGACATGATTTTGAATAACTATGTTCATCAATTGATGCATGTGTATGATTGTTTCTAGTTATGATCATAAGATTATCGGTGGACATGATTACTTATAGCTATATTCACATCTGGATGTATCTATGTGATTTCTTCTATATATACTCACAAGATTATATGAATACATGACTTAGGATAGATATTTTTTCTAGTTTTTTATTTCCTAAGATTCCACATTCCTCTATTATAACTCATGAATTGTGATTTATTATTTGACACCCTTATAAATTTGTATTTTATATATGTAATGAATTTTTAGTAATGTTGTATACTTAATTTTGTATGAATATTTTTTGTTCATACCATACACTTTATTATGTTATCATAGCATTATGCCCATATTACACAAACTTATGATTAATATCCACCATGTTCATCCTTACTGAGTTTTTGAGATAATCTTTATTATATTTCAATTTCTATAGGTTTTGAAGAATGATATTATATAAGATATTTCTGGAAGGGTATCATGTGTGGGGAATTTTTTGGGATATTTTGACATATTTTTATGAAATATGAAAATCTAGGTATAATGTCCAAAATACCCTTTTGACAATAAATTCATTGGTTTTATTTTGTGAAGGATTTTTTCATAATTTTATAAAACTCTAAACCAAAAGTTATTGGGTATATAAGTGAATCAATTTTCGATATTGATATTATAATTACATATGGTTAAAATAGGGTCACTTCAATTATTTTCGTAACCATCATTTATAGAGTATTAGTTTGAAATAATATCTGAGTGTATGAGTCTCCATCTATCTCACATTAAGATTATTATTATTGAATATCATGAGCTTTTTGCATTTAGGCATTATCATAATACAATATAACATATGTTTGTGTATAATATGGGTTTGTTAGGTAGATCATAATTGATATACAGTCAACGAATAATGTGAAAAATATTTTTTCCTTTCTATTCATTCATTGAAGATGATATATTATTCCCTTTGATGGAAATGGAACTGCCTTATTAGGCCCCTAGACATGGAATTGTATCAAAACACTCATTTTTATAAAATCAATGAAATAGAATCAAGAATATCGGTTGATGAAACTGGTATAAAACCTAATTTATTATAGATATAGATAAAAGGGTATTATATTACATGTTGTATGTTTGTATGTAGTTATAATTATTGTAGTATATGACTTATTTCTCTATATGTGGCATAGAAATTTTCCACTTTCTGTGTAAGAACCTGAACCTTCTTTTCAGGTATGTTTTCCTTGTCTGGTTGTTTTTGAGAAAAATAGGATTTTATGGAAATTTCTGAAATTTAAACCCTCTACTTTCTGAGTACATGCCGTGTAATGTGTTACTGTAGGAGGCTGTGTGATGGCCGTGTAATGGCTGCACACAAATCCGTTTGGGGGTGACTTTGAGGCCGCCTAAAGCGGATTACGGAAACAGAAAGTAAAAACCATGTACTTCCAAAGTACACACCATGTACTTTTTTTTCATTAAACATACTGGGGTCACGTCTCATCTCCAGAAACATATTCTTCTAAGTTTTGTTCGGTCGAGAGCTCCCGTACGACCATGATCTTCCTCCGAGCCCCCAACTGAGCATCTGATCTCCGATTCCACTGCCGTCGACTGTGTTGGAATCATCTCGATAAGATCTCTCTTTTGATTGAGTGTCATTTCATGATTCCTCCTCTTTCTCAAGATATACTCTTTTGAATGTTTTAGATATTTTTGTAGATATTTGGTGTTCTAAGGTGATTCAAGTCTTAAGATTCACATATAGTGATCTTCCAGCACCGAGGTAGGTGGTTTGTGCCTTTCCGTTAAAAGTCTTTGAGAAATATGTGATATTTTTACCAATACCCTTGGATGGGTATTGCGTGCTTACCGTTTTACCTTTGTTAATTTCCTATCATGCTAGTATACCTGAGTAGAGGTTATTTGGATATGAATAGGGTTGATTGCAATTCTTTAGATGTGGTTTCCCATGCATGTTTTGTTTATGGCCGTTTGGTCCTATTGGCCTGTTAGGCTTCCTTGATGTTCTTCCCATTCCTAGTACTATAGGATGGAGTGTTTATTGTTATCTGACATGCTCGATCTGCTGTAAACTATTAACCAAGTAGTTCTGGATGTTTACTTTGTCCGTATTGCACTACTATGCTCGTTTGACTTACAGAGGGTTGTGGGAACCTAGTGTTGTAGACTATAAGGGAGAATTGACTGTGTGATCTTCCTTAGAGAGTCTTTAATAATTGTTGACTATAAGGGGAATTAACCATGTGAGCTTCCTCAGAGAGTCATAGACCAATTTAGACTATAAGGTGAATTGACTGTGTGAGCTTCTTCAGAGATTCTTTAACCATTGTTGACTAAAAGGGGAATTGACCATGTGAGCATCCTCAAAGAGTCTTTAAAATACTTTTGGTTATAAGGGGAATTGACCGTGTGAGCTTCCTCAGAAATCCATTTATCACTTAGACTATAAGAGGAATTGACCATGTGAGATTCCTCAGAGAGTCCTTGTATATTCTTATAGCAGGACCAGAGGGGATAGGCTATGTGTACTTCTCAGAGGGTTACCTATTTTAATTTTAGTTGATTATTTGATATGTGAAATTTAATTCTTTGAAACTGTGGAATTTTTTACTACTCTTTTACTTAACTCCTGCCATATTTAATCACTAACTATTAGGAACAGATCTTTGGGTGGTTTTCTACTAGTATTTAGTCTCACACCCTGTTTGGGTCATGCTTTTGGGCCCAAATAGATTACTTTGTTGCAGGTATAGACAAGTGAAAGCGCCCTTCTACTTCAGGATCTTGATTGACTATGGAGCTGAAGATCATGGGACCAAGCTATGGCTTGTGATGATAAAGAGCTGTTTATCTATTTTCTTTCATAATTTGGTTTAGTACAATTTTTATTCCAGTATTGTCATTTGTTGGCCTTGTTTATGCTTATTATAACATATATAAGATGCCAATATTTGATTCACGGGGAGTGTGAGCCCTCACAGATTGAAATTTGGCACTTTAATGTTCGTTTCAGTGTTCTTCTGGGCTCCGGAGTAGTTCTGAGTCTTACTATCTAGAAAAACCTAAAATACACACCGTTAAGTTTTGACTACATTCCACGTGTTCTTCTATTCAGGAAGAAACTGTTTTTCATAATTACGTGTTGTGTACTATATGTACATGTCGTGTAGTCTCTATCCATGTCATAGGCCATGTGGGCAGAGACACAGGATAGGGAAATCCTGGAGTGAACAAAACTTGTACCATTCATACACGCTGTGTTGTGTTGACCCTGTGTCCACCAGTGTGACTAACGACACAGATGGATATCTACTTAAGTTATAAACGTCATGTCATCCTTGAACACATCGTGTAGTATAACCTAGGTACCCAGCCGTTCCACCAAAAATATGGGTTGGTATTATCCTTTCCAGTACACGCCGTGTCTATCTTGAACATGCCATGTAGTCCTGTCTTAGGAGAGCTGTGTGGCTTAACCGTGAAGAAGGACTCAAGAAAGGGAAGAGGATTCAAGTACAAACCGTGTGTGAGGAAAACACGCCATGCGTTTGGTGCATTACATGACCAGTGTTGGTAGAAGTACACGCCACGCGAATGGATTAAGGGAACACACTATGTAGGAACTATACACGCCATTTAGTCATGTTTTGAACAAATTGAATTATTTATTTCTCCTATTTCCTCCTTACACTTCTAGTTTTTAGTCCTTGATAATCTTGATCTATGGTGTGTGGTTGACCTTGTAGAGTCATGCCACCGAGACGTCCTCCAATTGTACGCCAGTTTCTAGGCGGTGATCAGACACTGCATATGGCTGATCAAGAACTTCCTATAGATCCTCCAGTTGTTCCAGTTTTGGAACCAGCCGTTATACCTGACACAGGTACTGATGCAAATTTCAGAGAGGGTTTCATGAGGATGATTCATAATTTTTAGGGAGTGCCTCCTCCAGCCCCATTGATGGTAGAATTGATGTGGTTCTTTCAACAATGGAATCCTCCCACTTTCTCAAGGGATGGAGGACCCCAGTCTACAGAGTCATAGTTAGAAGCCATGCTGATGGACTTCGAGCATATAGAGATATCTCCAGAGAGGAGGGTGAAGCGCGCTATGTACATTCTCTCAGACTCCTCCAAGAGGTGGTGGGATGTGGTCTCACAGGCAGGGAATCAGCAGAATATGGATTGGGATGAGTTTCAGCGCATCTTCTATGATTACTTCTATCTGGAGACCTGGAGGGCTGATCGAGCCTAAGAGTTCATGAGTTTGGAGTAGGGTACTCTTTTTTTTACAGTATTCCTCTTGCTTCACTGAGATGCAGTTTTTTACACCCTTTCTAGGGGGAAATGAGTTGTTCCTTGCAAAGAAGTTTGAGGATGGTCTCAGGCAGGATATCTGGTCTTAGGTGAACATATTCAGGTTGACTTCGATATCCTCTATAGTCAACTAGGCACTGCTCACTGAATGTAATCTGAGGGATTCTAGAGTTGTGAACCAAGGCGGCTCGACATCTAGAGTTAGTATCCCTCCCACTGATAGCAGGAAGTTCTGCCGGGAGATTTCACGTGGAGATTTGAGTAGGTGGGATATATCTTCTTGTAGCCAGGTGGTGTGCTACCAGTGTGGGAGGAGTGGGAATATGAGGCCACATTGTCCGAGAGACCCAGTAGAGTGCCGATCTTGTGGCAAGATAGATCACCTTCAGCATTTCTGTGATATCTTCTCACCAGCATTTGGTGGCAGAGGTTCTGATATGACTCCTCATATAGGAGCAGTGCCACCATTTTCTCATCAGTCTGGGAACTGGAGTTCTTCTAGCCATTCAGGTCGAGGTGGAGGTCATGGAAATGGTATCCAACCACTTGTCTTTCAGTGAAAGCAGGGTGGACCAGCTCAAAGTGGCCAGACAGGGTTGTAGGACCATGGTACATGCCAGACTTTTGTAGCGGAGCAGAACCAGCAAAATCAGGATTCTATACCTTCTACATTTTGAGGTACGATCTTAGTAGCCTCAGTCTTATCTTCTGCTTTTTTCGATATAGGGGATTCCCATAGCATTATATCTATTTCTGTTGTGGAGAGACTTGGTCTTGACATCTTTTCTTCTGATAATAACTCGACGCTAGACACTCCTTTGGGGATGAGAATGGATAGCGTACGTCAGTGTAGGGAGTTACCTCTAGAGGTTGGTGGGTGTCACTTTTTATGGGACCTCTATATCCTAGAGATGACATAATATTATGTCATTCATGGAATGAACTGGTTAGTTACCTTCTAGGAAGTTGTCGAATGTTATCACCGGATGGTGAGTTCCACATCACTAAGGGGCAGATATTTTCTTCATAAGGGTGAGTGGGATGTCCAGGTGAGTAGAGAAGGACCAGAGCATCATGGGTTGGGAAGAGTTAGAGCCCATATTACTATTCTATACCTGGATGTCCAGGGGACTTCATAGTTAGACTTTCCTCTAGTGGTGGATCATTTAAGGGAAATCTTCCCAGAGGACTTTTCAGGTTTTCCTTAGAAGCGAGAGGTAGAATTTTCTATTGAACTCATTTCAGAAGAGTCTCTGGTGTCTATTCCTCCTTATAGGATGGCCACGCCATAGTTAGAGGAGCTTTAGAGGCAGTTAGAGGAGTTGCAAGCAAAGGGTTTCATTCGAACCATTACTTATCCTTGGGGTTTGCCTATCCTATTTGTGAAGAAGGCAGACAATACCCCTGGGTATTGCATGGATTATCGGAAGCTGAACTAGTTAACAATCAAGAACTGATATCCCTTGCCTATGATTTATGATCTCTTTGATCTTCTTTGAGGAGCCTAGGTGTTCTCGAAGATTGACCTGAGATCTAGTTACCATCAGCCATTTTTTAGACCATATGATATACCTCTCATAGCCTTTCAGAGCAGGTATGGTTTATATGAGTATATGGTCATACCGTTCAGTCTAACAAATGCGCCTACAGTTTTCATGGCACTGATGAACTGAGTGTTGCATCCATACTTGAATTTTCTTGTGGTGGTCTTCATGTAAGATATCTTGGTGTACTCTCATACTTGACATGACCAAGCTACCCATCTTGAGATCATTCTGAGTACACTGATAGAGCATCAGTTATATGCTAAGCTCTCAAAATTCCACTTTTGGATGGATCAGATTCACTTCTTGGGTCACATTATCTTAGAGACATGAGTATCAGTCGACCCAAAGAAAGTGAGAGCAATCGTTTCCTGGGAGGAACCAAAGAATGTCTTTGAGGTAAGAAGTTTCTTGGGCCTTGCTGGGTACTACAAACACTTCATACATAACTTTTCATGCTTATTAGCACCGCTGAAAAGTTTGACTAAGAAGGGTGCAAGGTTCTTGTTGTCAGATTCTTGTGAGTCATCCTTTCAGGAGTTGAAAGGGAGACTGACTTCAGCAACGATACTAGTCTTGATAGAGCTAGGAATGATCTATACTGTTTACTATGATGCATCAGGTATTGGGCTAGGAGCTGTGCTTATGCAGGGATAATGAGTCATTGCATATGGGTCTCGGCGTTTGAGGCCACATGAGAGGAATTACTCGACACACGATCTTGAGTTGGCATCAGCTGTTCATGCCTTACGCTATTGGAGACATTATCTACTGGGATATCATTTTGTGGTTTTCACTGACCACAAGAGTCTCATGTAAATCTTCACTCAATGTGATATGAATTTGATATAGAAAATGTTGGTTGAGTATATTCAATCCTTTGATTTTGAGCTTTCCAATATGCCTGGGAAAGGCAATGCAGTGGCTGATGTGCTGAGCATGAGAACTTAGATACAGGTTGTTCGGAAAGCCAGCAGTGAGTGGAAGCTTATGGCTCTATTCTCTAAGATGCATTTGGAGGTACATGATGGACATGGGTAGAAATTGATTTCTTATGTAGCTGTTAACTCCACTTTTCTTTATCTAGTGCGAAGGAGGAAACTATCAGATTCAGAAGGCCTAGTCCTACGAGAGAGCGTGTTAGGAGATGAACCTATTCTGGGATGGAAAATAGGTGAGGATAAGATCTTGTGTTTCCAGGGGCATATATCGGTGCCGACAGACATACATGAGGAGCTGATGTGGAGCTTTCATTCATTAGTTTGGGCAGTTCATCCTGGCGTCACCTAGATGTATCGTGATCTAAACTTCCAGTATTGGTGGCCAGACATGAAGAGAGATGATGTGGGTATTGTCATGAGGTGTTCCACCTGTCCAGAGGAGTAGGCAGAGCATCAGCAACCGACAGGGCTTCTACAACAGTTACCTATTCTCGAGTGGAAGTGGAATGATGTTGCGATAGATTTCGTGACTGGTTTTCTAAGGTCACCTTGAGGGAGTGATGCAGTTTGGGTTGTCATTGACAGACTCATGAAAATTTCTCACTTCTTTCCGATCAAGGAAACCTTCAGTGTTGTTGAGATGGGGTGGTTGTACATCCAAGAGATTGTGCACTTACATGGAGTTCCACACTCCATTGTTTCAACTAGAGATACTGGTTTTACTTCTTGGGTTTGGAATGGGATTTAGAAGGCGTTGGGTACATAGGTACTTTTGAGTACAGCTTACCACCCCTAGATAGATGGCCAATATGAGCGTACAATTTAGGTACTTGAAGACATGCTCCAATCATGTATTCTAGATTTTGGTGGTTCTTGGGAGAGGCACATACCTATTATAGAGTTTTACTACAATAACAGTTTTAAAGAAACTATTCAGATGGCACCTTATGGGGATTTTTATGGTAGGCCTTGCTGATCACCCTTATGTTGGATGGAGGTAGGAGAGGAAGCTTTGCTGGGACCTCGTCTTGTTCAGAAGACCACAAAGCAGATAGAGTTGATTCGGAAGAGGATGGCCACTGCACAGTCTTGACAGAACTCTTTTGCTGATCAATAGAGACGACCTGTGGAGTTCGAGGTTGGGGATCATGTTTTCCTGCATGTCACATCGAGGTTGGGGCACAGAAGAATCAGGATATTGGGTAAGCTTTAACTGAGGTATGTCAGGCTATTTTAGGTTGTGGAGAGAGTCGGGCCGTTTGCCTATTGGTTGTAGTTACCCTATAGGTACTAGGATATGCACGACATTTTTCACATTTCTCAGCTCCGACGTTACTTTTCGGACTCGTCTCATGTATTTCAACCCAAGGAGGTTGAGATCAAAGTGGGTGCATTGTTTGAGGAGCATCCTATCCATATTTTTGATCGTAGTATAAAGGTTATCTAGGGCTGGTATGTATTTTTAGTATGGGTGCTATGGTATTACGAGTGAGTACAAGATGAGACTTAGGAGAGGGAGGCCGATGTATGAGCACATTGGCCGAAGCTGTTTGAGGTTTCTTATTCTACGCTGCTCTAGGAAAATTTTGGGACAAATTTCTTTAAGGGGGGAAGTTTGTAAAAACCTAGTCCTTATTTTCAGGTATTTTTTTCTTTTTCTGGTTGTTTTTGAGAAAAAAAGGATTTTCTAGAAATTTATGAAGTACACACCATGTAATTTATGAGTACACACCGTATACTGTGTTACCGCAGGAGGCCACATTATGGCGGTGTAATGGCTGCACACACAGCCATGTGGGGGTGACTTAGAGGCCTCCTAAAGATAAGTACAGAAACAAAAGTACACAAAGTGTAATTTTTTTTATTAAACATACCGAGGTCATGTCTCATCACCAGAAACATCTTCTTCTCGGTTTCATTCGGCCGAAAGCTCCCATACGGCCGTGATCTTCCTCCAAGCCCCCGATAGAGCATCCGATCTCCGATTCGACCGCTGTTGATTGTGTTGGAATCGCCTCGGTAGGATCTCTCTTATACTTGAGTATCATTTCATGATTACTCCTCTTTCTCAGGATATCCTCTGTTGAAATTTTTAGATGTTTTTGTATATATTTAGTGTTATAAGGTGATTCAAGCCTTGATATTCACATATAGAGATCTCCCAATGATGAGGTAGGTGGTTTTTGCCTTTCTGTAAAAATTCATTGAGAAATATGTGAAATTTTGACCAATACCCTTGAAAGGGGTATTGTGTGTTTACCATTTTACCCTTGTTAATTTCCTGTCATGCTAGTATGCCTGAGTAGAGGTTATTTGGATATGAATAGGGTTGATTGCTATACTTTGAATGTGGTTGTCCATGCATGTTCTATTTACGATTGTTTGGTCCTGTTGTCCTGTTAGGCTTCCTTGATGTTCTTCCCATTCGTAGTATTGTAGGATGGAGTGTTTATTGTTATCTGACATGCTTGATCGGTTTTAGACTATTAGCCAAGTAGTTCTAGAGGTTTACTTTGGCCGTATTGCACTGTTATGCTCATTTGACTTACATAGGGTTGTGGGAACCTGGTGTTGTAGACTATAAGGGGGAATTGACCATGTGAGCTTCCTCAGAGAGCCTTTAACTATTGTTGAGTATAAGTGGAATTGACCATGTGAGCTTCCTCAGAGAGTCTTTAACCATTGTTGACTATAAGGGTAATTGACCGTTTGAGCATCCTCTGAGAGTCTTTAAACCACTTTTGGCTATAAGGGGAATTGACTGTGTGAGCTTCCTCAGAGAGTCCTTGTATATTCTTATAGTGAGACTAGAGGGGATAGTCTTTGTGTACTTCCTAGATGGTTTCTTGTATTGATTTTAGCTGCTTATTTGATATGTGGAATTGAATGCTCTGAAACTGTGGAATTGTTTAATGCTCTTTTACTTACCTCCTGACATATTTACTCACTGACTATTAGACACAAATCTATGAGTGGTTGCCTACTAGGATTTAGTCGCATACCCTATTTGGGTCAGGATTTTGGGCCCAAACAGATTACTTTGTTGTAGGTATAGACCAGGCCAAGAGCCCTTCTACTTTAGGATCGTGATTGACCGTGGAGCTGGAGAGCATAGGACCAAGATATGGCTTGCGATGCTTAGGATCTGTTTATATGTTTTCTTAAGTACTTTGGTTTAGTTCTATTTGTATTCCTGTATTGTGATTTAGTTGGATTCTTTCCTAGACATATGTATTATGAATCATTTATATATGTGCTCCAGTTGTTTATTACTTTCATTCTTCTACTATTTACTCTTGTATGAATTATTACTGCTTCCACTATTTCATATTGTTTTCTTCCACTGTGTAACTCTGGCAATGAGGGTATATTTTTCCCACTATCACACCCAAGGCCCTCGCTTCTAGTTGTTAGCATGTGTCATTTGGGGAAATGTACTTGAGGCCATGTGACCAACTAGGTATAGGGCGCCTTTGGGTGGATTTTGGAACTGGGATGTTACATGATGACCTTGAGCTTTAGGAATTCCTTCCAAATGGCACTGAGAAAAAGGATAATAGGGTTATACAATAATATTATTTGAAACCTTAGTTAAATTATATATGAATTATAAATTTTGTGTATGTATTATTCTCCTACATGGTTTAATAATTATTAATGTTTAGTTGATCATAAACATTCAATCACCAGTTATTCAAGAGAATATATATGTGTGTTTAATATTTTATAAATATTATTTATTTTTTTATAAAATATAATATTTATTTATTCATTAAAAAATAATGTTGTGAAATTTATTTAATTAATTAAATAGTCATTATTATCAGTCCAATAACTATTGAGGAGGATTCATGGAGTGTTTTTGTTTATTCGGTGACAAATAATATATGAAATATTATTTGAATAAATATTAATTTATTTATTTGACACAATAATATATATTTTTAATGAGTCTATATCATGTAAACTAAATAGTAATATAATATTATTATTTATACATGGGATTCCCTAGGGATTAAAAGAATGATAAGGGCCTATGTGAAATTGTTAATCTGTAACCATATCTCTACTTAAACATGATTATATCATTCTCAACCCTAATTGTTAGTGTCCAAAAAAGTATAAAAATAATTCACCTAACCCCTTAATATATATTCTCCTAGAGGAATCGTATGAATAGATAGTGATCCCCCTCTTCTTCCCTCTCGTGTTTAGAGAGAATAAAATAATCCTTAACCTCAAAGTTATTCTTGTGTTGATCAATGGTGAATGAAGCAAGCATTATAGTTTTCCATTCCTTCACCCACAGATTCCCATGAAGATGTTTAGTGCTTCATGAAGCACATGTGGATCACCACTAACATGATTCTACCATTGAATCCTCTCTTTAAAACGAAAATACACTAAGAATTGGTAAACTGATTCTTCAACAAATAATCAATTCTAAGATATGATAGTTATTTATCTATATAAATTAAATATAAATTTTATTTTATGATCTAGTTTTCATGGTTCTTTATTTTATATAAATTAATTTATGAATTTATTTATTGGATATGACTAACCATTTTTATCTATAAAATGGAATGTTTTCAACTATGATTTTTTGAGTTGGATATAGTTTAATGGGCCCTTTTTTTACACCCAAAACCTTTTTTTCAACATAAAATTCATCCTAAACATAAAGATTAAAAAAACCACTTTATATCTATTTATAATAGGTAAAAAATCATATGAGTGTGAAGGATAATATTATATAGATTAATTTGACTATATATACTAGAGAAAATGTTTCAACATAGTTTATTCCCTATTTCTGAATATAACCCATAGAAAAATTTCTATCATTATTCTAAAAAATTATTCCATTGTCATCCTAATTAATTTTTAAGAATAGTTTCAATATTTTAATTATAAGAACACAAGTATATTAAACCAAAGTAAAACTGTTATTTTATTCATATTTATTAAATACTTCTTGTATAGAGATTATTCAACTCACATCACCCATGAAATCATCTTCCAATTTATGTTCAGATTGAGATAAGAATTTAAGAATCTCACATTAATTTTTAAAAGAATAGTTTGTTCTCACTGGTTGATCTATATCACCAGTGATACTATCATTGGGGTGATTATATAATATCACCTAATTTATAGGTAAATGGGAATGTTGTTCCTTATCTACTAGATGAATATCATCCGTTAGAATAGTTTTTGATATTATAACCTCCGATGGTTGTGGTTTATCTTTAAAAGGTAAAATAGAAGATGTTTTAAAAACACAATCCGTACTAATTTCATATTTAAAACATTTTAAATTACCTTAAGGATTTACCTTATAAAACATATCAAGTACTAAATATTTAATGGTATCTATTAATATATTAAAAATAATATAAGCCTTACTTTTGTGGACTAACTAAGAAAAAATACCTTTATCATATTTTTGGTAAAATTTATGTAAATCATCTTTTGAATTAAAGAAGAATAATTTACAATTAAAAAAATAAATAAATTAACCATGTTTTGGATTCCTCCATTTTAATAATTCATAATATGTTTTATTTCATACCAGGAAAAGTAAAACACTATTTATAGTATAATACATTTTTACTAACAAATTTGGATAAAAAAATTATAGTAGGAAAATATTCAAATTATATAGTTCATGTAATTTTTAGTGTGTTATATTACTTGATTCAACAATACTATTATATTATGTAGCTCTTAGTTCCATGAAATTATGAATAATTAATTTTTTCACTATAAAAGGTTTCATAATAAAAATATGAAAAATATATACACTGATGAATTTGGAAGGTTATAATATATAGGTTTTTAAATTTTAACCTTTAACAAAAACCCTTTTAAAAAAATATATTGGTATTGATTTAAAAGTCATAAAATAAACCCATGTATACATTATGTTATCATCAACTAGAATATGCAAAAATTATTTTCATATAATAATCTCATTTTTCATATGTTTCAATTCTTCTTTATGCAATAACTATACATCTTAATAATATGAGACTCAACCCAATGGATTAAGGTTATACTTTCACTTCTTAATACATTGGAAAGGTACATATACTCTAGAATAATTTAACATATGTTCTAGAAGTTTTTTATAATTCATTTACTAGAATGATTAGATATGGTCTGAATATTTTAGTATCCAAAAATTAAATTCAAAATTCAATAATTATACTTATGTACATTGAGAAAATGGATTTTTTTTAAAATTAAGGATTTCTAGGCCAATATAGTAAAAATTATATTGCCCATAAACATAGAAAATATGGACTTCTTCTGAGATTGTGATGATATATTTTCCATTACCAAGTTCACTATGTAGTCCTCATAAAATATTTTAATTATACTGATATTATTGGTCTAAAGAATTTAACTTAATGAAAATTTCAAATTAAAGTCTCACCATGAATAACAATATAATCAATACCTATAATATTTCCACATACATTATCTCTAAAAGTAACATGACCACCCTTTAATCTTTGTTTATTTTGAAATATATATTTGTTTCTTTAATGTGATTAGAATTGATACTACAATGTTTTATTATAAAAAACTGAAAATTTATTATAAATGATTAATAATAATTATTTCATACTTAACAAGCAACACTAAATTTCTAACGAAGTAAAATAAACTTTACAAATATTATTATTTAAATGTGTCCATTATAACCAAGATATTAATTTTTATTTATTAATTTGAATAAACGAATTATAAAAATATCAAAATGGTTTTATACAATTTAAATGTACAGAATAATTTATAATAAATAAGTACTCAATTTTTAGTAAAGTCTATTTATGATTTAAAAATATGTTTTCATCCAAAATGGTTTTTATTGATGTAGCAACCCCAACCATAGAAACCTAGAGATTATTAATACTACTATTAAATTTCCATATGATATAAGGAAACAAATCCCAATGGAATGAGTAGTTTAGTAGTCTTGTTAAAAAAGAAACATACACGAGTCTTGAAAAACAATTAATTACACAAATTAGAACATAATTTTTTTATAAAATAAAATTATTACCTATAGAATATACTTGAATATTAAGCATAGTATTATTTATGTAATATAATGGAAATAAAAAAATAACAGTGATCTGAAATACCTAGTAAGGTTTAAGTACAAGAGAAGCTATCATGAATAAATTAGTATAATAAATATGGAAAGGTAAATAATTAAACATAACTTCCATTTAAATAACCTGAATATCATGGTAAGTTAAGGAATAATCAATAGGGTAAGTAAAATAACATTAAACACATATAATTTAAATAAATAAGTTTAGTATAAAATGCATCCATAGTTATAAAATAGTGAAAATATCATGGATAATAAAAATTGAATCTGAATAACAAAAATGATTAATTATTGTATGTAATGTTTACCATGAACATGATACCTTTACCATAAAGATATATATTAAATGATTTTTAAGAAATGATGTTTAAAACCCATTTTATTTGTGTCATGAAATTTCACAAGACACTACTATCTGGATCTATCCACTATAAAATTTAAACTGCTTGGTTACAACTGTGAAGGGATTGTTTCCAAATAAATTTATCTCATGAGATTACCGATGCATCGATGGATCAATTTGAACAGCCCCACACCCATTTCATATGTATCAAAACAATTAATAATATATTGAATAATTTATTTAACTCATAAACATTGTGCCTTATCAAATATCCATATTGAGTAAATGACATAGATCTATCAATATTTCCCCATGTAGTCAAAAAACTGTCAAAGTAAATATCGTATGTAAAAATTGTATATGGTTTAGGTAATAAATGTATCCATGATAAATAATATTTACATTTAAGTTAAATTTAATTTCCATATGAAATTTAATAATTCAAGGTAATGTTAAGGACAAAGTAAATGAATCAAGGAATTGAATTTCAGTACTTTCCATGGTCAAAGTGAGAATAAACCATCCGGATGAATATTAAAGACAATATTAATATAATATATACCCTTTGGTTTCAGAATAAAGGGTTCATTTCATTAATGATTATAAATACCATAAAATATATTTAAAATCATTCTTGAGAAAAGTATCATTTTCATTATGAAAAACATGTTGAAAATCCTTTTATTTGAAAATAAATTTTAAAACTAGAATTTCATAAAAAAATTTGAAAAAAATATTTTTTAAAAATTACCTTTGAAACTTATAAAATAATATTAAATACATTTCAGTGGTCATTATGTCTAGAAATGTTTTTCATGTCGTACACATTATAGAAACATTTTCTTTTACTTTTTTAGTAAAATCCAAATGGACATTGGTTTAAAAATGACAAAAATATTACATTCAATTTTTTTTAAATACTAAAAGTGGGTGAAAATTCCATTAATTAATTTTTTTTAAAGGTAAAAACATTTTTGAAAACCATTTAAGAAATTTTTTTTTTGGAAAAAACATATTTTCAACTGAAGAGAGAAATGTGGTCATAATTTCTTGAGAACATTATAAGTTCCAAAGAGTAAAAAAACTATACTATTAATTTAATAATTTTATCAATAAATAGAGTAAAATTAAATTTAAGCGTTTATTATGAAATTTTCATGTAATTTCACTAAAATTATATCTAGGAATAAGTAATCTCGATTAGAATGAGATTGTCAAATAAACCCTTAAAATTATCATAATGTTGAAGTGATAATTAATAAATGAATCGATTAAGTGTATCAATTGGAAATCGATATAAAAATTGAAAATATAACATAATATAATAGAAATCCATTACACACATAATAATATCTTGACATAATTAATGAAATATAAGTTCAACCTAATGAGTGGAAATTGAGTTAGGAAATCCCTTACCTTACACTTCCTTTTGATTGAAAACTATTCAACCACATGTATTATGGTTTTAATCATGTTATTAACTTATAGTAGAACCATATTAATATTACAATACCATTTTTATCCTCTTATAACATCTTATAACCCATTATTTATTATACTTTTATTATTTTCATTATTTCGTGTGATAACTACCTTGTTTTTTGAGTATGTTTTGACTTGTTATTTTTTGTTCCAATTATTTTTGGTCAGGTTTTATGTAGCAACTCGGGTTTTTGGCCCTGTCAGACTTTGGAATATTTCTACGAATAATTCCAGAGCTAGGCGCGAAGACGGCGTGCGATTCCGAGGCCCGGTGTGCCCGGAATTAATTTTATAAAAATATTATGTTTTTTTTATACTATGCACGTGGCGGGGGTGTGATATCTCCTAAACGGTATCTCAGAACGGGAATCTGAGGGCACGGTTGCTTCCGGAACGTGCCGTTTACCCTAGGCAGGGTGTAATCTTTGCGGGCGCGGGCCTGCGGTGAGAAACGCCACCAGGGGCGTTTCCGTAAATAGTGGCAAGTTGGTGTGCGAGCGTCGGCTCGAATAACTTATGAACGGAGTCTCGGATGAAAAATCTGAGACCGCCGTTGCGTTCAGAACGACGCGTTTATCCTAGGGGTGACCTTACTTTTGTTCGCATCGGGCGTCGGGTCCGAGGCTGGTTTGGCGCCGGCGGGCGGCTGATATAAATATCTGCGCCCCCCCCCCCCCTTTTATCGTTCTTCGCTGTTCTTCGTTGTTCTTCGCCGCCACTCTGCCGAATCGAGGAAACGGAGCGCCCACGAGCTCAGAATTCGACGGCGGACGTTCCAGGAGCGCGCATCGGAAGCTCTGGAGCGCAGATCTAAGGCAGAACGTCGGAGTTTCGCCCGCGAGGTAGGCGGTTTGAGTTTTACAATCCCGGATCCCGTTTTTGTGTTGTTTTTCTTCAAATTTTCATATGGGTTGTATAGTTCGGGTCCCGAGCTTTCCGAATCTTTTTTCGGATCTGAATTTGGAGCACCGGGGTGCTCCCGGTGGCTCCCGGAAGTTTTCCGGCGAAAAAACCGGTTTTCCGGCGAGACCCGCGGTGGCCATGGTGGAATCCGGCGAGGTAGGGCGGCGGCGCGGCGGTTTCCGGCGGCGGCGGCGGCGGCGCGGCGGAATCCGGCGGCGGCGCGGTGGTTTCCGGCGAGGCTGGCGGTGGTCCGGCCAGGATTTTCCGGGGGTTCTTTAAACCCCCGTAACTCGCAAACCGTAACTCCGATTTGCGATCCGTTTGCGGCGACGCGCTCCTTGCGTTGAGACGGACCTTTTGAACTTACTTTGAGGGTTTAAAGGTTCGGGATCGTGGCCCGGGAGCTAGAAACGTCGTATAAAATAATATTATTTTATTATTTTACGACTTCGGGCCGTTGTAACTTCTACCCAGAGCGTCCGATTGACGTGCCGTCAGTGGTGTTGAGACCCTGATGGTACGACGGAATTTTTGAGATGGTTTCTGGGTGTTGGGACTAAGAACGGGGTGCGGGCCCCATGAGGCCGAGTTTTGGCGTTTGCGGAGAAACGCAGCTTTTGCACCAGGAGTCCGATTTTGGCGGATGAATAGTCGATCCTGTGTGTTTTTCCGAGAGGATCGCAATGGTGCGATCCGTTCGATGAGTTTTGGAATCCAGGCGTGGGCCCCACCCGAGCCGGCCTTCGGTGAATAGTACCTTTTTCACCGGGTGTCCGTTTTGGGCGAGCGAGTAGTCGATTCCGCTTGTTTTTCCGAGGGGATCGCCGTGGTGTGATCCGCCCGATGGGTTTCGGGATCATTGTGTGGGCCCCGCACGAGCTAGCTACGGTGAATAGTGTCGTTTTCACCGGTGCTCCGTTTCGGGCGAGCAAACAGCCTATCCTGCGTGTTTTTCCGCGTGGAACGTGATGATGGCCTCAGTTTTGGCTTCGGAGGTGCACAGTGTGGCTTTGGGGCGAGTCGCTCGGGTTAGCGACGTTTGGACCAGCAGTGGTTGAGGGTTCTCCCTTGGTTCGTTCCTACGAGGGTTCGTGTGGTATCACAACCTTCGTATGAGTTTGTGATCCTCTCGATGGGATGTTTAAACTGTTAGAGTTGTGGTATCCCTCCGGAGGGCCTGGAGTGGATCCTCTAGCATCTTTACCCTAGATCGGGTTCTTGGTATCGCTGTGACCACTTATTCATGGGCAGCGATCCCCTATCTAGCAGGTTAACCCCGTAGGGTTTGTGGCATCATCGGGAATATGATCCCCTACGCGGTGGGTCGTGCACAGTAGGGTTGTGGCATCGTCGGGTTTACGATCCCCTACTCAGCATGATGTTTATAGTAGGGTTGCGGTATCGTTGGTTATACGATCCCCTACTCAGCGCTTGATGTCGGTAGGGTTGCGGTATCGTTGGTTATGCGATCCCCTACTCAGTGCGTGGTTCCGGTAGGGTTGTGGCATCGCCGGTTCGATCCCCTACATCGTGAGTTATACCAGATAGGGTTCCGGTATCGTCGTGACCATCTTTATATGGACGATGATCCTCTATCTGAGTGTGAAGCTTCTGTCGAGTGCAGATCGGGTCGTGGTATCCCCCAACGGACCCTGGGAGTGATCCCCTATCTGTGAGCTACGTATACCGGAGTGGGTCTTGGTATCCCCTAGCGGACCCTAGCGGCGATCCCCTATCCGAGGAGTTTGGTGGTTATGGTGTTCCGGTGATGTTTCCTCGGTGATGCTATCCGACGACCGTGGTCTCATGGGTGAGCGTCTGAGATGTTTGCGAGTATCCCGATGGAGTGTATCTCTCGGTTGAGTGTCATCTGGTATGACAGTGATCATGGGGTGTACTCTCCTGGTTGTGGACAGTTGCTGGTGATGAGGTCGGTACTTCTTGTGGCTTTGTGGCGTGAGCTGTGTATATCTGGATTGTTCAAGGTGTATGTATGGGCATACACCTGAGCTGAGCTGAGCTGACTAGTTGTGTTTAGCCGAGGATGGTCACGAGATGGAGTTTCTCTCTCGTCTGGGTTCCCTCTGGCTGGGTTGAGCGGACTGTTGCCTTTCAGTTGCTCCCTTGGGTTTTGGGTTTTTGGGGTGCCTACTGAGTATGTTTATACTCACCCCTGCACGGGCTTTGCCCGCACATGTTTGTGTCTTGTGCAGACCACAGGCCTTTTGACGGAGTCCCAGGAGGACCCGGAGCAGGCGGAGCTTAGTGAGCGAGTTGACCGGGGTGTTTACCGGAGCTATGCCGAGGGAGCTTTCCGGCGGGTGTTTGTGGCAGCGTTTCCCTTCTTCAGAGCAGGTTGGACGCGCTTTGTAGTTTTCTTTTGTGGGCCCTGTTTTTCCCTTGTACTTTTGCTGTTGCACTCTGGTTTGGGATAGATTGTATGCATGCATTTACTTTTCCGTTTCTATATCTCTGCACTGTTGCATGGAGGTGTTTGTGGGTGCGTGTGTACAGGTACCTTAGGATAATGCCTCCCATGTGTGTGATAGCCTACTCGGCGCTGGTCGCCAGCCCCTGGCCTATTGGAGGCGGGCTTGGGGAGTCGCGGCTCGAGCCCCGTTGGGTCGGGTCGTGACAGAGTGGTATCAGAGGAGGTTCCACCTTTGGGATCTCAGAGCGTAGCTGGTCTAGATGTGAGTTTGGTTTGGGTTGCATAGCGGCAGTGTTAGGGTGTTTCGAGTTCGGCTTTCAGGCCAGGGACTCCAGTGTTGGTGCGGCGGCCGACGTATCCATACACCAGGACTCTGATAACCTGCCTTTCGACTCGGGACATTCGTACACTGGTCGCGGGGACATCATGGTACATGCATCATATAGGACTGGGTTTTTGGTTTTTTCCTTGTCCTTCTTGAGTCAGCTCTCCAGATATACTCTTTGACTGTGGTGTGTCTTGAATGTATTTCAGGATGCCTCCACGACGACAGCCAGCGAGGGTTCCGCGGCAGGATTGTGCTGATGACCCGCCCCGTGTAGTGGCTGTGGAGCAGGGCGCAGGTTCTGAGGTTGCACCTCCTGGTGGTCTGCCAGTTGAGCCCCCACCTGTCGAGCAGCTGGTTGTGCCGGCGGTGCAGGACGAGGTTGCACGCAGGCTGAGTGCGTTGCACGAGTTCCAGAGGCAGCGACCTCTGAGGTTTCGGGGTGATCCAGACCCCCAGGCAGCTGATGACTGGCTCGAGGCAGTTACTCGAGTTTTCCGCCTAGTGAGGACACCTCCAGATCAGATGGTGGTCCTAGCGGCGAGCCTTCTGCATGGTTTTTCTGGGCGATGGTGGAGTTTGGTGACGTAGTCCCATGATGAGGAGATGATCACGTGGGCAGAGTTTGAGCGGCTCTTCAGGGAGGAGTTCTATCCGGTGACGTTGAGGTCAGTGCGGATCCAGGAGCTTCTGCAGCTTCAGCAGGAGAGCATGACTGTGTCGGAGTACTCAGCGAGGTTTACAGACCTGTCGCGCTACTCCCTGGATATGGTTCGAGACCCGTTCTTTAGGGCTCGGACCTTCGAGCAGGGCTTACGCAGGGACATCCGAGCAGGTGTGGTTTCCTTGTGCCTGCCCACCTATGCTGGAGTGCTGGAGCGAGCGCTGGTGGTGGAGAGCTTTCTGGCTGAGCAGATCTCTCCTGTTGGTGCTGGGCACGCGAGAGCTGAGACTTCGTCGGTCGGATCGGCATCTGGTAGCCGACGACAGACTCAGGGGTCTGGACGTGGCCGACGTTTCAGGAGGCGACCCCAGGATGGAGGATCTGAGCCTCAGGGCTCACAGGGCTCGCAGGCCAGTTTTGGTCAGCCGCAGGAGAGGCGGTGTTACGCTTGCGATGGTCGGGGACATCTTGCTAGAGATTGTCCGACCCGACGTGCTGCTGAGAGGGAGCCGGTCGATGGACCGCCTTGGCAGAGGCAGCATCTCGAGCAAGGAGGTCCTCAGGGCGGCGGACGTGGTGTCGGAGCTGGTGCAGCGGGAGGCGGTGGTAGACAGTACCAGTTGCCACCACCCCCACCTCCAGGTGGTCCACGCCCAGCTCAGGGAGCTGGTGGTCGAGGGCGAGGACAGTTGCATGCCCTGGAGGCAGTCGACCCAGAGGCACCTCAGATGGATAGAGGTACGCCTTGTGTCTTTTCTACTTACTGCAGTAGTTTGATAGACACTGTTTAGCGGTACTCTTTCCTTTTGTTGCTTGCTCGAGTTTTGTTCAGGGCGTTGGTAAGACCCTGAGTGGTTGTTTGTTGGTGAGCTCGCTGGTGTGTGAGACCCAGTTGAGAGTCCAGTCGCTTTCCTTGTGCTTAGGGCTTTTCGGGGACGAAAAGTTCTAAGGGGAGGAGGATGTAGCGACTCGGGTTTTTGGCCCTGTCAGACTTTGGAATATTTCTACGAATAATTCCAGAGCTAGGCGCGAAGACGGCGTGCGATTCCGAGGCCCGGTGTGCCCGGAATTAATTTTATAAAAATATTAAGTTTTTTTTATACTATGCACGTGGCGGGGGTGTGATATCTCCTAAACGGTATCTCAGAACGGGAATCTGAGGGCACGGTTGCTTCCGGAACGTGCCGTTTACCCTAGGCAGGGTGTAATCTTTGCGGGCGCGGGCCTGCGGTGAGAAACGCCACCAGGGGCCTTTCCGTAAATAGTGGCAAGTTGGTGTGCGAGCGTCGGCTCGAATAACTTATGAACGGAGACTCGGATGAAAAATCTGAGACCGCCGTTGCGTTCAGAACGACGCGTTTATCCTAGGGGTGACCTTACTTTTGTTCGCATCGGGCGTCGGGTCCGAGGCTGGTTTGGCGCCGGCGGGCGGCTGATATAAATATCTGCGCCCCCCCCTTTTATCGTTCTTCGCTGTTCTTCGTTGTTCTTCGCCGCCACTCTGCCGAATCGAGGAAACGGAGCGCCCACGAGCTCAGAATTCGACGGCGGACGTTCCAGGAGCGCGCATCGGAAGCTCTGGAGCGCGGATCTAAGGCAGAACGTCGGCGTTTCGCCCGCGAGGTAGGCGGTTTGAGTTTTACAATCCCGGATCCCGTTTTTGTGTTGTTTTTCTTCAAATTTTCATATGGGTTGTATAGTTCGGGTCCCGAGCTTTCCGAATCTTTTTTCGGATCTGAATTTGGAGCACCGGGGTGCTCCCGGTGGCTCCCGGAAGTTTCCGGCGAAAAAACCGGTTTTCCGGCGAGACCCGCGGTGGCCATGGCGGAATCCGGCGAGGTAGGGCGGCGGCGCGGCGGTTTCCGGCGGCGGCGGCGGCGGCGCGGCGGAATCCGGCGGCGGCGCGGTGGTTTCCGGCGAGGCTGGCGGTGGTCCGGCCAGGATTTTCCGGGGGTTCTTTAAACCCCCGTAACTCGCAAACCGTAACTCCGATTTGCGATCCATTTGCGGCGACGCGCTCCTTGCGTTGAGACGGACCTTTTGAACTTACTTTGAGGGTTTAAAGGTTCGGGATCGTGGCCCGGGAGCTAGAAACGTCGTATAAAATAATATTATTTTATTATTTTACGACTTCGGGCCGTTGTAACTTCTACCCAGAGCGTCCGATTGACGTGCCGTCAGTGGCGTTGAGACCCTGATGGTACGACGGAATTTTTGAGATGGTTTCTGGGTGTTGGGACTAAGAACGGGGTGCGGGCCCCATGAGGCCGAGTTTTGGCGTTTGCGGAGAAACGCAGCTTTTGCACCAGGAGTCCGATTTTGGCGGATGAATAGTCGATCCTGTGTGTTTTTCCGAGAGGATCGCAATGGTGCGATCCGTTCGATGAGTTTTGGAATCCAGGCGTGGGCCCCACCCGAGCCGGCCTTCGGTGAATAGTACCTTTTTCACCGGGTGTCCGTTTTGGGCGAGCGAGTAGTCGATTCCGCTTGTTTTTCCGAGGGGATCGCCGTGGTGTGATCCGCCCGATGGGTTTCGGGATCATTGTGTGGGCCCCGCACGAGCTAGCTACGGTGAATAGTGTCGTTTTCACCGGTGCTCCGTTTCGGGCGAGTAAACAGCCTATCCTGCGTGTTTTTCCGCGTGGAACGTGATGATGGCCTCGGTTTTGGCTTCGGAGGTGCACAGTGTGGCTTTGGGGCGAGTCGCTCGGGTTAGCGACGTTTGGACCAGCAGTGGTTGAGGGTTCTCCCTTGGTTCGTTCCTACGAGGGTTCGTGTGGTATCACAACCTTCGTATGGGTTTGTGATCCTCTCGATGGGATGTTTAAACTGTTAGAGTTGTGGTATCCCTCCGGAGGGCCTGGAGTGGATCCTCTAGCATCTTTACCCTAGATCGGGTTCTTGGTATCGCTGTGACCACTTATTCATGGGCAGCGATCCCCTATCTAGCAGGTTAACCCCGTAGGGTTTGTGGCATCATCGGGAATATGATCCCCTACGCGGTGGGTCGTGCACAGTAGGGTTGTGGCATCGTCGGGTTTACGATCCCCTACTCAGCATGATGTTTATAGTAGGGTTGCGGTATCGTTGGTTATACGATCCCCTACTCAGCGCTTGATGTCGGTAGGGTTGCGGTATCGTTGGTTATGCGATCCCCTACTCAGTGCGTGGTTCCGGTAGGGTTGTGGCATCGTCGGTTCGATCCCCTACATCGTGAGTTATACCAGATAGGGTTCCGGTATCGTCGTGACCATCTTTATATGGACGATGATCCTCTATCTGAGTGTGAAGCTTCTGTCGAGTGCAGATCGGGTCGTGGTATCCCCCAGCGGACCCTGGGAGTGATCCCCTATCTGTGAGCTACGTATACCGGAGTGGGTCTTGGTATCCCCTAGCGGACCCTAGCGGCGATCCCCTATCCGAGGAGTTTGGTGGTTATGGTGTTCCGGTGATGTTTCCTCGGTGATGCTATCCGACGACCGTGGTCTCATGGGTGAGCGTCTGAGATGTTTGCGAGTATCCCGATGGAGTGTATCTCTCGGTTGAGTGTCATCTGGTATGACAGTGATCATGGGGTGTACTCTCCTGGTTGTGGACAGTTTCTGGTGATGAGGTCGGTACTTCTTGTGGCTTTGTGGCGTGAGCTGTGTATATCTGGATTGTTCAAGGTGTATGTATGGGCATACACCTGAGCTGAGCTGAGCTGACTAGTTGTGTTTAGCCGAGGATGGTCACGAGATGGAGTTTCTCTCTCATCTGGGTTCCCTCTGGCTGGGTTGAGCGGACTGTTGCCTTTCAGTTGCTCCCTTGGGTTTTGGGTTTTTGGGGTGCCTACTGAGTATGTTTATACTCACCCCTGCACGGGCTTTGCCCGCACATGTTTGTGTCTTGTGCAGACCACAGGCCTTTTGACGGAGTCCCAGGAGGACCCGAAGCAGGCGGAGCTTAGTGAGCGAGTTGACCGGGGTGTTTACCGGAGCTATGCCGAGGGAGCTTTCCGGCGGGTGTTTGTGGCAGCGTTTCCCTTCTTCAGAGCAGGTTGGACGCGCTTTGTAGTTTTCTTTTGGTGGGCCCTGTTTTTCCCTTGTACTTTTGCTGTTGCACTCTGGTTTGGGATAGATTGTATGCATGCATTTACTTTTCCGTTTCTATATCTCTGCACTGTTGCATGGAGGTGTTTGTGGGTGCGTGTGTACAGGTACCTTAGGCTAATGCCTCCCATGTGTGTGATAGCCTACTCGGCGCTGGTCGCCAGCCCCTGGCCTATTGGAGGCGGGCTTGGGGAGTCGCGGCTCGAGCCCCGTTGGGTCGGGTCGTGACATTTTACTCATGTAAATATTGTAAAAAATGATTTAAATATCATATTTATTTATTATTTATATATATTTATAGTAATACATAAAAATTGTTTAAGGTAAATGAAATACAACGTTCATGGTGATGGGAGGCGGTACGTACGCATGAATGCTATTTCCATTTTTCCTGTGATATTTAAAGAAAGAAAAGTAAATGATATATATATATATATATATATTACCATTTAATTATCATTATTATTTTATATATATGACATATGTTTATTAAAACTATCCTTACTATAACATCCCGCCCCTTCCTCATTACCTTGAGAAGAAGGTGAGATGCTACTTTTCCATATGCGACGTTCCCAAGGCGCCAAAGGCTGAAAATAAATAATGAGGGCATCAAGAACCATTAGGGAATGATTTTAATTTTAATGAAAAACAACCAACCAAAAAAATAATATCCAATTACAACTATATGATGAATTCCAACAAGTAAAACATGATAATCCCTTACCAAGTGATAACTAAACAACTAACTCTTCCATAACAATTCCAAAAAACAAATACAACTAAATCAAAATAGTCTATTATATCGGTGTACCAAGAAGAAGACTCAAATAAATACCCAAATTAAACCATGACATACTACACTTATTCACAACAAACTCCTTGATCTAAGCACCACAATACCACCCATCTATCACAATGAACCACTAGAAAAATGAGATGATTTACCTTTGCATGTGTCTCAGAAAACGACATATACAAAAGCACCAATGTGTAAAAACAAGGGGTGAGTAAAAATACTTAGTAAGTTTTCTCAAAATTACTTCCCTACACACGTAGCTAGGATAAAATGTTTAGTACATTTATTTAAAATATTTTATATAAAACATTAAATGGTGGAACAGTTTCAATAAGACAAACACACACTTACGAATCCATTTTTACCCAAATCCCTACAACATAAGGGAATATAAATAACCATTCCATAATAAATTTACCATCACATATGAGAAAAAAATCTCTATATTTCATAACAACACACAAACAAAGTATAACTATAGGGTTTCACATATGCAAACCGATAAACAACCACAATAGAACTTCCAGTCCAACCCGTTTACAACCTTTAAATTCTAGTGGCACTTCCCACCCACTTATACTTGATGGTGGACTTTCTATCCACAATACATTTCCTTTTTTATAGTGGTACTCCCTTCCCACTTTTCATAAAAAAAAACACAAGCCAATAAAAAAGAATATAGCATACAAAGGCCACAACATTATGCAAAACACTATTTCATAACCAATAGTTTCTTAAAACATCATCCACGAAACATTAAAAATAAATAAAACAACCCAAATTTTATTTAAAAACATTTTCAAAATCCATTTTCATAAATCAACCCAAGATCTCCATTTTAAAATAATCATTTTAAAATCCAACATCAAAGAACATTTTTCCAAAATAACCCATCTCCCCCCCCGAATCCCCAATTCATCACAAAATGAATTTCCAACAAGATTTTCACATCATAATCATAACCAAATACACGAGGAAAAAAATAATTTTTAAAAAAAGTTCTAATTAGTGTAGTTGAGAGGGAATCCACCAACCTTAGGGTTTTGGTGAAATCTACCAACTCACAACCACACCACAAATCTGGGTAAAACTTCCACAAAACTACCTTAGATCCCCTTACCTATCATCAAAAAGACAAAATATCAACACTTTAGAAAAAAAAACCCTATATCTATAGGCTACGAGTTTATATCTAGAAAACTGGTAGAGAGGGAGAACTATATCTAAGGAAAACCAAGAAATAATCAAGAGTGGAGACTTACCGGAGAAGTATCACCTTCAACGCACCTTGAAAATACTTAGAATTTCTTCCAGAATGAGTTAGATAGATTATATAACATTTTAGAATAAGAAATCTCAATTAGGGTTCATATGGGAGAATAATGAAGTGGTTTAGTGAAAATACCGAGTGAACCTGGATTTAAAAATCCGACTTTTAATGCCGCAAATGGTTATCTCGCACGGTTAGGAAAACCATGCGCTAACCGTGCACATGATACTACCTCAAATAGGGATCCCACATAGTTTCTTCACATGTTTAGACAATCCTTTAACAAACCAAGTGAAGTCCACTACCTCCACCTACTTAGTTTGTTGGAGATCCTGCTTGGTTTCTCCTAACCATGCTCAAACCATACTCCCTTAGAAAATCCTCAAAATCATTTGGAATCCTTTTCAAAATATCCCAAAAATTACTCAACAAATTTAACCACATAAAAAGTCATAAAAAAGGGTTAAATACCTCAAACCTAGGGTGATATACTTACATTACATGTAAAGTGTGAAGGAATCACATCGCTTTATGATGTGGTAGTTCTGCATACACATAGGCGACATTATTATATTCCCGAAAATGGAAATCATGAAGGTATGTGTGATATAAAAATTAAATAAGTATAATAACATCATAAATATCTTATATATCATATATAATCTAAAAATTAATCATTATTGTTAAACTTGAAAGGTAGTAATGGAATAAAAAACAAATTTGGTTCGCGAGGCAGTAGTCAGTCATACACAATAATGATGATTTCATAACCAATTTGATGGAATTCTGTGAATTTTTAGGTATTATCCTTAACATAACAACATAAAAGTACATTTAAGATAAATTGGTTTATATATAATCATGGTATAATTAGAATTTCATGAGGTAGGTAATAATATAAAATAAAAATTATTTTAGAAGAACATTATGTCTTCTTTGGGTATCTTTATTTGGTTTGCACTAAAGCATTTATAAGATTGATTTATGCCCTAGATAAAGCCTCTATAATGAGGGTATAGAATTTGGAAAGTTATTTTGGAAGTTATTATCCAAAAAAAATTATTTTTAAGGTATTAAGAGAGGTGGATAGGGGGCGGCCTTTGATAAGTGGGGGATGGGATACACTAAGAATTTTTGAAAGGAAGTTTGGTGTACCCATGTTTTATCATAACAAGACACTTCCATAATACACCAAATTAGATAATATAGGTATAATAGAAAAAATATTTCCATCCAATGTATGTTTTCTAAATTTTGGATAATTATAATACCTTATATTCTATATTTAACCACTATGTAAACTCAATTTTCTCTTAATCAATGTAATTAATTTGAACTATTCTCACTAATAAATTCATAAAAAATTAATTTTAAACTATTATAATTTTTAAAGAAGTATGATTACAAATATTGAATCCATTTTTATGAATTCAATTTATAGAATTATAAAAACATAATTCAAAATTAATCTCTCAAATGGGATGAGAAAATGAGGTTTTAAAGTGAAAATGTACAAAAGTTTACTAAATTATTATATCAAAATTTAATATTAAAATGATTAAAATAAACTAAATTTTTTTAATAGATGTATAATTTATCTAATTTTACTTGAAAAATACTTTAAAATATATTTTAACATTATAAATTATTTAGACGAAAAGTCCATTTTTAATTAAAAATAAATATTTTTCACTATTTATCAAAAAATAAAAATTCTGAGAAAAATAAAAAAACTCACCCTAGGATAATTTTGAAATTATTATTTAAAAATATATTTTTTATTTTTTCAAATAAAATTTATAAAATTTTCATGATTTATTTTTAAAACAACTGTACCATGGAAAGGCGGTAAAACGATCTTTAGAAAAATACGACTTTTTCTAAGTAAAATTGGTTTTGATCTTGTCTTATTCCTATAAAATATATTAGATGATTATAAAAAAATTATTTAGTATATAATATATAAATTTAAATAATATTATTCACTAATATTAAATAATTTAATTTATAATGATAAATTTCCTTTGAAAAATAAAAATATTTTTTTATATAAATATTTCCTTTCTATTCAATTGGGTTTTATTTTCATTTATAATTAATTTGTAACCAATGAATTCAAATATATATTTTTATAAGTTTAATAATCATATTTATAACCTATTATTTAATATCTAGTATATAATTTTCATTTTAAATAATAATATTAAAAATATTTATTAAAAATCAGTTTTGCGTGTAACACATGTTATCGAATAAAGTGATTATTGCATGTAACACAAGATAGTTCAGTGTTTCATGAATTAAAAGCTATTGTATGTGTTAAATTTATTTAAAATAGTAAATATTTTTTAAATTTCCATTATTTTATATTCCTTTCTATGCTTCGTGTTGCATATCATGTAACCTATTGAATAAACTATTTTTATTTTATAATTTTTTGGGGTGTTACATTATCTCCACTTTAAATAAATTACATCCTCGCAATTTAATCATGTTATTGGTAATCAGGGGTTTTAAATTTAGAAATTAATTTTTTAAAAAACCCACATCATAAAATATTTAATAAAACATCCTCTTAATAAGATATAATGAGAAGTAAAATGCTCACTTGAAATAACACATAACTAGGTTTCTATGTAAGAAAAAATTGGTGGAAAGTGAATATATAGAAATGAAGTTAAAGAGTAAATATTAATAGATATTCGTTGAGGTCATTGATCAAAAGAAACTAAATGATTAATAAAAAGTTTAGGGGATAATAACCCTAAATCTAATATGTGTGAAATGGTCATTGATATCATAAAAAATGATGGTAATGGGATAATATTTTATTTGATGATCATTTTTATAAAGTTGAGGAACTATTTTACTATCTAAGAATGTATGAAAATATACTTATTTGAAAGATTTATATTTCATAAGAACAATTTCATCCTTATGTTGGGATTTGATAATTTTAAATTCATCACTTATTCCAATAAATAAATATCCAAAATAAATTTTTATTTTCCAAGAACTATACTTTACTTTTAATTGATCATAAGATCTATGAAAGAGTGAAAAGTTTTCCATCTATCTCTAACTATTCCCAATAAAGAAATACTGTTAATATGTTAATCTCTAAACCTAAAACATAATAATACTAGTTCATCATTAATATTTATTCATAAAATTCTATATCTAGAATCAATGATATATTATGATGTTGAACAGTGGTTGGCGTAAAACCCTTATCATCCTTCGGTCAGGGGTTCACACCCCACTTAATTGATGGTTGTGACATGATTTAACCATTCATTCTATTTTTCCTTCTTATAAACTATATTAATATAATTCCTATAATGTTTCAAAAAATATAATTAAAATCCTTGAAATAAAATTAGTCATTAAATACCGTTTTCACTGATGTTTTCAACCCATTTTTTTTAAAAAAATTCTAATAATATTATTTGATTATTATCACAATGTCATTAATGATCATATTAACAATAGAGGATATAAATACCGTTAAACTTATATATATATATAATATGAAGGAATTATTCCACAAAAAAAATTTCCACTAAAACATATTATTTCCATAAATTTCTTCAAAAGTTTTTCAATATTGGTAGAATCCCATCAAGTAAAACCTTAAAAGGGTGCTAAATCCTTCAAATTTATGATCTAATTTAAACTCATAAAGCCGTGATAGTATCCATAAATCTAAAGTTAATAAATTCAACAATTCTTCAAAAATTTAACACAATACTTAAATGCTTATAGATTATTATAAAAAAACCAATGATAAAATACTTTTACAATTTAATTATTGAATGAAAATACAAAAATATTTCATATTAATTATTTCAAAATTGGCCCTTCATTGGTTAAGGGTTTAAACAAGGCCATTTATTATCACTATTTATTCAAATACTTCATAATTGTTTCTAAATAAAATATGAATTACCTTATATATATCCCCTATGAATTCCAAACCTAGTGTATTGTAAGGCCAGTTGTCTTGTACTCGGTTATGCTCAAGTCAAGTATGAGGAACCATTTTTATAGTAATTACACCTAGGTTCATCTATTCATGAACCAATTCCACTGGTATTGTCTACCTTACCAAATCTTTAGGATGTTCTTATTTAATTATCATCAAAGCCTATAATGGATTTATGTTCTCTAATATATGTTTTCCTAAATCTAGTTCCCAAGGTTTCTAATAAACATCCACTAATACAAAATTTCTTGAACCGATATATAGAAACCCAAATCCAATGCCTGAAACCATTACATTTTCATAGTATATGAGGAAATACATCCCGAAGGACCTAATAATTTAGTATTCTTTGTAAAATAGATACATAAATTTGTCTTTAATTACAATTCAATTTAAAGATAAAAACATCATTTTTTAGAATACGATTATTCTATATTGAATTTACTTTCATATGAAACATATTATTCTTCATGGAATCATGGGTAAATAAAAAAAAGAAGTATAAACTCAAATGCTCAGTAAGGGTTAAGTACAATAGAAGATATCATGAATTAATAAGTATAATAAATATTGTAATGTAAATAACTTAACACACATGGAATTTTGATAACTTGACTATCATGGTAATATAATTCATAATAAATATGGGAAGTTATATATCTAAATAAAAATTCCATTAAAATTAATATTTTGAGAATAAAATGCATCCATTTATTATAACATAGAAAAAATCTCATGGATAATGAAAACTGAATCTGAATGAAGGAAATGAATAATTATTGGACATAATTTTTCCTTGGAACAAGATACCTTTACCATCAAGATCTATCCTGAATAATATTTAAAACATGTTAGGTAAAAACCATTTTATTTGTGTTAAGAACTTTTACGAGGCACTAATATCAAGATCTAATTTAGAAATAATTTAAACTTCTTGGTTTCAACCACGAATGGTTTGTTTTCAACTGATTTTATCTCATGAGGATACCAATGTGTTGAATGTATTACTTTAAATGGTTCCTAACCCATGTCATAACTATCAAAATAATTCATAATATGTTGAGTAATAAATTTAACTCATAAACAATATTCCTTATCAAATATCTATATTTAGGAAAGGATAAATATTTATCAATATTTCCCCAATTAATAAATAATTTTCAAAGTAAACATCAAATTTAAAAATGGTATAAGGTTCAAAAAACAAATTTATCTAGAATTTAGGATAAATTTAATTTCCTTATGAAACAGAATAATTCAAGGTCAATTTAATAACAACAAAAATGAATCAAGAAAGTGAATGTAAATACCATCATTGGTCAAAGTGAGCATAAACCATCAAGAGGAAGATTAAGGATAGTATCAATAAAATATATAACAATTTATGAATGAATAAAGGGTTGTGTTCATTTATGAATATAAATACCATAAAAGATTTTTAAAACCATTCTTGAGAAAAATATATATTTCATTTGAAAAAACATTTAAAAAACCATTTTAATTGAATATAACTTTTAAAAATTGAATTTTAGAAAAAAATTTAATGATAACTTTCTTTGAAAATAACCTCTGAAACATATAAAATAATCTTGAAAAAATTTTAGCAGCCATGATGGCAGGAAATTCTATTCAGTTTATACATGTTAAAATAATATTTTATTTCACTTTTTTGGTATAGTCCAAATGATCAATGTTTTGAGAATGAAAAAAATACATTGAATTTTTTTTAAAGATTAAAAATTATTGGAAATGCCTTTAATAAATCAGTTTTAAGAGGATAAAACATTTTTTTAATTTTTTTTCAAAAATATGATTTTTTTAGAAAACAAATTTTCAAATGAAGAGAGAAATGAAGTCAGATTTTAATGAAAACATTTTTAGAACAAAATAGTGGTAAAATGGTATTATCACTTGAAATATATCATTAATAACTATATAACAATGAAATGAAAGGTTTTATTAGGAAATTTTCATGTAATTTTCTTCACCTTATATTATAGAATAAACAATCTTGATTAAAATGAGATTGTGAAATAAACCCTTAAAAAGATCATATCATTGAAGTGATAATTAATAAATGAATTGATTATGTGTATCAAATATAAATCCACATAAAAAAATAGAAAATAAGAAATAATATAATAAAAAGTCATTACACACATAATCTTATCATGACATACTCAATGAGGTAGAATTTTAACCTAATGAGTGGAAATTAAATTAGGAAATCCCTTACCTAAGGATTACTTTTGGTTAAAATTTATTTAAAATCTTGTATAATTATTTTAATCATGTTATTAACTTATAATATATCCCTATTAATATTTATAATATCATATTGTATCCTCTTATAACATATTATCACTAATTAGTTAACAGTCTTTCATTATTTTCATTGTTTTGGGTGATAACTACCTTGTTTTTTGAGTATGTTTTTACTTGTTATTTTTTATTCCTCTTACTTTTATAATGATTTAATAATATAAATAATGAAAAAAATTATGGAAATATAATATATATTCATTATATATTTACTATATTAATCCATAAAATTTGGTGATGGTAAATGAAATACACTCTTCGTGGAGATGGTTGGCCGTACGTATGCATAAACGATGTTTCCATTTTTGTAGTCTTATTGAAAGAAAAAAGTAAATGATATATATGTATATGTATATGTATATATATATTATCATAGTTTTATATTTAATATTATATATATATCAAATATTTTTATTAAACTCATCCTTGATACATTCCATGTGAATCATGGACGAATCACATCACTTCGTGAAGTGGTAGTCCACCGTACACAAGAATGATGTTATCGAATTATAAAAATGGAAATCACGACAACATGTGTAGAATAATAATTATAGAAGTATAATAAAATAATATATATCAAATATATCACATATAAACTCTCAATCCATCATTATTCCCATCTTTTAAAGGTGGTAATTGTAGGACAAACAACATTGGTTCATGAGGTGGTAGTCCTCCGTACACAAGAACAATGATTCCATAACCAATTTGATGTAAGTGCATAAATTTGTAGTTAATACCCTTATAATTAAAATATCTAAGTATATGGAATATATTAATGTTTTTATATAATCATGTTATAATAATAATTTAAGGAGGTAGAGAAGAAAATAAAATAAAAACTCTTTTAAAATAACATTAACTATTTTTCTAGTATATTCCTTTGGATTACACTAAATAATTCTTATGTTGGTTTTTTATCCAAGTTAAGGTATCCATAATTAGGGTATAAAAGTTTTTAAGTGATTTTTTAAGGTCTTGGCCAATATATTTTTTTTTGAAGGTGTGAATAAAATAGAGGAGGGGTGGTCTTTTATAAGTGAGGGAGATGACACATTTGGCATTTTTGAATACAAAAAATTAGTTTTACTCACATTTTTACCAAAAAATTAGCTATACATAATACAAAAATTATATAATATAGGTTAAATGGTATTAATATGGCTATAAAAATGGTGTTGTACAAGTTTTGGGTCATTCTTACGCTATATATACTATGTTTAACCACTAAGTAATATAAATTATCTCTTAATTATTATAAATAATTTTAATTATTTTCAAAAATAACTTTATTCAAAAATTAATTTCATCCATATATAAATTAGAAATTATTCTTATTAAAAATATGGAATCCATTTTTCCAAATTAAACTCACATATGTTTCAATAATTAATTTAAAATTAATCCCATAGATGGGATGAGAAAGAGGGCCTTTGAAGAGAAAATTTGCAAAAGTTTACTAAGTTTTTATATCAATATTTATTATAAAAATGATTCCAATGACATAAGTAGGATTTATGGATGTATAATTGATCTAATTTTACATTAAAAACAAATTTAAATAAAATTTAACATTATAAATTATTTATATGAAAATATTATTTTCAATTAAAATTATGTATTTTTCATTATTCATAAAAAAATGAATCTTTTTTAAAAAATAAAAAAATTACCCTTAAGATAATTTTAAATTAATTTTTAAAAAATTAAGTATTTTTTATCAAATAAAATTTATATAAGTTTAAAAATTAAGTTTTAAAATAAGCACGCCATAAAAAGGCAGTAAAACTGCCTTTAGAAAAATATAGCTTTTATTTAGAAAAATTGGATTTGTTCTTATCTTATTCGTATAAAATATATTCAATAAATGTAAATTTTTTTATTTAATATATAAAATAATAATTTCATTAATATAATTAACCAATATTAATTAATTTAATTTATTTGGATGAAATACCTTTGGCACATAAAAATAGTTTTTTATAAAATATTTTACTTTATATTGAATTTGTTTTTATTTTAATTTAGAATTAATTGGTAACTGATGAACTAAACAATAAATTTTCATAATTTTTTAATACCATTTATAAACACCAATTTAATAGTTGTGATCCGATTTTCATTTTAAATAATAACATTAATAGTATTCAGTAAAACTCGGTCTTGAGTGTAACACAAGCTTTTGAAGAAAGTCATTGCGTATAATACAAGCTAACCCAATGTTATTAGCATTGGAAGATATATTATGTATTGAATTTATTTAAAATAATAATTATTTTTAAATTCCTGTGATTTTATTTTCTTTTATACTCTTGGTGTTTTGTTCTATACATGCAATTGAATCAACACTTATTCCTTTTTAATTTTTGAGGTGTCACAATTGCATTTTTTCCATGAAAATTGTAATCAATTAATTCTATTATATTATTTTTTGAGGAAATGAATATTATTTTTTGATATTATCACTCCAATATTATATATTTTTTGATTTTGTTTGTGATTTTTTTAAAAATTATTTATCTTTAAGTGAATAATGTAAAATAAATATTCTTATAGAAAATTATTTTCTTTTCATTAATTTAAGTAATTTAAAAGAACCATTATATTTATAATTTGATATTAAAGTAATATAATTATAATTTAATTATAAAAAAAATATATTTAATAAAATTTTAATAATAATTATAGTTAATTTTGGTATAAGTCCATTTTTGGGCTAATAAAGAATTTTTTTATAAAACTGTTTTTAGGAGCACAATGTGTTTTATCATAATAAATTAAATAAATAATTATTGAATAATTTTTTAAATATATATATTTATATATATATATATCAATAAAATATTTTAACATTATTTTTATAGTTTTAACTTTTTAAGGAATGACAATAAATTCATTTTTATGACTGAAAGCACAATTTTCTAAAAACCAATTTTTATTGCGTTTTGTGTGCTTGTTTTAAATTTATTATGTCTACATATAAAAGTTTAATTTTAAAAAATGTATTCTATATTTTTAATCATTATTTCTTAAAAAAAATATGAGTCTAATTACAATTTTGGTCTTAATTAATAGTAAAAAAAAATAAAAATTAATTTAAAATGTTAAGGTTACAATGGGTTTACTGAGGGATTAAACTTGAAATATTGGTATCAGTTCTACATAAAAAAGTCAAATCATTATTTTTTATGATATTTATACCCAATATTATCAAATATTTAATGAAATATCCATTTATTTACACATTAATTAGAAAATGACCTTATAATATTTAAATCTTTTATGTATGTCCATGTTTATCGTCTCCCTCGCCCATAAAATGAAACACCTAACCTACATTATTCATAAATTATGAGCCATATATGATTTACATCAAAATTTCCAAAAAAATCATAGATTCCTAATACTCATCCTAGAGACCCCAGTCTCTTTCTAATAAAAAACTTTCGTGGAATAATATGTAAACCAAAGGAGGTCTCTCAAAGAAGAGGTATAAGTCTTAAAAGATATCTTTCAATTTCCTTTCTTCATGAAAATTTTACAAACTTATTGAAACCATAATAAAATGATTAAAATAGAAGAATAAATATAATTATATTTTATTATGTTAATGGAACAACAATTTCACCCACTTTATAAAAAATCGTGTATGGAATGATCACTCATGCATGCATGTGGACTACCGCCTCCACATTGTGATATGATTAAGTTTCCATCATGATATCACATTTAAGGATATACTTATGGTTTTAATAAATAAATATTTGATATATAAGATATAATCATTATTCTGTAATGATAAAATATTATATTTATTTCTTTCTTCCATTTTGATAGAAATTGAAAATAGTATTCATTCGTACATATAGAATAACATCTCTATGAACTATTAGGATCGTAAATGATGGGTCCTTTGATACAATGATAATTGCGAGATTAGAAATAAAGTGCAAAAGTACGGAATTAAAGTGAACACCAGATGTAACGTGGAAAAAACCCCCAAATGAAAGGGGTAAAAACCACAGGAAAATAGAAGGATTTCACTATGGTAAAATGTGGGTAGAAATTCTCTCTCAATTACAAGGAGAAAACACTCAAGAAAATCTCTCTTGTAAAATATGGAAAAATGCCTCACAAAATACTGGACTCCGGGATGAAGATGTGTTGCTTCTGAATCTGATGATGAAAAGTCCAGGAGGAGATCCCTTTTTATAGCCTTCCTCCACACCCTTTGGTCTTCCCTCAATTAAATGACTTTTACCAAATTAATTGGGGAAATAATTGTAGGGTGTCAAATTCATTAAATGTAATGAATGCAGTGACCATCATTAATCTCTCTCCGCGTCTTCCAACATATCTCCCACTTAGAGATTTGATTAAGTGTCAATCACATCTCCACACATCCTTTCTATCTGCCCAAACTGCGGCTCATGTATCTACAAGGCCACTTGAAGATCTGCACCATCTGAACTTTTCAGAATTAATCGCCTTTGTCAGGAAATCTGATAGATTTTCTTTAGTGTGAATTTTTTTCATGGGCACACTTCCTTCCTCCACCACATCTCGAACAAAATGGTATTGTATGCCAATGTAATTTGTCCTAGAATGAAAATATAGATTCCTTGTAGTGTGCAAGGCACTCTGACTGTCACAAAATAATGGAATACAATCATGTTTGTGCCCGACCTCCTCCAATAACCTTCTCATCCAAATAGCCTCTTTGCAAGCTTGTGTAGCTTCCATGTACTCTGCTTCTGTCATGGATAAAGCCACAAATAACTGTAGCTTTGAGATCCATCTCACAACTCCTCCTGCAAGAGTAAACACATAACCCGTAGTGGATTTCCTCTGGTCAGAATCACCTGCAAAATCCGAGTCAATATATCTAGTGATAGTAAAATTTGATATTCCAAAACATAATGCAACATCTGAGGTTTTATTGATGTATCTCAGGATCCTCTTCACCATGCTCTAATGCTCTCTTCCTGGATTCTCCATGTACCGACTTACTACTGCCACTGCATGTGCAATATATGGTCTAGTACAAACCATAGCAAACATTAAACTCCCCACTGCTGATGCATACGAAACTCGAGACATTTCCATCCTCTCTGCTTCACTGCTAGGACTCATTATAGAGGATGACTTGGAATTAATCAGAAGAGGGGTATAAATTGGATTACAGTCTTTCATATTGAAGAGTTTCAAGAATTTCCTCAAATAATTATTCTGTGATAGCCAAATCTTTCCATTATTCCTGTCTCGGTAAATCTGTATCACAAGAATCTTATTTGCAGGTCCCAAGTCCTTCATATCAAACTCCCTAGCCAACTGTGCCTTCGTCTCCTAGATTTTATCATTGTTGGGGCCTGCAACCAACATTTCATCCACATATAACAGCAAAATGATAAAATCATTACCATTTAAACCCTTGAAATATGCACAAGGATCTGAATTAAGTCTCTTGTATCCAAGGCTCATGATATAGGAATCAAATCTCTTGTACCAACACCTCGGAACCTGTTTGAGACCGTACAGAGATTTTTTCAACCTTCAAACCAAGTTCTCTTTACCTTTTTTGGTAAAACCTTCTGGTTGGAGCATATATAATTCTTCATCAAGATCACCATGGAGAAAATCTATTTTCACATCTAGCTACTCTAGATGAAGAGTGTACACAACACACATAGCCAGAACTACCTGAATAGTCGTTAGTCTAACAACAGGAGAAAATATTTCATTGAAATCAATACCTTCCTTCTGAGCATATCCTTTAACCACCAGTCTTGCACGATATATTTCCACCTGGTCTGTTTCATCCCTCTTGATCTTCTAGACCCATTTATTCCCAATGGCCTTCCTTCCATGAGGTAATGGAACAAGATCCCAAGTCTTGTTCTTGTGCAGGGATTTGAGTTCCTCCTACATCACCGCCATCCATGAAGATATATCCGGACTCTGGGTCGCTTCCAAAATAGATGATGGCTCTCCATCCTCTGTTATTAAGCAATATGCAACATTACTCTCAGTGACATAATCTGAGTGCCATATCAGCGCTCTTTTCTCTTGATTTGACTGTCGTAGTCTAGGATCTTCTGGTGCTTGATCATCATGCTCTGGTAATGCCTCATAGGAAACTGGTTCTTCCTTTTTTTCTTCCTTCACCTTGAATGTTGTAGTTTATGTACTTTCTTTCTCCGTGTCCTTGTCAATCATCATTTTCACCTTGTCTTCTACAAAAATGACATCTCTACTGATGATAACTTTGTGGGTAGTGGGATCCCACAAACGATACCCCTTCACACCATCAGCGTATCCCAAGAAGATACATTCTCTGGATTTCGAGTCCAACTTCGATCTTTCCTGGTCATGAAGCAGTGCATATACCTGACTTCCAAAAGTATGAAAATTAGAATAATCAGCGGGTTTAATAGTCCACATTTCCATTGGTGTCTTGAGATCAATTTCCACCGAAGAGGATCGATTGATCACAAAGTAGGCGGTATTTACTGCTTCTACCCAGAATGTCTTGTTGACTCCTGCAGTCTTCAGCATCACCCTTGTTCTGTCCAACAGGGTTCTATTCATCCGCTCTGCCACTCCATTCTGCTGAGGAGTGTACACCACCTTGAACTTTCTCTTGATGCCTTCCTGTTGACAAAAAGAATAAAACTCTTCACTTGTATATTCTCCACCATTGTTAGTCCTAAGACACTTGATCTTCTTTTCCGATTAAAGGTCCTTTCACGCTTTGAATGCTTTGAAGACTTCAAAAACATCTAATTTCCTTTTTATTGGAAACACCCAACTTCTCCTAAAATAATCATCAATGAAAGATACAAAGTACCTTTCTCCTCCTAGGGATATAACTAGTGCTTGGAAAACATCGGAATAGATCAACTCCAAGATCTCCTTGATACTCACCATTGACGTTCCAAACTTTAACCTGTGTTGCTTACTCAAAATACAATGTTTAAAAATTTTTAAAGATACCTTTGTAAGTCCAGGAAACAATTTCTGATCCACAAGAATCTTCAGGCTGCGTTCAGACATATGGCCAAGCTTCTGATGCCATAACGTCGTCAAATATTCTTTTGAGGTAGTTACTGCGACAACTATATCCTCTTCCTTGTACGTTTCCCCCATAAGCACGTACAGGTTCTTTGAGATCATCTTTTCCTTCATCACTACAAGCGATTACTTCGAAATATTCATCATCCCTTTCTCGGTGCGAGTCTTGCATCCGATATCATCAAATTGTCCCAAGGACAAGATGTTCTTCTTGAGGCCCTCCACATGGCGTACTCCTTGGACGGTTTGAACTATGTTATCATGCATCTTCAATTTGATGGTTTCGACTCCAACGATATTCAATGTATGATTGTTTCCCATGTACACAAGTCCTTCCGAGATGGTTTCATATTGGTCAAATCATTCCCGGCGTGATGTCATGTGCCATGTTGCTCCTGAGTCGATAATCCATGCATCATCGAGGTGATGTCTTCCTTCAATAGTCTTCGCCGTATCACTGACTAGTACGTCGTCATTTCCCGATGTACTCGCCACATTCCCTTGAGAGTTCTTCTCACCACTCTTCTTATTCCTGCAGTATTTGCTCACATGCCCCCTCTTACCGTAATTGTAGTATTTGATGATTTTGTTCTTGCTTCTTGATTTAGACCTGCCATGATTCTGGCTCCCACAAGAACCACACTCCATCATTATTCCTCTTTCCATCGATAGAGCTTCCACTTGGTGTGAAGTAGTTTGTCTATCTTCCTTGTTCTTGCACCGACTTTCTTCTTTGAGAACCGCAACTGTAACATCATTGAAGGACAACATATCCTTCAGGATATTATTGGTGAGGTTGATGATGAGTTGGTCATATGAATCTGGAAAACTCTGGAGCAGGATCTCCGCATGTTCAGTATTCACAATTTTATATCCCAAAGTCTTAAGTTGAGAAAAAAGGGTATTGAGGGTGTTAATGTGGTCAGTCACCGATGATGACTACGCCATTCGAAGAGTGTATAATCTTCTCTTCAAGAATTTTTTTTGTGGAGTGATTTTGCCTCGTACAGTTTTGTTAGAGTATCCCAAATTTCTTTCACCGTCTTTTTCTCTACAATTCTTGACAGGACCCCATCTGCTAAAGACAAATGAAGGTTGGCAATATAATTCCCGTCAATGTTGCTCCATTTCTCTTCCGTCACACCTGTCTGTTTCTCTCAAATTTCCTGTAGGAAATTATCCTTCCACAGCACTGCTTGCATCTTCATTTTCCACAATGAGAAATTATTTCCATTGAATTTTTCAATCTCGTATTTCGCCACCATTTGGACACATCGTTGGTCCATAATTTTCTTGGGACACAAACCTTCCTCTGATACCACTTGTTAGGATCGTAAATGATGGGTCCTTTGATACAACGATAATTGCGAGATTAGAAATAAAGTGCAAAAGTGCGGAATTAAAGTAAACACCAGATGTAACGTGGAAAAAACCCCCAAATGAAAGGGGTAAAAAACCACAGACAAATAGAAGGATTTCACTATGGTAAACTTTGGGTGAAAATTTTCTCTCAATTACAAGGATAAAACACTCAAGAAAATCTCTCTTGTAAAATATGAAAAAATGCCTCACAAAATACTGCACTCCGGGATGAAGATGTGTTGCTTCTGAATCCGATAATGAAAAGTCCAGGAGGAGATCCCTTTTTATAGCCTTCCTTTACACCCTTTGGTCTTCCCTCAATTAAATGAATTTTACCAAATTAATTTGGGAAATGATTGTAGGGTGTCAAATTCATTAAATGTAATGAATGCGGTGACCATCATTAATCTCTCTCCGTGTCTTCCAACATGAACAGGGTAATTAATTTTTCTTTTTTTACATTTTATGGATTGTAATAAATATATATAATTAATATATATTATACTTATATCATTAATATAATTTTTTAAATTATGTAACTACGACAATGATGCAAGGATCATAATAGTGGAATCTTAACGTACATGAAAAACCAAACCGTTATCACAAAAAAATGGTATTAATAAATAATTGTTTATAAATGTGTGATAAGATTTCATAATAAAACCATTTAAAATATTATAAGTTTTAATATTGTTCTAGTATGGAATAATAACAAAATCCAATTTTTTATATAGGAGGAAAAAACTCATATGATCTTCTTCATACTTGAGTTATAAGTTATCTATTTCAATCTAATTTTATCTAGAATTGTTTATACATAAATTTATGATAATGAAACTGTATTATGTATCTAAAAAAATACCATTATTTATATTTTCATTTTCTTGTGATTCCATGTTTTTATTTTATTTCCCTCTCTCTAAGAACTAAAAAAATGTGAAAAAATGTTTTTAAGGAAAAATAACCCTTTTATCCAGCTAAGAATCATTTCATATTTTTCCATAAATTCTTTAAAATGGTTCCCAAATAGTTTTTAATATTCCCTAATTATTTATAAAGTAATTTTTTGTACATGTTTTACATTTAAAAAAAAAATAAAAGTGAATATTCTTTTCACTTTTGAAAAAGATACTTTTGACTTTTTACTGATGGTGTGAAGGATATCTTAGTTTTAACATATCTCACATGAGAATTTTTTCCCAACATTAGGACAACTCCATGATTTTAGGATTTCATTATAATGTTCCCTGATTATTTTAAAATAAAATATCTTCCTTAATATTTTATAAATATTATTATTTTTAATATGTTATTTTAAAATGAAAAATGTTTCCTCAAGAAATATTTTAGTGATCATTTAAATGAATTTTTCAGCTATGATAACATCCTTTGATGTTACTTATGTTTAACTAGGGATGTGACCCTATGATACAGTCCTTATTAATTATATATATGGTTCCTGATTATAATGATGAAATATTGATGAAAATTGTTTTCTTTTCCAAGGTCTAAGCTATGATGAAATGATATATGGTTTCATTATCTAATATCCTACATACAAATGGATTGGGATTATGCGATGGGTGGGCACTTTAAATCCATAACATTCATTGTATAATGTGTAATATTTTATAATCTCAAAGGGTATATGTGAGGTTATCCCATACCTAATTTGGGTACATGAGAGGATATCCCAAGAAAAAAAGAGGGTACATGAGTGGTTATCTCAATCCTACTTTGTGATAAATATTTTTAGGGGTTGCCTTGAAATAATATATATACTATTGGGATTATTACACACATTATACAATTATTTTATGACATCATCTTATTCCAATGTTATGCTCTCATAGATACTGACATTTGATTTCTTTATGATCCATGTCTTATGAACTACTAATCTTTATTCCAAATATCATGATTAAGATCTATGAATTACTATGAATTATTTTTAAATGTTAAAAAAAATTCTCATCCATTTTACTTATATTATTCTTAAAATTTATTATTATTTTATATATCCCTTATTTATCCTTCCTAAGAATCCGATCTCAACATATATTTTATGTTCTTTTCCCCAAGATATTAGAAAATGGATTTAAGCATGATATGTCTAAGATGGATTATAGTTGTTAAGAACATATTGAGAGATGATTTAGATATTTTTTGTACATGTTTTATATGTATACATGTTTCCAAAACAAAATAAACTGTTAAATTTCTAGTATGGATCATAATGATATGTAATTAATATTCCTATAATAAGATGTAATATTTCTATATGAAGTTACTAGTTCACCTTATTTAATATAATATAAATATTTAGTTATTTTTCACAACTAGAAATAAAACATGTTAGTGAAAAAAATTCAAATAAGGCTTTTTAAAAGATAACATACTGTGTCATGGTAATGAAAGCTATGGGGTTTTCCAAAAAAACCCATTGTCTGGATACTATAATGCAGTTGTTGTTATGGTATAGATTCATCTACCTATAATAAATCTAAAAGGGGCGGACTGGGTGTTAACTCAATCATCATAAGTTCATGATTAGTGGGCATAAGTCATTTTCCAAAATCAGAAAAACTATAAATGATTTTCATGATTATATGATTTATCATTCCTCTAATTGTTTCTCACATTATGGATTTTGGTTTTCTTTAAAAAATGGAACTCAGAGGAATCATGTTAACATAGAATATGATGGATGGTTAAATGATTTTCCTTATGATAAACTAAATGAAATAGGAGATGGAATGAAAAATCTTATCATTAAAACTAACATATTAACTTGATATATGATTAAAAAACTTAACATAGGTGAGTTTCTCAATGAAAAAAATAAGGGAAAAATCTAGTTTAATGAAGACCATGGAGGAAAGAAGATTTATATTCATACATTTCAATAATGTGGGTAAAATCACCCAAGGAAATGTCTTAGTTGGATGAGAATATGTTTCAAGTGTGGAAAATAATGGATTAAAGAGAATAAATTTTGAGAAAAAATAGAATAGTTCAACAAAGATAAATAAAGTACATCCTACGATTTCATTTATAGTTCAATGTATTACATGTGGGGAACTTGGGAATTATTTTATTAAATTCACTAATCACTGTGACAAATTCTAGAAAAATAGTTATTCTAGGCTATTTTAATTTTTGAAGTGGAATTATTGAAGTGTTTATGTATGGGAATTAAATAATTATGTTGTAGAAGTGGTTTATCAATGATATTTTAGTTATAATAATTGTAATGACTCTGTTTTTTTGGGATTATTCATTTGAATTTTCTATGGATATATCTAGATTTTCCCTTAGAGTCATCATTGTGTTTGGGTGTCTCAAGACCCCATAATTAATATATAAAAATTATTAATATATATATATATATATATTAATACATGTATGAACATCATTTTGGTTTTTATGACTTTCCATTATTTAGGAAATAGGATGGAAAATTTAAAACCATAGTTGAATATAAAATGAAGGGTTTACCCTAGTCATGATTTAAATATCATGGTAACTAGATGATTCATAGAAGGAATCCATTAGCTATGCATTTAGTTGTCACGACCCATCCTTGGGGCCCATGCTATGACTACCCCAAGCCCACCTCTCATAGGCCAGGGGCTGGCGACTAGCACCAAAGGCATAAATCCTGATAAAAAAGGGAAGAAATTTCTTTTATATAAGTAAACAAACATCACAGAGTATGTAAGATGCAGTAAACACTAAGTAAACTAAGTACAAAAGTAAGTACTGGAAAGTAAATGGGCCATAAAACAAACCCAAAAGAAAGTAAAGTACAACTAAAAGGAAAGTACAGAAGCTGAAAATTAAAGCAGAAACCTCAAGCCGTCCTCTGAAAATCCCACCTGAAGGGTGGGTATAGATAGTCTCCTCAGCTCCTCGGGTCCAGCCGTCCGCTTCGTGTATGTCCCGTCTAGTGATCCACCTCTCGGTGCTGTCCAACTCCACGAGCCTCCACCTCGATCAGCGCTGTCCATTGTCTGCATCCAACACAATGTAGTGCAGGCATAGGCCGTGTAGGGGTGAGTATACGATACTCAGTAGGGACCCTGAGACCCCCGAAGGTCTCCCAGAATCCACGAAGGATAAACCACAAAGGGAAGGTATAAACATGAAGTATCAACCAACCCTACTTAGGTATATACCCATACATATACCTAAGTCAAGGAACCCAGTTCGGCTCCAACTCTCGAGCCCAAGTACAACCCAGTCTACACAGGAAAGCACAACCCAGTCCACACAGGAAAGCACAAACCAATCCACACAGGAAAGAAAGTCAATCATATCAAGTATAATGATTGAAAATCAAGACTCAGCTTACACAGGTATACTATTTATGAAGAGAGGTGGAGATGATTAGATGTAGCCTCTAAATCATCTCCTCTGCCAAACCCACGTAGGATCCAAGTATAGTAGTCATCGTTGCCGAACCCACGGAGGATCCAAGTATAGTAGTAGTCATCGTTGAACCCATGGATGATACCAATATGGTAGTCGTCGTCTTCAAACCCATGGAGGATCATAGCATAGTAGACGTCGTCGTCGAACCCACAGAGGATCCTAGAACGGTAGACGTCATCGTCGAACCCACGGAGGATCCTAGCACAGTAGACGTTGTCGTTGAACCCACGTAGGATCCTAGTATTGGTAGACGTCGTCATCGAACCCATGGAGGATCCTAGCACTGTAGACATCGTCGTCGAACCCACAGAGGATCCTAGCACAGTAGACATCGTCGTCGAACCCATAGAGGATCCTAGTACGGTAGTCATCTTCGTCGCAACCAGATCTAGGGTTCCTGCACACAGTACGCTCAATTCCGGGAGGGTCCGCTCCACGAGCCAAGGGGTTGATACATCAACTGTCACGAAGTCTAGAGTTTATGTATCATAAAGTTCTGTCTTGTCAAAAGGAACTCAACGCGACAGAAGACACATCAATCAGACACTCGGTCTGAGAGTTATTGGCCTTTTCGTCCAAGGGGTCTGGTTGGTTTTTAAAATAAAACCAACCCGACCATACTCCACCGACGTCCAAACCTCGAGTGGAGTAAGCCAAAATAACCGTCTCATTATGAAGAATCCAACAAAGTTGACGTCATGTCAATCGGACGTCTGGAGCTCAAGTTATAAGCATTTCCGCTCCGAGGGCCCGGTTGGTTTCGTGTTCGAACCAACCCGACTGTACACAAACTTCTTCGAAACCTTGAGTGTAATATACTGAAATGACTGTCTCGATCTAAGGATCGCATCTCAACTGACGGTGCGTCGATCAGAGGTCCGTATCCCATGTTATGGGTATTTGAACGAATATGTCCATAAATAGGGGGTTCGGGCCCTGTCCGACCCGGTCCGATACCCCTTGGGTCGGTCCGAAATGGGTCGAACCAACTCGGGACTAGGTCCAGACCATTTGGGTGCGGCTCGGCCCGGTGTTGGTGGCCCGTCTCGGTGTGTCTGGCCCGGCCCGGCACGGGCGGCCCGACTTGTGTGGCCGGTGGCTCGGCCTTCGGCCGAGCGGGATGCGGGGGGCACTGCCCCCCCCCTTGATTGAGAAACGGTGGCCCCTCTTGGGGGGGCCTGCCCTTGCCACCTGTCGGGGGTTACGACCCCGGAATTCTGGAAAACGGCTGGCCGTAATGGCCGACCGGAGTGCCGTCGCGGGACCGGCTGGTCCCGCCTCCTGGAGCGCCGGCAACCGGCGGTGTCCGACCGCCCTCTTATGCATCACCGCGGCCTTAGGCCATGACCCCTATCCGATCGGCGCGGCGTGACGGTGCCACGCCCCTCTTCCATGGCCCACCCTTGGCCGCAGCTTCCTTCGACTTCATCGGCACGGCGCGACGGCGCCACGCTCCTTCGCTGCAGCCCGCTCCGGCTGCGGTTTCCTCGTTTCCGCTCGGTGTCGTTGCACCGCACCGCCTCTGTTCCAAACCACGATGGTGATTAACATAAAAAAGGGGAGGAGGGTTGGCTGGGTTTGTGTGGTCCGAACTCCTCCCATTATATTGATAACAGGTGACCAAAAGAAAATAACGATGAACATGAAAATAAAACTAAAATGATGAAACAACCCCTACCTCAAAAGAAGTTCGTGGAAGATAGCATCACGAGGGTGGTTTTGATGACAGCGTTGGCGTGTGTCCAATAAGGGAACGACGTCTCACACCATCTACAGAGAGAATAAGGAAAAACATGTCGTTGGTGAGTTTCCGTGTCGATGCCTCCTCCTTTTTCATGGAGGAAGAAGAGGACCAAAGATACCAGGTCACCGAGTCGATGATCCTTGACGAAGTGTTTTCGTTCTTCATTGAGGATGAAGACGTTCTTCGCCAGAGAAGATGAATTTATTCAAGATACTTAGAGTTCTCTCCTCCAATCCTCAACACAACCAATCTAACCCCCAAAAATAAAATAAGCTCTTCTTATTTTATTAAGTCATGAACGAGTTCAAAATTCAAAAACATAATTCCATTAATTGAATTAGTGTGTTGGCATGATTAAACATGATGAGAGGGGAAGTCACCCAATTAATGGGAAGTTTAAAAGTTAAGATGAGTTACAAATCTTAAGTGGTGGGTTTAGAGGAGTTGGGGAATGTGAAGGGTTGGGCTCGTGTGCCCCCACCCCACCTTTATTCTCTCAAGGGTAGTTAACAACAAGTAGGTCCCACCTAACTTCCACACATAGGTTAGAAAAACATAGAATATGAAATAAAATTGTAACACAATTTTATTTAATTCACTTTTAAAATCCTCTTTTTTTAACAACTCCTCCCGAGCAAACGCACCTTCGAGAAAGGTCCTCCTAAGAAATTACCAGCGCTGCGGTTTCATCAGTGCCCTCAGATTTCAATTCTGAGGACTGGATCAAAAGTTAGAAAAACCTTCTCATCCGTTCACTGAACGTATCCCGAGCTAAACTTTGGAAATTTATTCCAGGCACACCGGGCCTCAGAATCAAGTGCCGTCTGAAGCCATAGACTCGTAAAATTCCAAAAAATTAAGAAAAAAATTTTACTTGAAATTTCCAGGTCTTTACATTAGTAAAATAAATAACTAAATAATTTTTTTTAAATTCAAAAACCAAACACTCGCTCTATAAATACTATGTTATGAAAAATACCTAGGGATATACATATAAGTTGAGGAGATTAGAGACCTATCAGACAAGATATTATTTTGAAACTGGGAACATGGATCAATGATGAATAATCTTGGGATTGAGAGGCAGATGAAAAAATCACGGATATCCAATTATTCGTTTATAGAAAACATGTTCTTCAACAAAAATACTTTCATAATCAAGTTAGTGATTGTTATTTTAAATTTATACTTTTTAATAACATCATAATAATATATTTATTATCTTATTTATTTTTTAGTGATTTTCATTCTTTGCATGTGCATAGAATTGAAAAATAATCTTGCTCAAAGAATTTGTAATTTATGAGCCAAATTTCAACCATTGGTTTCTACCTTCTGTAATTTATGGCCAAGATAGAATTTGAAAATGGTGGATTTTATTTGTTTATGTTAATTTTCACCCACATTTATTTTTATTCTTAATTATTGTCCCATAAGGTTTTGGTTTATCACTACAGGTTCAGGTTCAAGAGAAATCGAATCAATAAATTTGTGGCTATTTTTTGAACATCATACATAAAAATAGTTTGAGGATGGATCAAATATTTAAACATTATATGGGTGATTACTTTATGGATTTTATATTTGGAGTAGTGATAAGAGGGGTTCATTTTGATGGGATGAACCACATGGGGTTTAGGTGGCAAGAATGCAACTACTGATGACAGATTAGGCATAAACAATATGAGATCTAATTTCCATAACATGAATCATGGTGGAAACGATGGCGATAGAATATTATATTAGACACATAGAGAATTCATGAATTTATAGAAAAGACACCAAAATCATGGTGTATAATGTGAAGAAAAAACAGCATGTAGTCCCTTAAGAAGTTTAAACAAGCGTTTTGGGTGAAGATAAGTACCACTCACCGTGTGTGGCCCACACACACCCTGTAACCCAGTACTGGTGGCTCAATATTTTATCTAGGAGTGCATGGAAATGGACATATCTAGGAACATGTAAAATCCTAAAGTACATGGGTATGACTGTGTACTCGAGAAAGGGATGGATACCTAGACATGGCAAGTGTATATGGGCATGGGCCAATGTACACAAGCGTGGGACTGAAGGACCTGAGAAAACCCTGGGAGAATAAGTCATGCTACATACCACATATAAATGTCATGTAGTTTCATAGGGACTACCAAGATATGTGTTGGTAGGTAAATGTATGGTTATCATGCAAGGTTACGAATCATGTGACCCTAGGTACACATATTATTCCTCCCTCAGAAACCTCCACTTATCATAACTCCCTTTTTGAGACTTGGATTTTAACTTTCAAGTAGCCTATCTTTAGTTGTTTTCTACATGGTATATGATGGTTGTGTTTATAGTGGATTAAAATATATTACATGAGGTTTTTTAATAGGGAATATTCTCTATCTTAAAATTTATCTATGTATGTGATTTGGTAGGATCATCAGAGAGAATTTGGGGTTGGTAACCCTCTGGTCACACTAGGGTGAGGGTTCCCTTATTTTTTTTCAAGGTTGGGTTGAACCCCATAATAAACTATAAATTTCTCTCTATATAATAAGAGTAACCCTATAATGTACTAGGTCCTAGGTCCTCTACCTACTGAGTGGAACCTTCTTGGCACATTAGGGAACATGTCCACTACTAACTGAGTGGAACCCCCACATAAAATAATGTGCATGTATTAATCTATGGAGTGAAACCCCATAATTAATTAGGGTTATGTGCACATACTTTTTAGTGGAACCCCTTGTCACAATAGTTTATGGGTCCTCCATATGATATTGTGTTACCTAGACTGTGGAGCACATTGTCAAGGTGCAATCCCTCTACATGGATTCTTTTATGGAAACACATATTGTTGGGAATCAGAGATGTACCATTGGAGATAAAATAGGACTCATGAAATTTTGTTGGAATATAGATAGATAGACCCAATTTCTCCCTCACATATGATTCTTATGAGCATATCTGTGTATTGGGTTGAGATGACCACTTTTATATCCTTATATTTCTTATATTGTGGTTTTCTAGGTATCATAATGGGTATGTATATACTCACCTCTATATGGGATTTTTCTACACAAGTCATGTCTTATGTATATGATATATAGATTAAAAGTGAAAAAAGTGGAGCATAATGTTACATGGGTGTATTGTCAACATTCGATGGTTGGGTTTGGAGACCATGATTCGGGATCTCTTTGTTTTTTTTCTAGTAGTAGTTAGGTTGGGACATCATTTATTGTTGAGAATTTATTTTTCCCATAATTATTCAAAGTAATATTTTCATACACAGATTTATCACCTAGAGGTAATTTCATACATGGTTATAATATAGATTTTGTAGTCCTTTATTATTTCTCTTCAATTTTCCAAGGAGATGATTTTTTGGTTCATAAAATTAAATTACGTTAAGGTATCACATTTTATTTATTCATTATCAGTTATTGTTGGAATCCCCTAGCATATTAGAGGAGGGATTGGGGTGTCACACTTAGCTTACTTCTAGTCAGGAAGGCCTCAGTTGTTTTGGTTGCGACTGAGTGGTATTAGAGTAATTCTTACTCATGTTCATGTTTAGAGTTAGACCACCGGTGAGGATTAGTATAGGATATCATATCAATAGTGTTTGAATGACTTATGTGTGAAATTAATATGAGAAAATATAGTGTTATTGAGGTGGATGATTTATCCATTAAACTAGATTTTGACTACTTTCTTGTCAACTCAACATACCAATATATCAGCTGCAGGGAAAAAATGGTACATGAATCATATTGGATTGAGTCTTTTAACTATCCTTCTATATTCATCTCCCAAAATATACTCTTTGACCATGGTGAATAATGATAATTTTCAAGGTGCCTTAGCGATGATCTCCAACTATGATTTTGAGATAGTGTCATGAAGTTTAAATTTTTGTTGATGATTAATTAGTTCAGGGACCCACTCATGAGGTGTTTCCTCCTAGTAGGAATAGACAAGTGTTACCACCTATTTCTAAGTGCATAGACACTACTCTAGTGGTCTATGTAGATGTTCATTTACATAATGGGAAATTGATTGATCTATCAGGACTAGATGATGGTGTGTGTGGGATTATAACATTGCATGAGTTTCAATGACATAGACCACTTGGGTTTTGTGATGAGTTATAACCCTAGGTAGTGGTGGATAAGATCAAGAAAATGATCTGGGTTTTCCGGCTTGTAAAAACCCAAATTGACCAGATGGTTGTTCTTGCGGCCATTCTCCTTTTTAGAAAAACAGTTGGTTCATGTGGTACCGTAAGATGATTAAACTATGTTGATTATGCATCAAAATTTTTAAATATAGTGGTCAAATCATTTTTAGGGTGATTTATTCCACCATAATTGGTGTTAAAGGACTAAAATGAGCCAGTGGTGAAGAATTATCTCTTGTATTGGACCCCTCTTGGTGTGCATCCTAACAGAAAGAGATATCTAGGGTGATGCAGGGCATTAGTAGATCCCTGTGACAGTAATTCTTGATATGGATCTAGATATACAAGGAAGAGGGACACATCCACCACTAATATATAGTCTTGTGCCATGATCTAATAATTTAATTTTAAATTTTGTGTCACCCAAATTAGATAGTGTTGAATTGTGGTGGATAAGTTCCATTTACTTATCTTTTTGAGGTATTTTTTATATTCTATGGTGTTGGAGAAAGACCTGGTTAAAGAGTATAGGATGGAAAGGGAAAATATGGATTCAAGATGTAGATAATTTTGAAAAAAATGATTTGATTATGATAAATGAATGTCCTTTTTCTTCTCTGATTTAGTTTCATTTTTGATGTGGAGTCACAAACCACTTTTCCCTGAAAATTTTCTATTTTTGAGTCATAGTAATACCAGTGGAGAATTTTATCTTGAACCTTGTGTTCAAAGGATTTAGTATAGAGGTATGATGATTAGAAGCTTTTATTGAAAGTGTGACATGACTTTGGGACGAGATATAGAGCCTCTTGTGAAATCTTTTTATAGTCTACAGTGAGACCCCATGATGTTTTCCTCAGTATATAGTAGTTTACAACAATCCATTCCAATTTAACTACTACCAGTGAGGCTTATAGTGTACCCAAGTCAATGTGATGAAATTTACCCATTATTTTTAAAATTAATCTCAGATAGTATAGGATGATATCACGTTCAGGAGGATATAGTTGATTCCTTATTAGTTGTCTAGTATCTCCCTTGGGGCATCAGATGATATGATCTTTCATTAACTATGATATTGAAGAGGTGTGATGATGTTTTATATAAATATTATCTAGGTTTACCTCTCTCTCAAGAGTTTATTTTCAATATATAATTTTACTAGGGATGGAATGATATCTATGATGGTATATCAGATGAACCCATGTAGTTGTGAGAGATAAAGGTGTGGTTGGGTGGTCTAAATAGCAGGGGATTGTTTGAACCATTGTGAACACCTGGGAAAGAATTTTTTCTTTTCCTAATAGGAAGATTAAATATTTAGTTAAGGTGTGGATTGACATCACTATAATTATTTGAATTTTAGGAAAAGAGTATCCAACCATAGAAAATAATTACTCATTTGAATAGTGGTTTGGTGCTGAGTGGTTCCTGTAGTTTGGCCTCAAGATGGGTGATCACCAACTATGGGTGTGAGAAGAGGATATTATGAGCATATTTTCATAGAGATAGTGTGGTTTCTTTGGGGTATTGGTGATACACTTCAGTGTGTTGAATGTACCATCAGAGTTTTGGTAATTATGAACCAGAAATATAACCCATCTTTGATCGGTTCATAGTAATATTATTCTATGTAACCCTAATGTAATAGGTGATAAAGGGGGATCATGTGATATACTTGATGATGGTTCATGACATACTCCTACACTATCATCATTATGAGGTGTTCTCATAAAGGTATTCCTAGATTTGGTTGGTATAACTTATACGAAATTTCTTATAGGAAATGGTAGTAACAATTGATCTATCCATGGTTGATGTAGTATTTTCATAGGATCCACCCAAGATAATGGCAAAGGTGTGAAGTTTTCATGGTTTAGATGGGTAATAAAAGAGTTTCTTGAAAAAATTATAAAATATTAAATCCTATTTGACCAAACATATGACTAAAGGGTAATAATTTACCTAGATTGAGTTATGTCATAGGGACTATAAGGATTAGAGTTAATGGTTAAACAATGATCTGTTGTTGAGACTTCCTGTGGTGATCATAGAGTATATACTATTTTGTGATACCTCTAGAGTTGAGTTTTTTTGTGTATTTATACAGATGTAGGTAATGATGAAATATTTTTTGAGGTAGTTGAGTCCCTATAATAAGAAATATGTTAATCAAAAACAATAGTTGGATGTGACAGTCTTAACTCTAAAGGTGTGCAACCACTATATTAGGGGAGAGATTTTTTTTACTCATAGCACCAAATTTTTATGTATATATTAACATAGATAGATCACATCCTAAGACAGTGGTGTTGGTTTGAGTTCTTATAGAACCATTGATTTATATATTTTATACTAAGAGGGAGAGAAATTTAGTTGCAGATGACCTTTACAGAACTTCCCATTATCATTTTGTAGATGAGGAGTCTGTAAAGTTGTTTTCATTTTAGCTAACCCTAGTGGTAGAGTGAGGTGACTTTATTCTTCATTAAAATGAGATGAATCCACTACTTCATCAAAATACGATTGAGTCTTAGTTTGAAGACATTAACTATGGGGTTATCCATGATAATATATCCTTATGAGATGCACCTAATGGATTTTCTAAATGAGGGGAGTAGGTTATACTTTTCTAAGGATAAATTGAGGTTGTGGTCACATCATGAGTAGAGTTTATGAAGAATTTTCATACTTCCCAATTGGATGTACATCCCAGTGTGGTGAAGATGTAAAAGGATCGTCAATAATAGTTTTTTTGGGATGGCATGATACCGAGTGTTTCCGAGTTCATCCCTAAGTGTCTTATATTTTATTAGTTGAAGGCTAAGAATCAGGTTCCCGTGGGATTGAAATATCATCTTGATATCCCAAGGTGGAAGTGGGATGGAATATATATAGAGTTTTTGGAAGGTATTTCATGGATAATGAGAGTTCATGATACTATATGGGTTATTGATGACCAGATTAGCGTGTCTTCACACTTTCATTCCATTAGGGGGCAGAGTTCAGTAGATAGCTTGGGGAAATTGTAGGTGTGAGAGATCGTCCAACTTCATGTGGTACCCTCAATGATTATCTCTTAAAATGATGCTCAATACATGCCATGGTGGTAGAGAGTTCTATAGGATGACTTTAAGAAATAGTTATAGATTAGAATGAAATTTCACCAATAGGTGGATGTGAAGACCCTCACACAATCAAGATATTCGAGGATATACTGAGAACCTATGTCTTGGACCTTGTATGAAGTTGGGAGGATCACTTTCCAACCGTATAGCTTTCTTCTAATACCATATATAACTTCACTATCAGTATTTCAACATTTTAGGACCAATATGGGAGACCCGACAAGTCACCCTTGTGATGGAATGAGATTGGAAAGACATATATTATTGGGAAATAGATATTTCTAGTGATGATAGAAAAATTAAAGGTGGTATGTCATTATATGAGGACACCTAGAAGAGGATCTGAAATAGACATACCATCTTTTTGGTTTGAGTGGTTTGGTAGCGTGAGAGCGTGCAGTAGATCTCCAGAGTGTAAGAGAGTCATATGAGAACTCAGTACACCCACCATTTTATTTAGCTTGTTTATTCTGGGATGAAAATCCTTTATTGAGTATAGAATGTAATAACTTTTTTTTTCTGGATTAGACCTTTAAATGTTTCTATAGATAAATATAGATTTTTCCTTAGAGTAGTTATGGTGTTTGTGTGTCTCGGGTCCTCATAATAAATAAATAAATATATATATATATTAAAACATATATGTGGATCATTTTAGTGAATTTAGATTTCTAATTGTTTTGGACTTCATTTGGAAAATCAGAGACCATGGTTGAATCTAGAATGTGGGTTTACTCTAGGCATGACATAAAGTTCATGAATGTCGGATCTTTCATAGAAGATAGTATTTTGGAATTTGTTTACTAAAATAAATAAATATTTTTTAATATTCTTTTAAATTCTAAAACCTAATGTAAAACCTTTATATTTTAATATAATAACATTTTTTTCGATAAAAAATATGATATGCACCACCGAGCTTAAGCGACCCACAAAATATTTTATTTAAATATTATGGTTATAACATAGCCTTTGAATTTGTGGGTATAAATAGACCTAAGGAATTATGATATATATATATATATATATATAAATGTTTATTAATAAATAAAAATTTATTGATAAAATCTTATTAAATAATCCTTAAATTTTTTAGTAAAGTCATTTTATCCTTCAAAAATATGTTGTCCTCAAAAACGGTTTTTATTTTTTTGTGAGAAAATATAATAATTAATTTCAGGAATTTTTAGAGTTTTTATATGATAAAATGGATATATTTTTTTAAATCACAATATTAAAATTATGTTATGGTCAAATTTTGAAATTTTTCCAAAAAATATTGATTTTTCCGTGAATAATAAATAATAACAATTTTTCCAAATACTGTTATATATTTTCATTAAACTAAGTAATTTTAAAGTAAAATTATACTTTTAATTGGTTTAAAAAGTAATAAAAAATTATTTCATAATGTTTAATATAATTAATTACATTTTTATCATCTTTATACTAAATTTTAGCATAAGATTATTTATTGGATTACAAATGCATTTTTATGAAAACTATTTTTAGGAGAATAGTTTACTCCACTTTAACTAATTAAAACAACCCATAATGAAAAATTAATTAAATAAAATTTTTACATTATATATCTAACTATATAAATTTAAATCCATCTAATGATGATTACTAATCATATAGTTAATATAATATCATCTTATGCTTAACAAATGGATTTCTTGAAAACCAATTTTGAAACACAATTTGTAATTTTATTTCTAAATTAAATTTTACCAATAATGTTAATTAAATTTCATAAATTTTATTTGATTTTTGGATTCATAATAAATAATATATTATGATAATTTCAACTTAATTTTCATTAATAACTATTAATTTAGATAGTAAAATTTATTTTCATGATTATAGTTAAAACTAGGATTTGCGCCTTATATGAGCTTATAATTAAATTAACTTTACACCGATATAGGATTTGTATTTGATAAATTTGATTTCAAATTATGAATCAGTTGTCAAAATTATCTAATAAGGATCATTTCATTTTAGAAATAAAGGATAAATTATATTGGTTAGAAATAAATAAATACCATGGTTAAAAAGAAAATGATAAAATTAAGTAAACATAGACGATATAGAATAACATATTTAAAAATTGTTTATTTTTATTATGTTTGATGTGTGTATCAACCATAAATTTCCTCATTTAATTTTTTTATAAATATAGGATGAACTTTGGGTGAAAGTGACTTCCCATCATTGAATAGTTTTGGGTATTTACAAAAATGCCACCCCTCTTCAATTATAAAAGGATACTTATTCACCTCATTTATTAACACCTATAAATAAATTTAGATTAAACAAACCCTATAGAAATATATCCCCAATTTCATTATAAACATTCTATATCATTTTTTTCTTTCTCAAAAGACCTACCATAGGTTCCTTTATAATAGATCCAAAGGAGGATCTTCTAATAGAAAATAATTGTCTTCACTATGTTTTTTCTTTTCCTTTATTATTTTTACTCCTTTAATTTTATCTTCATAGTTAAAATGTAATTACACCATTATCTCCTATATATTTAAATTTTATTATTTTTATGGAATAATTTTTATCCATATTCTCTCCCATCAAATGGGAAACAAATCTGTTGCTCGGGTGTATGATAGACTACCACCTCACGTACCAATGTAATTTGTTTTCAATCACTAACTAACATGGACAGTCATAAAAATAGGAATAATTATTATATTTTATAATTATTACATGATAATAATTTCATAAAATAAACATATCATACACTCCCTTACACTTTCACTCCTTAAGGGAATGGTATTGTCGCTCTTGCGTTTGCACGACCTTCCATCATCCTGATGTGATGTGATTAATTTTGTATGATTAGCATTAAATAATAGTTAAAAAATTATATACAATTAATAAATATTATCTCAATAACTTTAATATAATTTTTGTGATGATTGATCTATATCCTATACACAATAACTGGATCTTATGGGACATAATTTTCATGAGAAAACAAAGTAGTTAACAAAAAAATAGTGGTAACAATGAAACATTATTAACATGTGGTAATATGTTTTTAGAGGATAATATTTGATATTATAAACATACATATGGTTTTGGAATAAATTAATAACATTCTTATAACCAATATATAGGATGCTAAAGAATGTTTAACTAAAGTGAAACTTTAGGTAAGGGATTCCATCTCAATTTTCTTTCATTGAGGCATATTTTCATGTTATCAACCAATTTCATTTATATGGTTTATGAACTTCCCCTTTTACATGTTATATCATGAATACATAACACTTCATGATATTTTAGTTTTAAATTGGAATTATTTATTCTAGGGGGATTTGTATTTAATATTACTAAGTGGTAACATATTTTATTACTCCATTTCATTTCATTTTGTTATATTACTTCTTCATTTTATTTGATATCCTAATATTATGTGTGAAAGTTATTTTGAATATTTTATATTTTACTTCCAATTATAATATGTATATTTACATTTTAAAAACATGATAAGTAACTAAACTTAAAAATTACATAATCTTGATTTTTAAGTCAAGAATTCATTCTCTTACATTTTATGATCCTTTTAGGTTTAAAGTTTTAGAGAATTAGGAAATAAATAATACATAATATAACCATATAATAAAAGTGGACACTTCTAATATATATCAGTTTTTACCACAATATGAAACTTTTAAAATAAAACATTATTTCTTTTCATGAATAATATTTATGACTATCAACTTAAATTATTCCATTCTCGTACCTATATTTAAAACCTTTTAAAATCATTTTAAAAACATGTGATGAGCACAAAAATCTTAGTAAGGGATATAAAAATAAAGAAAACCATTCTTATAGTGAAAACATAAAAACACAAGTAAATTTTATCTTTATATAAATATTATTTGATCGAAAGTAATAAATCATTTTCACATGAAAAACACACACAATTTTTTTTCAAAGAAAATAAAAAAAATCCAATATCAAGGATAGCTAAATCATATAGGTATCTTGGGACTCATTATACATATCACTCTTATAGTTGGAATAAATATATGGTCTACTTCCATAACCAATTCCTTTGACGGATATCATGTAACCACCCACCCTTGATCTATAATATAACCACCCATCCTTGTTTTATAATGTAACCAACCATCCTTGGTTTATAATGTATCCACCCATCCTTGGTTTATAAAATAGGAAATCATAAATATAAATAATTAACATAAACTAAAACATTAATATAACATGTAAAACCTTTCAGTTTTCAACATCACACTCATAAAATATTCTCATCACCCATAAGAAAATATTTTCAGATGTTAATTTTTTTATCCCTTTTAAAACACACTTTTTAAAATGAAAATACATAAAAAAACTAGAGAGAGAGTTTTTATTTGAATAAAAAATTAATTCTTGTAAATTAAGAAAAAAAATTAAATAATGGTTATGGTATAATAAAATCCTGTTTCACCTTATATATTAAAATCTAACATTCTTTTTTTTATAAAGAAAGTCACACATTCCATAAAATGAATCCCATTTTTTAAAGAATTAAACGATATAAAAAAATTAAATTTATAAAACTCTCATGTCTATAATAAATTATTTTTAAAGAATGGAAATCTAATAAAAATATATTTTTAATGAACAAATAAATATATTATTTATTTAATAAAAATACATATTTCACTTCGGAAACATTTGATGCATAATCCCCATGAAACAATAACATTAATTTTTTTTAATGCCATGAGAATAAAGAAATTAATGTTATAAAATATCAAATGTACTATATATAAACCTTATAAAATAATATAGGTGCATGAAATCAAAATATTCCTCAATGAAATGAGATTGATACAAAGTCTCTTACCTTGAATCTGACTCATCACATACGTTCTTTATCTTCATGAATAGTAAAATTATGTTAATTATTTACTTACATTAAAAAAATTTCTTGTTTATTATTAATTTTGTTTAAATTATTATAATATAATATACAAGTACTTCATCAATTATGTTAACACTAGATGTTTCAAGGATGTTTGGATTATGTGTTAAAAATGACTTTAGTAGGTTGACAATGGTCATATTTGTCATTATTTAAAAATCTCTAGAATAATAATTATGGAATAATTATCACATTAATACATAAATTATAATTTTAAAACCAATATTGAAATATGGTTATGAAAAAATAACTATGTTATAATCATGGAGACGGTAGGCTTTACATACGCATGAGTAATAATTCAATTTCTTAATGGTTATTATTGAAAGAAGGTAAATATTGTCACATCTTTCTAGAATAGTCATTATGTCATAAATAAAATTTTATTTCATTAAATATATATATATATATATATATATATCATTAATTCAGTGTGGTGATGAAAAGAGAGTCACATCACTTCGTGAAGGGGATAGTCTACAAATGTCACAAACAACATTATCATTATTTAGTGAGTGAAAACGTATGAAAGAAAATGATATATTCAATTTTAAGAATAATACATATGTTGTGTATATAATAATTATGTCATATATATGACATATATTTACTAAAATTATCCTCCTTACCTTCCACATAAATCATTAGTGGAAAACAAATCACTTCGCTTCAATAGGTGGTATTCTGCTATACACACGAGTGACATTATCATATCCACTATGGAATGGTAAGTAAAAATGGTATATATAATATAATGAATAAATATATATAATTATGTTTTAAATATCATATATATACTATCCATCATCATACCAAACCTTAATAGGTGTTGATGGAAAATGTGTCAATATGAACATGAGGCGGTAGTCTGCCATATACGTGAGTGAAGTTATCGTTTCCCATTTGAAGAGAAGTGGTGATGGATATAAGTCATTAAATTAACTTAAAAATATATAATTATTTTTAATATAATTATTTTATTAAATTACCACGTTTTAATATTAATTCAATGAGGTGGAGAAATAAATTAAATAAAAACACTAGTTGAAGAACATTTCCCATTCTTCGAGTAACCTCCGTAGTTAAGGAAAACATTCATTATTAGGATGGATTTATGATCATAATAAGGGATATAGGATGTGGTGAGGGGTTTTACCAAGGTATTTGGGTATGTATTATTTGATCCAAATGACTTTTATGGTGTGAATAGGATGTGAGAGGGTATTACATTTTATAAGTGAGGTGAGTGACACACTTGTAATTTTTGAAAAGAAAAAGGTTCACTGGTGGTTTTCACATGTGAAAAGGGAAAAAATAGAGACTCATAGAGAATTTTAAATTATATGGTCTAAATTTAATAATATAATAGATTTTATAAAAGTTTTTAGTAAATTTTAACCATTATCATTTCAGCTTCACCCCCAATAAATCCTTTTTCACCTTAACCATGATTTTTTTTTTTCAGTTTTCACTTTTCACATAGATCAAAAATTAAATTGAAATTATTATATAACATAAATTATTATTATTAAAAAAATCTAATCAATTTTATAAAATTAAATTCACATATGAATTGTTTTTATTAAATACCAAACCCACCAAAGCGAAGAAAAAGTGGGTTTTTCAAGAAGTATATTTTGCAAGAAATAGTTGATTTTTTATTAACTACAAGACTAATAATAATAATTATATGAATATAAATTAATGTTTACATATATATAATCTAAAAATTTAATTTTAACCATTTTTTATTATGTATTTTATTAATTAATAAAAAATAAGAAACATCATGCACTTCAATTTTTTTTTCGAAAAAACCATTTAACCCAAAAAAACATTTCCTTAAATACAATATAAAGTCTATTAAAACTAATTAAATGGATTAAATATAAATAATTAAAACTTATGCTACATTAAATTATATTAAAAACATATTATTACTTTAAAATTAATTAATTTATTGAAAACAAGTGACTTTTTTTTTACCAAAATCATTATTTTTCACTATTTACTAAAAAATGAATATTTTCTGAAAAATACCATAATTTCACCCTGATTATTTTTTTATATTCTCATATAAAAAATAATATTCATTTTTAAAATTCAAATTATAAAATTTTAAATAAAACCTTATAATTAAGGTATGGAATTTACATATTTCCTTTTTTATTTAAAAATTACTTAATATTTTTATAATGAATATAACTATATTAATAAAAATGAAAATAATTTATTCTAACATGTAATGGGTTTTTAAGCTCATCCCCATTTTTTGAAATTTAATGCCAGCAATTGTATTCACTTATTAAACAAATGGATATATCTTTCTTCGGTTCCATTTTCAGATTTCCATATTTCCACTTCAACCATATAGTTTTCACAGAAAAACCTTAACCTAGTGAATCACTATATTCAAATACACTTTCTCTCTATGAACAAGAATATGAAAATAATATTCCCTATAAAAAAATTTATCTTCTAAAAAACTACTTCAGGGATCAATACATGTGATGAATCGAGGAGATATTTACTTAACATCTAGACATGAAAAACATTGTGTACATGGGATAATCTCAAGGGGGAAAAGCCAATCGGTGCACAAATGATCTAACAATTTTTAGATTTTATATGATCTAATGAACCATGTAATTATCTTTCCCTTTCTACCAAAAAATAGAACACTTTTCTTTGGAGGTATTTCGAGAAAGGCATGATCACCTACCTTAAAAGAAAGATCATTTCTCTGGATATTTGCATAACTTTTCTACCTTCTATAATCCATCCTAATATTTTTTCAAATGAACTAAACCTTTTGATACATTTACTCAAGAATCTATGGTCCCAAAACCATATTTTCCCATACATCATATAAAAAATATTGTGTTTGACACCACTTCTTATAGAATTCCTCAAATATTTCAATATTTATATTAGATGAAAACTATTATTAAAAAAATCAACATAATAAAGATGTTAATCCAAACATCCCTTGAAATATATTGAAAAAGAACTAATCATATCACTTATGATCATAGTCTTCCACTCAAACTGTCCATAATTTTGAGGATGAAAAAATATATTAAAATGTAATTTAGCACCCAAAAATTTCTATATTCCCCTCTAAAAATTAGATATGAACATGGGATCATGATATCAGGAAGTATTTGGTAATCAAACCCTAATATTCATGTATATATTCTCTTATTTCTACTCCGAAATTATCAAAGGTTGATACATTCTCTTTGTTAATTTTCATTCTTCTTTAACTTGCTAGAAATTCAAGAACTTCATGGAAAATTCCAAAATATCTCTTTTTATTCTGTCCCACTAGTAATAATTTTTATGGTTGCAGTATATATTAGTGCTACTGAGATGAATAAAAAATATTTAACTTTGGACTTCACTCAATAACTCTCTCTTTAATTGGGAATCACATGGTACACAAAATCATTTTATCAAATCATAAAACACCTTCTTCATGAATATTAAAATAAAGAAACATTACCTTATTAATGGATTTTAACTATTCCTTCAAAGATTTATCCTCCATTTGAGATTTATTATTTCATTCTAATAAATTTAATTTCATAGAAACCTGAAACAAAATAGAGAATTTCCTTGCATCCACAACTTCTAGGAAGAAATTTATCGAATCATTAACCTGAGGTCCATGTTCTAAATGTTACATGGTTAATGTAGCATTATTATTGTTTACTTAAAGCATCAAACATTTTTTTTACATTGTTATATTGTCAACAATTCATGCAATCATAATCCTCAATTAGTTTTAGCTATTTTAATTGTCTCATGTTCAATTCATTCTGAGTGAATATGCACTTCAAAGTATTTTGATCAATTTACATCTCAAAATTTACAACATTAAAATGATTAATCTAAAATTTTAAAGATAAAAATAACATCAAATAATTACAGAACCAATGTAAAATAATTTAATTCATGAGGTTTCAACTAATATGTTGTACATAAAATTGCCATAACATTTTATATTAGAAAAAAAACCAAGTCCCTTCAATGAAGAATCACTATAGATGAAAAATTCACCATTTATGGAATTCAAGTCCATAACTATAGGAATCAAAGATATTATTTTAGTTCATAAAAATAATCATAAAATTATTTTTCTTGATGAATTTAACTCGTTTTCAATTTAACTTAGTCAGTGGGATAGAAAAACGAGCAATTCTTTCAACAAAATGATGGTATTAACCCACTGATCTAAGGAAATTATGAATATATGTAATATTTTTGGGTCTTTTCCATTCTTGAGAAGCATTTTTTTATCTGGGTTAGTAGTTATTCCATATTTAGAAATAATGTATCCAAATAAAGAATTTTCTTTCAAACAAAATTCATACTTACAAAATTTACCATATAGTTTATTTGGTTTTATGGTTTTAAAAAAAATTCTTTAGTGTCTTTCATGTTCCTCTTGACATTTTTAATATACCAAAATTCCATCAATAAAAACAAAAAAGAACTTATCCAATAATTTATATAAAAAACTATTAATATGTTTCATAAATATAGAAACGGAATTAGAGAACCCAAAAATAATAACTAAAAACTAATAATTCCACTTTATAGTTCGAAATATAGTCTTCATAATTTCATCCTTATTCACCTTCAACTGAAGGTACCAAAACCTTAGGTCAACCTTTGAAAAATTATGAGCTCCCTGGATCTATCAAAATAAATCATCAATAAGAGGCAAATAATAATTGTTTTTTATAGTGATGTTATTCAATGGTTGATAGTCAATTGAAATCCTCATTGAACCAAATTTTCTTAATAAAAAAAGTACTACCCCATGGGGAAGTGATAGATAAAATGAAGAATTTATCTAAAAAAATCTTATAATTTCCTTTTCAATTCTAAAAGGTATACTTTATCTATTTTATAAAGAGGTTTAAAAATGGGATTTGAATCTGGAACTATGTAAATAGTAAAATCAACCTCTCGATCAGTATCAACACTAGGAAAATCACCATGAAATACATCTAGGTTTTAATTTACTACTTGAACATTAATAATTTGAATAGTTTCTTTATTTTTAAAAATATGAGCAAGGTAACATTCACTTCCACTTCCAATCACTCTCTCACCTTCATAGTAAGTTATTAAAGTCATGGAATCATTGAACATAAATTTCTTAGATCATTAATCTATGTTATATTGATTTAATGAAGTCTAATACATACCAAGACTCATATCAAACTATATTATGGAATATTCAACAATAATTACAGGAATTTCCATCCCACCGATAACAATATAATGATTCCTATAAATATTGGTTGCTTTAATATATCCACCCAAAGTTTTCACCAAAATTTTTATATTATTTCCATGTGAATATATTCCTATTTTAACAGAATATTTTTCAAAAATGAAAGAATGTGAATATCTAGAGTGAAATAGGGAAATGGAATAATTCAAATAATCTAGTAACATATCTTTCACCACTTTACTAAATAGCCCAAAATTAACCATATTTGTAGAGAAATATTTCATCACACCCTTTTTTATTCAATATTTTTGATTTCCACCATGAGTAACCAACTTTGTACACATGTTAGAATAATTACCCAATTCATAGCAATTAAAAAATCGTAACGTCATATTTTCATCTCTTTTAGGATCATTTTCCTTATAATTACAATCCATATGACCAAACATACCACATTAGAAGCACTTCCCAGATATCATATTACAATATATAGGATTCCTTTTAACGCAATTCTCACAATATGGGTATATGGTTTTCTTACCTATGGACTTATTTAATGTAGGATTCCTCATTGCCTCCTACTAAGCATTTTCTTCTTCTTATTGTCATGAAATACATGATCATAAAAAAAATTCCATTTTTACCTTCTCAAAAACATAGAATAAGTTTTTCATTATTATCAAAATCAGAAGAATATAATTCCATTTGATATCTTGGCTTCAATACTAAGTAAATATGATTAATCATACTTTAAAGATCCCATAAAAATTTGGGATGTGCCATTCCAATAGGGTGAAGTTTTATTCATATATAGCCACTGAATCTTCATCCTTTTATCTCAATTCCAATAATTGTTTTTCAGTACTATGTTGAACAACCTTAGAAAAATATTTCTTATATAAAATATTATTTAATTCATCCCATTCCAAGGAATCAATATCTTTAATTTATCTGATATTCTTAACCATTGGCCCCTATTGTTTTAAAACACCTTCAATATGGTAAATTGTAACTCTTACATTTTGATGATTTGAACATCCCATGAGATCAAATATATTTTCAAAGAATTTAATATATACTTCAGATCTAATGGGGTGATATTATCAAATGAATTATAGCAGATGTTGTCTCATAAATTGATTATAAATTGACATGTTCTAATTTGGTTGATCCATTTAGTCCCTATGATTTATACAACCAATATTTTTAGCCACTTTCAAATGACCCATCACTACAAAAAAATATTTTATTCCAATTCCAACAATCTCGAGATGCTTATTTGTAATGATATTTTTTTATTGGTGCCTTCCCACTACAACTTCCTTGTTTACCCTTTGAAAAATATTTCTGAACAAGAAATATTTAGATGAGGAAACAAGGTAATATTTAAATTACATGTCATTTAAAATTGCACAAAAGGTAAACTCATTCAAGGGTATAATATTATCATTATCTTAATCTATAATGCTTTATAAATAGACATATTATACCAAATATAATATCCCAGTGTTAAGCCTTACCCAATCTTAATCTTTAATTCATGAATTCATTCTTATAAATTTGATTATTTTTTTTAGGTTTTGAGTTTTATATAATTAGACAATAAATACTACATAAAATAAGAATATAATACAATTTGAAGTCTTCTGATTAGTATCTATATTTTTACAATATTAAACTTTGAAGGTAAGAAATGATTTATTTCCATGAAAAATATTCATAGCTCTTAACACGACTTCATACTTTCCATTACCCATCCTTAAATCCAATGAAAAACATTTTCAAAATTTGGGATGAGTAAAAAAACCATAGTAAGGTACATAAAAATGAAATAAAACCATTATTATAGTGAGAAAATAAAAACCTATGAAATGTTTACCCTTATATCAATATTTTTTGAGCGAAAGAAATAAACCATTTTCACATAAAAAACATATAATTTTTCTCAAATAAAATAATTAAATACCATATAAAGAATATATAAATCATATAGGTATCTTGAGATAACATTATCCATAAAACTATTAAATATGGAATAACTATATAGTCAACGTCCATACTCAATTCATTGGAGGTCTATCACATACCCACCTATCAATAGTTTGTAAAATAACTACTTGTCCTTGGTTTATAACATAACCACCCATCCTTGTTTTATAATGTAACCACTCATACATGAATTATAACATAATAATAAATAATTCCTTTTTCTAAGAACCCTAAAGAAATCTTCACACACAAAATATTTTAACTTTCAACATCACCATCAAAAAATATTTACCTCAGCCATAAGAAAACATTTTCAGATACTAAAATATTCATACCTTTTAAAAACAACTTTTCAATACCAAAATATCAAAAAATGGGAATGAGAGTTTTTCATTGAATAAAACATGAAATCTTGTAAAGGATAGAAAAATTTAAATATTTGTTTCGATGGAGGAAAATTTATTTTTCCCATATATGTTAAAATAGAACATTCATTTTTTTCGTTTTTAAATAAAGTCACACTTTCCATGTAATGATTCCCATTTTAACAACCATTAAATAAATACAAAAAATTTCTTTATAAAACTCTTATTTTCATAATAAAATAAGTTAAAAAACATAAACATGAATGAAAAAGAGAGTTATAAGGAAAACATTAAATGATAATGTTTTTAAATAAAAGTCACTGATCACATTGGAAACATTTTAATCAGAATCCCCATAAAATAATATAATTAAAAAATCAGACACCATAATTATTTATAAATTCATGATATAAAATTTCAATGATACTATATATACACCTCATAAAACAAGATGGATTAATAACATCAAAATATGCTTCAATGGAACGAGATTGAGACGAAGTCCCTTACCTTGAGTCCGACTCATCATGTAAGTTCTTTATCTTCCTAAATAATAGACTTATTTTAATCAAATAATTTGTTAAGAAAAAAATTAAAGGTATATAATTCCTTTTATTTAACTTATTACCATTTCATAATTTTTTTTAATCAACTAATTTTACAAAAAATAATTCAACGATATATGGGTTATGTGTTAAAAATGTCTTTGGTATGTTGACTATGATCAAAGTTGGATTTTTTTAAAAATACACAAAATAATAAGAATGAAATATTTTTACAATAATACATCAATTATACATTTAAAACCAATCATGAATACTAGTTATGAAAAATTAACTATGTTGAAAACATATATATGGTAGGTCATACATATGCATACGTATCATTTCCATTTCTAATGATCATTATAATAAGAAGGTAAGTATTACCATATCATTCATGAATGGTCATTATATCATAAATAAAATATTATTTATTTAAAAATTCACACAAACACACACATGACACACACACACATATAGCATCCATGTGGTGTGGGGATGAAAATAGAGTCCCATCGCTTTGTTAAGGTGGTAGTCCATTCATAAAACAAATGATGTTATCACTTTTTAGTGAATGAAAAGGTAAAAAATAAAATGATATATTATTATTAAATAATAAAAATATTTCATAAATATAATAATTATTTCATATATATCACATATATCCATTAAATTTATCCTTATTACCATCCATGTAAATCATTACTAAAAAATGAATCACATCGCTTCAGTAGGCTGTAGTTTTCCATACACATGAGTGACAGTTTTGTATCCCCTACAAAATGTAATGTAAATTTTTTTATATGATATAATGGATCTAGAAGTGTAATTTTTTATATATATCTTATATATAATCTATATTCATTATCATACCAAACCATTAGAGTTGTTAATTTAAAACATGTCACATTATTTCATGAGGCGATGGCCGGTTGTACACACATGTGACGTTATCATTTCACATTTAAGGTAATAAGAGTTGAATATAGAAGATTACCTTAAATTTAAATCATATAAGTATATAGAATATACTAAGGATATTATATTAACTTTTTTTAATATGTATTTATTGAGGCAGAGGAAGAAATAAAATAAAAATTCTCATTAAAGAACATTACCTATTCTTTAGGTAACCTCCTTAAGTAAGCACAAAAATACTTATTATGATTGAATTATGATAAAAATAATAGATCTATTTTGTGTCGAGGAAAGTTATTAAGGAATTTGGTTATTTATTTTCTGAGAAAAAAATTCTTTGAAGGTTTAAAGAGGATATGAGAGGGGGGGGGGTCCTTTTATAAGTGAGGTGAGTGACACCTTTGTAATTTTTGAAAAGAAAAATGTGTAGCTATGTTTTTCACATTCTGAAAGGATAAAAAATGGTGAATAATCTATCCTAAAACATTATAAGGTTCAAATATGACCATAAAATATATTTTATAAAATTTTATAGGTTATTTCAACCCTTATAATTTTATTTTAACCCCCCTATAATCAATTTTTACCATAACTGTGGGAATTTTTTTTTTCATTTTTCACTAATCATACTGATCAAACATAAAATTAAACTTATCATAGAATATAAATTATTATTATTTAAAATATATAATCCATTTTATGAAATTCAATTCACCTAAGTGTAAAAATTAAATTTCTAACAAAACCTGCAAGCGTGATAAAAAAGTGGGTTTTCAAGAAGTTCATTTTTCAAAAAAAATAAATATATTTTAACTATATTAATATTAATATAAATTAATATTTATTGATATATAATCTAAAAATTTAATTTAAAACATTCCTTAGGGGGGACTATTTTAATTAACTAATGATAAGAATCATTATTCACTGGAAAATAGTTTTTAGAAAAAACTACTTTTAAACTGATAACATTACACTAAACTCCAATATAAAGTTGAGTAAAAATTAATTAAGTGGATTAAATATAAATAGTGAATAATTATATAAATTTAAATAATATTAAAAATATATTGGTACATTTATGTTACTTAATTTATTTAAAATAAATGTATTTTATACAAAAATAAATATTTTTCTATATTCACTAAAAATCAAAATTTTCCAAAAAAACACAAAATTTTACCCTATATAAATTTTTTTTTATTATTTAAAAAATAATATTAATATATACAAATTAAAATTATAATTTTTTATGTTAAAATTTTAAAAATAACCTTATATTAAAAGTGTTTAATTAAAACTATTTCCTTTTTAATTTAAAAATTACTTAATATTTTTATAATGAATATAAATATATTAATAAATATGAAAGTGAATTATTAAATTATTTCCTTAGTTTTTACAGATAAAATAAATTTATTTATTAATTCTCACTTTAATGGTATAGTCTCTGTTAGAGACTTCATCTCAATTTTCATTAATTGAGGCATATTTTAATGTAATGTAGTAAATTCCTTTTATATAGTGCATACTTTGATATTTTATACCATTAATCACTTAATAATTCATGGAAAATTTTGTTTCAATTCATATTATTTAATTTAATTGTATTTTACTTGAAATGTACCATGTGGTAAGGTATTACATCTCAATTTTCATTTAATTGAGATATATTTGTTAATATTCACCTATTCACTTTTATATGGTGTGTATAGTTAACCTTTGATGTATTTAACTTGAATAAATATTTATTTAAAATGTTAAATGTTTCAATTAAAATTTATTCCTTCACAAGGTTATAATTTTAATGTTACAAAAGTAGTTAGAATCTACTTTACAATCTCACTTTCTTTTGTGATTGATTTTACTTTTGTCGAAGAAATATTATCATTAATGATTTATAAGCACCAATAATTTTCATATAAACTGAATATTTAAGTATTTTCAATATTTTATCCAAATATTTTTACTCTTTGGAGTGTGAATTAAGATAATAAATGTTTTAAATAAAAAATTATTTTATTTATCTTTAAATCAAATATATTTTTTTGTCCATGTTAATGTTTTTCAAAATTATTTTTAAAAAGATCTTTTATTTATTCAAATGATTAATGAAGGAAATTTTAATTTATCCTTGACTTTAAAGAAATGGATTAAATTAATATTTATAATATTAATTGAAAGTGACATTTATCATAAAAAGTAAAAAGGCTCCTTTTTATAATTTACGAGGATAACAAACATCCCTACAACCAATGTTTTTTATGAAATGTTACTTCTTCTACATATTTTCAATGTTTTTAAAAAGAGAAGTTTTTTATGAATTGTGATTTAAATATTTCACTTACATTACATTTATTATTCCTATGTATGTTACTTTATTGAAAAAACATATATTCTTGATGAACCATTGGTCACCTCTCATCTCTTAACTAGTCATGCGATTGTTAACATTATCTTCAAACACACACTTTTTTATGGTAATTTTCCATTAGTCATTAAATTTATCTTAAATAAAAATATTATTTTTATAATTGATATTATTATTTCCAAAATCATATTCCATTTTTATATGGTTTTTTACTTTGAATATTATTTTATCAAGTGGAGAAATATTTGATAAATATGTTTACTTTACTCAATATTGATATTTATTGATAAGGAATATTATTCTGGAATTAAATAAATCATTCAATATATGAGGAATTATTTTGACATGTAACGATAGGTGGGGCCCATAAATATATATACCCTTGATGAATTAATAATTATCATGAGACAAATAAGTATGCCAATATTAAATGGGGTTTTCCTATAGTTTAAAACTGTCTTGGTATATGGTCTTGAAAATACAGATACCATGTTGTATGAGATCATAATATCTCATTTTTAAAAATTTATTAATTAATAATTCATTTATTGTAATCCATAATACTATTTCATTCATGTTATCCAGTGATTCACATTGTTCCCATGTTATTGATAAAATAGAATGTGTGTTTAGTTATTTACCTTATCATACTGATTATAGATTAAATATTCATGAATGTCAAGTTATTGAATAATTATAATATTTTTTAGTTATTTTTCATTAAATATTTATTATAACTTATTTATTAATGATATATTCCACTAAATGTAACCATTATTGAGTATTTGAGCTCATCCTTATTTTTTATCCTTTCATAAGTAAATGAAGAAGAAATTTTTGAATGAGTTTAATGATGTAGAATTTCTACCTTCACTATGATTTATTTATTATATTCAAATATAATGTGAGATTTATTTATTTACCTATATTACTAATACTAATAAAATATTAAATTCTTTTAGATGTGATTTCTTATACCTTATGCCGAAGTAGTGATGTTATTACTAGATTATGGCTATAAGGGTTAGGGTCTATACTCCTAAACCTATATCTATATGTACAATGTTATAGAAAATACATAGGTTGGGAGTATTGGAGTGATTTATTAAACTAAGTGTGTGTATAGTTTATGAAGGATCATAGTATCATGAGGCAGATGGAGAACATTGCAAGATATTCTTCTTGGTCACTCGAGAGCATGTTCTTCACCAAATATGGATCCATAATTGAGGTAGTGAATTTTATTTTTGGTTATTTTCCATTTATTAATTATTTATCATGTATTTATTATCTGATTTTAGTTTTTTATGACTTTCATTATTCACATGATCCTAAAATTTATAAATAGTCATTTGTTGTTATTTATAATTGTTGGTCCTAATGTCACCACTTGTCTTCTACATTATGTAATTATTAGATGAGATCACATCAGTATGTGGTGGATTCAATTAATTTATGTTTATTTCTCCCCATTATTCTTTTTATTTTTCCTTTTTGAACCATGGGGTTGTAGTTTGACTCATCTAGGGTGGGTTCAATCATTATTAAACTCCAATATTTGTAGAAGTTATGTGAACACAATAAAAATGTACAGGTTGGGGATGGATTAATGTTTGAATCAGTATTTGGGTGATGGTTTTAGGGCTTTTCCCTCTATGGGAGTTATGTGAGGGTTCTAATGTTATGGTAGGAACCATACAGGGTATGTGCAGTTGTAATCTGACCACTGGAGAAGGATCAGTCACATAAGACCCTAGATTAGATGTTCTTAGCATGAATCAATTCAAAAATAGTGATGATGGAATCATGGAATTGAAAAACATAATATTATTGAAATTCATGAAATAACCCAACATAAAACTCATGTAATATGATTAACACATGTCATGTAGTCCCATAGAAGTGATGGATAAGGATTCAGGTGAAGATAATCATCAAATGTCATGTGTGGCCCATACAAACCGTGTGACCCAATGTTGGCAGTTTGACGTTTACTCTAGGAGTAAAAGGTCATGGAAATAGATAGGAAAATAGGCATAGAAAAATTGTATAGGAATGAATGTATACCCAGACATGGGAAGGAGGCCCAAAAAAATCAAGTGTACATGGGCATATGCCAATTTAAATGGTCTTGGGCCGGAAGGATACAGATAGGCCCAAAGTGGTGAAGATACATCATACAACCCCTATATTTATTGTGTAGTTTCATATGGTCAGCCATGTTTTGTGTGAGAAAGAAAATTTCCAAGTGTCTAAGGTATGTTACATGCTGTGTGACCTAAGGTACATGCCATGTATATCTTTTATAATATCCCAGCTTCTATATATCATTTTAGGGATCATTTTTACCTTGTGGTGTATATCCTTAGTGGTATTACATATGGAACATGATGGTAACCTACATAGTGGATTAATATTTATGACATGAGGTGTTCCAAGAATGATGCTTCTTTAGTTGATGCTTGATTGAACGAAGTGATCAGGAATGACCATTAGAGAGATGATGATATTGGAAACCCCCATTCACACCAGGATGTAGGTCCCCCATACTTTTTCATTGGTTTGGTGGCACCCCCTGGACGTACTTGGGTGTGATTCCTCTATCTACCAAGTCTTACCTCCTTGATTCACTAGTGTATGGGTCCAATAACTACTGTGTGGAACCCCCTGCTGTACTAGGGTGAGGGTCCTCTACCTACTGAGTGGGACTCCATAATGAATTAGGGTGTAGGTCCTCTACTTACCAAGTGAAATCCACTAATGAATGACAGATCAGGTATTATACTTACTTAGTGACCCCCCCTGTCACACTAGGGCATGGGTCCTCTAATGGAGATTGTTCCACCTCGATTGTGAAGCATAGTGAAAAGGTGTCGGTCCACTACATGTTTTTTGTTTAGTTTCATGTGATTCTTGGTATTAAATATGGAATGTTAGAGATGTAGGTAGACTCAACATCTTTAGTATGTTATATAGATAGAGATCCTATTTCACTCTCTCTTGGGTTTCCTTTGGGAATATATATATATAGGGTTGAGATAACCGCTATTGTATCTTTCTATTTCCCCCTTTGAGTTATTCATGGTATCCTACTGGGTATGTACATACTCACCCCATAACCAAATTTTCCCACACTTGTCATGTATTATGAAGAGTAAAAAAATATTAGCATTTATATTAGTGTAGAATAGAAGTACTCGGGTTCATTGACTACATTCAGTTGTCAGATATGGAGAATAATAACTAAGACATATTCATTTTTTTCTTTTTCCAGTTGTATTTATATTGGGATCTCATTTTTGTAAGTTAATTTATTTTTTTTCTTCATGATTCAGTGTTATATTTTTCATCTAATTTATTCCCTAGAGGTTATTTCAAACATGGTTCTACTATAAATGTTATAGTCCATTATAATTCCTATCAACTTTTTCAATGTGATTGTTTGGTGCATCCATATATGTAGATTAGTATATAACCAACCATTTAAGTTATTCATTCTTGACACTTATCATGGCCCCCTACCCTATTGGAGGTGGGATTAGGGTGTCATACTTAGCTTGGATCTAGCTTGGTGGGCCCTAATGGGTTGAGTTATGACATGAATCAAGAAACATCTATTAATTTTTATATTGTAGTTTTTCATTAAATATTTTTAATAATATGTTTAATGGTAAAGATGTCCTAGAAAAGTTATTTAGTTTTAAAGAGATATTTTAGAAGAATACATGATATATTTATATATAACTATTTAAATGTGTATAATGTTGATATAATAATGTTTAGTTCAGATAATGATTTGATTGATCATGATAATGTGAATTGGATAGTAATGATGAACATCAAATTGATTAGTGATTTAAAGAAAATTTGATTTATGTAATCTTTGATGAAATTTATTGAATTTTTGTATAAATAGAATAAATCAGATAGTTTGTGATTTCATTTTAGGAATAACTATAGAGTTTATTTTTTGAAGAACATAAGTTTTCATTGTGGTTTTATGTAGATTGATGTAATTAGCATGTTTTAGGGGAATATATTATCAAAGTATTCATTTTTTTGGTATATAACATTAAGAGATACTTTATATTGTTTATGGATTAAGGCTATTAGTATTTTTTAAAATCCATGACCTTTTTTTATTATTGTTTTGTTTTTAATAGTATTTAATAATTCTATGAGGAGTTTTGGATTTTATATATTTATGGAAATAATTAAATAGATATTTAGGTACTATTATTGAAATCACTGAGATTATTCATTCAAATAATAGTTTAATTGTATTAGTCATCAAATTATAAACTAACCATTTTTTGTTTTAGTGGTGGAATATAGACATTATGAATGTATTTTCTTCTTTATATTGATCTTTTGATTAATTAAAAGTTTATTTTAGATATTTAGGCATGAGAAATTCATATATTTCATTCATTAGTGGAATATGGGATGAAAAGAGGTGTAAACTAATTAAAACACTCAAAAAAAAGATGGAGTTGTGTTTATGGATTTAATGAAATAAAGTAAATATATTTTCATAAATTCTAAGTTAAAATAATTCAAAAAATCTAATAAAAATGGCATTGAAATTTAACATGATTTTTCATAATTATTTATGATTTATTGATTGTAATTTACACCCCTTGTTGATATATGGTTTCATGGTTATTAAATTTCTCATGACTATACTCTTTATCACTCTATATTACACTTTAGAAATTTTTTCTGTCCTATATTTGCAAATTTTTACTTTATAGTGAAGTTCTCATTGTCTAAGAACCTGATTATTTGTTATTTAAGGTAGCCATTTTTTCCCACTTCCCTTATTCATTGAAAATTTTAATATTCCTTTGTATGATGTTTATTATCAACAAATGTATTTTAAAATATTGGAACCACTAATATAAAGATAAAACAATGTGAGGATGAAATTTATTTGGGGGTGGGGGAGAATGAAACAAGATGGAAATTTATTTTAAAGTAATAATAATCATGTTAAATTTTTAAATATGTAATGTTGAAATTTAAAAGAATAATGATATTCTATAAAAATATTATTATTTAAATTTGATCATTATAACTTAGACATTAAATAATAGGTATGAATAAGAAATACAACATTATGAAAAAATTATAATGTTTTTATATAATGAAAATTTATTGATTAATATGTGAAAACATAAGTTCTCAATTTTCATTAATGAAATTTTGGCTTCAATAATATATTTTATTCAAAAATGATTTATATTTCAATTTTTGCACATACAATGTAATTAATTTCTATTTTTTAAAAAATTATTAGATGAATATGATATCATTTCTTATACCAGAAAATCATTATTATCTTAAGGATAATTTTTTGGATTTTTCTGAAGTGATTTATTTTTAAGTATATTTTGAAAAATATCGATTTTGAAAAAATAACCTTTCTTTTCATTAAATCATGTAATTTAAAAGTAAAATTAATTTTTAATTGTATCATAAAGTATGATAAGAATAATTTAATTATAAATAATCTAATTATTTATATACAAATTTTCATTGTACTTGATTTTGTTATAAGTTCATTTTTAGTTTAAAAGGTATTTCTCAAAAAACTGTATTTGTGTATACAATGTGTTTTTGTAATAATAAATTAAATAAATAAATAATTATTTATTATTTTAATAAAATGCATCTATTATATATTCAAATAAATATGTTAATATTTATTTAATATTTCTTGGAAAAAATCAAACAAAATTTAGTTTTATTTATAATAATGAATATTTCTAAAAAGGATTTGTATTCAATTTTTCACACTTATATTAAAATATTTTTTTTTAAAATTATAGGAATTAAATTTGATAAAGTGTATTAAATATTTGGATTCATCATATCCAAATTTTTTAATGAGTCTACATTCACTTTTGGTTATAATGATTATTAGAAAACATTAAACATTTGTGAGCATGGTTAATGTTAAAACATGTTTACCAAGCATAAACTAGGATATAAGGGTAAGAATTATACTTTTTTAAAAGGTTGGGGCTGAAGCCTAAATTTATTATTTAAAGAAAAGAACTATTTAGACTGGGTATAGGGAGACCCATTACATAGCCCAAAGGTCCAAGGCCATGTGGCCTGAATACAAGGCTTGAAATCCCATTATATGGCCCAAAAGACCCCTCAGTGAACAATACTACTACAGTACCCGCGCTGCTACAATACCTGCTATAGTACAACAGCCGCTACAGTACCTACTACAGTACTTTGCCACTATAGTGTCCCCGCTTCAATAGTTCCGCCACTGCTACATTACTGTTACAGTGCCCTGCTACAGTACCTGTAAATTCGCCCCTGCTCGGATTTGATCCTGGGTCTTTTGGATGCCAAACAGGAGCTTGTACCACCAGGGTACAAGCTTGTTGGCAGGGTAAGAATTATATATAATAATGTATAATTATAAAATTTTCAATACATTTACACCATATTATATCTTACCTTTGAATCATTTTCCATTTGGATCCACATTCATAAAAAAATGACCTTACAATATTTAAATCTTTTAACTATTTCCATTTTTGTCCTCTCCCTCAATTATAAAAAGGAAACCACTATCTTAATTTAGTAAGGAATATTTATCCTCCTACATCATCAAAATACCTACCCCAAAGCCTTCTAAGATTCCTTCACATTTTTTAGACCCCCTAGCCTCCTATTAAGACTAATCATTAATGGATTTCAATGTAAGACAAATGAGGTCTCTCAAAGAATATATATAAATCTTAATCATACTCTTTCAATTTTATTTATTATTACACATTATATAAAATTATTTTATCCATAATAACATGATTAATATGGTATCATAAATAAACTTATATGTTTTTATGATTACATAACAACCATTTTCAACCTCTTTTCCATCAAATGTAAATCAAATTATTGCTTATTCTCATGTGTGGACTAGTGACTCCAAATAGAAATATGATTAATTTTCTATAACTACCTAAAATTTATTGATAGAGTAAATGATATACTTAATATATTATATTTTTATGATATAATTATTTTTTTATCAATTAAATATCATTTATCATTCATTCCATCTTTTTATTTGAAAATAAAAATAGCATGCATGTGTATGTATGGACTACCGTCTCCAGGAATGATGTCATTCATTTATTATATGTACCTTTTATAGATATTTATAAATTTTTATATAATTAAAATATATAATATTTATTTCATTATTAACATTATGGATGTTATGTAATAATGATCATTATGTAATGATCATAACAACTGAATTGGTACATACTTGAAAAATGATACAATTATCAAGCTGAACTATGATTTTATTAATGAATTATCAATGAATGGTTAATAATATATTATAATTAAATCATGAATGGTATTATAATTATGAATAATACTATTTTATATAATTATAATAAATTTAAATATATTATACTAGAGGTTAGAGTGCTTATGAAGAAAGTCCAACATGAGGTATGGGTTTTATGTTTGAATCTCACTTTTTTCATGACACTTTATGATTAAATTTATGAAAGTTAAATTATATGAATTATCACTCAAAAATATAATATATTTCCTCTTCTTATGGTTATTTTTTGATAATACATTTTCCCTTACATTTTCATCTCATAACCCGTTATTTTTTTGAAAAATTATATAATGAAAGTAGACATTTTTTATTCATTTGAGAATCTCTTCTTTTGTATCCATATTTTCTTTAATTTTTTGGAAATATGTTTTTAATATTCCATAGTGATTTCTTAGAGTCATTTTACCCATGCCTGAATTTATATAAAATTGTTTAAAAATTAATCTTCTTGTCATTTTTTGAATGATGTACTTTTGAATTTTTATCGAAGGTCTGAAAGGAGTCCTTGTTCTACTAAATACCGTACAAATGGGTTTTACACCATTAATACCACTGAATTATTTAATTATCCCATTGTGTGTTTCAATGGATATTTTTAAAGGAAAAATTATTCAATTTATTTTGGAATTTATTAGAATTTGGATTTGTGATTTTAAAAATCAAACGGTGTTTTACTTAAAAAATATTTCAGTGATATATTAAAGGAATATTTCATCTACAATAAAATACTTTGATGTTAATTATGTTTCACTGGGGATATGATTCTATGAAACCTTTCTTATACTTTATCTATAAGGGTTATTATTATGATGATGAAATATCTATGAAACCTATTTTCTTTTTCATTGTTTAAGCTATAATAAATAGGTAAATTTTTTCATGCTCATGGGGAAAAAATATTAATTGATTTTAATTATGTGATATGTTTTAATTCTATATCCATTAACTAAATTGAGTTATTTTTAATAGTTTATGATCTCAAAGTGTACATGGTATTAAATACCAAGGCCTACAAGTGTATACGAGAGGTTATCCTAGACCCAAATTCATACACCAATGGTAATCCAAATCTTAACATGTGATGGATATCTTAGATGATACCCTTAACATAATATATCAACGATTATGGTAATTCAAATATTTATGCCATGATTTTAAGAAATTATATTAAGAAAATTTTATGCTCTCATGTCTCATTTTTCTTTAATCCTTTATAATTCATGTATTATTATCTTGTAATATTTACATCATGACTCATGATTATAATATATGAATTATGAGGTATTATTTTAAAATGTTCAGATCTTTTAATAATACACTTATGATCACGTTATGATTGAAAATTATTATTGATTTACTTCTCCATTATTTTACCTTAAAGAGTATTTTATCTCACCCTTTATCATGTTTCCATTTTCCCAGGTTATAAAGAATGAATTTATGTACGATATGTCTAAAAAGTATAGATGTTTTTAAGATCTTAATGGGAGATGACATAGATTTTTCATGTACCATATTTTTATGTATAAAAATTTACAATAAAACTAAACCATTACTATTTTGGAATAGATATTAATGATATGGAATTATTATTCATCTAGTAAGATGTAATATTTATATCTGAAATGCTTGGTTTGATATTTCTTATCCAGGGTCAATATATCATAGAGAGGGATAGGGGGTGCATGTCACACCCGATTTTTTTGTCATTGTATTGATCCGGTCCATTGGAAATCCTAATTCATTTAATGTGTATTTGGTGAGATGAATCTTGAGTTATTAAGACCAATATATGTCTAAAAACCCCAATTTGGGATCCAAATTTCTTGTTTAGGAGTTTTTTAAGAAAGGGTGGTTACTTCATGATTTGAGCCAACCGTAAGCCCATTTACTGTTTTAAAAACTGAATTTGTTTCTTTTATAACTCTTTTTTTCATCCTTTTTCACCCATTAAACTTCCCACTTGTCCTATACTGAAATAATAAAACTTATTTATCCTTTTGGACCCCATATAAATTAATAATCATGGTTAATTGAGGTTTCTTATTTAGGTATTGGGCCAGCCCATGGGACCATTTCCTGTTTTAAAAAAAATAATTCGTTTATTTTATATCTTTTTAATTTTTTAATATTTTTTGGTGATTCAACCTCACAATAGAATAAAATATCCCTATAATAACCCTAATAATCTATTTACCCTCTTTGGAGCTAATATGGGTCGCGGATTAGGGAGAACATTCTCAGGATACCTCAAATCGTCCAGAATTGACAAGGTAAATTGTATCATTCATAAATCAATAAATTCGTACTATTTTGGACACCAATATTCTATACCTGGTTCTTACAAACCTTAGGAGGCTCCCCAAGATGTTTCAAGCCATTACCTTCTCTCTAGGGTTGCAGATAAAATGGAAGATGAAGATTTTTCTAGGGTGAAAGGTGAGATTCCTTCTCCTTTCTCCTTCTTCTTCCCCCTCCTTTCATTATTTCTTGGATTTATATTGTCCCCCAGTATTGATAGACCTAGGGTTTTTTGTACCATGTTTTTTATGAGGTTTTTGTTTTTTTAGGTCTGGTATTTATAGTTTTATGGTTTATAAACCCGTGGCGGGTGATTTCGGGTGTGCGTTTCAATTACGCCAAGGATTTGAGGTAGGATATCCCTTGCACATGCCTTTATCATTCAAGTTTCATCATTTTAATATTTTCTTCAACTAATATAAATGTTTTTTTATTATTTTGAAACCTTTGGATAATTTTCTTGGTGTGAAAATTGGTTGTTTAATCATTATTTTGTGAAAGGTAGTGTTGTTTTGTCATGAAAGTGCTCAACAAGCGTTTGTTTAAATGTTCCATTATATTTTGAAAATATTTTGTGAGGTTTATAATCTGTTTTATGGTATTTTAAACATGTTACAGTATCCTAAATAAAAATATGGCATTAAATTGGTGTTTTATTCCTTTTCACGTACTTAAAATAAATTTTGTTGTTTAAAAAGGGCATGCCATGTGTTCGGTAAATTGCCCGGTTGGATTTTATGTGTGATGTGTGATTTAAAAGTTATTTGTTTGGATTTATAAATGATTTTTAAGAATGATAAATGTTATTTTTGGGTCATTATATGGATTTCCAATTTGGATTTGGTTTTACCAACAAGTGGGTTTTGGTTTACAACATATTTTGGCCTGAGTTGCCCAAAAATGGACCATTTCACATCTTTATGAAAATGGTTGTGTTTTGAATATGTAACCTGAGTATTATAAGAGATTTATGAATGTGTTTTTCTAAGGTAAATGGTGTTTATATAAATCCTTAATAAAATTAAAATTCATACCTTTGTCAAATGTTAGTTTTGAGAAAGCCTTAAAGGCCCGTTTGGAAATTTTTTCAAAAAAAAAGGTTTCTATGTGTATTTTATGTTATATCTTTTGGGGCCATTTTATGGTCCATAAAATTGATTTATTAATTGGTTTTGGGGCTTCCAAATATGGTTTGATATGTTATTTATGGGCCTTTTCCCTTAAAAATCATCGTTGAATGGATTATATGTGCAATTCCTCATTATACTCCTTGAGATTGTTTTACAATACTTTTTAGTGGTTTATTGATTCGTGAAAGAAATATGATGAAAGTTTGAGGGCTGTTTGTATTTATATGGTTTGGGAATGAAATTTGGATGTGAAATGTGTATTTTATAATGTGTGTAACTTTATTGAGCACTGAAGGGAATCCCAGGTATCTAGGTGGACGGGCGTGTACTAGTATGCTAGTGATTCTGTGGGGTTTGGCCCCTATTTCACATAGCAAGTTTGACAATAACAAAACTAACTAAGCTATGATGATGATGTTGTTGGGGGACCACTAGGTTATGGTTATGATCCCTACTAGTGGCTCGTGTGCATGAGAATGGATATTTATTATGGTTACTTTCACTGAGATACGTGGTACCTGGGGCTCACAACTTACTAGTACGTAGGGGTGTTCCCGTGGCTAGTGCTCATTGGTTATTTTGTACTCACTGTCATCATACGGTGTGTTTTGTTGGTAAATTCAGTAGTGTGTGTTATTTATTTGAAAGTTAAAATTCTTTAAAGCATCCCTCTTGAAAACTATTTTCATTTTGAAGTTCCACCTCTTTGAAAAAAATTGTTACTTGCATTTTTGTTTATTAAACATGCATATCTTTGTCTGATAATTATTATAGCATGGAACCTCATCTGAAAACCATACTTTCATATATTGAATTTAAGACTATAAATTGATGTTTATTTTATTTTAAAGTAATGTGCATTGGGAATATAATATCGGGCTAACCTACTGAGTTTTAGTACTCACGCCTATAGTCTCCTTCTTTTTTTAGCCCTTATGCAAGTTTCATCTTGAGTTCGATCACCTTGGGCGAAGTTTGATCATTTTTTTGTAGAGTGACTAGAGGTGTCACATGGAGTTATTTGGTCATCAGGATTGTTCAGTTGAGTTTTTTGTTTTGTTCTACTATTAGTTTCATGTACAAATAATATTTAGTTCAATTTTTATATAAATTCATTTTGGGCTGTCCGTTTATTTCTGCTATTTGTTTGATTGTTTATGTATGGGTGAAATCGTTCCCTTGTGTACTCTATTGATTCCCTTAGTTCTTGTCTCTATCCTAGGAGGACCGGGAACGCCTCTCGGGACATGTCGTGAGCTGGCCTGGGTGACCGGTTCAGGGTCAACTCAGACTGGTTTGTGACAAAAAGGTATCAAAGGAGGTCGGATCTTAGAAGACCTTTCTTTTTAGAGCGCCCTTGTTATTTTGGGGATGTCATGGTAGATGGAGTAGGATTGTTGGGACTTGATGGGTAAGTCCAATAAGAGCGTCGCAAACTATTTCTCATTCTAATCCTCAGGTTTCCATGGGATGTCCGGTTTTATTAGTGTCTTTTGTTCTTATTGATTGTTTGGTGTTGGGATATGACAAGGGGATTCTGACTAATGGACCCTGGAGCTCGCAGGGCCTGAAAATCCATGTGGAGAATGGGAATGGTCCTAATAAGTCTCTCTATGTTGGTGTTGTGTTTGACATATGGCCGCCAACCATATGGTCAAGTCACCCACTGACACTAGTTTCCTTTTTGTGGGGTCTCTTGAACCTTTCTTGAATTCTGATTTTTTTACAAAACATCCTTCTGTGAGAATTGTGGAAATGGGTTTTAAAGTAAGGATTAGATTTTGAAAAGTGAAAAATGGGATTTTCAAGAATTAAATATAAGAATGGTTTTGGAAGGTTGTGTTTTTGTGAAAAAAATGGATGGAAGTGGAAATGATTTAAAGGGATTGGATTATCCATAATCTAATCTTGTGGTTTGTTGAAATAAAATGTTTTTAAATTGTGAATCATTTAAATGTGACTCTAGATCTTTGTTTTAAATGGGGTATTTTCGGATGTTAAAATGTTTTTGAATCGGATAAATTAGTTTTGGAAATTGGTTTTGATCAGTTGGCGTTTTCCTAGGAAGGGTATTGGTCTCAATGGAACTCAGATTATAAAAATATACCTTGTTGAATTTAAAAAAAAAATGAGAAGGGGTTGTTTGGAGTGGATTGGTAATTTTAAAAGTTATTAAAAATTAAAAAGGGTAGGTTTTTATGAAAATGGTTCTTAATGAATTGTGGTTTTTTTTGTGAAATATGAAAAGGTTTTTTGACTTGGTGGTTGGTGTTTCTTTTGAAGGTAAATTGTTTTTTTGGAGTGATGTTGTTATGTTTTAGCCGTTGGTGTTTTCATGGGTGCTCACATGCATGGTTTTATTTATATCTGGAAGGATGGCCTATATGGAATGGTGGTTGGGTGCCTGGGGTGGCATGGAAATGTGCATATGGGAGAGACTTGATGAAACACCATTGGTGAATGTGGAAACCCACCAAGTTAGTTTGTTTTTCAAAAGTGTTTTGATCTGAAAATTTTTGGCCTTTTTTTATAAACCAATTGTTATGTGGCTAGTTTATTTATGTCTTATAAGAGTTGTTTATTCAATATTCTTCCTTTTGATCTAGAATTCATACTCTTGTTGTATCTTGAGATGAGATCTTGTTTGTGGATCAGTTTTGGAGTAATTTTCATTGAGTTTCTAAAGATGTGTTTGATGTTGTGATGTGGCCATGGATAGTTCTCCATTGGAAATATTTCCTGCTGATCAACCTAAGGATTCATTTCAAATGTTAAATCCACCTATTTTGATGATGCCTTAACCTTTTTTTTCTAATAGAGAGCTGTTTGGGATCTATTAAAAGTGCTTATCTGTCGTGATAATTATTTTGGAAAGAACAGTTGTGTTCGGTGATGTTGATGTATTTCGTCTTATTCCTTGTCCATTATGCCCCTCGTTCGGAGTGAGACAGAATTTTGATATGAATCTACGAGTTAATATTTATATTAAGGTGTTTTGTTGAGCATGTTATTTTTTTGAGTGGTGTAATCCTTAGAACCCTGACTGCGGTGCAGCAGATGCTTTAAGAATCATGGCTCCAGCCATAGGCCTCAGAGTGAAGATTTTCACGCAGTCAGGAAATCTCCAGAGGTGTGGGGAGCTTGACCAGGCTTCTGCCTCCACCATTGTGGTATGGTAGTTTCTATGACTCTATTGTGGTTCATCATTTCTGTGAATTTCTATTTGTCACAACAAGCGTGGTGGACTTAACCCATCACACGGTGTCTAGGGTTATGCCTTCATGGATGTGGGTTTTCAATCAATGTCCTTGTGTGGACCTCCTGTGAAAATAGGGTGTGGTCATGGTGTTACCTATTCATAGGTGGAGAGTTTTGGGTAGTTTCTTTGTTTCTTTTGTAGTTTCAGTGGCCAAATTATTGGGTCCCCTCCCCTCCCCTCCCTGAGTGGAGGGGGTCCAAATCCATGCTGAAAGTCTTGGCCCAGTTCTTGTGCCCTCTATTGGAAAGTGGGTGGTATAGATGTCCATGTTTTAATCCTATTAACTTGGTATTTTAGGTTTCTTTAGGAGAGTTTTTTTGGGATTGTGTGAGTGAGGCCTAATTCTAGCTCATGTTGAATTCTTGTCTGTTCGTTGCTAGTTGGTTTCTAATGGTGGGGAGACCCACCATGGGTCTCCTGGATTTTCATCCTAAGAAAATTTGTAGTGCTAGTTGTTTATTAATGGTGGGAAGTCCATTATAGAATCCCCTAGAATATTTGGTTTTTGTGAGTTCTCTTTGGTTTGGGTGATTGTTGGGTTCATTGGGAGAAGGCCCAACAATCGGGTTCTTGGTTTGGTTGTGGAGGTGGTGGCTTTATCTTTCTATTGATTCTCCGGACGTGGTTGTGAGTTGTGTTTTGTTTGGGAAAGAGAATTAAGTTCCATTGTTGGTGATTGATATTTAATTATCTTTAGAGTCTGAATTATATTGTTAAGGAATCCTTATGTGTTGATTTGTTCAGCCGGAAAGTGTTATGACTTTCTGGGGGAGAAAAGCTTTAATGGTGGGGAGAATTGTCACACCCAGTTTTTTTGTCTTTGTATTGATCCGGTCCATTAGAAATCCTGATCCTTTTCATGGGTATTTGGTGTAATGAATCTTGAGTTATGAAGTTTAATATATGTCTAACCACCCTAATTTTGAATCCACATTTCTTGTTTAGGAGTTTTTTAGGAAAGGGTGGTTACTTCATGATTTGGGCCAACCGTGAGCCCATTTACTATTTTAAAAACCAAATTTGATTCTTTTATAACTCTTTTGTTTTTCATCATTCTTCACCCATTAAACTTCCCACTTGTCCTATACTGACATATTAAAACTTATTTATCATTTTGTACCCCATATAAATTCATAAGCATGGTGAATTGGGGTTTCTTATTTAGGTATTGGGCTAGCCCATGGGCCCATTTCCTGTTTAAAAAAAATAATTCGTTTCTTTTATATATTTTTAATTTTTTAATCTTTTTTGGTGTTTCCACCTCCACCTAGAAGAACCTAACCCTGTACTGACCCTCATAATCGATTTACCCTCTTTTATTCTCACATGGGTCTCGGATTAGGGAGAAAATTCTCAGGATACCTCAAATCATCCAGAATTGACAAGGTAAATTGTATCATTCATAAATCAATCAATTATTACTATTTTGGCCACCAATATTCTATCCCTGGTTCTTCCAGACCATATTATGCTATCCAAGATGTTTGAAGACATTCCCTTCTCTCTAGGGTTACAGATCTAATGGAAGACGAAGAGTTTTCTAGGGTGAAAGGTGAGATTCCTTCTCCTTTCTCCTTCTTCTTCCCCCTCCTTTCATTATTTATTGGATTTATATTGTACCCTAGTATTGATAGACCTATGGTTTTGTTATACCATGTTTTTTATGTGGTTTTTGTTTGTTTAGGTCTGTTCTTTATAGTTTTAGGGTTTATAAACCCGCGGCGGGTGATTTCAGGTGTGCGTTTCAATTACGCCAAGGATTTGAGGTAGGATATCCATTGTACATGCCTTTATCATTCAAGTTTCATCATTTTAATGTTTTATACAACTGATTTAAATGTTTATTATTGTTTTTAAACATTTGTATAATTTTCTTGGTGTGCAAAGTGGTTGTTTAATCATTGTTTTTTGAAAGGTAGTGTTGTTTTGTCTTGAAAGTGCTCAACAAGTGTTTGTTTAAATGTTCTGTTATCTTTTGCAAATATTTTGTGAGGTTTATAATATGTTTTATGGTATTTTAAACATTTTAAATTATCTTGAATGAAAATATGGCATTCAATTGGTGTTTTATTTCTTTACTCATATTTAAAATAAATTGTTTTTTTAAAAGGGGCATGTCATGTGTTCAGTAAATTGCCCGATTGGATTTTATGTGTGATGTCTGATTTAAAAGTTATTTGTTTTGATTTATAAATGAATTTGAAGAATGATAAATGTTATTTTTTGGTAATTATATGGATTTTCAATTTGGATTTGGTTTTACAAACAAGTGGGTTTTGGTTTACAACATATTTTGGCCCGAGTTTCCCAAAAATGGACCGTTTCACATATTTACGAAAATGGTTTTGTTTTGAATATGTAACCTGAGTATTATAAGAGATTTATGAATGTGGTTTAATGATGTAAATAGTGTTTATACACATCCTTAATAAAATTAAAATTCATACCTTTGTCAAATTTTAGTTTTGGGAAAGCTTTAAAGGCCCGTTTGGAATTTTTTTCAAAAAAAAATGGTTTCCATGTGTATTTTATGTTCTATCTTTTGGGGCCATTTTATGGTCCATGAAATTGATTTATTAATTGGTTTTGGGGCTTCCAAATCTGTTTTTATATGTTATTGATGTGTTTTTGTCCTTAAAAATCATTTTTTAATGGATTATATGTGCAAGGCCTCGTTATACTCCTTGAGATTGTTTTACGAAACTTTTTAGTGGTTTATTGATTTGTGAAAGAAATGTGAAGAAAGTTTGAGGGATGTTTGTGTTTTTATGGTTTGGGAATGGAATTTTGATGATAAATGTGTATTTGATAATGTGTGTAACTTTATTGAGCATTAAAGGTAATCCCAGGTATCTAGGTGGGCGGATATGTACTAGTATGCTAGTGATTCTGTGGGGTTTGGCCCCTATTTCACGTAGTAAGTTTGATGATGACAATAATTACTAAACTATGATGATGATGTTGTTGTGGGACCACTAGGTTATATGTATTCTCCCTACTAGTGACTCTTATGCACAAGAACAGATATTTATTATGGTTACTTTCACCGAGATACGGGGTACCTAGGGCTCAAAACTTACTAGTACCTAGGGGTGTTCCCATGACTAATGCTCATTGGCTATTTTGTACTCACTGTCGGCATACGGTGTGTTTGGTTGGTAAATTAATTATTGTGCGTTATTTATTTAAAAGTTAAAATTCTTTAAAGCATCCCTCTTGAAAACTATTTTCATATTGAAGTTGCACCTCTTTGAAAAAAATTGTTACTTGCATTTTTGTTTATTAAACATGCATGTTTTTGTCTGATAATTATTATAGCATGGAACCTCATTTGAAAAACATACTTTCATATGTTGAATTTAAAACTATAAATTAATGTTTCTTTTAATTTAAAGGAATTTTAATTGCGAATAGAATATCGGGCTAACCTACTGAGTTTTAATACTCATGACTATATTCTCTTTCTTTTTTTAACCCTTGTGTAGGTTTCATCTTGAGTTCGATCACCTTGGGTGACGTTTGATCATTGTGTTGGAGAGTGACCAGAAGTGTCACTTGGAGTTAGTTGGTCATCAGGATTGTTTAGTTGAGTTGTTGGTTTTGTTCTAATTTCAGTTTCTTGTACAAATAATATTTAGTTCAATTTTTATATAAATTCATTTTGGGTTGTCCGTTTATTTATTCTATTTTTTTGATTGTTTATGTATGGGATAAATCATTCCCTTGTGTACTATATTGATTTCCTTGGTTCTTGTCTCCATCCCGGGAGGATCGAGAATGCCTCTCGGGACTTGTCGCGAGCTGGCCTCGGTGACCGGTTCAGGGTCGACTTGGACTGGTTCGTGACAGTGCACCAGTGAAACCTTTTTCTTTTAAGTTTCATTTTCTTTGAGACAACCTCCGCCTCCTGTTAAGGAATTATCACTATCTTAAATATTAAACAACCACACATCTATAAGAACATATTAATTTACAATGTCCACTACTAAAAAACAATGTCTACATCCTTTTAATGGTTTGTAAATAATCAAATACCACATAATACATTAGAAAAAAAAATCCTTTCATGTGGATAAAAAAGTAGGATATACCATTACACTTGTGTGGAACTATCCTTAATACAATAGTGCATCTGATTCAAGTAGCACGAAATGATGTAATATAAGTTTGTGTAACAAGTTATAAAACATTCACCACTTTATTCCAAACATGTTATTGTGCTTACTTATCAACTTTAACTTTTTTATTTCCTTAAAAAAGTATTCACTTTAATATCCACCAGAAGGTAATAAATTATCTAGACTTCATAATGATACTCAGTCTAATTTCCCATTTAAATTCCCCAGTTTTATTGCTCATCCCAGAAATATAAGTCTAGAAAATTACTACTCAAACATTTATGATGTGTTGTGACCTCAGTTCGAAAATCTCTATCTGATTTCTTGGTCTGATGACCCAATACTGTATGATAAAAATGGAATACAATCTTTCTTCTTATTCTTATTCTATCCATAAAACTTGTTCATAAATTCTCTTTCTATAAACATCTTCTATCGAAAACATTAGAACTTATCCCTCTTTATCTGCACATGAAAAATTTTCTGATCCTTCAAGAAGCATAATGTACTGTCTTCTTTTTATAGGTGTTCCAAAAGTTATTTAAAAGAGAATATAAAAATATTTCTTTCCTAACCAAATTTCTTGAAACTTTAATTTACCCTTCATTTTAGTTCATTTTGGATTCTTTAGTGCTTATAAAATATTCTAGATTATTCTTGAAACTTCTTTAATATTCTCAAAACTTATGTTAACTTTATTTTTTCTAACCATTCTTCAGTCAGATTTTGATTTTCATTCTAATTTCTTCATTATGATGAATAAAAATGTAAAACAATAGATTCTTCCATACCAATTAATAATATGAAAAGAAAATGAATTATCATTAGGATGATCAGTACCAACTAAATAAAAAACAAACATTGAAACCATTATTCCATAAACAAAGTTGAAACTTCTAAAGATATTAGTGCATCTTGGAATCCCTAAAAAAAATAGCTTCAAAAAAACTTCATGATTCCCTTTGTCAAAATTTATTCATATGTTTTAAACAATTTCATATTTTCTTATTTTTCATCAGATTGGTGATCTTGTGTCTGATGAATTTATAGTTTTCAGACCGTGTCAGATGGATCAATACCTGCTTAACTCTAATGAATTGATGTTAGTGCGAGTCTGATGACTCAGGACTCAATTTTAAATATATCATAGTTCTTCTTCCATTCATGGACCAATTAAAAAAACCACTCTGATGAAAATGGTTGACTACATTGTCGATCTTCATCTGGTTACTTGGTCTCTGACTTCCCTATAAACATCTATCCCAACAAACTCTAATTTTTCATCAGTCCTTACAATATACAATTACCGATCTTCTTTAACCAACTTTTCTTCCACAAAATCCCTTTTGAAACCATCATTGTACATGATGTATTAATGTTAGGATTACTCTTATGGATTGGTACCACACCGCGTCTGATGGAATGTTATCATCAATGACATTTTTACTTTATAGATTATGGTACAAACACCCTTCATGCAATAAAAAACTTCTTTCTTAAAATATTTATATATTTTGTCTTATTATTTTGACTAAAAATTAGCATCTCCATCTTCTTATAATTCAAAAAATACATCACAACCTTAAAAAAATTCAATACCTTATGATCATACACTGATGAAATGATACCAAAATTCTTTTAATCCACAAAATTTATTCTTCTACAAACACCTTCTTGTAATCAAGAATTTATCATAATTGTGAGATCATTTAAGGTCAGCCTAGAATCTTCTAACTAATAATGGAAATTATTATGACTTCCCACCCTTCTAGTGTATTCTTTCATTCCCACTATGATTGAAATCAATTTTCATCACACGATCTCACATTTTATTTTATAATGATTACATCCTATGCTTCTCCAACAAATTTTGATTTTTTATAACTTACTAAACAATAAATCATCATCATATTTTATTATATCCACCCAAAACAATGATAATTTTTGTCATTACAATTGAAAATTTCATTCCTGACCAATGGTTAGTCCAATGAAACTTTGATCCCTAAAAAATTCTTCATAACCATATGAAATTTATTATGAATTCTCCATCTGATCATCTTAATTTTTTTGAATATAATCATTTGGTTATGATGAAACCTTTCATACTATTCATCCAATCATCAAAACATACAAATTTAATTGATTTCTTTTCTTTGATAACAAAAGAGAATACTTTCATCACAAACTTCTTCCATATTCTAAAAAACTTTTTACCAACTATGTTTTAATAATCCCCCCTTTTGTTTTTTCCACCAAGGTATATAAATAACTAATCCTTGTAAACTCAATAAATAGATCACTTATGAACAATTTGAATCCCACACGAGCTAACTCATCGTAGGAAATAATAATAATTGATAGAAAAACAATGTTGTTCAAAAGTAGTGACTCATGAAACTTATTCATCCTTCCAAATTTCCTTTACATATGTCTTCACATATTGATTTAATTTTTCCACTTACCTTTAAACACATGTTTCCCAAAACCACTCCAAAAGAACCTTTAGAATAGTTCACAAACTTACATACCGAGTTCAACGCTTACCCATAACTGCCCTGAAATACATGATTCCTTAAAAGGTTTTGCTTATTTCAATGGATAGATTTATGAATCAATTACCCCTTGAAAAAACTATCCAAAGTCTAGATTAGAGATATGAGAGAAATACAAACATCAACCTCTATGAGAAAGGGGTTGGACACCCATGTTCAACCCCAATTTGAAAAATGATTACTTTGGAAAAAGTTTTTTGAATATGTCATAATCTTGTTCTGATGTAGAAATATACTCCAAATTCAATTAATTATTATCCACATGCACTTTAATTTAGTGGTATTTGATGTCAACATGTTTTTAATAAAATTTTTGTACCATTTTTTTAGTAAGTTTGATTTCACTTTGATTATCAAAACCCAATAACAAGGGTAAATTTACTTTAACAATAAAGTCTTCCAACTAAGTCTTAATACACATTAGTTATGTAGAATATTTAGTGGAATCACTATAATTAGATTTATATATTCTAAGAGTTATTTAAATTTGTTTCTTATTATTCTAACTAACAAAATTTTTTCACATGAATAAAATTCCACTGTATTTCGATCTTTTATCATCAACATTTACTACCCAATCATCAACTGAATAACCAAAAAAGATAATAATATTTGAGATATCAAACCCAATTCTGATTTTTATTCATTTAATATATATGAGAATTATTTTTCCTGCAAATATATGTGATTATTTTATTGAACTATCACATTATGCACATTAGGTAATAATATAAACAATGTCTCGTATTAATGAAGTAAAATACAAAAAAGATTCTAATAATATTATGAAACTATTTAGATTCAACTTACTTACCTTATCTATCGTTAGTCAACATGATTCCCATTTATATTTATATGGAAACTAGTTTAAAAATTTCCATGATAAAAATATTAATAAGTTGTTTACAATACTTTTATTTAGAAATAAATATGTGTTTCATATTTTTTGATATTTTTAACCCAAGAAAGTATTTCATTTCACCCAGCATAAACATATATAATTTTTTTTGAAATCTTTAAAAAATATTTTATAAGTGTTTTCATCATTCCTAATAAAGATAATGTCATCAACATAGAAAAATACAATGAGGAAAAATTACTGGCATTCTTTGATGTACAAGTTACTATCAAACCTTCCTTTATTAAATATTATTTTTCATGAAAAGGTCCCTTAACCAGAAGGATGAGGAAATTATTCATAAAAGATAATAAGGTTACAATAGAAAAAAATGCAGGATCTTATTACAATCAACCTCATAAAGTGGGAGCAGGGCCGTAGGAAGGGTGTCAGACCAGGTAATAGGTTCACCAACCCCCATGTTTTCAATACCATCTACAATCATGTTTGACTCTCAATAATCATGTGTGATGAAGAATTTGAGGCTCTAAAGAGTCTTCATGCATTCCATCCAATTTGCTGTAAGCCTCTAAGAGATATGCATTTCACCATTTCTGATGGCCTGCACAATGGTAGAAGAGTCAATTTCCATCCAAATGTTGGTTCATCCTTTCAATTTTGCAAATGAGATAGTGTGAATGATCCCAATAATCTCCAACTCAAGGTAACTCTTCATACCACAAGAACTATAGAAACATCCTTTAATAGAATCATCATAGACCCTAAAGACCACACCACAACCCAAAGGCCCTGGGTTCCCTTTATAAGCACCATTTATATTCACCTTTATCTAATAAGGGAAAAGAGGTATCTAGAACACCTCAATAGTACATGAACCAGGTATGAAATTCCCTTATACACCGAAATTTTTCAAAACCATAAAATCCTGAATATTTTTGCTGCACTCACCCATTAAAGCATTATGCATGTCTCTTATTACAGTAAAAACCTACTTCGTGGACTGCTTTAAAAAACAACCCTTACCATAGTGCAAAGTAGCATTGTAGTGCCACAAAATGGTATGAAAAACTTCTTCTATAACCACACATAGAATATCCCGTACCTGAGGTGAGAGATGGATAACCAAACAGCTGTGGATACAGGCATGAAATCCAAAAAATCTAAGCCCAACCAACTAAAAAGCACCCAAAACCTCTGTCCAAATGGATGAGGCCATTTCGATGCTGGGGAAGAGGTGCTCCACATCCTTCCTATGCTGATGGAACATAACACACCTGGAAAAAATATGAAAACCAAACATTTGAAAAACCTCATCAGTGGGTAACCTATTTTATGCCAACCTCCAAATAAGAGTGAGACGTGAAGGCCTGATCTATTTTTTGTTTAAAATAGACAACCATTTATAATAATCATGAATTCCCTTGGTGATAGAAAGTTAGTATAGTTTTCTAGTCAGAACACCATTTATAGCCGGCTCCCAAGATAAAAATTTAGGACATGAGACAAAATTTTGATGACCAATAATAATATGAATTTCATCTGGAAAAGTTGCGGGAGGGTCATCCAGAAATTCTTTGATAGAGACTTACTCACCTGATCCCATCACATCTGGCTAAAAACCATTAGAGAGAATATCACCAAACTAATTATCAAGATAGAACTTATGATTTGAGTTACTGTTCACAATCCATCTAGAGTAGTACATAACATTATGAAATGATGATTTACCTATTGTCCAAAGAGAAGAGTTAATGTAAACGTTACTACCATGCCTCAATTTATCATCATGTTGAGATTTAAGGAAACCCATTGATTATGATTACTCTGAAGGACATTTCAAAAAAGGAAAGCTTGTAGAGAATCATTAAAGAGTGAAATATTATTTATACCCATGCCACCGGAATGTAAATAACTACAACAAACCATCCAGGGAACATTGACCATTTTCCTCTCATGGATGTTACCACTCCAAATAAAATTCTTAATGTACATATTTAGACATTGAGAAGCCCCACTTGGCTATTTATAGACCATAAAAGAGTAATCCAATTTAGATATAATAACAAACTTCACTAAACTAATTTTCCTTGCCATAGAGAGACTCTTCCCTTTCCAGGTTGAGAGCTACCCATTGACCGTGTCCACAATTTCCAAGAAGAAAGAAGATCTAGGATGCCCCCAAAATAATGGGACACCTATAAATTGAAATGGAAAATATGCTTCCCCGATTACCTACTCTAAGGGAATATAATGCTTCCTAGAAATATAAAAACTGTTCCCAAAATGAATGAAATATTTTTCCAAATTGATACATTGACCAGAAACACTTTCACAATGTTGAATTATTTTTTTCAAGACACCAAAATTTTTATTTCCCCTCTACAAAAATATAATGATATCATCAGCATAAAATATATTAGAGGGGTATTTAGGGACCTAGATGCTTGAATTTTCTTAAGCTTACCCTGAGAGACAATGTGAGTAATGAGTCTACTGAGATAATCTTCAATGATAGAAAGAATAAGGGTTGAGAGGGTATCCCCCTTTCGGATTCCCCCAGAGTAAGAAAAGTAGCCTTTTGGTGATCCCTTAAGAAGTATATAGATGTAGTCTTAACCAAATAGGGAACCAATCCATATAATGAAAATGTCATTGAAACCAAAGATTCCAAGCACCATATAAATAAAGGACTAATCTAGAGTGTTAAAGGCCTTATTAATGTCAAGCTTGATGGAAATTATTCCTCATCTTCCAGGATTCCTGAGAAAATTTAGACATTCTGGAAAAAAAATACATTCTTGGATAGATCTTCCTTTGATAAATCCAAATTTGTTCTAAGAAATAGTCTTATATGCAATACTTGAGATCCTGTTAGCATGAATCTTATTTATGACCTTGTAACTTGGGTTGAACAAGGAAATTGGCCAAAAAAGTAGGATCTAACAAGCATTTTAGACTTTAGAAATTAGGGTGATAAACTGTGCATTGAGGCCTTGAGGGAGAACTCCCAAGGTAAAGAAAGAGGATACTAATTTGTAGACATCACCTTTAATGACATCCAAATACTTCTGATAAAATAAATTATTGAAGCCATCTGGGCCTGGAGAACTAGAAGTGTTGAGGTTGAAAATAGTATCCCAAATATTAAATTCCAAAGGAGGACTAGTGAGAGTGAGATTATTAGAAGAAGTAACCAGTGGAGGGATGATACCCTCCATTAGAGATCCCCCCAAGATAAGTCATTTGAAAATCCTGGTGAAATACTTTACAATATAATTTTCATTATATTCCTTATTGTCTAATACTTTTTCACCAACCTTAAGAAAGGATAAAGGACCACTAGAATTTCTAATTATATGAAGATAATTGAAGAATTTTTTATTCCGATCCCCTTCTTGAAGCCACATTACTTTGAATGTATTCTTAAGAACATTCTCTTTCATAGAAAGGACAGAGTTAAATTTGGAAACAAGAATAGCTTCCTTAGAGAAATCCAAATTGAATTCTATTTTAGAAGCCTAATCTTTAAGTTTCTATAGAGAAGATTCAAGTATGGAAATATCCTTGTCCAACTCACTATACATCTCCTTGATCTAAACTTTTAAAGATAACATAAGCATTCTCATTTTAAATAGAAAATCATAACCTTGCTTACTATTCTAGGAACATTCAATTGGATTACTATATTCACTTTGAAGTGACCAAGCACTGTTTAAACAAAAAGGAAGAGTCAAGCAGAGCTCCCTGCCTTTAGAACATACCAGGATTTGGTGGTTATCAGAAGCAATTTTAGGGAGGGTAGCACTGGAAATAGATTCCCATTTTTCCAAAGCAATATTATTCCCAAAAACCCAATCAAGTTTACTAGAAATCGTACAGTTGAGATATATCCTGTATCAGGTGTACTTGGCACCAACCAAATTGACCTCAGTCATATCATTATCATCAACACATCCTTTGAATTCCCTAAGATAAGTTTGAGAACTAACGAGACTTATTTTTTACTAGAAAAAATGATCTTATTAAAATCACTAACAATAAGCCAAGGGTAAGAGATGCCTCTAAAATTTTCAAGTTCTTGCCACAACCTCCTTTAGTCCTGATATCTGTTTCTTTTATAAATAAAAGATCCTGCCAACTTCTCAGAATCCCACTGAAAAGAGTAAGAAATCACATGCTCAATGATGGATATAGTATCAACTATGCTAACAGAAGAATGTGCAAAAATCCATAGTTTATCATCCTAGTCATCTGAACCAATTATAGCGACCAGAATAAAACTGAATTTGTTGAGTCCCATGAAACCCATAGGATAAGAGGATTTTGGTTCAAAAATTAAAAGTAACTTTGTCTTGTGAATTTTAATACTCCTATGCATCAAATTAATAGTAGAGGAATTATCTTGACCCTAGAAATTCCAATAAAGGACATTCATTCTTAACACAACTTATAATTAAATTTTCCCTTCCTATTTTTATTCTTTTCCTTATTCTTTCTTGAAGAGTTTTTGAAAATAGGGGAGAGCTTGGTGTGGCTCCTAGTTTGCATTATATGATCAGAACCTTCAGTAATACCCAGTGTATAAGTATGATTCATTACCGCCAAGGAGGATGCATTAACCTCTAAAGAGAATGAGGGGGGGGGGACTTCTGGCCTCTAAAGATTCATATTCCTCTACCATGTCACACCATTTTTCCCTAGTGTGATATAAATTTTTTTTGCAATATGGAATCCACCAGAGAACCCAAGTCTTTATCATTATCATTCCTTGGGACAATAGCCTCTAATGAAAAAGTAGAATTGTCAAGTACACCATTACCACAACCATGGAACTCATCCTCCACGGAAGTAATAGAAGAAACAATTGAACTTTAAACTAAATTAAAAACTTCCATATCAACCATAGACTCATCACCCTCATCTGCATTAGAGTGAGGGATAGAGGAGCTTCCGCAATCAAGAACAGCAGGTAGGGGGCCAACCTGCTCTTCATTTTTCATGAACACCTACTGATCCTTTCCAGAGTGTCCCCCCTTATCATTCGAATAATCCTTTAACTTGTTCTTTTTACCAGCTACCTTCCACTGATTAACTTTTTCATTAGTAGAGTCTCTAATAGAACTCTATTTCTTTTGAATATTCTTGCAATTGGATACATCATGACCTACTATTTTATAGTAGTCACAGAATGGAGGATTCTTCTCTTACTCTATTCTGATTTCAAAATTCCAATCATTATAAAAACAATTAAACAAGTATAGAAATTTGGATTCCATTTTTACCTCCAAAAGAACACGAGCATAGAATCCAAGCTCCCAATCTATAGTATGCTGGTCCATGTTCAAGGGAATACCCACAGAAGAAGAGAGATCATTAAGAATTTTAGGATACCAATAAAACCAATTAAGACCATGGAAGAGAATCCAAATTTGGGCTGTCATTTGGCATTGAGTGAATGGGTTGAAGTGCCTATCCCATTTGGCAAATTTGAAGCTACCTGGATTAAGAGAAATCACCCCTTATTCTAAGCTATCCAGATCTAATCTCTACTATAGAAAACAATATGAAAAAAATCCTCTTCTGATTAGGATTAGTTTGAATTCTCTCATACCCCAAGATTGAAAAAGCCTCACCTTAAGATCAGAGTTATTCCACTATTTATCTCTCTTGAAAAGGGAGATGCAACCTAATGAAGAAAACTTACATGCCTCGAGCCACTGTTTGACTGCATCTTGATCATCAAGAACTTAGAAGACACCATCAACTAGCCAAGGTGGTGAACTTGATTATATTTTAAGAACATCCAAAATGTGGGAGACACCCTTCAAATCATCAAAAAAAGTTACCCCTTTTTCCCTGGGTGCATGATCCAAATCCACATCCGCAGCCGCTGCTCCATCTAAGGCCCTTGCATGGGGCACAACAAACTCCCACTGCAGATCGAAGGATCCCATGACAGATCTCTACTAATATCGATTTATGTATTGCAAGACGTTATCCAATTTGGAATACCATGTCCTCAGATTTTGTTTCATCCCATACAATTATTTCTTGAATTTACACACATGAATTTCATCCTTCCCAAAAACAAGGGAATATAGTTGTTAAATATAAACTTCCTCATCATGCTCACTATTCATAAATTCGTATTTTACATCCATATGAAATTTTTTGTTACTTCACTGTTCAATAATAGATAGAAAGATTTTAATTATTTCTAACCTTTACACTAGAGAAAAAGTATCATAAAGTTCAATTCCTTCTATCTGTGAGTAATATTTTCAAACTAATCTTTTTTTTATTATCACTTCACTATATTCCTTCAACTTATTCTGGAACACCCCCTTTTTAACAATAAAAGTTTTGTCATTTGGTTATGTATGAGTTCCCAAGTATTATTCTTCTTGATTTGATCCAACTCTTCATTCATATCCTAAACCCATTCTAGATGCTCAAAATCTTCATTCACATCTTTCAGCTCAAATTTTTTATATATGGCTGTTTGTATAATATCTTTTTATATTCTTATTATTTAAAACTTTTGATGTTAATAACTGATAATGTTTTGAGCTTAGACTTTCTTCGTTATCATTGGATGAGATTTTTGAGATTCTTCCTCATCACTAGAAATAGTTGGGTTTGATTTTTCTTCTTGTGTGGGATTACAATTGTTTTTATCCTTATCAGTAATCTCTATAAAAATTCTTTCATCATATTAATCTTATTTATCTACATGATTTTGTATAGAATATTCTTTGACTTTTTCAAATAAATTTACAAAAATATGGTAAAAAAATATTCCTTTATCTTTGTTGAAATATCTATATCATCTTCCTTCTATAGTATTACCAAGATAAATTCCATCTTCACCCCTCACTCAAACTTAACAAGCTTTTCACCTATCTTCTTTATGATACATGATGTTTTGAAAACTTGTAAGTGTTTTAAACTTGTATTTTTTTAATAAAACATTTCATGTGGATTCATATATGAACTTGGTCATTATAAACATTGGTTTTGACTATAAATATCAATGATCATGGATTTCCTCCAAATGTAATGAGAGAGGCCATTTTCAAGAAACATAGTTCATCCCATTTCAACAAAACTTCTTATTTTTCAGCAACACCATTTTTTTAATGAGTGTATGGTGTACTAAACCCATGCCAATTTTCATGTTTCTCTAGATAATTTTAAAATTATTAGTTTTTTTATTCACCATAATTGTATATTGTCAAATTCTTTTGGAAATAATCAAATTCATTCTCATCATTTCTCCTAAAACATTTAAATATTTTCAGATCATCTGACATATGTTTCATATAAATAATACCTGTAATGCGAGTAAAGTCATCAATGAAAGTAATGATGTACTTATCACCAGGAGTTTATTGTTTGATCATTATACCATAGATATCCGAATGAATATGTTCTAGTAGTTTTTTTGAACAAATTTAACTTTTTTATGCACAAAGTTTTTAATTTTTAATTTTGGAAAAATTTCCAACACTAATCTCTTCTTGACATATCAGTAATTCCAAAGACACTATCTCTCTTTGATAACTGGTTATGTATTTATGAAACATGTGTCCCAAACTTGTATTCCACAAATGATTCTATTCTATCATAATTTAGTAACCAAATATATGAACCTCGCCAACTTGGAAAAAGGTTTCTTTTATACATTGGACCCTTATAACTATATTTCCATCTTCCTATATTTTCACAATTAACCCATATTTTCAGAAAATAATTTTAACCTTCATTACAATGTTTTGAAACACCTAGGAATTTTTGTTTCAAACCATTAACAAACAAATATTTCTTAGAGTTTAAATTTTCTTCCTCAAAAATAGAATATCCAACAAATTTGATTATGAGGGATTCATCATTCAAAATTTTCATCCTTCATTCTTTAAACTCTTTCACATTATTAAAAAAATTTATATCTCTTATCACATGAGGAGAACACCGACTATCCAAGATCTAAATTCATTATTATTTTGAATAATTGAAAATGATTTCTATAATAAGAGTTTTTATTCCCATTTATCTCTCTTCATATCTGTATTCTGAGAGTTTTTATAAACATTTTTTTATAGTAATAAAATAAGAAAACATTTTGAAAGATGTAAAGGTTGTTCACATATTTCACAAATAGATACCAATGGTTGTAATCTACTTTCAACTTTCACACAAACCTTTTCAGGTTTATTCAAAATATTCTTCTCAGAATTATTTATTTGATAGGATTAACCCACCTTAAAACCTTACATTTTGTAATATTTAGAATAGTTGTAATGTTGTTGATTGAACTTGAAAATATTTTCCACATGCCTGAATCCACAAAAATATTAGTGGTATCTATAGAAATAATATTGTCATTTATAACATCCATTCTTTCTTCAGTTGTGATCATGTTTTTTAGAAACCATCTTTTCTTTAACATTAGAACCCTGTTTAGTACCAAAATTTCTATTATAAACCATGAAATTCTTCATTATCTCACTTTTCTCTTTATCTTTATTGGAGATATAAGTTGTATGAAATTTTTTAGACTCATAATATTTATAAACTTATGACTTCTTCACTTTATTATTTTTCCACATGCGTAACTTTACCATCTTTATTCTTCTCGAAAAGAATTTCAAATTTCTTCTTAACCTTTTAAGGTAACTTTTGATCCTTCTTGGGTTTACCCTTTTCAAATAATTCACCAAATTATTAGATAGAGTTCTTTAAAATTGTAATCCTCTTGCCAACTTTAGAATGTTTTTGTTGAACAAGTTCTAATTATGCATATATTTATTTCAACTTAACTTCCATATGTTTATTTGGATTCTTTTCTTTCATAATAAATTTTTTCAAGTCATAAATATATTATAGAAACTTAAATTTACCATAATGAAGAAATTAATGATTTTTTATTGAATAAATTTCATTTTTCAATTTTCTTATTTCTTTCTCAAGTCTCCAAATATTTCTCAGAAATTATTTCAATTATTATTTTAGATGAAATTATAATAAAATTGCTTCTTCTTTAGAACTATTGATTCCTAATTCTTCATTATTAACTATTTAAATAAAAGTATTCTCTCTATAATTCTCAAAATACTTTTCAAATTTAGCTTCAATGTCTTCTTTATAATCATATTTAGACAAAAAACATCTTCTTTTGGATTTGGAGAATTTTTTATCTTTCCATTTGGAAAAATATTTATTCTTACCATTATGTTTCCTCTATGATCTTCTCAGCCATATTTTATCATCATTACTATCCTATTTATTGTTTCTTTGAAGAAAATTAGGAGAAAATTTCCCAATATATCTACATTTAAACAATTTTAAGGAAGTTTCCTTTTATGCTTTACCATTCCTCATTTCACATTTTTAGAAAACAAGGATAAAAATTGATAAATTTTTTTCATACATCATTTAAAAAATTAGAATCTACAACTTCTTCATATTCAATAATATTCCTAGGATTTTATTTCTAGGAATCCTTAAATGACATTACTCTATGAAATTTTATATTGTATTTCATACAATTCTCATTTCTACTTTTATAAGTGGGGAGAGTACTATGAAAATCATCCAAAGATAATATTTTTGAATCTATAACTTCTAATAAAGAAGCTTTGGTATACAAATTGTTAAGAATAATTCTAAAAATACTTTCAATAATAGTATAAGATTCCAAATTTTCACCAAGACATCTAATAGTGATGAAAATTTCATTCACTATAGTAAATAAGTCACCAACATATTCATAGTCACCCATATTGATATATTTATACGTCAATCTCTATATTTTCAAATTTTCATTCTTCTCTTCTGTATTGCCTTCATAAATTTTCTCCAGATTAGCCCATATAACTTTAGTAGTGGAAACACCCTTCAATCATAGAAAATAATCATCAAAAAGTGATGAGAGTAAATCATTATTTTCTATTATATCATTCTCAATATTTATCTTGTTAACATATATAAAGGGAACTTTTTCAACAGTAAGAGGAAATATATATGTTGCAGCATCAAGAACATCATACCTAAGATACATATGATAAGAAAACATTATATTTTTCTATATATGATAATTATTACCATAGAAGACTAGAATCCTTTTACTGTTCACACAATTCAGATTCTTTATCACAACGTTTCTTCAAAAGCTTCAATAGAGAATAAATGAAGGGAACCTTTTCTCAAATACCAATTTATATTTCCCATCTAAGATCAATGTATCACTAAGAGAGGTAAGTGTTATGTAATGACACATTTCTCCTTTATGTTTCTTTTATTTTGAAACAAACATCACCTCCTATTGAGGAATTATCACTTTGATAAAAATAAAACAATCACACATCCAAAAAAACATAATAATTTACAAGGTTCACAACTAAAAAATAGTAGATACATATTTTTCATGGATTGAAAATAATCTAATACCAAAAAATTCACTAGAAAAAAATCCTTTGTTATGGATACAAATAATTAGGATATATCCTTACACTTGTGTGACACTTTAATCAATACAATAGTACATTTGTTTTACGTTGCACCAAATGATGTAATACAATTTTGTGTGTCAAGATATAAAACTTTCACCAATTGATTACCAACATGCTATTATTCTTCCTTATCCACTTTCTATTTTGATTATATTGAAAATAAATATTCACTTTCCTACCTAGAAAAAGGTAAAAACTTATCTGGACTTCATAATGATACTCATTCTGATTTCCTATTCCTATTCCTTAGTCCAATTTATCAATATAGAAATATAAGTCTTTTAGATTACTACTAAAACAATTTTGAACCCCTACTGCCTTAGTACAGAAATATTATTCTAATTACCTAATCCAATGACCGAGTCAGGTCTGATGATCACTAAATAAAATCTTCCCTATTATTTTTCTTCTTCCCAAAAAACTTCCATAGAAATGATCTATAAAAAATCTCTTCTCTCTAAAACATCATAACTTCTCTCTCTTTGTCTGCATGTAAAAGGTGTTTAGATGCATCATAAGGTACAATGAACTCTCCTCATTTTGTAGGTGATCCAAAAATTATTTAGGTGGGAATTTGAAATGTTTTTATTACTAACAAAATTTCAAAAAACATAAAATTCCCCATCATATTGGTTATATATTTGACTTCTTTAAAACTTCTATACTCTTCTCTATTATTCTTGAAACTTATTGAATCTTCTAAAGAATTTAGTTGGATCGAAGGTTTTTAACCATTCTTCAGCCCGATTCCGATTCTTATTTTGATTTATTCATTATGATGAAGAAATATGTACAATAGTATTTTCATCATTACATTTCTCTGTACCAATTAAACATATGAAAAGAAAATGAATTCACATTATGATGATCAGTACCAAATGAAATAAAAAAAACATTTGAAACCATTATTTCATAAACATAGACACAAATTTAAAATATATAAGAACATCTTGGCAGTAATTAAATAATATCTTCAAAAACACTTCAAGCACCCTGTTGTAAAAAAATTTGCAACTATTTCAAAACATTTCATCATTTATTATTTTTCCTTAGACCGATGGTCTTTCTTTAGATGAAGTTATCAGTTTTAAACCATGTCTAATGAATTGTTATCTACTTCAAAATGATTAATATATGTTAATTCTAGTCCTATGACACTTGAATCAATTCTAAACATATTATAGTTCATCTTTTTTTCTTGACTGAATTGAGAAAATATCTAATTTTTTGATAATGGTTTACTACATTTATGGTATTCATCTGGTTGATTGGTCTCTTACTTACCTACATGCATTAGCCCCAAACAAACTCCAATTTATCTTCAGTCCCAATAATACACACTTTCTGATCTACCTCAATAAAAGTTTATGCCACTGATTCAATTTTAAAACTATCATAGTGTCTGATGGAACAGTGTCTGGATAAATATAATGGATCGGTTGGACACTGTGTCCAATGGACTGGTATAAATAGTAACTTATTTCCTTTACAAATTATGGTACATACACACTTCCATCATTCACAAAATTCTTTATTGGTATGACTAAAAACCAACATCTCCATATTCTCACAATTCAAACAAAACAGCTAATCCTTTAAACAAATCTACGTCCAGTGATCTCGCATTGATGAACTGAGACTAGAAATCTTTGACTTCCCAAACTCTCTTCTTCTGTAATCTCTTACTTGTAATCACGAATTCTTGATGACTATGAGAACATTTTAGATCAGTTGAGAATCATATAACTAGTAATAAAAAGTATTATGACTTAATATCCTTCTAGAATCTTCTTTCTTTCCAACCAAACCTCAAACTGATTTGAATCACATGTTCTCCCATTTTCCTTCATAAATCTTTCATTATAAGTTTCTCAGACAACTTATGATTTTTGAGAATATACCGAACAAAAAAACATCCTCAAATTTTATTAGAGCCATCTATACTTTGATAATTTTCCTCATTATGATCGAAACATTCATTCTAGACCCAAGGAGAGTCTGATAAACCTTTTCTCCTCAACAAAATATTCACAACCTGATGGACTTTATTAAGTATTTTATATTTGATATATATAAACATTTTGTGTCTGATCTACTGAATATGATGAATCATTTCATCCTTTTTATCTGATCATCAAAAATTAAAAATTAAATTGATTTTTTATTTAAAAGTAGATGACAACACTTTCAACACAAACTTCTTCCAACATCCAAAAACAACTTCTTTCATACTTTATCCAAACATGTTCTCCTAAATTATGTATTCTAGTACACAACCTTTTATCCTAAGATGAATAGATCTGATTTTTTGGTACAAAAACTTGCCTATGTCCATGAATGTTACAAAATAAAGGTTTTAAAACATAAACCTCTTTATCCTTATGGTATTGAACAACTATTAGTTCTTTGTAAATGTAATACATATATGTACTACATAATTTATCCTTATTCAAGAAACATTTATTCTTCTACTGACCAACACTATAACATTTAGTTAAAAAAGGTTCACTATTTATAAAAATTAATTATAATACATATGATAATTTTCATACAAAAACACCATTATAGAAAATGTAGATATTATTTTAAACCATATAAAATTATTATCAAAATTATCCTTATCAAATATAAAATTTGGTAATATATTATTTAGAATACTAAAATTGGACTTGTGTTTTACAACTATTTTCTAATCACCATTAGTTGAGACATAAATACATTTAGAACCCTACACATGTTTTTTAGAAATTAGATCATTGGATCTAGGGAAATAAATATTAACTGGATGAAACTAATTATTTATCATTATATTTTTACTTTGTAATAAACTCACATATCACTACAACTCTTCAAAAAACAAAATAAAATCTTCATTATCCAAAGTAAAATAGAATACATGGTACAAAGTTAAATTCGTAACTATTCTAAGAGTTACGTTTTCCATGAAGTAAATTTTACCTCACAGAGCCTTAACATAAAATCTTTTTATCTTCTGGCTATCATCTCTTTCATGAAATGAAATATCAAAAGAAAAAGAGGCATCACTAGAACTCCCAATGTTAATATAATTCAACACCTTTATAACTTTCATTTTTAATATTATTTGAGGATCCCTATCCTTTTTTTTCATTATTGGAAAATTCAGTTTGGTGTGTCATAGTTTATTATATCCTTAACAAATAACATCATAAGAATCCTCCTACTTTGATTTCTATTTTCCTCTCTTCTAATGATAATTCTAGAAGTCCTTCTCCTAATGATCCCATTGATATTCCTAGAAAGTTCAGCACATAAACACAACCACATTCTTATTCTTCTATTTATCAATATATCTCTCCATACTTTTCTATTAATATGTTATAATTACCTTCAAATTTTTTATATTAAACGTAAAATGATTTTCTGAATTATCCATAATTTTCCTCTTAGAATCTCATTCTTTTAGAAGTATGCATGTGACCATCTATACAGGTTATTAAAATATTGTTTCTCTCTCACTAACAGATTTTCCCATTGACTACCATTATAAAGCACTGTTGAATTTTGGAAATTAATTCTATTGGAAGAAAATCCAATGCTTAATAGTCTACATGAAGATTAGATATTTGGGTATCTAAGTCCTTATAATTTTTGAAATATGTATTCTAATGTTTCCTCGAAATTCCAATATCAATTTCAAAAAATAAAATTTGTTTATAAATATTTACTTTCTTAGATAAAAAACACATTTAAAACATTTTAATTTTCATAATATTCAAAATTTTATTCTCATGTAGATGAAAATATTCATTTATCTTGATTTTTATAATTTCTATTCATCAACTTAGAATGATAAACACAAATTTTTATGAAAAAAACATTATTATAGTACTTATAATTAACTATATAAAAAGGGATTTGAATCAAATTAAATATTTATAATCATAAAATTTTATTAATTTCATAGAAAAAGAAATAGATATTTCTACATAGGATGCATTATTGTAATAAATATCGATGTTAAATAAACGATAAATTAAAAAAATGAAAACATCAAAAGGAGGCTATGTTCAAAAAAAATTATAATGATTGGGTATGTCACCAATTGTTTAACCAAGTAATGAATATATTGATGCTTCAAGAGGGAGGGGGTTAATTTATTATTTAAAAAACATATTTTTTTCCCACTCAATAATTTTTGTTGTTTGAAAGTTATAAACTCAAAAATAGAATAAAGAAAATAAACTACACAATAGAAATAAAACAATTAGAAGTCAAAGACAAACTTTGGTAATAATGACAATTGAAATATAAATATATTCATATAAAAAACAAAATACATATTATCAAATAAGAATCTAAATACACTATTAAATGATAATATTAAAAAAGTCCTAATCAAGGGAACTCATCACATTATTCACAATATGATATGAGGTTCAATAACCAGAACCATGGTATAGATGTTTGACATCTATAACTTCTTCGACCAACCCAATGGATGATGAAAGTATTTCACCAGGAACTTCTTAGAAAACACCATTGGCAACATGGATCTCTTTCCTTGGGCTCCTCTTTGATTGGCACAATTGGAAATAATTACACACCAAAACATTATTGAACACAGTAGTTAAGATATATAATATTATACAACTATAATTCTCTCTATCATAATCATAAAAATCCATGATTAAAATAATAAAAACACAAGGTTTTTATAATATGTACTTTATAATAAAAGCACTCTGTGAACACATTGAAAAAAAATTCAATTTAGAACTCTAAAATTATTGAAGAAATGCATAACTTGAAGGGAAATTTTATAATATATAATTTCACACCATGTTTTGTTCCTTAAAGATTGGTCTCCATTTATAAGTAATTTTTTTTACAAACATCCATCGGTAATGTCTCAGATACTTGGTTTTAGTTATAATAGTATCAAAATCAACTCAACTTCTTATACCGACATTTTTATTATGAGTTCATAAACCTTTAAAATATAAGTATTAAATTTATAAATTATTTACTGTTGGTAAAATAAAACGAAACACACAATTCCACACCCATGGGTATAAGGCCCCATTATTAAAAATTAAATAATCTTGAGTAAAGTTAAGAATTCACATTGAGGATCTTTTAAGGTTTTTTGTTTTAGAGATTTAGGACAAAATTATTGCATAACATCTCAAATATTAAAATATAGACACTTCTACTCACAGTCCATTTTCTCATAATCTTAACATTTTAAGATAAAACATGAATTATTTTTCTTCATAAAAATATCCATAACATTCATCTTCATTTCTTACTTCCTTTTACCCATACTTATACCCTAAATAAAAGATTCCTAAAACTCGAGATAAGATTAAAAAGGCTCAGTAAAGGATATAAAATAAATAATGAAACTATTAGTCTATGAATATTTAAAACTCATGAAAACATTTTCATAAAATCATAATTTTCACCCATAAAACATAAAATCTTTAACATACCTTAAGAAATCATAAGATTTCTAAATAACTCAAAGAAATTATAAATCATAAAGTTAACTTGTGGTATTCATAATATACATACATTTTAGCTTTCACAACTATATAGGGAGTAGCATTCATGGTTATGTTTGGAATACCCATCACAATATCTTCCATAAATCAATTTGGATAAACCTTAATGTTTACCTCTGTCATGTTACCTAATGCATTGGAGAGCTAGCTCGAGCTGACCCACCCTTGGTTTATCACAGAACAACTTTTACATGTAAACAATGCCCAAGAACCACAACATAATCATAACACATGAACAAGCGTAAAGGAAAAAAAATATTTCCACATTGCACTCATAAGACATCATTTATAGATATTTAAATAATCAATCTATTCTTCAAACCATTTTCAATACCAAAATATATAAAAAAATAATATGGTATTTTTCTATCTTTTTAAAAACATTATGTCTTGTAGAGGAATCCAAATATCAAATAATTCTTGTGGCGATAGAAAGTCATTGTCAACACATACATTAAAAAACATTCCATTTGTCTTTTAGTAAAAATTTTTATAGAAAAATATTCATTTTGAAAACCATTAAGTGAAATTAAAAGTCAAATTTTATAATTATACACCATATAAAAGAAGGTTGTATATAAATCCAAATATGCCACAATAAAAGGAGATTGAGACAAAGTCCCTTACAAAGATAATATCATTATATTAAAGATAAATCAGTGAAATAAGTATGTGTGACATATATAAATGCACCCAATTTAAGTGGATATTATGTTTAAAACAATTAGTGGGCATTCACACATATTCTTAGAAAAACAAAACCAATGACATGGATATTTAACTCAATTAATGGAGATTGAGTTATGATTTCCCCTTAAAAAGTTTGTATAAATGATGTAATAATTTATCAATGGGGTTATTATGTGTAGAAGTATTATATACCCACAAATTGAAGTGAAAATTAAAACATTTATAAATAAACAGTGATTCCACACATAATATTGGAATAATATTATCCATGAAGTATGCGTAAAACCCAATGAGTGGAAATTGAGTTTAAAAATTACCATAAAAAGATAATTTTGTTAATAAAATAGTTTTATTATCTTTATTAAATATAAATACACCTAAATAAATTATAAATATAAGGTATTATATCAATATTAATTTATCACATAGTCATAGCCTGACATAATCAATAAGTATAAGATTAACCCAATGAATGGAAATTGGGTTAAGAAGTTCCTGTACCATGAGTTCGAATTATCTCGTTTGTTCTTTTATTTACTAAATAATAAATTTTGGTTAATTTATAATATATTCAGAAACTTTTTAAAGACTTTTATTCATTTTATATCACTTAATACCATGATATAACCATTATTTAATTATTTGAGCTCCTATCGGATATTTTGTTGATATTCGGTACTAGAGTCGAAAATGAGCTTCTTTTGATTAAAATTGACCATATGGTCATAAGTCCATAATATCTAGAAATATATTAATGATTTAAATTTTATATATATCCATTATATATTTATTCATATTGGTCTATAACATTTGGAGGTAAGAAATAAAATGCATTGTTCATGGAGATGGTAGACCATACGTACGCATGAACGCTACATTCATTTCATTATCATATTGAAGGAATGGAAACTAAATGAAACATAGGTATAATATAATTAAATTATAGTATATATGTTATATATTTTACATAATTTTATTAACTCTATCTTTTATATATTCCATGTATGACATGAACGAGTAATATCACTTTGAGGGGGAAGTAGTACACCCTTACTCAAATGAAATTATCGTATCTACACATTATGGAAATCATAAAGGTATACTGTAAATAAAAATTACAGAATAATAGATACAATATAAGTATGATATATTTCATATATAAATATATTTCCATCATAACTTCCACCATGAGATGTGGTAGGATAAAATTAAATAATCATCGTTTCATGAGGTAGTAGTTCACCGTACATAGAAACAATATGTTCGTATCCATTAGATATAGGTGCGTGTAAGTGTGGTTAGAATATGTCTCATAAGAAAATAATATTATATTGAGTATAGTGGTTTTTATTTAATAATATAATAATAATATAATATCTATCAAAGAAGGAATATAAAGGAAATGAACTTGAGGGAAGACGCTACCTCTAAATTAGGTAACTCCTTTTGATTTGAGCCAACAGGATTTCTTGAATTTCCTTATTCACAAGGTAAGGATTATAAAACAAAAAGAGGGATTCTGGGAGATTATTTGAGAAAAATTTGGAGGAGACAAGGGGCTTGAGACGTGTGAGTAAGTGGGTAGAGTTGGTGGCCTTTTATAAGAGGTAAGAGGGGAACTTTAGGAAAGTCTTGAAATATTATTTTATTATAAATTGATTTTAGAATTATAATAGTTACAAGGTGATACATTTGGAAGATAAGATTATTATGGGTCAAAATAATCTCATAAAATAGGTTTTAGACAAGTTTTTTTCACAATTTTAACCTTATCTTTAAGATTTAACCCTTAGTTAAAAACAGTAACTCTTACAATGTATTCTTGTATTTTAATAATATATGGTTATTATAGTTATTATAAAATGAAAAACATACCAAAAGTGGATCATTAATGAAAATTGTAACATTTTGTAAGTCATTTTTTCGAATATTAGATTTTAGGACTATTATATCATTTAATAAAATAGTATTTGTTTTAAAAACTCATTGATGTCAATTGTGACATTATAATGTAATTGAATTTTGTTAAAGTCATGACAACTTGATTCCATCGAACCAAAGGAATTAAAGAATTAATTACATGTCAATTTCATACATTTTTTATGGTATCCAAATGCTCAAATTATATTTATTTTAATATTTATAACATCATTATTTAAATCTTTCATTAATAAGGAAATCACTGCATCATCATTGTGTCATAAATAAATTTATTTATTAAATGTCTAAAAATTGTAAATATAATACCATGATTTAGATAATATTTTTATATTTATAATTACTATTTATAGTCATAGAGATCAGTTATATTACCTTATATTAAAATTGGTTTATTAAAAGATACATGTTTATGTTATATTTCCATTTTCTTTAAATTAAATATTATAAAATGTCATTTTCACACCCAAGTGGCTCAAAAATTCCAAACGTTTATCCAAATGATGTTCATGGTCGGAAATTTCTCATAAAATGGGATTATGACATGTTTTAGGGTAGTTTTATATTATTATAATATTATTTTTTACCCTTATTTATCTGATTTACCCTTTAACCATGGTAAAAAATAATAACTACCAAAGTTTTATTCATAATGTCCAAAAATAAAAGGTAAATATTTTAAAAAAAATTACATTATTATTATGAATATAGAATACATTTTTCCAAATTCAAAACATATAATTGGATGAAATTAATTTAAAATCAGTTCCCATTGTCAAAATGAGAAACACGTTTTTTTAAATTTAAAACATTGTAAAAGATTGAAATGTTTTTACATATAAAATCAATATAGAATTAATAAAAATGAACTGAATTATAATAAATGATAAAAATATATTCCATTTATACTTTAAACCCATTAAATAATACGATTTAATCATATAAATTATCTCCATGGAAGAAGTTGTTTTCAATTAAAATTTAGCATATTTTTACTATTCATCAAAACATGATAGTTATCAGAAAAATATCAAAAAATCATCCAAAGTAAATTTTTTAGATCCATATTATAAATAATAATTCTATTTTTTTTAATATAATATATAAATGTGTCAAAAACTAAATTTAAAAATGGTTTTCTATCAAAAGGCGGTAAAACTGCATTTTTAGAAAAATACTTCTTTTATCCAAAAAATTTATTTTGTTCTTATATCATATCTATAAAACATATAAGATGAATTTATAACATTAAATTAAATATATAACACATATTTTTCATTAAATAAAAATTCATAAAGAGTGATATGATTTTATAAACATAATTATTCTCTCTTTAAATAGGTTTTCATAAAAACAAATCCTTTATATTTAATTGTGTTTTTTTTCATTTTTAATAAATTTGGTAACCAATTAATCAATATTTAAACATGTGTAAACCATATTTTAATAATTCTATTGTTACTATTCATTCCTGCCATTCCAATGGCTAGGTTATAACTATAACAGTTAAATAATAATATTTAGTTGTTCTTTTAAGCTCGATGTAGTGTATCATGTATGATATTGAACATAATGTTTCTTTCTTAAAAAATTGGGATGTTAAATCATTACCCCTTTTGGAAATTGTTTTTTCACAATTATAAAATTTGGATTGGTAGGTTCATTAAAAATCTCACATTGGAAAAAGAGTCAATAAAACAATAACCTTAAAATAAAGAAAGAGAAGTATAAAGGTCACTCTAGATAACAAAAAATAGGGTTCTATATAGGGAAACATGGATATAGAATATAAAACCAAAAATAAAGTTCTGATGGTGAGTTAAAGAAAACATGATCCGGAGAAAGTTAAAAACTAGAAAACCATAAACTTATGATAGGTTAAATGGTATTTTATTTCATAGTAGGAAAAGTAAGCGGAAAATGTTTTTAATATACTTTTCTTAAATATGAGGAATTATTTTACTACTTAGAATAAGAACATAAGGAAACAAAACTACTTATCAAGTATAGTTTAATCCATTAATAAGTATCTACCACAAAATAATATTTTCTCCAAACGAAGTGTACTAAAGATGACTTAGTCACACCTGAAGTGATAGAATCAAGTTCTAGAGAATCTCATAATCCACAAATGATAAACTATATATTTCCTCTATCTTTATAAAATAACCAAAAAAATGCTTAGAAAAAGATCAGATAATCCCCTAAAAAGAATAATTATTTTTGGAAATAAATATTACTCTTAATATAAAATATTCATCAAACAATACCCAAAGTCCAAAAAAGACCATTCAATAAAAAATTTTCCTTAAAATTATTCAAAATAATCTGTACTAAAATTTAAACCCAAAATTTGAAAGTATTTGATCAGATAGTATTCCATGATAAATCTTAACACTTATCTTCAAATTATATTGACTACCCTTAAAGTATTATACTTAAAAGTAATTAACCTAATCACATATTCCCCATGATAGGTTAATCATTTCCATAAATAACCCAAATCTCCATATATCCATAATAAAAACATAAATTATTCCAAAATAAAATTAAACTATTACACATCAAATGAAATCCCATAGAATTATATTTTCCTTATGCATATAATGTTATAAAATTAGAGAACGTCCTCCAAAATAACATTTTTAACTTAATCAAAAAATCATTTTCTTATTCTAAGGATATCCATTTGATAAAAAACATGTTCCTAAAATCTACTTATTCTTGATCCATAAAATTATTTAACTAAAAAGAATAAGTCAGACTTTGATTCCCACGACCATGCTGGACGTGATGGGTTGTCACCCATCTTGCAGGTTTCCCCTTTATAAAATTGAAAAATAACCCTAACATATTTTAACCTCAATGGTTTTATTATAACTCTCATTTTCATCCCAACTCATAATAAAATCAACATATTAATTCCTGAAGTCTTATATATATTTTTCTTTTTTTTTCACCTCCATATGATAAAATAAAACTATTCCCAAAGAAAGAACATCGTACCTTGATTATGGTGTCCACTTGGTTTTATCATTATATTGTTTACATATATATAAGGTCCATGCATTGGAACAATGATTTAGAGATCCTTCAAGATCATTTGATTCATTTTTTCAAATATACCTTGTACAAATTTAGTGATATGGGCGTTCACAGAAAAAGAGTTTCAGAAAATAATCATCTATAAAATATACATAAAAAATATTTAATAAACCATAATTTTTATAAAATAGTCAAACTGAGTTTGAGTTGAAAATTTTAATAAATGGTCCTTTTAAAATACCATAAGTATGTACTGAAATACTATATTTTAAAAGAAAATATAAATAGTTTGTGTAAAGGTATCATTATTTATCACCTTTTTCAAAATCATAATATACTTCAAAATCTTGTGATAAGGTAAAATATTTGAAAATTTCTTGAAAATATTTACCTTTCTTGAAAATATCAGAATATTAAGAAAATAGGATTTGATTAAATACAACCCATGATCCATGATGGTATCAAGGTATATTACAGGTGTTTAATATCTCAAACAAGTTCTTACAAGTTATTTTTATTTTAAAAAATGTTTTATAATAATCCAAGCACGACTTTACAATAATTATTGCTAAAGGACCCCAGAACACACTGAGAGGGGAGGGGTGAATCAAGGTGTCAAATTTTTCTTTTAAATGGATGGATCTTGTTCCCACATTGGTAGGAACTTGTTTAACCTATCTAAAGAGGATGTGTAGAAAATAAACAATCATAAGCAAAGAAATGACACAACAATTTTACTTAGTTCACCACTAAGGGCTACATCCAAGGATCATACACCGACAATGTTTTAGTCATACCAAAACAACTAATCTTCACATGTTTTGGATTAAAAGTGTTTATCATAGTCACTCTATGCCATGCAGAATAACTTTACAAGGTTTTAGGGATATCACACTGTGTCCCTCAGATCACTTCCACTGTCTCCCCCTTGCTGACTCCGTTGGACGAATCTTCACTCAATTCGGATACTTGAAGGTCACTTCAATGGTCTAACATTAAATAATGCATCCTCAACTATAAATGGATGCTCTGTTGAAGTCCTGTAATCACCCACATCTTTAATTTATTTTCTCGTACACTGATATGTTATGGAAATTAATTTCACTAACTGATTTGGTCAATTTTTAGGCTTTTTTGGGTGTTCTGTGTACTGCTGCTATTTCAGCGTACCACTGCTATTTTCACATACCATCTAGCTCTTCCGTGTATTGTCCAACTCCTCCAAAAACTTCCCTTCTTAGCGTACTACCCTGCTCCATGTGCTGCTCCACTCCTCCACGTAATATCTTGATCTCCGTACTGCCTTTCTCCACTGCATACCGTGAGATCTACCTACGCGAGCCACACTCTCTTCCGCACACTTTTTTTCTTACACAGACGATTATCTCCATGTATTGTCTTCTCCACTCTGTACCACTTCAGAATTCACCAAATTACTTCCTGAAATTTTAATCCCCAATCTCATCGCTTAACAATGGGGATTACTATTCCTTAAATGGTCACGCAAATCCACAATTTTTGGTAAAATAATTTACCCAAATTTTCAATGTGGGAGAATATTCACTGTAAACTGATCTCTATCCATGCACTGTTAGGCTCTAGGACATACCACTCTTATTTAGCAAACTGCAACAATCCTTCCAAACATCAGCATCCCCCATACTGCGTGTCTTCACTGTGTACCGTCGATGCAAACTATTTTTGGCAACATTCCATGTACCACATGCCTTCACCACATACCATTGCTGCCAACTATTTTTGGTTCTATGCACTGTTCAACATACTTCATGCGTTCACCACGTACCGAGCATCTTCACTGTGTACCGCGCACCTTCACCACATACAGCCAGCCTTTACTGAGTTCCATTGCTACAAATCTTTACCAAACTCCCAATATTTGAGGCCCAAAAAATTGGAAAACACTGGGAAACTACACCACTTTCAATATAGATTTTAATCTCAAACATATGACCGCATTCCTCAAAAAATCCTTAGTAATCCATGTATATATAGACAAAAAAACAAACCAAACTCCATTATTAGCAATGAAAATCCTTGGTTCTAACAATCTCTCCTTTTGGATTTTTTGGAAATCTCTAGATAAATTCACTGATACACCAGCCACAATCAAAACGTGAACCTTCAAGAAACAACTCAACCATCACTTTAAGTCTACGTGAGCACTGATTAGTGTAGAAAACAATATAAAGGACTTTAATTTATTTATTATCATTTTCTTTTCTACCCCATATTTTGATTTCTGGATGTTTCTATTATCCATCTTTCATGTATCTAGAAAGAAACAGATCACTCTCTATTGAATTTATCCATTCTCCCCCATTGGAAATAAACCCAAAACTGTTTATTTAAAGATTGTAGAGATCATAAAAAACTCCCCTGGATCGTATCTCCCCCACAAACCGATAACAATTCCACAAATATATTAACAAAGTTAAAGTAGTTGGGGAAAGGGGAATCTCGTAACATTGTTATCCACTGGGAGGTGGTTGAGCACCGAGGTTCAACCGATGTTTCTCAAACACTTCCACTAACTGTGGCTTGGTTATAATGTTAGCCACTTACTCATGAGTTTCCACATGGTCCATTTTGACCATGCCTTATTCAACCCTTTCCTTGATGAAGTGATATATGATCTCAATATGTTTCATATGAGAATTCTGAACATGATTTTTCATAAGATCAATTGTGCTATTGTTATCACAGTAAATCACCATTGGATGTTACACCTCATCACCAAAGTTAGTCAGTTGCTGCTTCATCCAAAGTAACAGAGTGCATGCCTTAGTAGCAGATATATATTCAACTTTGTAAGTACTAAGAGAATTAATTTCCTATTTCTTTCTTAAATATCCCACACATTTCTTCTAAATATATAATTCTTCACCACTGGTATACTTTCTATCCACTAAATCCCTATCTCAGTTCACATTAGAAAAAGCAGACAGTTCACTACCTCTTCCTGCAACAAATTATAGCTTATAATTATGTGTACCTTGAATGTATCTCATGATTATTTTCACTAACGACTTATGTTATTCCATCGGATTACTCTGAAAGCGGGCTGCAAGACAAGTTTCAAAGATAATATCCGGCTATGTCACCATTAAGTATAGTAGGATTCCAATTATTCTTTTATATATGGTGGGATCCATAAATGTCCTATCCTCATGCTTCCCAATATTTTTTCCAATAGAAATAGGAGTCGAAATTGGTTTGGAATCATGCATATTGAATTTCTTTAGTGGATCTCTTGCATACATTTCGTAATAAATGAAAGTGTAGTCCTTCTATTGAATCACATGTAACCATAAAAAGTATGCGAGTTCACCAATCATGGACATTTCAAATTTTTATTTCATGTGATTGGAAAATTTATCCACTGATCCATTCCTGCTTCCACCAAAAATAATATGATCCACGTTTACCAATACCATGAATTGATCCTTTTGTGATTTTTTCACATAGAGATTTTGATCCAATCCTCATATTTAAACTCATTATTTCTTAGATAAGAGTCCAATCATGACTACCATGCCTGTGGTTCTTTCTTAGGCCATAGATAGATTTCTTTAATTTGAAAACCTTCAGTTCATTAATGCCATGAAAAAACCCTACAGGTTGTTCAATGTATACTTCTTATTCTAATACTCCATTTAAAAATGCTATCTTAACATCCATTTGATAAAATTTATAAACTCTTCAAATTTTCATGGCATGAAATAGCCTGATGTACTCCAGTCTCGCTATAGGAGAAAATGTCTCCCCAACATCAACACCTACGATTTGTGAATATCCTTTACAGACCAAGCGTGCCTTATTTCTGATCACATTCTCATTCTCATCAATTTTTTTCTTGAAAATACACTTTGAACTAATCACATTGTGACCTTCAGGTATTTTGACAAGATCCAATGTCTGATTTTTTTCAATTTGATCTAACTCTTTATTCATTCCATTTATTTTGGTTCACTTTATGTATATTATTTGACGTTTCGGCATCACAACCAATTCCACTATTTCCCATTATTGTGGGTCTTTGATCACTCAAGATCTTTTCAACTAGATTAAAACCACATTTTTCTCTCTCTAGTAGCTCAAAATCTGAGAACCTTCTAAATTGTATTTTCTTCTTTTCTTCTTTTGAAGTTGATTAAATTTCGAGGTTACTTCTCCGAGTGACAACTTCTTCTTTGAGTCCTTCAACAGTATTGGAATTCTCCTCCAGTCTCGAGGTAAGGTCACTAATGACCTTTTATTGTTCTTAAATTATGAGTTTTAGTTCTACAACATCATTAATACCTTCAAGGATTGATGATTGAACTTTCACTAGTTCTTCCAATCGTTCAGCTTCTACTTCTAGATGATCAATATATTCTTATAAATCCTCCACCATTGCTTTCCACTTATTACATCTCTTAAATTTAATCACAAAATTAGAAAAATCATCCTTATGTTGAATCTTGGGATCATTATTAGCAGTCAACTAATTATCTCCAGATTTATCTATCAATGGTTTTTACTTTTCAATGGTATACATCATGGAGGCATGGTTTTCAGTCTTAAATTCTGGTTCATCTTCCTCACAGAATTTATTATCATCATCTTCCTCCTCTCAGACAAAACTCTTCTTCTGTACTTTATTTAAAAATTTGAAGTTTCTCTTTTTGAAGAATATTTTCTGAGGATTCTCTGTGTTTTCAACTTCACTCTCTCCATCATAAAATTTTCTTGAGCACTGAGAAAAAATTATCCCAACTATTCCATAGAAAAAATAATCCAGAGGATGCTTGCCTTCAAATTTCCCTGTTCCCTTATTGAGCTTATTGGTAATGAGAGAAAGATTTTCGCTTTCCTCATCATCTACATCACTTTTATATCCTAAAATTTTAACTTTGTCCATGGATTTGAATTCTATTTCCTTGCTCACACAAGTCATAGCTTCTTCTGGTTTGATTCTCATTTCATAAGATGATATATTTCTTAGATGATCATCCACTAAGAGTTTGGAGAGATCTATTTCCTCAAGGGATGAAAGATTTTCATTGTAAAGGGGTGGATGTCTTCTCAATATTTTCTTCACTATGTAAAGTTCTTTGATTTCATCTCCCAGACCTTTGATTTCTTCAACAACATCAGTAATCCGATTGAAAAAGGAGTCTACATTCTCATCAGGGTGGATATTCAAATCATCAAATCTATTATGTAGAACATGAAGTTTTTCCTCCTTCAATTTGATATCTCCTTTATAAATATTTTTTAGTTTATCCCACATTGACTTGGTTGATGTGAAACTCATTAACTTTTGATAAATATGATCCTAAAGGGCTGTAGTGGGAGCATTTTGTGCTTTTGAATCAGCATTAAGCAATTTCCTGTATGTACCTGTCATCGACAGTCCTATAGGATTAGTGAATTGTATTCCCTACGCAGTAGAAAATAAGACTTCCATTACAAGATATCTTATGTGAGATCTCATCCTTTTTTTACATATTTTAAAATTACATCCATAAAATATGGGAACTCCCCTAACGTTGTCTAGATTATCTATAACAGTAGAATACAGATTCAACACCAGTAACCTTTACGCTCTAATACCACTTGAAAGACCCCGAAACACCCTGAGAGTGGAGGGGTGAATCAGGGTGTTAACCTTTTCTTTTAAACTAATGAATCTTTTTACCACCTTGGAAGTAACCTAGTAAACCTATCTAAAGGGTATGTGTAGAAAATAAACAATCACATACAAAGAAATTACACATCAATTTTACTTGGTTCACCACTTAGGGCTACGTCCAAGAAGTATACGCTGACAGTGTATTGGTCATACCAAAACAACTAATATTAGAAAGTTGTGGATTATATGTTTTTAGAACATTCAATCTATGCCAAGTGAACTACTTTTACAAGGTTTTAGGGACAACACAATGCATCCCTCGAATCAATTCTACTAACTCCCCCTTGCTCACTGCATTGGAATAATCTTCACTCAGTTTAATTACTTAAAGTTAACTTAAATGGTTTAACATTAAATCATGAATTATAAACTATAAATGGAAGCTCTTTTGAAGTACCGTAATCACCCAAAGATGTAATTTATTTTCCAGTACATGATATGTTATAGAAATTAATTTCGTATAACTGATTTGGTCAATTTTCAAGCTTCTTTGGGTGTTCCACGTACTGCTGCTATTTCTATATACTAATACTATTTTTTCATACCTTCTATCTCCTCCTCATACCATGCAACTCCTCTGAGATATTTCCTTCTAAGTGTACTGACCTTTTTCCATATAATACTCCACTCCTCTGCGTACTGTCCTGCTCTGTGTACTGCCTTGCAATGCCGCATCCCATGAGAGCTACCTACGCGAACCACACTCTATTCTAATACTATTTTCATTACACGGGTGATTCTCTCCACGTACTATCTTCTCCACTGTGTACCACTTCATAATTAACCAAATTTATTCCCTAAATTTTAATCTTCAACATCATCGCTTAATAAATGGGATTATTGTTCTTTAAATAGGCATGTAACTCCGCAAATTTTGGTAAACTAATTTACCCAAATTTTCAATCTGGGACAATAATCACTGTAAACTGAACTCCATTCGTGTACTGTAAGGCTCCACCATGTACCGACTCTATTTTTTGAACTGCAACAATCATACCAAACATCAACATCCCGCGTACCACATGTCTTCATTACGTACCATCGATGCAAACAATTTTTGGCAGCATTCATCGTACTGCATGACTTCGCTGCGTATCGTTGCTGTGAACTGTCTTAGGTTTTGCACACCGTTCCACATACTGCATTCCTTCACCATGTACCATGAACCTTCAATGAGTACCAAATTCCTTCACCTTGTATCTTCGGACTTCACCGCATACCGTTTCTATAAATCGTTACTAAACTCGTGATTTTTGTGGCCAAACAAATTGAGAAACACTGGGAAAATGCACCACCTTCAATACTTCTTTTAACCTCAAATGTATGACCTCATTCCTTACAAACTCCCTAGTCATCCAGGATCAGATTGATAAAAACAAAAACTAAACTCCGTTATTAGAAATGAACAGCTTTGGTTCCAACAATTGTAGGCAAGTCATCAGGAAGAGATATGAATATTGTTTGATATCCTCCTCCTTCAATTTGTAACTAACTTTACTTGATCTAAAAAAGTTATAAAACAAGTATTTAACTAAAATAATAGATATAGATACATACCATGTGGTTATCCAGAACTCCTAATATATAAAGTTGTCTAAACCGACATTTGATAGCAACTATATAGTGCCAACCTTAAACATTAAATAATCTTGATCTAAGTCAAGAATTCACATTGAGGATATTTTTAGGTTTATAGTATTATAGAATTAGGCCATAACTATTTCATAACATCTCAAATATTACAAATTAGACACTTCTACTCACTATCCATTTTTTAATCTTAATATTTTAAGATAAAACACGAATTAATTTTTTGATAAAAATCCTAATAACATTCATATTCATTTACTCCTTCCTTTTACCAATCCTTATACCCTATGGAAAACATTTCAAAAACATGGGATGAGCATAAAATGTCTCAATAAGGGATACAAAATAAGGAATGAAACCGTTAGTCCATTAATATTTAAAACTCATGATTTTTTTTCACAGAATCATAATTTTCACCCATAAAACATAAACTCTTTAACATACCTTATAAAATCATAATATTGCTGAATAACTCATAGAAATCATAAATCATAAAGGTAACTTGTGGAATTCATAACAAACATACATTATAGCTTTGAAAACTACATAGGGAGTAAGCTTCACGGTTAAGTATAGAATACTCATCACAGTACATTTTATAAATATATTATGAGAAACCTTAATGTTTACCTCCGTTATGTTACCTAATTCATTGGAGAGCTATCTCATGCTCACACACCTTCAGTTTATCATGGAACAACACATATATGTAAACAATTCCCAAGAACCATAACGTAATCATAACACCTGAACAAGCATAAAAGAAAAATAACATTTCCACATTGTAATCATAAGACATCATTTCAAGATATTGATATAATCAATCCATTATCAAAACCATTTTCAATACCAAAATACCTAACAAAGAATATGGTATTTACTTTTATTTTAAAAAATATTATATCTTATATAGGAATCCAGATATCAAATAATTCTCACAGCGGTGGATTGTTTATTGTCACTGCGTACATTAAAAAATCATTCCTTTTGTCATTTAGTAAAATGATTAATAGAAAAATATTTCTTTTGAAAACCATTGAATGAAGTTACAATTAAAAGGGGATAATTATATACCATATAAATAAAATTTGTATATATATCAAAATATGCCTCAATGAAAGGAGATTGAGATGAAGAAACTTACAAAGATAGTGTCATTAGATTAAAGATAAATCAATGAAATAATTAAGTTTGAAAAATATAAATACACCCAATATAAGTGGATATTATGTTTAAAATAATCAGAGTACATTCACACAAATTCTTGGAAAAACAAAACCAATGACGTGGATATTTAACTCAATGAATGGATATTGATTTAAGATTTCCACTTACAATGTTCGTATAAATGACATTAGAATTTATCAATGGGGTGATTATATGTAGAAACAATATATCCTGACAAAGTTAAGTGGAAATTAAAACATAAATTAATAAACAATAATTCTACACATAATCTTGGCATAATATAATCAACGAAGTATATGTAAAACCCAATGAGTGGAAATTGAGTTCCCTTACAAAGGTAATTTTGATTATAAAATAGATAGATTATGTGTATTCAATATAAATACACATAAAGAAAGTATAAATACAATTTAGGATATCAAAATTTATTTCTCACATAATCATAGCACGACATAATCTAGAAGATGAAGATTAACACCTTGAATGGAAATTGGGTTAAGAAGTTTTCGTCCCCTATGTCCGACTTATCTAGTTCGTTCTTTAATTTCATGAATAACAAAATTACGTTAATTTTTAATTAATTAAGAACCTTTTTAATGTTTATTAACCATTTTATATCACTTATTACTATGTTATAACACTTGGTTAATTATTTGAGTTCATATCAGACGTTTCGCCGATATTCTAAACATGAGTCAAAAATGAACTTGTTTTGATTAATATTGTCCGTGTGGTCATAATTATATCTTCCCCATAATGATATTCAGGATTTAAATACTATATATATATAGTATATATATATATATTTATATTACTATTTAACATTTTTGGATAAGAAATGAATGGAACCGTTCATGGAGACGGTAGACCGTACATACACATGAACGCTACTTTCATTTCTTTATCATAATATAGAAATGAAAAATAAATGATAAATAGGTATATTATAATTCTAGTATAGTGTCTCTGTTATATATGTTACATAATTTCATTAATTCCATCATTTATATTCTTAATGTATGTCATATACGAGTCATATAACTTTGAGGGGGCGATAGTCCACACTTCCTAAAATGAAATAATCATATTTATACATTATTGAAAGCATAAAGGTATGTTGTAAATAAAAATTACCAAAAATAGAGAAAATATTACTATAATATATATCATATATAAATATAGTTCTATAATAATGGCCACTATGATATGTGGTAGGAGATAGTTGATCAATCATCATTTTGTGAGGCAGTAGTTCACCGCACACAGAAACAATATATTCGTATCCATTAGATGTAGGTGTGTGTAAGTGTAGTTCAAATACATCTCATATAAACATAATATTATATTTAGGATAATGGTGTTGTTATTTAATCATAGAATAATAATATCAAAGGGAACAAAGATGGAAAATAAAGGAAAGGAAATTGAGAGAAGATGCTACCTCTAAATCAGATAACTACTTTTGATTTGAGCCAAAAACTATATTGAATTGACTTCATCCCAAGGTAAGTATTATATGTGGAAGTTAGAGATTTTGGGAGCTTATTTTAGTAGAATTTTTATGATACAAGAGGCCTGAGATGTGTGGTTAAGTGGGTAGAGGTGGTGGCCTTTTATAAGAGGGAGGAGGGGCCCTTTATGAAAGTCTTGAATGATTATTTTATTATAAATTGATTTTCAAATTATAATTGTTCCAAAGTGATAAATTTTGGGGATAAGATTAGTATGGGTCAAAATAATCTCAAGAAATGGGTTTTATACAAGTTTAGATAAAAAACTTAAACTTATCTTTTATCTTTAACCACTAGTTTAAAATATTAACTCTTACCATGCCTTCTTGTATTTTTATAATATATAGTTACTATAACTACAATAAAATGACAAGAGAACCAAAAGTGGATCATAAATGAAAAATGTAAAATTATATAAGTCATTTTTAATAATAATATATTATTAATACTATTATCTAATATAATAAAATATTATTTTATTAAAACACATTTATGTAAATTTTGAGACTATTTAGTAATTGTTTTTTTAAGTCATAAAAATAGGATTGCTTCGAACCAAATGAATTATATCATTCATAACATTTCAATGTAATAAAAAACATTAGTTTATAGTATCAAAATGTTTAAATTAAATTTATTTTAATATTTATAATATCATTTATTTAAATATTTCATTAATAAGAAAATCCCTACATCATCATTATGTCATTAATAAATATATTTATTTAAGGTCTAAAAATTATAAATAAAATAACATGATATTGGAAACATTTTTAGTTTTTTAATTACACTTTATAGTCAGAGTTATCATTTATATAACCCTATATTAAAATTAGTTTATTAATAGACACATGTTTATGTTATATTTCCCTTTTCTTTAATTTAAATATTATAAAATCTCATTTTCACACCCAAGTGGAACCAAAATGACAAAAGTTTATCCTAAAGATTATCATGGTCATACATGTATTATAAAATAAAAATTTGACACATTTTAGGGTAGTTTTATGTAATTATAATATTATTTGTTTTACCCTTATTAACCTGATTTACCCTTTAACCATGATAAAAAAAAATAATTACTAAAGTTACTATTCAAAATGTAAAAAAATAAAAGGTACATATTTAAAAAATTTGAAACCTATGATTATAAATATGGAATCCATTTGTTTAAATTCAAAACATATAATTAGAAGAAATTAATTTAAAATTAATTCCCATTGTCAAAATGAGAAATATGGTTTTTTAATGTTAAAACATTGCAAAAAATTGAAATGTTTTTAAATCCGAATTTAATTCAGAATTAATAAAAATGAACTAAATTATAATAAATGATAAAAAAATATTCCATTTATACTTTAAAACAGTTAAATAATATAATTTAACCATATAAATTATCTTAATGGAAAAAGTTGTTTTCAATTAAAATTTAGCATACTTTACTATTCATCAAAACATGATAGTTATCAGAAAAATATAAAAAATTCATCCAAAGTAAATTTTGATGACTTTATTATAAATAAGAAGTTTATTTTGTTAAATAAAACTTATAAAGGTGTCAAAATATAAATTTAAAAATGTTTCTCCATCAAAAGGCGGTAAAACTACATTTTTAGAAAAATAATTCTTTTATATGAAAAATTGAATTTGTTCTTATATAATATATTGAAAACATATAAGATGAATTTAAAACATTACATTGAATATATAACATATAATTTTCAATAAATAAAAATCTATAAAGAGTGATATTATTTTATAAACACAACTATTCTCTTTTTAAATTGTGTTTCATAAAAACACATACTTTATATTAAATTGGTTTATTATTTCCATTTCTAAAACATTTGGATACCAATGAATCTTTATTTAAAAAATTTTAAACAATAGTTTCATAATTAATTTGATACAATTCATTCCTTTCATTCCAATGGATAGGTTATAACGATAACATTTAAATAATAATATTTAGTTGTTTCTTTAAGCTCAATGTAGCGTATCATTTATGCTATTGAACATAATGTTTCTTTACTAATAATCGGGTTGCTAAAATGGGATAGGGGGGATTGGTCATATCCACACCCCAAAGGACTACCCATATACCCAAACCTTTTAAACATTTTATGTCTCAATGGCTATGGGGCTTGAAGCCTTATTTCTAAGTCTGAAAGCCCTTTTCTTTGCCCAAAGGCCCCTCTAATGTATAATACTGCTATAGTTCATGGGATTATACAACACCTAATATAGTACCATCGCTAGTACAATACCTACTACAGTACGACTTCTAGTATAGTGTTGTCACTGCTATAGCTCTACAGTTGCTATAATACTGCTATGATACTCAGGAAATAACCCCTTCTTGGTTTTGAACCTAGGAATTTCAAAAGCAGGATTATGGGGTTTCCCAATAAAAAACCACCAAAAATGAATATATGTGCCAAATTTAGATCAAAAGAAATAATCAATCATATTTTAAGTTATTCATAATTAGAAACTAAATAACTGTATGTAAAATCAATTTCAGTGAATATATTTTGATTTCCTAAAAAAATATTACAAAATTAGTATTTTGACTGAACACTATTAGAGTATATAAAATTTTATACAAGGATAATAATTTCTATTTGAACACCAATATAACCATTCAAGGCCCATCATACACCATTTCTTTCACAAGGCTATACACATAGTGTGAAAGACCATCATCTTAATAAAAATCAAGGGAGGATCCATGGATCCAAAATGATAATGGTGTATACTATAACACCTAGAATTCAATTATAGTATGTAAACATATAATATTAATGAAGCTATAATACAATTCACATTTTAATATTTTATGGAAAAAATTTATAGTTTGATAGGATGAATATTGATTTTGAGCTTACGATGTCAAAAATAATCCAGGAATGAATTATTTTATATTTTAGCACAAAAATATGCTTTTATGAACAATAAAAGCATACTATTTAGATAATACTCTTATTACATTAAATAATTTGGTATAGTATGCATAATTGGATATATATATATACATATATTTAAATGGTTGGGGCCGAAGCCTCATTTATTATTTAAATAAAATTAAAGACCTCTTTTAACTGGGTAGAGGGAGACCCATTACATAGCTCGAAGGCCCAGTGGGAATTTATCCCATTACATAGTCCATAGGCCCAAATTTTTGGCCCAAGTCCTATTATATGAATAGTACTGCTACAGTACTGCACAATTTCCACCTCTGCTACAGTACCTACCACCACTACAGTGCCCGCCGTTGCTGTAGTGCTACCACTGTTATAGTCGCTACAAATACTGCTACAGTACCCTGCGCCCAATGGGTTTTGAACCCACATTTTTCATATAGGATTATAGAGTGCTTACCACTAATCCAAACCCCAATTAAATAATTATACATATATTGAATACAAATTTCATAGAAACTAAGATAAGATCACTTGGATGTATAAAGAGATATCACTATAAAAAACATCGATTAGTGGTGGTCATTTATTGGTCTTGTAGTGATTTAGACCACCAACAAATTTTTTATAGGCGGTTCATAAAACTGTTACATATTGCATGGTCACTAGTCTATTAACAACAATTTATTTTATTTTGAGACTATTTTTTAAGTGTCATTTTTGGAAAATTTTAGCGGCGGATTTTTGTTTAATTAGATACAGTTTCTTAATAAAAAATCCATAGGTAATATAAATAAAATTTAATTAAATTTCGAAAAGAACTTAGTGGTGGTCATTTTTAGGGACAGTTCATATTAACCACCACTAAATACATAAAATAATATATGTTTATTGACGATTATAAAAAAACTTCTACTAAATCTATTTATATATTTTTAAAAATATTTAATAAACAACTAAAAATTTACAAATGCTGAAATGCTATAAACTCATACATAAATATATGATAAACCCATCATTCATACATCACACATACATAATCATAAAAACAACCAAAATCATCATAACCTTTGTCTTAGTCTCCCCATACATTAACCAATACCTAACTCATCAATATATACATATAAAATATGTCCAAAAATAACACATGCACAATATACATCTCTATCATGACCTCCAATACATTTATCTACCTCTACATAATCTCATCAACTAAATGTAACCATGTCATCTCATCAACAATAGAAAAATGAAATGAAAATTAAAACTAATCATAATAAATCAGAATTATTGTAGAATAATTGATAAAACTTTTACATACCATGAAAACTATGAAGCATGATGACTACCTTCAGAATAATGTCATGGATTGGAATGATCAACCTCTAACATACTATTGGTATCTTCTACCTACAATACGAACTGAAACATTTTTGAAAAGAAACGAAAAAGATAAAAGGCACATATTATTTAATGAATGTTGCACATAATTTTTTTATTTTTTAATAAAAAATAAAAAATTGTAACATAAAAAATAATATATAATGAAAAAAATTGAAAACAGAAACATACCTATTTAATATAAGATTCAACACTTGAAAATAAGAATGGATTAGTAATTACTATAATTTATTTTTAAAGTGAGGTGCAATGTGATTGAAATTTATTTAATAATTGTTTTTAAATATTTTTATATCAGAGAATTTACTATAATTTAAAAGAAACTAGGCAGTGGTTTTCCCATGATTTCAAACCAACCAGAGGTCGTTTTCTATGGTTTGACCATTCTATGCATGTTTTATAATTTTTTTAAATAAAAATGTGTTTTCAGCCATAATGGGAAAACCTTCATTCTGAATGATGTGTCGTCAGTTCCTACATTTCAGAGTTAAATCTATGATAATTCTACCATTATTTTAGGGGAATATTATGTCGTTGTCTGGTTTTGACCATTCCACACATGTTTTTGTGTTTTGAAATCTTAAAAATGCATTTACAAACATAATAGAAAAACTGTCACTCAGAATGACATTTGTTCAATTCATACAATTCAAAGTTAAATATACTGTGGTTTTCCAATAATTTATGGAAAATACATTGTCGTTTTCTTAGTTTTGACCATTCCACACACGTTTTAGTGTTTTAAAAAACTAAAAAAAATGTTTACTTCCACAATAGGAAAGCATCACTCAGAATTATGTTCTGCCACTTCATACATTTCAAAATTAAATCTATAGTTGTTTTCTCGTAATTTTCGGAAAATTTGACTTTGTTTTCCAGGGTTTGACTATTGTACACAAGTTTTAGTGTTTTAAAAAACTATAAAAACATTTATAACCATAACACCCTCACTCATAATGAAGTAATTTATGTTTATGTATTTCATAATTTAATATAAAGAAGTTTTTCATTTATTTTAATACAATCATACATCTTTTTCTTGTTTTTTATCGTTCCATACATGTTTTAGTGTTTTAAAATACTAAAAACACATTTACATCCATAATAGAGAAAATTTCACTCAGATTGTTGTGTCAACAGTTACAATATTTCAAAATTAAATCTACGATCATTTTCCCCTTATTTTAGGACAATCTGATGTTGTTTTCCTATTTTTGACGATTCCACTCATGTTTTAGTGTTTTAAAACAATAAAAATGTGTTTATATCCATATATGGTAAACCGTCACATGAAATTATATGTTGTTAGTTCCTACATTTCACAATTAAATATATGGTAGTTTTTCTCTAATTTGAAGATAATCCAACATCTTTTTTCAAGTTTTCATAGTTCTATGTATGTTTTAGTGTTTTAAAACACTAAAAATTAATTTACAACTATAACGGGAATGTTTTCATATAGAATGACATGAATTTAGTTCCATAATTTGAAAATTAAATCTACAATCGTTTTCCCTGATTTTAGGACATTTTGACATCATTTTCTTAGTTTTGACAATTCCACACACATTTTATTGTTTTAAAACACTAAAAACATGTTTATGGCCATAACAGGAAAAACTTCATACGAAATTACCTGCCATCAGTTCCAAAATTTCAAATTTAAATCTATTGTTTATTCCTTGATTTTAGGACAATCCAACATATTTTTCCTAAATTTGACCCCTAACACTTGTTTTTAAAATCATTTATACATTTTATAAGTGTTTAATGAGTAATTTTGATCACACCACATGTAATATTGACATGTCATCTATGTGTACACATAAAAAAAACTAAGTGGTGATTTTCACTTGATTTCCAGACAATTCAATTTTATTTTCTTGGTTTTGACCATTTCACACACGTTTTAGTGTTTCAAAACACTAAAAATGCATTTACAACCATAATGGGATAATTGTCCCTCAAAATGACCTGACATCAGTTCCTACATTTCAAAATATAATCTACGGTCATTTCCACTTATTTTAAGACAACGAAACATCATTTTCCTAGTTTTTACAATTTCATGCATGTTTTAGCGTTTTAAAACACAAAAAATCACTTACGATCATAAATGAAAAAACGTCATTTAGAATGACGTGTCATTGGTTCCTAAATTCTAAAATTAAATACATGATTTTTCCCTCTTATTTAAGGAAAATATGACATCATTTTCCAATTTTTTACCGTTCCAAACAAGTTTTAGTGTTTTAAAATAGTAAAAATGCATTTACAGCCATAACAGGAAAACCATCATTTAGAATGACATGTTGTCAGTTCCTACATTTCTAATTTAAATATATGGCTGTTGTTCCCTAATTTTAGGAAAATTATATGTTGTTTCCATGTTTTGACCCCCCAAAATGTGTTTTAAAGGATTTTATACCTTTTATAAGTGTTTACTGAGTAATTTTGATCACATCACCCGTTAAATTAGCATATTGTCCGTACATACATGTAAAAAGAAACTAAGTGGAATTATTTCATTGATTTAAGGAAAATAAAATATCATTTAATTGGGTTTGGACATTTCACACACATTTTTGTGCTTTAAAACACTAAAAATGTGTTTATGACCATAACAGTAAAACCGTTATTCGGAATGACATTCCGATAGTTACTACATTTGAAAAATAAATCAAAGGTTATCTTACCCTGATTTTAGGACAATATGACACCATTTATCTAGTTTTGACTATTTCATACACATTTTAGTGTTTAAAAAAATAAAAAATCATTTATGGCCATAAAAGGAAAACCATCATTCAGAATGTAATTTTTTCAGTTCAAATATTTCGCAATTAAATCGATGTTCATTTTTCCATTATTTTAGGGAAATATGATATTTTTTTCCTAGTTTTTCCCCCTAATACTTGTTTTTAAATGACTTTATACCTTTCATAAGTGTTTACTAAGTCAAAATCTATAAAACAAGTTATGATTGTTTTTCAAACTTAAGGATAATGATATATAATTTATTTTTGACTTATAGGAATCAACCACATGCCAATATTGTAAAATATCTGGTCGGTATAACTCAAAATGGATGTTTGATATATAATATTGTCATTTTTGTTTATTTTATGGATGTTCTATGTGTTCTTTACAAGTTCCATGAGTGTAAAAGAGAGTTAAGGACATCTAAATAAAAATAAATATAGAAATAAAAAACATAAAACATTATAATTATATTACAAAATTTACTCAAATATTTTAAATTAGTTATCAATGAATATCAAATTAATATTACCTTTAATTGAGTATCAAATAAATCATTTTTCCAACATATAATAATATACCACCAATATTCATAATTAATGGGAAATATCACTCTATCGAAATAAAGCACCCCAAGAATCTACCATATATTCTGTAAGGGTCAATTGTAGGCACCTCAAAATCATCAAATGGAATGATAATCTTGAAGTCCTTCAGGTCTCATATATCTTCTGTGTTTATTTCTGTATCCCTTATATTATTTTCATTATCTGTTTTAAAAATGCATTAAATAATTAATAATTTTTATTTGAAAAATTCCATACAGACTATTAATGGTAACCCTTCAATATCCCATATATAGAGTGGTGAAAAACTGATCCATCATTGGAGGTGAATCAGGCAGTGGGCTACCAATGATATCTATGGAAATAGATGGCTCACTAGCCATCTTGGGTATAACAGAATCACTAGTATCCACTGAAAATGATGGATGTGATGGTGTGCTCTGAGTTACTGATACGCTAGAATCATGATTTATTTTATTCTATGCATCCATTCATTTAAAATTGTTAAGGTATATTAAATATATAAATAATGAAAAACTAAAAGATTTTTACAAAAAAGGAAAAAATAGAAAAATGTATATATGTATGAAACACTTATCAATGAGAACTTGTAATATAATTTCATTAATAATTTAAACATTCAATTATCTTTATATTCATAATCTTTATTGTTATCGACCTCCATTACGATGAGCCATTCATTTAAACCGCCTCTTTAAATTTATAACATTTCAATATTGTCTGGAATTACTATTCAATATTTTGTGGTTGATGAGGTTCACTATCACATAGCACCAATTGATCTTCATCACATATATCATATAAATATCTCTATTTTTAGTGTACAAAACACTTCAACATTCATCTATTTCATCATCCACACAATAAACCATATTATATTGTGAATCCAAGATAAATAGATCCTGATCTCCATCCTCACTAATATCCATCAATCAAGAGAATTTGATAGAAGTAAAATATAACTAATCTTTCATCACAACTCTATCAATGTTGACTCACTTGTATTTGAATAAGACAAATAAAAACTGGACATGATATTTTAATTCAATTATATAAATCATCTTTCCATAGGATCCAACCTCTACAAATGTAAATAAATCACTATTCTAATTTTTCAAGTCTTCTTCATGATAAGTTGTATGAAACCCAAATCCGTGAATATTGTGGGCATAAAATTTCCTAGCCTGCCTTATAGGACCTAGAACCAAAAACATATAATTATTCGATATGCTAGAATAATTTTCAACATTCATTATCAAGAAAAAAATATATAAACTGTTACTGTTAACATAGAAAAAATAACTATATAATAATAATACGAATATGAGTATATACTTACATAGCGGGTGAACCATTCAAAAAGATCATTATTAACATATTTTGTTAACTCTTACTCATTTTGAGCTCGACCATTTAGTCATCACTTTTTTAGTCACAATTTTCTAATAAATGGATTTGCAATAACACTATTGAGTGGCTCATATCTATATGATTGTATCAACCCTAATTTAGTTAGTGTTAAATTTAACCCCTTTTCAATTGTTTATCCAATAGCTAGAAATAATGATAACTGATTCTCCTAACTAGAATTTGTGGATAGGTCATTGTCGCATCCTACGCGATTGAATATAGTCTCAATCCCATCCAAATACCTATAAGGGACGGTCAAGCACTCTTCATATATGTATCCTTCAATAATTGATCCATCTGGTTAAGCTTTATTCCTCACAAATGATTTAAAATGACCTAAGTACCTGATGAAGAAAAAAAAGAAACATATTAAAAAATTTATTCAATGATTTGATAAAATCAAATACCCCAATGAAAATAAAAAATATCAACGTACCTATCAATTGGATACATCCATCGATAGTGTTTTGGTCCCCCGAGTTTTTTTCTTTAATAAAATTAACAATAAAATGAATCATGAATATGAAGAATGAATGGGGAAATAAAAATTCTTCTAAAAATATCTCTAAAATTTAATGTTTAGTTGTATTTATCAAGATCGGTTGGATTTAATGTTTTTCAACAAAGCTCTCTGAAAAAGGTATAAAAATCAACTAGAACTGCAATTAATTTTAAAGGTAATGTACTATGAAAAGAAAAAGACAAAAACTTATCCATAAAAATATCTTATTCATGACCTTTTAATCCATGTAACATTTTATGTTTCAAGTCAACACACCTTGATATGTTACTTGAATACCTATTTGACACTTTTAAATTATTTATTTTTCTAAGGAATACATATTTTTCATGATTTTTCATCGTAAAAATAGAAGAAGTATAGTTTCCATTCTCCCTTTCCCACAAACCATGATTTATATTAATTGAATCCAAATCCTTACAATAATTAAGGTGATCCTTCGATTTACCCTTCTCATTAAGCATTGTAAAAATTACATTGTCACGTATATTCTTCTCAATATATATTACGTCAAGATTATGACATATCAAATTAAACTCCCAATAAGGATGTATGAAAATATAATATTTTTATTCAATTATTGAGTTCCATCTTGTTTGGATATTGTACCTTATTAACTTTACCCCCTTATTTAAACCGATGAAATTTTCTAAATTCTTCAGATACATTCATTAATTTTCCTAAGGTTTCTAAACCAGATAACACCATTGATGAATTTCTCATTTAAATATCTCTATAGAATCATGTATTTTTTAAAACTTAATTATTGAGAAGCATCAAGAAATCAATGATGAAACATAAAACACCATTTTATCCTATGAGGTATTCACTGAGGTTTGAAATTAAAATTGAAAACTAGACAAGAAAAACCAATATTAGTGTTCCAACCAGATCAATTTACTAGTCAAAGGAATTCACTAATTATTCACATTAAAGAATTATGAATTATGAATAGTTGTATTATTGAATCAGTATATGTTTTCATGAAATCATCCCATAATTCTCACAATTCATTTATTAGAGGGTAAAGGTATATGTAAATGTCATTTCCAAGCATTTTATGTTTAGGAATAATCATCAAAATAATGAAAGAAGTATTCTTCATTCACATCCATGGAGGGATATTATAGAGGATCAAAACAAATGGCCAAATGATATAATTAGTACGTAAAGTACTAAATAGGTTAAAACCATCAGAAGCCAATCCCATACATATATTCTTAGGATCCAAAGAAAAATCTAGATATAGTGAATCATTCATATTCCATGATGTTTAATCTTTCAGATGTCTTATCAAGACACCATTACTATCCAGATAAATCCACTTAATTTTATTTATAGTCTTAGATGACAAGAGTAATATTTACAATCATGGTTTTAAAGTAAAGTAAAGAAATACCTTTGTAGGAATTTTCTTCATTTTTTTCTTCTTGGGGTTGCATTTATTTATACTCCAATTATTATTCATTGTCTTCCATCTACATGTATGACATCTTGTTTATTCTTCTTTATCAGACTCTTCTCCCTAATAAATCATGAAATCATTAGGGTATGCATGTATCTTTTAATAATCAATTCAATGTTTGTTGATGACTTTATTCATCTCATAAAATTTTGTAGGGTTCTTAGCTTCAATAAATTCATTAGGAAGAAACTCTAAAATCATTGACATTGCTTTTCTAGTAATTCCAAATAGACACTTGATATGATATAAATTAAGTATAGAATAAAAATTTGAATACATGGCTCACCCTTTATACCGTTTTTGTTTTTTTTCCATCAAATAATTCATAAAAATGAATACTTTTTTCACTAAAGTTTTGAGAAATATTGACCTTCTTAAAACCAACTGATGGTTCAGTTGGTCTATTTAAATCTAGGAAATTATATTTTGAAAAACCAAATGCTTCATTTAACAAATTTTGAATTTAATTCTCCTATTCTAGGTCACTTTGTATTTCATTGAAAATATTTTCCTTATTTTGACTCTCCATAAAATTTTATTCACTATTCCAAATCCAACAAACATATTGAGAATGAAAATTTTTCGACATAAAATGATCATATAATTTATTTATATTAAAAAATTTCTTGAATTTACAATCAGGACATGGAAATTTTATGATACCATCCACTGATTGGTTTACAATTCTATAATCTAAAAATTCCTCCAATCCATTGGTATAATGAGGTGTGCTTTGAGGTAAAATAATCCAACTATTATACATATGTTTTGGATTGTATTCTACCTGTATATTCAAATATAAAGATATTAATGTTTAATCATACAATTATAATCAAAATTAAATAATAATCTATACGGTTTAGAATAAGACTCAAGGGAACTGTATTTTAAGTTAGATACATGATTTAAACACTTAATTTTTAATGATGGAAGTATGGAAAACAACCTCTACATTAAAGATGATAAAGATGTATAAATTTTTGATATTTTATATGTATACGATATTATTTTTGTGGGATAAAAAGATAATGGTGTATTCCACCTTAGTGTTTTAACTGAGGGTTCAGTCCATTGAACAATTAGGTACATTGATAACTTTCCAAACCATTTCCCATGTCCTCACTAAGAACAAAATAACCCTTAAAAAATATGAATGAAAAATATACTTTATTTGTATATCACACATTATTAAATGGATAAAACCAATAAACACAAATGTTTTAGTTGTTATATGTGATTATACTTCATTATATAATTTAATTTTATTTTATATGTGCACCTAAATTTCATAAAAAACTATCTAGGAATGGGAAAAGTTTACTAGGCACATACTATAGCTTATTAGTTATTGATTTTAAATACATTTTTTTAAAAGTAAGAATTTCTTCAATGTGATAAGAATGATTCTTGAATATTAGTCATGTATTTGGAGCTATTATCGGGTATCTAGTGAATGCAGTGAAATATTATGTTTGATAGATTAATACTCGTATTTTCTCACCCCATTTATTTTTTTCATTTTTACTCTTTAGTATTGGTGTTTAATAATGGTAATTTGTTATTATACAATGTTTATACATGATTATTCTACTTAAGAGAAAGATCTTAAATCAAGAAAAAATATTACAACTACAATTCCAAAATTAAGAATTCATTATGGAAGAAAAATGAAGGAGTACTAAATAAATAGAGTTCATAAATCTCATAGATATAATAAATAGTTAAAATAGGAAAACTAAGGAACATTACTCTTAGGGAATACAATTTAAATTAATGTATAGGGGTATAACCAAGTGTTATTATGCCACCAATTATTGTGAATAAAATCTAGTCAAATCAATAGATTCCGATTATATATATTATAACCAATAAAATAATTTTTAGGGATGGAGGCCATAATAGAATATACTTTGAGAAACCTCTTAATAAAATTTCCTTTTAAAACTCAAATACTCAATCATCATAATCACACTATATTCAGGGTAACCCAAAATTGTTACTTAAAAATAAATACACACCCTTGCAAGTCTCAAGTTTCCATTAATTTTTTTTAAGAACTAAAAAAACTTTTAATGTTCTAAATTCACCTAATAAAATAAATTCTAATATTTTATCAAATGTTAGGTGTCTAGGGTTGTTGAAAAATAAATTTAAAATACATGTTTTCATAGAAAAACCCATCACATTCAATGGAAAAAATGAAACATGGTTTCCATTTAAAATATATTTATATAAAAACATAAAAATTCTATTAGTAATATAAAACATAGCTTAAAAAAGGATAAAATTAGTGTTTATTAATTTATTTAACTATGTAATAGATAAAACCAACCTCTAATCTTCAACTTCTACAATGTGGGACTCTAAATCCCCACAATAAGGCCAAATAGGCCTTAATAGGCTAAGAGGAGGGGAAAAAAGATTGGGAGAGGGAGGTCAGGGTGATGGTGGGGGGGTCCGCATTACATATGTTGAGGAGAATCACTTGGTAGAAGAACTCTTGCAGAGAGGGAGGTCATAGGGGTGTCGCGAGGGTTGGGGTTGCCACCAAGGATGGAGGGGGAGGTCGAATGAGTGGGGGGGGGGGGTGCACCACTATCAGTGAGAGGGAGGTCATCAGGTGGGGGGTAGTGTGGTTGGGGACATATGGAAATATGGGGATGATGGGGGGTCAGGGTTGGGTGACACAGAGGGAGCAGGGGAGGGGGAGAAAATATGATTTTTTTAAAAAAAATTTGTGACAGTTTAGTTGAAACCGCCGCCAATTATTAAAATAAAAAAATATAGTGGTGGTTTAATGAATCCAGTACTACATTATTATTATTATTATTATTTTAAATGAAATTTATTTAGTAGCGGTTAATAAAACTTCCATTAATTAACTTCTAGAAACTAGTGTTTTTTTATGGTATTGATTCAAAAAATATTTTTATGTGCTTAATAATTCTACATATTAATTAATTAAAATAATATCTAATTATGAATGTTTTAAATTAATTTATAATATATATATCAAATATATGAATTAAAATTCTATAATTTTTCTTATTAGTCATATAGTTAATTTATGATCATCTTGAAAAATCCATTTTCCTAAAAAATTGTTTTTTCATCATGTTTGTCCTATTTATTTATAAATTAATTTTTTTAACTTATTAAAATTGAATTTGATAAAATGAATTAAATATTTATAATCATTGTGTTCAAATTTTGTGAATAGGTCCATTATTTTAGGCTTTATTAATAGTTATTATGGTAAAATTTATCACTTAGTAATGGGTAAAATACGATATACAAGGTTAAAACTATAGAATAAGAATTTAAAATAATTTATAAACTTATCTATATTTAATTTGATGATTTTAATTCCATTGAGACTTATATATATATGAAAATATATCATATTTATTCCCTTTTTCTTTGATAAATAACTTTATATTATTTTATGTAATATAAAATTCTAAAATTTAACTCTCTTTCTTTTAATTTCCCTTATATGTTCACATACAGATAAGAAAATGATATGAATGAATCTAAAATTTTATTTTGAACCTAATTTATTTATTTTGTTATGTAAATTTATTTTAAAATATTCATGATGGTATAGTTACCTTAAATACTTTCACAATACGAATGTAGTGCTTATGTTTGCTGGAGAAAAATCAAATATATGATTTTAAAAACATCAAAAGTAATATATTTTTAATTAATTATGGTTTATCATGAATTATGTGGTTAATAATAATAATTTATAATTGATTTTCAAATATCTTATATTCAAATTACATTAAAATCGTGATGTCTTTAAAGTCAAAATGTGTGTATAATTTATTAAATTACTTTAATTATATAATATATTGAATAATTTTCTATTAAATGATTTAAAAAACCTAAAAACATCAAATAGGAAAAGTGGGATTTGATATGGTATAAACTATAATCCCTTGACATTTATTAATCAAATTTTTTACTTATACATAAATTTATAACCCATTAATAATGAAACAGTTGTTACGACTACTATGGTTAAAATATATTAATAAAGGGGATAAACAAAATGATAATAATTAAAATGCAACATAAACTTGTCCAATTTTTTTAAATTCATTTCAACCATAAACTATATTATATTTGACTTATTTTCCACTTAGTTCAAATATCATAAGAAATATAGTTTTTTATATTTGATTTTTTAAGCAATTCAAATTGCGTTTATCACTCACTTATAAAAGGACACCACATCTCCTCACTTTCTCAAATTCAATGAGCCACATATCTTACAAGACATCCAAATAAATATATTCCTAACATAGATAACTATATTCTAGAGTTTTTATTATTGTTACATGATAATCCCTAGAGTCCTTATATATAAATCTAAAAAAGATTCATTAAATTGGATGAAATCGTATTTACTAACTATTTTTATTTTACTTATTCATATACCTAATTAAATTTTATAAAACAATGATCATATAAAAACATCAATTTATTCCATATAATAAAATATTATTATTGTTGTTTCATAAAAATAATTCATCTCTTTTCCATAATATGGAAAATAATAACACCTTTCATACTTGTGTATGGCCTACCATATCCACATAGTGGTGTAAATAATTTATCATTACCACTTTACATGGGTATTTATAAAGATATAAATAATTAATATATTTTAAATTTATAAAATAATTATGTTTTTTATAAATATATGAAATCATTTTCTTTCTTACCCTTCTACTCATTTAAAAATGATAATTTAACCTGTGCGTACGTGTGGACTAATACTTCAATGAAGTGATGTGACTATATTTTCATGCCCTCCATTAAAGAATTACACTAATGATATATCCGATTAATAAGAATTATATTATTAATAATAATATAATTGTGGATATTATGAAACTCTTACCTATACATAGGATCCAAAACTTCTATGATGAAACATGCATGAGAAAAATAAATATTTAACACCCAAGGTTTTATTTTACCAAGAAAATTTATTGAAATGGTAGTGATATTACATATAAATTATGAGAAAAATTAATATGGTTATGTTGGGAATTATTTACATGTTTACAAAAATTATAATTGGTCCAAAAGAACTTTTAAATAAGTGGAAGCGTGATGTATGGAGTTTTTATCTCAATTTCCACTTCATTTAGGAATATTTTGTATTATTCGTCTATTTTAATTTATTTGGTGTATATAATTCCAATTTATTATATTTAACATGAATCTATGTTTATTAATTATATTTTATGTTTCAATTCTTATTTATAATTTCAAGGGGTTACGATTTAAAACATAATAAAGTGGTATGATTTTTTTCTTAAAATCTAATTGTTGGGATTGAATATATTTTCATTGAAGGAATATAATAATCAATCCATTATAAAACCAAAAATAATTGTTCAAAAGTATATATTTTGAGAATTTCAATGTTTAATTAGATCTATTATTTTCTTCATTACTTTAATGAAACATATACAAGTTTAAAAGAAATGATTATCTTATCTACTTTTTTCAATGGTAATATTTTTCATTCAAATCCCTATTTTTCAAAAAATTATTTTAAAAATAATTATTTATTTAATTTAAAAATTTATTAATTACATAATATGTCATCCTTAATTTTTATTACAAAATTTTAAATGATTTTTTACAATGGGTTCATTTTTAAAGTTCTTTTCTAAAAGGCAAAATGAATATTTTTTAACATATACATCGTTAATGGATTTTCACACTGTAATAACTATTTTAAAAAATTTACATATTTCTATAAGATTTACATAATTTTAAAATATTAATTAAATAATGAATATATTATTTACTCTATTTCGTCCCTTTTCATCAATTCTCCAAAAGACTTGATTTTATTATAAAACCTATATTTCAGATGAGTTGATGGTAAATTTTTATCTCTTATTAGTTTTTTGGTCATTAAAATTATCTAAAATAATTGACATTCTTATAATAGTATTTATTCAGAAATTATGTTTCTAATCCCTATACATTTTATTTATGATAATAATATGTTTATTTCAAGAATCCTATAAAATTTCTATATATGGTACTTTAATATGAATGTTATTTGATTGACTAGGGAAATAATGATATTTCATGTACATTACTCAATATGGATATTTGTTGAAAAATATATATTATTTATGAATTAAATATGTCCTTCATTATATGAGGAATGCATTTGATATGTAGTTACAGGTGGAACCTAATTATAAATATCCCCTTGATGCATCAACAAGTCTCATGAGATAAACAGGTTAGATAACCTTATAAAACAGGTTTGCATTTATACCTATCTATATTTTAAAGTATCTTAGCACACTTCAATGATCAAGATGTATGACATTATGAATTTACTTAATTGTGATTTTAGGTGTTATTATCCATGACATTAATACATTGATATTATCCATGGATGAATTTTGTGACCGGGTTATTGATTTAATGGCATGTGATTTGAATTATTTAAATTTCCATATTGATTATACCTCATTTAATCCTGATAGATTTCAATTTATGCCACACTTAAAAAGTATTTTAGATCACACTTATTTAAAATTATTTTCCCTTGAATTTGAAGAATGAATATTTGAATGATTTTTATAGATTTAGAATTCTCAATTGTACTATGTTTTATATTTTACATTCATTTTTAATAAGAATCTTGTATGTGTATGGTTCTTTAATACTAATAAATTGATCGGTCCATGGTGATTAATTTTCTAAAACAATAGGTCCAAATAATAAAGTGGACATTGGTTCTAGGTTTCTAGAGTTAGGATTGTTACAATTGGTATCAAATAAAATTTAGTAGAATCACCGGGTATTAGATTTTGAAAATAATAGATTAGCGAACATAACCCTATAACAGGTTCAGAGTATATGTCTATGTATAGGATAATATCACAATTTTTTATATAGATTTTGTGGTTTTATAGGAAAATATATCCCTATTTGGATACTAGAAAGTGGATGTGATTATGACACAAATACACCTAGGTGTAACAACTCTAAATGGTGGAAATTCTATATTAACTTTATCATCATGGTGAATGATGAGTAAGACTAAGAATTAAAATGTATCCATACACTCATATATGATATGATTTGGTTTATTCACATTCACTTTATAAACCATTATGAAATAGAAAAATAGATCATGTACTGGTTTAATAAAATGTCATTTTCTCTGTATAATAAGATCTATAGCTCATGAATCCTTGAATGTTATATAAAATGTGGCTTGAGTTTTCTTTTTGAAATTTTTTATAGAACATAGTGTCAAGAATACTTTGTTCTGATTGTATGAAGTAGCCTAAGTGTTCAATGTGATTCAATTATTCTATAGTTGATCATTGGTAAAGATGCTTCATGTAAGGTATAATAATATTATCTTAATATTATAATGTTTGACTCTAGATATATGTGTCTATCTTGGTTCCCATTTCATTCAGTGATTCTCTATCTTTTTTTTTCATGAGGAAGTATACTCTTTCTTTTATCAGCAACATACAACACTCTCCATATGGATAACAATCAACTGAATATCCTGCATCCTTGTACATAGGGATGACAAATTCTAGATTTCATCTATTTAAAACAGTTATGAACAATCATTAAAATAATTTTCATCATTAAATTTGATAATATAGTCATTATATACAATTAATTCAAAATAAATAAAATTGGGGTGGTGACTCCTTTAAATGGTGACACAACAAAGGTAGTGATACACTGTATGGCTGTGGCTTTGGTTGGTGGTGAGATAAGATGATAGTGACTTGTCTCGGTGGTAGTTAATTACAATACTTTGTAAAATATTCATTCTAATGGAAGGTCATAATCAATAGAGACTCAGGTCTCGTAGAGACTCAACTTTAGAGGTAAGTGTTTTGAACAATTAGTCAAATTTCCAGTCCAATAGTGAGTCTTCCTCAGGTGTTGATTCATTTCTTACTTTACCAAATTTACATTCTGGTGATGAATTCTAGCTAACAGTAGGTGATTTTCGTACTTTTCAAAAATTTCACACTGATTATGTGTTGTCCCCAATGGTGAGTAATTGATGGTGGTGACTCATCCTTAATGGTGAGTCATCCTTGGTGGTGACTCATTCTCAATGGTGAGTCTTTCTCATACTTATCAAAATTTCATTCCAATATATGTTATGTTTTAAAATTCTATAATTACATAAAGGACTCATTAAAAGAATAATAAAAATTATTTTGTGATCATTAAAACAAGGGTTCAAACAATTTCCCCCTTTTTTATGATCCCAAATCATGACATTCTATACACATGGTATCACAGATAATTCATAATCAAAGAATAGATAGTATCAAGGAATACTAATAGAGAATGTAAATAAATAAATTCCATATCTTTCTCCCAATTTTGGGATTATCAAAAAGTGAATAGAAAATATTAAATTAGTAGAGGTGGAATATTAAGGAATTAAATAATAATAATCATAGAATTTATATTAGAAAAGTTACTGAATGTACACCCAAAATTTTTCACCAAAAATTAACTCAAAAACATCCCATCAAATAATAAGTATTTATGAATGAACACTTCTCAGACTGAGACTAGGGACTTAGATGTTCTTTTCCATTCCTTTCATTCAAACCAAGGGGCTTAAAATCGGAACCTGAAGGAGCTATAGAAACAATTTCATGAACATTAGTAAGATAATGAGGTTATCTAGGAGAAAGAGAGAAAAGATAGAAATGGGATGGAAATTGTGCATACAGATCTCTAGATAGACTAGGCCTAAAGTACTTTGGACTAGTATCTAGAGGAGTCTGATGAACAGTAACATGAATGGCCTTGTGAGCTACAACAATAGTTCCATGAACATGAAAAAGTTGTTTCATAAGATTTATGAAATACATGATAATATTATTACCTCTCTCCATTAAATTGATGAAATATTTATTCTCCTCCATAAACCACTGAATCACCGGTTTCATGACCTTTAACTAGTTCACTTGTTCTTAAAATACTTGAGTTATAGAAGGCATCCATATATTTTCTTCAAGAAACATAAAATGATAATTTAGCCCATTCTTATTGAAAATAATTGAAAGATAATATGTTATAGCTTTGGTTATGGTTTGTCTGTTGGACTTCATGTATTTTTCATACTCTTTAACCAATATGAATATATGGTCACTGTTAAATCTGATTTTTCTTAATGTCTCCTGAGGCTGGTCAAGAACATCACTGGAGGCACCACATAGATCTTCTCCCACAACATATATGATCATTTTAAAATCAATAATAAGAGTTTTAGAATTAGATGGGGATGAAGTAATATTCTATATAATATCAATAAAAGCATCTATTGAAGTTGAAAAGGATGTATTTTTAAGAACCCAAATCTTCATTTCAGGTACACCTTTCATTTTTCTGGAGTTTTTAAGAAAAATGGAGTTTCTAGAAAATTTCAAAGTACACACTATGTACTTTCTGAGTACACGCCGTGTACTCTTCTCCAGCTCAAAGCCGTGTGCTGGCCGTGTCCAGGCCACACACACGGTGTGTAGGGGTGACGTGGATGCAGATTTTGGTGGAGTATGGAAAAATCTAGTACACGTCGTGTACTCTAAAAGTACACGTCCTGTACTTTTCTTTTTTTTTTCACTAAATGCTCCGGGGTCGCGCCAAATGGACAGAATACACCCCTTCTCTAGGTTCTTTGTCTAAGAGTGACATGTACGACCAGATCTTCCCTGAGCCCCCACATCTCCGTCCGTTCTCCGATTCGAGCACGGTCAATTGAGTTGGAATCGTAACGGTGAGTTCTTCCTTCTCCTTGATACTTGTTTTCCAATTCCTCCTATTTCTCATGTTTTCATCGTTTATGTGTTTTAGACGTTTTCTTAGATCTATGACATTCTAAGGAGAATCAGTAATCGTGGTTCAAGTATATCGATCTCCTAGGATCGACGTAGGTGGTTTCTGCCTTTCTGTACAAAGTCGATGAGTATTTTGTGCAAATTCCACCAATACCCTTGAACGGGGTATTGCGTGTTCTTGTTTTTCCCTTGTTGTATTGCTTGCTTTGCTTGATTTCTAGAGTAGATGTTTTTCTTGTGATTATGGTAGTTTTTACTGTACGCTGGATGTTTGCCATGATTTTTGTACTTGTTTGGCATTTTTCCAGTTGCCATGCCTAGTTGTAGGATAGTGGAACTATTGGTTTGTTATGCTGTTGAACCTTAGATTGATATCCAAGTACTTCTTGAGGTTTACTTGGACGATGCATGCACGCTGAGCATGTTTATTTCCACACAGGACTTTGAGAACCTAGTGTAGTAGACCATAGGGAGAATGGATGTAAGGGTTTCTCCAGAGTGTCTTTTAACATGATGCGAGACCACATGGGGAATTGACGATGAGTGCTTCCTCAGAGAGTCTGTAGTTCCTCTACACAGACCATAGGGGTAATGAGACGTTGAGTGCTTACCCAGAGATCCTTTATCACGATACGAGACTATAAGGGGGAATTGATGGTGAGTTCTTTCTCAGAGAGTCTATTATTAGCTGAACCAGAGGGGTGAGACTTTGTGTGCCTCCTAGAGGGTTGCTAGTACTTTTAGGTTGAACCATAGGGGTTAGGCTATGAGAGCTACCAAGAGGGTTAACTTTTTTCTACTTTTTTGGTTGTTTACTTGTGTACTTTATATGTTAGAACTGTGAATTGAAACTACTGTGTATTTCCTGTTTACTGTTCCTGTAATTCACTTTCCCTGTATTAATTGACTGTTAGGCACAAATCATTGGATGGTTGCCTAATGGGACTTTGTCTCACACCCTTTTTGGGCCATGTTTTTGGGCCCAAGTAGATTATGTTGTTGCAGGTATAGATAAGGGAAAGCGCCCTTCTACTTCAGGTACCTGACTTGCTGGGGAGCTGGAGAGCAGGGGACCAAGCTATGGCTTGCGATGCTGAGGAGTTTACTTTGTTTTTATTTTGAACTTTGTTTTTCATTTGTACTTCAACACGTTGGTTTGTTTACTGTTTTCCATAGAAATATGTACCATGTTGCATCCTTATTATTTTATAAATTGCTTCCGCTGTTCAGTTCAGTTGTTGTATGCTGTTATTGTTTCCACTATTGTGTCTGGTTGTTCTTCCACTGTATACTTTACTAAATGAGAGTATAGTTTCCCCAACGACTCTCCAAGGCCCTTGCTACTAGTCGGAAGCCTCTGATGTTTTGGGAAACACGCTTGAGTTCATGTGGTGAACCGGGTATGGGGCACCCGTGGAGGGGCTCCAGATTTAGGTCATTACAAAGTGGTATCAGAGGAGTTTCTTTTCTCTTGATTTACTCTTTGGAGCCTTTAAAAAGGGGCAGGATGGATTTGGTACTTGGTATTATGCTGTGCTCGGGATTAGTGAACCCGTGTATAGGGAAAATCTATACTACCTTGTTAATTGTAGTTTGCTGGTTTTGAGATTTTATGGTTGATATGATTTCACCTGGAGTGATTCACATGCTTTGTGTTATTATCGTCTTGAATATTGCAGTTCTATTCCTGTCGCAACCCGATGAGATGTGGGTATTCCATCTCATGAATCATATAGGTACTTTTAGAAATCACATTCCATGCATTCTTTCAATGCCATCTAGGATGCATTAGTGATTGCATGCTGTTGTGATAGACTTTGTGTAGACTTTGCAGGTTGTTGTGATATATGTTTGATAGAATATCTGATGCCTTGTTAGAGTATTGTTTTCTTCCAACCTTGATTAAATGAATGCCAAATTTTGATTCTTGAGGTGTTATGTCCCCTCACGAATCGGGATTTGGCACCTCCTTGACTTTTTTTCTGTGTTTTCTGGGGTTCTGTGCAATTTTTGAGCTACTTCCCAGGAAAAACCAGAATACACAGTGTGTACTTTTTGACTACATTCCATGTAGTTTTTAGACACTGTCACTGACCGTGTGAGTAGGGAAACACTATTGTAGAAATAACTTCAGGAACATGCAGTGTGCGGTTGGTACACGCCATGTAGTTCGGAGCCGTGTACCCAGCCGTGTCACTAACAACACGGGTCGGGGAAGCTCGAGTAGAACACACCATGTTGTAAAGGAACATACCGTGTAGTCCCATCCAGGTACCCGGCTGTGTCACAAACAACACGGGTCGACATCACCTTCTCTTAGACACGCCATGTGATTTTCGAAACACGCCCACTACCACAAAAATAGTTTTTCGCAGTGCCCTCCCTTTATTAGCGCTAACGAAAAAGCGCTGATAAAGGCACCCCCTTTATCAGTGCTCAAAAAAACGCTGATAAAGGGTGCCTTTATCAGTGCTAAAAAAAGCGCTGATAAAAGCACCCCTTTATCAGCGCTGATAAAGGGACCCCCTTTATCAGTGCTTGTTTAGTAGCGCTGATAAAGGGGGGGGGGCTTTATGAGCGCTTTTATTAAAAGCGCTGATAAAGGGTCGACTTCAAAAAAAAAATTAAAAAAAAAATTAATATATTTATATATAAATATTGTTATATTTATATAAATATAATATATAATTTTTAAATATATTTTGGATAAGTATAAACGTACATTTACACGTAATATACTTAATATATAAGATTTTTAGTGAAAATGGCTTCTTAAAAAATTAAAAATAATATTTTTAATTAATAATTTTCTAATTATTATGGATTAATAGTCATTTAATAACAATTTTAAGACTAAAAAAATTAAATTTTTTTAAAAAAGATCCAAAATATGTTGAAAACGCAACTCAAACTTCAAAAAGACCATAACTTTTGATCCAGGTGTCCGTTTGAGCTCTACCACATATCAAATCGAAGCCTGCGATGAGCTCTACATTGCTATAACTAAGGGGAGCCCCAGTAAAGGGTTTTTTGAGGCCAAAAGTGGCCCAGAATGCCTCCAAAACTAAGTTTTTAGTCGGGGTACCCTGATTTTTTAACATTTTGTGGATTTTCAGCCTCGTTTAAGGGGGTATTATTGACTTTTGTTTTGGTGGGGACTGAATTTATTCCAATGTATTACATTCATATTGATATTATGTCTTTGAATTTTCATTGTTTTTTATAATGCACTGCTATTTATAATCAAATATATAACTGTATGTACATATTTTTTATATATTCACACATAAAAATTTAATTATAAATATAAATAATAAAATATATTTACATATAAAATATATTTGCTTTATCTAAATAATAACAACATATATTTTAATTTAAATAAAAATATATGAATATTTATATACCTATATATTAATCTAAATATATATATATATATATATCTATTAACCTAACTATATATATATATATTAATCTAATAACTCTATATATATTAATATAATGACATATATATATATTAGTATTACTATAAATATATATATTAATATCACTATACATATATATATTAATATCACTATAAATATATATATTAATATCACTATATATATATATTAATATAACTATATATATATATTAATATAACTATATATATATATTCATATAACTATATATATATTCATATAACTATATATATATATATATTAATATTAATATAAATATAAATATATTAATATAAATATATATTACTATAGGAATAAATATAACTAAATATATATATATTAATATAACTATATATATATTAATATAAATATATATTACTTTACGAATAAATATAACTAAATAAATAAATAAATAAATATATATATCTCATGAATTGGAATACAAATCAAAATAGAGTAGTGGTAACAGCTTAGGCGCGCAGGGGGGAGGTCTCAAGTTCAAATCCTGGTGGAGGAAGGGGCACAAGTGCATGTGGGAATATGGGAGCAAGCGCTGTTAAAGGGGTGAAGGGGGTGCATGGCACGCTGTACAGGGGTAGAAAAGCACTGTAAAAGGGGGGGGGGGCTCAAGCGCTATAAAAGCCCCTGATTGGCAGTATTTTTTAAAATTTTTAAATTTTTTTAATTTTTTTAAATTTTTTATTTTTAAATATATTTAAATTGTTTAAATTTTTTTTACCTTTTATCAGCACTTTTAAAAAAACACTCATAGAATGGGTCCTTTATCAGCACTAAAATGAGAGCGCTAATATAGGGTTCTTTTATCACCGCTAAAACAAAGCACTGATAAATGACCCTTTTATCAGCGCTTTTCAAAGCGCTGATAAAGGGGACCCCCCCTTTATCTTCTCCGGCTTTATCAGTGCTTTTTCTAGCACTGATAAAGGCCATTTTTAGCTCTGATAAAAGCCGTATTTGTATTAGTGGCCGTGTAGTCTTGTCCAGGTACCCGAGCGTGTCACGAACAACACGGGACAGTGTCACCTTCACCTATACACGCCGTGTTTGTTCGGAACACGCCGTGTAAGGTTTAGCTGTGTAGATGGCCGTGTGTTTAAAAAACACGGGCTGCCAGAGCCTTGTCTAGTACACGCTGTGTGTTTAGAACATGCCGTGTAGTCTCTGGTTAAGTCAGACCGTGTGGGTTAGCCATGTAAAGAGACTCGGGTAGGGGAATAGTTTTCAAATACACGCCGTGTGTTGGGTCAACACGCCGTGTAGTTTGAGGTGTTACACGACCTGTAGGGTAGGGGTACACGCCCTTGTTAGTGGCTTAAGAAGAAACGCCGTGTAGTTTTTATACACATCGTGTAGTCGTGTTTTGTAATCTTGTGTGTTTTCGTTCCCCTGTTCCTGTTTTTTACTCTTGTGTTTCCTGTCCTTGTTTTCTAATCTAAGGTGTGCTTTTGATCTTTCAGAACAATGCCTCTGAGACATCCTCCGGTTGTACATCTGTCGTCAGGCAGTGATCAGATGCTATATATGGCTAATCAGAGACTTACTGATGATCCTCCAGTCGAGCCAGCCTTGGCACCAGCTGTCATACCAGTTTCAGGCATAGATGCGTAGTTCAGGTAAGGTTTTATGAGGATGATGCAGACCTTTCAGGGAGCACCACCTCCTGCCACGACTATGGCAGACTTGACATGGGTTTTCCAGCAGCATCATCCTCCTACTTTCTCAGGGGAAGGATGACCTCAGGCTGCAGAGTCATGGATAGAAGCCATGTTTACTATCTTAGAGCATTTAGAGACACCTCTGGAGAGGCGGGTCAATATCACCACCTACATGCTCCGAGAGTCCGCCAAGAGGTGGTGGGATGTGATCTCACAAGGGGTTCATCAGCAGGATATGGCTTGGGAGGAGTTTCAGCACGTCTTTTATGACTAATTCTACCTAGGGACCCTGAGGGCCGATCGAGCCCAGGAGTTCATGAGCTTAGAGCAGGGTACTCTTTCTGTCATGGAGCATTCCTCTCATTTCACCGAGCTGTAGCGTTTCACAACCCTCTGGGATGGGAGTGGGGTGTTATTAGCCAGGAAGTTCAAGGATGGTCTCTGGCAGGAGATCCGCTCATAGGTGAATATCTTCCAGTTGAATTCCATCACTTCCATCGTCAATCATGCCCTGATTGCAGAGTGCAATCTGAGAGACTCTGGAGCTGCGAGCCAGGGGGTTTTGCTTCCAGAGCTAGTTTTCCTCCTGATGACAGCAATAAGCACTGTAGAGAGTCTATGCGCGGTGATCTGAGGAAGCGAGATGCATCATCAACTAGCCAGGTGATATGCTACCTGTGTGGCCAGTCAGGGCACACGAGGCTGCAGTGACAGAGGGACCCCGTGGAGTGCTGATCTTGCAAAATGATGGGTTACCTTCATCATTTATTCTAGGTTTTATCACCATCAACGGGTGACTGGGTTTCTTCCATGACTCCTCATTCAGGAGCAACACCACCAGTTTCTCACCAGTCATGGAACTGTAGTTCTTCCGGCCGTTCAGGCCGAGGTGGAGGTCAAGGCCGTGGTGGTCAGCCACCAGTCCCTCTGCACCAGTAGAGAGGTTCAGCTCAGAGTGGTCATCCAGAGGCGCAGGGCCGTGGTGTAGGCCAGTCTTCCACTGTGGAGCAGACCTATCAAGAGCAGGATCCCAACCCTTCTATAGTTTGAGGTACGATTTTAGTATCCTCAGTTTTATCTTCAACCCTTTTCGATACTGGTGCTATGAATAGCTTTATCTCTGTTGCTATCCTGGAGAGCCTTGGGCTCTACATCTTTTCTTCGGACGACTCTTTGTCACTAGAAACACCTTTTGGGACAAGGAAATCTAGTGTGCCCCAGTGTTGAGAGTGCCCTCTTAAGGTTGCAGTGTATCATTTCTTATGGGATCTCTATTTCCTTGAGATGACAGGCTATGATTTCATTCTCATAATGGACTGGTTGTTTCCCCTTCCAGGCAGTCATCGACTGTTATCGCTGCAGAGTGATTTTCATTTCACTAGAGGGTGAATCTTTTCTTCATAGAGGCGAATGGGATGTACATGTGAGTCGAGTAGGACTCAAGCATCATGAGCTATGAAAGGTGAAAACCTAGATTTCTAGTATTTATCTAGATGATTAGGGGACCTCACAGTTGGACTTTCCTCCAGTGGTGGATCGTTTCAGGGACGTCATTCCAGAGGACTTTTTGGGTTTGCCTCCGGAGCGTGAGGTAGACTTTTTTATTGAGCCTGTGCCAGGAGCAACACTGATTTCTATTCCTCATTATAGGATGGCCACACCTGAGTTGCAGGAGATCAAGAAGAAATTAGAGGAGATGCAGGTAAAGGGTTTCATCCAACCCAGTAATTCTTCTTTTGATTCACCTTTCCTGTTTGCGAAGAAAGCAGACTATACCCATCTGCTTTGCGTGGAATATCGGAAACTGAACCATTTGACGGTCAATAACTGATATCCCTTTCTGAGGATCAATGTCCTCTTTGATCAACTTTGAGAAGCCTGGGTGTTCTCAAAGATTGACTAGAGGTCTGGTTATCATCAGTTGTACGTTAGACCATCAGATATACCTCTGACAACCTTCAAGAGAAGGTATGGTCTATACGAGTATATAGTCATGACGTTCGTTCTCACGAATGCGCCTGCAGTTTTCATAGCACTGATAAACTGAGAGTTCCATCCTTACATGGACTCCTTCATCGTGGTCTTTGTGGATGATATCTTGGTGTACTCTCACACTCGACACGACCATGCTACCCATCTTGAGATCGTTTTGAGTACACTGAGAGAGCATCAGATTTACGCTAAACTCTCGAAGTGCCACTTTTGGATGGATCAGATTCACTTCTTGGGTCACGTCATCTCAGAGGAAGAAGTATCTATGGACCCCTAGAAAGTGAGAGCTGTAGTCTCCTGGGAGTAGCCAAAGAACATTTTTGAGGTGCGGAGTTTCCTAGGGCTGGCTGGATACTACATACACTTCATTTAGAACTTCTCACACCTAGAAGCACCTTTGACAGGACTGAATAAGAAGGGGTTTAAGTTCTTATTGATAGATTCTTGTGAGTCACCCTTTTAGGAGCTGAAGGGAAGGCTGACATCAGTACTGATACTAATATTTCTAGAGCTAGGAAAGATCTAAACTATTTGTTGTGATGCTTCAGGTATCGGACTAGGCGCTGTGCTTATGCAGGGAGATGGTGTCATTGTGTATGGGTCTTGGTAGTTGAGGCTACATGAGAGGAACTACCCGACGCATGACCTGGAGTTGACAACTGTTGTCCATGCCTTATGCTGTTGGAGACACTATCTTCTGGGAGAGAACTTTGTGGTCTTCATCAACCACAAGAGTCTCAAGTATATCTTTACTCAGCGTGATCTGAATCCGAGGTAGCACAGGTGGGTCGAGTGTCTTCAGTATTTTGATTTCAATCTTGCCTATATGCCGGGAAAGGGCCATGCAGTGGCACATGCGTTGAGCAGGAGAACTCAGATTCAGGATGTTCAGGAGGCCAGTAGTGAGTGGAATCTTATGGCTCTATTCTTTGAGATTCATCTGGAGGTGCACGATAGACAGGGATAGACCTTCCTATCTTATGTATCTATTACCTCTACACTACTTGATCGGGTACAGATGAGGCAGCTATCAGGCTCAGAAGGCTTATTCCTGCGGGAGAGTGTGTTAGGAGAGGACCCTCTTCCTAGATGGACAGTGGGCAAGGATGAGATTTTGCATTTCCAGGGATGTGTATGGGTGCCAGCAGACATACATGAGGAGCTGATGCTGGGTTTTCATTCCTCAGTTTGGGCAGTTCATCCTGGCATCACCAAGATGTATCAGAATTTTCAACGCTAGTACTGGTGGCCAGGTATGAAGAGGGATGTTGCTGGTTTTTTCATGAGATGTTCTACTTGTCAGCAGGTGAAGGCGGAGAATCAACGACCAGCAGGCCTTTTATAGCAATTACCCATTCTGGAGTGGAAGTGGAACGATGTTGCGATGGACTTCGGAACCGGGTTGCCGAGGTCGCCTTTGGGGAACGATGTTGTTTGGGTTATCGTCGACAGGCTCATGAAGGTTGCTCACTTCTTGACGATCAAGGATACCATCAGTGTTGATGATCTGGGACAATTTTACTTCTGAGAGATTTTACGTCTTTATGGAGTTCCACACTCCATTTTTTCAGACAGGGATGCGCGTTTCACCTCTCGGTTCTGGAAGGGACTTCAGAAGGTGTTGGGTACCCAGGTACTTCTGAGTACGACATACCTTCCCCAGACTGATGGCCAGTCCGAGCACACGGTCCAGGTGCTTGAGGATATGCTCCGAGCTTTCATCCTAGACTTTGGTGGTTCTTGGGAGAAGAATATTCCTATAGTGGAGTTCTCATACAAAACAGTTTTCAGGTGACTATTCAAATGGAACCATACAAGGCTTTGTACGGTAGGCCATGCCAATCACCCTTATGCTGGCTGAAGGAAGAAGAGCAAGCTTTGCCGAGACCTCATCTTATTTAGGAGACTTCAGAGGAGATAGAGCTGATTCAGGAGAGGATGGCTATAGAACAGTCTCGGCATAAGTCTTATGCTGATCAGCAGAGACGACCTCTGGAGTTCAAGGCCGGGGATCAGGTTTTCCTACGTGTCGCACCGAGGTTGGGACACAAGAGGATTCCGAGACAGAGTAAGCTCTCATCGTGGTACGTCAGGCCGTTTGAGGTGTTGGAGAGAGTTGGTCCGGTTGCCTATAAGCAATAGTTACCTCAGAGGTATCGGGCCATGCATGATGTCTTCCACATCTCTCAGCTCCGACGTTACTTTTTAGACCCGTCTCATGTCTTTCAGCCTGAGGAAGTTGAGCTCAAAGCAGTTGCATTGTTTGAGGAGCATCCCATCTGGATTGTTGATCACCATACGAAGGTTCTCCATGGGTGGTCTTTCCCTCTTGTACGGGTGCTATAGCAGCATGGGCGAGTACATGACGAGACCTGGGAGAGGGAGGCTGATGTATGGTCGCAGTGGCCGGAGCTGTTCAGGGTTTTTTCTTCTATGCCTCGCTTGGGAAATTCACGGATAAATTTCTTTAAGGGGGGAAGTTTGTAAGAAACCAGATCTTTGTTTCAGGTACACCTTTCCTTTTTATGGAGTTTTTAAGAAAAATGGAGTTTCTGGAAAATTTCGAAGTACACGCTGTGTCCTTTCTGAGCACATGCCGTGTACTCTTCTCCGGCTCAAAGCCATGTGTTGGCCATGTCCGGGCCACACACATGGTGTGTAGGTGTGACGTGGAGGCCGATTTTGGTAGAGTACAGAAAAAACAAGTACACGCCTTGTACTCTAAAATTACATGCCATGTACTTTTCTTTTTTTCACTAAATGCACCGGGGTCGCGCCTGATGGACAGAACACACTCCTTCTCCAGGTTCTTCGTCCGAGAGTGACCCGTTAAGTTGGATCTTCCCTAAGCCCCCGCCTCTCCGTCCGTTCTCCGATTCGAGCACAGTCGATTGTGTTGGAATCGCAGTGGTGATTTATTACTTCTACTTGAGCCTTGTTTTATAGTTCCTCCTCTTTCTCATGTTATCGTGGTTTACATGTTTTAGAAGTTTTCTCAAATCTATGACATTCTAAGGAGAAACAATCACCGTGGTTCAAGTATATCAATCTCTTAGGATAGAGGTAGGTGGTTTGTTCCTTTCTGTAGAAAGTCGATGATTATTTTGTGCAATTTACACCAATACCCTTGAACGGGGTATTGCGTGTTCCTATTTTTCCCTTGTTTTATTTCTGCTTTGCTTGATTGCTAGAGTATATGTTTTGCCTGTGATTATGGTAGTTTTTACTGTATGCTAGATGTTTGCCATGCATGTTTTGCCTGTTTGGCATTTTTCCAGTTGCCATGCCTAGTTACAGGATAGTGGAACTGTTGCTTTGTTATGGTGTTGAAACTTATATGGATAGACAAGTAGTTCTTGAGGTTTACTTGGACGATTCACACATGCTGAGCATGTTTATTTCCACACAAGACTGTGAGAACCTAGTGTAGTAGACCATAGGGAGAATATATGTAAGGGCTTCTCCAGAGTGTCTTTTAACACGATGCGAGAACACATTGGGAATTGACAATGAGTGCTTCCTCAGATAGTTTTTAGTTCCTCGATGCGGGCCACAGGGGGAATGAGATGTTGAGTGCCTCCCTAGAGAGCCTTTAGCACGATACGAGACTATAGGGGGAATTGACGGTGAGTGATTCCTCAGAGAGGCTATTCTTAGCTGAACCAGAGGGGTGAGACTGTGTGTGCCTCCTAGAGGGTTTCTAGTACTTGTAGGTTGAACCATATGAGTTAGGTTGTGAGAGCTACCCAGAGGGTTACCTGTTTTCTACTTTTGTTTGTTGTTTACTTGTGTACTTTATATGTTAGAACTTTGAATTGTAACTGATGTGTATTTCCTGTTTTCTATTCCTATACTTTACTTTCCATGTATTAATTGACTGTTAGGCACAGATCTTTGGGTGGTTGCCTAATGAGATTTTTTCTCACACCCTGTTTGGGCCATGTTTTTGGGCCCAAGGAGATTATGTTGTTATAGGTATAGATAAGGGCAAGCTCCCTTATACATTAGGTACCTGACTTACTGTGGAGCTGGAGAGCAGGGGACCAAGCAATGGCTTTCGATGCTGAGGAGTTTACTTTGTTTTTATTTTGCACTTTTTTTTTCAGTTATACTTTAGCAGATTTGTTTTTTTAATATTTTCCATAGACATATGTACCATGTTGCATCATTATTATTTTATACACTGCTCCCACTATTCAGTTCAGTTGTTGTATGCTGTTATTGTTTCCTCTATTGTGTCTGGTTGTTCTTCTGCTGTATACTTTACCGAATGAGGGAATAGTTTCCCCACTAACTCTCCAAGGCCCTCACTTCTAGTCAGCAGCCATTGGTGTTTGGGGAAACTCGCTTGAGGTCATGTGGCGAACCGGGTATGGGGAACTAGTGGAGGGGATCCAAATTCAGGTCGTTATAGTATTCATCCCTTATAACACACATTTTATAGACTCTGGATCACTGGTAAGTCTTTTATTTTTAGTATCTAATTCCTGAATGTGGTGTATCATTTTCTGTTGAATGTGTTGTATCACCTTTTAAAATAAATACCTTTCATCCTTTTTCAATTAACATTGTGACTTGAGGAATTTGATTTCTCAACAACGCACTGAAGTCATAAAGAATCATTTTTCTAAAGGATTCAAAATCACCTCTAGTGACAACTTCCACTGGGAATAGTGGAACTGAAGGAGCAACAACTTTCTCAGAATCAATCCTTTAGAAAATAATAGCAACATAAATTTGATTAACCAAATACCACTCAGTATCACATTCCTTTTGAAGACTAGGTCAATTATTATTTGGTAGACTCCCATGAAACTTTTCCAATTCCATAGACATTGGGTAAATATAACATACAAAAGATTTTTTAAGAATCCCAATTACTGAAGGCTTTGTGGCTCTAGACATAACCACCATTGGTACAACAAAAGGGTCCTCATCAGGTACCTAAACATAACTTATTAGCTTATTAACAACATGGTAAAATCACATATTCTCAACAAATAACTACTCAATAATAGTAGCCGAATTATTCTATACATCCAATAACTATTCACAATCAGTCTACTAAAAAACTTCTACATTCTCACTAAGATCACCACCACTAGCATTAAGATCCACTAGATTACTTTCATGACTTGAGTATTCCTCCCCCTCAACTGATGAATCTTCTTCTTATATTAGAGACTTATCAACATATTTAACCAAGTTGGGTTTCTCTTCAGATGCAGAAACTATTACTCCTGGAGAAGGAACAAGTCCCTACGACATTTCAACATCCTCATATCTAATACTACCACTGGTTCAATTCGGTTTAGATCTTCTATCCTCATCATGATCACCATCTCCATTTTCATTAACATTTCAATAATTTTCATCTTAATCTTATTCATCATCATCATTTTCATCATTTTTATTCTCTTCATAAGATTTGTAAGTACTCTTAAACTTCAACTCACATGACACATATGTCTCCTCCTCATCAATAATTTATTTCAAAATATTTTTTCTGATAAGTAGTGTCCAAGTAGGGCTAAAAGAAAAATAGGTTATAGTTAGACTTTTAGAAAATTATAGATTACTTCTTTCATTATTAAGAAACCATTTATTTTCATTACTAAAGGCAACTTCTTCCACTTCCTCTTTATCTAAATAATTCACCACGTCATCAGGTTCCAAACTAGGGTCCACAAGGTCTTTCAGCCCCGAATGATGGTCAACATAGTTGAACTCAACATAAATCCTTTTACTATAATTTACCCACTACTTCTTCCAATGGTTCAAAATACTTATCATCCTCAGAAATATTACTCTTGTGATGAAGAAACCACAATAATCTACCACATATTCTTCATCCTCAGCAACCAAATATTTTATTTCTGTCATTGTAGAGAGAAACATAGGGTAAATTAATGAATTAAATCTTTAATATGGTTTCATTATTTTCAACATGTAAAGAATAAGGTATCTATAAAAATTAATATTTTCACCTCTGTTCATCAGAAATAAAAAATAAAAATCTTGGTACTGTATGGTGGAAAATCTCTTTTTTCTTAAGAATAACATATTCTTAATGAACATTAAAAGAAACATACATTCACAAAAAAACTCTAAAGAAACTAACCTTATTAAATCTTCGAATCATGTTAACTCATATAAATCATATTTATCAACAAATTTATCACAAGAATCTAGAAACATTCCTTGAAAATATTTAGAAAATACTTTATGTGGATCCTTTAAATAGTTATCCCACTATGTTTAATAAAAGAAATTTTTTTTCTGTTGATTATAGTCCTCACTCAGTCTTCATTATCTATAAAACTAAACTCTACAATTTGATAAAAATGATAAAATAACTTAGGATAAAAGTTTCTATCAATAGAAGAAAAAAATTCCATCATTATTTGGTTATTTAGATATTTATACAATAATAACAAACACATGAGTAACCATTTTCTTTAACTTCTCTATCTTATATAATAACCCTCTATTAATGAATGGGATTTATAGGCTCTAATTCAATTAAATGAATTGATTCCACTTTATTATTTCATTTGGGATATGACTCATTAGGATATGATTATGAAGATCACTTCATTCTGAAAATGAAGATCGATTATCCAAGATTACTCAAAGGCGAAGGAAAGTTAAAATTTGGGAGAGGAAGGTTGCATACTGCTTGAGAGAAATCCATTAGGAAATACGTTAACTGGAATTAGAAAATCACCTAATTTATTTCATTTGAGAAGTATAGGGATTAAAAAATTGAAATTGACAAAATGGAAATTCAAAATGAATTTGAATCAGATTAGAAATTAACTAAATAAATAATTTACAAAATTAAAACAAAAATATAAAATTATTAAAAAATAAATGAAACATTTACAAAGGAATGAAGTTTACAATAATTGGTAAACCTAATAGAAAGTAAAAAACAATGGAGATGAAAACACAATGGTTAGAAAAAAACAATAGCAAGATAGTCTTAATGGTGATACAATCAGAATAGTGAGACAATCAAAATGGTGAGACGATCACAATGGTGAGACAATCACAATGATGAGATAATCACAATGGTGATATAATCACAATGGTGAGCCTCATAAATTAAACTTAACCAAAGTTAATCAAACCTAAATCATGTTTCATGTAGTTAATTCCCTCAGAATTTAATAGATTAGTGAATATATTAGCAAGATAATATTCTATAACATTGTATTCAATATTGATACCACAATTTTAAAAATTATATCTCAAAAAGTAAGGCCTTACATAAATATGCTTTATTTTTGAGTGATATACAGGGTTATTAGAAATATTTATAGCACTTGTGTTATTATAATTTATAGGTAAATTTCATAATTGATATCAATAGTCTAGTAATGTGTGTTTTATACACATAATTTGTGCACAGTTACTACCTAAAGATATGTATTCAATTTTAACAGTAGATAGTACAATGGAATGTTTTCTTTACTACACCATGAATATATGTACTTTCCTTAAAGGCAATATGTTTTAGAGGTTGTTTTTCTCATTAACTTACAACCACCAAAACAATAATCTGAATAACTTACCAAGTCAAATTCTTTTCTTGTTGGTTTTTTTTAAATTGGTGGTATATTTGAGGTATTTAAATGATTATTTTTACAACAATTAAGCATGAATATTCTGTGTTTTCTTGAAAATAATCACACATACACACATTGAACATAATATTAAGTTGGATATCAGTTAATTATATAATACTTCAAATCATTACTTTGTATCAAGTTTGATCCACTTATTTCCTAGCTTTACCAAGATCCAACTTACAGGTGGTACTCATAGAAGTATCATTACTCTTAGTTCTATCCAAATTAAAACATTTTAGAAGTACTTTTTTATATTTACTTTGATTAAAAATAATTAATTCTTTATTTTAAAAATATAAAAACTTGGAAAGAATTTTATTTCACCCATTAAACTAATTTCAAATTCATTTTTCATCATTTTATAAAAAAATTACTTATTTTTTTAGAGGATCCAAAAATAATATCATCTACATAAATTTGTAAAACTAAAACATATTTTGAATTGTTTTATAAAAATATTAGAATAAATTATAACTTCAGAAAAACCTTTTGAAATAATAAAAGAGATGAGTCTATCATACCAAGCTCTAAGATATTGTTTTAAACCATAAAAATATTTTTTCAACGTAAAAACATGATTTGGTAAATGGGCATTTTGAAATTTAGGGGGCTGTTCAAAAATAACATCCTCAAATATATGCTCATTTAAAAATTCACTTTTGACATCCATTTGATATAGTTTTAAATTTCTATGTGCTATATAGAATATAAATATTATAATGGATTTAAATATAGTTATAAGTGAAAAGATATTTTTATGGCCTATTCCTTATTCTTGACTATACCATTATGAAACAAATCTATCCTTATTACATACTATTGTACAAGAATAATCAACCATGTTTCAAAACACACATTTAGTGCATATAATTAAAGTGTATTTAGGTCTATAAAAATTTTCCATAATTTATTCCTTTCAAATTTATTGAGTTCTTCTTGCATATCTATTACCCATAATTCATCATTAATTTCATCATTGATATTCTTAGGTTCAAGATGGGATAAGAATGATTTATTTTTAACTTGATTTATTATAGGACCTATAGTTTGTGTACCTCTATCTAGGTATCCAACTAAATAATATAAAATATGGTACTTAAGGGTACTAACAACAATAGAAATAGAGGGGCTGGCCATTTTAGAGTTCTCAAAAGGTGTAAGTTCAAGTTATAGAATTTCATCGAAATAGGATGATTTTTATTCTTTTTTTTTTTCAGTAGAATTATATGTTTTGGAATTTAAATTCTGAGTAGATAAATAATACTCATGGTTTTCAAAAGGGGTATAAGAATCATGTGGAACTATCTTATAAAATTTGATACGAACATACTCTTTCATAGTCTTAGTTCTCTTATTAAAAACCCCATAAGATTTACTGGAGGTTGAATAACCTAGGAAAATTACTTCATCACTTTTGGAGGAAATTTTTTTAAGATTATATTTCGTGTCAAGAATAAATATTTTATAACCAAAAAATATAATGTAATTAAACATAGGATTTATACTATTCCAAATCTCATATAGGGTTTTTTTCAAGATAAGTCTAATTTTAACACTATTTATTATATAGAATATTGTGTTCACAACCTCTACCAAAAAGAAGATAAGTAAGTCATATTCATTAAGAATAGTTTGATCTATCTCTTGAAGTGTTCTATTTCATATTTCTACTACTACATTTTATTGAGGTTTTCTAGGAGAATAGAATATATGACCACTTAAATTCTATGAGAAAAAGGATTCAAAGTCTTGATTTTTAAACTTGTGTCTATGGTTACTTCTTATGGTATTAAATCTATTTTTTCTTATGTTTTCTATAGATTTAATGTACATGGTGAAATAAGGAAAATAATCTCTCTTGTTATAAAAAAATCGTGTATACCTTGAAACTTCATCTATAAGTACACCGTGCTTCACATTTAGACTAGAACCAATGGATGGTCAAAATAATTTCATATGAACCAACTCAATAGGTTGAGAAGTTCAAATATCATTCATTGATTTAAAATAAATCTTGTTTTATTTCCTTTTTTTGACAAGGGTTACATAATTTTACATTTAGGAACACAAGTTTGGGTAAATCCTTAACTAACCCTTTCCTATTAATATTCCTAAAATATTGAATATTATAGTGTCCCAGTATCCTATTCCAAATCCAATATTATTTATGAATGGAACTCAAGAAGGAAACATTTTTAGAAATCAAATAATCAATATTAATAATAGAAACATTCTCATTTATTAAATAAGTAAACATTAAAGGATTTTCAGAATTAAAAACATGACATGAATTGTTCCTAAACTATAAATGAAAATCTTTATCACAATGTTGTGATATTCTAATAAATTCATATTTTAAACCATCATCAAATAGTACCTTCGTAATTAAAACTGAATTTGTGTTACCAATTTAGACAAGGCCAATGATTTTCCTTAAAAATTATCACTAAATATGGCATGATGACTATAAAACTTTATAAGGATCTTGAAGCTGGAGTAGTCTCCCATCATATGTCTTGAACATCCACTATCTTGGCACGATATATTTCTACTAGATATCTTCAAACCAATTTCCTACAATAAAAATTTAAACAAAAAATTACTTTAATACCCATATTATCTTGGGTCCAGACATGTTATAAATTAAAGCTTTTAAGAACCCCCATTTTCTTAATGGGGTTCCTGTAAGAATATTGTAAGAATTTTGAAATAAAAACTTTACTAAATTTTTTATAATAATAACTATAAGTAGAGATTTCAAATTTAGATTAAGGAACAAATTTTCTCTTAGAAATTTTTCTCTTTCCCGATTGGTATCATAGACATGTAACATACTTTGGAGTAATCTATTTACCTAGAATATGTGTCTGCTTTTCTATTTAATTTTTTAATCTTTCTAAATATTTCCTCAAATTTTCAATAGAAAATTTACGTTTAGTATTCTAAATTAATAACTAATAATTTTTCTATTTCTATACTAAGATCAGTCTTAATACTGCAACACATAACCTATTGTTTCTTCAAGTCTTTATATTTATAATTATGTTAATTAAAATTTTTATCAATAATTATACATTATTAAAACATTTATTATTGAGACATATCTCCTTCATCATTTAAAATTTTAGAGTTATCATAATTAAGTAAGAATAAATTAGTTGATAAAGATGGTACCTAAGATAATTTTGTCACGAAGAACATGTTAGCTCGGTCAAACATCTCTTCACGAGATGAGTCAGATTCAAGGGAGCTATCCTCAGAGGCACTCCAAGTTTCTTTCATGGATTTATTAAATTTTATTTTATTGTCTATATAATTATTTTTTTATGTAAATTTTGGACATTATGCCTTAACATGTCCTTTTTCACTTTCATTTATATCAGTTTATCTCATTTGAGTTGTCATATTTCTTTCAATACCTTTTCCAACTTCTTATACAATAATATTGTAATTTGTAACCAGGATTTCTAAATAATTTATTCTTACTATAAGAATTATTAAACTTTATGGACAAATGGTCTATCTTCTCATCACTATCCGGTGATGAATCATCATTTCATGAACTTTTAGCTTGTATCTTTTCCTTTTCCTTTTCTTTTTGTTTGGATGCATTGGTCTTGAAAGCTATAGATTTTCTTTTGGGCTCATCATTCTATTATCTATTTAATTTTTGTTCTTATTTGTACATCTTCAACTTTCCAATTAATTTATTAAATGGAATTTTTCTAATATCTCAATATTCTTTGATTGACATTAATGTTTCTCTCTGTCTTTCAGGAAGGAAACTCAGTAGTCTCATGATCTGATACTTGTTAGATATTAGATTTCTTAGGGAGCTTATGGGGTTCAATATTTTGTTAAACCTTAGATACATATCAGAAAATATCTCATCAACTTCATCTTAAATGTATCATATTTAATTGAAAATGTATTCAATATTATCTCTTTCATATTTTTGGTTCCTTCATGTGAAATGACTAAATTATCCCAAATTTCACATGGAGTTTTACTAACAAATTTTCTATTGAATTTTTTAGCACTTAAGGAACAATAAACGACATTAATTTATTTACAATTATTATTGTAAGAAATATTGGTGGCACCATCCCCATCTTTTCTAAGAGTCATTGGTAACTCATACTTATCTTCAATAACAATCTAATTTTTTTTAAAAAAATTATATATGCATTTTAATTTTTATTATTCATTGTGAATAAATATTTACATTAAAAAAAGGAGTTCTATTGGTAGAAGAACATTCTTTTATATTATCAATTTAATGAATTGAATTTAGAACTAATAATAATTTTATATATTTAATGTACAACTAAAATAATAGTTGAAAATATTTTAAAAATCCTATGGTTCCAAATGTTGGTTGAAGCGAGTATCTAAAGAGGGAGGTGAATTGAGTACAAAATAATTTTTTTTGTTAAAAATAGTTTAAAATTAAATCCCCTAATTTATTAAGAATATCCCATTTAACCAAAATAATATATCAATATAATTCTTTAACTTTCAAAATAATTATGAAATATCGATTAGATCTTTGTTAAAATAATATATAATAGTAATTTAACATTTGAAATAAATTTAATCAATGAAAAGATTATATATACAGTAACTAAGTTTAACTATCAAAGTGATGGGTTTTTATAGTTAAAAACTTATTCATTTTTAATGCGTAGAAAAAAACAAAACACACAATGGAAATGAATACAATAGGTCCAGTCTCAAGATGAGTCTTAATCCTCTCTACTTATAAATCAAATATCATAAAGTAGTTTATATAAAAAATAATATTTGATCCATAACCTCGATCATGTATACAATATCCCAACAAACCTCAAGGCTACACAATGACCTATTCTACAGTAATCATAGGGGTACAAAGATAACATTCCATGCATAGAACTATACCAAAACACATAGAAAACATGAGTATGGAGTGTTGATAAGATATGTAGTATCATATTGTTTGAGTGCAAGATATAGTTTGTGTGTTTATAAATAAAGAGTACACACATTGATCATAATGTAAATAAAATAGAGAAATAGAGAAAGTAAATGTGTAGGAAGATATTTTTTTGCTCTGTATGATAAGATATATAGCTCGCAAATCCTTAAATGTGATCTAAAATGAGGCTCAGGTAATATTTATAAAATTTTCTATATAATATATTGGTGTTAATTCTTTTTTATGTCTGAAAGAAGTAGTCCAAGTCTTCAATGTGATTCACATCTTATTATTTTTTTCACTAGAAAATATGATTCAAGTAAGGAACTTTAGTTATCCTTTTATCCTACAATGTCCTACTCTATATCTCTAAATGTGTATCTTAGTTTTATTTTCATTCAGTGATTATATATATTTTTTTCATTAGAGATTCTGTACCTTCTTTTATCAATAGCATGTAGGAGTGTCAATCTGGAGAAAAATCAACCAGATATCCTATATCCTTGTACTCAGGGATGAAAAATTATTTATTGAATATATTAAAATAAATTAATAAAAGCATTAAAATAAGTTCCAGTATTAAATTAGATAATATATATGTTAGAGATAGTTAATTAAAAATAAATAAAATAAAGGAAGTGAATCATTTGAATAGAGGCACAACACTAGTAGTATGACATTCTCTAACGATGGTATTGTTTGGTGGTGATATAGGATGATAGAAGTTGTCTCATTGGTAGTTCATTCCAATACCTTTTCAAAATTTTTATTCTGGTGTAAGGTCATCATAAATGGTGACCCAGGTATAACATTAACATAACTCTGGTAGTAAGTGTTTTTAAAACATTGTTAAATTCCCAGTACAATGGTGATTTTTCCTATGGTAGTGAGTCATTTAATACTTTACCAGATTTTCAATCTAGTTGTGACTTATGGATGATGGTAGGTGATTTCATTAGTTGGCCAAACTTTTACACTAACGATGAGTTTTCCCTAATGGTGAGTACTTGATCGTGGTGACTCACCTCAACGGTGAGTCAGACTTGGAGGTGACTCATACTTAATGGCGAGTCTTTCTCATACAAAATTTCTTACTAATCTGTCTTATATTATAAATTAATCTAATAGAATATAAAACTTCTTAAATTCATATTAAAAATTATTCTCTGATAATTAAAATAAGGGTGCCAACAAATTATTTTCTAGTTCTTCAACTCTATATAAATTTATCATTATTAAAAGAAATTCTACGTGAATCAATAGAACCAACCACAAAATAGGTTAAGTGGAGAAATAAATGATTATTCAATAAAAATATAAGATGTTCATGTCCTTAAAGATTTGTTGGCAGATATTATAACCTTATCTCCAAATTGAAAAATGCTCTATTTGATTTTATATATTTTCACTCATTTTTATTCCATTTTCCTAGAAAATTAGATATCTCCCTTAACCCTTATGAATATATTTTATTGTCCAGAATCCAAGTAGAAATATTACCACAAAATAATGTATTAGTTAGTTTCCATTATGATACATAGATGTATCCTATTTTAAGAATTGATTATTATACCTACAATTTATTTTGATATAATACTTTGTATAGACAATAATTCAAATAAGAATGTAAACATTTATTTCCCAGAGAAGAGTATTATGATTCATAATGGATATATTTAATCCTTTGGACTTATATGGGAGATTTTATTATCTATGTCATGTTTGGATAAATGTCTAATATATCTTAATGAATCAGATTCTAATGGAAGAATATTATATGAAATCTAAGTATGGGAAAGTAATATTCAAATTGATGTATTGAATATTTCATTAGAAACCATTATTTTTATTCCTAATGAATTAAATCCATACACACTAGAGGGTGAAGTTCAGTTTTCTATTTTTTTAATTCCTAGTGAACGACATGTATCAAAGAATCCTTATAGAATAACTAGAAGATAATTCTAGGAACTTAAAAAAACTACATGAGATTTATGATAATGGATTTATACACCCTAGTCATTATCCTTGGGGATACCCTATTCAATGTGTTAATAATAGATAAATATATATGTGTTTTTTAATAAAATATAGGAAAAATGACTTTATTACTATAATGAACAAGTATCCTATAGCTTTCACTGATGACTTGTGTGATCAAGTTTATAGAGATAAATATTTTTTAAAGAATTAACTTTTTTTTCTGGGTATCATAAATTTTGTGTAAAGAAAAATATATTTCAAATACTAAATTTTATACAGAATATATACATTATGAGTTTATAGTAATACCCTTTGAATTGACTAATTCACCCTCTATTTTTAAATATATGATTAATAGAGAATTGATATATTTTCATGATAAGTTTTTTAGGGTATTAATTGATAATATCTTGGTGTAGTCTATATAAAATTAGGATTATCAGAACCACATGAAAATTATTCTTGAGATTATTAGAATAAATAATTAAATGGGAAATTTAGTAATATTAAATTCTTGATTATGAAAGTTCCATTTCGGGGAAATATTTTCTCCATGGTTTAAATCTTAGTTGATCTTGTGAAGAAAAAGATAATAAAATAATAGACTAAATTGAAAAATATAATTGTGGTATGTAATTTCCTTGTTTTGGTAGGGCACCATCAATGTTTTTTTCCGGAAAATTTCCCAATTAGTTAATATGTTAACTATGTTAAAACATAAAGGGGATATGTTTATATAGACAAAAAACGTAAATAATTTTTTGAATAATTTAGGATTGAATTTTTCAATTCTCTAATATTGACTCTACCATCAGGGAGGGAGAGACTTGGGATATATTTAGCGATGCATCAAATAAAGTACCCAGGTCTGTTCTTATGAAGAACGATAAAATTATTTAGTACACATTAATGAATTTAATGATAAATGAATTTTACAATCTAACAAATAATCTTTCTACAGAATCTATAATATCCACATTAATGATATGAAAGCATTATCAATAGAGTGAAATATATCATATATAAAAATATCAAAAGAGTTTGAAATACATATTTTCACACAAAGAACATATCATGAGGAAAAGGTGATGACTCGAGCTAATCAAAGATTCTAATTTCAAATTTCACTACCACTCAAGGAAGGAAAACAAGTTAGTTGATGCATTAATCTAGAATGATCATATAAACCTAGATAAAATGAACATTAATAATGATAATATGTTCGAGGATTTATTAATGAATTATATTTTAATTGTTAAGGAAGGGGAAATATAACTCTATTTCTAAATGATTTCAAAAACACATTTATTGTAAAATATAAAATATTCTCTTCTCTATGATGAATATATTCAAAGGAATTTTTTTTCTTAAATTATGGGAAATTGGAATACATAATTTATGAAGATGGTGTTATAGAATTGGGAAATATCATATGTGATCCATCTATACCTGAGTTGAAATGGGAATTATTAGATGATTCTCAAAGCCTTAATTTATTTATACACCATGGATAACCAATATGTGTAAGTTTTTGAAGTAAATTTTTTTTTGTGGGAAAATTTAATGTTCGAAATTAATTTTTATGTATCAAGGTGCTTGGTTTTTCAATAGGTAGTTTTTGGGAGACAATGTCTAAAGGGTGTCATGATACCTCAACCTATTCTTTTTTGGAAATGGGATGATATCACTATAAAAATTTTCATAGGATTTCCAAATACACCTATAAATAATTATTTTATATGGGTTATTGTTAATCCCCTTACATAATATACACATTTACTAGCTATAATAGTGGACCCACCACTTGTACATATTGCAAGAAAATATATTAATCTACTTATAAGACATCGTGGTGTACCTCGTTAAATATTATCTGATCATGATCCCAAATTTATGTTTAATATCTAATAATGTATTAATAAGGAACATTAAAACAAGATTCATTTAAGAAATTATTTTCATCCTAAAACTGATGGATAGTACGAAAGGACAATTCAAATATTAAACGACACATTGAAGTCATTATAACATGACTTTCAAGGTATGTGGGATAATTATTTACCTCTTTTAGTTAACCTATAAAAATATCTTCCATTGAAGTATTTAAATGATTTATTTTGAATTATTATATTGAACATGATGTCATACTCTACCATGTTAAGACAAATTTGGTGAATGGAAGATTATAGAAATGTGACAATGATAAAGGTAAATATTAATCAAAAAAATATTAATGAATATTAAAATAGGGAAAAGATCTGTCCCTAAAATATAAGGGAATATTTCATATTTTAAATGGTATATCACATTTTCTTGAGACTATCTACTTTGAAGGCTAGTATAATGTTTGGTAAAAAAGGCAAACTGAGCCCCATGTTTATTAGATCTTTTGATATTCTAAAAATAATTGGTGATGTGGATTACTAATTTCCAATGAAATCGATCCTCTATAAATCACATGATGTGGTCCATGTCTCCTTATTAAGGCACTATATTCTAGACCTAATGTATGCGCTCACCTATAATAAAATAGAATTTAAACATGATATATCTTATTATGAAGAGAGTATCCATATTCTTGAAGTTAGAGAAAAAATATTATGGAATCAAATGAATTGAATTGTAATAGTACATTGTAGAAATCATAAAATAGAAGAACCAATAATCGAACCTAATGTAGTTAGGAAGAAGAACCACACTCATTTTTTTAGAAAGTAATTTCCATAAAAATCTCTAGGATTATATTTTTAAAGGATGGATGAATATAACCCAAGATATCACACTATATTAATTGAACATTTTAACTTATCAAAATTAAAATACATCAAAAATTATAATATTTATTGGAAAAATTTTTATTTCAAAAGTATTAATATCAATTTATGACATACGATGTAAAAATAAACCTAGAATGAATTTTTTAAATTTTACATTAGAAATATTCATTTATGAGTAAATGAAAATGTATTATTTAGATAAAATTTATTTTTAGTTATAATATTGTTCAATAATATTTTATAATATTCATATATTTATTATCAATTTTATATAAAAAATTAAATTACATTTAATGGTAAAATCGAGACTTATCAATGATTTTTTTAATTGAACAATGATTTTAAAATTTAATTAATTAAAATAATCATGAATTATGATTGATTTAATTTTAATATTTATATTATATGTCTATATATACTAATTTACACTCTTATAATCATAATTTATAGTCATAGAGTTAATGCAATATCATCTTGAAAAATTTATTTTCTCTGAAAAACAATTTCCATCAAATTTTCATGGTATATTTTTAATTAATTTATTCCACTTATAAAAATTATATTTTATTAACTGGATTCCAATTTTTTAATTAGGTAGTTAAAATTTGGAAAAAAATTTCCTTTTATTTTTAGACATGATGAATAGTAATTATGGTAAAATTTATCAACTCGATATAGGGTAAAAAGAAATAAACACAGTTAAAAATATAGAATAATGATTAAAAATCATACATACACATGACTATATTTAATTGGATGAGTTTAATATTAAAAATCAATTAATATATTCAAAAAAATATCTTCGTGTATCTATTTTTCTTTGATAAACACAATTATGTTATTCTATGTAAAGAAAAATTCCAAACTATCACTCTCCTACTTTTAATTTATTTTATATGATCACCTAGGGATAAAAATATTTTAGGAATATATATTAAATATTATTTTAAACATATTTTATATATTTTATGATATTAATATATTTTTAATTTTTTATGGTTACATTAAATGCGTACACAACACTTATGTAGTGCTTTTGAAAGTAGTATAAAAATCAATGTAAATGATTTAAAAAAAATAAAAATTAATTTTTTCAGGTGAATTATGGTGTCACATGAATTTTATAATCAATAATATAGGTTTTACCTTATATGTAAATTTATAAACCTTTATGAATAAATTTGTTTACGATGGATAAAGTCATTATAGATTAATTAAAGGGTTAAATAGAAAGATATAGTACCAAATTACACATAAACCTATCCAAATATTATTGTTAAAGGTTTTTTAACTGTACCCAACCTTATATTAAATATTATTCTAATATGTTTCAATTTCCCTATAAAATGTATTTATAATAGTTAAAACTCTTATGTATTTTTAATCATGTCATTTCCCACACTTATAAAAGCGTACCACCTCTACTCTCTCCCCCTTATTTCATGGGAAACTAAGCTTGACCAAACCCTATAAAAAACTCTTCTTATCTTACTTGGATACATTATAGATGTTTTAGTCATCTTAAAATAAAATCCATATGGTTCTAAAGAAGATATTGATCATGGGTTTTTGAAAGAGGATATAATCATCTTAATAGAGCATTTTTATCTTACATTTTCTTATAATACCTTAAAAATATTATTTAACCATTATTATATAAAAAATAAGTATCTTTCATATAATAAAATTTTATAATTCAACTGTTACAACCCTTAATCATATAATTTCCATATTATAGAAAACAAAAACATCACTAATGCGTACGTATAACTTATTGTCTCCACATAGATATGTAATTCTTTTTTCATCACCACATTATATTGATGGTTATAAATATGATATAATGAATATATATTATATTTATGAAATAATTATTATTATTAAAATAAAATATATCATTTTCCTTCTTACCCTTTCAACCATTAAAAAAAATAACGTCACTCACTCTTACAAGAGGACTACCACCTCAACGAAACAATGTGATTAATTTTTCATGTCCACACAAAAATAATTTTTCTAAAAATGAATCTAATAATTTTCTAATAATTATTAAATGAATAAAGTTCTAGATATGATGAATCCAAAAACTATTCATATTAATTAGGACTTTCATGAAAAAAAAGTACGAGAAAACTAAAAAGTTGACACATATTGATTGATTTTACTAATAATTGTAATAAATATGTAAATATTATATATATATATATATATATTAATATAATAATTAATATGCCTCTATTATGACATAATAATAAGTTTAAACCCCTTAAATATGTGGTTAAACCACATTAAACTATATAGAAGCATGAGGCATTGATTTGTAATCTAAATATCCACTTTATTGAGGCATATATTATATTATTCACCTATTTTCCTTTATGTGGTATATATACTACCCATTTCATATATTTTCCATGAATATATATTTATTAATGATATTTAATGAATCAATTCATATTTAATATACCTATGTGTTATAATTAAAAATTTACAAATGATGTATGGATTTTTTTACTGTCTAATTTTGGGATTTCTTATATAATCATTTATGTAATCATAAAATATATCATTCATAAACGAAATTAATATTAATCTCCTCAGAATATAATATTAATTTTATGTTTTTAAATTTTCATCTATTTGGAAAATGAATGAAGAAAATAAACATTTAAAAGTAAATTTTTGCATATCTATCTTCTTGATTATAATAACCCAAGATTTCATAGTATGTTATTTCTTCAACATAATTCAATAACTTGCACTTCACGGAACAATGAGTTCAAGTGCACCATGAATTACCAAACTAGTCGTTCAAAATCAGTTATGAATAGTATTAACTGAATTTTAAATTTTATATAATCCTTATAATTTTAGAATCCATATTATGAGTTTCTTAGACATAATTTAAGAACAAATACATTTTTTCAGATAAAAGAAGTATTTTTTTAAAATGCAATTTTTCCATCTTTTAATGGAAAACCATTTTAAAATCTAATATTTGAATCTTTTGTATATTAAATTTGACAAAGTAAACTTTTTCTTTAGAATAGGACATAAAAATTTAGTTTTGATAAATGTTTGGTATTTTTTTTGATAACTTTCATATGTGGGTGAATAGTGAAAAGTTCTAAGTTTTAACTGAAAACAACTTTTTTAATAAAAATAATTTATAGTGTTAAACGATAAATTTTAATGGTTTGTAATAATAATTAAATTATATTTTTACCATTTAATCCAATTTTGGTCATTGTAAGTAATTTCACTTTGAAATTGGACATAAACAAGTGTCACTCTTTTGGTAGTTATTATTTCTTAAAAATACACTTTTTGGTTTTGACAACGGGAATTAATTTTAAATTAATAAATGAAATTTATATGTTTTGAATTTGGTAAAATAGACTTCATTTTTGAAATCTGAATATTATAAAATGATTAGGGTGCATTTTTCGTATGTTTATGAAAACTTTCAATTTTTGATGAATAGTGAAAAACACTACGTTATTGGTTAAAACTGACTTATTATTTAAATAATTTGTTATTTTATTTTAATTTATTTTAGGTCAAAATAGATACATAATAAATATATATTTTCAACGTAATTCATTGGAGTCATTTTATAATAAGTTTAGATATATAATATTTTATCAAACTATTTACCATCTTTTAACCACCTCCTAGGAGCATTTGCAAATTTGAATAAAACATAATTTTACCGCTTCTGTGAATTGAATTTGAAAATTAAAATAGATACCGTTGATATCATTATGTAAAATTTGGTTCAATAAGATAAAAATAATTTTTGGTGAATAGTAACTTTTTGACTTTTATTTACCACGGTTAAAAGTAAATTGGGTAATTAAAGTAAACAAATGACATTATTATTACCCAAAAAATGTAATAATTCTATTGGATAAATGTAATTCGACCAAAAAAACCTTAGTAATAATATATGATACTTTAGGTCCACTTGGATTAGATTAGGACATTTATTATTATTTAATTCAATGAATAGTTAAAAATGTTAAAATCAAAGTTTAATAACTAAACCATTTTTAATACAGGCTTATACAAAATATAAATTAGACTATAAATATTTATTAGAACTATAAAGATATTTCCTACATAGTTATATTTTAGTTATAATTTTTAGACATTAAATAAATAAATTTATTTATGACACAATGATGATGTAGTAATTACCTAATTAATGAAATATTAAAATAATTTATATTATAAATATCGAAATAAATATAATTTGAGACTTTTTATGAATTAAACTAATTTTATATATTAATATGACATGTTAGGGTTGGTTCGATGAATTTTTTTCGAAGTAATAATGCTGTTATGAATTTAGAAAAAACAAAATACCAAATAGTGTCAAAATTGACATAAAAGAGTTTTAAAAAAAATATTATATTATTAATTGATATTATATTTCTAAAAATATAAGGTTTAGAAAAACGACTTATATAATGATAGGTTTATCATTAATAAACCACTTGGTGTTATTTTGGAAGATAATATTATGTTAATTAACAATATAATATAAATATACAAAGAGATGTGGTAAATGTAAAACAATTTAACTAAGAGTTAAATCTAAAAGATAAAGTTCATATAGTAACCAAACCTGTCTAAAACCAATTGGTTGTGTGGTTTTTGACCCATAACCACCTTAGCCTCTAAATAATTTATTTTTGAGCCATTAGAAATCGAAAATGATTTTATTATAAAATAATAATTCTAGCTTTTCCTAAGGTGCCCCTCACCCCTCTTATAAAAGGGAACTCCCGTTTCTCTCTAATTCACACCTCCAATGCCATTTGGCTCAGACAAAACCTACCCATATACCATTTTAATTGTCCTCCCTTAATCATAGAGGCCTATTTTGGTCATAAAGCCAACCTAAGAATCCATTTTGATCAAATCAAAAGGAAGAACCCGAAGAAGAGGTAAATATTTCATCACCTCTTTCAAGTTCTTTTCTTCTTCTACTTCCTCTTTTTTTGTTGTTTCCATTATAAAATAATAAATCCAGTATATTATATATACTGTGATGTTATTATAAATATGGTACAACCATATTCATTATTCTATCCATCCTTTGAATGACATGTCACCATAAGTGCATACGTACGACTTACCGTCTCCACGTTGTGGTGTAATTTTTATTAAATAAATTATTACTTGGATGGGTATAATAATGATGTTTAATTGATAAAAATAATAAATATAACATGGAAATGATTCTTTATATATGATATAACATCCAATTATATATTATTTTAATATCAAAATAAAGATATTGTGACTCGTGCGCACATACAGATTACGGTCTCCACGAACGCGATGAGATTCATTCCCCATCATAATCCATTCAAGACTAATTTTCATTAGATGATTAAAAATAATGTTTAAAGACTTAATATCATTCTGAATATTAATAAGATACATCCTATCCATAAAAAACATTACTTATGTAACAAAGAATATAAAGGAAAATGAATCAGTTAACACCTGAAATGACGACAATACTAAGATATTATTAACAAAGCAATGTTAAAAGATCATATATGATATAATATTTATTTATATGATTATAGTATAATTTAATAACAATTATTTTACCATTATACAAGAGGTAAACCTACCCTCTACCAAGTAAAAGTACAAGGTAAGGGTTAATTTCACAATCTCTTTATTATCCGAGGTTGTTTTTACGTAAGTATCTACTGGGATATCTTTATCATCCACATCAATGTTTCTTAAAAATGCATTTCAAAACATTTTTACTAATTACTATACTATAGGTTAAAGGCATTTATACCCTTATTTGAATTTTTATAAAATTTTTGGAAGGAAATCTTTCCATCATTTTCCAAATAAGGTACTTCATGACCTTTTTGAAAAAATTAAGGTAAGAGTGTTTTTTATCTTATACGGTAGGTGCAACTATTTTCCACCGTTATAACAAGGTCAAAGCTTCACCTACAAGATTATAAGAATATTTTGAAAATAAATGTCTTCTTTTATAATTATTTAACTTTAAATTATTTCAAAAATAGAATGAGATATTTCTCTCAAATAGTTTTGATTTCATCTATGTTAACATCCTTTGATGGATTATAATCTTATTTGAAGTTAATTTATTATGATACAAAACTTCCATATTGTATTGAAGTTTTTGTGATATGTTTGACTGTGGATGTGTTAATATGATACCATTCATGGTATATATACATAGTATTGACATTTTTTATGCTAGTTTTAATAAAAATGTTTATGTTATGTTTTAACCTTTTCACATGAGGAATGCATTAGACTTTGTAAGTGACCGGTGGAGCCCACTATAACTCCTCGATTCATCGTTAGGTTTCATGAGTCAAACTAGTGTCTTGGCACAAGGCATTAAAAAAATCTTATTTGTAGTCTTGGCATAAGGCCTTGACTATGTAGTTATGAAAGTTTGGCGTTATCCATTCCATCATTATGAAAGTGGCTATTTGTATTGCATGTGATTATTCGACTAGTAAAATATCCATGTGAATAAGAAAATGGAATTATTTGATTTTATCTTTTCCATATTATGCTGAAGTTCAAGCTTAAAAGGATTTTGTTTTAGTTCTATACATTTCCTTAAATGTTTGTGCTTTTTTATAAATGTTTCCACTATATTGTTATCCTTACTGAGCATCTCAGCTCACCCATTTCTATGTTTTATTTTTCCCAGGATGTGAAGAAGTATATTATAACTGACCTACAGGGATAGTTTTTGGGATCTCCATATTGTCTATAGAAACAATTTTGTTGTAGTTTTCCATTTTATGATGTAATGTAAACCTTATGAATGTATCTAGTACTTCCAAGGATACTAAACTAATCGGTCTTTTGAGACTTGATCTTTTGTGATCATGCCAATGATAGGTAATAATGCACTTACTCATGGATTCTGGGGTCGGGGCGTTACATTGATTGAGAATATTTTTCTTCTGATATCCATTTGTTTAAAAGTTATTTTCCCGAAGGGATTTTTTATTTAATTTTATAATATATTATGGACATAATATGTCTTATTTTACATTATTTACATGTTTTGAAATAATTTAATTAATATTTCATTTTCATCTCATATCTCAAAAAGTAAAAATGAATTATTATTTTTAACATATTTGGTTTTAAATAATTTTCCTATGAGTGTATCCATTTTATACTATTTATCTTATTATGAAATATTCCCATGATTTTTAAAAAAATGTATTAAAAATATTTTAAAATTTTTTATTCCATTTTCAACTATTATCCCAAATAAAAAAATTCATTATGTGTCCCATATTTATGATTAATTCATTTTTATTTTTTATATCTTATTAATTTCTATAAAAAATATTCTCATTAACCATTCAATTTCTTGTGATCATATTTCATAGGATTTTACATTTATCTTCTATATTAATATTATTTTTAACATGGAAGTTATTATTTTTTAAATCATATACCTTATCTACATATGGTGTTTTACTAAGAAAAATATTTAATTAACATGGGAAATCATGAAATTTCTTATTTTGTTACACAATACAAATATTTTTTGATATGTCATATTTTTTATGAATTAAATTTACCCTTAAGTATATGCTGAATTCATTATACAATATATAAGATTTTGGTACTGCCTTTAGATAGCCCCTTGATGCATTAATTGGTATAATGTGACAAACCAGTTAGCTAGCCTTATTATGTGGGTTTTTTTATACCTAAAAATATTTTAAAGTATCTTCATATAAGGACATGATCAAGACATATAACATTATGAATTTCCTTCTTGAAAATTATATTATTAATATCCATCACGTTTTTATGATGATATTATACATAGTTGAATTTTTTTATCAAATTAATTACTAAATGACAAGATTATTTTTTTCTCTGCATTGATATATTGATTATAATTTATTTACTCATGATAGTTTCATGTTTATCTATACAGTACAATGTGTTTCAGCTCCCATTATTTTTCCCATTTCTCAAGGATATATAGAAGGAATATTTTAATGAGTTTTAAATATGCTGAGTCTTCACTTTTATTATGTCTTATATTTTATTTCCAATTTAAAATGGAAATAATATATGTATCATGTTATTCATAACTTATAAAATTATTTGTACTCAGTGATATGATATCTTGTATCTTATTATAATGAATTAAAGTAGACACCATATCTAGATTACTGGAGTTGGGTTTTTTCGTAAATAGATACCACATAAAATCTAATATAATCCCATTATGTGAAAACCATATAGCTTTCATATCAAAAACCCAACTCAACTTGCCAATAGTTATATCCTAACATTCCTAGTCTAACTAATATATCTGATAATCAACCATTACTCAAAAGATATTTGGTCATGTCTATAATTTCCTTGACCAAATCTCCCTGTTATAAACTAATTTTCACTCCACATGAACCTAGGAACTCCTCATTAGATGCCAAATAATTATAAATAGTACCGTGGATATAATGGGTTGTAGTTAGAAGAATCCACCCTTTCAATATAAATAATAAGGATAATAACAAAAATATTTCAACTATAAACAAGAACCAAATCATAACTGAATATATATCATATTTTTTTTATAGGATGAAACCATATCCACAATGTTATTATAGAAATACATGAATTAATAATATTTACCTTTTACCTATCAAATTTGTATATAAAAAAATAACCAAATTTATTCACCAATATGATACCGAGGAACCACCTTGCTCATTTTCAACCACTACATATAGCACATGCTCCACCAGTACATCTATCTCCACTATGATCTGAATGTTAATCCTTTACTATTTCATATAAAATAATACATTGTTTTTTTATACATCTTAGAGGGATCATGCGGGGTGTGAGTAAAAAATCTATAGGTAACCATTAACAGTGTTCCACGATAATATCCATATTTATCTAAATTTATAAAAAATAAAAAAATAAATACTAATAACAATTTACACAATCTAATCCACCTATACACATCAAGGAATAATGAAAATTTACCTAGTTATAATAATACTGATATATAATGATACATACTTAGTCTATCAATCTATTGGGCCCCTTTGCCTTACAACCAAATCAATTACATAAGAAATCACCATTTAAAATTGTTCATGATAACCAAACAACATATCCATCACTTTATCATAATACCGATGGTTATTTAGACCCTAACCAATCCCCAACTTAATATCCCAACAACCCCAAGGAATTAACACACTTATCCTTTTTAAAATACTTCTCATCATCCACAACATATATCACATATGTGATGGGCCATGTACTCCTATATTATGGTCTTAACACCAAAAACCATGTATAATGAGAATCCTTCCCATATATAGTAGTATTAAACATCATAAATAATGGATAAATATATTCTATCATGTCCTCCATAACAATGTTAAACAACATAGCACTATAATGATGAATCTACCAAGGGTAGAACCATTATGATTTAACTAAATAATCTCACGGGCCTTGTCCTTTGTGAAAATGACCCAAATAGTCTCATGTACCACAGTCAATGGCCTCGCCATCATCTAAGAAAAAACCATAGTGAAAATACATCACAAACATTAATATAGCTAGAACCATCCACATAATAATGCAGAACCAATTCACCCCAATTATGGGGATAAAAAAACCCATAATGGCATTATTCATACCCAAAAGATTCTCATGGAACCTCAACAATCATCACAACCATTAAATCATCAATTTACCACACATAACATTAAGTCTTTAATGACCTAAAACCACAATAATTGGTAAATATCACATACTAGAACAAATAAAGTATATTAAACATTATAATACATGTATAAATATTTCAAAAACTTTGAAAAAATAATTTAGTTACATTATGGGTTCCTTACATGACATTAATATATTTCAGATTATAAAAAATTGAATAATAAAATAAATAGGTTGGAATAACCTAATTTGAGTATAAAAAGAATCTACTCAAAAAAAACTAGGAATTATATGAATTCAATTGATTGATTCACCCAAATCATATAATAAACTTTTAATATTGATTTATATCTATATACAAAGAAAAAGAAAAAACCTGGAAGATATAGACATACAGAATACTATCTTTACCTATAACTACTTTCTGAGAAAAATGACATGAAAATGGTATAATAATAATCTAATAACTATAAAAATAGATTTATTGTTAAAATTTAGAAGATATTATAGATTAATATAGTAGGAGAGGGGTCCTTTTATAAGAGAGGGGAGGGACACGCATAGAATTTCTTAAAAGATTTCAGTGATATGTGGTCACTTTATTGGTAAATTGGATCTAAAAGGCTAGGTATTTGAAGATAACATAAGGTAAGGTTGAAATATCTTTTTTAAATAATAATTAGATATTTTTTGGTGTAATAACATCCCCTGTAACTTGGTTTAACCCCCCAATATGCCTATTTTAACATTAACCACAGTAAAACAAATTTATGGTTTTTACTATTTACTTGAACCAAAAAATAAGTTAACCCTATTAAATTATGTATGTTTTCAAGATTAAAAATATGAAATCAGTTTTACAAGATTAAATTTATATAATTGGAATAATACACTTTCAAATAAGTACGTAAACCACATTGATAACCCGCTTTAGAAAAAATCATTTTCAACTTAAAACATAATTTAATTTAATTTAATTAATTTAAAAAAACTCTAAAAACAATATAAAAATATATTATTGAATATGTAATATTTAAATTTCATTAAATCCATTTATCATTAGATATTAATTTAATGTATTAAGATAAAAAAATATCACTGGCATAAAAACAGTTTTTATTTAAAATGTGATTTTAAGCACACAAATTAACTTATATAAAAATAAAGTATCATAATGAATATGATGTAATTAATTATATTTTTTATAATTAAAAAAATACTTAGGTTAATTTAAGATCAAATTAATTATATGATTCAGATTTTACACAAAATTAAATGATAGTTTTTATAAAAGTTTTGTTATTTTCACAATTCTCAGAAAAATAAATCTTGAAAAAAAATTAAAATATTAATCATAAGATAATTTTGACATTATTATTTATATAATTATAATCATTTTTTCAAATATTATATTAAAAACTATCAAATTAATGAAAAAATATGCGATAAAAACATTTTTTTATTAAAAGATATTTTTAAATGATAAAATGAATTTACTAAAAATTAAGTACTTGTTTTTTATGAATTAATCAATAAATTTAATCCATTTAAAGCCTTTATTAATTATTTTATAAATTATATTATTACTATTCATATCTTTTAATTTAATGGAATTGTTATAAAGGATTACTGTATTGAAGTTTATTTATAATCATGGTTTTCTGTAAAGAATGCTCTCATAAATCAAGTTTATTTCAATGAAAAAACATATAAAATATCACTGTTATAAATTATACCCCCATAAATTTTATTTTAAACTACAAATTCCATCAAACTTATATATTAAAATGATTATATCTCTACTTTATCACATCCTTAATTTCTTATAAAGGTTCCTGAAATTTCTAATACATCCCATGAACCTTATTCGGGCATGTCGTATTTTTTTATATAAAACTATCTATTAATTAAATTTTTATACAGTTTTTTTATCATATTAAGTATCATGCACCCAAGTTTCACCCTATATGATTAGTACATGTGTAGGATTAGGTATGTACCTCCTCAAGAGGGATACATTGAACATATCATGAACTTGAGAGAGGTTTTGTGGGAGTTCCAAAAGATAATCAACCATCCCAATCCGATAAAAAATATCAAAATAAAATATATACATATAGATCATCTTTATATTCATTATTAAATTTATATATTTTTTCCCAAGAGAAGTTTTTAAGAATAAATTCTTAGCAACATCAAATCCCTGATCTTTCTAATGATTATGACCATAAATATTTTATCACCTATGATCATCCTTGATGTGATATTAAATGGATATAAAATTATCTACTAGTAACTTATCTAGCTCATGTAATAATAGATTTCATTGTCCAAATTCATCCCAGTATGTCATATTTCATCACTTATTTCCATAGATGGCCTTAGGAGGTGGCAGTTAAATGTCAGAGTGAATTTTATAATTGAAATAAAACTTTACTAGAGGAAGATGTTGGTCAAAAAAACCATTTAAATTAATAAAAAAATGTCAACATATAATATATGGTTTTAATGGTCCTATAATATAAAAAATTTTCCTAAGGCTAAAAAGAATTATTAAAACACAACTCTGTATCTGGATCTTCCTAAAGACATCACCAGAACATCGAGGTAACCAATATACATCAATAAAATAAAATAGAACATGGTCCTCCATTAAACCATATATATTCTTAATTTAAATCCAAGAATTATGATCAATAGATAAATCTTATTCAATAGAAATAAATTATACTGACTATTTAAGGTAGTAAACTACATGCCAAATATACTTATATCTTTTAGACACTTTGGAGATTCCAATGATGAAATTAATTTTAATTTTCCCATTTACATTATTGTATGGGTAATGGTAGTATCAACCCTTTATAAATACATCTCTCAAATATAATTTTCTAATATTCCATGGAAAGAGATGCATACTCCACAATATAATTCTCTATGACGTCCCACTAAAAATACTATATCAAATCTCTATAAATATTCATACTTCCTAGATGAATAGATAATTATGTGATGTTAGAGTTTTATAGTATTTCCCCATTCAATTATTGTATTTATAACAATTATATTTGGTTTATTAATCTTATCATTTCATCATAATTAAGGTTGAAATGTGGAACATTTCATACCTTGTTTTTTATCTCTAAATCATCCTTTTGTGCCTTATTAATCATCATAGGGATACATGGTTGAAAACTCATTTGAGTATGATAATATTTATCCCCTTTATGATTAAAATTTTTATCCTTTAAAAATTTAAAAATATTGGATATCTTGTTCTCTAAATCATAGAAAAGATAGACTAATCATTTCAAATCAAAATACTAGCCACATTGTTATCTTTCCAACCATGGTAATATATTGAGAAGTCATAATCTCTAATAAAATCCAAAAATGTTATATAGAATATATTAATTTTTTTTGGGTGAATATATAAAATAAACATGATTAATCATTATATATTTCACACATTTCTATATAGAGATAATTCCTTTGGATTTATAATTCAATTAATACAGCTACTACTATAAAATTATGAGTCACATTATTCTTATAATTATCTATTAATTGGTATGTGGAATAATTTAACTCCATATAATTATACGTAAGGATAAAAACCACCCATTTCCTTACTGTATCACTGTTAATTAAAAACCCTTATCCACTATAGGATTATGTTATAATATTCATGCTGACTGACCTTCTCTTTTGTTCCTTGAAAGTTTTTTGACATTCGTCAGTGCTATGGAATAGAACCCCCTTATTATTTGTCTTGTTTAGTGAATTAGATATCCATCATAAATTCTTCAAAATTTTCATGTAATATCCATCAAATCGAAGAAAACTAGGGATCTCAATAACTATGGTTGATCTTTGAAAATGGTTAATAACATTCATCTTGTATGGATCCACTGATATACCCTCACATAAATTTATATGGACCAAAAAATGAAACATTTTGTAGATAAAATTAAAACTTTTAAATTTTTTTTCATACATCTTCCTTGTCCCTAAAATTATTTAGTACAATCCCTAAGTTATCTTCATTATCATCCTTGATACACGAATATGTGCGAATATTATGTATAAGGACTACTGAAAACATATAATGATAATATCTAAAGCCTCTATTCCTCATATCCATGAATATAAAAAAGGAATTATTAATTCCAAATAGAATCACTAATAATTCATAGTGTACACAACAAAAATAGAAGGCTGTCTAGGGTAAATATTAACTTTTAAACCAAAACAAATACTATCATAATTAAAAAAATCTTAAAAAAATATTTATATCCATATAATTGATCAACCAAATTATCACTGTGGGGTAGAGGAGTATTATTATTTATGATGATCTCAATATTTTTTAGTAATAAATGTTGAGTCCCATTGATCCATATTGAATATTAACATAAAGAATATGTTCACCCCACGGTGACACAAATGGATAAATGAATCCCATATTACGATTATTCATGAGTTACTTCTTAAATTACTATAACTTAATCAAGGATATTCTATATAAAGTATTTGAAATAGTTTTAGCACTAGGTATGAGTTCTATTGAAAACTAAACTTCATTATTTAGAGAAAAATAGGAAACTATTCCATACATACAACAAAAAACATCTATAAAATTTTCATATATTTTATATTGTGTTTCTCCCAAACCATTAGTGATAAAAACCCACATTTAATATGAATCATGATCCTTTCAAAGGATGTAGTTTCCATAGGAATTTCACATTTATTATTACATCAATAGAAAAACATAGGTTGGTTTGGACTAGAAAATGTTAACTCAATTAATTTAAATTTATGTGTTATTTATAAACATAATTCTAATCCATTTTCAAAATCACATAAAACTAAACTTTTGGGATAATAAAATGATATTTAGGAATAAAATTAACAAAAAACTTCAATCATAGATGAATCATAGACTCGAGATGTGATCATCTGAACATTTTTATTTTTTTATTTCAAATTCAATAAATTATCATTCAGGATATGAAGAAACATTCATTGGGACTTTTCAAGATATAAAAAAATCATTTAACTATTCCCAAATAGTGTAATTAAGTATTTGAACATACTTGTAACCACCTAAATGTTATCATTATGGATTCAATCCCATAAAGAAATGGACAACATGTCCCTAAGGTATCATTAAATAGAGTGGTGAACATCATGAATCCATTTATATTATTTTTAAAGCATTAGACATTATTTTTAATCAATGAAAACATAGGTTTGACTTTCTTCATCCATATTCAATATCAAATAAAATAATTTATAATGGGTTATAAAGAAAATGTGAATTAACTTAATAATATACCCTGTTAGTGTCTATCCATGTGTTTCATGTTAGTAACACTCATTAGGAACTATTTCTGATCATGTCAATACCCAATACACCTCATTCAAAGTTGTTACCCATAGGTGCATGTATTCCACATCAGCATACACATTCTAGTATATAGAAAATAATTTATTTTCTTGGAAAAAAACACTCATTTAATTAAAATAAATTTATATTTTCTCAAACTGTTACGATTATCAAAAGCAGTCTCACTAAGTTTTTTGTATCATTGTTTTCCAATGTTACTAAACCTAGCCCTGATAAACACTATAACAACCCAAACATTCCATACATTAATATTACATCTTATTAGTAGAATATAAAATACATAAAAATATAATCGACACCAAAAACATAAAGTTTTAGTTTATTTAGAAGCATAGATATAGAAAAAAATGGCGCACAAAATATTAGTGTCATTTCCCATTAAGTTCTTTACTAATAGATTCCTTGTTACACATATCTTACTTGAGAATTTAATTTGACCTAGGGAAAGGAAACATAAAAAACGGTGAGATGAGATGCTCAATAATTGTAAAAATAAGAGATATCAAATAATGATCACAAGTGAGCAAAATATATAGATAAGGTCATAATAACATAATTAAATCTTATAATTATCATACCCAACAATTTATAGATCAAAATCATTAATCATCGAATATAGTTATTTTAATAAAAATAGAAAATATGTAAGAGTATTTAATTATTAATAATCAATTATGATCCATGAGAAAATATCATAATAATAATAAATAAGTTTTTTCAATATAAATAAGCATAATTTTTTTCCTTGGTCAGGGATCACTGTCAAGACCATCATAATGTACTGGGTTCACTAACCATTCCATCATTTAGTTACTCAAGTTTCATTTGTAAGATAATATTATTGGAAAATGTTCCTTACCAAAAACTATTAAAACTCTATTATAGTACTTATTATATCATAAGATATAAATATATACCCAATAAATGGTGTAAAATATAATTCTAGGCTCATCCATCACAAAATGAAGAGAATTTAATTGTTTATCCACAAGATCATAAAAAATCCACTATATGATCATTTTATAACCCATGGAAAGGATATGAATTTTATATGAATTTCATCATAAAAATAATAATACATCTATAGAAATAATAAAGATAGTAAAATTATTTGATTTTATAAGAAAATCATAAGAAAAATTAATATATTTTTTTATATATGAACATAACATTGATAGATTATAAGAATATTTCTTCAAGAAAATAACCCTTTTATTTTTTAAATATCATAATTAAATTTTTTAAAAATAGTAATGAAAATAATTATTTGAAATGATAAAAAGAAACTTATAAAGAAGTAATCAATTAAAATATAATTCATTGTGCTTGAGAAATATATTCATGCTCTTAACATTAAAATAAAAATTCCTTTCACATTTTTATTGAAAATTCATAAGTTCATCATTTAGAAAAATATGAATACTACTATTATATTTTTTTTATATAAATTAAAATAATTGTAAAATGAATTTAATAAATTTTTATAGAATTGTAAATTCATTCTTAAAATCATTTTAATTAAAATGTGGTACTGAAAGAAATGATTCCCGATTGAAGAAGGAAACAAATTTGGTTTTCTTTATAACATTATTTCAGTATCATGACTAATTAAATAGAGAAAAATAAAAAAATTAATCTCTATAAATAAATATTATCGAATAAAATACATAATATTTGGTTTATATATATCAAATAATTTTATCATTGAAAAATATTAACCATAAATAATCCTTGAAAAAATAAGATTATAATATAAAACTCTTACTTTTTGTATGTTTCAATTCGTAAGAACTCTAACATCTTATATTATAAATTTAAATTTATTTTAAATATATAAAAAACCATAATTATATATATAATAAGAAAAATGTTTTAATTCTAACATCTTATCAATCATTCATTAATAGTGTTACATTATCATCGTCATTTCTGGGTTTAAGTGCATTGTTTTTTAATTTTGTTTTGGTTTGACAGTTATGTTCCATGTACATTGATCATGGTATACTAACATAAAAAATTATAATCATGATATAATTATAATATATATTTATTAAATAAAAATTTATAACCATTTAAATAAATAAGTTATGAAAATTAAATTACATCACTTTTAAGAGACTATAGTCAGTACGTACACATGAGTGACATTCCCATTTTTATGATGGATGGAATGAAAAAGAGTTATATATTAATTTAAGATTAAAAAATAACTATTAAAAAATAAATATCATATATTAACATTTAATATATCATAATAACCAACTATTAAATATGGTATTAGAAAATGAATAGTATCTCTATGTGGAGGTAGTAGTCCACACGTATGCAAGGGGGATACTTTCATATCCCATTTGATTGATAAGTGATGGTAAATGATTATTAAATAACCATAATAATATATTAGTATATTTTTGATACTATATTAGTCATTTTTTAATTTAATAAACACTTATATAGGAAGTAGAATAAGAAATAAGATCAGAAGAGTGTGGTTAATATCTATACCTCTTATTCGAGACACTCCCTTCACCTTACGCCTTGTAGCTTGATGGATTGGTCTTAAGAATATTAAATAAGATCTATGTTGAAGGCAATGGAAGTTAAACATAATTTTATCATGAATTTTTTGAGATAGGATGCTACAATGGTGTGAATAATGATGGGGGAGAGCTCCCTTTTTAAGTGCAAGGAGGGGCACATATGGAATAGATTAAGATATTTGATTGACATAAGGTCAATTTTAATTAAAAGTGGCTCAATTAGCTAGGTATTAAAAGGAATAATATTATTAGTATTATATATATTTAAAAAATAAAAATTAATCAATTATGGGTGGAAATAATACCCCTATCACTTTGTTCACCCCCTAGTAAACCAGTGTTAACTTTAACCATTGTAACAAAATTTCACATGTTTTTCAATTCTATAGGAACAAAAATTAAAATGGAAATATTGTATTATATAATTTATTCTTACTAAAAATATATAATTCATTTTATTGGTTAAAAGTTCTATAATTTTTTTAAAAAATAATTTCAAATAATCACTCAAACTGCATAAAAGCATGTTTTAGAATTATTCATTTTATGCCTAAAACAAAATTTATTTTGAATAAATTCCATGTAAACACCATAAAATAAATTTGAAAATTTATTATTGAATATATAATATATAATTTTCATAAAACCATTAATATTTATATATTAATTTAATTTATTATGATAACATCACATTTCATGTAAAAATTAGTTTTTTGAAAAAATATGGTCTTATACCAAAAAATTAGATTATTAAAAAATGAAATATAATGATAACTAATTAGTAATTATTTATATTACTTATTATTAAGTGATTATTATGTAACTTTAATATTAAATTAAAAAAATAATGGTACATTTAACTTAAAATAAATGATATCTTTTACAAATATGTTGTTATTTTGACTATACATAAAAAATTAATTTTTTTGGAAAAATACTAAAAATTATCCACAAGAAAATATTGGAATGATTATTTCAAAAATGTTATTAATTTCATGAAATAAAAATTATTAAAATGGTATAAATTAATTTTAATTTACACACACACGAAATGCAGTAAATCAAATTTTTGAATATTTTTTTTGAATCATTAAAAGAATTTACTGAAAACTGAGATCTTATTTGTTACACAATAGTAAATAGATTTAAGATGCTTAAAAAATTTATTAGTATTTTTCATAATGTGGTTATTGCAATTCATAACATTGAATTTAGTGGCTTGTTTATAAAATATTACAATATCCTAGTTTATTTAGACTTAGTGTTATGTATAAAAAACTATGAAATACTTCAGGTTTATTTAAAAGTAAATACATAAAAAATCATAGGTATTTATATAGAAACCAATTTATAATGAAATTTTTCTTCATAATTGAATCACATAAGTATAAAAAATTTAGGATATTTCTACTTTATCACATACTCACCTTCCTATTTAAATTCCTCAAAATTTTGATTCCTCCGAAGAACATTACCTAGGGAAGTAGTATTATTCCACAATATATTTTTCTATATGATGAATGATTTATATAAGATGTTATTCATAAGAAAAATAAATCTCTAGTGGTACAACCTCTATGTTCAGTAAATTCACTAGGTCAGGTATGTGCTGCCTTATGAGAGATATATAAAACACAATGTGTTCTTTTGAGTTGTTTAATGGGAGTTTTAAGAGATAAGAAACCATACAAATATGATCATAAATATTAAAATAATAATATAGCTAGTTCTCAACATTTCATTCTTTCCAAATATTTTTAAATTATTTCATGGGGAAATTCTCAAGACCTCCTTCTCACCAACATCAAATTGTAGATCTCATTGATTATTATAACAATAAATATTCTATTGAAATTAAGATTTATTTATGTGTGGATGAAGAAATATAACATTATCTATTATTTACACTACTAGTTCAGGTCCCAATTTATTTCTCTCTCTAACATCAACCCAAAATGTTGGAGTTATATACAACTTTCTACATAGGACTTCATGGGAATTTATCTAAGTAATAAATATAAATATATTATTATAAGAAAACATAACTCAATGACGGTTTTAATCCCAAACACCTTTGAAATATATAAAAAATGGTCATAATATATACTCCATGGTTTGAATAGTATTCTCAAATTGAGCATCTATATGAGTATCAAAAGAAACACCAAATAGAACTCTATATTCAGATATTTCTAATTAATTTTATAGAACATTGAGGTAAACATCATATCTCAATAAGGTTCAACAAAATGTGGTACTCTATGATACATTTTCACTTCATTAATGTGTATCCTTCAATGACAATCAAGAGATAATCATCTTTTACAGAAATGAAGTGTTATGGATTCATAAGGAGATTAACTACAACCAAAATAATATTATGGACTTTAAATATTTTAGGGAGTCTAATAAAGTAATACAAGGTCTTATTTTCCCATTTCTATTCTGATACGGTTAATAGTTTTAGAATCCCCCTAGACTTCTATATATTAACATTAGCTTTCTAATACACCCTGCACCGAGATGCATACTATGCAGTATCCCTATTTAGGATTTTCAATCATAAATACTCTTTTAGATATTTATAAATATTCATAAATCTATAATGAATATAGAATAATGAGCTATGATATTATTTAAACAATTAATTATTGATGTTTGGTATTGATGGGACACATGCTTGGTTCTTGAATTGTATCATTCCATCAAAATCAAGGTTGAACATAAGAAAATTTCTCTCCTAATTTTTCAGCTCCATGTTTTCCTACCATGCTTAATTTATCACATGGATTGATGTTTGAACACCCATTTTAGAAAAATATTTTATATCTTATTCCATCAATATTTAATGTTCCATCCTTTCAAAATCCATAAATAGTGGATATGTTCAAATCCTCAAAAAAACTAAATTGGTGAGATACTTTATACTAAAAGTTTCATCCACTATATTTTATTTCCAATTATAGTAATGTTTTGAGAAATTTTAATATTTAATCATATCAAAATATCATCTCTAGGTCATATTCACATGTTTCTAGGTGAATATATACATTACAATTGTATGGTCTGTGTCATGACCCATCCCTGTAGGGCCTGTTTCGCAACTCCCCAAGCCCACCTCCAATAGGCCAAGGGCTGGTGACTAGCATCGAGTAGGCACATCACTAACATGGGAGGAGTTTTCTAAGTACATGTACACACACACACGTATCCAAGCCCCCAAATTCTGAAATGTAAAAAACCACTAATAATCAAAATAAATGCATACAACTATTCCCAACCAATAGAGTACAACAGAAGTAAAGTGTAGAAAGTAAAACTGGGCCAGAATACAAGCCCACAAAAACAAGAGTCTGTAAAATACAAAGTCCAACCTATAAGTAAGAATATTTAATGGGAATTATTCTCATAGCTGTAGGAACAACTTGACCTATTGGGAACTCATAATGCTTGGTCCGGTTCTGGTCCTCCCTGGGCTCCATTAAAAGGATGGCCATCTGGAAAAGACATGACATGTGTGGGCAATGTCCGTGCATGGGTGAGTATAACAATACTCAGTAGATGACCCCGAAAACCACAATGTAATACTAAAAGTAAAGGTACAATCATTAATACATAGTATATGTGTACTAAAAATATATCAAGAGAACAAAAATCCTTATATAATCAAAACTCAGACCCGTAGTCTAGATACAAGTCACACAACTGCATACCCCCACTAAGGATTCAGTTCAAAGGTTTCACAAAGCACTTGTCCAGGAGAACTCACTCCACGAGTCTGATAGATCTGATAATGTTCGTATGAGAAGTACCATTCATCAGGAAAGGTCACAAGAGATAGATATAATCATTCTGGGAGAACACACTCTTGAGTGGGTAAAGATTATGATACATAGATGAGGATCATATCTAGGTCCTTTTCAGATACCACGACTCATCCGGATTAATTTGCAAACTAGAGGATCAACTTCCTCTAAGAGTAGTAATATCGATTCCTGACTCTACCTAGGTCCAGGAATGGATATTGGATCTCTCTCCAAGGCTCTCGGAGGGATACCTAACTCTATCTTGGGAAGTCCTAAGGAAGGAATCATACTCTTGTGGATGGAAACGATACCAGACCTTCAGGGGAATGAGAAAATGGGTACTAACCCAAACAAAACATGTCCAAGATACAGTGGAAAAGAGGTTTAGGCCATGTTATAAGATAAACATGGAGTGTATAAGGGTCCCATTCCATGTCTCTCAACTCTCAGTACTACTAGTGTAAAATGACTTGAGTCAGAATAACTTGCCGTGTAGAAAAGTACATACATTGTGTGTCGTACGAACCACATGCCTTGTCTGAGTAACCAGGGTTCCTTCCATGTGTGTGGCCATGTTACCATACATGGTTTCAACCAATGTGTGCCATCCCCTGTAACCAGTACATGGGTTATCCCATGCAGCCGGCCTAGTCTTACCGTGTGGTGGAGTACATGTATGTATACCCATCCCATGTCTATTTATCATTCAAGATACAAACCGAGTCTGTGTGAGGAAACACAAGCCATGTGATAATGGTCACATACCGTTTTAGTGCTTCCAGACGACCATAACTCCAGCCGCTACTGGGCGGGGCCCACGCTCCATGTCTCCCTGGGGAACACCGTGTTATTCATCGTGTGCAGTGCACAAAACCTAGCCTCCACCATCGGTACCACATGATGTGTTCTTATGAATACACACTGTGTGTTTTGGAAATTTCCAGAAATGCAAACCTTCTCCTCTGTGCCTCAGTGATTCTTTGATGTTCGATCCAATAATCCGTTTGCCACGAAATTCAAATTTTAAGGTCAACCCAATGTCCCGAAGTCACATCTATTGTTTTTAGGCCTTTGATCATCCTTGAAAACATGTATCTATCCACCCATGTGAAGACCGCTCGAAGAACAGTCTCTCCCGATCTGAGCCGATTTGGCATCCGCCATCATCGTCACACCCATGCTACGTAGTCGCGATGTTCAATCTTTAGTATGGGATCGTTCTGCTATGAAACGAATGTACAATGATATTTTGTTCTTCGCCCCGTGAAGGATGTAAAGAGCATAGGGTGGAGGAAGAAGAAAAAGTCAACAAAAAAGAACGAACCACCGCCATCATTCGTCACAACATTAATCTACTCCCATTAGAAGGATTAAATAAGGAAATTTAAAAACATAAAAATGTGACAATCAAACTCCCTGGAATGAACCCAATAAACCCCTTTTATAAGGACAATGATGAAAGGGTCAACCATTTAGTGGGTTGATCAACATTCATCGTTAAATTCAACGAACTAGGAAAACAATTACATTAAGAGATAACCCCCACCTCAAGAAGGGATCGATTGCTGAATGAGGAATCATGCTTCCATCACTTCCGAGATCCTTCAACTCCATTGGTGCATCCATTCGTGCCTTTGATTCATTATCATTCATTGTCTAGAGTTATCTCCCAGGCTCCAAGAATTCCCCAGAGTTTCTCTCAACTTTTTTCCAATGATCAACATTCGTTTAACCTATTAAAAGGAGGGAATGCATTTCATCATTCTATTATACTATGGCATCAATGAGTAAGATTTTCTATTTTAGAGTCGTAATGTAGTGTCATTAATTACTGAAACAACTACCCCATCATTGCGCTCTAGTGAATGTTTAGAAATAAAATAAAATAATCCTTTCAAATTATTTTATTTTATTTTATTCTACTAAAAACATCCAAAAAAATAAATTTTTTTATTGACCCAAACTAGTCAAGGTTAGGCCTGTTCTTAGGTAAATTCATCTTTTTGGATGCAACGATTCCCTCATATTTTTAATTTGGGCATCTTTTTGGAAACTTCCACAACCTCGCACACACACTAACCCACATAACATAAAAAAAGTTCAAACAACCATTCTGGGTTTGTCAAGCCTCAGAATGACATGTCTTCTCCGCACTTGGTCTTGTAATAATTCCATACAATGTTTCAAAATAATACATATAAAATTCAAGACATTATATTCTACCCACCTTAGGGCATTGCATCCCTAAAAATCCAAAACAAGGCTATGAAAAAAGACGTGGGTACTGAGAACGAATCTATGCCTCCTGCTCCAACATGATCTCATGAAGATTCCCATGATGCCACCTGATTCACCCCAAGGGAATCGATCACCCACAAAGGATCCTCTCTTACCGATCCTCAATATCCACCTGGTACTTAGAAAAGGTCACTCCATCCGCGATGTCCAGCTCACCCCAGTCGATGACGTGAGATGGGTCATTCACATACCTCCTCAACTGTGAAACATGAAAGATATCTTGTACCCAGTGCAACTATGGTAGTAGAACTAGGTGGTACACCACCTCACCAACTCTGTATAATATCTGGAAAGGTCCGATGAATCTCAAAGATATCTTGATTCCCCAATAAAATCTCCATAACCCTCGTTGGGATGAGACCTAAAGAAAGACACGGTATCCCTCCTTGAACTATTGATTTCTCCATCGCTTGTCAGCCTAAGATGTCTTCTAGCTTTGTGTAGTCTTTATCTATTTTTTGATGATATGAAACTTCTCGGTGGTAGCTCTCACCAACTCTGGACCCATGAGCATTGACTCTCTAAGGTTGGTCCAGCAAATCAGTGATCAGAAGGGTCGCCTATATAAGGCCTTGAATGGTGCCATGCCAATGGTGGAGTGGTTGATGTTATTGTATGAAAACTCAACCAGTGGTTAGTGGTCCTCCCAACCATGACCAAAGTCCAAGATACAATCCTACAACATATCCTCAAAAACCTAAATGGTATTCTCTATCTGACTATTGGTCTGAGGATGGAACACCGTGCTCAAGCGTAGCTGAGTCCCAAATTCCTCCTGTAGTGCTTTCCACAAATAGTATGTGAAACGATCATTAATATCTAAGAATATTTTCAATGGAATTCCATGAATCCGAACTATCTTCTACTCGTAGAGGCATCCCATGATCTCTACGGAACTCTTCTCCCTGATAGAAAGGAAGTGGGATGACTTGGTGAGTCGATAAATGATCACCCAGATGGAATCATGTCCATTAGACGTTCATGGTAAACCTGTCCTAAAGTCCATTGATATCCCATCTCACTTCCACGCAGGCACCTCTAAAGGTTGATCTAACCCTGTTGGCACCTGGTTCTCAGCCTTCACCCTTTGGCATGTAAGGCACTGAGAAACAAACTCCGCTACTACCTTCTTCATGCCTGAACACCAAAACTGCCATCATAGATCCTAGTACATCTTCAGCACACCAGGGTGTACTGCCAAGGGGGATGTATGAAAATCCCTCAAGACATCCTCCCTCAATTCGATCGGTACAATAGTGCATCCCCTAAAAATAACAACATGCTCCCCACCTAGCAAATCTCCATTAGGATCATATCCTATGGATAACTGAGCATGTAAAGTCTTATAGTCCACATCCCCTAGTTCTGCCTCCCTAACTCACTGTAAGAGTGGAGTGGTTACAACCATCAACTGAAGGTAAGTTGCATCCTCTTTATCCACAAAGGATTACTATAACAAGGCCAACGGATCCGTCATGTCATTCAACAGCTATGCGCTTGACATTCTTCTAAGAGAATATTTCACCTTGTCCCCTTCCCAAGAGTATATATTATCTCAAAATTGTTGTCCTGGAGGAAATATAGTCAATACATCTATCTCAGATTCAGATCCTTCTATGAGAAGATGTTTTTGAGGATCTTGTGGTGAAAGTAGATGATAAAGTGCTCATCCATATGGTAGTGTCACCAAATCATCAACGCGAAGACTACCACTGCCAACTCAAGATCAGGGGTCCCATAGTTTTTCTTCTATGGTCTTAGCTAGAATGAACCATAAGCAATCATCGCCAGTCCCTACATCAGGACACAGCCAAGCCCTGTCCCTGATGCGTCGTAGAAAACTATGTACTCGACACCCTCCTCTGACAATCCCAATATTGGGGCACTCATTAAACTCTATCAAAGATACTCGAAATCCTATTGGAACTTCTCCTTCCACATTATGGGTTGCCCCTTCCTGGTCAAGGTTGTTATTTTTTCTGATATTTCAGAGAAATCAAGAATGAATCTCCGGTAATATCCTGCCAACCCCCGGAAGCTCCACACCTCCTTTACGATCCGAGGTGGCTCCCATGCAAACAATGCATCCACCTTATCTGGGTCCACAAATAATCAACATGATGAGATGACATGTCCCATAAAATAGACCTTCTGAATCCAGAACTGGTACTTCGAGAGCTTCCCATAAAGATGGTGCTCTCAGAGTATGTAAAGAACCATCCGCAGGTGTCTCGCATTCCCCTCCTATGAATATGAGTACAAAAGTATTATATCAATGAATAAAACTATGAAACTATCTAAAAATGGTTGAAAGATATGGATTATAAGTCCCATGAACACTTTTTGGGTGTTCGTCACGCCAAAAGGCTTCACCAAGTACTCATAGTGACTATAGAAGAATTTGAATTCTGTCTTCCGTATATCATCATCCTTTACTCATAACTGGTGGTAACCTAACCATAGTTAAACCTTTGAGAATCACTATTCCCCTATTAGCTGATCGAAGAGGTCATCGATCCTCAACAGCAGATAATTTTTCTTCACTATCATGTGGTTCAAGCGCCGGTAATCCACACACAACCAAAAACTAACATCAACCTTCTTGGAAAACAAAACTGGGGGTGCCCAAGGTGGAACAATGGGTCTCACAAACCCCTTCCTCTAAAAATATGATATCTGCACCCACAACTCACACAGTTATATGGGATCCATTTAATATGCTGGTGAGTTTATCGGTGCCGTCCCGGGCTACAAGTCGATGTAGAAGTCGATCTCTTGGTGGGGAGGTAGTCCTGGAACATATTTGGGAAACATGTCCTGATACTATGCTGCCACTATTGGGAAATGGAAGCTCACAATATCTACTTCTATGAGGGTATTTTTATCCAAATCACGAGTGATCGGATACACCCTCATATACATGGTCCCATCCTATGCTTCATGGGTCTCCTTTTCACCAAAAAAGGAAAACCTCGTCCCATCACGACGGACACATTGCACTCTATTCCAAAATGATTCAATCTGGGCATGGACAGAAGATAACCAATCCATACTGAGAATGACGTCGTAAGGAATCGACGTTTCCACTAAGAGGTCCCAACCGAAACTATTTCCTCTAAGGGAAATATCGCACTGTCTGCAAAGAGGCCTGATCATCGAGTCTCCTCCCATAGGTGTATCCAAGCGTAAGGGTCGAGTCAATGATTCTACCAGAATCTCAAGGTTTCTCACAATACATGTAGGGAGGAAGGAATTACTAGAACCTATGTCTATAAGTACATAAGATAAGGTAGATAAGATACAGATCGTAACTTAGTTCATCCCTGGAGTCATAGGGTCATATTCCTCGACTGCATGCAGTTGTCCCCACCCCTATCCCCCTGCTCCCTGATCCTGGTGTGGAACTCCTGGGGGTGGTGGTGGAAGTAGATTGAATAATCTTCCACCACATGTAGCTCTCCCTACTACTTTTCCACATCTGCTGCCAGGCGATTCTATCTACTCTACTCTCTGCCTCTACCTCGGTGGTTCATCCACCGCCTCTTTGCCAACAACTCAATGGGTTGGACAGTCTCTAGCGATAATTTTCCTAACATCACAAAAGTAGCATCAACTCTCCCTAGAATGACTGGATCCATCCTGAGAGCCTTGGACTATCGATATTCGGTCCTGTTTCCTCTTATGAAATATCCCATATCCCGATCTTTTTTCCTAACATCGACTCCCTACTGCCGAGGTCTCCACACATTTCTACCTGTTGCTGACAGTCGTCGGCTTTCTCTACTCCACCAAGAATCTCTCAATCACTAAGGAGTACTCTATCACTCTATTATAATTTAAAATGCCCAGTGGCAGGACAATATTTTGGATGTCCAGTCATAGACCTCGCCCGAAGGTCCGATCTCTGAAGTACTGATCCCTAACCATATCCATCGAGTACCTAGTGAGGTTAGTAAACCATGATGAATAGTAAGGCATCGTCAAACTTCCCTACTAGAGCTTAAAAATCTCCTGGATACGCACCACTCTTATAATAACTGAAGAGAACTCCTCCCTAAAGATTCTTTCAAACTCCATTTATGAACAAGTCACCCCATCGTGAGTCTGTGTGGTAATAATACCCTATCATCCTGCTGAACCCTAAAAAAGGATCACTCCTAGGATCACCATCTAGTTTGTCAGTGTCCTCACTGGATGGAAAAATATGGTCACCACCTCAAGACAGTACTCAGTCTCCTAGGGGTCGGGCATGCCTCAGAACTTGAGGGGTCCCTATCTCTAGAACTCATAGAGCATGCTCAGCCTGTGGCCCTCGTCTGTTGGTACTACAGGTAACATGGGTTGCTCCACTGGTGGTGGAATAGTAGGTGCACCACCTAGAGTAAACACATGGGGAACTGGTCCCTGTATCGAAGCCTCGTTGCGAAAGGGGTAATCCTCATGATCGAGCTACTAAATCCTAGCGGGTATGCATCACGGTGGAATCCTATAAGGAAACAATATGTACCATGGTCAATGTGTTTATCTGGACTGCTGACACAAAATACATGGAAAAAACAACCAATTCCTATATGATTCATGTACCATTCTTTTACTTCCTTGAAACTAGTGTTTTCATGTACTGAGTCAAAAATTAGGTTATTAGAGTCTGGGTGTATGGATACATCAGCCTCCCACACTAACAATGGAGTCTCTTGCCTAAAATCCAATCTCAAAATACTTAACAATATTTCCCCAAACCAAAATCATAGACTCTTGGTGCTAAGTTAGATCCAACCACCTTTGATACCACTCTGTCACAACCCGTCCCAGTGGGGCTCATTCTGCGACTCCCCAAGACCGCCTCCAATAGGCCAGGGGATGTTGACTAGCAACAAGTAGGAATATGACTAACATGGGATGCATTTACTGTGTACCTGTACACATAAAAACATCTCCAAGCCCACAAGTTATGAAATGTAAAAAATCACTAAGGAAAAAAGTGAATGCATAAAAATAAACCCAACCAACAGAGTACAATGGAAGTAAAGTGTAGAAAGTAAAATTGGGCCAGAATACAATCCCACAAAAAAGGGAGTCTGAAAACCGAAAGTCCATCTTCTAAGTACAAAGAGGCACTAGGACTGCTACTCATAGTCATGGGAACACCATTTCCTATAGAGAACACAGAAAGCTCGGTCCGGTCCTCATCTGCCCTGGACTTTGTCAAAAGGCTACTCATCTGCACAAGGCACGACACGTGTAGGAAAATCCCGTACAGAAGTGAGTATAACAATACTCAATAGAGGAACCTAAAAACCAAAAATTAATACACAAAGTAAACGTACAGTCAGCACTACATAGTATACGTCTATTTAAAATATATCAAGAGAAAAAAAATCCAAATATACTCATAACTCAGACCCATAGTATAGAGATAAGTCACACAACCGCATACCCCCATTAAGGATTCAGTTCGATGGTTTCACAAAGCACTCATCTAGGAGAAATCACTCCAAGAGTCTAATATCTCTAATAACATTCTTCTGAGATGTACCGTTCATTGGGAAAGGTCACGAGAGATAGATACACTCATTCATGGGGAACACACTCTTGAGTGGGGAAAGATCACGATACACAGATGATGATCACTGTCAGGGCCTTGGAAAATACCACGACTCATCTAGATTTACATGCTAAGTAGAGAATAGGTATCCTCTAAGAGTAGTCATGTTGATACCTAACTCTACCAATGGTCAAGAATGGATTGAGTATCTTGCTCCGAGCCTCTTGGAGGGATACCTGACTCTATCTTGGGAAGTCCTAATGAAGGAATCGTACTCTTTTAGTTGGAAATGATACCTGACCTTCCAGAGAATGAGAAAATGCTCACTAAACCAAACAAAAAATATCCAAGATATGATGGAATATAGGTTCAAGCCACGTTGCAGGATATACATGGCGTGTATAAGGGTCACACACCCTGTCTCTTGACTCTAGGTAATACATGTGTAAAATGGATCAAGTTAGAAGAACATGTTGTGTAGAAAATTAAGTACATGGTTTGTAGTATGGACCACATGCCATGTCTAAGTAACTGAAGTTCCACCCATGTATATTTCCATGTGCTTGTACATGGTTTCAACCTATGTGTGCCATTTCATGTAACTGGTACACGGGTTAGGCTATATAGCTGGCCGGGTTTGGATGTGTGGCGGAGTACACGACTGTGTACCCACCCCATGTCCATGTATCATTCGGGATACACACATTGTGTTATGGAAATAGAAACGTTAACCTACTCTGTGACACCTAGGTGATCCTTTGATCTTTGATGCGAAGATCAATTTTCCAGAAAACATGAAATTTAAGCTTTCCTTAACATCCCAAAGTCACTCCATTGTTTTTGGACCTCCAATAGGCCCTGAAAATGCATATCAATCCACCAACATTAAGAAATATCGAAGAACTGTCTCTCCAGATCCGAGATGATTCATTGTCCTCCATTGTCATCGCACGTATACTAGATTGTCGCTATGTCAGATCTCCAATATGGGATCATTGCATTTCAAAATGGCCACACAAAGATCCATTGTTTGTCGGTCCATGAAGGATGTGTTGAACAAAAGGTGGAGAAATAAGAAAAAGTCAACAAGAAGAAACATACCCCATCCGTTATTCTTCATGGTGTTAATCCTCTCCATTTATAAGTTTTAAACATGGAAATTTAAAAACATCCAAATTTGACTATCAAAAACCTAGGAACAAACCCAATAACCCCATCCCATAAGAACGAAGATGTGTGGGTCAACCGGTTCAGGTGATGATTTGCGTTCTTTGTTAAATTCAATGAATGGGGAAGAAAACAACTTTAAAAAAAAACCCCTACCTTGAGAAGGGATCAATTGCTAATGAAGGTATCATGCTTCCAACACCTCCAAGATCCTTCGACACCATTGCACATTGATTCATGCTTTTGATTCGTCTTCGTTTGTTGTTGAGAGTTCTCTCCAAGGTTCCAAGAATTCCCCAATGTTTCTCTCAACTTTTTGACATTGATCAACATTCATTTAACCTATAAAAAAGAGGGAACACATTTCATCATTCTGTTATGTTGTGGCATTAATGAGTCAGCATTTCTGTTTTAGAGTCATAATGTCGTGTAATTAATTATCAAAAGAGCTACCGCATCGTTGAACTACAAATAATGTTTCCAAATAAAATAAAATAATCCTTTCAAATTATTTTAATTTATTTTATTTTACTAAACATATCCAAAAATTAACTTTTTACCTCAACCCTTGCTAGTCAATGTTAGGCCTATTCTTAGGTAAATTTTTCGTTCTAGATGCAACAATTCCCTTAGATATTTAATTCAAGAATCTGTTTGGAAAATTCAACAACCACACACTCACACCAACACACTTAACTTAAAAAAAGTTCTATCCACTATTCGGGGCTCATCGGGCCTCAAAATGCCATTCCGTTTCCGCGCTTGGTCTTTTAATTATTCTATATAATATTTTAAAATAATATATGGAAAATTAGAGACATTAAAGTCAGTATATATGTTGAACCTTTCTTCGTTAATATAATTCCGTCAAATCATTAATATAAAGATTATGACTACTAACTCCAAATCACGAGTTATGTAATTTATCGCATGAACCTTTCATTTTCTTTATCCATAATCTCTCACCATATTATTCATCATAATATCACACTATACAATTCAATTATTCATCAATGTAAATCAAAAACCACAACACTGTATGGTAGTGTGGCCATAGGTTCACTAAACACCCTTCTCTTCAGTTAGCTAAATTTTTTGTCTTATTTCTATAACTAAGAAAACATAACTTCGTTCCATATTAATATAGTGGGTGGATTATATAACCATTATAAATACTTCACAATGTGCTAAAAATATCCATAAAATCAAAGAAAACTATGGATCATACTCATAGTGGTTGGTCTGGGATGATGTGAAATGACTTCCATCTTTGATGGGTCTACTGATATAACCTCACTTGATATTATATGACTAATAAAAAAACTTTATGTATTAGAAAGTCATAAATGGTAAATATTTCCTACATCACCTCCTTATGGTCTTCACTATAATCCACAACAGATCATCATGATCTTCTTTAGTTTTAGTATATAAGGGAATATCTTCTATAAGAACTAACACAAACGAATCAAAGTAATATGAAAATACTATATTCATTAAATAAATGAAGATAATATTGGAATAAAAATACCAAATTGAATCACCATAAATTCAAAGTGTCAATACCTATAAAAAAATACAATCTTGGCTTGTCTTCACTTTTTTCTATCAGCTGATAGTAGATAGAACAATGCGTAATCTTAAAAAAATATTTATCTGTTTGTAAATGATCAAAACAATCATTTATACATGGTAACTGATACTTATTCTTGGTTGTTACTAAAATTAATATGGAGTAATTGCAGTATTTGGGTTTCAAATTCAAGAATTATGTTGTAAAATTATTTTACCAATGATATTCTGGTTATAAGAATCATGAAGTATAAAAGGATTGTACTCCAATAATTATTCTTTAAGAATTTAGAATTAGGAATGTTTTCATTATGTTTTTCAGGTGATCAAGGTATTCATATATTTGATGTTTGAAAAAAATAAGTTCATTATATTATTTAGTGAATCTAATGGTATGTTAATTTTGAAAATTTAGAGAACCTACTTCTACTTTTTTGGATTTTGAATTTGGAAAGATTTATTTTGGTTTAGTATTAATATTAATTACATATGGAATGGATTAATTTTATCTTTGGATATTATTTTTTGATAAATATATGTAATAAAAAATTTGGTTTTAGTTAATATTTATGGGTTAAAGGAATTAATCATGAATCTTATGATTCATTAAAGTGCTTCAGGCATGAAAAATTCATCTTGGATATCAATTTCCCAACAAAAGTAGTGAAAATATATTGAATCAAAACCAAAGGATAATATTATTTTAATGATATAGAAATAAATAAAGTATGTTTATTTTAACTAGTGCATATCTTGATAGTAAAATAATTCCTCAACTATAAGAAAAGTATTTCAAAAAACTATCCATTTACCTTTCGTACTGAGTATTCAGAATTCTTTTAACCCATTATATACTTATGATTTTGTAATGATTAAATTTATAATGACCATGTCCAATATCAGTCACCATTAAAACATTATAGTTAGATTTCTCTTTTATGTAGATGTTTTCAGTTCCCACTAGTGTTATCCTATTCAAAATCCCAATTCTTTGGTGACCTTCACATTTCCCTTTCACTATTATTAAGTGGTTATTTTATTAACCATATTTACGATGTGGTTTTCCCAAAAAGGAATTTTCAAGTATTGATATTTTATTTTTAAAGTGTAATTTTATGATTCAAGGACTCAATTTACTGATGTTTTATAGAATGTAACACCCTAATATTTTACATTATGTCTCTTTTTAAATGAATCTCTTCGATATCTTACATTTCACGGGACAACTAGCTTAAATGAACAGTGAAATATTATTATGTGATTAATATTACATATATGCAGGACCGGAGAGAATTAATGAGATTCATTAAATTATAAAAATATGGTTTACACATGTTTATAAAATTAATTCATTTATTAATAATTAAATATAAATGAAAATAAAAACATATTCAACATAAATGATGTGTTTTTACAAAAAATTATTTTTATGCCCACAATGGAATTTTATCTTAATAAAGTATAGAAATAACTATTAATGATATATTTTAGTTAAATTTATATGCTATAGATTTAATTTTTTAAAAATTCATCCAATAAGTTTGATAGGCTTAAGATATGGATAAATCCAATTTTAAGTATAAAATGTTATATTTTTTTAAAATATATATTTTCCACCTTTTAATGGAGAACCTATTTAAAAATAAATTTCAAAAATTTTATAAATTTAATTTTACAAAATAAAATTTATTTTTGAAATCTAAATATAAAAATTAGCTTTGGGTTAAATTTTTTTATTTTAATGAGAAGTTATGTTTTTGATTAATAGTAAAAAATTATTAATTTTGATTGAAACTGGTTTTTCATCTAAATAATTTATATAGTTAAATTATAATATTAAATAGTTTTAATGTAGAATTATTACAATTATACATCTATTAATCCAGTATATTTCATTTTAATCATTTTTAGATTTAATTTAGATATTAAAATCAGCTAAACCTTTGAACATTTTCACTTTAAGAACATGTTTTCTCATCCCATCAATGGGGTTAATTTTAAATATATTTTTTAAATTATGTGAATTAAATTTTGTAAAATGGATTCCTTATTTGGAATTATAATGTTAATATATGTTTTTAAGGTCATTATTACTTTTATACATACAATATTTACCATGGTAAAAAAATATTTACAACTGTATATGTAAAATAATGAGACTAGTTAAAGTTAAAAGGTAAAGGAATAAAATTATGAAAAAAACATTAATGGTTTTTTGATGAATTTGTTGACCATAAACAGAATTTATAACATTAATTATATTCCAAATTCATGGAAATTAATTCCACCTCGATGTGGTTGTCTATAAATATTAAATAATCATTATTGAATCATTAAAAACCACACCTCCTCAGGTATAAATACCAACCCTCACCAACCCATATGTCCTAAAAATCCTTAAATTATCCTTAAATATTTGAAATAACCCTATCCTATACACATTACCCATGTCCAAATGCTTCTCGTATCACCAAAAAACCAAATCCTAGGTCCTCAAGAGGTCCTTCAAGGAGATGATATTCAAGAGGTAATTTTCTCAAATAACCTCTCTAATTTTCTTTTCTTCTTATAATTTTTACTCACCTCATTCATACAAGAAAGAATTATAACTCTATAATCATGTATATACTATAATTTTATGTTTATAATGGAATATTTTTATCCATCATTTTTATTACCACATATTCAAATAAATGAAACTATTGTTCAAACTATGCCAGTTAATCACCTCTGTAAATAATGATTTTGAACTTTTTCCATTACCACCTCCATGGATGGTCATAAAACTATTAATATGGATAAATATAATTTCAATAATTATATTATAAGTTATTTTATTCTATGATACTAATATATAGACATAATATTAAATAAAACAAAAACTGGGCTATGATGTTCAGAAAAACACCCAAAATATACAAAATATTTATCACAAAAATTTTATGAAAAATAATACTCATAAAAGAAATAAATATTATAAATGAGAAAATTTAAAATTATATAAGTTCATGAATAACATTTCATTTCACTTCTGGATTTTTATTTCCATTTGACAAGAAAATTCATAATTATACAAAAATGAACCGTCCATGAAACCAAGAAATGAACGCACCCGAAAAATGAAAATAATGAAATTAGTAACAATGAATGTATTGTAAGATGTTATAAAAGGATTATATAAGGTATTATAAACATTAATATAGTTATTTAATGAATTAATAACATTATTTAAACATCTATACAAGAGGTTAAATAATTATTCACTAAAGGGAATCATGGGGTAAGGGTTTCTCATCTCACTTTTACTTCTGTGAGATTTATTCCTTATTAAAAAATTATTTATTACATGTGTTATATATAATAAAAATTGATTTATATTAATATCAATCCCATTATAATCATGGTATTAATTCTTTCATTCGATAATTATTACTTTTATGGAGAATACGATTCAGGTGATTACAATTGGTAAGGGATTTCTTATTTCAATTTTTGTTCACTGGGTTAAACTTTTATTTCTTTTATTATTTCATGTTATGGTTTTGTGGGAAGTTAATTTTGATTATATAATGTTTTATTTCCACTTTTTATGTGGATTTATAGTAAATATACATAATAATTTTTTTTAATTATATGGTCTTTATAAGGATCTTTGCCTGAATATCTTTTCATTGAGGCATATTTTGATGTTTTACACTCACCTTCTTTTATGAGGTGTATATACAACCCCTTTTAAATATCATATATTAAATTTATTTATTATCATGTTATGTTATTTTAAATTATATTCTTTATTATGGATTATTATTCAAATGTTTCAAAGTGTTATAGGAGAATTAGATTTAAAAATGTATTATTAAATTGATTATTTGACATATGAGGAATACTTTAGTCAAGAATGAAATGAATTGGGGACCAGTTAATGAAATACCCTTGATGCATAAGTAGTGTCATGAGATTAATAATTTGGCCAAATAATATGGGTTTCTACCCATATACTTAATCTGGAAAGTGAATTGGTCTTGACAGTAACTATCTAGAGGATATATCTTGATAGTTCAGACGACCATCATCTGAAATTCCATGAATATTGTTATTCCATGTGTTTTATTGATTAGTTATATTATCCAAGATGAAGTTCCTAGATAATTTGATTTTTTATATTTTGTTATTTTAACTTCTTTTTCCTGTGATATTATACTCATGTTATTGATTAACGACATGTGTAGAGAATTATTTACCTTTCCATGTTGATTATTCTTATTTATTCATGATAACATCCAATATACATGACCTATACTAATCATTTTATCTCACCCTTATTTTTCTTACTTTACCTAGGTTATTGAGAATTTATCTTTGAATGATTTTCAGGGATGCAATTTATTATCTTTTTTAAAATATTATGTATAATTTCATTTTTCCAATATGAAATGGGTTTCATGTATGTAATATGGTATCCAAAACTACTAAAATGATCAGTCCATTGGGATTCAAATACTGTATCATTATAATGTAATAAATTAAGTTAGTAACTTAGGGATAATGTTCTTAAGGTTGTTACATAGATGGTGTGGGGATACGAGGTTGTGAATGTTGGTATTTATAAGGAGTGGATATGGTTTTTTTGAATATTATAATCAATAGTTTATACTTGTTTCTCAAGACTAAAAATAGTATTGATTCTTATTAATATATAAAACAAATTATTAATGTGAACTTGAAATAGTGGGTGAATTAATCTTCCGAAACTCAAAATTTCATGTATCAACTAATAATGTTAAATTCACTATTTTAGTGTATTTCCCAAGTTAGAAAAAATCAACTAATTTACAAAAATAAAAATAATTCATAAAAATATTTTTTCTATTTTTATATTCCAAAATTGAATTAAATTTCATGAAAATAATTTTATAAATATTATATATTTAATTTTTAAATAATATCATCATGTATTTAAAAAATATCAATTTTAATATTATGATCAATTTTATGACTCTTTGAAAACTTAAAAAGGTCTTACAAAATTTTATTTTAATTATAATATAGGGTAATATTATTTTATAAAACCATTTGATGAAAATAAAATTTCTATTAAGTAAAAATATTTTTATAAGAACATAAATAATACATATATGTTCTATAAAAAAATGAACACTTATTTTATCATATTAGAACATTTCTTTACATGTATCATGATATAAATATGCCATGTATTCAATTTATAAGATACCTAAAAACTATTTTATAATTCCATATCTGAGGATACTATTCCAAGGGTCATGTTACTATTTATAATGGTTAGATTACTATTTTAATGGTCAGGTTACTATTCCAATGGTCAGATTACTATTCCAATGTTCATATTTGTAACAGTTATATGGGATACTTAATTTATATAAATACCTAATAATTTATTCATTCAAAATTCAATTCAATTTTATCTTAATGTTATGTATTTTTATTTTAAAAATGAATATTTCCTTAATGATATTTTTCTATATTTCTATAGTGTTGTTCGTGAAAGAGTTTGTTCAAGCGGATCGACAAGATCCAAATTTTCCTATTATTGTCTTCTTATATTCTATTTTTTATCCCATTGAAATTCATAAAATTATTATTTCAATATTTATTTAATAAATATATATTTTTATATTAATATAATATATATTAGTTGGTTGTATCATGTGGTGCATGTGCGTTATATTGTATTATATTACTAAATATGACATAATTCTATATCTATAAGTGAAATTACATTGTTAAAATTCTAAGTCATTAGATTTATCACCCCTTAATACATTTCACCCTAAAAATTTTATTTCTATATAATTAGGTGAAACCGGGTGATGTTACTTCTACATCATGAATTCCTCTGATTCCCAAGTCACCTCTCCATAATTTTGGTGTCACCATAATACATTGATTAGGTTAGTCATATTATTGTGTAAAATGTTATCTCTATGGTCCAAGTTATTTATTGGATACTCCTCAAAAGATAGACCATTTTATTACTATACCAAATCTGAATTTAGTATAAGTTTGGGATTTGGCATGTTCATCCCCAAGAGAGATACATTGAACATGAAATGTACTTGAGATTGTTATTTTTGGAGATCTAGTCGATATTCCATAGGTCTAATGCAATAATGAATCCCAAAGAGGCTACTATACCTGGGATATAACTTTACATTAATCCAAAATGTCATAACTCTCTTCCATGAGGATATATAGAGGAAAAATTTATCTGTAACCTCAATCCCTGAGACTCATCTACAATTGTCAACACAACTCTTATATCAATTTAAGCTTTCATGATGTTATAATGAATTTTTTAGAACCTTTATACTATTTTCTCAACTATTTCAAGACCCAACAACTTGTGTTTTCAAACATCTTCTCAGCATGTATGTGTTCAACATATCTTCCTTTAAAGGTCCCCATTATAATCCATTTAGATGGTTAAGTGGAAAATACTATTGTACAATAACTCAACTATGAGATCACTATAATCCCATCACCCTTGAAAATATATAGTTCTTCTTATCAAAATGTCCTCAAGTGTCTAGATATTATACTATGATTAGACATAATATCGGGGAGATAATCCATAAATATGTTTAGAACATGTTGGAGACTTTTGAAAACATATAGTTAAAATCAAGGATATCAATCAGGTACAATTTAATGTGGTCATCCATACAACATCACTACTTCTTTAATTTATACCCTTGTAGGATGATTAGGTGAGAATTCATCTCAAATTGTAATGAAATAAGTAGATTTTATAAGATAATTCACTACAACCCATATAACATTATTTTCTATGGATTCCTTAAAAAGACCAGTGAAAAAGTTCAGTTTCATTTTCCCCATTTCCTTTTAATCTTGGGTGGTGGGATCATCATACCCTTGTAATTTTTCTTTTAATCCTTTACATACTAATAAACAAGGCATTTTCATGTATATTTTATTATCTTCTTCTTATTCAGATTATCCCCACAATAGTGCTCTCATAGATCATGATAAATCTAATGCTCCCTAGGTTGATGGAGAATGTCAATACATGTGAATCATTTAACAATGTTTTATTTATCTAAAAATTTTAATATTTAAAATTTTATAAACCAAATATAAAAACCCATTTTCATCAATTATAAATATTGACGCTTTTTTTTCTTACAACATACATGTTTATCTGTTTTTTCATAATTTATAAAATTTTTCATAGTTAATTGTTTTAGAATATCTAATGATTATATTAAAAAACTTGTATTTTAATATTAAATTATTAAGTAATTAATTTCTATTAATATTAAATATGATTGTTTTTTAAAAAAGAATTTTTTTTAATAAAATTAGTTTTATTTTATATATTTTATTTCTAGTGAAAAGATATATTTATAAATTTTAAAATTCTAATAAAAAAACAATCCTTTTAGATTAAATATGAAAATATTTATTTGAATGGGTTTTTAGGGGGTTTTAGAAAAAGCTTGATTTTAGGGGAATAGTGAAAAATACCATTTTTAAAAACAAAAGTTCTTTTATGGAATATTTATTACATAAGTATAAATTTTGAATTAAGGAATAATTTTTAAGGACAAAAATGTGTTTTATACGTGAATTTATAATAATATTTTTTAATTTACAAACCCATATTTCACATTTTAGAACTTAAGTTATATTTTTTCAAAAGAAATTATACATAAATAATTTTAAATTTAAATTTTACCACATGTCAAAAATTAATAAAATAAAATTTATTTAAAATTTTTAATTATTTGATACAAATTATATAATAAGGGATAATTTCTTTCCAATCATAAAAGATATATTTCTTTGGTAAAAACTAGTTACATTAGTAAAAAAACAAAAGTGTAGAAATTATTTAATACTGAATAAAATACAAGCAATCATGTTTTGAACATGTATGGGAATGGGTATTTGAAGACTTTATTGAGATTATAAATTCCCCTCTCTATTATTTTTTAATTTTGGAGCTATATTCCTTGAAACTGAATTCCCAATATTAAAATGTATTTGGTATTTACAAAAAATGATAACCCTCTTCATTTATAGAAGGGGAACTCCTCTACTCACTTATCCTCACCCAAAATAATGTAATAGATAAAAAGTCTAACCAAAACTCTCATAAACATTTATATCAACCTTTAATATGTTTTGTCATCACATAAGACCATCCCTAAATGGTTTAACTCCCTTTCCAAAGGAGATAATCCATCCAGGGAGATAAAAATTTCTGATCGCTCCTTTCTCATTTCTATTTCACTATTTCACTATGTACACTTGACCTTCTTGAGATTAAATTACTCCATCATAAAAATATAACATCGGTATCATTAATTTACATCTCTATCATATCTATTATGGTACATGCATTAACTTTCTTTTCATTTTATTTTAAGGAAAATGAAAATTTGAAGTCTGCATATGTGCAGTCTAGCACCTCTATGATTATTTATCCTTCACAGCCTTACAAGAAAAAATATGGATTTTAATATATCATTATTTTATTTAATTTATATCTTATATTATTAAATGATAAACCATATTATTCCTTTTAAATATTCAATGGAAAATTAAATCATCATCCATACATATGTGTGGACTACTGCCTCCACAGAATGATCAATTTTGGTATTTATTTTCATCACCACCTCACATGCATGGTATTGAGAATGGATTTAATGGATAAATATAATATTTTTGAGATTATTGAGACTATATAATTAAAATTTGTATAAAATACATTCTTAATATACTATAATGATAAATTCAACCGTTCAAAATATAATTCCAAGAGAAATAATTGATGTATTCATATTATGTAATAAATTTTTAGGGGTTTTATTATTATTCATATACTTATATAAAATTACTATATATCAAATTAATAAAAATTAAATAATATCATAATTAATTTGGTATAATAATATAGGAAAAAATCACTCCATATTCATCCAATAATTATGGTATGTCCTTTTTTTGGGTTTGTTTAACAACATACTAGAACAATGCTATAAATTTATATCATGGATGACTATGGGAATTAAATCGGTGGTAATATATGATATAAATAAGTAAATATTGAGGTGTTTTTAATACCCTAATATTTTCTTTTTAATTTTAGTTTAGAAACTATATTTGATGGTGTTTATCACACACAACACCAACAACAAGCAAATAACGACATAATATTATTAAATATCGCCCTTATAACCTAGCCATCGAATTGATGGTTATGGAAAGGAGTAATAATTTTATGATATATATATATATATATATAGATTTTATAATCATTAAAAATTCAATAACCTAAAATATTATCAACGGAATTTACCTTTGGAATATATAATTATGTCATATTTTGGAATATAGTATTATATAAATAATATTCAGCACATGATAAAACCCAAAAATATATATATTAATTTAAAAATTAAACTTATTTATTAAATATTTACATTATAATTGAAAGTATTATAGTGAGGGAAAATATAAAATGAAATAATATTAATAATAGGAAAATATGGATATGCTCGATCCCCCAAAATAATCGCACTTTAGAAAAAACACTATAGAAATGAAGGAAAAAATTAGTAATGAAAAATTCATTTTGAAAATAAAAAAATATATATATATTTTATATAAAAAGTAATTTAATGAAAAATGAATGAAATATGTTGTATTTATAGAATGTAGGGATCCCATATGATGGTAACAGATCCAACCATTGGAATAGTAACCTAACCATTAGAATAATAAACTAACAATTGGAATAATAATTAGGCAGTTAAAAAAATTAACTTAACCTTTATAGTAGTATCCTCATGTATGGATTCATAACATAATATTTAGATACCAAATAAAATTTAAACTTGGAATATATATATCACGATACAACTTAATGAATTATTAAAAATTATAAAATATGTGTGTTTTTGAAATAAAAATTTGTTTTATTTTCATTTTAATATAAAATAATGATTAATTTTTTTATTTTAATAGAATGGGATTATAAAATAGTATTTTATTGTATAATAACTTTAATATAATTATATAATCCCTTAAGAAATGTTTAAAAGGTTTTCAAAATTGATCATGATATGAAAATTGAACTTTTTTCAAATAAATAAGGATTGTATTTATAACATTTATTTCTCATATTTAGAAAACAAATTAAAAAAAATTGATTTCATTTTTTTAAATAAATGTTGAAAAATTGGTATGTGGAGTTTTTGGTATTTCTTTAAAATAGTTTATTTTTTATGTGAATAGTGAAATACGACAAAATATGATATTAAATATTATTTGCGAAATTCACTAACTTTTGAGTCATAGATGATTTCAAAACACATAAGTTAGAAATAATTTTTAAAATTTACTATATATATTCAAATTAATCAATCCTAATCATATTCTCGATCCAATATCATAAACAAATGATTAAAATATTCAAAAAAACCCTTCTTGGAACATCATACATTATTTTCTCCTCCAAAGTAAAAGATAGTTATAGAAGGAATATATTGGTTAAACTTGATTATATTAAGTATATTTTAATTTATTTTAAGTTATGTAAATTTTTAATAATCATTTAATTAAATAAAATTAATCTATTTTTTCATAGCCAGTAAAACGGTCAAAATGAACAAACCATATAACATTTGTGTTTTTACTAAAACAATAATAATTATTTCATAATACATATGGGTAAATGGGAAAATTTAAATTTCTATAATTATATTAAAACAATTTCATTTCACTTATGGAGTTGTTTTCACATTTCTTAAGAACATAAATAATTATACACAATTGACCTGACCATGAAACCATAAAATGAACGACCCCAAAATGAGAATTTTGATTTTATATATCAATTAAATTGTTTTAAATTAATGTAATATAAATATAATAAATAAAATATATATTTAAAATGTTTGGAAAGAATTATGTAATGCATTTTATTTAATTATTATAGACATTAAGTGCAAGTGGAAAATGATTTTGTAACATAAGGTAAGGGATCTATATAAACCACCGTATTTTCTTTGGGGTTGTGATTCATCATTACCACCACAAATTATCACTCTAATATTATTATATAATTATTATATATATTTTATATATGTCCCAATCATATATAAGTATAATAAATCATGTTTCTATGATTGGGATATACATGATTTAAAAGGTTCCCTTATAAATTTCTCTCGATAATAATACCTGATTAAATGGAACTTCTATGTTTCTCAACCCAAAAATAGTACCACTAATTAATGTTTCATACCACCCATATTTTATAAAATCTATCCCTTTAACATCAAAAAATTTTTAATCAATTTCTGGATTTTTGAAATATATTATTATCTTCAGGTATTTAAATAAACATTACACTTTTTCTTAAAGCCTCGCTTAAGAGGAAGATTTATAATGGTAAATACATACTTCTTTTTTGAATTCATTACTTAGTATAGAAATAGTTTATTTATAACTATTCTAATAAAAACAATGAATGATTAAATACCTTATTTTACAGAGAAGATTATTATAATCTGTCTATTTATACTTTATAACATGATTATGCAACCAATTACTTTCCTTGGATAATTCTTATGTTTATATCTAATGTTTGATTTCACTATGTGGCACAAATATGCTTGTGCATTTTGTGATGGGTTCACACAGATAGTGATTCAATTAATTGTGTAATTTTTCTGTCTCATGAGATGTTATGTTTGTGATTAGAAAGTAAACATATTCCATGGTGGGAATCTGTCCACCATTTGATAATCTATTGGTGGTTATCCTTGAATTATTATTATGTCATGTTTTATGTTATTTACCAATTCCTATGTTTCCATGATCTTATTATTACACTTTTTTTATGTTGTTCCTACATATGATTTCTCATGATCCTCAAATTTTATTATTTAATTTTATTCCTTATAACTAATATGAGATGATTTATTACCTTTTTTATTCCATTACTAGACTTTTTAGCTCAACCATTTTATTTATGTATTCCCTAGTTTATCCTATATAGATTTAGAATCTCAAATAAAGTTAGGATATTTCTATAGATATTGAAATAAATTCAATTTAATTTAGTTTTTTTGTTTCATTATGAACCTACTCATATAAAGAATACAATCCTTATGATATCTGGGTTTAGATTATTGGATATTAATGTTAAAAATATTATAATAATAGTTTTAAATGTCTCGGGTCAGTATAGTTAGTATCAAAGAAATATGAAGTCATATTTTGGGGATTATAACTAGAATATTGTTGTGAGATCCCTAGGGACAATTCTCTATACATAAAAATATAACCAAGTTTTTTGTAATTATTCAGTGTGTAGATTTTAAGAAATTACATCTCTACTTAGATACTATTAGTAAATGTGGATGTGTAATAGTTATACCAAGGGGGAATGAACCCTAAAAGGGATAATTGGGTATTATATCAATCACCACCAGGTAAATGATTAAGATGACTTTTTGTTCACATGGTTTGACACTCATAGGGGATTTTCATTAGAAAATTAAAAAACTATTTACAAACCATTATAGTGGACTTGAATAGATTATTAGGTTAGAAAAAAATAAAATAAAATGAACAAGGATAAGATAAATTAAAACATAGTAAATATTCATTTAGGATGTAATTTCCATTTATTATTTATTCCTTTTATGTTTATAGTTTCACTTCTATATGCCTTTTATATTGTGTATTCTCATTTCATTTTTTATTTTAGTTATTAGTGGGAAATAAGATCAACCACTACAATAATAAACATGATTATAAATGTTATGGTTACCCTAATGATATGCCTAAAAATATAATAATGGGAGATAAGAACTTCATGTTAGTACTGGAATTATTGACTCCTGATATAAAAAATAAATTGAATTGTGTAGAGTTCCCTCCTCCTAATAAAGATAAAATTCTTGTAGAGTAATTTATGCAAAAGAGGACTCCTAAATTTATGGATATTCTGATTCCTTTATCAAGGAATATTGAATTTAACCCATTTAGAAGATATTTTCTGTGATATAAATCTTAGATTAAGAGAAAGTAATGTTGGTTGTCTATATTCTTAAAGAAGAAACTGATCATTGGTGGACACTGATAAAGAATATAATGCTCAAAGAGGAAACTGATTCCATTGAATGTGAAGGATTAAAGAAAATATATTTCTATAAATATTTTCAATGAAATCTACATCATAAAATAGATAAGGAGTCCCTAAAACTAAGGATAATGGATGATGAATTTATAACGACCCATACTTTACATACATTGTTAATACTTCAAAATTGAAGCACACTTATTACAACATATGACAAAACCACAAAGGACCGTATAGGTATAGTGTCTTTAGAAACTGGGAAACATAAACAACTAGTTCATAAATCTTCTACAGTGTCTCCCATTTATTTCATCATATCTAGGGTCCCTTTTACCATATTCTACTTAATATCCATCTTCCTGACCTGGGGAAAAGAAAACATAAAAGGGTGAGCTCAAATGCTCAGCAAGGGCAAATAAAGGAAATAAAAATCATATCATATCTTTTTGAAAATCAAAACCTGCAAAAGAGATCATAATATCTTAACATGGAATAAATCATAGAAGTGAAAATGAGATCCCCATAATCATAACATAAAACTTGAAACTTTGTGGCATGCACACATAATCATGGAAAATCATTTCTTGTTAGTCATGACTCATTGCCAAGACTATCTTAGTGGACAAAGTCCCTTTCTGAACCGAGTTCACTCCTCGTTTCAGTCCTGTATCACTGAACCGAAATAACCTTCCGTTCCAGCCATGTCTATCTCATGAGATATAAAATCTTTACCCAATGCATTGGAGGGAGATATAGGTCCCACCCATCTTATAATGAATCCTTTCTTATGTGTGCCACATAATCATAAATCTTACATCATCACATAACCCATGTAATAAAAATGGGATTCTTAAACAACATGACATCATAAAACAATTCATATAATATAAAGGAATTCATAAAAATAATTCCATCACAACATGATCAAATCAATTTAATAATAGGGATAAAAACAGAACCCTTTATTATCTTAGATGGAAAATAATTTTGATAAAACACTTGAACTCCATTCTTGAGGAAAATATCCTTTCTTCTTCAAAAACATTTTTCCTTTCATAACATGTCATACAACTTTAAAATAAAAGAAGTTGATTAAAAATAAACTTCAAAACTTGTAAAGGAAGCTTCTTGGAAATAATGTTTTAAAAATTCATTCATGCCGTATAAGTTAAAAAAAACATTCTTCGTACTTTTGTCGGAAAAGTCAAAAAGTACCTCGTACGAAAAACGACAAAAGATTCCTTTCATACATATTACTAAAAACTCACCGAAGGGTAAAAATGGATTTAAACAATTGTAGGTGGATGGAAATAATATTACATATTGATGAAACATGGATGTGGATGATAAAATAAACCCCAGTAAATACTTACGAATAAACAATCTCGGATAAAAATGAGATTGTGATATTTCCCTTACCTTAGGTCCAATTTGCCTTGTATGTGTCCGAAGCTCCTGTATAATGGTTTAAATAATGTTATTGACTTATTCCAGAATCATACATATTGATATGATATCATATATGATCATATTCTTAGCTTCTTGTTAGTAATATTTCATTGTTACTTGTTACTCGGGTCTTTATTGCCTTTTGTTCTTACGCGTGTTTTGCCGAATAAATTCTTATTCTTATTTCAAGGTTATAGATACCTTATATCCAGAATGGTATTAGTGTAACATATATCATATTTATTCATTCAATTCATTTATATAATTACTATGTAATGATGATCATGTAGAACGAGTTGCATCACATCGTGGAGACGGTATTCCGTACGTACGCACGAGTGATGATATCGTTCCTATGATCGTGGAAATGTATTGGAGTATATATATATTATTTCAGTATCAATATTACTTTATAATAATCATAAATAGTTACTCATTACACCGTTATACCCATCCTTGTAAAGTGATGGTGGAAAAATAGATTACACCACGGCGTGGAGACGGTATTCCGTACGTACGCACGCGCGGTGATTTCATTTTTCCGTAGGATGGATAGAAGGTGAATTAGGGTTGTTTCATATTTATAATAACATATCAGTATGTAAGTAATATTGATGTTATTACTTCATCATGAAACAACTAAAGAAGAAGAAGTTGAAGAAGAAAGAAATTGAAAAGATCGGTAATGGATATTACCTCTTCTTTGGAACGCCTCTTTGAATCCTCCACTTAAGGAACTAAGAGTGGTCTTTGGAGAAGAACAGGACCTCTAGGACTATTCTAGGGAATTGGAGAGGAGAAAATTGTAGGGGTTGGCCGAGCTTGAGTGCTCAATTTGGTGTGAGGAGGAGGGGGAGGAGGTGCCCTTTTATAAGGGAGGAGAGGGGCACCTTAGGAATATCTCAAAATATTATTTTATATTAAAGTCAAAATCGGTTTATAATGATTCCAAAGGGTCTTATTTCGAAGATAAAGTGGGGAAGGGTCGAAAGCCTATCAACCAATAGGATTTAGACAAGTTTAGGGTATTATTTTAACCTTATCAATTAGATTTAACTCTAAGTTAAATAATTTAACTTTTACCATGTCTTTTTGTTTTCTTTCACTATATGGTTAATACACTTACTATAACATGCCAAACGAACCCCAAATTGTTTATTATTAAAATATATATCCTTATCTAAGTCATTTGGCCGAACCTTAGATTTTTAGGAATACAATAACAATTAATAATATAATATTTGATTTAAAAACTATTTTGTGTCAATTTTGACACTATTTGATATATGATTTTTTTGAAAGTCATAACAGAATTATATGTTCGAACCAAGTTGATTAAATCAACACTAATATATCATAGTAACCTAGAAAATTAGTGGAATTCATAAAAAGTCTTAAATTACATTTATTTTGGTGTTTATAACATCAATTATGTCAATATTTCATTAATAAGATAATTACTGCATCATCATTGTGTCATAAATAAATTAAATTATTTAAAGTCTAAAAATTACAAATAAAATACCATTATGTAGGAAATCTTTTTATCTTTATAATGAATCTTTATAATCTAAATTCCAACATATATAACCCTATGTAACAATTGTTTTTCTAAAAGATATATGCTTGTGTCATTTTTGTATTCATTTTAACTTAATTAAAATAAAGTGTCATTATCACTTACAAGTGGATCAATGGGGTCCCAAAATAGACCCAAAGATGCACATGGTCGACCATGTATCAACCAATAGGTTTCAGACACGTTTTAGTGTAATTTAATATTATTATAATATTATTTTTTAACCCTTATTTACCGGATTTACCCTTAACCATGGTAAATAAAATATTTACCGCAGTAATTATTCAAAATGTCTAAAAATAAAAGTTACCTATTTACACAATTTGAACATCCTGATTCCAAATATGGAATCCATTTTTCTAAATTCAAAACACAGAAGTGGCAGAAATTAATTTAAAATTAATTCCCGCTGTCAAAACAAAAAGAGTGTTTTTAAGAGATAATAACTATCAAAAGAATGACACTTGTTTATGTTCGGTTTAATTGTAACATTGTGTCCAATGACCAACATTATATTAAGTGGTAAAAATATATTCTAAATATTCTTTAAAACCACTCAAATTTATAATTTATCACTATTAAATGTTTTGATTAAAAAAGTTGTTTTTAATTAAAATTTAGTAATTTTCACTATTCATCAAAATATTAAAGTTATCCGAAAAGTACCAAAATTTCAACTTAGGCTAAATTTGATATTCTGAGTCCAAAAATGAAGTCCATTTTGAAAAATAAAATTTATAAAATTTCAAAAAGTGGTTATTACTATTCATAACGGCTAGTTTTAATAGCATATTGTTATTTAGTGAAACTCGGTATTGCGTACGACGAAAGCTATCGAGGAAGGTCGCGATTGCGTGTAAAGCAAGCCAAGCAAGTGTTGTGTAGAAAAAGATTCCTTTGATGATTTATGTAACATAAAAGTCTCGGGTGTTACATTCTACCCCCCTTAAAAAGAATTTCGCCCTCGAAATTCGTCACTTTGTAACAAACAGATGAGGATACTTCTCCCTCATCATATCCTCAAGCTCCCAAGTAGCTTCTTCAAGTTGGTGGTTCCTCCATAAAACTTTCACCAATCGAGTGGTCTTGTTTCGTAGAACTTTTTCGCTACGATCCAGAATCTCTATCGGCTGTTCTTCATAAGAAAGATCTTTCTCCAGCGGTACAACTTCTGAGCTGAGTACATGTGAAGGATCAGGTATGTACTTTCTCAGGAGAGATACATGGAACACATCGTGAACTTGAGAGAGATTCGGTGGAAGCGCCAATCGGTAAGCTACCTTCCCAACACGATCCAGTATTTCGAAAGGACCGATATATCTAGGGCTCAACTTCCCCTTCTTTCCAAATCTCATAACCCTCTTCCAGGGAGATATTCGTAAGAACACTTTATCACCCACTTCAAACTCTAGGTCTTTTCTTCGGTTGTCGGCATAACTTTTCTGTCGACTCTGAGCTGCTCTTATGTGTTGTTGAATAGATCTGACCTTTTCTTCCATTTCATCAACGAGATCAGGTCCTAATAGCTTTCTTTCCCCAACTTCATCCCAACAAGTTGGAGTCCTGCATTTCTTTCCATAGAGAGCTTCATAAGGAGCCATCTGAATACTGGAGTGAAAGCTATTATTATAAGAAAATTCCACCAAAGGTATGTGTTGATCCCAACCTCCTTTGAAATCCATAGAGCAAGCTCTCAACATATCTTCTAGGGTTTGTATTGTTCTCTCAGACTGACTGTATGTCTGGGGATGATAAGCAGTGCTGAAACTCAACTCTGTATCCAGAGTATGCTGAAGACTTCGCCAGAACATCGAGGTAAATCTCGGATCCCGATCAGATATAATAGAAAGTGGTACTCCATGCAATCTTACCACTTCCTTTACATATATCCTGGCAAGCTGATCTAGAGAGAAATCCTCTCTAATAGGAATGAAGTGTGCAGACTTTGTAAGACGATCAACTATGACCCAGATAGCATTATTGCCTTTGGATGTTTTAGGAAGTCCTGTGACAAAGTCCATAGTGATGTTTTCCCATTTCCATTCGGGTATGGGTAATGGTTGTAACATCCCCTTAGACTTCTGTCTCTCAGCTTTAACTTGTTGAAAAACCAAGCATCGAGAGACATATTCAGCAACATCTCTTTTCATGCCATCCCACCAGAAGTACTCTTTCAGGTCCCTATACATCTTCGTGCTTCCAGGATGAATAGAGAATGAAGAACTATGAGCCTCATCCAGCAGCTCCTTCTTTAATTCGGGGATGGAAGGAACACAAACCCGATTCCTGAACTTTATTATCCCATCACAATCAAGGTTGAATTCAGGAACATTTCTCAGCTTCTTTTGTAACTCGACATCTTCTTTCTGTGCCTCTTTAATCTTCACATGTATAGATGGTTGAACATTCATTTGAGAAAGATAAGATTTTTCCCCTTCCATTATAATTCCAAGATCCATCCTTTGTAAATCCATAAATATTGGATCTTTTGTGATCCTCATCATGGATAAACTAGCATGGTCTTGTCGACTTAATGCATCTACCACCTTGTTTTCTTTCCCAGGGTGGTAATGGATTGAGCAGTCATAATCCTTAATCAGATCCAACCATCTTCTTTGACGCATATTCAACTCCTTTTGTGTGAAAATATACTTTAAACTTTTATGATCAGTATAAATATCACACCTTTCACCATAAAGGTAATGCCTCCAAATCTTTAATGCAAAGATTACCGCAGCCAACTCCAAATCATGTGTTGGGTAATTTTGCTCATGGATTTTCAACTGTCGTGAGGCATAAGCTATCACCATATCATTTTGCATAAGAACACACCCCAATCCCTTCTTGGATGCATCACTGTAGATCACAAACCTTTCTCCACTACAAGGAAGTGTGAGCACAGGTGCACTGGATAACCTTCTTTTCAACTCCTTGAAATTCTCTTCACATTCCTCTGTCCAGACAAACTTAACTCCTTTCCGAGTCAACTTGGTGATTGGATTAGATAATCGTGAAAAATCTTTTACAAAACGTCGATAATATCCAGCCAAACCAAGAAAACTTCGGATCTCAGTTACTGTTGTTGGTCTCGACCATCTTTCGATAACCTCTGTTTTTGCTGGATCCACAGATATCCCCTCTTTTGAGATTATGTGACCCAAAAATGCAAATTTTTGAAGCCAAAATTCACACTTGGTAAATTTGGCATAAAGCTTCTCCTTTCTCAGGGTCTTCAATATAATTCTCAAGTGATCTTCATGTTCTTCCTTGCTCTTTGAATATACAAGAATATCGTCTATAAAGACTACCACAAATTGATCAAGATAGTCTCTAAAGACTCTATTCATTAGATCCATGAAGATAGTAGAGGCATTAGTAAGACCAAATGGCATCACTATAAATTCATAGTGTCCATACCTTGTACGGAAAGCCGTCTTTGGTATATCCTCCCTTTTGACCCTTAATTGATGATACCCTGAACGAAGATCAATCTTGGAAAAGTATTGAGCTCCGCGTAGTTGGTCAAACAAGTCATCAATGCGTGGGAGAGGATATTTGTTCTTGATAGTGATCTTGTTAAGTTCTCGATAATCAATGCAGAGTCTCATTGATCCATCTTTCTTCTTAACAAATAGAACAGGTGCTCCCCAAGGTGACGCACTAGGGCGTATGAATCCCTTATCAAGATTCTCTTGGAGTTGCTTCTTCAATTCCTGCAACTCAATTGGGGCCATTCTATAAGGTGTCTTTGAAATAGGCAAAGCACCCGGTACGAGTTCTATTGAAAACTCAACTTCACGATTTGGTGGAAGACCTGGTAATTCCTCCGGAAAGACATCATCAAACTCTCGTACAATGGGCATATTCTTAATCGTAAGTTTCTCTCCAACCATTTGAGATAAATAACCTTCATTTAGTGGAATCATGACCCATAAGATGGAAGGAATTTCCACTGGAAGGTTATGTTCATCCTTGCATTGATAACGATCGTAGATTGATCTGGAATATGAAATGTGACTTCCCTTCTTTGGAAATTGATATGAGCTCCATGTAGAGAAAGCCAATCCATGCCAAGAATCACATCAAATTCCACTAAAGGAAGGATCACAAGATTTGCAGGAAGCACTTTCCCACAAACTCCGATCGGAGAAGAATTATAAACTTTTGATGCGATTGATGTGCCATTAGGTGTTGTCACAGCTAACTCAACATCTAATTGTTGAGGTAATACGGTGATACCCTTAGAAAATTCTTCAGAAATAAAAGAGTGGGTGGATCCAGAATCAAATAAAACATTTGCTACTTTAGAGTGGATTGTAAGTGTACCTTTCACCACTTCGTTATCGTACTCCACATCGCCGATAGAAATTGCATGTGACTTTCCTTTGTCTTTAGCCTTAAGATTTTGTTGACGTCGACCATCATCATCAACCCTTGGATTTGGGCATTGATTGGCATAATGCCCCATCTCCTTGCACTTGAAACATTGAAGTGTAGTAGGTTCATTCTGTGTATCCCTTCATTTGTTTGCGTCATTAGACATCTTCTTCCCATTATCACGGCATTCAAATGCCCGATGACCTTCCTTTCCACATTTAAAACATTTACTTGTCCCTTTAAGACAACTCCCTCCATGTTTCTTTCCACACTTTGAGCATAAGGGAAAGTTCATCTTCTTTTCAGTGTGCTCTTTAGAGTTTCCTTTGAATTCCATCTTCCTCTTCTTATCAAACCCATGTGACTGATGGGTTACTCCAATCTCCATCTCGACTTTGAGAGCACATCGAACGATTTCCTCGTAGCTATTGAAGTCCCTTATGGCTAACGCCCTTCGAAGACTTGGTTTTAAGCCACTAAAGAATCGATCGATCTTACTCTCAGGTTGGATAATAATACCAGAAGCGTACCTTGCAAGTCTTGTAAAATTTGCTTCATAGGTACTAACAGATTCATCATCCCTTTGCTTCAGTTCAAGGAACTCTTTCTCCATCTTTGTTCGGAGAATACGAGGGAAGTACTTATTGAAAAATAAGTTCTTGAACTCGTCCCATTCCATAGACTCAATTTCATCCATTTGCCTCGTATTCTTAATAAGATTCCACCATTGATCAGCATCTCCTTCCAAACGATACACTGCTAGGATGACTTTATCATGTTCATAACATTGAAGAACTGAAAATATCTTTTCAGTTGTACTAATCCATTGTTCAGCAACTAATGGATCAGTAGACCCACTGAAAGAAGGTGGACGCTGCCTCATGAAGGATTCAACAGAATGTTGCTCCTTCCTTTGCTCGTTTGGAAGTCCTGCATGATTCATAGCTTGATAAAGTTGTGTGAGCATGGCTACAAGATTTTGCATTCCAGCTCCCATATCGTTTGGTTGCTCAGGGGGACAATCATTGCATTGCCCATCGCATTCCGCATTAACACGGTTCCTTCGGGTTCCAGCCATTGACTAAAACCAAGAAGAATAGTGTGAGCAACACTAATTATAATAGGAAAACCACATAATTCAAGAATAAAATTTTCATGCTTAAGGTCTTATCCTAGGTTATTCAAGGACATTACTAAAACACTAAGATTGTGTTCTATGCTTAGACTTATCCTTAGGGTTCTTACTAAGGATTTCACATCCTAGTTTCCAATGGTTGACTATACCTTTCCTCTGATACCAACTATAACGACCCATACTTTACATACATTGTTAATACTTCAAAATTGAAGCACACTTATTACAACATATGACAAAACCACAAAGGACCGTATAGGTATAGTGTCTTTAGAAACTGGGAAACATAAACAACTGGTTCATAAATCTTCTACAGTGTCTCCCATTTATTTCATCATATCTAGGGTCCCTTTTAGCATATTCTACTTAATATCCATCTTCCTAACCTGGGGAAAAGAAAACATAAAAGGGTGAGCTCAAATGCTCATCAAGGGCAAATAATGGAAATAAAAATCATATCATATCTTTTTGAAAATAAAAACCTGCAAAAGAGATCATAATATCTTAACATGGAATAAATCATAGAAGTGAAAATGAGATCCCCATAATCATAACATAAAACATGAAACTTTGTGGCATGCACACATAATCATGGAAAATCATTTCTTGTTAGTCATGACTCATTCCCAAGACTATCTTAGTGGACAAAGTCCCTTTCTGAACCAAGTTCACTCCTCGTTTCAGTCCTGTATAACTGAACCGAAATAACCTTCCGTTCCAGCCATGTCTATCTCATGAGATATAAAATCTTTACCCAATGCATTGGAGGGAGATATAGGTCCCACCCATCTTATAATGAATCATTTCTTATGTGTGCCACATAATCATAAATCTTACATCATCACATAACCCATGTAATAAAAATGGGATTCTTAAACAACATGACATCATAAAACAATTCATATAAGATAAAGGAATTCATAAAAATAATTCCATCACAACATGATCAAATCAATTTAATAATAGGGATAAAAACAGAACCCATTATTATCTTAGATGGAAAATAATTTTGATAAAACACTTGAACTCCATTCTTGAGGAAAATATCCTATCTTCTTCAAAAACATTTTTCCTTTCATAACATGTCATACAACTTTAAAATAAAAGAAGTTGATTAAAAATAAACTTGAAAACTTGTAAAGGAAGATTCTTGGAAATAATGTTTTAAAAATCCATTCATGCCGTATAAGTTAAAAAAAACATTCTTCGTACTTTTGTCGGAAAAGTCAAAAAGTACCTCGTACGAAAAACGACAAAAGATTCCTTTCATACATATTACTAAAAACTCACCGAAGGGTAAAAATGGATTTAAACAATTGTAGGTGGATGGAAATAATATTACATATTGATGAAACATGGATGTGGATGATAAAATACACCCCAGTAAATACTTACGAATAAACAATCTCGGATAAAAATGAGATTGTGATATTTCCCTTACCTTGGGTCCAATTTGCCTTGTATGTGTCCGAAGCTCCTGTATAATGGTTTAAATAATGTTATTGACTTATTCCAGAATCATACATATTGATATGATATCATATATGATCATATTCTTAGCTTCTTGTTAGTAATATTTCATTGTTACTTGTTACTCGGGTCTTTATTGCCTTTTGTTCTTACGCGTGTTTTGCCGAATAAATTCTTATTCTTATTTCAAGGTTATAGATACCTTATATCCAGAATGGTATTAGTGTAACATATATCATATTTATTCATTCAATTCATTTATATAATTACTATGTAATGATGATCATGTAGAACGAGTCGCATCACATCGTGGAGACGGTATTCCGTACGTACGCACGAGTGATGATATCGTTCCTATGATCGTGGAAATGTATTGGAGTATATATATATTATTTCAGTATCAATATTACTTTATAATAATCATAAATAGTTACTCATTACACCTTTATACTCATCCTTGTAAAGTGATGGTGGAAAAATAGATTACACCACGGCGTGGAGACGGTATTCCGTACGTACGCACGCGCGGTGATTTCATTTTTCCGTAGGATGGATAGAAGGTGAATTAGGGTTATTTAATATTTATAATAACATATAAGTATGTAAGTAATACTGATGTTATTACTTCATCATGAAACAACTAAAGAAGAAGAAGTTGAAGAAGAAAGAAATTGAAAAGATCGGTAATGGATATTACCTCTTCTTTGGAACGCCTCTTTGAATCCTCCACTTAAGGAACTAAGAGTGGTCTTTGGAGAAGAATAGGACCTCTAGGACTATTCTAGGGAAGTGGAGAGGAGAATATGGCAGGGGTTGTCCGAGCTTGAGTGCTCAATTTGGTGTGAGGAGGAGGGGGAGGAGGTGCCCTTTTATAAGGGAGGAGAGGGGCACCTTAGGAATATCTCAAAATATTATTTTATATTAAAGTCAAAATCGGTTTATAATGGTTCCAAAGGGTCTTATTTCGAAGATAAAGTGGGGAAGGGTCGAAATCCTATCAACCAATAGGATTTAGACAAGTTTAGGGTATTATTTTAACCTTATCAATTAGATTTAACTCTAAGTTAAATAATTTAACTTTTACCATGTCTTTTTGTTTTCTTTCACTATATGGTTAATACACTTACTATAACATGCCAAACGAACCCCAAATTGTTTATTATTAAAATATATATCCTTATCTAAGTCATTTGGCCGAACCTTAGATTTTTAGGAATACAATAACAATTAATAATATAATATTTGATTTAAAAACTATTTTGTGTCAATTTTGACACTATTTGATATATGATTTTTGTGAAAGTCATAACAGAATTATATGTTCGAAACAAGTTGATTAAATCAACACTAATATATCATAGTAACCTATAAAATTAGTGGAATTCATAAAAAGTCTTAAATTACATTTATTTTGGTGTTTATAACATCAATTATGTCAATATTTCATTAATAAGATAATTACTGCATCATCATTGTGTCATAAATAAATTACATTATTTAAAGTCTAAAAATTACAAATAAAATACCATTATGTAGGAAATATTTTTATCTTTCTAATGAATATTTATAATCTAAATTCCAACATATATAACCCTATGTAACAATTGTTTTGCTAAAAGATATATGCTTGTGTCATTTTTGTATTCATTTTAACTTAATTAAAATAAAGTGTCATTATCACTTACAAGTGGATCAATGGGGTCCCAAAATCGACCCAAAGATGCCCATGGTCGACCATGTATCAACCAATAGGTTTCAGACACGTTTTAGGGTAATTTAATATTATTATAATATTATTTTTTAACTCTTATTTACCGGATTTACCCTTAACCATGGTAAATAAAATATTTACCGCAGTAATTATTCAAAATGTCTAAAAATAAAAGTTACCTATTTACACAATTTGAACATCCTGATTCCAAATATGGAATCCATTTTTCTAAATTCAAAACACAGAAGTGGCAGAAATTAATTTAAAATTAATTCCCGCTGTCAAAACAAAAAGCGTGTTTTTAAGAGATAATAACTATCAAAAGATTGACACTTGTTTATGTTCGGTTTAATTGTAACATTGTGTCCAATGACCAACATTATATTAAGTGGTAAAAATATATTCTAAATATGCTTTAAAACCACTCAAATTCATAATTTATCACTATTAAATGTTTTGATTAAAAAAGTTGTTTTTAATTAAAATTTAGTAATTTTCACTATTCATCAAAATATTAAAGTTATCCGAAAAGTACCAAAATTTCACCTTAGGCTAAATTTGATATTCTGAGTCCAAAAATGAAGTCCATTTTGAAAAATAAAATTTATAAAATTTCAAAAAGTGGTTATTACTATTCATAACGGCTAGTTTTAATAGCATATTGTTATTTAGTGAAACTCGGTATTGCGTACGACGAAAGCTATCGAGGAAGGTCGCGATTGCGTGTAAAGCAAGCCAAGCAAGTGTTGTGTAGAAAAAGATTCCTTTGATGATTTATATAACATAAAAGTCTCAGGTGTTACAGAATTTGTTGGTGCATATGGGGAAAATTTCACTATGCTTTCATGGTACACCTCAAGCTTCATAATTATCTCTAAAAGTAAGGTGAAGCATTTCTTTGGTGAGTTAATGTTTTGTATATTAAAATATTTAGAAATTTGATTATTTCAAGTTTATAAAGATATTTTCCATTTCTTATTTATGGTAGAGATATAGATTTTTGACACTTAATGGTGTCATTTATTGGAGAAATAATTTACAAAATGGAGTTTCCATTATGAGGATAAATTGATAAATCTCTTAGAGGAAAAAAACATCCTAGGTGTCAAAAAATGTAGGAAAAACATCACAGAAACTATATCATGGGATTTGGTAGATTCTTACAGTGTAAAAAAAGGTGTATCAGGCTAGTCAATGCTGAATGAATATGAAGAAATGCACTAATATAAATGAGGAAAATAATATTCATAAGAACACTCAACCTGTAGTATAACATTTCAACTATAATGAACAAGATAATTATAAAAACTATTTCCTTATTCTATGGATTTTCATATAAAATAAATGAAAACAACCTCCTTTTCATTGAGGGAATAGAAATTCATATTCTATCACTACTACTGAGGTGGATCCTAATAATGAATTGGAGGAAGGTACACTTGTTATTCATTATAGACTAGTGAATGTACTATTTTGTAGTGGTTCTATGAATTATTTTATATCATAAGAGATTAGTAAAAATATTCAAACACCACCTAAAATTATATAGGTTGAGTTATGTGTGTAAAAAATGGGGTAATTATTACATCCCAACTATATAAATCCTCCCCAATCAATGTTTTTAGATTGATCCACCCATCAAATCATTTCATAATTGTTTTAGTAAAGACAGATTCTATATTAGGTAGGGATAAATTTTCTTTATATAAATAAAATTTTAACTTTCATGATAGGGTTATCACACATTTTATCACTTATCATCCTCTTATTTTATACTTTTATAAGGAGGATAATGAATATTCTTTCAAATATTATTTATAAATGTGGATAAAATTTCCTTATTCAAAGGATTATCTTGCCTAATTATTAAAAAAAATAGAATCATTATTTAAGAAAAGACATTATGAGGGATTATACTTATTTTTTCGTTATATAATTTGATTTATTACTCCTATTTATGAGGTTTAGATCTAAATAGAACTTATACATGAATCTATACCCATATCAAAGACACCCTACCAAATTGAAATAATTGAGTTAGAATAAATGAAGATGAAATTGAAATATTACAGGGAATTGGGTTTTATAATCCTCAGTGCTTCACTATGGGGTTCTCTAGTCCTCTTACTTTGGGTAATGGAAGGGTAATTTTTGCTTTCAATTGATTATATCAAACTAAAAAACACTTTAAAAAACCTGTATCCCCATCCAAATATATATTACTTGTTCTATTAACAATGTGAACACAATATATCTCTATGTTGAACATTCAGTCGAGATTTCAACAATTTAAGGTGAAGAAGGAAGATATTCCCAAGAAATAAATTTGAATGAGGTATGAAAAATATGATCTCATAGTGATTCCCTATTGAAACACTAATCATATAGTAACAATTATAGATATAATTAAAATGGTATTTATAGATTACCCAGAATAATTCACGGTAGTATTTATATATGATAATGCTAAATACTAATAAAAAATTGGGAAAATGAGGTGTATTTGAATGTCGTGCTAAATACATTGTGAGAGGTGAAGATATATGTGAACTACAATAAATATGAGTTCAGGATAGATGAAGTTTCATTATTATGAATGTTAACAGTAGAAAATGGATTTATATAAACTCATCTAAGAAAAAGGTTATTGATAAGTAGCTCTGACAAAAATCTGTAACAGAGATATGTAGCTTTCTTATGATAAATGTGTATTATGAATGATTTTAGAAAAACTTATTATGATTATAAAACCTTATAATAAAGATAAACTGGAAGGGATTAATGTGTTTTTAGACTAATGTGTGCAAAGAGAGAAACAAAGAGTTGAAAAGAGGCTTATTACTACACCAATCTTGACACTTAACTCATGTGGGTAATATTTTATAGTTTAGAGAGATTATTTATAGAATTTACTAGGTTTTGTACTCATGAAAAAGGAATATTTATTGATTACGCTTCAAGGTATTTAAAAGTTCATGAGAATAAATTTCCCATGCAATATCTAGAGTCAGATGCTTTGATATTCATGTAGTAAATATAGATGCATTATATATATGGGGTGATGTGTGAAATATATACATATCATAATAGCTTCAAGTATATATTTTCAAAAAAGGATCTTAATTTAAACTACTGAAGATGGTTAGAGTTGATCCGGGACTATTATTTCTCAATCAACTGCTATCTGAGGAACAGGAAGAAAGTGGCAGATTCCCTATATGGAAAAGATATAGAAACCATATCAATGATGATAATTTGAAATGATCCAATATCCCTATACTTTTAAATGATGGACATTTGAATCCCAAAGAAAATAACATCATCATTACTTTCTAAAATTATTTCTCAACCATTTCTTCTAGAGAAGATAAAAGATTCTAAAAGAGAAGATGTGGAAATCATGATTAATGTAGACACTATAAGAAAAGGGAAATACTTAGAGTTAAAAATTGATAAATAAGGAGTTGTAATATTTAATTCATTCTAATTTTTATGAAAAAATCCAAATATAGTTAAATATTTTTTGAAGTATTCACGTAGCTTTACCTTCTATAACCACCCAGGGAGCACAAATATGTATAGAGATAACTGAAAACGATATTGGTGGGAAAAAATAAAGTAGGAGATTATATAATATACATAAATATTTTTGGCATGTGAGTATGTGAAGTCTAAAATCCAAATGTATAATGGGATGATGAAACCATAACACATACCAACCTAGAAACAGGAAAACATCTGAATGGTATTTTTCACAGTTCTCCAGAATATTTCTAGAAAAAATAATGCTATATGGGTTGTGGTTGATCATATTTTAAACACTAATAAGATCCTTGAAATTTGAGTTAACATATCACTAAATAATCATATAAGGATATACATATAATAAGTGGTGAGGCTATATGGAAAACCACTATTGATTTCATCTAATTGAGATCCTAGATTTACCTCTATGTTATGGAAGAGTCTTTAACATGATCTAAAAATAGAGTTAAATTTAGTATGTCTTATCACCACCATACTGATGGAAAATTTTAGAAGACTAACCATAAACATGAATATATTTTGACAGTATGGTTATAGACATAAAAGTATAATGGGAATTACATTTTTCTCGCTTGAGTTCTCATTCATTAAAAGTTTTCATTCAAGAAACCATATGAATCTATATGAATCCAATTTTGGGAAGAGGTTCAGAACACTAGAATATTTGGATGAAGATGGTGAACTCTAGCTATTGTGACCTAAAATATATAGGGGAAAGGTAGAAATGGTTATGACCAATTATAATCACATTATTTATACTTAAATTTTAGATAATAACAATGCTATCAATCATCGACGAGACCTGGAATTCGAAGTTAAAGATAAGGAGTTCATCCACATAACCTCATGGAATAGAATATTGAGATTTGATAAGAAGGGAAGGATATATCATAGATACATTAGGCCATTTGGGACTATTTATCACATGATAGTTGTGTTCTATTGATTAACACTCCCACCGACCATTTCTCAAGTACATGTTATATTCAATGTATCACTCTTTAAGAAGTATATACTAGATATCCCACAAAAATTAAATTTAGGGATGGTATAATTGTAAAGTGATCTATATTTTAAGGGAAATATGGTGAAGACCATGAAATATAGATATAATATTATATGAAATAAAATAGTTCACTAAGTCAAATTCTTATAGAAAATCCATAAGTATGAAGAGACAACCTAAGCACCAAATGAATCCACGAATTATAATTACCATGAAAATTTTCACCAGGGAATGTAAAATAAAATTTCTTAAGAAAATTATCTTAATTGGGGAATAATTTAAGGGAATATATTTTTAAAATTGAAATCTTCTATTGAATATATAATTGTGTCATATATAGTAAAATAATATTGTTTTAATAACATACACTACATGATAAAACTAATGAGATTTAATATTAATTTAGACATAAAATTTAGAGAACAAATATGTATATAATAATTGAAATTATTACAATGTGATATACAATAGGAAATAGGATTATAATAATAATAAATTTTGGATCTACTTGATCCCCCATAATAATGACACTCATAAACAACACTATATAAATGAAGTATAATGTTTGAAATATGATATCAAATTTGAAAATGAAAAAATACATATATATTTGAGATATAATATAATTTAATGAAGAGGTATTTATATAAATTAGAAATCCTATTGGATTGTTACAAATCTAACTATTCTAATAGTAATCTGACCATTAGAATATCAGCCAGACTATTGGAATAGTAATCAATCCATTAAGAATCATATATTGACAATTAGAAAAGTACCACAACATATGTATGTGTAAATTAACACTTAGGTATCTTATAAAACCAAAATAATCCATATTTATATCATGATATAAGTAAATAAATTTTTTGAAAATTATAAAATAAATGTTTTTATTCTTTTGAAAAATAAATTTTTTATTTTAATTTTTATAATAAATATAATGATTTTAAGTATAGATTGTTTTCATAAAATGTGGTTATAAATTAACATTTTCTTTATTATAATGATAATATAATTCTATAGTACCTTAATTAAATTTTAAGGGGTCAGAAAATTGATCATAATATTAAAATTTGTATTTTTTAAAATATATATGGATTTTGGTTAAAATTTAAATTTATAATATTTAGAATAATTCTTTCCGAAAATGGATTTCATTTTTGGAAACTGAACATCAAGAATTGGTTAAGGTGATTTTTTTGATATTAACCTAATATATTTTATATTTTGGTGAATAGTGAGATATAGTAAAATATGATATTTGTAATTATAAGCTAAATACTTGAATTATTGAGTCATTTATAATTTAATAATCTATTATTTAAAACAAAAAATTCATAATTTACAATATATTTTAACAAGAATAATCACTGTTGTTTTTCTTGAGAATAAATAAAAAACTAAGGATTATAATATTAAAAATTCACCTCTCTTATACCCTTATAAGTACCACCCCATATCTATACTAATTCTAAGTACTGGATATTTAATATTTTCTTATAAATTACCTCATCATTAATATTTTCCATTTCCTTGTTTTGTTGGTCGGTTACAAAGTATATTCCATGTATCCCTATGGGGTACCATAAAAGGATACAATGAAAGAGAGTGGTTAACAATAAACTAAATTTCTTTTAATTTTATTCATCTCCTTCCACCAAATATGATATAAATCCACCTATAAATAGTAATACAATTATCCTAAATATGATGAAATGTTATTATAATGATGTGATATACATCTTCTATGCTCAATTTTATTTATATTCCAAAATGAAAACATTGATTGAAATATAATTGGTTCACCACCTCCATGAACAACATACTTTTTTTATCTACTGCCTTCAAGGATGTGTATCGAGACAATAGAATGATTAAATATGATTATAAAAAGTATATAATAAATTATTTCATGTTATTTAATGTTTTAATAATATTTTAATTAAATAAATTTAATCTTTTTTTTGACGATTATTAAAAAAATCTACATGAACTAACCATATAACATTTACATTTTTACTAAAATATTCAAAAATATATTATAAAACATATCTATATTTCAAACAATATAAAATTATAGAATTACATTAATGCAATATCATTTCATTAATAAAGTTATAGTACCATTTTATAGGAACTTTAATAATTATACGCAACTAATCTAACCATGAAAACATTAATTGGATGCACATGGAAAAGAAAAAATACGTACTTATATCTCACTAAAATGATTTTAAATGAACATAATATAATTATAATAAATCAAATTTATATGTAAAATATTTCTAATTATATAATTAATGAATTTAATTTAATTATTCAGTTAGTTAAGTGCATGTGAAGAACAATTCTGGAACATAAGTTAAGTTATCTCTCCAAACCACCATATTTTCTTTGGGGTTATACTTTGTATATATTACCTCACAATATCACTTTAATATTATTATTTAATTATTATATATTATTTATAAATATTTCACATATATATACCTAGATTATTTAATCTTTACTTGATAGAGATATACACGTTTTTAAACACCCCCTTCTCAATTTCTCTTAATAAGAAAACCTGATTTAATGTAACATATCTTTTTATTACCCCATTACTAGTACAACAACCTAAAATGTTTTAGAGTACCCATATTTAAATAATTTATCAATTTTAAATGAAAAATATTTTAATCTATTTCTAATTTTATGGAAATTTTCATTCTCTTCCCCAAATTAAAGACTTGTTAACCGTTTCTATAAAGTATCTCATTAGAGGCACAATTCTAAGGGGATTTATCTATTATTTATCAAGTATTCTATTAAAATGAAAATTATTTCTCATAAAATATGATTATTAATATCCAATAATTATAAATACCTTCATTAATGGATACCACTATGATATTCCATCTTGTTATTAATTATCAAATGGTTATGAAACCAATTTCATTGAATGGGTAGTCCTTATGTTTATGCCTCATGATTTATTTCCTTATATAGAACACATATTCATGTATAGTTTATGATTGGTTAACCTATAAATATATCTAAGGCATTGGGTAATGTTTTTTTTATCATGATATTTTATGAATGAGATTTGGGAGTAAACCTAATACCTAATTGTACTTTGTACCTCATGTGATATTGTCTCAGTTTTTTCCTTGACTTAAACTATTATCCTATTTTTTGTTATTTATACAATCCTATATTTATATGAATTTTTGTTTCCATGTTATTTATAAAATTCTTGAATATGATTATTCATGAGAATTGTATTTTATAATATCATCTTATGCCTTATAAATCATATGTTATACTTCATTTCCATGTTTATTTCTGTACTAGGAATCTTAGATAACCAATATAATTTATATGTTCCCAAGTTATCATATATAGTTTTTGGAGGTCAAATGAAGTTAGTATATCATTATAGAGATTAAAATAAATTCATTTTTATTTAGTTCTTTTTTATTTATTACGAACATACTCATCCAAATACAATAGGCCTCATGATCTTTGGGTTATTCTTATTGGATGTTTATATTAAAAAATCAAGTAAGAAAATGTTTTAATGGATTATATCACTATAAAAAATATATTTATTAATTATTAGAAAATAATAACTTAATTTTAAGTAATGTCATTAATTTTTTTGAGTGAATTTTATAATAAGTTTCTTCCACCTATATAAATTTTGTTTAATAAAAATTGAGTAATTATTGAACCTTTCTTCTCAATATTATCATAGGATTAATTTTTACTATGTTTTATAATTTTTTATTTTTTAGTGAATAGTGAAAAATACCAATTTTATAAAATTCTCAATTTTATAATGTTATATTAATAAAATAATAACATAAAATTTTATGTTAAAAATTTTCTATAAAAAATTAATTTTTAGAAGTAATATAATTTATATAAAATTATAATGTTTAATATAAAAATATATGCTTAAAAATCTGGAAATATATATATTATTTTTTTCAAATAAAACACGATTTTAGTTATTTTATTTTAATAATGCGTATATAGAGTTACTTTTAGTATTTATTAGGATTCAAATTTAAGGTTTAATTTTATTTAACAGAAAAAAAACTAATTTCATTGGAATCAAAATTATACTTTATTTTTCTATAAAAATATTTTTATACCTAAAATGATCTTTTTTGGAAAACAATTTTTCCTCACATTTTGCATGTTTGTTTCAAAATATGTTTTCTTCCAATTGTAGAAATTAAATTTAATAAAATGGAATATATATTTTAACATATAATGTCTAAATTTTATAAATATTCCACTTTCATATTTGGTCATAGAGGATATTAACATTGCTGAAAAATCAAATTACCATAGCGAGTATTAAAAACTATTATAAGTGTTAAAAATAAATTTTAGGTGTCAAAATTACTTAAAAAATATATAAATAAAATTGAATGGTTATATTTTTACCCTATATCATATCTTATTTAATTATGAGTAATTTTGGATCCATTTTTTATGTAATTTACCAATATATTTTAATCTTTTTAATAATTTGAAGTGTGTCCTCTCCCTCACTTATAAAATCACACCAACTCTCCTCTCTTCTACACACTTCAAAAACCTCTTATATCTCAAAATTAATACCCAAATCCGTTCGTAATGTTTTTACTAATATTTTAGATTTAGTATTTTGATAAAAACACTATACTAATATGATTATAAGTAAACCTATGGATGTTTTCTAAAAAAGAGTTATAGTTTTCAGCTGACTGTTTTTTGTTTATTTCTTCTTTTACCACTTTCAAATATATTCTAACAATTGAGATCTTATAAAATAATTATCTCCTATATAATTAACTATTAATATTTTTGATAACCATTTTTCATCTACTTATACATCTGATGGAAAATGAAAACATCTTCGGTGCATGTGTATAAACTGAAACCTCATAAAGATGTAGTATTTCATTTTTAATCACCTAATCATATAGTTGGTAATAATGATTGATTAAAACCAAATAATATGATTTTTATCTTATAAATTTAACTATTAAATGAAAAATAAATATAATTATTCATTCTCTTTCTACCAATGAAAAAAACATCAATCCTACATACGTACAGTTTACTACATCCACATGGTAGTGTAATTAGTTTTCATCCCCATATCACATGGAATGTTATAAATTTTGAAATAATTAATATATATTATATTTATAAAATTATTATTAAATTTTAAGTATAAAATACCATTCATATTCTTACCATTACACCTCTTAGAAAAGTTTAAAGTCGTTGATGTATACATGCAGACTACCACCTCCAAGATGTGATGTGATTCATTTTTTCATGTATTCCATTCATACATGATTCTAAAAATATATATTATATATAAATTACATTTATATAATTATTAAAATTGTTGATATTCTATAACCATGATCGAGATTCAAGGAAAAAAACTATTGAATCCAAACATACATGAAAAATAAATCAATTAACACCTAAAATGATGGTGACAATGAAAGAATGTTAATAAAAGGGTATTAGTATAAAAAAATGGAACATATATGATATTTTAAGAATATATATTTTAATTTAATAGATTTATAGTAAATATATATATTTTTATAAAGTTTTTTAAAATCGCTTAGAAGTAATGATGAAATTGCGGTATGACATTTCTATTACAATATCATTTAATTTTTGGATTTTCTATTTTAATATTTCTTTTAGGAGAAATATATTACCATAATATATTAAACTCCATATATTTTTTTACTCTAGTTATATATGGGTTTACATTTTTATTTTCTATTTTTTCATCTTGGATCATGTATCAATAGGTCAGATACATGCAATACACTTTTTTCAAAAATATTGTATCGATGTTTTCCTTAAAAATATTTTTCATCCATGTACATATTTTATTTATATTGTTTTTAATACTATTTAAAAAATTATATAAATATTTATTAATTTAATTGTCTACCTTGTTTATGAAATGGTTTAAAATGGATTGTATTTTCATTTTATAAACTTGTTACTTTTTACCAATAGTGTGAATTAAATCTATGTTTTTATGCACACATCACAAGTAGATTTTCTCATCATCAAGAATACTATCTATTTAATGTGTAATTTATAGGTTTCCATAATTATTTTCAAAAGAAAAATGTTTATCAAAATTTTGGGAATATTTTTTTAAATGATATCAAAATAAAGGGATATTATTTTCTTAAAGGAATGAATTGAATTTTTAAAAGTAATTTATAGCTCAATTCCATCATGAATATACAAGGATAATATACATAATTAATTTTTTCCATTTTTTTAAAAAGTCATGGTTTTACTAAAAAACCCTTATTTATGATGAATTAAGGATTTTATTTTGTTATTTTCTAATAATTGATTATACCTTAATTTTAAATAATTTAATTTTATATGATCATATTCTCTATTAGTCTCAATTATTGACTAGAAATTATTCTTTTCCTTCATGTATGCATGTTTTTCATCATATATTAATTCAAACATATAAATATAGATATATTATATTGATAAATTTTTATCTTTATATCATTTCAATAGAAGGGTTCACTTGGAGGCAGTTTATCATGTATGTTATTTCATTTACTAGGGAAATATTAATTTTCTCTATTCTCTATTCAATATGAATATTTTTTGATTTAGAAGGAATTTTGATAATGAACTATGTATAACATTAAATATATAAGGAATAAACAAAAAATTCATGTGATGAGTGGGGAATGGTAATTGATAGACCCTTGATGTATTGATAGGTCTCATCAGACAAAAATATCAGGTATTTTATATTTGATGTGTATCTTAGTTACAGATTCTTATTTACTAAGAATTATGTATTGGTTAGGAGGTTATAATGATAAAATCAATGATATATTTTATGAGAGTACCTGTCCATCCTTTTTGTTTTTATATTGCTATAATCTATGTACGCCTATTGAACTCATGTTTTCTATTGAATGTAATGTGTTTATATTTTCTACTTTTCCATATTGGTTATGAATTATTTTCACATTATAGCTTCTATTGTATGTAACCCTCACATTGTGATCACCATTTATTTTTTCCCTACTTGATATATAAATTAGGATATAAACATTTATTTGTTTTATGTAACCATTTATATGTTTTCAAGGATACAATAATATTTTTTATTCTATGTTTTTATATTTCCAAAATAGTATGAAAATAATATATGTTTCTAGTTTTCCTTGAATTCAAAATTGATCACTATTATATGCAAATATCCCCTATATCATGTACTAATGTAATAAAGTAAACACTAGATCTAAGATACTAGAATCAAGGTGTTATAGTTGGTATGAGAGGATATTTTGTTGGAATATTTGAACTATATTTAGTAAAATCTAAATTAGAGAACCTGACCCTATGATAGATTATTTGGATAATTCTAAGTATAAGATAATACTATGGGGCTTCGATAAAGTAGATATTCTGTGGTCCTCATAGGAAATCATACATTCCTGGATAAAGGAATGCGAATATAGTTGTGGAACGTCTGCACCTAGGTTTAACAACTCTGAATGTGGGGTATTGGGTATTAAATTGGTCATCACAAATCCACAATGAGTGGTCCTTATAAACCACACACGTTTTCACACTCCTAAGGGATATACATGGGATAATCCAAATATCCCAAGTTAAAAATTATGATTAATTAGAGGATATAATCTAGGGAAATAAACTATATTCACTAGTGATATGGGATCAAACTAATGTTTCATGGGTTGATAATTATACAGTTGTTTGTAAATATAATGTCATAGATACCCCTTTTATGGTTTTACCTAATGGGATTTTAAAATGATTAAAGATATTTTTGTAGTATTTTTTCATAAAAAAATTGGATTACCATTTTTTTATTGAAAATTATTTTCGAGGTATATATATTTTATAATTTTCTAACATATATTAAAGGGTGATGATAAAATATTGGTTTAATAAAATATTTGGTGCTAATTTGGTTAATTCGGAAAAAAGGTTATAATATTTTAGGAATATATGTTTTATCATATTGATACTCATGGAATTAATAATTGATTTAGTAATTAATTAATTACTGTTATTTTTAATAAGTTCACTATATTGGAAAAATATTTGATTAAGGTAAATCGAAATAGTTTTGTATTATATAGGATTTTATTTGGTGAATAAATTTTGAGTTATATTTGAGAATAATATATGATTTTATTTTGGATTTAGAGTGATTAATGTTATTTATGTAAGGGATTAGATTAATGTTTAGAATATATAATAGGTTATATATATTTTTATATTATGAATTTATGAAATATTTATGTTGTTTATAGATAGTTGTTAAGTTGATCTTGAAGGAATACACCATCATATCTTCTTATTTTTTGGATTTCCAACTTTATCCGGAATAGTTTTGATGGATTTTATGGTTATATACATATGGAATGAATTATGTTGAACCTTATTTGTTATTTTGGATCCATTAGATATTAATGAAATATTTCTTTTTATTAAAGTTTAATAATATTAGTTATTAATTTAGCTTGTACTGAAGATTTATTTTTTGATAGGTGGAATAATGTGTCATCATTTTATTCGATCTAATAATTGATTAAAAGTTTATTTTAGTTTTTCAAACATGAAAAATTCATCAGGATCTTGATGATACACATTGATTAATGGAATTATTTCTTATACAATGGGAAGAAATCATAGAATTAAATTTAATCATATTTTATTTCTCAATGGTAATGGGATTCCTCACACTCAAAAAAGATGAAGATAAATATATGAGTCTTATGTAGAAATTAAGAACCTCATACCGAGGAAAATTATCATAAACATGTTTTCAAGTATGAGTCTTATAGATTTAAATGTATAATATCTTTCTTGGCAATAAGCATGAGAATTACGAATCATAAGGAAATCTGTATATGATATTATTAATATTTAATATTTATTTTAGAAAATTAAAACATTAAGGTTTAAATTTATTTAATAAGAATAAAATATAATTCCATAACATTTTGGTTTGTATTTTCTTTTAAAAATAACACTATATATGGTAGTATGTAACACACATAACACTGATCTTTAACTATGCATGAAATAATAAAATTTAAATATGACCTTCATAACTTAGCCATTTAATTAGATACCACGAATACGAGTGGAAAAATTATAATATATATATATATATAAATGTATTATTCAATAAAAATATATTTATTAATTCATATAGAATAATCACTAAATTTTTACTAATTTTATCTTATGGTTCAAAAATATATTTTCTTCAAAAATTGTTTTGATTATTTTTGGTAATAGATTGTTATAATTAAAATATAACATTTATTGGAATTTAATTTTATAAATATATATAATTTTTGAAATACTCATTTCAATATTATCTTATTATTAATTTTTTACTTTTTTCAAAAATAGTTTATTTTTTGGAAAATAGTGAAAAATACCAATTTTAGAAAGTTATCACTATTATGATACTAAAATTATATAATAAATAAATAAAGGTTTATGAAATATTTTTCATAAAAAAATTATATTTTAGAAGTAATATAATGACTATAAAATATAATTTTTGAGATTAGAAATATATACATAACATATTTTAAATTTAAGTATTGTTTCTGTTTGAATAAAAATTCTTTTCAAATCATCTTTTTTAATATTTATTTTATAAGGATAAATTATATATTTGTCTTGTTTTATAGTAAAATATGTTTAATTATATTTAATATAATCTAATTAATTTCATTTTAATCAACATTATACTTTATTCTATTGTAAAATTATTTTTATACTTAGGATATCATTTTCCCTAAAATGTTTTTTTCGTCACATTTTTATAGTTTGTTTCCTAATTTATTTTATCCACATATATAAAATAAAATTGAGAAAATGGAATATATATTTTAAAACATTATTTAAAAAAAATATAACGAGGAAATTTATTTTTTAGTCATTATGAATAGTAACTTTGGTAAATAAATCAGTTACCATGGTAAGAGTTAAAATAGGCTAAAGCATATAACAAAATTTATAAGGGTTAAAATAAAACAAAACATTTTTAAATCATATTTTATGTTCTTATTATGAACTTATATAATTTCCTATTATAACGAGTTATTTTAGATCCACTTTTATTAATTAATAGATAAATATATTTTAATCTTTTGAAAAATTTCATGCATGTCATCTCCCTCACTTATAAATGGAAACCAACTCTCATATATTCTCCACTCATAAAGAACCTTTTGGATTAAAAAATACATACCAAAACTAATTCTGAACAACCCTACCCACATCATAGCAGTCTTTGTTATATCATAATACCAACCTAAAAAATATTTAGGTACAAACCTATAGATGTTGCCCAAAAAGGAGGTGCATTTCTTAATCCAATGTTCTCATTTTTTACTACCTATTTGTCCACCATGAATTCTCTACTAACATTTTTATATAATAAAATAATTACATCCAATATACTTAAGGTTTATTATGATTATGGTATAACCTTTTTTCATCAACTTATCTATCCAATTGAATATGAAATCATCATTTATGAGTACGTGTGAACTACCGTATCGTGAATAAAATGTATTTTATTTTCCATCAACACCACTTATGCATTTTCATAATTATGGATAAATATTAAATAATATGATATATATGATATTAATTTTATTATTTAATTTTAAATGAATATTATAAATCATTATTTACCATCCAATGGAATGAAAAACATCTCTCATGTATACATACGACCTATCGTCTTTATATAGTAGTGAAAATTTTTTTCATCACCATTTCACTTGGATAGTTATAAAAATAAAAAAAATTTAATATATATTATATTAAATAATTAATTATAATTATTTAAATAAAATATTTCAATTATCATATTACCTTTCCACTTGTTAAAAAAAGATAACATTGCTCATGTGTATGTGTGGACTACCACTAACATAAATCAACATGATTCATTTTTCATGTTAAAATTTCATAGATAGTTATTGAAATGTATATAAATAATATATATTAAATTTATATCATGTATATAATTATTTATATTATGTAACCATGATCAACATTTTAGGTTTATAATTTCAGAATTAAAACATTCTTGAAAAGATAAGTTGTTCACACCACAAATGATGATGGAAATAAAATATTGTTACTGAAAAGGTGTTGACATTCTATTAATAGATCATATATGATATTATAAGTATGTATATTTTTTGGAATGGAAGTATAAAAAATCTAAATTTATAATACAAGAGGCTATAAGAATATATGGGGCATGTTTTACTCGAGGTTCCATATTTCTGTTATAATCTCATTTTATTTTGATTGTGTTTATGTTAATATTTTCATTAGATAAATTATTTTATCAAAATTTTTTGAACCTGCTATATTTTATTTTTCATTTTTATGTTGGGGTTTAAATTTTTATTTTCTATTTCTTATATTTTTTTGCTAAAAATTAACAAGTAAGTTACATGTAAGGTTCTCTATTTTAAAAAACAAGTTTGGAAGAGTTATTTACAATAATTTTTCTCCCATATCCACATTTTCTTTTAAATGTTCTCAATTATTTTTGTACCATTTTAAAATGATTTATTAATTTCATTTTAACTATTTTTACTTACTATAAATTGGTTTCAATGAATCATTCTTGTCATTTTGTAAAAAATTTAATTTTTACCAATGGGGTGAATATAGAAATTGTTTTAATGTACACCACACAAATGAATTTTTCTATTATCTTGAAAAATCATTGTGTTTCAGGTTTATCTACATGTTTTATTGGTTATTTTTTTAAAAATATTTTGTCAATATTTTTTAAATTTTAATTTGAAATTATATCTAAATAAAAAGCTATTATTTTTTATTGAATGAAAATAATCTTGAAAAGTAATTTTTAACTATATTCTTACATGAATTTAAAAGAAATCTATTCTTAGTTCATTTAATCTATTTTAATTTTTTTAAGGATTAGTTTTTCAGAAAGACATTCAATTTTTATGAATTGATGGTATTTTGTATTCCTTTACAAATAATGGATTACACCTTATTTTGAAATCATTAACCTTATTATTATCAAGTTGTATGTCACTCTAAATTATTCCTTGGGAATTATTTTTATCCTTTATGTCCATATTTTTTATATAATATATGAATAGAAAATCATTTCTTTCAAATTGAAAATGTTTTAACTATATACCATTTCTATATACAATATTATTTTATGGAATTATATTTTAACTCCCCATTTCCATTCTTTCTGTTATGTTTTTACCTTTATTTTGGTTTCCCTTTTTTTATGGGTGAGTATTGAAAACCCAAGAATGAGTAGGATACCTATAATGGTGAAGTCATTGATATTTGGTAATTTTCAACATAAAAAGTGGACTTTATTGTAGCTCACTAATCACTTACACACCACATAAGTGTAATACTTACACAATGTAATGGTTACTAAGTAGAATCTAGGAACTGGGTGCATGGAATGAAGGGTGTACGTGTCATGTAATAGGTACATACCATATATGTATGAAAATGAAGTTTCAAATAAAAAGGAAATGTCTTTTTTTGTAATATACAAACCTCAAGGATTAAAAGATGTGATAATGGACTACACACCATGAAAATTTAATGGTTTTGTTACATAGGGTGTCCTATAAATGATATATTTCTTTATTTTCTTATTCATCCCTCTCTCTCGACCAAAAAATCTCCGCATGAGATTTAGAGGGGCTATTTTTTATCCTGGTCGATTCATTCAGTGATTGACCAATAGGTTTTGGAACTTCGTCTCTTCGAGTAAGCCTTTCCACTATGTATCTCTCTCTTTTATGTTTTTGGAAACGTTTTTGGTAGGGATTGGTAATTAGATTGATTTTTCTACTAATCCTTTGATGTATCTTATCACGTATTGTCTTCCGAAGGAAAATCTTGTGGTTTCTAATCCCATTGTAAAATTTAGTTAGGTTTTCTATGTCCTTGAGGCAGTTGGATCTACTTAATTTTTTTTAAATTTATTCTTGTTCATATTGATTTCGTGAGATTTAAAATGGTATAACATGTTTTTAAATTGAATAGGGTTATGGTTCATGTTTTATAGGTGGTTTTTTCCGTGTAAACAGAATTTACTTAATTTGAAAATTAAAATATACTTTCAAACAATTAATTAGTTTATCTTTGATTTGAAATTGTTTTATAAAAACATGAGGATGGATTTTAAAATATAAATTGAAAAAAACTCACAGTGGGAACCTTGGGTATGTCGAGAAAGATATATGGGTTTCCTTACTGCATGTAAAATCAATAATAGGTAACCTATTGTATATTTATAGACTTTGGTAGGCCTATATGTTAGTTTGATCTAACTTTATGGCTTATTTATCTCATTAGTGTCTATTAAGTTATTTTCTATTGGTTATAGCCTATATAGATGGTGCATTGTTGTTTCTAGATATTTATTACATGATAGGTGATTTTTAGGATTTTGTCTCACATGTATATTTTTATTCAATATATTTTGATGGTTTTTTTATTTTTAAAATAAGACAGGAAATTTCTATGAAACACAAGGATTGTTTGAAAAAGGATTTAAAATTGTTTTATTAAATAAATTCCATTAAAAGAGATTTATTTTAATGTTTTGATTTATACATTCTTATTATTATAACTTGTATAGATTCTTTGGGAGGTTTCTTACAAGGATCTGTTTTTGAAACCCAACTTATTCTGTAGGGTGATTGTAGATATTTTTTTCCATGACATGGGTAAAGGAAAGGAAATTATGTACCATGTTTTTTTCCTTTTTGTTAATACATTTGGTTTGGGATTGTTTTTTGAGGTGGAAATTGTTCACGTTTAGACTTTGTTTGTAGACTTGTCCTACTTTATATTTTAGCATGATTGGATTAGTTGTATACCCCTATTGATTCTGATTTGTACTATGGTTTTATGTCTTATTTTACTTATATAAAATACATATTTTTTATATTTTATTACCTAACCATGTAATGAGATGACTTGAGTGACTGGTATGGTTAGGTTGGGTTGGTCTGTTACAATTTGGTATTAGATCTATACTCGACCTGAAGTTGTGAGAACATCCTAAGTTATTTTAGTGTCTTGGGTTGATAGGAGTATGATCTTTATAATTATGGAATTAGGTGTGGAAAATGGGCTTAGCTATCTTTCTCCCGTTATTGAATCTGAGTTTTCATGGGTGATTGAAATATATTTACTAAGTAATCTATCTAGTATATTTGAAAATTTGAATAAATTGTATGAGAAATTTGTTGAAATTTTACTATCTACAATGTTTGGGGACATGGTGTGTCTGAGGTCATTTGAATTAACAATATGGAAAGTTTATTTAGATAAACCTATTCCTTACAAAAGGTGTTCCCTTTTGGTAGTATAATTAATATCTTCCTTAAATTATAAATTTCTAATGAATTAATTTGTATTCATGTTGTTGTTTCAATGGTTTTGGAATTTTCTTGTGACTGAATGGTTAATGTCTTATATTTAATAGATAATGTATCTTAAAATATATTTTCTAAATATAAGAGGGGAATATGTCTGGAATGTTACATTAGAGGACCCTCTAGTGGACCCTTATTTGGTCAAAGAGGTTATCAATACCATTTAGACTCTCTGTTCAGTGGGAGCAGTGAGCCCGAGATGAGTAGTGGATCATGGATCAGAATTTACTAACCAATATCCACTTGTCTTCCATGGTTACAAAGGGAACCTAGAATCATTGGAGTGTCTTGAACGGATTGAGGGGATCTTTAAATATTTAAGGACTCCCTAATACACTTAAGTGGGGTCTTCTATTTATATTATCAAATGGGAAGATAGGATATTGTAAGATTATTTAGAGTAAGCTAGGTTTCATGATGGTATTACCTGGTTTTATTTCAAGAGAAAATTCAACCAATAGTTTTATATTGAGAATTTATGTGTAGAAACTACTAAATAATTTCTGACCATGGATCAAGGGAAGCATACCATTCTGGCGCAATCCACCCATTTTATTGGGTTGTTGTATCTAGAACCAGATCTAGCCAATAATGATTACTTGAAGGCTTGAAGGTCTAAGATAGTGATTAGGGCCTATACTCAGTCAATTCCTGTTTTTTTATTACTTCCAAAATTTTTGGAGGTAGTGGATAAAGAATTTTTGTATGATATAGACATATCTAGAAGGATATGTGTGGGTGGAGCTTTAGTGGGTGTAGATGTTAGTCTAGGATGCTTCCTCTATTCAGAAAAACAAGCACAAGAGTGCTCTATTTTTTAATGGACTAGTTTCAGGGGATTCTTCTAGGAAGAAACAAGTTATTTTATACTAGTTCAGAAGGAGTGGTCATACTAGGCCTCATTGTATGGATGATCCAAGAACTTATCATATTTTTGGGTGATCTGGACATATGAAACATTTTGGTGATTATATGTCTCATGGTAGTAATATGGGAACCAATTTCACCAAGGTTTTATAGGTTCGGTTTTACACTTCTAAGGATGGGGGGACTTATTCTCATTTCGAAGAAGATTTCTACATATCCATATCTATATAGACTTTTGCGAAAAAGTGTGCACCAAATGAATCAGAAGTAGGGAAGATACTTTTAGAGGTACAATTTTTATTCCTTTTTTATGGGTCTATATTTGTTTGATATAGGTAGTACTCATTATTTTATATCATAAATGTTGTTTGACAATATGGTTTTTCATTTCTACATTATTATTTTATTATTGGATCATTCCATGCCTTTGTTAATGGGTTATAAACAATGTTTAAGGGAACCACATGTTGGGTGGTGATAACAGATGTTGAGGTGGTTTGATATTTCTTAGTGGTTGATATTGTCATCTATGACTTGATCATCAACCTAGATTGGATGATCAATGTGATGTAAGAGATAAAATTTTATTATTTTTGGGTATATTTCTTATCTAATAATGGGGTTAATCATGTTTTTAGGGTGACTGGGACTTTTGATCAGAAAGGGCATGGCCAATTATTGGTTATTCTGATTTGATCTCATTTCAGTTTTCAGCAATGTTTCTTGATCTAGCTGACCCATGCTTGAGTAGTGAACTCACGATTATTATTTATACGTAACCTGAAGACTTTCTAGATGGTTTTCTAACACTATAATTAGAGTTCAAGTTTACTATTTTCATGTTACCTAGAACAATTCCCATTTCTATGGAACCATATCGAATGGAACCTGATGATTTGGTGGAACATAAATTCCATCTTGAAGGCTTGGAGGAAAAATGATTCATTTATCCTAGAGTACCACCATGGGAATATTTTGTTCTGTTTACTAAGAAGTCATACATGAACCTTAGACTTAGCATTGAATATTGAATGTTGAATCATGTGACTGTTAAGAACAAGTTTCCTTTAACCAGAATTAATGATCTTTTTTATCAAATAAAAGGGGATCGTTGGTTTTTTAAGGTTGAAATCTTGTCAATGTACCACTAATTGATATTATGAGAATCATATATAAAAAAGATATTTTTTAGGAGTCGATATGATCATTTCAAGTTCTTGCTTATGCCATTTTATATCACAAATGCTTATTCAGTGTTGATAGATTTGATGAACCGGGTCTTCCATCAAATCTTGGTCTCATTTATTGGTGTGTTTTTTTGATGATATATTAGTGTACTCTAGGACAGAGGAGGATAACATAGACCATTTAGATATCATTCTTCGAACCATAAAATAACATAATCTGTATGGTAATGTTTCAAAATGTGAGTTTTTGATCGTAGAGGTAAATTTTATGGGGCATTTTTTATCTGAGAGGGTCATCTCAGTAGATCTGGAGAAGTTATGGGTAGTTATGTCATGGGATCATGCCAAAAACATTGTTTCGATCCATATCTTCTTGGGTTTGGTAGGATATTATAGATAGTTTGTTTGAGGCTTATCCAATCTTGCATCCTCTATGACATCTTTAACCCATAAGGGTGAAAAGATTCAATCGAATGAAAACTGTTAAGGATATATTTAGAGGAGTTCAAGATGAGGTTAACTTTATCACCAATTTTTATTCTTATAGAACCAAGTTTGGGTTATTCTGTATTTTGTGATGCTTTTCAAATGGATTTGTGATTCTTCTTGATGAATGAGAAATAGTTATGTCTTATGGATCTCTCCAGTTACAAACTCATGATAAGAACTACCCTACCCATGATCTAGAGTTGACAACTATTTTACATGAACTGAAAACATAAAATCACTATATATTTGGGGATTTTTTATGATATAATTTGATAATAATATCCTAGAATATATTTTCACACATAGGGATATTGAATTGTGACAGAGATTCTAGGTTGAGTATCTTCATACTTTTGATTTTGAAATATTATGTACCACTTCAAAAGGAAATGTGGTTGACGATACATTGAGAAGAAAATTACCAACAAAACCCTAAAGGAAGTGGTTGAGAGGTGGTCTATGATGAGTTTGTTATCTTGGGAGAGAGTGATTTTGGTGGATACGTGTTCATGTATTTGATAAAGGTTGAATCATATTATTATGAGAGAGTTCGAATTGAGTAGGTGATAGACACCGAGATCTAGTTCTTGGGAGTGATCCTAAATGGTGGGGAGACCTCAAGTGATTGGTCTTAGTCTCTTAGTGGAGCTTAGTTCATTTATAGAAGGTTAGTTATTCTATTTTCTTTGATACAAGAGTTTCTTGAGAGTGGACACTGGTCATGTTGGTCCATCCACCCCAGGGCTACAAAGATGTACCATAATTTGAGACATTGGTATTGATGGATAGGGATGAGGCAGTCATTTGTGGATTTTGTGACGTGGTTTGTCACATATCAAAGGGTTAATAAAAAACAAAAAATTCTTTTCCAGTTTGTCATATTTTTTCCCATTTTAGTATGGAAATGGTGTGATATTTTCGTGGAATTCATCATTGGTTTACTGTAGTATCCTAAGAGAAAATATGTGATTTAGGTAATTATTGATAGATTCACAAAACCATGGAATTTATTACCAATAAAGGAAATGAAAAAGAGGAAAAATTGAGGAATTCTATGTATGAGTGATTGTGAGACTTCATGGGGTTCTGTCTATAGTTGTACTTGATAAGGACCTGATGTTCACATCTAGATTCAAGAAAGGTTTTCAAGAGGAAATGGGTTCTTAGTTGATATTAAGCATAAATTATCATCCATGTATGAATTGGTAGTCATAGAAGGGAATCCATTTTCTTAAGGATATACATTTGGATTGTGTTCTTTATTTTAGTGGATCTTGAGATAGTCTTTTTAATTTTGTTGATTTTTTCTATAAAAATAGTTATTAAGATTCTATCAGGATGGCACACATTGAGGATTTGTACGGGCAACCTTGTTAATCTCTCTTATGTTGGGAAGATTTGGGAGAATGGCCTTTGGATGTGCCAACTATTGATTAGGATACAACAAAGATGGTGCAGTTGATCTATACGTGTTTTATGACGAAACAAAGTCATTAGAAATATTATATGGACTGTCTTCAGTAGCCACTGGAGGTTTTAGTTGGTGATATGGGTTTTCTCAAATTTTCACCTCGCTTGGGACACATCAGATGAGTAAGAAGGGTATGTTGGAAATATGGTTTGTGGGACACTTTGGGCTCATAGAATTATTGAGGAGGGTGGAACATCAGTTTCTTTTACCATCTATATTGACTTCTATACATGACGTGGTTAATGATTCATGGTTGAGGAGGTATATACCAGATTATTCCCTTGTGATTAGGTGGAGGGATATTGATATTGATATTGATATCACTTTGGTTGAGAATATAGTTCGTATTATGGATTTCCAGGACAAGTTACTACATTGTAAAATGATACCCCTAGTCCGAATATTATGGATGTTCAGACAAGAATTCCTCAAGACATGGGAGTGGGGTTCATTGATGAGGTATAAGTGAAATTATCTCTTTTTAGATCAAATATTTTGGGCACTTTTTGGGGAAATAAAGATTTTATGGTGGGGGGATTGTATTACCCAGTTACCATTATATCAAGTATTCTTTTACCTTTGTTTTAGTTTCCCTTTTTTAATAGGTGAGTCTAGCCAACCTTGGAATTGGGAGGATATCTATAATGTCGATTCAGCTTTTTTTTTGTAATTTTGAACTTAAAACTATTACTTTTTGTTATTAATGAGTACTTACATTCCATGTATGTGTAGTACACATTGTGTAATGGTTTTTGAGTAGAATCTATGAAATGGATACATGACATGGATGGTCTACATGCCATGTAATAGGTACATGCTGTGTATGTATAAAAAATATTGTTTTAAATAAAAAAGTGATGTGTTTTTCAGCATATATAGACCTAGAGGATTGTTTTATTTGACAATGTAGTAAACACCATGTAAATATCATGGTTTTGGTTTATAGGGTGTCGTACGAATGATATTTTTCATTATTTACTTGTGAATCCATCCTTTCTCGAACCAGTGAGCTCCCTGGGGAATTCTTGGTGACTCATTTATGTTATCATTGACTTGTTTAGGGATTTATCAGTTGGGCTAGCCAATTCACCTCTTCATGTAAGCCTTTTCTCTTGGTCTCTCCATCTTTTTTCATTGAAGAACCATTTTTAGTAGAGATTGGTAATAAGATTCTTATTTATATCAATCCTTTTAAATCTATTATCATGCCTTTTCTTATTAAGGATAATCTTATGCTTTTTAATAGTTATTTTAAAAGGATTTTAGGTTTTCTACATACTTTAGGTAGGTGGATCTATTTAATTGTTCTTATTTATTGAATTGTTTTTTTCGTACTTATTCCTTGATATTTGAAATGGAATTCCATTTATTGAAATTAAAAATGGCATGGGTTCTTGTTTAAATGAGTATTTTTTCCATGGAAATTGAATTTCCATGATTTGAAATGGAAAATGTAATTTCAAACCTAGAATAATATTGGCTTTTATTTTAAATGGTTTTAGAAAAATGGAGAATGCCTTTTAAAATAGAAATTGAAAAATATTGTACAACGAGAACCTTGGGTATATCCATAAGGACACATGAGTAGACTTTGTGCGTATAACACCACTATGTGGTAACCTCTTGTATATCAATGGAATGTGGCACCTTGATGTTAGCTGGATCCATCCTTATTCCTTTTTTGGATCATGTGTGTCTAGTATGTGTTTCCCTATAGCATATAGCCTAAATGGTAGGTGTGTTTTTGATTTGGTTGTTTATTATATGATATATTATTTCATGCATATTGGTTCACATGTATATTTCTATTATGCATATTTACCTGGTTTTTTATACATTTTAAAATATTACTTTAAATTTGAAAAAAAGTCAAGGATTGTTTGAAAAAGGGTTTCAATTTTTTATTTCATAAATGATTATAAAATTGTTTTTTAAGCTTGGACTTGTGAATTATTATTATTAGAACCTATATAGATTATTCGGGTTGTTTATTATTAAAATATATTTATAACACCGAACTTCTATCTTTGGGATTCTATATACCTTGTTTTGAAAGACACAAGTAAAGGTAAGGGAATTCTGTAGCATGATGTATTCCTTTAATGTCACTATTTTTTTTGGGATGGTTTTTGGTTGTGAAAATTGGACACATGGAGACTTCTTATCAATACATTCCATACTTTTTGTTTATTCTATTTGGATCAGTTTTATATACCTATTGTTTCCTCTTTCAACTATAGTGGTACATTTTTTCATTATATACAAGACCAATTTTTTATCTTTGTTTTCACTCACCCCGTAATATATTCAGTTGGGAGACTTGTCTAGTTGGCCTGGTTTGGTCTGTAACACATATTATGTTTTCTATTTCATTTATTGAGGAAATATTTAATTTTTATACTCTCGATTCAATATGTATAATTTTTTATTTATAAATATTTTTTATAATAAATTTTATTGATAATTAAATATATACGGAATTCATAGGATGTGAATGTGATCGGTGGGGCATGGTTATATATATCTTCTTTATGAATTGATAGATCTTATTAGATAAAACTGTAGGCATTCCATTTTAGATGTGTATCTATTTTACATCTATCTATTTATTAAGAATGATTTTATGGTTTAGAGGTCTTGAAGGTATGATTCTTGATATCTTATTTGATAGGACTTGTTCTTGAATGTACAGAATTGCACATTTACATTATTAAAATATCATTTTACATTATTCACATGACTAAAATATTGATATTATTTATATATGTTTATTTAAATCATGTTATTTATCAAATCACATGTGTTTTGTTTTTCGACTTTTACCAATGGATTATGCCTTATTTTTATCATAATATCTTCTATTGTACATAAAAATTATTATGAATATGAGATTACCATTTTTTTCCTTTCACTAGGATATGAATAAGGATATTATGAATGATTCCAAGGATGAAAGAATGTTTCTTATGATATTTTTTTATATTTATAATGTATTATCATAATTCTCTTTGTATCTAGTTTTACAAGACTGCTAAATTGATCAATTATGCATGATGATATAACTTGTATCATGTACCAATATAATAAAGAAAAAAATTGGCTATGGGTTACTATTTTTATGGTGTTATATTCTTTTATTTAATAATTCTAATATTAAAAATTTTACTCATTTTTAAAGAAAACACCCTTCATTCACTAAGAATCATCGAAGCATGTTCATTCTCAAATTCTTCATTAAGGATCATAACTAAAAATCTAAAAAAAATATGACCTTATAAATAAATATAAAATAGAAATTATAGTTCCTTTTATTATCTAATAATGATTAAAATTGGTATAGGAATGAAGAAATACATCCCTCTTACCAACTGGTTAAAAAATCAATATTACTCACCGCAAATTTCAAAAATTGACAATAAATAACCAATATAAGAGTAGTGAATAACAGTGAAATATGTTTTTAAGGGGTCATATATAATAACCATGACATAAAATTGGTGATTGATATATATATTTTTTATAAAGGATTTTTGTTGTCATTTTGACTAATAAATAATTGTGGTAATGTGCTATCTTTCTCAAATTTAAATTCCTTAAGGCATGTTTATGCTATACACCATGTTGTATTTTCCATGGTTTAAATAATTCACTATTTTAAATATTTTTCACTGTTATGTTATATTTAATGAAATTTAATATTCTATCTAATTTTATACCTCTCAAGGGGTTTTTATTTCAAAGGAAGAATGTATATAAGGGTTTTCTTTGTCTCAATTTCGGCTCTTTATGACACAATACATGTTAGTAAACATATATTCCTTTTATGATTTATTTACTTCCCATGGAAGTAGTTTTAGAATATATATTTTTAATTTTTATGGGATATACTAACCCAAAGGATATTAAAATTTTCAAATAGATATTGATTCAACTGTTTCCCCAGTAGTAAGGATATATAGTGACACAACATTAATTCATTGAGTTATGATTTTACTCTTGATCTTGTTTTATATAACTTAGTTAAATTACGCCATTTATTATATAATTTCATTTTTTTATATAAATTTAAATTCCTACATCAATAATAATTTTTTAATGTTTCTTACTTTATAGGGTATTTTACCCATAACAGATATTATTTGATCTAATCACCTTTCTTTTAGTTATAATATATTATCTTGAACATCATTCTTCTATTAATGGGTTATACTAACATAATGTTTTTGGATTTGATATTTTATAATATTTTTTCGGAAAATAATGTTTTAATAAAAATAATTTCTTGTCACACTATTTACAAAGTGGGTTTTTAGAAAATACTTTCGAATTATTATAAACATTCCTTTAATTTAATTATATAATATTTTACATTTGGATCTACTTTTTCTATAAAGAAAATAATTCTATTTTAAGGATAAATTATTTTATATTACATAAAAATGATTTTTTTTTGAAAATCTATAGATTCTCTTTTTATAAATATATTTTTTAATTTTTCCGAAAAGTTTTCATTTTATGTCAAGTTAAATTTACTTCTAAAATCTCCTTTATGATTTCAACTCAATTTAAATTTTTATATTAAGAAATATTTATATTCATAAAATTTATGTTAACTCGTTTATTAGCTAAAAAATATATATATTTATAATTTTTTTGATTTCCCCATGCAGTCAATGGGGTGGTACAGGTGAGTTGTGGTTTGGGGCATGGTCACAAGGTCGAGTCCCTCGGCCAAGGGTTTATTTGTAGTTTTATTTTTTGAGTTGTGTGTCATGATTTCGGTTGTACCAAACACACACACACACACATATATATAAATTTATGAAAATGAATAATAAATTTTTGGGTTAAACACATGGTATCAAATAATTTGAAACATGATTCTTCTTTTGTAATACTATTTGAATCATTTATTTTTAAGGATTTTTTTCAGCTATGTCAACATCCTAATGAGTTTATATTTTAATACTGGGAATATGTTATTTTTAAACAACCCATTTTTAATCCTTTAAGGGCTTAACAAATTTTCTCCTCTATAAATGATATGATTTTTCACTTCCTATTTCTTTCCAAACCATCAACTGTATTACGCATAACTTTTCTTCCAATTCCTCTACATTGTGAATACCAAGTTCTCTATTTTCCGAATTAAGGGTGTTCACCAATTTTCCATACATAATTTATTGTTAAAATTATCATATCAATTTTATGACCATTATATATACTATATAAATACCGCATGATTTATTATCTTTATTAAATGGTTTTTATTAAGAATGTTACTTGTCATCATTGGATAAAAATTTATTTTTAATTAGTTTATTTTGTTATGTTTATGGATATAATTGTAAATTATTTCATTAAGTGAATATATTAAAAAAGGAAATTAAATCCATTTTATATTCTGGTATTATTTATAGTGTATTGAATGAAACTTATTTTATTTATATGAGTTCTTTATGATATAGAAAAGAATGATTTTTATTTGATTTTTTAGGGAACAAAATGTTTTTCCATGTGTAATTTATGATATGATAAGTTAATTATTTTTTGGTGGAACTCATAATTATTGATGAATGAGTGGTGGAGACTTATACAACCCTGAAATACATTTGATAAGGATTTATCTCTCATGATATAATTATTTTCAATTATATTTTAGTTTCTCACAAGCATGTGAACTGATGGTGTAAATCGTGAATATAATGTTTCCCTATACTCATGTCTATGACTTATTTCAAATATATTAAACATTTATGTTCTTTTTATCAGGAATATTTTATTATTTCATCTCCCTTTTTTATTGGATCCTGTTTTGACATAATATTGGTAAATGTATTATGTTAAACCAATCCATATTCCATGATTTTTGATCTATGATTTATTATTCATAATCTTCCTATGCATCTTCATTATACCTATATTCTCATATTATGATCCCTTATTACATTTGATTTTTATTTATCATGTTTACCCTAAATGATAATTCCAGATGATTAATTTCTTATGATTCCATTTCCTTAGATTTTTAGGATAATAAATGTCTTAAATGTATAGAACATTCTAAAATTTTGGAATTTGTGGGTCATGTTTAATATCTATTATCAATTGAGTTATTTCATATATAAGGGGAAATATTTCTAATTGATACAAATAACATGTATTTCCTTTGTTAATGTTTTTTATAATTTCTATGAAACTCTTAAACTAAAATTTCATATAAATATATTATAATGAAATATTTTATTCACGTTATGTAGATGAGATGATAATATATTCAATATGAAACTGTTGTTATTGGAGAAGGTTTTAACAAAATTTGGAAATTAAGACGTTAATAATTAAGGATAATTAAAGAGTTACAAAATTTATAAATATTTGATAATTTATTATTCACTATAATTTCATAGGTATAAATAACCCTTTATGTTATTTTAGGTAATACATAATATTTTAGGGATTAGGATAATAAGAAATTAGTGAAAACTCTTGTGATAATTCTATAGGATATGTCTAAGAAAATGACGATATCCAAATTTTTTGTGTAAGTAATTTTTTTATGGCTCTCTTAATAATAAAATCCACATCAAGATACTAGAAAGTTGATGTGGTTGTGGTCTAGATTCACATAGTGGTATTCCGCACAAAATTCCCATTGGGAATTTAGTAAATTTTCACTCTAGTTCATGATTAGTGGTCTTAAGATTCTATAATTGGATGGGCCCAACTTGGGGATATTCTTTAGTCAATCAATTTTTATTTATAACCCATTATGAAGTATTTATATCCAAATTAATTTAATGGATTGGGTTATGAGGGAACACTACATAAAGTACCCAAGGTAGAACCAAGAGACTTATAGGATGAATTATCTATGAAATAATTAAAATTAAAGTATCATAGGATGGAATGAATGTGTAATTGCAGATGACATATTGGTATTGATCTATCACATTCATGGGATATTTTACTCTAATTTTATTTTACATTATCATAATAATTTTGGTTTTATTTTTTGGTTGAAACAAGATCAAAATATTTTTAATAGAAAGATAAGTATAAAAAAACTATGTGATATAATAAAATAACGAAGCATACCTATATCATTTAAATTTTTCGTATATACCTATTATGATGGAAATTTAGATTTTCCTTTTTGTTACTAGGTTAGTGTAGTTTATATTATAATAGAAATTAAAATTTTGACAGTATTATCTATTTTTATTAGTGGTTGATATTTATCGATGATATTTTGGTAAATTATAATTGTTAAGAGAATTATGTGAAACATATATGGATTGATAATTAGTATTTTTGTATTAAAGGGTTGGAAATTATGATGGACCTTCCTCGTCTATCCATTTGATGGATGCCAAAACTGGCCAGAAACTAGCCCAAAGGTAATTCCTTGTCCCTATGAGCTGGTAACTAGTTCCTCAGCATCATATGATCACACTTTGGAATGGTTTTCACCAAATATCATAGTAAATCGTAAAGTATTAATATAATAAAAAAATTTATGACCTATCTATATATATAATTACCATAAAGTAATAAAAAGGAAGCAATGAATAAATATTCAACAAAATATAAACAAAGAAACAAACAGTATGAGCAATAAAAACCTCACTCGGCACCCCAACCAACCTCTCATGTACGAAAAATAAAACCAATATATTTTGAATCTTTGGTTATAGGAATATCACTATATCTATAATCCATGAAATTAATAAAATTATAATTTCACAGAGTCAATAATATAAAGGGAAGAACTTGGTATACACTTTATAAATGTAAATCAGATCTTACCAAATCATATAGTAGGAATGGCTTTCCAAATAAAATAAAAAACATAAATCATATTAACCAACACCTTGAATAGTTTCCTGGAACTAAATAAAGTACCTGAAACTATGATAAAATAATCATGGGCACAAAATTACTTAGCATTCCACCACAACCCATTGAATCTATGTAGTCACTTTTATAATACATTATAAAAATGACAGTTTGAAGTTCAATAAAAAAATATAAATTTTCCATAAGGAATTTAAAAAAATAAAAAACATATCATGTGTTTTAAATTTTTTTTTCCATGATTTCATTATAAATGAAAATAATTTCATTAAAATATCTTATCCCCAATCTAAACTATATATCCAAAACACTTTTTTAATGTCCCACCTTAAAATCATTTCTTAAAAGAAACTTTTATAAATACCAATTTAAAACATAGTGAGGTTGCCATCGATCGAACAGATTTCCAAAAAATAGATGAGAACAAATTATTTACAATACAAGGCCTAAGCCTAAAACCCTTTTCAAAATGATCACACACTTAGGGTTTCAAAACAACCTTTTTTTTACTTTTCTCACAAGGGATCACTTTTAAAACTCATTTTTAATTTTGATTGAAAACCCTCTAAAATCAAGCTTCCAATTTTCATTATTTAAAAATATTTCACAACCCCTTTTTAAATAATTGAAAAACAAAATCATGTGAATAATGATAAAAGAACACAGTCATGAAGCACATTCTAAATATTCCATAACAATAATAACTAGAGTAAGAAAAAAAATTATCACCATATGAAAAATAGATTGAAATTGGAATAACACATGATATCCCATCAATAATGAACTAATAAAAGTAACAATGATAATAAATCAACCAGTCATAAGTAAGGTGAACCTTGGGATCTAACCATAAGGTTCTAATGCGAGTGTGTTTATACAATGTTTTATAATATTAATATATAATAAAATAGTAGGATCTCACAATATTATCTAAGCCTATCTCCAAGAACTATGTTAATCTCTTGGGAAACTAAGTGGATGCTCTCTTAGTCTTTCTACTAATAGATCTAGTGACCACTTGGAAAAAAATGGAAACTCTCATGGTAATCCACCCAAAATAATCTCATTTATCCTTCGATAAATAATTGGATCTCTCAAAATATTCCTCCCTAAATGTTTGCATGGACCCTTGGAGAAGACATCCTCACACCTCGGTTTTTTCAGGTGCTACTCAATGTCAAACATAATCACATCACATGTCAAAGGATGTGTGCACAACTAAACATTCCTTACTCAAGGAAAAACATTTAAATAACTCAACCACCACCATATACACTCAAAAAAATATTCCTTGTAATGGCCCAGACCTCTCTGGTCCATTACTTTGTGAAATTTTGGTATTGGAGGTGTTTCGGGAGGTCAAGGGGACATATCCCCAACACTTTTCCAAATTTATAGTTCTGTGAATAGTGTTTCCAGTTTTATTAACAGTAACAGATCGGTCTCACTGATCGGTCTGACAGATCGGTCTCACAGATTGGTTTCATAGATCAGTCTGACAGATCGGTTTCACAGATCGGTTTCATAGATCGGTCTGAGACATCGGTTTCACAGATCGGTCTGACAGATCGGTTTCACCGATCGGTCTGACAGATCGGTTTCACAGATCGGTCTGACAGATCGGTTTCACAGACCGGTTTCACAGATCGGTTTCACAGATCGGTTTCACAGATCGGTCTGACAGATCCGTTTCACATATCGGTTTCACAGATCGGTATCACATATCGGTTTCACAGATCGGTTTCACAGATCGATTTCATAGATCGGTCTGACAGATCGGTTTCACAGATCGGTTTCACAGATCGGTTTCATGTACAATAACGATGGGTGAACAATGTTTCTAGACTCCTATAGTTTTTCCCCTTTTGACGTTTCCTTTGACGTAAAATACATTTAAAGCCTTATTTTTTAAGGACTCTTAAGGCCGATTCAAATTCCATAAATCCTATATTAATTATTCCTAAGGCTTGGAATGTTTTTCTTTGACAAACCATGTGGGTTAATGCGATCCGTTTTTAATGGAGAAATAATCGGATCTTAAACTTCCCCCCCATTAAATCTTCAAAAAGGGATGCGATATCATTCTCCCTTGTTCTTTCCCCTTGGTTCTCAACTAAGAGGCACCAGAACCTTTCAATCCTTCCTGTAGGAGTTGCACAATCAATCTTTACTCCTAGGATTGGTTCTTCTCTGTTTTGGATGCAACCGAACTGTGTCAGTCAATCATCCCAATAAGGTATATCTTATCATCATTCCTTTGGGGATCATCTTCTCTTGTTTCTCCATTCCATATTATGCCATGTAATTTCCAAGATTATAATGAGCTTTTCTTGGGGTTGGTTGGTACTGTCGTACCGTGTCATCCTCTGGTGGATGCAGTTGTTGTGAGAGGAGGATTGTGACCCGTTGTGTGGATAAAGTATGTCAAGATCTCTTCCAGGTAGGGGATTCATGGATTCTCTAATTGTATATCTGAAATCATAGAATTAGAATGTTTTAGTCCTTTGGATCACAATGAAATTGACCTAATTAAATACTTGAACCAGATTAAAATAATTGGTTGATCGCATGTTGTTGCTTTATACCGTGATAACGGTTTGCCTCATGTTTTCCTAGATAGAGTGATATCTATGATTTCTTTGATTTGTTGTTCGTTCATGATAGAAATTGATAATGAACGTAAAGCCGGGATTAATTATTAATTAATTGGATAAAGATAGAGTCATGTAAATTAGTCAGGTTATTGTCGTTGTTGTAGTTGTTCTAATTTGAGGATAATCAAATTAGGGAAGTAAGAATGGTTATTTAATTGTGATAGCTTACTGATTAGGTATCCCGTAATTGGAACCTACGAATAACAAATATGCTAATTAAATATGGATTGAAGAACATATTATGTGGGAATTTCTAAATGGGTTCTGAGTTACCCTCTTGTTTGTTAAAGGGTCAAGATCCCATGATGTGATGTTTGTTTTCCTGCTTCTTGTGCTGTGATGTGATCCTGGATGGATGTTGTGATATGTGGAGGCATGGAGGCTATGTGGTTATGGTAGCATATGACGCATAGAGTGGAGAGATGCATCCATTTATGCATGTGGGTGTCGGGGAGGACACCAGGGGTGATGGAATGAGATGGATGTGGTTTCTGGATGCTTGTGGTTTTCATTGAATGTTAATCTTCTTTGCTTTTCCCCACTGCTCAAGGCAGCTGGTCTTGCTACCCTTCTTCCGAAGGAGGTGAAGACGCGCGGGGTATGCCATGTGCTTTCCGTGTTTAGCCTCTCGAGGGAGAATGGGTCTATGCTCATTCTATAGGAAGCAAAGACGTGAAAGGTAGTATATCTACTCACCGTGTTGAGCCTCCAATGTGTTCAGAAGCATAGGATGCTTTTCTAGAATGCTTGGGAATATGGAAAATTAATTCTGTAATGAATGGTGAAAATACACGGGGATGGAGATACTAGAATTTAAAGGTGATGTGAATTTTAAAAGGAGCAGTTGATTTTGAATGTGGTGCCAATTCAGTTTAATGTGGAATTGTTCATTCTTAATAAATGTTTAAAGAATTAATTAACGTACAGTGGAACAGATAAAATGAGAACATAGTAATCTAATAAAAATCTTCAAATGATTGTGTTCTAATAGGATACCTAGTCTTAGAAGTAGCAGCCTAGAGTCTGAGAGACGTTAGCTGTAGTTATATCTAAGACTAGGTAATGACCATAGTGTGGATGTGAGTTACATATATATTCTGTACTTTTTGTGTTTCTATACGCTACTCCACCCGGTCGGTAAGGGCAACTGACACACCGGGGATTCTGAGCCCTGGGGGGGTGTTTTCCCCAACAATCTGATGGGAGGTTGAATGGATGACTACCCCCTTTGACCCCACTCTCTTCTCTTGGTAGATACTTGTGCCAAGAGGCACATCGGTTAGTTACCCCATATATGTGTGTAGAGGGATATAATGAATTGTGGTTATTCACACACATATATTCTAGATATAGTATCCTATGTACTACTATAGGTGTAACCTGTATAGGCTATGATGGCTTGAGGATCCTTACTCGGAGTACGGGCTGTAATGGATTGAGGTATTATACCCAATGTATGATACACGTTATGCGGGATGTAGTGTCTCCCGGAACTTACTTGGTTACTGTTGGTTGTGAGGATGGTGTGGTGCTTCGCCCAAGTGTCTGCGGGAAAAACATTTGTTGTGCACGAGGTGCAGATTGTAGAGCTTAGCCCAGGTGTCTGTGGGCAAGCCTTGGAGAGAGATGCACATGACGTATGTCGTTGGGGAAAAGTGGAAAACCAGTGGGGAAGTAGTAGCGGGGTACCCCTGATAATCTTTACTTTATGCTATATTCCTGTACGCGTTACTTAGTGAGAGTAGCCATGGTGAGGTTGGTAACTTAGTATACCTGTTTAGGTGACGAGTTTGTTTCACTTGTTGTTCACTAGGCATTAGCATGTTTTCTTTACTTTTGCACAAGAGTCTTGGGGAGTATCCTACTGAGTATACTCTTATACTCGCCCTATGTATATATAAACTATTTTTTAGGTCACTTGGAGCAGGTTGGAGATCAAGCTGGTTACTACTAGCTTGTGGTGGGAGGAGGAGCTGTTCGGGCTTGTGGTCGCTGCCATTTTACTTTCTTTTGGGTACTTTTAGTTTCCCATTTCAGTTGTAGTATTTTTTCATGACATTTCATATATGTACTTGGATTTCTTTTATATTTCAGTTATGAGTTGGAGTTGGTTGGAGTTTATTCTATCTCTCTCTTCTGTATGTGTTATCTTAGAGGGTAATGCCTCCCATTTGTGTGTGTATTATACCCTCGGTGCTAGTCGCGAACCTGGGGCCTACTGGAGGCGGGACTCAGGGGGTCATTATCTCTCTTCTCACATTGCCGGACCAGGAGGGGTACACTTTTTGGGGAGGGGGTGATGACAGAGTGGTATCATAGTTCTGGTTGAGGGATATGATGGAGTTTGGAGTTAGGCATAGGTGAGGATGCATGGGATGGTAGGGCAACAGTGTTATTCATGTTTAGAAAGTGGGGTAAACACTGGAGACCAGCAGAGAAATAGGCGTTTAGGGACCCCTATGATCTGTTTCACGGAACTTTAAGTTTACGATGGCTACTAAACAAAGTGATACTAGTTGCGGGGTAGAGACCTAGGAATAGATCATGCATCATTATTCTTTGCGCCTGTGTTTGAATGGATAGACCTTGGGATATGTAACCTAAAATTAATAAAACAAAACAATTAATTAATTAATGTTTAGTCTTCCATATTACAGGCTTAGGAGCTCTAACAGTTGTTATTTCACAGGTATGGATCCAGGTCAACGTCCTCGTCAGGTTTGCGTAGAAGATGCCCAGCAGGCTGTTCCAGCAGATTGCCGCCGGGTAGAGGTTGACGACGATGACACTTGGAGGAAGACACTATGAGAGTTTCAGCACCAGAGTCTACAGAAGTACGAGGGCTCCGTTTCAGATGTATTCACAGAAGACTGGTTGGAGGAGGTCGAGATAGGCTTCAGTTCGATTCATGCTTAGAAGGAACACTGGGTTTCCTTGGTTGTGATGATGCTACGTGGAGCAGCGAGGCAGTGGTTGTTCTTGTTCCTCGGGGATCGTGAGGAGTCAACGATCTCATGGGAGGAGTTTTGAGACAGGTTTAGAGTCAAGTTTCTTTCTTCGACTGCGAAGGCGTCCAGTCGCTAGGAGCTTCGTACCCTTCGACAGGGGAGCACTAGTGTTCGACAGTTTGGAATCCGTTTTCGGAACCTTCTATGATATGCTTCAGACCTATTACCAGATGAGGAGGCTAGGGTGAGGCATTTCGAGGAGGCTTTGTGTCCAGAGATCCAGCGCCAGGTCACCCCATTTATGCTAAAGACGTATCTTGAGGTGCTGGCGAGGGTAGAGGTTGTTGAGAGGACTTTGGCTAGGACCGGATCGTCACGAGAGGGGAATCGTCATGATTCCTCATGAAGCAAAGCTGTGGTTTGGGGATCCCAGTTTTCAGGGCAGAAGAGTTTCCGTTCACCTGGGGGTAGGTCCCAGCCCTTTCCATCTCGTTTCTCCGGCGTCAGCAACCCTCAGGCCTATGCAATGGGATTAGGTGCTTGTTTTTTTGTGGTGGTCGTGGTCATCAGCAGCGGGAGCGCCCGACTTTTCAGAGAAATCATCGTGCACCGGGAGGTCTGCTCCAGGTTCCTCCATTGAGGCAGTTCCAGCCGAGGTAGCAGCAGCAGGTTGCACCAGTATTAGATCACCCTAGGGTAGATGGAACAGGCATAGGACATCCCCATGACACTCCCCGTCCTCAGAGAGCAGAGCGCGGCCATGGTGGTGGTCGTCATCAGGGTCAGAGAGGCCGTGGAGGAGGTCGTGGTCAGCTTCATGCTCTAACGTTGCCATCCCCAGGCGAGCCAGATGTCTTTCGAGGTACCCTTTGCTTGTTTTCTACCTTGGTGTGTGCCTTGTTTGATTCAGGAGCAACACACTCCTTCATATCACCTACCCTTGTCCATGCTTTGTGACTTGAGGTAGAGAGACATCCAGTGCCCTTGGCGTTGACTACGCCAGTTGGTGGTCGAGCCGACTTGTTTGAAGTATGTAGAGACTGTGAGCTAGTGTTGGGGCAACACCGCTCTTGGGGATATTTCCTATGTTTACGAATACAACCATATGATGTCATACTCGGCATGGATTGGTTGTATTCAGTGCAGGCTATTGTGGATTGCTACAGGAAGAAGGTCGTTTTCTTTGATGCAGATGGAGAGAAAGTGGTGTTTGTTGGTGAGAGAGACCCTCGAATGATTCATAGACGAGTTCCATCCTTATCATCCATGATGGCTGGGATGATGCTGAGTTCTTCAGAGGTTCAAAAGTTGGCGTTTCCTAGGGTTGTAGAGGAGTACCCTGGCATCTTTCCAGAAGAGGTTGTATCCTTACCCCCTCGACGAGAGATCAAGTTTGGGATCGAGCTACAGCCAGGAGCGTCTCCTATCTCTATTTCTCCGTATAGGATGGGCCCTTCTGAGTTAAGAGAGCTACGTATTTAGCTCAATGGTCTGTTGCAGTGTGGTTTTGTTTGGCCAAGTGTGTCACGGTGGGGTGCACCGGTTTTTTTTGTGAAAAAGGCTGACGACAGTTTGCGGTTGTGTGTCGATTATCGTCGATTAAACAAAGTGACAATAAAGAACTGCTATCCACTTCCACAGATTGATGACCTATTCGATCAACTGAAGGGTTCAAGTTGGTTCTCAAAGATCGACTTGAGGTTAGGATATCATCAGATGTGTGTAAAGGATGAGGATATCCTGAAGACTGCTTTCCGTTGTCATCATGGGAATTATGAGTTTGTTGTAATGCCATTCGGCGTGACGAATGCTCCAGCTGTATTCATGGGGTTGATGAATGCTGCGTTCCATGAATTCCTAGACAAGTTTGTTATGGTTTTCATCGATGACATCCTTGTGTACTCCACATCTGAAGTGGAGCATGCAGAGCATCTACGAGCCATTTTGGGAGTTCTTTGCCAACATCAGTTGTTTGATAAGTTGTCCAAGTGTGAGTTTTGGGCTCGAGAAGTTCGTTTATTGGGGCATGTTGTGTCCCAACAGGGAGTATCTGTGGATCCTTCGAAGATAGAAGCAGTGGTGTCTTGGGAATCCCCCAAGACCGTGTCAGAGGTGCAAAGTTTCCTTGGTCTCGCAGGCTATTATAGGAGGTTTGTAGCCAATTTCTCCCAAGTTGCGACGCATCTGACAGCTTTGAGAAAGAAGGATCAAGCGTTCATATGGACTGATCAATGTCAGGCATCTTTCGAATATCTAAAGGAGAAGTTGGTAAGTGCTCCAGTCCTTTTTCGTCCAGCGGAGGGAGTCTAGTTTGATGTTTTCTATGATGCTTCACATCTGGGGCTAGGCTGTGTTCTCATGCATTAGAGGTCAGTTATTTCTTATGGGTCTCGGCAGTTGCATTCACATGAATGCAACTACACCACCCATGATTGAGTTAGCAGCCGTGGTGTTTTCTCTGAAGTTGTGGAGACATTACCTCATTGGTGAGCACTTTGTGGTTTTCACCAATCATAAGAGTTTGAGGTATGTTTTCTCCCAACATGACTTGAACTTGCGGCAACGTCGGTGGATGGAGTTCTTGCAGGAATACGACTTTGAAATATCGTATACACTTGGAAAAGGGAATGTTGTAGCTGATGCACTAAGCCGAAAGTCACGTAATGATGTTGTGCGTGAATCTGGTGATTCTTGGAGAGTGATGGAAGAGCTAGCCTCTTTGCTTCATGATATGGGAGAAGTTGGGGGTAGAGGTTGTCTTTTCCAGATGACGGTGCAGTCATCCCTAATGTAGAAGGTGGAAGAGTCTCAGTTTGGTGATCTAGAGGTGGAAGTCTGGAGAGACAGAGTTGTTTGTGGTGAGGCCCCTGATGGTTGGTCAGAGGATGAACAAGACCGAGTGTTGTATCATGGCAGGATTTTTGTTCCCTTGGCAATGCGTGAGATGGTTCTCCGAGAGTTCCATATTTCACCCTTGGCAGTACAACCTGGTGTGATGAAGATGTACCGATCCTTGAGGAGTTAGTTTTGGTGGCCTGGGCTAAAACGTATGGGTGTAGAGTGTGTGTCTCGATGTTTAGTCTTCCAGAAGGTGAAGGCCGAACACCATGTTCCTGGTGGTCTTCTCTAGCAATTAGAGATTCCTCAGTGGAAGTGGGAGGAAATCTCAATGGACTTTGTTACAGGTTTACCTTGAGTTCCGGGAGGACATGATGCTATATGGGTGGTAGTGGACTGTCTAACAAAGTCGGCCCACATTATAGTGATCAAGGAGTCGAGATCAGTGGAAGTTTTGTCGATGCAGTATCTAGAGGAGGTCATGAGAATTCATGGAGTACCTAGGACGATCATTTCTGATCGAGATTCTTGTTTTACCTCTAGGCTGTGGAGAGGTCTCCAGCATGCTTTTGGCTCTCAACTGTGCCATAACACTGCTTTTCATCCTCAAACGGATGGTCAGATAGAGAGAACCATCCAGACTCTTGAAGACATGTTGTGCTCTTGTGTTCTTGATTTTGGAGGTTCATGGATGAAGCAATTACCCTTGGTAGAGTTCGATTACAACAATAGTTTTCACTCTACCATCGGTATGGTGCCATTTGAAGCCTTTTATGGCTGGCCATTCCGTTCTCTGTTGTGTTGGACTGGGGTCAGAGAGTCAGCAATTTTTGGACTAGAACTAGTGCAGAATATGACAGAGATGGTTCAGGTGATTCGTGAGAGGATGAAGACAGCACATGATCATCAGAAATCATATGCTGATCAAAGAAGGAGACCCTTAGAGTTTAACGTTGGGGATCATGTGTTTCTGAAGGTGACTCCCTGTCGTGGGCAGCGAAGGTTTGGTCGTGGAAGTAAGCTTTCTCCCCGGTTTGTTGGGCCTTTTGAGGTGTTAGATCATGTTGGAGCTGTGGAATATCGAGTAGCACTTCCCCCTTAGTTGAGTCGGATACATGATGTTTTCCATGTATCACAGCTCCGTCGTTAGCTTCATGTTGAATCTCATGTTATCGATTGGGTAGAAATCGATATTGATGATGATGCAACCTTCGAGGAGTGACCTGTGGAGATCCAAGACCACAAGGAGAAGGTGTTGCATGGGCGTTCTATCCCCTTAGTTTGTGTCTTGTGGTGACACGGTAGCATGGAGGAGAGTACCTGGGAGCATGAGTTACAGATACGTGCTGAGTACCCAGAGTTGTTTAATGTTTAACTCATTTCATGTAATGATGTTTTCTTTGTGGTTGGACCTTTCATGTTTTATTTATGTACTTTTCATGTGATGTTATGTTTGAATGGTATGGATATGGATTGTTTGTTGCAGCTTTCAGACAACTCATGGTGGTTTTCCCCTGAGAGGTATCTTATGGGGTGGTTGTTTGGACCCCTCTTTTCTTCTGGGTTGGTTTTTAATTCTCAAGGATGAGAATGTTTTGAGAGGTATCTAATGTAATGGACCAGACCTCTCTGGTCCATTACTTTGCGAAATTTTGGTGTTGGAGGTGTTCCGGGAGGTCAAGGGGACTTATACCCAACAATTTTCAAAATTTCTAGTTCTGTGAATAGTGTTTCCAGTTTTATAAACAGTAACAGATCAGTCTCACAGATCGGTCTGACAGATCGGTCTCACAGATCAGTTTCATAGATCGGTCTGACAGATCAGTTTCACAGATCGGTCTGACAGATCGGTTTCACAGATCGGTCTGACAGATCGGTTTCACAGATCGGTCTGACAGATCGGTTTCATAGATCGATCTGACAGATTGGGTTCACAGATCGGTATCACAAATCGGTTTCACAGATCGGTCTAACAGATCGGTTTCAAAGATCGGTCTGACAGATCGGTTTCACAGATCGGTCTGACAGATCGGTTTCACAGACGGGTCTGAGAGATCGGTTTCACCGATCGGTCTGACAGATCGGTTTCACAGATCGGTCTGATAGATCAGTTTCACAAATCGGTTTCACAGATCGGTTTCACAGATCGGTTTCACAGATCGGTTTCACAGATTTGTTTCACATATCGGTCTGAAAGATCGGCTTCACAGATCGGTTTCACAGATCGGTTTCACAGATCAGTTTCACAGATCGGTTTCACAGATCAGTTACATAGATCGGTCTGACAGATCGGTTTCACAGATCGGTTTCATGTACAGTAAAGGTGGGTGAACATTGTTTCCAGACTCCTACAGTTTTTCCCCTTTTGATGTTTCCTTTGACATAAAATACATTTAAAGCCTTATTTTTTAAGGACTCTTAAGGCCGATTAAAATTCCATAAATCCTATATTAATTATTCCTAAGGCTGGGAATGTTTTACTTGGTCAAACCACATGGGTTAATGTGATCCATTTTTAATGGAGAATTAATCGGATCTTAAACCGTCGCCCCATTAAATCTTCAAAAAGGACGAGTTATCATTCTCCCTTGTTCTTTCCCCTTTGTTCTCAACTAAGATGTGCTAGAACCTTTCAATCATTTTCGTATGAGTTGCACAATCAATCTTTACTCCTAGGATTGGTTCTTCTCTGTTTTGGATGCAACCGAACTGTGTCAGTCAATCATCCCAATAAGGTATGTTTTATCGTCATTCCTTTGGGGATTATCTTCTCTTGTTTCTCCCTTCCATATTATACCATGTAAATTCCAAGATTCTAATGAGTTTTTCTTGGGGTTGGTTGGTACTGTCGTACCGTGTCATCCTCCGGTGGATGCAGTTGTCGTGAGAGGAGGATTGTGACCCGTTGTATGGATAAAGGACGTCAAGAACTCTTCCAGGTAGGGGATTCATGGCTTCTCTAATTGTATACGTGAAATCGTAGAATTGGCATGTTTTAGTCCTTTGGATCACAATGAAATTGACCTAATTAAATACTTGAACCAGATTAAAAGAATTGGTTGATCGTATATTGTTGCTTTATACCGTGATAACGGCTTGCCTCATGTTTTCCTAGATAGAGTGATATCTATGATTTCTTTGATTTTTTGTTTGTTCATGATAGAAATTGATAATGAACGTAAATCTGAAATTAATTGTTAATTAATTGGCTAAAGATAAAGAGTCATGTAAATTAGTCTGGTTATTTCCGTTGTTGTAGTTGTTCTAATTTGAGGATAATCAAATTAGGGAAGTAAGCATGGTTATTTAATTGTGATAGCTTACTGATTAGGTATCCTGTAATTAGAACCTATGAATAAAAAATATGCTAATTCAATATGGATTGAAGAACAGATTATGTGGGAATTTCTAAAAGGGTTCTGAGTTACCCTCTTGTTTGTTAAAGGGTCAAGAGCCCATGATGTGATGTTTGTTTTCCTACTGCTTGTGCTGTGATGTGATCCTGGATGGCTGTTGTGATATGTGGAGGCATGGAGGCCTTGTGGTTATGGCATTAGATGACGCCTAGAGTGGCGAGATGCATCAGTTTATGCATGTGGGTGTCGGGGAGGACACCAGGGGTGATGGAATGGGATGTATGTGGTTGCTGGATGCTTGTGGGTTTCTTTGAATGTTAATCTTCTTTGCTTTTCCCCACTGCTCAAGGCAGCTGGTCTTTCTACCCTTCTTCCGAAGGAGGCGAAGACGCGCGGGGTATGCCACGTGCTCTCCGTGTTTAGACTCTCGAGGGAGAATGGGTCTATGCTCTTTATATAGGCGGAAAAGACTTGACAGGTAGTATATCTACTCACCGCGTTGAGCCTCCTTTATGTTCAGAAGCATAGGATGCTTTTCTAGAATGCCTGGGAATATGGAAAAGTAATTCTGTAATGAATGGTGAAAATACACGGGGATGGAGATACTAGAATTTAAAGGTGATGTGAATCTTAAAAGGAGCAGTTGATTTTGAATATGGTGCCAATTCAGTTTAATGTGGAATTTTTCATTATTAATTAATGTTTAAAGAATTAATTAACGTACAGTGGAACTGATAAAATGAGAATGGAGTAATATAATAAAAATCGTCAAATGTTTGTGTTCTTATAGGATACCTAGTCTTAGAAGTAGCAGCCTAGAGTCTGAGAGACGTTAGCTGCAGTTGTATCTAAAACTAGGTAATGCCCATAGTGTGGATGTGAGTTACATATATATTCTATACTTTTTGTGTTTCTATACACTACTCCACCCTGTCGGTAAGGGTAACTGACACCCCGGGGATTCAGAGCCCTGGGGGGGGGGGGTGTTTTCCCCAACATTCTAATGGGAGGTTGAATGGCTGACTACCCCCTTTGACCCCGCTCTCTTCTCTTGGTAGATACTTGTGCCATGAGGAACAATAGTTAGTTACCCCATATATGTTTGTAGAGGGCTATAATGGATTGTGGTTATTCACACACATATATTCTGGATATAGTATCATATGGACTACTATAGGTGTAACGTGTATAGGCTATGATGGCTTGAGGATCCTTACTTAGAGTATGGGCTGTAATGGCTTGAGGTATTATACCCGATGTATGATACACGTTATGCGGGCTGTAGTGGCTCCCGAAACTTACCTGTTTACTATTGGATGTGAGGATGGTGTGGTGCTTCTCCCAGGTGTCTGCGGGCAAAGCCTTTGTGGTGCACGAGGTGCATATTGTAGAGCTTAGCCCAGGTGTCTGCGGGCATGCCTTGGAGAGAGATGCACAGGACATATGTCGTTGGGGCAAAGCAACAAACCAGTGGGGAAGTAGTTGCGGGGTACCCCTGATAATCTTTTCTTTATTCTATATTTCTGTATGCGTTACTTGGTGAGAGTAGCCATGGTGAGGTTGGGAACTTAGTATACCTGTTTAGGTGATGAGTTAGTTTCACTTGTTGTTCACTAGGATTTAGCATGCTTTCTTTACGTTTGCATGAGAGGCTTGGGGAGGATCCTACTAAGTATACTGTTATACTCACCCTATGTATATATAAACTGTTTTTCAGGTCACTTGGAGCAGGTCGGAGATCAAGATGGTTACTACTAGCTTGTGGTGGGAGGAGGAGCTGTTCGGGCTCGTGGTCGCTGCCGTTTTACTTTCTTTTGGGTAATTTTAGTTTCTCCTTTCAGTTGTAGTACTTTTTCATGACATTTCATATATGTACTTGGATTTCATTTATATTTTAGTTATGAGTTGGAGTTAGTTGGAGTATATTATATCTCTCTCTTCTTCATGTGTTCTCTTAGAGGGTAATGCCTCCCATTTGTGTGTGTATTATACCCTCGGTGCTAGTCGCCAACCCGGGGCCTACTAGAGGTGAGACTCGGGGGTCATTATCTCTCTTCTGACATTGCCGGCCCAGGAGGGGTACACTTTGTGGGGAGGAGGTCGTGACATTCCTCATAATAAATAATATGAAAAATATATGATTAATCAATGTAAAAATACCCACATGGGATCACATGCCATTATGGGCCATGAGAATCACAAGGGGGATCAAGAGGGAATCACCTCATTTATGAGAACTCATTTATATAAAACAGAAAAATGAGCCATCTCATTAAAAAAATATGATTGGAATGGAAATACATTAAACCAAAAAAAATTAAACTCTAATGGGAAATCACTCTTACCTTTATAATATATTCTTTGATAACCCTCAATGATAAAAAGAGTTTCAAAATACAATCCCCATGGGATAAAAACCATTTAAAATCACCCATTTCATTTAAAAATATCAAAAGATAAAATAATATCAATAAAATTTAATAACATCCCTTTGAAAATAAACAACCCCAGATTTTTTTGATGACCACTTTAATTCAAGAATACTTTTGAAAACATCAATTTGCTGCTTTCTACAACTTTATAAAATAAAAATCATTATTTAAAATCTAACTGGGCATTTTCACACACACATGACATTGATTCTCATCCCATTAAAATGTTTTAAAAACATTTTAAATTAACTAGGCCCCTCATGGGTAACACATATATCAATAAATTACAATATAATCTATTTTCAAAATTAAAGAAATTATAGGCATATAATAGAAGGAAACAAGAAAGAAACACCTTCCTCAAATCGATGGTGTGCAAACTGAAATGGGTTGAAACAAATATCCTTTAGATTATGATGATGAAACATAAAATAGATGGGTGGGGGAAAGACACCCATAATATTTCATAACATTGAGTAAATATAATAAACATGGTAAAACAATTAACCTAGGTTTTGGATGAACAAACTGGTTGATATGGAGAAGAGAAATCACCAAAATAGGGATGAAAAAATAAGGTAGATACCTTACACTGAGGGATTGAACATGTATCATGAACAAATATCATGTAATAACCTAAGGAGGGGAAAAAATATAGGATATTACACACATTACAAGGGAGGAATTTTCTTGGGGAGGAGGTAAGAATGCAGGTGTCACACAATAAGATAGGTGTGAGGTTAGGGTGTATTGTAATTTTAGTGTTTTAAATTAAAAAATAATTAAAAAAATATTACTCCAAATTTTTAAAACATAGTTAAAAAAATATCTATGTTTCATGGTTTTTATAACCATCTAACTAATATATTTAATTCACTACCTAGCTAAAAATTCACATGGATTCTCCTTTGTGCCACATGGTTGGACAAACTGTGCTTCAACCCAAAAAAATGGAACTTCTCAATTATAGAAAAGAATTGTAGTATTTTTACATGTTTTACCAAATAAAGTGAAATTAATTGTCCATAACCAAAAATCACTAAGGTTCAGTCAAGGTTTCTACTAGGACTTGTACTGTTTGGACCTAACATTGACCACTAACCATAATCCAATGTGAAAATTCTTAATTATCGATTTTTTTTAGATAAAACTTATTATAAATGTAATATGAGTCCCAAAATCATCAGGAAATTTTTAAAATAAAAAAATATGACTTTTGGGGTGTAAAAAACACCCCACCATAAAAAATTATTCCCCTGGAATGTCTCATTTCAATTTTTATGTCAATACATAAATGAATTCTAATATAAATATCAAGAAAAACCAGAATACTTTAGAAACTATGTATCCTCATCAAACCCAAACAAAAAATGATAGATGATATAAAAACCATTATATAAGGAGACAAAGAATGGGTATCCTAATGATATATTAATAATCTAATGTGGTGTAACAACTTGAAACTTCTTACCATACACAATAGATAGTCAATGAGAAACCAAATTCTTAAAATCATCAAAGGGTATCACGGTAGTTTTTCTGTCAAATATAAACAAAAGAAAATGATTCCAAAACAACCAATAAAATAAACAAACCTGAAATATCCAAATTAATCACAACACAAATCAATAATATTGATGTAACTAAAAAAACAGTTCAAAACCATATTGAGATAACCACTCCAACAAACATTCCAATGGAGAAATTAATCGGATCACCAAACCCAAGGTTCCTAAAAATCAAAGATCTTGACTAATTAAAGACATGAATCATTAATAAATTAATTGTATTAAACACAAGGATAACATTCAATATATGAGGGTATTCACATCCAACTCCACAGAATACTATCTAATAGAAATTTTGATGGAAACCATAACCCAATGTCATCTATAGCCCAACCGAAAATGATACTACACCCCAAGTGTCAAATATTTCATCCTATTTTATTACCTTGTCAAAGATAAAAAACTAAAATTTCCCATTGTAAGGGACACACACAAGAAACAACAAACATAAAGTAATTAGGCATAAAAAAAATTCTTTAATGAGAAACTCCTACAAATGTCTCCCATGGAATAACATAATAAATACTGGAAAAAATAATCCCCAAGAACGAAAGACACTAAATAAATAATAAAAAATAATAAAATATTTTTTTACACATAATAATCACAAGAAAACAACTAAAGGGCCTATGGATTTATGGTCATTCACCCAAGGGAACATCAAAAATTTCAAAACATAACTATGGAATCATTCTCAATCGAACACACATGAGTGTAAATAAACTAATGCTAAAAAAATCCAAACATCAATAAACCAATAATGGTTCTATACCATTATACCCCAAAATAACAAAAGGATCCATTAATGAAACACTAATTTAGATAAAACCATAGAAAATCATTTCAAAAAATGAAAAAATACATTCTACTCCCTTCAGATCCTAGAACATTCTTAGAGTGTGTGGACCACATTAAACAACTGAAAAACAATACTCATGTGGTCATGTCTCCAAAATCACACTAAGATATCTAACATCATATAAGGGAAAAAATCTCTATTAAAGAAAGTAATTATTCTCTAAAATCTGATTTAAAAAAAGAACCAAGATATTGAGACATATTTCTTTAAAACAAATCAATAACTATAATATAAACTCAAATCCAAATACCTCTAAGGAAAAAAAGATTTTTTAAAATGTTTCAAAAGATTATTTCAAAACTAACACCACTTTCTTTAAAATAAAAAAACCACCTCCTTTTTAAAAATGGAAAACACACTTCATATTTGAAATAGTTTTCAAATCACATACCCTATTAAAATAAAAACAAAAATGTTATAATCCAAATGTTAAAAATAAAAATTTATATTAAAATATGTATATTATAATTTAAGATATGATCTGAATATGATTAAAAAAATCACATATAAAACCCATATTTTCGAATTTCAAAATGAATTTAATTGTTTCAAAAAATTTGAGGAAGCCAAGATTACTGTAAAAAATCCCTAAGGATTTTTTTAAACTAAAAAAAATCATGTGAAGTCAATTTTTACCCAAAAAATTAATTTCACATCACATACACAATACATTATTTAGATGAATTGAACAAACCCCAAGGGAAATCAAAATATGCTGATATATCATAAAACAAACCATAACTCTTATCATTTTACACAACACACACTAGGAATTACAAGGATCAAGAGATGTAACTATTAAGATAAATTAATATAGAATAATTAGTAACATGGAAACAAGGTTTATGGATACATTTAAATAATTAAATAGTTCCTAAAATGGGTTCAAAACCAAGTATTTGGTTATCTCATGGTTTTTCAGACCCTATGAACCATCCTTACATCTCGAATTCCTTATTTATCCCCATCCCAAAACATAACATACAAACCCAAAGGAAACTCAAGAGATATTAATGAGTTTTAAAATAAAACATCCATTATAATCAACCATAATTTATCAAACTATAAATTCAAATTACAATACCACTTCCAATAGAATATTGAGGCCCATGGTAAGAAAGAGATCGCTATACTCTCCCTAAACCAACCTCTTGAGTCTCACAAAATTTATTTACAAACATAAAACAACCCAAATAATAAGAGTGAGTTAAAAAGGAATAATATTCTATGAAATAAATAAACATTGCCTATTTACCCATTTCTAAAGAACTATCTCGGTCTATCAATCTGATGGACACCCATACTATCCCACCACTAGCTTGAAGGGTGTTCCTGATCCCCAAGGCTAGAATAATAGTGTCAAGAAATCACAAGAACATAAATATATATTTTATCACTGAATATTTATATTAAATATGGTAGCAATAATTTAAAATAACTCTCTAAATACTTATCCATATATTGAACATCCATGCAAATATAAAAATATAGGAATGATTAAAAATATAATTGAATATAATGAAAGTAGTAAATAAAATGAGAATGAAAAAACCTCCCTCACCACCTCTATCTTCCACTACTTCATGGAAAATAAACTCACCAGATTCTCATCCCCTATAACTATAATATCACTTCATCTCCAATCTTATAATTCAATAAAACAATAATTGGAAAAAGTAAATCATATAAAGGGAACAATTACCTAGAAACTCTATAAAAGTAAATTAGTTCTTACCAAATAAAGTAATAGGAAAAGTTGGCTGAATGGAATAAGATAAAACTAAAATCATAGAAATCAATTCTCTCAATTGTGGATAATAATTAAACTAAGAACATAAAACTAAGATAAAATGGAAATGATCAAAAAAAGAAGACAGTAGGCTAATATAACCTACTGAATGTAATCAGTAATTTTCTTAATACATCCTAGAAATTTTATTTTGAGATAAAATAGAAAATTATAAATTTAACATAATTATTTAAAAGAAATTAAAACACATGACATGTGTTTTAGAGAATTTTTTCCATGATTTTTGGTTTAAATGTAAGAAATCACTTGAAAATCACTTCTCCCTAGAAAAAACTACTTAAATAAAACATCAATCTAAAGTCTCAGTTTTAAACCATTTCATAAACACCTCATTTAGAAATTCCAATTTGAAAAGAAAAATAGTTTCCAGACTATAAAATGGGTTTCCCAAAGTTATTTAAAAAATAACCATTTACAAAAAAAGTTATAACTTCATAAAAACCCATTTAAAATCTCACACACAAGGGGTTTTAGAGCAAAACCCTTTTTTCCAAATTTCTCACAAGATAACTATTTTAAAACTCATTTTTCAAAATATTTTTGAAACACATTAAATTAATACTTTTTTTCTTATTTGAAAATACTTCAAGAATTGTTTTTAATGAAGATATAAAGTAATCCATACAAATGAAGAAAGAAAATAGTCATCAACCACATGATAAATATAACCATACATGGATAATATGTTATAGAATAATTTGTATCATTATATAATAAAATATATTTAAATTTTTATAAAACATGATATCAAATCAATAAGGAACTAATTATATTTTCAAAGAATATAAATCATCCTTGCATGAGTAAGGTGTACATAGGGCTTCTACAATAAGGTTTAAATGTGAGTGAGTCTAAAAATGTTTTTCTATCTATATATGAAATATAGAATCACTCATAGTGTTCTACAAGTCAAACTTCAAGTTCTCTCTCAATATCCTAGTTAGGAAGTAGAGTATCACTCATTCTTCCTTCCAAAGTCTCTCATATTCCCTTAGAAAATAAATGGAATCTCTAATTTCCTTCCTCCAAATGGTATATCATGGTCCCTTGGATAAAAAATGGATTTTATCATGGTATTACAACTAAAAAGATCTCATGGTTTCTTATAAAACATGAGATCATACCCCAATTATCCATATTGTTACTCAATAAAAAACATAATCACATCACATGTCAAAGGAGGTGTACACAAAAAAAATTCCTTAATCATGTAGTAAAATTTCAAATGATTCATGCACCACCTCCTACCCTTACAAAATATTGGCCAAAATAAAGTATAAGAAGAATATATAATTCATCAAAGTAAACATCCTTGCATGGGATTACATTCTACTATGGGATTCAAGAAGCAAAAATTAAATCAACAATATGTCACATTATTTATGAAAACTCAATTTCATAAAATTCCAAATGGTTCATATATTTAAAATAACACATTATATAAATTATATGAAATGTTATAAAATAATTTTTTAAAATAAATTGGAAACTCAATATTAGGATTATAAAAACACATTTTAAAATATTATAATATACATCTAATTTCAAAATGAAATCCTAATGAGACAACACAAACTATTGATATCACCCAACTCATTTGGATATCTCCAAAAAGGTTATAAAATCCCATTAAGAACAAAAAATCCTAAATAATTGCCTCATAATAAAACTTTAAAATCATATTTCATTTTAAAAAATCAAGCTAGTGATGCCAATACTTTAAAAAATCAAACAAATTCATTAAAATCCAATTGGGGACTGTCACACACCCTTGTCTTGGATTATCATCATATTCCAAGGGTTCAAACCAGTTTTAAATTAAACAATCACCTCAATAGTTAAAACATATTGGAATAATTTAAAATATAAAACAATTTAAAACATCTTGAAATTATAGGCATGTAATAAAAAACAATGATAAAGAAAAATCCACCTCAAATAAATGGCGGGTAAATTGAAATATTATGAAACACAAAAACTTCGGTAGAGGATGAAAAAAACACATAAGAGGGATTCCTAAGAGACCAATAAAATTTCATAACAATGAATAACTATGAAAACCAATTAAATATTCTTAACATAAGGTTCAGATGAAAAAACAACATGATGAGAATAGAAATCACTAAAAAGGAGAGAAGTAGGGACGTGGAGACCATACCTTGGGAGATAAACAATAAATCATGAATGAATAATGTGAAAATGTTTGAGGATAATATTACACATGGGGGAGTCCACACACTCTAATGAGGGAGGGGTGTCATATGAGGATGAAGGTTGCTTGAGGGGTCACACGATAGAAGAGCATTGAGTTTTTGGATATTTCATTATAAGGGTTTAGATGAAAAATAATTTAAAAAAGAGAAAAATATAATTTTTTAAAAAATTGGTGAAACAACATAGTTTGGAAACCCAATTTCTATAGCTTTGTTCCAATCATGCATAGGTCACTTACTAGGAAAAACATTAATAGTTTCTCTTAGTTGTTGAATTTTATGAAAACCTATTCTCTAACAATTCTATATAGAACTAGAAAATTATAGGTCTGAACCAAATATTTTCTACAAATTTTAGCAAATATTTGTCAACAATGAACCACACCCTGTAAAAGTGATATATTCCACACTCTTACTCCTAGGACTCACACAATTTGAAAATCACCATGATCCATAACCGTGTACCCAAGGAAAAAATAAAAAACATCCCTCTATCAGGATTAAACTCTATTGAAACATAAAATTATTTCAAATATCATAAAATAATATGAAAGAAAGCACCATAGTTACATATTTGGTGTTATAGAAAAATATATTAAATATTAGGAAAATTTTCAAAAAGTGATTTGATGAAGTGGATATATTTTTTCATATATCTATTGAAGAATAGATAATTTATGTTTTTATAAATATTAGGTTTAAAATATGATTGATGTTTAGGTAATATTAATATTATTTATTTTGATAAAAGATAGTTATATAGTATTATTATCTATGGAATGTTTTATTTAATTAATGAAAAGGTGATCCATGATATATTTTGTGATGTTAATTTCATTGATGGTAGCATGATGTGTACATAATAATGTGTAACTATAAAAACTAATGTTAGAATATTAAATTTATTTTTTATGGAATGTATGACTTTTATATAGTATAATTCTTAAATATTAAAATAGCATTAAAAAAGTTATATAATAAAGAATATATAATTATTTTATAAAAAATACTGAGGTAAATTACTATATGAATGATTAATGTTGTACGAGGAAAGATAAGTAAGTTGGTGTAGCATAAGAGAGTAAAGTAGATATAAAATTAGATGTTACATATCAAATGATAAATATGTTAAAATTTAACTAATATATTTTCATCATTGAGTATAAATTGAAATTTAAAAGTTGAAATTTATTTAGTGGGTAGAATGTAATGATTAAAGATTTTGGACACTTTAAATTAATATGATTTTCAATAACTTGTGTCATAGACAACACCATACTAACATAAAATAAAAAAAACCACAAAATATTAAACTTACATAAATAGTATAGTCATTACTATATAAAAATATATCAATAAATTAAAATAATTACATATTATAATTATTCTATTATTACTTTAAAAATGATTCTTTTAAAATAACCATTATATAATAGAGGTTTTATATTATAACTTAATAAATTAAATTAAACATAATTAATATATTATTATAATAGTTAACATTTAGATTTATAAACTAATATATCAATATTAAATTATTTTTAAAATTTTATGAAAGAATATTAAAGGAAATTTTGCATTAAAAGGTCATTTTCAGTAATAGATTTTTTTATATATTACATTTTTATTAAATCGATAAATTTATAGATTTTATAATTATAATTTAAAAAAATAAAATCATTTTTAATTAAACATATCAATATTAACATAGTATTTATTTATGGGAGTTTTTTAAAATATTGATTTTTAGGTGAATGGTGAAAAATACCATTTTTTCAAAAAAACATTAAATTTATGATATTATTATATTATACATATGAATTTAACATTAATTTAACGTTTTCATAACAACAAATATGAATTTTATATGTTAATTTAACATTTTAAAAATTTTGGTTTAATTTTAAAAACTAATATTTTAAAATTTAGAACATATGTGATATTTACAAAAATTAATACATTAAACATTTAAAATTGTAAATCAATTTTTGTAACTTACAAAAAATTGTGATATTAAAATGGATTTAAAATATGGAATATTTTGGACCAAATTATATAGTCAGAACATTTTTGTTTTTAAGTATAAAGGATATATTACTTTTTTATAAGTGTGTTACCTCAATTAAAATCAAAACGGGTAAAAAGGGTTAACCAAGGGTGAAAGACCACAATCATGTTTAAAAAAATTATAGGAATTGGTGGTTGAAGCCTTTATAAAAATTATCCCTTCCACTATACATTATATCTATCTTTTTAAGAACCATTATTTTATAATTACTTCCTATTAATTTTTTTTTGTAATTTACAAAAATGTCATCCCATTTCACTGATAAATAGGATACTCATCTCTTCACTTACCATCTCACCCCAAAACACTTATTTCATAACATTATCTATTAAAACCTCTCCTGAATATTCCTATAAATTGGATTCCTAACATTAATATAGTTATTTTTTATACAATAGTTTATATCACATTTGGATAAGAATGAATTGAGAAAAGTGGTTCTTTGGCTAAAATTTGAATTCCTTGAGTCATGTTTATATTTTACATAAGTATTTATTTTTCATGGAATAAATTGAACCCCATTTTCATTTGGAATAATAATTATCTTATTTTTCTTTTTATTAAATTTTCTATTTAACATTATACTTATCATCACGTTTGATTCAAAATTTACAAATGTTGTAAGGGTTTTCGGGATGAAATTTTGATTCTTTGAGAGATAAGACATTTTGTGCACCATTTTTTTATTTTATGGTCTATTTAATTATAATGGATATATATTTTTCATAATTATTTATTATTTAATGATATATACTAGTCAAAATCATATTCAATTCATAAAATTGAAATTGATTCAACTCTTATCGCTGTAGTAAGGTTTTTTTTGTAACTTTACTTTTATTCATTAAGCCATTAAATTTACGATGACCTTATGTCTTATAAGTTAGGTATAATATACACTTATTTATTATTATTTCATACTATATTAATTCATTTTATTTATTTACTTTCCTACCATGTAAATATTTATTTAATATTTCCTTACAAATTGGGTATGTTTCTTGTAATAGATTTTGGTAACTTAAATCTCTTTTCTCTGAATTATAAAGTTTTATATTTTACATTTTATTCGTTAATTGATTTTAAACACCATAATAATTTATTTATTATATTTTATAATCCTCTATTGTGGAATTATGTTTTAATACAATAGATGTTTTATTACTCTATTTACAAAATATGCTTTTAAAAAAGGTATTTTCAAAGTATTAAGCAGGTTCCTTTCATTTCAATATAAAATTTTTTATCTTTGGATGCGCATTTTCTATAAAATAATATTTTATTTTCAAGGGTAATTTATTGATGAATTAATTTAAAAATATTTGTTTTTCAAAATTATTTTCAAAAAATTTTCTAAAATTACATTTAAAATTGCCTTATATTTTATTATTTTACATTAATTTTAATTTTTTTTATCAATGATCTTTTTTGTTTTCTCTTCCATTTTACTTTTTATATTAAAAAATATTTACACTCATAGGATTTAGGTTACATAACATATTATCTAATATATATATTATATATATAATTTGGGGTATTGAACTCACTGTATTAGACAATTAATTTGTTGATCCCTTCTTATGTGATATCATTCAATATATTCTTTTACATGTATGTTTTTCATTTACATGAACATAATTAGTAGTTTCATCTTTATTATATTTTTTTAACTCGAATGGCCCGAAGGCCTTAATTTTTTATTGATTTTTTTGATAACCCACCTTTCAACGGGTGAGGTGGAACCCTTACAAGGCCTGTAGGTATAAGTATTACATGTCCCGTACGCCTTAGAGGAATTAATTTTCCGTAGGCTTCAAACATTACATACAACCCAGAATAACTACTTGAAACTGCTCCTCCCCAGTATCTTCATCATGAAATCAACTCTCCACCTTCGCATGGCTGTTCGGTTAGGCATTACCGTGCATGCATAGGCCTTACCCGATGGCAGGTTCCATACCCTCTCATTCTTGTAATCCATTTAGCTTCTGCTGTGGTGAAAGCTCCTTTCTCATCTTCATTGTAGAGCTTGTTCCTTTTAGGTTGTCTGGTTTTTATATGCACTTAAGGTGGACCGAAGGCCATGAGGTGGACCAAAGGACTTACTAACCTGAAGGATTGGGTGGCTCGACGACCTTATAGGACTCAGGGACTAAATTGGTGTCCAGAAGACCCAAACGGGGGCATATTCTCGGCTGTTACAGTGCCAAATAGTGCCTAAACAGTCCCACTACAGTACCTGCTACAACACTGCACAGTTCCCACTACAGTACCTGCTACAGTACTTCTATAGTACCATAAGTTCTGCCTCTGCTTCGATTTGATCCCTAGTCGCTCGGATTTGTATGGATTATATTTATTTATTCTTAATAAACAATATGATTCATCACTTACTATTTATTTCTTAACAATCCACTATGTATATGTATACATTTTATTCTCATGGATTTTCTTTATGAATACCATATTTTACATTTATTTTATCAGAGGATATTCACCTTGAATACATACATTGATTTATTGGGGAAAATATTAAGAAAATAATATAACATTTTCTATATAGTGTAAATATCAAATTCGTTTTTATCTTAATTTAATGGTATTTAACTTGAATTATACTTGATTTCATTGTAAACCAAATTATTTTCCATGGATTAGTCATTTTATGATTACCAATAGAATTTTTAATGATTTTATTTTGTGAATCTATTTTAAAAGGATATAAAACCCATATTTTTCATGTTTTGGTTATTTTTTATTGAATGAATTCTATTTTTAATTGAATGAATTCTATTTTTAATTGATGGGTTCTTTATGTTATAAAAGGTGGATTATTTTCATTTGAATAATTTAAAATGTCAAGACACAAACTTTTATCAATGAAGTTGTTTTTGTGATAAAATTAACCTCCCTATTTTTTATTATGGTTATAGAAAACACAAGAGATATTTTTTTAATTTTGTAATATTTTAACTTGATGGATTGAAAATACTATTTATAATCATAAATTTTGATAATATATCCATTGAACAGTGATCATGTTAGTATTATATATAAAGTTTTATGACAAATTCTAATTGGCATGGATAAAAGAAGTGGCGACATCGAATAGTATGATCGTACCATTTGAAGACCATTTATAAAAGATTTCATGGGAGATTTAACCACTTTGATTTTCCATTTACCAATACTAAGATGAAAATCAATAACAAAAGCCCAATAGAAACTGTTTATCAGAGAAGTTGAAGCTCACTGAGATCATGACCCAAACCATGTGAGTCAAACCACCAATGAAAATCTCACCATTACACACCTAACCCTTAGTAAAATTTCCCATGTAATAATGGTATATTTTTCTAGGACATAATATTTGGAATTTATATATTTTATTTTAAATAAAAAGTAATTTATTTATTCATTTTCAATATTTCTTTTTAAATTTTTTAGATAACGTGTTTTTGAAAAATTTCACTTCGATGTGATGAAATAAAAATTTTATTTTTGGGAAATGTATAGTTTCAATAAAACACTCTTGTTTAATGAATTCAAGAAATTTTTAATTAAATTTTACATTTATAAAATATTACTATTAAATAATTTTTAATTTATATTAATGAAAATATATTTTATGAAGTCAAAACTAACTTTATAAAGGACAGAAAACTATTGTTATCAAAATAAAAAAGATCCTTTAAATATAAGATGATTTTTTATTTAAAAGTATTAATTACCATTATTAAGGAATTATTTAAATAAAATAATTTTTTTTAAATCATCATTTTGAAATTATCGAATGGTGATTTTTCTATAATTTTTAGAAACATTCAAATTTCATTTTGGAAATTAAATACGATATAAATATACAATGTGTATTTTGATATAATAATGACCCCAAAGTGATGTAACATATTCTATAAATTTTATCCAATACCAAATAATCAGTTACCCATAAAAAATGTGTTTTGAGGTAATTTGATTTATTTAATAAATCCCAAATAAATCCTCTAAAACCTATAGAATATTTTATGGTTGTAAAATCAATTCCTTTTAATCATGACTCACTAACACATCACCAAGGGTTTTATTTTAATGATATCAGTTATTAAAAATTTAAAATAATTAAAAACACTCCAATTTGGTAAAAACCATTGGAAAAGACATGGTATTTTTTGTGTTTTTGATTACTTTATCATATAGAGTCCAAACCCTATTTTAGGAAATTAGAAAGGAATTATCCACCCTTTTTCTATATAAAACTTCTTGAACTCCCATTATACATCACTAAAAACTCAAGGATCCTAACATTACTTTTAAATTATCATATATATCCCTCCCAAGGAGCTCTAAATCTCCTAATAAGCCCTTATGAATCTTTAAGAAACACCCTCTCAATGTGATGGATCCTCTCCACCTCCTATTTATCCAAGAAACTCCGTTACAATATTCATTTTTTTCAATTCATTATTTTAAAATTTTATATTATATATATATTACTATAATTATTATGTCCATGTGATGATATAACCCTTTCATTCTCATTAATCCATTATATTAAACATTAATTACCTCCATTATCTTCCTAAAATTTCCTAATGATTTTTCATACCAACCAATTGTGTAGTAAATAGCCATCACCATTTCTACTCTAGGGTATTCAACGAGATGTACCATTCATTAATTTATTGGGAAATTCAAAGTATTTAACCAAAAATTGATAATTATGGGGTTAAATGTGATAAAATATGTCCTTATATTCAATGATCTATACAACAGACATGAGAAATTAAATATTATGATTAATGTGCCTAGATATCACTCTAATGCATTAGGAACCTTTTAAGTATCTGGACACATCATGTATGGAACTAGAGAGTAAAAATAATCCATTATGGTAATATTTCCACCTTGTGATTTTTCTAGGAATTTATACATTAATAATTCTTATGTGATGATTTATGTTTTCACCATATTCCAATGTTTCGTTTTATGATATCATGTTATATAATACATCATTGATAAATATTACTATTCTCACCTCACTATGTTACCTTTTTATTCCTATTATATAACATTTACTTCTATAACTTATTCTAGGGATTATTTATTACCTTATTGAGATTCATTTATGACCCCTTTATTATGTACATCCTCAGGTTATCCCCTATAGTATTACAAGAATAGTTATATTTTAGGAGAAAGTTAAGGAAGTTTTCAAAAATGTTTTGGTATCTATGTTTCAAGTTAATATTCTATATACCTAATTTCTAAAATACACAAGTATTCATAATATTTTGTATTGTTTTAAGTATACATTTATGTAATAAATGACGAAGTAAAGTATATATAAATATGGTTTCTCATAGTTCATATCAGATAAGAGTATAGTTTTTATGGGGTTTTGAAAAGAAAACTCTATTGAAATCCTTAGGAATAATACTACCCATATGGGAAAACCCTAAATATTTGTAAAATATATATTAAGTGATTTCTAGGAAAATAAATCCATATCTAGATACTATAAGTGGATGTAGATTTAGAACAGAAAGACTTATGGCTAATAACACTAAAAAGGGAGGATTGAGTTGGACTTTATCATCACCTAGTTTAAGACAACATGCCTTGTTTCAAACATGGTTTTACAATCCTATATGTATTCTTTGGAAAATTAATATGATCTTTACATACAATTATTAATAGAAGAAAAATTCCTATAAGATTTAATGTTAGGAAGTATATCATGGATAACATTGATCGAAGAAATAAAAAATACGTTAGTTAAAGAGTGTAAGTAATTTATGAGTTATCCATTATTGGTTTCCATTTTCTTGAAATTTATAGATTACAAATTATCATACATATTTTTCACTTTTTTCAGTCAATTATCGGAAATATAAGAAACCGATCCAATAACCAATGTGAGGGGATATACAATATCTACCCATATGAGATTCCCAACCTAGTGGTAGATGGAATCATTTAATTTCTAACAGTAATTTATTAATTGACTCATGTTTTTAAATGAAACATGCATTTTTAAAAACACCCAAATACCACTAATTAATATAATTATTGGACTTTATACGATCAAGGCATCTGACCCTCGATAGATCTTCGGATCCTATAATTATTGAGATATAGATCAACTATATTAAAATTATCTTATTCATCATTCAGGTCTATGGTAAAGAGAATAAAATAATGGTTTTTATTGTAGACATAGAGAATCTGATCAATGGAGGGTGTTAGATCAAAGATAAAAATATTTAAGAATATTTTTAAGAGACTGTTGAGGGAATTCAAAAAAATGTTATCAAAAAATATTTTCCTCCAACTCTTTGACTTAAATTGAAGAGATACTTCCTTATACTTAAGAAAAAGTATGATTAATATATCAATTAGTATGATGAAAAATTCACAAGACTTGCCTAAAATTATTCTAACTTCATTATTACCCCATAGAAGTTATTTTTACCACTTATTTATTAGTCTAAATAAATCTCTATTGAAATACTTAGTTATTTTGGAAATTAACAAGAATGAAGATATTATTTATTGTGCCATGGAAGTCAAAATTGAGATCAGTAATTCTTAAGTTTATCATGGGAATAATAAGTGGAAAAAAGAGTGTCATTACTGTGGTATGATAGAGATATATAAATTTGGAATGAAATCCCAACATCCCACTTACCAAAAAATAAAGAAGAAGTATAAAAAATATATATAATGGGAATAAGGAAATGTTTTAAGTTCTGGAAGGAAGGTCACCAAGATAGATATTTCATGTGGTAGAAAACCACTAACGCAATGAATGAAATGATTATTCCAGAGAACCCTTATCTAGAAGTATAGTGATTCTATTTCAAAGAACATGGGTAAGATATATGGCAATTACCCAAGAAAATTGTTGTCATAGACAATAAATGTAAACAAACTCCAAGGTATAAAGATTAATTTTACGGCATCACAACTACTAAGGTGGTTACCTATTACTAATCATCATAATAATGTAGGTTATTCATTCAAGTATAGTGAAAATAATTTTTAATTCTAAATCAATGCATTACTTTTAATCACAAAAGTTTAGTAGAACTATTCAAACACCACCACAAAACATGGAACTAAATTTATTGGTAAATATGGTGATTAAGTCAAGTTCTTCATACAAGGAATATAATCATCTTCTATACATATTTATTGGTTTAATTTCATAGTGAATTTTTTGATTATTAATTTTGAATAATTTGATGAAATTCATGGAATATATTGTATTTTATTACATATATCAAACATAATTTTTCTAGATAACTAAATCACCCTAATTATAGGGAATTAACCTCAAATTTTATATAATTAAAAGTGGGGGATAAATATCCTTGGTATCACTATCTTAGGTACAAATATTGTTACCCTATAAGAAAGAATATCTTTCTTAAATGAATCTGAATAATGAAAAGATCATCCTTCAAATGCCATGACCCTAGAAGCCGAGAGTTAGTGCATTATTTTAATACATTGGCATGATTAGAAGGAATAAATTCCCAAAAGACCGATCAGTTTTGTAGTCTTGGAAATAAGATTACATACATGAATGTTACATTACATTAAAAAATAAAAAACTTCAACAACATTGTCACCATTGGCCACATTAATATCTCTTAGACTATCCATGCAGGAAAGTCATAATATAATTCTTCGCATCTTGGGAAAAATAAAACATAGAAAGGGGTGACCTCAGATGCTCAAAAAGGATAAAAATATAGCGAAAATTTTCAAAAATAAACATAAACTTTAAGGAAATGTATAAGACCAGAAAAGCCTTTTAAACAAAAATTTTAGCATAATATAGAAAAGATAAAATCAAATAATTCCATTTACATATTCACAAAGATATTCTACTAGTCGATTAATCACATGAAATATCAATATCCACTTTCATAATGATGGATAGCATAATTCTGGACTTTAATTTCAGTGTCAAGGAATCATGCCAGGACCTAGGGGATAACTGTAATTGGACCCTAACCCAGAGAGCCTATGTAACCAGACTGCAACCCGGAGAGCCTCTGTAACTGAACTCCAACCCGGAGAGCCTCTGTAACCGAACTCCAACCCGAAGAGCCTCTATACCTGCACTCCAACCTGGAGGGTCTACTGTAACCGGAACCCAACCCAGAGGGCTTACTTTTACCAGTCCCCAACCCGGAACATACATGTCCAACACATTAATCTTAAGAAGAGGTTGAAATATAACATAAACATCCATATTAAAACTATCATATTAAATGTCAGTACTTTAACCATAAACCATGAATGGCATAAAAATAACTCGTCCACAGTCAAACATATCACAAAAAGTTAAATAAAATATGGAATATTTATATCATAATAAATAAACTTCAAATAAGTTTAAAATTCATCAAAACATGTTGACATAGATGAAATAAAAACTATTTGGGAGAAATATCTCTTTCTATTTTGAAATCATTTAAGAGTCACATAATTTTAAAGAAAACATTTATTTTTAAAATATTTTCATATGCTTTTAAGGGAAGCTTCAACGATGTTATAACGGAGGAAAATAGCTGCACCCACTGTATAAGTTAAACAAAATTCTTACCTTAAATTTGTTGAAATGGTTATAAAGTACCTTATTTGGAAAACGAAAAAAATATTCCATTCAAAAACATATAAGGTAAAATAAGGGTATAAATGAGTTTAACCCATTTCTTGTTAAATAGTAAAAATGTTTTAATTTTTTTAAGAAAACACGGATGTTGATGATAATGAGGTCCTAGTAGATAATTATGTATAAACAAACTCGGATAATGAAGAGATTGTAGAATTAACCCTTATCGATTTGGTAACTCACGAAACATACACCCCATGAAAGAAGAATTATTCAATGAAGTTGTAAATAACCATAAATTAAATTATATTACATAAAGAATACAATAATGGCTAGTAAATACACCAAACCAAAGGAAATAGTGGCAATACATCGTGAATCTCACAGGAATAAGAAGTGAGATGAAATCCCCTTACCACGTTGTAATCAATCGAGTCGTATGACCAAAAGTTAATAACCACCAAAACATTAATAGAATACCAAGAATACAAATAGAATAATGATAATATATATCAAATGATAGTACATAATACACCATATGCAATAAATAAGTGGTGAACAATGGAAATATCACAGAATCAAAAGTGAGATAAGAAACCCCTTACCTTGTCTTTTTCCTTGGTTGGGGGTACATTAACCTCTTCTTCTTCAAGTTCTTCCTTATGATTTGATCAAAAGGTCTCCTAAGGTTGGATTTCAGACTAAAGGAAGGCCTCTAAGATGAAGGTAGGAAAGTCGGGAGGATATTTGGGCAGGTATTGGCCAAGCCAAATGGCTTTGGAGGTGTGAATTCGAGAGAAGGGGAAGTTCCCTTTTATAAGAGAGGTGAGGATTACTTTGGGAAAATCTTGAAATATTATTTTATAATAAAATAATTTTCTATTTATAAAGGCTCAACAATAAATTCATTAAAGGATAATGTGGGGATGGGTTAAAAAACTCTCAACCAATAGGTTTTAGAGAGGTTTAGGTCACTATATTAACCTTATCTTTTAGATTTAACTCTTAGTTAAATAGTTTGACATTTACCTTGTCTTTTTGTCTTTTTATATTATATGATGAATAAATGTACTATAAACATTTAAGAGAACCCAAAGTGGTTCATTAATGATACTCCTATCATTATATAAGTATTTTGGTAGTACCTTAGATTTTTATGAATATTATATAAACCAATAATATTTTATTTTTTAAAAAACTCATTTATGTCAATTTTGACATTATTTAATAATTGATTTTTTTAAAGTCATATAAACTTTATTACTTCTAAATAAATACATTTAATCAACCCTAACATATCATAGTCACCTATAAATTTTGTGGATGGAATCAAAACTTTCAAATTATATTTATTTTCATATTTATAATATAATTTATATGATTGTTTCATTAATTATGAAAATACTACATCATTATTGTGTCATATATAAATATATTTATTTTATGTATAAAAATTATAAATAAAAAATCCAGATGTATGAATTTTTTTTATATTTTTGATGACTATTTATATTTGAATATATCAAATATATAACCTCATATAATTTTTTTTACTAAAAGATATTTTCTTTGGTTATTTTTGTCTTTACTTTAGATTATTTAATATAAAATGTCATCATCACTCCCAAGTGGCTCCATGGGGTCCCAAAATCGACCCAAGGTTACCCATGGTCAGAAATGTATCAACCAATAGGGTTATGACACGTGTTTGGATAATTTAATGTTATTATAATATTATTTTTAACATTATTTACTAGATTTACCCTTTATCCATGATAAATAAAATATTTACCGAAGTAATTATTCATAATGTCTAAAATTAAAACTTACATATTTACACAATTTGGACCTCCTGATTCCAAATATGGAAAATATTTTTCAAAATTAAAAACATATAAGTGGTAGAAATTAATTTAAAATTAATTCCCATTGTCAAAATAAAAAACATGTTTTTATGAAATAATAACTATCAAAAGATTGACACTTGTTTATGTCCAATTTAAATGTGAAATTACATACAATGACCAAAATTATATTAAATGATAAAAATATAATCTTATTATACTTAAAAAACATTCAAATTTGGAATTTAACACTATAAATTATTTTTATTGAAAAAGTTGTTTTTAATTAAAATTTAATATTTTTTTCACTATTCATCAGTATATGAAAGTTATCAGAAAAGTACCAAAAATATATCCAAACAAAAGTTTTATGTCACTCTTGTATATATGAATTTAATTTCACTAAATGGAATATATAATAGTGTCAAATATTTGATTTAAAAACGGTTCTCCATTAAAAGGCATAAAATGAAATTTTCGAAAAATACCTATTTTATCTTAAAAAATGAATTTTTCCAATATTATATTTATTAAACATAAAAGATGAATGTTAAAATTATATAGGAAATATATATTTTAAAATGTGTTTAATATTATTCATAACCTTATTTTTGAATGGCTTGTTTGGTAAGTTGTGGTGCGCTCGAACTCGGTCTTGCGTGTTGCGCAAGTTGTTGAAATAGTTTGAAGAGATAACATACTATGAAATCTTGGGGTGTTACATTATCCCATACATCAATAAATTATTTCCTCACAATTTGACATTTTTTTTTTAAAATAAAAGGTTAAAATAAAAAAATACCTTTGTGGAAAACCCACATCGGAAATTGGGTTAATAAAATTTAGTCTTAGTAAGAGGAAATGAAAAATCCACCTCCAAATTATGATCATGATTATGAGAACATTGGTGTAAATTAGGGAAACATAATTGGAGGAAAAATATAAATATTTATAGGGAGAAATTGAGGTCATCAATCCCCAAAAAGTGTAAAATTGAGGGCCTCAAATCTATCAATCTAAGATGATGTAAAATATCACCATTTCAACGAAACATAAGGTGTTAGGAAAACAAATTTTTGGTTTTAAGATAAGTTCCCTAATGTTTGAGAATTAATTAATTTATATAATAATTGGAAAAAAATATACTTGACAAGTATAGTTTCATCCTTCAACTAATTCCTACCACAAATCCATCTTTCACTCAAAAAGATAATATAATTCAAAATTATTCTATTTATATCAATCATATAGTGTTAAAAAAATATTAAATTTATAATTCATTTGTCATAATAAAAAACTACATTATAAAATCTAGGACAAAATGTATGTTAATGGTAGGGGATTCACCCTTGTCACCCTTCGGTTGCGGGTTCAAGTCTCGCATCCTTTCCGAACGCGACGAGTTGTTGCCTAACCTCTAGGTTGTCCTTTTTCGAACAATCAGAAAATAATCTTAAGAAATGATTTAACTTTAATAATTGTATCCAATATCGAACATAATCGATTCCAACATTTTCACTTATAAAAAATACTTCTTTCCAAACTCACAGTCCAAAATTTATAAGAAAGGTAAACACAATAAAGATCCTTTTTTCTATGTAATAACATATCAATACCTTCACCATGTATTCTTTTAAAACACTATAACACCCTAAATTAACATAAAACCTTATTTATTACATACATGATCCTTTGTTACTTATAGAATATTTGATATACTCATTCTACCCAAATATTTTGTAAACTCCAACAATGATGGAATATACAAATCATTAATCAGTTTTAAGGAAATCAAGAATATCCAATATAATTTATCCAAATCAATAATATATTATTCCAAAATCAGTACCTCAGTATCATAACTATATTATTTCTTATCATTCCCTAAACCATATATTTTCCAAAAAATTTGACCTAATATTGAGTCACATTTCCGGGTTGCACTCTATCTCAAGTCCTTAATGAAATAGTATTGTAGTATAATCCATTTATACTCTATAATTCCCTGAACATGTACATCATTAATACAATACTCAAATTCCACAATAATTTAATAAAAACATAAGAAAACTAATCACTCCTATTCATTTTTGGTAGTATCATAACTTGATTATTATCCAATAGCAGCATTTGGGGTATACTCTGATGATTTGGACATTTCTTCGCGTAGTGTCCCAACTCCTTATAGATAAAGCACTGTACATTTGAAAACTTTTTCCTTACCCTTGCAATCATGTACATAGTGTCCTTTCTCTCCACACTTATAACAAAATCCCATTCCCTTCAAGTATTTACCAATGTGATTCTTTCCACAATTATCACACATGAGAAAATCCTTCTTTCCCCTCTTACCTTTATCCATATCTCTCTCTTCCATCCTTTTATTCTCTTGATTCCCATCAAATCCATAGGACTCAGTGAACTATTTACATATATTATTAACACATGATACTATTTATTCATATGATGAGAATAGGTGGGAGACTATTTACCTTTTAAATGTTGGCTTAATACCATGAAAGAAACGATCCCTCTTAATATTTCGATCATGCGTATTACTAGAATTCTCATTCCTTCTACTAGGCTCCATTTCTATACAATGACATACACTTGGTTAGTTAATTAATTACAATGCATAATTCCAAACTTGTAAAATACCTAACATAAATTGAAAATATTATGCATATAATCTATAATCATAAAATGTTTTTATCAAGTACTAACTCCTAAATCCTTTATAATGGTTTGTAAATAAAATGAGAATTATCTTAAGAATATCTACCGAGAGTGTTGGTACTAAGAGTGCAACAAGGACCGTTTTTGTGCACCTGTTCCCATTAGAGTCTAGATCAATGCGGTGTTTTCAGGTTTTACCCCTAGGGAGATCCGTGCCAAAGTCGCCACTACCTGCTTCTATCCATACAGAGATGTATTACTTGGAGAACTCACAAAATCTCTACAGCATCAAAATTATAGGATGTTCTTCTATACTAATCCTCAAAGTCTATCTTAGGGTAATTTTCTCTAATCAATGTTTTTTTAAATCTTCTTTCCAAGGTTATTGCTAAAATTCCTCTGATACCAACAGTAATTCCCTGACCCCAGAAACCCAGATTCATTGCATTATTTTAATACATTGGCATGATTACATTGAATCAAGTTCCAATAGACCGATCAGTTTAGCCGTCTTAGAAAATAGATTACATACATGAATGTTATATTACATTGTAAAATGAAAAACAACAACAACGTTGTCTCCATTGACCGCATTCATATCCCTTATACTATCCCTAAAGGTATGTCATAATATACTTCTTCGAATCCAAGGAAAAATAAATCATACAAAGGGGTGAGCTCAGATGCTCAGTAAAGATAACAATATAGTGGAAACGTTCATAAATAAACATAAAAATTTAAGGAAATGTATAATACTAAAACAAAAGCCTTTTAAAAATAAATTTTAGCATAATATGAAAAATATAAAATCAAATAATTCAATTTACTTATTCACATGGATATTCTACTAGTCTAATAATCACATTCAATATCAATAGCCACTTTTATAATGATGGAATGCATAATTCAGGACATTGATTTCCCTTTCAAGGACTTGTGATAGGACCTAGGGGATAACTATAACTGGACCCCAACCCGGAGTGCCTCTGTTTCCTGACTCCAACCCGGAGAGCCTCTGTAACTAGACACCAACGTGGAGATCCTCTATAACCGGACTCTAACCTGGAGAGCCTCTGCAACCAGACTCCAACCCGTAGGGTCTGCTATAACCGGAACCCAACCCAGAGGGCTTACTTTTACTGATCCCCCACCCAGAACATACTAGTCCAACAAATTCATCTTAATAAGATATTGAAATATAACATAAACATTTTTATTGAAACATGAATAATAAATGTCAATACATTAACCATAAACCATGAATTACATAAAAATAACTTATCCATAGTCAAACATATCACACAACCTTAAATACAATATGGAATATTTGTATCATAATAAATCTACTTAAAACATTTGTAAAATTTATCAAAGGATGTTGACATAGATGAAATAAAAACTATTTGAGAGAAATATATCTTTCTATTTTAAAATCATTTTAGAGTCACATAATTATAAAGAAAACATTTATTTTGAAAATATTTTTATAGGCTTGTTACGGAAGCTTCGATGATGTTATAATGTCAGAAAATAGCCACACCCACTGTATAAGTTAAAAAAACATTACTACCATAACTTTGTCAAAAAATGTCCTAAAGTACTTTATTTGTAAAACGAAAGAAAGATTCTTTTCAAAAACATATAAGGTCAAATAAGTGTATAAATGAATTTTACCCATTGTCTATTAAATAGTAAAAATGTTTTGAAATAAATTTTTAAGAAAACATGGATGTGGATGATAAAGATGTCCCAATATATAATTATGTTTAAATAACCTATGATAATAAAGAGATTGTAGAATTAAACCTTACTGATTTGGTAACTCGCGAAACCTACACCCCATGAAAGAAGGATTATTAAATGAAGTTGTAAATAACCATATATTAAATCATAATACACAAGGAATACAATAATGGTGAGTAAATACACCACAAAAAAGAACTAGTGGAAATACAGTGTGAATGTCACAGGAATAAGAAGCGAGATGAAATCCCCTTACCACGTTGTAAACAATCGATTTGTATGAACAAAAGTGAATAACAACCAAATCATTCATAGAATACCTTGAATATGAATAGAATAATAATAATATATAACAAATAGAAGTAAAAAATACACCAAATACAAAAATAACTTTCAAATAGTGGAAATCTCATGAAATTAAAACTGAGAAAAGAAACCCCTTACCTTGTACTTTTCTTTGGTCGAGGGTACGATAACCTCCTCTTCTTCGGGTTCTTACTTTTGATTTGACAGAAAGGGCTCCATAGAATGGCTTTCTGACTAATGTAATGCCTCTAGGATGAAGGGAGGAATGTTGGGAGGATATTTGGGTAGGTTTCGGCTGAGCCAAATGGCTTAAGATGTGTGAATCTGAGAGAAGGGGAAGTTCTCTTTTATAAGAGAGGTGAGGGTCACTTTAGAAAAATCTTGAAATATTATTTTATAATAAAATAATTTTCGGCTTCTAATGGCTAAAAAATTAATTATTTAAAGAATAAGGTGGGTATGGGTCCAAAACATCCCAACCAATAGGTTTTAGAGAGGTTTGGGTCACTATATTAACCTTATCATTTAGATTTAACTATTAGTTAAATTGTTTGATATTTACCATGTCTCTATGTATTTCTATATTATTTGGTTAATAAACATAATATAAACTTAAAAGATAACCCCCCGTGGTTAATTAATGATATAAATATCATTTTATAAGTTTTTTTTGGCAAAACCTTATATTTTCATGATTATTATATTCACCAATAATATTGTATTGGTTTGGAAAACTCATTTATGTCAATTTTGAGATTATTTAATAATTGATTTTTTAAAATCTTAAAAACATTATTACTTTTAAATAAATACATTTAATCAACCATAAATTTTATTTCAACGTATAATTTTTTTAGATTAAATCAAAACATTTAAATTATATTTATTTTAGTATTTATAATATTACTTATTTGATCGTTTCATTAATTTGGAAAATACTACATAATTATTGTGTCATATATAAATATATTTATTTTATGTCTAATAATTATAAATAAAATATATTGAGGTAAGAAATATTTTTTTTATTTCTAATGAGTATTTATAGTTGAATAGATCAATTATATTACCTCATATAAAATTTTTTTTACTAGACGATATTTTCTTTTGTTATTTTTGTCTTTACTTTAGATTATTTAATATAAAATGTCATTATCACTCCCAAGTGGCTCTATGGGGTCCCCAAATCGTCCCAAGGATGCCCATGGTTGGAAATGTATCATGAAATAGGGTTATGACTTGTGTTATGGTAATTTAATGTTATTATAATATTTTTTAACCTTATTTACTGGATTTACCCTTTAACCATGATAAATAAAATATAAACCAAACTAATTATTCATAATGTCTAAAAATAAAATTTACCTATTTACACAATTCACACCTCTGGATTCCAAATATATAATTCATTTTTTCAAATTTAAAACCTAAAAGTGGAAAAAATTAATTTAAAATCAATTCCCTTTGTTAAAACAAAAATCGTGTTTTTAAGAAATAATAACTATCAAAAGATTGACATTTGTTTATATCAAATTTAAATGTGTAATTACATCCAATGACCTGAATTATATTAAATGATAAAAATATAATATAATGATATTTAAAAAATATTTAAAGGTATAATTTAACTCTATAAATTATTTTTATTAAAAAAGTTGTTATTAATTAAAATTTTATATTTTTTCACTATTCATCAAAATTTATAAGTTATCAGAAAAGTACCAAAATTTTATCCAAACTAAATTTGTATGTCCCTATTATAAAGATGAATTTAATTTCACTAAATTAAATAAATAAAAGTTTTAAATACTGTATTTAAAAAGTTTTCTCCATTAAAATGCAAAAAACAACATTTTGGAAAAACACCTCTTTTATCTTAAAACTTGAATTTTTCTTATATTATTTATAAAAAACATAAAAGATGAATGTTAAAATTATATAGGATATATAATATTTAAAATTTTTATAATACTAATCATAACCTTAATTTTGAATGGCTAGTTTGGTAAGTCATGGTGTGCTCAAACTCGGTCTTGCGTGCAGAGCAAGTTATTGAAATACTTTGAAGAGAATGCAAACTATGAAATCTTGGGGTTTTAAAATAGTTGATGAAATTACCATTATTTGGGAATTCATATATGTGTTTCTTAAATAATTTCTTATATTTCCTAACAAATGAGAGTTTTAGAACTCAATTGAGATCATATATAGAGAATTTACTATATGAAAAACATTATATAGAATTTTCATTGGTGAACTGGAAGAGATGAAGAAGAAATTGAAATAGAATCTAGATAAAGTGTTTATATTCCCATGTTCTTCACCATAGTGTGAACTAGTACTATTTATCAAGAAAAATAATGCATCAATCCATTTCTACATTGATTATCGAGGGCAAAAAAAATATCTAAATAAATTGAAAATATACTCTTCTATGGATTACTGTCTATTTTGACCAGTTATGTGGAGAAAAATACTTTTCTACGGTGGATATTTGGTTATGATATTATCACCTAAATTTCAATAATAATGATATCACCATGAATGATTTTCATAATAGGCATGGGAACTATGAGTTCATATTGATTCTATTTGGACTCCCTAATTTTAAAACAATATTTATGGAAATAATGAATAGACTCTTTAGGGATTACCTCATTTTTTTTAATATTTATAAATTATATTCTTATCTAAACCAAAATTAAGGAGTAACATGAAAATAATTTGAATTATGTAGTAATGAATTAATGAAAGGAAATGTTATTTTTGATGTATATTAAATTTGAGCCTCCTGGAGCAAGTAATTTATTGGGAAATATTAACACAAGTAAATATATATCATTGGATCCTTCAAAAACTATGTAAATTGAAAATGTAAAATTACAACATATGTGTTAGTAATCCATTGTTTCCATGAATAACCCAATGTACTATCAATTATTTATAAGAAACATATCGCAATTTTAAAACTCACTAACCAAGATATCTTAGAAGGAGTCATCTTTTCTAGGAATAATAAATATGGGTAAGTATTTTAAGAGGTGAAGAAGAAGCTAGCCACTACAACTATGCTCACATTACTAACTAGTGGGTATTAATTTTTGATATTGCTTTATATATAAAAAAATTCTAAGGTTGGGTAATAATGAAAGATGAAGAAGTTACAAACTTTTCCTTTTTCCAATTAAATATCCATGTGATTAAATATCCAAAACATGATCTATAATTTTATGAAATGATATTTTCACTAAGTACTTGTTAAAATTATATATATATTAAGATTCGTGGCGTATATATAGACCCTAAAAGAATCAAGTATATATTAAAACAAAATGAGTTCAATATATGCTAATGGGGAGTGGTTAAATTTGATAAATTGTTATGATGTTCAATACATTAACATCCTATGAAAAAAAAACAAAGTGGATGATACTATGTGTAGAAATAATCCAAATACCCTACCCATGATTTGTATTAGAAGGGATCCAATTTCATGGACATGAAAAGGATGGAAATGGAAATAATAAAAGGATATTTATCCTACCTAGTTGCAATAAATTCTCAACCATATATTCTTGAGAGGATTGAGGATTACGGGATATAACATCCTGCCTTTTTATCACATAATCTTTCATTACATTTTACAAAACTGAGGATATTTAAGGTTTAGTGTCTTGGAAACCAGGAACTTAAAACATGAAAACATAAAAAAATTATTCTTAATCACTTGAAAGGCTTCTTCTCATGTTCATCCTAGGTTCATTAATGCATCTCATAACCTGGGGAAATACATCAAAAGAAAGGGTGAGAAGAAGGCCCAGTAAGGGAAACAAGAGAAACATTTTACATGTGAACTTGAGATACTTCAATAAGGTCATGAAAAGAACATTAAGGCATGATAAAGAAATAATGAGATATATCATAATAAAAATAACATTTTTCATAACTTGAAGATGTGGATACAAAATTTAATATTGACAATCATTTCGTTTCACCAAGGTCCATCCCCAAGGTGTCATTAAAAATTACCAAGGTTATTCACCAAGGTATCAGTTTAAAAGGTCATCTCTAGAGATTAAATCTTTACCCAATGCATTGGAGTAATATCTAGGCACACCCTTGACATGTCTTTATTATCATGTGAGCCACATATATCATCATCAATCATTTCATAAACAACCCTTATAGCATAAAATAAATGGGTTTCATTTCATAATCATAACTTTTTAAAATCTGCTTTAAAGACATGATCTTTATGTCACTTTAAACCCACTGAAAGGGAAAGTTGGTTTCATGTTTGGAAATCCCAGAATTTAAAATAGAACATTTTGATATATATGTGAATACATCTATAGAAATAAGAGTTTTTAGTATTCACGTAATAACATAAAATAATTTTGAGAAAAAGAGAGAGGCATTTTGAGACGAAAATTCTGCAGCATAATTGCTACGTTACAGGGTTTTAGAAAACGTTGAAAAGAGAGGGGACATGGGTCACCCGCTCATAAATGATCCATAAAACAGTAGGGGTACAGAATATAAAGGATTTAATAACATGGTAATAAAATTTTAATGATATACCATATGAAATGAAGAACTTGAAAGGAAGACAAAAAATAAGATTTCTCTTATGAGAATTTGGCAGCCTAACGACGTCACTTAAAACTTCAATAAAAATGAATTGACAAGATAAAATAGGGTCTCTAATCATATTATCATAAGAGATCAGTATGATAGATATAGATATCATACCCCAACATAATAAAAAGGAACTTGAAATACTTTACATGAAAATAGAACTTGAAAAATGAGAAGGGTGAAATAATCCCTTAAAAATTCAGCAGCCTAACACCGCCACTTCAACTTCAACAAAAATGAATTGATGAGATAAAATAGGGTCTCTCATCATATGAACACAAAAGTTCAGTATTATATATATAGATATCATACCCCAACATAATAAAAAAGATTTTGAAAGACTTGACATGAAAGTAGAACTTTGAAAAATGGGAAGGGTGAAAGAATCCCTAAAAAATTCAGCAGCCTAATGGCGTCACTTAAACATCAACAAAAATGAATTGATGAGATAAAATAGGGTATCTCATCATATGAACATAAAAGTTCAGTATGATAGATATATATATCATACGCCAACATAATAAAAAGGAACTTGAAATACTTGACATGAATGTATAACTTTGAAAAATGGGAAGGGTGAAAGAATCCCTTAAAGATTCAGCAGCCTAACAGTGTCACTTAAACTTCAACAAAAATAAATTTATGAGATAAAATAGGGTCTCTAATCATATGAAAATGAAAGATCAGTATTATATATTGAGATATCATACCCCAAAATGATAAAAAAGAACTTTCAAGACTTGAAATGGAATTAGAACATTGAAAAAGGAGAAAGGTGAAAGAACCACTTAAAAATTTGGCAGCCTAACAGCGCCATTTAAAACTTCAAAATATTGAATTGAAGAGATAAAATGGGGTATCTCACCATATGATCGTAAAAGATCAGTATGATAAATTTAGAGATCATACCCCAAAATAATAAAAAGGAACATGAAATACTTTACATGAAAATAGATCTTAAAAAATGAGAAGGGAGAATGAATCCGTTACAAAAATTTCGGCAGACTAATGATGCCACTTAAAACTTCATAAAAAGAAATAATGAGAGTAAGAGGGGATCTCTTATTATATGAACATGAAAAGGGAATTAAGAGGAGTATAAAAGAAAATACTTTAACATAAGAACATGGAGCATAAAAGAAATGACATAAAAGGGATTTCTTGAAAAGAAATAGAGAGGTCAGATCCCTTACCTTAAACGTAACTCTTAAAACTCAAAGGATGGGACCTTTAGAGGCATGAGGGAACCTTGGGAGGACTCATTGGGAGTTAAGGAGACCAGAAATTCGTTTAGAATTATTTTGGAGTCCAAAGGATGAGATAATGGCTTGGTATTTATAGGGAAAGTGAGGGGACAAGACATTAATGGCCAAGGGAAACCTCACAAGTGGTTTTCTCAAAACCATGTGCTCTCCCATGATATTTCCCATGAAGTTAGGCCACATGGGGCCCCCAATACAATAATTCATCACCTTTGGTTGACCATCCCTTAAAGTATCTCATGGCATCATCATGACACAGTTATGATGTCATTAAACATACCGAAACCCTAAAACTGTATTTTTACTATTCACTGGAAATTCAACTTTCTCAGAAAAATCCCAAAATTTCATCTTAACCAAATATCGAGGCTCTGATTAAAAATATGAACTCCATTTTATAAAAATAATTTTCTAAATATTTTTAATTTAATTTTTAAATTATTACACTATTCAACGAAAATTTATTTTTTCAGAAAAATCCCCATAAATTACAATAACATAATATCGATCCTCTGAGTTCAAAAATAAAGTCTATTTTATAAAAATCATTTTATAAATATTTTTAATTTAATTTTTAATTAAAAAACATTATTCACCCAAAAAACTAATACTTGAATAATAATTTATGAAACCGTTATTTAACCATTTTATTAAATCAAATTACTTAATCAAGGTGCCTAGATTATATTAATACTTTCTTTAAGTGATATTATTAATCCATTTGGTCACATTACTAATCCTAAGCATAAAATCACTATTCATAATTTACTATTCATCAAAAATCATGTTGATCTTATTAGACTCTAAATTTCGTACTGATCATAATTGTAGAAGATCATTTTTTGAATATCATTACACATTTTTAATTATTTAAGGTTTACATAAACATTTTTAAAATATCCTTTTTCTAAAATTCATCAAAAATATGAATACAATATTTTATCCGGTCATTTGAAAATTCACAAACTTCATCATAAGAAGAAATCCCAATTTTTATTTAAAACAAATAATTAAACAAGGTAGTTACGGTCTCCTTACATAGACCCTTATCACACCAGCATAGGAGCTAAGTGTAAGGTGTGCTAATGTGAGAGAATCTAAGGGAGGCTCGGCCAACATCGCACGAGTAGTAATTTCTATCAGTTTGAACTTTTCGCAAAGGCGATTCCATTCTAGAATCACACGATTAAGTTCGGCTTGGATTTGGTCTAGAGAAAATCCCAGTGGTGCTACCTTCTTCCTAAGTTCTGTTAGATGGGCATTGATCGGTCCAAGACTACCGGGTGAGGCCATCGAATCTTCTTTCTATAATAATTAACCAAGATTACTTGTATTTAGAGACAATAATCGAAACATTTAGTTTACAGTGGTCATATTGACCAATGGTCATATAACAGTCAAATCCCAATGGTCTCATTTTAATTATACTCATGTTATCAAATGAAACAGTTTTGTTGAGTATAAAATAACACACAAAATTAGGAAACAATATTTATTCAAAATTTCGGGTTGTTACAATCTTCCCCCCTTAAGAAATTGCGTCCTCACAATTTTTTTAAAATTGGGTTTTAAAATTTCATTAAAAGTCCCACATCGAAAAAGGAGTCAGTAAAACTATTACTTTAAAAGAAAGAAAGGGAAGTACAAAGGTCACCCGAGTTAACCCACACTAGGATTCCATATAGGAAAAAACATGGACATGGAGGAGAAAACAATGGGTTAAGTTCAGAGGGAGAGTGATAGAAAACATGATTAGGAGAAAATTAACCATAAGAAAATCCCAAACTTATGATGTGTGCAAACGGTCTTTGAATACCTAGTAGGAAACATAAACCAACAACGTTTTTGTTTTACGTTCCTTTTCATAATTTTGAGGAATTCACTTACTACATAGAAGAAAAACATAAGGAAATTATCCTACCATAAAGTAGAGTTTCATCCTTTAATAAGTCTATACCAAAACTAATCTTTTCTCCAAACGATGAGAATTCAAAAACACTTGGTCTCGTCAAAAGCACCAGAATCAACTTCTAGAGAATCACATAATCCACAAGAGATTAACTATCTATTTCTTCTATCTTTAAACATTATCCCAAAAACAAAAAGGGTAAGGTAAAATAACTCTTCAAAAATAAAGAATCCCATAAGAATGGAAACTAATTCTAATTCTTCAAAGTTCTATGGTACTACCCAAAGTTCATCATAGACCATTCCATAAATAACGGTCCTTAAAATTTTTCAAAATAAACCAAACTAATATTGAAACCCAAATACAAGAAGGATTTGATAACATAGTCTTCCAAAATAAACTTCATTGTTCATCTCCAAACAACATAAACCACTCCTAACATCTTATAACAAAAGTAGCTAACCTAAACATATTTTTCCCAAGATAGGTTAATCATTTCCATAAGTAACCTAAATTACTATAAGTCCACCTTAAATTCATCGATTCTTCAAAATATAAGTCAGCCTTACTCCTTAATGAAAATACCATAGTAATCTATTTAACTCGATCATATAGGGTCCCCAAAATAGTGAACGTCTTCCTAAATAATAATCATCTTTTAATCCCATAATCATCTCTGTCATATTAATACGGAAATCGTCGCATTTCCAATCACATTGGTTGTTGGGACATGTTCTTCCATTTCCTGCCATTAACTAAAATAGAAATTATAATTAGGGGATTAAATACTTAGCCAATAATCATGAAAAGGAAACTTTAGTATAAAAGGATAAACTTGTAGAATAAAAGTATATCCTAACTTGTGATCCCCTAGGTTTCAATCTAGGTTATCCATGATCATATATTCTTATGTGAATCTTTGTTTTATTTTATCTTTGTTCCTTTAATAATGGTTCATACTAAGCTTATAAATTTACCAAAGCATATCCCCTGGGAGTGTCGTGAACAAGAGTGTAGAAAGGCCCGTTGTTGTGTACCAGTTCCCATTTGAGTCTTGCTCAAAGTTGTGTTTTCAGGTTTTACCCCTATGTACATCTGTTCCAGAGCCACCTCTACCTGCTCGTATCCAGACAAGGATGTATTTTTTTGGAAACCCATTACTCAATACTCACCAAAATACCAGGAAGATTTCCTATATATAAACTTTTCTATAGGCTTCTTCCTAAAGTTTTCACATCCTAATTTCCACAAATAACAAAACCATCCTTTCATACCAACTATAACATCTTGACTTTTTATCACATAAACTTTCATTATATTTTACAAAACTGAGGATATTTAAGGTTTAGTGTCCTGGAAACCAGGAACTTAAAACATGAAAACATAAAAACATTCTTCTTAAACACTTTAAAGGCTTATACTCATGTTCATCCTAGGATCATTACTGCATCTCATAACCTGGGGACATACCTCAAAATAAAGGGTGAGAAGAAGGCCCAGTAAGGGAAACAAGAGAAACATTTTACATGTGAACATGAGATAATTCAATAAGGTCATGAAAAGAACATTAAGGCATGAGAAAGAAATCATGAGATATATCATAATAAAAATAAAATTTTTCTTAACATGAAGATGTGGCTACAAAATTAAATATTTAAAATCATTTTTTTTCACCAAGGTCCATCCCCATGGTGTCATTAAAAATTACCAAGGTTATTCACCAAGGTATCAGTCTAAAAGGTCATATCTAGAGATTAAATATTTACCCAATGCATTGGAGCGCTATCTGGGCACACCCTTGACATGTCTCTATTATCATGTGATCCATATATATCATCATAAATCATTTCATAAACAACCCATATAGAATAAAAGAAATGGGTTTCATTTCATAATCATAACGTTTTAAAAACTACTTTAAAGACATGATCTTTATGTCACTTTAAACCCACTGAAAGGGAAAGCAGGTATCATGTATGTAAATCCCAGAATTTTAAAATAGAACATTTTGATATATATTTGAATATATCTATAGAAATAATAGTTTTTATTATTCACATAATAACATAAAATAATTTTGAGAAAAAGAGAGAGGCATTTTGAAACGAAAATTCGGCAGCATAATGGCTACGTTACAAGGTTTTAGAAAATGTTGAAAAGAGAGGGGACATGGGTCACCCACTCATAAATAATCCATAAAATAGTAGGGGAACAAAATATAAAGGATTTAAGAACATGGTAATGAAATTTTAATGATATACCATATGAAACAAAGAACTTGGAAGGAAGACAAAAAAAATAAGATTTCTCTTATGATAATTCGGTAGCCTAACGACGTCACTTAAAACTTTAATAAAAATGAATTGACAAGATAAAATAGGGTCTCTAATCATACGATAATAAGAGATAAGTATGATAGATATAGAGATCATACCCCAACATAATAAAAATGAACTTCAAAGACTTGACATGAAAATAGAACTTGAAAAATGAGAAGGGTGAAAGAATCCCGTAAAAATTCAGCAGCCTAATGGCGCCACTTAAACTTCAAAAAAAATGAATTGATGAGATCAAATAGGGTATCTCATCATATAAACATAAAAGTTCAGTATGATAGATATAGAGATCAAACCACAACATAATAAAAAGGAACTTGAAAGACTTGACATGAAAGTAGAACTCTGAAAAATTGGAAGGGTGAAAGAATCCCTTAAAAATTTAGAAGCCTAACGACGTCACTTAAACTTCAACAAAAATGAATTGACGAGATCAAATAGGGTCTATAATCATATGAACATAAAAGTTCAGTATTATAGATATATATATCATACCCCAACATAAAAAAAGAACTTTAAAGACTTGACATGAAAGTAGAACTATGAAAAATGGGAAGGGTGAAGGAATCCCTTAAAAATTCAGCAGCCTAACGGTGTCAGTTAATATTCAACAAAAATGAGTTGATGAGATAAAATAGGGTCTCTTATCATATGAACATGAAAGATCAGTATTATAGATTTAGATATCATACCCCAACATGATAAAAAGTACTTTCAAGACTTGACATGGAATTAGAACTTTGAAAAAGGAGAAAGGTGAAAGAACCACTTAAAAATTCAGCAGCCTAACGGCGCCATTTAAAACATCAAAATACTGAATTGAAGAGATCAAATGGGGTCTCTCATCATATGATCATAAAATATCGATATGATAAATTTAGAGATCATACCCCAACATAATAAAAAGTAACTTTAAATACTTTACATGAAAATAGATCTTGAAAAATGAGAAAGGAGAAAGAATCCGTTACAAAAATTTCGGCAGCCTAACAGCACCACTTAAAACTTCATAAAAAGAAATAATGAGAGTAAGAGAGGATATATAATTATATGAACATGACAAGGGAAGTAAGAGGAGTATAAAAAAACATATTTTAACATAAGAAAATGGAGCATAAAATAAATGACAAAAAAGAGATTTCTTGAAAAGAAAGAGAGAGGTCAGATCCCTTACCTTAAACGCAACTCTTAAAAATAAAAGGTTGGGACCTTGAGAGGGACGAGGGAACCTTGGGAGGACTCCTTGGGAGGTAAGGAGACCAGAACTTTGGTGAGAATGATTTTGGAGTCCAAAGGATGAGATAATTGCTTGGTATTTATAGGGAAAGTGAGGGGACAAGGCATTAATGGCCAAGGGACACCTCACAAGTGGTTCTCTCAAAACCATGTGCTCTCCCATGATATTTCCCATGAAGTTACACCACATGGGGCCCCCAATAAAATAATTTATCACCTTTGGTGGACCATCCCTTAAAATATCTCATGGAATCATCATGACACAGTTATGATGTCATTAAACATTTCGAATCCCTAAAACTGTATTTTTACTATTCACTGAAAATTCAACTTTCTCAGAAAAATCCCAAAATTTCACCTTAACCAAATATAAAAACTCAGATTACAAATATGAACTACATTATATAAAAAAAATTTCTAAATATTTTTAATTTAATTTTTAAATAAATACACTATTCTCCAAAAATTTATTTTTTCAGTAAAAATCCCCAAAAATTACTATAACATAATATCGATGCTCTGAGTTCAAAAATAAAGTCCATTTTATAAAGATAATTTTCTAAATATTTTTAATTTAATTTTTAATAAAAAAACTATTCTCCCAAAAAAACTAATACTTGAATAATAATTTATGAAACCGTTATTTAACCATTTTATTGAATCAAATTACTTAATCAAGGTGCCTAGATTATATTAATACTCTCTTTAAGTGAGATTACTAATCCATTTGGTCACATTACTAATCCTAAGCATAAAATCACTATTTATAATTTACTATTCATAAAAAATCAAGTTGATGTTATTAGACTCTAAATTTAGTATTGAACATAATTGTAGAAGACCATTTTTTGAATATCATTACACATTTTTAATTATTTAAGGTTTACATAAACATTTTTAATATATCCTTTTTCTAAAATTCATAAAAAAATATGCATACTATATTTATCTGGTCATTTAAAAATTCATAAACTTCATCATAAGAAGAAATCCCAATTTTTATTTAAAATAAAGAATTACACAAGGCAGTTACGGTCTCCTTACATAGCCCCTTATCACACCAGCATATGACCTAAGTGTAAGGTGTGCTAAGTTGAGATAATATGAGGGAGGCTTGACCAACATCGCACGAGTAGTAATTTCTATCAGTTTGAACTTCTCGCAAAGACGATTCCATTCTAGCTTCACACGATGAAGTTCAGCTTGGGTTTGGTCCAGAGCAAAGCCCAGTGGTGCTACCTCCTTCCCAAGTTCTGTTAGATGGGCATTGATCGGTCTAAGACTACTGTGTGAGGCCATCGAATCTTATTTCTATAATAATTAACCAAGATTACTTGTATTTAGAGACAATAATTGAAGCGTTTAGTTTACAGCGTTCATATTGACCAATGGTCATATAACAGTAAAAACCCAATGGTCTCATTTTAATTATACTCATGTTATCAAATGAAACAGTTTTGTTGAGTATAAAATAACACACAAAATTAGGAAACAAGATTTATTCAAAATTTCGGGTCGTTACACAAGAAATATGAAGAGTTTATATAGAATATGGTAACGAATATTCCATAGTAGAAATATACTAAATATGGTGTTATATGTTTGGAACTTGGATAAGTTTCACATCAAATCCAAAATTAAAGAGGGAAAATACTGATGATGTTCATATCTCATACTTCCCTATTAATTTATGAATCACAATGATGTATTTGTATTCAATGAAAAATTTCTAGTAGGATAAATTAAAGAGGAAGATTTCAGAGTCTCTATCTTTATTCTTGGTATTACAACATGTCACATTTGAATTAAAAAATTATAATTCTATGATGCAACCATTTCGCACAATAGTATAGATATGGTAAAACTTAACCATTGACTTCATTGTATGACTCCCTAGGACACATAAAGGCAATAACACCATTTAGGAAGTAGTATATCACTTAACCAAGTTATAATGTATCATTTCTATTAATGAATATTTCACTCTTGAAAAAATCACCATGATATAGATAATGGAAGTGGGAAGACTGAATGTATATCTACTATATTGTATCTTATTGATATCTGAGGATTAACATGAGGTTTTATAGAATCCTTAAGCAAGCATTAGATAATGAACTGAGCTTCAACACTACTTATCACCCTCAAATGGATGGTTAGTTTGAAAGTACCATTCAAACTCAATAGTAAATTTTGTGATATCATTTAATGGATTTGTAGGGATATTAGGATAAACACCTTCCTATAGTGGAGTTCTCATATAACAACAATATTCCTTTTAAGAATCAAATAATATCTTATAATGTTTTATATGGTATGAGGTGTCAAAATATGACATTTTAGGTTGATGTTGAAGATCATAAGTTGATGGGACCTAATCTTATCCAAGATACAATAGAGAAGGTTCAATCTATTAAAAAATCATATGAAATTCATGTAATTTTTCAAATAATATATATAGATAATTATCGAAGTGACATTGAGTGTAAGGACATAGAGAAATTTTTCCTTCAAATGTAACCATGGATGAAATTCATGAGGTTTTGAAATAAGGTAAATCATATCCCAGGATACATCATCTCCATTGAGATCCTTGATCATATCCGAGTGACGACCTATCAACTTGTCCCCCAACCTAACTTATCTCAAGTATACGATGTGTTCCATGTATCCCTCTCAAGAAAGTAAATACCATATCACAAAAATGTACTAAATAAAGATACACAACCATTGTATAATGATATTTTATATGAGAAGTAGTCAGTGAAGAATATAGAACATAAAAACAATGTTCAATGAATCATGGTTTTCAGACAAATTAAGAAAAAACACGTGATCCAAGTGTTGTGGAAGGACCACCAGTTTGAGGAAGTGACTTGGGAACCATAAGAGGTGATGAAAAAAATAAACCTCACCTATTTTGGAAAATTAAAAGAAAATTTTGAGGGTGAAATTTTTTAATTTAAGATTGATTATATTAGTATTACATATAAAGGGTTATGATAAATTCTAGTTGGTCGAGACAGAAGAAGTGATGGCTAGAAAAAGTAGGATCTTTCCAAGTGAATCCCATTTAGCAGAGATTTTGAGGGAGATAAAATGACTATGATTTAACCTCCACCTATCCCAATATGAGATTAAAAAACTAAATCACAAGTGAAAATATTTATGGTAGAATTTCAATCTCATCTATATCAAGGCCCAAACATGTACACCAAACCACCCTATTAAAATATAACCATCACACACCCTATACATAAGGAATACACTGATATAATAAAGTTATATGTATCTAGACTATAACCATATGAAAAATTTCATTTTATTTTAATCAATAAATTATTATATTTATCACTTTTAAAAATTATTAGAAAATTATTTTGATAAAAATAATATTTTGGTACGACGAAAAAAAATTATATTTTTAAAGAGTGTATAATTTCAACCACGACACTCTATTTTAAAAAATTTAAGAAAATTTTAATTTATATTATTTTAATAAAATATTTTTCTTGATAAATATAAATTTCACTATAATTTTATTATGTACAAATTAATTTTAAATTGTCCAAAAGTTGATATTATAGAAAACCCTGTATTTTTTAATAAATGTGGATTTTTGAATTAAAAGGGTAAATTTCCATCATTATGGAATTTATTTGGATAGATTTTTTTGAAATTATTATTTAAAAATTATCTGATATATATTTTTTCATATATTTCAGAGACTATCAAATTTTTGTGTCGAAATTAAATATGGCATAAATATATAGTTTATACGATGGCATCAGAATGACCAAAATGTAATGTAATATATTCCATAAAAGGTGTCCATGAATATATATTTTTTCCATTTAAAATAATAAAGACTTTAATTTATTTTATTAATTTTATAAACCATTAATGAATCCTCCAAAACATATATTACATTTTATGGATTTGAAATCAATTCATTGTAATCATGATTCACTACAACATCACCAAGGGAAATATATTTATGAGATCAATTATTAACCATATAAATTAATTAAAAACCCTCTAATTTGGATGAAACCATGGGAAAAACATGGTAAAGATTTTGGTATTGATTATTCTATCATATAGATTCCAAAACCTATGATTGGAAATTAATAATAAATCCTTCTTACTTTTTCTATATAAACCATCCCTCCCTCCCACTCATTTTCTCTTAAAACTCTTAGAGAAAAAAATAACTTCACTATTACCTCAATATATCACTCCAATGGTTCCCCCAATATCTTAAGAAAACCCTTCCAAGAAATAAGTAGAACCCTTTCATGGTAAGTGATCATCTCTTTCTCCCCATTCTTCATGAAACTCTTTCATATTATGACTTATGTTTTCCAATTCTTCATGTATGAATATTATATTAGATATATCTATTAACTAAATTATGATTTATAAGTGATGATATAATAATTTCACTCTTAATAATCACTTATATGAAACATTTTGTACCACATTTATTTTGTATAAATTTCCCTGCGATTTTTTATGATAAAATTTTTTGCAGGGAATACCCATCTCTATTTCTACTTAATGGTATTCACCTAGATGTACCTATCCTTCACTTATTTTTATACATCCATTTATTTAACCCAAAATATTTAATTATGGGAAAATATGTGATGAAATATGTTCTTATGTTTAATGATATATAAGTAACACATATGAATGTACATATTATGATGGGTGGGATCATATAGTTCTCTATTTCCTTGAGTAATGTTTTAGTATCATGATACATCATTTATGGGAATAGGTAGAAAAACTAATTTAATATGGGTATCTATACACTATGTGATGTTTCCTTGGTTGTTATTCTTAACTTATGTTTATTACATGATTTATGTTTTTTCAACATCCCAATGTTTCCTTTATGATATCATGTAATATCATGCCTAATTGTTCAAGATTTTGATTCTCACCCTTTAAATAATACCTTGATATGCCTATTGGAATAAATTTACTACTTTACCCTATAATATGATTTGTTTATTCACTTTCTGGGATTTATAGCTCACCTCATTCTTATGTACATCCCCAGGTTTACTAATGAAATTTTAAAAGAATGATAGAATTTTATGAGCATGTTTAGGAAGTTTTCGAAAATTGTATTGTATCCATGTTTCATGTTGATGTGTTGTGTAACTAATTTTCCAGAAAAATATTCTTCAAGATCATAGGTTATTTTTTATTTGTAACTTTATGAAATAAATCATGAAATATAGTGTATTAAAAACTATGTGTTGGAATATATTAAACCCACTTGATTTCCACGAGTCCTTTATAATGTTATAAGTAAATGATTTTAAAGTGGAACAAATAATTTTAAATTATTGAAATGTGGGGTCCTATATAGCCCACAAATTCATTAGATAAGGATTTATATATTAGGAGATATGCGTTCACAAATACAGTTTAGTTTCTCATATTCATGGGCATTGATAGTCTAGAAAATTAATGTAATGCTTCCCTATACTAATGTTTGTTCCATATTTGAAAGTTTTTTATAGTTATACTAATTTCATCATTAATATAATATGATATCGTGGATATTATTTATTGGATCATGTTTCCACCCTCTTTTGATTCATTTATTATTCTAATCCAAGCCTTAGGTAATGATTTATGATTCGTGCTTTGTTGGGAATAAGATTATTATATATCATGATTATACCCATATGATAATTTTAGAAACACTTATGATATTTTATTTTTAAATATTAAGTTTATCCTAAAAGATAATTTGAGATCACCCATTCATTATAATTTCCATTTCACCAGATTATGAATATAGGAAAAGTTTGAACAGAATAAGAGTGATTCTTATGTGGGAGTTTGTGGGAGATGTAAAAAATCATTATGGATTAAAAAATTTCTTATATATGGTGTAAAATATATGATTTATTCATATAAATTTTGTTTTTAGATAATTTTCCATTAATTAAAGAAAACCATAAACCCGAAAATTATTTAGAATGTATTATAATGAAATATTTTATTTTAGTTATGTGGATGAGACTATCACATCTACAGGATGCTACATTCACCACATATTTTTTTTATTTATATGATACCCATGAATATATTTTGTGAATTATATAATTAAGATTAATGGGATTTATAAATATATATATGGTTCACTATTTTCATGAGGGTTTGAATTAGATATTACTAAAGTTGAAACGGTTCATTATCTAAAAATTATTTATTTGAGGAATGTTTTGTAATTTTCACCTATTAGTGTTTCTATAGAGTATATACATCCAATTTTGATATATTATATCAGTAATATATTAATATTTATGGTATTAAATGTTTTATTTGATGTTTTCTATTCTATGAGGTTTATGATTCTGTAGTTACTAAGGCGTTAAGGGTTTATTTTCAATATCATTTATTTTCAATATTTCATATGTTAAATATAAATTGAGGAAAATTATATGATACTAAATTTTTAAAAACCATAAATATTCTTCTCTTATAGTTACTGATATAATTTTTATATAATAGTACCATTTTACTCTCCTTCGAACATAAAATGATTATAAAAATGTTTTTATGAAAATCCAACCACATTTCTTCCATAGTCAACGATGTTTCTATTCTATTCCGATATTAATCAAAATTTTCTATATATGTTTTATCAATAAATCATTGTTTGATAAATATTATTTTGAAATCATTTTATTCTCTTAAAAAATGATTAAACTAAATCTTTTCAATTCTTTTATGAACAAATCAATTTTTTTACTTTGAAAAAAAGTGGAAAATTAATTTTCTATTTTAGAATATATGAAATTATTTAATTTTCTAAAGAACGTGAACATTATTTTCATTGAAGAATAATTACAATATTTTCAATGATTATTTTCACTGAATATAATTTTTCAATTTTTTTTTAATAATACAGATTAAAAATGATATTTTATCTATTTTAAAGTAAATGTTTAAATACTTTTTCAATGGTCTTTTAAATCAATGTATATATTATTTAAGGATTATTATACTTCACTAGTAATATGATATTATTATTTCTTACAATTTCTTTCCCTAAAATTATTATAATGATTATGATTTTACAATGATTCTAATAAACTCATTTTTTCCCATGGGTTAATGAAGCTAAGATGAAACCTTTATAAAACCCATTTTTTAAGGGTTTATGATATTATGAATTGATTAATTTTTTTATGATCATTTTGAACAGAAATATATCATTTTATTATGAGATGTGTGGGCTTATAATTATATGTCCCTCTAATTCATTTCATAATATGATATAGATTTTTATTGAGATGAAGATTTTAAAAATGGAAGTGATTGAAGATAGATATCTTCATATCTTGATGCATGAATATAGTTTTCTCTAGTTATTCATATAATTTTATTCATTTAATTAATTTTGAATATCAATGTTCACATCATGATTCATGAGTATTATTTTTGGAAACTATGCTCATATTATTATATATGGTCATGATTACATATAGTTATCTTCAAAGTATTATGTTTTCTTATTTTTATAATGCAACATGGCTATGTAACAACTAATGAATGATGATTTGTGATTTGAAACACTTATAAATCATTATTTTTGTTATGAGATGGTTTCTGAGTAATGTTCTATTCCTTTATGGTTGTAAATATTTTATGCTGAGAATATACACTTGATTATGTTATCATACACTTATGAATATCTTTAGCTAACTTATTATTAATATATCACATGATTACTATTTTTGAGAAACTATGATCACCCTTTCTGATGTTTCTATTTCTTCTAGTAATAAATAATGATATTTTTTAATATAGTTATTAAAGGGTATAAAATGTGGTGTTTTTTTGGGATATATTATAGTCTTATGATAGAATAATTAAATATCGGTATAATGGCAGAAATTATCATTTGATGAAAAAGACATGGACTTAGTTATGTAATTAGTTTTTCATAATTCTATAATACTCATAACCTAAAAGGTATTTCGTATGTAAGTGAATCAACATTTGAAATTTTAATTTTAATTATGGATAGTTAAAATTGGGTCAATTTATTTTAAATCATAAACAATATGTAAAGAGTATGATTTTAGCACCAGATCCTGTTATATAGATCTAAAGCTTCCTAAATTTTTATTAAAGAAAGGTTTAAAAAATTTTATATTTTGAGAAGTTATCAATTGAAGATTATTTAAAAGTTTATATTAACATTATGGGTTGATAGGATTATAGATAATTATATGTATAAGTCATAAATACCTTCTCAATGTTTCAATTAATTGGATTTTAAGATTATTAATAAAATTTCTGGAGACAAAATAAATTATTGGGGTATATTTATCACTTAGGATTAACATGTGATTTATTGTGAAGTTATTTGATAAATATTTTTAGGGAAATAAGATAAAATACCATACAACCATTAATCACAATACATTCTTTGATGATGAGGTAATTATAATTAATAGGGAAAATGTATTACTCATATTTTCGAAATATATGCTTCGATAACAAAAATATTGAAATATAATTTTATGATAGTATGGTTACAATTAATTTTTCTGGAATCAAAATATATTGGTAACATTATAAGATTATTTTAAATTGAATGCTATTTTCTAGGATGAAATTTTATATAGAAAACAAACGTTGAGTTTTCATGTAGAAGAATATATATTTTTGTTGGTTTTTATGGAGACCCAAGTTATTTTGAGAAATGATCAATGTATTTTGGATACCATATTATTTAGTTATATAAATGTTTTATATGTCACATTTTGAGTAATTAATGTTTTATGGGGATAAATGTAAATATTATGTTGGAAATATACGTGATCAAATCTTTCAAGTTTTTTTGGTTTGAAAATCAGTGAAACATATTTTGGAGGAGTTCTCTGGATAAATGGAATTATTTAAGATAAACTTTGGTTATTATTATTTTTTGGATTTATTTATTAATGTTGTATTTTTTATTATTGGATATTATATTTACATATATAAAACATTCTTTTTTAATTGGTAGAAAGAGGATGAATATTTCTTACTCGTTTTAGGATATAATGATCCATTAAAAAATTGTTTTAGTACTTCATTCATGAAAATTAATTCATATTTATTTATATAGGATTAAGAAAAGGTTAAAAACTACTCAAAAAATAATCAAATAATGAAATTGATGGAATAAAGAAAGTAAATATATTCCCTAAAATTCTATATCTCAATGAAGAATGAATTTATCATTCTCAAGCAAGAGGGAGGCAATTTTATCGAGTCCAATTTCAAAAATATTACTCAACTATAAAGGTACAATTTAGGAAACCTAACCAAAAGTATGAGTATTATAATAAAAAAATTTTATGGAATATTTAGAAAATAATAAGTTTGTTGTTATTTACATATTATTTGGGTTAGCTTTAAAAAGAAAACATAATCGATTAGTATTAAAAGGCATTTATTTTTAATTGCGTTTATTTATCATCAACTCATTGGAATTGATTCTAATTTTCTTAAAACTCTTTCCATTAAAACTTTAGATAAAAAATTTCATGGATTAAAATTCTTTAATGTAGAAAATTTAATTGACAATGATTTTTGAATTTATTTTTATAAATAATATTTTCAATATCATGTATTATATAGAATACCTATATTCAACTAATTGTGTGATACTATGGAAATACTACCACTTAAATATGACTGTTATAACCTTGTTGTTAGATTAGTAGTTATGAATAGGAGTTAATTTATTATTAAATATATTTTAAAAATTTAACCTTATTTAAATTTAAAAATTAGTTACTAGGAAAAATGTACTTAGTTTTTAATGATAATAATTAAATCTTATATATTTAATAATACTTAACATTTGAAAGAGTAATTTTTTTTATAAAAGAGGCGTTTCATTATATATATATTTTTTTTATTTAAATGAAATTTTTTTATAATATTAATTTTTTGAAATGAAATTCATTTTTGGATTCATAATATGAAAAATATCTTAGGGTTATGTCAGGTATTTTTTAGAATTACTTTATTTTTTGGTGAATAATGTAAATTACCGATTTCAAAAATTATATTAGTTTTATGAAATTATCATGATATAATAATGTATTTAATGCTTATAAAACATTTTTTATAAAACAATATAACATAATTATGTAATATAATTCATTAAAACTATAATTTTAAACTCAAAAATATATATTTGACATTTTGATAATCTTGGTAATATTTTTATTCAATTAAAATCTATTTTCGTTACTTCTTTTATAAAAATGATTTAAAAATTATCCTTTAGATTTTGATTTAGTTTGAATCTATAATGTGAATAGAATTATTAAAATCTATTTGATTTATTCCATATTAATTAATTATATACATGATTTTTTCATAAATAACTTTTGAGCTTAAAACGATCATTTCTCTAAAAAAAATTCATCATTGTGTTTTGTGAATTTATATTGAAAATTAATATAAAAAAATAATAAAAATAAAACATAGATAATTTATTCCATATTTGGCATTATAATTAAATAATTTTTTTAATGTTCTTCATTTCATTTTTTAGATATAAAAAATATTATAAATCGTAATGATTTTTACCTTGATAAGGGGTAAAATGGGTAAATCTGGGTTAAAATAATGAGATAAAGTTTAAAGAAATCTAAAAAATGTGAATTTATTTCATTGGATGATTTTATTTCTACCAATACAATCCTATATTCAAATATATGGCTATTTTTCAAATTTCCTTCGATAATGAACTTTATATTATTTTATGTAAACAATAAGTTCAAAGGCCACTCTCTATCTTTTAATATCTATAATATTTTTTCATAGGAATATAAAATTTTCATTAATGATTATAAATTAATATTTTTAAGGTGATCAAATTATTTTTATTATACAATATTTTTTTAATTTTCTCAATGGTAAATTTACATAAAATTCTAACGCATCAGTGATGTAATACTTGTCTAAGTGGGTGATCAATTAAATTAAATAGTTATAAATTGTTAAAAGTGTTGTCTATTGGATACATTAAGGACATGGAGTATTTATATGGATTGAAATTATGTTTATTTAATGTTTTAAAGAATAAAAATTTCAATCCCATTATAATATTGAGAATTTTTAATGTTAAATTATGGGAATATTCATTAAAAATATATTTAAAGATATTTTATGTCAATAAATATTTAATTAGCTGTTTAAAAATAGTAAAAATATTAAAATTTATAAAATAAATGTTAAATGAGCTATAATATCATCCAATGTTCTCTTTTCATCTGAATCTCATATTTATAATGACATTACTGACCATTAATAACTATATATCTTATTACCATGGAAATGTTTAAAATATTTAGTGAGAGCTTAAAAAATAGAAACCAATTAAAATAATCAAAAAATGTCTAAATACTATTATTTGAATATATTTTTATCCTATCTCATACCACCATATAAATTGAGAAAATTATAATTCCCTTTTCCTTGAAATTTACCATATGTTATTATAAAGATTGGAATAATTACAAGTGTCCCACTCTACTCACTCATAAAAGGGAACCACCCATCCCCTCTTATTTATACCTGATTTAACCACTTATCTCAACCAAACCCAACCAAAATATATTCTTAACTTATATATATACATGTTCTATAAGATATGGATTTCTTATAATACCAACACAAGGGTCCTTATTAAGAGATAAAAAATAAGGGTTCTCAAAAAGAGGTAATGGTGTTCACTGTATCCTTTTAGTTTTATATATTATAATATGTTACACACCATTATTTGGTATATTACCCTTTTATTTTTTATTTTTTAATTTATATAACACTTGGTATGAGTTTTTGGAGTTTTTGGAAGGGTTTTGGAGTGTTTTTATGGTTTTTCTAGAGGTAAACAGTCTGATTACAATTAGCATAATCCATACATTCCCAATATAAAACCATATATAATGTTACTAGGAGTCACTAGGAAAGTTCACAGTAGGTTCATGGTTTGGAAAAACCATATGGGAACCGATGATAAACCATGTGTGTGGATACATTGGGAAAAAACTATTGGAACATAGTTTTTCAGACCATGTGGGAAAACAATGTGAGGATTTGTCCTTGAGATAGTTGAACTACATGATTAAAACATGGTTTTTCAAACCATTTTTTCTAACCATGCATCTAAATGGGTTATTCCATAAAACTCGTGAATGGGTGGTACATGGTTTTTTAAATCATGCAATATACATATGCGATAGATATTAAATTCTCCAAAAAATAAGTTTAAGTTTGGATTAAAGACATATAACCCTCATTCCCATTATATTATAAAATATTCTTGAACTCCTCTCCTATTCCTAGATCTAGAAGAGATTCTTTGTGGTTTTAAAGAAACTGTTGATGAATTGGTGTTTATTAAATCTCTCAAAAACATAGTAATTACTTGCAATTAAATGTTCTATTTAGACAAACTATTATCCAATCTCTTGATGTAATATATATAATATATTCCAGATAAATGTTTTTTATATTATGTGAATATTGATGAGATATTTTTCAATATATTAATTGGAAGTCATTGTGATCCTGGATCTATAAGTTCCTAGCATCGTCATTCATTTTTTGTTCTTTTAGCGGTAAGCGACCTCTCCCTTAGCCCAAATTTTTCCAGAAATCATAGGATTTGTTTTATTTTAAAAAATACATATATTGTATATGGAAATGTTTTTTGATCACTTTAACTAAACCATTTTGGTTTATATTTTCAAAAAATGGGAAGTTGTATGGATTTCAGAAAACCTATTTAAATATAATTTTAAAATAATGGATTCCAAATTATAGTACGATTTTGATGCAAGGAATATGTTTGATGAAATGTATTCAATGGAAGAGTTGGTTTATATAAAATAAATTATGAAGGAATTTGGCCTTTTAGGTTTGTTAGTGTTCATAGTTTCATATAGTATAGTTATAATGTACCTCCACAAAGTGTGATAGATTACAGTAATAAAGTACATCCATCAACGTGTGACAGTATCTTCATTGTGTGGATGTGTGTGTGTGTGTGTCTGAACATTGGGATAGTTATTACAAGTATTATTTAAGGGTATAATCTTTCTTAGGTATTTTATCATGTGGATTTTATATCTTGTTTTCTATAAACTAAATAAAAGTTTTTTCAATTGTTTTATGATAAATGTTCTAACTGGATTTTATCCAAGTGGTGTGTGTTGGAATGTATCTATGGACTACATTCTAAGAGTTTCACTCACATCCTTCTTGGGAACTTTAGTGCATTTGTAGATGTTGTTGAGTCAATAAGGTTTTCCTTATAAATTTTCCTTTCCATCTTGTTTTTAAAATCACAAACACCCTATACTTAAGCAAATCTAAATTTTACTTATATAAGGAAAATTTATTTATCAAAGGAATTTACCCCTACCATATTTTCATTATTCATATCAATATTTTCCTTAATCATAAAAATCATATTCATAACAAAAACCTCAAAATCATATAATACTTATATATGAAGCATTCTGTTTTAGGATCCGAATTCTGGATATGAACTATAATGAAGTTCTACTCTAAATTCTGGATATGAACTGCAATGAAGTTCCACTCCAAATTCCGGATATGAACTTTAATGAAGTTCCACTCCAAATTCTAGATACAAACTCTAATTAAGATCCGTTCCGAATTCTGGATACGAAATCTAATGAAGTTCCATTCTGAATTCTAGATAAGAACTCTAATGAAGTTCTATTCCGAATTCTTGATAAGAACTCTCATATAGTTCGACTCCGAATTCTAGTTACGAACTCTCATATAGTTCCATTCCGAATTCTGGATATGAACTCTCATATAGTTCGACTCCGAATTCTGGATATGAACTCTCATATAGTTCCATTCTGAATTCTGGATATGAACTCTAACAAAGTTCAAATCCAATCTTTTACTATTTCGACTCTGAACATTTATGAGTTCGACTCCAAAATTTTACTAGTTCGACTCCAAACTTGTATGAGTTTGGCTCTGAACTTTTATTAGTTCGACTCCGAACTTTTATGAGTTCGACTTTGAAATTTTACTTGTTTGAATCCGAAATTTTATGAGTTTGACTCCGAACTCTATAAGTTCAGATTCTAAACTATAGTGAAACCAGACTCCGAATTTCCATAGAAATTCATAATTTGAATTTCTATAGAATTCAGGTTCTGAATTCCTATAAAACATAATCCGAATATCTCTTTACTATAGACTCTGAATTCCATTTTGGTTAGACTTTGAAATTTTATTTGCTTACATTTTTAACTATAGTTTTTCTTATGCTTACACTCATTTCATTATCAAACGATTTTGTGCTTTCATTTACACATGTTTTTTTATAAAACAATGTCATCCATTCTATTTCTAACTAACCGTTGGTTTAGTGACACGTGTACAGGTCCCTCCAAAATTTAAGGAAAATATAACCGTTGGAGGTATAAGGCCCCATCCTTAAACCTTACTTAATATTGAATTAAATGAGTAATTCACATTGAAGATCTTTTCAGGTTTAGAGTTTTAGAGAATTAGGACGTAACTATTACATCTCAAAAGATTACAAAGTAGTCGCTTCTACTAAATTTCCATAAAATAAAAACTCTTAAAAAGAAACATGTATAGTTCCATGTTTTAGGTAGCATGACTTTCCCTTGATCCCATCCTTGACCCTATTCCACGCTAAGTCCTGTGAAAAACATTTCAAAGACTTGGGATGAGCATAAGAAGCTCAGTAAGGGATACAAAAAGAATGAAAATTGTTAGTTTTTCAAACATAAAAAAAAACCATATATACTCTATCAAAGTAATACCTTCACCTTCATGAAGTAGTAAAAACTCTTCACTGAATAAAGTATCATTACATAACTTTTTGTAACCAAAGGATTACCATAAAATCTATAAAAAGAAAACATAACATATATGAAGGTAACTTGGGACATAAACATACTTAAGTGGAATAACCATACGGTCGACTCCCACACATATCACTTAATGGAATAGCCATACGGCCAATTTCCATACATACTTAATGGAATAGCCATACAGACGACTTCCATACCCAATGCATTGGAGGTTATAACGTAACCACCCATCCTGGTATTCATGGCACCACCCGTCATATGGTTTATAACGTAACCACCCGTTAAAATGTCCAAGTACCAATATAAAATCATAAAACATAAAACCAATATAAAGGAATGATAACATTTCCACATTTCAATCACAATATATCATAAATATATTGACATAATAGAATCCTTTTTCAAAACCATTTTCAATAAAAAAAATACATAAAAGAGTATATGGTATTTATTTTATTCTAAAAACATTACGGGTTGTTGAGAAAGCCAAAGACCAAATCATACTCACGGTGGCAGAAAAGGTTTTTGTCGCCGCGTACGTTAAAAGAAACATTCCTTTTTGTCATTTTGTAAAACGCTTCGTATAAAAAGATTCCTTTTGTATAAAAGTAAAAGTAAAAGGGGGTTTATACACCGTATAAAAGAAATTTGTGTATAAAACGAAATATGCCTCAATGAAAGGAGATTGAGATGAAGTCCCTTACCTCGGGTCCGACTTGACTCGATCGTTCTTTAACGTCCTTTAAAAGTATAACTCCTTTTGATTTGAGCCTAAAGGCTTCCTTTGAAAGGATTCTTCCCAAAAGGGAATCCACTAGGATGAGGAGAGGGATGTGGAGAGAGTAATTGGGCAGGGGTTGGCCGAGCTAAAGGCTTGAGGAGTGTTTGAAATGAGGTAGAGGTGGGGGCCTTTTATAAGAGGAGAGGAGGGGTACTTTTGGAAAGTAAAGAAATATTACTTTATTTGAAAATGTGTTTCGGTTTTAAAAGGTCCCAAATTGATATAATTCGTGGATAAGGTGATAAGGGTTCGAAATCCACCCATACAATAAGTTTTGGACATGTGTAGTTCATAGATTTTACATTATCTTTCCATTTTATTTAAATCGTCAAATAATAATGTCATCGCTGCATCATTATTATGTCATAAATAATTTAATTTATTTAATGTCTAAAAATTATAAAAAAAAATACTATGATGTAGGAAATCTTTTTAGATTTCCAATTACTATTTATAATAAAAAATCTGATAGTTATAGCCCCATGTAAAAATTGTTTTCGTAAAACATATTATGTTTGTGTCATTTTTACTTTTACATTAAATAAAAAGTTATTTATGTCATTTACCAACCAAAGTGTCTCCATGGGGTCCCCAAGTCGACCCATGGCTTGTCGTGGTCTTCCATGACACAACCAATAATGTTGGGACATGTGTCTAGGTCATTTCATATTATTAAATCATTATTTTTACCTTAAACTACACTAATTACCACTAATCGCGATTGAGAACTTAATAAGTTACTATTCACCAAAAAATTATTATAATCTCATTGAACCACATTTTACTTCTTAATGACAACCATGTATGTCGGATTTTTGAAATTCAAAACACAATGATGAAAAAATTTCATTTAAACGGAAAATCAGTCTTTATAAGTACCACTTCGTGGTTTCACTATTCATCAAAAATTGAAGTTTTTCAGAAAATTACCAAAAATTCACCCAAAGCTATATTTGATATTACAAATTCAAAAAATGAAGTCTATTTTACAAAATTCAAAACATATAAGTCACATTAATTAATTTAATAATTAATTCCCACTGTCAGAGCAAATAGCGTGTTTTTATGAAACAATAAGTATCAAAAGATTGGCACTGGTTTAAGACTGATTTCAAAGTGAAATTAATTCCAACGACCACTATTTGATTTAATGGTAAAAATATATTCTAATTTCACTTTAAAACCAATTAAAAAGATAATCTAATCATATAAATAAATTAGATTAAAAAGTGGTTTTGAATTAAAATACAACATTTTACACTATTCATTAAAAAAATGAACTTTATCGAAAAGATACCAAAAATTTACACAAAGTAAATTTTGATATCCCTATTCTTAATAAGAGTTTTATTTGGTCCAAAAGAATGTTTAAGAGTGAACAAAACTATATTTAATGATGGTTCAACATCAAAAGGTGATAAGTGAACCTTTAGTGAAAACTAGGGCATATACGCCTAAAATTGAATTCTTTCCGTATATTAAGCCTCTATCCTCTATTGGATAAATGTAAAAACATTTAAAAACATATATAATCATATTTTAGTTATTTCTATCCATTCCCACCAATACAACGTCTACATGTTAACTACCATTTAAAATAATATTATTTTATTATTAGAGTGCAACGTAAGATTCCCAAGTAACTCGTTGTTGCGTGTTGGGTACGCCATCAAGCATAGCGTCCCCTTTAATGTCATATCAATATTTTATTCACAAATATGGATAAATATGAAAATTTCATATTCTTTATTTACCTGGGGTGTTACATCCTTCCCCACTTTTGGGAATTGCGTCCTCACAATTTTTAAAATTGAGCTTGGAAACATCCTTCAACGTCCCACATCGGAACAAGAGTCGGTAAAAAAATCACTTTAAAATAAAGGAAGATAAGTATAGAGGTCACCCGAGTTAACCCATACTAGGATTCCATGTAGGAAAACATGGACATGGAGGAGAAAACATAGTGTCATGTTATGATAGAGAGTGATAGAAAACATGTTTAGGAGAAAGTTAACAATAAGAAAATCACAAACTTGTGATGGGTTAAAAGGTGTTGGGTTCCCCAGTAGGAAAAGTTAATAGACAATTTTTTTTTTAAGTTACTTTTAATTGACGAATTTATTCATAAGGAAACATAATCACTTATCATGTTGACTTTCAACTTTTACTAGATTCCTTAATCAAACTCATATTTTTTCCAAAAGACGAGTATTTAGGGAGACTTGTTCGCATTAAGAGTACTATAATCAACTTCTAGAGAATAACCTAACCCAAAAAAAGAACTACATACTTCCCATGTCTTTAGACTTTAACCAAAACCAAAACCCAAAAGATTAGTACAAGATCAGATAACCCAGAAAAGGATAACCCATTAGAAAGAAAATCTATTCATAATCTCCAAAATTTGTCCAACAAAACCCAAAGTTCAACGAGGACCATTCGATAAACAATTTGTCCATAAAATTCCTCAAAGTAAACCAATATAAGATTGAAACCCAAACATTTGAAGGATTTAGTCACATATTCTTCCAAGTTAAATCGTAACATTTATCTCCAAACAAAATCAGTTGCTCTTAAAGTATCGCATTGAAAAGTAATTATCCTAATCACATATCCTCCATGATAGGTTAATCATTTTCATAAATAACCCAAAATCAACTTACTCTTAATTTATAAAATCATATAACTAAAAAGAATCAGTTAAACTAACCAGGGACTTCACGTAGTCCAGTGGTTGGCGATAAATACCAGGCGCACTTTGGTTGTGGGTTCGATTCCCGCAACTTTGTCCGACGCGATGGGTTGTCACACGGTCTGCGTGTTGTCCTCTTTACAAAACTATATAATTCTTAAATAATTCCCCAAAAAGGGATAAAATCATCAAAAATAACCATAACATAATTTAACCTCAATTTTATCTCATGCCTTTCACTTCAGTCATAACATATAGTAACCCATAATTACCTCAAAAGTAAGGATCATATAAACCCAAATGGTTCTTTATAACTATGTCCACAAAAGAAAAGATAACTATTCCATGAATAAAATTTTCTTATATTAAACATTAGGGTTACACATAATATAAAAAGTCTTCCAATGTAACCCCATCATCAAAAGAGACTTAATACTCTTAAGAATTTCACCATAACTCTTGAAGCCCTTATATGTTGGCATCTTACTCATTCAACATTCTTCATGATCCATTAACCATTCCTTTCCAACTTATTCCGAAATACCTCTTTCCTACAAACAAAATCATGAATCATATCCTAAGATTCCAAAATAGGAAAACAATAGTCATGAAATAATACATACCTTTGATTGGTCATTGTCAGTTTCTTCATCCTCAATCGGAATGGCATTAGGTATTGGTAAACGAGTATTTGTATGATCTTGGTGATCCCATTCACGAAACTTCTTAATGGGACATGTGTTTGCATAATGACCATGCACACCACATTTAAAACATTCAATTGATCCCTCAGAAAGAAATTCTTTCCCTTTCCTCGAGTCAACTGGATGCTTCCTTTTTCCATGGCAGGTTCTTGCTTTATGACCTTCATTTCCACATCTATAGCATATTTCTGTCCATTTGAAACATTTTCCTAGGTGTTTCATTCCACATCTTTGACACATAGGTTTTTGAACACACTTACCTTTATGATTATTACCTGTACTTGCATAGGGATTTTTTTCTTGCAAATATAATGCCTTAGAGAAATCTCCAAGGTTTAGGTGGTCAATCATGACTCCAGATAGTTGGTTGAGGATAAACACAAGAGTTCTCATTACAGCCCCCATATCATTCAGTTGCTCGCTCAGAAAACTGTCACAGTTTCCTTCACATCCACCATTACCTTGGTGCCTGCTAGATCCAGCCATTTACTAAAACCAAAAAGGGTCAGTGTGAGTATAACAACAAAACCATCACGTACTAATGAGGAAGATAAACACTAAGATATTCTTACTCATTCACTTTATCTATAACTAGGACTCTGTCTGAAATCCTAACCATTATGGTAATGTCACTTATGCTTAAAGAATACCCTAACCTCTAAAGTAATCTAAACCGACCTTTGATACCAACTATAAGGCCGCAGCCTTAAACCTTACTTAATATTGAATTAAATGAGTAATTCACATTGAGGATCTTTTCAGGTTTAGAGTTTTAGAGAATTAGGACGTAACTATTACATCTCAAAAGATTACAAAGTAGTCACTTCTACTGAATTTCCATAAAAAAAAACTCTTAAAAAGAAACATGTATAGTTCCATGTTTTAGGTAGCATGACTTTCCCTTGATCCCATCCTTGACCCTATTCCACGCTAAGTCCTGTGAAAAAAATTTCAAAGACTTGGGATGAGCATAAGAAGCTCAGTAAGGGATACACAAAGAATGAAAACTGTTAGTTTTTCAAACATAAAAAAAACCATATATACCCTATCAAAGTAATACCTTCACCTTCATGAAGTAGTAAAAACTCTTCACTGAATAAAGTATCATTACTTAGCTTTTTGTAAACAAAGGATTACCATAAAAACCATAAAAAGAACACATAACATATATAAAGGTTACTTAGGACATAAACATACTTAAGTGGAATAACCATACGGTCGACTCCCACACATATCACTTAATGGAATAGCCATACGGCCAATTTCCATACATACTTAATGGAATAGCCATATAGCCGACTTCCATACCCAATGCATTGGAGGTTATAACGTAACCACCCGTCCTAGTATTCACGACACCACCCGTTATATGGTTTATAACGTAACCACCCGTTAAAATGTCCAAGTACCAATATAAAATCATAAAACATAAAACCAATATAAAGGAATGATAACATTTCCACATTTCAATCACAATATATCATAAATATATTGACATAATAAAATCCTTTTTGAAAACCATTTTCAATACAAAAATACATAAAAGAGTATATGGTATTTATTTTATTCTAAAAACATTACGTCTTGTTGAGAAATCCAAATACCAAATAATACTCGCGGTGGCGGAAAAGGTTTTTGTCGCCGCGTACGTTAAAAGAAACATTCCTTTTTGTCATTTTGTAAAACGCTTCGTATAAAAAGATTCCTTTTGTATAAAAGTAAAATTCAAAGGGGGTTTATACACCGTATAAAAGAAAGTTGTGTATAAAACGAAATATGCCTCAATGAAAGGAGATTGAGACGAAGTCCCTTACCTCAGGTCCGACTTGACTCAATCGTTCTTTAACGTCCTTTAAAAGTGTAACTCCTTTTGATTTGAGCCTAAAGGATTCCTTTGAAAGGATTCTTCCCAAAAGGGAATCCACTAGGATGAGGAGAGGGATGTGGAGAGAGTAATTGGGAAGGGGTTGGCCGAGCCAAAGGCTTGAGGAGTGTGTGAAATGAGGTAGAGGTGGGGGCCTTTTATAAGAGGAGAGGAGGGGCACTTTTGGAAAGTAAAGAAATATTACTTTATTTGAAAATGTGTATCGGTTTTAAAAGGTCCCACATTGATATAATTCCTGGATAAGGTGATAAGGGTTCGAAATTCACCCATCCAATAAGTTTTGGACATTTGTAGTTCATATATTTTACATTATCTTTCCATTTTATTTAAATCGTCAAATAATGATGTCATCGCTGCATCATTATTATGTCATAAATAATTTAATTTATTTAATGTCTAAAAATTATAAAAAAAATACTATGATGTAGGAAATCGTTTTAGCTTTCCAATGACTATTTATAATAAAAAATCTGATAGTTATATCTCCATGTAAAAATTGTTTTCGTAAAACATATTATGTTTGTGTCATTTTTACTTTTACATTAAATAAAAAGTTATTTATGTCATTTCCCAACCAAAGTGTCTCCATGGGGTCCCCAAGTTGACCCATGGATTTTCTTGGTCGGCAATGACACAACCAATAAGGTTGGGACATGTGGCTAGGTCATTTCATATTATTAAAGCATTATTTTTACCTTAAACTACACTAATTACCACTAATCGCGATTAAGAACTTAATAAGTTACTATTCACCAAAAAAATTATTATAATCTCATTGAACCAAATTTTACTTCTTAATGAAAACCATGTATGTCGGATTTTTGAAATTAAAAACACAATGATGGAAAAATTTCATTTAAATGGAAAATCAGTCTTTATAAGTACCACTTAGTGGTTTCACTATTCATCAAAAATTGACGTTTTTCAGAAAAATACCAAAAATTCACCCTAAGCTATATTTGATATTACAAATTCAAAAAATGAAGTCTATTTTACAAAATTAAAAACATATAAGTCATATTAATTAATTTAATAATTAATTCCCGCTATCAGAGCAAATAGCGTGTTTTTATGAAACAATAAGTATCAAAAGATTGACACTGGTTTAAGACTGATTTCAAAGTGAAATTAATTCCAACGACCACTATTGGATTTAATGGTAAAAATATATTCTAATTTCACTTTAAAACCAATTCAAAAGATAATCTAATCATATAAATAAATTAGATTAAAAAGAGGTTTTGAATTAAAATAAAACATTTTTCACTATTCATTAAAAAAATGAACTTTATCGGAAAGATACCAAAAATTTACACAAAGTAAATTTTGGTGTCCTGATTCTTAATAAGAGTTTTATTTGGTCCAAAAGAATGTTTAAGAGTGAACAAAACTATATTTAATGATGGTTCAACATCAAAAGGTGATAAGTGAACCTTTAGTGAAAACTAGGGCATATACGCCTAAAATTGAATTCTTTCCGTATTTTAAGCCTCTATCCTCTATTGGATAAATGTAAAAACATTTAAAAACATATATAATCATATTTTAGTTATTTCTATCCATTCCCGCCAATACAACGGCTACATGTTAACTACCATTTGAAATAATATTATTTTATTATTAGAGTGCAACGTAAGATTCCCAAGAAACTCGTTGTTGCGTGTTGGGTACGCCATTGAGCATAGCGTCCACTTTAAAGTCATATCAATATTTTATTCACAAATATGGATAAATATGAAAATATCATATTCTTTATTTACCTGGGGTGTTACAGGAGGAGGGAGCCGACCATTCCAACCAAGCCTATAAATATGAGCTTATCTGAAAGAGCTCAAAACAACAGACACTGAAGTTGATCACTCTAGAAACCACACGCTGTTAACGTGATTTCTAGAGATAGAATCTCTTCATTCCTTGTGCGTTCTGAACTACTCGTTCAGATTTCTTCTTGCGACTCCGAATGTTGGTGATTACATTTGAGGGCTTCTGGGGATAGGAAGAGAGAGTTTCAAACTACCTTGAAATTGAGGGCTTTTGTGGATAAGAAGACAGAGGTGCCGACTACCTTAAAGTTCGAAGGCTTATTTGCTGAGGAAGATATAAGTAACAACTACCTTGAAGTTGAGGGCTTGCAGAGATAGAAAGACAGAGACTCTGATCTTCGTATCGAAGGCTTACCATGGTGTGGGTAAGACAGACTTGCTTGAAAGTATAAATCAAGGGACCTTTATCCAAGGTTATTGGATACCCTTCTCTTTGGGTTAAAAGATTTATATCTCGTTATTTGTAGCTTTACTACTTGTTTTTCCGCCGCTTTTCATATTGTAAGGAAAGTCTAATCTTCTTATATTTCCTTAGACATGTACTCAAATTAATTTAGATTCTATAAACTATAAGGTAGAATCTCATATTGTAAAATTTGGTTATGTTTCAATTTCCGGATCTATATTTCCGGAACCTGTTTTCCGAATCATTTCCAGATATAAGCAAGTGCATAGAACTAGATGTTTTTAACTTCATACTTTGTCCCAATCTTTCATTGGTGTTAGAGGTGTTGTGAATTTTCTTAGTTTAACTTTGTAAAACTTAGATCTTTATTTGTTTAAGAAAACTTTAAAAGTGTACAATTCACCCACCCTCACAGGTATATTGAGCATCTACATCATTATTTCGATCATACAATTGGTATCTGAGGTTGGAAACCTCATACTCTATACCAATCCTACATTTGGTATCAAATAAGGTCTCTGAAATACTTATACTCACATATATGTTTTCCTTGATCAGTTTTTTATTGTTCTATATTTTCTTTTCTTAGGAATATTTTCCTTAAATCCGAAATTTTGTTATTAACAAGTTTTTGTGTAGAAATATTTTTAAGATGGAAGGTTTTTAAATGTTTGTTCTATCGACTACCTAAATCCTACATGACCACCAATTTTTTATGGCAATGGTTATGAATACTGGAGAGATCGAATGAAGTCTTTCTTCATCCATACTTGGGTAGATAACTTTGTTATTCTTACTGGAGGATATCAAATTCTTGATAAGGAATTTAGTGCTTTTACAAACCAAGAGAAGCATGATTATCAATTAAAATATAAGGTACACAATACTCTACAATGTTCAATGACTAGGAACATATATAACCAAATTTCTTCATGTGAAACAGCTAATTTTATATGGAAGAAACTTGAAGTTACTAATTTTGGTACATCCAAAGTCATAGAGGCTAGAAGAGCTATGTTGAGAGAAGAGTATCATGGTTTTAATTTTCCTTATGGATAACCTATAAGCAATTTACAAAAAAGGTTTATAAATATTGTGAACAACTTACAATCTATGGGAGAGAAAGTTTTGGATGATTAAGCTCTTGTGGATAAAATTATTGATATGATTCCCAATGACTGGGAATCACAGAGAATAGATATTGATGATAATAGGAAGGTAAATCAAATTTCCTTAGATGTGTTGTTCGGAACTCTTCTCCAACATGAAACAAGGATGAAGAGAGATGCTGACAACATCAAAAACAAGAATGGGAATAGTACTGTTGCTTTTAATACAACATCAAATCACATGAAATCAAAGACTCCTGAGAGAGTAACTAGATCCATGTCTAAGAAAGTTATTATTCAATCTGAATCTAGTGAGAGTGAAGTCTCAGAGAATGAGTTATCTAATCTTTCTCAAAGTATAAACAAGATAGCTGACCAAAGAAATTTCCAATCCAGGTATAAGAAAAAGGAATGGAAAGATAAGAAAGATTCCGAGGTCACATTCTATGAATGCAAGATAAGTGGACACATTAGACCTGACCGCCCTATGCTTAAAAAGAAAAGAATGGAAAGAGAGGTATTCTGAATGAAACATGAAGAAGTTTTATAAAGCTAAAGCTAAGAAAAGTCTGAAAGCTCATACTACTTGGAGTGCTAGCTATGGAGACTCTTCAGAAAGCGAATCTTCAGAATATGATTCATCATCTCAGAAGAATACGGGATTCATTGCTAATACTTCTTTTACACATACATATCTTATGGCTAAGTTACGCTCTGCCGAGGCTTTAACAAATGTATCTCTTGATAAGAATTACTATTCGAAAAATAGTACTTCTAATGAAGATACTTCATCCTTAGAAAATGAAGAACCTTCATATGAAGAAGTATCAAGATTTTCCAAGTTACTTGAAGAATAAAATTGTAAAATTTCTAAGAAATTAGACAAGGAAAATACTAGGGAAGAAGTTCATACAAAAGAGATTTCAGATCTCTCTTTAGATCTTAAAGATAAAGAAGTGATTTTAAAAAAACTATCTAAAGACCTTGAGAAATAAAATTCATATAATGAAGAAATTTATAAAGATCTTAAGAATTCTATTTCAAAAATGAAAATTCTTGAGGAAAAATTTAACTCTAAGGAAATGATTCCTGAGGATAGGAATTTAGTCATTAGACTAAAATCTGAATTATTTTCTCTTAAGAAGATTCTTGCAAAATTTAACTCTGGGAAGGAAAATTTTGACAATATGTATTCTCAAATTAAACCTCATGGAAACACTACTGGAGTAGGTTATACTCACCAAAAACTAGTTTTCAAAAACAACTATTTTATTCCTTCTAGATCCCCTTTTTGTAGTAAGTGTCAAAGTGGTGGGCATTGGAGGAAAAAGTGTTCATTGAATAGAGTTCAATATCTTGGGATTCATAAAGCATATTTTTCTAAAAAAATGTGGATACCCAAAATTTTGTTATCTGAAAATATCGAATCCAAACAAGTTTGGATTCTGAAAGTCTAATTATTTTCTTATATTCAGGAATGTAGGGAAAGTACCAACAACAATACTTCATACATGGATAGTAGATGTTCCCAGCATATGACTGGTAATAAAAACTATTTCGAAAATATTATCAAGATGAAAGGAGGAAAAATAACTTTTGGAGATAATGCTCAGGGAGAAATTGTTGGTATAAGTAATATTGTTCTTCTTGGTAAAAATTTGATTTCAAATGTTTCATTTGAAAATGCGAAATCAGTCTTCAATTTATCAAAACGTAAGATCAACTTGCTGACATTTTCACAAAATCCTTACCCTCCGAGAGATTTGAATACATTAAACAGAAGTTAGGAATGATAACCATGAGTTAATCTTTCTTCATTTACTTCTTTTTGAACAATTATCCTTACAGTAATAAACTTATTTTCACAGGGGGAGTACATTTTCTTGTTACTATAATCAAAATTTTTCATAGTAAATTTTTTTAAACATTCAAAATCAAAACTTTTCATAGTTAGTTTTAAAACTTTTGTAACTAAAATTTTTGTAATGAAGTTTTCAGAACTGAAATTTTCATAATGGAAATTTTCGGAACTAAAACTTTCGTAAAGGGAATTTTCTTACTCAAACCTTTCATACTGAAACTTTAGTAATGAAATTTTCATACAGAAACTTTCGTAATGAAATTTTCTCACTGAAACATTCATAATGAAATTTTCGTACTGAAACTTTCGTAATGAAATTTTCGTACTGAAACATTCGTAATGAAATTTTTGTACTGAAATTTTCGTAATAAAATTTTTCATACTCATATTTTTCGTAAAGAGAATTTTCATATTGAGAATTTTCATAATGATTTTTTTCGTAATGAGAATTTTCATAAGGATAATTTTCTTAGTGAGCTTCTTCGTAATAGAAATTTTCATAATGAGAATTTTTGTACTCATATTTTTTGTATTGATTTTTTTTGTAGTTTGTTTTTTCATAGTCTAATTTTTCTTCAAGAAGAATATCACCTATTATGAACAAAATTTCTGGCCAATCCGAAAGTTATTATTTCTTTAATTAAGTTTTCGTACTCATAATTTTCTTACTGTTATTTTCCTATAAGTTTTAAAATTTATCGGATTATAGTTTTCGTAAATTTGATTGTTATTCTTAAAAACTCAAAAGATCAGATTCAAGATTTTCTTGCCGATATATTTTCAACCGTCAGATTAGATCAGAGAGTTTTTCAACCGTTAGATGGTTTTTGGAAGTTGAAAGGTCACATCCATTGCCTATATAAAGGGAACCCCCGATGGTTGTCCCACATTGATCTTCAAGATCTCGCGTGTTGAAGCTCTGCGTCCCTTCTTATATCCCGTTTCGAATCTTCTAGATCTCTTCATTCTGAATGTCTGCTAAGGCAGCTTCTCGAGATATGTCAACTACGAATCCTATCTCAAAGTTTTTAGTTTATAAGGATAGGTTTGTGCATATGAGTTTTTACAAGTATGATTCTCTGATATCTAAGAATATTAGATTGAATGGCTGGGAGGAGGTTTTCTTATCAAAACCAGAGAAATAGGATCCAGTTTATCAAGATTTTCTTGTTGAGTTCTATGATTTTGTTTCCTTCCTTGAGGAAGATGGCAGAAAGTTACTTTATTTCAATTCTTATGGGAAGACTTAAAAATCATTTTAACCCAAGGCCACAAGCTTGGTGGGTTTATCTTATGATGGTGAAGCTGAGTTTTGTTCACATAATCTTCCGGATGAGCAAGGAAGTTTCAACAAAGTGAAGGAATTGAAATTCCTTGGGCTTAAAGATGACAAGACATCTATGATTGCCCATCTCTCTTTGAATAATCGGATTCTACAGCTGTGGGTACAAGGTTTTCTTGTACCAAGAAGGGGTGATGAGGATAATCTCAAGAAAAGTGACATTTATATCCTCAATTTCTTGGTAAATCTAAGGAAGATAAATTTGATGAGCCATGATTTGATTACAGTTAATAATATTAAATAAGGGAATCTGAAAGATCATATCATAATGTATCAGACCTTGCTTTCTATGCTTATCATCAGATGTCTTGATTCATTTAATGTTTATTGCACTTCCAAGAAAAGAAATTTCAAAGTAATGTTGGTTAGTGATGATACATTAAAGAGAATGAAGATGGGTTTTTCTGATGAATCCGGAGAATTCTACTCTTTACCAGAGGAAGAGGCTGAGGCATCTCAGAAAGACAAAAAAACTCCAGAACCATCTAAAAAGGTAAGAAAGAAGAGAAAGTTGAAAGAAGTGTTTTCTAAAGACATGACCCAGAAAGATAAGGAAACTCAATATGCACCACCCAAGCCAAAGAAAAAAAAAGCCTACCTAGATGATGTGGCTGCTAAATGGAGGGATGACAAGGAGAAAAGAAAATAAGGGGATCCACAGTTCAGATTGGACCCTGCTGAGGCTATAGACTTAAAAGAGAGAGCTACTAATGAGTTAGAAAAACAAGAAAAAGGGAAAAAGTTGAATAAAAAGATGTGTAAAGCTGAGCTTGTACAATCTCTATTGAGAGATACTGAAGTAGCCTCTGAGAAGATTCCCAATCCCGAAACTTTTAATGTCCAACCTTTACCAGAAACCCCTGGGAAGAAATACTCCACTCCGGAAACGTCCAAAGGAAAAGATATTGTTGAAGAAGTAGAGAAAAAATCTTCTGAAGAAGTAGAACAAGAAGTAGTAAAGGAAGAAGAAGAAGAAGAAGAAAGAAGTGATGATCTTGATGACCTAATGAAACAAGTAGAAGATTATCAAGATAAGGCAGAATCCAAAAAATTAGTCACTCTGGGAAAGGGAGTTGAGAAAGAAAGTAGGATGGATGATGATAAGCAAGAGGAAGAGAAGGAAATTTTTTTTTTATGATGAGGAAGAATCCTATGAGAAGAATTTTCTTGAGGAAGGAGCAGAAAAGGAGAAAATAGATGAAGACCAGATTTTTCAACTATCAGAGAGTGAGGAACAATCTCCAGATGATAAATCCATTCTGAAAACTGATAAAGGAAAGGAAGTGCTCATGGATACACCAACAAAAGATATCATCATGAAGAAAGAAGTTGGTGGTTCTTCTAAAAGGAAGTTTGTGAAAATTGAATAAGAACTATCCCCAATCAAGTAATCAGATTCAGAGTAATCAGCACACAGTCTTGACTTTGTTGTCGAGTCTTTGAAAAAGTTGGTGGACACCATTCCAATTTTCCCCACTATACACTCCAGATGCCAGATGCTGCAACATATCTTGAATCAGAAGTCAGAATCCTTATCTATGTTGATGGAAAATTGTGTGAAGATTTAGTCCTACTATAGAAATTTCCTTATCAACTATGATGTACATAGGAAATCATGCAGCAAAATAAATTTGTGGTCTAAAAAAGTTGAAGAAGACATGGATGAGTTTGATCGTTTTCAGAATGATGTTAAAGATGCATTTACCACCGAGGATACAAAGATTAAGAATCTTCAGGATGAGCTGATCATTGAGAAAAGTTCTCAGAGTCATTAAGTGAAGGATTTGAATGATATGGTTAAATCTCTTGCTCAAAATTTTAAAAGGTATAGAGATCTCCGGATTGAGCTCCAAGAAAAACTTGTAAACCAATATGAGTTAGTGAAGATTCAAGAAGAGGCCGTGAAGGCTTAGGCAGAGGTGTTGAAATCTCAACAAGAAAGGATCACGACTTTAGAAAAGAAAGCTGAGGAGGATTAAAAAGATGTGAAGAAGCTGAAAATCTTGTTGAAAAAACTAATCCCGAAGGAAAAAGATGACAAATAGACTGAATCCGATCTTTTGTTGCATTTGTCACTCCTTGTAAAAAAAAATTCAACTCTAATGAAATTTTTGGTTGGTTATATTTTTTGTTTTTATATACTAATGTTTCAGGTACCATATTTCTTTTCCATTCCCTTAAATTCTTTTTGAAAATCACAAAGGGGGAGAAGGAAAAAGAACTACTTAAAAGGGGAGAAAGAAAAATTTAAAATGGAGAAGGAAAAATTTCTAAGTGAAGAAATCCTTAAAGTAAGGGGGAGTTTTTTATTATGATGTTTTTCATTCCCATGATAATGAAAACTCCATTCCAGAAATCCAAAATATAATCCTTAGAGTTTTAATGCCTAAGGGGGAGTTAGTTGTATTCATCATTATTCATGAACAAAGGGAGATGAGTTTTAATTTCAAAGTCTAATGAAATTTTTTCAATCCCCTTATATTTTTTTCATAAGGTTGTTTGTACTTTCCAAAAAGGGGGAGATTGTTGAGTCAACAAGGTTTTCCTTATGAATTTTCCATTCTTTCTTGTTTTGAAGATCACAAACACCATATACTTAAGCAAATCTACATTTTACTTATATAATGAAAATTTCCTTCTCAAAGAAATTTACCCCTACCATATTTTCATTGTTCATATCATTATTTTCGTTAAACATAAAAATCAAATTCATAAAAAAAACCTCAAAATCATATAATACATAGATATGAAGCATTCTGTTTTAGGATCCGAATTCTGGATATAAACAATAATGAAGTTCCACTCCGAATTCTGGATATGAACTATAATGAAGTTCGACTACGAATTCCAGTTATGAACTGTAATAAAGTTCAACTCAGAATTCTGGATAGAAACTCTAATTAAGTTCCATTATAAATTCTGGATACGAACTCTAATAATGTTCTATTCCAAATTCTGGATAATAACTCTAATGAAGTTCCATTTTGAATTCTGGACATGAACTCTCATATAGTTCGACTCCAAATTCTGGATATGATCTCTCATATAGTTCCATTCCGAATTCTGGATACGAACTCTTATATAGTTCAACTCCTAAATCTGGATATGAGCTCTCATATAGTTCCATTCCGAATTTTATATACAAACTCTAAAAATATCAACTCCGAAATTTTACTAGTTCGACTCCGAACTTTTATGAGTTTGACTCCAAACTTTTACTAGATCGACTCCGATCTATTATGAGTTCGACTCCAAAATTTTACTAGTTCGACCCCTAACTTTTATGAGTTCAAATACAAAATTTTACTAGTTCAAATTTGAACTTTTATTAGTTTGACTCTGAACTCTGTAAGTTCAGATTCTAAACTCTGGTGAAACTAGACTCTGAATTTCCTTTGAAATTCAGAACCCAGATTTCTACAGAATTAAGGTTCCGAATTCCTATAAAATAAAATCCAAATATCTCTTTATTATAGACTCCAAATTCCAGTTTGGTTAGACTCTGATCTTTTATTTGATTACATTCTGAACTAAATTATTTCTTAGGCTTACACTCATTTCATTATAAAATGATGTCATGATTTCAGTTACACATGTTTTGTTATAAAACGATGTGTTCTATTCTATTTCTAACTAACCATTTTTTTAGTGAAACGTGTACAAGTCCCTCCGAAATTTAAGGAAAATATGACCGTTGGAGGAGGGAGCCGACCGTTCCAACTAAGCCTATAAATAGGAGCTCATTTGAAAGAGCTCACAACAACAGACACTGAAGTTGATCACTCTAGAAACCACACGCTGTTAAGGTGATTTTTAGAGAGAGAAGCTCTTCATGCCTTGTGCGCACTGAACTGCTCATTCAGATTGCATCATGCGACTCTGAATGTTGGTGATTACATTTGAGGGCTTCCGGGGATAGGAAGACAGAGGTTCCAACTACTTTGAAGTTGAGGGATTCCAGGGATAGGAAGATAGAGGTGCTGAATACCTTGAAGTTCGAGGGCTTCCATGATGAGGAAGACAGAGGTACCAACTACCTTGAAGTTGAGGTCTTGTGGGGATAGAAAGACACAAACATCGATCTTCGTATTGAGGGATTACCCTGTTGTGGGTAAAAAAATTACTTGAAAGTATAAATCAAGCGACCTTTATCCAAGGTTGTTGGATACACTTATCTTTGGGTTAAAAGATTTATATCTTGTTACTTATAGTTTTACTACTTGTTTTCCACTGATTTTCGTATTTTAAGGATATTATAATCATCTTATATTTCTTTATGCTTGTACTATGATTAATTTAGATTCTATATGCTATAAGGTAGAATCACGTATTGTAAACTTTGGTTAATTTTCAATTTCCGGATCCATATTTCTAGAACCTATTTTTGGAATAATTTTCTAGATATAATCAAGTCCATAGAACTAGAAGTTTGTAACTTCATACTTTGTCCCAATATTTCATTGGTGTTAGAGGTGTTGTGAATTTGCTTAGTTTAAATTTTTAAACTTAGATCTTTCATTGTTTAAGGAAATTTTTTTAAAGTGTACAATTCACCCCCTCTTGTATATTGAGTATCTACATCATTATTTTGATCCTAAAATTGGTATCAATGGTTGGAAACATCATACTCTATAACAATCCTATAGATGTTATATATCGAGATATAATAAATGTAAATGTGTCTTATTTATATAGTGATTCATAATAATAAAGTGGGATTGGTAGGTGTTTTTGGAGATTAGATCTTGTCTGCAAGATGAATGGGATTATGCCACTTTTCTTTAATTGGGTTTTGTTTTCTTTTGATTTTATTTTAGTTGATGTAACTAGTTCAGTTTTCACTATGATATTTTTTTGGTTTTAACATTATGTTATAAAACAGATAGTCCTGCATCATATTGGTATTCAATATTTTTATATTTTATGTTTGCAGATTTTTATTTTTTTCTAAAAGAATAATTTCACACAATATTATCGTTTTCCCTTGAAATTTATTCAGACCTTCAGTGTCTTAAGGATATAACCTAGGGTAACTAGAACTTTATCTCTTCTCAGACCATTTAGTTGGGGTGGGGGATATTACAAATGGAATCAGTCTTGGCTGTTCTATCCATCTATTAGTATAATAGCAAGTAGATATGAATGTTAGAACATAAAATGCATACTTTAAAAAACATAGATAAACTTTTAATGACTAAATTCAATTTACAGGGGTGGATTGTGTAAAAAAATGTTCTAATAAACTTCTATATGTGTTATCATTCCATCATCATGGGTATATATTATTATCATCTCATATCATGAATTATTAGTGAGACTTCCCAATATAACTAAAATATTCATTTTGTATTTTAAAATTTATATAAGGTGGACATAATAATAGTATTTTGAAAATAATGGTTATGGATTCATACTTGTGGTGGTTTGAAATTTACTAAGTCTTTAGTTTCTAGTGAGTGAGGATTTAATGGAATTTTTTTCTAGTTATAGAAAATGGTACCATGGAGACATTGTAGAAATCTGTAAGAATAAGCCATAGAAACTGTGATTTCAACTAATCCACCTATGAACCAATAACATGCCTAATGAATATTTCAAAAAATTCAATCCATTGATAGAGAAAATTGAAAGATTAACCCCAAAAATTGGTTCAATATGTATAGTTATTTAAATAGAATCCACCCAAAATTAGGGGGTATTTGATTAAAAAAACACTAAGTTTCACAGGAAATAATGAATTTAAGATTTGATTACATATGTACACCGATTGAGATAGAGGATAATTTAGAAACCTATATGATGGAGAACATTGCACACCAAGGATTGGATTATTATTTCCAAGATAAATTCAACCAAGGAATTACTTAGGGCGGTATGAATATTTATTAAAAAAACATATATCCTCAATCATTCAAATCAAAATAGTAACAAATTTATTAAACATGAAGCAATAGAATATTTTCATGGTAGGGTATGCAAATTGGTTTCTGAACATAGTATAATTCCCTGATAATTTGCTTCTTGTATATCCTTATAGGCATGAAACATTGAATCTAATCTGTAAACTATGATTCACTCTAAGAGAGTTATTATTTTCATTAAAAATTATATACAAATGGTGAATAGATATATGGTTGCAGAAATAGATATCTCATGAAATTTAAATAGAGGAATTATATTATTCTCCCCAATAAAAGTTGGGAAATAAAATGCCGAGAATAAGTGAATGGGGGGAACTACTTAACTGGTGGAATAACATTTCAAAATAAAACAAAAATATCAGTTAATATTCCTTTGCAACCCGGGAGTATTCTTGGGGGATTTCAGTGTGGTTAACTTGTGTATATCAAGAAATATTTTACAGAACCACCTTAAGATAGTCAAAACTATAATCAAATCGGATATCTCCACCCTTATTATCATTGAACTCCAAATTTTGGTAAAAGAGTCCCATATTACGTTTCATGGAAATAATATTCCTCAATGGGTTGATTTCATTAGAATAAATCTCATCCTTTGAATAGAGGGATCCTAGAAGATTTTAGGAACACCATTAATGTTTTGGTTATACAATCTATGCTTGGAAATAAGGATCTCTGATGAGCTTATAAGAATATTTTTGGTGCCGAGAATATAATTATATAGGATCCAATTTTCCCTTAAATTATGCGAGGAAATATTATTTTAAATTATACTATCATGTAATCCTTGATTGATAGTAGATCATCCTACTCTTTTATTGTTAATCAGCTTGTGGACTATATGGGCCTTCAGGTTGAGATGATTCCCCAAGACTCTAAATTACAATCCGATCTAGGAAAATTGTATTTCTTATCCATTAAGTGTGCATTGTGTTTTATAACTACAGATAGGGTTGAGATTTTATTGTATTTATCTATTTTTGAGATGTATATTTATTATGCAGCTATGGTAGTATATTGGTTGATATAATACAAGGACATCATCAACTGTTATGCCCAATTGGGTTGTTTCACATCTTTAGATGGCATTAAGTATCTATTTAAAAGATCTTGGGATATAAATGAATGTATAAAAGGATATTTGGTACAGATGGTTGGATCTGTGTCTTAATAGATAATAGAAGTTACATTATCATCAGTTGTTGAAATCACAAATAGATATTTTCAAACATACATTGACCAATTTTCTGATTTATTTTCTAAAAATTTCTCTTTGTTTCTACTTGAAAGAGAAATGGAATATATTATTGATCTCCACAAAAGAAATCTATATTATATGATGACATTAATGGAATTAATGTTTTGACTAAAACTCTTGTAATGAAATCAACACATTTGAGTGAGAGGGTCTCTGTGGGAAGCACTAGTACTTTTTGTAAAGAATGTATATAAGACTCTTAGGCTTCAAGTGGATTTTATTAAGATCGATAAATATATGATAATGAATCTTCATCCTTTTCCATGAATTTACACTTTATTTTATCAATTTATTGGAGCCTCATGGTTAACTAAAATATATTTATCATTATCATTTCACTAACTATGAGTTCAGAGGGAGGATATTCTGAACACAACTTTCTAGAGTCATTTTACAATTATGAATATGTGGTTATTATCTTTGGTCTTGAGAATTAACTAATGGTTTTTATGCAATTGATGAATCAAAACATTAAGATGTATCTTTACTCCTTTGTGGTAGTGTTATTTTATGATATTTTTTTCATTAGAATATTATATCTGATCTTGAACAACACATGGCTATAGTGTTGGGTATTTTACAACAAAATAAACATTATATTATTCTTTCAAAATTTTATTTGTGGACATATGAAGTATGTATCCTTGGACATATCATTTCTAAAATCATAGTATCTTTAGATCCTGAATAGGTAAATACTTTCATCACATGGAAACCCTTGTAGAATGTCCTTGAGATACATAGATTCCTTAGATTAAAATGGTATAAAAAAATTATTTTTATGCAACATTAAACATAACTCATCATTGATGATAGTTATGAAAAGGAAATTTATTCCTTTCCAATGAATTAATGACTGCTAGAAATATTTTCAAGAGCTTAAGGTTCTATATACATCTGTACTTATCCTTATATTTTTGAAGTAAATAAATGGGAACGTGTTCCTATTGCAATTAATATAGATCATGGTTGGGATGTGTTCTCATATATGGAAATCATGTTGTGATAATGGATCATGATAGTTTTGGGTATATGAGAATAATTACATAACACATGATTTTGAAATATGTGATGTAGTTCATGCCTAGATGACTAGGAGTTATTTACATTTTGGGGATAAATTCACACTATTCACATATCATGAAATATTGAAGAATGTTTTTTCATGAAGTAATTTGAATCTAAGGAAATTAATATGAATGAAATACTTGTAGATTTTTGATTTCGAATTCATCTCCACACTGGGTAAAATAATTTTTTTAGAAGTTTCATTGAGTAGGAAATCATATAATTATTTTGATGAAGAGGCTTAAGTTCAAGGGTAAATAATTTCAACCATACATGATATGTATTTTAATTATGTTTAGAAATTTGATGTTGTATTATTCTTTTAGGTTATCCTTATTCATGATTTGTTTGAGAAGGTTATAGATTTTTAGACATCTAATCCTGAATGAAAAACCGTGAGGACAAATCTAAATGGTAGGGAGACCGTTGAGGGATGGATGCCAGTTGGGAGATCTATTATTAATTTAATAGAGAGTATTTTTATAAGGCCCCATCCTTAAACCTTACTTAATCTTGAGTTATTACAAGATTACAAATTGAGGATCTTTTCGGGTTTAGAGTTTTAGAGAATTAGATCATAAAACTTGCATTACATTCCACATATAAACAAAGTGGTTACATAAAGATAGTATTCTTCATTCCCATCAATGGAAACACATTTAATATAAAACATGGATTATTTCTTGACACATCCTTGACTCTATCATCTTATCATGTACCTTTCCCTTGACCTGTGAAAAACATTTCAAAAACTTGGGATGAGCATAAAAACTCAGTATGGGTTATAAAAAAAACATGGAAAGGAAACATGAGTTCATATATACATAAGAATGAAATCATACTTTACCCATAAAACATAGGCACTTTATCATACCTCATAAAATCATGAATAAATCATAGAAATCATAAGACATAAAGGTAACTTGAGGCATTCATAACATTCTTACGTAGGGATTAACCCTCTTGGTTAGGTTTGGAATACCCATCACAGTATATTCCCTAAAATCTCTTAAGAGAAACCTTAACGTTTCACTCCTTCGCGTTACCCAATGCATTGGAGAGCTATATCGGGCTCAACCGCCCTTAGTTTATCACGGAACCACCCGTCTTCATAATAATGCCCAAGAACCATAACATAATCATATCACATAAAACATGGATAAAGGAAACATAACATTCCCACATTTCAATCATGAGATATCAATACAACACATTGATATAATAAAAACATTATGAAAACCATTTTCAATACCAAAGTAAAACATGGTATTTATTTTTCATTTAAAAAAAGGTATGGCTTATAGAGGAAGCCGAAACTCAAATAACGGTCACGACGGCGGAGAAGTCGTTGTTGCCGCATACGTACGACAAAAACATTCCCTTTTGTCGTTTAGTAAATGCTTCGTATAAAAAAGATTCCTTTCGAATAAACGTAAACGTAAAAGTGGTTTATACACCGTATAAAAGAAAGTTGTGTATAAAATAAAATATGCCTCAACGAAAGGAGATTGAGACGAAGTCCCATACCTCGTATCCGACTTGACCCGACCGTTCTTTAATCTCCTGAATAATAAACTTGAGTTAATCTCTACTTGCTTATGAATCTTTTTCAAGTTCATTATTCCTTTTATACCATGTTATGAACATCATGTAATCAGTTAAGTTAATAATGTTCATTTTGTCGGTATTTGGTTCTTAAGTCAAAAATAGACTTCTTACACTTACATGTTGTTAATTTGGTCAAAGGTTCATTATATCCAGAATGGTATTCATGATGTAGATATCATATATGTCATATATATCCAGTACATTCATGCATTTATAATATTACATAATCATTTAGAGGTAAGAAATGAAATGCACCGTTCATGGAGACGGTAAGCCGTACGTACGCATGAACGCTACTTCCATTTCTATTTCATATTTTATGGAATGGAATCATAATTATATAAGAGTATATTATAATTCCAGTATAATAACATATATAATATCATTAACTTTATCCTTTACACATCCCACATATGGTATTAACGAATCAAATCACTTTCAGGGGGCGGTAGTCTGCACTTCCTAAAATTAAGATATCGTGTTTACCCATAATGGAAACCATAAAGGTATGCCAAAAATGAAAAAAAACAGAAGCTTAAGGAAAACATAAACATATTATATATCATATATAAAAATAGTTACATCATAATGGCCACCTTTGAAGGTGTTAAATGAGTGTTGAACAATCATCGTTTCGGGAGGCAGAATTTCGCCATCCACGGAAAACGTATGTTCTTTAACCATTTGATGTAGTTGTGTGAGAGTGTAGCTCAAATAAATATTATAACAACATCCTTGTATATTGAAGATATTGGTTTTGTTACAAAATAAGTAAATAAAAATAGTTTAGGGGGTTGGAGAAGCAAAATAAAACAAATGAACATGAGAGAATGAATTACCTTTAAAAGTGTAACTCCTTTTGATTTGAGCCTAAAGGCTTCCTTTGAAAGGATTATTCCCAAAGGGAATCCTCTAGGATGAGGAGAGGGATGTGGAGAGAGAAAATGGGCAGGGGTTGGCCGAGCCAAAGGCTTGACGAGTGTGTGAAATGAAGTAGAGGTGGGGGCCTTTTATAAGAGGAGAGGAGGGGCACTTTTGGAAAGTAAAGAAATATTACTTTATTTGAAAATGTGTTTCGGTTTTAAAAGGTCCCACATTGATATAATTCGTGGATAAGGTGATAAGGGTTCTAAATCCACTCATCCAATTGGTTTTGGCCATGTTTAGCTCATAGATGCTACATTGTCTTTCCATTTTTTTTAAATCGTCAAATAATGATGTCATCGCTGCATCATTATTATGTCATAAATAATTTAATTTATTTAATGTCTAAAAATCATAAAAAAAATACTATGGTGTAGGAAATATTTTTATCTTTCTAATGACTATTTATAATCAAATATCTGATCTTTATAACCCCATGTAAAAATTGTTTTCGTGAAACATATTATGTTTGTGTCATTTTTTACTTTTACATTAAATAAAAAGTTATTTATGTCATTTCCCAACCAAAATGTCCCCATGGGGTCCCCAAGTTGACCCATGGCTTGTCTTGGTCGGCCATGACACAACCAATATGGTTGGGACATGTTTCTAGGTAATTTCATATTATTAAAGCATTATTTATACCTTAAACTACACTAATTACCACTAATCGCGATTAAAAACTTAATAAGTTACTATTCACCAAAAAATTATTTTAATCTCATTGAACCACATTTTACTTCTTAATGACAACCATGTATGTCGGATTTTCAAAATTCAATACACATTAGTAGTAAACTTTCATTTAACTGAAAAATCAGTTTGCTTGATTACCACTTAGTGGTTTCACTATTCATCAAAAATTAAAGTTTTTCAGAAAATTACCAAAAATTCACACTAAGCTATATTTGATATTCCGAATTCAAAAATGAATTCTATTTTACAAAATTCAAATCATATAAGTCACATTAATTAATTTAATAATTAATTCCCGCTGCCAGAGCAAATAGCGTGTTTTTACAAAACAATAAGTATCAAAAGATTGACACCAGTTTAAGTCTAATTTCAGAGTGAAATTGATTCCAATGACCACCATTGGATAAAATGGTAAAAATATATTCTAATTCCACTTCAAAACCAATTCAAAACATAATCTAATCATATAAATAAATTAGATTAAAAAGCAGTTTTGATGTAAAATGCAGTATTTTTCACTATTCATTAAAAAATGAACATTGTCAGAAAAATTCAAAAAATTCACACAAGGTAAATTTTGATGTCCCAATCATAAAGGATAAGTTTATTTTGACAAAAATAGTTTATAAAATTTTTAAAATATAGATTAAAAAATGGTTTTCCATCAAAAGGCAGTAAAACAATCTTTTAAGAATATTAGTGTATTCCATGCATAAGATTGTATTTATTTTCATTTTAAGCCTCTATAACACTATCTTAATCATTAAAAGGCATAGATAAAAATATCTATTATTCATTACTTACTTGGGATGTTACATCCTTCCCCCCTTTAGAAAATTGCGTCCCCACAATTTATTTACTTATCGAATAAATGGGGGTACTTATCCCTCATTTCATTTTCAGATTCCCATGTTGCCTCTTCAATCATGTGGTTTTTCCACAAAACCTTTACCTTCTTAATCACCTTATTCCGTAACACTTGCTCCCTGTGGTCAAGAATCTGGACCGGTTGTTCCTCATAAGATAGGTTCTCTTCCAGCTGAACTACCTCTGGACTCAAAACATGAGATGGATCTGGAATATACTTTCTCAACATCGAAACGTGAAAAACATTGTGTACCTGTGATAAACTCGGAGGTAAAGCCACTCGGTATGCAACTGATCCAACTCTCTCCAGAATTTCGTATGGTCCAATAAACTTTGCACTCAGCTTTCCTTTCTTACCAAATCTCATCACACTTTTCTAAGGAGAAACCTTGAGAAAAACATGATCACCTACCTCGAAAGATAGATCCTTCCTCCGGTTATCCGCATAACTCTTCTTCCTGCTCTGAGCTGTTCTCATGTGTTTCTGAATCAGCTGAACTTTTTCTACCATCTCTTCTACCAATTCTGGTCCCATCAACTTCCTTTCACCCACTTCATCCCAGAAAGCTGGAGTTTGACACCGCTTCCCGTATAATGCCTGAAATGGTGCCATCTGTATACTGGAATGAAAACTGTTATTATATTAAAACTCAACCAAAGAAAGATGTTGGTCCCAACTTCCCTGATAATCCATAGAACAAGCTCGTAGCATATCCTCTAATGTCTGAATTGTTCGTTCTGACTGCCCATCTGATTGAGGATGAAAAGCTGTACTAAAATTTAATTCAGTACCCAATGACTTCTGAAGGCCTTTCCAAAAGTTAGAAGTAAACCTGGGATCACGATCCGATACAATGGAGAGAGGAACTCCATGTAACCTGAATATCTCTTTAAGATACAAACGGGAAAGTTGATCAAGAGAGAAAGTAATCCGTATAGCAAGGAAATGAGCAGATTTGGTCAAGCGATCAACAATAACCCAGATTGCATTATTACCTCGAGATGTCTTTGGTAATCCAACAACAAAGTCCATGGATATATTCTCCCATTTCCACTCTGGCACTGGTAAAGGCTGAAGCATCCCTTTCGGTAACTGCCGCTCTTCTTTAACCTGCTGACAAGTCAAACACTTCACAGTAAAATCAGCAATATATCTTTTCATTCCATCCCACCAGTAATACTCCCGCAGATCTCTATACATCTTAGTACTACCCGGATGAACTGAAAACGGAGAACTATGAGCTTCACATAACAACTCTCTCTTCAACTGTGAATCACAAGGCACACACAATCTCTTCCCAAATCTCAAAACACAATCATTATGAATGTTGAATTCAGGCAACTTACCTTTTTGAACCAGCTCTACCTTTTTCTGCAACTCATTATCTTGCTTCTGTTCTTTCTTTATTCTATCTGATAGAGAATATCTCACTGATACCTGAAACAAAACAGAAGGACTTCCTACACCAACAACTTCTATTCCAAAGTTCATCAAATCGTTAACCAAAGGATCATGTTCCAACCGCAACATTGTTAATGAAGAATTACTTTTTCGACTCAAAGCATCATCCACTTTATTTTCTTTTCCCGGATGGTAATGAATTGTACAATCATAATCCTTGATTAATTCCTGCCATCTCCTTTGTCTCATGTTTAACTCTTTCTGAGTGAATATATACTTTAAACTTTTGTGATCGGTATATATTTCAAACTTTACTCCATACAAATGATGCCTCCAAATTTTTAAAGCAAAAACAACAGCAGCTAGTTCCAAATCATGTGTAGGGTAATTTACCTCATGAGTTTTCAACTGTCGTGAATCATAAGAAATTACCTGATCATTCTGCATTAGGACGCAACCAAGTCCTTTCAATGAAGCATCACTGTATATAACAAACACACCATTCCTGGAAGGTAGTGCCAAAACTGGAGCATTCACCAATCTTCTTTTCAATTCCTGAAAACAATCATCACATTCTTTTGTCCAGATAAACTTAACACCCTTCCGAGTTAGCTTAGTCATTGGACTAGATAACCGTGAAAAATTTCTAACAAACCTTCGGTAATAGCCCGCTAAACCAAGGAGGCTACGAATCTTAGTTACATTTGTGGGTCTTGGCCATTCTTCCACAACTTTTGTTTTTGCAGGATCAACAGTTATTCCATCTTTAGAAAAAATGTGACCAAGGAAAGAAATTTGTTGCAACCAAAACTCACACTTGCTGAATTTCCCATACAGTTTCTTTTCTTTTAAGGTTGGCAAGATAACCCTTAAATGTTTTTCATGCTCATCTTTACTTTTAGAAAACACCAAAATATCATCAATGAAAACCACCACAAACTTATCCAAGAACTCATGGAAAATTCTATTCATTAAGTCCATGAATAAAGCAGGTGCATTGGTTAGCCCAAAAGGCATTACTACAAATTCATAATGGCCATATCTCGTACGGAACGCGGTCTTCTGAATATCTGCCTCCTTTACCTTCAGCTGATGGTACCCCGATCTCAAGTCAATCTTTGAAAAAAACTGTGCTCTCTGGAGCTGATCAAACAAATCATCGATAAGAGGAAAAGGATATTTGTTCTTAACAGTGATATTATTCAAGGCTCTATAATCAATGCAAAGTATCATAGAACCATCTTTCTTTTTAACAAATAAAATAGGAGAACCCCATGGTGATGTGCTAGGTCTAATGAAACCTTTCTCTAATAAATCTTGCAATTTCTCCTTCAACTCTAAAAGTTCAATTTGTGCCATTCGATAAGGAGGTTTTGAAATTGGATTAGCATCAGGAACTAAGTCAACAGTAAACTCAACTTCCCGATCTGGTATTATTCCAGTCAACTCATCAGTAAAAACATCAGGATACTCATTTACCACTGGCACATCATTAATCTGAACAGTTCCTTTATTTTCAACGACGTGCGCAAGGTAACATTCATTTCCATCTTTTACAAGTTTCTCGGCCTCTTGATATGTTATCAAAAGTAAGGGTTCATTATTGTAAACAAACTGAAAGTATTTCTGAAAAGAAACTTCTTTAGCTCTACAGTCAATCTTAGCATGGTAAATAGAGAGCCAATCCATACCCAGGATAACATCAAACTCTACTAGAGGTAGAACAATAAGGTTTGCAAGTAGGTTCTTTCCACAGATAAGGATATGAAGATTCTTATAAATTCTTTTTGCCTCAACATTTCCCCCAGGTTTTTTTACCAAAAGTTCAGGAGTCATTTCTTGAGATGGTATTCCCATTTTACTAGAAAAGGTTTCAGAGATGAAAGAATGTGTAGACCCCGAATCAAACAACACACTGGCATAATCTGAAAAAACAAACAAAGTACCTGATACCACTTCATTTGATGGCCCAACATATGCTGAAGTAGTTGCAAAGGATTTCACCACCCCTTTTTTCTTGTAGTCTAACTGCTTCCCATCACTCAAGCTCCTTGTCGGACACTCGTTTGCATAGTGACCCATATCACTGCACTTATAACATTTCACTAACTGTAAATCAAATTTGTTCTTACCTTCACCTTGATCCTTTTCAGTGCAATCACCAGCCTTATGTCCCATCTTACCACATCGGTAGCACTTCCCAGAATTCAGAAGACATTCCCCAGCATGCCTTTTGCCACATTTATCACAAACTGGAAACTTAGTTCTCTTACCATCAGACTTTTTTGAAGAATTCTTACCTTTCTCCTGCCACCTCGGTCTCTTCTTTTGCTGGTTGTTATAGAAAACTTGGTCATCGGCAAACTCCATTTCCACCTTCTCAGCACATCGAACAAGCTTTTCATAACTTTTAAACTCACGAGAAGCTAATGCCCTTCGATACTTTGGCTTTAATCCTGAGTAGAAACGATTGATTTTACTATCAAGGTCTCGAATAAAATTTGGAGCATACCTTGCCAATCGAGTGAACCATTCTTCATAGGCATCCACCGAGTCTTCTTCTTACCTCAATTCCAAAAATTTCTTTTCCATCCTAAGTCGAACAGCCTTAGGAAAATACTTCTCAAGAAACATACCTTTGAATTCATCCCAGTCAAGAGCATCAATCTCATCGGTGTCCCTGATATTTTTAACCATAGACCACCACTTATCTACTTCACCCTCCAAACGGTAAATAGAAAGACTAACCTTTTGATTGTCTGAACACCCCATGACATCAAAAATCTTCTCCAGTGATTTAATCCACCCTTCAGCTAGCACAGGGTCAGATGATCCTCTGAATGATGGTGGATGTTGCCTCATGAAATGTTCCACCACTGACATGTTCCTCTGCGGTTGATCTGGCTGATCTCGTGCATGGATACCACCGCCATTTATCGCTTGAGTCAACTGCGCCATTACTGCAACAAACTGTTCAGTTCCAATTCCGACCATTTCTGGATGCTGATTCGGAAGGTTATTTCCTTCTGTATGCCTTCCTAGCACTGCTTTCCTGTTTCCTCTGTAGAAAACCATTCTGAACAAACATGTCTTAGATAAAGCAACATGGTAATCTTTAAATGCTATATCATTTCGAAAAAAAATATTTTTGGATAATCATTTAATAGAATTCTAACTCCTAAAGTTATCTAAACCGACCTCTGATACCAACTATAAGGCCCCAGCCTTAAAACTTACTTAATCTTGAGTTATTACAAGATTACACATTGAGGATCTTTTCGGGTTTAGAGTTTTAGAGAATTAGATCATAAAACTTGCATTACATTCCACATATAAACAAAGTGGTTACATAAAGATAGTATTCTTCATTCCCATCAATGGAAACACATTTAAAATAAAACATGGATTATTTCTTGACACATCCTTGACTCTATAATCTTATCATGTACCTTTCCCTTGACCTGTGAAAAAAATTTCAAAAACTTGGGATGAGCATAAAAACTCATTATGGGTTATAAAAAAAACATGGAAAGGAAACATGAGTTCATATATACATAAGAATGAAATCATACTTTACCCATAAAACATAGGCACTTTATCATACCTCATAAAATCATGAATAAATCATAGAAATCATAAGACATAAAGGTAACTTGAGGCATTCATAACATTCTTACGTAGGGAGTAACCCTCTTGGTTACGTTTGGAATACCCATCACAGTATATTCCCTAAAATCTCTTCGGAGAAACCTTAATGTTTCACTCCTTCGTGTTACCCAATGCATTGGAGAGCTATATCGGGCTCACCCTCCCTTAGTTTATCACGGAACCACCCGTCTTCATAATAATGCCCAAGAACCATAACATAATCATATCACATAAAACATGCATAAAGGAAACATAACATTCCCACATTTCAATCACGAGATATCAATACAACACATTGATATAATAAAAACATTATGAAAACCATTTTCAATACCAAAGTAAAACATGGTATTTATTTTTCGTTTAAAAAAAAGGTATGGCTTGTAGAGGAAGCCGAAACTCAAATAACGGTCACGACGGCGGAGAAGTCGTTGTCTCCACATACGTACGACAAAAACATTCCTTTTTGTCGTTTAGTAAACGCTTCGTATAAAAAAGATTCCTTTTGAATAAACGTAAAAGTCAAAGTGGTTTATACACCGTATAAAATAAAGTTGTGTATAAAATAAAATATGCCTCAACGAAAGGAGATTGAGACGAAGTCCCATACCTCGTATCCGACTTGACCCGACCGTTCTTTAATCTTCTGAATAATAAACTTGAGTTAATATCTACTTTCTTATGAATCTTTTTCAAGTTCATTATTCCTTTTATACCATGTTATGAACATCATGTAATCAGTTAAGTTAATAATGTTCATTTTGTTGGTATTTGGTTCTTAAGTCAAAAATAGACTTCTTACACTTACATGTTGTTAATTTGGTCAAAGGTTCATTATATCCAGAATGGTATTCATGATGTAGATATAATATATGTCATATATATCCAGTACATTCATGCATTTATAATATTACATAATCATTTAGAGGTAAGAAATGAAATGCACCGTTCATGGAGACGATAAGCCATACGTACGCATGAATGCTACTTCCATTTCTATTTCATATTTTCTGGAATGGAATCATAATGATATAAGAGTATATTATAATTCCAGTATTATAACATATATAATATCATTAACTTTATCCTTTACACATCCCACATATGGTATTAACGAATCAAATCACTTTCAGGGGGCGGTAGTCCACAGTTCCTAAAATGAAGATATCGTGTTTGCCCATAGTGGAAACCATAAAGGTATGCCAAAAATGAAAAAAAACAGAAGCTTAAGGAAAACATAAACATATTATATATCATATATAAAAATAGTGACATCATAATGGCCACCTTTTAAGGTGTTAAATGAGTGTTGAACAATCATCGTTTCGGGAGGCAGAATTTCGCCATCCACAGAAACCGTATGTTTTTTAACCATTTTATGTAGTTGTGTGAGAGTGTATCTCAAATAAATATTATAACAACATCCTTGTATATTGAAGATACTGGTGTTGTTACAAAATAAGTAAATAAAAAGAGTTTAGGGGGTTGGAGAAGCAAAATAAAACAAATGAACATGAGAGAATTAATTACCTTTAAAAGTGTAACTCCTTTTGATTTGAGACTAAAGGCTTCCTTTGAAAGGATTATGCCCAGATGGAATCCTCTAGGATGAGGATAGGGATGTGGAGAGAGTAAATGGGCAGGGTTTGGCAGAGCCAAAGGCTTGAGGAGTGTGTGAAATGAGGTAGAGTTGGGGGCCTTTTATAAGAGGAGAGGAGGGGCACTTTTGGAAAGTAAAGAAATATTACTTTATTTGAAAATGTGTTTCTGTTTTAAAAGGTCCCAAATTGATATAATTCGTGGATAAGGTGATAAGGGTTCTAAATCCACTCATCCAATTGGTTTTTTCCATGTTTAGTTCATAGATTTTACATTTTCTTTCCATTTTTTTAAATTGTCAAATAATGATGTCATCGCTGCATCATTGTTATGTCATAAATAATTTAATTTATTTAATGTCTAAAAATCATAAAAAAAAATACTATGGTGTATTAAATCTTTTTATCTTTCCAATGACTATTTATAATCAAATATCTGATCTTTATAACCCCATGTAAAAATTGTTTTCGTGAAACATATTATGTTTGTGTCATTTTTTACTTTTACATTAAATAAAAAGTTATTTATGTCATTTCCCAACCAAAATGTCCCCATGGGGTCCCCAAGTTGACCCATGGCTTGTCTCGGTCGGCCATGACACAACCAATATGGTTGGGACATGTTTCTAGGTCATTTCATATTATTAAAGCATTATTTATACCTTAAACTACACTAATTACCACTAATCGCGATTAAAAACATAATAAGTTACTATTCACCAAAAAATTATTTTAATCTCATTGAACCACATTTACTTCTTAATGACAACCATGTATGTCGGATTTTCAAAATTCAATACATATTAGTGGTAAAATTTCATTTAACTGAAAAATCAGTTTGCTTGATTACCACTTAGTGGTTTCACTATTCATCAAAAATTGAAGTTTTTCAGAAAATTACCAAAAATTCACCCTAAGCTATATTTGATATTCCGAATTAAAAAATGAAGTATATTTTAAAAAATTAAAATCATATAAGTCACATTAATTAATTTAATAATTAATTCCCGCTGCCAGAGCAAATAGCGTGTTTTTACAAAACAATAAGTATCAAAAGATTGACACCAGTTTAAGTCTAATTTCAGAGTGACATTGATTCCAATGACCACCATTGGATAAAATGGTAAAAATATATTCTAATTCCACTTCAAAACCAATTCAAAACATAATCTAATCATATAAATAAATTATATTAAAAAGCAGTTTTGATGTAAAATGCAGTATTTTTCACTATTCATTAAAAAATGAACATTGTCAGAAAAATACCAAAAATTCACACAAGGTAAATTTTGATGTCCCAATCATAAAGGATAAGTTTATTTTGACAAAAATAGTTTATAAAATTTTCAAAATATAGATTCAAAAATGGTTTGCCATCAAAAGGCAGTAAAACAATCTTTTAAGAATATTAGTGTATTCCATGCATAAGATTGTATTTATTTTCATTTTAAGCCTCTATAACACTATCTTAATCATTAAAAGGCATAGATAAAAATATCTATTATTCATTACTTACTTGGGATGTTACAATTTTGGTTCCTAAAACATTTCAAGAAGATATTATTTATTTCTTATACCATCAAAATTGGAAGTATACCCCAAAATTCGTAAGATGTATGAAGATTTGAGTGCATAATTTTGGTGGACTAGAATGAAAAAGAATGTGGTGATTATTTTCTTCAGATGCATAAAATTCCAACAGGTAAAGGAATATAACTAAAATATAGTGGTTATGTTAAATTTTTTTACCTATTTATATATATAAATGTGAGTAAATGGAGATAGAATATTTTATAGGTTTTCCAAAAACGGGTAAGAAAAAGAATAGAATTTGGGTGATTATGGATTGTCCTACTATATTGCCTCACTACATCATTATACATGATTCCAATTTGGAGAGAAAAATTTTCCAAAAAAATATACAATAATTTATAATGAATCATGGAATTATATATTAAATTATTTCTAACAGAGACCCCATGTTTACATCACATTTTTTTAAGTCCTTGTAGAAACACCATGAAAACCATTGGACCATGAGCACTGTGTATCATACATAAATAGATGGTCAACCAAAGAAGATTATACAAATAAAGGAAGATAGTTATAGATATTTTGTGATGGATTTTAGAAGATCATTGGAGGATAATATAATGTTATTAGAGTTCTCTTACAGTAAAAATTATTAGGACTCTACATATATATGGATCATTTTTAAGTGTTTTCAGTCCATCCTTGTCATTCTCCACATTATTTGGATGATATAATTGAGGCATCAATTATCATACCAATCCTTGTGTATGTGAAAATGAGGATGAATAAAATGATAATAATGAGGATATGGACATACCATATTCATAATAAATCATATATAGATCATTATTGATGATTATAGTCATTTGATATTGAAAATCATGTTTTCTTGATAATCTCTCCAAGGATAAGGCACCATAATTTTCCTAAGAAAATAATGTTTTTTCCCATAGTACATTAGACCTTCTGAGATACATTAAAAAGTTTTTTATTTGTCTTATCATTTTGATTTACTACCAGAGTTTAGTTCTCTAAACCATGTGTTTTATGTATCTTAGTTGAATAAGTACCAACCTGGTCATGGACATATGATTCGATGGGTCCATATGGATCTTAAACTAGATTCTATGTCAATTGATGTTAAAATATGGATTTTTGTTATGTAATTTAAGTTCTTAATTGGGAAAATCATTTGTTTCGTACCACTTTTTTTCCAACCTGGTCAGATTTCAAATGAGGTGTAGGAAAAAAGGAAATGCTAGAATAGTGTCCTGAGCCATTACCAAGAAACATCAATCTCCCAATTTCCTATTATTTAATGAATAAATGTGGGGAGAATTTAACACCTATATTTTCAGGTAATTTACCCTTATAATATATATTTTTGATGTTATATAAAATTTGTGTTGAGTTTCAAGAATTTCTGGATATTTTGTGTGTTGAAAATGTGTTTTGTGAGGTTCATATTTTGAGCATAGTTAGTATAAAATATGAACTATCTATATGAAAATATGAAAGGTTATACTATAACTCATTGATAAAGTGCATGATTTTCCCACAATTGGATCAAACTATGTGAGTGCCTCGGAGAAACCATGCATGTAGAAATAATGGGGAAAATACACTCAGTACATTGTTTGTCAAACTGTATGGACTAACTATTTGAGGACTTTTCCTTGAGATAGTAACTATCCAGGGTTGGTACATAGTCTATTTAACTTCAAATATACCTAGGTTATATCTAGTTACATTCATATAGTTGGCATAATTTTTTTAAACTGTATTACCTAACTGTGTGATATACATTAAATGCTATCAAAATTATGTTTAATTTAAAATTTGACCCCCAAAACCCAAATTTTCTTCCTATTATTCTAAGGAATCTAATTTCATCCTTTTCATGAACTCCTATGGAAATTCCTTTTTTAGGATAAAATTTTGATGAATTAATGTGTGTTAGATCACTATAATCCATAGTAAGTCATTTTTCTTTCATGTTCCTCTTAGATAAACTATTCTCTTCAATTCTATATCCATTGATCTAATATATTACAGATATATCATTTTTCTATTATTTGATTCATGATTATAACTTTCTAGATTTATTGTTGGGAAGATCTTATTATCTTGTTTCAAGAAGTTATTGTTGTCACTATTTGTTTTCATCACCCATTCAGTGGTAGGTGGATTCTATCTCTAATCCACTTATTTTAAAACATGAATCCTTGGTTTTATTTAAATATTTTTTATTTTCATTTTAAATGTCGCATAATCTATTAAAGGAAACTATTTTTTTAGGTTTTGTAAATATGGTAAATTAAATGGATTTTAGAAATAATAATCACTTATAATTTTTAAAGGGTGGTTTTAAAATTAGGGTATGGTTTTGATATAGTATATATGTGTGATAAAATAATTTCAATGGAAGATATTTTCTATATAAAATTAATTGGCATGGAATTTGGATTAATTTTTTGGGAATTTGTTCAAGGTGGAATGGAGTATGGTTGTCAAGTGCCACTATTAAAGTGGTATGGAGTACAAATATTAAGTAATACCATCAATTTGAGAAACAAATCCTAATTATTTTTATGGGTTTGTTTGGGTTTTTGAGTGAATATGGTAATGGTTATTTTATTTATTAATGAATTTTATTTTCTTATTTTCAGTTTTTCACAGGTGGATTTCAATTATAGTTTTTATAAACTTTTTAACTATTTTTTCAATTATTTTATATTAAATGTTATAACTAGTATTATTTATTATTCTGTATGTTTGGAATTACTCAGAGATTACATATTTAGTGTTAATTTAACCCATTATAGCGATCTTTGGTGTGTTTGGTGAGGTTTTATATCGATATATGAGAAAGGGAAAGATATATTATTTCATTAGTGAGTCATATTGATACTGGTATTAGAATATGGTGGTAGAGATTAAGGGTAATTTGGGTGATTCTTTGGATTATACCACTTTTATGTTTTTGGTTCATTTTTTCTTTTAATTATTATTATATATCCCATGTCCCATTATTACTATGACATTATTTTTTGTTGGGTTTTCCATTGAATTCTATGGATTATACACATTTAACATGTAGGTTTTTTGGATGATTATATTTTGTGATTTCGTGTTTCAATCCTTTCTAAATATAAAATCATCCCTAAAATGTTCTCCTAAGACCTTAGCATGTATTGTTGATTATTGGTGTGTTAGGGATGTCACCTAAGGTTAGTGGCACTTCATCTCTTCTCAATCCAATGAGTTGGCTCTAGATGATACCTACCACCTCCTAAAAATATTATTTAACCATATTAATAGAGTGAAATTAGTAATATTATCTTAGTGATATTTTAATTTTTAATAAAATAGACATTATAAATTTATCAACCATCTAAATGAAAAATAAAAACTCAATCGTGTGTATATATAGATCAGCGTCTCTACAACTGATGTCTTTTTTTCATCATAGCCTCACATTGATTGTTATATGAATGTATTTAATGATTACATATGATTTGTATCTCATTATTGTGATTTTTTGTAGATAAAATATTATCTACTTTATGACCTTCCCATCCACTGTAAGATAATAATGTCACTCGTGTGTATGTGTGGACGGTCACTTACATACAATGATGCAATTAAAATTTTCATTATTAATATATATATAAAAATTCAAAAGGATAGATTTGATGAATATAAATTACATACATTATATAATAATTACTTTTTAAATGTAAAATATTATTTACCTTTATCTTATTCCATTCATCAAAAAGTTAAAACATTGCCTGTGGGTATGTTTGGACTCTCATTTCCAAAAAATAATGTAATTAAATTTTCAGACATACATTATAATAATGGTTATAAAATATTATATAATGAATAAATATGATAATTATAACATGATTTATATTTTATATATGAAGAAAACATGAACAAGGTTAGAGGATTAGAACCACTGATCTATAATATTTATGAAAAATGAAACATTGAACACAAAAAAAGGCTTTGTAAAAGAATTGTTAATAAATAAGTAATTTTAAATTATAAGCTAGTCATTTCTGGAACTATTATTATGAATATTTTTTTAAGAAAATTTATAATAAATCTAAATTTGATACATATGAGGTTAATAGTGTGTTTGAAGAATGTCAATACCTAATGTAAGGGTTTCTCATCTCACTTTTATTTTTGTGGGACATATGACATATTCACCATTTTTTTGGGCATATAATACCCTTGAGAATAAATTATGACGAATATAATGTATATTATGGGGATATAAAAATCTATCTAGGTTATCTCCTTCATGAGTTTATTACTTTTGATATTACTAAATATATATGGCAGTTTTATATACAAATCGTTCCATTGTGAATTGTTTTTTTATGAACCTATTTGGGTTTACATAGTGAATATAATTACACTATTTAATATATGATATCATTATTGTATTCATATTAAATGAATTTAATGTTTTATTTTATGTTATTTATTTCAGAGTGTTTATGATTTAGAATTTACCAAATATGTATGGGATTATAATATGTTACTGTATTATATTTTCATTAATTAATATAGTTAATATTATCTTTATTGTTTTCTATTTGAGTTTCTATCTCCGTAACATACCTTTCTCATTCATTATGGTAATGTAGTAGCTTATTTAAGCACCCTTTCCATGGTATTGGTGGGTTCAAGTCACTTTTAAATCCCTAATCTTGGTTTCTAATATTTTTATTCTATTTTATAATGTATTAGTGAAGCGTGATTTTTTGAGGCATGTGCCCATATTTACATTCATTTAATATACCTATTTTATACACCATACAGAATCTCTCTACTATCCCTTCACTTGGTTCAACTCAATAATAGTGTGATAGGGTAGGTTTATTGTTTGAAGATGGTGGGAAGTGATTTCATACATTAGAAAATGCATGTTTATCATTTTTTAACTATGGAAGAGGTGGGATTAATATGATTAAGAAGGTTCTCAAACACATGTTGAGTTTTAACAATTATTAAGAGGAATATAATTCATAATTATGTTATCATTGAATTAAAAAATGGATTAAACCAGAAAAATATAAATAATGTAGGAATGATTGGCCAACTCTAAAGATCATTTACTTTCCCATGACCATTAATTAAAATTGTTTTAATATTTTTATTTCCATTACCCTGATTCATTTTTTCAATTTTGATTATTTGTTTCATTCCAATATTATAGTCAAATAAAAAGAAATTATTAATAAGTGAGTAAATTTAAACAACCAATTATGACTCCTGATGTGAGACAACATCAGTCATCCACTATATTGTATTATGTTAGTGAAGTTATCTTGATAATTTTATTTCTACTAGATCTTCATATATAAAATACAAATATATTGATGAGGTTTGATTGTATGAATATAATCACGTCCTTGGATCTAACAAAAAATTTAGGGGGGTTTTAGTCCATTTTGAGAAGATAAAAATCATAGTGAATTTAAATTTTCAGGTCATCATTGATTAATATAGACTAAAAAAATATATACTCCACATATATGATATCAATGTTTACTTTTTACCATATAGAATATATGGGTATTTTTTATGAGATTATTGGGAATTTTTTATGGGTGACATCACTTTATGAATTCATTACAATCATGTATCATTAATGGTAACAACATATTCTTACCTCCTACCCCAGTGACTGAGTTTAACTACTGTTTGTTGAGATCCAAAAGTTCATGAATATACATATTCATTAATAAAGGTATTTCTACTTATTAGATACAATATATGAGAATACTATTGAAAAATTTCTTATAAATAATTTGATTTAAATGTTAGATACTATAGAAGATGATGCCCACCACACACTTATGGATTCATTCCCCTTAAATGTGATTCTATTGAGGTAGTTCATTATTGGGTATAACATATGATTTTTTATGTTTATCTAGGAGGGGTATCTCCATCATTATGGATAAATAGAATTGAATTTATCAATTTACTTAAAATAATTATTCTATAAGGGGGATAACACAATTCTATACACCACAAGGACAATATAATCATTATTATTTAGACACTAAATAGTATTTTAATTTTTTTCCAATGTATCCAGAGGGGAATTATACAACCAATGAAAATATTATATCAATAGTTTAATAGAAAATTACATTATCATATTAGATTTTTAATCATGTTGTCTCTTTAGATCCCCATCATTGATAATGAATTCTCTATTTATTCTTATACTATCCAAATTCATGTCACCATAAACCTTGATGTGCAAAGTTGGGATTTATAAAGGCAAGTCCAGATCCATTTTCCAGTCTGGAATTTTATATAAATGTTAATAATCCTTCTCTTAATGATGGAATGTATATGAAAGTAGTGCGTTTATAGGAGAGGTGATGAAAAATGACAACACAAGTTTATTATGATAAGCGTTTTCTATATTATTACACTTTTTATCGGTCAAGATCATAGAAGTTCCATAAATATTCTTTTTTCATTTTTTGTAATCTTTGTTAAAAGATAAAAAGTTAGAATTGGTTAAATCTATCAAACTATGCAACTTATAACAGTGAGGATGAGAGGCCAAAACATCTAACAATCCCTACCATTTGGGTTCCATTTGAGAAATAAAATTTTTACTGAATGTTTTGTATGAAATCCCACTAAAAAAAATTATAGTCCCAGATTAGACTATTTGAGATAGGTTTTAGAGAATAAATTCAAGAGACCAACTAAATCTCAAGTTGCTAAATGTTGTTAGACATATTTTATATGATAAATATTAGAGTGATAAAATAGTAATCAACTATTTTATATCTTCTCTATATCTATAACATAATACAATTTAGGTAATATAGGATATTTAATTTTTCATAGTCATTTTTTTCGAGATATGATTGCACAATGTGATCATTCTAGAGATCCTAAATAGAGGATGAGAGCCTTACATTCAATATACACCATTAAAACTAGAGTACATGATATTTATCATTTTTAAACATCAATTTTTTTATGTTTTCGTCCCATTATTATTTCACAGACTTCTTCATTAATTTCATGAATGCGACACACTCGTCTATAAGTTTCATGATAAAAACATCAAATATAAGTAAGGTCCCTTTAAAAAATATTAACTCCTCTAGGTCTTTATGATGTTGGTTGTGAAGAATGGAATTATATTTCCATGGATTAACCTGAATTACATTCTTATTTACTATAAATTAATTTAATTCTCTGAATGTGATATTTTTATATATTGATGTTTAGGTCGTGTCGAAAAAATATTGTGAATACCGCTTTGATCTTAGGGATGTGAGTATATCATTTCTGAGATTTATCTACCAAACCATCTATATATAATTCAACTATCCTCAATCTATGAGGCTAGATAATTTTATATATTTCTATTGATAAGCAACTCCATCATATTTTAAACATATTGGAATAAAAAAATATCTATACACCGAGAGAGTTTCACTAAAAAGCAGGGTTTTTCATCTTCATAGGCAATCTATATTTTCTTATATCTAAAATACCCATCCATAATGGAATGGAATTAAAAACCATCTCTTACATCAACATGAAATTAAATGATTATTTAGTGATTTAATCCTTTATATTATGGTGATTAAGGTCTTGTAATTCAGTACAAACATTGATTTATCTACTTTTCTTCTTTAATATATCATTATTGGCCAACTCTTTGGTGAATTTAATTTCCCAATGGTAATGTTTGGTAATTAATATATCCACTTCAACCTCAATCATAACATTATGGGATTAATGTATAATAATTAATAATTTAATGTAGACATAGTTTTTGGTTGGAAGTCCTAGGAAGTGAAAACCCACTTAAGGATATTAACTCAACATCACCTTGTTGTTCCATATAATGAAATATCTATGTTTTTTGGGAAATTAAATATAAAATTTTATTTTTCAGGAGTGAAAGATGCACAAATAAAATTGTTTCATGGACTGTAATCATTATCTTAGGTCCCATGGATGTTCTTTAGACTTTTTTCATACTACCTTCTTTACAAAAAGGTGGAGAATTATTAATTTCTTTACCCTCAAAATTGAGGGTAGTGGAAGATGGATTTTTTACCATGGAAAATTGATGAAGGTTTCACCTTTATGTGCTCTTAATTAGGGGACTTATCAAGGAGGCTATTTTCATTTCTAATTAAACTAAATAGTGTGGATTATACAACCACATATATCATGTAAAAGTTTATGAATGTTCTCAAACCATTCATCATTTCTATATGATTATTATTTGTTCAATTGCAGACCCTAGTTTGTGTTTATTGTAGAATAGTTATCCAAATTTTCTATATACTTGTTCTATATATGGCTCTACTAATATAGGGTTGCCATATTGAAAAATATTAGCTGTATCATGGAATAGTTCAATGACCACATATAGTTATACCATGTTGAAAAAAATATTATTATGGATGTGTTTTCTAGTATGTGGGATTAGAAAGAAACTTCAAAAATTTTAATTGGTAACCAAAATATGGAGAATAAGAAATTGAAAAATATTCAATACATCATTTGATATAACATAGAGGGAAGAATCTATCCCATTTGTATAAATCACATATATTATTTCAATTATTTGGGGCTATTCTCCCTCCTTATAATAATATATGAAATCAATTTACCAAGTATCACATGTTTCAAAAGCGGAATTTTATCCACAAAGTAATAATATTATCAAGTTGAGCGGCTATCCTCGGTAATGAAGGAATGACGATAGCATGGTATTTTTCATATGAATCTTGATTCAAACCCATAAATAATTAATTATTATCTATTAGATATCAATAATGAATTTTGTGTTGAAAATAATATATTAGAATTTGGTTCTCATCATGATATTTCTTAATAATTTTTTCATATATTTTCATAATTCAAAATTATTATTAGGGATGGATATAATTTAGTTTCCATTAATCAAAGGAATTATAAGGTTTTTTATAGGATGATATTGATCCCATAAATATTTTCTCTCAATTACCTAAGGATTTCCACCTAATTTAGTAGGTCAATTACATAAAAGGTTTAAATATTGCATTATATAATCACTCCTTTGTCTTTCTGTATGATGTAAATGAACATGTTGTTGTATGATAAATCATTTTCTATGAGATTGGACACACCTATATATTTTTTGTTTCAAACACCTATGAATATATCATGTATTAAACAAGGGACACAATTAGTTTTATAGAGAGGTATACGACATCAAAAATTATGATTCGTCATAGTGCTATAGTAAGGGGATTCGATAGATCATACTCTATGGATAATGTCCCATGATTTATACCCCAAAATTTCTTATGAGATAGGGATTTATAATTTATAAATGATTTGGAGGATTATCACCCCTATAAATTTTATGGTGGTGGTTCATTTATAGTTCAATTTTAGGAAATGTTAGACCCATTACGGTTTTGATACCAATCACACAATAAAAATATGAACAAAAAAATAACCTGGAAAAATTAGTGTTCTATGGTCTCTTAGGAGAATTTGGTCTAGTTATTTCTCCAATTATGATATCTTTATCAAACTTATTTTCATATATATGGAATAAATGACATAGTCTTGGATGAGATCCAAAATATGTGGTGGGCCATTATATCTTCTACAAGAGGAGTAAGTGTAATCCCACCCATATATGTAATATTTCAATTCATAATATCATATAATCTAAATGATGTTAAGTATAGTATACTAATAATTATTATCTGAATAGGATTATGTTTGGAGGGGTAATGGATATCCTCCCAACCCTATGAACCTACAATGAAAGAATGTTTGTATTATTTTAGAGACCCTTAGTGATAATTTATCTTGATCATTTAAATGTTGATATTGATACTACCAAATCTAATAACATATTTATTTTATATATTTTACCACTTGGGATGAATAAGGGATTAGTTCTATGATGTGTTCATTTTAGAAAACCATAATGATAAGATGAACATGATAGACCAATTTTTAGGTAACCAAATTATCAAAAAACTTCCATTATTATACACTAATATTTTTCTATACTTATTTATTGGTAGGGGAGGTCGAAAAATGTTTTAAATTATCCCTTAAATTATTCATTATCACATAACTATATTTATTAAATATAATTTCTAAACATCTGGAGGAAAGATAAGTATCCTGGATAACCATCAAGAACATTGTTAGTAGGTTTTATGATGTTGGGTAATGTGATCATGTTGTAATAAATAATCGATATGAAAAAATATTATTTCATTCAGGTTGAAAAGAATATACATTTTTCTTATTTGATATTAATTCTTTGTGCCTCAATTCCCTATATACATATTTAGTTTGGGGTTTAGTTTAATGTACATTTGATGTCGATGTTGAATTTTAAGCATCAGTTAAACATAAAATCAATCCAAATTGGAAACAAAGGTAGGGTTTATAGTATAATTATAGTAAATTGTAGCTATTTTAATTTTGTAATTTTTTTTCATAGTTTTGTTAGTTTGAACCATGTTTTTTACATCATTTGAATGATTAATTTTTCCAAGTGGTGTGTTGTACCAATGAATTTATGGAAACCCCTTTAGTATTTATATGGAATCAGTGTGTTGTATAAATCATTATAAATGTTTTATACATAGGTTTGTAAAATATAATCCTTGAGAAATTGAATCTACATTTAATAGATTAGTGCCTTAAATTGGATATTGAATTTAGTGACCCTATCATTATATCTTTTCTTATAATTATAATTTTCATCGATACTTATTTTCTTTAACATCAAGATGTACATATATAAGGATTTTCAATGGTGGTATTCCCTTATGAATATTGAACTAGTTGATAGTTTTTTATAAATGTTATTTTATCCCTCTAGTGTCTATACAAAATTATTATGTTTAACAACCACCTATTATCTTGGAGTTCACTAGATCATGATAAATCATGAAGAAAAATGAGGGAAATATTTCTTTAAGTTGCAGATAAAATTAATTTCTGAGAAATTAGGGTTACCAAATATTTATACCAAAAGAATCAGATAAATATATTTAGGGTATCAAGTATTTTTCAGTAATAATGTTGAGTGATTTTCTTTAATTAAATCGAGATCAATATTAAATTCCTCTAACAGTTTAGATTGTGATATTGACCCCCTTGAACGAGAATATGTCTTGGGTAATCTAAATGATCTTATGTTTGGTGGTAATTAAATATATTAAACTATATTTTATCTACTATATATGTAATTTACCATATAGGTTGGTGTTGAATGTATCTTATTTTTCAAATCATCTCAACCCATATTATGAGATAAGGTCTTTCTTAGTGGGGTGGATCACCCATGGTTGGAACATCATCTTTATCTCTAACATCATTAACACTAGAGTAATTTAGTCAACTATGTTTTACATAAATTCACTAAATTATATAATTTTTTTCTTAAATATGGTAAGATCTACGTTAGTTTTGAGTATCTCAATAGTGCTGGGTGGAGGGTGGGTTAATGTCTCATCGATTCCTTTACCCTTATCTTTTCTCAATATTCATCGACTAGCTGGTAGGGAATATTACTACAGGGTAACCAAATATTGTTTTTTTCCTTTTATGCTGAGTCTATAATCCATGTTCATTTATCTCAATACAAGAAAATTTTATCCTATGAGATATTCCCTTTTCGGATACTTATTTAGTTAACATTTTCAGTCCTCAATGATTACAAGGATGAAGACACCCATGGATGTATACCTTGAGGTTACTATTTAATCATTATAATTATTAAGGTATGGGGATTTATCTTCATTAAAATACCCATAAATTTATTATCTCAATCAACTATAATAATTGATCCTTTAGATTTAATTATTTATTTGTGGTCCTTATATTTTCATTGCTTCTCACTTGGGTGGGTGTTTTTCAATATGTCTAATAATTCTATATAACATAGGATTCTGAAAAAATCCTCTTAGATTTATATTTATTATATAATATTGATATTTTTTAGTTAATCATGTGTCTAGAGTGGTGTTTCCAAACATACAAATACATATTTCTTTGGAGGAGGCACCACCACTATTGATCTCACATTTTTTCTATTTATGGGGGAGTTTGGTGATAGATATTGGTATATAATTTACCCCTTTCCTCAAGTTCTATGATTGTGTGATTTAGTAAAAATGATCCTGACCATATGGGATGGGTATTTATTTTATTTTTTATAATAACTAAAATCACTAATTTTGTTACATTTTTTGGGATTTCATTCTAGAATTTTTTATATGAAGGGATAGTTTGGGAGGTTCCCCTAGTTATAACATTAGCAATGTGGGAACAATTATGAGAGGTTTCTAGGTTTTGATGGGAATTTACCTTCTTATATATGACCCATTTGTGTCTTGGATAACAATATATAAGATTCTATAAATAGATCAATATTCATGATCTCAAATGGTTTGAGCTATTTAGGTAGGGATAGATTGTAGATAAGGCTAGTTAATAGATTCTCATGAATTTGCAACACTTTGGTAGGCCAGAACATTATATGAATATACAATTAGTGATTTATAAGAGGTAGTTCAAATTGAATTATCTTAGTCTCGTAAATATTTAACAATAGGGGAGAAATTAAAGATCATACAATTTCTACAACCTTTAATTTTTACAGATGGAGAGGGCTTTTCAATGAAACATCGAATTATTTCAAGGAGTTTTATGAAAGAATTCATAATATTCTCAAATTTTATAATGGATTTAGGGGTACCTACTATTAAAATAATATATAAATCATCATACTTATTTCATTTATTGAAAATATTGAGGTTTTCTATATAATTAATTTATGGTAATATTTTATGATGAAGTGATTCAAGGATTCCCAAATGTTGTGGTGAAGTGATGGTATATTATATTTCTTACTTTATTTAGGAACTCCATATTTATGTATCAAAAAAACCTATTATATGAAATATATGTAATGTTTACCCATATATTTCAATATTTAATAATAGTATGATTTGGTTTCCATAGATGTGTTTTTTCTTAATCTATCTATATTGGTAATTTCCATGTAGATTTTTTTGGGAAGGGTCAAACATCTCTATAAATTTCTTATTTCACAAAGGGATAGGAATTGCAATGGTTAAATAGATGAGGATTTCCACTTTGGATAACCTAGAGTTGATTCCATAGCATCATTGTCTAATGGATGGTACACTATGATGGGGGTCTCTGATTTTAGGAGGAACTCATGGCATAAGTTATATTATAGAAATTAGGGTATCAACTGTTGAAAGAAAATTTGAATCTAAATCTTCATGTCCAAAAGATCATGGAGTTTATATTAATATGTTAGTTTTGGTCTATATATATTTAATTATCAATTATAAAATCTAATATATTTACTACTCTAGTAAAATAAGTCGAATGAAGTGGGTTGTTGGTTTCTTGACTACTGGAGATACTTCCTGTCAGGAATCTTTGCTCTACAATTTTGGAGAACCTCTTTGTCATTTGGTATGGACATAGAGAGGACCTATATAGTTTTTTTTTCATATTCTATAATAGGTTTATTTCTCAATATGTAATTTCCATCATTAAAATACACCTCTATTGAAATCATGGTTAACATAATCACCTTGATCTAACTCAGTCTACAGAAGATACTACCAAGAACCACTAGTCTGAACCACCCATGAGCCTTTTCCATGGCACACATAACAACAATGACCTTAGACAAATGTTGAGAAGCAATCCAAATCATCCAAAATCTATTACATGTCCAAAATACATTCATCACACCACTTATGGTCATAGTAGTAACTACCGAACACATATATATGAACCTTGATTTTTATTTATTAGTTATAAACTTCTCCCACACTATAACAGAGTATTTCATGTTATATTTATTCCCATATCATATGAAACATAATAACCAATATCCATTATGATTACCTTAAAATAAAATTCTATTTTAAAAACACGGTCCAAACACCACCACAAGAAAACCCATTAATGTAACCCAAACCATAACCATATGTCACTAACTGAAACCATCCAAGGTCAACTTGTAAGTACATAGGATACTTCAACTAGTTCGGGTCTCTATCTCTCACAAAAACCCCACTCAGGTTGTCATTTAACATGAAAAATAAAAAAACAAACAATACAACAAATATATAATAAATAAAAACCCATACTATTATAGGCCTTCACATGTGATCTTGAATTCTGAATCCAACCGAGGAGGATGAAATCAGCGAACCAAATAAAAATCCTTAAGACATAAATGTTAGATTAAAATCACTGTATTTGTGAAAAAAAATACAATCAATAACACCAAAATATGGGAGACGACCTTGCAGAGACATCACACTCTAGATGGAATGAAAAATAGTTAACTGATGGTTGATATACCATTTCAGATGGGGGAGAACAAAGGGAGAGTTTGTGGATGGTTACACTAGTCGAATAGCCTCATCTGGGGACTCTATTTTGTATATATGTTTTCCACAAAATTTAATTGTTTGTTAGATGATATTTTGGGCCTATATGAGATTTTTTTGTTGGTATTCAACAATTAGAGATCTTATGTATAAATAATAATTTGTTGAATAATTTTTCATTTTTTGTGTGTTTCTAGTACTTAATTTATAAAACAATACCTAGTTTTCCTATTACATTTTAAAATAAATAATTTTATTTGTTGTGAATATTTTTAATTAAAATATAATTTTCATTTTTTCCAGACATTTCAATTATATTTTTCTAATTACAACAATTTATTTTAAAAAATTATTAAATGAAAATATTTTTATCATATTTGTATATATATTGAAATTCTTGGAATATTGTGATGGGAGATTCATTTTAAATACCGAATTAATTATTATTGATTAAATTGGTTTTTTAATTTTTAATTTTTATTTGATCTATAAGCACGTTCCCTTCCATACTATAATTGGTGAAATTTTTATAAGAAAATTCCTTTAGTCAAATTCAAGGATTTCATAAGTCGCATGTGATGTTTTGGAGAAGCTCACAATTGTAGTCTCACATGATATTTTAATGGGTGGATCATATTTTTTTCATGACATCATCATTATTCTTTTAAAGTAACATATACCATATTCGAAAGATAATTTTATGTGTCTAGAATAAAAAAACTACATGTATTATATTTTACATGATATCCATAGGATATTTTTAATAATGGCCATGTAAGATTTTTTTTAAAAAAAAATCATGTCCTATAAGATTTTTTCACAAGACTCGTGGGATAAATATCATATGTTCTTTCCAAGTATGATATTTTTTAAAATATCCATAATACCTTTTATTATCACAATTTCAATCTCAATGTTAGAGTATGTAGACTCAATCATGAATCTGGTAACTAAATCTTCTTCATGTGATGAAAATTTCATTATTGTATTGAAAATTGATGTCAGTTGACCCCATTAATGTAAGAGGATGAAGTGGGATAGGGAATATAAAGCAATTAAAAAATTAATTGAAGATTCTATGAGAATATTTTTGGTGGTTATTTATGACATTGATGTCATGCAAGCTCTCTTGAGTAGATCATGGAGCATTTAAATCCAATAAATTATTTTTTTAATAGAATATAAATAAATATATATGATGAATTTTTTTGAATTGTTGAACTAGGGCATACATACCTAGATGAATATCAATATTCAATCAATATTTAAGGGGTTTATGATGTTGATGAACCAGATCTAGTTGAAATGGTTGAATCTAATTTGAAAATGGAAAATTAACTGGAGTTTGTAGTATTATGGCTCATTTTTTGGTATATGTATCTGAATAGGGTCAAAGATCTATATTATTTGGGTATATTCTAAAATTATAAGTCAAAAAGATAATGATGGCGAGGCCTTTGTGTGCCTGAATGATGCAGATATAAGTTCCAAGAAATATGTGTTCTAGATGTTTGATGATAGGCCTAAGTGAATTCTTGGTAAATGGAAGGTGATAATGGTTGATCTTATTGTAAACATATGGGTCTATTGAGAATGTGGAAATAATTTTCATATTGGATTAATTTGAGATGAATTTTGAGAGTATGGGTTATATCAGTCTTGGTTAGCTTTTTGATATTAATGATAAATCCATGGTCACGATCATTGAATTATTTTTATTATGATGAAGATGATTATTCATATGAGGCAAGTATATAAGGATTAATTTTAATGAAGCTACTAGCTAGACATAATTTCTTTATTAATAATTCGATAAATAATTTTTTTTATAGTTGAAGCATTTAAGAGACATTTATAGTGGTAGTAGTTTGTTAGAAAGGTTTAATAGAGTGAAATCTATTCTAATGACATAAATTTGGAAAGAAAATTTATTGAATTAATAACTATGATGAATTCCATGTTAGTTTATCCTAGATAATTTGATGAAACAAATGGTTAATTAAAAAGATGAAATAGTAGAAAAAATGCTTGACAAGACGTATTGATAAAGACTAATATTATCAGAGCTCGAAGAAGGAAATGTGATTTGGAGATAGAAGTGATGTTCTTCGGTAAATAATATTCTCTTCCTTCTTTCTTTGTACCTATTTCTATATTCATTATAATTTATTAATTTTTCTAATTAAAAAAAATTAAAAAAATTATTTTCAAAAATCAATTACGCTTGGATATTTTCATTCATTCATGATTTCTTTTACTGTATGAAATACCTCTCACTATTTCATATATATTTCATATTCATATTATTACGTGATAGTGTTAAATAGCCTCAATATAATAAAATTTTAACTATTTAACAAATCTATAATCAAATATGAGAGAATCACATTATGTTCATTGATGAATTGATTATTGTGATTACTGATTGAATAAATTTGTGTATAATTGAACATTATCTACATTATTCTTTCTTAAGATGTTTTTTTTCATTTCATTGGCCACAAAAATAAACATTTTTTGTGTGCTCGATCCTTACTTGTTGATACACTAATGATATGTAAGGAATTTAAATTGTTATATTTTGATGTATTCAATGATATTATAGTAAAAAAATCTACAAATTTTGAGTAAGGAAAGTGCACCCAAAAGTTGTTTAAAAATTTTAGTTAAAATTATAATAAATTAATAAAAATTAATATTTAGTATATTAAAAAACTACGAAGCATTTTTTTAAATAAATATAAACCAAAAAAAAATCTATTTTGTTTTATTTAATATCATATTTTTATCAAATATCTAAAACATTTTTTCACGAACACTCATTATTTTAGTAAGAAGTTATATATATATATATTCTTGAAATAATAAAACATATTAGTTCTCTTAATAAAAAATAAAATGCATTTTCATAAGGAAAACATGCTTAATGAGCAAAAAAAATTTAATCTTCAAACTACAATTGAATTGGTAGATAGATTTAGCATTAGGGAGCCATGGGTGAAAATATTATTTATAAATAAAATACTTATAATAAAAATCCATTTTTTAATAACTATGTAACAAAAAATATATATTATCTTTATTTCCTTCATTAAATGGAATGCACAATGATAAATTTTTGGACCTTGTTAGGGACTTATACAATATGGAGCAGAAGTTACTATTTACAAGACTTAGTGAAGAAGACAATAAACTGAGATTATTTTCGATCTACCACCAGTGAAATTCAAGGTAATGGTTTCAAGAATTTGAAGAAGAATTGGTAGAATATGTGATAATGTTTTTAACGATTTTGTAATCAAACATTACCCAAAGGGACTTAATAATTAAATGAAAAATAAAAAGAAATACATTTAAATTATAAGGCTAATATATTCCACAATTTAGGGTACATGATTATGGGATTATTTAGGTACTTTCATAATCATTAATGTTCAAAAAAATTTTGTATAAGAACTTTTTACAATACTCTTACCAATGTTAACCAAACATTGGTCGATGAGTCTTCTAGTGATAAATATAATTTAGAGTTTAAAAAAATTGTAATACAAATTCACAAAATTCACAATGTAAGTGTTTTAAAAAGTGTATCATTATTATGAATGATGACTGTTTTTCCTATAAATAAGTAGTTCAAGCAAAATGTTATTATAAATACAATCCTCAAAATATACTTGGTAAACAATTTCACCATTTTGGAATGTTTGGTAATTTACATAATTATTGTTATAATTAATATATGATAGTCCAAAAAATAATAAAATTCTAATTTTTATATTTTTGTCACTATGCTAAAACCAATGGATCAAAATTTATCATATACATATAATATATCTTATATTAATCATCATAATTTCTCATGGAGAGATTAGGTGGTGTTCAAACATGCGTTAACCTGTGGTTTCCAAAAAAAGCATAAAATCCATTCCATATTCAACAAAGGAAAGAGTATTCTAATTCACAAGGGAACATTGGTGGGATTATGTTTTAAAAATTGGATTAAATTTGAAGAGAAATGGATACACATGATGACAAATGTAGATTTAAATTGGAAAAAACCAATATTTATTCTGATAAAGCTTAGATTTAAGCATGGATATATAGTATTGAATTATAAACATGGGGAAATTGTATGGGGTAATGAATAATATAAAAAAAGTAAAACATCCAAGAACTATTTAAGTGAACCCACATGAATATATAATGGTAATTAAAAATAAGAGTTGTTTACAAACTCACCAAGAAGATAATAAAGAACCTGAACCAACTCAGAATAAAAATTTAGTTAAATGTGGTCCTAAAAAATTGAAAATCCAAAATATGGAAATATAGATATCACTACAAAAAACGTGATGAAACATACTATTTTGTTTTAAATAAAAAGGGAATAAAGGCTTGAAAACCAAAGATAATACAGGGATGAAAAATATGGAAGATTTTATTTAGGGTATTACAATTGGTTTGAAGAATATATCCCCAAACAATACATATTAGTAAAATAATTAAAAAAAATAATTAATAAAATTAAATGTTAAAATATATTTATCTATTTAAGTACCTCTAAATAACATTTTTTTTCATGAGGCTTAGGTATAAATTCATTCTCATTTCAAATCATTGAAAAAAAGTGATACTAACAAAAATAATTTTTAATAATTTTCTTCTAATTAATTTTTAGAGGATAATATTGTATTCCTTCCGAATAGGATAGATCAAAATATTAATGATATAGAATGCTTTATCATCTCTTATACCTTAAGTTACATTGGAATTTAATCTATTGGTTTGACCTTGGTTCAAGTAAAAATATTATATCTTTTTTTTGTCCAACTGAACATAGGAGTTCTATAAACCACCATAGTTTTCTTATGATTAGAATATTGTTCCATCACCAACCTAATAATAAGGATTGGTGAATTTTTAGTTAATGTAGGAAAACTATGTTTTCTTATTTATTATATTATATAATACATGCAGTGTGTGAAGGATGTTCATATCATCCTTAGTTGACCCTTACAATCCACTAGAGGAGTTGTGATATATGTGTCCTTGTTTACTCGTATTTTTTATTTAAGAGACGAAAAAGTGTAAGTTAATGTTTTAAAAAAACCAGATCACTTTTATAAAATAAAATAACATCATATGATGACATTCTAGGTTAATAATAATTAGTTTATTATAATGAGGATATATTTTTGATAATAATTTTTGAAATAGACAATATATCATATTCTACTAAAAAATGAATGAAAAGCTACTCATGTAAAGTAGAGGAACCGGTAGATTTTTTGGGAGATTTATTTGACCTTATTAATGATTTTTCCTTAGAGAAATTTTTTTTCACCTAATCATTGATTTTTTATTTTAATAACAATTTTATAAATACAATAGTGATAAATAAGATTATTTCTACATTTACTCCCTTAAAAGGAATCTCGAGGATCATGGATATCCCATGCCCAATAATATTCCTATTATTGAATAAGAACCCATTTATGGAGCTTATAACCCTCTAATACCATCTAAAGTATACTTTTTATGTCAAATATCAACTTTACTTATTATTATCTAATCCAATTTAGATAGATGTTAAAATTAAAATCTGTTGAATTTACTGAGGAAGTAAAAAATCTATCATTGTTTATTCCACATAATATATTAATGGAATTAATCATTCTTATAATATAAATATAATTCCCAAGGATACTATATATAAACCAAGAGTTTAGGGTCTTAGATGTTTATATTGCAACATGAAATTGGTAGTTAGGGAATATGTTATGATACTTACTCTCTCTAAAATGATTAATCCTATTTTATATATTTTCTAGGTCATCTTGATACATTTTTCTCAAATAAGGGTGGTTTATTATTATGTTTAATGAAAAATATGAAACAAAAATAAAATTATAAAAGAATCCAAGATGATATTTTTAATTGATTATAAAAAGATAAAGTATGAAACCATAAAATACCTATTTTTTTCTGAAATTGTTTTACCAAATTATAAATAAGATAGCTCGAAATGAATTATTCTATTTTATGGAGGGATATTGTTCGTAAAAATAGATTCCTATTCCTCAATAAGATCTATAAAACCAGTTTCATATCCCATTTAGGATATTTTACTACTAACATATACCCTTTAGATTTTGTGTATATTTGGTTTCCTTTCAAAGTTGTATATTTGAAATATTTTATGATATGATTGAAATATTTATTAAATTATTCATGTATTATTTTTCAATTGCTTATAGAAATTTTGGATACTATCTAAAAATTATAAAAACTCTATTGGAGAATTACCAAGAATCAAATCTTGTTTTGAACTAGGATAAATTTAAGATAATATTTACTATTTTTTTATTCATATAACCTATGGTTTCAAAAAAATTAATAGAGGGATATTATTCAAAAATTAATATCATTATTTATACGATTCTTCCAAAAATGTTAAAGGAATTAGAAGTTTTATAGTGAATTCTATTTCATAATAGTATTTTATCATATATATTTTTTAAAAATCACAAGCCCCTTATGATATATTTTAGTCATGTACACACCCTTTAAATTTAATGAAATGTGTTTATAATAATTTTATCTTCTCAAAGAAAAACTCACGTCTTCACTAATTATGTCTACTGTGGATTTTAGACTAAATTTTATATGATTTATGATTTTATTGTTGTTGTTGTGGGGGCAGTTTTAGGGAAAATAAAGGAGAAGAAGTTTTATGTTATTTACTATGCTCGTAAATTATTTTATGCTGCTCAAAATAATTATTATTCAATTGAAAATGAGTTATCTTTTTTCTATGTATTCTCTTGATATGTTTAGTAATTATTTGATAGTGTCTGAATATAAAACATACCTATATAATTTTTATCTTAAATATGTTCTTTCCAAGAAATAATATAAATGCAAACATATTATGTGGACAAATTAGTCATAATAATTTAATCTAGAGATAAAAGATAGTAAATGTGTAGAAAATTTTGTTCCTAACCACTTTTCTTAGTTTTCTATTTCCTAAACTGATAAACCATTATAAATATATACATTATTCCGTGATGGAAAATTTTTTACTTCATCAGTGAGACAATTTATAGAGTTTTTATATTATTCCAATTTATTTACTATGGATTTAATTCCTAATTATATTTCCCAAAAAATGATGAAAAGTTAATTTCCAAGCATAAGTATAAAATATGGGATGATCTATTTCTTTTTTGAAGATTTGGTGATGATATCCTTTAAAAATGTGTTCCAGAGTGAGTGATAATTTCTATTCCTAAGAGTATTCATTATTTAGATTGGGGTGGAAATCATGGTAGAGATATGAGTTCTTAGAAATTCATTCAAGTTAGTTTATAATATCCAACTCTTTTTAATGATTATAGGAGCCTTGTTATAGGGTTTCAAGGGTAGAATATGTTGGTTAATATTGTAATTAATTAATAATTTCTATAAAAGTTATTTTAGAGGTTGAATTATTTTTATGTATCAGCATTAGACATTATTAGAAAATTTCCATATTAATTTGGGTATGAGTGCATCCTTTTTGTTATAAACTATTTCTTTATTTGGGTAGAGATAGTTGAAATTTAAAACATTCATTCCATAAGAGTTTTTAAATTCATCTAACAGAATAATTTCTCTAAATTGGTTGTTCCCAAATCATTAATCATAAATAATATAACGTATATTATTAATTATATGTTCAAATAATAGATTAAAAAATATAGTTATTTTCACAAACATGTAGTTATTATCACCCAAATTCATGTGAAAAAGTATAAATATCATATTTGAAATTGAAAAAAATCTATAAAAACTATTACTAACTCTAAGAAATATTGTCTTTTCAAGCTGGATGAGTTCTTATATACCCATAATACTACTTATGAAACTCATAAGGTGATGAATTCTTATAGAATTATCTTGTTTAAGTCAATTTTTATGATGTAGAGTTAAATCACAAGTCTTTTTGGGAAATTAAGGGATGAAATTTGGATTTCATGTCTTCTGGTGAAATAAGTATATTAGGGAAAAGTGAATTAAATTAAATTGAATGAGTTTCTTATGAGATTTCCTAAATTTAAAAAGAAAAAAATAATTCAATAATTCCATCATTCAAAATAGAGTCATTAATGTTGGTTAAGGAATAATTCTTTTTAATTCTAGTTTGTAATTTTTTCTAGGGAAACATTAAATAAAATGGTTTGGACCCTTCAAAATCCTACAAGTTCTTGTAAATAGTGACTTGGACCTAGTAGGAGAAGAGTAGTTTAAGTTAATTTTTTATGTATAGTTAAATCAAAAGTCATTTTGGTAAATTAAGGGATGAAATTAAGATTTCCTGTATACTAGTGAAATAAAGATATTAGAGATAAATGAATTAAATTAAATTTGATGAGGGTATTATAAGAATTCCTAAATTTTTAAAGAAAAAAATAAATAATTCTATCATTAAAAATAGGGACATTAATATTGGTTATGGCTTCATAATATTTAATTCTAGTCTGACAGTTCTTCTAGGGAAACATTAAATAAAATGGTTTGGACTTGTCATCATCCTTTGAGTTCTTATTAATGTGGACTTGGAACTGGTAGGAGAAGAGAATAGAGAATTCATAGTCAATGGTCAATGGGTTAATCCTTATATTGTATGGTATCCCAAGGGATCATATTCCATATTAATGTTGACAAATTATGCTTCTATGCATTATAACTGAATATTGTAAATTCAGTTCTTCATGGGATTCATCCCATGATTCTTTGTGTAGTTTTCATCATTTTTTTTTCTAGAATTAGAAAAACATCATTTCTTTTCTACCTTATTAAAAAAATTTCATCCTAGACGCATCCCATTACATTTTTTTTCATAGTCCATGGAATATAATGTGTATCTATTATTTCTTTAAGAACTAAACTATATCCAAATTAGATGTGTCCCGACCCCTCACTATAAAGTGTACCCCTCCTGGGGTGACAATGTGAGAAGGGAGATAATGACCCCGAGTCCCGCCATCAGTAGGCCCCGTGTTGGCGACTAGCACCGAGGGTATAATAACCCACAAATGGGAGGCATTACCCTCTAAGAGAACACATGCAGAAGAGAGAGATAAGATAGACACCAACCAACTCCATCTAAGAACTGAAATATAAAAGAAACCCAAGTACATATATGTAATTCCATGAAAAATTATTAAAAATGAAAGGGGAAAACTACAAGTACCAAAAGAAAAGAAAAACAACAGCGACCACAAGCCCGAACAGCTCCTGCAACCATAAGCTAGTAGTAACCCACCTGATCTCTAACCTACTCCAAGTGACCTGAAAAATAGTTTATATATATGTAGGGTGAGTATAACAGTATACTTAGTAGGATCCTCACTGAATCCTCTCGTGAAAAAGTAAATAAATCATGCTAAAGCCTAGTGAACAACAAGTTAAACTATCTCGTCACCTAAACAGGTATACTAAGTTCCCAACCTCACCATGCCTACTCTCACCAAGTAACGCATACATGAATATAACATATAGAAAAAAATATCAAGGGTACCCCGCTACTACTTCCCCACTGGTTTTCCTCTTTTCCCCAATGACATACGTCATTTGCATCTCTCTCGAAAGGCTTGACCATATACACTTGGGATAAGCTCCACAATCTGCACCATGTGGACCAAAAAGGCTAGCCGGTAGACTCTTGGGCTAAGTACCACACCATCCTCACAACCAAAAGTAACCAGGAAGTTTCCAGGATCCACCATAGCTCGCATAACATGTATCATACATCGGGTATTGTACCTCAATCCATTACAACCCATACGCCGAGTAAGGATCCTCAAGCCATCACAGCCTATACATGTTACACCTATAGTAGTCCATAGGATACTATATCCAGAATATATGTATGTGAAATAACCACAAGCCATTACAACCCTCTACACACATATATGGGATAAACTAACCGATGTGCAAAAGGCACTAGTATCTACCAAGAGAAGGGAGCGGGGCTAAAAGGGGTAGTCATCCATTAAACCTCCCATCAGAATGTTGGGGAAAACACCCCCAGGGCTTAGAATCCCCAGGGTGTTAGTTTCCCTTACTGACAGGGTGGATTAGTGTATAAAAACACAAAAAGTACAGAATATATAACTCACAACCACACTATGGGTATAACCTAGTCTTAGACACTACTTCATCTAACATCTCTCGGACTCTAGGCTGCCACTTCTTGGACTAGGTATCCTATAAGCACACAACCATTTAAGGCTTTATTAGATTGCTTCATTCCCATTTTATCAATTCCATTGTATGTTAAATAATTATTCAAAAATTAATTAACCATGAATGAAACCTCAATAAACTGAATTGGCATCACATTCAAAATCAACTTCTCCTTTTAAGATTCAACATCACCTTTAAATTCCAGCATCTCCATCCCTGTGTATTATCAACATTTAATCAATCTTTCATTACAGAATTAACTTCCCATATTCCCATGCATTCTATAAAATCAACCTATGCTACTAAATACAATATGGCTCAAAACGGTGAGTAGATATACTACATGTCAATTCTATTCCGCATATAGCAAGAGCGTAGACCCATTCTCCCTCGAGAGGCTAAACCCGGAAAGCACGTGGCATACCCCGCACATCTTCACCTCTTTTGAAAGAGAGTAAGCAAGACCAGCTTCCTTGAGCAGTGGAGAAAAGTAAAGCAGATAAACAACCAATAAAACCACCAAACATCCATCCATCACATCGATCCCACACCATCATCCCTAGTGTCCTCCCCGACACCCTCATGTATAAACTGATGCATCTCGCCACTCTAGGCATCATCCTCTGCCACAACCACAAGGCCTCCCTGCCTCTACATATCAAAACACCCCTCTAGGGTCACATCATAGCATAAAAAACATGAAATCAAACATCACATCAAATGGGCTCTTGGACCATTAATAAGGCATCCAGCCTTCATACAAAATGAGCACTCATGGATCTAGATCACAAGGCACTCGACCTTTATAAAAAGTGGGTAACTAAGAAACCTACAAGGCATTATCTTTTATCAACCAACCAGTTCTTTAATCCCTCTTGAATTAACAGATTCAATTCTTAGTTTCCAATTACAGGAAACATATTCAATAATCTATCACAAAAGATTAAACATACTTACTATGTCAATTTTATTAACTTAAAAAAATAGAACAACTATAACAAAGACAATAACCAGATTCATTTAAATTCCTCTTTATCTTTAGCCAATTAATTATCAATTAATTCTGGATTTATGTTCTTTATCAATTTCCATCAAGAACAAACAGCTAAGAAAAGAAAGCATAGATATCACACTATCTAACAAAACATGAGGCAGTAACATACGAGTGATAACAATTTCTTTATTCGGTTTAAATATTTAATTAGGTTAATTTCATTGTAATCCAAAGGGCTAAATTATGATAACTCTACAATTTCACATAAACAATTAGAGAATCAATTAATCGCCTACCTTGAAGAGTTCTTGACGTTATTTATCCACACAAAAGGTTATGATCCTCCTCTCGTGACAACTGCATCCACCCGAGGATGCCACTGTACGTCCGCACCAACCAAACCCCAAGAAAACCCCATTAGAAACATAGAGATTACATTCCAATATGGAAATGAGAACAAGAGAAGATGTTCCCCAAAGGAACGATGATATACATACCTTATATCAAAGACTGATCAACACAGCTTGGTTGCATCAAAATAGAGTGGAAGTGATCCGAGGAGAAAAGTTTGATTATGAAACTCGTATGGGAAGGATTTAAAGGTTCTAGAATCTCATAGCTGATAACAAAGAGGAAGAACAAGGTATAATGATATCTCGTTCCTTTTTGATGATTTAATGAGGCGACAGTTTAAGATCCGATTTATTCTCCATTAAAACCGGATCACATTAACCCATGCGGTTTGACCATGTAAAAACATCCTGACCGTATTAATAATTAATATAAGATTTATGGCCTTTGAATCGGCCTTAATAGTCCTTAAAATAAGGATTTAAATGTATTTTACGTCAAAGGAAACGTCAAAAGGGGCAAAACTGTAGGAATCTGGAAACACTATTCACCTACCGTTACTGCAAACCTACCAATCTGTGAAACCGATCTGTAAGAACGATATGTGAAACCAATCTGTAGAACTGATCTGTGAAACTGATCTGTGAAACTGATCTCTGGAACTGATCTCTGAAACTGATCCCTGAAACTGATCTCTAAAACCGATCTATAAAACCGATCTGTGAAACCGGTCTGTGAAACCCATCTGTGAAACCCATCTGTGAAACCGATTAGTGAAACCGATTTGTGAAACCGATCAGTGAAACAAATTAGTGAAACCGATATGTGAAACCGATCTGTGAAACTGATGTGTGAAACCGATATGTGAAACCGATCTGTACTACACTGTACACCTACCGTCACTATTCATAAAACTGGAAACACTATTCACAGAACTGGAAATTTGGTAATGTGTTGGGGATATGTCACATTGACCTTCGTGAACACCTCCAACACCACATTTTCACAAAGTAATGGACCAGAGAAGTCCAAGACATTACATCAGATACCTCTCAAAACATTCTCTTCCTCGAGAATCTAAAACCAACCTAAAGAAAAGAGGGGGTCCAAACAACCACCCTGTAAGATACCCCTCATGGGAAAAACCACCCTGAGTTGTTCTAAAGCTGGAACAAAACCACGACATCCGAGAGCAAGGGGACAAACAATCTATATCCAAAAAATTCAATCATAACATCACATCAAAGGTACATAAAATAAAAGATCAAATAAAACACAACAAAACAACTTAAAACAACTCTGGGTACTAGACACGCATCTGCAACTCACATTACCAGGTACTCTCTTTCATGCCACTATGTCACCACAAGACATGAACCAAGGGAATAGAACACCCACACAATACCTTCTCTATTCGGTCTTGGATCTCCACAGGTTGCTCTTCAAAGGTTGCATCATAATCAATATTGATCTCTCCCCAATTGATGATGGAAAGTGTCATCATGAAGATAATGATGGAGCTGTGATACATGGAAAACATCATGTACCTAACTCATCTGTGGGAGAAGTGCTACTTGATATGCCATAGCTCCAACATGAGATAACACCTCGAAAGGCCCAAAAAACCGGGGAGAAAGATTACTTCCACGACCAAACCTTCACCGCCCACGATGGGGAGTTACCTTCAGAAACACATGATCCCCAACATTAAACTCCAAGGGTCTCCTCCTGTGATCAGCATATGATTTCTGACGATCTTGTGCTTTCTTCATCCTCTCACGAATCATCTGAATCATCTTTGTTGTATTCTACACTAGTTCTAGTCTAAGAATAGCTGACTCTCCGACCCCAATCCAGCACAACGGAGAATGGCAAGGCAGACCATATAAGGCTTCAAACGGCGCCATACCAATGGTGGAGTGAAAAACATTATTGTAAGTGAACTCTACCAAGGGTAAGTGCCTCATCCATGAACCTTCAAAATCAAGAACACAAGATCGTAACATGTCTTCGAGAGTTTGGATGGTTCTCTTAGTTTGACCATCCGTTTGAGGATGAAAAGTAGTTCTAAGTCATATTTGAGAACCAAAAGCATGCTGGAGACCTATCCACACCCTGGAGGTTAAACGAGGATCTAGATCAGAAATGATCATCCTCGGTACTCCATGAAGTCTCACCATCTCCTCTAGATACTGCCTCGACAGAAATTCCACTAAGCTCGACTCCTTGATCACTATGAAGTGGGCCGATTTTGTTAAACAATCCACTACCACCCATATACCATCATGTCCTCCCAGAGCCCGAGGTAAACCTATAACAAAGACCATTGAGACGTCCTCCCAATTCCACTGAGGAATCTTTAATGGCTGGATAAGACCATCCGGAACACGGTGTTTGGCCTTCACCTTTTGACAGACTAAACATCGAGACACAAACTCCACAACCGCACCCTTCATCCCAGACCACCAAAACTGACACCTCAAGGATCGGTACATCTTTTTAACACTAGGATGTACTTCTAAGGGAGAACTATGGAGCTCCCAGAGAATCATCTCATGCATCGCCAAGGGAACAAAAAGGCTGCCATGATATAACACTCGGTGTTGTTCATCCTCCGACCAACCATCAGGGGACTCACCACAAACAACTCAGTCTCTCCAAACTTCCACCTCTAGATCTCCCAACTGGGACTCTTCCACATTCTACACCAGGGGTGACTGTATGATCATCTGAAAAAGACAAACTCTACCCCCAAATTCTCCAATATCAAGATGTAATTCTGGAAGTTCTTCCATTAATATCCAAGAATGACTAGATTCATGCACAACATATGTGACTTTCGACTCAGTGAATCTTCTACAACATTCCCTTTTCCAGGTGTATATGATATTTCTAAGTCTTATTCCTACAAGAACTCCATCAATCGATTCTCTCGCAAGTTTAATTCATGTAGGGAGAAAACATACCTCAAACTCTTATGATCAGTGAAAACCACAAAGTGATCACCAATGAGGTAACGTCTTCACAACTTCAGAGCAAACACCACGGCTACCAACTCAAGATCTTGGGTGGAATTGTTGAATTCATGGGGACGCAACTGCCAAGAACCATAAAAAACAACTGACCTCTGCTGCATGAGAACACAACCTAACACCAGATGTGAAGCATCGTAGAAAACAACAAACTCGACTCCCTTAGTTGGAAGAAAAAGGACAAGAGCAATTACTAACTTCTCTTTCAGATACTCAAAATCCACCTAACACTAATCAATCCATTCGAAGGCCTGATCCTTCTTGGTCAGAGCTTTTAGAGGAGTCGAAACCCGTGAGAAATTGGCTACGAACCTCCTACAATAGCCTACGAGACCAAGGAAACTTCGCAACTCTGACACTATGTTGGGGGTTTCCCAAGACACCAGTGCTTCTATCTTCGATGGATCCACAACTACTCCTTGTTGGGACACAACATGACCCAAGAAACGGACTTCTCGAGCCCAAAACTCACACTTCTACAACTTCCCAAATAGCTGATGTTGGCGAAGAACTCCCAAAACGGCTTGTAGATGCTCTGCATGCTCTTCTTCAGTTGTAGAGTACATAAGGATTTTGTTGATGAAATACACCACAAACTTGTCCAGGAACTCACAGAACACAGTATTCATCAAACCCATGAAAACAGTTGGAGCATTCGTCACACTGAACGAAATTATAACAAACTCATAATTCCCATGACGGAAACGGAAAGCAGTCTTCGGGATATCCTCATCCTTCACACACATTTGATGATATCCTGACCGCATGTCGATCTTTGAGAACCAACTTGCACCCTTCAGTTGATCGAATAAATCATAAATATGGGGAAGGGGATAGCAGTTCTTTATTGTCACTTTGTTTAAGAGATGGTAATCGACACACAACCACAAACTGTCATCGGCCTTCTTCACGAACAAGACTAGTGAACCCCATGGTGACACATTTGGCCAAACAAAACCACACTGTAACAGACCATCAAGCTTTATACATAGCCCTCGTAACTTAGAAGGGGCCATCATATATAGAGACATAGTGATAGGAGATTCTCCTGGCTGTATCTTGATCCAAAACTCGATCTCTCTTCGAGGGGGTAATGCTACGACCTCTACTGGAAAGACATCAGGGTACTTCTCCACAACCCTAGGAAACACCAACTACTGAACCTCTGAATAACTCAGCATCAACTCCGCCATCAAGGATGATATAGATGGAACTCTTCTATGACCCATCCAAGGATATCTCTCACCAACAAACAACACATTCTCTCCATATGCACCAATGAAGATGACCTTATTCTTAAAGCAATCCACAATAGACTGCACCGAATACAACCAATCCATGCTGAGGATGACATCATATGGTTGTATTCGAAAAAATTGGAAATCTCCGCAAGAGCGGTGCTGCACCAATACTAGCTCACAATCTCTACATACTTCAAACAAGTTAGCTCGACCTCCAACGGGCATAGTCAATGCCAAGGGAACTGGAAGCCTCTTTACCTCAAGTACCAAGGCATGGAAATGTGTAGGTGATATGAAGGAGTGTGTCGCTCCTGTATCAAAAAAGGCATACACCAAGGTAGAAAACAAGAAAATGGAACCTCAGACAACGTATGGCTCGCCTGGAGCTGGAAATGCTAAAGCATGAAGCTGACTACGAACTCCTACATGGCCTCTCTGACCCTGATGACGACCACCACCATGGTCGTGCTCTGCTCTCAAAGGATGGGGAGCGTCATGGGGCTATCCTATGCCTACCTCATCTACCCTCTGGTGATCTAAAGCTTGTGCAACCTGCTGCTACTGCCTGGGCTGGAACTACCTCAATGGAGGAACCTCGTGCGGAGCGCTCGGTGCTTGATGACTGCTCTGAAAGGTCGAGCACTCCTGCTGCTAATGGACATGACCAATAAAAGAAAAACATGCACCTAATCTCTTGGAATAGGAATGAGATTTTCTTCCTCCGGAGAAACGAGATGGAAAGCACTGTGACCTACCCCCAGGTGAACATAAACTCTTCTGCCCTGAAAACCGGGAACCCCAGACCATAGCTCTGGCTCATGAAGAATCATGAAGATTCCCCTCTTGTGACGATCCAGTCCAAAACAAAGCCCTCTCAACAATCTCTGCCCTCGACAGCACCTCAAGATATGTCTTTAGCATAAATGGGATGAACTGGCGCTGGATCTCTGGACACAAAGCCTCCTCGAAATGCCTCTCCCTATCCTCCTCATCTGGTAACAGGTCTGAAGCATATCGTAGAAGGTTCCTAAAATGGATACCAAACTCTTGAACACTGGAGCTCCCCTGTCGAAGGGTAAGAAGCTCCTGATGACTGGACGCCTTCACGATCAAGGAAAAAAACTCAACTCTAAACTTGTCTCGAAACTCCTCCCATGAAATCCCTAACTCCTCATGATCCCTGAGGAACAAGATCCACCACTACCTTACTGCTCCATGCAGCATCGTCACAACGAAGGACACCCAGTGCTCCTTTTGAGCACGGATCAAACTGAATCCTATCCCGACCTCCTCTAAACAGTCTTCCGTGACTGCATCTGAAACAGATCCCTTGTACTTTTGTAGACATTGGAACTGAATCTCTCAGAGTGTCTTCCTCCAAGTGTTGTATTCGTCGAACTCTAACCAGCGACGATCTACTGACATAGTCTGCTAAACATATTCTATGTGATCCTGACGAGGACGTCGACCTGGAGCCATTCCTGCAAAATAACAAACACTTAGAGCTCCTAAAACTGTAATATGGATGAATCAACATTAATTAATTAGTTGTTTTCTTTTTATTCATTTTAGGTTAACCTATCCCAAGGTCTACCCATTCAAATACAGGCATAAGGAAGAATGATGCATGATCCTTTCCTAGGTCTCTACCCTGCAACCGGTATCACCTTGTTTAGTATCCATTATAAACTTTAAGGTCCATGCATCAGATCATAGGGGGCCCTAAATGCCTATGTCTCATCCAATCACCAGTGTTTACCTCACTTTCTAAACATGAATGACACCATTTCCCTACCGACCCATGCAACCTCACCTGTGCCTAACTCTAACCTCCATCATATCCCTCAACCTACCTCTGATACAACTATGTCACGACCCCCTCCCCATAAAGTGTACCCCTCTAGGGCCGGCAATGTGAGAAGGGAGATAATGACCCCCTGAGTCCCGCCTCTAGTAGGCCCCGGGTTGGTGACAAGTACCGAGGGTATAGTAACACAAAAATGGGAGACATTACCCTCTAAGAGAACACATGCGGAAGAGAGCGATAAGATAGAAACCAACCAACTCCAAATTAGAATTGAAATATAAAAGAAACCCAAGTACATATATGAAATTCCATGCAAAATTACTAAAACTAAATGGGGAAAACTAAAAGTACCCAAATGAAAAGAAAAACAGCAGTGACCATAAGCCTGAACAGCTCCTGCAACCACAAGCTTGTAGTAACCCGCTTGATCTCCAACCTGCTCCAAGTGACCTGAAAAACAGTTTATATATACGTAGGCTGAGTATAATAGTATAATCAGTAGGATCCTCATCGAAGCCTCTCGTGAAAAAGTAAAAAAAGAATCCTAAACCCTAGTGAACAACAAGTGAAACTAACTCATCACCTATACATGTATACAAAGTTCCCAACCTCACTATTGATACTCTCACCAAGAATCTCATACAAGAATATAGACTATAGAAAAAAAATATCAAGGGTACCCTGCTACTACTTCCCCACTGGTTTGCCTCTTTTCCCCAACGACATACGTCTTGTGCATCTCTCTCCAAAGGCTTGCCCATATACACAGGGGTTAAGGTCCACAATCTGCACCATGTGCACCACAAAGGCTTTCCCGTAGACTCCTTGGCTAAGCACCATACCATCCTCACAACCAAAAGTTACCAGGTAGTTTCTGGGAGCCACCACAGCTCTCATAACGTGTATCATATGTCAGGTATTGAACCTAAAGCCATCACAACCCATACGTCGAGTAAGGATCCTCCAGCCATCACAACCTATACATGTTACACATATAATATTCTATAGGATACTATATCTTGAATATATGTGTGTGAAATAACCACAATCCATTACAGACCTCTACACACATATATGGGGAAAACTAACAGCTGTGCCAAAGGCACTAGTATCTACCAAGAGAAGAGACCAGGGCTAAAGGGGGTAGTTAGCCATTCAACCTCCCATCAGAATGTTGGGGAAAACACCCCAAGGCTCAGAATCCACGGGGTGTCAGTTTCCCTTACCTGTAGGGTGGATTAGCGTATAGAAACAAAAAAAGTACTGAATATATAACTCACAACCGCACTATGGGCATAACATAGTCTTAGACACAACTTCAGCTAATGTCTCTCTGACTCCGGGAGGCCACTTCTAAGACTAGGTATCCTATAATCACACAACCATTTAAGGGATTTATTAGATTACTTCATTCCCATTTTATCAATTCTAATGCATGTTAATTAATTCTTCAAACATTAATTAACCATGAACACAACCTCAATAAACTGAATTGGCATCACATTCAAAATAAATTGCTCTTTTTAAGATTCAACATCACTTTTAAATTATATCAACTCCATCCCTGTGGATTATCACCATTTAATGAATCTTTCATTACAAAATTAACTTCCCATATTCCCAGGAATTATAGAAATTCAATTATGCTACTAAACACAAGGGGGGTCAACACGGTGAGTAGATATACCAGCCGTTGAGTTTTTTCCACCTATAGCAAGAGCATACACCCATTATCCATCGATAGGATAAACACGGAAAGCATGTGGCATACCCCACGCGTCTTCGCCTCTTTTGGAAGGAGGGTACTAACGACCTACTGCCTTGAGCAGTGGGGAAAAGTAAAGCAGATAAACAACCAATAAAACCACCAAACATCCAGACATCAGATCCATCCCATACCATCATCCCTGGTGTCCACCCCAAAACCCTCATTCATAAACTGATGAATCTTGACACTCTAAGTGTCATCCGCCACCACAACCACAAGGCCTCCCTGCCTCCACATATCATAACTCCCCTCCAGGGTCACATCACTGCACAAGCAGTAGGAAATCAATCATCACATAAAATGGGCTCTTGGCCCTTTAACAAGGCATCCAGCCTTCTTACAAAATGATCACTCATGGATCTAGAGCACAAGGCACTCGACATTTCGAAAAAGAGGGTAACTAAGAACCCTACCAAGCATTAACTTTTATCAAATAACCAGTTATTTAATCCCTCTTGAATTAAAAGATTCAATTCTTAGGTTCCAATTCTAGGAAACCTATTCAGTAAGATATCACAAAAGATTTTGCATTCTTACTATGCCAATTTGATTAACATAAAAAAATTAGAACAACTACAACAACAGAAACAACCAGATTTATTTAAATGCCTCTTTATCTTTAGCCAATTAATTATCAATTAATTAAGGATTTATTTTATTTATAAATTTCCATCAAGAATAAACATCTAAGCACAGCAAGCATAGATATCACAGTATCAAGAAAAACATGAGGCAATAACATATGAGCGATAACAATTTCCTTATCCGATTCAAATATTTAATTAGGTCAATTTCAATGTGATCCAAAGGGATAAATCATGATAAATCTATTATTTCACATAAAAAATTATAGAAGCAATGAATCACATACCTTGAAGAGTTCTTGACGTTCTTTATCCACACAATAGGTCATGATCCTCCTCTCGTGACAACTGTATCCACCTGAGGATGCCACAGTACGTCCACACCAACCAAACCCCAAGAAAACCCCATTAGAAGCATGAAAATTACATGCTAATATGGAAAGGAGAATAAGAGAAGATGATCCCCAAAGGAATGATGATAATCATACCTTATATCATAGAATGATCGACACAACTTGGTTGCATCAAAACAGAGCGGAACTGATCCGAGGAGTAAAGTTTGATTGTGAAACTCCTACAGGAAGGATTCAAAGGTTCTAGCATCTCATAGCCAATAAAAAAGATGAAGAACAAGGGAGAATGATATCTCATTCCTTTTTGAAGATTTAATGAGGCCACAATTTAATATCCTCTTAATTGTACATTTAAAACAGATCGCATTAAACCACGCGGTTTGATCACGTAAAAACATTCCAGCCTTAGGAATAAATAATATAATATTTATGGCCTTTTAATCAGCCTTAAGAGTCCTTAAAATAAGGATTTAAATGTATTTTACGTTAAAGGAATCGTTAAAAGGGGGAAAATTGTAGGAATCTGGAAACACTGTTCACCTACCATTACTGTACACCTACCGATCTGTGAAATCGATTTGTAAAACTGATCTGTGAAACTGATATGTGAAGCCGATTAGTGAAATCGATCTGTGAAACCGATCTGTGAAACGGATCTCTGAAACCAATCTATGAAACCGATTAGTGAAACCGATCAGTGAAACCGATCTGTGAAACCGATCTGTGAAAATGATCAGTGAAACTGATATGTGAAACCGATCTTTGAAACCAATATGTGAAACCGATCAGTGAAACCGATCTATTAAACTGATATGTGAAACCGATCTGTGCTACACTGTACACCTACCGTTACTGTTCATAAAACTGGAAACACTGTTCACAGAACTAGAAATCTGGAAAAGTGTTAGGGATATGTCACCTTGACCTCCGGGGACACCTCTAACACCACATTTTCACAAAGTAATAGACCGGAGAGGTCCGGGCCATTACAAAATGATTTTATTAAATGTAAAAATTGTAAGAGGCATTTGAGTTACCTTTTAAGAAAGAAACTTATTTATTCCAAGTCATTCTTTTTAAATCTTGTACATAATTATTATTATTTTATTACTATGAGAATTTTTTCATGATTATTGATTATGCATCAATAATTATATTTTGTATTACATGAAGTTATATATTGAGAAAAAATAGCATGATTATAATTTTATTTCATTCTATGACATTGTGTTTTATGATTTCATGAATTTATATTATTAAAAATAATTTAAAAATAATTTTGTATACTTTTATTAGCACCCTAATCAATAATTAGTGGTGGGCATTATAGTTCTATAAAAAATGTTACTATTCTCATTTTTAATCATGTTTTACATTATTTTCTAGGGTTGTTTTGAAAATTACCTATGTTATATAATTTATTAAAAAAATTTAAAATTTATTACCTTTTATGAAATAACTATTAATTTTGACATCATGTATTTTTTTGAAATTTTATTGATAAAACATCTACATGATTTTGAAAAACTAAAATGAAGAAATTTTTTTTAGCTTAAATGAATAATTTTCACCCTTATTGAAGTTCAATATTGGGTATGATGTTTGGTTTTAAGTGTGAGGGAGTGTATTTAATGGATTGAAACAATATTTTACATAGAAACCATCAAAGTGAACAAATAATTTTATTTAAAAATTATTGTTTTTAAGTATCATGTTATTATTTTCTATTGTTTAATTTTTTTAAAAAACTATAATCAGTGTTTCCACTTCGATGAGGCTAATTAATTATTACCACATTGATTTAATTGAGATTAAAATTTTTATTTATCTCGTGAAACAATGATATTTATAAAAAAATGGGAGAATTTATTACAATAATTATTATCTTTGATAAATTGAGTTTGAATTAATCATAGAATATATGTAACTAATAGAATTGTGAATTAAAATAATTATTAATGTTTAATATTTAATTCTTAATAATTTTAATTTATCAATGGGTCAATTATTTATGATTATCATCAATCCATTTAGTTGTGTCGAATTAATATATGTTAAATTATTTGTTTCAGTTCACTTATAGGAAAATAGATATTGGAATCTCATGTTTTATATAAATATAAGTTAATTTATATATTTTAATGTTTTTAAATTTAAAAAATATTTTTAAATAAATAAATAATATTTTCACAAAAACCATTCTATTTTAAAAGTAAATCATATTTTCATATTGGCAGGGTCAATTGAGTAAAATTCTTTTGAAGACTGACTATTTATGGAATTTTAGTTTTTCATGATTGAGATTTATTATTTTCCACTAAATTTGACTAATTGATTGGTTGAGGATATAAAATATACTATATGTATTGGAATTTTAGTTGGATATTTATTATACCTTATTGACACATTATTTCAAATATTTTGTGATGATATTTTTTTCCTAATGAGATTTCATAGTTGAATATTCAATAATTTGTCATCATGTGCTAACAGAATAAATCGTTGAATGTTTTATAGATTTTTTGTGTTTTGGTTTATTAATTGATCAAATAATCCTTCGTTTTATTTTCATAATTTCTAGGATACATTATTTTGTTCATTATATATACTTTTAATTGATATATAATGTCATGTGTTTGAGATGTTGGATTTTAATAACTTTAGTTCCATCAATTTTTCTTAAAAAATAGTACCAAATTGAACTATTTTTCAACAAGTTTTTTGGAAATATTTAAATTCTTTTAATATTGTGACAGGAGTATAATTTTAAATGGTGGAGTATTTTTTAACAATAAAAATAAAATTTTAATTTTTTTATCTGGTACATGTGTTATTTTTCTTTTGTATGATAATTTTCTAAAGTTATTAATACAATTCTCTTTCAAATTTGATGCTTGAATAAGTCTGATATGATGTTTTTAATATCTCGCAAGAACATGATTGAATACAATTTTAAAGGGTGAATTATTTAATTTATTCATATATGCCTTGTATTAATTTCAAATCATCAACAACATTGTTTGTAATAAAATTACAAGCACCCAGACCAAGAATCACCAAGTATGATATTTTTCAGGATGGCTAGAGGGTATTTTTAAAGAATCATATTTAATATTGTTTTAAAAATGGTGTGTTGCATTAATTTTTCATGTGGTTTATAGGATAAATATAATATAGTTCATATTCGTATGATATTCTAACTATAATAGACCCAATAACTACACTCCAGGATCTGGTACTAAAAACATAAACCAGATAGTTTTATCTCGATACTAATAAACATGGACCAATATTAGACATCCATAAATTACTACATTAAGTTAAAAATAGGAACACACATATCCCCAAGTACCTTGTCGGTTCCAAGTTTTATATAATTTGAGAAAATCATACATTACAATACCCATGTCTTCAAATATTATTTTTCCCACCATACCCATGTTTTTTTAAATCATAATATATATTTAAAATAACTAACAAAATTATATACACATGAAACTTTTGTAGACACAAATAATTTATCATCATTCACCATAACCATGGGAATGGAAAAAAATATGAGTGAGCTCAAATTCATAGTAAGGGTAAACATAAGAAGTAACAAGTCAATGCCTTCAATGACCACAACATGAGGATATGGGTAAAATGAAATTATCAGAGGGTATGATCATAACATAATAGAACTCATACCCATCAAAAGTAGGATCATTAAACCTGATACATGGATTAAATACTTAACTAATCGAAAGGTAAAATGAATTAATAATCCAGGACCATTTGATGTTAATATTGATCATAGAAAACATTAAAGCCCACTGCTATAATAAAGAAAACTTGTTTCTACATTCAAAAATAATTATCATATCATTCCTAAAATAACTCTTAAAAATTAGATAATAGAACAATTTAATTCTTATTATCTCTTAGGATAAAAATATTAATTATTTATCATAATATCCACTTAGAAGATACTTATATTCAATCAAATATGTTATCATTACCCAATAAATTAGACGGATATAAATATCAACCCACCTATAGTCTATATGACAACCACCAATCATTATAAATAATTTAGCGGAACTAAAAATTAATATGGTACATAAATCATATATTTTATTTTAAATATCAAATAAAAAACCATTATTCTTATCATACGAGGATTAACCCATGAAAAAGAAACAAGATCCTTTATAATCTATATGAAACAATCATAGTATATCTAGATAAGGAATTAAGATGAAATAATAAAAAAATATCTCCAATGAAGCATTTGTAACACCATGGGTTGGTGTAATTGATTAATAGAAATAACACTAATTTTTTATTTAATGAAATCATGAGGAAATAAATACCTTTATCATTTTAGAAAAATAAATTTTATAAATTTTTTTTTACAAAACATTATGTAAATACATTTCATTGAATATAACCTTAGGAACTCATAAAGGATTATTAAATGAAAATAATTCCCATAATGGCGGAAAAATTCATTCATTTTGTGAATATTAAAAATAAACATTCATTTTAATTTTTTATAAAGAGAGTCAAAAGTTACTCATGAAAAAAACATTAATCAACTTCGATTTAAAATCATTTAATTTTTGGTCAAGTATCATGTAAAATAAAATGAGTCAATAATTTATTTCTTTAAAATGACATTGATTAAATCATTTTTTGAAGCTTGAATATGGAAGGGAAGGACTCCCTTTACAATGGATGATATAAGATCTATTTCACTTATAAAAATAATTTCATGATAGTTAATTAATAAATATGGAAGGAAGTGGAAATTAAACAATTAAACCACATTCATAACCATAGGATAAGAAGAGAATAATTTTTTTTAAATAAGATCATATGACTTCCCTGAATGGAACCATGAACATAAAAAATCGTAAAAAAGGAAATTGTAAAATAAATCCTTTAAAACTTTTATAAGATTAAAATCATGTTATTTATAGAAATTTTATTATCTAGATATATGATTAACATAAATTAAATGAATTAATATATAAAATTTCATTATTGTGAAAATAATTACACAAAATAATGAAATCAGGGCGCATTTCATGAAACATATCTCAAGAAAATGGGATTGATGGAAATAAAAATTGTTATAAATATCTTAACTTTTGAATTTATAATTATTTTATGAAATTAATATGTGATTATATTTTAAAAAATATTATTTTAGTGGAAAAATTTAATAAAACAATTATAGATCAATTCAAATTTATTCATTGAATAATAAGTAAATTATGTAAAGGTGTAACCCTGTGAATCGAAATTAACATAAGAAATCACTTACCACTTAGTATCATTAATGGTAAAAATTATTGGATTCAATAACATGATTTAAAAAATAGAGTACCATGAATTATTAATTATTCATGATATGACATTTAAATTGTTAGTGTATGACCCATACAAAATAAATTAGTTGCATAACATTAAAATATGCCCCAGTGAAGGAAGAGTGAGACTAAATTCCTAACCCCGAGTCTAGAAATTCTAGGAATTCCCTTTTAAACTACATAATAAATTTATTTAAAATATTTATTTGGTAAATATAATTTCATAGGATTAATAATTTATAATTAAATAATTTTTTTCATTTATTTTATTTAAATATTTAATTACATAATATATTAAATCTATCATGGGTGTTTTTTAAAAGTTCATTTCATAATTTCAATAAGGATTTTTATGTTGAAAATAGAAAAAGAGAAAATTAATACATATTATCGAGAATAATAATCCTAGAATAATTACCAGTTTTATAATTTATTTATAATTTCAAAAACTAGGAATTATGGTTAGAAAAAATGAATTATGTTATAATTATAGATATGGATAGTCGTATGTACATAATAGTAACATCTCAATTTTTCAATAAACATGAGAAAAAAAGGTAAGTATTATTTTATCTTTACATTATTATTATTATATAATAAATATATTATTATAACTATAAATATTTATATATTTTATCCATGTGACTCGGTGATGAACAAAAAATCATATCTCTTCATTGAGGTGGAACTGCACACATATGCGCAAATGAAATTATCTTTTTTCAATGGATGTAATGGTAGGAAAATATATGATATATAATATTTTTTAATGATAATTATTTAATGAATATATCTAATATACATTAAATCCATCAATATAACTATCCATGAGATGTGGTCACAGAAAATGAATTACATCAGTTCACCAGGTCAAAGTCTACTATACACAAGATCAATAGATTCATGTCTAATTGATAGAAGAATAAATGCATATAGGTCATTAAAAATTAAAAAATATCAATTAATATAAGATATAACTTTTATTTTTTGATAATGTTTGAATAATATTTATTGGAGGTATAAAAAGAAATAAAACTAAAACATTTGGATAAAAGCTATACTTCTTCTTCGGACGAACTACATTAATTTACAACTAAATCCATATAAGGTTGGTAATGTTCCAAAAATATATCCTATAGAACATGGGTACAAATGTTAGTAAGTTGTTTTCCTTGTATATTATTAGATATAGGTCTCAAAATGTGGGAGTACATGAACAAATAATGTTCCTATTTATAAGTAAAGTGATTGGAATTCTTCGAATTTGTCAAAATATTAAATAATATATATACCATAATCATGTACAACAGAACGAAGACACCGAAAATTAGACTATAATATGTGACATATTTGTAATAAACTCAACCAATCACCTTTATACAAGTTATGGTCATATTTTAAGGCATATCTCAAAGCTAAAAAACATAAAACTCATTTTAACGATAACCTGTATATCTTAACTTTTTTTAGGATAAAATAAATAAATAAAAAAGAATAAAATGTTTATTAAAATTTTTCGACAAGATTAATTAAATTTTTAAATACATGTAATTAAATTAATTTTATAAATGTTTCTAAAATTACATTGAATATAATAAACCCAATCATTTGAATAAAAGTTATTTTGAAAATACCTAATTTTATAGCAAAAAATCAATTATCCTTCAAATCAAGTTATAAATTAGTTTCCATGATTTTTCTGGTTATAAAAAAAAATTCTTCTATAATTTTATATAATTATAAAATGCAATGGAATATTCCATCTATTCTACTAAATGTAAATACTTAATAAAATAGTTTTAAATTAGAATAAAATATAACTTATCTTTATAAAAGTCAAGCATGGGTTATAAATTGAAAACTAATGTTTAAAAAAATATTACTTACCTATTTAGTAAAAATGTTTTTCAAAATTCAATAATAAAATAGTTTAATGGATGTTTTTATGGTTATTAAAAAGTTTAACCCTATAGTTTAAACTTATTTAGTGACATTTTACTTTTTCTTGATGTGATAAAATTTACCATTGTTACTATTCATAATGCAAAAAAATTAAAGGGATATGTTTGAAAAAAAATTAACCATCCAATTTATAATATGGAATTAATTTTTTATGGTTCAATTTATAGATATTAATGAAATAAATTTAAGGTAAAAACACAATATTTAAAGAAATCGTTTGTAGAAAAATTTGTTTTAATCCAAAAATTGAACTTATACCATGATAAGACAACAATGATGATTAATATTTAATTAATAATATTTTTTCTAACCAAATCAGACTTATTTTACTTAATGATCAAATGTAAATTTTAAATTAATTTATTAAATGAAAATAAATGATTGTTCTATAAAAACTGGCATTTCTCACAATTCACTGAAAATATACATTTTTTCAGAAAACAATCCCAGAATATCAAACTATGTTTATCTTAAAATAATTATTTAAAATTTAGATATTTTTTCAATTAAAATTTATAAAAATGGATGTCATTAATTATCATAATTTCTCATAGAATTTTATAAAAACAATTATTGAAGAAAACATTTTTTAAAGAATAAAATGACATTATTGGAAAATTTCATGGTTTTCTACTAAAAATTAATAAATACACTTTCATTAAGTCATAACATTATATATATTTCATCATATGGTTAAAAATATTCAAACATGATAATTTATTCGGTATTTTATAACTATATCATTAAAACATTAATATTTAATTTACCATTTTCAAGGTATCGTGTGTTATATACACTATCAAATATAGTGTTTTTTAAATATTAGGTTGTCACTTTCTCCCCAATTTTATTAAATTGGGTCATTTAAATTTGAACTTGAACATAATAATAAATGGTCTTAAATTTGGAAATATATCTGTTGAAACATAACATATGAAATAGAGTTAATAAAACATCCTCATGAAAAGAAGAATGAAAAATATGAAGGTTATTTTAAAAAAATAATTAAGATTCATAATCAGATAAAATTAATGTGAAGTGAAAATATATACATTTAGGAAAAAAACAAAAGTCTAAATATTGATAGAGAGTGACATATAGCAATTATCACTAGAATGTGAATGATCATGATAAATCCAACAGACACAAAACCATAAACCAATAAGGTGTGATAAATTCCATCAATTCAATATAAGTAAAGGTAAGAGGATATCATTATTTGTTTAAGATTATTTTTCTAGAGATAAATAATCAATGTAACATCTAGACTAAGAATATAAGGAAATATACTTACTTGAAAAAATAAATTTCATTCCTTAATCAATTTCCACAATAATCTAACATTTTCCTCTTAATTATGAGTATTGAAGATGAATTTATCATAATTAATTAACTAAATTAGCTTCTATTAGATGATATAACCTACAAAAGGATAAAAATTATTCCAAATATATTTATATATTAAAAAACTATATTTATTTACCCAAGGTATGATAATTTCAAAAATTAATATACCATAATATGAATAGATACAACATTAATCCCCAAAGACTAAAAAATAACACAAAAAGTTCAACATAGATCATTCCATAAATAAATAAAGATATATCCTTAATAACATTAATAAATTTAACATTAAAGAATGTTTTATCAAAAAACATTTTCCCATTCCTTTTAATGTACATCCCTAAAAATAAAATAACATTCTTCTAAAATAATTCTTCCCCATAAATAACACGATACACATATGGGTTAATTTTATCTTATCCTAATAAATTGCATCCCAAAATATCATTAATCAACCTAAAATCCCATCACATAAATCCTTTAAAGTGGAGTGAAAGTATTTGACCATATAATAACACCTAAACATATAAAATGATGATGGTATACATAACACATAATCTAACCTCATATGAAAATACCTTAATCTCAAATGTTATCATAAATGTTTTATCTAATACAAAATATATCTCCCACAAGTCTTTCACTCATTGTTCCATTGATAAAAATATAAACATTACATTTATTTCTTGATGAAGATAAGTGTGGCCCAATATCATCCATAAAAAACACACAATATTAATGAAAATACTAGATCACTTATATACCCAAAAAATTTTAGGTATATTTTTTTGAGGTTTAGGACATCTCTCACATAACAACACACATGCCATCAAATGTGTATTTTTCCCATTATAACAAAAATATTTCATTTCATAATAAGTATTCATCACCATCCAAAATATTCTCCAAACCTGATAATTTTGTAGACAAAAATCATTTTGCATCATTTTTCATAACCTAGGGAAATTAAAACATAATAAGGGTGAGCTCAACCACACATTAAGGGTAAAAGTTAGCAATAAAATTTAAATTCCATCAATGATAATAAGATAAGAATATAGGTATGATGGAATAATAAAATTTAATGATTATAAAAAAATACAATTCATTCCCCTCAAAACCTAGATCATATTACATGAGACACAACCTAATTATTTTATAATGTAAAGATTAAAAAGAATAAATAGATCCAAAAGAATCAATAATCATTATACATGTGATGTCGATGCAAATCTAAGAACATAAAAAATTCATATATAAATAATAAATAAATGGTTTTGTTATCATGTAACATCCTCATATTATCACACTTATAATAAATTTTATAGATGGGTAACCTTCCTAGTTAATTACTATCATCTATTGGGAAAAACCTATTTAACGATTCATTCATTTGGCTCTTGGGAGTGACTTGTATTTAGTGATCACTATAGTCATTACCCAATACATTAAGGGGATATAACTGACCCATAAATCCTTGATTTATAACATAACCACCCATATGTGATTTATAATTGAACCACACTTCCAAAACTTATAGTATGACTACCCTTCATCATAAAAAGTGTCGAAGAAACCAAAAAATAATAATTTAACTAGAGCTTTAATTTCATCATAAAACTAAAAAAAATTATTCATTTCAAAACATGATTTAATTATTGAAAATAAATAGGTTCTATAAAATTATATTTGAAACGATAATAATTTATCTAGAGAAAAAATTAGGTTGTTATCATTAAATGATATTCACAGTAAAGATTATGTAACATTAAGGTTTTTTGTCTTTAATTCTTAGCAATACCATTAAAATATCATATAATATTATTGAATAGAAAAACCTATATCATTTTGAAAATAACTAATATAAACTAATAAAAGTCAAAAAATATGTTATAAATAATTTTATTTGAAAATAAACATGAAAATTAATAAAATAATCTCTATAGAGAACAATGGTTATAAAATAAGTAAAATCTATTCATGTTAAAAATTTAAAAATAATAATTCATTTTAAATCATTTTAAATAGATTCAAAAGTTAATCCTATGAAATTTTTTAAGAAAATTCTTTTTCAAACCATTTAAAAGAAAGTAAATGATCATTTAAAATAATTTTATGAACTAATTTAATTTAAGAATATAAAATTTTTCAAATCATTTAAAAAAAATTGATATTGAAGTGAAAGATTATCATTCATAAATATGTTACAAGATCAGTATCAATAACCAATAAATTTAATGAATCTTATTTAATAAATAATAAAGTAAATGTAATTTCAACATGTAAACCACATTCATAACCTAAATAGAATAAATTATATTTCATTCAAGGAATTAAGTGCCTATTATTTTCCCTAAAGTATACTTGAACATAAACAATCTTGAAAAAAATGATATTTTAACATAAGGCATGTATCACATTGAAAACATTTGAATCAAAAGTTATTGAAATAACGATTTTGATATGGATCTATAAATAACATGAATTGGATGAATTTATATTTTCAAATTAATTCATGAGGAAGTAAGTAGCCCATATAGAATAATAGTGGTGCATGACATGAAACATGTCTCAAAAAAATTATATTGGCACAAAGAAAAAACCTTGTAAAGATCATAAAATTTGGAGTTGTAACTAATCCATGAAATTATTATGTGTATATATATATAAATCCACACAAAAAAGTATAAATAAATAATAATAAAATGTATATATCTATTCACACATAATTATTTTTTAACAAGTCAGTTAAGTGGAAATTTATCCTAGTGAATGAAAATTGAATTAATGAATCCCTTACCACTTAGTATATTTCAAGTCAAATACCATTGGATAAATTTTTCTAAATTAAAACACAAATCTCCATAAAATATGAATAGTTCATGATATATATTGTAAAATGGAATAATATATATCATATAAAATAATGCAGGTGCATAACATTAAAATATGCATCAATTAAGTAGGATTGAGACTAAGGCCCATAACTTCGAACCCAAAAATTCCTTATTTTTCGTTTTAAATCTATATAATTGAATTTATATAAATTTTTTACTTGTTTAATAACATTTTAAGTGTTTATTTTTTATCAGTTATCCATTTTTTTAATGATCAAAATTAATTACTTAATCACTTATGTCCATGTTCGATCTTTTTAGGATATTTAGGTTATAATTATAAAATGGATTCAGTATGTTTACCATTGTAAAATTGTTAAATATTATATCATATCCATAATGATAATAATAAAATAGTTATTATTTTTTGAACTGATTATACTTTTAAAGTAATCAATGAATAGTTTTTATAAATAATTAATTATGTTACAATTGTGAAACCGGTATGTCAAACGTACACATGAGGTACATCTCTATTTTTTAACGAATATAAATAAAATATGGTAGGTATTATTTTATTTTTAAATAATTATGATTATACAAAAAATATAATATTATATCCTTGAATAAATTATATATACCAGCCATGTGATGTGATGATGAAAAATTAATCACATCACTTTGTGGATGGGGTAATCCATTCATTCACACAAATGGCATCATAATTTTTCAATGGATGAAATAGTAATAAAATAGATGATTTATTATCATTAAATAATGGTAATTATTTCATTAATAACATATATATACATTAAATCCATATATATAACCATCAGTGATAGGTGGTGATGGAAAATTAATTACATCTATTTGTGATGTGGTAACCCACTATACACATGAAGGATGGATTTATTTCCCATTTAATGGATGGGGATATTGATGTAGGTTATTAAATTAAAATAAAAAATATCATTACATGGAATAATTTTTTAAATTTCATTTTTTTGAATAATATTTCAATGAGGTAGAATTATAAGAAAAACTAAAACATTTTGTTATAATCTATACAACTTCTTCAAAAAACCTCCTTTTTTACACATTAATATTTATAAAAATTTTATTATTACTAAACTATGTTCTCTAGAATGTAGGGATGGATGTTAAAAAGTATTTTGGGAAGGTATTGTATGATTTAGAGTTTTCAAAAAGTGTGAGTAAGAGAGGAGAGGTGGTTCCCTTTTATAAGTGAGAGGAGCACCATTCATGGAATTTCTCATAATATTAAATAATATATATATCATAATCAATTAATGTAGAGCCGAGGAAAGTAGATTTAAATATAATGTGTTATATGGTTGAAATTAACTCAACAAATCACTTTTACAGAAATTTTGGTAACATTTTATGTCTTTTCTCCTAGTTAGACTACATTATACTCATTTTAAAATTAACCCTTTTAAATTAAATTTTTACCTTAAAAACGTAATTCAATGAAAAAAATAAAAATGGCTTATAACCAAATATAGACATGAAGAATCTAATTTAGGAATATATATTAAAATATATATTTTCTATATGTTTCTGAAAATACTTTTAATAAAAGAAACAACATGTTTGAAAAAAAATTAAGCAAATACCTGATTATAGAGTAAAAATAATTTAACTATGAAATAAATTAAATAAAATCATATATTTTTTTGGTCTAAAATATTCAATTTATTTTTTTAGAATTTTTGATTAAATCAAAACCTAATGAAATATTACAACCATGACATTCAATGAAAATATATAATAAAACTTATATTTATAAAATTCAAGCCTTGGGTACCAATTTGAAAATAAAATTTTAAAATAAATTATTTACCCACTTATAAATATATTTGGTTGAAAAACACTCATATATTAGTACAATGGAATGTTTTAGGGTTATTTTAATGTTTAACCCTATAATTTAATCCCTGTTTACCCTATTTTACATTTTACCAATGTGATAAATCTTACTATAGTTACAATTAATAATGTATAAAAATAAATGTGAAATATTTACCAAATATTAACCTTGTGATTAAAAATATGGGATCCATTTTGTCGTATTCAGTTCCTTGATGTGGAAAAAATTAATTTAATGAAAAAAATATAAAATTTATTTGGAAACTGTTTTTAGAAAAAATAGTTTTTTTAAGAAAAAATGAACTCATTACAAAAGTTAGTATTATAATGATTTGTATGTAATTAAATATATTATTTCTATTTAAATTATACTTATGATACTTTCAAATAAAATTGGACTCTTAAATTAATAAATTTAATAAATAGAAGTGGTTGTTCTTCCAAAATCAGTATTTTTCAATATTATTGAAAAATCAATCTTTTAAGAAAAACATTCATGAATTTCACCCCGAGACAATTTCCATATGAATATTTAAAAGGTTATATAATTATTATAAATTAACCCTTCTAAAAGTTGAAGAAAATGATTATAATATTTTCTCAAAAAAAGAATTAAAACTATTTTGAATAATATTTTTAAAATCATTAAATGATTTTATTGGAAAATTGATTTATTATTTCATAATAATTAAACAATTCATTTTTATTGAGTATAAAATTTATTTATATTTCATAATGTGACTAATAGTATTATTAATATATAATTTAATGGCTATGTCATTACTAAAAAATTTAAAAATAAATATTTCAAGGTTTATTTAAGTTACATATTGTGTGTTGTATACACTAACAAATATATTATTATTTTAAAATATTGAGATTCTATACTGAAAATGTTTTGTAATAGATTTTAAATTTATAATTTCAATCTCAAAGATTGAGGAAGTTGAGCCTCCCTAGAAGCTAGTAACTGAATAACCATTGTTTGATGAACAAAACATGATGGTAAAGAAAATAAATTTCAACCGATCTCATTAATGATGATGACAGAATTGCAAAGAAGAACCAAAATTCATCAAAAAACAACCAATGCATATAAGTGAATCTAGGGGGTGTTTATTTTAATCTTTGATGTGGTATTAACTCACATGATTTGATCATGTATGATCTGAAGTAGATACACTATTTGTTTGATTGAAGATGAACAAGATAAGGCACCAATTTTGATGGAAGTATCAAACAACGGTGCATAAACCTAGATGAATATTTAGTTATCATCAAAGTTGAAGGTAGATATAAAACTAAATAAATTGATATCATTTAAATGTAAAAATCCTTTTGGAGGATGGAAATGAGTATTAATTTATAGGGTTGTGATTTTATTGTTCGGATTTATAGCTTAATTGGATCGAAGATCTCAATTAAATGAGTATTTTTTCCCAGTATAGGTCAAGATAATAATGATGATTTCAAGGAATACATGTATCAAAATTCTATAATTAAGAGTTCATAGTAGAGTTTATGATAGATGTTCAATGATATTACTAAGTAAATTTTTGGTTACTAGACATTGACGATGGATGACTGTGTTATACTCATATATGTTTCTTGGGTTTGGTGAAATATTATTCATTTAGGAAGATTTTGAGCTGATGTATTATAGAAGGGGTTATGTCATTTTTTTTATCTTTTGATCTTACTAAATATGTCATGATCATCATTTTTTAATCAAATTGATAGTGTTGAAGATGATAATTCAATTAAGGAAATGATATAGGGATGAATTTTAATAGAGTTTCTAGATACACCAAATTAAATATATTATAATCTTGGAAATTAAATATTTGATAGGTGAATAATTTAGGGGATTTCTCTTGTGGATATTGTTTTTGGATAGTTTTACTAATATGACAATTTCATTAATGAAATTCCTTATGAAAAAAATATTAAATGAATAAAAATTATTAATTACATGTGAGTTTATCCTACGTAATTCTATGGAGTCAATTAAAAATTTAATGGAGTTAAGAATAAGAAAACACACAAGATAACCATGAGTGTGTGAGAACAATAAAATCAAAGCATGATGTAAGAAATAGGATTTGTATCTTTCAGGGAAGTTATTTGACAAAAAAAATAAACTATATCCTTATTTATTCTTATTACTAATATAATTGAATTTATTTATAGTTAATTTGGAAATGGGTTTCAATTAAACATTCTTTTGGGAAAATTTATTGTGTTGGAAATAATTTCCTTCATTCATGATTTCTATTGTAGGATGTATTCTCTCTCATAATTTCACAGAAATTTCATCTTCAAATCATTGATGAAAAATGAGAGTTGAACTTTATACAATCAAATTGAAATGGTTTTTCTAAAACATAATAAAATCTGTGAAAATCACATTATGAAAAATGAAAAATTAATTATAGTTACTATTGATTGATTCAATTTGTGGATGATGAGTTCTTAGTTGAAAAAAAATTGAATTAAGTAAAACAAAGATTGATCAACTTACTATGTCTATTAGCTGCATTCCTTTATATTATAATTAATTTTCTAAATCAGGGGTGATGGAAAATATTTTCAAAATCATCTAATCAATTTTTTCTCTCATAAATATTTGTTTCTTGATTTCATATTTTTAAAAAGTTCACATATCAGTCACCGATTATAATTTTGATATTATTTCACAATTATTTTCACACTATTAATTTCATGTTATGTTTTTAAATTTTTACTCATTTTATTGTTTCTTACATTGGACACATATATGTACATTTTTTCTTCTTTATTGGTTTGAATCTTACTCATTATTTCCCTAGTGTTAAGTAAGGATAATAAATAGTTAATTTCAGATTGATTCAATGATATTTTAGTCACATAACTTATCAAAATAATTATATATTAAATAATTATTTAACATATTAAAACCAAGAATTTAAAAAATTCTTTAGGTTCATACGTGGTACCCTTCCACCAGGAACAAGCTATCAATTATGTACTGGACCTAGTTCCACCGAGTGGTCAGTGGACCTTATAGGGAAAACTAACCCCCTTATATACACATCAAGTACCTTATATCATTGAAATGGGTACCCAATAAACTAAATATTCAATATAAAGATCATGAAACCCATAAAATATTTCCAAAACTAACCATTTAGACATTACTAATACATCTAGAACCACAAACACACTAATGTTATTATAGTTTGGACACTTTCAGGTTTAAATTCCCTCACTTGAAAACTCAGGCTATTCCAGCTTTCCCACCACATGAAAGATCTTCCCTAAACTATCTCTATCCCTAAAACTAACCAAACCAATCCAAAAAATGAAGCATCCCACTCAAAAAACTCCTAAGACATTGAAATGATTTCAAACACATTAGTGGGAACATTCTACCATAAGAATCACCTTCATGGTAAAACTACACCTACGGTAATTGATACACTAATGATATAATACCTAAACATCAACCCGAATTCCATATATACCATCCATCAACACATTAAAATCATTGTACTATTACCACACATCATACCTGTTTCCTATACATCCCATAGTTACTATGAATCACACCCAATGTCAATAACTCAAATAGTACCTGATCATTCTATTTCACATATACACATTCCATACTTGAGTATCCAAAAATAAAAACAAGAAACCAATATTCTCATTACATACCTATGAACATCTACATATCTATACCCATATCAGAATATTTCATATTGATCATGTGATAAAGATCGATATCCCGACTCTCAGATGTGTTTCTAATATATGAAGTCATACATAGTGTCAACCACTACCCCAAATAGTATATCTCTTATCTACTACCTAGATGTATTCACAAAAAATAAATACTAGTTACAACCATATACAACTACTCCCATTAAAATGTAAAATTCCAAAGTATAATCCAATCCATTAGCTCAATTTTATTGTGTTTTGATTTGATAATATTTATACATATATCTTATATGGCCAAAATATAAGATCTTAATTGATGGTAAACCATACAATGAAAAAACATGCAATGTTTTCTCATATTAGAATAAAAAATTTAATGAAATACTTTTGGTGGAAGCATTAAACCTATAATTTAGCTTCCATATATGGTCTCATCATATACAAGCTTCTATATACTAGAATCACTAAAACCCATATCACCTAACAAAGAAATTCAACTCTATACACTCCTATAAATTAAATTTCAATCTATTTTGACCATTTATTTTATTTACATTAAAAATAAAGTCATTTTAATGATATAAAATTTTACCCTTAATTCATGTTTGTACTTTTCCATGAATCATCACACCTTGGCGATATTATCTCCTACTAATATCTTTGGATACAACAGAAAATATGTATGCTCCATTTTATATTCTATAAGTAAAGTACCTCCCTTCATCATATTCATGAACTACCAATCTTGAACAATAATCAGAATCTTTGGAAATAATTTATCAAAGAACATATCTTAGATGTCATTCAATGTCACCCCCTAAATTTGGTCAGCTTGTACCTGCACATCCTACCAATGTTTCATTGGTTCTCTGAGAATATATGTATATATAAATACCCTCCACTTAATTAGGGACTCAATCTAATTAAATTATCAGCTAAACTCACTTGATCCAATACTTATCTCCTTGGGTTCCTCAATCTCTAAATTATAAAGAACGAAAATATAAATGGAACTCCCTATTTAATTATTCCATGAAAAACTCATTTTTTTGAGTTCCCTAATGGATTCTATATAAAATTGATACTAGACACACCCTATGGTGATCATGAAACCATTACCATATCTACTCAAATATTTCTAGGTGACCAATGTACATCAACTCCTCTACATATGGCTCATGCTAATTTCTTCCACTAGGGGACCCATCTACTGAATTACTTAATATCAATATATATCTTCCCTTATGACACTCCAATGGGGACCATATAGCTGGATTCATACAAAAACCATAATACCATGATAAATATAGATATAACAGTTAAAATATCATTTTTATAGAATGATATAATAAGAAATATAAAATCCTCACCCATACACTTCACTACCCATACATAATTCCCATTACATCTGGACTCAAGGCCACTCTTACCTATATTAAGGACTAGTACCACACACACAAAGGATCGAAAAACTCAATAAAACCAACAATCACATCCCTAGATTGGTTAATTATAATTATACTATGAATATATATAATGAAACACCATATAGGTTGTTTTCAAAAACATTAAATTTTCAAACCCATTCCCAATGTAGAACTACAATAAAAATTGAAACCCTAAGAGGGAACATGCATGTCAGGATATCGGTACATTCTAATAAGGATGAATGATGAAAAACTATTTCCCCTTAGTTCCAGGAGTCAAATTATATAATTAAAATCAAATAATAATTTATCCATATCAAATAATATTACTATAATCTAAAAAACATAAACATAAATCTCTATTCCCCTAGAAAATTAGACTCTTTCCCACACATTTCCTACATTGGATCACAAACAAATGACCATTCCAAGTCATAAAAGATTTATAAGCCTCTATCTACCACAATCGAAATAATAATTAAATTATCTCAATATTTCCTTATACCAACCCACTATGAAACCACTTTACAGAATCCTTAGTTTGGATCCACTAAAAAGTCATAAATCTATAAAATCACTAACCTCAAGAAATCCTTCCCATATTACAAAGGTGAGATACCCATTGTGTTTATTTGAAGAGGTTATTATGGAGAGACCATACCAACTAAAAATATAAATGATAATAATAATTGGATCATAAATATATAATCCAAAAAAATATAAAAGTATAGATACAAGTTACCATATGTCACATGCTGTAGTAAATACACACCTATAGTGTGAGATAAGTTATAGAAAATGTAGTCAGTTCTCGAATATGATAGTAATAAGTAGATTTTAAAAAAATTACAAAAATAAACTCTAATCAACATTGAGAAACAACATAAATTGATAAAAAAACAAAATTACTCGTATAAAAGATTCAATTGTATCTACAATACTTCATATGTAGATCCCTTTCCCATTACTCTATTATGAACCATAATGTTTTCATGCACCTTAGAGGGTGCGTGCTGGGTGTGAGTATAAGATTAGTAGGCTACAACTATTAATTTACCTGGATTATATTTTTCATATATTAGTGAAAAAGGATAAAATTTTAACAACATAATAATACATTATAAACTTCACCCCTTGTTCTTATTCATCCATGAGTAAGCCTTTACCTACATCATTCAATGAAAAAGTGTGAATAGATACCCATGATATAAAATACCAAAAATTTTCTTGACCTTCCAACACATATCATATCACATGGTTTTATATATAATCCATGTCTCATGATATCTTTCCAAATCATTCACAATTCTCTAAGGCACATCCTCATATCATATCATAAGTTCTATAGTCATGTTACCCTATTTATGAAACACCATTTTAATAGAATAATGAACGCCAATTCATGGTGAATATACATGACTAACTAATATATTTTCATAATCCATATCATATCTCACTTTTATAATGATAATCATACTCCCAATCGACGATTTCAATCAACACCAAGATCTTATTGCCACCAATGGCCAATAAATTATATGAAATGATGGGAAATAATATCATCCCAAAATTATTTAATATACCAAAAATAATTCTAGTAACCTATATTTTAAAAATTATCATTGGCCTTTTCTTTTTTTGACATGTCCCCAACAACTTTATTCCCATGGTGACAAGAAATAACCATCAAAATACCCCAAAAACAAATATGTAGAACCTTAAATACCCCATTTACAACAATGACCATCAAAACCTATCACATATTGGTTATCCTTTTCACACCATTTTAAGTAAACAACATCATTATGGCTATAAAATCATCTTTAAAATACACTATATTCCCCCCATCACATCCATTACAACCATTTTTACCCATTCTATGTCACTCCAAGGTGAATTCTTATAACACGATTAGTCTAATTACCTCCAAACAATACCTCAATAGTGTAACCTAGTACATTGACATATGTTATTACCCTGGGACACTATTATTATAACCTAATGTACCCTAGTGACTTAAAATAGTTATTTTTTTTGTTTCCCACACAATCTCACCCGCACCAAAATTTTACATAATGCATAACCACGCATATAACAAAAGAAATGTCCAGGAAATCCTTACCACATACCTGTAGAGGCCTCCATGTCTGATCTTATAGTTTGACTCGACCTAAGGATAATGAAATCAATGAACCCCATAAAAATATCAAATATAGAAATATTACATGAAACCCAACACATTAGTGAAAAAATAAAAAATATACGGATAAGTGAATGAGAGGAGGGTTAAAAATAACTATGGTGACCTTATGAAAGAGATAGACTAATCAATGGAAAACTAATGGCCAAGATCCCCTTTGGGAAGGAGGAGAATAAAGGGACATGGATAGATTGGTCACTCATGATGAATATCCCCCATATTATATTATTGTGACTTAATTAATAAATTAATTAATTTACAACATTAATTTAAATAAAAAAATAGTAAATCATTGGGTACCCATTAAAATTCCACCGAGTATTCACTATACCCTAAGTATCCTACCATGGGTCCACTAGGAGGCCTATTTACCTCATTAGTTTAACTTCTATAATACTACACACACCTAGTTCCTTGTACAAAACCATTGGATACATGATGTCCACTATCTTCAATATATAGATCTAAACACCTAAACAAATTTAACAGAATTGACCTTCTAGACTTCTCTAGCCACTCAAACACACCTATATTCAAAATTCCATTCCTCTTATGGGATTAAATTCCCCCACCAGAGATCCCAAGACATTACTATAATGATAGTAACAATGGTGTATGGTATCCCTCTAGTTAAACATATGAGTATCTTACGAGACATAATTATCAATTTCAATAGACTTCTCTATGTAGGTAAGAAGGTTATCATAAAAATCAATAGAGGGACTCCCAATGTAGTTTTATATGGTGATTGGGGTGTTTAATACCTATTTTCTAAAGTTTTTTCCAACCTATGTGGCTTTATTCTCTCTATGTATTCTATGTTAGGGGAGTTTTTAGAGATCAATCCCTTATTAATGTATTCCTAAGAAACTTCATTAACCATAAAGGAATGTAGTATCTATGTGGGAGGAAGTAAGAAATTATATTCATGGACATGGTAGGTTAGATAACCACTACAACAAAATAGGTGAGGGGATCATGATAGGATGGTCATGAGTCCTATGACCAGCACTAAACATAAATCTACACTCATTACATTTTAGACTAGTAGTGAATATATTTCTAGTGGAATTATTTTTTTAATGTTACGAGAGATAAAATAAAAATAATATATCCATTAGTAAATTATATTAAGTAAATAAAATTGATCAATAAATATAATTTATTGGTAAATTATTTTACTTTAAGAACAAATTTTTTTTGTTATTGATGTTCCTATATTCATATTTCATTGAACGTTTTTTGAAAAAATTGATGGTCATTAGTGTGAATTAATAGTTCTTAGGAATTTCACACTAAAACTAAGATGACATGATATCAAATCATATTAATAGGTATATTATCACTTATTTTAGTTTTTTGTTATTTTTTATGTATATATTTTTTAATTCCATGTAAATAACAATAAGAGTTTATTTACATCAGCTTCCACCTCAACTAGGTTAACACATTGTATGAATTGTATTGATTGTTTAGGAAATTAAATGTTAACTATAATTAAAGTCATGTTATTAGAATAAGGTATATCATTCCAATTGCATAAGGGCATGTTTGTGTGTGGTGACTATAAATTTTAAATCCATGGAAAAGATAGATCTTGAATTTAATTTCATAATGGTAGGAATTTGAATTTCTGATCACATCAGTAGAAGGTTTGGAAATTTAATAACTCATTACTAAAAGATTAAACCACTAGATCATCAATAATAGAGGATCTAATATTGGATATCAGTTGATAGGGTACTGATTAATACACATATTCTGGTGTTTTATGCCACCACGGGAGGCTTAAGAGAGTATTATTTAGTTTTAACCCATTAAGGATGGTTTAATATGGTATGTTTGAGTTTAATTTTCATAATTAATGATTAATACTGAATGATGATGTTTTTTCCCATCTAAGAAGGGTTAAGAGGGTATGTTATAGTTTTATACCATCCAATAAATCAAAATATGAATGTTTAGATTTTGTATCCATTTAGGACTAATAGGGTACACATGAGTTTTATTATATACAAGAAATAATTACAGGTTACGATATAGTTTCGTACCATACATGAATTCTTAAGAGTGTATGCTAGAGTTTCATATAATCAAGTAATTATTAATACGGTACGATGAAGTTTCTTTTTTTCATATATTACATAAGAGGGTATATCATAGTTTCATGCTATCTGAAAAGTATTAAGAGAGTAAATTACAGTTTTAGGTCATCTAAAATTGTTTACGTAATTTTGATAGACTCCCCTACATTCTATAAAGGATTAAGAGGGTTAAAATTTTCATTTTAGCTTGTCCTTAGTGGTTATTAGAGTATTTTTCTAGTCGGTCCAATTAATGGAGATTAATATTTATCATTACAAGGTAACCAAGACCCAAAGAGTTTGGTGATCTTTAATAAGGAAAGTTATACAATTTAAGGCCATGTGTTGGGAAACATGGTGGTTTTTTTGGTCTCTTGAATCAATTAAAAATAAGTTTCTATTGAAATTTCTAAATCTTGGTCACTGAATATTATAGTATAAGGTCATATGACTAGAACGATTATTTGGTAATACAAATTCATACAAAGTGAACTGCTAGCTTAAAGGTACCTAGTTATAGTGGGTGTCAAACATATGAATGAATGTCACATTATGGTTTACATTAAAGAATGAATTTGAAATAGGTATGGTTCTTATACTAGATCAAGATACTAAAGACATTAAATTTTGTAAAAAAGGAAAATATTATAAAGGTATTTTTCCAGAATGGATTTCTATTTGTGTATTATCTCTGATTGGTTGGTAACTAAACCAATAGAAGGCTGACTGAACATGGTTGGTGTGTGAATTAATAACATTCATTCCTTTTAGGTTTATCCTAATAGATAATTATAAAAATGGTATGGGTATTACAATAGCATAGATACCTAAAGGATATGAATTCTATTATTAACTAAATAAATTATATACTATAATTTCTATGAAATTATTTCCCATTTTTTTGGGTCCACCACTTCATTTCAATGTCTATATGAGAGGATGGATCATTGAATTTATATAGAGTGTGAAATGGTTTGATATATGATGGTACTAAAATAAATTATTATTCAATATATGATCCTGGTAATATGCCTTCTGAGGAAACAAAAATGGGTGTTACACTAAATGGGTGACTATCCACCAACATAATTTGGGGGGGGGAGGCAATTAGGGGTTATTCTAGATCAATGAAATATTTTAAGTATTTACCCACAATAAAGAGTTTACCTAATAAGGTAATGTATGGTAATCTCACATGATCATATTGGGACTTATATAGAAATTTCCTAATGTTCATAAAACCTCATTTGATTAGAAGTGGTTAGTAACAACCACCATTATAAGATCAGATATTGTGAATGGGACAAAAAAGTGCCTTAAAGTTTGGGTTTTTTGATTCTATTGGATAAGGTTAGTGATCTTATAAATATTTACCATTGGAAAACACATTTTTCAAAGGTGTTGAAAAATTCAAAGAAAAAACTCAGGGGATATATGACAGACCTTTGGTTATAGAGAATACATTAATAAAATAAATAACTCTATTGTATAGAAGTTTGGACTTATGATCAAGGTAATGAGCAATTCCAAGTAGTTATTCTGGGTTGTATGTAATGTTTGAAGAATACATGAAATGAATTCCTCTATATCCTATGGGCCATGTAATACTTATGCATACGGGCCATGTATGGGTTCCAGCTCACCCCTTGAAATGTGGATTATAAAAAATCAATAAAAAATGAAGGCCTTCGAGCCATTGGATGGATGGAATGAACATGATCCTCATAAGTGATGAACACTTCATATATAAGTGAATTTTACTCTCAAGATTTATGAAATGTGTGTGCTTTATTGGAAATATACAAAAACATAATTATTTATGTGGAATCTCATATTTATATGTGGGGTGAAAATTTTAATGGGTGAATTAAGTTAAAATTTACCACTTTGTGGCAAAATATTATTGGCATTGTAGTCTAAAGCTGAGGATGGAAGAAGGTGTCATGTTACATTCATTAGAGTGTTTCTATTTTTTGGGAAATTTTACACCAAATGGATTCTAGATAAAAAACTATAAATCAACTAAAAGAGGTAAAATAATCTTTAATATTTTAAAAGGTAGAGATCTTTTCTTGAAAGGAGAGTATTTTTCCATTTTTCAAAGGATTTAAATTCTCATCGTTGATATTTTTTATCTATGGGTATTTATTTGAACAATATCACCCCATGTTATAGGATGTTGATGCCGGATCTATAGTTATAATGACTTCTAGGATGAAGGTACTATTCTTAGGTGTAATATTTATGGGGATATATTGGTAGAAATTATAATTTAGGGTTCCCATACTAGGAGTATGAAATCATAGGGAAGGGGTAAATTTTGGAAAGACTCCTCTAAATCTTGTGGCATTATAGGTGTGGTAAAAAAATATGGTTCCTTATTTTGGGTGTGTGGTGTCATGTTCATTGGAAACATATGTGATGCCTCATTTTCAGAAGAATATTGTGCTCATTAGCTTAGAATATATGTTTTACATTGCACTAATTTTCAGATACATCATTATTATAATCCCAAAATTTGTTCTTTCAGAAATTTATCAATTCCAAAAAATAATCACATGGAATATTCTATAAATGATATATAAGAGATACAAAAAATATTTTTGGAAGACAAATAAAAATACATATACACATTTATTGAAATGTTTTATTTTTAAAGTGGTTAATTAAATATTATTAAATAAATTATTGATGTTAAGATGAAATTAATAAAACATGAATAATTTTTTGGGAAAATCAGTCACATAACATATGATATATGTTAAAAAAATGTAATTGAGAACTTAAAACTTAATGTATCAACCCATAAAAAATGTTTTTATTATCTATTAGAAGTTATTTTTACAAATTTTTTATGATTTATTTAAATGATTAAAGTTGTAAGATTTTTTATAATATTATATAATACATCATTCAAGTTCATATAACAGAATATATATATAATTAGTTTTGACTGTTAAAGAGTATAACTTTTCTATTGAGGATCTTGTAGTGAATTTAGGATAATAAATAATTATAGAACATATAGATCCATATAACACCAGATAATTCATCCATAGAACATATCCATGAATTATTATTTTTAAAATGGAAAATAAATAAATAGTAATATAACTTAAAACTAATTTCCTATCCTAGACAAATAATATAACAATTATTTATAGTAAAGTGTTTTATGGAATATCAAGGTTATTTTTTTACTTAGTACAGAGTCTAATTTTTTTTACATTATAGGTAAAATAGATATGATACTGAGAAAAATTTTAGTTATGTGCTACAAAAATGAATGAGTTAATCAACAAAAAATATTTCGTGAGTTAATGAAATTACAGAGAGATTATATGAATTATAAACCATTTTATTTATGTCAATTGAACATCTATTCAATGGAACAATATTTGAAATGTTTTAATTAAATATTTGATATAATATGGAGTCTATCATATAATATTTTAAATATAATAGTTCACATGGCATTTTGATCACTAATAAAACAAAATTAATAACCAAAATATGTATCACAACAAAAATTATTATATGGTTATATAGAACATTTCTCATTCAAATAATATTTTTGCTGATATGGGTGTAGAAATATATTATGGATTATAAATAAAAATTTATGAAACCATGAATAATTATTTCTCAAGAAGGAAGATATTATTCAATATATAGAACATATTTTACAATGGGATAAGTAAAAAATATTTATTTATGTTGAATAACCTCATAATTAAATCCAAAGTAAATAAAAAACAATAAATAAATATGTTATGAAGAAAATTAATTTTCATTATATTGAAATAAATTTCAAAGGAAACTTTTTATCACAAGACATTCTTATATTGGAAATATAAATGTTTATTTTTTTATTTTTTTCTACTATAGATTAATTATCCTTTAATAAAGAAACCATGACTTGTTAAATATTTTAGAAAATTCATTATATTTTCTAAAAGTGAGTGGAACATTTCTTGAATTAATGTAATTTTAGCTATGTATTCATACATTTTATAATATGTTTTTGTTATAAAAAATTAAATCATTACATATAATAAATTGTGAAAAAATATTATATTTTTAAATTAGTTATTTTATGATATATCTATTTGATTCTAACATAGATATATTTTAAATTGAATTTGGATAATATATTTTCACATTTAAATGTTGTAATATACTATCTCTATAAATAAAATTAAGTAAGATGATTGAATATACAATTTTAAAGGGAATTCAATTGATTTAGATAATTGTATAAATTAATGGAAATATATGAATTTATTTCAAAATTAAATAATAGGATAAGAATAAGTGAATATGATGATGTTTTGAGTGATCATATATTGGATAATAAGTACTCATGGATTGTAATGATTCTATTCTTTAAGTGGTTTTTTTCATGAAAGATAAAAATACTGGGATATTTTATCTATTACACTAAGTAAAACTAAAATAATAAAATCCATTATTAGTTTGACTTCATAATCAATAATAGATGTCTTTTTTTATTTTTTTAAACTAAAATTTTCATTATAAAGAAGTGGTAATATTATATTATACTAGGGTATATTAATTTTTAAAAATGTATATTGTCTTTATATAACTCTTTATAATACTATTTATGATATGAGTGAATTCAATTTGTGGCAGGTATGATACTATTTACAATTTAGACAAAGTCTCCCTCTATGAGAGTGAAACATTTTGAAACTATATATGGTTTAAGTGAGTTTCTTATTTTATTTAATATAATTGTGGGTGTGAATAAAAATATTAAGCTGATATATCTACTCTAACTAGTAAACTTGTTAACATTAATTCAACCCCATATCAATGTCACATATATTATTTTCTTAGGAACCAAAATTTCCATCATATAATCTAAATCCATCCTTTGTTAGATTTTTCTAGGTCATATATGAAATTATTTTTATATCTATATTCATATTTTACCCTAAAATCTCCACTAAAGCATGGAGAATAAAAAATCTATCAAAAATCAATGAATTAAAAGTTTTTTTATAATAATATATCTTTTATTGAAAAAGATAATAACTCCTTACCCATTGATTAAAGATATAAATGTTCATGAAGTTACCAGTAATGGTATGGTTTCTATTGGGATAATGTTTTTAGATACCCATTATTAGAAGATACACATTGAGAATAATGTAAATTCTTTGAATTGAGTACTGATCTCATTATTTGGTAAATAATATAATAAATTAATGGTTTTGAAAAGAGAAAAAATTATATACAAATATATGTATATCTATAATAGAAATAAATTGGTTAAATTATAAATGGTTAAAATTTAGAGATATAAAATTTATGATTCAATAATATATAATTATGAATATATTAATTCACTTTTCAACAATATTAATGAATCAGATGGTACCATTATAGAATTTGGTGATAATATTGAATATAAAATTTTTGTAAAGAAGATTTTTAGAATACTTTTGGAAAATATTATTTCACGGATTATTGTTTTTTGTATATATATACATAGGTAAATTACCTATTGATAATATTGACAATATACTCATTTCTTATAAGATGAGGGCTCTAGTGTTCAATAATAAAATAAAATATGAAAATGAAAACTTCTTTAAATACATGAATAATTTATGTTTAGATAAATAATATTTAATAAATCCATTATTTTTTCTAAATATAAAGACAAGTTAATGAACTTGAAAATATTATGTCTTAAATTTCAAAAAATTATAATAACAAAAATATAATTCAACAATAAATTACCCTATAATAATTTTAATTTGGATTTTTTTCATTTATTTGTTGAATTCTGAAATATAAAATGTATTTAGATAATGGTAGGTGTTCAATAAGATACATTATGATGATAAAAATAATGCAATATTTTTAATTTTAAAAATTTTAATAAATATAATAACAATATGAAAATTTTTTATAAAAAAAAAGAGGAAGTATAATGAGAATATTTCAATAATATAATAGATTATCAATTGATGTTCATGAATTGAAATATGAAGAATAAAATTTAATTTAAATAGAATTCATATATCATGATAAAATGTTACAAAATTATTAAATTAGTTGAAGAATAATGTGATGAAAATTTTGTAAAAAACACCAAATGATGAATCAAAAATCTATCATGATCACAAAAATATTCATAAAATATATATAATTATCTTAAGAAACTAATCTGAGAATAAAAACATAATGAATATTAATTTCTAAATAAATAGGACTGATATGATAAAAAATAATAAATAAAATCACATGTGTGGTTGATCTTTATAAATTCAATATGAACATAATTGTGATGTTTTTTACAAGAAGAAATGTCTTTTGGGACTCAAATCAAAACATATTTAAACTAAAAATACCTTGAAAAGGATGAAATAATACTTTTTACAAACCCAAGGGATTTCTAGTTGTTTCATCCCAAACTAAAGATAAAATATAATATTCAACAAGGAAATTATAAATTAAATCATGCCATTGGGGTTTCAATATAAATGGATACATATCAATCTATGAAAAACGTGGTTAATTTTATTATATAATCCATGTAATAAAATGAACTATTTTTAATGAAATAGTGTTGGATTTAAGTAAATGTTGAAAAATTATTGACTGAAAATAATTCTTAACAATCTTTGTCTTTATCAATTAATACTACAAATATTTCTGTAAAAATATTTTTTAAATATAATATCAATTTTAAACTCGTATGGTTGCAAAAAATAATAAAACGCATTTGGATAAAAATTGTTCCATTTCAGAAAAAACATGATTTTATTGATTTTTTTTTGATATATTGTTCAAGCATATGAAGTTTATGCATATTTTTATAATATATAATTTTAATAAAGTAAAAAAAAATAGAACGATATTTTGGAGAGTCAAACTATTAAATATAATAAATATTTTGAGATTAACAAAGTTAATGGGACGAAAAAAACAAATCTGCATACAAAGAAAAAAATATATACATAAACGAAACATGTGGGGAATGATAAAGTTGGTAATTTTATTGAATAATATTTATATTTACTTCTGTGAAATTTGAGTTATGTTCTAATTATTGAACAATAATATTCCAAGTATTGAAATCCAAATACCATTCAAATGGGTAATTCTCCATCACATGAATAGAGACGTAAATAGTTTAAAGTGAATTCAAAATAATAATAATTTTTTTTGATGTTTTAAAATTAAAATTACTTAAAGATAAAATAACTGGGTACTGTTAATATTCAATCCCAAAAAAACTATATAATTACTTTTATTAATATGATGGATGATATGCTACTCGAGGTAGGATAATTATTTGAATATGAAAATGATGTAATTTTTATGAAAACACTTTCATCCTCATAAACCTAAAGTATTTAACAATTTTCACTAATTTATAAATAACTAACTATAATTGATTCCAAAATTGAAACAGTTTAAGATCATATTACGATATTAAAGGGATTATATAAAATTATAGCTTAGAAGACATGTAATCTTGGAAAAAATTTACATGAGTAAAATTTTAAAAAATACTCTATAAGTCATCTTAAAAAATTTAATATTTCGAGAATTATTTTTTCTATAATTATTTAAAGGAAAATTTGTTATATAAAATTTGTGAAAGGGCTAGGATATGATCAAATATGTTACTTGAATTAATATATTATAATCTATGTGGACATATAAGTCATCAGACAACTAATGGTAATTTATTTTTCACTACATATAGTAAATATTCCACAATGATAACTATAATAATTTTTCTGGGAATATGATATTGATGTAGTATAAATTTTTAAGATATATAAGGGATATATTGAAAAGGATTTTATTCTAAATATTGTGTAAATAATGACGGATAATGGAAAGGAATACAAACATTCAAATACTTTAAATAATACCTGATAAATTATGATATAAGACATGAATATACTAATCTATATACATGCCAAAAAATGTATTAATTTAGAGGTAAAATATAATTTGACTTTCGATGGGAAGAATCATTATTGATGAGTTTGAAATATTACAATTCCATTGGAATTATCATTCATAATCAATGAATATGATTCCTTAGATCATAATTTAAAATGGTTAAAACAAAAATGTTTTATAACATAAAACCATTTAAAAAATTTAAAATATTTGAATTCCCATGTTAAATCTTTAAAAAGAAACAAAATCTTAGTATGTTTTAGTATTAAGACGAATGAGATACATTAATTTATTCTATATCCTTTTGAAGTAGATTTATATGTTTGAATAAAATGTTTCAGAATATAGTAGATTCCCATGAAGAAAATATTTTAAAAATTAAACATAATATTTCATATAAAATATAATTAAAATTTATTATTTAATGATGTGTTTAATTTTATAACTTTTTAGGAATAATAAGGAAAATATGAACAACCATCAGGATAATCTAATTTAGAATGCATGATTTGCTGTGAAGATAATATTATTAAAATGAAAATATAAATCCAAAAATATTAAAAATTAAGATGAAGTGGAAGATAAAATTTTAGATAAATATTCCCTTACCTAAAAACAGAAAAGTATAAATTTTTATAATCATAATACATTAACATAAATATTGTAATAGTATTTTGTTGATGATTAAATTATTCATGAAGAATCCATAGATGAAATTAATATAATCTAAACAAGATATGAAATTATTTTATTTTTGATTTTATTCGAGGACCCAAAGTAAGAATATAATATAAACTAAGTGTGTGTAAAAAAATAGACTCAACGATAATATCAAGAATATAAGAAATAATGTTGTACTTATGTGAATTGAATGTAATTAATTTGATGGTATTTTCTTATAGAAGGCTATTATTTTTTGGTATGGCTATAATTAGTTAGAATATTACTAAAATTAATTGATAAAAGGCTTTATAATGTGTAAATAATTGATGTAATATCATAATTATATAATGGTGAGCTATAAAAAGACGCATTAATTAAGAAACATAAAGGAATCCTAATATACAATGATGACACCAATGTGAGATATTTAAAAAAAGAGTTGTATTAGCTGAGATAGAATTACAAAGAATAGTATTCCATAATATAAATATATTTAAAAAATATATATTTCACTAAATGTAATGTATAAAGTAAAGAATAAATGAATAAATGAATTTATTAATTTTTATTTTTTAAAATTTAGTATTATAAGACTGGGAGAAACAGTTTGAAAAACTACTACATTAAAACATGAAGATAAACCATGTTCTTAATATAAGTTATATAAAACATATTTTTTATCATAAAAATAATTTCAAAACACTCTATATATTTGACTGAAAAATGTTAAATATTCTTTTAAAAAATTATTTTAAGAGTAAATAAATATTATAGGTCGATGTAGATGCGTTTAACATTATTATCTATTTAAAAAAGAATAACAAAACATATTAAATGACAAACATTTATGTAACATAAAACTAGGGTTTTTATTACCACTCAAAAAATAGATCGTACATTTGTCCACACAATTTCAATGGTGATGTATATGATATGAGTTAAGGATATATAAAAGTGAAGGTTCGTTGAATTTAGGTATAATATAAGACATAATTTAAACATATCATTTATTATATTCATATAATTCATATATTTAATAACATAAAAAATAAGTGTATAAAACATGGCATGTGAGATTAAATAATATAAGATTTAATTATGATTAGTTTTTAACTAGAATTAAGTTGTTAAAACACTATAATGTTTATAAAGATATTTTAGGACTTCCCAAAATAGATGTTTAGAACTCATATAACATTTATTCTATATTAATTATTATCTAGTTAAAAGTAAAATAAAATACTCTATTAATAAATAAATAATTATTTGAATACTGATATTTTAAAAGTAAATTACATAAAACAATATTTTGAGAAAAAGATATTTAATCATATATAATCATATATTACTGGTATAATAGAATATTTTTTGCATAACCTAGATATTCATTTATAATTTATGATAGATATGTATGTGGATTCTCTAACAGTGTGGCATAGTTATATGTATCATTGGATTGGCATCTGGTTGTTGAAATGTCCCCTATAAAACTTGTATTGGCATTTCAATCTCATGATTTTTCCACTATATTTTGATTATGAAGTCATACAACTAGAAAATTTTTATAAAAATATTAATATTTACTAATGTTTGATTAATTATATTTTAGTGTGGATTCTAGGTTCTCAACAAATCATTATCAAGTGATTGAATATAAAATATTTTTATTTTTACTAGTCCATACTTGATCATTCTTTACAGTCCAATAGATATCCTCAAGTTCTTTTGTTTTCATTATATCCATGAGAAGAAAAATCCTCCATAAATGAATATACATATATATATATACATTTTCTAATACTAACTCTTTATTTTAAAAAAATTTATATATTTCATTGATTTTGGAATGATCTTGGAAAATATCTTTTAACCGATTGAAAATGATTAATAGGGAAAAATATGGTTCATTCTTGGTTATGAAGTTTGATTGACCTCTCTATATATATTCTGATTATCATTATTTTTACCATTAATTCAAGTCATGGAGATAAATAAATGACTGAGTAACATAAAAATATGGATGTATACTCTTATTATGATTGTTTGGTTTATTTTAACAAAAAATAAACAGGTTTTATTTTAATTTTAACATCAAAACTGTTGGGATGTTTAATAATGATGAGTGTTCTATGGGGGTCCTTGTTTAGTTTTTGAAGATGAAAAGGCTACCCCATTGTTTATTTCTATATTTGGTTTTTTTGATGTAAATGATGGTTTATGGATTCCACTAATTACTTATATTTTTGATTAATTAGTGTTCTCAATATAGGCTTCCCTATTCTCTTCCTTTCCAATCTAGTACATTATGCATAAAAATAAATGGATAAAACCAAGGTTTTTAGATATTTCAATATAGGGAACATTAATAGTATATCAATTAATAAAAAAGATAAACAATTTTCTTATTTTAGTGATCCAACTCTAGGAGATCAATTATTTTACTTCCAATCATCTGATTCCCTTAATCATATATCAGATAATGGTGTGGTGGGTGTTTTATGTACAAGATTCAAAAAAGTATGTTTCAAGTGATTTTGAGTATTTCAAATTTGTGGGTGAAAAATATTTACTTATGTGGCCAGTTTTACAAGTTGGGAATAGTGGTTCCGTTATTGGAGATGGTTATGTTCAGATAATCTTTGATGTGGTTTTCAATAAGGTTTTACTTTCAAGAGATTATTATAAAACTATTCATATAATAGACTCGATGGATGATGTGACTTCATTATTTCTTCCATAAAATAAATTATTTATTCATGTAGAAGAGTTATTTTTTTATTATTTGAAAAAAATATAAAAATACAACGATAAATTTATAGAGGTTTTCAGTCATCCATAAGAATAAAAACAAGAACCGATAAGGATTATTATTCCATGCCTAAAAAATATCATCAATTTAAAAAAACCCCATCAAAGGAAAATATAAAATAATACATTTTATGTCTCATTTTTGGGTCTAATAACCCCTTACTGTACAAAAAAAAGGTACTAAGGATATGTTATGATTAATATTATCAAAAAAAAATTTATAAATTTAAAAAAATTTAAAAATAACTCTTAATATAGAGGAATATTCCGAGGAATAGTTTGGCTACTAATGTTGTATTTTTCTCATAGGATTATTATAAAAAATAACTGATATCATTGAGTGAAACACCTTATCACCACCTAAGGTAATTTCACTGTTAGTTATTAATATGCCAAAAAATACATAAAAAACATCTATTAATAACCTGAATTTTAAATTAATTATTATTGGAAATTTATATTATTTAACAAATAGTAGTATAATTACACATATATGTCTCTTAATAAAATTATACTTACATGAGGACGAAAATTTGAAATTTATGCCCCAAATATGTGAATTTGAAATATATAAGTCTTTTCATTTAGTAATTAAATTTTTAAAAGAGAGATAATTATTTTTAAAAATGATTATATTCAAGTTAGAATCATCTTATAAAAACTATATTATAATTTTATTTTCATAAAAATTTATATCCAAGGTAAATATTAACTTCCATTATAAACCTATAAATTTTCAAATAATCGTATTTTTCAAAACAATTCATACTTTTATTATAATGATTTAAACTAATCCATTTTAAAAAAATTAATAGTTATTAATGTGAAATTTAATAAACAAATAAATTAATATTATTTAATTAGTAATTTATATAAAATAATATTAAGAACACCTAATATTTAAAAAATGATTATTTTTCTAAAAAAATAGTCTTTCCATATAATTTATGTTTTCTTTTAAAATATAATTCTCCCATATTTAGAGATTTATTTATATTCAAGGTACTAAAAATTAATAATTATCTCATTTAAAATTGGTAAGATCATTTGTATTATATTTTTTGTAAAGAAATAATTACTAAGGTAAATTATTGAAAATATAAATTCTAGGTAAAAGGAAGAAATCCACCATTGCTCAAATTTTGGTAAAGATACTAGAAAAAAAAGTTATGAAATAACCTTTTTATTTTAAAAATTTATACCCACATTTCCCTCTATCATCCCCATAAATAACCCCCCTAACTCATGTGATTCAACCTTTACCTGACAAAAAACTATTGTTTTCAAAGAAATGTCCCTCAGTTCACCAATAAAAAGAGATTAGTTACACCACTTCTCTAACAAATATCCACACCAAAGTCATTGAACAAGAATTTCTTATTAGTTTTTATGTAAATAGTCTCTATAAATATTTTCTATGTTTTTAAGGATTTCTTCTGAATCATAAAGAATCTACGTTGAAGGTAAGACCTTCTAATCCCCCTCTTTCATTTTCAATTTCATTTTTATTATAATGTCATTTAAAAATATTTTCCATATAATAAACACATTTTTGTTTCATAGTATAATAATGCATTATATATATTATTAATAGTAAATTATATAACCCCCCCCAATTATATTCTTTTCATTAAATTTTATTATGGGGAAGTAAGGGTCCATAACTGATTCTTAATATTAACTTCCACAATCTTTCTATTTTTATTTGTTTTTAATGAGGAAAATTATGATGATTTATTCTTATATATTTCTTATCATGTAATCAATGATATATCACCATTCCCTCTCATTATACGACCATTATAATCCATTATAATAAAAAAATGATCTCATATATATAAAAAATACAACAAAATTGATAAATTAAATAGAATATGGTCCTCATATAATGACATGATTTTCTAGATACAAATAATTGGATTTAAGCTGTGTAAAATATGAACCACAAGATAATAACATCGAAAATTGTTTGTTGTGTATTAGCTCTCCCATCACTTGGTTCACATCTACTATGTTAAACTACCTTCCTTGTTTGAAACTCTATTGTGGCATTCTTTTCATGAATAATTATCTCTTTTAAAAACGTTAATAAAGGATTTTTTCATATTTATATTTCTATTCAATGAAATTAAAATTAATTAATTCCTTATTATCATTATTTTAATAAGGAATATTTCTATTTTATTATGAATATTATATTTTTTCTATGTTTTTTGTGGGATGTTCACCCAGATAGACTAATTTTACAATTGTCTAGGGAATGTATCGATATCATGTATATCCATTATTTGAATAATAATATTTTATACTACTATATAATATTGATTATATATTGATTTATTAATCATTTCATTCATATGATGAATTCATTAGACTTTTTAAGTGATTGGTGGGGTATAAAGGTGTATATCCCCTTGATGCATCAGTTGGTCAAATGAGACAAACTATTTTGGGAAATTTGGTGTATGCTTTACCGACTTACTTATACCTTCTTAGCATGAGGCCTCGAATGTGTTTAATATTTTTTTGTTTGGTCTTGATGGTATGGTTTATATTTTTGACATTATACATTCCATCATTATGAAATATTTTATTTTTTTTCTATGTTATTATATATATTGTTATGATATCCATGGTTATATTAAGATCATTTATATCATTATCACATTTATCTATCCCTTCCATAGTATTTTCTTCATTCTTATGATATGATTAATTTTTCTGTATAATATATCTTATTTGGAATCTTATCTCTACATTTTATTTTGTGTCTCCCATTTCCCTATAATACCACTATGTCTATTGTGTACTAAATATGTAATTTCAAGGATAAGTAATAAGGTTTTTATGTTTTAATATGATATAACATTAGTTTTCAATATTATGTGACGTTCTCATATGTATCTAGTTTTTATAACTATTACAGAATTTGATTAGGAGTAATTTGATATATGTATCATTTAACCATATAATAAAATAAATACAAGCTATGGGTTAGGGGATTCGAGGTGTTATAGTTGGTATCAGAGGAAGTATTGTAGAAACCATATGAACTAGATTTAGAAGAACATGGTTAAGGAATATAATGATATAAAAAACCCCTGAGGATATTATTTAAATATTTCTATATATCATGAAATGAATTTATAATAAATTAATATTGTTATATACTATGATTTATAATTTATAGCTTTATTTATAAACTAATTAAGTATATTTCATTGTTTATAGATAATAAAAAATATAAAGAGTATAATTTTTTTCATCACCAATAATCAGTGTAAATACTTTAGTCATATTAAAATTAAATAATTATGTATTGTAAGTGAGAAGATTAATAATGTATTAGTAATTTTTATAATGGCCCATACTTTACATATAGATATTTCTATAACATTGAAGAATATTTATTACATAACATAACAAAACCATGCTAGGACTATATAGATTTATTGTCTTTAGAAACAGGGAAACATAAACAACTGGTTCCTAAAATATCCACACACTCTCCTACGCATTTCTTCAAAACTAGACTCCCTTTTTTAAATATCTTACATAATACCCTTCTTCATGACCTTTAGAAAAGAAACATATGAAAGGGTGAGCTCAAATGCTCTGTAAGGGTAAATAAGGGAAATATCAATCATATTATAATCATAAGAACATACCATTTGAAAATCCTATCATGCATATAAAAGATCATTATATATTTTCATGGGATATATCATAAAATTAAAATGTAATCCAAATATTCATTACATAATAGATTAAATTTTATATAATACACACATAATCAATGAAAATCATTTCATATTAGTCAATGCTCATTGTCGAGACCATCATAGCGGACAAAGTCCATTATTGAACTGAGTTCACTCCCCATTCTCACACTATATTATTGATCCAAATTTATTCTCTATTCCAGTTATGTCTATCTCATGAGATGTGAATATTTAAATAATACATTTTATAGAGATATAGGTCCCACCCATCTCATAATGAAACCATTCTTACACATTCCACTAAAACACAAAAACAATCACTATCCCATATCCCATGAATTAAATTGGGTTTCTTGAACATCATTCCATCATAATTGTTATAAAATAATCAAATACTATTAATAATAGGGTCATAAATATAATACTATTTAATGAGTGTCATTATAAATGGAAAATAATTTTGGGAAGACATATGAAATTAATTCCAGAGAAAACTATCCTCCCTTCTTCAAAAACATTTTCCTTCCACAAAATGCCACACAATTTTAGAAGAAATAATTTAATTGAAAATAACCATGTAATCTTGTAGGGGAATATTCATGGAAGTAAATCATTATGAAAGTATAAAAACCATTCATTCCATACTAGTTATGAAAACATTCTTCTTGTATTTTTTCTAGAAAATTCAATATTACCTCATACCGAAAATTACAAAAGATTCCATTCATACCATTTAGTAAAAATTTACCAATGGGTAAAATTGACGTTAAAAAATTATATAAGGATAAAAAATATATTTTTAAATACATATTTACAAAACATGTATGTGGATGATACATATACACCAGTAAACACATATGAATAAACAATCTTATATAAAAATGAGATTTTCAAAGTTATCCCTTACCTTAGGTCTGATATGCATCAAACATATCTGAACCTCCTGTATAATGATTTAAATAATGTGACTGATCTATTCCAGATTCATACTCATTTTTATTAAAACATTTATGATCATACTTTTTCCATTTGTTCATAAAATTTCATTATTACTCTTTATTCGGGTATTAACTCCTTTATGTTCTTATGCATGTTTTATCAGATAAGTTGTTATTCCTATTTTTATTCTATAGTTAAATCATTTATAGTAGAGTATTTTTATAATATATATCATATTTATTCATTCAATTAATTTATATAATCATTTTTCTAATGAAGATTATGTAGAATGAATCACATCACACAAGGATACGGTAGGCCGTATGTACACACGATCGACGATATCGTTCCCATTATTTTTGAATGGTATTAAAGTGGATTGTGTATAGTATGTCAGAATAAAAATAATTTTATATCAATAATATATATATTAATTAATTTCATCGTTATACACATCCATGTATGATGGTGGTAAAAAACAGATTACACCACGACGTGGATATGGTAAGCCGTACGCACACACGCGCGGTGATTTTATTTTTCATAGGATGTGTAAAAGGTTGAATATGGTTGTTTCATATTTATAATAAAATATAATTATATGAGAGATAATAATTTTATAACATTATAATTATACAGCTAATGAAGATGATGTATAAGAAGAAAGAAGTTTGAACAAATTGGTAAATGATATTACCTCTTCTTCGATGTGCCTCTTCTAAATATCCACTTAGAGCACTAGAGTTGGTCTTTGAAGATGGACATAACCTCTAGAATGAAAATATGAAAGTTGATAAAGAAAAAAGTCAGGGTATGGACGAGCATGAACACATAAAATGAGGTGAATATGTGAGGGGGGAGGTGCCCTTTTATAATTGAGGTGAGGTGTACTTTTAGAAACTCCATAAATAATAATTTATAATAAAATCAAACCCTATAAAAAACCACCAAAATTTCCCAATTTAGAAGAATATATGAGAAAGTGTTATAATATCATAAATCAATATTTTTTTACTAGTTAGTTATTAAATTTTAACCATATCTTTTTAATTTACATTTATATATTCTATTTAATTTTATTCGTGGTAATAAGATTCTAAATATGTAATGGTTATAGATATTTGATTATATGGTGTTAATTGACCATATATGGATATTTTATTAAAATATAGATCTTATAATTATAAATATGCAATTTTAAAATATTTTTATGATTTATAAATAATTTAATAAAATAATATTTTCATAATATATCAATAGTGTCAATTCTGAAACTATTCATTTATTTGACTTCCAGAAAATACTCACAAGAGATAAATTAAAAAAATTACACACTCAAAACATGTAATATTAACCTAAAGAATTCTTGGATAACATTAATTAGTTCATATGATATTTATTTTAAAATTTTTAAAACCATTTATTTTATGTTTCTATTAATAAAATAATTTTACAATAACAATTGTGTCATCATTTATGATAATTATTTATTCACTAAAAATTATAAATTAATATTTATGATATTAATAAATATTTTATATTTCTAGATATTATATATAGTAGATATTACCTCTTAGTTATACATAAATTAAAATTAATATACTTATATAAAATGAGATTGTGAGATTTTGTCACATTCATTAGTTTTTATTACATTCATGTCATATTCATAGGTAAGTGGGAATATAGTGATTTAATTTAAAAAAATAGTTGATAATGGTATAATTTAGTAATCAAATAGTATTTTTATAAGTGTTAATTTAGTTTTTATAATATTAAATCTACCCTTAATTACCTGATTTACATTTAACTATGGTAATAAAAATAATTACCAAAGTTACAATTCATAATTCCCAAAAATAAATGTAGCATATTAACATAGTTTAAACCTAATGATTCAGAACAAGGAATACATTTTTAAAAATTCAAAATAAAAAAGGTTCATTAATTAATTTAAAATTAATCCAATTTTCTATATGAGAAAATGAGTTTTAAAAGTTAAAACATTGCTAAAGATTGAAATGTTTTACCTATTCATTCAATGTAAAATTAATTCTAATAAAATAAATTATATTTAATGATAAAAATATATTCTATTTATACATTAAAACCATTCAATATTATACTTTAACCTTATAAATTATCTTGATAAAAATATTTTTATTTAATTAAAATTTATAGTATTTTTACTATTCATCAAAACATAAAAGTTATCTGAAAAATATCAAAAATTTATTCAAAATAATTTTTAATATCTCACTTCAAAATGAAATTTCTATATTTTTATATAAAAATTATAAATGTGCCAAAATCGTAATTTTAAATGGGGTTTCCATTCAATGATGTTAACTTAACCTTTTAAAAAATAGGTTTTTATACATAAAATAGGGATTTATCCATACCATATGAATAAAATAAAAATTGGGTGAATTTAAATAATATTTAATCGTGTATACAACAAACATATCTCATTAATTTCATTAACAAAATTAATTCACTCAAAAAAAATAAAATAAAATCGATTTGATATTTATTTTTCATAAATAATTGATAGCCAATAAATTCATAATACATTTTCATAATTTAGTTATAATTATTCCTGATAACCTAACATATAGTCTATAATTATTATTTTATAATAAGAGAATCTCGCTGTTCATTTTAACTCACAATTGTTTGAAAAGGAAGCTATAGAATAATAAACATTATTTAAAGAAAACATTTCTTAAAAATACGGGTGTTACATTCTACCCCCACCCCCATAAATTGAATTTTAACCTCAAAATTTGTTACATGGAAACAAACTGCTGATGATACCTCTCCCTCATCATATCCTCATGTTCCCATGTAGTTTCTTCAAATTGGTGGTTCCTCCATAAAACATTAACAAGCTAGTGGTCTTTTTTCATAGAACCTTTTCTCTACGATCCAGAATCTCTATAGGTTATTCTTCTTTTGAAAGATCTTTCTATTATTGTATGAATTATGATCTTAGTACATGTTAAGGATCAGATATGTACTTTCTTAATAGAGATACATGGAACACATCATGAGCTTGAGAGTGATTTTGTGGAAGTGTCAATCGATAAGCTACTTTCCCAACACGATTCAAAATTTCAAAAAGACCAATATACCTACGAATCAACAGTCCCTTTTTTAAAATCACATTACTCTCTTAAAAGGAAATTTTTGTAATAACACCTTATCACCCACTTCAAAATCTAGGCCGTTTCTTCGATTGTAATCATAATTTTTTTCAACTCTAGTCTACTCTTATGTTTTATTGAATAAATTGGAATTTTTTTCATTTCATCAACAAGATCAGGTCCTAATATCGTTATTTCCCCAACATCATCCCAGAACATTGGAGTTCTACACTTTTTTACATAGAGGGATTCATAAGAATCTATCTTAATATTAGAGTTAAATCTATTATTGTATGAAAATTCCACCAATTAAAGACATTGTTCCCAACCACCAATCAAATCTACACGGAATGATCTCAACATTTCTTCTAGAGTTTTATTTTTCCTTTCAGATTGACTCTCTATCTGAGGATAATAAGAAGTACTGAAACTTAAATCTGTATCCATATCATGCTGAATACTTCAATAAAACATCAAGGTAAAACTAGGATCCAGGTCGGATATAATTTAAAGAGGTACTTCATTCCATTTTACCAATTCCTTTACATATATCCTTGAAAGATAATCAAGAGTTAAATCCACTCTAATATAAATGAAGTGTGAAGACTTTGCAAAGAGATCAATTATATACCATATATTATTATTGACATTGTATGTTTTTATAAGTCTGATGAAAAAGTCCATAGTGATGTCCTCCAATTTTTATTCTGGTATAGGTAATGGTTTTAACATCCAATTAGACTTCTATCTCTCAGCCTTAACTTTATGAAAAACCAAGAATCAAGAGACATATTCAGTGACAAAACATTTCATTCCATCCAACCAAAAGTAATCTTTCAGGTCCATGTACATTTTTGTACTTCTAGGGTGAATTGAGAATGAAGAACTATGACCCTCATCAAATAGATCCTTCATTAATTCGGGTATGGGTGAAATAAAAACCTGGTTCTTGAACCATATTATTTCATCACAATTAAGGTTGAATTTAGGAGCATTTATGTCCTTATTTTGTAACTCTACATCTTTATTCTGATCCTCTTTAATATTCACCTATATAGATGGTTTAACATTCATTTGTGAAAGATATGATTTCTCCACTTCTATTAAATTTTTAATATCAATCTTTTGAAAATCCATAAATATTGGATCTTTTGTGATCCTTGTCATGGATAGGATATAATAGTCTTTTTAACTTAAATCATCTACCACCTTTCTCGTTTTCCTAGGGTGGTAATGTATTGGGTAATCGTAATCATTAATCAACTCCAACTATATTATTTGGTGCATATTTAGATCTTTTTTTTGTGAAAATATACTTTAAAATTTTATGATAAGTATACATGTCACATTTTCACCATAAAGATAATGCCTATATATCTTTAATGAAACAATTAATGCACCTAACTCTAAATCATGACTTGGGAAATTTTTCTCATGAATTTTCAATTTCATTGACGCATAATCTATCACCGTATCAATTTTCATGATAACACATCCCATCCCCTTCTTGGATACATCACTGTAGATCACAAACTTTTCTCCACTACAAGGCAGTGTGAGCAGAGGTGCACTGGATAACCTTTATTTTATCTCTTTGAAATTATCTTCACCTTACTCCATCCAAATGAATATAACTTTTTTTGAGTCAAATTTTTGCGAGGATTAGAAAATAATGAAAAATATTTCAAAAAAACATCAATAATATGCAGTCAAACAATGAAAACATAATATCTCAATTACTATTGTTGGTCTCAAAAATCTTTCAATAACCTATTTTTTTCACTAGATCCATAGATATAACATCACTTGAGATTATGTAACCCAAAAATTAATCTTTATGAAGTCGAAATTCACACATGGTAAAATTTTCATAAAGATTCTCATTTCTTAGGGTCTTTAGTACAATTCTCACGTCATCTTCATGTTATTCATTTCTCTTTGAATAGACAATAATATTGTCTATAAAGAATACCAAAAAATTATCAAGATAGTATATAAAGACTATATAAATTATATCCATAACTAAATAATGGGTATTAGAAAAACAAAAAAGGAATCACTATAAATTCATTGTGTCCACACCTTGTATGGAATTCCATATTTCGTATATCCTCTTGGTTGACCCTTAATTGATGATATCCTGAATAATGATCAATATGAAAAAGTATTAAGCATCTTATAGTTGGTAAAATAATTCATCAAATTGGGGAAGATGTTATTTTTTCTAGGTAGATGTCTTCTTAAGTTATCAATAATCAATGAAGAGTCTCATTGATCCTTATTTCTTCTTAACAAATATAACGGATAATCCCCAAGGTGATGCAATAGGGAAAACTAATCCCTTATCATGATTATCTTAGAGTTTCTTCTTGAATTTATACAACTCAAATGGACGCATTATATAAGAGGTCTTTGAAATAGTCATACCACCTGGTATGAGTTTTATAAAAAACTCAACATCACAATTTGGAGGAAGACCTAACAATTCCACTAGAAAGACATCATACAACTCTCGTACAATGGGAGTATTCTTATTCGTGATTTTCTCACCAACAATTTGTGATCAATAACCTTCATTTATTGGAATAAATACCCATAAGAATGAATAAAATTATAATGGAAGGTTAAATTCAACCATACATCGATAGATGATAATACATTAATCTGTAATATGAAATGTGACTTCCCTTCATTGGAAATTGATATGAGATCCATATAAGGAAATCCAATTGATTATCCACTAAATGAGGCTAATATTCATTGTTAATATATATAATATTTATGTTCTGCATCATTCATAAACACCATTTTAGTGAATTTTACACTTTGAACATCATTTAACATTATGATTGTAATACCTTCTTAAAATGCACTATTATGTGGTACATTTTTAACATCATTTAAAGTACCCAATGATTAATCTGACATTGAGGAATTTAATTATCCATATTTCAATTATATATTCTGGGAAATTGATCTACACTTCATTATTATGATGTTTCGTTTAGGTATCAATGGGAAATTCATGGAAGAAGATGGGGATATTTTTTGATGAAAAGAAACAATTCTGGAGAAGTCGGATTGGACACCAGGACACTGATGAGCCTCTGAGGCCCAAAATACAGGTCCAATGAATCCAAAATTTTGTGGGATTCTAGAAAATATTTATAGGAACAAATAAATATTCATGATACAATGCTAATTTGTCCTCCATGGTGTCCATTTATGCAGCCCAATTTAGGGATAAAATTCTGGGCCAGATTCTGTGGCCCAGAAAAACAGCCCACTAATCTGATCATATCTCCAAATCTACAACTCCAAATGGGCCCAATCTTTACAGACACTTAGGAGACCTCCGGAGCTCCATTTTATTTCTTCTATGACCCACTATGATTCGGCCATCTAGAAGGTATTACAAGCACGTCTGTTTGGTGAAGGAAAGATAGATGCCACCTCGGGTCAAGGGTGGAAAAATCAACTCTCCCTTACTTTTAACGCACCTATGGCCTACCACTATTAATTGATAGGACGTGGACTATTGGAGGCTTGACCCAAGGTATCAAAAATTACTATTTAACGTAGTGGTGTTGGAGGATTGAGGAATCTTTGAGCTTTCTTTCATTGTAATGTTATGTTGCGGTTTTGTTGTCTCAAATTTGTCTTCAACATGTAAGTTGTTTTAATTAATCCTTGTTTCTTAATAAAAGTTCTTCTTCTCTTATTATTCTGTTCTTCTACTTATCACTTTGATACCGTTGGATGAAGGTGTGAATTTATTCACACCAAATGAGATAAAATAAAAAATGGGTTTATGTCAAAAAAATGAATGATTTGAAGAAAAAAATGTGTAAATGGAAAGAAAAACTCATTTATCTTTGAACATGGTAATACACATTGCACACTTTGAAATTGAATATCAAATAATTTATCATTCCCCGATTCTGATTTTAATCCTTGTATAATTTCATGAGCATTGATTTTGGAAAGTGTGGTTGTCCAATGTGATATTTTATTGTTTATATTTTCACCTAAAAAAAGATCACAATGCACGTCCTTTGGACAGTGTGGTATTAGTTTGAGTTCATGGGGTCCCCAAAATAAATAGAATAGGTTTGGTGATCAGTTTAGTTTTTAAATGAGTATTCAATAAATAAATAGTAAAATAACAATAATAATAAATTTGCACGTAGAGCAATGAAATGACCAAATGCGTGGCTTTTGGCACTTGGGGATTGTGACTCCATAGTTGTCTGGAGCAGAGTTAGTAATTTTATCTATATTTTTAATAATTTTATTTTTTTTGACTAAGTTAACTCAAGATGATGCCCGAGTATGTGGGCTTCATTTGGTGCCCTAAGGTCTTTGAGCCTGGGAGTCATCGGCGAAGTCTCGCTATAGGGGTTGACTCTTATGAGTGGAATTTCAATTACCATGGAAAAATTACAAAGAAAAAACAAAAAAAAAACAAAAAATATGATACAAAAAAATTGAATACTCATCTTAATATTGAAATGTGATTCCACCTAGCGCTTCCATCATTCCCCCCTTGAATAAAAATGAACCCCCATGTCTATTGTGATGCACAAAACATCCTCATACTTAATTGATATTGGATTAAATATGGAAATGAATTTGAACAAAGGAACGAGCTTAGGATTGTGATCTTATTATGAAACTATCTTGTATTAAAATATTTTGATGGGTTTCCTGATTGTTTGGTATAAGGGTTTCTGGTGATCATTGTGTATTAAAATGTTTTTGGAAAAGGGAATTCGAATTTCATATTGTTGAGATGTATTTTGCTCGGGACTAGCAAAACTCAAGTTGGGGGGTGTGATTAGCCACTAAATAAGGATAATATTCATTGTTAATATATATAATATTTATGTGCTTTATTATTCAGAAACACCATTTTAGTAAATTTTACACATTGAACATCATTTTACATTATGATTGCAATACCTTCTTAAAATGCACTATTATGTGGTACATTTTTTAACATCATTTAAAGTACCCAATGATTCATCTAATTTTGAGAAATTTAATTATCCATATTTCAATTTTATATTTTGGTAAATTTATCTACACTTCAATATTATCATTTTTAATTTAGGTATCAATGGAGAATTCATGGAAGAATACGAGGATATTTTGTGATGAAAAGAAAAACAATTCTGGAGAATTTGGATTGGACACCCGGACACTGATGAGACCGTGGGGCTCAGCATACAGGTCCCATGAATCCCAAATTTCGTGGGAGGATATAAGACATGTATAGGAACAAATAACTACTCATGATCCAATGCCAATTCGTCCTCCATGCTGTCCATTTAGGCGGCCCATGTTAGGGATAAAATTCTGGACTAGATTCTGCCGCCCAGAAAAACAGCCCACTAATACGATCATATCTCCGAATATAAAACTCCAAATGGGCCCCAGATGTTCATTAGGTTAGGAGAAGTCTGGAGCTCTATTTTCTTCTCCTATGTCCCACTCTGATTCGTCCATCTAGAAGGTCTTCCAAGCACGTCTGTTAGGTGAAAGAAAGCTGGCTACCACCTCAGGTCAAGGGTGGAAAAATCAACTCTCTCTTACTTTCCACCCACCTATGGACTACCAAAATTAATTGAGAAGACATGGACTATTGGAGGCTCGACCCAAGGACTAAAAAATGCCTATTTAAGGCAGTGGTGTTGGAGTATTGAGGAATCCTTGAGCTTTCTTTCATTGTAATGTTATGTTGCAGTTTTGTTGTCTCAAATTTGTCTTGCACATGTAAGTTGTTTTAATTCATCCTTATTTCTTAATAAATTTTCTTCCTCTCTTATTATTATGTTGTTCTAATTATCACTTTGATACCTTTGGATCAAGGTGTGAATTTATTCACACCAAATGAGATAAAATAAAAAATTATTTTAAGTCAAAAAAAATGAATGATTTGAAGAAAAAAATGTGAAAATGGAAGAAACATTCCTTTAACTTTGAACATGTTAATACACCTTGCACACTTTGAAACTGAATATCAAATAATTTAGCATACCCCGATTCTGATTTTAATCCTTGTATAATTTCATGAGCATTTATTTTTGAAAGTGTGGTTGTCCGATGTGATATTTTATTGTTTATATTTTCATCCAAAAAAAAGAACACAATACACGTCCTTTGGATAATGGGGTATTAGTTTGAGTTCATGGGGTCCCCCAAATAAATATCATAGGTTTGGTGATCATTTTAGTTTAAATATTAATATTAAATAAAATAATAATAAAATAATAATAATAATAAATTTGCGTGTAGAGCAATTAGATGACCTAATGCGTGGCTTTCGGCACTTGGGGATTGTGACTCCATAGTTGTCGGGCCCACAGATAGAAATTTTATCTCTATTTTTGGTAATTTGAATTTTTTTTTGACTGAGTTAACTCAAGATGATGCCCGAGTATGTGGGCTTCACTTGTTTCTCTAAGGTCTTTGAACCTGGGAGTCATCGACAAAGTCTCGCTATAGGGGTTGACTCTTTTGAGTGAAATTTCAATTACCCTGGCAAAATTGCAAACAAAAAAACAAAAAAAATATGATACAAAAAAAATTGACTACTCATATTAATAATTAAATTTGATTCCACCTAGAGCTTCCATCATTCCACCCTTGAATAAAAATGAACCCCCATGTCTATTGTGATGCACAACACATCCTCATACTTAATTTATATTGGATGAAATATGGAAATGAATTTGAACAAAGGAACGAGATTGGGATTGGGATCTGCTTATAGAACTATCTTGTATTAAAATATTTTGATGGGTTTCATGATTGTTTGGTATATGGGTTTTTGGTGATCATTTTGTTTTAAAATGTTTTTGGAAAAGGGAATTCTAATTTCATATTGTTGAGATATATTTTTCTCAGGACTAGCAAAACTCAAGTTGGGGGGTGTGATTAGAAACTAAATAAGGATAATATTCATTGTAAACATATATAATATTTATGTTCTTTATTAGTAATAAACACCATTTTTGTGAATTTTACACTTTGAACATCATTTCACATTATGATTGTAATACCTTCTTAAAATGCACTATTATGTGGTACATTTTTTAACATCATTTAAAGTACCCAATGATTCATCTGATTTTTAGGAATGTAATTATCCATATTTCAATTTTATATTTTGGGAAATTTATCTCCACTTAAATATTATCATGTTTCATTTAGTTATCAATGGATAATTCATGGAATAATATGGGGATATTTTGTGATGAAAAGAAACAATTCTGGAGAAGTCGGATTGGACACCAGGCCACTAATGAGACTGTGGGACCCAACATACAAGTCCAATGAATCCCAAATTTTGTGGGATTCTAGAATACATGTTTAATAACAAATAATGCTTCATGATCCAATGCTAATTCATCCTCTATGGTGTCCATTTAGGCGGCCCAATGTAGGGATAAAATTCAAGGCCAGATTCTGCGGCCGAGAAAAACATCCAATTAATATGATCATATCTCCGAATCTACAACTCAAAATTGGCCAAACGTTTACAAGAGTTTAGGAGACATCCGGAGCACCATTTTCTTCTTCTATGGACCACTCTGATTCGGAAATATAGAAGGTCTTCAAAGCACATCTGTTCGGTAAAGGAAAGATGTCTGCCACCTCGTGTCAAGGGTGGAAAAATCAACTCTCCCTTAATTTCCACCCACCTATGGCCTACCAAAATTAATTCAGAACACTTCGACTGTTGGAGGATCTACCCAAGGGATCAAAAATTCCTATTTAAGGCAGTGGTGTTGGAGTATTGAGTAATCTTTGAGCTTTCTTTCATTGTAATGTTATGCTACGGTATTGTTGTCTCAAATTTGTCTTGCACATGTAAGTTGTTTTAATTCATCCTTGTTTCTTAATAAAAGTTCTTCGTCTGTTGTTATTCTATTCTTATAATTATCACTTTGATACCTTTGGATCAAGGTATGAATTTATTCACACCAAAACGAGATAAAATAAAAAATGCTTTTATGTCAATAAAAATGAATGATTTGAAGAAAAAAATGTGTAAATGGAAGGAAAAATCTCTTTAACTTTAAACATGGTAATACACATTGCGCATTTTGAAACTGAATATCAAATAATTTAGCATGCCCCGATCTTGATTTTAATCCTTGTATAATTTTATGAGCATTGATTTTGGAAAGTGTGGTTGTCCAATGTGATATTTTATTGTTTATATTTTCATAAAAAAAAACGATCACAATGCACGTCCTTTGGATAGTGGGGTATTAGTTTGAGTTCATGGGGTCCCCCAAATAAATATAATAGATTTGGTGATCATTTTAGTTTTAATATGAGTATTCAATAAAAAAATAATAAAAAAATAATAATAATAAATTTGCGCGTAGAGTAATTAAATGACCTAATGTGTGGCTTTCAGCAAATGGGGATCATGAATCCATAGTTGTCTGGTTCAGAGTTAGTAATTTTATCTCTATTTTTGGTAATTTGAATTTGTTTTTGACTGAGTTAACTCGAGATGATGCCCGAGTATGTGGTCTTCACTTGGTGCCCTAAGGTCTTTCAGCCTGGGAGTCATCGGCAAAGTCTCGCTATATGGGTTGACTCTTTTGAGTGCAATTTCAATTACCATGGAAAAATTGAAAAAAAAAACAAAAAAAAAATGATACAAAAAAAATAGAATAATCATCTTAATATTGAAATGTGATTCCACCTAGTGCTTCCATCATTCCCCCTTGAATAAAAATGAACCCCCATGTCTATTGTGATGCACAACACATCCTCATGCCCAATTGACATTGGATGAAATATGGAAATAAATTTGAACAATGGAATGGGATTGGGATTGGGATATGCTTATGAAACTATCTTGTATTAAAATATTTAGATGGGTTTAATTATTTTTTGGTATAAGGGTTTTTGGTGATCAATGTGTATTAAAATGTTTTTGGAAAAGGGAATTCGAATTTCATATTGTTGAGATATATTTTACTCAGGACTAGGAAATCTTAAGTTGGGGGGTGTGATTAGCCACTAAATAAGGCTAATATTCATTGTTAATATATATAAAATTTATTTTTTTATTATTCATAAACAAAATTTTAGTGAATTTTACACTTTGAACATCATTTCACATTATGATTGTAATACCATCTTAAAATGTACTATTATGTGGTACATTTTTTAACATCATTTAAAGTACCCAATTATTCATCTGATTTTGAGGAATGTAATTATCCATATTTCGATTTTATGTTTTGGGAAATTGGTATACACTTCAATATTATCATGTTTCATTTAGGTATCAATGGAGAATTCATGGAAGAAGATGGGGATATATTGTGATGAAAAGAAACAATTCTGGAGAAGTCGGATTGGACACCAGGCCACTGATGAGACTATGGGCCCCAATATATAGGTCTAATGAGTCCCAAATTTCTTGGGATTATATAAGACATGTAGAGGAACAAATGACTCTTCAGGAAGAAATGCTAATTCTTCTTCCATGATTTCTATTTAGGCGGCCCAATTTGGGATAAAATTATGGGCCAGATTCTGCGGCCCAGAAAAACAGCCCACTAATCCGATAATATCTCCGAATCTACAACTCAAAATGGACCGAACATTTACAAGAGGTTAGGAGACATCTGGATCTCCATTCTCCTTTTCTATGTCCCACTTTTATTTGGCCATCAAGAAGGCCTTCCAGGCGCGTCTGTTCGGTGAAGAAAAGCTGGCTGCCACCTCGGGTCAAGGGTGGAAAAATGAACTCTCTCTTACTTTACACCCACCTATGGACTACCAAAATTAATTGAGGAGACTTGGAATGTTGGAGGCTCTACCCAAGGGCTCAAAAATGCCTATTTAAGGCAGTGGTTTTTGAGGATTGAGGAATCTTTGAGCTTTCTTTCATTGTAATGTTATGCTGCGGTTTTGTTGTCTCAAATTTGTCTTGCACATGTAAGTTGTTTTAATTCATCCTTGTTTCTTAATAAAAGTTATTATTCTCTTATTATTCTGTTCTTATTCTTATCACTTTGATACTGTTTTTTCAAGGTGTTAACTTGTTCATACCAAATCTTGTGAGATCATCACACAACGGTGGAGTGATTGTTATTTTATTGTGTTTTTTTACTTCTCCATTTCCTCCCTCATGAGTCTATTTCCCGCTTCCATTGAAACCATAACATCAATGGAGGGCTAACCCACTTATGGGTTGATCCAATGGAGTATAAAGGGGATGGATTGGATGTTATTTATCACCCCATTAATGTATAATCACTTCTTTAATTTAGATTTTAATTTCATGATTTTTAAACTCCACCGTCCTTGTTGAATTTAAGGTCACACACTTCATGTGCTAATACGAACATTTACCTTGAAGTGATCAAAAAATTGATCCTTCAAGTGTATAGGTGATTAGTATGAAAGGGTTTAGGTATTAAACCAGTAAGTGATTATGTGGTTTTATCTTCTTAAATGAATCCAACTCAAATATAAGAAATTGAAATCATTGAAAAGGAAATACATCCAAACCACCCCAAGTGATAACCTAGGATCAAATCACTCTTTTAAATTGATTTCACTTAATTCTATTAGAGTTCACTTAAACCCATCTAAAATCAACCCAAACTTGGCCACTTCATAGCCAAAAACAGTCCTTAGAATGTGTGTGTCTATAGGTTACTTATCAGGTCTTTGTGGATTCGACAATCCAAGCTAGACTACAAGGACCATTCTACCTTCATCTCTTGGGTAAATTTGAGCGAGAACCAAATTTTGGTGCCATTGTCGGGGACCTAATTAAGTTATCTTAGACACTATCATCCTCTTTTTCATTCTACTTCTCTTTTCTCACTCCTCACTTCTATGGAAGTCAATTTTGAACATGTCCAATCATGGGAAACTTATCCCTACTTTGATCACCCAACCCCATGTATGATGTACAATGACCATACTAATTCCTACTTGTGAGATCATCAACAAAATAATGAAGCACAATGTTTTTATTCATATGATCCACAATAAATTCCATCCTATTGTGAGTTTCAATCCCCACAAAGACAATTTGAACACCCTCCTGTGCAATTCCAACAACTTAATTATCCACCTAGAATAGACCATTTGGATCAACCCCTTATCCATACTAATCCACATCCATTAATTTAAAAACTGTGTCCACAAATGGAGATAATAAATTTTGAGGTTTCTTAATTGAGGTGAGAACTACAAAGCATGAAAACTTGTGAGGAACCCATCCCTACACAAACTGTCCCTTCCATAACTTTATATGAAGTGTCTAGTTTCCCACAAACCTCTCATAAATTTATTAAAGAACCAACCATTGGAATTGGCATAGATGAAAAGGACCAAGTAATTGAATAAGGGTCTATAAATCAAGAGGAATTGACTTTTTGGATTCAAAAGAGGAGAATTTGACATCATGGATTGAGTCTCCTAAGTACAACTCTATTGATGAATTTTCAAAAACACCAACAATTGAACCATTGTTAGAAATCAAAAACTTCGAGTCCATACCCATTACTAAAATTGATCTTTCCAATTTTGTGGTTTAATCTTCTATTCAAAATGAACCAATTCTGTTGAGAAACTTTGAAAATGAAACTGAGTTCAATTCAAAGTCCCAACCTATGTTTGAGATTTTTAGCCTACCTGAACAAAAAGACATTCCATCCACCCTTAAGTTTCCATTCATTGGGGATAGCCAAAAACTTCCTGTTGTTACCATTTATTATCTTTAAACCAATAAAGAGGTAATGATTCTTAATGTATTATAAAATACTACAATAGAAATTGAATCCATCATTTACGATATTCCTTGGATTTACCTACTCCTTTTAGAAAAGAGGTTTGTGCATGAAATAAATTCTAAACATAGAATCAAATTTAAACTAGTAGAAGTGGAGAAACATGTGGTCCTTAAAATGTTGAATGTTGGTATTGGATAAGTTGGGGGGTTTCAAGTTGAGCTAATGACGTTAAACAAAGCGCTGCATGGGAGGAAACCCATGGTTTTTCAAGTTTCCTATAATTTGGTTGTTTTAATAAAATTTATAAATTAATTAATCATTTTGATATTTAAAAATAAAAAATAGACTATTGACTTGTTCTTCTATTATGAGTATTGATGGGTATGAAATGGGAGCACCATATTCATCCGTGTCACATGGTATGATCCTTGAGTAATGTCTTACCCATAAATTTAAAAAGAAGACAATGTATCATCAGTTTATTTTATATATATACTTATATTTTACCTTCTTTATTATATATATATATATATTGTTTTTTTTGTTTTGTTTTTCCTTTTTCTACTAGGGAACTCTTCAAGTGACATGGATATCATATGACTAAAAGGGAGAAGCAATAATTTCAACACCAACCACCAGGTGACTTCATTCCATGATCCTCATTCTCAATTTCCTTTTTGAACATTCATTCTCTACCTCTACCCCCTTAAAATTTTTTTTAAAACACTGGGGATAGTGTTATTTTAATTTGGGTGGAGATAAAATAAAAAATTATTTTCTGTCAAAAAAAAATTGAAGAAAAAAATCTGTAAATGGAAGGAAAAATTCCTTTAACTTTGAATATGGTAATACACATTGCACACTTTGAAACTGAATATCAAATAATATAGCATGCCCCGATTCTGATTTTAATCCTTGTATAATTTCATGAGCATTGATTTTGGAAAGTGTGGTTATCCAATGTGATATTATATTGTTTATATTTTCATCTAAAAAAAAGATCACAATGCACGTCCTTTGGATAGTGGGGTATTAGTTTGAGTTCATGGGGTCCCCCAAATAAATAGCATAGGTTTGGTGATCATTTTAGTTTTAATATGAGTATTCAATAAAATAAAAAAAATTAATAATAATAAATTTGCACGTAGAGCAATGAAATGAACTAATGTGTGGCTTTCGACACTTGGGGATTGTGACTCCATAGTTGTCTAGCCTAGAGTTCATAATTTTATCTTTATTTTTGGTAATTTGAATTTTTTTTGGACTAAGTTAACTCGAGATGATGCCCGAGTATGTGGGATTCACTTGGTTCCCTAAGGTCTTTGAGCTTGGGAGTCATCAATAAAGTCTCAGTATAGGGGTTGACTCTTTTGAGTGCAATTTCAATTACCATGGAAAAAATGAAAAAAAACAAAAAAAAAACAAAACCTTTGTTACAAAAAAAATTGAATACTCATCTTAATATTGAAATGTGATTCCACCTAGTGCTTCCATCATTCCACCTTGAATAAAAATGAACCCCCATGTCAACTGTGATGCACAACATATCCTCATACTTAATTGATATTGGATGAAATATGGAAATGAATTTGAACAAAGGAACGTGCTTGGGATTAGGATCTTCTTATGAAACTATCTTGTATTAAAATATTTTTATGGGATTCATTATTGTTTGGTATAAGGGTTTCTAGTGATCATTTTGTTTTAAAATGTTTTTGGAAAAGAGAATTAGAATTTCAGATTGTTGAGATATATTTTGCTCGGGATTAGAAAAAATCAAGTTGGGGGGTGTGATTATCCACTAAATGAGGCTAATATTCATTGTTAATATATATAATATTTATGTTCTTTATTATTCATAAACACTATTTTAGTGAATTTTACACTTTGAACGTCATTTCACGTTATGATTTTAATACCTACTTAAAATGCACTATTATGTGGTACATTTTTTAACATCATTTAAAGTATCCAATGATTCATCTGATTTTGAGGAATGTAATTATCCTTATTTTAATTTTATATTTTGTGAAATTGATCTACACTTCAATATTATCATATTTCATTTAGGTATTAATGGATAATTCCTGGAAGAAGATGAGGATATTTTGTGATGAAAAGAAACAATTCGGGAGAAGTCGGATTGGACACCAGGAAACAGATGAGATTGTGGGGCCCACCATACAATTCCAATGAATTCCAAATTTCGTGGTATAATATAATAAATGTGGAGGAACAAATAAAAATTCAGGATCCAATGCTTATTCGTCCTCCATGGTGTCTATTTAGGCATCCCATGTTAGGGATAAAATTCTGAGCCAGATTCTACGGCCCAGAAAAACAGCCCACTAATCCGATCATATCTCTGAATCTAAAACTCTAAATTTACCCCACATTTACAGGAGCTTAGGAGACATCCAGATCTCCATTTTCTTCTTTTATGGACCACTCTGATTCGGAAATCTATAATGTCTTCCAATCACGTCTGTTCGGTGATGGAAAGATGGCTTCCACCTCAGGTCAAGGGTGGAAAAATCAACTCTCTCTTACTTTCCACCCACCTATGGCCTACCACAATTAATTGATAAGACATGGACTGTTGGTGTCTCGACAAAAGGGCTTAATAATTCCTATTTAATGTAGTGGTGTTGGAGTATTGAGGAATATTTGAGCTTTCTTTCATTGTAATGTTATGCTGCGGTTTTGTTGTCTCAAATTTGTCTTGAACATGTAAGTTGTTTTAATTCATCCTTTTTTCTTAATAAAAGTTATTCTTCTCTTATTATTCTGTTCTTCTACTTATCACTTTGATACCATTGGATCAACGTGTAAATTTATTCACACCAAATGAGATAAAATAAAAAATTATTTTAATGTCAAAAAATGAATGATTAGAAGAAAAAAATGGGTAAATGGAAGGAAAAGTTCCTTTAACTTTGAACATGGTAATACACATTGCACACTTTAAAACTAAATATAAAATAATTTACCATGCCCCAATTCTGATTTTAATCCGTGTATAGTTTCATAAGCATTGATTTTGGAAAGTGTGGTTGTCCAATGTGATATTTTATTGTTTATATTTTCGTCCAAAAAAAAGATCACAATGCACGTCCTTTGGATAGTGCGGTATTAGTTTGAGTTTATGGGGTCCCTCAAATAAACATCACAGTTTTGGTGATTATTTTAGTTTTAATATGAGTATTCAATAAAAAAATAAAAAATAATAATAATAAATTTGTGCGTAGATCAATGAAATGACCTAATGCGCGGCTTTAGGCACTTGGGGATTGTGACTCCATAGTTGCCTGGCCCAGAGTTAGTAATTTTATCTCTATTTTTAGTAATTTGAATTTTTTTCTGACTGAGTTAACTAGAGATGATGCCCGAGTATGTGGGCTTCAATTGGTGGCCTAAGGTCTTTGAGCCTAGGAGTTATCATCCAAGTCTCGCTATAAGGGTTGACTGTTTTGAGTGCAATTTCAATTACCATAGCAAAATTGCAAAAAAAAAAAACAAAAAAAAACACAGAATATGATACAAAAAATTGAATACTTATATTAATATTGAAATTTGATTCCACCTAGCACTTCCATCATTCCCCCCTTGAATAAAACTGAACCCCCATGTCTATTGTGATGCACAACACATCCTCATACTTAATTGATATTGGATGAAATATGGAAATGAATTTGAACAAAGGAATAGGCTTGGGATTGGGATCTACTTATGAAACTATCATGTATTAAAATATTTTTATGGGTTTCATTATTGTTTGGTATAAGGTTTTTTGGTGATCATTGTGTATTAAAATGTTTTTGGAAAAGGGAATTCGAATTTCATATTGTTGACATATATTTTGCTCGGGACTAGAAAAACTCAAGTTGGGGGGTGTGATTAGCCACTAAATAAGGCTAATATTTATTGTTAATATATATAATATTTATTTGATTTATTATTCATAAACACCATTTTAGTGAATTTTACACTTTGAACATCATTTCACATTATGATTGTAATACCTTCTTAAAATGCACTATTATGTGGTACATTTTTTAACATCATTTAAATTACCCAATGATTCATCTAATTTTGAGGAATGTAATTATCCATATTTCAATTTAATATTTTGGGAAATTGATATAAAATTAAATATTATCATGTTTCATTTTGGTATCAATGGATAATTCATGGAATAAGATGAGAATATTTTATGATGAAAAGAAACAATTATGGAGAATTCGGATTGACACCAGGCCACTGATGAGACTGCGGGGCCCAACATACTAGTCCAATGAATCCCCAATTTCCTGGGATGCTAGAAGACCTGTCTAGGAACAAATAATTCTGCATTATCCAATGCTAATTTGACCTCCATGGTGTCCATTTAGGCGGCCCAAGTTAGGGATAAAATTCTTGGCCAGATTCTGCGGCCCATAAAAACAGCCCAATAAGACGATCATATCTCTGACCCTACAACTCCAAATGGGCCCAACATTTATAGGTGTTTAGGAGACATCCGAGGATCCATTTTCTTCTTCTATATACCACTATTATTCGGCCATCTAGAAGGTCTTCCAAGAAAGTTTGATCGATGAGGGAAAGCTGGCTCCCACCTCGGGTCAAGGGTGGAAAAATCAACTCTCCCTTACTTTCCACCCACCTATGGCCTACCAAAATTAATTGAGAATACTTGGACTGTTCAAGGATCTACCCAAGGGCTCAAAATGCCTATTTAAGGAAGTGGTGTTGGAGGATTGAGGAATCTTTGAGCTTTCTTTCATTGTAATGTTATGCTGCGGTTTTGTTGTCTCAAATTTGTCTTGCACATGTAAGTTGTTTTAATTCATCATAGTTTCTTAATAAAAGTTCTTCTTCTCTTATTATTCTATTCTTATACATATCAATTTGATACCTTTGGATCAAGGTGTGAATTTATTCACACCAAATTATATAAAATAAAAAATGATTTTATGTCAAAAAAATGAATGATTTGAAGAAAAAAAACTGTGTAAATAGAAGGAAAAATTCCTTTAAGTTTATATATGGTAATAAAAATTTCACACTTTGAAACTAAATATCAAATAATTTGGCATCCCTGATTTTTATTTTAATCCTTGTATAATTTCATGAGCATTGATTTTGGAAAATATGGTTGTCCAATGTGATATTTTATTGTTTATATTTTCATCCAAAAAAAAGATCACAATGCACGTCCTTTGGATAGTGGGGTATTAGTTTGAGTTCATGGGGTCCCCCAAATAAATATAATACATTTGGTGATGATTTTAGTTTTAATATGAGTATTCAATAAAATAATAATAAAATAATAATAATAATAAATTTGCGCGTAAAGCAATGAAATGACCTAATGCGTGGATTTCGGCACTTGGGGATCGTGACTCCATAGTTGTCTGGCCTAGAGTTAGTAATTTTATATCTATTTTTGGTAATTTGAATTTATTTTTGACTGAGTTAACTTAAGATGATTCCCGATTATGTGGGCTTCACTTGGTTCCCTAAGGTCTTTGAGCCTGGGAGTCATCGGCAAATTCTCGTTATAGGGGTTGACTCTTTTGAGTGCAATTTAAATTACCATGGAAAAATTACAAAAAAAAAACAAAAAACAAAAAACAAAAAATATGATACAAAAAAAAATTGAATACTCATCTTAATATTGAAATGTGATTCCACCTAGCTCTTCCATCATTCCCCCCTTGAATAAAAATAATCTCCCATGTCTATTGTAACGCACAACACATCCTCATACTTAATTGATATTGGATGAAATATGGTAATGAATTTGAACAAAGGAGCGGGCTTGGGATTTGGATCTATTTATAAAACTATCTTGTATTAAAATATTTTTATGGGTGTAATGATTTTTTTGTATAAGGGTTTTTTGGTGATCATTGTGTATTAAATTTTTTTTGGAAAAGGGAATTCGAATTTCATATTGATGAGATATATTTTGCTCGGGACTAGCAAAACTCAAGTTGGGGGGTGTGATTATCCACTAAATAAGGCTAATATTAATTGTTAATATATATAATACTTATTTGATTTATTATTCATAAGAACCATTTTAGTGAATTTTAAACATTGAACATCATTTCACATTATGATTTTAATACCTTCTTAAAATGCACTATTATGTGGTACATTTTTTAACATCATTTAAAGTACCCAATGATTCATCTGATTTTGAGGAATGTAATTATCCATATTTAAATTATATATTTTGGGAAATTGATCTACACTTCAATATTATCATTTTTCACTTAGGTATAAATGGAGAATTCATGGAAGAATATGGGGATATTTTGTGATGAAAAGAAACAATTCTGGAGAAGTTGGATTGGACACCAGGCCACTGATGAGACTGTGGGGCCCAACATACAGGTCCAATTAATCCAACATTTCGTGGGATGCTAGAATACATGTAGAGTAACAAATAACTCTTCATTATCCATTGCTTATTAGTTTTACATTATGTCCATTTAGGCGGCCCAATTTAGGGATAAATTTATGGGCCAGATTCTGCGGCATAGAAAAACAGACTACTAATCTGATCCTATCATCGAATATACAACTCCAAATGGGAACAAATTTTACAGGAGGTTAGGATAAATCCGGAGCAACATTTTTTTATTTTATGGCCCACTCTGATTCTTCCATCTAGAAGGTATTACATGTTCTTCTGTTTGGTAAAGGAAAGCCGGCTGCCACCTCGGGTCAAGGGTGGGAAAATCAACTCTCCCTTTCTTTCCACCCATCTATGGCCTACCACAATTAATTGAGGAGACTTGGACTGTTAGAGGATCGACCCAAGGGCTCAAAAATTCCTATTTAAGGAAGTGGTGTTGTAGGATTGAGGAATATTTGAGCTTTATTTCATCGTAATGTTATGTTGTGGTTTTGTTGTCTCAAATTTGTCTTGCACATGTAATTTGTTTTAAATCATCCTTGTTTCTTAATAAAAGTTCTTATTCTCTTATTATTCTGTTCTTCTCCTTATCACTTTGTTACTGTTGTTTCAAGGTGTGAACTTGTTCATGAAAAATCTTTTGAGATTATCACACAACGGTGGAGTGATCGTTATTTTATTGTGTTTTTTTACTTCTCCATTTCCTCCCTCATGAGTCTATTTCTCGCTTCCATTGAAACCATAGCATCAATAGAGGGCTAACCCACTTATGGGTTGATCCAAGGGAGTAGAAAGGGGATGGATTGGATGTTATTTATCACCCCATTAATTTATAATCACTTCTTTAATTGAGATTTTTATTTGATTATTTTTAAACTCCATCGTCCTTGTTGAATTTAAGGCCACACAATTCATGTGCTAATACGAACCTTTACCTTGAAGTGATCAAAACATTGATCCTTCAAGTGTATAGGTGATTAGTATGAAAGGGTGTAGGTACTAAACCAGTAAGTTATGATGTGGTTTTATCTTCTTAAATGAATCCATCTCAAATATAAGAAATTGAAATCATTGAAAAGGAAATACGTCCAATCCACCACAAGTGATATACTAGGATCAACTCACTCTTTTAAATTGAATTAACTTAAATCTCTTAGATTTCACTTAAACCCATCTAAAATCAACCCGAAGTTGGCCACTTAATAGCCAAAAATAGTCCTTATAATGTGCGTGTCTATAGGTTACTTCTTAGGTCTTTGTGGATTCGACAACCCAAGCTAGACTACAATGACCATTCTACCTTCATCTCTTGGGTAACATTGAGTGAGAATCACCAATCCATGTTGATAATAATATCAAATTTTACAATAGGAAGGATTACAAGATTTTATGGAATCACCTTTCCACAAACATCAATCAAAGAGTAATTATAAAACTTTGATGTGACTATTGTGCAGTTAAAAGTTTTCACAGCTAACTCAACATCTAATTTTTGAGGTTTATGATGCTATGCTTACAAAATTATTCAGAAATAAAATAGTGGGTGGATCCAGAATCAATTAAAACATTTTCTACTTTAGAGTGGATGGTAAGTGTACCTTTCACCACTCCTTTATGTTACTCTACTTTGTTGACAGTGATTTCATGTGATTTCATTTGGTATTTAGCCTTTAGAGTTTATTGAAATTGATCATCATCAATAACCCTTGTATTAGGGAATTTATTGGAATAATTCCACATTTTCTTCTACTTATAACATTAAAGTGTAAGAGGTTCATTCTGTGTGTCCTTTTCTTTGTTCAAATTGTCAGAATTATATTTCCCATCAATTCAACAGTCAACTACCTGATAACCATCTTTTCCACACTTAAAAAATGTACCATTCCCTTTAATACAATTCCCTCCATGTTTCTTTCAACACAATGAGCATAAGGGAAAACTCATCTTCTTTTAAAGGTGGTATTTTAATTTTCCATTGATTTCCATTTTTCTCTTCTTATCAAACCCATATAACCGATTGATTAATCCAATCTACTCATCAACCTTGAGATCACATTGAGAAATTTCATTATAGCTATTTAATTAAATTTTGGAGAATTCCCTTCAAACATTTGGTTTTAAGCCAATAAAGAATTGATCATTTTTACTCTCATGTTGGATAATAATTCCAGAAGCATACCTTGCAAGTCTTTTAAAATTTTCTTCATAGGTAACAATGGATTAATCATCATTTTTCTTATGTTCAAGGAACTCCTTATCTATTTTTTTCAAAGAATATAATGAATGAACTTATTGAAAAATTCATTCTTGAACTCGTCCCATTACATAGACTCAATTTCATCTCTATGCCTCATATTATTGATAAGATTCCACCATTAATCATATTCTATTTCCAAATGATAGTCTGATAAGATGAATTTATCATCATTAGAACATTTTAGAACTAATAAAATATTTTCAGTTGTACTGATCCATTGTTCAGCCACTAATGGGTCAGAAGACCTACTGAATGAAGGTAGACACTGTCTCATGAGGGATTCAATAAAATGTTCCTCCATCCTTTGCATGTTTTGCATTTATACATTATTTATAGCTTCAAAATTTTGTGTTCTCATGGATACAAGGTTTTTCATTTTATCTCCCATAACATTTGATTTATTATGGGTACAATCATTTCATTGACCATCACATTCACCATTAATTTGGTTCCTTCAGGTTCCAGCCATTGACTAAAACCAGGAATCATAGTGTGAGAAACACTAATTATAATAGGAAAACCACATAATAAAGTATACTATTTCAATTTAAGGCACATTAGGTTTTATCCTAGAGTATTCAAGAACATCTCTAAAACACTGGGATATGACTGTAACATATTCTTAGACATATCTTTAGGGTTTTTACTAAGGTTCTCTCATCCTAGTTTCTAATGGTTAACTATATCATTGCTCTAATACCAACTATAATGCCCCATACATTTCATTTATGTTTTACTACAATATTGAAGAATATTTATTACATAACAAAATAAAACCACACCAGGACTGTATAGGTTTAGGCTCTTTAGAATCTGGGAAACATAAATAACCAGGTCATAAAAGATCCACAATGAATTTTACTTATTTATTCATAACTAGACTTTCTTTTGACATATCTTATATAATAACCTTCTTAATTACCTGGGTAAAAGAATCATATGAAAGGGTGGGATCAAATTCTCACTAAGCGTAAATAAGAGAAATATCAATCATATCATAATCATAAGAACATAACATTTGAAAATATTATCCACCATATAAAAGAGCATTATATCATGTCATGGGATAAATCATAAAAGTGAAATATAATCCCAACAGTCATAACAGTAGACATGAAATTTCGTTGAATATACATAGAAGAATATAAAATCATTTCATATTATTCAAGGATCATTTCCAAAACCACAATTTCGGACAAAGTCCATTACTAAACTGAGTTAACTCCTCATTTAAGCCCTATATTACTAAATCGAATATATTTTTTGTTCCCGTAATCTTTATCTCATGAGATATAAATCATTACCCAATGTATTTTATAGAGATATAGGTCCCTTCCATCTCATAATGAAACCATTATTATGTGTTCCACAAAAACATAAAAACATTCACCATAGCATAACTCACGAATTAAAATGTGCTTCTTAAACATCATTCCATCATAATTGTTATAAAAAAATCAAATCAATGTAATTACATGGTAAAAAATAAAATTTTATTTAAATAGTTTCTTCTTAGATGTAACTTTGTTTTGAGAAAAAACTTCAAATTAATTCCTGAGGAAAATATCCTTTCTTATTCAAAAATGTTTTCCTTCCTCAAAATGCCACACAATTTTTTAAAGAATAATTTTATGGAAAAATAACCCTATATTATTTTAGGGGATGATTCAAGAAAATAAATTATTATGAAATAATAAGAATCCCTTCATGAAATATAAGTAAAAAAATCCTCTCGTACGTTTTTTCAGAAAATTCAAAAGTACATCGTACTGAATACAACAAAAGATTCCATTAATACCATTCAGTAAATATTTACCAATGTGTTACACTAACATTTAACAATTATAGATGGATATAAAGATTATTTTAAAATACATATTTAGGAATCATGGATGTGGATGATATATATACCCTAGTAAATACCTATGAATAAACAATCTCAGAAAAAAACAAGATTTACAATATTACCCCTTACCTTAGGTCTGATATACATCAAACCTTTCTGAACATCACATATAATGATTTATATAATTTTACTGATTTAATCAATATTAATAATCATTTTTATATTAAAATTTCTGATCATATTATCATCCATTTTTTAGAAACATATCATTCACTTGTTATTTGTGTATTACCTACTTTATGTTCTTATGCATGTTTTGTCAAATAAGTTCTTATAACTCTATTTAGAATATAGTTTTATAATTTAAATCTTTGAATTAGTATAATATATATCATATTTATTCATTAAATTCATTTATATAACCATTATTTAAATAATATTAGGTTGAATGAATCACATCACATTGTGGAGATGGTAACCTGTACGTATGTACGAGCTATGATATCGTTCTCATGATTGTTGAATGGTTTTGAAGTTGATGGTGTATAGTATCTCAAAATCAAAATAATTTTATATCAATCATATATATTTGTTAATTTCATCATTATACGCATCCATGTAAGGTGGTGGTGAAAAATAGTGTACCCCACAAAGTGAAGACGATAAGTCGTACATACACACTGGGGGTGATTTCATTTTTCATAGGATGTGTAGAAGGTGGAATATGGTTGCTTTATATTTATGAAAATATATCAGTATATTAGAGATACTTATATTATATCTTTATAATTAAACAACTAATAAAGAAAATTTATAAGAGAAGATAAGTTTGAAAGAATTGGTAAATGATATTACATGTTCTTCGATGTGCATCCTCCCAACCTTCTCTTAGAGCACTAGAGTTGGTCTTTAAAGATGCCCAAAACCTCTAGAATGAAAATGGGGAAGTTGAGAAAGAAAATTGGCATGTTACTTATTTTCATTAAGGATAAAACTGAAATTCATTGGTGGTGGAGGAGGTTCCCTTTTGTAATTGAGTCGAGGGGCACATTTTTAGAAACTCCATAAATAATAATTTATTAAAAAATAAAACCCTACCCAAAAACCTATAAAAAGTCTTAGTTCCTAAGATATGATGAGATAGGGTTTTAATTTAATTAACCAATAAATATTGGAAAAGTTGATTTTCCCAATTTAAACCATGTCTTTTTAATTGACAATTAGCTATTCTATTTAATTTTAATTATGGTAATAACATTCTAAATATTTAATTGTTATAAAAATTACTTATATAGTGTTATTTAAAAATAAATGGATATTTTATGACATTTTATATCTAATAATTATTCCTTTTAAATTTACAAATATTTTTATTATTTATAAATAATTTTATAAAATGTTATTTTCATAAAATATCATTATTGGCAATTTTGACACAATTAATTTATTTGAAATTAAACGAATTCACACAAGAGATAAATTAGAAAAAATAATAATAAATAAATTCTGAACATTTCCTAGTATATAAGAAAATTTTTGGACCACAATAATTAGTTCACATGATATTAATTGAAATATTATTAAAACAATTTATTTGATATTTCTATTAATAAAATAATTTTGATATCAATATTTTGTCAACGTCAATGGTAATTATTTGATATCTAAAAATTAAAAATAAATTTTTGTGATTTAGGAAATTATTTTATCATTATATAGACTATATATTGTCAATTTTATCTCGTAGTTATCCATATATTAAAATTAATATACTTATATACAATGAGATTGTGACATTTTTTCAAATTGAGTAGTTTTTATTACATTCATGTAATATTCATAGGTAAGTGGCAATAAAGTGATTCCATTTCAAAAAATAGATGATAATGGTCGAATTTAGTCATATAATAAGATTTTTAGAAGTGTTAAAGTAGTTTTTTTAATAATATTTTTATCCTTAATTTCTCGATTTACCTTTAATCATGATAATAAAAATTATTACAATAATTACTATTCAAAATGCCCAAAAATAAAAGTAGCATGTTAACATAATTTGTAAATATTGATTAAAAATATGGAATCCATTTTTCAAAATTAAAAATATAGAAGGTGTAGTAATTAATTTAAAATTAATTTTGTTGTTAAAATTAGAAAATGTGTTTTAAAACATAAAACATTGCAAAAGATTGAAATGTTTTTAGCTATAAATTCAATGTAAAATTAACGATATTGAATTAAATTATATTGATTGATAAATATATATTATATTTATACATTAAATCCATTATATATTATAATTTATACATATAAATTTTCTCAATGAAAAAAGTTGTTTTTAATTAAAATTTAGATTATTTTTACTTTTCATCAATACATGAAAGTTGTCATAAATTTATCAAAAGTAAATTTTTATAATCTAATTAAAAAAATGTTCATATTTTCCTATAAAAATTATTAATGTGTCAAAATATTAATTTAAAATGGGTTCTCTATTCAAACGTGTAAAATTACCTTTTTAAAAACATAGGTTTTTGTACATCAAATAGGGTTTTATTCACACCATATGACTAAAATATCTATTGGATGAATATAAAAAATATTTTATTAAGTATATAACACACATATATCTCATTAATTTCATTACCAAAAGTAATTTGCTCAAAAATAAAAATATCTAAGGGATTTATATTTTTCATAAACAATTGATATCCAATTAATTCATAATAAATTTTCATAAATTAGTTATAATTTTACTACTAACCTAATGACATGGCTATAATAATAATTTAATGATAAGTCAATCTTTCGGTTTGTTTAAACTCACGATTTCATTCAAAGAAATATTTTGAAGAATAATAATTATTTAAATAAAATATTTCATAAAAACATCTCGGTGTTACAAGATTAACATTTGTTATGAAAAATATCATTTCTCATATGGAACAAACTACTGTACATCATCACTATACAAAATATTTCTATTACATCATGTAGAAGAAGCCACAAGATTGTACTGGGACTAAAAAATCATTTGTGGTAGAAAAATGGATCAAGTATTTAGAAAAGATATCCCTTGCTCTATGATGAAATTAATGAGATATTTTTATCATGGATATGTATCATTTATGGGGAGATACCGAGCATTGGTTATTTTTAATTCCAAACACCAAAAAGAGGGAAGAGATATAAATCATGGAGTATAAAGACTTTAAATTTATTTTCCTAAAGAATATAGTCCTTGTGAGAAAATAACTAATATTAAATGTAAATTTGTATGTCTAAAATAAAAGTTAAAGGAAGTTCTTGCAGAGTATTAGGCTTACATTAAAATGTTATAATACTTTTTATAAATTAATTATGTAAACCGGAAGGAAATATTGAGTGCATATTATATGGATTGAAACAATGTATAATAATAGAATTAGTTTCTCACTAATTTTAATCTTATGTGGACAGTGGAACAAGTTCTATCAAGACTGATAAAGGGCTCTCTGAGTCCTATAACATCAAAAGTAAGTAAGAGAAAAAAGAGTGATTAGGTTTTATATTGAATAAAATTTTAAAAATATTATAAAGGGAAATATATATTTCCTATTAGGTAATAAAAATGTGAAGAAACAACACAATTATTTCATAATGGAAATGGTAAATTTTTACATGTTTAGAAATAAGGTTAATCAAGAACAAGATTTTAAAGGAAAAAATGGATCAAAAATATCCAATGAACTAATTATAGGTATATGAGTTATTATTAAAAAAAATGAGCCAAGTATTAAGGTAATCCACCTAAAATAATACAAGAGATAAAGATAAAGACATTGTGATCACTACAGTAGAATTTGAGGTCCGAACTGATTTCATAACTAGTAATTTTATCATTAACTCATAGTTATAAAATAAATTATTTGTTTCCAAAACTATGAACACATTCATATATTTCATGTTTTTAAGAACATTGAATCCTCTCATGATTCACTAATGAAATATTTTTTTCTTAAATATCTTTGAGGAAGTATTAAGAAAATGAACTTATATTTCTCTACCCCTATTAAAATGAAGATAGGTTTTTTTATTTTAATAAATATTTTTTATTCAAATTATTGAATTTTACGTAATCCTTGTTATATATTGGATATCATAGTATAATAATATAATTTAATATTTATATAAATATATTATGGTCATTGAAACTAGAATAGAATCAATTTTTTAAATTAGAGACATTATTTCCTGAGTCATGTTTGGAACCATCTCCAGTGGACCACCATATTGAAATTCTAGAAAAATATGAATCAATGAATGAGAATAATATATTTAAAATTTTTGAAATATATTTTTATGAGTTATATTGAATTATTTCCTTAATTAATTATCTTAATATCCACCTAATAATGAGGTAAAATTATCAATTTATTTTATCCTTTCTATGTAGAAAATATCTAAGAATCCATATAAAAGTGCTCTAGTAGAAATAATGGAATTAAAGAAATAATTATTGATCTATGAGATAGTGCATTTATTATTGATAAATCAATGCTATTACTATAATGACAAAGTTTCCTTTACATTGCATCGATGATTTTCTTGATCATGTACAATGGTATCAATAAATCTCAAAGGATTATATCTGTTCAATTATATATAAATTAAATTAAATATTGATGTTATACTAATAATGGATTTTAATAAAAGGTATAGGTAGTAAGATTTCATAGTAATTCAAATCAGGTTAACCAATATTCCCATCGTGTTCATGGAATCAATTAACAATAATTGGAAGAATAATATTGATAAATTCATTGCATTTTCTATTGATGGTATCATGATAAACTCTAAGATCTATGAAGATAAAAAACAATTTATGATTCGTCCTCAATACTATAAAGGAGAAGGAGATATGTGAAAAATTATTAAGTATGAATTTTGGATTTATCAAGTTTATTTTTATGGTCATATTTTCCCCAAGGATAGAATATCAGTTGATCCAACATATACAAAAAATGTTAAATATAGAACATGATGAAAAAATTAACAGATAAATTTAGTTTAATTTTCTTATAATGTTACAATTGGTGATTTTTTGGTAACTTTTCCCTACATGTTTAATCCATTAACTAGGGTGAAAATTATAGGGGGAAAATAATATTTTCAATGGAAAGTGAATGAATAATTAAACAACTGTATAAGATATTAATCAATATACAAATAATAACCTTACCAACTGGTAAGGAAGATAATTTAATATATAGTGTTATATCAAATAAAGGACATGATATGTCCTTCAACAAAATAATATATTTGTTTTTTATGCATCAAGAAATTATTGAACTAAGAGAAAAACAACCAAACACAATATGTTGGTCTTGTATCTGTAATATTTTAATTTAAATATGGTTTCAATATAATTATAGTTAAAGGTTTTACATATATATAGGTAAAAAATATTGAAGTAGATATTCACATCGAAATATCTCATCATGAGATAAAGGAGATGGATAAAACTACTAAAGGGATATGATGGTTAACTACACTTCCTCCATGGAAAAGAAATGACATATTGAATTTATTGACAAGGATGGATCATGGAGTCTCATCTTTGATGAGTGTAGACAAGGATTTAATATTTTTTTAATTTTATAATGTTGAATATAGGAATTATTATAAAATTTAAAGCATCATTACCTTTTCAATAAATTTCACAACCATCTTTACTAAAGAAGATAAATAAGTGTCAAAAGGATGATAAGAGTATAGAGAAAAAGGATAAATCCATCGAATGTGGGGTATTGGAAAACTTCACCTATGAATATGGTTTCTTAATCATTCTAAAGATATTATGTGTACCAAAAGTGCCTATGATTATGAAATAATTGATGGATGATACTCATAGCCCAAATTTTCTCATACACCATAGTATCACCAAAATATATAAGGATCTAATGGAGTAATTCTATTGGGAAAACATGATGTAGGAAATTTATATCTAGGTGTCATGATTAACAACATTCCAATAAATAAAACCATTGAGAAAAATCCAAAACCAGGTGATGAAATACCTCCTTATATTGATTTGGAAATGTGATAATCTCACAATAGAATTTATTATTGAACTATACATGGAATCTAAGGAGAATGACGTCATTTGGGTCATTATTAATCAACTCATCAAGTATTTACACTTACATTCACAATGGGAGGATATTTTCCTTAGACATATTGTGTATATATATATATTAATTAATTTTTTAGACTCTATGGTGAACCACTGTTGATTGTATCTGATCGTGACCCTCATTTCAACTCAATATTGTAGAATATATTTGAAACAACCTTAAACATAGAGATACACTTGATAAATTTTTACCATAATAAAAAAATGGGTACTCTAAGAGAAAAATTAAAACATTAGGGGATATGTTATGTAGTTTCTCACTTGTATTCTACGGAATACAGGACTGGTACCATAGTTTTGTGTAATTATTGTAAAAATATATTCCATTTGAGTATATACATGATACCTTACAAAAACTTTTAGTGAAAAATAATTTATATTATAACCTTCTGGGATTAAAATAGGGAATAGAGACTACTTGAACTATATTTCATTAAGGAGAACGTTTAGAATGTTCAAACTGTCTAGAATCATATCCAGGAAGCTTAGAGATGGATGTGAATCTATATTTATAATTATATGAATAAAATGGAAATAAAATTGAAGGATTATTTATTTTTTAATTTATCAACATGGAAGGGATTTAAATTTTATAGTAAGAAGGGGATGTTATGTCTGAGGTACATTGGGATCTTTGGGATTCTTGAGTGAATTGGAGTTATGGATTCTCATTGGGAATTGTTAACAAACATATCAATAATTAATGATATCTTTTAAGTCTCAATATTAACAAAGAATATTTTAGTACGAAAACACATAATCACTACAAATGGAATAGATTTTCACCACAAATATTGATATAATGAAGATCCCATAATAAACATTACATTGGGGAGAAAGTGTTACAGAATAAAGAAACCACACCATTAAATGAACATTAGTGGAATAAAAAGACTAAGGAATAAATATGGTTTCATGAGAATGAACTATGGAATAATTAACCAAACTTTTCTATGTATTTATATATCCCCCAAATTTCTATAATGAAATTATTTAATGGGGGAATGCATGACCTGTGAAATAACTAAAGAAATATTACAATTAGTTCAACATGTTCACAAAAAGCACCTAACAGAAAGTGATAATTTTATGATTAATTGTTAATAATTATTAAAAATACACATTAATTAGTAAATAGTAATATAATTACACACAGAAGTCTCATAATAATATTAGATTTACTAGAAGAAGTGTTTCAAATTTTAGGCACTAAATATGCCATTTTAAAATATATGAGTATTTATATTTAATAATTAAACTACACATTGATATGGAATATATTCTAAAATGAAATATAATATGGGAACCATATTATCCAAATTGAATGATCAGGTCAATTTTATAAGCATAAGTTAAGAAGTTAAGTATTAATTTCGATTTTAAATGATAATATTTTAATGAATTTTACTATTCTAATCATTTTTTATTTTTCTAAAAATAAATTAAATTTATATCCTTTATAAGATAAATTTAGAATAAATCCCCAATTAATAAAAATATATTAACATTATTTATTTTTATTGATATGAAATAAAACTAAGAACACCTAATATTTTTTAAAAAATTATTTTTTTACAAAAAATGATCTTTAAATTATATGTTTTAATCTAGAAGATAATTATATTTTATTTAGACATTATTTTTAATTAAATGGAGTTTAGATTCAGAATCATTACATCTAAAAAAAGTAATAGGTGAAAAATTATATTTTTGGTCAAGGCAATCCCATGGGAACCCCATGTTGGTTCATATTTGAACACTATTATAATGATGAACAAGTCCATATGTAATAGACACCTTATAATTAATTCATTATTCAATTAAAGTTTGGTAATAATCATTCTATTTAATATCTTAGGATGTTAATCTTGTTACCTTTCATAATAGGTGACAAGTCTTAATGGAAATGCAACCATTGATTATTTTTATTACATAATCATTTATTTGGTCAACTCTTTTACCTTTAATAATCATTACAGGGTGGGATAAAGACATAAAACCAATTACATTTAACTATGACAAGTGATATCTATAATTATACTTTCCGTTTACCACTAAAAGATTCATTTAATTTATTTTAACATTTACCTTAGAGGGGTGACGTTATAAACATAAAATCTTTAACAAAAAAAAATTTACTCATTTTATTATAAAAATTAAATTTAGAATGGAAAATTCAGTACACATGAATGGTGGGGTTGATAATCATAACAATTCCATAAGAGGAATAAAAACATAAAAACACCCCAGTTAGGGTTGTCTTCATTGAGCTCATAACATATAATAATGAAGGAAACATCTATAAAAAGATCTTTAATATGATAATAATGAATATAATAATGATATATGAATTAAATATGAAATATCTAATGAAATTGGTCTGCACGAAATAACACCAGTTTATAGAATGGTGAGACTTGAGGGATGATTCATAGACCATATTTCTTAACATTGTGACACTGCCCTAATCTAGTTTTACCTTTTATAAAATCCTATATTAGAAGAATTATAATGTACATATCAATTACCAAAAAATGGAGATTATGAACCTGTATGAAAATAATGTCATCAAGATAAAGACAATTAAATAATGACTCAGGATGAATAGAGTACATACCAATGTTCATCCAATGTGATTAATGGGGAACAAATTAGACTTGGGATATATTAATGGGGTAAAAAATTATAGTAGATGGATTTGGGAGCATAAAATGGGAGAAAAATAAGACTATTATCCAGTGGGATGAGAAATGGAGGAAATGAGGTATGTCATAAATCATTAAAATAATTTTGTTCATTTTACCCAAAAAATAGGGGCTCATGGTTTTATATTAAGGTTGGCATAACTATGTGCCATCCATGCTTGGATTAATGCCCAAGGAGCAGTATCCACATAATTTTTTTGCACGATTTGGGAAACTGTGAACTAAACATTCAATTCTTATATTATAAAAAAATATAGATACCACACAAAAGTGTGTGGTATAATCTATATGGTTTCCTCAAACTATCAATATTCCTTCTCTTCACAGATAAGCCATGCATTGTTAGGGGTAACCATGTGGCCTATCAAAATGATTTATCTTAACCAATATGAGAGTCCATTATTCCTAAAAACCTGGACTAGGAACAGGACTTGGCACCTATGAAACAACCATGAACACATTAAACATCCATATTGGGACCAAACTAAATAATTTCACTAAAGAAAAATAGATCCACTCATGTTTGAAAAACTGGTTTCTTGCAGTACTCCCACATTAAATGAAATCATACCCAAGTTAACATTCAAGGGGAAATGAAACACATCATGAGAAGAACTCCGGCCACTGAGTAGGTATGTCAGCCTACCACTCCTAAGTCTCTTCATGTACCCACCCATGCTTTTATTGAATCTGTACTAATGAGATCGAATGACCGTAGGTAGCCTTCTTGATCTGGTCAATGGTATTTTTAGAATACTCTAGAAATGAAGAATCATCACCTTAATCAACCTCCTCAAGATAAAAATTATGCTATGGGTTGACATAATAACATCAATACGAGGAATCATGGAAGATTTCATACATGGATTGGTACTTATAGGGTAACAAAAACTAATAAATTACTACCCTAACACTCTCCATGATCTCAAATGGCCTGAAAGAATGTGCTGACAACTTTTCTTGCCTTTATATCATTATATTCTTAAGCATGGGAAATACCTGCAGGAAAAAACGATCCCCAATCTCAATTTCTAGAGGTTATTACTGTTGATCAACATTGGATTTTGATCAAGACTGGGTAGTAGAAATATGTTTCCTGATCAGTTAATCCCTATCTAAAGTCTTCTTCATGATACGAGGACCTAATAGTGTTGCCTCTCATTCCTCTAACTGTCATAAGGTTGAATGAAATGACATACCATACAATTCCTCAAAAGGATCCATATGTATCATGTCCTATAAGCTACTATTAATGATAAACATGAAAATAGGGATATTTTTCTCCCATGAACCACTAAAATTAATGATGCATACTCAGGGAATTCCCTATCAAATCTGTATTATCTATTCTAATTATCCATCAATCTGAGAGAGATTAGTTGTTCTCAGAAGCACCAGTGTACCCATAGATATTTTTAACCCCTTCAAGAACCTTGATGTGAATTTTTTGTCCCAATTTGTAATGATAATTAAAGGTACCTTGTGAGACATATGATCTCATGGACATATGTTCATCCATTCTCATAAACTTGGAAAGTATCCTGAATAAAGAGGAAGTGAGTTACTTTCATCAGTCTATTAAATACATGCCAAATTAAATCACTACATAGAGGACACCTCAATAATATGACTAAAACTTACATAGAAACATCATTCCATTTACATTTCCTGATAGGAAGCAGTTTTAATAAGTGAGTTGCTTGGTAGTTCTCCACCTTCACCTGATGATAGGTGGAGCATCTAGTGATAAAACATGATATCAAACATTTTATCCTAGGCCAACAATAATAGTGTCACATAACTCTGTACATATTGGGAACTCATTGATGAAAAATGCACTGAGAAGTGTGGGACTCAAGAATTTATTACTCTCGCATGTCTGTAGGAACCTTGAAACACCCAGGTATAAATAAGATATCATCTTTTCCCACAGAACTATCAGGAGCCAGGTCCCCACTGAAAATACTATCTCAAATAACCAAGATTTCATGATCAGAAAACTACATTATATTCATGAAATAAATAAGTAAAGATAGATCGATAAATGCTGAGATATAAGATTGTTCAAGAGCTTTTTTAAACTCTATATGCATCTCAAAAAAATAGAGCCCGAAATTTCAATTTAGCATAGGCCTCCTAATGACCAGTTCCTGTTTTTTCTGACTCAGTGCACTTGTAAATGCATTGACATTTCTAAGCATGTGGGAAAGCTCAAAACTAAAGGACTGAAGATATTTTACCCAAATTCATTGTATGATATTCCATTCACACTATGTAAATATATATTTGGGGTACTTTTTATAAAACCCCATGATTTTATGGTGTGTCACTTTTTAAAATTTAACTTCTTCGATAGATTATGTTACAAAGAATACAGAGTATAAAAAAATTATTATATATTATTATTGTGATCTAACTATTGGAATAGTAGGAATAAAATAAAGTAAATTATGAAAATATAGTTTATACTTGTTTGTAAAATGAATTCATTGGTTACCAATTAATTGAAATGGGAAATAAAAACCAACTGAACATATATAATGTGTTATTATAAAAACATATTTACAAAAACAACTCAATTTTTACATAATGTAGTAAATATTTTAGAAATTTTTTAATAATATATATATATTATATATTAAATCAGATATTTTTAAATTTAATCAATATGTTTGATGGGTTTAATATAAGAATAAATCCAATTTTAATTATAAAATATATATTTTCTAAAATCTAATTTTACCACCTTTTAATGGAGAACATGTTTAAAAAAGATATTTTAACACTTTAATAAATTATATGGAATAAAATAAACCTCATTTATAAAATTGTAATGTCAAAATTATCATTGGGTGAAATTTTATGTATTTTTCTATAAATATTTATTTTCCAATGATTAGTGATTTTTTTATAAAATGTCATTTTAATTTTATTAATAGTGTATTTATTATTTGAATAGTAACCTAAACTATGAATGTATAAATAAAATTTGGGTATCTTATAAATTAAATTATGATATATTTAAATCATCGAATAAGTAAAAAAATGTTTTAAAATTTATAAATTAAGTGTTGGTATTTTTGTAAAGACTAAATGATTATTTGAAATTTCATAATTAATATGATGATTTAAAATAAAATAATTTTGAAAAAAATATATTCATGAATTAATATTTTTCTTTCTAATGATTATTATATAATTTTATTAGTCCATAATTAATATTTCAAAGTGTTCTAAAATCAATTATAATTTCAAAATCGGTATTATCTATAGAAATGTTGATTTTAATTAAACATTAAAATTATAATATTTTGAAAATTATTTTTATAAAAAGGAGCCAACTTTTTAATTCAACACTTTGAAAAATGGAAGGATGGTTTTTTTTGATTTTTCTAAAATAGTTGATTTTTTGGTGAATAGTGAAATACGGTAATTTGCAGAATTTAACAAATACATGAATTAATGAGTTATAGATAATGTATGAATGATTTAAACACATAATCTCAATATATCCTTCATTATTTTGAAATATTTAGTAATAAGTTTCAAATTATTGATATTCTTGAGCGAGAATTATAAACTAGTGAACAAAATAATCAAAAAACTCCCACATCATCCACTATAAATACCACTCCTCACCACCTTTTCTCCTCACACCTCCAAATCCTTCAATATTGTCTAATTTATTCACAATAACTCTCCCAAACATCTCCCTCACATAATTTTCTAGATTTCCCCAGGTATAAGAACATTTTATTGATCCTTACAGAGTTTTTCAAGGAGAAGAATTCAAGAGGTAAAATCCACTTTCGTTATTTTAATTTTCTTTCGAAGTCATTTCTTTCCTTATTCATTTCTTACATCCTATATCCAAAAAATCATGATAAATTTTTTCTTTTTTATACACTATAATTTTATTATAATAATGGGTTTTTAACCATAAATTCTTTATTATTCCCCTTTTTATTCCAAAAATGAAAACGTCGTACGCGAGGTACCGATTTACCACCTTTGTGGAAAATTCATTTTCATTTTTCTATTATTTCTTAAAGGATAGCCATAAACACATTTTTATGGTAAAAAAATGTTAATATATTTAATCCAACTTATCTAATATTATAGAGGCAGTATATATGCATAATATTAATTCATAAGACAAAACTCATGTGTGATGATCAAAAAACATCAAAATAATCTAAACAATGATCATTAAAATTTAATAAAATGAATCATCCTCATATCCATGAAAATGATATGTAATACCATTAAATATTCTATAAGTTCATTAGTAACATATAATACTAATTATGGATAACTATTCCTATTTCACATGTTCTTTCATACATGTATAAAAGTGAACCAATCATGAAAACAAAGGAAAAAACACTTCCAAATAATGAAATTGAATATTATAACACATCAGGAAGAACATAAATGAACTTAATCAGATCACACTAAATCGAATACATTTTTAATAGGTTATTCATTAAATTATTAATGAATCTAATTTCATTATCTAGGACATTAAGTATAAGTGAATATAACTTTTTTACATAAGTTAATGGTTTCATCCCGAACCACCATTTTTCAATTAGGTTATGCTTTCTCTCTCATTACCCCAATTTAATTCTTAAATATTTTTTGTAATTATTATAATTTATGGGTATATATTACAATATCATGTATCTATCTTAGTTCATATTTTTTTGACGGGATAATATATGTTTTATATGGTTCCTTTTTCAATTCTTCCCGATAGGCAAGCCCAATTAAAGGGTATTTCCAATTTTTTTACCTATTTTCTAGTACACTCCATTATCTATTCTAAGACAAAGAAATTTTTCTATTATCACTATTTTATGTCATCACTAGTGCAGAAAACATTTAACACGTTAGTGTTTATCACATCTGTTATTTTATAACCAATGTGATAAATTGAAGAGATTCAGATTTTTTCATTAGTTATAAAATAACCAACATAAAAAATAATGAGATTAAATTTATCACGTCAGTTATTTTCTAACCAACCTGAAAAAATGAATCTAGGTGATTTATCACATCAGTTATAAAATAACCAATGTGATAATGGATTTTTTATGTTGGTTATTAAATAACCAACCTTATGAAAATAAAAAAATAGTTTATCATGATAGTTATTAAATAAATGACATGACAAAGATTTTAAATGATTTATCGCACCCCGTATTCTGTCATTCTATTTTCTTTAATATGGTGACATGTGACTCGTCTCTCTCGCGAAGAAAACCTAGAATGAATTCTTCGAATTTCGGCACTCCAAACTCATTTTTCCAACATCATTAATTTTTTATTATCACCAGATCAATCACATCGACTCTCAACACTCAAGTAAGCCTCACACGCCCTGGTTTCAGTTATTATTTTTCACAATTCCAAAAACATATGTTTTGAAAAGTTATTTTTCTATCATTTTTCTTCACATCATGGTAAGTGTCATAGTGTTCTTTTATACCATACTATATTATGTTCTGGTAAAATAAACCATGGGATTGATATCATGAAATATATATAATTTTTTTTCTACCATTTGTATTATATCATGTGTGTGTCTGTATGTTCATGTGTGTGTGGGGGTGGGGGTGTCTAGGGGGTGGGGGCTGTCTAGGGGGTGAGGGGGCTTTACAAGGGGGTAAGGGTTTTCCAGGGGTGGGGTGTATAGGGGGTGAGGGTGTTGTCCAAGGGGGTAGGGAGTGTCCATGGGGGTTGGGGGTGTCTAGGGGGTGGTGGTGTCTAGGGGGGTTGTTCAAGGGGTTGGGGGCTATCCATGGTGGTGGGGGTGTCCAGGGGGTGGGGTGTCTTGAGGGTGGGGGTTTCCAGGGGTTGGGGGCTGTCTTGATGGTGGGGGTGTCTAGGGGGTTGGGGGGATGCCCAATGAGGTGTGGGAGTCCAAGGGGGTGGGGGTGTCCAGGGGGTGAGGGGGTTTTCCATGGGGGTAGGGGATTTCCAGGGGTTGGGGGTGGTGTTCAGGGGGTGAGGGGGTTGTCAAAGGGAGTAGGGGTGTCTAGTGGGGTTGGGGGTGGTGTCTAGGGGGTAGGGGGAGTCCCGGGGGTGGGGGTGGTGTTCAGGGGGTGAGGGGGTTGGAATAGGGAGTAAGGGTGTCTAGTGGGGTTGGGGGTGGTCTCCAGGGGGGTGAGGGGGATGTCTAAGGAGGTAGGGGTGTCCAAGGTGGTGGGGGTGTCCATATGGGTGGGGTTGTCCAAGGGGGGGGGGGCACTCCAAGGGTGGGGTTGTCCAGGGGTGTCCAAGTGGGTGGAGTATGTCTAGGGGTGAGTGGGCTGTCCAAGGGGTAGGGGTGTCCAGGGGTTGGGGGTGGTGTCTAGGGGGTGAGGGGATGGCTAAGGGGGTAGGGGGTGTCTGGTGGGTGTGGGTGTCTAGGGGAGGGGGTCGTCCAGGGCATTGGGGGGCTGTCTATGGGGTAGGGGTGTGCAGGGGTGGGGGCTGTCAAGGGGTAAGGGGTTGGATAGCCCCATCACCCCCTGAACACCACCCCACCCCCTAGACACCCCATACCACCTTGGAAAGCCTCTCACCCCTGGACACCACCCTCACCCCCATGGACACCCTCAACCCCTAGACCGCCACACCCCTAGACACCCCCACCCCCATGGACACCCCCACACCCCTGGAAACACACCACCTGGATATCCCCCACCCCCTCAGACACCCCCACCCCTGGACACCCCCTACCGCATTGGACAACCCCTCACCCCTTGGACACCCCCTCACCCCCTAGACGCCCCACCCCCTTGGACATCCCCTAGACTTCTCCACCCCCTTGGACAACACCCACCCCCTAGACACCCCCACCCCCATGGAAATCCCACATCCCACCCCCTAGATAGCCCCACCCCTGGAAACCCCCACATACATGGACACCCCACCCCCTTGAAAATCCCCCTGGCAACCCCCTTGGACACCCCCCACCCCCATGGAGAGCCTCCCCCACTCCTCAGGACAACCCCCCCCCCCCCCCCCCCCCCCCCCCACACACACACACACCCCGTTGCAATAGATTATATACTGGAGAGTGTATTCCAATGGTTATTGAACTGTTGGTATACATATATCTCAACAGTTTCCATGAAAACATTGAAATAGATTATATGTTGGAAAGAATGTATACTAACTGTTTCATTGAAACCATAGGAATATATAAACTTCAGGTAGTCTATACCAACAGTTCCTGTAGAACTATTGGTATAGGGATGTTGCAACAACCATCATGCCAACGGTGTGTGAAGCCATTGGGATAGGTGTAGATTTTCAGCAGTGAATGTATAAAAATTTTAATATTTATACTTCATATTTCTTGTTTACGAAAGGGTGAATTTGGTATCTAGTTTCACTAAGATGTATTCTTTGTCTACCATAAGAAGAAATGATCCAAGATGAATTTATACTGTTATATCATGATCTATATTAGAGAGATGTAATACTAAAAATTATTTTCAAATAAATATAAAACTATTATATCTAACTATATTTTCTTTTTGAAATCATTTTCAAGTATATCATTTTCAAATACACATATATTTGTTTTATATTTCAAATTGTTTTACATTAAATTTATGATATTTTTCATATAAATTTAAAATTTTCTTATCTTAACAAGATGTATAATTTTGATATTCTTTATAATTAAAAATGAGTTGGATTTGGATTATAGCACAATGAATGAATAAGGAATATAGGGAAGGTGTTGATGCCTTTTTGGAATTTTCTAAATGAAGCATTCTAAGGATCGAACTTTTTTATATGCCTGGAATGTTTGAAAAAGAAGAATTTGAAATGTAGAGAGATCAAATATCATCTAATTTGTCATGTTTTTAATCCAAGTTACAGCCCTTGTATATGGCATGGTGAAACTAGATAGAATGTCAGATCTACTGATGATGATGATTTTCAAGCTGGTAACTCTGATGGAATTAAGGAATTAATTTGTGATATTGTAACAGAACAAATTGAGATAAAACTAATAGTTGTGCGTCTATATAGTGATGTTGAAAATATATTGTATCTTGGCTGTAAAAATTTTACTTTTTTTTTTGTGGTGTTATGATTGATTAACCTGAAGGCACAACATGGATGGAGTGACATATGTTTTAGAGAGATGCTACAATTTTTGAAATACATTATTCCAAAAGACAAAGATCTTCCAGATTAACATTATAAGGCCATTAAAATATAATGCCTAATGGGATTTGGATACAAGAAAATTCAAGCCTTTCAGAAATATTGTATAACATATAAGAAGGAATATGAATTTATGTAAAAGTGACCTAAATGTGGGACAACACAGTATAAGTTGAAAGTAGAATCACAGGATTATATAGAGACTACAGAGATCCCTACCAAGGTATTATTTTATCTTCCTATAATTCATCATTTGAAACATTTATTTTCTAGTTCAAATGATGAAACATTGTTAAGACGGAATTCCGACGAGTGGATATATGTTGGAAAAATACGTCATCCAGCTTATTTTCCACAATGGAAGAAAATTGATGAGTAGTATCTTAATTTTGGAAATGAAATTAGAAATATCGTAGTTGGGTTGTGCACAAATGGAATAAATCTATACTAAACCCTCAGTAGCACACATAGTTTATGGCCTATTTTATTAGTAATTTAAAACCTCTCCCATGAAGTTTGTATGAAGCAAAAATATTTCATGTTGAGTATAGTGATATCTAGTGTGAAGCAACCAAAAAATTATATTGATGTTTTTTTGTCACAATTAATTGATGATTTGAAACTTTTATGGGAGGTTGGTATTAGGGTGTATGATTCTTATAAAATTGAATATTTTCAACTGCATGTAGTGCTTATGTTAACTATAAATGACTTCCTAGTGTATGGAATTTTTTTTGGGATATAGTGTTATGGGGTATAAATAATGTCCAATTTTTGAATAATAGACTTCATATTGTCAACTACATCATGGGAGGAAAACCATATAAATGGGTTATCGATTGTTTTTTCCTATGGATCACTATTATAGAACACTAAAAAAGGCATTCAATGGAGCAAAAGAATTTGATGTTGCTCCAAAAATGTTATCCATTGATGTTTATTTTGAGATGGTGAAAAACCATGGTGTGACATTGGGAAAGACATAAATCTAGTAATGATAGACATATTTGGAAGAAAAGGTAAATATTTTTTGAGCTACCATATTAGAGATATCATGAAGTGAAATATAATATTGATGTCATGTATGTGAAGAATAATATGTACAATAGTTGGATCAGAAAATTGTTAGATATTAAATGAATGACAAAAGATGGTTTGAATGAAATATTAAACTTACTATCAATGGGAATATGTTTAGAGATAGCTCCCACTTCTAATAGAAGATGATCATTTCTTCCCCTAGCTTTTCATACATTATCCAAGAGGGAGAAAATTAGTTTTTTAGTGTCTTCATGGTATTAAAGTGACTCAAGGTTATTCTTAAAATGTAAAACATTTTTTCTCTTTGATGGATTTGAAGTTGATATGTATGAAATATCATGATTGTCACGTCTTGATGCAACAAATTCTACTAGTTTCACTACATAGAATATTTCCCATCTGTGTCTGAAATACTATAATTAAGTTGTGTTAATTTTTTAATTAAATTTGAAATAAGGTGATTGATGTGAATTCTTTGAACATTTTGGAAGACGATGAAATTTCTATAATTTTCTCAATTGGAAATGCAGTTTCATTAATGTTTTTTTTGATATAATGGTGCATTTAATCATTCATATGGTTCGAGAAATAAAGCTCTATGGACCAATATATCTTTATTAGATGTATCCTTTTGAAAGGTATATAAAAATATTTATGGGGGTATGTTAAGAATATGTATTGACCTGAAGCCTCCATTATTTAACAGTACATTTCTAAGGAGTTTTCAGAGTTTTGTATGAGCTACTTAGCTATGACGAAGCACATAAGTTTGCTTCCATTAGGGAAAGAACAAGTTAATGATGAGGGAAAGGGGATTTGTGGCTTGAAAGTCAAATCGTTGGCAGCTGAACAGATAAAAAATTTATAATTATACATCTTGAATAATATAGTTGATGCTCAACTGTATATCACATTGCATATTAATGAGTTGAAATAATTTCAACCAAAGGTGAAAAAATGTGTATTTTTAATGAGCACAAGAAAACATTTTTTATGTTTTAAAAAGACCTTTCTTGGAAGATCATATGCATTAGAGAAATTAAGATGGTTAGTGGGTGTTCCAAGTTTAAATGTGATAACATGGTCCAGGTATGAAATTAATGGATATACATTTCATAAGAAATCTTAGGACAAAAAAAGTGATGTTCAGAATAGTGGTGTATTAGTGTTTGTAGGAGCAATTCACTTTTCCAGTTCAAAAGAAAAACACCCAATTTCTACATTAAATACATATTAGGGAGTCATTCAAGAAATATTGGAGGTAGATTAATTTAAAATTAATGTTCATGTTTTTAACTGTAAATGGTTTATCAATAAAAAAATTTCAAACACGATGAATTTGAAATGATAGTTGTTAACATGAATTGATTGGAAGACACATAAGATTCTTTTAAAATGGAAACACCTAAAAGAAAATTTTTCGATGTATTTGATCAATCAGATATGCAGTGGTATGTTGTTTTACAAGGTAAAAAACAATATGTTGGTGATGATTAACTTTATAAAGATACTGATTTATGTGAGATACCTACTTCCATGGAAATATTAGTAGAGAATAATGACGAGCATGTTGAAGACACGGTCTGTGCCATAAAGAATGACTAGGACGAAGGAATTTTGGAAAACAATACATTTTTATATTTATAATATTACATGTAACATATGTTTATTAATTTTTTACATTTATTATTTTCATAAAATGTTAGATATTGTACGTTTTTTCTTTTTTAAAATGTATATTAAAACATATAAGTATACGTATTTTTTTATTTTAATTTTTTTTAGTTTAGATTATCATGTTTACCATTATGTAACATATATATCGATCAATTTTGTTGAATGAAAATTACTTTATCATGTTTACCATGTATACCATCTTTACCATGTTTACCATATATTAGCTTTATGTAACTTATATATTTATTTATTTCGTTAAATGAAAATTATACTACCGTGTTTACCATCTTTATCATATTTACCATTTTTTAACATGATTACATTATTTACCATGTTTACTATTATGTAACATAGTTCAGTTTTCCATTTTTTTTACATTAGTATTGTAATATTTAACTTTAAATACTTGTGAACTAATGTTTTCTTTTTTGATTTGATGGTTAATGACTGATAAATCAGTTAATCAACCACATGATTCTGGAGACAAGCATCATGATCATACCTCTAGGGAGGAACATTCACATTCTACCCATGATATTCCCCAATCTTCCTCATGTACTCCCATAATGAAAAATATGAGTTTAATAGTTGGTAAATGTGGATACACACAGTTACCAAAATTATCACTTTACCATAGCTAGTACAAGAGTACACTCGTTGTGTTTTATGAGAATGACATTCCTTGAGGTCCAAATACAAAATATTTTAAGAGTTTTGTATCAAATCAGGGTAAAATCAAGGAAATAATTTTTTATGATTATGAGTGAAGTGTGGAAAAAGTGATAATATCTTAGTTTTGGGGGAATATTTTGGTAAGATCCTTTTCTATTGTCTGTATAATCTTTAAATATTTATAGTATAATATAAATTAACTCTTCTTTATCAGATGACATTTGATATTCCTGACACTAGAGGAGTCAAGAAGAAATATTTATCGATAGCTTCTAGGAGATGGAGGGATTTCAAATCAACCCTCACATATGATTTAATTTTTGGTCATAAGAATCAATAAAAGCCATGTCATATATATCATTTCATAGATGAATACTCATGAAGACTATTTGTTGAAAGTAGAAGAAAATAATCATTTTTTGTTAGGGAAATGTAAACATTTATAAGATTTTTTATATAAATAATCTTATTAATGTTTTGTTAATGACTTATTATTCTTAATTTATAGAAAACAAGGAAATCTCATCAAGAGATCCAATCTAAAAATGTATAACCTCATATTTTATCTTGGGTATGGTATACATTATTGTAAGAAAAAACAATGGAGGAAAAATTACAAAAACAGAGAGATGATTCTTCATTCTCTAAAGAGATTTCCCCTCCATCCCCTCCATATAGACATGAAAAATGGAAGAGAGCGTGGATGGGAAAAAAGGGAAGTATCTTTTGGAAGAATTTATAATCATAGCAGAGAAAATTGTAAGATATTTATTCTATTTATTTTATTTAATTATATTTTTTATATAACTTGAATCATTACAGAAATGTTCAATCAATTAATACAGAATTATCCTGAGGAGAAGAGCTCACATGGGGTATTTAAAGCTGCTGGGAGGGAAGATATTGTATCTACTACATTGGGGAAGCCTAAACACCATGGTCTTGTACGAGGATATCTGACATGTGTATCAGTAAGATAAGTGTTTCCACATTCTTTAACTTCTTCCATTGAGGGTGTTTATAAAAAACAAAAATCTATGGAGGCTGAAGTCCATAATATTAATGAAATGATGGAGGAAAATATTAGACTGTCAGTATAGTCAATGTTTGTAGACATGTAAAGACAATTTCCTACTACAAAACTCACTCCTCTACCTCCCCCAACAGACCACATTATTTATCCTCCACCTCCACTAGTAGCTCCCACGCCCAACCTCAGGCCGCATACCCCATTTTTATCCTACTCCTCCACTACAACATCCGAATTATTGTGAGTTGTGTGTGGATGGTCCGAAACATCTTATATTTTCATATGAGCTGGTATATTGTATAGGTGATACAGTTCATCATCAATAGTTAGAGGTAAAGCATCATAGGGTCACTATACAAGATATTATAGATAGATCAGTTGGAGTACCATTACCTATAGATGAGATGATGACAATTAGACATAGTATTGACCACTTATTAGTTTGGCCATCGATTCATCTGTGACTCTTTACCATAGAGGTATGTATGTTATATTTCTTATTTCATTTTTTATTAAATTTATTTTAAAATTTGAAAACTAATATATTTCAATATTTATTTAGAGGAATAATTAAATGGTAATGAAATATTCTATAGACAACAACAATGACCAATGGCTATGAAATCCGATATAGATTTTAGTAGTCTTGACAGATTGTTAAGATATTCAAATTTTTTGACAGATCATTATGAGTTTCCAATAAAAGATCATGTTTGGGGATTTGAAACAATTTAGAGGATTTTGAAAAATGATATCATGGAGCTTGATACTAGAGATAAGTTGGGCATCGACATGGTGCAGATTTTTTCCATGTATGTTTTAACACCTTTACCTTTATTATATTTAATAAAAATGTATACTTATGTTTGTTTTGTATTAGGTATATTTCTAACATGTCTGAGAATAATGAGCAGAAATATGTATATGGATTCGTGGACCCACATTGGATTTCCCCTGAAGCACTTTCATAGGATCAGGAATAAAGAACACTTTATATTGATGAATGATTTGAATAGAATATAATCACACGGATTCAGATGATGCCTTTTTGGGAGAGTTAAACATATATCAAAAAAAATTCTTTATCTTTTAATATAAAATACCACTAACCTTAAATTTTATTTTATATCAGTGATCATTGTATGTTAGGCATTTTTTGTCCAAGGGAGACAAGACATTATTATTAATGTTATATCCATGATGATGTGTGTAGATGTCTTAAGAATATGTTGGAAATGTAAGATTCAATTTCTTTCTAATTGTTTATATTATAATGAATTTTAAAGTAGCCCATTCATATTATTTTCTAACATGGGATGGGCCTAATTTCAAAAAAACACAAATAAAAAAGTTCCAAGATCAAATATGTAAAATTAAAGGTAAAAATACCTTAATAATTTGTACTTTCTGATTGATTACATAAAAAAGATATTTTGAATTGACACTCATTTAAAAAAATTGTCACAAACAACAAGGTGTCATGAATTTGGATAATATATGTTAAGATTTATGTATGAAATAATTCCAACAGGAAAAATAATGAAATTTTACTAGGTTAGATTTCGATACAAACTTTTCCATAATATTTTATTAGATTTATTAATTATACATGTTAACTAAGTTCATTGTAATTTGTATCTATTTTATGACCCTAAAACCTATAGTTCTCAAGAGTATAAACACTTAAAGAGGAATGGTAAAATTATTTTACAGATTTGATCAGATTTTAGTTTGTTTGTATTGTAAAATCTAATTTTTAATATTTTAATTGTAATTGTGTATTTGGTAGTTGTTTTGGTTGGATTTAAGTTTTTTTAGTTAACATTGTATGTTTTTAATGTTATATATGTGAATGTTTAATTTTTCTCAGTTTCTTCTTGTTTGGGTCTAGTTTTTATGTTTTCATAGTATGGATTATAGTCAGGATTTAGTCTGCTTTAGGTATTGTTTCTGCTTGTTTCAAGTCTACTTTGGAAGATCATAGTAATGGTATTTCAGTTTTATTAAAAAAAATTGGTTTTTACCTCTGTTATTTTATAACCCACGTAATAAACGTATGGGTATAGTTTATTACATCAGTTATTCCATAACTGATGTCTTATATCCTTTTCCATGCCAGTTATTTAGGAACTGGTCTGAAAAACCCTTTGGAGGATCGATTTATCCCATCGGTTATTTAATAACCAAAGTGGTATATTGTTTATTACATCGGGTTTTAAATAAAAGATGTAATAAAATATATAAATATTCATTTATTAAATAAACGACGTAAAAAACTATATACCATGTCGGTTATTAAATAACCCATGTGATAAATCAATCCTTCAAAGGGTTCTTCACATCGGTTATTTAGGAACAGACATGATTTTTGATTTTTTATATCAGTTTTAAAATAACCATCATAAAATACAATATTTATAATATCTCCTTTAAAAAACATCAGCTAAAAACTGATGTAAAAAATAAAAAACAATCGACGTAAAAATTATTTTCTACTCTAGTGCATGTAAAAATATATAATATTTTTTTGGTTCTATGTATGTAACTAACAATTTTTCCTCCATAAATTCTCTTTTATATTCTCCCTCATACAACACTAAAGATTACCATTTCTAATGTTATTTAAAATATTTTTACATGTTTTCACTTTATTTGGACATAATTTTTTCCTAAAGCCGAATTTCATTTTTCTTCATTTTCATTTTTATGTTATTCAAATTTAAAATATTATATTATGAAAAATAAAAATGATTTTCTGAAAGGAACTCTTATTTCCAAATTAAAAAAAAGTTATTTCTCTCAATAATTCATCGATTATTTTATTAGAGTATTTTAATCTATTACAACAACCCATGATGAATCATATACATAGTTTGGATTTATATTTTATGATATCATTTAACATATTTTATTAAAATGTTTGTGATTAGGTTGACATTGGATATGTAATCTTGGTACCATTCACCGCATTACTTAGAATGGTTAGTGATTGTGTTTTCTATTTGTGGAATGTTATTTATATTTTTTATGTATATGTTTTTTTATGTTTTACCCCACTCATACAAGGAATGAATTGGACATAGTATGTGACATGAAAGGCCTTCTATATCCCATTGATTCATTTTTAATTCTCATGAGACAAAATATATATGGACTTATATGAGGCCTTGTCTATTTACTTTCATATATGGATTTGGTTGAGGAATTAATTTTTAGATGTCTTAGACAAGGAATCAAAGGTATGTTGAATATTCCAAGAATTATGCATTCTATTATTATGATATTAGTAACTTATAATCTATGTTTTTATTAAACTGGTAGAATATACATCGTTATGTTTTATTCTCAGGTGATTATGTATATGATATTATTTATTCTTTTTATATTCCTTTTATTTTATACTCAAGATTATGTTTTAATGGAATGTGTTTTTATTTATTAACCATTATTTATTGTTTATGTTTATGATATACTCCGCTGTATTGTTTTACCTTATTAAGAATTAGATATCACGCCTTTCTTATGTCTTATTTTTTCCTTGGATGAAAATATGTATATTACGAATGACATGAAGGGATAAACTAAGATATTATGGACGTTTCTTATAGAGTTTCTATTTTTTATTTAATTTAAACATATAATGTTAAAATTATATTTGTATCTAGTTTTCAAAATCTACTGAACTATTTAATCTATTATGATGAAAATTCCATGTTTATTATACAAATGCAATAATGTACGGTGTTGACTCAGGGATAATGGAGTTGTAGTTTTTACAATTGACATCATAGGAAGTTTAGAAAAAGAAATTGGAAACTTGATTTAGAAAAAAAATAGATTGGGGAAAAACTAATATAGACTCTAATTGTAATCATATAATAACATCCAAGAATTTTTCAACTATAGAAATTATATGGATATTCCTAAAAATAAATCCCCATATGGATATTACAAGTGGAAGTGGTTCTGGCCTTGATTACCTAGGGGTAATAACTCTGACAAGGGGCATCAGTCTTGACTTAGTGTAACCTGGTACATGACAATGTGCCTTACTATGCACATTGTTTGAAACTCCAAGTGGATATGCTATGTATAATTCAAATTTTAATAAAAAATTATTATTAAGTATTTGAAACTAAATATGTTCCCAAATAAACCATGTTTATGATTATTAGATTATCTATACATAAAGTTTTTTATTTAGGTTAAGTATTTCTCTAGTTTGTTGATAATACAATTTTATTTCATAATGTTGACTAGTGTATTCCATTATTTATGAATGGGTCCTGGTGTAAGGAATGAGAATTGCATCAATGTACATAATCCAGACATTAATAATGATTGTTTCTTTGATGGGTTTAACCCAATACTTGGAAGGGAACTAGTCTCTATAATGTTCTCGTCATGTGAGGAAATAATATCATGTTCTACCAAGAATAAGAATCAATTTCAAAGTATTATTTCTTTGGAAGGAAGCATGGGAAGAGATTGAAAACCTGGAAAAATATAGATAAAGGGAAGAAGGAAAAGAATTATTTCCTCCATGTGACAATTATATAAAGAAACACTATGTTATAATCCTAAGAGGAAAAGTAGTTTGTTTGAATTTTTTAGAAGAATTATAATATTTTTATTACTACTAGGTAACAAAATTTTTTTCCAATGTTTAGTGATTCAATTATAATGATATGGGGAACTATGTAAGATAATACCGCAAGAATAAAAGGAATAATCTTTAAAAGAAGATAATGGATCGTAGAAAAGATTATGATCATACCACATGCAAAGAGGAATGATTAGTTTCATTGATATTAGATTAAAAACTTATTTCATTTGAGTATTCTATCAATTATATAATCATAATAATTATTATATAATAAATAGATTATATTTTTGTACGTTTATTTATGTATTTGATAGAATATTTTTAATGGTACCATTGATCAAAAAAAATTTTTAGAGGAAATATTATATTTTTTAAAACACATGACTTGGATATATAACCCTACATATGTTATTCAGTTTGAGAAAATAATAAATATATTTTTATGTGATAGTATTTGTGACCATGAAGGTGGTTAGTGATTTGATGGTTTACGGAATATATTCAACAACCATAGATCTTAATCATAAAAGAAAACATGATTTAGAATTTTTTAATGAAGATTATAGTATTAATATATTTGGAATGTGAAAATAATAGCTACATTAGGTGGGAATCTTATGTTATGTTTATTTTAAAAATTTAGTTACCTTCCATCTAATTTTTTTGGTCTTTGAATTTGAATAGACATGTTTTTTATGATTCATAAGTTTAACTACTTATAGAATTGATTAAAGATATTATTTATTAGTATTAAAGTATGATTTAAATATTAGATAACCTATTCTAACCATCTTGGTTTTAGTAATAATGAAAAGTTTGAAGGAATGTCTTATAGATTATATGATTCATAAAACTACTTCATACACAATTTTTTTTCTTGAATATCTATCTATAAATTTTAGAAATTATGTGGAGATAGATCAAAGAACAACTAAAGGATGAGATTAAGAAATGGAAATTAATAATGTAATATTATCTTATAATGTTCATTTATTAATAGTAAAACAAACCGTCAACTATAGAAAATTTATTTTAGAACAAAATTATCATCTGTTTACTTTTATTTCAAAGAAATTAGTAGTCCTTTAATTAATCAGTAATTGATGATTTTGTTATAGTATATTTTATAAGGAAAATATTTTTTACCAATTTACATAATAATATGATAGTTGGATTCATCTCCCTTGTCAATAATTTCATCAATTTTCTCCAATTCAAAGTCTTAGTTTTTTTACTAACCTTCAAATTTCTCTTTATCAGTTTTTAGGAGTAACTTTTATAAACCCTTTTTATAATGTTGTATTACCACAATATAATTTTCAAGTGTAAACCGTTAATTTTTTAAGTGAAATTTTAAATTTTCAAGATGAAATTTATTTAATTGGGGGAGAATGTAACACCCCATGATTTTACAGGATGTCACTTTTTAAAATTTACCTTATTCAATAGCTTACATTACATAAAACACTGGTCTTAAACAAATGATTAATCATTATTTTTATGAACTATCCATTGAAATGGATTGAATACAAGAGATTAAGTAAATTATGAAAATAAACTTTATACATGTTTCTAAAATGAATTCATTGGTTATCAATTTATTAGAGATGAAAATAAAAACTAATTGAAAATAAATAATTTTTTTTATAAAAAAATATATTTCTTGCCATAATGGAATTTTAACATAAATTAATCATTATTATTGAAATATATTAATGAAATTAAAATGTTACATATTTAATAAAATATTTATAAATTTAATCAATAAGTTTGATAGGCTTAAGTTAGGAATAAATCCAATTTACAACATAAAAATAAATATTTTTAAACAAAAATTTACCACGTTTTAATAAGGAGCATGCTTAAAAACTAAATTTTAACACATTAAAATAATATATTGAATAAAATAGATTTCATTTTTAAAAACATATTTTCAAAATTAGGATGGGGTAAAATTATTGTATTTGTTTAAAAATATTTCTTTTCAAGTGAATAATGAAAATACCGATTCTTAAGAAATTTTCATTTTCATTATATTAATAGTTTATTTATGATTTTAATAGTAACATAAAATTTAAAATTATAAATAATATTTTTTTTATCATATAAATTTTAATATTTTATATTCATAGCATTGAAAAAGTAATCAAATGTTTTAAAAATTATAAATTAAATGTTGTTATTTCTATAAAGCATAAATGGTTTCTTACAATTTTATAATTAATATAATGACTGAGAAAAAATTATTTTTAAAAAATATTTTAATAAATTAATATTTTTATATTAATTTTTTAATATTATTTTATGAATCCTCAATTAATATTTCAATGTTTAATTAAATCACTTATAAATTTAAAATTGATATTTTTCAAAGAAATTATGATTTTAATTAAACATTAAATTTCTCATATTTAAAAAATTATTTTCATAAAATGGAGTCCTTTTTTAAATTATAAACATTGAAAAATAGTTAGTGTTATTTATTTGGTTTTTTTCTAAAAATGATGATTTTTTTGTGAACTGCGAAATACGGTAATTTATAATATTTAACAAATATAAGAATTATTGATTCATAGATTATGTGTATATAATTTGATTCCATAACCTATAACTATCCATCAATATTTTAATATATTTAGTTAAAATGGTCAAACTATTGATATTCTTGATCTCAATGAACAAACTAATGAATAAATTACTAAAAAACACAAATCCCCTCCACTATAAATAGCACCCATAACCACATCTTCTCCTCACACCTCAAAAACCTTGATTCTTGCCCAATTTCTACCCAATATTTATCCCAAACATCTACCCCACGGTATGGTATTTATTTTATCACCTATATGTCCAATTCAATGTTACTTAAGGATGTTCTCAAGGAGAGTAATTCAAGACATAAAATCTCCTTTTGTTCCTTTAATTTTCTTTCGATTTTATTTCTTTTCTTTTACATTCCTTACCACCTCTATAAAAAAATAAATGATAACTAAATTACCTATTATATAGTATAATTTTATCATGATAATGAGATATCCACCATAAATTCCTCTCTCATCCTCTTTTTTTTGTAAAAATAAAAACATCATCAAACAGGTGTCATTTTACTGCCTTTGTGGATGATGAGTATTCATTATTTAATTCTACCTTCATGTATGCCCATAAAAACATTTTTATGGTAAAAATAGACATTAATATATGTAATGAAACTTATTTAATTTTATTTAACCAATCTATATACAGAATATAAATTCATAAGAAAAAACTCGTGCGTGATGATTAAAAAAATGCCAAAATAATATAAACTATTAGCCTTAATGTTTTATCTAATGAATCATCCTCATATCTATAAAAAATAATATATAAGACCAATAAATAATATTTATGTTCATTAATAACATATAATTTTAATTTTTGATAACTATTCCCATTTCACAAGATCCTTCGTACATGTATAGAAGTGAACCAATCATGAAACCATTGAAACATACACATCTGAACAACAAAATTGAATATTATAACTCCCAAAGAAGACCATAAATGAACTTAATAACATTATAGTAAATAAAATAAATGTTTAATATGTTTTTAATTTCATTATTAACGAATCTAATTTAATTATCCAGGTCATTACTCGCAAGTTCCGAACACTTTCTTACATTTGGTACGGGTTTATTCTTGAACATCCTTTTTTCTTTCAGGTTATGACTTTTCTATCTTTAACCCAATATAATTATTCATTATTTTTTTGTGTATATATATATATATATTCTAAAATTAGTGTATATTTTCTAAACTCAAATATCCATATATGTTCATCTTTCATTGATTGTAGAACACATTTTTAATGAAGTTCTCTTTTCAACACCTCATGACATGCCAGCTTGATTAAAGGGTACATCCCAATTTCTTACCCATTTTTTAGTACAATAAATAATATATTATAATACACAAATATTTTTATAATATAAATATTATTATAATTTTAAATTAATTTATCTATTTTCTTTTTTTCTTTAATAAAAAATACTTTGTCTACTTTAATGATTGTTTTATATTCTCCCTTAAACTGCACTGAAGAGGACCATTTATAGAGTTCATAAAAACACTTTTTACATGTTTTCATATTAGTTGGAAATAATTTATGCCACAAAAATAATTTAATTTTCCTCATTTTTATTTTTTTACATATACATATTTATAATCTAATTTTATGAAAAATAAAAATCATTTTTCTAGAAGTACACTTATTTTGAAATTAAAAAATGGTATTTATATCAAGAATTTAGAAATTATTTTATTAGATTATTTTCATCTATTTAAAAATCCACTATATAATACTATGACTAATTGGAATTGATATTTTATTATATCATCTACCATATTTTATTAAATGGTTTATGACCTATTTGAATGTGGATGTACTATCTTGATACCTTTCACCATATAAATAGAATGGTTTGTTATTATGTTTACCTTTGGGGGATGTTATTTACATATTGTATGTATATATTGTGGATGTTTCACCCTATTCAAATGTGGAATAAATTAGACTTATTATGTAATGGGAGGGGACCACTATAGCCACTCGGTGTATCAGTATGTCTCATAAGACAAAATAGATGTTGAATTTGAAGAGTCTATTCCCATTTATCTTTATATAGTGATTTTACTAAGGCATTAACCATTTCATTTTGGATGTCTTGATCGAGGTCTCGAAAACATCTTTTAGATGCACAAGATTATGAATTCCATCATTATGATATTAATAATTGATAATCCATGTGATTATTCGACTAGTATAATATCAATGGTTATGTATTATTCTGATATAATTTTTTATATGGAATTAATTATTAATCTATTATTCCTACTATATTATGATCTATAATATTTTTTAATGGAATGTGTATTTTTTTAATCACCATGCCTTATAATTTATGTTTATGATAGCTAACGATGTATTCTTTAACCTTATTGAGCATCTGAGCTAACCCCTTTCTCAAATTTTATTTTTTCCCAGGATTAGAATATGAATATAATGAATGACTTAAAATAATAATAATCTATGAGTTTATAGATATTTCTACTACAGTTTATATGTTTCATTTAAATTCATGTTATAATATAATACTTATGTTTATATTTTTTTTTCAAAGCTACTAAACTCTTTGGACTTTCAGGGTGAAAATTCCTTATTTATTATACCAATGTAATAAAGTAAGTAACTAGATCAGGGATACTAGGTTTGGGGTCTTTAAAATTTTGGTTTTTAGACACCAACAATCTATCACCAATCAGATAGTTCCTCCAGAAACACAAGGTATGGACCACTGTTCGTAGTTCAATGTTGTGTGTAAATTAATTTCTCTCATGTGGCTTCAAATAGAAAGATCTGTAAACAAAAAATGTATCCTCTTGAATCAGAACTACTCTCAGGAAAATTCTAGATGCATCACAGAACACTATATAGCCTCTTCAAGGATCAGTAAGAATCAAAATAGGTGCTGAAACATGCCTTCCTTTTAGCACATGAAATGATTTTCCGCACTCTTTTGACCACTGAAACTTAACAACCTTGATTGTAATACAAGTAAGAGGTACAAGAAGGCATTAAAAGTCTTTTACGATATTTCTATAATATATATCCATCCCCAATAATCCTTTTATATCAAACACATTAATTGGTTTCTCCTAGTAAATAATAAGAATCACCTTCTCTGGTTCAATTGATACTTCTGATTCCAAGATTGCATGACCCAATAAGTGAACTATTTAAATCCATAGGTGGCACTTTGCATGCATGGAATAAATATTATTTTCTCTTAGTGAATCCATAATAATCCCAATTGTTTAGAATGGTCACTATGAGTGTGCGAATTCACCAAGATGTCATCCACAAAGACCAAAAAAACTATATAGCAGTGGTAAACCCTATTTATCAAATCCATGAAAATTTGAGGCACATTCATAAGACATAATGTAATAATTAGATAATCATATAGACCATACATTCTATAGAAAGTTGTACGAGGTATTTATAAAGGACGGAATTGAACCTAATGCTAGCCCAATTGAAGTTTGATCTTCAAGAATTCTATAGATATTTGGATATGGTCGAAGACAGAATATATATAAGGAAGGTTATACTGGTTATTAACATTAATAAGGTTTGAAAGTCAGTAATTCATGTATAAAATAAGTTTCCCAACAACAATCTTGATGAAAATCATGGGTGTAACCCAAGAGGAAATATTGGGAGTGATAAAGCCATTAAAATATAGATCCCCAAATTATCACTTGAACCCTAGGATCATATTAGGGATAATACTCTATGGAGGAATGGACACTAATGATACCCCTAGAAAAATCTCGATTATAAACTCTACCTATCTCTCAAGAGGTAAACATGATGAATTGTCAGGAAATACGTCTCTAAAATGTTATACTATGGGGGATAATATGATTGGTGTAATTTAAGCTTCTCTAGGGAAAGACTAGAAATCTGGGTGGTCACTGTAGCTAACCCTTAATGCTCTATAATATATCTACTATCCTAGACGTCCCACTCAACCTAATAGATATAACTGATACCCTATAGTGATGTAAACAACGACATTTGGAGATAGTAGTCCACCTAAGAGTGTCATGAAACCATCCAATCCATCCTTATAATTACATTTATGAATATCATCTAGAGAACAATGAAGTCCTATGATAAAGGATAATTGTCTACCTCAAGGTTATTGTCCCTGGATTAACATATTCCCTCAAAATGTAAACTCAATTCCATATTTGGGGTCATTACACCACAGTAATACTAAATTTATAAACATAAAATTTCCATAATAGATAAAGAAACAATTGATTTATAAGAAACAACTTAGAATAAAGAAGATATAGTATTGGAGGCTACTAGAATAGAACCCCATACTATAGATGGTCTTGTACCATAATTCTTTGATATTGGTTATAAATCATGTAACTGGCCAAATACTCGGACCATTTTTATAGCTAGAATAGCCTGAGTAGGACTGAATTGTTGTCACTGATAATTTGAAGTCTGGATAACTTGATCACAACCACCTCCTCGGCCTATACTATCAGTGCTACTCCAACTCCCCCCTGACACAGTGTGTAAATTTTTACCCCTAAAGGTGGAGCTAGTGAGGAGACCCTTCCATTGGAAGCAAATCGAAAGGTCAGAAAGAGTATTTGATGATACCCCAAATGGATATAAGCACCAAACTCTATATGGTATCTTTCACAATATTACTATAGATTCTATTTTCTTTGAAACTGAATGAATATCACATAGCTACAAGTATGTGAACTCTAGCAGCCCTACCCCAATGAGAATCCTCAAGGGAACACTTCCTGTTACTATATGAAATACCATGGAAACACTTCTTACAAACCTATTCAATTATTATGCATGAATAGGTTATTTACGCATTAAACCTATTCAATTATACGCATTAAACACTTCTTACACCATTGTTATATACGCATTAAACACTTCTTACAAACACTTCTCAAGATGTTATATACGCATTAAACCTATTCAATTATACGCATTAAACACTTCTTACAAATACGCATTGTTTGATGATATTCTTCATAGGATAGATGTTATATACACCATTGTTATATACGCATTAAACCTATTCAATTATACGCATTAAACACTTTATATATGCATGCGTGCACACTATTCCATTTCCATTACATAGGATAGATGTTATATACACCATTGTTGGTGGACCACTTAGATTTATCTCACACCCTCCCCGAGCATCGTTTGGTACCCAAGGTATATTACAAGAGTGTGGATTTTTACAATGGGAAGCATATGACTTCAAATACTTGATTGCTTATTGTTTAGGAAAGAGCTTGATAGTGGATGAATAATCTAGATATCATGATTATAGGGATTGTTATTTGATTTTAATTATACTTTTTTTTGAACATGATATGATTAATGTATTGTATCTATGCTTTCTAGTTTTCTAATGACATGAAATATCAGCATCAGTTATTCTTGTTGATAATGTTATTGTTACCATTATTTATATATTACTTTTTTCTTCTATTGTTTACTCATATTGCTTATAATATTTAGCATATTATATGTTTAAATGATGAAATATAATTTTTTAATGAGGGTATATTATCCACACAGACACACCCTTGTCCCTTGCTGTTACTCTCCAGCCTCTGGAATTTGGGAAGGTGCTTTTGTGGCCATGTGGCCCACCAGCCATGGGGTACCTATTAAGTAGAATCTGAGTCTATGATGTCTCAAAGTGGTGTCAAAGTAGGTTCTTTTATTTCTTTAATATTTATAGACAATACATTCGAGATTATGAATGATTGGGTCTTAGTCATAGGTTGTTCTTGGGTGTTGCAAACCCATGTTCGGGGTAAAATCTTAGTTACCCAAAATATTTTTGTTTTGGTATTGTTTCCTATTACAGTTGACATTATGTCACTATTGGGTGAATAACATGATTTTTGGTGTTGTTGATTATTATTCTAGTTGATGATTTCATTTCATCCATATCACGATGATTTGAGTGCAAGGATCATTGTTACATTTATCATTATAGGAACCTACAATTCACATGTCTTTCATATTTCCATGCCATATAGGTTCATTTATCTACTTTTCATTTCATGATTTGGATGTGATTGCTGAGTGATGTTGTGATAGTTATCGTGTACATGTATTACCTTTGGTTCTATTGAGAGACTTCCTTAAAAAAAATGTTGAGGTGTATGGGCCCTCATGGGTTCGGATAAGTAATTCACTATGTTGATCTGTTATGCTATAAATAAATGGGTGTTGTTTCGGTGAGAATGTGTATGGGAACACATTCACTGGGAATTTATATCCATTATAAAGTGATTCATGAAATCTAAAATGAATTTTGGTACACATACTTATCTCATCCTTTCATGTTTATGAAAGGTATAGGGGTGAGCCTAGAAATCAAATGATAAATGAAATGAAACTTATTCTTTATCACTAACTAATAGCTGGACCTTTTAGCGGGTTATTGGGGTAGTTTGACTTTGGTAGTGAGTTTTATTACATTCATATTTCATTGGTGACTCTCACTTTATACTTAAGCTTTTTATGAGGTGTGTGGTTGGAATTTGTAAACTAATTCCCCCACGATGTCCTCATACCGTAAGCTAGGAAGGTGGAAATGATCATTCTTCAGATGTGGTGGGATATTAACCATCAAACTTACCTCCAAGTGTACCACTCAAGGATCCTCCACTAGTATCTGATATATGAAATAATACCCATATTCGTGATAATTTATTACATTTAATGTAGTTCATGCATTGTGCTCCATGACTTGAACCTATGATGAATGAAATGACTATTGAGTTCTAGCAGCATCATCCTCCTACATTCTCAGGGGATGGTAGTATACAGGATGCTGATTATTTTCTAGAGGCCACCTAATATATCTTTGATTATCTGTAAATACATCCAATGTGGAGGGTCAGGCTTTCTACAAACATGATTTGGTATTCAGGAAAGTGTTGGTAAGAAGTGATTACCAAAACTAGTCGTGATTATAGAATGTTATGGGTTGATTTAAAAACTGCATTCTCTGATTTGTTCTTTCCCAAAACTCTAAGAGCTGATAGATCCATAGATTTCATTCATCTCATATAGGGTTATATGTCAGTTATGGAATATTTATTTCATTTCATGGAGTCGAAGTTCATTTCACCACTTATAATTGGTGATAAGATATCACATACTAGACATTTGAAGGATGGGCTATAGTACACCATTAATATATAGGTGAATGTATTTAATAGTCATACTGTCCTTTTAAGAGTCAATCATGCTCTTATCACTGAGCTCAACCCGAGGGACAAAAATATCATTGGTCTTAGAGGATCCGTGTTGCAGTATTTCAGTAGTTCTCCTAGTGGAATACAATATTCCCTTGAATTTTATTATTAGGGAAGTGAAAAATAGTGTGCCCATTTCAATAGATCTATAATGTGTCATAAATGTGGAAGAAGAGGGAACCAGAAGACCAATTTTTATAGAGACCCATTGGAGTGTCAGGCCTGTGACTCTATGGGACATATTCAAAGGTTCTACAAGACCATTCCACTATCATCAAGTACAAAATGATCAGTTTTAGCTACACCATTAGAAGTAGGTTCTCTTACACCACATCAGGTAGGGAGTTCGAGAAGTATTGGTAGGACATGATGAGGAGGAGGTCATGGTTGTGGTATCCAGACCCCTAACCATCAACATCGCTATAATAGCAGTTATGATCTTCGTATTCCATCTACTGAATAGGGATGTGGATCGGGTATGATTCATGAACTACAACCAATACCGATGTATCATGTTCTGGGACAATCTATAGTACAAGGTACTATTTTTTTGGAATCTACTATATTAGCTTCTTATATTTGATAGGAGTGATTCAAAATCCTTTATCTCTGTATGAATTATTGAAATCCTTAGATTGGATATATAATATTACTATGTAGTAATGACCATAGATATGTTGTTGTGGGTATGAACAGAGGGCATACACCAATTTATTGACTGACCCCTTGAGGTAGGTAGTTATCCTTTCTTATGGAACCTCTTCATTCTCAAGATGACTTACTTTAATGTATTTTTATAGATAGATTGGTTGGTTCAGTATCATGACTTTGTGTACTTCAATCACTACTGGGTACCATTTACATCACAAGAGGTCAGTATTTATCTACATAAGGGTGAGTAGGATGTTTAGGCTGGTATAGTAGGACCAAAACATCATGGTCTAGGTATAGTGACCTCCCATACTTAAAACCTCTTCATGGAGGATCAGGGTTTAAATCAAAATGATTTCTATCCAATAGTGGATCATTTTTGGGATGTATTTCCAAACAATTTTCTATGCTTACCTCTTTAGATAGAGATAGAGTTTACAATTGATCTTGTTTTAAGATCTTCACCAATTCCCATTCCTTCGTATAAGATAAACTCTATAGAGATTCAAGAGAAAAATAATAAGTAAATTTATTTAGAGGCCAAAGGATTAATGTGGACTAGTACAACCCCATGGGGTTCACCAAGGTATTTCTCCAAAGAGGATGGAACCTTAAGTATATGCAATGATTATTGATGGTTCAAACAACTTAAGGTCAAGAATTGATACTCATAGCCTCGAATAAATGATCTATTTGAAAAGATCTGAGGAGCTAGAGTCTTCAATATGATTGATGTAAGATCGGTTTATCATCACATGTGAGTGAGGCCCTCAGAAATACCATATATAGCATTCCTTAGTAGATATGGTCTGTATGAGTACCTTGTTATTCCATTCAGTCTTATGAATTCTCCCTCTATTTTCATGGATCTAATGAATATGGTTCTTCATCCCTATCTCGAATATTTTATTGTGTTATTTTTGGACAACATCTTGGTGTATTATCATACTCATAGAAACCATGAAAAACACCTTGAGATCATTTGGAGAACATTAATAGAGCATCATATTTATTCTTACATTACTATGTTCTAATTTTCGGTCCAAAAATTCCTATTCTTGGGTCATATCATATCATAATCAAGAGCCTTTATCAACCTAGAAAAGGTTAGTGCTATTGTTTTATGTGAGAAACTCAAAAATCTGTTTGATATACGGAGCTTCTCTAGGCAGGATGGACATTACAGGAAATTCACAGAGGACTTATCATGGATTTATTCACCTCTCACTGCCCTTACAAAAAAGGGTGTCATGTTTATTTGGTCAGAAGGGTGTGGTAAATCATTTCAGGGGTAGAAAGTTAGGCTTCTCTCAGCACCTATTCTTATTCATCTAGATCCAAGTGTAGGTTATACCATATTTTGTGATCCATTATGAATCATCCTAGGAGTAGTGTTGATTTAGGAGGATATAGTGGTTTTTTATTGATCTTGGTAGCTAAGGCCTCAGGAGAGAAACTACCCAACACATAACCATGAGCTAGCAGTAATTGTCCAGGAATTACATTTTTGGATACTTTATATCTTGCGTGATCTCTTTTTGGTTTACATGCACCACAAGAGACTCAAATATAACTTTTCAAAGAATAACCTGAACCTCGAATAAAAGATATTTGTTGAATATCTACAATCAATTTATTTTGAGATTTCTTATACACATGGGAAAGGAATATGTGGATGTAGATGAACTAAGTATTATAACTCAAACACACCCAGTACAAGAATCCATTGATGAATGAAATTTAATGGCCCTATTCTCTGAGCGGCACCTGGAGTATAATGACAGACATTAGAAATCTTACCTGACATCCATGAAAATTACCTCTTGCCTCCTTGAGTGTGTGAATTGAAGTAAATTTTTAGATCTTAAAGTCTTGGTTCTCCATGAGAGTATATAAATAGATAGTCCCCCTTCGAATCGTTCTATAGAAAAAGAAGACATATTTCGCATTCATTGATATGTATCGGTCCCTAATAATATAGGAGAAGAGTTGATGACTCAGTCCAGGTATTCTCTTTGGGAAGTTCATCCAGGCATCTTGAAGATGTATTGAGATATGTGATTCTAGTATTGGTGGCCTAGGATTAAGCGACAGATAATAGGGTTTTTCACTAGGTGTTCTACCTATTAGCGGTTGAAGGCAGATCACTAGAGGACTACGTTATTTTTATAACCATATCCAGTCTGAGAATAAAAATGGGAAGATATTTCCATGGAATTTTTATTCGGTTTTCCTAGGTATCCTAGAAGTAGCGACACTGTATGGGTTGTAATTGACATAATAAAAAAAGTGGCTCACATTATTACTATTCATGATACTTTTATAGTGAATGAGATGGGAATACTGTATATCAGTGAGACCATATGACTACATGGGGTCTCTTGTAGTATCATTCCATATAGGGATGCTCATTTCGTGTCATAGTTTTAGTAGGGATTACAGAAGGATATGAGAACATAGAAGTTTCTAAAAATGTTTTTTCGCCCTTAGATCGATAGACAATCAAAATGGACAATATAGTATCTAAAGGACATGCTCTGAGCAGGATCCATTGATTTTAGTGGTTCTTGGGTGAAGCATATCTATCTCATTGAGTATTCCTATAAAAATAGCATCTAAGAGATGATTTATATGGATCCATTTGAGGCCTTGTATGGTAGGTCATGTCATTCACCCTATATTGGATAGAGGTAGGTGTGGCAGCACTACTAGGTCCATGTATTGTTTAAGATACTTTGAAGCATGTTTAGTAGATCAGGAAGTGTATGACTACTTTTCATTCAATAAAAAATCATATGATGATCACCCTCAAAGACCTATAGAGTTTGAGGTTGAGGATTGTGTTTTCCTTTGGATATCACCCATGCTTGGGAATATATTGTTACAAAAGAAAGGGAAGATATCGCCTCATTATGTAGTGATATTTGAGATCCTAGATGGAGTTGGACCAGTAGCCCATTAGTTTCTACTACCTGAGAGGTACAGTTCCATACATTACATCTTCCATATTTCATAGCTTCACCAATATCAAGCCGAACCATCTCATTCCTTTGATCTCAAGTAATTTGGGTTATATGATGATGCTACCGTTGAGGAGTATCAATTATTCATAATTGACATGACCACAAAAGATTTTTGAGATAGAACTATCCCTCTAGTACGGGTGATATGACAGCACAATCATGTGCAAGATGAGATGTAGGAGAGGAAGGTCGACATACATGCCTAGTGGATAGAGTTGTTCTCAAAAATTATTCCTCCACACTTTGATGGTGAACTCACGGATGAGTTCTTTTAATGGGGGAAGACGGTAAGAAGTTGATTTTTCACTAAGGTATGGATCCTTTATATTTTGATCTAATTCTTTATTTTGGACCTAATATTGATTTCAAATGACATAGTGACGGTTTTGAGTGTTTTAAAGGATTTTTTGAAGCTCTATGCATAACTTTTTAGGAAAACGATACATGGGACAAGGTTTTTAGTAAGAAATATGGGAAGGCCGCATGGTTAGATCAAACTATGTCGGTGGTGTGTTTTTTAACAGAGCCTTACCACATGGTTGAGGCATAGTTTCCATAACCATGCTGCCTAACCATGCTAGTACCCCTCTTTCATAGGTACCCATTCTTGGTTTGGGCATTGTTTTTCATATAGTGTATACACACCATGCATAGGATAAATTGTGGTTAATTTTACTATTTTTCCCTCAATGATCTAATTAAGCCTCTTTATTCGTACTAATCTGAATTTCGGTGGGATTAACCTATTTGAATATCATTGTGGAGATCTTTTAATGCGTACGGTAGGGATTGGAAGATCTATTTCATCTAAGATGTGATCAAGATTCTGTTCCTCACATTGGATGTGCAACTGTAAGAATTCCACTCCTTTTTTCCATTATTGTTCTCTCTTTCTCTTGACCTAGTTACCTATAAGGGATCATTTCCCCCTTTTTCTCAGATCATCTATATTCTATGACAAATCAAATGCTGGTATCAGAGGAGGAGAGTCATACGACCCATATGGTGGGTGGTTTATAACTAATCCCCCAATTTCTGTGATTTTAGAATTGCCATGTGGGGACCACCGATTTCATAGAGTGTTGTTTAATAAATATTAATTCCATGATTTTATTCATTAAGACTATATAGTTATGATCTTCTCTAATATGTGATTACTTTTTGGTGGTTATGCCTGCAACTCCATCCATCCCATGTAGAAGGTTATTCCATAATTGGGTTTTTAGTATTTGACACATTGGAGATACCATTCGATTATGAATTTGATTGACCCTTCTAAGGGTAATATTTTATATTTTAAATAGATTAATTTATATTGTGAATTGAATAATTGAAAGTAACTTGTATACTCACCACTTGACCCCCCCCCATGTTCAGTTTTTCAATTGATAATTAAATGTGAAATATAAATTTGAAAGTATACTATATATAATAATTGACCAAATGAAATGTAAATATATAATAGGTTATATGTTTGTATCACCCCTTACCATGTTAATAGAAGGTAGCATAGTGGAACTTAATTATTGAATATTCCTGAAATGGATTAAATAAGGTAACAATCTACTAAACGTTTCCACACTAATGAAAGGAAAGGCTTGACCCAATGTCAACTATATATGAATTCGCTATTAAATATGAGTGGACTAACTCGACCTCGCCTTGGATTCTTATCATGGAATTACTTGAGCACTCGGGAACCCCATTCTAGGTATGAGATACAAATTTCTTAGGTTGAGATGCTTCTAGATCTAGATCCTTATCTATTCTTTGATTCAGGTTATAACATCATATGATCCCTCATATAACATTAATGGATTCCATTAATACACTCCTTTGATCCAACATTGAAAATTAGGTTCTATTATTAAATCCCATATAGAAAAGTCACTACATAGCCCCATTTTACCATGGATGATCACCGTGGATTTGGTATGCATCTTATTGTGGAAATCCTTGGACTATGTTCCATTGATTACACTCTTACCCTTAGAGAGACTATGTTACTACTATGTTAATGACCCCTGAGGTCTAAGTTGCCTTAGTGAATTACGTAGAACCACTTATTATTTAATATCAATTTTGTTTCTATATTACATCATGGAACCTTAACTATTGATAATGTGTGACTTATTTATAAATTGGATGTAATAAATAAATTAATTGATTATATGTTCAAACAGTAGTCATGGGATAAAGTTATTACGTGAGTATTTAGTTTCATTGTTCCATTTAATTTATATATGTATACTTTCACACCATAACATCTCTATTACATGGGCTTGATGTTATATACAATTTTGGTGGTGGCCCATTGGGATTTATCTCACACCCTCTCTGGGATCTGTTTGGTACCCAGGGCATTTTACATGAATGTGGGTTGTGACAAAGGGAAGCATACAACTTCGAATACTTGATTACTTTATATTTAGGATAGAGATTGATATCTGATGATTGATGTAGATCTCAAAAATCTTGGGAATGTAATTTGATTTCTAATATACTTTTGTGGAACATGTAATTATTATTGTCTTGCATCCATATTTTCTAGTTTTATAGTGACATTATATATCATCATCAGTTATTCCAATTGATACAATTATTTTTATCCTCGTTTATCAATTACATTGTATGCATCCATTGTTTAATTATATGTCTTCCACTATTTACCTCAGTTTATATTTAACTTATATGATTCACTTTGCTAATTAGGGCATAATATCCTCACTAAAACACATTAGGCCCTCACCGCAATAAATCATCCTATAGTGTTTTTGGAGGTATTCTTGAGGTAATGTGGCCCATCAGGATCAAGGAACCTATTGAGTAGAATCTGAGTCCAAGACATCACACATAGTCTCTCTAGATTGGTCATCACTCAGTGTTTTAGTAAATAAGTGTTCAAAGAATGCATTGTGGAAGTCGTCCTAGACCATGCAATGATAATGACCATCCTGCGTAATAACATCCCATTAATGCATGGTTGAATCAAGTAGAATGTTGGTGTAAATTTTGACCCTCTTCTATATAGGTATCCCCATATCGTTGAATATAGATAATGAGGCCAATATCTGGGACTCACAATCCTTTAGACTTCCATGACTGAAAAATATAGGAGTATGTTGTTGTTTGAACTCATAGAACAGATCATCCATCGTAGGTTAAGGTCATGGATCACCCTTCAGGTACTAAATTAGATGTAAAATCCTGACACGAAGACGAGTGTAAGTTCCCAATTTTGGTATAATTGGTGGTGCCTCAAGTGGAAATATTGGAGGAATCACTAGTGGGTCAAGGCCCACCTCCTTCAAAGCATTGGTGTCACCACCCTTCTAGTTTAAGGAATATGGATGTCATGATGGCATAGCTCTACAAAATTAAAATCACATTAATTATATCAAGACTGGAAATAGATATAAGCACTATAGAAACAAGGAAAAAAATAAGGGCTCACTACCCAAGGTAAACTACCCCAAATTAACACTTATGTTGATAGGTAGTGGTAAGTGTTCAAGTTCGACTTATATGGGTTATAATTGATTAATTTCCAAGTTAAATGTTTCCTATTGATTTATTAAAAACTATTTCATTTTTATATGACATGATTTAAAATTATTGTTTTTATTTTCTTATTTAAATATAATTTTTTTAAATGTATCATAATTCCTAGTGAATAAGGTCCCATACACATTATAACTGAAATCAAAACCCATTCAATTTCTATTTTACCCTATCTACATTTAGGTTCAAAATTTATTTGGTAAAATATGATGGATAAACATAGTAAACTACTCATTTCAGATCACGAGGTCCCATAATCCTCAAGAATTGAAACAGTAAATCACTCAATTGAAGCTAATAATAATCTCATATAACCAAGGGTATATAGCTATATGGGTAGAAACTATCCATTTAATATGCCACCATCAACATATATAATAAAACACAATTTATATTAATGATAGAACTTTAAATAACAAAATACCACCCCTATATAAGATTATAACAACATAATTATATATAACAAGCATGGATCACTCAGAAATCACTCACAACACAAGCAATGTAATCAGTGAAATACACGTATATGGAATGTAATCTAAATGGAATGTGAATTTTAAATTCTTATTAGGATGCATGTAAGGATTTTACTTTGAAAACATCTCATCATACTAAGGATAATATAAATAAGGCATATAAAATATCCTAACTCTTGTGAATTACCCTATGGTGAAAGGATATCAATTCTAATAAGAGAAATAGAGAACAATAAATACTCTTTCTCTGGAGACTTTTTATTTACCCCAAACATGGGTTAGCTACTCACAAGAATTAATTATAACAAATTCCAATCATGTTTCATATCTTCATTCTATATTCTAAAATAATAAGATAAATAAAAGGGAGAAAATGCACTATACCACTTTGTGACGTCTCGACCCGGGTTCCACTCAAAGGTTCCCTAAAGCTAGTGGGCCACAAGGGCTCAATTCCCCCCCCCCCCCCCAATGATATGATAGAGGCTTTTAACTAGTAAAAAGTTCCTAGGGTGTGTCTGTGGGGAAACTAGTCCTTAATTACCATGTATAACACAATGAATTTGTAATATCATGTAAATATAAGAGGTAATATAAAAAATGAATTAGTAGTGGCATAAAAGAATTAAGATCCAAGAACTAAATAATAATCGAAATTGGGAAACCAAATCATATAAAAAACTATGATTATACATGTAATGTATCTATTGAACATGAAAACATGTGTCCATGTTAGAAGTTAATACATTATCTAATAAAGTAGAAAAAATATTCCATAAACTATAAAATAATCATGAGCATTGGACCAATCATCTTCCACCAAGCTCCATCCTAAGAAATAAAGTTTGGATCAAGTGTATAAATTGGGATGTTCTTCTTATAAAAACCTAAATACATAAAACCCTCTTGGGTAACATCAGTAGCCCAGATAGTGTGTGAGATAAATCTAAGTAAGACACTACCAATGAAATCTAGACCATCCATTCTGAGAAACATAAGCAAACAGTTTGTAGGTTTATATAAAAGTAAATAATTACAGGTAATGTGAATACCCTAATGCCTTATTCAGCCTTAACTGGCGTCTGAACAAGTAATAATTTAATTAATAATGTTACAATTTATAATAATTGAATTAATAGGATCCATGCTGTGACCTAAGAATCCTATAATAACAAGAACTAATACTCAAATGTAATAAAAAATTCATCGTTCATGATGATAAAAATGAAAGAGGATCAAGGGTATTAACCAATGAATACTTCACCTCAGGGGTCAAGACAACTTAATAATAACCTGTATCCTGACTATAAAGGGGTTAGAGTTTAATACATGGGCCATTTCCTAAGTCATTAGACCATAATATAACTTTAACCAAGTTTGAGGATCTCATCCAAGGTAAAAATAAGATAAGAAATTATTGGGACCTATGGGTGTATCTTTGGAAACACATGTTTGAAGATGTCAAGTTGGATATGAAGAGTGTCTTCAAGGTATCCTAATATCTAAAATATAGTGAGGGGATCCTAATATTTGGTAGACAAGGACAAGGTTCAAAGTGGGTATATTTCTTAGTAACCGATGTCCTGGAATCAGAATGGCATCCTCTAAGTGATCAAGTAATTCCCCCTAGAATCCAAGGATGTGTCAATTTTCACCACTACTATAATGATGAATAGGTCCATATGAAGTATTCACCTTATAATTAATTGATTATTTAATTTATGTCATGTAATAATCATGACATTTAATAGTTCAGGGGTTTCAATCTGTTTCCTTTTATACTATGTGACAAGGCTAAAATAAAATGGAACCATTTCTTCTTTTGATTACTTAATAATTTATTTGTTTCATTCCTTTACATTTCATAATCATAAAAAGGGGGGAAAGGATGTGAAAAAAATTAAATTTATCTTGGAAAAGTGTTCTATATGATTATGCATTCCATTTACCATTTAAAGATTAATTTAATTGACTAAAAAACTTACCTTAAAAGGGTCCAATGATAACCATACAAGTTTTAAGAATTAATAAATCTTTAATTTAATTATAGTACTTAACTTTATAAATAAAAAGTCAAGAAAACTGAAATGGTGGCATATATAGCCATAATAAGTCCATAAGAGGCATAAACAAGGAAAACCCTTACTTTTGGTGGCCACTTTTGATATCATAACTTCAAGCGAAGAAGGGACATAGATAAATTACTCTTGAATATGACCATGATGAATATAAGTATGGAATACAAATTATATTGTAAATACCTGATGAAATAGGCTTGTGCACAATGATAGTAGTTTATACAAAGATTCCACTTGAAGGATGAGTCAATGACCACTTACTTTGGACTTATAACACTCTCCTTGTCATGTATCAGCCTTTATTTTGTCCTAGGTCGGAAGAAATATAAAGTTTGGATCAAAACACTGAAAACAATAAATATGACCCTGCGTAAAAATAGATTCATCGAAGGAAATACAAATGTCTAATTGATCAATATAAATATATTACATATCCATGTACATACAATGTGATGAATTGGGATTGAATCAGACTTCAGATGAATGAAAAAGATCAAAACCTATGGAAGAGGCCCCTGGGAGCTCACAAATTGTAAATGAAGAAGTCATATGTACATTGTAATGAAAAAATGAGGAAGAGAGAGATGTTATAAATCATTAATGGAATCTTCTTCTTTCCACCCAAAATAATTATGGGCACATGGTATTTCTACACGATTAGAAAACACATGCACCAAAATAGAATTGATCACTTCTAAAGGATTTTTAACAACATAGTTTCCCCACATAGTTTGGGACACCATTCACTATCCATTCAATTCAACTCGGTTAAAAATTAAAGACATCCAACATAGGCATGCAGTTCAATCTACATAGTTTCCGAAAACCAAGAAGCCTCCTTGTACTCACTGTCAATCCCCGAAAAAATAGGGTTAGTCATGCGTTAGGTCCACATGGTTTATCATTTTCATGATTCCAGTTTTTTACCAACGTGTTGGGATTCTACCTCCGAGCAGCCCAGGACACCCATAAAACAACTGTGAACACATTACGCATCCATTTTATACCCAAAATATAGAGTTAGACCAAATAAAAATTATATCTACATATTTTAAAACTATGTTCTTATGAACCGACATCTCCTTATATATGTTACAAAAATCTAATGTTATTCTACCTTTACCCTAAACCTAACATAAATTCCAAAAGAAAAGTCAACCTTTTTACAACTAGAAGGATATCACTTCAATCCATTCTCTCATCACTCTTTAATCCAAATAATTTTATAATTCATTCAAGATTAGTTTCCCTATCAAGAGTATCTCAAAATATTTTTAAGTATCTAAGTTGTTTTTGTCAATCCTTATAAATATGTCTTATAAGTAAGGGTTTTCAATACCCCTCATTTCTTCTTAATTTAATTTATTTTCTATAATGGAATTTGAAATTGTTTTTCATATACATAAATTATTTTTATTACATGGTATTATCATCCATTTTCTATATTATTAATGAGATTTTACTTTTTAGTCTTACTTATATTTTTTTACTAAGCTGGTATTATATTGAATTAAGGGTTCTTGAATTCATATCTACCATTATTTTTTTAATATTTATATTTTCTTTTCTTTTAAAATAGAAATAAATATTGTGATTAATTGCAAAAAATTATTTATCAATCCATCAATGATATATCACTATTACCTCATATTATATTACCTTTATTATTTATTATAATTCTTAAATACACTTGTAGGAATAAAACATGATATATTTTTTTAATGCAAAGAGTGTGTGGTTTTTTGGGGCGTAATCCTTATCTAGATATAATCAAGTTAATTCAGGCTATAAAACATACACAATAGGGGTCAATAAACCCAAAAAAATTTGTCTGGGTATTAACTTTACCTTCACATGATACACAACTATTGGTCTTAAATTCACACTTGGTTTAACACTCTCAACATATATGATATGAATGAATCATGAGCTATTTATGAATCTAAATGAAGTAATATTTCTTATTGATATCCTTGCACCATGAAGATACTCTTAATTACTTACATTTTATCATTTATTTGATAAGTTTGATTTTTATGACATTGTCAAGATCATATTGTTTTTATGTTGATTATGGGATATTCACCTATATAACCTCATTTATCCATTTAAAGGGTAACGTTTAAAAATAACATATATTGATTATTCAAATACAGATGTTATGGATTACTAATGATTTTTATTAGGTGTTTTATTGTAATTAATTTATTTAATGGGATGAATTCATTGGACTTACTATATGATGGGTGGGGGAAATAATTATGTATCTCTTGGAAGCATTAGTAGGTATCATAATGAAAACTAATTTGAGTAACTTTACATTTTATATGACCATTTTTGAAGAATTTGTATTCAAAAACCCTTTCTTGTATTTAAGATATATTGGAATGAGGAGATTTTTGTAATATTAATATTTCTTACATTATCCAGCCCATACCTAGGAAATCAATTGTTTTTCCCTAGGTTATTATTTATATAGTCATTCCATCCACTATTATAGTAAACTATCTTATGGAATCATTCATATTATTTATTTATGTAATTTTATTTAGGATAAAATTATTCCAAAATAGATTCTACAATAAGGTACCCCTTAATGAGTATATAAGATCACCATTTTATTTATTATTTAACATTTTTCAAGGAAGCCATGAATAATAATATTTATAATATATGGAATTTCAAAGTAAGATAAAAAAGTTTTCATTACTTCATATTATATAGCTTACATTTTATATTTAATGGTATATTATATTATATATTTAGTTTTCTCAGACTAATAAACAATTTGATCTTCAGTAATGTGATAATTATATTCCATACCATTATAATAAGATAACTACTAACTCAAGGTTCGAATTTTTGGGGGTTTATATTTATTTTTTATTCATTAAAAAGCACATGGATAATTTTTTATGATAATCTTGTTTCAAATATTACATAAAATAAAAAATAATTTATTATGGAATTTATGTTATCATTACACTTCACACTATTTAATATTTTCTACAGTTATTTTTCATATGTTCCTACTTCTAGGAGTTGTGAATCTCTATTATTTTTTCTATTATTTTAATGGTTTTTAATTCAGTATGGTAGTCAACTTTTTGGGTTACCCTTTACTCGGTTCATTGGTTTCCCTCATAAATAATTGGTTTCTAGTTCATAGAAAATTAATTATATTAAATATATATGATTTATTTACCATAGAATACTTATTTGTACATGAATTATTTGGTTATAATGAAAATTATTAAAGATATTAGTTAAATGTTAAAAATTCATAGTGGAAACTTGTTTACAGAACATATTATGAGGTTTAATATAACATATTTATAAAGAAGTTTGTGGGATAAGGTAAAAACCATGGTAAATCACATAACATAACTAACATTATATATTGGATCAAAGTTCAGTTTTCACATAGGAAATTAAATTATTTAACATTTGTTTTTCAAACTCTTTTATATAGAAATATTTTTTTAATGAAAAAAATTAGTTTTCAATTAGGATAGTTCATGTTTCTTATAAAAAAAAGTGGGGAGACTACAGTAGAACATTATCTACAATCATATAAACCATGTTCATGAGTAAAGTACATTCAAAATGAATATTTTTCAATTGTATATCATTTTAAAAAACATTCCCATAACAGCTTTTTTGAAATTTATTTTTTTTATATTCAAGTTTAAAAAGTTTTTTTGGACTGTCAAATAACAGATTCATAGTTATATAAGGCTTTTTTATAGTTTTATCACAATATTTCAATAAAGAATAATATTTGTCATGGAAATAAATTTTATGTATACTTGAAGATCTTTTTATAGAACATGTATTCCTCCACATAAAATTTGAACCATAAATGTATAAATATCTCTTAAATTATGGAGATAATATATATAAATAATAAAATTTTTATTAAAATTCGTACATGTGACATTTTTATTGATATTATTAACTATAAATTCCATGTATATATGTTTTTGGAAATGAAATATTTGATCACAGAACCAATGTCCATTAAACATTTGATCAATATAATATTAATGTGGAATATGGAAACCTATAACAATGAGAACAAATATTTGAATATATCATTACTGAAACTAGATAGACTTCATGAATGAGAAATGTTTTCATTTTTAAATAAATTTAAATGTGGTTATCTTAAGATATGTAAATGATTCTAATATAGTGATATTATGATTCAATCGCATGTGGTGTTTGGATATTGAGATATTAAAATAAAATATTTTCATTATTTGAGTTAATGAAATATATTAAAAATAAATATTTAAAGGAAATATGCAATGGGATAATGAGATTAAATCAATTATTTAATAAATAAATCAATATAATAAAAATATACTATAATTAAGTCATTAAGGATAGAGTGAGAAATAAAAAATTCTTTTAAATAATAATTCAAGCCTTATGACATAATATTTTTTAAGAAAATTAATTATTATTGATTAATTTAGTATATCGATATATTTATTACTAAATTTGATGTCCCTAAGTCCAAATTCATCCTAGTGCCTAAGACAAGGAATGGAACATGACCTCAAACAAAACTCTCCATATGATAAGGGTTGTAGACTAATTATGATAGTATATAAACATTCTCCCTCTAACTATACCCAAATTAATTTAAAAAATTTCAATAAGAAATATCTTAAATATAAAAAAATTAGAATATCAATGTATATATATCTAGTCTCATAAGTAGTATGACCATAATAATAATAATATATAGTTTTATACATGAAGAGATGAATTCATGTCATATCATACAAAACATATATCAACGGATAGCACTGAAAGGGTCAATTATTTACCTAAAAGGATATATAATGAATAAAATAAAAATCATAAAATTTCATCCCCTAAATTTCCTTGACCATTCCTTAGATTCATCTCCTCCTTCCTTATATGATACTCCAATGTAATCTTCAATCCAAAGGCTATTTTCCAAACCTATATCTCAAATATGAGGCTTTCACATCCATTGAGTTGCATTCTTAGTGTGTGAGTATAAACCATACAAGGACACCGAAAAAGTCCCATAAGATATACAATAATACATATATGTGATTGGATGTTGAATATCATATAAAAATTACTAACACTAATAAAATAAACACACATATCAATTAATCATGTGCATAATTGGGAATAAAAATTCTTAATCATATTGGTTTAGTCGATGTAACTATACTTACCTATTTATAATAATATCCAAAAAATTTTATACTATAACATAATTATCAGATAAATTATCCAAATAAAATCACATGATAGAGTACCACAATAAATTTCTCATGTCTTTTTTCATAATATTCATTCACACATGGGTTGTAAGGGTTCACATGTCAACCCATTGCCAAGATCCAAAATGAAAATTGTATTTTTTTTTCAATAAGTTAATTTTACATAATAGTTAATAATTCATAAATAGATGTTGGGAATTATTTCAAGTGAAAATTAAACTACTACCACTATATGTATGAAATGATGCTAATATAGAAGCTTCAAAATATCATATTGATCGACTGAAGACAACAATATTACATTTGATGATTATTTTAGAAAATATTAATATTAAATAAATGTGATAATAGAGAAGACACTGTGTATAATGGTCCTAAATGTGTTTTAATGATTTCATCTAGTGGTTAAATTGATAAAAAAATATTACTGAAGAATGAGGCTAGATGAAGTTGTGGATACCAATTTTAATGTTATAGGATATCCCAACTACTATAATATGAATTAGAAAATATATGGATGATGTTTTTAGATGATTTAATGATATTTAGTAAGACTAAACTGAATTAAATTTTTTGTAAATTATTTTAGTAATTCATTATAATCTATTTTCATTTTTAATATTGAAAAAGAATTCATTGTAAGGTTCATTGTGACCCTTCGTATGAAATAATTGATAAATTCATAAAGAATTCTCTATGAGAGTGAGGATCTTGTTGTGGTATGTAAAGATTATTTCAATATGCCATATGGATCATTTATCCATACAATGTAATTGGTAATGATTATGTAATTGTTTATAAGGATCATATAGTAACTTTGTAAGGATGACCTAGTACATCACAATAATCGTCTCATAATTTCATAAGGAATATTCATCAATTCATAATAATGACCAACTATATAAGGATGATCATAATGTTTATAAGGATGTCTTATCACTTCATCAGTGTGATTATAGACTCTAACAGTTTCATTGTGTCTTTTTAAGGATCATCATAGTATTTCATAAGGATGACTACCTATGGCCAGATAATTTTACTAAATGATTTGATAAGAATAACAAAATAAATATTTTGATGTAATGTAAAATAATTTAGATAATTTTTCTACAATGTAGAATGTGGATTTAAATTTAATAAATAAAAAAACAAAATTTGATTCATGTTGAAAGTTTTTTTAGAATAATTTCATTCCACAAGAAAATATTCCATATCAAAAAATTCTGAATCCACACAAATATAGATGAATATTTTAGAGAAATTTTTGTTGGGGATTTTGTAGAGAAAAATGTAATTTTCAGATATCACAAAAAGAACAAATTATCAAAATTATGAAGAAGTTTAAGAATTAATACCTTTCATGGATTAAATTTCATTGGAATAGGAGGATCTCTTTCCTATAAAATTAATAAAATACAATTATTTAATAATGAATGAATAATACTATGATTATTATATGAAAATATAAATTAATTGTAATGGAGATGAAATTTATTGAGACTCATGATAATATAGTACTAATTTCAAGATAGAATAATTTTTGGTATTGAAGGATAAAAAATATAAGTTAATTTAGGATATCACTATGGTTTCAAGAATAAGAAGAAGAAGAAAACTATAATCAAATTGTTGAATTTGAGGAGAAGGTGAGAAGAAAGATCCCCTCATGTGATCTCTTATATCATCATATCATTAGGATAAGAATGGGATAATGTTTTGTAATCCCTTTAAAGTGTTTTATTTTAGGAATTTGAGGAGAATAAGGATGCATGTACACTATTCATAGAGATAGTAGTATGTAATGATCAAGTCAAGGATGGTCAGGAGGACCTTTAAAGAACTCGTTATAGGTATTTTGAAGACCCCATCAAGACATGGAAAAATAATTTATGGGAGATAACATAAAATGAATCATTTTAGTTATAATTACCCATAAAATATGGCCCCTATAATCACTATATAATTGGAATATTAGGAGATGGTCTGATAGTCTTTTTTGAAGATAGTTTATACATGCATGTAAAGTGCTTTATTATATAAGATACATGTCTCATAATATTAACTTATTAGAGAAATATGAACGTTTTTAGGCACATTTACACCTAGAAATAAATCCATCTTATTATTTATAAGTATTCCTTTTGATTATTTATATTCATAAATGTTTTAAAAATAATTTTATGTAATTCTTAATTTTAAAAAATAATGGTTTTGTTTAGATAAAATTTTTATCGATATATTACAAGGTCTTATTTATATGTTAATTTTTTTTAATTTTATAAATTATAATAAATAAAATTCACTTAAATTTTTTATATTCATGTCAATATAATTCTAATATTAATTTTTGGGATTTTCTGAAATATTAGTTTTTGGGTGAAATGTGAAAAATATAAATTTTATAGAAACTATCCGTTTTGTGATATTATAAAGATATAAGAATGAATTGGAATCTTATAAAAAAATATTATATAAAATAAAAAAAATAATCAATATTTTTTATTTAAAAATTTTACATTGGCCTTAGATCTTAATGTTTCATATTTTAGAAATCTACGTAATGTTTTTATTTAGGTAGAAAATATTTTTTGTTATCATATTATAATAATGTATTCAAAAGGTATGTTTATATATTTATTTGATTTTAAATTAAAATTATTCTCAATATATTTAAACAAATAAAATTAATTCCATGATAATCATCATTTTATATTATTTTCGTTTAAAATTAGTTTTTTCTTTAAAAGGAAATTTTCTAAAAAAATGGTTTTTCATTCCATTTTAAATAATTATATTAAAATTATATTCAGTAAATTCAATAAATTTAATGTTGTAAAAATGATTCAATATTTTTAGTATCCATGTGAAATTTTTTCAAAGGATTTAAGTGAATTTTTAGTTATATTGAAAAGTTATCAAGGTAAATATTTTTCACAACCATAAGGGTTAAAAGGTGTATAGAGGGGGATTAAACAAAGAGATAATGTTTAAAATATCTCTAAAACGTATAGAAATATGGTTGGATGATTTTATTTGGGACTTAACTTATCCTATATTCTAAATTGGAAGAAATTGGGTCCACTTTCCATCAAAAATACATTTATTATATTTCAATGATCATCATATTTACAAGGGTGACACTCCTCTCACTTTTGGAAGGGAATGAAATCTCCAAACCTATACACATACATTGAACACCCTATGTTGACCATGATTTTATGAAATAACTCTCCAAATATCCTATCTATTTTCTATGTAAAACACACCATTATTTTAATGTGTGATTACCTTAAAATAATTCCACGTGTTTGATATCTTGATCCAATTTCAATAATGAACTTAAATGAAACTGTGATATATTTCTATAGAAATAAATATTTTAGAATACCCATTAAAACCAATATATTAAATGAGTGATATTGAATAAGAGTAACCTATTTATAAAAAAATTATATAAAAAATAAAGGCTATATTTAATTTAAATGGAACTCAACGGGTATATCTAAAATTACTAGTAAGATCATTTTATGATGAGAATTTTATTTTTCTAAAAAATTCATTTTATGACATAAGTATTTTTATTATAAAGAAAATTATGAATAGTAAATGATAATATATATTGATATTAATAATTTCTTAACGTAAATTATAAATTGATACCAAATAAGAAGAAGAATTGATTTTTTTCTAAAAATTCGATTTCTATATAAGAAATATTAATATTAATATTTTTAATTTTATTTTAATGTAAAATTTATAAATTTTTTAATTTTAATTTGAAAAATTGAACATTATTTGTTAATTAATGATAGTAGAAATTTTCTTAAATTTTTTATTTTTAGGTGAAGAGTACAATATACCATTTTCAAAAATACCATGATTTAATGACATTATTAGTATGTATGTAAGTCGTAAAAATTTGTGAAACCTTTTTCATAAAAAATATTTATTTTATAAGTGAAATTATAAATAAAAAAATCATTATTTTTTCCAAAAAACTATTATTCTATATTTTATAAGTTTAGTAATATTTTTCTGAAGAAATTAATTTTAAAAAGTTATACATTTATTATTTGAAGACAAATATTTATAACTTTTAGGAATTGAAAAAAATACTATTTTTGGAGTTATAAAATCTATAGGTCTTGGTTATATAATAAAGACCATATTATTTTTATGCATAATAGATAAATTAGTTAGGTAAAAACAAGTTATAATGGTAATAGTAAATTCGAGTTATAAGGGTTTAAGCTTGTGAAAAATGATAAAACAATGTGAAAAAAATTTGTTATTATGTCTATTTGAAGAGTTTTATGAACTTGTATCTTTATAAATACAGTTTGTAACAATTTTAGAGACACTTTCCTTGTGATTTACTTCCCATTTTTAATATTTTAACGATTTTAACAAAATTTCATCATCACTCACTTATAAATGGTGTTCCTCACAATCCCTTAACTACCACACATATAATTAGAATTACTCTAAAAACCCTAAAATTTATACATTCCCTAGAAATTTTTTTATCATCCATGAGCTTCTGGAAAAGATATATTATCCTAATCCCTCCTTTTCTAAGGAATTTTCCATGAAAAACTCAAGGTTATCAATTTTAGTAATTGTATTTCCTTGACTACATTCCTTTATATCCAATCATAAAAAATAAAATATTCTAATAAAATTATAATGAGATAAATATTGGTTACATATAATTTTTTATGATATATAAATAAACATTAAGCACATTGACCCTTTTCCATTTATAAAAATACATTTGATAATCATCTATGTGCACAGATTACAACAACCATAAAGCTTTATGATATATTTTACTTTACGTCATTATACATATGGTTCTAATGATTAATTTCATAAATAATTATCATATTTCTAACATATGTAAGATTCTGAAATGGAGAAAAATATTATTTATTACTATGATTTTATAGAAAATGAATTCATTAACCATATATACATGTAGGGTACCACCTCCACAGAATGATTTATTTCACTTAACTTTTCATCACTTCATTACATGAATGGACATGACAATGTTTTAGTGTATATATATTATGTTTAAAAAAAATTAAATTTATTAGATTAAATAATAGTGACCATATTTATGAAATTATCAATAAATGAACATTCTTAATTTAATCATTTAAAAAATTACTATGAGAAAAAACTTTTTTTATAATGTAATATTTTCATATATATATATATATACTTCTTATAATTCCTTAGAAATATGATATATATCACTAATAAATACTAAATAATATCATCATTCTTCTTGTATAATGATATAACAACTAAAAACCACATAATCATCCAGTAGTCATGGTATGTTCATGTTTGGGCCAGTTTAACCGCATAATGGAGTAATGATATTTGGAAGAAAAATTCATTCCAACACTACTATTATAAAACTTGGTCAAATAAATCAATATTATTAACACGTGATATTAAAAACAGGTAAAATATTACTAGAATACATATCTATAATGATTATAATTTAATATTGTAAATAGTAAAATGTATGATTAGAAATTTTAAATAATTCATTACGATTTTAATGATTTTTATAAAAACATTTTGATAATTTTAACAAAATTAAAGATAAAAGTAAACGGGCTTTCATCTCATAGTCTATTTTTGAGACATATTTTGAATTACACACTTATTTTGTTTTTATTTTGTATATAGAAAATATTATATATATATATATATATCATGGATTATATTTTAATAATGGTATTTGAAATTCAATTACAATGCCTATCTTTCAAGCGGTTTAAATAAAATTTTACTCAATCCATAAGGGTATTCTTATTCTTAGTTAGGATTCTTTAAGACATTTTACATTTTATGAACCATGTTACCATAATATAGTTATATATTTATTTAATCTATTGTGAAATTTAAATACTTTATTTAATTTTAATTCAAATGATTTATTAATCTAAATCAGGTCATTTTCATTAAATGTATTCTAACTCAAGTGGTACCCCAGTCAGAAATGTTTTTGGTAAATCTATTTTCATTTATTGAGTTATGATAATTCTATCAAACTTATTTTATATATGTTGAGTATATTTTTTTTATTAATTTTATTATTTATTATTTTATTTTTGTTTACATTTTTACCATATAGACTGCTTTTCAACTATTTCACACATCATGTAGTGTGTTTCCCATAAGGGATATTGATTGCTCAAATCTCCATTGATTGAGTTGTAATGTTTTATCTTGAACATTTCTCTTCGATTACTAGGTTCTCCAAACATTATATTTTATTATGTGATATCAAATATTCCTATTTGGGAAAATTATGTTTTAATTCTATGAAGTTTTAATTGCACTTCTTAAAATGTGTATTTTTAAAAAAATGTTATTTCAAACTATTAAAATGGTTCTTTTGGCAATAAAACATTTTATCTTTGTCACTAAATTTCCCAAATAAAAATTAATTTAATTTTAATGGATCCATTATATTATATTATTTTTTAAAATGAAACTTCTCAAAATATTTATCTTCACATTTTAAAAATATACACCTGAAAGTAAAATGTATATTTTTTATTTTACTTTCATGATAATATTGTTTTCTAAATTATTCTTTATGTTTTTACATATATTTTTCTTTTTTATACACAGATGTATATACACCAATGGATAATATTTTACTTGATTTTATCCTTAGTATATATATATAATTGTGGGATTGAACTCATGGTACCAAAAAATTATATTTTTGATCCCATATTATGTGTTTCCATTTTAAGAATTTATTTACAAGGATGTTTTTAATATTTTCAGACATCCTTAAATGTTTCCCTTATTACACTAGGCTTCGTTTTTTATAACCATAAACCTTCTTTCTGAATATGTCTTATGAATTATTCATTACTATTTAAGTAATAATCTATTACTTCCATTTTTTTCCGAACCACACACTATAAATAAACATAATATTTCTTAAAAATTATTTTTCTATAACTAAAAAATAGATTTTTTATTTTAAAATCAATTTTATGGAAAAAGTGGGAAACATCACAAGTTTTGACTAGAAATTTTTAGACACTAAATAAACTAGACATTCTTTTTGAATCCCATGTTTACATTCTTTATACTGAAGGATGTTCACCTAGATATAATAAATTTATTAATTAGGGAAATTATTTACTTTACCATATACCATTACTCTATATGGTATTAGATTAGGGGATACATAGATAGAAATATATTCAATTTATTTATTTAATAACTATTAAAAATATTAATTTTTTTTATTTTGATATAACTGTTTATTGATTACTATGGAAATTTGACTATATATTTTTTAACCATCCACCTTCCCTCTCTATATGGGTTATGATTATGTTATCTATTTTTTTCATGGGGAGAAGTATTGATAAGTTTTATGTTATTTTTACAAAATGGATGATTATTTACTTATATAATTAGGTATTTTTTATTCAATTTTTCATATGATGAAATCGACATACATAAACAAGTCATGGGTGGCAGATGGAATTATATCTCCCCTCGATGCATTGGTAAGTTTAATGAGACAAATGTATTTGGGTATTTTGGTGTATATATACACAAGAAAAGATACTTTCATGATAGTAAGATCATGATGGATTTGAATTTTATTCATTATTATTTTTCTGACATTATTAATTTCATCACTAAGTAACCAGTTTTTGTTATCTATGTGATATATTCACTTCAGTCTTTACCCTTGGGTATATTATGCATTCAATTTCATTCTAATATGGAATTATTTTTCATTAAAAGTTTATTCCTTAACATTTGCTCTAAAATTTTGATTCTTTATGATCATTGATGATCATTTATTATGTTTACCCTTTCTGATCATTTAATCTCAACCCTTCTTATGTTACCACTTCACTATGTTATGATGAAATGTATGACACATGATAAGTCCAATTGAAATTCTTATGTGATGAACTTATGGGGTATATATTGAAATTATATTATTGATTAAGAATTTTTTAGATAAAAAATATAAATTAGTTGATAAACTTAGGGGATTTATTAGTTTATGATTTTACTAATTCAATAATGCTCTAAACCTAGTAATGGAATTAAAATGTATGGAATGAACTATTTTCTTTATTTCATGAAATTATGGCATGGGTTTTATGAGAATATATATTTTTATAAATAAAATAAATAATTTTTGTTTTTTAGGAACTACATACAAGAGTATAGGACTAATAAATCACAGTAGAGGTTATTGTATGACCTGAATACCAATCCTAAAAGGCTTATGGTTTCTGTCAAATGAAGATATCCTAGTTGGATGAATAAGTCTTAAGCTAATTCATTCAAATTAATTTCTTATTTTACCTCCATAAAATCTCTTAAACCCACCCTAAAATAATATCATTAGTATCCATAATATATTTAACTATTTTTTTGATGCAACAACTATTTTATACCTCTTTTCTATCATACGAGAAATCAAAATGACGCTCATGTGTATTCTAGACTACCTCCTAAATGAAGTGATGTATTTCATTTTTCATCACCATTTCACAAGGATTTTTATAAATATTTATTTAATGTATATATATTATTTTTTATATAATTATTACTCTATTGAAATAAAATTATATCTAGCCATTTACACTCTCATATGTTGTAAAATGATATTTTCACTCATGCATACATGTGGACTAGCCCATCTATGTAGAGATTTAAATATTATTTAAAAATTTGTTATATTTTTTTTCATAAGAAGATTTTAATAAATATATATTATATTTATAAATAGTTTTTTTTGGATAAACCATTACCGTTTTAATTTCTTTTTCATCCATTAAAAATTTAGAAATATCAGCCATGTGTACATGCAGACTACCACCTCCTAGAAAAATATCTCCAATTTTTAATTACCACATTACATGGATAGTTTTAAAATAATATTTAGTGTCTAAAAATGATAATTATAAAATGGTTAATATTTTAATCATTATGGAATTTTGAATTCTTTCACCATAGACAACATGCCAAATCTGTTTTGGACCAAACAAACTCAACATGTCTTACATAATTTTAATAATATTAACTAATAAATTAAACATGTCAATAAATGATATAACATTAATACTAATAATGGAATGAACATGAGAACTTTTCTTAATAATGTAAATAATTAATATTAGATTATTACCTACTAATTTAAATCATGTACATGGTAAGATGAGACCTCAAATAAGGAATTTTTCATTAAAACCATGAATTAAATGTTTTTTGAAAACATTATTATCAAATGAAAAATTCTTTTAAAGGTTTAATTAATATATTTAATTATAATAAAAATATTTTTAATTTAACTTTAAAATAATTTTTACTTTCATTATAATTTTTTAGAAAGAAACAATTTCTTAGATTTCTGTACGAGTTATTTATTACCTTATTTACAAAAGTGAAAATAGAATGTTTTTAATATTTATTAGATTAATGATATTTCCTATTATAATAAATGTCCTTTATTATCAATATTACTATATAATATTTAATTTTTTTAATTAAATTTCATTTTTCTATTATTTAATGAGTTTTTTATTTTATGTAATGTTTTCAAAAGAGAAGGATATTTATCGATATTTTTATAATATGGATTAATGTTATAGTCATTATGGGGTTAAATGAGTTTTAGGATTGAAAAGTAAAATATTTCATATTTTTTAGACATTTAATTGTTATCAGAAATGTAGAAGATAATAGGTGGTGTTGGGCTATATCACTCCAATTATTTAGGTATAGGTTTATTCTCTAAGTAATTGATGATTGGAATAAATTTATTATGTGTTATTTTATATGTATAAAAGTTGAGTGGAAATATATGTTAAATAAAATTTTTTAATATATTTTCATGGTTTGTATTTTCTTTTGATGAGTTTTAATGGAAATATAATTATTTTAAAAATAATATTAATAAATTGTAAAAAAAATAAATGGGTTATTTTTAGGGAAGATATTTTTCATAGTCTACTATGTTCTTCTCAAGATTAATTTATATTTTTTCTGTTGTTTTAATGATTTATGAAGGTTTTATTTGAAAAAATTTCATTTTTTACATGTTATTAATATTTATTTATATGATTATCATTTATTGTCGAAAATTCAAACATTTTTATTGGTTTTCAATTCTTTCACTAGACTTACATGTTTTCTCTATTTTTATACCCTTTAATAATTTTTTTATTATCATAAAACATTTTAAAATTATTTAAATGTGTTCTATAGATGTGTATGAACTATATAAAGGTCATTAATGATTCTATGGTCACTCATCTAAAATCGAAAAAATGTATCTTTTTGGAAATAAGGGTGAAAATTTAAGAAACTATTATTGTATAAAAAATATAAATTATGTGGAATTGTCCATTTTTCAAGTAATTTTTTTAATTATCCAAATAAATAATCCTAAAAGATCATAGTGATATAATAATGTGAAATACATACTGTTTGTCTCTTACTAATGTGGTTTTTAAGTTAGATTGTGTTATAGTGGGATCTCAAATTTGAGTTAGAACCCAACAAAAATCATTGTGTATTGTATTCTTGTTGATTCTGAATTGCATACCAAGGTGAGGGTTGATAAATAACCCCTTAATATATATATATTAACAAGTATATAAGGTGAATTTTTATAAGGGATAACTTAATTATAATTATAAAAAACCAGAAAAATTAAATTACACTGACCCCCATCCTTGTTTTCCTATACGGTCTACTAGGAATTTCAAGTGGTATGAGAGATAACAGGGTCTTCTTTTGATTAGTTATATTTTTTCCAAGTGATTTTAATATTTTATTTGAAGTATGTATTTTTGGAAAATATTTAGTTGTCTCATTTAGAGAAAGTGGATGCTTCATATATTTATATTAGATTTGGATTTACATCTTAAATTCTAATGAGTATTAGTAAAATAGCGGATAAGAATAAAAAAATTAAATGATAAGAAGGATCACCCATGGTATGATTCTAAAAATGGTTGTTACGGTTCATCTAGAAAATATGTGTAAAGTGATTCATTTTAATAAACCAGCTCATGTTGTTTAGAGAATAAGGAGGATGAGTATTTTAAAATAGTTAAATGATTATACTCTAAAATTGAATGGTATTTAAATAGTGTTACTACTAAAGTAGTTCATCATATACTTGTTCTTATTATCAGACTTCTCGATGATAAATCACAACTAAAATAGATGATTAAGGAAATAAAGAATGTGTTAGGTAACAATTTATGAATGTTCATTTATATTATAGACCTCATTGAATAAAATGAACATTCATTATTACTTTTCATTGATAATACTTCCTAAATCGAATAAAAATTACAATGAAATTATTTTTAGAATGTTATCATAGAATTTTTTCTTAATGAAGTGATCCATGTATTGATAAAATTATACAATACTTCCATTAATACTAAGGATGATATGATGGAGGTTAATGAAAAAAAATATTAAAAAATATTTACCAGAATCATGCGACATTTATGGGGATCAAATCAAAAAATTGAAAATATATTGGTGAGAATTCATAAGATTTATTTAGGATGATAAGATATCCTATAACATGTTGTGTCTTAAAAATATTCTAAAAAATGAAATATCTTAAATGAAATAAAGTTGTAACTTCCCAAATAGTTTTGAATAATGATGTTTACACGAATTTTTTTATTTAAATTAATGGTTTCAAAAAGACTTAATTCAGCGGAGAAAAAATCTTGAATTAAACACTTGGTTAACCTTTATATATATCTTTGAGATTGTTTAAAATTATTTAGATAACTCTTTTTGAAATATTGAGGTTTATTCTGATATAAAAGGTTCTAAATTAAAGTTAATGATGTTTTTTGGGGGATAAAAATTACATGAAATTTACCATAATATAAAAGGTGAATTTTTTCATGTTTACTGAAAAATTCCAAAAAAAATATTCCTAGTTTGTGGTAGTTATTCCAAAATATAGTTTGAAATAATAGATTTCTAGACTGTATTTGTTAAAAAATAATAGGTGTACTAAAAGGATATGTTTTTCTTACTAGATATTTGGGCATAGGTACATATATTTTTATAATAAATTTTCAACCAATGAAAGTTATAGGAGGAATATACAGAGAAGATATGCGTTAATGAAATAATAACACCATATGTTCAATGGAAGAGTTCGTATAAAGGATTATATCTCTATTCCAATAGGAAGTTTTATTTTTTGGGTTACTTTTGTGACTACTATTACAAACGTGTTCAAAGATATTATGAGTACTTATATAAACCAATCAATCATTATAAATATTCCAAATAAATAGTAATACCATAGAAACATGATTTATAAGAGAAAATAAAAGGAGATCAATAATTATTGGGATAAATAAAGAAAATAAATGCATTCAGAAAAAGAAGAGTGCTGAGAAAAACACACATACAAATTATATGAATAATTCTATAAAGAATTTCAAGTAAAAATAGAGATGGTTGTACTATTTAATGAAGTATAACACCATAGACCCCTATAATTAGGAAATGTATTTTAGTTCCAAATACAGAAACTTAAATAAAAAATGTAAGAGAAAAAAAAATTAATTGATTCAAGACGTCCATGTAGAAGAAGTGATTGATTTCCAAAAAAATGGAATCAAAAAAGTTTTGAATAAAGAATGTTATATCTCAATAAAATTTAATAGTTTGAATGATTCTATAATTATTTGGTCATATAAACTAAAAATTAGTACCCAAATACCAAAATAATAAGAATGTACTGAATTAAAATTGACTAATTCATGCAAATAAGAACTCAAATTCCATTATATTTATTCAAAGTATGATGAACCAAGAGTTACCAAAGAATTATATGGAATGTAATAATAGGGAAAACATGATATTAAAACTGTATAAATATTAATTCAACATAAAAGGAAAATCTTGAGAATAATGAAGAAAAATTTGAAGCACCAATGAATACAATCTCTTTATTATAAAAGGTGAACTTGAATTTTTTACAGGGGAAGAAATTTTTAATGAATACGAATTCCATACTTCCCAATAATATCCATAATTGGAAAAACAAAAATTGAGAATGCATGAAGAGATATGTTCAACCTATGGATAAATTTAATATAGTTTTCCAGTTGAGTTCTACATCTCAAGACAACTGCTTCTCTTAATAATTTTTTTTGATAACTCATTTAATTCCCTCATATCTTCTTTTATGTGTCAAAAGTAGGGTATTTAAGGTTATATTTAATGATAGAAAACAACATGAATGACATAATTTTTGAACATCATAGTAATTCAACCACCCTGTATTATCTAACTGTCATAACAAAGAGCATTGTATAACATAAATTAAGGGAGTTAAAATATGAATATAAGCTATAAAAAAATCCTTATGTAGTGAATATTGAATTTTTGACATTCAATTAAGATTGGAATTGAGGTATGTGAATCACACATTTCTTCCTATATTTTATTCATTTAATATTTTTTAAAATGGGGGAGTGTGGGTTAATGACTAAGTTGATAGAAATGTGATTTTAATCTCCTCACATGAACTATAGTGATTATTTTTTTGAAGATGATTTTGTGTAACATTTCATAGTAAATCAGTCTGAAACAGCCTATTAAATGAGTAAAATTAATTAGTATCACATGTTAGACATAGTTAAGGATATCTTGGTGATATTGGTTAATATCTATTATTTTCTACACTGATTTGACCAATTTAGTCTTATAGTTTATATGAAATAAAATAATTTCTAAATAAGTATATGGTATAATACATATCATACTAATTTTTATTAGGATTATATTTTGATTAAATGTTGGATAAATATTTTTTGTGTAAAAAATATAAATTTGTTTAAAAATTATTGATATCCATACCCTATATTCCTTTGAATTCATTGGTGTTAAATTAGATAGAAAAAGGAGTTTAAAAAGACATTTTTTCAGGAATTATTGATGGTATTGAAAAAAATAAAATGGGGGTTGAAGAACATATTTTAAAATTATATTTTTTTCAATAAGTAAGAATACCAAAATAATAAATATGGTGTAAATAATTTTGATGAAGAATTTTATGAAATGGGTGAATTTTTATCATCACAAATGTAAAATTAAGTTGATGGTGTTGGTTGGAAATCTCATATTGACATATTCATTACAAAAGTGTTACATGTGATGGCTATTTGAGATAATTATCTTGTGAAAGACATGTTGTATTAGAGATGAAATTTTATAAAATAGTTCTAAATTATTTTAATAAAAATCAGCTAGATGGGATATTAAAAAAATATTATGAAACAAAGTGACTAGATGAAATTGTGGAAGAAAATCTATAGGTTGTTATAAGTCATATTTTTTATAAATTGAATATGGGAATATTTGGATGTTGTTTTGTGGTGATATTAATATATTGATAAGGATAATACTTTAATTTATTATTTCATAAATTATTTGTTAGTAAGTATTGATTTTGTGTTGATGTTGAAGATGGAAATGAAAATTTTATAGGAATAATCATAACTCATCAAATTAGAACATTAGAAAAAAATATCTTTTATAAGTGTAAGGATCATGTCGGGGTTCATATAGATATTTTTCTAATGAATAGATAATTTATCCATATAATTTAAATCATAAATATCACATAACTATTTATAAGGATCATCCAGTCACTTCCAAAGGATGATATAGGTATCAATAAGGATAATATAAAAACAACATTAGGATAATACACAAATTCATAAGGATGACTAATTTCATTAGGATAGTTAAATGATGAAAAATAAATTTGGGGAAATTCATAAGTAATATTATACACTTTATAACAGTCATTTTCTCATAATAATTATCAATATAATGCATCATATCATGAGCCATCCCGGATACCCTGGTACCCAAATACTTGAGATATTTATGTCATGGACTGAAGGGTGTTCCCAACACCCATGGGTTGGAAACTATATTCTATAATCACAAAATAAACATATGGGAATGAGGTTTTCAAAAAACCAATAAATAACATATACAAGTTGGTACGATCAAAACTCATCAAAGAGAGTGTACAAGAGAGAAAAATGTAGAACAAACTCAAAACATTGAATTATCAAAGAAACAAACAAATACCGTGATAAAATATCAATACAACCTACCAAAAAGTGTATATAATCTCCCATGTCACTTACAATGCTCTAGGTCTTGTGGATCAAGAAAATACACCACCTCTATGTGAAACATTTCCATTTCTTGTACCTGAAAAAAGATAATCTAAAAATGCAGAAAGGAAAAGAAAGGGTGTAATAAAAAGAATAATAGGTTCTCACCATGTGTTCTATAAACAATTCCATAAAAACCCAATTTAAGCTATCATTTTCAATAAAAAGGAATTGAAAATAGGTTGGGTATTTTCAAAAAAACATTATTCAAAAAAATGAGCGTAGATATCTCAAAATCGTATTGAATGAAAATTTAATTTAAATTTACTTATATAAAATAGTTTGAATTAATAAACGATTTATATAATCAAATATCACATATCAAAATACATATATGTGCATATTCATTTCAATACCCTTCTAGGGGAGACTATTTCAAGAAATCAAACTACACCCCATTATGAGATCCCATATCAGGAAATCAATCCACACCCCATTAGAAGAGCCCATATAAAATTATAAATAAAATCCCCATTAGGGGTTCAAATACCAAGAAATAAATCTACACCCCATTGGGGATCCCATTTCAAGAATTTGAACTATCAATCAATCATGTTAAAATCAATCATTCCAAATCAATTCAAAATATAATTTCCTAATTTTATTTTTCCACATGTATTTTTCATATAAAATCCAAATCACGATTTTCATCAAAGTTATTCCGTTATAAATAAACTTTAAATTTAATCCATTTTCTTTAAGGACCAATAACAAATCAATTTTAGAAAATTATTCTTCAAATCAAGCCATTAATTTTATAAAATTCTTCTGTTGATGCCAATTTTCATTAAAATTGGGGGTTGTCATAAATCCCATGTCAATATCAAAATCAAATAATAATCTTATAAATTCAAGGATATTAAAATAATTTTAAAAATCATTTCAATTTCATCAAGAAATTCATTGTTTTAATTAAACCATAAGGATTTATGGATCTATATACCTTTAATCACACGGCCAAAGACAACACATGCATTGAGACCTCCAATGAAGAATGAGGTGAATGAGATCAAGAAACACAACCTAGAATCAAGATCCATAAAAATAAAGGTTGGGTTAAAAAAATCATGATGATATATAAATATCTAAAGAGGTTATAAGATGATATTAAAATACAACAACATGGCTGAAGATATAATTTTACAAAGGAGATCAAATGAGATCAATTTTACTTATATCCACCAAGAGAATAGGTTTAAGGAGCCAAAAACACTACTTAAGATACATCATGAACAATGTAATTAATTAATATTCAATAGGGGTTTATTAGGTGTTAAATTAGGGGTATAAATATTTTTAAATTAACATTTAAGCAATTAAAACCCATGCATATGGTTTTTTACATAGGCCACATGGTTAGTTGTAACCATGTTCCCAGAATATGTTTCATACATAGGGTTCTATTTGGGAAACATGGTTTGGTAATATGGATAATTTAACAATTTTTAATCTATGAGAACACTATTTTTCACTTATATATGGTTTTAGGGATTGGTCTCATGATTTTGAAAAATACTGTGCCCCATCCATTAGAATAACCTTGGTGACATAGCTTTTTAGGCCAAACCACACGGTTTTACTTAACCGTGAACCAACCATACATATCCTCTTAAGGCTCCAAAATTTTCCAAATTTAACATAAAACAACCGAAAAAACCCCAAACAATATGAAACCAAAAAAGAGTTATGAAGTACCTATAATAAGGTAATAGGATGTTAGATCCTCCCCAATGTAAATGTTTTTTTCACCAGAAAGCCTATCATATCGATTTTATATCAACAAGATGAGGCCACTAGCCTCTCATCAGTGTCTCACACTAGAAATTCTCATAAGAATCTGAACCTTCTTATCCTTGAAAATAGACCATAGGTATCATCCTCTCTTGAGTTACCATTGTTTAAAATCTAAAATCGCAACTAGATGCTCATTCATAGATAAATCACTCTCAACATCAATATCTTTCTAACTCAAAAAATAATAAGTGCATAAAGATACTTTTTAAGATGCAAAAAATGAAAAAATTATGGATCAAATTCAACTATAGTGAATGTTCCAAATTTTATGTAGCTTTCCCCACCTGCTCAAAAATTTCAAAAGGACTACCAATCCTTGACAAGGATTTCTCTACATCACAAGAATTTAGTGATCCAACCTATGTGGACCTATTAATAATACATTTTCATTAACTGAAAACTCCAATGGTGATCGATGAAGATCAACATAAGAGTTATAGAGTCTATGTGCTTAACCATTATATGACGAATCAAATTAATCTTTACCATCATATCTTAGACCAAAATATATCCACTAAGGAGGGTTCCAAAATATGTGACCAACACAATGGAAATTTATACAGCCTTCCATATAATACCTCAAAAGGATCCATCCAAATTGTATACTGCTAAATGTTATCATAATAAGACTAAAATAGTCCTATGTGGACTTCCTAATATCCAAAAAAGTCAATAATAAAAATCCATAACATTTAATCAAGAAACATTATAGAGAGTTCTATCTGGATATATTTCTGCGGATGATATGCCCTGATCAAATTTACATGAGATACCAGTGACTCATAGAGGCATATCCAAAATAGATATATAAAACAGGGATCCTTATTAGAGAATATGGTAGAAGAAACTCTGCGAAATATCATAATCTACTGAACATAGACATTTCCGCAGTCTTTAACTTTGGTGGTATCTCTAATTGGTACAAAGTTATATGATTTGATTAGACTCTCAATCATAACCCATGCCACAATATTTCCTGAGGGGTACACAGAATCCCAATAACAAATTCCAGGGAGATATCATCCCACATAAAAGTCAAAACTAGAAGTCGATGAAGAAAACTCAATGGTATTAGGTTCCCGCCATTTTCCTGATAATCTGTATAAAAATGAGAAACAAATTTAGTGATGTCTCATCCCATATGAGGAAACTAGAATGATCATTCGATATCATAAAACATCTTCATGGTTATATAGTTCCACACCCACTAATTATTATAGAAATCTCATATAATTTCCTTCCTCATAGCCAAAGGAAAAATAACCTAATTCAAAAAACATAGGGTACCCTCTAGAGAAAATGATCACACAATAATCGTATCGCTACCAAAGAGAGAGTCCCTAATGCCATAGAGTTCATACTAAATATACTATTTCTAAATATCATCTCAATAAGACTGAATGTCAACTAAACACTTTCTAATACAACCTCGACATCTTCCTACTATTCCCTCAAATGCATCTGACAAGAAACAGCTGTCTAGTTTCACTCTTCTGATGATTACTTCATGGCCTAGGTTGAACGTTTTCTACTCAAAGTATCATCAATTATATTTTCCTTCCTCAGGGTATAGTAATCCTTGGAATCAAAATACTATAGGAACCCCACCCAATAAACCTATTTGAGATTAAAATGTTTTTAGGATAATATATAAATCAAAATTTTGTGGTAGGAATAAATAGTAAGACATTATGTGAAATAATAATGTCATAAAATCATAATAGTATTAACCATAGTTTAATGCTTTAGATTCCTGATCAGGTAATTCTTCTTATGTTGCCTAATCTTTCAAAAGGAATACACAACCATGTGATCATATTTCATAAGAACACATCCCAAACCCAAAAATGAAGAATCATAGAAGAACACATAGACCTGACTAGACTTTAGAAGAGTCCAGAATGGTGTAGAAGTAAAAATACATTTTAAATCATCAAAATAACTTTGAGATTTTTTATTCCAAAAGAACAACACTCTCTTCTGATTTATGGAAGTCCCTGGAGAATACATCTTTAAGAAATCTTTAACAAACTTACTGTGAGACCCCACCGAGCCCAAGAATCCCAGTGTGTCAAAAATAGTGCATGGTTTTTCTAATATTATAACAGCCTCCACCTTCTCAGGATTAACTAAGATTCCATGTTATGATTCCATGTGCCCCAAGTACATCACTTATCATATCAATAAATTATATTTTTAGTGCTTCTTGTAATATCTATGATATCTGAATATATCTAGGAATAATCTTAAATGATCCATATGATCCTCATTGGTTTTACAATAACCCATGATATCATCCAAAAATACCACCTAGAATGAATCAAGGTGTTCATGTAATATTATGTTCAAAAAAATCCATAAAGACAACATGATCATTGATGAGATCAAGGGACATAATGGGATAATAAAAGCGACCATAACTTATCTAAAAAAATAATTTGGATTTTCATATTATTTAATTATCATCTAGAGATATCCATACTAAAGATAAATTATTGAGAACCAATTTTACATTTCAATTAGTCAAAAATATCATCATTATATGGTAACCAATACATGTTCATTATCATAACTCAACATATTTTTTGATAATGAAAACATAGGTGAAGTGTTTCATCAGATCTCATTTCAAATAGAACTATTTCCTCCAAAGGTGACACACTTGAGCACAAGAATCCTTTCTTTAACAGGTCTTCTAAAATATTCATTAACTCTTTCAACTCTATTAGTACTATATAATAAGAATGAATAGATACTGACTAAGTACCATGTACTAAATAAAAATTTAAATTTACCCCTCTTACTAGGGGAATACCAGAGATATCAGAATAAAACCTATCAGGAAACTCAATGATGACTATAGAGATATCATCACTCAAATATTCTCTCTCCAATTCAAAATAAAACACATATATTACACTACCCAAATATAAAAAATATTGTCCAACTCTACTCAATATCAAATCCCATTAACTATGAATGACATGGAGCACCCCATCTGGTGTAGCAATGGAGACCCATCAATGATAAATATAAATTTGTACCTTATTATAAATTATAAAATCCATCATGAAGATAAAATCATGTGGTTTAATATATTGAAACATTAAATCCAAGGTAATTTCAGACTATGCTAATGAGAAACCACAAGAAGTAAATCAAAGAGCCTTATCTGTCTTCATTTTTTTAGGAATATAAATATACACCAAATAAGATAAAATCTCTATATGAATATTTAGAAATTTCACAACATGCATCAATATAAATGAGTGAGATTCACCAATATTAAATAAAATAGTCACTAATGATTAAGATACAATGATGGTACCTCTCATGGTTGTTATACCTGTATTCTCTTCCCCAAGATACTCATACACTCCATAAAGATGATTTATTCTAGATTATTCATACCAAAACACCTTATATCAAGAAGCATATGATTGGACACAATACTATTAGGTTTTGATTATCACATGCCACTATTCATAGAAAAAACGATATGAAATATCCTCTGTAAGAAGTCTAAATTCTAACACAGACAATAAATATATGGTGCCTCGATGAAAACATGTTTAAAATTCCCAAAATTTATACATTTAAAGTATTTAATAATAGTTATTCTGATAAGTTCAAGAGGTATAATATATTCCTACTATCTAGATCCACCACACGACCCATCTTCCTTTATCTTCCCCTTAAAGTAACTCACTAAACTGAAACTAAGAGAAAAGAGAACTCATGTAAACCCTAAATTTACTCAAAATAAATCTCAGTAATCAATAATATATAATTTATTTCAAAATAGGAAGTGATATTAAACCTTAATACATTATATCAAATGTCATTGTGAAGACACATATCAAATCGTTGAGCCTTTAGTGTTTCATTTTTCTATCTATTGGATCAAACTGTAGGAGCTCAAAAAAATGGTTTGTGTACTACTTCATAGCATTTTCACCTTGATTGAGGTTGATAAATTTCATATAATGTATCAAATTCATTGATTATAGATAGAATTGATCTGTGAAAATAAGTCTAATGTCTCTCCATTCCAATACCTCATTCTTCTTCTTCTTCACCAATGGATCCCACAGTCTCCTTCTAGGTCCTTATATATTGAAGGAATTATACTTTATCTTAATGTAATCATGAATTTTTATGAGCTCAAAAATAAGTTTAATATTTTTCAACCAATCCCGAGACTATTGAGGATCACTATATCCTTTGAAATTATGTGGATTTTAGTGAATAAACTCTTGAGAATTATTTTGATTTTAGTCCCTTTGATGTTCCATAATTGGAGCCTGAATGGGAATGGGTGTTGGTGTATGTCCCAATTGTTGGACAGTAAACATTTTTATCTCTAAAATATTCTATCCCACTCGAGGATTTTATCACCTTATTTCACAATTAGATTCCTCCTAGTGCCTATTCATTCATATTTTCAATGGAATTATGCAAAAAAACACTAAAAGAAAAAACTGGGCACATTAGTATGATTATAATGATCAAGGATACAAGAACAACAATTCCATCAATTATAATTTATTATTTTTATTTCAAAATCCACAAAAAAAGGTATAAAAAGGAATATTATTACATCAAAACATTCATCCATACTCATTTCCCAAACACCCATGGTGACTTTAGGCTCGTTACGATGAGAATTGTCTAGGAAAATTCACACAACTACCTCCTAAGTCCCAATAATCATATCTCTTATCTACTTGGACATTTTTAATATATACTAACATCAAAGAAAGATGAAAATCCATCCATTGATACTATTTTGTCACCAACCATACTAGGTATTAGGGTACTAATGTAGCCAGGATTGTTTATGGAACATCAATATTATGACTATCTATATTGAGATCATTTACATAGAATAATTATAGAAGAATTATAAAATAATTATTTTGAGGAAATTGGAATTAATTTAGGAGATGATTCTGCAAAGTTATTCTTGTATTGAAATTTAATAGTTATGATGAATAATTATTATTCAATATTATAAAAATTTAAGAATAATTGTACATGAATATAAATTTTTCAGCATCAAAACTTTATGGATCCATGCACAACTAGATAAATAATTATAAGTAACTGATCTTGTGGATTGGATGGGGATGTATGTGATATTAAAATATCAAATAGAGAAGTAAATATCCTATGTATTAAGTATGTTTTGATTTAAATGTTTACAAGATTATATCAGATTTGGATAATGTGATCTAAATGATGAAAATAACAATTTTTTTAAAGTGAAATATAAAAAAAAAATCACATTATTATACTAAAAATATAAAAATTATAGAAAATTAAGATAAAATTCCATGAAACAATTGATAATTAGATAGTACCTATAAGATAAAATAGGTACTAGTATCTAAGGACAATACATATTACTAAATCTAGGATATTCATTCATGTCAAATTAAAAGAAGAACAATACTACAACAAAAGTGTTGAATCCATGGGGAATTTGAGAAGTATAAACTATGTCATGTGACCTATGATATATATAAATAAAAAGGTTAAGAAGGTGAAATTTACTAGGTGAACCTTGTAAATCCATAATTCAAATACTGTACAGGGAACAAGGCCTCACACACATTATTCATGGATCTAGAATTGTTAGAAGACATGTTCAAGGAAAGAGGTGAGTTCCTTTAATGAAATGTTGGGAGACAGTGTAAGGACCCCATATGGAGATTTCAATAATCTTTTTAGAATATAATTTTATTTAGGGGAGATATTATAATGATCATATCAATAGATGACAGTCGTGATATTAATATAGTAGAAAAATCGATGATAAAATTATTTTTTAAATGAATATTATTAAAAAACTTATATGAAAAAATATTATATTAAGAAATTCAAAAGATATTTTTAGTTATAGTTCCTTGAAAACAAACTACATAATACCTAATGTATATAAAAATTATTTAAACCTGTTTAAATACCCCATTAATACCATCTTACTTTCTACCACTACATAATATTTCTTGGGGATCTATATAATTGTAACGGCTGATCATAAAGCCCACTAAGTGATAAAAAAGTAAATATTATGTATATGACTATGGATAATTCAGGATCCATAAAAATATAACATATCATAAGTCTATGATTAATAATATAAGAGAATTATTTTAAGTTCCTGAGGCATAAAATAAGAGCGTGATAATAAGTACAACCAATAAAATGTAGAAAGTTAGTTACAAAAAAAGTTAATACATTCATATGAATATCACATTGTTTTATCACAATGGTGTTATAAATTTTATTACCAAGGTTATTCACTATGGATTCATATATATATATATATATGTATTTTCTATAAATTAGTTCTTTACATAATGCATTAGAGCGGTATTACGGTTCACCCTTCATAGGTCTAAATTCATGTGTGGAACAGAGATCATATATCATAAATATGCTTTTATATTATTTTTAACCAATATTTGGGACAATTGGATTAATTTTATTGATTCCCCCAATAAATGAATCATATTTATATCTATATGAATACCTTTTATTAAATATATATTGATTATTCATGAAAATATGGAATAAAAAATTAACAAACAATTTTTGAGGTATAAAGGAGGTAAATAAAAGGTCATGGAATGGTATAATGAGAAGTGAAAATATTGTATATTTATATGGTTAGTATATTATTATATGACCATATGGATACATAATTGTTGGAAGAAAAATTCTGATAAAAGAAGAAATTATTGAATTGAAAAGTTGAGGGAGAGAACCCCTTAACTTGAGAGGTTTCCTTTTACAGCATGAGAGGATCTCCTCAAAACCAAAAGAAGTCCTTGGAACGACTATTCCGATATAAATTTAGAATATTATCATGGTTAAATAATTGGGAGTGTATATTAATTATAGAATATGTACTTTTTATTGAAAAATAATGAATTTTTTATTAAATTATAAATAGGGTCCTTAAACACCTTGTTAATAAAAAATAAAATACCATTGAACTTATTATGGTTTAATACCCTATTTTTCAAATTAAGATTGGTTTTTAATATTTTATTTGTTTAGGGACTAAAATACTTAAAATAGTATCAATTATGATGTAAATTTCAGTAATTCTCAAAACAAATTATTTTTTAAATCAAAAAAAATTAATTAGGTTTTAGAGGATACTTTTTAAGATTATAAAATTTATCTTATCACATTTTATTACATAATTTTATTGAAAAAACACTTACATTTTTATTAAATGCATTAAAATACTTATTAAACCACTTTTATTTCATTATGATGTCATACTACCTATAATAAATTTATATCGAATTTTACTCTTTACCAAAAAATTTGCCTATCCCAAAAAATTATGAAACAAATCACACATGGCTGATTCTGACATGATAATGTAAAAAATGGAATCCATTTTATCTTGAAAATTATATACATATTATAAATTTATTTTGAAAAATGAAATACTTGTTTTTCGAAAAATATTAGTTTTAATGACATAATCAATTTTTTGACCATTATAAAAATTACCTAGGACATAAAACACTTATGTTATCATTTATATATATATAAGTAATATTTTTTATAAGAATATTTCATGAATGTAACTTTTATTAAAAATATCTGAGATTATTGTAAAATTATATTTTTATTGAAATTATACATTTTATAAAAATAAAATTATATTTTATTTGTATTAAAAATATACCTATAAAATTATTTTTATATTAATGTATATAAAAAATTATGAAAAATTGATTGATAAAGACACTATTTTATTAGGAAAAAGAAAATTAATACTTATAATGCTAAGTTATTAATGCATAACACTTAATTACATCAACGTTCTCTTTAAGGGTAAGGTATATGATAACAGTACTTTCATGTTGTTTCTAAACTAACATTAATATAGTGGGAACCTCAAAAAACTTGAGCTTCAATCTCAATCGATTATAAATGTGCCCTAATTGTCAAATATTTTCATGGGCTTGGTCAATGATGAACCCCCTAGTTCTTACTCCCTCTAAACTTCTTATAAATGGGATTCAAAAGGAATGATCCTTAATTTTGGGGCTATCATTAATCCAATCTGTGTAAATTATCTATCATCATTACTGATCATATAAACAAATTATAATTGTCGTAATTTATAATAGTCACCATCCACAATGTTAATATTTTCCAATAGTCATATTAACCAATTTTTGGATAACTGTTAGATCTTAATTGTTATGTTCCCCATGACACAGTTTATATACTCCAATGTAGACATATATCATTATAGACTATGTAAATTATAAAGGTTCTACACTTCGCTTGAAAATTTCTACTATAATCTAAACAATTCAGTTTGATGTTGATATATTTATAATAAGAGTGTTCACAATTGGATAATTTACTCTTATAGAGTTTATATTAGTGTGTGTTGTTATTTTTCATTTATATCCCTATATTATTTCTATAATTTATTGGAAATATTATTTTTTTAATATGTGAAGAATTTTAACATTCCATCAATATCCTCTAATTATTTAGTGAATGATGAGCATACCTTCCACTACATAATTTAGACCCTAAAATTCAATTGTAAAGATAGTAAAATCCCAACCATTATCCCATGGAATTTTTTGAGGTTAATGGAGATTTTTTAACATTATCTTCTAATTTATACATGGACTAGAAAATATACCCATCATCCCCACAAATAAATTATTGTATTACAAGTTATTCATTCATCAAATTATCTTTTTCATTATCATTTAATTTTTGAGTCATTAATTATCCATGATATTTTTGAGCTATATTCATATCTATTCACTCTTTGAAAAATTTCAACATCCTTCCAATCAGTTCCCTAAATAATTATTCCAATACTTAATTCATATAGGAATTTATTATTTCATTCTTTCTCATTCATGGTCAAAAATATTTCTAAAATTTGGATCCATCCACATATTTTTATAATTAAATACATGACACAACTATGCATCTCCAAAATTCATTTACACTTTAAGAGAAACCCACACTATCTCCTCAGTACTCCCAAAGTCTCAAATAGAAATATATTACTATAGATGTGGTCTTATCCAACAATGTAGCTGTAAAATATTTTTATCAGAATCAATGAAATATCTTTAAGTGTATCTAGTAAGACTTGAACATTTATTATTATAATATCCCAATTATTCATTCACATTATTTTTCATCTCATATAATTCCCTCTCCATCATGGTATAAAGGGTGTGAGAAAAATAATTTTTATAAAAACATTTCTATGGTTTTCCCACAGTATGGATTTAACCACATTTCTGGGCTTTTTATTCTTGAATTGTTCCCATCACTTATCATCTCCCCCCCACTATGTGGTATACGACCAATGTATATTTCTCATTGTCACAATAATATTAAACATAAAATATATTTTCTGTAGTATTGATCCATTGTTTAGTGATAATTGGATTAGAGTATCCCTTAAGAATAAGTGATTATTGATGTATAAATCATTCAACTACTAGTTATTCCATCCTTATTTAATCGAGATTCTTCATGTGGTTTTTTATTCATAACTTGATTTATCATCCTCATGATGTTTTAAAATCAACCTCTAATAGCATTGGTAAGGCTCTAATTTCATTGTCCATCGCCTCAATTATTCAAACAAGATCTTTTATTTCGCACCAATTTTCTATAAAATAAAAACACATAAAAAAAATAAATACTATTATAAATCAAATTATAATAGTTCTAAAGGTAATTTTTAATCCAATAATTTGTTATTATCATGTTTATATGAAGTTATACATCAATATTTAAAAAATTAAATTATCTATGAATACATCATAATGGGTCAAAATAAATATGTGACTAACCAAAGCATATCCCTAGGGAATGAAAAACTAGATGTGAAGCAAGTAAACTTTGTAGTTAATTAGTTACATGTTGAGTAAATACCTAACAAGAAATTTTGGGGTCATTAAAACTATGTATATCTATATCAGAGAAATGTAAATTTTTTATGCATATAGAGATTCTATATCCTAGAAACCATTCACATTATACTTTACCAAAACTTTTCGGAGGTTTTCCAATATTTATAATAATCCCTATTAATCAATATAATTTTTTTCTATTATAATTTTCACAAATATAAAATCATTTCCATTGATACCCATTATTGAGACCATCCTTTATCAAACATATTTTTCAATATAATTCCTTGATCAAATATTACATTAATAACTCTGTAGGATATCTCTAGGTTTAGTTTCATGTAAACTAGATATGTAATACATTAAGTATATAAACATTATTTAATCCACTTTAAACGCTCCTTTAATCTCATCCTTGTTCACTTCACTGCATAACATTTCTTGTGGATATAAATCAAATTAAATGGTAATCATAAATCCCATAAAAGGATAACAAATGAAATATGAAGTACATGGCCATGTATAATTAATTTGGAAGATCAATGGAGAATTATCGTAAATGCATGATTTATATAACAATAGCATGAGTATAAGTATGTTAAGCATAACATAATATTATTGTCATAAATACATGTAGAATTGTATGGAAATATCTCAATAACCTAAAGATGGTACATTTATAAAAATATTTCAAAGGTTTTGAAAAACATATCACCTTGTTTATTATAAAATATATCATAAACAAGTTATTTGTAATACCCAAATAATTTATTCTATATTTCCCTTTAAATAAATTTCATTTCTTTTATATCTTTCTTTACACATAACATTAGGTTTAACGGAAATGTGATATGCTAAGAAATATTATTATTTAATGTTCAAATTATCACATTTCCATTAGATTGGAGGGTATTGATAAGAATAAATAAATAAATAAAAATTAAACATATATAAAATGAATTCATTTGTCACTAATTGGTTATAAATGAAAATAATTTCTCTTGAATATAAATATAGATTTTTTTTTTCTGAAAACTTGTTTGTTTGCACTCAATATGTGTGTGTATAAAAAAATAATTTAATAAATATTGGTGAATTATTTTAATGAAATTTTTATACTATATATTCAATAAAAAATATTAAAATTCACATAATATTTTTATAGCTGTAGGATAAGAAAAAATCCATTGTTATGCATAAAATGTATTATTCTAAAAATTAGTTTTCAATGCGTTTTTGAAAATATATTTTAAAATTCATTTATAAGAATAATATAAATTTAATCGTAAATAATGTATTACATATTTATATTTAAGGTGGTAAAATTTATAAAATAGGTCCCTTTTAATTTTTTAATATCAATAAAAATCATTGTAAATTTTTTGTCCCCTCTATAATAGTAAAACTTGTAAAATAAGGATAAATAATTGCTATAAAGATTCTAAATTTATCACAAAATCGAATTTATCATATTTTATGAGTTTATTTCGTCTATTTATATCCATGAATATAATATATGGCCAATCAGTTCTATATTTCCTTGAGTATGACCATTATATTTATTTAAGAAAATAAAAATAAAAATTTCCCCAATTAATTTTAAATATTACTTATGTTTTAAAATAAAGAAAAAGGAAAATATTGAATGAATATTAATAGTTATTTTGAGAATAATGAAATTATATTTATGCTGGTAATATATTTCTAATTTTTATTAATTATATAACCATACTAAATTCTTACACAAGATCAACATATTATTTCATTAATCAATCTAGAATTAAAATAAATGATTTTAAAAATAAAAAAGTAATATTATTTGTTTAATTTATAGTGTTACAAGAATTTTATTGATACATTTGACATATTAGTGATTGTAAAAAAAATATATTCATATTATATCCATTTATTGGAGAAATTATTCTCAAATTACATGAATAGATCCAAAAAATTTCACTATGGATATTTTTTAATAAATAATATTTTATTAAATATATAAAATTCATAAAACACTTATCTTAATATAGGTGAGTATAATATGGGTGAATATATCAATCATTTTATATTTATGTGACTCTTTTCAATTTATGGAAAAGTTCATTATCGTTTAATATGGAAATTCATGTTACCATGGTTAAGGTCAAAATGACTGAAGAATCAGTTAATCAAAAATAAAAAGGTATGAAATGAAATAAAAACATGTATAAATTTTACATTATATTTTTATTAAACTATATTCTATTTTAATTCATATTAATGGAAATTTTTGTGAATTTTCTCCAAATAAATTTATTATATTTTAATATTTTATGAAATTCTATGTGTGTCCTCTCAATCCCATGGAAAAGGAAACCCCTATATTTTCTTCTTTCCCCCACATTAAGCCTTCCATATAGACCAAAACCAGACCAATTATCTTATAAACATCCCTAGACACATTCTAGAAATTTGTTTCTCACCAAAATACTTATCCTAGGGTCTTTAAGAGGTGATGTAATGGGTTTCTTTCAAAATCTGTTTAATCACCTTAACTGGTCACATTATATTTAATTATATTGTTACCTCCTCTTAATTAATGATATTTATAATAAAATTATGACATAATTATCCTCAATATACTAAAAGAGTATAATTATTATGAAACCACCTCTATTCGGCCTCTTTTCCATCTAATGGGAATTGAAAGTATAACCCATTAGTATGTACGAATTATCATCTCCACGTAGTGATATAATTTATTTTCCATTAACATATTTTTAGGATAGTTATGATGATGGTTATAGTTATTATATACGATATTTATAAGATAATTATTATTCTAGAATTACAATAACATATCTACATTATTTTCTTCTAATCCTTTGGTAATCAATAACATCGCTCAAGTGTACATGTGGACTACCACCTCTATGATTGGATGTGAACCATTTTTAATTTTTGATTTAAATGTATAGTAAATAAGATTCATGTGATTAATATATAAGTTTCATTTTTTATATTAATGATTCTGGACATTTGATTTATTATTTAACATTCTTTTTTACATCTATAGAAAGGTGAAAATAGTGTTCATGCATTCATATGGCCTATTGTCTCGATGCATGGTGTGATACATTTTCCTATCCCATCATTTTATATCCAAAAATAAATAAATATATATATATAATAAAATATATTTCATAATTATAACATGATTAAAATTATTTATGTGATGTAACTAGGATAAATGTTCAAGTATCGAGACATTCAATTTAAAACATGCAAAAAAAAAAAGAAATTATCCCCATCAAAAAAGTTTTTAATAAATAATTATTAATAAAAAAGTGACCAAATATCATCAGTAAATCATTTATTGTAGGATAGATATTATTATTATTATAGAATAATTTATTTATAAATAAATATTTTTTATATTATATTTTTTAATTCGTGTGATGAAATTTGAGACAGAAGGTAACAAATCTATGTTTTAATCATATTTTTAATTGCGATTGTTTATATAGTGACCTCGTATTTCCGTAAAATTATATTAAAACAATTTTTATAAATATTCATAAAATTAAACAAAAATACACCTATGGAAAATAATAGGTTTATGCCTTTGGAAACATGGAAACATAAATAATTGTGCATTAGTGAGAAACATCATCTCCCACTATGTTATTCATAAATTTTACCCTTCTTAGACATATCATACATTATAAATATCTTCATAATAAAGGAATGAAAAATTAATAAAAGGTGTGATTTTAAACTCGGTAAGGATAAATAAGGGATATGAATAAGTATAACATGAATATAAGGGTATGAGAACATGAGTATAAAATTTGAATACTATACCCTACATATCAAAGATCATAAAATTGATTCATGGATTAAATATTGGTAGCTCATAAGACATGAATCATAATGGGATAAAAGAACATGATCCTTGAAAGAATAACATTGGCATAAGACATAGATTTTTTTTTATAAATATAAGAATATATTATAATTTATATATTAGTCAAGGATCACTACTATGACCATTATATCAAAAAATATCCTTTACTGAAATATGTTCTCTCCACTATTCCGGCCCATCCTTACAAAACTAGGTTCACTCCCTGTTCTAGCCCTACATTTTTTAACAGGGTTTAGTCCTCATTCATTCCCCTTCTTACCTAACTAGGTTTACTCCCCATTCTAACCATATATTATTGATATAGTTTCACTCTTTATTCTATTCCTATCATAATTAATCTGGTTCACTCCCTATTCAAGCCATGTTTATCTCATGTGATATAAATCTTTACCCAATGCATTGGAGGGATATATAGACCCCACACATCATATAAAATACCATATTTATATGACCCATAAGATCATAATAATTATCATATAATAACCTATGAAATGAAGTGGGTATCATAAACATTTAATATTAGAATAAATCATGAAAATAAGTGGGTCTAATAATAATTTCCCCATGGTATAACCCATAGAAGGGAAATGGGTTTTTAAAATTTAACATCCCATTATCCATCTGACAGGTATGTCTATAACCTTGTCATGGTTTTCCATTTTATTTTAATGATTAAGGTTGATGATGAATTAAAAGGATACCTATAATTGTGAAGTCATAGATTTGTTGTACTTTCATCTTTAATGGAAATTTTCTGTAGCCTATCAGTGGTTTACAAGCTGTGTAGATGGGCTACAAGAAGTGTAATTATTTCTAGGGGAAATTTGTAAAAGTCTTCATGATTTTAAGGTTACAAATAGAGACTAGACATTACATATCACATGATATTTAATGACTAGTTTATAATCTGATGTGATGTTTTTTTGTGAGTTATGAAACTTTACTATTTCACAACATGAAATGTTATGACACATAATGTAATAGCCTGAATATAGTTTTTTAAATAGGTATAATGAATGATATCCCTTTCCTCCTCTACTTTATTTTATTCTCCCAAGACATGAGGCATTTCCTAGGTGACCTTGAAGCCCAAAAACCATTCTATATTTATTTTTTTGTTATTCAATTGTCGTTGGTGTGATTCCTAGAAATGCTTCCTCACTTTTTCTTCATCTTTCTATCTTTATCCTCCTTCAGTGTTTCAAAATATTATCCTAAAATTTATGGGTTCAATACCCACAGTGTTGGTTCTAATTTTTTTCATTGGGTTTCAAGGTCTTCTATACCATTATTCTCGTTAACAGGTGTCGTTACGAGTGTTGTGTTTTGGGAAAAGGTATGTGATCCCTTCCTATTTATCATAATTTATTATCTTTGAATTTCTTGATTTCTTTCAACTATCTTTAAATTCAATTGATAATTTTATTTCTATTGATGTAATAATAAATTCAATTCCAGTGAACTAGGAGATTTGAAATTTTTTTGGTATGAGAATTGAGAAAACCCCAAATTAAATTGAATTGGGGTGTGATTATGGATATTGGTTTATTTAAATTGTTTAATTTAAATTAAATATTTAATGGAAATTATTTCCATTAAATTGTTGAATTTAATTGTGGAAATGAATTGTGAAACTAATGGAAATGTTTTTGAATGGATTTCCATCATGTGAAATTGGCTAAAATGTTTTGACAGAAACCCAATGGTTTTATCTTGTTTAAGTGAAATATTTTTTTGTTAAAACTAATTTTGGTTTTAAATAGAAAATTAACATTGAAATGGAAGAATGGGATTTAATTGTATGTTCTCTACTGTTAAAATAAATTTCCCACCATTTATTATTTATGATCACATGAAAGAATTTGGTAGTTGGTGAGTTATTTGAACATAATATACACTATTACAATATTCTAAAACAAACATGCAGTAGGTCACATTTCTAATGGGATGGTGATGATTTTCCTTTGGATAATATTAGGGGATGTGTGTATACATATTCTACTGAGATCACATTGAGAGTAAAGAGTCATATAGACAGAATAAAATCATATCTATTTGGATGATGACCGTGTTTCTCACTTGTTGTTTATACTTTAGGTATAGATTTATTCCAATGTTGTAAAACAACATTACATGAATCCTAAATTTATATAAATTATTTTATATAATTTTTTTACATAATCCATTTTTTAGAAATATTTAATCACTTGTAATTCCTTTTTTAAATTAGTTTCATCATTTTAACTGTATAGAATTATTTGTTAAAACATTTTTTGAAAATAAAAAATGTATTTATTTTAAAATTTGAAGCATTCATTTAAATATTCTATTATAGTAATTTGTTATGGAATCTGTGTTGAGTCCATACTGTTCCTTTTATCTAACACCCTACTTGTTCCTTCATGTGTTTTTAGATTATATTCTTCTATGTTTGAGTAGAAGGAACGATCTCTTAGAGGTCAATCCAACTGTTGAACATTAGATATGGTGAGTTGTTTCCACAGGGACATGATTTGTTACCCCGTATTTTGGTACATGGTTTGTAGTAGTTTGGGATTGTTTATGTCTTGTTGTACTCATGTTCTCTACTCCCCATAGAGATTCTTTAGTTATGAATACTGATTTGTCTCTATTCACTTCCGTAATGCTTGAGGAAAAACTGTTCCCACTTCAACTATATGGTTCTAGGTGCTAGTAACTTTCCCATGTAGATCTAGAATTCCCTTAAATATTTCAAAGGGCCCACTCAGTTATCAGGTTACCAGGGTACCCTAGTTGGTCTGTGACTATGTGGTTTCAAATGAGGCTATTGATATTTTTCATTAAATTCATAATGTAGTAGAAATCTTGTCAAGACATTGGAAGTAGTTCTGATTATGTGTCTGGATAGATCTCACAACAATGAACCTTAAGTCACTAGATGTGGTTAAGGAAGTAAATCTTATTGATCTATTTTAGTCTTTTCCCTGTTATGATTTACATATAGTCAAGTCCAAATATCATTGTTCAATCTATTGGGAGTAAGGTTTCTTATTAATAATTTTGAGTGCTTTTCTATGGTCTTCCTTGTTGCCTGATGATGTTTTGTAGCATCATACATCTGGGAAGGTGTGAAAATCAAATCCAAGAGGATGATTTTACTGAATCACAACGAATAAATCCTTTAGTGGACCCAAATCTAGTTTAGGTGACTATTTACACTATCCAAGCTATAGGATAGGTACTACCTCAAGTTCCCATTAAGGCTCTAGTTGAGGATCCTCAGGGGGATGTTCTGTGAAATTTTTCTCAAGAGTTATTTCACAAGAATACACCATTTTTAAATGGCTCCAATGATCCCCAACATGATGAGGAAGGATTGGTAAAGATATCATTTATGTTTCCATTTTTGGGGACATCATAGGAGATTAATGAAAGTGTTCCACCTTCATTTGGGAATGACTGATTAGGAGTTTGTGGGACATGATGGTGACCATAGAGAAACATGAGGGCTTTGTGTGGAAATAAATCAAGGTTAATTTCACTAACCAATTCTATCTAAAGTCAATTCTTTTTTCCAAGGCTATTTAGTTTTTCAATCCTAAGAAGACGGTTAAGATCACGACTGAGTATTCAAATCGCTTTATTGAGATATTGTAGTTTTCATGTTACATTTTATCTAATGTGATGATAAATTCTCAAAAGTACGAGTTGAGACTTCAATCAGATATTCTTTCTCAGGTTCTCTTTCCAAATCTACCCACTTAAGTTAATATACTTCAGAAGGCGGTGATTATTGAAATGAACCTGGTTGGTAATTGATGGTTATCAGGATTTTCTTTCTCTCCGAGTGGTAGTGTGATTTTGTTCAAGGTAAGAAGAAATCATGATGATCCTCACATTTGTTCTCAAGGGAAGGGTCATTCTAGACCTTATATAGTGCAAGGAGAAATTCCATTAATTTTCAATCAGTGTGTAAAGATAGAATATTTTGATAGGGTTTTCACTAAGATATCCAAGAAATGTATCTCCTACAAATGTTCAGAACACTTATAATGACTTTTACAAAACTTTTATACTCCATGTAGTGGAATAGGTTCATCAGATTCTACTAAATCTTAAGTAAATCATATTCTTGACATATAAAAGGGTTCTAGACAAAGGAATCTAGATTGAAGCTAATTCACACCATTTAAGAGTCTCCAGAGGAACTAGACATGGCTCTACCAACTATGAGGGGACCAATTACGATAACATCATCATTAGTGACTACCCTATTTGATATGGTTGAATCTCACTTGTTTTTTTTCAACCTGTATTATTAATATTATTAATATTCCTATACAAATTATATCTTGTGCAATGAATATTACTAAAACGTTATGTATAAAGATATAGAAGGGTCAATTTTTTCCTGCCTGTGTTTTCTATATATCCAATTTTGAGCTACCATGTAGTTTTCTTATATTTGTCAGGAAATCAGTAGATTTCATATTTTGGATGAATTGGTTCATTAAAAATAAACAATGAATTTATTTTTATATTCGATAGGAATACCTTACTATAATAAATGGTGTACCTATTTCCATCAAAGAGAATGATACCCATGGTCAAGTAGAGATGAAACTTCTTATTCAAAGTTGGGGAAGGTGATATTAGTGTTTTTTTATCTAGAGTTGGAATCTTTGAGCGGTGATCCCCCTCCGATTTTAATTGAGTTTCTTGATGTGTTTTATTCTAAATTCTCCAGTTTTACACCAGTAAAGGAGGTTGATTTTTCTATTAACATAATGTCTAGAACTTAACCAGTTTCAATTATCTCTTACAAAATAGCTCCAGCTGAAATGAATAAGATGAAGTCACAATTGGAATATCTTTTTGAGAAAGGATTTAAATTCCCTAGTGTGTCCCCTTGGGTGGCTCCAGTTCTATTTTCTATGTAAGATGATGGTTGTATTCTCTTATGTGAGGATTACTTAAATCTCAATCGAGTTATTGTGAAGAAAAATTATATATATCAATGAATTGTTGATATGTTTGAACATTTGATAAGGGAGAAGTGGTTTTCAAATATCGACCTCTAATCTGGTTACCATCAATTGATGATAGAAGAATATGACATTCATAAACCCACATTTTGGTGTAGGTACAACCATTATGAGTACCTTATTATGCCCTTTGGTTTGATGAATGCTATGGTAGTTTTCATGGATCTAATGAACATGATTTTCCATGAGCATCTATATACCTTTATGGTAGTCTATGAGGATGACATCCACATTTACTCTAAATCTGAGGAGGATCATGTTCATCATTAGATAACAGTTTTGAGTATACTCATAAATCACCAAACCTACACCAAGTTTTTAAAGAGTAATGTATAGATTCATGAAGTGATATTATTGGTACATATGGTTTTAGAATAGGGTAGTTAAGTTTATCCTGATAAGGTAAATGTTATTATGACCTGGGAGAAACCATATAATGTCTTAAATATTCAAAGATTCATGGGACTAGATAAATATTATCATCGATTAGTGAAATACATCCTAAAAATGCATTCCTTGATGATTGATCTAACTCTAAAGGGGACGAAGATTTCTTAGAATGATAAATTTTTGAGTTCTTTTGAGGAGATGAAATATATTTTGAATATTTAACTAGTGTTGACTCTTCCAAAGGCCCGGCAGGGATACATGGTCCTCTTTTATGCATCAAGTTTAGTCTTGGGATGTGTTCTTATGCAGGGTGATTATGTAGTTGCATATGGATCCCTCTAGCTTAGGCCACAAGGGAAGAATTATCCAAACCATGACTTAGGACCTGTAGTTTTGATACATGTCCTTAAGAGTTAGTGGCACTACATTTACAGAAAAAATTTTAAGGTGTATTCAGAGAACAGAATCTTGAGTTATATCTTCTCTCAAAATTATTTTAATCTTGGTCAATGGTGTTGGGTGGAGTACCATAAATATTTCAACTTTGATATCACCAATACCCTAGGGAAATTTAATTGTATTGTAGATGTGTTTAATAAGAAACTTATAACCCTAGAATTGATATAATCTTTGGAAGAGTGTAATTTAATGGATCTCTTTTCACGGTTTCATATTGTAGTTCTAGAGAAAGATATTTAAGTTCCTTTAGGTAGTTATCTTTTTAAATCCTCTCATATTGAGTTGATTCTTCATGATCAAGATCTTGTTAATTAATTCCACACCATTAGATACTCTCTTTATTGTGTGGAGACAGTGGATCAATGGTGGTTATCCAAAGAAGTTGTTCAATTCTATATGAATTACTTCACTATACTATTAGTATCAATGAAGTATGTGATGAGGTATTGTCATAATTCCTAGTGTGTTGTTCAACTTGGAACAACTACTATGTTTTATAAAATATGGAGGTAGTTCTGGTTGCAAGTTAGGAGTCATGTCCTTTCTAAGTTTGTCATGCATTTCTATACATTCCAACAGATGAATACTGAGCATTATAAACCTTAATGTTTGCTTCACACACTTTCAGACCCTACTTGGAACTAGGATGAAATATATATGGAATTTGTTGTTAGGATTCCTCGTACCTAGAGAAAGAAGAAGGTGATATGGGTTGTGATTGATAGGATGACCATGTCAACTCAAATCATCCCCATTCATGATTCAACCATAGTAGGGGAGTTGGGAAATAACTACGTGAAAGATATTTTTCATTTGCATAGAGTTCTATGTACTATATTTTATGATAGAGGTCTTTGGTTCACTTCTCACTTTTGGAGAGGCCTTCAAGAGGAACTAGAATCTCAGGTCTATTTGGGCATAAACTACCATCCTTAGTCGAATTTCTAGTTAGAGAGAGATTAGTATATTCTATAGGATATGCTTCACTCTTGTGTTCTCGAATTTGGTGGGGGTTTTGGTGATTAATTGGGGTTAGATGAGTGTCCTTATAAAAACAGTTAACTATCCTTGATTAGAATGGCTGATCTTTAGGCAATGTATGTCAGAACTTGTAAATATGTATTATATTGGTCATATATTGGTGAATATTACTTAGTTGGATCAATATTGTTGCATGAAATTACATTGAAGATTCATTTAATTCTCTAGAGAATTTTTATAGAATAGAGATGATATAGGTATTATATTTATCATCCCCATAGAGCATTGTAGTTATCAGTTGGTGACGATGTGTTCTTTAAAGTTTCACCCCAATTGGGTCATCAAGAGTTAAAGAGACAAGGGTAACATGCTCAAAATATTATGAGTCCTTTCAAGGTTGTTGAATAGTTGGGGAAAGTTTCATACCGTTTAGTACTTCTACTGTAGATGACATCAATACATGACAAATTCCATGTATCACAGTTGGGAAAGTGTTTCTCGGATAAATCTCATATTTTGAGCTGGAATGATCTTTATTTCTATCCTAACTTATATTTGACTGGGTGGCCAGTTAGGATAGTTGATTTTGAGACCATGTTACTTCATGGCAGGACAATACCACCAGTTCGTTTTCTATGGCAGAAGTCGGAACATAAGTCATTGATGAGATAGCAGTCGATTCATCTTTCTATCATGGAAGTTTCTTCATAGTCTTTTTGGGAATAGAAATATTTATAGTGTTGAGGTCGTAACATCCCATTACAGATCTAATATTCACTTTTATAACCTTGTCATGGTTTTCCTTTTTCTATGATTGGGTATGGTTAAGAATTATTTAGGGGGATACTTTTAATGTTGAAGCCAGAGATTTTTTGGAATCTCAACTTTAACTGATGTTTTCTGTAGACTATTAGAGGGTTACATGTCATGTAACTAAGTAACACAATGTGTAATGGTTTCTAGGGGAAAGTCATGAAAGTATTTATTCTATGAAGGATACATTTTATGACTAGAATTTACACATCGTTAATTATTTAAGGAACAATTTGTAATAAAAATTGATGCCTTTTTCTGTGGTTATGAAACATAACTATTCCTTTATGTGAAAGGGTTTCATATGTCATGTAATATCCTAATTTTGATTTTTTAAACAGGCATCACAATTGAGATATCTTTTCTCCTTTTCTTCAGTTTCTTCTCCATTAACCAAAGTCCTCCCCCAAGTGATCATGAAGCTATCCAACCCTTTAGGATCAATGTTATTGGATTTAGATCATTGTTTCACTTGAGGTGTGATTCAAGGTTATTCTTCCTCCCCCATTATTTATCTTTCTCTACTTCTCATCCATTTTTATTTCAATGGAACATCTTGAAATTTAGGTATTTATGCCCCGTACTATTGGATCTAATTTCTATGATGGGTTTGGATGTCTTCCACACCTTCATTATTATTGAGGGGTTCTATTGCGAGTGTTGAGTTTCATGAAAAGGTAGGAAATTCCATCAAGTTTATCTAAATTGATTAACTATGAATCACATGACTTATTTCAACTATTCATTTTAAATCAATTTCTCAAACATGATTTTAATTGATGTAATAAAAATTAAATTCTAGTGAATTGGGATATTTAAAATGGTTTGGGCCTAAGAAGTGGAAAACCCACCAATTTAAATAAATTGGGATGTGTTTATGGAAGTTGGGGGATTTAAAATGTTTAAATTAAATCAACATTTTGAATGAATTTATTTTAATTAAAATTTTGAATTTAATTGTATAAATTAATAGTGAAATTGATGGAATTGGTTTTGAATGCATTTAAAACTTATGAAAATGGATTAAAATGTTTTAATAGAAACCCAATGGATTTATCTTGTTAAAGAGGAATGTTTTTTATTAAAACTAATCTTTATTTTAAATATAAAATATGCATTGAATTAGTATAATGGGATTTATTTGTATTTAAATTAGTATTAAAATAAATATTCCATCATTTATTATATAAGATCACAAGAAAGCCTTATGTTGTTGGTGAGTTATTTGGACACACTCTATGATATTTCAACGTTCTAGAACATACATGAAGTGGGTCACGTCCATGATGGGATGGTGATGAGTTGCCTTTGTCCAATGTCAAGTGGATGTGTTTATAAATTTTTTTCTGATATAACTTAAAGAGTTTAGATTCCTATATCCAGAATATTATCATACAAATTTTTATGATGACCATGTTGTTATCTTTTTATTTAAATTTGTGACGTAAATGTATTATAATGTTTTAAAACTACATTGCATCCCTTCTAAATTTATATAAACTGTTATATATATATTTTTACTTAATCCATTGTTTAATGAATACTCTATCTCTTGTAAAGCCTTTGATTAAATTATTTTACATCATTTGAACTGTATATCACGATTTGTTAAAATATGATTTGATAATACCAAACCTATTTATTTTAAAATTGAAATCAGTCATTTGGTTAATCTATTATTGGAACATATTATGGAATCTATAGTGAGACCCTACTATGCTTTTTACCTCATATCCGACTTGTTACTTCAGGTGTTTATAGATATCTTATTCTAGGTTTTAAAAGGGGTAAATTATCTCTTGGAGGTTGATCAAACTATTGAACAATGGATGTGGTGAGTTGTATCCTTAGGGACTTGTTTTCTTCTCTCTATGTCGGTACTTGGGTTATAGTACTTTGGTCTTGTTTATGCCCTATTGTATTTTGGTACTCTACCCCTAGAGGAATATCCTTTACTATGCTTACTGACTTGTCGCTTTTCACTTTTGAAATGCTTGTGGAAAACCCATTCCCATTTTAGTTCCATGATGCCATGTTCTATTCAATGACCCATGGGGATCATGAATTCCCTTCAGGATATGTAAGAGCCATCTTGGTTACCGAGTTACTAGGGTACCCGAGATGGTTCATGAAAATAAATATCATTCTATCAAAACATATCTGTTATAAGATAAAAATATAAATTTTATTTCTGGATCATATACCCTTTAAGTCATAGGTTACTCTAAAGGATGTCATCTTAGATGGATAATAATTTCTAAATATCATTTAAGGAATTTTCATGATAAATACATCATTTCTACTTTGAAAAAAACATATTAAAACATGAATTATTTGAAAAAAATTATTTTAAAATAAAAATAAAAAATATAAAGTAATATTTGAGAAATTATTGGTCCTGACTTCAGAAAACATAATTCATTATGAACATGTTAAAATAAACATTCCTTTCACAATTTCAGTAAAATCTTAAATGGTCATTTCGTAGAAGACAACATGAATATTTATTTCAAATCCATTTGAAAAAAGTAAAACATGGGTTAAAATTCTTTTTAATAACATAATTTATTAAAAAAAATTTGAATTTTTTTTTGAAAATAATATTTTAGATGAAAATATATTCCGGACCAAAAAGGGAAATAAAATATAATTTTCATAGACACGTTTTATTAATAATTTTATATACCCCTAACTGTAAAAATTACAACATTACTTTAAGATATCATGAATAAACAAAGGGAAAAAAATATTTATAATTATTGATATTTATATAATAATATTTCAACATTTTAGACTTAATTCTAAACAAGCTAGATAAATGTTTAGATGGTAACATAAAACACTTCTACATTGGAAAAGATGAATTTTAAGCACCAATAAGGAATAAAAAAACTTAAAAAATATAATATGATGTGGAAGAATAAACTCGTTATATTAAATTTCAAAAGATCTGTATATACACCTAGGGGAAGAATATAGGTGCACAATATGACGTATGTGTCAAATATTGAAAATTGAGACAAAAATATATTACCTTATGTCTTGACCTCTGTCACACTCATTCAAACCTAAAGTTTAATAAATATAAGTATATTATACATCTATTAAAAAAATATTAATTTATATCATAAAATATATGATTTTATTATGACCTTTTATTACCAATTTATTAACAATTCACTGTTAAATTTATGTTTGGTGTAAGAACAACATTATTTTTCATATATTTTTTTATTTTCTATATTTCTGGTCCTCTTACTTTGATCACGGTTTAATAATCTTCATAATGATAACCATGATATAAATTTCACATATATTAGATTTATATGTATTCATAGTAATCCATAAAATTTCATTGTATGTAATGAATTACACTATTCATAGAGGCGGTAGGTCGTATATAGGCATGGACACTATTCTGTATTATCTTATTAGATTGAAATAAATAAACATAAATGAAATATATTATCATTACAAAATAATTTTTATTTAATATATATAACAAGTTTATTTTAAAAATATCCTTAGTTTATTCCATGTATAGCGTGAATGAATCACATCCCCACACAGGCCTGTTGTCCGATGTACAAATGAATTATGTTATCAAAATTCAAAAAAAAGGAAATGCATGAAGGTATGTGTGATATAAAAATTAAAAATAACAATAATAACATCATTAATATAAGATATATAATATATAAATAATAAATCAACCATTATGAACTTCCGTGATAGGTGGTAATGTAGAAAATGAAAGACATCAGTTCGCGAGGTGGTAGTTCACATCACACACGAACGATGATTTCATAACCCATTGGATGGAAGTAGAGATATTTTTATATCAGGAAATTAATATAATATAATATTTTTATATGGAATATATTTATATTATTATATAATAATTTTTAAAAAATATTATTATAAGTTGAAGCAAGAAATAAAATAAATATGCTCATTGAAGAACGTTACATATTCTTCAGTTATTCCCCTTAGGTTTGCACTAAAGCCTTCAGAAGATGCATTTATACAAAAAAATAAGGCTTATAGGATGTGAGTAGAGAATTTATATTGTTATGTGGGTAGGTATTTTCTAAAAAAATAGGCTTTATGGTGTGAATAATGGAGGAGATGTGGTGTCCTTCTATAACTAAGGGAGAGGACACAGTTCGTATTTTTGAAAATAAATAAGTTCTCTTACATTTTTAAAATATAAAAATTGTCCAAATTTTCCCATTATATAAAATTATTCATTAAATGGTATAAATTAATCCATAAAATAGTTTATTGAGATGTTTATAGGTTATCTTTATCTTTATCATTTTAATTTAACTCCATGGTAAACCCATTTTTACATTAAACATGATAATTAATTATTAGTGACTTCACAATTGATTTTTCAAAAAAATTAATTTTAAATTATTAGAAAATATATATTATTATAATTTATAATATGGAATAATTTTTTTCAAATTACATTAATATAATTGGAAAATTAATTTAGTGTTAATCCCACAAATGTGAGGAGAAAGTGGGGTTTTAAAGGGAAAATTATCAAACGTTTACATAGTTTCTCTATAAACATTCAATAATAAATTGACTAGAATGACCTAAATTGTATTAATAGAATTATAATTTAAATAATTAATCATTAAATACTATTTTAAATATAATTTAATTTTGTAAATAACAAAATCAAAAAACAGATTTCAACTATAATCTAGTATTTTTTATTATTCATTAAAAAATAAAACATTCCAAAACAAATCCCATAAAAATCCCAAAAAATCCCCATAATATAATTTTGACATTATAAATTCAAAAATTATGTTTATTTATAAGAATTTATCTTATAAAAGGTTCAAATTTTATTTTTAAAATATTCATGCCAGAAAAAGCTACAAACTATTTTTTTAGAAAAATAGAGTTTTTGAGCATAAAAGACATATTTTTATTTATTCCTGATAAAACATAAGATGAATTTAAAATAGTGGATTTAATATATATACTATATTAATTTAATTAAAATAATTCACCAAATTAATTTTTTTATTTATTGAGGAAGACCACATTTATTTGCATTAAAATGGTTTTTTGGGAAAAATATTTCCTTTAACTTCAAATTGATTTTTTCATTTATAACTAATTTTCCCCAAATATTCTAATATATATATACATGTGTAAAAAATATTTGTATAATGTAATTTATATGGGTAATACCCTCCTTTCCAATGTCTTAGTGTTAACTATCATATCAAATAGTTATATTTTAATTTTATGACATGTTTCAATTAAACTCATTGTTTCATGTGCTGCATGCTAAAATCGATATTGTTTGTAAAAAAGAATAAATTCATTTTTTGTGTCACATAAGAGAAAATTAGTGTTATTTGAAATTGAAGCTAAAATATATGATTTGTGTCAAACAAAATATAGAAATGATCAAATCTATATGAAAATAATTTCACAAAATCTCATGGTGTTACATTCTACACTCTTTATAATTAATTTCACCCTCAAGATTTGTCTTAGTAATAAAAGGTTTAACATTTGATAATTAATTCAAAAAAACATGAATTTTACACATGAATATTAAAACATATTTTAAAAAGGTAATTTAGATTCATAAAGTTTACCTAAGGTAACTCACAACTATGTTTCAACTTTGTAAAACATATGTGGGAAGTGAATATTTGGACATGGAATAAAAGAATAAATAAATATATAGATTGATGGAGATCACTATTCATACGAAAGTGTGCGATCCAAAGAATGTTAACATCTAAAAAACCATATATCATAGTGAGATGAAAAAGGTCATTGACATAATAAAAAATTGTGATAAGAGAACAAAATTTTTCCTATATCCTTATCATATAGTTAAGGAATTTTTATGGGAATATATACAAACTTGATTTCATTCCATTTCATAAAAACAATCTCATCCATTGGATATGAATTGATAAAATTCTTCTCCATATCTTACTCTAATAATCAAAGATGAATTTGTTGTTCTTGGGGAACTAATGAATCAGAAGATCCATAGATATTATGATAATTCATCATGTCCACCATTGGTTATTTTCACAAAAAAATGTTTAGAATAGGTTATCCAATATAGATAAATATTAATATGGTGAATCAATACAATATTATCTGATATCTCAACCAAATTTAAACTTATAGCATTCCATAAATCATTAACATTATGACTCATCCAATGATTTAAATAAAAATTGAAAGAAAGAAGTTCACTGAATTTATAAAATGAACATATGATTAATCCATATATACCGTAATGTGGCTCTTGTTTGTCGCATACCAAACATGTGAATACTTTCATCATGTATTCTCTTGAAACATTGTAATAAACTTAATTTCCCAAAAAAATTATTTAAAATGGTCATGATTTTTTGCTCCTTAAATAAATAAAATATTGTATTTATTCCTAAAATCAAAATATGATTCAAACTTCACCTATGATAGAATAAACTACTTTGTCAAAAAACATTAATTAGTTTTAAGGTAATCATTACTATAAAATTTACTTATTCTTATCTAAAAGCTATTTATCACAATGAAATTATCTCAACATCCAAAACATATTGAGGGTAATATTTCTTTAATCAAAATATACCCTTTCCATTAAATCAATTTACTATTCCATCAATACCATTTAACATATACTTAATAATACTTAATAAAAAACTTCAATAAGAAATCCTTTTATATTTCATGATTAAGATAACACAATATTTGAATCCCAATACATAAAAACATCATTCATCCCAATTCATTCCCAAATCACTATATTTGATTGATAATTTTATTTCTTAAGGCCTCTTTCACTTCATATGTCTTTTAGAGTCTTTTAATCATTAACTACAGAACCATTATGCATAAGACCATGCTAATTCTCTTTATGAGACTTCCCCTCAGGACATGGATTCACATAATTCCTAAAATACATACAATTGAAGCACAAAAGCATAGATATTTGTTTTTTTTAATTACTCTTGGCCTCTATTTCATTAACTCTCCCATTAATCATGTTTATAAATTACTAGTATTTATTATCATCCCTTAAAATTTTAAAGCACCACGCAGTTCTACTAAAGAAATTCCCTTTATGATTTTCACATACTTCTAGTATATAGAAAAAATAATCTTATTTACTCTAAGGTATTCATTACCCAAACTCTCAAGGAACTCTATCCTTATCTTATTTGGTGAGATCAAGAGTTAGTTGTAATTCATTTTATTAATCATGTTATATGATGACTGGTTGGGAATAAACACAATTTTACTCATATATGATCTAAATAATGATTTAGATGCACAATTATAGGAGGGGGGTTGAATTGTAATTTAAAAAATACTTGTTTTTAACCTTATAGAAAACTGTGTTTAATAAATTTAAATAAAGTAAATTCACAATACCTTATTTAGTTATATTAAACAAACTTTCTGGGTTCCGAAAATATGGTTCTAGAAATGAAACATAAGGAAAGTTTACAAAGAGATGATTCTACCATAAAGAATATATAATCTTACTTATCAGAGTATATAAAAGTGATAATAACTATAATATGGTCATACGTTCTTCCTTTATCAAAATAAAGCATAAATAAACTTCAAAAAAACATGTAACATGTGGGAAATATTTTAACCAAAAGAGTAAGGTTTCCAACAACCTTGGATAAAGGTCCCTTGATTTATTCTTTCAAGAAAGCTTGTCTTACCCACACCAGGGGTAATCCATTGATAGGAATATCATAATATTTCTTTCAGTCCATGCAAGCCCTCTATATTTATGGTAGTTGACACCTTTGTCTTTCTATCCCCAGAATCCCTCGATTTTACTCAACAACAATCATAGTCTCATTATGAAATCCAAACCAGATGTTCATTATGCACAAATCATAATAGTCTCTCTCTAGAAATCTCCTCATCAACATTTAATATATATATTGATAAAAATGTGGAAGGGGGTATGTGCTCATTCAAGTGAGATCATATTTATAGGCACTTCTCTAATGGTCGGATCCCTCCTCCAATGATCATATATTTCCTTGAATTTCCAAGGGACCTGTTCATGTCTGAACCAACCAATGGTTAATTAGAAACATATTGTACAACATTATTTCATAGTAAGTATAAGGAAAATGAAATTGCATGACCGAATATACTTTTTTGTGTCTAAGGAAAAATGGAATTCAAAATATAACCAAATAATTTTTTGTAGATTATAAGATATGGATATTCGGATTCTATTTTATAGAGAATTAGGAAACTAAAATATATAGATTCTAGAATCTAAATTACAATTAATTCTAAATATAAATTCTGAGGAATTGGTATTATGAATTATAAGGAATTAAGAACATGAATTTTACAGAATTTGGAGTCTGAATTTCATAGAATTCAGAGTATGAATTTCAGAGAAATCAGAGTCAGAATTTTAGAGAATTCGGAGTCTAAAATTCAGGGAATTCGGAGTTTGAATTTTAGAAAATTCAGAGTCTGAATTGCTGAGAATTCAGATTCTGAATTTCAGAGAATTCAGAGTATGAAAGAAGAGTACTCTATATCTATGTATTTATAGTATTACTATGGTTTAGCTGTGAAAACAAAATTTTCCTTAGTAATAAAAAGATTTGGATTTTGAGAGACTATAAAATGAACAATGAAAACATAGGTAATGATAAAAATTTCCCCAGAGAAGAGAAATTTTCCTTATGAAAATAATCCTTAGGTAAAATGTAATTTTCTTTAAGATTATGTGTTTGGGATTTTAAAAATATAGGGAAATGGAAAAGTCATAAGTAAACCTTATTGAATCAACAATATCCACCTTTCTTGAAAGCATAAACATACTTACTAAAAATAATATAACGACATATAATTTTTCTTTATGAACATAAAATAAAAACTTATCTCTCTTTACTTATAAATCATGATGAATAAGTCTAACTCCCCCTTTGGTTTAAAATCCAAAAGGATCGTATTCTAGAATTTCATAAAGTGATTTTTCTTTTTCTCTAATAATGAAGTCTTCTTTGATAAAACTCCCTCTTAGATATACACCCTCTTACATAGGGAATTATCTTCTTTATATAGTATTTTTTTACCATTCATTTCTCCCCCTCTATGATTTTCAAAAAGGAATTGAGGGAATGGGACAGAATGGTACCTGAAATATCTGTACTATAAAATAAAACACATGAAGAACAACCAAAATTTTCATTATGATTGGGAAAATTAGTACAAATAAGTTAATAGAAAAAATGATCGGAGTTAAGGGAAAACCATCCTTATATTTCCTTTGGTATAAGTTTATTGACAATGGTCTTCATATTTTTAATGTCCTTATAATCCTTTTCAAAAAATTTGAGTAGTTGACCCAGATCTTCATTTTTATTCTCCAAAGCTTTGATCTTTTCTTCTGAGCCTTATGAATTTATACCTGAATCTTCAAAATTTCATATTGATTACTAATACTTTCTTCAAACTTGATTCTGAGATCTCATTCCCTCATTAGATTCAAAGAAACTGAAGTATGATTCACATTCAGATCCTGGTCTTCTTTCTTTCGAACTGTTTGTTCATGATTGAGCGTCTCATTGAAACTAGTAGTAAGATATTTTATCTTGATATCTTCTATATCAAAATCATCCTTCAGATTATCTTGAAAGTCATCAAATATTCTTAGATCTTCAATTTTATTCCTATTCTACCTAGAAATTTTCTTGTATGACCTCATGTATGCATCATACCTGATGTAGAAGGATTTAAAATCATCCTCATGGTGAATGGATCTGTCCATAATCATTGAATTTGATTCTGATATCTGATTAAAAGAATGCTGAAGCAACTAAAACCTCGATTCAATACTTCGAAACATGGGAATTGAATCAACCAATTTCTTTAGGTATTGAACAAAAAAATCAAGTTCCATAAAAGACTATTCTGAATCATATTATCTTATTGGTGTGTATTATCTCTCTACCTCAATATCCTTTCTTTTAGATGATGCACCAAAATATTTCTTAACCACCTTAGCCTTCTTATGTATATCATCTAAAAACTTTTTTCCTTTATCAACTATTAGAATGATCTTAGTATCCTTTGGTGTTTCATGTTCACTATTTGATAGGTGTACTATCTTATCTTCCTCAGCCTTTTCCTTTTTATCATCAGCCACCAGGTCCTCTTGTTGAATAAAATCTTGGTTACTAATCTCTTCTTTTATGGTTTGTTTACTTATTCCTGACATTTATCACCTTTTCTTCAGGTAGCAAGTTTAGAATATTCATCCTGGGAAGTCCGGATTGATAATTTCTCATAAGGACTCTCCTTCTCATGATATTATTTGACTGGCCTTATCATATCATCTGTATCATCACTTTTTCCCTCTTCTTCTCCTTCAACTTCCTCTTCTCGCACAATCTCTAACTCTTTATCAAGTTCTAGAATGAATATTTTTATTCCCAGAGTCACTGGAAGTTATTCTTGAAAAAACAATTGTAGCACCTGGATCTTCTCAGAAGCTTTCTTAGTAGCATTTAGAAGAGATTGGAAAATCACATCTTCAATCATTTTCTTCTTTTGCTTCTTCTCTTTTTCTATCTTTTCAAATTCCCCTGTAGCCATAATCTTTAATGTTTTTCCATAGCAGGGTCCAATACAAAACTATGTTCTCTATCCCTCTTGTTCTTTTTATCTTCCCCCCACATAGAAACAACTTCACCCTTACAGGTCTTTTTCTTCTTATATTTTGGAGGTGCTGATTGGGTTTCATGAACTATAAGATTTTTTTCTTTCACTACCGATTCTTTCAGTTGTATAACATTGCCACCTTTCTTAGAAGTCTCATATATTTCTGAATTTTTGGATAAGGATTCAATCTCACTTTCAAGAAATTCATAAAACTCTCTAGATTTTTCTTTAAAACCTACCTTCATCATCCTCAAAGTATCATCCCTGAGCTACATGACTTTGAAAGATCTAAGATTTGAACTACAATGGATTTTGAATGATTCTAGGCATACAGAAATGATCTTGGATAAGATTTCTGGATACATAATGATATGCGATTTGAGGGTGCCATTTTTGATCATTTCAATCATCATCAATATATACTCCACTAATTTTATCTTTCTCAGGTTGACCAGAAATTCCGAAACATATATTTTGCTTTTCATTAAAGAGTCATTGTCTCATTTTCTTAGAATGAGAAATCACTAAACCCATAAAAATAAAATTCTTAATTTAGTATATATATGTTTTATCTTTTGAGATTTCACTCATTTGTGTCTAAGTCACACTATAGCTTTCTCTTTATCAAAACATCATGCCTGATCAGGTTGTTTTGGGGGGAAGAAAATGGATTTTAATTTGTACAATATTCCAATGACACTAAATGCCTTGTTTTAGGAAAGAGAATAAGTTTTTCTTTAAATTTTGAATGAGAACTTATCTCTCTCACCTTTATTAAAAAAAATTACAAATTCATAGAACTCAAAAAGAAACTCCAGATAAAATGGATCCTTTCCTTTCAGTTTTTCTTCATACAGTCCTTCCCAGCAATTAAACATGACATACTTTGAAATGAGAGAATCACACTTCGTAAAAAACTTTTCATCAACAATCCATTCTCTATATATTTTCCATTCATGAATTTTATTTATTGATGAAATTTTCTTCTATAGGGAAGCTTCCAAATACATTTAGAGTTGAGCAGATCAGAAATATAGAATGAATCTTAAGAAGAGGGGCATAACTTTGGCATGATAGGCTTGAAAATTGTTGTGGGAAAATCATTAGGGGGTTCTTTATATAGATGTTGAGGAAACCATTCATATTCTAAAATTGATCTAACTATTGAAACTCACTTGATATAATATGTCGGTTGAGATGAAATCCAAAGAATAATTTTAAAAGATTCTGATCATTTGAGGTTTTTAAGATAAAACATCAGATTTAAGGAAATTAAATCTGAAAAATTGGCTTAAAACAAAAGGAAAATACCAAAATGTATAGTTTGATTACGAAAATTTAAGTAAAGAAACATACCTATAGGATTTCTAGTAAAATTACCAGTAATAAGGAAAATTTTTCTTAACGAAATTTAGATTATGAAAAATTTATTAATGAAATAAAATTTTTGAAATTATCAAAATTTAGATTAAGCAAAATTTTATTAAGAAAAATTTAATTATGGGAAATTTTTTACTAAGAAATATTTTAACTATGAAAAGTGTTAACTTCAAAAAAATTTAACTACAAAAAAAGTTTAACTATAACAAAATTTGACTATAAAAAATTTAACTATGAAAAATTTTAACCACGAAAAAAAATTACAATGAAAAATTTTAACTATGAAAAATTTTTAACTACCAAGAAAATGTACTCCCATTTTGAAAAGGATTTTCTTAATGAAAGGATATATGTTTCAATAAAAAATTAATATGGAATATTAACTTATAGTTATAATTCTTATTTTTTTTAATTTCTTCCAATCTATCGGATGGTAATGATTTTTTGAAAATATCAACCGTTTCTTCTTACGTTCTGATAAATTGAAGAATGATATCTCCTTTTTGTGTGTGATATCTAAAAAATTGATGCCTAATATCAATGTGTTTTTCATGAGAGTGATGTAAATGGTTTTTTCTTAAGGTAATGGCACTAGAGTTATCAAAAAATATCTGTGTTTTGGTAAAACTCTTGCCATAGTCTGTGAGTGTGTGCTTCATCCACAATTCTTGAGCACAATAACTTCCAACTGCAACATATTTAACTAGAGTGGTGTAAAGTGATACTGAGTGTGGATTTCTTCATGACCAAGAAACTAATGAATCTCCTAAGAAATGAAAATTTCCAGATGTACTTTTCCTGTTCATTCTACATCAACTAAAATGAGCTTCCAATTTCAATAAAACAAAATCATTTCCAGAAGTATACAAGAGTCCTAAATCAATGGTTCCCTTTAAATAGGAAAAAAAAATATTTTTTCTGCTTTTAAATGGGATTCCTTAGGATTGGATTTATTTCTTGCGCATAAGAATAACGAAAACATTAAATATGGATGACTAGAGGTCAAGTATAGTAAACTTACCATCATACCTCTAAATGATGTTTGATATACTGGTTTCCCAACTTCCTCAAGATCAATAAAATTTTAAGTATCGATTAAAATACTTATACTTTTAGTTCTTTAATATACATACTTTTTATGAATATCTTTATTATACTTATGTTTAGATATATATGATTCTTCTGGTTTTTGAAAAATTTGAAAAACTAGAAAAAATTTTAAATCTCCCATCATACCCATTTCAAACTCATATTTTATTAGATTCACAAACGAATTGGTTAAATATTGATGAGTTGAACCAAATATAATGCCATCAACATAAATTTACACATTCAAAACAATTTTCTTATCTTTCTTTATAAAAAGGGTATCAGCAGCTCCATTAACATTGTTTTTTGTAGTGAAAATCTTGTAAGTATATCATACCAGGATCCAGGGGCTTATTTAAGCCCATATAAAGCTTTGGTAAGTTTGAAAACATGTTCAGGGTGTTTTGTGTCTTCCAAACTAGAATGTTGTTCAAAAAAAGCTTCCTCTTGAACATTTCCATTAAAAAATGCACATTACACATCTATTTGAAAATTAATAAATTAATAAATTTTACAAAGGCAAGTAAAATATGAAGAGATTTAAGTCTAGATACTAGAGAATAGGTTAATTAATAGTATATTCCTTCTAGTTTATTATAGCCTTTAACAACTAATATATCTTTATTTATTACAATGATTCCATTTTCATTACACATTTTTTAAGACCAATTTTAATCCAATAATACAAGTTTTCTTAGTTCTTTCAACCATGTTCCAGACTTTTCACCTTTAGAATTTATTTATCTGATCTTGCATAGCCATTATCCAATCATCCTCACCTATATCTTCATCAATGATTTTTTGGTTCTAAATAGGAAATGAATTCTAGATGTTCTACTTTATTTCTTAAGGAACTTCTAGTCCTTATAGGTTGATTTACATCACCAATGATACTATCACTGGGATGATTCTTAAGAAACAATTGATTTGGGTTTCTTAAAACCTGTTCATCAACATATGGTTGGAAATATTCTGGGGTAAATGTATAAAAAATATTTTCTTGAACATTTTCCTTATCAGAAGGGTCTTATATTAATGGTTGATAATCTGTTTTTGAAAACAAATCCAAGGAGGTAAGTTGGAGTTGTTTAAAAATAAATGGACCTGTTTTATTAAATTGAACATGCACTATTTCATCAATAGTACAAGTATTTTTATTAAATAATATATAAGTTTTAGAAGTTGTGGATTATACTAGGAAAAATTACTTCATCATATTTGGGTGCACGTTTAGGTAAATTATCCTTAGTATTCAGAATGAATACTTTCAACCAAATAACTTGAAGTATGAAAGTCTGGGTTTTCTACCATTCCATAATTTTCTAGGGTTTTTATAAGAAAAATTCTAATTAAACTCAATTTATAGTATAACAGGCAGTACTTACAGCTTTATCCCAAAGTGTTTAGCTATATAATATTCACTCAACGTGGTTCCAATTATCTCTTGAAGAATCTAATTTATTCTTTTCAAAACACCATTCTATTTAGGAGTTCTTGGAATTGAGAAGTTATGGGTAATTCCGTTTTTACTATAGAAAGTTTCAAAATTAGAATTTTTAAATTCTCCTCCACGATCACTATGAATAGTTATTAATGGAATGATTTTATCATTTTTAAAATGGGATATAAAGATATTGAAATAATAAAAATATTCTAACTACATTGATAGAAAATAGACCCACGTAAATCTAGTGTAATCATCAACTAAGACAAATACATAATATTTTCTTTTAATACTTCTAGTTTTTGTTGGACCAGAAAGATCTATATGCACTAACTATAATGTATTATAAGTTAATATTTCACCGTTGATTTAAAATTCTATTTATTTTTCTTTCCATATTGACAAGGGTAAAAAACTTTTAAAGAATTAAAACTAAGCTCTAGTATATCCTTAACAAGTCTTTTCTTTGAGATTTTTCATAGGATCCTATGTTTATAGTAACCTAACCTTCTATTCCATAACTGAGATTGATATTCCATTGCTCTATGACATGGTTGATCTTGGCTCCTAAGCTATTTTATGCTTAGGGTGTATACATTCTCTTGCCTATGGGTAGAAATAATAAACTCTTCCTTAGAATTTTGTACAAACCATTTATAATTCCTAAAATTCACAAGGTAAACTTCATAATATAATTGAATTATGCTAATGAAGTTGTTCTTAAGATCCTTAAAAAATAAAACATTAGACATTAATGTTTTTTCCACGAAAAACAGTGTTACATATACCAAAAATTTATCCCCGATCATTATCTCTAAATGTTACTTTTCCTCCTTTCATGTTGAGAATATTTTCAAAGATATATTTGACTCTAGTCATATTCCGAGAACTTACACAATCCATGTACCAAGTATTATTGTTTGTACTATATTTAAGTTCTTGAAAATAAAATAGTTAGACTTTTGGAATCCAAAATTTCTTAGATCTAGAAATTTTACAAATAAAAATTTTATGTATCCACATTTTTTTATAAAAATAAGATCTATGAAAACCTAATGATTGAGTTTGGTTTTAAGAACATTTTTTTCCCTGTGTACACTACACTAACATTTAGTTTAAAATGGAGTGATTCAGGTAAAAACAGTTATTACTAAAAACTAGTTTAGAATAAGTATAACCAAATCCAGAACTATTTATTAAAGGTCAAATTTGGGAATACATATTTTCAATATTTTCCTTACATCGGGTAAAATTTGACACAAATTTTATTAAGGAAAATATTTCTGAATTTAGTTTAATAACCATATTTTCATCCTCAAAAACATTATTTTTAACATTAGAGTTATCCCCTAAAATATTTTTCATAGAAATTACACTTTCAAGATCCATAAAAAGTTTATCCTTATCAGAATTAACTAACTCAAGTTTTTTGGAAATTTTATTAAAATCAAATGTTTTATTATTAAGTTATTTAGAAAGATATCACAATTCTTTAGTTAAAATATATAATCTATAATTTTCCTTATCAATATTTTTCTTGAGTTTTGAGTTTTCATTCTCAATATGTTTAACAAACCTAAAGACTACATCATAAGAAGGTAATGTATTATCTCTTTATGAGGAGGACTCATCATCTGAATATTCATAGTATTTATCATCAGTATAATTTCCACTCAAAGATACATTAGTAATAGATTCGGCATTGTGTACCTTGGGCATTATATAATGATTTTCAATGGGTAGTTTGGCGAGTAAACCAATATTCCTCTATTCAGAAGATTCATACTCTAAGGATTCATCAGACTAGTCTCCACTACTGGCACTTCAGGTGTCATTAGCTTTCAATACATCCTCAAATTTATCCTTGTAGTAATTCTTTATATTCCTCTTATAATTATTCTCTTTTCTATCCTTTTTCTTAAGAATATGACAATCTAGCCTTATATTCCCTCTTCTTTTGCATTTATAGAAAGTGACTTCCAAGTCTTTCTTGTCTTTTTTTCATTCTTCTCCTATATATACTGAAAAAATTTCATTCATAACTCTATTATTTATTCTTTGAGAAATATTAGCTAGCTCATTCTCAAAATTTTCACTTTCACTATATTTAGATAAAACATTGAATTTCATAGACTTGGATCTTATAACACTTGCCAAAGTTTTGGATTTAGTAATAGTAAAGGCTACACTTCTATTTCCATTCTGCTTTTTATTCATATCAGCATATCTTTTCATTATTGTCTCATCTTTAAGAAGAGTTCCAAAAATCTCATCAAGTGTGATTTGAGGTACTTTCATATTCTCATCAATATTTTTTCTCTAAGATTCCCACTCATTAGGGATAATATAAACAATATTTTCAACAAGAGCATCATAATCAAGAACTTTATCTTCCATAGATTGTAAACTTTTGATAATGGTAAAAAAACATTGTTTCATATTGCAATCAGGTTCTTCATAGGGAAATATAAATCCATTATATTGTGCTCTAATAAAAGATCTTCTAGTATATATAACATTGGATATACCAAAATGTGTGACTTCCAATTTCTTCAAGATGCAGTTAGCAACTTCACAGGTAGAAAATTGACTATATATATATATATATATATTCTTGGTCATAGAACACAAAAAAGTAATGCATACCTTGTGATTTAATTTATATTATGAATTTTCTTGGTTGGTGATGGTTTGGACATCCTTGTCAAGAATTTTTTAATCTCTGGTAAGAATTAAAAATTTTATAATCTAGTTTTTATAAAAAAAGTTATCATTTGATCTCTCCAGTAATAATAATCATTACTATTAAATATTGGTTGTCTGGTATGATTTAGATTGTCAATCGAACCGACATTCATTTTTTTCATTCGATAAGAAAAATATCTTTCCAAAAATACTTGTTAATAGAAAATTTTTATAAACACAGATAAAATCCCTATGAAAAACCTAAGAAAGAAATGTTAAGAAATAAAATTAAGAACCAGGATAAACTTGATCAAGAAAAAATATATGTGATTATAAGTATTTCATAGTCCTCCTCTAATACCAATTATATGATAAAAATAATGATGTAGGAGATCAATTACAAGAGGAGGGTTAATTTTAATTTTAAAAACATTCATTTTTAACCTTAAGGAAAACTATCTTGAACAATTTAAATTCACAAGACCGATTTTTGTTCTATTAAAAAGAAATGCTAGGTTCTGAAAATATGGTTTCAGAAATAATACTTAAGGAATGTTTATAAGTAGTAGATTCTACCTTAAAGAGTATTTAATCTTATTTATCATATTATATAAAATTGAAATGAAATTTTAAGAAGGTTATACATTCTTCCATTACCAAAATATAGTGGAAATAAACCTGAAACAAAACAAGTAAAAGGTAGAAAATATTTTAACCCCAAGAGTAGGGTATCCAACAACCTTGGATAAAGGTCCATTGATTTATAAATTCATGAATGTCATCCTTACCCACACCAGGGTAAGCCCTTTATAGGAGTATCAGAATATTTCTTTCTATCCCCACAAGCCCCTCAATCTTTAAAGTAGTCGACACCACTATATTCATATACTCAGAAGACCATGATTGTACTCAGCAACAATCAAAGTCACACTATTTAATCAGAACAAGATATTCAGTATGCATAAAGAATGAGAGTCTCTCTCTCTAGAAATCTCTTTATCAACATGAAATCTCTAGATTGATCAACATATGGAATGAGGTATGAGCTTGTTCAATTGATCTCTTATTTATAAGCACTTCTCTAAAGGTCAGCTCCCTCCTTTAACAGAAATGTTTTTCCTTGAATTTTTGAGGGACTTATAAACATGTCACTCAACCAACGTTTAGTTAGAAATAGATTGTATGAAATCATTCCACAATAAGTATAAGGAAAATGAAATTGCCTGACCAAATCTATTTTTTCAGAGTCTAAGGAAAAATGGAATTCAGAATCTAACCAAATAATCATTCAGAGATTATAAGATATGGATATTTGGATTCTATTTTCTAGAAAATTTTAAACCTGAATTATCTAGATTTCAGAATATTAATTCCAATGAATTCAGAATATGAATTCCAATGAATTCAGAATCTGAATTCTAACGAATTTAGAGTCTAAATTCAGAGGATTTCAGATTCTGGATTTCATAGAATTCAGAAACTGAATTTTAGAGAATTGAGAGTCTAAATTTCAAAGAATTTGGAGTTTGAATTTCAGAGAATCTGATGTTTGAATTTCAGAGAATTTAGAGTCTGAATTTCATAAAATTTGGAATTTTAATTTCAGAGAATTCGGAGTCTGAATTTCAGAGAATTCAGAGTCTGAATTTCAGAGAATTTGGAGTCAGAATTTCAAAGAATTCAGAATCTAATTACAGAATAATTTATATCTAAGTATTTATAGGATTACAAGGTTTTAGATGTGGAAAAAAATTCATCAGTATAAATTGAGTTGGATTTTGAGATACAATAAAATGAAAAATTAAAACATAGGTAAGGATAAAAATTTCCTTATAGAAGGGAAATTTTACATATGAAAAAAAAATCTTAGGTAAAATATAATTTTCTTTAAGATAATTTTTTGTGATTTTAAAAACATAGAGAAATGGAAAAGTCATAAGTAAACATTCTTGTCCAAATAATTCACATCATTTATCATCCCATTATTATTCTCATAAATAAATTGTCCATCACTTTTGATGTTAACCCAATTATTTTGGGTACCTCCCATTGACTAAAAATAAAAAACATAGAGTGAGAAGAACTAATCCTATTGAAACCTACATAGTCATGGAAAATCACATATAGGATTCATAAGTCATGAAACCATAAATTTATGACACCATATGTCTATCCTTTGTCATTCATAGTCATATTCTATTTAAACAATTCATGATGTCACATAAATATTTTTGTTAATTCCCAAATTACATCCTCTATGAGTGTGAATCCAAGTGTGGAGTATGTCCCATTTTTGTTCCCAAATTTTATATTGAGTCTATATAAATAAAATATTTTTGAGGATGTTAACCCTATGTACATTTCTTCTAGATCCAAATCTACTTATAGTATCAAGAAAGGGATGTAATTTCTTAGATACCACCCTTTTTATCCTTTACAGAAATTGCAGGACATTTTCTTCAAATTTAACTCATCATTAGACATATCCATAGGTGAATCTATAGAAATATACATAAAAATACCCCTAGTTATCTCACTAATGTTTTCTCATCATAGGTTCAATAGGTGAACTAAACCTATCCTATGATGAAAATTACAGCGAAACTGGTTGTTCGTACATAGATATTACATCATTTTTTATGAATATTAAATACATTACAAAAAAAATTCACCTAATAATAATAATAGTTTAGTGCATTTGAAAATATAGAAACATAAACCCTAGTCCATAAGTGAGCTACATCAAATACCACTGTGTTCTTCACAATAAACACCCTTCATATATATGATACATTATACATCTCTCATAACCATGTGAATAGGAACATAAGAAAGAGCTCTCTCAGATTCTCAGTAAGGTCAGACAAGGGAGATATATAAGCATAATATTAGCATATGGGTATGAAAACATGATCATTACATTTGAAAACCATACAATGCATTTCAAATATTATAATCAGGAGCGATGGAATAAATATTGGAATTTTATGTGACATAAATCATAAGGGAATCATATTACATGATACATGTTAAAATAATATTGTAATAAGATATCAAATTTGGGGCATACACATAATTATATAAATTAATTTCCACATTAGCTGAGGAAAACTACCAAGACCATCATAGTGGAAAAATTATTTTAGTGAAGTAGGTTCACTCCCCATTTTTTCTCGCACTTAATGAAATGAGTTCACTCCCTATTCCATCAATGACTTACTATACCGAGTTCAATCCCCATTCCATCACTTTATTAATGAACTGAGTTCACTCCCCATTACAATCCTATCTTATTGAATCAGGTTCACTCTTCATTGCAGCCCTACCGTACTAAATTGGTTTTACTCCCCATTCCAACCATGTCTATCTCATGTGATATAAATCTATACCCAATGCATTAGATGGAGATATAGGTCCCACCCATTATATAATGAAAATAGTATTTGTGTGTTCCAAAATATCATAGGAATTAATCATATCATAACTCAAGAAGTTAAATGGGTATAAAAATATCTCATCATATAAAAACCTATGGAGAAGATATAGATTTCATTATAAATTCATAATTTAATAACCTATGGAGTGAAGTGGGTCTCATAAACATTTACTCATAGTATAACCCATGGAATAGAAATTGGATTCATAAAAATAATACCATTAGAATATAAACCATTATTATGAATAATATGAATGATATTCTAGGATCAAATCCCCTGTAAGAAATAAATAACAAAAATAGATTTCATATTATATAGAAAATAATTTTAAAATATCACTTAAAATTTTTCTTGAAGAAAATATCCTTTTCAATTTGAAAAAACATTTTTTCAAAAAACATTCGAAATCCTTTTTCTTTAAAAACTACCTTGAAAATTATATACAATGCTTCAATGCAATTATTTTTCATTACACTGTAAAATTAGGTTCATGCCAAACATGTTGAAATAAATATTCCTCTCATATTTTTGGTAACGTCCAATGTGAATTATATGAAAAAAACATGATGAATTTTTAAAATAAATTAAAACTCAAACATGATTAAAGATTAAATTTAAAAAAATAAGGGATTATTTTAAAAAAATGAACAATTTTTTAGAAAATGTTTTTTTTGGAAGAAAAAAATTTTGTAAACAAAGAGAGAAATAACATCATATTTTCATAAACATGGTTTTTTAATAATATTGTAAAAACGAGTGGTAAATGGTAACATTACATGAAGATATCATAAATAACCATAGGATGGGAATATTCAAGAGATTTATTGAGATTTTGATCATAGGATTTCAATATTGGATACTTAATTAAAAATAATCCTGATAAATAGTGATATTTAAAAATGAAAATCTTAATACTTTGGTAACCTTGAATCATATGCACGAAGTTGTAATAAAATAAAATAAAACATAAAATATCTTGAATATGAATAAATTCCAGATATTATATTTCAAAATGTATTTATATACATCTAATAGATTGATATAGGTGCACAATTTAATATTTTTTCCAAAGAAGTTGAATTGAGACAAAATTCCATTAACATAAATCTTAACTTCCATCATACTCATTAAAAACTCATATATAATTAAAAAATATTTATGATAAAAAAATTATAGAAATATATTCAAATATATCAAGCCATATAAGATTATTATGACCTTTTATGTCACGACCCGTCCTCGGGGCCTGTGCCGTGACTACCCCAAGCCCGCCTTCCATAGGCCAGGGGCCGACGACTAGAACCAAGGCGTAAATCCCGGTAAAAGGGAAGGAATTGCCTTTGTAATGTAAACCACAAACACCACAAAGAAAGCAGTTGGAAGTAGACACTGAGTAAAAACTGGTACAACAGTAAGTGTGGAAAACTAAGTGGGCCAGTATACAAACCCAAACTGAAAGTAAAGTACAACTGGAAAGGGAAAACAACAACTGAAAAGTAAAGCCACAATGTCAAACTTTCCACTAGAAATCCCACCTGAAGGGTGGGTACAGATAGCCTCCACTGCTCCTCGGGTCCAGCCGACCGCTCCGAGTACGTCCCGCCCAGTGGTCCACCTCCAGGTACCATCCTTCTCTGCAAGCCTCAACCACGATCAGCGTTGTCCGTCGTCGGCAACCAACACAACGTAGTGCGGGCATAGGCCGTGCAGGTGCGAGTATAAGCTACTCAGTAGGGACCCCGAGAACCCGAAGGCCTCCCAGAATCCACAAAGGATAATCCACAAAGTAAAGATTAAATCATGAAGTAACATCCGACACTGCTTAGATATATGCCCATACATATACCTAAGTCATCTATTCTCGTTCGACACCAACATCCGAGCCCAAGTACAACCCAGTCCACAAAGGAAAGCAAAACATAAATCCACACAGGATAGCGCCACACAATCCACATAGGAAAGCAAAATGTAAACCCACACAGGATAGCACAACACAATCCACAGAGAAAACCAAAACAGGATTCATCTTACACAGGTACACATCATTTATAAAGTAAGAGAGATGATCAGATGTAGTCACTGATTCATCTTACTGGGACCCACATAGGATACAAGCACTGTAGTCATCGTCGTCGAACCCACAGAGGATTCCGGTACAATTGTCTTCATCGTGGAACCCACATAAGATTCCAGTATGATAGTCTTCATCGTCGAACCAACATAGAATTCCAGTACGATAGTCTTCATCGTCGAACCCACATAGGCTTCTAGTATGACAGTCTTCATCGTCAAACCCACATAGGATTCCAGTAGGATAGTCTTCATCGTCGAACCCACATAGGATTCCAGTATGATAGACTTCATCGTCTAACCCACATAGGATTCCAGTATGATAGTCTTCATCGTTGAACCCACATAGGATTCCAGTACGATAGTCTTCATCGTCGAACCCACATAGGATTCCAGTACGATAGTATTCATCGTCGAACCCACATAGGATTCCAGTACGATAGTCTTCATCGTCGAACCCACAAAGGATTCCAGTATGATAGTATTCATCGTCGAACCCACACAGGATTCCAGTATGATAGTATTCATATTCGAACCCACATATGATTCTAGTACGATAGTCTTCATCGTCATAGTCGCAGTCGCAGCCAGCACTAGGATTCCCGCACATAGCAAGCTCGTTCAAGAGGGTCCGCTCCACGAGCCGAGAGGCTGATACGTCAACTGACACATAGTCTAGTTTTGATGTATTCAAAAGTTCTATTTCATCAACAGGAACTCAATGTCGTAGACGGCGCGTCAATCGGATGCCTGGTCTGAGAGTTATTGGCTTTTTTTCCCTAGGGGCCCGGTTGGTTTTTAAGGCAAAACCAACCCGACCGTACTCCACCTGCATCCAAACCTCGGGCGGAGTAAGCCAAAAGTTCTGTCTCACTTAGTGGAATCCATCAAAGTCAACGGTATGTCAATCGGACCTTCGGAGCTCATGTTATGAGCATTTCGGCTCCGAGGGCCCGGTTGGTTTCATGTACGAACCAACCTGGCCGAACCCAAAGTACTCTGAAACCTTGAGTGTGATATACCGAAACGACGTCTCGATCCAATGATCGCATTTCCGCTGTCGGTGCATCAATCGGAGGCTGTTATCTCACGATACGGGCAAAAGACCAAAAATGTCCGAAAATGGGGGGTCTGGGCCCGGACCGACCCGGCCCAACCCCCCCTGGGTCGGCCCGAACCGGGTCGACCCAACCCTGGTCCGACCCGGCCGGCACAGCCCGGCCAGGCCAGGGTGGCCCGGCCTGGCCTGGGCGTGACCCGACCCGGCCGGCAGGTCGGCTCGGCTATTACAGCCGAGCTGCGAGCGAGGGGCGCGCTGCCCCCGCGTGAAGAAGAGTCGCGGCCCCACGTGGGGCCGATCCGTGACACCCGGACGCGGCATAAGCCGCGTCCCTCCTCCGCGGTCCCGCGCGGCCGCGGGACCAGCCAGCGCCGCCGCAGCTTCAGTCACGGTGGGTCTTCCCTGCGGCACGTCGGGCACCGCCGCATCCTGGCGGTCGGCCGCCGGCACCGCCGTACCGGCGGGGCGCACCGGCGGGGGCTTCCGCGGGCCACCGGACGCGCTCTGGTGGTCCAATTTGCGTGCAGTATTCGCAAGTGCTCCTCCCGGGACTCGTTCTACACTGAAAATCCTTCAAAATTAACTTGCAGCCCCGTTTTTCATCGCCCGCCAATCGGCGCATAACAAACAAAAAGGGCGGTGGGTTCGGACTTGTTCGTTGGTCCGCACCCACCTCATTAGTAGTTTTTAAAGTCTCACAACAATCAAATTTAACAAACGGGGATATAAATCACAAAGATTTAAAAATAACAACCCCTACCTCATCATTTTCGTCGAACTAGAGTTCTTCGCAGAATCGACCGTTGCGGAAGAAGAGGATCGTCGCGTCGCGGAAGGGCGTCGCGTCGTCTCCGTATACGGCGTCGCGTCGACGATCTCCGAGGGTTAAGGAAAAACACACAGATTTAATTTCACAAATTAAATACGTGTTGAGGATAAAATCCACAGAGGAAAAAAATTAAAAGATCTGCAATCTCCTACCTCGAGCAGTTGATCGAAGATTTGTCGCGGAATAAAGAACGTCGTAGAAGAACATCGCGTTAGAAGAATTGTCGGCGTCGCGTTACACGGTGTCGCGTCATCGATCTCCGAGGGTTTGGTGTTCTTCGACACCTTTCGTCGAAGGCCGACATTCTTCGTGTCCTTCGCATTCTTCGCATTCTTCGCGAAGGAGGATGAAGATACAGATTCTCAAAATCCTCTCAACAAGCCGCAACCAAGAAGAAAGTTTGTTGGTCTTATTTTATTATTATGCCAACAGTTTGAAAAACAGGTTAAGAAACAAACCATTAATTTGGTGAATTAATGGTAACGACTTAACTGTCCATTTAATAGGGGCGTTAAGAGTTTTAGAAAATGCACCAGTTGACTTTTATTAAAGAGGAGTTTTCGCGGGTGCGTTACTTAGAGGAAAAGAAACGATGGGGCTCGTGCGGGCCCCACCTCACAAATATCCTACCAAGAGGGTAGGATATTTTGGGTTCCACCCTATCCTCTTCAACTCATCTTAAACAACTTTAAGCGGCTTAAGTGGCATTAAGTGAAATAAAATAAAGTTGTCGCACCACTTTATTTTATTTTCTTCACTTAACCCAAAAAATTAAAAAGCACACCCGAGAAAACACAACTCCGGAAGAGGTGTTTCTAAGAAAATACCAGCGCTGCGATTCTATCGGTGCCCTCAGAATTCGATTTCGAGCATCGGTTCAAAATTTAGAAAAACCCGCTCGTTCATTCACTGAACGTACCCGATCCAAACTTCGGAAAATGATTCCGGGCACACCAGGCCTCAGTATCATGTGCCGTCAGAAACGGCGTTCTTGTAAAATTCCAAAAAAATTTAAGAAAAAAAATTTCCTTGAAATTTACAGGTCCTTACATCACTCCCACCTCAGGGCTTTATGTCTCTGTAAAGATACATCATAAGCTTGGGAAACAAATATGGGTACTGAGCACGCATCTGAGCCTCCTGCTCCCAAGTGCTCTCCTGGAGGTTCCCGTGCTGCCATCTGATGCGCACTAGAGGAATCGATCATCCACGTAGGAACCACTCTTGTCGATCCTTGATCTCCTCTGGGACCTCTGCAAAAGTCACTCCATCATCAACGTCCAGCTCCCCATGGTCAATGATATGCGTCAGGTCGTGCACGTATCTCCTCAGCTGAGATACATGGAAGACGTCGTGCACCTGGTGCAACTGAGGTGGAGAGCCAGGAGATAAGCCACCTCGCCAATCCTGTTGAGGACCTAGAATGGTTCGATGAAGCGTGGAGACAACCTTCCACCTCGGCCAAATCTCCGTAACTCACGTCGAGGTGTGACCCGTAAGGAAACGTGGTCACCATCCTCGAATTCTAGTGGTCTCTGCCTCCTGTCCGCACAAGGATTTTTCCGTCTCTGAGCTGTCCTCATCCGCTCTTGGATGACTTGGACCGTTGTGTTCCTACAAGAGCTGTTATGATTTCTTCTTTTCCGATAAGATTAATCTGGTCTCATCCCCTGGATGAACCGCGTTCTTCGCCTAATACAGTCAATCCCGACATGGATGATACTATTCCATACCAAGGATAACGTCGTAAGGCCTCGACGCTACTACCAAGAGATCCAACCGTTACTCTCGCCTCCAAGGGTTGAGTCACACTGTCAGCATTAGTGTGTGGTCCCTGGGTCTCCTCTAGTAGGTATCTCAATGTGAGGGTCAAGTCAAACGTTTTTAAACTGGAACCTATTAGTAACAACTAAAAGAGTGTACATGAAGATAAAATCCACAAGAAAAGTGTCTTTTTATTACTGCAAGTCAAAGTACAAAGACACAAAGCAACATCAAACAAACATCAACATAGCTATAAACAACATGAACAAAAGTCTCCAGGTCTAGAGCTAGTCCCACTCCTGTACATCTCCTCCCTGCGGTCGGGGTGGTCTCCCAAGTGGTGGTGGTGGTAAGGCCTCAAAGCGTCGTCCACCACCCACTGCTCGGCCAGCTCCTCTGCCTCACCCGCCTGCTCCCTGCGGACTGTCACGGTAGACCCTCTGCCTCTGCCTGGGTGTCCCCTCAACCGTCTACTGCTCCTCGACACGGTGGGTCGGGCAGTCACGAGCCATATGGCCCTGCCCGCCGCATTTGTAGCACTGCCTGCTCCTCGAGTAGATGGCTCTCCTTCGTGTGCCCTGCACAACCGAATCATCACCCTGAGATTTCCCATCTGAAAGTATGTCCCGCTTGGACCTCTGCGTCACCTGTTGACTGCCAGCTGCAGAAGACTCTACTACGGGTCGTCCTGCGGAGGGTCCTGCCGCTGGTGCTTGCTCGGCGAGGAAACTCTCCACTAAAAGGGATCTCTCCAACACCTCTGCCTATGTCGGAATATTGAGGGAGATCATCGAGGCCCTGATATCATGACTCATTCCCTGCTCAAAGGACCGGGACCGGAAAAACGGATCCCGTACCATATCAGTGGAGTAGCGCGAGAGATCAGTAAATCTCGCCGAGTACTGGGCAACCGTCATGTTGCCCTGCCGCAGCTGTAGTAGCTCCTGGATGCGCACCGCATGGTGGGTGGCTGGGACGAACTCCCAGCAGAAGATGATCTCAAAGTCCGTCCAGATGAGAGATACCTCATCGTGCACCTGGAGCAACAAGATCCACCATATTCTTGCTTCCCCATGCAGGAGGCTCACTACGAGGATCACCATGAGGTCTGCTGGTGTCCTCACTAACCTAAAAACCCGTACAACTACCTCCAGCCAGTCCTCAGCGGCCTGAGGGTCCATCTCCTCGCGGAACCTGGGCGGTCGCTGGCGCTGAAACTCGAGCAGTGCACTAAGGCGACATGCATCGTCAGCGGCTAGGGCTGGTAGCATCGGGGGCTCGGCGGGTATAGGTACTGCCAGTTCCTCAGTTGTCAAAGGGCCCTGTACTGAGTCTTCTTCGCTCGGTGGGCTCTCGCCACGCACAACGCTCGGATCCCTAGCTGGCTGTCGTCGTGGGGCTATACAGAAAAGAAACAGGTTTTCCACGGTCAGAACAGTATACCTGGTGAGATGACACAAATTAATCACAAAGAAAAATGACACACACATTCAATCAATGTTTTCATGCATTAAGTCGGAAAATCAGAAGTCAGGGTCCTGGTGTACGGATACATCGGCCGCCACACCAACACTAGACTCCCTGGACTGATATCCACACTCAATACTCTTAACACTATTTCTTTACATAGAAAAAGATCAGAGTCCCATGTTTTTCGGTAGAACCGAACTCCTCTGATACCAATTTGTCACGACCCATCCTCGGGGCATGTGCCGTGACTACCCAAAACTCGCCTTCCATAGGCCAGGGGCCGGCGACTAGCACCAAGCCGTAAATCCCAGTAAAAGGGAAGGCATTTCCTTTGTAAAGTAAACCATAAACACCAAAAATCAAGCAGGCGGAAGTAAACACTGAGTAAAAACTGGTACAATAGTAAGTGCGGAAAAGTAAGTGGGCCAGTATACAAACCCAAACTGAAAGCAAAGTACAACTGGAAAGGGATAACAGCAACTGAAAAATAAAGCCGCAACGTCGAGCTGTCCACTGGAAATCCCACCTGAAGGGTGGGTACAGATATCCTCCACTGCTCCTCAGGTCCAGAAGACTGCTTCGAGTACGTCCCGCCCAGTGGTCCACCTCCAGGTACCGTCCTGCTCTACAAGCCTCAACCACGATCAGCGCTGTCCATCGTCTGCAACCAACACAACGTAGTGCGGGCATAGCCTGTGCAGGGGTGAGTATAAGCTACTCAGTAGGGACCCCGAGACCCCGAAGGTCTCCCAGAATACACAAAGGATAATCCACAAATGAAAGATACAATCACGAAGTAACATCCGACACTGCTTAGGTATATGCCCATACATATACCTAAGTCATCTATTCTCGTTCGACTCCACCATCCGAGCCCAAGTATAACCCAGTCCACACAGGAAAGAAAAACGTAAATCCACACAGGATAGCACCACAAAATCAACATAGGAAAGTAAAACGTAAATCCACACAGGATAGCACAACATAATCCACATAGGAAAGAAAAACAGGATTCATCTCACATAGGTACACATCATTTGTAAAGTAAGAGAGATGATCAGATGTAGTCACTAATTCATCTTACTAGGACCCACGTAGGATATAAGCACTGTAGTCATCACCGTCGAACCCAAAAAGGATTCTGGTACGATAGTCTTCATCGTAGAACCCACATAGGATTCCAGTACGATAGTCTTCATCGTCGAACCCACATAGGATTCCAGTAGGATAGTCTTCATCGTCGAACCCACATAGGATTCCAGTACGATAGTCTTCATCTTCGAACCCACATAGGATTCCAGTACGATAGTCTTCATCGTCGAACCCACATAGGATTCGAGTACGATAGTCTTCATCGTCGAACCCACATATGATTCCAGTACGATAGTCTTCATCATTGAACCCACATAGGATTCCAGTACGATAGTCTTCATCATCGAACCACATAGGATTCCAGCACGATAGTCTTCATCATCGAACCCACATAGGATTCCATTATAATAATATTCATCGTCTAACCCACATAGGATTCCAGTACGATAGTCCTTATCGTCGAACCCACATAGGATTCCAGTATGATATTCTTCATCGTCACAGTCGCAGTGGCAGCCAGCACTAGGGTTCCCACACAAAGCAAGCTCGTTCAGGAGGGTCTGCCCCATGAGCCGAGAGGCTGATATATCAATTGACACATAGTCCGGAGTTGATGTATCCAAAAGTTCTGTTTCGTCAATAGGAACTCAACGTCGCAGACGGCGCGTCAATCGGACACCCGGTCTGAGAGTTATTGGACTTTTCAACCCAAGGGCCCGGTTGGTTTTTAAGGAAAAACCAACCTGACCGTACTCCACCTATGTCCAAACATTGGGCGGAGTAATCCAAAAGATCCGTCTCATTTAGAGGAATCCATCAAAGTCAACGGTACATCAATCGGACGTCCAAAGCTCATGTTATGAGTGTTTCCGCTCCGAGGGCCCGGTTGGTTTCGTGTACGAACCAACCCGGCCGAACCCAAAGTACTCTGAAACATTGAGTGCAATATACCGAAATGAACATATCGATCCAATGATTGCATCGCCGCTGACGGCGCATTGATCAAAGGCACGTAGCTCAAGATACGGGCAAAAGACAGAAAATGTTCGAAAATGGGGGGTTTGGGCCCGGACCGACCCGACCCAACCCCCCTTGGTCAGCCCGAACCGGGTCCGGGTCTGACCCGGCCGGCGCGGCCTGGCCTTGGCGCGACCCGGCCCGGCCGGTGGGTCGGCTCGGCTCTTATAGCCGAGCAGCGGGTGGGGGGCGCGCTGCCCCCGCATGAAGAAGAGTCGCGGCCCCGCGTGGGGCCTCTCTGTGACACCCGGACGCGGCTTAAGCCGCGTCCCTCCCCTGTGGTCCCGTGCGGCTGCAGGACCGGCTAGTGCCGCCGCGGCTTCAGCCACGGCAGGTCTTCCCAGCGGCGCGTCGGGCGCCGCCGCATCCTGGCGGCCGGCCGCCGTGCCGGCGTGGCACGCCGGCGAGGGCTTCTGCGAACCACCGGACGCGCTCCGGTGGTCCAATTTGCACGCGGTTTTTTCTAGTGCTTGTCCCGGGACTCATTCTACCCTGAAAAGCCTTCAAAATTAACTTGCGGCCCCATTTGTTATCGCCCTCTAATCCGTGCATAACAAACAAAAAGGGCGGTGGGTTCGGACTTGTTCATTGGTCCGCACCCACCGCATTAGTGGTTTTTAAAGTCTCACAAAAATCATATTTAACAACCAGGGATATAAATCAAAATGATTTAAAGTAAAAACCCCTACCTCGTTGTTGTCGTCGGATGAGAGTTCTTTGCGGAATCGACCGTCGCGGAAGAAGAGGATCGTCGCATCGCGGAAGGGCATCACGTCATCGCAGTATACGTCGTCGCGTCGACGATCTCCGAGGTTTAAAAAAACACACAGATTTAATTTTATGAATTAAATCCATGTTGAGGATAAAATCCACAAAGTAAAACAATTATAAGATCCGCAATCTCCTACCTCAAGCAGTTGATCTAAGATTTGTCGCGGAATAAGGAAAATCGTAGAAGAACATCACGGGAGAAGAATTGTCGGGGTTGCGGTACACGGTGTCACGTCGTCGATCTCCGAGGGTTTGGCGTTCTTCGTCGCCATTCGTTGAAGGAAAGCGTTCTTCGTGTTCTTCGTGTTCTTCACGTTCTTCGCGATGGAGGATGAAGATACAGATTCTCCAAATCCTCTCAACAAGCCGCACCCAAGAAGAAAGTGTGTTGGTCTTATTTTATTATTATGCCAACAGTTTGAAAAACAGGTTAAGAAATGAACCATTAATTTGGTGAATTAATGGTAACGACTTAACTATCCATTTAATAGGGGCGTTAAGAGTTTTAGAAAACGCACCAGTTGACTTTCATTAAAGAGGAGTTTTCGCGGGTGCGTTACTTAGAAGAAAAGAAACAATGGAGCTCGTGTGGGCCCCACCTCACAAATATCCTACCAAGAGGGTAGGATATTTTGGGTTCCACCCTATTTGCTTTAACTCATCTTAAGCAGCTTTATGTAGCTTTATGTGGCTTTAAGTGAAATAAAATAATGTTGTCGCACCACTTTATTTTATTTTCTTCACTTAACCCCCAAAATTAAAAACCACACCTGAGCAAACACAACTCCAGAAGAGGAGTTTCTAAGAAAAATACTGGTGATGCGATTCTATCGGTGCCCTCAGAATTCTATTCTGAGCACCGGTTCAAAAGATAGAAAAACCTGCTCGTTCGTTCACTAAACGTACCCGAGCCAAACTTCGGAAAATGATTTCGGGCACACCGGGCCTCGGAATCATGTGCCGTCAGAAACAGCATTCTTGTAAAATGCAAAGAAAATTAAGAAAAAAAAATTCCTTGAAATTTATGGGTCTTTACATTTTATTACCCATGTATTAACAATTTCATGTTATAGTAATGTTTCAGGTAAAAACCGCATTGTTTTTTGGGTATATTTTTATTTGTTATATTTATCATACTCAAACATTGTTCATGGTTACATAATCGACAGAATTATAACCGTGATACAAATATCATACATATTTATTATATATTTATTTATATGAATCTTTAAAATTTAGTGATTTGAAATTAAATACGTCGTTCATGGAGAGAGTAGGTCGTACAAACACTTGAATGATGTTTTTCATTTTCTTATAGGGTTGAAAGAAATAGAATTAAATGATATATATTATTATTATATAATAATTTTTATTTCATATATATATCAAATTTTTATTAAACACAACCTTAATGAATTCCATATATACATAGAATGAATCACATCACTTCGGGAGGCAGTAGTCGCCCATACACATGAGTGATGTTATCGTATTTCAAAACAATGGGAATCAAGATCGTATATGTGATATACGAATTATAAAATCATAATAAATTCATAAATATACTATATTATATATATAAAAAATAAATCCAACATTACCACCAGCCTTGGTAGGTGGTAAAAAAACAAATGACATCAGTTCGTGAAGTACTAGTCTGTTCTATAAAAAAACAATGATTTCATAACACATTTGATGGAAGTGGAGATGGCTATAGATAATTCCATTAAAAATTATTAATATATTAAATATTATGTGCTTATTATATAATCAGGGGAAAATAATAATTTAATAATGTAGATAAACAAAATAAAATAATGGTGCTCGTTGAAGAACATTACCCCTTCTTCGTGTATTCTCCTTAGGTTTTTGCTAAAACCATCCAGGAATTGGATTATGACAAAAATCAGGATTATATGACGAGGGAAGTGATGTTTTTAAGTGATTTCGTCCTGTTTTATAGAAAATTGATGTTTTTAGGTTTGAATAAGGGAGGAGCAGGGGTGTCCTTTTAATAATGGGGTAGAGGACACACTTGATATTTTTTTAATACAAATAAGTCCTCTAATATTTTTCATATTTCACAATGGTCCAAATTAGTATATTAAAAAACCTTATAAGTTTAATGGTCAAAATATTTGTAATGTCCCGGACCCGGGTGCCACGCAACAGGTGCCCCGAGCCCGGTTTGCCACGTGACCACAAGCGCATTTCCCCAAATGCCAGAGGTTGCCGACTAGCAGCGAGGGCCCAGGTCTGATAGTGGGGAAACTATGCCCTCATTTGTCAAAGTGTAGCGCAGCAGAATACCAAAATAAACATACAACAACAGTGGAAGCAGTAAACATACACAACTAAAATAACTACATCAGTGGATATAACCAACAATATATAAATGATGATGCTACATGTTCAAGTTATAAGAAAACAACCAGAACATGTTATACATCAATACATTACAGTAGAAAATAGAGGACAGCAAAGTAAGAAAAACAGCTAGCAGCAGCATCGCAAGCCTAGGCTCTGTCCCATTCCTTCCTACTCCTCAGCAACAGTCAAGTACCTTTATAGGGACTCTTTCCCCTATCTACACCTGCAGCAACGTATTCTGTTTGGACCGAAAAGCATGACCCAAACAGGGTGTGAGAAATATATCTCAGTAGGCACCCACCAAAGGCCCATGCTCAACTGTGTGTAAAACATGAAACAAGTGTGCAATAGTAAAATGAAATAACTAAGCAGTACTCAAAAGTAACTAAATTAACAGTTAAATTGCCATTTTATTATTCATTTAATTCCTTTAATTTAGTAACATTTTTGTGCTCAACAGCACCAAACTCTCATGCCAACTAGAACCGTGCCCTCAGGTTAAAATAGTAAACCACGCCCTCAGGCTTGCCCTCATGCCACACAGAATCCAAACCACAGGTATTGACCTAAGGCGTAACAGAAATTCTCTCCCTCAAGCATACGAAGTGTTGCCCTCAGGCATACGAATTTCTGCCCTCAAGCATAGAAGTCGAGACCTCAGGCACGAAAGGTTGCCCTCAGGTGGAATAACGACAGCCCTCAGGCTAAAACAGTCATTCCCACAGGCTAATCACAACAACGAATTCAGGCTAACAAGTAACCGGGAAATGCCCAACATATCAAAATGCAGTAAACAAGCAATTCCTCACAAGGAAATTCTACAGTTACTACATTTATGGCATACCCTCGGGTATCCTGGCCAAACGGCTAAACAGAGGAACACACCCATCGGGATGGTCCTGGATCCAAGAAACGATCCCAAACAACATTTTATTATCACAATTTAATCACCTATGCAATTCTAGGCATTAAATATAACAACAGACTCAACCACACGACACCCCAACATGGGTTTGTGGCACAAAAACGCACAGAACACACAACAGTTGGAAAACTAAACAAAAAGCAACCTACCTTATACGCCAAAGAACGCTATACCTGAATGACGACTCCAGAAACGCCCAAGAATGGAATAAATCTGATGAAGAAGAAAACTCATTCAAATGTAAATAACTTACGTTAGGAGAAGAATTGGAAAAAATGGTACCAGGATGGGAGAGGGCTTACCCGTGTGGTTACAACGAAATTGTCCGAAGCCGAATCAAATTCCAGACGTACGCCCGATGGATCATCAAAGATCTAGCCTCCTCCTTTTGCTCCAAAATGGCTCAAGTGCCTTTTCTGCCAAATGAGGAAGCTGCTACCTATTTTAAGCTGAAAAAGAAAAGTACACAGCGTGTACTTATGAGTACACGGCGTGTACTTCTTTCATTTAACTGTTCATTTGGCGGCACTGCCACACTGTTCATATGTCGACATGAGTACACGGCATGTACTCTCGAGTACACGGCATGTACTGTCGCCCAGCAGGCAGCGACGCCACCGCCTTACTATTCAAGCTTGCCGATGGACTACACAACATGTAAGGTATCACTACACAGCGTGTAGTCGGTTCCTACACCCTTCATCGCCGACATGGCTACATGCCCCGTGTACTCATCCCTACACGGCCAAAAGTACACAACGTGTGGATAAAGTACACGGCGTGTAGTTCCAAAATTTAGCATTTTTCCCCATTTCCCATATTTTCTAAAAAACACTTAAGGAAAAGGAAAAGGAAGAGGCCCATACCTCGAAAAAAGAACCTGGTTCTTATAATCTTCCCCCCTTATAGCAATTCATCCCCGAATTTCCCTTCCAAGGGTGGTGAAGAATAAACTCAGAACAGCTCTGGCCACTAAGCACGTACGTAGGCCTCCCGCTCCCAGGTCTCGTCCTGCACTCGGCCATGCTGCCATAGCACCCGTATGAGAGGAACCGACTGGCCTCAGAGAACCTTCGTGATCCTGACAACGATACGAATCAGATGCTCCTCAAAGAAAACATCATGATTAAGCTCAACCTCCTCTGGCTAAAAGGTGTGAGATGGGTCTGAATGGTAGCGACTCAACTGAGACACGTGGAAGACATCGTGCATGCCTCGGTACCGCTGCGGTAACTGCAACTAATAGGCAACCAGCCTGACTCTCTCCAGAATCTCAAATGGTCCCACATACCTCGGTGAAAGCTTACCCTATCTCCTGATCCGTTTGTGTCCCAGCCTCGGCGAAACATGCAAAAAAACCCAATCCCCGACCACGAATTCAAAGGTGGTCTGCAGCGATCAGCATAAGACTTCTAACGAGACCGTGCGGTAGCCATCCACTTCAAATTAACTGGACCTGCTCAGATGTCTCCTACACGAGTCGTCGTCCCAGTAAAGCTGCCTCACCTGCCTCTAACCAGCACAAAGGTGATCGGATTGGCCTACCATATAAAGCCTCGTATGGTGCCATCTCAATGGTTTCCTGCAAACTATTGTTATAGGCAAACTCGAATAAGGGTATATGCTTCTCCCAAGATCCCCCAAAGTCTAGGACGCATGCGCGCAGCATGTCCTCTAGCACCTGTATCGTCTGCTCTGATTGTCCATCTGTCTGAGGGTGGTATGCTGTGCTCAGAAGCACCTGTGTACCCAGCGCCCTCTGAAGACTCTGCCAGAAACGAGATGTGAAGTGGGCGTCCCTATCTGAAATGATAGAACGAGGGACCCCATGAAGACGTATGATCTCTCGAATATAGAGCCTTCTAAGATCGTCCACACCGAAGGTCCCCTTGATCGGCAAAAAGTGAGCTACCTTCGTGAGTCTGTCCACAACAACCCACACGGCGTCATTGCCTCGAGGTGACCTCGGTAAACCCGTCACGAAATCCATTGCGATATCATCCCATTTCCATTCCGGAATGGTCAACTGCTATAACAACCCAGCTGGTCTCTGATGCTCTGCCTTCACCTGCTGACAGGTGGAACAACTCGTAACAAAACCAGCTATTTCTCTCTTCATACCCGGCCACCAATACTGACATCTCAAGTCTCGGTACATCTTGGTAACCCCGAGATGAACTGCCCAAGATGAAGCATGAAACTCCCTCATCATCTCCTCGCATATATCCCCTAGAACCCATACACGTCCATGGAAATGCAAAACCTCTTCATCACCTATCATCCAACCGGAAGGAGGGTCCTCACTTGCCACCGACTCTCATAGAACTAGGCCTTCTGAAACTGATAGATGCCTCATCCTCACTCTGTCCAGGAGGGTAGAAGTCACAGCTAATGAGGAAAGATAAGTCTGCCCCTGACTGTCATGCACCTCCAGATACATCTCAGAGAACAAATCCATAAGCTGCCACTAACCACTAACCTCTTGAACTGCCCGTATCTGAGTCTTCTTGCTTAGTGCATCGGCTACTGCATTACCATTACTAGGTGTATAGGCAAGCTCAAAATCGAAGGACTGTAGGTACTCGACCCACCTTCTCTGCCTCAGATTCAGGTAATGCTGAGTAAAGATATACTTAAGGCTTTTGTGGTCAGTGAAAACCACAAAATGCTCTCCCAACAGGTAATGTCTCCAATAGCGCAACTCATGAACAACTGCAGCCAACTTGAGATCGTGCGTCAGGTAATTCTTCTCATGTGGCCTCAACTACTGAGACCCATATGCAACAACTCGGTCACCCTGCATCAAAACGTCTCCCAGCCCAATCCCTGATGCATCACAGTAGACTGTATAACTTTTCCCCTGCTCTGGGAGTATCAAGATCAGTGCTGATATCAGCCTTTCCTTCAGGTCCTGAAAATTTGTCTCACAAGCTTCTGACCAAACGAACATCACAACATTCTTATTAAGACCTGTCAACGGTGCTGCTAAGTAGCAGAAGTCCTGTATGAAGCGTCTGTAGTAACCATCCAGCCCTAAGAAACTTCGTATCTCAAACACGTTATTGGGCTGCTCCCAGGAAACTACTGCTCTCACCTTCTCTTGGTCCACTGCAACTCCTGCCTCTGAGATGATATGAACCAGGAAGTGAATTGGGTCCATCCAAAAGTGGCACTTCGAGAGCTTAGCATATAGGTGATGCTCTCTCAGTGTACTCAATACGATCTCAAAATGGGTGGCATGGTCATGTCGAGTGTGAGAGTACACCAAGATATCGCCCATGAATACTACCACAAATGAATCAAGATACGGATGGAACACATGATTCATCAGAGCCATGAAAACTGCTGGAACATTCGTGAGTCCGAATGGCATAACCGTATACTAATATAGACTATACCTGCTCTTGAAAGCTGTGAGAGGTATATCTGATGGTCTGACACGCAGCTGATGATATCCGGATCTCAAGTCGATCTTCGAGAACACTCGTGCTCCATGAAGCTGATCAAACATATCATCTATCCTCGACAAGGGATATCGGTTCTTAACTGTCAACTGGTTCAACATCCGATAATCCACACAAAGTCTGAGGGTACAATCTGCCTTCTACGCAAAAAGGACCGGAGAACCCCAAGGAGATGTACTGGTTCGGATAAAACCCTTTGTCTGCAACTCCTCTAACTGTATCTTGAGCTCCTGAAACTTAGGTGTGGCCATCCTATAAGGAGTAATGGAAACCGGTGCTACTCCTGGAACAAGATCGATAGAGAAATCCACCTCACGCATCGGAGGTAGACCTGAAAAGTCTTCTGTGAAGACATCCCTGAAACGATCGACAACTAGAGGGAAACCCGTCTGACAAGTCTCCTAGTCATCCAGATATAAGCTCGCAATCTGGGATGTGACTCCACCTCACCCATGATGCTCTGGCCCAGCTCGACTCGCCTGAACATCCCACCTGCCCTTGTATAGAAACTCCCCGCCCTCTAGTGATGTGAAACGCACTCTATGATGATAGCGGACTACAAAGGCTCAAAAGGGAACCAACCAATCCATCCCGAGAATGACATCATAACTCGTTATCTCTAGGATATAGAGGTCCCAAATGAAGTGACACCCACCAACCTCAAGGGGTCACTCCTTTCAAAGACGCACACCAACCATCCTAGTCCCCAAATGAGTGTCTAGAATCAAGATATCAGAAGAAGTAGAAACACCGAGCCCAAGGCTTTCCACAACTGGTACAGATATAAAACTATGTGTAGCGCCCATATCAAAAAGGACTGAAGACAAGACAAAAGCTACTAGAATAGTACCTCTGACAGTCGAAGGTCCTGGATCCTCCTCCTGCTGGGTCTGCTGCACTGCATATGCCTGCCAGTGCCGGGGCCCTGCGACACAGCCTGGCTACCCTGAGCTGTCCCGCCCTGTTGCCTCTAAGATCCTGGTGTCCGGCTACCACGACCACGACCACCTTCTCTGCCTGCACGCCCTGACGTATTCCAGTTCCCCGACTGATAAGAAGTCACTGGTCCTACTCCCGCACAGGTAGTCTAAAGAGAACCCCTCTCACTATCCACTGGTAGAAACGCCCTGCAAAAGCGCTGCAGATGACCCACATTGCCGCAAACTCGGCACTCCACTGGGTCTCGTGGACACTGCGGCCTCTTGTGTCCCTCTCTGCCATACCGGTAGCACCTGATCGGGCCACCAGAAGAAGCTGCCTGGCGGGTACTGCCGCCCTGAGAGAATTCCATCTGTCTCTTCCTCTTGCCAGCAGAAATAGTACCAGTAACTGATACCGAACCGCCCTGGCCCACACCACTAGATTCTCGCAGGTTCCTCTCTGTAATTGATGCCTGGTTCACAATCACATGTACAGTAGGTAACCTGAAAACATTCACCAGCACTTAGATGTCATACTGAAGACCATCCTCAAAACGCCTGGCTCTCAGCGTCTCATCACCCACCAGCACGGGTGCAAAGCGCTGAAGCTCTGCAAAACGGGAAGAATAGTCCATCACTGACATAGAGCCCTGCTGCAGATTCATGAACTCTCGAGCTCTATCTGCCCTCAGCATCTCGGGAAAGAATAATTCATAGAAGACTACCTGAAAATCCTCCCACGCCATGTCCCTATGATTCTCTGACTGGGTGGTAACATCCCACCACCTCTTGGCAGAATCGCGCAGCATGTAAGTCGCGAGCTTAACCCTCCGCCCTGGGGGCGTCTCAAGATTCTCGAAAATAGTCTGCATCGATCCTAGCCATGACTCTGTAGCCTGTGGTCCGCCATCCCCTGAAAACATAGGTGGATGCTGCTGTTGAAGGATACATGTCAGCTCGGCCATAGATGTGGCATCCTGCGGTGCTCCCTGAAAGGACTTCATGAACCGCAATAAGCCTTCACGGAACTACGCCTCCGCTCTCGTGTCCGGTATAACAGCAGGTGCCACATCTGGCTCTGCTGATGGATCTACTGGTAGCCCATGGCCCACCATCCCCAGATTGTAATCGTCGCCACTCTCCTGGCAAATAACTCGCGGTCGTCTAGGCGGCATGACTCTACAAGGTCAAAAGCACGCCTCAGATTCAAGATTATCAAGATTGAAATGAAGGAACCACAAAGGAACAAGAGGAAGAAGGCATTTCAAAATTTGAAAAACAAGACTACATGGCTTGTACACTGACTAAACGGCATGTACTTGACATCATTTCCCCTGCCCGGGTCCTTCTACATGGCTAAGCCACACGGCTTCCGTTCACAAAACAACACAGTGTGTATAATATCTACACAGCATGTGTGGTGTTATTTTCCAACTGCCTGGGTCGTCTTTGACACGTTCGACTACTCGTCTTTACCACACGGTGTGTTATACCCGTACAGGTCGTGTACAACACCCCGTTTCCCAGCCACACGGCTAACTCCACACGGTCTGTCCTCGGAAAAGACCACACGGTGTGTCCCATATGTACACGTCATGTTCAGGGAAAAGGTGACGCCGGCCCATGTTGTTAGTTAAACGGCCGAGTCCCCAGGTCACACTACACGGCGTGTCTATAATTGAAACGACGTGTTATGTCAAGGAGTTCACCGACCCGTGTTGTTAGTTACACGGCCGGACTTCGGGTCAACACTACACGGCGTTTACAAAAACTACACGGTGTCTTTTACCCAAGCCCTTCCCTACCCCGTGTCGCTGCCCACATGGTTTGTGACACGGGAAGAGACTACACGGCGTGTACTCCGGGTACACGGCGTGTACTCAAAAGTTTCATTTTTCTTCCTGAACAGAAGAACACACATGGCGTGTATGAGGTCCTACATAGCATGTATTCCGGGTTTTCCAGACAGTATGCATCAGAAACATCTCCGGAACCCTGAAAATACTGAAAACAACACCTAAGTGTCAAATTCCGACCCGTGGGGGACCATACACACCACGAACCAATGTTTGACATCTTATTTGTGTTATAACCAAAAACAGTCAATGATCCACCAAATTCTGGTCAATGGGGGCCCATACTCCCCAAAAACCAACGTTTGACATTCATTCTATAAACAAGATCAAACAATAATACCATATCACAAGGCAGGTATTTATCAAGCAGCTATCACAACAGCATTCTTTACTATCACAACAACTATCACAACAACATGAAAATTCTAATGCACATACTTGGCATGGAAACTATGCATGGCATGTGATATCTATCATGTGACTATATGATGCATGAGACGACATACCCTTATCGAATCGGGTTGCAACAAAATATGACCCATAGATAAAATATAAATAGCACAATCCAAGTGCGTCACCCAATGGTGAAAACATATCAACCATAAAATTTGAAAAATCAAAAGAATTCAAAATACGAGGTAGACTGGCTTTTCCCTGTACACGGGTTAGCTACGCCCGGGCACAACTTATTACCAACTACCGTTCTGTCCTATCCCTGACTACGGCTCCAAATAGTAAGTCAAAGAAAAGAAACCACTCTGATACCACTTTGTAATGTCCCGGACCCGGGTGCCACGCAACGGGTGCCCCGAGCCCGGTTCACCACCTGACCTCAAGCGCATTTCCCCAAACGCCAGAGGCTGCCGACTAGCAGTAAGGGCCCATGTCTGATAGTGGGGAAAATATGCCATCATTTGTCAAAGTGTAGCACAGCGGAATACCAAAATAAACATACAACAACAGCGGAAGCAGTAAACATACACAACTGAAATAACTACAGTAGTGGATATAACCAACATTATATAAATGATGATGCTACATGTTCAAGTTCTATGAAAATAGCCAGAACATGTTATACATCAATACAGTACATCAGAAAATAGAGTACATAAAAGAAAGCAAAATAGCTAGCAGTGGCATCGCGAGCCTAGGCTCAGTCCCATGCCCTCCTACTCCTCAGCAACAATCAAGTACCTGTATAGGGACTCTTGCCCCTATCTACACCTGCAGCAACATAATCTGTTTGGGCCAAAAAGTGTGACCCAAAAAGGGTGTGAGAAATATATCTCAGTAGGCACCCACCAAATTCCCGTGCTCAACTATGTGTAAAATATGCAACAAGTGTGCAGTAGTAAAATGAAATAACTAAGCAGCACTCAAAATTAACTGACTTAACAGTTAAATTTCTATTTTATTATTCCTTTAATTCATTTAATTTAGTAAACTTTTTGTGATCAACAGCACCAAGCCCTCAGGCCAGCTAGAACCGTGCCCTTGGGCTGAAATAGTAATCCACGCCCCCAGGATTGCCCTCAAGCCATACTGAATCCAACCCGCAGGTATTTCCCTCAGGCGTAACAGAAATTCTCGCCCTCAGGCATACGATGTGTCACCATCTGGCACAAAAGTCAAGCCCTCAGGCATGAATGGTTTCCCTCAGGCGGAATAACGACAGTTCTTGGGCTTAAACAGTCACGCCCTCAGGCTAATCACAACAATGCCCTCAGGATAACAAGTAACCTGGCAATGTCCAACATATCAAAATGCAGTAAACAAGCAATTCCTCTCAAGGCAATTCTACAGTTACTACATTTACGGCATACCCTTGGGTATCCTGGCCAAATGGCTAAATAGTGGAATACACCCCTTGTGATGGTCCTGAATCCAAGCAACGATCCCAAAAATAATTTTATTATCACAATTTAATCACCTATGAAATTCTAGGCATTAAATATAGAAATGGCCTCAGCCACATGACACCCCAACATGGGTTCGTGGCACAAAATCGCACAGAACATAGAGTAGTTGGAAAACTAAACACAAAGCCACCTACCTTATACGCCAACGAATGCTATACATGAACACCGACTCTAGAAACTCCCAAGAATGGCGTAGATCTGATGAATAACAGAACTCAATCAAACGTAAATAACTTATGTTAGGGGAAAAATTGGAAAGAATGGTACCAGGAGGGGAGAGGGATTACCCGTGCAGTTCCAAAGAAATCATTCGAAGCCAAATCAGATTCCAGACAAACACCTGGTGGAACTTAAAAGATCTGGCCTCTTCCTTTGGCTCCAAAGTGGCTCAAGTGCCTCCTCTGCCAAATGAGGAGGCTACTACCTGTTTTAAGCCAAAAAAGAAAAGTACACGGTGTGTACTTATGGGTACACGGTGTGTACTGCTTTCATTTAACTATTCATTTGGTGGCACCGCCACACTGTTCATACGCCGACATGAGTACACGACATGTACTCTCGAGCACACGGTGTGTACTGTCGCCCAGCTGGCGGCGACGCCACTGCCTTACTGTTCAAGCCTGCTGGCTGACTACACGGCGTGTAAGGTACCACTACATGGCATGTAGTCAGTTCCTACACCCTTCTTCACCAGCATGGCTACACACCCCGTGTACTCATCCCAACACGGCCAAAAGTACACGGCGTGTGGATAAAGTACATGGCGTGTAGTTCCAAAATTTAGGATTTTTCCCCATTTTCCATATTTTCTCAAAAACACTTAAGGAAAAGGAAAAGGAAGAAGCTCGTACCTCAATAAAAGAACCGGGTTCTTACAATATTCATATAAATAGTTTTTTAAAATTTTATATTTTATTTTTATGGTTTTCATTTTAGTTTAACCCTCAAAAAACACATTTTTACATTAAATATGGTAATTACTATTTAATACATTCTCTATTTTAGTAAAAAATTGAACTTGATAGATAATAAAAATTATTATAATTCCATATATGTAATCCATTTTTAAAAATTACATTCAAATTATATTGAAAATTTAATTTAATTTTAATCCTGCACGTATAATGAGAATGTTGGGTTTTAAAGAAAAAATTGATCAAAAGATTACAAAGTTTTTATTTTCATTTTTACATTAAATTGATTACAATGAACTAATTTTTATCAATTGATATATAATTTAAATAATTAAACATTAAATATAATTTTATATATTATTTTTATTTTTAAATAATTAAAATTTAAAATCAATTTCCACAATTCATCAAAAAATTAAACTTTTCAGAAAAATTCAAAATGATAATCCTATGAAAATTATAAACTTATGAATTATAAAATGAATTTTAATTTTTCAAAATTTCTTTCTCAATGTTTCATGTTTTAGTTTTAAAATACATGTACAAGAAAAAGGAAACAAACTTCTTTTTAGAAAATTACAATTTTTTGTCAAAAAATTGATTTATTCTTAATATATTTAAATAAAAAATATAACTAATGTTAAATAGTTAATTTAATGTATATAAAATATAAATTTCATTAAAATCATTCAAAAAAATTATTTTGTTCTTTTATTGAGATATAACACAACTGATTTTATTAAAAAAAATTAGAAAAATATTTGCTTTCCCTTCAAATAGTTTTTATTTTCACATATAATTTATTATCCACCAAATAAATTTTTATAAATATATATTTAAGAAATATTTTCCCAATTTAATTATTCTTAAACATACCCTCCATTCCAATGGTTAATTGATAACTACCATATTAAATAATAATATTTAAATTGTATGACACTTTATTTTAAACTCAATGTTGCATGTAACAAAAGAAACACTCATTATTGTGCGTATTATAAGATAGACATAGGGATTCCATTCAGAAAATATAAACTCATTTTTAATTTTAATGAAATCCCAAATCAGTTTTTTCATAACACACAAAATATGGAAAAGATTAAATCTATTTGAAAATAATTTTACAAAATATCAGGGTGATGATGTTTATGTTTGATTTTATATAGATAATATTTTATAATCCTTATATAATAAATCCTGTTATGTTTTCTTTTGTTATGGTTGATTATGAATAACACATGTTTTCTTTTCATTTTCTTCAATTAATTACTCAATATATTGAATAAATAATTTTAAAGAAAAAATACTTCATTTCTACCTTGAGTCAAAAATACATTTCCTTCCATATCTATATTTTCTAAAAATATGTCCAATAAATTTGTTAATATTATTCTACTTTTTTTAAATTCATTTCTACCAATTATTTAATTTTTAGAAAATTGTTTATGATGAATCATTCTATAATTTTCTGAATGAGGTACTTTTTGAAATTTGAAAAAAAAATTAATGGAAGGTTTTCTTTGAACATAGAAAGAATGAATGAAAATTACTATAATTATGGAAAAAAAATTATTTAAATTATATATTGTAATTTTCTAGGTCTCTTTTCAATGAAAATTTTTTCCATTGTATTTTTTAAAATTTTGTATTTTAAATAAGTGATTTTAAAATTAAAATGCTATTTTACTTTAAAAATATTCCAGTGATTCTTTCAACAAAATTTTGATCTCTGATAACATGGTTTATTATTTATTATTATTTATTTATTATATAATACATTGACACCATCTTAATTTTTTATGGATATCTTATTATTATGATGATGAGGTGATTATAAAACATGTTTATTTTATACGATTTCTGCTATTATAAATTGAGGACATGTTTATGAAATATATCTTCCTTCAACATACTATATTATATTGATATGATTAATTTTATATGATATTGTATAATAAATATTTTTTTATGTGATTTATTTTCTTGAATTATATATCCTTATAATTCCTTGGGTAATGTTTTATATAATAAGATATAATTATGTTAAACAAGTTGATGTTCTTGATCTATTATGGGGAAAAAGTCTACGTGCATGATCCCTTAAAGGGAAAACGTCAATGTCCTTTATCTAATATGATATTATGGTATCACTAGTTAACCTAGGCATATCAAATAGATTCTATACTTATGATGATTATAAACTTTTATAGCATGAAGTTATGTTTCCAAAATTATTTTTTATGACTTCAGAATTTTATGATTCATAGTTCTTTTAAATAAGTATGTTTTATACCATGAATGATGTTTACGATCCATTATGTATTGGATATGAACACTGTAATTTATTTTTTTGATCTCAAACACATATGATTATATTATTCTTTAATATTATCATTAATTGATATCTCTCATGTCTAACCTTTCTAAGAATATAATCACACAATTTCTTATGTTCCCTTTCTATAGATTATGAAGAAGGGTTTAAGTAAGGTATGTCTATGAAAAGTACTATGAGGAAATATCACTATATAATATGATGAAATTCATTCATGAAATTATATTATCATGTATCTAGTATCCAAATACACTAAACCATTATGGTCCTCATGGATTTACTTGGGAAATGTATTTAATATTCATAAAACAATATGTAATACCTACGTATTAAAAATATGGGTTTCTACAGTTGGTAACAGAGGATGTGTAACATCCCAAGTAAGTAATGAATTATGGATTTTCATATCTATGTCTATTTATGAATTAGATAGTGTTTTAGAAGCCTAAAATGAGAATAAATCCAATCTTAAGCACATAATACTCTAATATTTTTTAAAAGATCTTTTTACAGACTTTTGATGAAAAACCTTTTTTAAATAAAACTTCTGACAATTTTATAAGCTCTATTTTTCAAAATAAACTTATTCTTTAGTATTGGGACATTGAAATTTACTTTGGATAAACTTTTGGTATTTTTCTGACAATGTTAATTTTTTAATGAATAGTGAAAAACACTACATTTTACTTCAAAACTGCTTTTTCATCTATTTATTTATATGGTTAGATTATCTTTTTAATTGGTTTTCATGTGTAATTAGAATATATTTTTACCATTTAATCCAATGTTGGTCACGGTAATTAATTTCAATTTGTAATTGGGCATAAAAAAGTGTCAAATGTTTGATAGATATTGTTTCTAAAAACCCTTCTATTTGTTTTGACAACAAGAATTATTTTTAAATTAACTAATGAAATTTATGTGTTTGGAATTTGGTAAAATGGATTCCATATTTGGAATCATAAGGTCCAAATTATATAATTAAGACTCTTTTGTTTTTGGAAATTATGAATAGTAGGGACAATAATTATCTTTAATTATCGTGATTAATTAGTAATCAGGTAGTTAGGGGTAAGAAAATAATATCATAATAATATAAAATGACCCAAACATGTGTCCTAATTCTACTTTTTGTGTCGTGTCTGACCATGGGATGCCTTGTGCCAACTTTGGGACCCCATGGAATAACTTTTGTGTGATAGTGACATTTTACCTTTTTATTTTTTTAAAGAAAGGAAAATATAACAAAAGTATGTAATACCTAAGTAAAACAATTTTGTTTTTGTCTAAATAAATGATATCTTACACTATAAATAGTCATTGGAAATCTAAAATGTTTTCCTACATCATGTTATTTTTTTTATAATTTTTAGACATTAAATAAATAAATTTATTTATGATACCATGATGATGCAGTGATTACCTCATTAATGAACGATTTAAATAAAACGAAAAGATAATGTAACATATAAGACCTTCAATTGTAAAAAAGCTATCAGATGGGTGGATTTAGAACCCTTATCACATTATCCTAGAAATATATCATTGTGGGACATTTAAAATCCGAAAATCATTTTATAATAAAGTAACATTTCAAGAATTTCCAAGAGTGCCCCTCATCCCTCTTATAAAAGGCCACCTCCACTACCCCACTTACTAACACCTCTCAAGCCATTGGCTTAGCCAATATCTACTCATTTTATCTCTCCACGTCCTTCTTTTCATCATAGATGCCTTACCATAGGCAGAAAGCTCTTCAAGAAACTCTTTTGGTTCAAACCAAGGAGAGTTACCTGATTTAAAGGGAATGTCTTCTCTTATGTCCTTTTGTTTAATTTTTATTATCCAACCCCATAAACCCTTTTTATTCTACTCTTTTGTAACAATACTAGTATTTATAGTATACTAGGATTTCTTTATGAGAAGGATTTGATTTACACTTACACACACCTCTGTCTAATGGTTAAAGAACATACTATTTCTGTGAGTGGTGAAATACTACCTCACGAAACGATGATTGTTCAATATTCTTTTAACAAATCTCATGGTGGCCATAAAGTTGACACTATATTTATAAATGATATATATTATTTTTATGTTTTCCTTTTTCTTCTGTACTTTTCATTTATTTCATAACTTTATAGTTTCCATTATGGGTAAACACGATAATTTCATTTTAGGAAGTGCGGACTACCGCCCCCTCAAAGTGATTTAAATCATTAATTCCATATGTGGGACATATAAAGGATGGAGTTAATGATATTATATATGATATTATACCATATTTATAATATACCTTTATATCATTATGATTTCATTCCATTAAATACGAAATAGAAATGAAAGTAGCGTCCATGCATACGTACGGCTTACCGTCTCCATGAACGGTGCATTTCATCTCTTACATATAAATGTTATATAATAGTATAAATGCATGTTTATAATTGATATATATTGTATTTATGGTATCTACATCATGAATATAATTCTGGATATATTTGATTTTTTACCACATGAACAACATGTAATTATAAGAAATTTATTTTTAACTCAAGTACCAAAGATCAACAAAAAACCGTTATTAACATAAATAATTACATAATGTTAATAACATTGTAATAAGTGATATAAAAGGAATAATTATCTTGAAAAAGGTTCCTAAAAAAGTATAAATTAACTCTAGTTTATTATTCATGAGATTAAAGAATGATCGAGTCAAGTCGGACATGAGGTAAGGGACTTTGTCTCAATATCCTTTTATTGAGGCATAATTTGTTTTATACACAACATTCTTTTATACAGTGTATAAAACCCTTTGACTTTTACATTTATTCAAAAGGAATATTTTTATATGAAGCATTTTACTAAATGAAAAAAGGGAATGTTTTTGTCTTACGTATGCAGCGACAACGACTTCTCCGACGCCGTGACAATTATTTGACTTCGACATCCTCTACAAGCCATAACATTTTTTTAAATGAAAAATAAATACCATGTTTTAATTCTCTTTTATTCTAGTATTGAAAATGGGTTTGATAATTTTATGATTATATCAATGTCTTTTTGTTATCTTGTTATTGAAATGTGGAAATGTTATGTTTCCTTTATGCATGTTTTATGTGATACGATTATGTTATGGTTCTTGGGCATTGTTTATGAAGAGGGATGGTTCCATGATTAACTAAGTGAGGGTGAGCCCGTGATAGCTATCCAATGCATTGGGTAATGCAAAGGGGTTTAATGGGAGGGTTTACTTGAAGAGATTTAGGGAATATACTGTGATGGGTACTCCAAAAGTAACCATGAGGGTTACTCCCTATGTAAGAATGTTATGAATGCCTCAAGTTACCTTTATGTACTATGATTTCTATGATTTATTCATGAGTGTTATGATTTCATGAGGTATTTTAAAGTTCTTATGCTTTATGAGTAAATTATTATTTCATTTATTCTTATGTATACAAGGACTAATGTTTTCATTCCGTATTTTTATATCCCTTACTGAGATTTTATGCTCCTCCCAAGTTTTTGAAATGTTTTTCACAGGTCAAGGGAAAAGTACATGATGTGATGATAGTGTCGAGGAAGTGTCAAGAAAGAATCCATGTTTTATTTTAAATATGTTTTCCTTTATGGGAAAAATGAATACTGTCTTTTATGTAACCACAGTTTTTTAAATGTGGAATTTAATGCATGATTTATGATCTAAATCTCTAAAACTCTAAACCTGAAAAGATACTCAATGTGTATTCTTGTAATAACTAAATATTAAGTAATGGTTATGATTTGGGCCTTATAGTTGGTATCATTGGTCAGTTTACATAACATTAGGAGTTAGAATTATTCTAAATGATTATCGAAAAATATTTTTTTCATGGTCAAATTGAAATGATATAGCATTTGAAGATTACCATGTTGCTTCAACTAAGACATGTTTGTTCAGAATGATTTTCTATAGAGGAAATAGGGAAGCGGTGCTAGGAAGGAATAAAGAAACAAATGACCTTCCAAATCAGCATCCTGATATTGTCGGAATTTTAACTGAATAGTTTGTTGCAGTAATGGCGCAGTTGACTCAAGTGATAAATGTTGGTGGTATCCATGCACGAGATCAGCCAGATCAACCGCAGAGGAACATGTCAGTGGTGGAACATTTAATGAGGCAAAATCCCCCATCAATTAGAGGATCATCTGACCTTGTGCTAGCTGAAGGGTAGATTAAAGCACTGGAGAAGATTTTCGATGTCATGGGGTGTTCAGAAAATCAAAAGGTTAGTCTTGCAATTTACCATTTTGTGGGTGAAGCAGATAAGTGGTGGTCGATGGTTAAAAATATCAGGGACATAGAAGAGATTGATTCTCTTTACTGGGATGAATTCAAAGGTTTGTTTCTTGTGAAATATTTTCCAAAGGCTATTCGACTTAGGATGGAAAAATGATTCTTGGAATTGAGGCAAGAAGAGGACTCAGTTGCTTCTTATGTAGAAAAGTTCACTCGATTGGAAAGGTAGGCTCCAAATTTTATTCGAGACCTTGATAGTAAAATCAATCATTTTTACTCAGGATTAAAGCCAAAATATTGAAGGGAATTAGCTTCTCATGATTTAAAAAGTTATGAAAATCTTGTTCGATGTACTGGGAAGGTGGAAATGGTTTTTTATGATAATCAATTGTTCTATAACAACCAACATAAGAAGAGACCGAGTTGGCAGGAGAAAGGGAAGAATCCTTCAAAATGTTCTGATGGTAAGAAAACTTAGTTTTTAGTTTGTGATAAATGTGGTAAAAAGCACGCTGGGGAATGCCTTTTGAATTCTAGAAAGTGATACCAATGTGGTAAGATGGTATATAAATCTCGTCATTTCACTAAAAAAGATCAGGGTGATTGTAAGACCAAATTTGATTTACAGTTAGTGAAATGTTTCAAGTACAATGAGATGGGTCATTATGCAAACGAGTATTCAACAAAGAGATTGAATGATGGGAAGCAGTCAAAATACAAGCAGAAGGGTGTGGTGAAATCCTTTCCAACTACTTCAGTAGATGTTGGGCCATCAAATGAAGTGGTATCAGGTACTTTGTTTGTTTTTTCAGATTATTCCAATGTGTTGTTTGATTTAGGTTCTACACATTGTTTTATCTCTTGAAAATTTTCTAATAAATTGGGAATTCCATCTCAATAAATGACTCCAGAACATGTAGTAAAAACACTTCGGGGAAATTTTTATGCAAAAAGAATTCATAAAAATATTACTATCCTTATCCGTGAAAAAAACCTACTTGAAAACCTTATTGTTTTAACTCTAGTCGAGTTTGATGTTATCCTGGGTATGGATTGGCTCTCTTTTTTCCATGAAAAGATTGATTGTAGAGCTAAAAAAGTTTCTTTTTAGAAACAATTTCAGTTTGTGTACAAGAATGAACCCTTACTATTGATAACATATCAAGAGGCTGAGAAACTTGTAAAATATGGAAATGAATGTTAACATGCACATATTGTTGAAAACAAAGGAACCGTTCAGATTAGTGATGTGTCAGTGGTAAATAAGTATCCTTATATTTTTCCTGATGAGTTTTCTGGAATTATAATAGAATGAGAAGTTGAATTTACTGTTGACTTAGTTCCTGATACGAATCCAATTTCAAAACCCCTTATCGAATGGCTCAAATTGAACTTTTAGAGTTCAAGGATCAATTGTAAGATTTTTTAGAGAAAGGTTTCATTTAACCTATCACATCACCATTGGGTGCTCATGTCTTATTTGTTAAAAAGAAAGATGGTTCAATAAGACTTTACATTGATTATAGAGCCTTGAATAACATCACTACTAAGAACAAATATCATTTTCCTCATATTGATAATTTGATTGATCAGCTCCAGGGAGCTCAATATTTTTTGAAGATTGACTTGAGATCGGGGTACCATCAGTTGAAGGTAAAAGAAGTTGATGTACTGAAGACTGTGTTTGGTACAAGATATGGCCATTATGAATTTTTAGTAATTCCTTTTGGTTAAACCAATGCACCTACTATCTTCATGGACCTTATGAATAGAATTATCCAGGAGTTCTTGGATAAGTTTGTGGTTGTTTTCATTGATGATATTTTTTTTCTAAAAGTAAAGAGGAGAATGAAAGTCATTTGAGGGTTATTTTGAAAACCATAAAAGAAAAGAAATTGTATGGGAAATTCAGCAAGTGTGAATTTTGGTTGCAACAAATTTCTTTCCTTGGTCACATTCTTTCTAAAGATGGAATAATTGTTGATCCTCCAAAAACAAATTATTTTTAAAGAATGGCCAAGACCCACAAATTTAATTGAGATTCGATGTTTTCTTTGTTTGGCAGGCTATTACTGAATGTTTGTTAAAAAAATCATGGTTATCTAGTCCAATGACTAAGCTAACTCGGAAGGTTGTTAAGTTCATCTGGACAAAAGAATGTGATGATTGTTTTCAGAAATTGAAAAGAAGATTGGTGAATCCTCCTGTTTTGGCACTACCTTCCAGTAATGGTGATTTTGTTATCTACAATGACAATTCATTGAAAAGAATTTGTTGTGTCCTAATGCATAATGATCAGGTAATTGCTTATGTTTCACGTCAGTTTTAAACTAATAGGGAAAATTACCCTACACATGATTTGGAATTAGCTGCTATGGTTTTTGCTTTAAAAATATGGAGGCATCATTTGTATAGAGTAAAGTGTGGAATATATACCAATCACAAAAGATTAAAGTATATATTCACTTAAAAATAATTGAACATGAGACAGAGGAGATGGCTACAATTAATCAAGGATTATGATTGAACAATTCATTACCATCCGGGAAGAGAAAATAAAGTTGATGATGCTTTGAGTCGAAAAAGTAATGCTTCATTAACCATGTTACGTTTGGAACGTAATAATTTGGTTAAGGATTTGAAGAACTTTGGAATAGAAGTTATTAGTGCAGGGTGTTATTCTGTTTTGTTTTAGTTGTCATTGAAATATTCTCTAACAGACAGAATTAAGAAAGCTCAGAAACAAGACAGTGGATTGAAAAAAAAAGGTAGAGCTGGTTCAGAATGGTATGTTACATGAATTCAACATTGATAATGATTATGTTTTGAGATTTCGGAAGATATTGTGTGTGCCTTGTGATTCACAGTTGAAGAGAGTTGTTATGTGAAGCTCAGAGTTCTCTGTTTTCAGTTCATCCTAATAGTACTAATATGTATAGAGATCATCAGAAGTATTACTAGTGGGATGGAATGAAAAGAGATATTTCTGATTTTACTGGGAAGTGTTTGACTTTTCAATAGGTTAAAGTAGATCGGCAGTTACCGAAAGGGATGCTTCAGCCTTTGCCTGTGCCAGATTGGAAATGGGAGAACATATCCAGGGACTTCGTTGTGGGGTTTCCGAAGACACCTTGAGGTAATAATGTTATCTGGGTTATTGTTGATCTCTTGACTAAATCTTCTCAATTCCTTTCTATACGAGATATTTTTTCCCTATATCAACTTTCTCATTTGTATCTTAAATAGATAGTCAGGTTACATGGAGTTCCCCTCTCCATTGTATCTGACCGTGATCCCAGGTTTATTTCTAACTTTTGGAAAGGCCTTCAGAAGTCGTTGGGTACTAAATTAAATTTTAGTACAAATTTTCATCCTCAATCAGATGGGTAGTCAGAATGAACAATTCAGACATTGGTGGAAATTCTAAGTGCTTGTTTGATAGATTATCAGGGAAGTTGGGACCAACATTTTTCTTTGGACGAGTTTTCTTATAATAATACTTTGCATTCCAGTGTACAGATGGAACCATTTGAGGCATTATATGGGAATCGGAGTTGAAATCCAGCTTTTCGAGATGAAGTAGGTGATGGGAAGTTGATGGGACCCGAATTGGTACAAGAGTTGGCATAAAAAGTTCATCTGATACAGAAACACATTAGAATAGCTCAGAGTAGGAAAGAAAGTTATGCAGACAATAGGGGGAAGGATCTCTCTTTCGAGGTAGGTGATCATGTCTTCCTCGAAGTTTCACCATGGAAAAGTGTGATGCGATTTGGTAAGAAAGGAAATCTGAGTCCAAGGTTCATTGGACCATATGAATTTCTGGAGAGAGTTGGATCAGTTGCATACCGAGTGGCCTTACCTCAATGTTTATCTTAGGAACACAATGTTTTTCATGTTTCAATCTTAAGGAAGTACATTCCATATCCATCTCATGTTTTAAGTCCAGAGGTAGTTCAGCTAGAAGAGAATTTATCCAATACGGAACAACCGGTCCAGATTCTTGACCATAATGAGAAAGTATTACGGAATAAGGTGATTCATCAAGTAATTTTTTTTGGAAAAACCACATGTCTGAAGAGGCAACATGGGAATCTAAAAATTCAATGAGGGATAAATACCCCCACTTATTCGATAAGTAAATAAATTACAGGGATGCAATTTTCTAAAGGGGGGAAGGATGTAACATCCCAAGTAAGTAAAAAATTATGGATTTTCATATCAATGTCTATTTATGAATTAGATAGTGTTTCAGAATCTTAAAATGAGAATAAATCCAATCATAAGCATAGAATACTCTAATATTTTTTAAAAGATTGTTTTACCGCCTTTTGATGGAAAACCTTTTTTAAATAAAATTTTTTAAAATTTTATTGGCTCTATTTTTCAAAATAATCTTATTCTTTAGGACTGGGACATTGAAATTTACTTTGGATAAACTTTTTGTATTTTCTGACAATGTTTATTTTTTAATGAATAGTGAAAAACACTGCATTTTACTTCAAAACTTCCTTTTCATCAAATTTAATTATATGATTAGATTATATTTTAATTGGTTTTCATGTGTAATTAGAATATATTTTTACCATTTAATCCAATTTTGGTCATTTAAATTAATTTCACTTTGGAATTGGGCATAAAAAAGTGTCAAACGTTTGATAGATATTGTTTCTAAAAAACCCGCTATTTGTTTTGACAACGGGAATTATATTAAAATTAATTACTACAATTTATGTGTTTGGAAATTTGTAAAATGGATTCCATATTTTGAATCAGAAGGTCCAAATTATTTAATTAATACTCTTTTGTTTATGGGCATTATGAATAGTAACGACAGTAATTATCGTTAATTATTATGATTAATTTGTAACCGGGTAGTTAAGGGTAATAAAATAATATCATAATAATATATAATGACCCCAAATTGTGTCCTAATGCTACTAGTTGTGTCATGGCTGACCATGGGATGCCCTCTTCCATCTTTGGGACCCCGTGGAATAACTTTTGTGTGATAATGACATTTTATCTTTTTATTTTTTATAGAAAGGAAAATATAATAAAAGTATGTAACACCTAAGTAAAAAAAATTAATTTTGTCTAAATAAATTATCTCTGAGACTATATATATTCATTTGAAAGATAAAAATATTTCATACATCATGGTATTTTTTTTATAATTTTTAGACATAAAATAAATAAATTTATTTATGACACCATGATGATGCAGTGATTACCTCATTAATGTACAATTTATATAAAATGAATAGATAATGTAAAATATAAGACCTAAAATTGTCAAGAACCTATTTTATGGGTGTATTTAAAACCCTTATCACCTTATCCTAGAAAACTATCATTTTGGGACCTTTAAAATCCCAAAATCATTATATAATGAAGTAACATCTCATGACATTCCAAGAGAACCCCTCCTCCCTCTTATAAAAGGCCCCCACCTCTACCCCCTTACACAAACCTCTAAATCCATTGTATCGGCTAAAATCTACTTATTTTATCTCTCCACATCCCTCTCTTCATCATAGAGGCCTTACCTTAGGCAGAAAGATCTTAAAAAACCCTTTTGGTTCACACCAAGGAGAGTTACCCGATTTAAAAGTAATGTCTTCTCTTATGTCCTTTTGTTTTATTTTGCTTCTCCAACCTGCTAAACCCTTTTTATTCCTCTCTTTTGTGACAACAAAAGTTTCTTCAATATACTATGATGTTGTTATGAGAAGTATTTTATTTACACTTACACACATCTACATCTAATGGTTAAAGAACATACTGTTTCTGTGAGTGGCGATTTACTATCTCAAGAAATGGTGATTGTTCAATCTCCTTTTAACACCTCTAATGGTGGACATTAAGATTTCACTATATTTATATATGATATATATTATGTTTATGTTTTACTTATGCTTCTGTATTTTTCATTTATTTCATAACTTAATGGTTTCCATTATGGGGAAACGAGATAATTTCATTTTAGGAAGTGTGGACTACCACCACTTTAAAGTGATTTTAATCGCTAATGCCATATAAGGGCCTATAAAGGATGGAGTTAATGATATTATATATGATATTATACTGGAATTATAATATAACTTTATATAATTATGATTTCATTCCATTAAATACTAAATGTAAATGAAAGTAGCATTCATGCGTACGTACAACTTACCATCTCCAGGAACAGTGCATTTCACATCTTACCTATAAATGTTATGTAATATTATAAATGAATCTATATAATGGATATATATGGTATATATGGTATCTATATCATGAATAAAATTCTGGATATAATGGATATTTTACCACATGAACAACTTGTAATTATAGGAAGTTTATTTTTGACTCAAGTACCAAAGATCAATAAAATCAATGTTATTAACATAAATAATTACATAATGTTCATAACATGGTAATAAGTGATGTAAAAGAAATAATGAACTTGAAAAATGTTCTTAAGCAAGAATAAATTAGCTCTAGTTTATTATTCATGATATTAAGGAATGATCGAGTCAAGTCGGACATGAGGTAAGGGACTTCGTCTCAGTCTCCTTTCATTGAGGCAAAATTTGTTTTATACACAAATTTCTTATATACGTTGTATAAACCCCTTTGACCTTTACTTTTATTCAAAATTAATCTTTTTATTCTAAGTGTTTTACTAAATGACAAATGGTAATGTGTTTGTCTTACGTATGCAGCGTCAACGACTTCTTCACCGCCATGACCATTATTTGAGTTTAGATTCATCTACAAGACATAACTTTTTTTAAAATGAAAAATAAATACCATGAATTAATTTTCTTTTATTCTGGTATTTAAAATGGTTTTTATAATGTTTTGATTATATCAATGTCTTTTTGTTATCTTGTGATTGAAATGTGGAAATGTTATGTTTCCTTTATGCATGTTTTATGTGATACAATTATGTTGGGGTTCTTGGGAATTGTTTATGAAGACAGGTGGTTCCGTGATAATCTAAGGGGTGGTGAGCCTATGATAGCTCTCCAATTCATTGGGTAATGCAAAGGGGTTAAATGATAAGGTTTCTCCTAAAAGATTTAGGGAATATACTTTTATGGGTATTCCAAACATAACCATGATGGTTACTCCCTATGTAAGAATGTTACAAACACATCAAGTTACATTTATGTATTAGGATTTCTATGAGTTATTCATGAGTCTTATGATTTCATGAGGTATGTTAAAGTGCTTATATTTTATGAGTAAAGTATGATTTCATTAATTTTTATGTATACATGGACTAATGTTTTCATTCCGTATTTTTATATCCCTTACTGAGATTTTATGCTCATCCCAAATTTTTGAAATGTTTTTCACAGGTCAAGGGAAAAGTACATGATGTGATGATAGTGTCGAGGAAGTGTCAAGAAATAATCAATGTTTTATTTTAAATATGTTTCCTTTGAAGGTAAAAATGAATACAGTCTTTTATGTAACCACCTTATTTAAATGTGGAATGTAATGCATGATTTATGATCTAATTCTCTAAAACTCTAAACCTGAAAAATCCTCCATGTGTATTCTTGTAATAACTCTAGTTTAAGTAATGTTTAAGGCTGTGGCCTTATAGGATGGGTTTTGTTAATCATTTTATATTATGATTAGAAAAATCTTCTGAAAACTATGTGGATAATTCAATGTATATGTTAACATGTTGATGTTTTAGTTATGATAATGGATAACATAGGCTAATCATAAGGTCCCATTTATTTAGAAAAAAATTTCATGATTTAGAAATCCTATAAATGATATTTAATGATTATATATGATGGTTATTATAGAATTATTAATTTTTGTCTTGGTAAGGGGTTGGAAACAGAAGACATCATGATAACAACCATTGTAATGGAAAATGAAACGATTGTCCACCTTAGTAACCAAATTTTGTGGGAGATGAAATTTAAAATCCCCCTACCATTATCACAAAAAAATCTCAATCCATAAATAATTTTGATCTTACAAATGATCAAATAAAGGACCAAAATACTATTGATCCTTTTATGAGGAAAAATTGACATTATTTTATTGGATCTATTAACACACATGAGGATGAGAGATGGATCAAAACCAACGAGAAAATATTTTATGCTTTCTAGTGATCAAAACCTAAAAAATTTATCATAGTTAAAAGGAGAAATAAATTAATTGTGGGAACTTTCTAATAATATGTGATAAGAGGAATTATTTACTCCATGGAATTAGATGTATTTAAGAGAATATTTTCTTGATAATTACATGCTTTCTATTCTACTTACAAATATGGTGTATTAATTCTATGATCTTATAAAAATGGAGGACAAGTACATTGGTAATTATGAGGAAAATATTAGAAGACATTCAAGGTATGATTCTAGTATAATCATTATCCATAAAAGAAAAATTAATCAATTATATAGTGGATTAAATAAAACTCTCTAAAAAGAACTATCTAAAAGAGACTTTAGTATATATATTGGAGAAACTTTTATTTACTCTCTAAGTATAATTGGAAAATGGATATTTCATCCATTCCCAAGGTTTTTATAATAAAAGGATGACCAAGTCTCATAAAAGGTCAAAAAACTCCCTTGGTGGAATGAGATTATAATCATCATCATTCCAGATCTGTGGGAAGAAAAATCAAGGGAATAGTTGAATGGATCTTGAAGGTGATTTACATGTGCATAGGTAGGTAAATTTTTTTGTTAATGACTAAAGGTGATGAATCTTCCATTTAATTCAATGGGGGAGAAGAAAACCTCAACTAATAAACAACCCATACCCCTAATGATGCAAATTCTATGAGTATAGAAATTATTCAAACAATTTCATGAATATAAGGGATTATGATGATAATTATCATTACAAACCTCTTAAGATCAAAGGAGATGGGAAATATCATGTGATCACAACTGTCGAAGTGGGTTATGAAAATTAAGTGGTAAATGTTACACTTATCATCAACTCTATAATTGTTATTGTACTATTTGATTCTAGGTATACACACTCTTTAATATCAAAGTAATTTCAAATGGTATCAAATTACTAGCTCAATGATTAGATATTATCTTAGTGGAAAACACTCTAAAGGATGGAATAGTATCATCCCAGGTCTATAGTTCATTTGTGATTGATGTTTTTGAGAATTACTTCACGAAAATCCTCTAATTCTCCCATTATTTGAATTTTATTTGAGACTAGGAATGGATTGTAATTATTTATATGGAGCCCAAATTCATTTATGAGTATGGTTAGTGAAATTTCATATTCTGAATAAACATATGATAATTTATTAGTGTGAGGATGAATACTAATTTCAAATAGAAATTAATTCTACTAGTGGGTCTTAATTCATACCCATGAAGGATATTAATCTCATAATTTTTGGGAGACACTGGACATTGAATATATTCATATTTTTAGGATATTTTTTATGTCTTTATAGAATAATTTCCAAGTCTTCCTCTAAATCATGAAGTTGAGAATTCATTATAAATCATACGTGATTCTACATGTATTTCAATTAATCCTTATAGAATGAACTCAATAGAGTTTAATGAATTATACAAAAAACCAATAGAATTATGATAAGGGATTTATTAAATCTTGTGAGTCACCTAACGTTGAAACAATGATTTATTTTAGGAATAATTATGGACTAGCGTGGCTATGTATTGGTTATCGAGAACATTAAAAGATCATTATCATGAAAAGTATCATATACCCCATTTTAATGGATTTTTTGTTCAAATTAATGGAGCTCGATAAATTTAAAACATTTATCATCGTTGGGGATTTTATCAATTAAGGGTTGATATGGAAGATATAACCTATAAAAAATTTCATATAAGGTATAGTGACTATGAATATATAGTGATTCCATTTTTTATTACTAATACCCCTTATATCTTTATTAATTTAATGACTATAGTATTTATTGATGATATTGATTTGTTTAAGATTGTATTTATAGATGATATTATGATATATAAAAATATAATGGAATAATATGAATATCACATGAGTATTATCCTAAATACTATAACGATTAATAACATGTATGAAAAATTAAAATTGGTATGTTTTATCTATACAAAGATTCATTTTTGGGTAATATAATCTCAAGAGAGGGTATATCAATGGATCCATCAAAGATAGAATTTATTGAATGTTAGACCAGGAAAATCACTATTATTTATATCCACAGTTTTCTTTGATTTGAGGGATATTATTTATTACTTTTTAATAATTTATCACAACTATCTAATCCACTCACTATGTTAACTCAAAATGGATCCAAGTTCCTTTATACATGTTAATTTGAGAAATATTCATACAACTAAAGAGGATTTCAATTACAACACCTATTCATGAATTAAACTATAGTGGAGAAATATTTTTAATCCATATTTATTCATTATATAAGGGATTGGGATGTGTTATCATGCATGATTTGTGGGTTATATCTTATGTATCACATCAACTAAAGTTTCATAAAAAAATTATCCAACTCGTGATTTCAAGTTAGCTATGTTAATTTTTTCATTATAGATATGTTAGAAATTTTCATAAGTATAAATATATGATATACGTAGCAAACATAAAATCTTAATGTATATATTCACTCAGAAAGAGATTAATATGCGTTAAATTTTATGGTTGTATAAAATTAGAAACTGTGACTGATCGATACATTTCTACCCTAGGAAGTTGGACATGGTGGAAAATTATCTATGTTGAAAGGATCATGAAATATTATCTCTGATAAGGATCTCAAAATAACCTTTTTTTATTTTCAAATAATGGATTTGGATATCTTGAAATAAGGAGAGAAATGTTATGTTGGTTAAATGAATGTTTCCCCATCTATCAAAGTAAGGATTAAATAGCTGAAAAAAATATTTAGAGATAAAAAATTTCAGAAATATTAATAATCTTAACCATGATTATGAAAGAATGATAATGTTTAGGAACCACATATGTTTAAAATCCCAAAAAAAATTAAAGAATGGACTATTGGATGAATCTCATAGTTCATCATTTTATTTTCATAGTGGAAGTAAGAATATGTATAAAGATATAAAAGAGTATTTCTGGTGGGACTACATAAAAAGATACATTATATAATATGTATCATAGTAATTGGTATATTAATAATTCATGGATGAGAGATAAAATTATAAGTGGTTTTTATAAGGATTACCCATTTTATAATTGTAGTGGGAAACATCACCATGGATTTTTTCATCAGACTACCTGAAATATCTAAAGGATGTAATGTAATTTTGGTTATAGATGATCACATTACTATGTCAGTAGATTTCCTTACTATTTTAAAAGATTTATATCTTGATCAAATTTATATAATATATATTGGGGAAGTAATAACTTATAATTAAGTATTATATTTTTTTGTATCATATTTGGATCTAAGGTTTACCTCAAAGTTCACATTTGTCTTCAGCAAGCACTGGAGAATGACTAAAGATTATGCAATTCAGATCATCCGTATATAGATTGTATGTATAAAAGAATAATTCATACCCCAGAGGATATGTTGATATAATTTTCACTTTAATCCGATAGTGGTTGGGGAAAAACATTCCTCTACCCTAGTTTTTTTTGTAATAATATAATTCAATTGAGAATTTTGATAGATCATTACGAATACCTCTATTATAAGAAGTGAATATCTTCTACATGCATGGATAATGTTATAAAAATAAATCTATGAAGACCTGAATTACCTAAAGAAATGGTATAGAAAGTCATATACATTTGGAAACACGTAATAGTATCTCAAATTATAATGAAAATTTATGCAGAAAATCATTGGTGAGATCCATGTTTCGAAGTCAATGAAAAAGTATTTCTCGGAATCTATACATGGAAAAGGGTTATTATACTTAGAGGGAAAACAAATATGATCCCTGTATTTATTTTTCCCTTATGTATTCTTTATTGATTAGGGATGGTGGCATATTATTTGGTTTCACCTAAATCCATCTCAACTTCTAGATGTACTCCACGTATCTTAGTTGATGAATAACATACATGATCCATAACATGTACTAAAGTTGGAGGTCATACCACAAGAACATGATTTTTATTTTTAATAATAATGGATATAAATATGGGATTGTAGAGATAATATGCTATAGAATAAGATAACTCTCTCAGAAAAAAATCTCTAGAGGAATCCGAAATTCAAAGAAGTTGTGTGGGAACTTGAGAATGTGATTAAATAAAGATATAATCATATATTTGTATTGGAGTGATGAATTTTATTTAGAGAAATTCATGTTTTTGTGGTTAAAATATACTACCTTGAGATTTTATAACATATTTTTCCTTAATTAAATTTTATTTCTTTGAAATCTTTATTTACACACCACTCAAATCTTAAACAAACTATGATATAATATTGAGAATTATTATTTAATGTTACAGTGATCACCTAATCATTTGATTAGTAAGTACTACTAGTAATAAATAAATTTGAAACAATAATGTTTTACACAAGTGAAAAATGAATCGATATGTTATCAATTAATTTTAAATGAAAATAAAAATACATTTAAAAATAAGAGAGTTGATTTTCTAAAAAATTTCATTCAGCTGTTTAATGTTTATTTATATTAATTAACTAAATTGATCACTATTTGTGAATAATTTTAATGAAATTAATATATTTTATAATATAAAATATTTACTTTTATCTATAAATATTTCTATGTGTGGGATATTAATAAATCTAGTGTTAATCATAAAATTTCATTATTCTAAAAAGTGGTTTTTAAAATGTCTTCCACACTTATTTAAAAATAAATTTTTAAAATTTTTATATGTTTAATAACAAAAAATGGATTTTATATTTTAATTCAAGAAGATAATTTTTTAAGTTTTTATTTTTTATTTTTTGTTAATATGAATAGTAATCATAGTAAAATTTTTTCTTCCAAGGTTATGTGAAAATGAGTAAAATAGGATTAAAATCTTAGTATTGGGATTTAAATTAACCCCACACTTTAATTTATCTTATTTACTTAGTTTTTATCCATTTTCATTCATTTCTGAAATATATTTCCCCTTGGATCCACATTCTATTGAAAATGTATTTTATATTAATTTACGAAAAGAATAGTAAACAATGTCACTCTCTTACATTTAAATATCACTTATGTGTCCACATAATGAAAAAAGAATGTTGTGGATGAATATTAATTTTTATTTTGATAAAACTGTAATTATTTTCAAGATGTTAATTTTTTTATGACTACTTGTAACTATGAAATTACTTTTAATGGTTACTAAATGTCAGCACAGTAATTTTTTAAATAATAGAAAAATATAATTAATGATTTTAAAAACATAATAAGTAATGTAATTTTATTGATTTATAGTGTTCCAAAAAATTATTGATACACATGATATGATATAGATGTATTAAATATTGTATTCTGATTGCATCATTGTCTTTGTGACCTTATTATAAAATTAATTAAATATTCCCAAATTAAAATTAATGATATTTTATAAAAATAAATTATTTTATTAAATGATTTATCATTCATAAAAATCATATCATTAGAGAAGTGAATCAAATATGGATGAAAATATCATGTTTTTCCATTTATGAGGCTTCTTTCAATTGTGTTAACATTCTTAACCCTTTAATATTGAAATGGTCGATACTTCTATTAAGTTAAAAATGATTAAAAAGGAGTTATTAAAAAGATAAGGTTTAAAATAATATCAAAACCTATGAAATTTTTTTGGTTGATTTGATTTCAACCCTATACACTTTTTTCAGAATAAATAGTTTTTTAAACATTTTACTTAAGAATGAATTTATTATATTTTATGTTTTCATTAAATTCTATGTGTGTCCTCTCTCTCCATTATAAAAGGAATCCCCTCATTTCACTTATTTAGACCGCTTTGATCCTGCTAGATCAACCATAACCTAGAATATTATTTTCTAAACGTTCTGATACACATTCTAGATATTTTGGTCTCTCTAAAATATCATCCCTATAGTCCTTAAGAGCATATATAAAAGAGTAATTTAATGTAATATGTAATCTCCTGAACTAATCAATTTATTTTTTACATATTATTTTACATAATAAAAATATATGGTATTAATGAAAAAAAATTATAATAAATATACAAAAAAATTATTATGGCCTTGAAACTCCCTTTATCCACCTAATTCTCCATCAAATGGGAAGTGGCAGTATTGCTCATGCGTACGTATGACTTATCATCTCCACGTAGAAATAGAATTTATTTTACATCCCCATATTTTAGGGATAGTCATTATGGGGGGTTTAATTGTTTATATATGATTTTTATGAAATAATTATTCTTTTATAAAGATAATATATTATAAAACTTCTTACCTTCCAGTCCATTATAAAACAAAAACTTCTCTCATGCTTATGTTCAGACTACCACCTACAAGAAGCAATGAAAATATTTCTTCTTTTCTCCTTTCCAGGGATTGTAATAAATATGGATTTGAGGAATATATATGATTTATGTAACATTATATTTTTTAAAGGTGAATTATTATTTATTTTTATTGTGTTTCATCCATTTAAAATTCAAAACTTCATTTATTCATACGTATGACCTACCATCTCCTTGAATGACTTAATTAAATTTTATATCTACAACTTTTATCGATGAATATATATTTATATAATGAATATATATGATATTTATATAATTATTATAATTTTATAAATGATATAACCCTGATAAATGTACAAATATCGAGACATTTAAACTAAAACCTGAATGAAATATGAAGCAGTTACCACCCAGAACAGTGATTTTAATAAAACCTTCTTTATAAATGGGTGCAAAGTGTTCATATTTAAATAGAAGTGGTTATGATAAATATGAGTATGTTATAGAATAAATTTATAACGAATATATATTTTTAATATTTTATTTTTGAACATGTATGAATATATATAACACTTGAGATTAGGGGTTTGTGTTTCAATATAATTTTTAATCAGGATTTTTTATTCAGAAATTTATTTTGAGAATATTATATGATCCTCATCTAATAATTTATTATAATTATTATTAAACTATATTTTTTTATAAATAATACATTTTTACAATCATTTTGCTCCCTATGATTTCTCAATATATCAAAATAATGTTTTTTAGGAAACCCTATTATATTTATCACTTTTCTAGAAACTCCTTTTTCTATAATATCCATGTTTTCTAAACAAATCAAGATCATTTTTATTAATATATTGTGATTTTTTTAAAAAAATTACTCATTATTTATTTTTTTAAAAAATTGTTCAAATGAAATCATCATGTATTTTTCCAAATTATGTACTTTTTTAATTTTTGCAAAAGTGTGAAAGGAATGTTTTTTATAACATATACTTCATGAATAGAATTTTCTGCCATCACAACTACTCAATTATTTAAAACATTATTTAAAATTTTCAAACATTATTTTTATGTAAAATTTTTTCCATAGTATATTTTAATTTTTATTATTATAAATTATTGATTTCAATATGAAAAAGAAGATTCACTCATAAAATATTCCACCGATTTTTTTAAGGAAATATCATCTATGATAGAATAATTTGATATTAATTTTGATATACATGGAATATGATCACATGATAATATCCATATATTTATTCTATTTTTTTCTACTTATTATTTTGATATTATTACAAAACCTGTTTATTTACTATAGTTTATTCTATGATAAAATGATAAATTTTTTTATAAACCTAGTATTCTTTCCATGGGTATGATATGAGGATATTGTTAATTTCTTATGATCATGTAGAAAACATATGTATAGTTTCAAGTATGTGATTGGTGGTCCTAGAATAGAATTTTCCTATAATTAATTTGATAATTCTGTATTTTTAAAGATATATTTATGAGGAGAAATTTTATGTCCTAGATCTTCTATGGAAAAAAAAGTTGATGTGCATGATATTTTTTGTAAAAAAATTCAATGTTCTTGTTCTATTATGAGAAATAGGTGTTTAATATTGGGTTTTTATGATATTGTGGTATTATTAGTTACCATGACATGTGAAATAATTTCTATAATTATGATAGTTCCACACTTTTATGACATGAAATTATGGTTCATGATTTATTTATAATGACTTCTCACTCTTATGATATGATTTTTTTTGAACAAAAAATTTTTTATACCATTAATCATGTTTACTATACATGATAGATTTTGTATGAACTTTTTATGTTATATTCATCATATAATAGCCTTATTTTTGTCTTAATATTCCATATAATCATTGATTTATATCTCTTATTTTTACCCTTACTAAGAATCTGAGCTCACTCTTTCTTATACTTCCTTTCCCCATGTTATGATGAAAGTTTTAAGTTGGGTTTTCCTATAAAGAGCACTATAGGGAAAATATTTTGAGTATATGTTAAATATAATTCATTAAATAAGATTATTCTATATCTAGTATCCAAATTCACTAAACCATTATATTCCTCTAGAGTTTATTTTTAAAATTTATTGAATATTAATATAAAAAGATATATTGTCAATAGATGAAAATATTGGGTTTATTTATAAAATTTATCTTTAAAATATCTAAATATTATTGTGCTGATATGTTTAATCCTAATTTTTTTTTTCAATTTTAATCCTTTTCCATTTTGTTCCACTTTCACCCAAGAATGTGTTTTAATTTTATTTATATCTTTTAGGAAATTATGTGTCTATCCCACCCCACACATATAAAAAGGAACCTATACCCCTCTCTTATTCATATACATGTATCACTCTAGCCCGAGAAATGCCTAATAAACTTAATTTATTCATTATTATCATTCTTTATCATTTGATCTATTGTTTTTACCCTAATAACATCCTACAAAGTCTTTAGTTTCAATCCAAATGATGTATCTCAAAGAAGTGATAACCATATTACTCGACTCTTTCAGATTTTATTTCTTCATCTACTTATACTAAAATTAATTGTTTTTCCAAAATATAATTATTATAATACTATAAATACATATATTTGTAATTATTATTATGGTAAAAAAAATTCACCTCCTTTATCAACCAATGGTAAATGAATGCATTTGTTTTTCTTATATATAGACTATCGTCTCCAGAAAGTGATGTATTTTATTTTGTATCTTTACATTTAATATATAATTATTATGGTGGAATTTTTGGGTTTTATTCTATATTAATGGTATATTTATACTAATTTATTTTTAATTTATTATCTAACTTTATACATTTTCATCTGGTGGAAAATGCTAATGGCACTCATGTGTATGGGTAGACTACCACCTCCATAAAAACTGTTCTTCATTTTTAATTTCTTCATTACATGGATCTTAATAATGATATATTTAATTAATATATATGATATTTACGATATAATAACATTACTAAAAATATTATTTTTTGTTTAAAATTCTTTTTTCAATCCATCGGAAATTTGAAACAACACCCATGCGTGGGTATGAACTACTGTCACCACAAAGTGATGTAATTCCTCTTTAACGACCACATTTTTATGAACAGTTATAGAAGCATATAAAATTAATAATAATTATATTAAGGGCTTCTATAAGTGTCAAGAGATGAGGACACAAAGACCATGGTTTATGAACCAGAATAATCAAAATGATACATGTATCGAAAAAGGACCTCTTTTCACATGAATATTGTTTTTGCTAAAGAATTGTTTATAAAATGTGTAATTGGAAAGTATAAGGGAATTATATATAGTTATATATTCAAATATAGTTATTTTATATATTTATAATAATCCTATATTTACTATAAATGAAATTTTATTGAATAAAATTCTGGAAGAGACTTGAGGTAAGGGATTTATGATACATTATAATTCCTTTTCAAGATAGTCAATGTTAAATTATCATTGAGGTAAATTACATGATTATTATTATTTAAAGCCTTTATAATTTCTAAAATTCTGGATATTTTATGTCTTTTCAGGTTTTTTTACATTCCTCTTTCTTTGGTACTTAATTGAATCAATAATATGACTCTATTAAAAGTGAAAATAATTTTTTCTTTGGTCGAAATAACATTTCTTCCTTGTAAAAGTTCTCAAATGTATTTTAAATAATTTTCATTTATATGTTCCAACTACTAATTAAAGTAATTTTCAACAACATTTTACTTTTTTGAAAGGATTAAAAATTAATTTTTATAATGTTATATATAGTAGTAATTAATGACTTATAAAAGAAGTGTAAAATAAATATTTGTTTTATCATTCACCACATGAATATCTTTTCTAGTTATCAAACATATTATTTTATTTCCATATTAATTTACAATTTACCATGATTATTTTTCAATAAAATATTTTTCTAAAATTTTTAGAAACTATAAGTTCTAAATATACTACAGAAAAATGATATTTCTCCATTTTTCAAATAAATTTTCAAATACACTTTTAAAGGTATTTTTTATCTACATTAAAATTCTTTAATATTTATTAGTATTCAATGGGGATATGAACTAATGATACCATACTTATTATTTAATTATATGTATTATGATTTACTTCATTACTGTATGTTTATGAAACTTTTATCTTTTCCCTGGGCTACTTTATGATGAAATGATGAATGTTTTATGATATTATGTCACATACATATATGGTTTTTATTAAGTGATGTACTTTTCATGATGAATCCCTCCAATGAATTAGAAAATATGATATATATATCTCATGAGATATTTATGAGAATAATGTACATTATTTTAAATATATATGTTCATATTTTGATTCATGAGTATCATTTATTGAAGTTATTCTCCTAATATTATCCAGAGAAATGATTGTGAATAGTTATGTTCACGAGTTTATGATGTCCTATGTTTGTGATTAAAAATTACTATGTTATGAATCTTGAATTATGATTCATATTTTTGACCATTAATAATCGTGCTTCTAGATATGACATGATTCTGTATTGTATTATCAAATCTTTTCTATGTATGAATATTTTATATTTAAAACACAAAAATTATTTTGTTATCAAAAACTTATGCTCATATTATGCTCACTTATGTTTGATATCTCTCATGATTACCCTTAACATTTAATATAAACCTTTCACATGTTTTCCTACCATAGGATTTGGTGGAACTTTCTATGTATGTTATGTTTATAATGATACTTATATGAAGAAATTTTCGTGAAATGTTTAATATCTTTTAAGAAATAAGTTTATTATATATCTAATTTCTTAATCCATTAAACTATTGTGGTCCTTGGGAAAGTATAATAGTGTCATGTGTTCAATATTTACATAAAATAATTTAATATTTATGTATGTTACTCATGTGTAACCTAATTATCTATAAATATTAATTCATTACCCAATTTATTAAATCTTTATCAAGGAACACCAATTTTGTTTCTAAATTCACATGTTCTGCATAGATCATTTGTAAAAAAATAATTCTTCATAATTTTAATCATTGATTAGGAAATGTGGGTTTAGTAAATATATTTCAATAGTAAATTAAAAATAGTTATATCTATATGAATATACAAGAATAAATATAAGGTAGGTAATCAAAAAAATATTATATGGTAAATCAAGAGATAATATCAGTAGTATAAGTGGTGTAAATAATAGTTCATTGAAGAGTTTTATTATAATAGCCTCAAACTCACACTCTAGGATCTGATTCTGAAATCATAATTTTTTACTTTAATATCTTTGATATAAATTCTAATCATTAAAATCATAAAACATCAAAAAAAGTATTTGATAACTTATATACCTTAGGACCTTTTAGGTTTATAATTTTACGGAATTAATTAAAAATATTACATAATCAATACCTCTAAATCCATGAGATTATTGTTCCCACTAAACATTTCTTTTCAAATTAAATATTAAGCCATCAACATCGTCTATATGATACCCTTATATACATAATTCATTCAACATGATACTTGAATCCCATGGAAAAGGAAACATAATAAGAGTGAGATCAATTTCTAGATAAGGTATACATAATCCTAAGAAATAGAATTTCATCTCTGATAATAAGATGAGAGTAAGGGTGTTATAACAAATAATAGTTATTGATAAAAACATAAGAGAACTCATACCCATTAATAGATGGGTTATCTATCATGGAACATGGTATAAATATTTACCATATAAAAGAGTGATAATAATAAATAATAATGATCCATGAGATTCCAATATTTATCAAATGAATCATAATAACCCCATTTAAATCATTACAAAAACAAGTCGGTATCATTGGAGAATTTTCTCTATAACCTATTTTAAACTCATGTGATAAATAACTAGATCTCAATTAAATCCATAGTATAAACCCTCTAGTAACTCCCAATTTCTTGACTCTAAATAAATGTAACATTACTCATTTTATTGGATCACTATTTGGTTTCACACATCAAATAATCTATATTGGGCTCACCAAGCACCATCTGGGAACACACATCATATAAGCTATAATGGACTCACCTAGTATTATCCAAGAACACACGTTATATAAGCTATATTGGGATCACTAGGTTCTATCTAAGAAAACCCATCATATAATATATATTATTATCAGCCATAATAATAAATAATGAATAAATACCATTCATTAAAAAACATTTAGAATCCTTCACTTTTCAACAAAATGATAATCATCATTCTTTTAATTATTGATTCACCTTTGGAAAATAAATGGGTAAGATGTCAATCACTAAATCTATCCAGGGAAAAAATAATTATGGTATCAATAACACATATCCATAGTAGATTTTAAGTAACATCAAAGTTCTTTGTTATTTATGAATGGAAATACCGTCAAAAGTCCATTTAAATCATTATAGAGGAAAATACAATTTTTTACTTTGAAAAAAAAACATTCAAAAACTAAAAAATAACAATATATTATGTATAAAATTTTCTTTGAAAAAAATTTAGAAAATTTTAAATTAATTTTAAAATATAATAATTGTTATGATGGTGGTAAAATCTATTCATGTTGTAAATTGTAAAAATAAGCATTTTTTCAAAATATTTTTTCAAATGGAGTCTAAAGTGGATCATTTGGAAAAATAAAATGAAATATCATTTTAGAATATTTTAAAATAAGTTCAAAGACCTTGTAAACTAGTTTTAGGAAATAAAATATTTTTCAAAAAAAATTTGAAAACATTTTGGAAAACATGGACATGGAATGGAATGATATCCAATCTAAAAGAAATTTCATGATCAATATAACAACAAATGATTTTCATGATGTTTCTTTAATAAAAAATGAAGTAAATGAAATGAAACATGTTAACCACATTAAATACTATTGGATAATAAATATATTTGTTTCATGGAAATAAGATCATATTTTTTCCTCCAAATTGAGCTTAATTATAAACAATCCTGAAAAAAAGTCATTATAACGTAAGGCTTTTTCCACTTTAGTAATATTTTCAATAGTAAGCCCCATGAAATAATAAATTTAATTTAAATGTTAAATATTATTAAAATTAGGGGTTTAATGATATAAAATATCAAAGGATAATTATATACACCTCATAAAATAAAATAGGTGTAAAACATAACAAATATCCTAAAGATGGAAAACTGAAATGGGAAACCCATACAACCATCATAACATTGAAGTGAGAATTACTAAATTAATCGATTATGTGTAAAAAATATAAATCCCCATAAAATAAGTGGAAGTAATATATAATATAAAAAATATTACTTTCACACATACTATTATAATAAATAATATAATTAAGAATTAATACAAACCAATGAAATTAAATTGAGTTATGATATCCTTCATCACATGGAAACTTTGAAGTCAAATTCCCTTGGATGATATAATTAAAAATGAAACATAAAATATGAGGAATTATTATGTATTCATAATATAACATGTAAAAGTGTAATTATATACACCTCTAAATAGAAATAAGTGGTGAATATAAAATATATCTCATAGAAATAAAAGTGAGGGGAGAAAAAAATTACCTAAAGTCAAGACATTCCATGTGTGTCCTTTGACTCCTGTATAATATTCTTTTATCAGTTATGAAATTTATTAAGATAATTTTATAGGTTCTATACCTTATACATATTCTTTTTAAATCCTTTTTAATGATATATTAAAATACATAATCAGTTAAGTCTGTGTTGGGTGTTTTGAGGATGTTCAGTTTGTTGTTTCAAAAATGATTTGGTGTGTTGACCATGGTCAAAGAGATCACTACCTCAAAATATACAAAATAATAATCATTAAATACTCAGAAAATTTATAAAAAAATTATATTTTTAAATTTAATCATCATATATGGTTATGAGAAAATGAACTATGTTACAATCACGGAGATGGTATGTCATATATACACATGAGTAACATTTCTAATTTTCAAAAATCATTACATAACGAAAGTAAGTGATATTTTATATTTTAATAAATATAATAAATAACATATTTACTCATTAAATACACTTATATATATAATATATGTGATTTTAATTCTTAAAAAGGAGTCACAACACTTTTTTAGAGGATATAGTCCACACATACACATGAACAACAGTACAATTTTTCTATATAAAAAGTAATATTATATATTGTATTTTCATAATGAAACATGTGTCATTAATGAAATATTTATTTCATTTTTATCACATATATTAATTATATTTATTCTTATTATTTTCCCTGTAAATCATTAGTGATAAAAAAATAACATCGATTCATGTGGAGATAGTTCACCATACATGTGAGCAATATTATTATATCACCCACATAATAGGAATAAAGAAGGTATATTATATATCATAACCAAATAATTTTAAATATGTTTTAAATTTTTTAAATATACTATAAATTAATCGTTATAACAATGTTTTGATAAGAGATGTTGAAAAAAATAACATCATTTTGTGAGGTGATAGTTAACCGTACACAAGAATAATGATTTTGTATCCTATTTTATTGAAGAGGATATGGTTTTATGTTTTTCTATTAACATTATCACATATATTTTTATTTAGTTTGAAATATATATATATATATCATTAAGTAATTAATACTAATGATTTCAAACAATTAAACAATTAGTTTATAATGGTTATACATCTTGTGGGTTTCTTATGTTTGATGTTATGTGGTGTATACACTATTGAACGTAAAAACCATAGGGTTTCTTACACAAAAATCAATAGAAGAGACTAAATTTATTTAAAAATAAATATATAATTATTTCTCTACATGTTACTTTTTTGAGAGAGGAAGGTATTATAAAATTATTTGTGTTTTTTGGTATGTTTATGAACATATAGAGAAAAAAATTGGAAATCAAAGTCTTATAAAAAAGGATATTTCTAAATCTATAAGAGGGGCATGAGAACCCCTTATAATGAGAATTTGATTCTTAAAGCATGGAAAGTATTTCTTTTGAACCATATTACCAACATAGAAAGACTCTATAGAGATAATGTGAGGGGAACATCATGTTTAAAGGCCTAGGAGTGGAGTGAAATGAATTAAAGGTTAGTTTTTATAAAAAAAATCATGTCAAATTATTTATTAATTTCTAAACATATACCTTGGAAATCTGGATAATGAAAAATTAATAACCATTAGCCTTCCTATAATTTTTCCCCATGGTGTTTTCCTTAGAGAGGTTTTTTTTAAAAAAATTCTTACTTAAGGATTTGAACACCTTAAAATAATTTCATTTTTGATGTAGAGGTGATAAATGTTCACAATGAATTGTTTTTAAAATCCTAAAATATCCATTAGGTTTTTGAAGGATATATATTGGTTTATAAAATTATGCTCATCACATTAAGATACATTATTCTCATTGGAAAACATTTTTTATATAAAAATCAATTAATGTATTTATTTTATAACATTAGTTCACTCTGAGGTCATAATACCTATTGTATATTACTTTTTACCAAAAAAATAAATTATCTCAAAAAAGATTAAAAAATTCACCATTAGTTAATTTTAAAATGATTATTTCAAAAATGACTTACATTTTATTAAAAATATTATGAGTATGAGATATTTAATTTATTAAATAAAATACATATCTATTTAAAAATTATAATTATTACGACATAATCATATTTCTGGACCTTATTAATATCATCAAGGGTATTATATAATTATATTATCATTTATATTTAAATAAATAGTGTTTTATAAGACTATTTTATGAAAATAAATTTTATATAAAACAACTTAATTTATCATAAATTTTTATTGTAATTGAAATTATATATTTTATAAATATATCATTATATTTTACTTGCATCCAATATTATATTTATCGTACTCATCCAATATTTTTGTGTATAAAAATAATGAAAATAGAATTAAATATAAAAATATTTAATTTATAAAAAAATCAACATTATAATACTATGATAAATATATATAAAATCTTAATACATTGGAATATACCCTAAAAATAATGTTTGAAATGTCATTACTTCCACGAGGTGACTCATCTATTATTGATCTAGTAGTTAGTTCCACTTTCATAAAATTATTCCATTGTCTATTTTTCTCTATCCTTACTTGATGAATATCTTAATGGTCATGCTCAATGAAAACCCAAATGACACTACCTCCCACCCATGTAATAATAAATGGGATTCAAAAAGAATGATCCTATAAGATAATTCCATTATTTATCCCTTATTCGACAATTATCCCTCATCATTACCCATTATATAATCTAATTTTAAATTTCCTGATGACCAAAAATCATGTTGGGCAATGATTATATTGTAAAATGCTTATATTGAATAAAATTCATGTAAAATTACGATCCTAATGGTCACATTACCCATTACCCACTATATATTCTTCACTATAATCATACATATCTATTCATCGCATCAAGTACAATCTTTATACACTTCCCTTGATAATGCATATCTCAGTCCTAAATCTTATATTTATGTTTATAGTTTTTATAGAAGGAGAGATCTTCATTAGAGAATGTAGTCTTATTGATTTACATTAGTGGGTGAATTTTTATTTTACATTTATATTCATTTATTGTTTTTCTTCCAATTATAGTGAATATTAGTTCATAATATGTAATGAAATGTTCAATTAATTCTATTTTATTGTCTTGTAAAACATAATAAAAAATTTATTTTGAGAAATAATATTTTTTATTGAAAATAAATGGATATTTATTACCACTATAATTTTAAGATATTTAATGATGGTATTTATTAGAGATAGTCAATTACAATAATAAAAGTCTTTCATATTGAAAAATTTTGGTCTTAGAAATTGACCTGAACCTATAAAAGAGTGGTCACTTTTATTATCATTGAAACTTGTAAGAATCCATTAGTTATACCTAACTATTTATTTTTCATTGCTTACCTAGGATAATTTTTAGAGCACGCCATTATATTTATCATTATTAACCATAAAATGGGTTTGAGTGGATAGTGGGGATAATTTAAAGACAAATATAAAACTTAGAAAATTCTGTGTACCTTAATTTATCCCCCACCCCCCTCAATGTGTCCGTACATAACCCATTGGGCATTACAAATTCTCCTAGCAAAAAACACACCTATGGATGTCACAATACATAGTTGTATACCAAGTTATATTAGCACCCACATGGAAGGGATTAATTACATACAGACAACTCCCATGATATTCTATCATCCACACTCCATTACAGGTCAAGATATATAAATAATATTAGGAATCGAACTACCAAAAACACTTTCCATCAAATATAAATTTATGTGTCTCAGGTTTCCCAGGACTCAATGAAATAAACCTAACCATTGATGATAATTTACACATATCATCCATCGCATATCCCAATATACTCAGTATAAAAAAATATTTAACGCATTTATTTTTATGATCAGCAATCATATTTCAGATAATCATTCAGACTATATCCAAAAAGCTAAAAATGTATTAAAAATAAATTATCAATTCAAGCAATCAGAAACAATCTAATCAAACCACCATTAGCTGGTTATCTCACTTAGTGACCTATGACCAAACATAGTCTCATACCATCAACTCAATCATCCTAAGGTAATTTTATAACCATTATACTCTATTTACATCCATCTCATTCAATATGTCCATACAAGGACCATTCATTAGCTAGTTAAACCATTAATATATTGGATTTGATTCCCTAGAATAGAATTTTCTATACATTATGACAACTTGTACTCATGTGTTTAAATATTAACAAACATTTGGTCATGTCAGGATTATTTTCCTTTGTGAAATTGAACATGATGATTTCTTAAAATTAATTATCACATTGAATGGTCACTACAGTTCCCATATATGAAGAGAACCTATAAGTGCAATGTTATTCTTCTTAGACATATTTTCTATAGCCATATGATATCCTTCTTTAGACTCTATTTATATAGACTATCATGGGTAGGGGGCTCATGAGACATCGAAAATTCTTATCATGATGTTTTTCCCTTTTGTAATCTAATAAAAGGATATTAGGAGAACATGAATTTCTAGTATGAAGTCCACATTTATATGTCTCAATGTATATTTCTATCTATTGAAATTTTTAACATTCCTTATACATTAATATTACTATTAAATCACATCACGAGTCACAAACTATGTTGTATTGATGAAAACTATGATGAAACATGATCATGGGTAGGAGAGATATATTGGGTGCATCACAAGTGATATTTATTTAATGAAAATTATATGAATGGATTTTTCCCTTCCTAGTTTATTATAACTTAATATCTCAATCCCTTTGAATGAAATGGAACTACCTGATTTAGTTCCTCACCACAAAATTATATTAGTAGGTTCATTTATGGAAAATCAATTATTGATGCATATATAAAATAGAATGATGACACTAGTATGTGACTTCCTATATTAATGATATTATGACAAAGGGATTGTATTACATAGTGACTATTTTTATGCTGTTATTTTCACTACCACATTTACCTTTTTTATAAGTGGGTGCCTTGGTAATTTCATAGACCCTAAACTTGAGTGTTTTGTGTAATAACCTAATTCCCAAATGAAATGTGCCTAGAGAGTCACATACTAGGTGTATTCAAAAACTTAGTTTAATTATATATTAATTTAACAAGTGGAATAAATAATTTTTCCACAATCGGTTTAATAGTTATAAATAATCGATGGATCACAAATATTTAGTCACAACTTATTCAAGATAATATATCTATGAGTAAAATATTTATTAAATATTTATTTATTATTTTATTAAACATAATATTTATTTTTTTATTGGTGAATAATGAAGGGATATTCTTTAAATAAAATAAATAGACATTATTCAATGTATAATAAATTTGGAAGAGTATGTGGGCTGAGTTAATGGCCGGATGAGAAAAGATATATTAAATATTTTTTCAATAATTATTTATTTATTTATTTATAAAAATTATATTTATTATATACTCCATTTTAGGTCATATTAAGTAAGTAATTATATTATTATCATTTAAAACATGGATTTTTTTGTAGATTTATAAAATAATAAGGTCTTGAGTGAAATTATTATTATTTTAACTCTACCTTTATTATAACCTTATTTTTTCATTTCTAAAACTAATAATCGTTGTATATAATGAATGTCTAATGAGGTTTACCTAAACACCTATATATATTTTCTCATAAAACACTCTCAAGAATAGAGAATGATCCTCATCTACCAACCTCCAAATATTAGATAGATTAAGAAGAGTCCTTTCCCTTGAAGAGATTCTTACGATGGTCATAAAGAAATGATGAAATTAAAAAAATCTAGAACCCAATTATATCTATAGAGACATTCTAAGGTTCACATTTTACATGTGGAAAATCACTATAGGGATTATCTACTAAATTCGTCTCACGAAAATTAAGTAACAAAAATAAGTGGCATATCTATTCATCAATGAAGATATAAATTCAACAAATGGTATTTATTATTCCAAATATAAAAATTAAAAATTATATGTGATGATAATTTTTTCTTGGTTATGGAATAATATAAAATTAATCACCAATTTAATTTCATTATTCATGACATTCATTGTCTTGTACATATCATATTACTCTTTTATTCCAAAAAAAGAATATTTTTTATGGATTAGTAGGAAGTTATAATATGATCAGAACCATCGATTGGTATTATATAGGCCACATAAGATATTATAGTTATTTATTATTCATTAATTTATTATCTTCATTTGTTGTATGTATTTAATTTATATTTTATTAATTATTTAATCCAAATTTTTATTAAAATTATTTTACATCTTAATATACTTCTTTCATGTTTTATATGATCATAAATAGGTTAAGGATAAATGATGAATGATTAGAGATGTTATAAAAAAAGTTCCTATGTTTTTGGATGGTAGTTGGGGTTACACAACATGTTGTTGATAATTACACCTTGTGTACATAGGTTCATCACACATATATGTTTCGCGATATATAAGTAAATCTAAAAAATAAATGGAATAAAATATTTATTAAATATATTACATACAATATTTGTTGAATGAGTCATCCAATAACATGGTTTTTTTTATTATACAACATGTATCTGGCATAAAAACCTTGTAGCATATATAGTTTCACGGTGAAATTCATTGAAAATGTGTTTTGAAGTATGAGTCACATGATGTCTAAAACTGATAACTATTACATTAATGTGGTAAAAAATATGTAACTAGTGTGAAATTTGTGTAACTACTTAATACCTAAATTTTAATAATGTTTCAACACATTAATAAGGGTTTATAGAAACATTAAAAGTGGAATAAATAGTTTGTGGCATGTTAATAAACACTATGTACACCAGCCAAGATACTTGCAGAGTCCTTCAGAATCTATATCAATTACATAGAAAGCAATATACATAAAATTAATCTCATTAGTACAAACCATTTAATCACCCAATAATTATTTAAATTAAATTATAGAAATAATAATTAATTACTTATTTTAAAAATAAACTACACAGTCTGCAGCTGGTGTGTAAATTTTTTGATAAGGTTTTAGAATATTGAAATGCTAAATTAATATTAAGTAAATACTTATAAATTTTTTTGGAACCATTTATTTTCTATTATGCATGAAATGATTAGTATCTTCTGCAATCATTACGTGGATATTAATATTAATTAATTTATGTATTTATATATATATTTATTAAATTAATGTTCTTTTAGCATAATAATAAAGAATAAATTGAAGTGAATGTTAACTAGTATTCATTTTTATATTAATTTCATTTGGGTGGATAATAATTATCTTAGTCCAACCATTGTATGTGAATGGTTTAATTTAATTTAAAATTATTATATGGGTTCATAATAATTTTATTTAATTAAAATGATGGCATGTGTGTTATCTCCTCCTCTCATTATGTATGGGATTATGTGTTTAGGATTTATTTTATTAAAATAACATTGAATAATACTATGGTTAACCTTACATGTGTGTAAGAAAATCAAATTTAATGGATGGATCTCTTAGGTGTGTGGAGATGTTTCACCTTATCAAACTGGTGCAGAACCAATCTAGTAGATATGTGGATTGTTATAAGAAAAACAATGTTACAGTGTAAAGATATTTTCCCCTAGGGATGAGGATATTTTTATCATCTACTAGTTAAACTAATCATTAGAAAAGCTCATGATCGTTGGAAATTATTATTTTAAAATTTTTCATATTTTTTAAATTATTTATCTTCATCGTTTCTCAAAAAAAAATAGGTACGGAATATTGAATTAAAATAAATTCAAAATTTCTTAAATATTATTTATACATGGTTAATCACTTATATAAAGTATATTTTATATTACCAATATTTCTTTAGGTTATAATTATTAATTTAAATAGAAATAAATGAAATCCACTGAATAAAAATACTAATTACTTAATGACATCCATTATTTGGGAAGATATTGAACCATAGTTCAAAGTGCGTAACCAACCTCTATTGGGGTGATTTAAATTATCAGTTAATTTATAACAAGTATTTTGGGTTTTTTTAAACTTGTTTTTATTAAGTTATTATCACCTTCACAATACATAGTGAAACTAGTAGGAAAGTGGATAAGAAATACAAGTCCAAGGTTTTGATATTTTGGAGTCCACTCAATCGATCAAGGTTCTGTGATTTAATGCAGTTGGAAATCCCTTCTAATCCAAATAACATCGAATATCATTAATATAAGAATATCCTAGATAAGGGATATTCTTAAACCAATCTTGAGGTTGAAAATATTTTTATAAAATAGTTGCAGAGTAATAAATTAAAATATATAATCCAATTTTTTAATCCAAAAAAAGTTCTAAAATTGTGGTCTTACTTGTTATAGAAATGAATTTTAATATTACTTCGACTATAACTTTATATTATATATTCTAGAAGCATAAAATTCTCACCATCTATAATTTACAAGAATGAAAATGGAAAATTTTAATTATATACAATATGAAATGAAATTATATATTCTAGAAAACTAGGTTTCTAATGTTCTTGGAAAAATTCTAGTGGGTAGGATCATTCTCTCATAATAAAACATATGGATGAGGCCAAATATTTCCAATGTTTCCTGATATTGGGAAATTCAAGTTAACTTATAATGTAAAATGAGTATATTGATTCATATCGAATAATTTATAATAATATTTTCCTTAGTAATATAAGGCAATACAATATAGATATAAGATCTCAAATAAACAATTCATGTGATAAAATGGGGAGTTAGTTCTAGATAGGCCACATGCAGTCCTGGTGATTATATACATAGAGTGATTAGATATTTTGGGATTTAGTACCCTTATGTAGTTTCCCATAAATCTCATTTTATTCTTACTACCTAACAGATTCTCCTAATTTATTAGGAATTATAATATGGGAAAAAGTGTGAAGACTCTCTCAGAAATCATTACATTAATTTTAGAAGTTGATAAGGATATAGGGAAAGTAAACCCCATGGTTCTTATGAGTAATAAATGGAAGAACAATGAAAATGGATCCAAGACTCACTCTAATGATAAAGCTCGTAAGCATCATCTTTCTATGAAATGGAATATCCAAAGACATGATACAGAAAAAATAAACAATATGTTTTTCATATGGAAAGTGGGTCCATCAGAAGAATAAATACACCCTATTAAATGCATAAGATGATTTTATAAATGAATTTTTATTATGTACAGTCGTTCAATATCTACCAGTATGGTATTACATATTTCTTATGTTACTCACATCTATATCCAATTGTGGAAACAAAGTCAATTATATAATATTTATAAAAGATAGTTTGAACTTTGGGAAGACAAAAGTGCAAAATATGATGTTATAACTATATAATACTAATGAAATAAATTTACAATACTGATGATCTTGGTTTTTAATGATTACTTTTATATACCCATTGTTACCAAAAATATAATTTATGTATCCTTCATAAATACAGATGTAATTAATTTTCAAATTTTGATACAATTTTTTTATAATGATTGAATATGTTTTGGTATGAAACACTAATATAATGATCTTTATGTATTATATTATAAAAAACAAATCATTATAATTTTATAATGAATTAGGTTCAAATAATTAATATCATAAATAGATATGGAATCATTGTCTTAGTCATGTACATGATAGGTGTTGGAAAAAGCTCTGACTAGATGAAGATTTATATTTTTATGAACTAAAATCACCTAATCTATATATCACTTGTTTACGAGAAAAAAATGTTTATTCTTACTTATAGGGGTAGTGTAAAAGAGCTATAAACAATCTATAATTGGTGCACATAGATGTGTATAGAAACATTCTAGTTTAAGTTATAATTTAGTATTATTAATTCTTTACTTTTACTAGTGACATGGATAGATAATAATATTTCCAAATAATGAGGTACATGTTTGAATCCTTCGATAAATTAATCTAATTCAAAAAAATAAATAGTGCATCATCATGGTAAGAAGATAATAAAGATTTTATCTAATAAATTTGGAGACTATAATAAATACTAATTTATGAAATTTATATAGATGTATGGAATTTAATATCAAAACACTCATCCTTATACATCATAGTGGAATGGTATAAGTTAAAGGGTTAATTGTATCTTACATGTCATGGTAAGGTTGATGATGAGTTTTAAAGATCTTCTATTATAATTTTGGGGATATTCATTAAATATTTTATCACACATTATAAATTGAGTACCAACTAAGTGGTAAAATAGAATAACTTGTGAAATAATGTATATAAATAAATATATTTTATTTCAAACTTTTGAATATGGTTGGGAGGAATTTAATAAGGCCATATAGAGAAAGAACCTTCCACTATGGGGAATGAAGTATATCTCTATTGAATATCCAAAGGAAATGAGAAGATATTATCTATATAATCATTCTAAAAAGAACATCATTGTGGGAATAAATTATATGTTTCTTGATAGGTAGAGAATATCTAAGAGAGATCATAAGATAAATATTGACTTCAATGAATATGATGCTCAAGATACATAAGAGATGATATTGGAACACAATCTTTAGGTCCCCATGGAAGATGTTGTTTCTAAGGTACAAGTTATTCTGAGGTAAACTAGAGGGGTTATACAACCATAAATATGTATTCTTATAGTCATCAAGGATAGTTAATCATTACTGGTTGATGATAATGATCATATTTCTTACAAATATATGGTACAGATCTTAAAGTACTTAAGATAGAAAAATACCTCTATAAAACCCCATATATTTTTAAAGTATACTTTTTTAATATTGTATAACCTCTTGAAAATTTAAGGTAAAATTAATTTTTTAATGTATCATATATATTTCATTGCATGAAATACTGAGTGTTCTTGCATCTCACAAAATAATTAGTTTCTCTGATAGCTTACATTATATGCAACACTATGTTTTAACGAACAATGATATATTATTAGAATATTATTATTTAATATACAAAAAATAAAACCTACCTCTAAAATTAGAGTTTAATAATTTTATTAACTATGATATGAAAATATATGGTTTATTAAAATATTAAATTAATTAATAGGTTAACAATTAATTATAATTCAATATAAAAACCAATCGCATATAAAAGATATATTATTTACGCTCGCAAACCTATTTTATCTTCATAAATTAAATTAATTAAAACTAGTGAATGATATTAACTAAATATATATGTCAAATATTATAAAAAATATTTTTCAAATTCCACTAATATAATTTATAGGAATTAATTTAGTACAAACCCAATTTTATGTAGAAAAAATAATATTCTTATAAAGGTACTTTTTCCTCCTTTTGATGGAAAAACTTATTTAAAAAAATGGAAATTTTTAAAATTTTATATTTTAGAATAAAATATATTTTTCAAATATTAACATTAAGTTATTTTAAGGTGAAATTTTGGCATTTTTCTAGAAAGTTTCATTTATTTATGATAATTGAAAAATACATGAATTATAATTCAAAAATGGTTTTTATCATAATTAATTTATAATATTAAATTATATTTTGAATTTTTCTTAAAGTAAAATTAAAAAAATTATAGATCATTTAATCTTATCTAAGTCATTTTAATCGATTTTCATTTTGAAATTGCATATAAAAATATAGAAAATATTTGAACAATTTTACTTTTAAAACAAGCTTTATCATCCTGTGTATGAGATTAAATTTAAATGACTTTATAATAAATATTTGATTTTTATTTAGAAAATTTTATTCTATATTTTGAATAATAATAATTTAAAATGTATTATATGGTCAAATTATTTTTTTACCAATAACATTAGTGAATGTTTTTCTAAAATAACTATTGTGATTAAGAGAAAAATTATCAAACCATGGGAATAAACCATAATCTTAGGCGCCAAAATGTCCTAGACAAAATTTGAAAAAATCCATTTTATGGAAATATATAGAACCTATAACAAATTTTTTTATTACTTTTTTTAATTACTAAAGCCTCTCTTAATGGAAAAAACTTCTGTGGAATTCCCTTATCAAAAATTAATAAGAATGCCACTCATCCTCCACTATAAAAAGGAACCCAACCATCCCAAAAAATTCACAAATACCAAGACCTTTGGATCATAAAATCTATGATCAAATAATATCCCAAAATCTATACAATAATTAAATATTCCTCAGTTTTTAATTAAACAAAAAAAGGATGTTTTTTTATAAACCAAAAGGAGTTACCTGAATAAGAGGTAATATTCTTCAATGATCACATTTGTATTCACCACATAAATTATTTTCAAATCAAAATTATATAATAAAATAATTATATTCAATATAAGGAGATGTTTTTATTCATATATTTTTTCCTACACTTTCACACACATCCATCAATGGGTAACAAACATATCCATTCTTGTGCAAAGAACTATTTCCTTGTGAAAATATGTCATTCGTTTCTTCTTTACCACCTTTCATGGTTGGGAATAATGATGTAAAATATATTTATATATTATATATATGATATTGAAATTTATTTATTCTTTTTTAATTATTATATAAAATATAACTTTGGGGTTTTCATTTCGTTGGAAAATGATAACATTGTTTGTGGATGTGTGGACTACCGCCTCCTCAAAGCAATGTGATTCATTTATGCTATACATGGAATGTATAAAATATTGTCTTGATAATATTTTGTGAAATATATGACATATATTTGATAAATTAATTAAAATATACATATATATCAACTACGTTCTTTTATTTTAAATATGATAAGGAAATGGAAGTAGTGTTCATTCGTTTGTATGACCTATAGTCTCAATGAATGATGAATTTCATTTAAAATCTCAAAATATTATGGATTATTATAAATACATATATAATGAATATATATTATGTTAAAATAATTTTTACATTATTTATATGATTAAATTATGAAATACTTAACCGGAAAGGAAAGTAACAGGTCAAAACATAGTTGAGAAATTCGGAAATTAACACGCAAAATAGTGAAAATAATAAAATATTGTTACAAAAATGGGTAATAATACATTATAATAAGATAATATATGATATTATAAATATTATTATTCTTTATTTAAAAGTTAGAGACTTCGTTAAAACTATTATATAAAAATTTAAATTATTTTTACTTGAAAGGAAATGCCTTGTAAGGTATTCTTATCTCAATTTTCTTTCCATGAGGCATACACCATTTTCACCACATAATTATTTTATGTGGTGTATATAATAACCCAATTGTATTGTATATCATGAATAAATTTATATTCATGGTATTTATAGTTTCATTATAAATTATTTTCATTCATGGGGATTATAATTCAAAAGTTACCATGTTGCAAGGGACTTCATGTAAAATTCAATTATTTGAGGCATACTTTCTTGTTGTGCAGTTAATTGCTTATATATAGTGTACATACTAACACTTTGGAATGTTATATCATGATTAATTCTTTCCTTATGATGTTTTTAGTTTTAAATTTAATTATTTCATCTAATGGGATTTAAACTTAATATTACCCAAGTGGTAAAGAAATTTCATAACCAATTTCATTTTCATTGTCTTATATTACTTCCTCATTATCAATATTATTCTATGATTATGTGTATAATTGATTTTAATAACTATTTATGTATTTCCACATATTTTATGTGGAATTATTTTGATACAAAAAATCACTTTATCGATTAATTCCAACTGCAACAATAAGAAAATTTTAGGGCTTTAATTCACAATCTCATCCTAATCGATATAGATTATTATTGAAATTACATTACATGGATTTTATGAAAATTTTTATATAATAAATTTCATTAAATTAGACTATGGATATTAATTACCCTTTTAAAGTAATAATACCATTTTTTCCTCTTTGGTACTCAAAGGTTTTAGAAAAATATTTTTATGAAAACCAAACATCATTAATCTCTTTAGTTGAGGAACCTGTTTTCTTCTAAAACCCATGATTTTATTAAAAAATAAATTTTTTACCATTTTAAAATGATTAATTAAATAATTTTTTTATTTCTTTTTTATTTTAAAAACATTTACAAAATAATATTTTTGTCTCTTTCCAAAAAAGTTATTTTTATAACTTTTTTACCACTACAAATGATTTTTCTTTCTACCTTGTACGGCTTGTAAAGATTTACATGCCCTAATTTCAACGAAGATTCCTTTCCCAGTTTAAAATGAATAATATTTAATTAAATTTTTTTTAAAAGTGATTTTATTGGAAACGTATTTTTAAAATTTTCCTCAAAATAAAAATGACATTTTCCTGAATAATGTTTTAAAATATATTTTTACATTATTTTTATTCATCAATAAAAAACCAACTATTTTACTCTAATAGGGATATGTTATATTCATACTATCTTTATTCTTCATGTGTATGGTTTATCATTTATTTTTCCAATGATAGTATTTAAATTCACTTCCTTGATTCCTTTATTAGTTCCCTTGAAATATTCAACTTCCTACGATCATTGAAAATTTAATTTCCCCTAATTATCTATATCATTTATCATGTATATGTTAATTTCTAAAACTATATATAATTTTCACAGATGGCGTTTACTTTCAAAGTTATTTGATTTATTGGGAAAATATCAATAAATTTGTATCCTTTACTCAATAATGATATTTGATTCAGAAAATTATTTTTTAATTAAAATGAGTTCTGTGATATTTGAGGAATAATTTGGACATGCATAAAATGGGTTGGGGACATTTTGAGGTAATACTCTTAATGCATCAGTAGTATTATGAGATAAAATTAGTTGGTGGAAAACCCTTCATGTTTGTTTCCAGGAATAATAGACTAGTTTCTACAGACTGATTTAAAATATCTTATGAAAGGTCTTGATATAAGTATGATAATTTTTTTGAATGGTCTTGACTAGTAAAGGTATATTCTGTCTATGAAACATGATTTTTGATAATTATGAATTTTATACATTAGTATTTATTATTTATTATACATGATATTTTAATAATGAAAAAGTCTATGGATGCATTTTATTCAAAGTTTATTAATCAAGTGGCATTTGTTTTCTGTATCTTACCTTTACATATTGATTTTACCTTATCCTTTTATTTAAATGGAATGTTTTTTCACTTATTTACCTTTATATAGTATTTATTAACATCCTTCTATTTTTATTGATTACATGGAATGTGTGTTCCATTATTTACCTTTCTATAATAATTATTCTCATTGACTTATTTTTTCTTCAATCGTACTTACCGTTACTACAAATTTGAGCTCACCCATATTATTTTTTATTTCCACATGTATCTAATAAGTTTACTATGATAGATATGAAAGGATATGATATAAATTATTAAGCTATTATCCTCAAAATAGAAAAATAGTGTAGTATTTTTTAATTTATAATACATAACTCGAGTATGTATCTAGTTTACCAAGAATACTATATGGTTCTATCATTTAGAATGACATGTAATTATATATTATTCTAATGTAATTCTAGTAGACACTCGCACCAGGATATATGGGTTCAGGTCACGACGGTGGGTATAAAATCATGTTTAGTAACAACCATGGGAACTCGATTTAGGAAAATATAGGATAGAAAACAAAACCCTGTGATAAAATTTTAGGATAAGTATATAATATCATCCTATATATTTGGTAATATAGATATTATGGGTTTATTCCTATCAAAAAATCCCTGTATCTACATTATAATAGGACGTGGTTCTAGAATAGATGTACCAAGGGATAACAAATCTAACAAAGTGTGTCAGGACTAACTCGAATGTAAACTTGTACACAAAAATGAGCCTTACCACACATACGGTTTGATACTCAGGGGGATACTCCTTGTATAATTCATATTTTCTTTACAAAACATTATAAAGTATTTTAATAAATAATAACAATGAATGACCTAGTTTAAGCCTTAGACTAAGGAATGACTTCAGTTTAAATAAAATGGTTGAAGTATTTATGTAATGAGGTTATATTGATAACCATAGTGAAAAGTCTATACAGTGATTAAAATTATTTCATGTATTTACATCATAGTTATTTTGGAAATTATGTGGTTTTAGGAAATGGTATGACCAGTATATTGGGTAAAACCCCATCGATTATGATAAGACAGTGAGACATGAGCCCTTGACCGAAAAACGATAAGGGTTTCACACCTACCACCGACATACATGATTTTTTTTAATGTGTAATCATTTTTAGTGAAATAATTTTATGAATAAATATTAATGATGAACCAATAGTCTTACTTTTAGGTATAGAGATTAATTTCTTAACCATATTTGTCTTGGAAAATTGTTAGTGACAAATATAATGACTTTTTTATGGGTATTATGATTAGTTAAATGAAAATATTAGTGTTTCGGAAAAATGTGTTTTAAATCTAGGAAAAATAATTAATGAAGAGAGGGTTGAATTATATGTTGATAAAAAACAACATAATTTTGAAATTATTCTGATAAAATTGAAACGTATCATGTAAGTATGTTTCCTTATATTCTTAGTCATTAAAATAAATACTCAACATTTAGAAAACGATAAAAAAAATTGGCCTAATACGTTGTTTTAATGGATGGTCTTTTAAATCATCATAGACTTATGTCTTTGAGGCCCCCAAAATTACACTATACTCTTGTTTGTGATTGATTACCTCAATCACTCCTAATAAATCATTACTCTTTTCCTCTTATTCAATATCTCCACTATCCTATAATGTTATTATTCTTAGAGTCGTTGTTATATGTTATTTTATGTCACCATTTTTATTTTTCATAATAAAATATTAAGTGGATATATTATAAAATATTTTATGTTGTGGGATTAATTTTTAACTATCAAACAATATATTACCAAGATCATGTTTTAATTGTGTGTACATAATTTATTTATGGTAGGGAGAATGTAACACCCTAAAAATTCTAAAAGAGTAATTTTTATTTAATAGCATATAATCTATAGAGAATTTATGGTATAATTAATATTATTAATATATTATATAGCTTTGAATGCACAAAATACTAAGTTATCCTGCATTATAAACACTAATGAGTTTCTTTGATAGCTTATGTTATATGCAAGATCAGTTTTTACAAAACAACAATATATTATTAAATTATTATTATTTAGTATAATAAGATATAACTAAGAAGTTAAATTTTTATTTATGAGTTGTTTTAACTAAATTATAAAAATATATGGCTTATAAAAATATAAAATGAATTCATTGGTCAAAAATAATTAAAACTGAATATAAAAACCAATTTAATATATATGAGATGTTTTGATGAACATAAAGGTGTTTCATCCTAATAAATTAATTTAATTAAAAATGATGAATTATATTAAATAAATATATATATATATATATTATATTCCATAAAATATTTTTTACATTCAAATAAAAGATCTTATAGGCACAAAATAAGAACAAACACAATTTTATATATAAAAAGAAATATTTTTCTAAAGGTAATTTTGTAACATTTTGATGGTGAACCATATTTAAAACTAAATTTTGGAAATTTTAAATACATTATATGTCATAATATACTTAATTTTTGAATTGGTAATGAAAAATTTACCTTAAGGTGAATTTTTGGAATTTTTCAATGAAGTATCACTTTTTTGAAGAATAGTGAAAATAGTAAATTTTAAAACAAAAATGATTTTTTTAAAAAATTATATCATTAATGTATATATTTAATTTTTTAACATAAAATTAGATCAATTTTACCTAAATTTATCTAATTTATTCCATTTAAATCAATTTTACTTTGAAATTTGATATACAAATCAAGCAATATTTTGATCATTTTTACATAAAAAATCATCATTGTCGTCCCGTCTATGAGATTAAAATTAAATTAAATTCTACCACTTCTGTTTTTTAATAGATAAAATTGGGTTAATATTTTTATTCTGAATAATATTTAATTTATAATAATTTCAACATAGTTTTTGACCAGAAATATTATTGATATTGGTTAAAAAATATTACAATGATTGGGAGAAAAAATATCTTAACGAAGAAATAAACCTTAAACTCAAGGGCCACAAAGACCTATAAACTTTTAAAAAAGACTCTTTCTATCCATATATATACCCTATAATACCTCTTATATAATTTGGACATTTATTTTAGAAACATTAAAATGAAACAATGTGGTTGGAGTTCCCTTTTCAAATATTTACAAGAATGTCACTCCTCCTCCACTATAAAAGGGGTCTCACCCCTCATGATTATTCAATCCCCTCAGGACCATTGGATCACCCAAAATCAACTCCAATAATCTATCAAAATACCTACCATCATCCTAAAAGCATCAATTTTTGATGAAATCAAATCAAGGACATCTTTTAAAATAAATAAAAAGGATTTTCCCAAATAAGAGGTAATGTTCTTCAGTAATTAATTTTGTTTCATTTACTTCTTCACCCATTAAATTATTTTCACAAATTTATTATATTATAACCTCATTATATATAATATACTGAAATGTTTTTATTCAAATATTTTTACCTACACTTTTACACACAACCATATAATGGGTAATGATCTTACCGATTCGTGTATAGTAAACTACTGCCTCTCAAAACAATGTCATTTGTTTTTCCTTTACCACCATTCATAGTTTGAAATTATGATCGAAAAATATATATATATATATATGATAAATATGGTATTTATAATTTATTTATTCTTCTATAATATTGATATAACAGACACCTTCATACTTTTTATTTTGTGGGAATACAATAACATCATTTGTGGACGTGTGGACTACTGCATCCTCAAAGCGATGTGAAACCTTTATGATATAGATGGAATGTATAAAGATTAGTTTTTATAAAAAAATGTGACATATATGACAAAAATATTAAACTTTTATTAATATATATATATATATATATATATCATTTACTTTTCATTATTTTAAATATGTCATGGAAATGAAAGTGGCGCTCATGCGTATATACGGCCTACCGTCTCCATAAACGGTACATTTCCATTGTTATATCTAAAGAATAACGATTAATATAAATAAATATATAATGAACATATATAGTATTTAAATCATGGTTTAAATTATTATATGAAGAAATAATGATCTAATTAATAGTAACAATATGGAACAAGTCGAAACTTACTCAAAATTAACACTATGAATAGTGAAAATAATGAAATATTTTTTAAAAACAGTTAATAATATATTATAATAAGATAATATATGATATAATAATAATAATTTTTTATTGTATAATTTGGTGAAATTTTTAAAACCATTATATAAGAAGTTTCATTATTTTCAAATTAAAATATATGCAATGTAAGTAATTCTTGTCTCACTTTTCATTCCATGAGGCATACACCATTTTAACCTCTTAATTATTTTTTGTGGTGTATATAATAACCACATTGTATTTTATACCATGAATAAATTTATATTCATGGTATTTTCAGTTGATTTAAATAATTAATTCATTAATTAATTCTCTCTTAAATGTTATAACCATTTAAGGGTCTATTTTACAATCTCATTCTAATCAAGGTTTCTTATTCTTAAAATTACATTAATGTAATTTATATGAACATTGTTAAATAACACATTAATTCACTTTACTCCAGTTATTAATGAAATTTTTCAAGTAATAGTTACATTATCTACACTTTTGTACTCAAAATGTTTTAGAAAAATGTTTTTAAGAAAAACCAACTCTTTTTCTCTCTTTAGTCACATCTACTATTTTCATCTAAAATATATGTTTTATTAAAAAAAATTCAAATTTTTTTATCCTTTTCAAAGTTATTTATTAAATAATTTTTTCCTTTTCTATTTTATAAAATTTTCAAATAAATCCTCTAATCTTTTTCTAAAAAATGTATATTTCTAACCTTTTTACCATGAAAAGGATATTTCTGTTTTACATTGTACAAAATATAAAGATTTACACACCATGATTTCATTTAATCTTCCATTTTAGTTTTAAAGGGATAATTTCTATTTAAAAAATAATAATTTTCAAATAAAATGATTTTCAAAATATTCTTCATATTAAAAACGATATTTTCCTTAATAATATTTTTATAAGATTATTTTATAATGTTTCTATTGATCAATGACAACATCCCTTTATTTTAATCCAATTATGATATATTATGTTGATACCACCCTTATTCTTCATCTGGTGGGTTTATGATCGATTTGTTCAAATATTGTAATGAAATTAAGTTCCTTTATTTCTTTGTTAGTCCCCTTGAAATATTTTATTCCCTACAATCACTAAAAATGAAATTTCCCCAAATAATCAATATCATTTATCATGGTTATTTTCATTTCCTAAACCATATATCATTTTTATATATTATTTTTACATTGAAATTTATTTGATTTATTGTAGAAATATTGATAAATATGTACCCTTTACTCAATACAGATATTTGAAAAGGCACATTTTTTGAATTATAATAATTATTCAATATATGAGGTGTTATTTGGACAGGTAAGGAAAGATTTTGGGACACTTTAAAGTAATCCCCTAAATGAATTTTTAGTATTATAAGGTGAAATTAGTTATAAATAAACCCTCCAAGTTTGTTTTCAATTATAATAAATGGGTTTCTACCCATCAATTTAATCTATTTTATGAAAGGTCTTGAAATTAGTTTGATAAACCATCTTTTAAAATGTATTGGTGATAAAGTTATCATGTGCCTAGGAAACATGACATCTATTAATTATGAATTTCTTTCATTAATATTTAGTATTTATTATCCATGATATTTTCACCGGGACAAAGGTCATGGATGCATTTCATTCTTATTTTATTGATTAAATGGAATGTATTTTAATTTTATTTCTTGAAATATTTATTTTTTCTTTTCTAGTTATTTAAATTTCATTTATTTTCCATTATTTATCATTATATACTATTTAAAAATTACTTCTCTACTTATGGATTACATTTCATGTATGTTCAGTGATTTAACTTGACATAATGATTATTCTCCCTAATTTATTATTTATTCTATTGTATATACCCTTATTAAACATTTGAGATCAACCTTATTATGATTCATTTCCCCATGAATCCAAAAAGTTTACTAAGAAGGATATGAAAAGATACTCTTGATGAAATTAAGTTATCATCCTCAAAATAAAAAAAATTATGTTGTAATTTGTGTATTCATTTGTAATACAAGACTCATGTATATATCTAGTTTACCAAGACCACTATATTTTTCTATCCTTTGGGAAAATACTTATATGTTATTCCAATTTTATGATAGTATACAACGGCACCATGCTTTCTAGGGGAGAGTCACTTTAGCCTTTTTATTTAGATGGATTCCATGTATCAAAACTAATTCTGGCTTCTATTTGGTCAACTAATTTCTTTAAATCCTATTAGTTAAAAGGGGGTATTTAAGAGAAACTTGGATATAGATGATAAATTGGGTACCTAGAAACCATTAATAGTGGACAAATGGTTTAAATATCATCATAGAATTGACTATGATGAAATATTTTCTCAAGTATCATATTTTAAATCCATTATAATTTTATATTTTAGGGTACCTTCCTATGAATATGACATTTAGAAGATAAATAACATAATTTTTTTTCCTAATGGCAGGATTCAAGAATATGACTATATAAAAAAAGATATATGGGTTTGGGACTACATGCAATGTTGATAAGGTATGTAAGATAAATATATATAGTTAATTATCAAATCAATCTTCTAGGTTAGGGAACCTTTAGCTCAATGACTCCATAAAATAATTTGGTTTCATAGAGAATGAATGTGATCCATGTGTTCACACATTTTTTATTGGGATTGTAGTCATTTTTTTAGTTTTATATGTTGATTACATATTAAATAATATAAAAAATATAATTCTTACAATCAGTTAAGGAAAAATTAAAAAACTTATTCCCTATGAATTAATTAGGTGAATCTACCTATATTCATAGGATCATGATCAATCATGATATAACAAAGATGGTTCATACTAAATTTATTGGTACATAAATTTATCACTAATTAAATATGTTAATAATGGAATAATATATGATGGAATTGAATGAAATTTTAAATGGTATTCATATATTTAAAAAATGTGTCCTCGGACAGAACAAGAAAGATAGATAATGAGTGTGATATCATATTACTCTATGACGAGATCAATAATGTATTCTATTTAATATATTGGGATTGATGTTTCCAATTCCATGGGCCTGGGAGGAAGATATAAAGTTTATCGAGGATAAAATCATTAGTTTTATTATAAGTCAATCTTTAAGTATCTAAGGCGTACAAAGGATACCTTCCATGTATGTTGAGTAGATAAGAAATTATTCATCAAAGGATACAATAATTCCAGTTTAGAAATGGATTAGAATGATCTAAAATCACTGTCATGATATGTCCTCAGTCTCATACTTTGAAAAATGATTTGAAATAAATCAAAGAAGCCAGTTTCTTTAATTATAAAGATAAATATTATTATATGGTAGTTTATAATGTATCAACAAAATCATTGTGTACATAAATGTTAATTCAATATATTGATGCGTTTTGAAGCAACAAAACCCAATTACAACGTATTGTGATTAAATAATATTGGTGTCTCTTATAAAGGGTAAAATGTCTTGTCAATAAATGAACAACATGGATTAGAAATATCACATCTTGAGGGATTTTCATCCAAGGGGTGAAGTCTCTCTAATCATAATTTACATGAAATAGAACATGACAAACACATTGAATATATTTTTATCTATGAAACAACATAAATTTATAATGAGATCTAGAAGACTTAAGGTTATTAGCATTTTTCTCTTGTTCCATTTTTATTTGATTGGAGTTGTCCCCCTGAAACAATATTCCTCATACTTTAAGATAACCTTTATTCATGGTTATTAATATTAAAAAAACATATTATCATATAATGATTTTAATTCTTCATGACATTGCTTATTATAATTCTATATGGGTACTTGTCTCACTAAAATATCATAGTTGTTCCCCTATATGAAGATAACTAGATGTGATATAAAAATATTATTAAATATATTTTCCATTTAAAGATGATATCATTTGATGGGTCGCAAATGACATAGGCTATCATGGGATGGGAATCCTAAGACATTGAGACATCTTCTCATGGAGTTCTTCCATGGTAATCTCAACAATTGAGATTATTATAACACGAACCACAAGTAAGAAATTAATAATTTTTTGTGTCATTTCATATTATTATATGTGGAAACTTGTAATGGTCATTATACATAAATATTATTATTAAAAAATTTTAGGAGTCATGTAATTTAATATATTGATGAAAACTATTTTGAAATATGCTCACACATGTGTTAGATACATTGTGTGAATCATGTGTGATATTGAATTAATGAATAAAACAAACAATAATTTTTTTACTCCTAGTTTAGTAGAGGATGAAATTGCATTCCCTTTCATATAAATATAACTTCCTGATGAATTATGTGGTTATGGTGTTCATTCAGCCAATTCATTTCAAAAAATTGAAAGAAGGAGACCTCAACTCCATAGGTTGATGACACCATTATGAAAACTACTTGATTATAAATATAAATTAAATTATATTATAATACATAGTGTTATTTCATATGTCATTTTTTTTGAAATTTACAACATTATTAATGGGTGTCTTGGCATGTTTCTAAATGTTAACTATGGACATTAGGTGTAACAAAATAATTTCCCTCAGAGAAAAGACATGGTGGTCACAAGATAAGTATATTCAGAACCTCAGATAAATTATATATGAGTTCAAAAAATTGAATAAATATTATTATCATATGCAGTTTAATTATTATTAATGAATTATTTATCACCAGTATTCAATTATTAACTATTTGATAGGATATATAAGTGAGTTGAATATTGAAGAAATATTACTTTTCATTCTTTTTAATTTTTATATCAATGAATAATTTATTGATATTTATTTATTTGGAATATATTCATTATTTAAGTTATGATAAATATTAAATAAGATAAAATTAGAGTTAATGAACCAATAAGAAAATTCATGTTAAATATTATTCAAATAACCATTTATTTATTTATTCATAAAAACTAATATTATCTTATTTCATGAGTTTAAAACATTCAAATTAAATAAATATAATATTATTATTTTAGACATTAGGTAGACCAAGGAATTAGAAAATAATAGGGTCTCAGTGAAATTATTATCTCATTAACCCTATATTTATATAAACCTAGTTGTTTAATTTATAAACCTAATAATCACTGTTTATAGAAAATTTCATGATAGAATTCTCCCAAGACCTATGTATATTTTATCTGAGAATACCCTCAAGGATATAGAATGATCCTCCTCCACCAACCTCTCAAGACTTGAGAGTTTGAGAAGATACATTCCACCCATATTGATTCATGTGACAATCCTCAAAGAATGATGTATTTTTCCAAAATATTAAATGATAGCACATGGGGATTTATATTGTCTCTTTTGGAGGTTCACAGTGCATGTGTAGACCACTTATAAGGGGATTCAATACTTTGATCCTCTCAACACAATAATGGAATGATAATGACTATTCTATCTATTCAAAAATGAAAAAAAATCAGTATACAAATTTTTTTATCCAAATAAATTAATTATAAATTAGATTTTATGATCCTGACTTCTTGGTTATAGAATAATAATTTATAAATATTAAATTTCATTTCATTTTTCATGGAATTTTTTATCATGTACAACTCATAATATTCATTAACTATGATAAAAAGTTTAGTTAGCAATGGACAAAAATAAGATTTTTACTTCTTCCCATAACCTTCAAAAAATTCTATCATTAAATAGACTTATCAATAACACTAGACATCATTACACCACTCATAATTTATCCCACTATATGCTCACAATTTATCTCATGGACAAAAACCAAGTATCCTAGATGATTCTCTATACCCTTTCAAGTATCCCCAAATAATGTAAAACCATTATCAAACTTTAAATCATATGGTGTACACTCAATATACCAAATAAACAAGACATTCATGTTCAACCTATACCCCTCATAATTATTTCTTCACCTAAACACCCATTTAAGTAACCCATTTTAAAAACAACCCATTACTCATAAATAAATAAACACCCTTAATAATCTTAAAATCAAACTTTCATTAATATATTATCCTTTATACTTATAATAAAATATACATGTTTTATATTAAAATTCCAAACCCTCTCCATTATTATTCAAGAATCCATAATCATATTACCAATTCTTATCCACCATGCTTCATATGAAATTTAAAAAAAGAACTAAATAATAAAATAGGGATCACGGATCTTAGTTTACCATGTTACATTCCATCCTAGACTATACCAATCATAATTAAAGCCAAAATGACCAAAATATTACAAATTTCTCTTAAATATATATTAATTCCAAAATAAAAAAATAAATAATGGAAATAATCCTAAAAAATATAATGAATACTATAAGGATGTTTAAACTACCACCAAAATCATTCCAATAATCCTTGGAGTGCTCTCAATCCAATATTGAAAATATTTCACATGTTTATTCTCCCAAAAAATCATCAATTAAATAATAAAATGGATTTATTCCTTAAATATCTAATATATTGATGTACCTCAATTTAAATCAGGTGAAACATTATATGTTCTTCCTTTTAGAAAATTATATAGTCACTGCACATTGAGGACATAAAATCATGGAGAGATTTCATAATAATATGTTTAAATCCATGAAAGAAAACTATATATTAGGCCACTAAAAATCAAATTTAATAAATCGGATAAAATTATATGATATTAGCTTGAACCTCCATAATTATAAACTTTAGATCAACCTCAAAAAAACAGGGGATAAATGAGGATCAAGGGAGACAAGACGATAATAATTCCCACCAATGTGACTTTTTGTTTCTATAAAACAAATAGGGAAACCGTCAAGTGTGATTTCTTTTTCTTAAAAAATTCCCATGGGGATAAATAAGTTCCCGTAATATCCCGCATTTTCTCTTGGTGGCTCACTTGGTATCTTGGGTAAGTCCCTCAAGAGCTCAGTGGAAAAAATGGTGGTGTAATACAACTTTTTATCCAACATATACTAGGTAGAACTTCATAATTTTTTATATGCATACCTAAAATGACTTATCTCATCCATTAAATTACAAAACCTTGAATATTTTCAACAATTCCTTTCCAGCCACCTTTCCATCTCTAAAAAACTCCTTTTTTAACATTATAAAAACGTATTAATATATTTCCCCTCATGTACATTCCCAAATTCAAATTCATAAGGACCTTGATTCATAATGATTTGATATTTTATTTGGTTCCAAAAATGAAAAATAATGCAGTGTGTTACAGATTCACCACCATATAGCTTTTTTCCTTAAGAATCATTAATGTTCATTATAATATTAACACATTTTTAACTGATAACAAACTACTATAATTCCTTTAAGAAACCACATAGATATAATTATGTAAACATCACCCTCAAACCAAAGAATCTATTAATTACTTAAACATCTTATTTCTATGATCAAAATACACACATTTCATATATCAAACAACACCCATGGTCCTAATTACAACACATTATACTCAATCAGGCATGAAAAATCATAGTTAATACTCTATAATCTAAATGTAACATCCCATTACCATTATGAAATGATTTTACCTTCTGTGTACCTAAGTAACATGTCATGTAACTACTACTTGGTGCAATCTAGAAAGTGTGGTTCATTGTGTGATGGGTACATGTCCGGAATGCCCTATACAAGACATGATGTTTTTTCAAGTTGGTTTTTAATGCATAACAATGGGATTTTTTTAGTTAATAATCTCATGAATTATAAGATGTGAATAGTTCTTACACATCATGTAATACACCTAATTTAAAGGTGCATTATAAATTCAATGAATCTTTTCCACTGTAAATATTATAAAATATCATGATGTGTAACTAGATTACACGTCATGTAACGCCCATACAATAGCCTATTAAAAAGCGGTAGTGCACTTGGTTGTTTTTTATTAAATCCTCCCCAATTTCTCTTCCTTCAACCGAAATCCATAAATAGTTATTCATGTAGCCTTCCAATCATTCTGAATCCATTCCTTGGTCAGTCAATAATCATTTCATTGGCGGGTGATATCCGAGTAAGTGTACATCATCGTTCTTCATCTAACTCTCCTTGTACTCTCTTGGATCATCTTGGGATTAATGGATCTATACCTTGTGGTGTTGGATCTTTCTTCTAGGTTGGGTTTCAAGGTATTATCCACCCTTTTTCCTATTAATGGGTGACAATATGTGTATTGAGTTTTAGGAAGTGTTAGGTGGTTACATATCGATTATCCAAATTGAATAACCAACTATTGCTTGATTTATTTCAATTATTTATCTAAATTCAATTTCTAAAACATAATTTTAATAAATTTAATAAAACCCAATTCTAGTGAATTGGATGATTTGAGATGGTTTTGGCATGATAATTTGGAAAACCCCCAATTCAGTTGAATTGGGGAGTTTTTTATGGAAATTCGCTAGCTTAAATTGTTGAATTTAAATTTTGGATATGATGTAAATGATCTCAATTAAAAAAATTTATTTAATTATGTAATTTAATTGAAAAAAATTATGGAATTTGTTTTTAATGGATTTAAAACTTGTAAAATGACTTCAATATGTTTTGATAGATATGATGTGGTTTTATCTCATGAAAAGGAATGTATTTTTTTATTAAAACTAATTTTGGTTTCAAATTTAATGAAATTTTAGTTTTTGAAATTGAATATTGGGATTTATTATATTTTAATAAGTCTTAAAATATTTTTCATATCATGTAAGATAAAATGAAAGTATTATATAGTTTGTGAGTTATTTGGATACACTCTACGCTATTATAATGTTCTAAAACATACCTGGGACGGGTCACATCCCCAATGGGATAGTGACGAGTTGCCCCTAGAAAGTGTTAGGGGGGTGTATTTTGAAAATTGAAATATTTTATATTGATAATATATATTTGGAATCAATTTTTGAAACATTGGTTTTATCATATTGGGATTAGGCTCACACCCTACGTCTTCCTTTAGGTGTTTATAGACTTTCTCCTTCTATGTTCGAATAATGGGAATGAATATCATAGAGGTGGATCCAACTATTGAGCTTTAGACTTGGTGAGTTGTTCCCATAGAGACCTGGGGGATATTTCCCTTATTTTTAGTGCTTGGGTTGTAGTACTTTGTGATTGTTATGCCTCTTTGTATTATGGTACATTACTCTCAGTAGATCTTCCTTGTTATGCATATTTTCTTTTATCTTTTTTTGTAGAGACCCGAAGCTTGACGTACATGGACATTACATTACTTTTGCAGAATACTTAATACATAACAAAAAAAATACACACAAGGACCATAATACTTTAGTGTCTTTGGAAACTCGGAATATAAACTTCTAATCATGTTGAAATATCTTCAACATCTCCCATAACGATCCTCCCCTTTTTGTTTCCTTACCTAAAACCTTTCATTTAATCCTGGGGGAAAAGAAAACATAAAAAGGGTGACCTCAAATGCTCATTAAGGGTAAGCATGGAGAAAACAAAACAAACCATATACATTTGAACTAAAAAACATGAACATAATATTTAAACATCAAAATCTTGAGCAATGTCCTAAAACATGGCAGTACGTAAGGCATAGATCATAATGGATCATCAATCATGATAAAATAGAATAAGAATAAAGAATGTAATTGTGGCATCCATTAATCAGATGTAATGATTTCCATAGTAGCCAAGGCATTACTGTCATGACCATCTTAGTGGACAAAGTCCCTTTCAGAATCGTGTTCACTCCTCGTTTCAGACCTATAACACAGAACTGGATTAACTTACCATTCCAGCCATGTCTATCTCATGAGATATAAATCATTACCCAATTCATTGGAGGGAGATATAGTTCCCACATATCTCATAATGAAATCAATCTTACTTGTGCCACAAAATAAACATACACCATTCATAATAACCCAACGAATAAAATGGTATTCATAAACATCATCCCATCATCACATAATCCATATAAAAGAAATGGATATCATTTCATAATAACAAAATTGAAACCATATAAACCATAGAGACATGATACTTGAAACATACACATATGAAATAATGTCATCTTAGATGAAAAATGGTTTTGATAAAACACTTGAAATGAATTCTTGAGGAAAATATCATTTCTTCTTCAAAATCATTTTCATTTCACAAAATGTCATCCAATTTTAAAAGGAAAGGATTTTTTTGAAAATAATCATGAAATATTTTGGAGGGATCTTCATGAAAATAAAGCTTTATAAAACCGTAAAAATTCGTCTGTGCCATATAAGTTAAAAAAACATTCTTCTCGTACTTTTGCTGGAAAAGTCAAAAAGTACCTCGTATGGTAAACAAAAGAAAGATTCCTTCCATACGATGTGGTAAAAGTAAGAAAAGAGAAAAAATGTCTTAAACATACATGGAAGGAAATTAAACATTTTATGGAAACATTTTGAGAGCATATGGACATGGATAATAAACATAACACCCAGTAAATACTTACGAGTAAACAATCTCGGATAAGAATGAGATTGGAATAATTATCCCTTACCATAGGTCCGATATGCTTCGTATGGATCCGAACCACCTGTATAATAATTTAAATAATGTCATTGAATTATTACAGAATCATATTTATTGTTATGATATCATATATGGTTCACTTATGACTTTATATTACCCATTCTTTTGTAAATTAATGTTAAAGTAGTGTTTTGGGTAAAATCGTTTCATTTATCGTCAGTGTTTTAACTTGTAATTATTCATATGATTACTTAGATCATGGTTACTTACATCCAGAATGTAAAAAATGATATATATATATATATATATATAATATATTCATAATATACATATATATAATAGATCGATAAATGGAATGAAATACACCGTTCATGGAGACGGTAGGTCGTACGTACCCATAAACGCTGTTTTCATTTCCTTATTGAATTGAATGGAATTAAGTAGATGACATACATATATATATATATACATAAATCCAGTATCATTATTATGTCATATATTTCATGATTACTTATTATATATACTTTATAATCATTCATGAATGGTAAATCATTGAGAATGAATCTGATCGTGTCGTGGAGACGGTAGTCCGTACGTACGCACGAGCGATGATATCATTCCCATGATCGTGGAATTATATTGAAGTGTATGTTAAATATTTAAGAATCAATATAAATTTTCAATAATCATATATAGTCATTATTTTCACCATTATACCCATCCAAGTAAGGTGGTGGTGGTAAATAGATTACACCACAGCGCAGAGACGATATTCCATACGTACGCACGCGCGTTGATTTCATTTTCCATAGGATGGATAAATGGTGAAATAGGGTTGTTTAATACATATAATAAAATATCAGTATATGAGTGATACTAATATTATTACTTTATAATGAAACAACTAAAGAAGAAGAAGTGGAAGAAGAAATAAAGTTGAAAGAATCGGTAGCGAACATTACCTCTTCTTTGAAGCGCCTCTTTGAGACCTCCACTTAGGGCACTAAAATTGGTATTTTAAGAAGACCAGGACCCATAGGATATTTCTAGTAAACTGGAGAAGGGAATTTGGCAGGGTTTCGCCGAGCTTTAAGGCTCAAATTGGTGTGAGGAAGAGAGTGAGGAGGTTCCCTTTTATAAGTGAGAGGAGGGGCACCTTTGGAAATCTTAAAAATATTAATTTAAAATAAATCTAAACCCACTTAAAAACTTCCAAAAATGACTCATATTCAAATATTAGATGAGATAGGGTAGTAATGTCATCAAACAATAAAATTTAGACATGTTAGGAAATTATTTTAAACATTATCAACTTGATTTATCTTTACCTAATCATTTTAATTTTATTTGTGGTAATAACATTCTAAATTTTAAATTATAACAAATAATTACTTATTTGTTGTGAATTTTACATAATCGGATACTTTATAACTTTTTAGACTATATAAATTTAAATTTATAATTTTTATATATTCTTGTGATTTTTAAACAATTTTATAATATGTTATTTTTATAAAACAACAATAGTGTCAATTTTGACACTATTCATTTATTTGAATTTAAATAAAAAATATACAGAAGATATGTTCGAACTAAAAGCTTTAATAGTTTCATAAGAGGTCATATGTATCTAGAAAATTAGTGGAGAACATTAAATAGTCCATATAAAATTTATTTTTAAAACCATTTATTTGGTTTATCTCTTAAAAAAATAATTAATACAACATTTTTGTATAATTATTTAATATAAATATTTTTTTCATAAAAATTAAAAAGAAAATATTATGATTAATATAAATATATTAGCTTTCACAATAATACTTTTAATATAATTTATCATCTTAAAATCGCAATATGTAAATTGTTATATTTATTAAATTATGAAGGTGATAACTTTGGCATCATTTAAAATAAAATAATATATGTGTCATAATCACTTTTATAAGACTCCAAACGGTTATATATTAGGTAATTGGATGACTAAGGTGTAGATATACACTATCAATAAGTTTTGGTCAGGTTTTTGGACCTTTTAATGGGTATTATTATTTCAATAAAAACTATATTACTGATTTTTCACTTAATAAATAATTTCTGCATCATTAATGTATCACCATTAATGACAATTATTTAATCCTTAAAAATTCTAAATAAATTATCATGATGTAGATAATTTTATTATATTTCTGGATACTATTCATATTTGAAGTTTTATAATGTTTATCACTAAATTAAAATTATTATACTTATAAGATTTAAGAGAGTGACAAGTTGTAACTTTCTTTGGTTTTAATAATAATTAAATTATTTTCATGGTCAGAAGTCCATAAAATTAATCTAATCCGACCCTTAGGTGATATGTGTATACTTTTAGCCATCAAATAGAATTTTGTCATTTTTTAGGGTAATTTTATAATATTATATTTACCCTTAATTACCCAATTTACCTTTAACTATGGAAAATAAAATTTTCCGTAGTTACTATTCATAATTCCCAAAAAAAATAGCCTATTAACATAATTTGGACCCACTAATTCCAAATATGGAATCCATTTTATTCAAATTCAATACACAGAAGTTGCAAAAATTAAATTAAAATTATTCTCGTTGTCAAATGAAAATGGGTTTTTGATTAAAACATTGCAAAAGATTGAATTGATTTAACCTACGAATTCAATGTAAAATCAATGATAATGACATAAATTATATTAAATAGTAAAAATATATTATATTTATACTTTAAAACCATTCAATATTATAATTTAACCACATAAGATATTACGATGAAAAAAGTTGTTTTTAATTAAAATATAGTGTGTTTTTACTATTCATTAAAATATGAAAGTTATCAGAAAATTATCATAACATTATCCAATGTGAATTTTTATATCCTAATTCAAAAGAAGAATTTTATTTCATCAAATTTAACTTATAAACATGTCAAAAACTAGATTTAAAGGAGTTGTGCCATCAAAAGGCGGAAAAACTGTATTTTTTTTAAAATACTTATTTTACCCGAATTTTTTTTGTTCTTATACCACATTCTAAAAAATGTGTAAGATGAATAATAATGTTATAAAATTAAAAATTTAGTTAATACTATTCATAACGGCTAGTTTCTAATAATATAATAATAATATAATGTTTTTTAGTAAAACCCGGTATTGTGTACAACACACGCTATCGAGGAAGGTCGCGATTGCGTGTAATGAAAGCCAAGTTATAGTTTCATGTTGTGCAATAATCCTTTGTTATTTCATATAACATAATACAACCATATTTCATTTATACATAGAATATATAAATATATATTTTTACACTCAATGTTACGTAGAATGATCATTCTCAAACGAACTTGAAATTGTGTGTAACACAATCTAAGAATAGTGTTGAGTATACTGCAAGCTAATACGGTGTTGCGTATAGTACAAGATAATCATGTTGTAGGATAAAACACATTACATAAAATAAATTAAAAAGAATACATATCATAAAATATTGGGTTATTACATTCTACCCACCTTAAAATGAATTTCGCCCTCAAAATTCGTCGGGGTTATAAATGGTTTACTAATCGAAAGTTTCTTTAATAGAAACCCACATCGTAAAAAGGAATACCAAAACTTGGCTATAAAAACTAAACTATGAAACGTAACGGTTAACCAAATAAATTAATCACTAGGATTCCACATAGGAGAACATTGGTGAAAATATAGATATGGAAGAGAAATCTAACCATCATGTTCTGATGGAGAGTGGTAGAGAACATGGCTATGAAAAATCCACAAATCACAAAGCCATAAATTTGTGATGATCTAAGGTACAATATGATTAATCGGATATAAGAGCACTAGGAAAACATTTTTGGTTTTCAATATCATTTCCATAAAGTTGAAAATGTTTAATTAGAAGAAACACTTACTTGATTTCGGTACAATCTGACTGTTGTTCGTGCTTTGAACAATTTACACTTCATCTATTAAAGAAATGAAGTTGAATTTGTTATTCGTGAAGAGTTAGCAGATTAAGTGATAGAAAGATGGGTCATTCCATCTATTTCAAGCAAATGTTATCAAATATACATAAGTCCATCAATGGTGAGGTTAATCATATATGGTTCCTAAAATTGACTTATACCTCTTATATCATACTACTTAATATAATAAAACTAGTTTCTACTAAACATGGACATCCTGTAGGCCAGTGGTAGGCGATAAAGGCCAGTCGCACTTCGGTTGTGGGTTTGATTCCCACAGCCTTGTCCGACAAAATGGCTTGTCGCCCGTCTTGCAGGTTTTCCTTTTTTCTAAAACTACATTACTATAACATCTCGTCAATAATATCGAAAAAAGTTCTATCCTTAAATAATAATAACTTATGTCAAACATAATCCATTCCAATATTTAGGCTTATCTAAAATACTTCGGTCCAAGCTCGTAGTATAAAGAAAACAATTACTAGAAAGGTTATCTACCAAGCTTCTGAATACCATCATTTATCCCCCATATATCTTGTTGGTCACATTCCAATCATGTGAATACCTTAATCATGTATTTTCTTGAAAAATGAATACCCATTAAACCTTAGTGAAAACATGAATGCTGTCAAAAGTTAACACTTTCCACATACCAAAATCCAAAAATTCTATATACTCAAACCATGATATAACCTTATCCTTATATCATTCATGAGCTCATAAATACTATCAAAAATTTAATTTTCTCCTTATCCCTTCATTATGCGCATATCATCTACTTTCCAAAAATATCTGAATAACCATTCATGGTTACTGGTACCATTAATCATACACTTTCAAAATTTAAGGAAAGACAACAGTGTAACAATCCTTATATGTCTCTTTATTCCATAGAACCATGAGATTACTTATACAACATTACACTTGATAAACATGTAATCATTCCCATACCTTCTTAAACCATTGACCGAGCTTCAACAATTCTTTCATCTCACGTATCATTTGTAGTCTCTTCATCATCATCAACATAAATACTACCCATATGACCGTACTGATTCTCTTTATGAGACTTTCCCTTAGGGAATTGGTTTGCATAATGCCCGTACATTCCACATTTAAAACATTTAACCATTGTTGATGTCGTAGCAATACCATTATCCTCATCCTTGGTGTTTACTGAACCTTTCCTTTGCACTTACTGGCTTTGTGTCCTTCTTTTCCACACCCAAAGCATCTCCTAGTTCCTTTGAAACAATCTCCCTGATGCCTCTTCCCACATGATTTACATGAAGGAAATTGAACTTTCTTTTCTCTATAATCATCATGAAACTCCATCTTTCTCTTATTATCCGAGTCAGGAAACTTACCAAAGTTGAGATTATTGATCATATTATGAGATTGCTGATTAGGCATAATAACGATGTTTGGACTTCCAAATACCGTTTCATTTGGTTTCTAAAGAAGAATATCATTCCATTGTCCGTCATATCCTCCATTATCGTGAATCTTCCAGTTTCCAGCCATTTTCTAAAACCCAAAAAAGAATAGTGTGAGAGGCAAAAATCATGCTAGGGAAAACAACATAGTAAAGGGGGAGCACCCTCAATATATAACATCTTAGGATAAATTCTATGATCGTTACCGTAGTTCTAGGACTATATCCTATACGTATACTTATCCTTAGGGACATCTCTAGACATACCGTAGAAATATCTCTAGGGATCTCACTAATGTTTTTGCATCCTAGTTTTCATAGGTTTACTAATCCTTTCCTCTGATACCAACTGTAGAGACCCGAATCTTGACATACATGGACATTACATTACTTTTTTGGAATACTTAATACATAAAAAAAGACACACAAGGACCGTAATAGTTTAGTGTCTTTGGAAACTCAGAATATAAATATCTAATCATGTTGAAATATCTTCAACATATCCCATAACGATCCTCCCCTTTTTGTTTCCTTACCTAAAACCTTTCTTTTAATCCTAGGGGAAAAGAAAACATAAAAAGGGTGATCTCAAATGCTCAGTAAGGGTAAGCATGGAGAAAATAAAACAAACCATATACATTTGAACTTAAAAACATGAACATAATATTTAAACATCAAAATCTTGAGCAATGACATAAAACATAGAAGTACATAAGGAATAGATCATAATAGATCATAAATCATGATAAAATAGCATAGGAATAAAGCATGTAATTTTGGCATCCATTAAGCACATGTAATGATTTCCATAGTAGCCAAGGCATTACTGCCATGACCATCTTAATGGACAATGTCCTTTTCTGAATCGAGTTCACTCCACGTTTCAGTCCTGTAACACTGAACCGGATTAACTTACAGTTCCAGCCATGTCTATCTCTTGCGATATAAATATTTACCCAATGCATTGGAGGGAGATATAGGTCCCACACATCTCATAATGAAATCATTATTACATGTGCCACAAAATAAACATACATCATTCATAATAACCCAACGAATAAAATGGTTTTCATAAACATCATCCCATCATCACATAATCTATAAAAAAGAAATGGATATCATTTCATAATAAGAAAATTGAAACCATGTAAACCATAGAGACATGATACTTGAAACATACACATATGAAATAATGTCATCTTAGATGAAAAATGGTTTTGATAAAACACTTGAAATGAATTCTTGAGGAAAATATCCTTTCTTCTTCAAAATCATTTTCTTTTCACAAAATGTCATCCAATTTTAAAAGAAAAGGATTTTGTTGAAAATAGTAATGAAATAATTTGTAGGAAGCTTCCTGAAAATAAAGCTTTATAAAACCGTAAAAATTCGTTCGTGCCGTATAAGTTAAAAAAAACATTCTTCTCATACTTTTGCCAGAAAAGTCAAAAAGAACCTCGTATGGTAAACAGAAGAAACATTCCTTCCATACGATGTGGTAAAAGTAAGAAAAGGGTAAAAATGTCTTAAACATACATGGAAGGAAAGTAAAAATTTTATGAAAACATTTTGAGAGCATATGGACATGGATAATAAACATAACCCCCAGTAAATACTTACGAGTAAACAATCTCGGATAAGAATGAGATTGGAGTAATTATCCCTTACCATAGGTCTGATATGCTTCGTATGGATCTCAACCTCCTGTATAATGATTTAAATAATGTCATTGATTTATTACAGAATCATATTCATTTTTATGATATCATATATGGTTCCCCTATGACATTATATTACCCATTCTTTTTTAACATAATGTTAAAGTAGCGTTTTGGGTAAAATCGTTTCATTTGTCGTTCGTGTATTAACTTGTAATTATTCATATGATTACTTAAATCATGGTTACATACATCCAGAATGTAAAACATGATTTATATATAATTTATATTCAGAATATACATATATATAATATATCAATAAATGGAAAGAAATACACCGTTCATGGAGACGGTAGGTCGTACGTACGCATGAATGTTGTTTTCCTTTCCTTATTGGATTGAATGGAATTAAGTAGATGACTTACATATATATATAAATAAATCCAGTATCATTATTATATCATATATTTCTTGATTACTTATTATATATTCTTTATAATCATTCATGAATGGTAAATCATTGAGAATGAATCTCATCGCGTTGTGGAGACGGTAGTCCGTACGTACACACGAGCGATGATATCATTCTCATGATCGTGGAATTGTATTGAAGTGTATGTTTAATATTTAATAATAAATATAACTTTACAATAATCATATATATTCATTATTTACACCATTATACCCATCCAAGTAAGCTGTTGGTGGAAAATAGATTACACCACGGCATGGAGACTGTATTCTGTACGTACGCACGCGCGGTGATTTCGATTTCCGTAGGATGAATAATTGGTGAAATAGTTCTGTTTCATAAATATAATAACATATTAGTATATGAGTGATACTGATGTTATTACTTCATAATTAATCAAATAAAGAAGGATTGTAAGAAGAAATAAAGTTGAAATAATCGGTAACGAACATTACCTCTTCTTTGAAGCACCTCTTTGAGACCTCCTCTTAGGGCACTAAAATTGGTATTTTAAGAATACCAGGACCTCTAGAATATTTCTAGTGAAGTGGAGAAGGGAATTTTTCAGGGTTTGGCCAAGATGAAAGGCTCAAATTGGTGTGAGGAAGAGAGAGAGGAGGTGCCCTTTTATAAGGGAGGGGAGGGGAACCTTTGGAAATCTTAATAATATTAAATTATAATAAATCTAACCCCACATAAAAACCTCCAAAAATGACTCATATTCAAATATAAGATGATACAGGGTTTTAATATCATCAACCAATAATATTTAGATATGTTAGGAAAGTATTCTAAACATTATCAACTTTATTTATCTTTACTTAATCAATTTATGTTTATTTGTGGTAATAAAATTCTAAATTCTAAATTATAAAAAATAATTACTTATTTGTTGTGAATTTTCCATAATTGGATACTTTATAACATTTTAGAGCATATAAATTTAAATTTATAATTTGTATATATTTTTGTGATTTTTAAACAATTTTATAATATGTTATTTTTATAAAATAACAATAGTGTCAATTATGACACTATTCATTTATTTGAATTTAAATAAAAATATATACAGATGATATGTTCGAAATAAAAGCTTTAATAGTTTCATAAGAGGTCATATGTATCTAGAAAATTAGTGGAGAACATTAAATAGTTTATATAATATTTATTTTTAAAACCATTTATTAGGTTTATCTCTTAATAAAATAATTACTACAACATTTTTCTATAATTATTTAATATACTTATTTGTTGCATAAAAATTAAAAATAAAATCCTATGATGAAGATAAATATATTTTCACAATAAGACTTTGACTTGAATTTATCATCTTAAAATTGCAATATTTAAATTGTTATATTTATTAAATTTTGAAGGTGACAACTTTGGCATCATTTAAAATAATATAATATAAGTGTCATAATCACTTTTATAAGACTCCAAATGGTTATATATTAGGTAATTGGATTATTAAGATTTATATATACACTACCAATAAGTTTTGGTCAGGTTTTTGGGCCTTTTAATGGGTATTATTATTTCAATAAAAACTATACTAATGATTTTTCACTTCATAAATAATTTCTACATCATTAATTTATCACCGTTAATGACAATTATTTAATCCCTAAAAATTATAAATAAATTATTATGATGTAGATAATTTTATTAGTATTCTTGAAACTATTCATGTTTGAAGTTTTATGATTTTAATCACTAAATTAAAATTATTATACTTATAAGATTTAAGGGAGTGACATGTTGTCACTTTCTTTGGTTTTAATAATAATTAAATTATTTTCATGGTCAAAAGTCCATAAAATGAATATAATCCAACCCTTAGGTGATATGTGTATACTTTTAGCCATCCAATAGAATTTTTTCATGTTTTAGGGTAATTTTATAATATTATAGTTACCCTTAATTACCCGATTTACCTTTAACTATGGTAAATAAAATTTACCGTAGTTACTATTCATAATTCCCAAAAATAAAAAGTAGCATATTAACATAATTTAGACCCACTGATTCCAAATATGGAATCCATTTTTTAAAATTCAATACACAGAAGTTGCAGAAATTATATTAAAATTAATCCCCTTGTCGAATGAAAACAGGTTTTTGATTAAAACATTGCAAAAGATTGAATTGATTTAACCTACGAATTCAATGTAAACTCAATGATAATGACATAAATTATATTAAATAGTAAAAATATATTCTATTTATACTTTAAAATCATTCAATATTATAATTTAACCACATAAGTTATTAAGATGAAAAAAGTTGTTTTTAATTAAAATATAGCGTGTTTTTACTATTCATTAAAATATGAAAGGTATCAGAAAAATATCAAAACTTTATCCAATGTAAATTTTTATATCCTGATTAAAAAATAAGAATTTTATTTCGTCAAATTGAACATATAAACATGTCAAAAACTATATTTAAATTGGGTGCACCATCAAAAGACGGCAAAATTGCATTTTTTGAAAAATACTTATTTTACCAGAAAAAATTTATTTTATTCTTATACCAAGTTCTATAAAATGTGTAATATGAATAATAATGTTATAAAATTCAAAATTTATGTAATACTATTCATAACGGCTAGTTCATAATAATATTATAATAATATACCGTTGTTTAGTAAAACACGGTATTGCGTACAACACACGCTATCGAGGAAGGTCGCGATTGCGTGTAATGAAAGCCAAGTTAGGGTTGCGTGTTGTGCAAGACTCCTTTGTTGTTTCATATAATAGAATATAACCATATTTCATTTATACATTGAATATATAAATATATATATATATATATATGTATACACTCAATGTTGCATAGAATAACTATTATCAAACGAACTTGAAATTGTTTGTAACACAATATAAGAATAGTGTTGCGTATACTGCGAGCTAATACATTGTTGCGTATAGCACAAGATAATCTTATTGTAGCATAAAACCCATGGCATCAAATAAATTTAAAAGAATACTTATCATAAAATATCAGGTTGTAACTTTTTTCTTCTAATATGTTTTGTGACAAATTCATTCCCACTTGCATGTTGTACAATGACAGGTTCTAGTTCTTGACCTGTGGGATTGAGAACACAATTCGGGCTATGTTAGGGTTGATTGAGTTATTAGGTTACTAGGGTAACCAAGTTGGTTCATGACAAATTTCTATCAGTGGATGTTGTTCAGATGTTATCCTGAAGTTAGTATGCATTTTTATACACTTATCTATTCTTGAGAGGTATTTTAGATTGAGTGCCTAACCATCTATAAAAAAATAAACCTTATGTTAGTAGGGGTGGTTAGGAAAAGTCACTTTGTTGATTATTTCTAGACTCTTCCCTGTTGAGATTTGGATAGAGTGAAATGAAAATCGTGCTTTTCCAATCTGTTGAGACTTATGTTTCCCTTGATTCATTATTTGAGTATTCTATAATATCATTAAGGTTATCTACTGATGTTGTGTAGAATCATGCCTCTAAAAGACTTACAAATCATATTTGGGAGGAGGCCACAATTGAACCAGATCAAGTGAATCCTCTAGTATACCCAATTCCAGTTGAGGTGATTATGTGAATAGTCCATGCTCTAGGAGAGGCAACACCTTCTGTCCCTGTTCTGGCTCCATCAATTGACCCTCAAGAGGATGCTCTTAAAAATCATTCTCAAGAGTTAATTCACCAAAAGATACCAATTTTCAAAGGCTCTACTGATCCTCAATGTGATGAGGAATGGTTGGAAAGATAAAATGTATATTTTAGTTCTTGGAGACACTGGACATGATCACGGTGAAGTGTTCCACCTTCATCCTAGAGCGACCAAGTAGGAGATGGTGGGACATGATAGTGATGACAAAGAAATCTGGGGGATTAGGGTGGAAATACTTTAAGGTTCTTTTCACTCGGTATTTCTATCCAAAGTCAATGGTGTTGGCTAGGGATATGGAGTTTTTCAATATTTATTAGGTTGATAAAATCATGACTATTTATTCAAATCACCTTTCTGATTTGGGGTCGTTTGTGCATGACATTGTATCTAAGGAAATGATGATGGCTCGACGCTTGAAGTTAGTACTTCAGCCAGATATTCATTCTCAGGTCTTCTTTCTAAATTTTCTATCCTTTTATAATGTCCTATATAGGGTGATGATGGTCTAGATGGACCTGGCTAGAATGTCAGTGTTCTCGAGATCTTATTTTCCTCCTAGTGGCATTATTTGTTCCATAAAGTGAAAACATAAGCCTTTTGATTCTCATGATAGTTATTTATGACAGGGTCAATCCAAACTTCCTACAACACCAGTGTGAATTTATTTGGTTTGTTAATAGAGTGGATATCTAGGACATCTTAAGGGGGCTCCCTAAGGGGAACCCAAAACTATATCTTCCTAGACGTTTAGGGTAATTAAAGAGATTCTTTCATTACTTATCTACTTCACCTAGTGGAATGAGGTCATCATACCTCCCTAAATCTATGGGAAAATAAGATGGTTCAGGTATTAAAGGGTTTCAGCCATAGGCATCCAGATCAAAGCTACTTGACACAGTCGAAGAGTCTCTATAAGAAGAAGACACAGGTCCAACGACTGTGAGAGGTACCATTGCTATAGCATCATCATTAGTGATTGTTATTTTTGATAGTGGTTCATCTCATTTATATATTTCATCCTATATCATTAATTTTATTAATCTTACTATGGTTATTTTATCTTCTGAAATGGATATTACTACACCCCTTGGTACGAAGAGGGAGTAGGGTCTTCGTAGTCCCGCATGTGTCTTCTATATATTAGACATAAATCTTTATTTGTGTTTTATAGTTCTCTACATGAAGTATTTTGATGTCATATTTGTGATGGATTGGATCACTGGAAATAAAAACCAAATTTATTTTTATCTTTTGCAGGCTTACCTAACAATAACCTGTAGTGTGTCTCTTATATTTCAAAGAAAATATGACATAATATTGAGAAGAACAAGACCATCTTATCTAGAGTTGGGTAAATTGATATAAGTGTCTGATTTTGATTTGGAGCGGGATACAATGAGTTGGGATCTTCCTCTATTCATTAGCATGTTTTTATAGAAGTGTTTCTTTAAGATTTTGATAGTTTCCCAATAGTGAATGAGGATAAGTTTATCATTTATTTAATTCATGGTACACAACCAATTACAATTTCATCTTAATGTATGGAACTAGCTGAACTGAAATAGTGGAAGTCTTAGTAGGGTGATATTCTTGGGAAATGATTTATATGCTTAGTGTGTCACCCTTTTCCACGTTGGATATCTTTGCTTATGTAATTATTACCAAAATCTCAATTGAGTTACAGTGAAGAAGATGTATATGCTTCCACATACTGATGACTTGTTTGATCAGTTGAATGGTGTGAAGTGGTTTTCATAGACCGAACTTTTATCTAATTACCATCATGTAAGGATAATGGAAACTGACATTAATAAATCTACCTTTCAGGGTAGGTACATCTATTATGAGTACCTTGTTATTCCTTTTGGTCTGAAAAATGATCTTTTATTTTTCATGTCTTTGAAGAATAGTTTTTTTCATGAATATCTAGATACCTTTGTGGTAGTCTTTGTGGAAAACATCATCATTTACTCTAAATATAAGGAGGATCACGGTCATCATCTGAGAATAGTTTTGAGTCTACTGAGTAATCATAGAATTTAATCCAAGATTTCATCATGTGATTTCTGGATTTGGGAAGTGAAATAATTAGGATATGTAGTGTCCAAAATGGATATATCAATTTATCCTAAGAAGGTAAAGGCTTTTATGACTTTGTTGAAAACACGTAATGTCTTCAAGATTCGTATCATCTGGGGATTATCCGAGTACTATTCTAGGTTCATGAAGGGATTTTTTAATTTGACTTCTCTAAGGACTTCTCTGACTCTGAAGGGGGTGATGTTTTATTGGGATGATCACTTAGGATGGTGTAATTCTTTAATAATAGTAGTTAACAGTCCATGATCAGAATGGAACATTTTTGGGCCTTGTATTTCTAACCTTGTAAATATTTGTTATATTGGTATGAGGTTGGACAAGGTTCATTGGTTGGACCAAGCATGTTGAAAGACATGAAAACAAAGATTTATTTGATTCATCATAGGATTTCTACAGTATCGATATCTTATTAGTCTTATATTGATTGACACTATAAAACATTGGATTTTTTGGTTGATGAATAGGTATTCTTGAAGGTTTCACCCCAGTTGGGTCATCGATGGCTTGGGAGGCAAGGAAATATCACTCCTCATTTTGTGGTACCTTTATAGGTTGTTTATGATGTTGAAAAATTTTCTAACTATTTATAACTCTGACCATATATAACAATGATACAAAATGTGTTCCATGTATCGTAGATGAGAAAGTATCAATCTGATCCATCTCACATTTTTAGCAGAAAAGATATTGAGATTGAACTTGATTTATCTCTGACTGAGTGTCCAATAAATATATTTGATGCTAAAACCAATGTACTTATTTGTAATTTAATACCTTCTATCCATGTGTTATGGAATAATGGATATGATAGTAATAAGGTATGGGAACACGAGGCACTGAAGAGAGATAATTCACCTCATCTTTTTGGCATAGAATCTTCTTCATATACTTTCTCGGGATAGAAAGTTATTATGGTGGGGAGGTTGTAACATCCCATTACTATTCATACAAGATATTACACACCATGTATCTTGGTTACATTCTGTGTAATTGTAGCTAGGTACAAGCCATGAATAGTGGTTCATAGTGTAATGGGTACACTTCATGAATTCCATTTAAATGATGTGATGTATTTTCAGGTTGGTTTTTAATGCATACTGATGGGGGTTTCTTTAGTTACAAATATATGGAAATACACAATAGAAATAGGGTTTAAATGTCCTATAATAACCTAACTTTAATGTTCTGTTACAAATTCAATGAATCTTCACTGTTACGAATATTAAAACATTCACAGCGTGTAATTGGATTACATGTCATGTAACGCCCTAATAGAAACCTATAAAAGGAGATGGTGTGATTGGTTATTTTTCATTAAATCAACTAAAATTCATATTCCTTTAACCCAAATCCTTCCCCAGTTATTCTTGGATCCTTCCAAACATTAAGAATAAATTCCTTTAGTGATCAATCATTATTGATTTGGCAAGTGATATCCAAGTAAGCATTCTTGATCATTCTTCATCTATATCTCTTTCTTGTCTCTTATATCATATTGGGATTGATGGATATATTCTATATGGTGTTAGATGTTGTTTCTAGGTTTGGTTTCAAGGTATTCTCCAACTTTTTTCTCATTGATGGGTTCTATTTTGAGTATTGTGTTTCAGGAAGAGGTAGGTGGTTTCATCATGATTAGAAAAATTCACTAACCTAGTATTTCTTGATTTATTTACATTACTAATTAAAATCCAATTTCTCAAAATTTCATTCAATTGATTTTATAAAACCCAATACTATTGAATTGGGTGATTTCAAATGGTTTTGGAATGAGAATTTGGAAAACCAATAATTCCATTGAATTGGGGTGTGTTTTATAGAAATTTGTTAATTAAAATTGTTGAATGTAAATTGTGTTTTTGAGGGAAATGGTTTCAATTAAATTTCTGAATTTAATTTTAGAAATGAATTTATAAAAGGATGGAATTGGTTTTGAATATATTTCAAACATGTGAAAATTGATTAAATTGTTTTTGATAGAAACTGAGTGTTTTATCTTGAGAATAATGAATGTTTTTATTAAAACCCATTTAAGTTATAAATGGAAATAAATTGGAATTTTTTAAATTGAATAATGGGATTCATTGTATTCTAATAAGTCTTAAAATATATTTCTAATCATGTAAGATCACATTAAATCCTTAGGTAGTTGGAGAGTTATTTGGATACACTCTACGCTATTACAACATTCTAAAACATACATGCACTGGGTAACATCCCCAATGGGAGGGAGATGAGTGGCCTTTGGCTAGTGTCAAGGTGCATGAGTATAATAATTTTTATGTGATCAATTAGAGAGAATGAAATCTTATTGATATTTAATATTATTGTACCTACTTGGAATATGACCATGTTTCTCTCTTGTTTATTTATATTTGAGATATAAATGTATTCCAATGTTTTAAAACTTCATTACATGTCTTTTCTTGATTTACATAAATGGTTTTATGTAACTGTTTTATTTAATCCATTTCTTTAGAAATATTCCATCTCTTTTGAAAAAATCATGTTATTTAAAATTATTTTTCATTATTTTGAAATTGTATAACATGTTTTGTTCAAATATGATTTTAAATTTCCAAACCTATCTATTTTAAAAATTGGTATATTTTCATCTACTAATCTATATTTAACATCCGTTTTTGAATCATTCATGTTATACTACTAGGGTTATGATGACACCCTAATTTTACCTTTAGGTGTTTGGAGACTTTATCTTTCAAGGTTAGAGAAATGGTAAGGGATCTCTCATAGGTGGATCTAACTATTGAGCTTTGGACTTTGGGAGTCATTTCCATAGGGAACATGGGGTTATTTTCCATATTTTTTGAACTTGGGTTATAGTAATTTGGGATTTCTATGCCACACTTTATTCCAGAACATTACACCAAGTGGAGGTAACTTGTTATACATATTGTCTTGTTTCTATTTCTTCCACTATGTTTTTTCGAATATTCATTCCCACATGCATATTGTACAATACCAGGTGCTAGTCACAAACACATGGGGATCATCAATTCCAATTACTGTATGTCATGTTTGATTCAGTTATTGGGATACCACGGCACTCGACATAGTTTTTGATAACTAAACTCATTCCAAATATCCATGATGTATGTATTGTGGTACAAACACTATCTTCTTCCTCATATAGGGAAGTCTCCATGAAGGAAAATTTTTTACCTAGTCACTAATGTCTACCACTAATGGTAAAATTTTCTAATAGGTCAATGATTTTTCTATGCTCTATGTTGATGTATATCTCTTCTAAACCTACAATATCGTTCCAAAATCTCCTTATTATGATTTTGAAGACAATATAAAATCCTAATATAGTCATTCCTTATCAAAAAACATCTCTCAAGGACCCGCATCACATAATTTCAAGTCCTGCTTAGACAACTCAATGAATTACACATCCTACCAATTATAATATGAACTTAATCCACCAAAAAATCACATATAAATTCATAAACCAAATTATTTCTCAAAAACGAAATAAATTTCATCCTCATTAATTTTATCATCTAACGTTATACAATAGTTTCCAATACATATGTACATTACATACATTATCTTTGACACTTATTATTATCCACCTAATTCAAAGGTTCTCCCACATAGTCTCTATAGATATCTTTCAACAATAATACTTATCATACCATGATTTCACTAATTATAATATTTTTCATTCTAGATATCCTTAAAAAATTAAAATTTATTATCCCAACTCATAATAACTCCATAATCCCATCCCACCAGCATTATTCTTAGGTCTAAATAAACAATGGTGCTTCCTCCCACAATATTACAGCATCATGTACCTATTTTTTAATTGTACTAGTGCTTATAGGAACTACATATATATCTCTCACATGTAAAATGAAAAAAACCATAAAAAACATTTAAATTCACCAATAAAATAAAAAAATCCAAATCATTCCCTAAAATATGGGACTTTTAGTGGCTACCACGTGTTACTTTTAATCAAAAACTATTATAGAATTGATACAAAACTATAAGAATTCATATAAATTTTTTAAAAATACTAATTCTCACCATATGTGATATGTTATTAACCATTCCAATCAATCTTTTATGTCCTCCCTTAAACATATATTTCACTACAAAAGAGTAATTTTCTTTTGTGTTATCCCATAAAGATGCATTAGTCACCTATTTTTAACATTCCATAGAATAATTACTCTCATAAATGAATAATATAATATGAAATTACTCATTAGATTATCATTTAAACTAATATATAAATCATACTTTTCAAAAAATATTCACTAACAATACACATATCACTATTCAACGCACCCTAAATCTCAATCTCAACAAAACTTCAATCAGTTATAAACTCAAAATCCCATTAAATATTTTTTTTATCCAAAATATCACTTTAATTATGTAACTACCTAACCCCAGAAGCCCATAGTCAGTGCATTACTTTAATACATTGGTATGATACAATGAATCATGTCTAGAAAGGCCAATTAGTTTAGCAGTCTTGGAAAATAGATTGCAAATATGAACGTTACATTACACATTCAAACATAAAAAACAAATTAAATAATCCATTTTTGAATTCCATTATTCCCCCTATATTAAACCTGCATATCATACATAATACACTTCTAGGAATCCTGGGAAAAAGAAAACATAATAAAGTAGTGAGCTCCGATGCTCATTATGGATAACAATTAGCGGAAACTATCATAAAAAAGCATAAACATTTAAGGAAATGTATAAAACTAAAACAAAAAACATTTAAACATAAACGTCAGCATAATATGTCAAAGAAAAATCAAATAATTCCATTTATTTATTCACATGGATACTCTACTAGTCGAATAATCACATGTAATATCAATAGCTAATTTCATAATGATGGAATGCATAATGTCGGACATCATAACCACATAGTCAGGTCCTCATTCCAAGACTAAAAATAAGATTTTGTCAAGTACTTATGCTAAGATACTATTTTGTGTCATGAGACCTATTGATGCATCGAGGAGCTATAGCAGCCTCCACTTGTCACTTACTATGTTCAACAGATTCCTCATATGAAAAGTTTGAAACATTACATAAACACTCATATTAAAACTACCGTACTGAATTTCTATAAATTAACCATAAACCATGAATTGTATAAAAATAACACGTCCATAGTCAAACATATTACAAAACCTTCAATACAATATGGAAGATTTGTATAATAATAAATCAACTTAAAACAAGTATAAAATCCATTAAAGGACGTTGACATAGATGAAATGAAAACTATTTTAGAGAAATATCTCTTTCTATTTTGATATCATTTAAAAGTCATGTAATTATAAAAAAATTTATTTTTAAAATAATATCATAATCTTGTAATGGAAGATTCAAAGGTGTTATAATGGAAGATAATAACCACACCCTCCATTTAAGTTAAAAACATTTTTACCTTAATTTGTCGAAAAGGTCATAAACTACCTTCTTTAGAAAAGAATGGAAAGATTCATTTCAAATAATATTATAAAAGTAAATCAAGGGTATAAATGAATTTAACCCATAGTCTAGTAAATAGTAAAAATGTTTTAAAATACATTTTTCAGAAAAACATATGTCGATGATAAAGAGGTCTTAGTAGACATTTACATAAAATCAACCTCGGATAATAAAGAGATTGTGAAATTAACCCTTACCTTGTACTTTTCTTTGGTCAAAGGTACATTAACCGCCTGTATATTAGTAAAATAATTCTTATTAAATTATAAAAGAACCACATACATAAATATGATATCATATATGATCTTCAAATATTTATTTGTTTATAATATTTAGTAGTATCATTGTTTTAGGTGTTAATTGATTTGTTTTTCCTTTATATGGTTTATTGCGTAAGTCAAGTTTGTTATGGATAGAATGTATGAGATTCATATATAGAATTATATTAAGTTTATAACAATTATTTTTAATAATAAAATGAAATTTATTCTTGAATGGTTACGATGGGGAATGAATCTCATCCCATTCGTGGAGACGTTAATCTGTACGTACGCACAAACGGTACATCCATTTCTTATTTTATTATAAAATAAAAGGAAACCAAATGTTACATAGGTATATTATTATTCCAATATAATATAATATTTTGTATATGTTATATAAGTTCATTCACACCCTCTTTTATAAGTTCCATGTATGGTATGAACGAGCCATATAACTTTGAGGGGGTGGTAGTGCACACTTCCTCAAATGAAATTATCGTATATATTCAACATGAAAAGAATAAAGGTATTCTATAGAAGAGAATTATATAAGATTATAGATAAAATAAATATCATAAATATAATATATAATTATAGTGTCATCATAATGGCAACCATAAGAGGTGGTAGTAGAAGATTGAACAATCATCGTTTCGTGAGGCAGTAGTTCACCGTCTACAGAAACATTATGTTCTATACCCATTAGATGGAGGTGTGTGTAAGTGTAGTTGAAATAATTATAAAAAAATGTAGTATATTGAGTATATTGGGGACGTTATAAAATAATGTAATAAATAGAGTTTATGGGGTTGGATAAGTAAAATAAAAGAAAACATCTTAAGAGGAGACGTTACCATTAAATCGGGTAACTCCCTTTGGTTCAAACCAGAAGGATTTCTTGAAGTGCCTTCTTCCTAAGTTAAGGCTTCTAAGAGGATTATAGAGATATAAAGATCTAAATTGGGAAGATTTTGGAAGACTAAGGGGTTTGAGAAGTGTGAGAAATGGGTTACAGGTGAGGTCTTTCGATAAGGGGGAGGAGGGGCTCTTTAGGAATGTTTGAAAATATTATTTTTTATAAAATGAATTTCCATTTGTAAATGTCAAAAAATCATTAAAGTCAAATATAATATGACTCATGTTAGAAATAAAATCATCCAATAAGAATTGTACAGGTTTTTTATATTGTTCTAATTTTTTATAATCTCTTTTATTTAAATCATTCACAAATGAGGTAAACACTGCATCACTATTGTGTCATAAGTAATTTTATTTAATTGATGTCTAAAAATTAGAAGAAAAATACCATGATGTAAGAAATATTTTTATATTTCAGATTAATATTTTTGTATAAAGTATAACTTATATAACCCTTTTTAAAAATTGTTTTACTAAAATATATATGTTTATGTCATTTTTGTCTTTAATTTAAATTAATTAATATAATGTGTCATTATCACACTCAAGTTTCTACATGTGGTCCCAAAATCTACCAAAGGATGCCCAGGGCCAGAAATGTATCAAAAAATAGTAATAGGACACATTTTAGGGTAATTTAATATTATTATAATAATATTTTATTACCCTTATTTACCATATTTGCACTTTAACCATGGTAAATAAAATATTTACTGAAGTAAGTATTCATAATTTAAAAAAATATAAGTTACTTATTTATACAAATTAGACCTCCATATTCTAAATATTGAATCAATTTTTCAAAATTCAAGACACTGAAGTTGCAGAAATTAATTTAAAATTAATTCTCATCGTCAAAATAAAAAACACATTTTTAAGAAATAATAACTATCAAAATATTGACACTTGTTTTTGTCCAGTTTAAATGTAAAATTACATCCAATGACCTAAATAATATTAAATAATAAAAATATAATCTAATTATAATTTAAAACCACTAAAATATATAATTTAACACTATAAATTATTTCGATTAAAAAAGATGTTTTCAATTAAAACTTAGTATCTTTCACAATTCATAAAAATATAAAAGTTATCAGAAAAGTACCAAAAATTTATCCAAACTAAATTTTTATGTCCTTATTCTAAAAAAATAATTTAATTTAATTAAAATAAATATATAAAAGTTTCAAATATTGGTTTTAAAAAAGTTTCTTCATTTAAAGGCAGTAAAATTGCATTTAAAAAAAACTACTTCTTTTATCTGAAAAAATGAATTTCTTCTTATATTATGTATAAGAAAAACATAATTTGGATTTTAAAATTATATATGGTATATAAAATTAAAATTTTAGTTAATATTATTCATAACTTCTTTTTATGACTAGTTTGGTAAGTCATGTTCTGCTCAAACCCGGGGTTGCGTATAGTGCAAGTTATTGAATTAATTTGAAGAGATAACGTATTATGAAAACTTATGGTGTTACGTTCTCCCCTCCTTTAATATATTTTGTCTTCACAAATTGATATTTTTCTTTGAAAATAATATTTTAAAAATATAAAATTACCTATGTGGAAAACCCACATCAGAAATTGGGTTAATGAAATTGAGTCTTAATAAGAGGGAAAGAGAAATGGAAAAGTCACCACCAAATTATGATCTCTATTAGAAGAATAGTGGTGGAAATTAGATACAGGTAATTGGAGGAAAAATATAAATATCTATAAGGAGTGATTGAGGTCATCAATCACAAACATGTGTAAAATTGAGGGCCTCAAAGCCATTAATCTATAATGATTTAAAATATCATCGATTTAAAAAAACATAAGGTACTAAGATAACAAATTTTTGGTTTTAATATCCCTTACCTAAAGTTTAAGAATTTATTTATTCATTGAATAAGAGGAAAAAAAATATACAAGACAAGTAGAGTTTCATCCTTCAACTAATTCCTACCATAAACTCATCTTTCACTCCACAGGAAAATTTAATTCAAAAATATTCTCTTTATCCTAATCATATAAGATTCCAAAAATAATGAATTTATAATTCATTTGTAAAAAAAAATTATACAAACTAGGAAATCACATAGGCCAGTGGTAGGTGATGTTTCCTTGTCACCCTTCGGTTGTAGGATCAAGTCTCGCGGTCTTTCTAGAAGCGATGGGTTGTCGCCCGACCTCCGAGTAGTCCTTTTTATGAAAATCCAAAAATAATCATAAGAAATTATTTAACATTAAAAATAGTATCCAATGTGAAACATAATCTATTCCTACCTTTATACTTATCCACAATACTTTTATCTGAACTCGAAGTCCAGTATTTTCAAGTAATGTCACATAATATACTTGTGAATACCTTCATCGTGTATTCACATAAAATGTGGTAATAAAATGAATTTCCAAAAAACCATATTTGAATAGGTATGTACATCCTTATTCCTTCTGTAAATCATAGAATACTGGATATACTCCTTAAATCCAAAAATGTTGTAATCACTAACAATTATGGAATAAAAAGACATTAATTAGTTCCAAGGTAGTCAATAATATCCAATATGATTTATCCAAATCAATCATCTCTTATTCCAAAATTAATAACATAGTATCATGACCATATTAAAGTTTTTCTTTACTTTATCCATGTATTTTAAAAAAAGTTAAACTTGCTATTGAGTCACTTTTCTTAGTACCACATAATCTCAAATCCTTAATGAAATAGTACTATAGTACAATCCTTATATACTCCATAATTATTATAACTAGTACATCATTGATAAAACACTCAAATGAAATAATTCATTAATATCAACATAAGAATGCTAGTCATTACTCTTCATCTGTTCTAATATCATAACTTGATTATTATCCAACTGCATCATTTGTGGTATACTCTAATGATTGGGACATTGATTTGTGTAGTGTCCCAACAACATGAAGATGAAACATTTTACTTTTGAAATCTTTTTCTTACCCTTGAAATAATGTACTTGATGTCCTTTATCTATACAATTAGAACAAACTCCCATTCCCTTCATGAAATTACAAAGGTGATTCTTTCTACATTATCACATATGGGAAAATCCTTCTTTCCCTTATTCCCTTTATCTATCATTCCCTCTACCATCCTTTTCTTCTCTGGATTCCCTTCAAACCCATAGGACTAAGAGAATTCTTTACTTATCTCATTAACACATGATATTATATCTTCCTATGATGCTAATACGTTGGAGACTCTTTCCTTTATAAATTTTGTCTTAATATCATGAAAGATATGATACTTCTTACAATTTGGATCATGCATATTGTTGGAGTTCTCATTCCTTCTATAGGGTCCCATTTTTAAACAATGGCATACACTAAGTTTATGAATAGAAATCCATAATTCCATACTTGTAAAATACCTATCGAAAATTGAAAAGAATATGCATATAATATAAAATAATAATAAAATTTTTTCTTTTAAGAATTATTTACTACTAAATCCTTTATAATGGATTGTAAAGAAAATCTGAATTATCCTAATAATATCCCTAGGGAGTGTCGTATCCAAGAGTGCATCAAGAACCATTTTCGTGTACCAGGATACCCCAGGTCAAGCACGAAACTCCTTGTTGGTTTTTTTCAATCCTTGGTACATCTTTTCCAGAGCCGCCTCTTCCTTTTCATATCCAGACAGAGATGTATTTCTTGGAAAATTTACAAAATCTATACATCACCAAAATTCTAGGATGTTATTCTATACTAATCCGCAAAGTATATCTTAGTTTAATGTTCCTTAATTAGAGTTTTTCTAAATCTAGTTTCCAATGTTATTGATATACTTCCTCTGATACCAACTACAATACCCCATACCAAGAAGACCAGAGTCGGTGCATTATTTTAATACATTGGCATGATAAAATGAATAATGTCTCAAAATACCTATTAGTTTATCAGTATTGGAAAATAGATTACATACAGGAAAATTAAATTAAATATTCATACATAAAACACAACATAAAAATCCATTGTGAATTAAATTATTCCCCAAGATTAACCCTGCATATAATACATAATACCCTTCTTTTAATCCTTAGAAAAAGAAAACATAAGAAAGGTGTGAGCTTAGATTCTAAATGAGGATAATAATTAGTGGAAAATATCATAAATAAGCATAAATATTTAAGGTAATGTATAAAACTAAAACAAAATCCTTTTAAAATGGAACTTCAGCATAATATGGAAAATAAAAATCAAATAGTGCCATTTACTTATTCAAATGGACATTCTACTAGTCGAACAATCACTTGTAATATCAATAGCTCATTTCATAATGATGGAATGCATAATATCAGACATCATAACCACATATTCAAGGCCTCATGCCCATACTAAAAATAAGATTCTGTCAAGGCCTTATGCTAAGACACTTGTTTGTCTCATGAGACCTACTGATGCATCAAGGTGTTATAGCAGGCTCCACCCATCACATACTAAGTCCAATGCAATCCTCATATGAAAATGTTTAAACATAACATAAACATTCGTATTAAAACTAGCATAAAAATCATAATACATTAACTATAAACCATGAATGGTATAAAAATAACACATCCACAGTCAAATATATCAAAAAATTCTCAATAGAATATGGAATGTTTGTATCATAATAAATCAACTTCAAACAAGTATAAAATCCATTAAATAATGTTGACATAGATGAAATCAATACTATTTTAGAGAAATATATCTTTCTATTTTTAAATCATTTAAAATTCATTTAATTATAAAAGAAAATATTTATTTTTTAAATATTCTTATAAGCATGTAATAGAAGCTTCAATGGTGTTAAAAGGGTGGTGAATAGCCTTACCCGCCGTATATGTTAGAAAAAAATTCTTATCTTAATTTTGTGAAAAGTTCATAAAGTACCTTGTTGGGAAAATGACGGAAAGATTCCTTTCAAACCATTTTATAAAAGTAAAAAAATGTTTAAATGAATTTAACCCAATGTTTAGTAAATAGTACAAATATTTTGAAATACCTTTTTAGGAAACACATATGTGGATGAAAAAGAGGTACTAGTATACACTTATGTAAAAACAACCTTAGATAATAAAGAGATTGTGATATGAACCCTTACCTTATACTTTCCCTTGGTCAAGGGTTTTTTAAACTCTTGTATAATAGTTAAATCATTGTTATTAAACTAAAAAAGAACCACATACATAAATAGGATATCATATTTGTAACACCCTAGGTAAATAAATAATATGACATTTCATATTTATTAATATTTGTGAATAAAATATTAATATTACTTTAAAGGGGATGCTATGTTCAATGGCGAACCCAATATGCAACAACGAGTTTCTTTGAAATCTTACGATGCACACTAATAACATAATAATATTATTGTAAATGGTTGTAAACTCCTAGTCGATGTAATGGAGGGAATGAACAGAACTAAATAAAAATTGATTATATATTCTTGTCAAGTATTCTTACATTTATTCAATAAATGTTAGATTCTTAAAATACGAATGAATCCAATTTTAAGCGTAAATATTCTAATATTCTTTAAAAGGTCAATTAACCACCTTTTGATGGAGATCCCCTTTTAAATCCATTTTTTGACAATTTTATATGTTATATTTGACAATTTAACATTCTTTTTATAATTAGGACATCAAAATTTACTTTGTATAAATTTTTGGAATTTTTCCGGTAAAGTTCATTTTTTAATGAATAGTGTAAAATTATATATTTTAATTCAAACCCTCCTTTTAATCTAATTTATTTATATGATTACATTAACTTTTTAATTGGTTTTAATATTCAATTAGATTATATTTTTACCATTTCATCCAATGGTGGTCATTGGAATTAATTTCACATTGAAATTGAACTTAAACTATTGTCAATCTTTTGATATATTTTGTTTCTTAAAAACATGCTATTGTTTTGACTATGGGAATTAATTATTAAATTTATTAATGAAAAATATATGTTTTTAATATTGTAAAATAGAAATCATTTTTGAATTTGGAATATCAAATATATCTTAGGGTGAATTTTCGGTATTTTTCAGAAAAACATCAATTTTTTATGAATAGTTAAACCACTAAGTGGTAGTTAAAAAACTGATTTTTGGTTTAAAAGAAATATTACAACCTATGTGATTTTAATTTCAAAAATCCAACATACATGGTTGTCATTCGGATGTAAAATTTGGTTCAATGGGATGAAAATAAATTTTGGTGAATAGTAACTTTTAAGTTTTATTAATCACAATTAAAGATAATTAGTGTAATATTTGGTAAAGATAATGTTATAATAATATGAAATGAACTTTACACAAGTCCTAACCTTATTTTACGAGTCATGACCGACCACTACAATGCATGGTTCATCTTGGGGACCCCATGGATCCACTTGGGTAAGAAAATGACATTAATAACTTTTTATTTAAAGTTAAAATAAAAATGTGACAAACATGTATTGTTTTACTATAACAATTTTTACATGGGGTTATACAAGTCATATTTTTGACTATAAATATTCATTAGAAATATAAAACAATTTCATACGTCATGATATTTTTTTTATAATTTTTAGACATTAAATAAATAAATTTATTTATGACACCATGATGAGGCAGTGATTACCTCATTAATGAACTATTTAAATAAAATGAGAAGATAAGGTAAAATATAAGACATACACTTGTAAAAAACCTATTGGATGAGTATATTTATAACCCTTATCGCCATATCCTCAAAATATACTTATGTGGGACCTTTAAAATCTGAATCTCATTTTAATATAAAGTAACATTTCTTGACATTCCAAGAGTGCCCCTCCTCCCTCTTATAAAAGGCCCCCACCACAACCTCCTTACCCACACCTCTCAAGCCCTTGGCTCATCCAAACTCTGCTAATATTGTCTCTCCACATCCCTATATTACTCATAGAATCCTCACATTGGGCAGAAATCTTGCCAAGTAAGCCTTTGAGCTCAAATCAAAAAGAGTTACCATATTTAAAGGTAAAGTCTTCTCTAAAGATCTTTTGTTTTATTTTTATTCTCCAACCCCCTAAAATCTTTTTATTCCTTTATTTTGTTACAAAACCAATATCCTCAATATTATAGGAGTTTTTTATAAGAATTATTCTAGATACCCTTACACACACCCCCGTCTAATGGTTAAAGAACATATTGTTTTTGTGGATGGAAAATTAATGCCTCACAAAACGATGATTGTTCAATATTATTTTAACACCTTTAAAGGTGGCCATTAAGATGTCACTATATTTATATATGATATATAATATATTTATGTTTTACTTATGCTTCTGTATTTTTCATTTATGGCATACCTTTATGGTTCCCATTATGGTTAAACCCGATATCTTCATTTTAGGAAGTGCGGACTACCACCCCCTCAAAGTGATTCGATTCATTAATGCCATATGTGGGACATGTAAAGGATGGAGATAATGATATTATATATATATGATATTATACTGGAATTATAATATACCTTTATATCATTATTATTTCATTCCATTTAATACGAAATATAAATGAAAGTAGTGTTCATGCGTAAGTACGGCTTACCGTCTCCATGAACAGTGAATTTCATTTCTTACCTCTAAATGTTATGTAATATTATAAATGCATTTATATAATGAATATTTATGATATATATGATATCTACATCATGAATATAATTTTGGATATAATGAATATTTTACCACATGAATAACTTGTAATTATAGGACGTTTATTTTTGACTCATGTACCAAACATCGACAAAAATGTCTCATATGAACTCACATTATTAACCGATTATTATAATATTATAATATGTGATATGAACTGAATAATAATATTTAAAGGAGGTAATTAATAAAATATAAATTTACCTACATTTATTATTCAGTAATATAAATAAACGAACAAGACAAGTCGGACTTGTGGTAAGGGATCCTACCTCTCTCTTTCTTTTTAAGTACTCTCTTTTATGTCATTTCTTTTAAGCTCATCTTTCTTATGTTTGATGATATTCTTTTATATTCCTAATTCTTAAATTTTTATTTTCATATTATGAGAGACCGTATTTGATCTCATAAATCAATTTTTGGAAGTTTTAAGTGGCGCCGTTAGGCTGCCGAGTTTTCGTAAGGGATTTTTCATCTCACTTTTATTCCCGTGAGATTTATGCTATATTTCCACCATTTAATTTGAGTGGTGTATGTACTGCCAATTATTCTACTATTTGTGAAATATACATTCATTTATTATTATTTACATCAATGTTGTATAGTCCTTCTTTCATGGGGTGTACGTTTCGAAAGTTACCCAAGTCGGTAAGGGAACCTTTCTCCCTCCTCTTTTTAAAACACTTATTTTTGATAGGTATTTAAATTTACATCTTACTATGTTGGGATAGGTTATCCTATATCCTTATTGATGTAAAAAATTCCAGTTCATGAGATACCATTTTTTGTCTCATCAACTCAATTTCTGAATTTTAATGTGACGTCGTTAGGCTGTCGAATGTTTACAAGGGAACTTCTTAACCCAATTTCAATTTCTTTGGGTTCAACTTGTAGTTATTGAATATGTCATCCTATGAATATGTGTGAATGACCTATGGTTGTTTTAAAATTAATATCCTCTTATATTGGGTTTCTTTATATTTTTCACACATAATTATGAGATTGATTTATCCTTAATTTTAGGATACCTTCTTTATAAGGGATTTTATCTCATTTTTTCATATCTATTGAGACATCATTGTTGTTATGCACTAATTAATTCTTATATGGTATATGTACTATCCTTTGGAATATTATATCATGAATCCCTTTATTCTCATGATATTATAATGTTCTGATTAAATGTTATTCTTCAATTATTTGTATTCAAGTGTCTCTCATTTTGTTAAAAACTCTTTAACTAAAATATCGTTTTGAATGTTTTAATGATTTATTCTTATAAATATTTATCATTAATATACATGCTTTAAAAATGGTTTTAAGAATTTATTTATATGGATATTAAGGGTTTAAAATGATAAAAGCTTCATTGTGTTATGAGACACATTTATTCAAAAATATCATTATTAAATGTTTTAAATGGTTTTGAAAATGGTTTTTAGAATGTATTCATTATTTCAATATCATAAAATGTTATATTGTTATTGCAATGTGGGAATGTTATTATTCCTTTATGCATTTTTTATGTGATATGATAATGTTATGGTTCTTGGGAATTTTTTATGAAGATGGGTGGTTTCGTGATAAATTAAGGGAGGGTGAGCCCGATATAGCTCCCCAATGCATTGGGTAACACTAAGGGGTTAAACACTAAGGTTTCTCTGAAGAGATTTAGGGAATATACTATGATGCATATTCCAAACGTAACCATGAGGGTTACTCCCTACATAAGAATGTTATGAATGCTTCAAGTTACCTTTATGTCTTATGATTTCAATGAGTTATTCATAAATCTTATGATTTCATGAGGTATGTTAAATTGATTATGTTTTATGAGTAAATTATGATTTGATTTATTTTTATGTATACATGGACTAATGTTTTCTTCACATATTTTTTTAACCCTTACTGAGCTTTTTATGCTCATCCCAGTTTTTTTTTGAAATGTTTTTCACAGGACATAATGTGGAATAAGGTCATGTATGGGATCATGGAAATTTCATGCTATCTAAAACAAGGAACTAAAAATGACTCTTTTGTTTAAGAGTTTTTATTTTGTGAAAAAAATCGAAACTGAGTAGATGTGTCTACTTTGTAATCTTTGAGATGTAATAGTTATGTCCTAATTCTATAAAACTCTAATCCTGAAAAGTTCCTCAATGTGAATTATTCATTTAATTCAAGATTATGTAATGTTTTAAGGCCAGGTCCTTATAATATATGATCTTCTAATATTGATTTGTTAATAATATTTTAGTTGTATCATTGTTTTGGGTGTTAACTAATTCATTTTTCCTTTATATGTTTGGTTACTTAAGCCATGTATGTTATGGATAAGATGTATATGATTCATATCTAGAATTATATTTAGTTTTTAAACATTATTTTTAATAATAAAATGAAAATTACTCGTTAATGGTTATGATGGGGAATGAATCTCATCGCATTTGTGGAGATGGTAATCCGTACGTACGCACGAACATAACTTCCATTTCATTTTTTTATTTTAAAAGAAAAGAAAACCAAATTATACATATGTTTATTATTATTCTAATATAATATAATATTTTATATACATTACATATGTTCATTAACACCATCCTTTATACATTCCACATATGGTATGAATGAGTCATATCACTTTGAGGGAAAGGTAGTCCGCACTTCCTCAAATGAAATTATCATATATATACAATATGAAAAGAATAAAGGTATGCTATAAAAGATTATTATAGAATATTATAGATAAAATAAATATCATAAATATCAAATATTATTATATTCCCATCATAATTTCCACCATAAGAGATGGTAGTAGAAGATTGAACAATCAACGTTTCGTGAGGCAGTAGTTCGACATCCACATAATCATTATGTTCTATACACATTACATGGAGGTGTGGGAAAAGGTAGTTCAAATATTTATCATAAAAACAACCATGTATTTTGATTATACTTGTTTAATTATAAAATAATGGAATAAAATGAGTTTAGGGGGTTGTATAATTAAAATAAAATAAAATAACTTAAGAGGATATGTTACCTTTAAATCAGGTAACTCCCTTCGGTTTGAACCAAAAGGCTTCCTTGAAGTGCCTTATTCATAATTTAGGGCTTTCAAGATGAAGATAGGGGTTTAGGGAGATTAATTGGGCAAAGTATGGATTAATCAAGGGGTTTGAGAGGTGTGATAAATGGGTTAGAGATGAGGGCTTTTTATAAGGGGGGAGGGGCTCTTGAGGAATGTTTGAAAATATTATTTTATTATAAAATGATTTTATTTTAAAAAGATTACAAAACTAATTATATTAAAAGATAAGATGACTCATTTTAGAAATAAAATAATCCAATAAAAATTGGACATGTTTTGGATATTTTTTAATTTTTTATTATCTCATTTATTTAAATCAATCATTAAAGAGGTAAACACTGCATCATTATTGTGTCATAAATACTTTTATTTATTTACTCTATAAAAACTAAAAAACAAATACCATGATGTATTAAATCGTTTTATATTTCAAATGAATATTTATTGTCGAAAATATAACTTATATAACCACATGTAAAATTTGTTTTACTAAAAGATATATGTTTTTGTCATTTTTTACTTTACTTTAATTTAATTAAAATAAAGTATCATTGTCACTCTCAAGTGGCTCCATGTGTCCACAAAATCGACAAAAAGATTCCAATGGTGGGACATTTGTCAAAAAATATTAATAAGACACATGTTAGGGTAATTTAATATTATTATAATAATATTTGTTTACCATTATTTACGAAATTTAGCATTTAACCATGGTAAATAAAATATTTACTGAAGTAAATATACATAATGTATAAAAATAAAAGTTACCTATTTACACAATTTTCACCTCCTAATTCCTAATATGTAATCCATTTTTCTAAATTCAAAAGACAGAAGTGGTAGAAATTAATTTAAAATTAATTCCCGTTGTCAAAACAAAAAGCGTGTTTTTAATAAATAATAACTATCAAAAGATTGACACTTGTTCATATCTAGTTTGAATGTGAAATTATATCCAATGAATTAAATTATATTAAATAATAAAAATATAATATAATGATACATTAAAATCAATAAATTGAATAATATAAAATAATAAATTATTTTGACTAAAAAATTTGTTTTCAATTAAAGTTTAGTATTTTTTACTATTTATCAAAATATGAAAGTTATCAGAAAAGTACCAGAAATTTATCCAAACTAAATTTTTATGTTCCAATTCTAAAAGATAATTTAATTTCATTAAATTGAATATATAAAAGCGTTATATATTTTTTTAAAAAGGATCTCCATTAAAAGGTGGTAAAATTGATTTTTTAAAACATTTTATATGAAAAAAATTAATTTGTTCTTATATTATGTCATGGAAACACATAATATGGATTCTAAAATTATATGGAATATATAAAATTCAAAATTCAATTAATACTATTCATAACCACTTTTTGAATGACTAGTTTGGTAAGTTGTTGTGTGCTCGAACTTGATGTTGCATATAGCACAAGTTATTGAATTTCATTGAAGAGATAACGTACTATAAAATCTTAGGGTGTTACACATTAAAACCATGTCTAAAATCATACAAAATATCTCATGATAATAATCACACTAAGATTATAATTTTAATTTACCTTACTCAATCCACTTAAAAATTTTCCATATCATCTTGACAAAATGATCAATATAGTATCGATTTCACCTTCCTCACATTCATAGTTCGCCCAAGCTATATTAATAGTACTCAAGTTATATTTAGAACACATCCTCTATTTATAAACCATACCCAATTCTAATGATCCTTATTTATATAATTTTCATATCATTTATACCCAAACAATAGTTATTAAGCATTTTATGACATGTTTAAGCTTATATCATATCATTATACATCATATAATTTCTTATCAAATACTATCTAAAATTTAATTAAAGATGTAATATATAATTATAATTATCATAAAACAACCATATTTCACACACTATACATCACATTATCATGCTTTACATTGCCTTTATAGAAAGAGAGAAACAATTTCCCATAAAAATTCAAAATTTTGGGAATCTTCCTCCCACGATGGTATACATTTATATACTACCCTACTAATACACCCATGTTATACTACCATGAGTCATATCTCACCCTCACATGGATCATAACACTAATATATGAGGTTAATAATATAACTAATTCTCCATTTTTCACATATAAACATGCCTTATTATAACTATTCTTAATTTTTTTCCCATACATACCATCAAAATTTTGAAATTATACTCAAATTCACACCCAAGTCATTAAATTTATGCACTTTCAACTCTATGCGAATAATCACATGACATGAAATTTTTTTATAAAAATTGACCTAATCAAAGCTATATACACCAATTAAATCATTCCCATTTTTTCAACTAATTAACACTTTTTAATACATTGTTTAATAAATCCTATATAATTTATTATTATTGTTTTAATTTGCTTAATTTCTTATTCAAAAGAAATTTCACCAATAATAGACCATAATTCATGTCTCTTGTGAACATAAATGACAAGTATGATTCATGTAAATATTATATCATGAAACAACATTTTAAGACTAAATCACAAAAATATAACTATATATAAAATAATTTATAAAAATTAGATAAAAAATAACTGAAAAACCAGTTATATATAATATGGGGGAATAAAAATTTCACTAAATATGATAATGGGTGATTTTCTAGTCTAACTACAATTGATCACATTATATCAATGGTTTGTTATGATATATTGTCTTTAAAAATATTCATACTTACTATATTTAATGATCTCTTTATATAAAAATTAATTATTACCATATGGGTAATTAATCCTTAATTTTTTCCTTTAAAATTTATTTAAATTACTTATATAAGAGGTTGTATTATTACATACATTAATGGGGTTTCAAATTTATAATACTTAAATTAGATATGAAAAAATTTTCAAAATACTAATAGAAAATAAATTATGTGGACCATGCTTTGAATAGAGTGTGACACTACATGAATTGTTCAATAAATGAATATTTGGTTTCCTTCCATTACAAGAATATAATTTAACAATGGTTGGAATGTATATATTTTATAGATTCCATTAAATTTATGTTTCCACATAATTTTGGATAATAAAAGATATTACATTTTTCCTTTATAAATAATGGTGTGAATTGTTAAAAAAACCCTAAAATTTTGATATATAATTACATTTAAATATGTCAATTTTTAAGATTGATTACTTTTTACACAATAAAAAACACAAATAGAAATCACTATCTACTTAGAAAAAATATAAATTTCTAAATATGACCATTAAAACCTATCCATTTAACTTGTGTGAATGAATAAGAGTAAAAATATTTTTAAATAAATGTGTAATGAAAATAAAGAACTAAATTTATTATGAATGAAATTAAATATGATTATCTAAAATGACTATTATGATCATTTATTGTTTATAAAATTATATTTCTAAAAAAATCCTTTTATTAAATACAATTCAATTTCAAGGAACAAATGACTAATGGTAAGTTCTGATTGATATTAATAATTTTCTAACTCTAATTATGTTGGTAAAATATATGAAGTTAGAATAATATTAGTTCATATTTTAAAATGATATTTTCTAATAAAATGGATTTTCATTATATTATAAAATTTTATTCAATAATTTAATTCATAAATTCTTTAAATTAAACTTAATAAAATGAACTTCATTTTTTTAATTCTTTATATCAAAATTAACAAAGTTTGAATTTTTGAGTATTTTCTGAACTGCTAAATTTTTTATAAAAAATGAAGGATTTTTAAAAATTGTAAATTCCCTTATTTAATAAATACGTAAGACATAAAATTTTATATTTTGAAATATTATTTTTAGTAATAATAAATATACCAATTTTTTTTAAATATAATTAAAATTTACATCAATATAAATACTATTTTCAGTATTTTTATTTAAAAGAAATTATTTTCATGAGAGATTCGGTTTGGGATTTCCTTAAAATCATCATACCATTTATTTTTTTATAATAAATAAATTTATGTCATTAAAATCACTAACTATGAACATTTATCTTATATATAAATTTATATCCAAAAAAATTATTTTTCTAAAAACACTTATTACATGATTAAGTGTGTTTATTTTAAAATTAAATTCTCATAACATTATAAATTTAATTCCACAACACTATTTCAAAATTTGATACTATATTTATAAAATTAAGAAATGGGGAAATCCTAATACGTTATATTAAAATTATTTACTATGGTTAAAAATTAATTAGAAAGGTAAAACTAAGAAAGGGGTAAATTGGGTATAAATAAGTTTAAAAGACACAAAACATTTAAAAAATTTACTTGAAAATGATTTTTGAGCTTTTGATCAAACAATAAATATTTTTAATATTTTTTCCCATTATTTAACTATTTAACATTGAATAGTGTCATGTAATTTTTGAAAAATGTAATTGTGATCCCAAATAATATCATTTCATTCACGTGTAAAGTGTTAACATATTCACCACATCAAAGAACACATTTACATATAATTTATCCGTTAAAATATTTAATATTACTATGTTTTTTACCCTATCCCATGAAAATTGGTCTGTCTTCACTCATAGTTTTCCTAATCCCTTAAAATTCAAGAAGAATTCCAAGTAAAATATAAGACCTAGATGTGAGTATGATCAACTACTTAGTTTTCATTCTTAATTTTTTCAATTAAATTATATTTTAAACAAAAAATATTTATAATATTTCTATAATTTATATATTTAATGTCATTATGTTAAGGGTATTTCCATTTTTTACTCATATTCAACAACTATAATGAAAAAATAATCATTTTTCGTGCACTATGTATATTACCACCTCAACGGAGTAAAATATTTCATTTTCCTTAAAAAACATAAAAGGTTGGATATATCGATGGGATTAAAGGATAAATATTATTTTTGTTATATTATCAATGATCTGTTATAAAATAATCTAATAACAACTTAATTATATAGATAAAAAAATATTATCATTAATTTAATCATTTTAAATAAGTGTACGAAGAAGATGATATTTTATTCAAATTGTGTCCTATTTTAGTATCCTTTAAATATTAATATAATTCCATATAATTAATATATATATAATTAATAATAACTTAATAATATAATTAGGTTTCTATTATAATTATATTATAACTAACCCATGTCATAATAATTTATTAAATCAAGGTTTGTTTCTTTATGTGTTAGTTTAACCACCTAATTTAACAATATTATATATTTATGTCACTGATAAATATGATAACATATTTAATATTTTAATATTATATAAATGTATTAATAATATTTTTCTATTTCTCATATGTTTATATAATCATATATATCATTAATTAATAAAACACATGTTGTTTGTTAAGAATCACAAAAATATGATCGTCATTGATTTTATCATCATGTTTCATAACCCAAACTGACATGAAATGAAATCATTAGTTTATAAAATATAATGGAACATATAATATAGTAGATTAAATTATCTATTAATGATTTAATTTGAAATAGTAATAATCATGGACACCGCTATTAAAAAACTAGTACAAATGATCAAAACTATAACCATCCAATATCAAAAAATAGAAGAATCGGTTTAGAGAATGACGAGATAAAAAATATAAACTAAAATGGAAGTTAATATGTTTTTAAATTAATTGAATAATATAGATATTTTTTTGTTACAATAGGTAAAATTAAATTTTTTGAAGTTAAAACAAGAGTTAAGGGTTTTCATCTCAACTAACCTTTATTGAGATAAGTATGGTATTTATGTACCTATTTTCATTAATATGGTGTATATATTTTTTTTCAGATATATTATCCTTAAGAATATTTTAATCATGTAATTTTATTATATATTGAACAACCTCTCATTCAAGTGGGTTTGATTTGAAATTTTCTGAGATATAAGGCTTTTCATGGTCTCAATTCAAATTCATTAACATAATATTTTTTATGCTTTATGTTCCCTTTGAATAGTGATCTATTGATCTATTATCCAATTAATGTTATATTCCTTATATTACATAGGATTTAGTATCAAAATCTTTTTCCCTTTTCATATGGATAACGATTCATATGTTTCCCCAATAGGTGTGATTATTCGTCACTCAATTTTAATTCATGGGGTTATAATCATTGTTTGAACATATTTCATATAAGATTGGTACATTATTTCATTAGATTATATTATTTATTAATCTCTCACTATTTTCTTGGGATATATATTTTGACCATAATAATCCTTTGACAATTATTTCTCACATTATGGAATATATTCAATTGAAACCATCCAATTTATTTATTCAAATGGATATAATCCTGGTGTTCATGTACAGTATTAGTCGAATACATTGTTTCCCAATATGGTGTGAACATCACATTCTAAATAAATATTATTCTGATATGTTCACCTAAAAAGTATAATATTATATTTACATATTTATAAATATTGTAATTATAACATGGATTCTTATTGGCTAGTTTTAAATGTACTTTTTATCCATCCAACTTCTTCCCAGGTATATTTTGTGATAAGGTTATGACTTTTATTAACATGGGGGAATTTCTGGCATTTATATGTTGTTATTTAAATATTGATGATTATGGGAATGTTTTGTAATGTATGTATTATTGATTTTCTATTATAGTGATTTTATTTTACATAAAAAAAATTGGGTGTGGATTGATATTATATAGCCCCTTGATGTATCGATGGGTCTCATAAGAAAAAACAGGTTGAGTTTTTTTGCATATATTTTCCTATAAAAGTGTATTGTATTCTCAAAAAAGCCTTGATATTAAGATTCCATGATTTTAGTCTTGAAAAATGTAATGTTTATTGGAATAAATCCTCGACAGTAGGTTTTTGATGACCAATATTATAAATTCCATAAAAAGACATCATTATTATTAATATCTATGTTCTCATTTTATTTCCATTGATATAGAATGCTCATAGTTTCATATTTATTAAATATTTTTGTTATTTACCTATTATTTATTTAATATGTTTGTCATGATTATGTAAATATTGTTTTAGATATATATTTCTATTAATAATAATTTTAGCTCATTCCTCGTTACGTTTTCTATTCTCTCAAATTATATGAGAAAATATTAAAACTGAAGAGTTCTGTTGAATATTTGGTGTGAAAGAATTTGTGGGAGATATTTAGGACCTTTCATGGATTAAGTAGTTTCACATATAATGGCATCATTTTCCATTTGAAAATATAATAAGGGATTTATTAATATATGTTATATCCTAATAATATAAATTTCTAAACATAAAAATATCTTTCATATGTAGGATATGAAATTAATATTTTTATTTCATAATTATTGTTGGTTATATCTTGAAATTTATAGTTGGTATCAAGAAATTAAAGTAATGTGTGTATTCATTGGCACTAAATCTGGGTCTATGGGTCTGTGGAATCATATTTGGTAATAAAGAAAAGGTTTAGATATCTTTGTAGATTAGGATATCTGTTGAAGATAACAAGTTATGTTTGATCAAAATTTTGAATGTGTAGATAACCCTTCAGAATAGTATATGATTTGATGCTAAGGTAATGAATCAAAACTTACTTACAGATTACAATTATATAACCCTAGTGAAAACCCTATGAATAACAATAAGTATTTTATATCATCCTACTATTTTAGTAAAATAGATATTATTTGGTTTTTCCTAGAGATATATCCATGCATGGGTACTAGAAAGTGGATGTGGTTTTAGAACACATTCAGTAAGGGGTAATCACCTTGAAAAGTCTTAGTTGAGAATTGAACCGGTCATAAATCTAAAGTACTATGTGTGGGCCTAAAACTACCATCCCGGTGAGACACTCTTGAGGGATACTATCATGGTATTAATGTTCTCTTTATAACCCATTATTCTTGGGATGTTCACTATCGAAATATAATATTTATAAAAAATCAATAATGGGATCCTTATTAATATTTATGTTTTCATATTCATATTTTAGATATTAAAATAAGAATTTTTGGTTTCTATATTTGGTCGAAACAAGATCAAAAAAAATTAAAATTAGAAATATATGTTCATAGAAACCTCTATTCCTAATACTAAATAAATGAGAAAAATTAAATAGTCCAGAATTTTAATATATTACTATTATCATGGAAAATTTATGTTTCCATTTCCTATAAAAGGTAGTGAGATTAATATAATATTAAATCACTTATTTATTTTAATTAGTGATTGAAATTTATCAATGTAATTCTGAAATATTTTAAATGTTATGAGGATTATTATTTTGTAGTTTTATGTTAAACTTAAGAATAAATATATTAAATGGTATTAATAGACATGAATTGTGATTTTATAAAAAGGATAAATTTTTTTGAATAACTACTGGAGAACATGTGATTAAGGTATATTTAACTCTTAAGGTTAATATATGCTTGATGTTGAGATTATAAATGTTTGTTTGATTTTTAAGAAGTATGAATGATAGTAAATTGTAACATATTTATGAAAAATTGATTCATGCTATTTTTGGGGAAGGTCATGTAATTTTTTTATTATGATATATAGTGACTATTGTGTAACCTTATGAACTAGTGGTTAATTTTATTTGAAGTTTAAATGGAGGGTTAATTTTTATAAAAACATATAATCTCATTGTGTATTAATAACTTGAATATCCATATAGTTTTTTGGAAATGTATGAAATTAAGATTATATGGTTAGGGAATATATCCTATTAGGTGATCAATTAATGTTGTTTAATGAAGGATAAGATGGATTTTGAAAATAGAGATGTAAATTAATATTGAGTTCAGTATATTTTAAGAATGATCATGGTAATTTGGGATCACAATTTTAAGGGTTATATTAATAGATACAATATAAACCAACTCAATGTAACCTATTTTGATCCAATAATGATATATAAGAATTATATAGATTGAACCAAATCAAATACAAGTTGAGTTATAATAACTATAGTCTATCATGATAGTTTATAAAGTGATATATATTAATGTTAATTTTTATTAAGGATATTTTATATAATTCAATGATGTTGATTATAACTCATATTAATTATTTTACTTTTAGTAATAGATTTTACTAGACGGAACTAAGGGTTTGGGGGATGATACAGATATTAACTCAATGAAAAATACATTAGAATGGGATTTGTACTGATAAAACTATTTATTATTTCAAACTGTCTATCAAAAATATATTTAATAATGCCAACATTGTTGGTATCACAAACACAATAAGGAAGAGAAAGATGGAGGCTCATGAAAGGTCAAGGTATAAAGATGATGATGGAAAAAAGAGATTCAGTTTTCTATATGTCAATGATATGGGAATAAATATAGTGGAAATTACTTTTATGGACTAGTAGATACTATAAGTGTAGAGTTTAATTTCATCAATATCATAATTGTAAGGAAGTGCGAGAGGATACAAAAAATAATTACTTCAAAGGTATTTGGGAATCATTTGACTCAATGTCCAAATCCAAGGGCAAATGGGGGAAGTATTCACCCACAAAGATGTGAATAATGATAATTCTATGTTAATAAAAAAAATTAATCTGATGGTGAAATTTCAATCTTTATTTTCTATAGTTATCTGTCATTAATGTTTTCACCAACTATTTGATATTGAATTATAAAAACCACTAGTGGTTTTATTATCATGTAAATAATTTTTAGAGTTTTTGAAAAGTTATTACATATGGATCTAGATCAATATTAGTTAGTAAAATTCTATGAAAAAATTGGAATAGGTACTATCTCTTAATAAATCACTTATAATTAATTTTCATGTAGAAAAATCTCATTCCACATCCTAAAAACACCCACAATCATCTAGAAGTGAATGGTTAATTATAAGTTCCCTATTGAAATTTCACTGATTTTATAAGTCAAATTGAAAGGATTCATTGTATATAATGGGTGGAAAATATGATAACATAAAATTTTATTATATTATTCCTCTAAATAATAAAATATATTTGATAGTTGGATCTTCACACAACACCAAACACAATGAGAAGAACAATATATTTTAATAAAATTTAAATATTTAAATACTACAATTAAAACTTCATTATTGAATTAAATATAATTATTAGGATTATAATCTTTATTTAATATATGTATAATGAAAATATAGAATACTTTTAACATCAGTAAAATTCAACAAGTTTACCTAAATCAACTAATTATATCATATATTATTTATAAAAGAATATTTCTAAAAATTTACCTTTTATGGAATAAAAATTACCATTTTAAGAATAATATGATTAATGATAAACTATATTTGATATTAATAATTAGAAAATTATAATTTAGATGGTAAATAATATGAAATGAGAATCATTTTCGTAAAAATTTTAAAATTTCATTTTGTGATAGAAATGAGTTTCATTATATTAAATTATATTATTTTATAGATGAATTTAAAAATTTTAGAATTTTGAATTAATAAAATAGGCATAATATTTTAATTTCTCAAATGAAAACTGAGAAATTAATAATTTTTCATAATATTCAAAAAATGTTGATTTATAGTTGATAATTGATGGATTTTTAAAAATTATAATTTTTATGATTTTATCACTATGTAAGAAGAACATAGAATATTTAAAAACTGAAAAATAATTAAATATTATGTTAAGGAATTAAATTATAAATTTTTAAATAATATGTGTAGATATAAATCATTCTCCAGACATTATTATTACTAATTTAAATTGTTACTTTGATATAGGTAATGTTTTCACTATTTTTCTTTAAAAAACTATTTCAAGAGAGAGTCGATTTTGGTTTGACTTGAAATCCTTATACAACTTATATTTCTTTGATAAATCAATTTATTTTTATTAAAATAGAAAATTAAGATTATTTTATTATATATATAAATTTTAATGGAAAATGTTTTTTTTCTTATAATAGTTTCTATGTGATTATTTATTTTTAATTTAAAATAAAATGTATATACATTTAGAAATTGTATTTGATAAAATTATTTTCAAATATAAAATTATAATTATCAAATTAGGTAAAAATTTAAATCTTAATCTTTGTACGTAATATGAATTACGATGGTTAGAAAATGGTAAAAGTGAAAAAGATATAAATTGAGTTAAAACTAGCTTAATGACCTGTTTTTTAAAGTTATTATAAATTAATGGATGAGCATTGGATAGACTAGTACATGTTTCTTCAACACTTTTCTCAACATTTGAGTCACTAGACCACAAATAGTGTCATGGAATTTCTATAAACAAGTAAATGTGTTTCCAAAACTTCCTTTCTCATCACTTATAAAAGGATAAAATCTTCTCTACATCAAGGCACCCCATATCCTAGAATTACACCATGAAAATATTCCATTTTACTCTCATAATAACTCTCTATAATTAATATAATCCCATTTTTACTAATATTTAACCCAATACCTTCAAATACATGGAGTCTTCCAAATAAAATCCAACTCCCTAATGTGATTAATATCAACTACTTAGTTTTTCAACTTATTTTTTTTACATTAAAATTTATTCTATAAACAAAAATATTTTGAAATTGGTATAATTTATATAATTTAATGTTATTCTATAAATGGTATTATCATTTTTATTCATATACAACATCCATTAAAAAAAGTCGTTCATGCATTGTGCGGACTACGACCTCCATGATACAACACATTTAATTTTCCCTCACCACTTTAAAAAGATTGATATATTAATTTTATTATAGGATAAATATTATATTTATTATATTATTTAGGTTTTGTGATGAAAAATATAAGTACTTATAAATCATATGAATGATAAATGATCATCATTAATTTAATAATTTGAAATAAGTTTCCTAAGAGGATAATATTTTATTAAAAATGTTTAATATTTTTGTAAAATAAATTATTCTTATAAGACCAAATAATTATATTATATCACACTAATAATAAAAAAATAAGTTCATTATCATTTTTGTATAATGATTTTATAACTAAACCACCTCATTATCATTCATTAAATCAGGGTATGTTCGTGTTTTGGTTTGTTTAACCACCTAATCAAACTATACTATGTATTTAGGCCATGGATGACTATGAGAACTTATTTAATATTTTAATATTTTTTAAATATGTAAATAATTTTTACCTTGTTATGTTATATTATATTTATCCATTAATAATTTTCAATCCCGGCGTTTATTAAGAATAACATAAACATGATCATTATCAATTTCATCATTGTGGTTCATAAAAAAACTTGACATGAAATGAAATAATATTTTTATAAAATTCACTAGAACATCTATTACAGTATTGTATATTATCTAATAATGATGAAAATTGGAAGAATAATAAACCTAGATATTTTTATTATGAAACATGTTCAAACGATCAAATCTATAATCACTCAATGTGGAAAATATGAAATATCCAGGTAGTGAATGACTAATTATGTAGTGTATGAATAAAAATTGATATGATTAAGGATTTTAATAAAGTTATTAAGATATATATGTTTGTGATATATGGTTTTAAAGTTCATTATTGGAATTCATTATTAGAGGTAAAGGTTCTCATCTCAGTTTCCCTTCAGAAAGACAAGAAGTGTATTTATGAACCTATTTTCTTTTTTTTGGTTTATATATTACCTAATTGATATTTAATATCATGAATTATATTTTAATAATTTTATTGGAAGTTCAATTTATATCCCTATCATTCAAGGTAATTTGATTCAAAATTTTCTAATTCACAAGGCTTTTCTTGGTCTCAATTATCATTCTTTGTGACATAATACCTTTTATGCACCATATTCCCTTTTTATGGTGTTATGTTGATTGAATACCCCATGAATTATATTTTCCTTTTATTTCATATGATTTATTATCCAAATAATTTCCCATAATTCAATTTTCTAGTGTGACAACTTTTCCTATTGTTGATGATTTTTGGTAACTCACTTTTCATTAATTTTGTCATAATAATTCATTGAACATATTTCTTATATGTTTGAATAATTACAGCCTTTGATTATAGTATTTTTTTATTTTCTCTTTTCTTTATAGGGATTTAAATTCATTCCACATAAATCCATTAAAATATATGTCTCGCTTGTTGGGATATATTCTGTTGAATCCATCAAATTTCATTCTATAAATAGATTATGGTCATGTTATTCTTATATTGGCATAGCCATGTACCATTTTATCGATATAGTGTAAACACAAAATGATAAATAAATCTGATTGGATGATGTTCACCTATAAAGTATGATATAATATTTACATGGGGATAAATATTGTAATTATAACATATATTATTATTGGAATGTTTATTATTCATTGTCTATTCATCCACCTTCATCTTTTAGAAGGGTTAAGATCATGTTATATTATTTATTAACATAGGGGAAACTATTAGAATTATATATATTTTTATTTCAATTCCAATGATTGTTGGAAATATTGATTATTTATTTTTTATTTATTTTCTATTATAGTGAATGCATTGGACTCAAACAAGTGATGCGTGGGACCTATATTTTATATTCAATCAATGCATCACCAAGTCTCATGTCCCAAAAATATATTAGGTTTTTCTTTATGACTCATTCCATAATAGGATAGTATTTGGGCATAAATCATTTTTCTTTATTCATATCTTGATGAAAATTAATGTTTCTTACGAAAAGAACTCAACAACATGTTTTTTATGTTTGTCATTAATAATTCCATCAATAAATGATTAGTATTGTTATTATCTATGTTTCCATTTTATTTTCATGGATATAAAATTTTACCAGTTTTAGGTTGACTATTGATTCATGATTCATACCTATTCCTACCATAATATTTATGTCATGTTTATTCAAGTATCATTTTAGTTTTATGTATCTTTTACTGAACATTTTAGATTCTCCATTCATAAATTTTATAATTCCCTTAGTTAAGGTGAAAACTATTAAATGTGACATTATTTGAATGATATAATGTGTCAAATAATTTGTTAGAGATGTTGAAAAAATTATATAAATTAATTATATTCACATATAATGGGAGAACATTCTATTCTATATAAAGAAAATGGGATTTATCAGTTTATGTTTTGTGTTATTTATCTAAATCTATAAAACAAAAAATGATATTTTTGATGTAATAGATGCAATAATTTTTTTATCTTCTTAACTAAAGTTGGCTATATTAAGTATATTATGGTACATATCATGAATTTAATGTTATTTAATTATTAATGGGAACTATATTTGAGAGTTCTAATCTAGGGAATCACATTTTTAACAATTTAGAATCGATATTATTTATACCTTCACAATTCATAATATATTATCTTGTAGGTTTTAAAAAATATAAAACCATTAACCAAAATCCAAAATCAATAGTAACTTGGATTTCTTCCCATGAATTATCATCTAGAAAAAATCAAAGCTTCTATCCCATGTTCTTACAAATATTACTCTAGTAACTAAGCCAAAAATAAATTTTCCAAAAAAAACATGGTATAAAATTCTATTTTATTTTAAATCTATAGATTTATTGTCACTTAGGGCCCAAGTCAAGGAATTACACATCACCAAAAGTGTGTTTCTTCATATACTTGATTCTAGTAACTATATGTGAGTGTCTAAAAATATCATTGTGGAGAATATACCCTTAATATATCATCAAATTATTATAATAATTAACCCAAACATACATAAAGATTATTTTAGTAGAAGTCGTATAGAATCACAATTGTAATCAAGCTATAATTATAAAATTTTTAATTGTGAAATAATATTTGAACCCATGTTAATCATAAAAGACATCATCAAAGGATATATTCAATTGGGTAAATATTATAGTTATATGGATAAAAATGATTAAAATAAAAAGTAACCAAATATATAATGAAAATTCCCTTAGACTCTCTATCTAACAGTTTCCTCATCCTAATAATAATAATTTTTTGTAGTCACATATCACTAATCCCATGCCTAAAATTGCATCTTAATCATAATGCTCAAATTTCCCCCAACATATTCCTATGATATACCAGAATATGTATATATAGGAGTTCATATACAATATATAAATAAATTATATCAAAAAACATGAATCAATCATGTTGAGTAATTTTTTGCCTACTATGCTACCACAATGCTCGAACCTACTTTCCTTTTCCAGTTTTAGTATACCATACTTTTTATCTTAATATGTGAAATATATGTTACAATGAAACAAGTACTAATAACCTTTTCATTATAAACCGTATGGGATGGTTCCATGAAACATGTGTCTCCCCCCTTTTCATAGTAATCACTTAGATCATGGGGTTACATATCACATGAGTTTGACACCCATAACATAGTAATCTTTATTCCATGAGACATGATCATATATCCCTTCCTCCCTGGTCATAGTAGCAGCCACATAAGGGGACTCCATGGCTTACAACCACCTCTATAGTCATAGTAGTTCCTATACAACATCATAGCTGAAGATAATAAAACAAAATTCAGAATTACACTTCCCAACACCCTATCCATTTACTATAAACTAATATATATCATGAATTCTATACACCAATGTATCAAAAAGATCATCCACCTATGAAGTGTCACATCAAATGTGTCATGTATCATAATGTACTCATCTCACCACTTGGTAATATTATTCAATGATCAGGAAACTAAATTATATTCTTTTATATGATCATAATAATCCAAGTCTATATATCATCATTTACACACCTAGAAATATTAATTTAAACTATCTATGAACAATTAGGTAACCATTATAACATTAGAGGGTTATTTATTTTAGTCGTATAAGACCAAAACAAATCTTTTACTATTCACTCAATCCCCACCATAGTGATTTAATATCCCTTAGTTCACATATCTATCCTTCATAAGTACTAATCCCCAGAGAAAAACCACCTATGTGGAATTAAATATTCAAATCCATTATCGATATACTTCAACCCTCAATCATATATGGCATTGTGATTCATCTCAAAACTTCTCAATTTACTTGATCACAATTTACCTCTAATTTGAAACATATTGTCCCTATACCACACCAAATACCCTTATCGGTATCTATATAATGAAAACATATCTTATTAACTTAAATTATTTAGTTCATTCATATTAAACAAACTATAATTGAAACAATGGTCTAACATAGTACTCTTATGATGAATAATTCACCAGAACGTCCATTTCAATCAAAAATCACCCAAAAAACTTTTATTATATGAATCAATAGGGTTTTTGAGTGTCCCAAAAACCAAAACCTATTGTTTTGAATATATTCTCTTTACCTTATACACTTTTACTATTTTACATCACAATTATGATACCTCTTTATTTATACTCAAGTCTCCCAATCATGATTACCAAAACATAAATTGTAAATACCTTGTAAATTTTAAAAAACATACTTGTACATGTATATGTAATATTCAATATTATATTTTATAGACTCATATTAACGATACTAATTTTGAAAATATTTTTAGTTGAGAAAAAATAACATATTAAAACCAAAATAGTATTCATGAAGTCTATAGTTTTATTTAAAAGTGGAATTGATAAATTTTAAGAAACAATTTTTTGAAAATGATCATAATTTTTCATAAAATAATATCAAATTTATATTAGGGTTAATTTTCAATATTTTTCATCAAAGATGGGTTTTTTAGGTGAATAAGGAAAAATATGATTTTTTAAGAATGTCATTACTTTCCAAGTAATTAAAAATTACAACTATACATTAGAATGATTTAAAATAAAACCAAGAACCATTTGAATTAAAAATATCTAATTAATTACAATGGAATTATTATTATACTTTATTTCTTAATAAATTTATTCTTAGGCATATAAATACATTTTTCTAAAAAAAATTATTCAAAGTGTTTTCAGTTAATATATTAAAATGAAAGGTTTTTTCATAAATATTTTCATTCATTATAGATAACTTAATAACATAGATATTAAAAAAAGTATCTATTTATTCATATTGTTTCATTTTTTAATTACCTACAAGGAACTTGTTATTTCTCAAAAATCATATTTGGTATGGGTATCACCAGTTGAATGTGACTGAACAATACATTCCATGGGAAATGTTTTGTATTAGGTAGTATCATTGTGATTTTTTGGTTATTCTTTTCTAGTTTATGAATTCAACCATTGTATTTATGAGTCATATAATAGATCAATCTCTGATTAGTTGTATTAATATATGATGGTTTCCATTAGGGTAATTATGATTAATTTTAAAATTTGAGAGCCGCATGAGAAACACCTGAGGATTGATTGATAGAAATTAAAATAAAATAATTTACATCCAAAATTTAGAAAATATGGTTTTTGGTTACAAAAGATTTCATTTCTTAGGTATATTGTCACTATAGAGGGCATCAATTTTGATCTAATGAAAAATTAATTGGTGTAAGAGTGTCCAATACTTACAATTTTCATTGAGATTCAATGTTTCCTTAGATTAGTGGGATACTACCCGTGGTTTTTTAGTAAAAATTGTCCTCTTTTCCATTCCACTGACTTAGTTAACTTTCTCTCTTTTCCATCCCATTTTTAGCCTTTCTAATAAAAAATGGATAATTTTCTATTTAAAATGATGCTTCACTAAATTGATGACATGGTCTAAAGGGAATGGTTATTTCCCTTAGTTTTAATAAAAATAGTATTATTTAATCCAAAACAATCCCAAACTATAAATACGTAGTAAAGTGGACGTATGGGGTTCAACCCATCGAGAGAGAGGAATGTTACAGACAATTCTTAACTAAATTTTAGGTCACAGTAATTTAATATTAATTTTTTTAAACTAATTAAATAAGACGAATTAAAATGCATAAGTAAAAAAAATAATGGGTTAGGGGAAATTTTATGGTAAAGAAAGAATATAATCCAATATCTAGCTTGGAATGGTCATATGGATTAGGTTGCAATGAAGTTAAGTGGTTAAAAATGATTTTGTATAAATAAATTGGATATTACTATGATATAAGTATCCCATTGTCTAGGTATAGCTAACAACCTAGGTGAATTAAAAATAGCTTCTATGTATAAAGTTTCATATGCAAATGGTCATTGTCTTTATCAACTCCAATTAGGTTGGGTTCATTAAATTGCAATTTACATGGTCAAGGTTGTGGAAAATAATGTGATAAATAGTTTTTTTAAAAACTAATTAATAACCCTAGGTGCTCTAATGTTTTATTTATAAATTCAACATGATAAATTGATCCCCTACTATCAACATATAATCTAATAGGATTATATTTTCTGGAAAAATGTTAATAAATTCATGGGAAAATTTACATTCTTCACATAATGATTAAGAAATTGAAAATAATGAAATCTACCCATGAAATAATGATAAATAAATTAAAAAAATAAATTAAAAAATAAAGAATTAATAATTATGTAATAAGAAAATGATTGAGAAGTAAAATTAATATAATAAATACATTAGAATTAAAGCTAGAAAGTATCCACAAATAACATAAATGAATAAAAAGAAAAACATAATCAAAATCCTATATATGAAGAATGGTGGGTCAGAACCATATGACAGCCTCCTGATAGTTGATCCTCTCCATACCTGAAAATGGAATGGAATATATCTTGGTCAGACACCTTATTTATAATCCTTAAGTTCATCAATGGGAATCCATGGTTCAATTGATTTTTTAAATGGTTGTTTGAGCCATTATGGGTAAAGTATCCTCAAAGTTATATTGAAATAATAATTTTCTTCTATTTCAAACACTTAATCATCATGTAATGATTAAAATAAGTGTAATATTTGAGCCTTGAATCATTAACGACATGTTTCATGTCATGAGATTTTATTTATAAATTTTTAGGATGTGTCACGGAATTTAATATATGTGTCATGTCATTTTAGATGTGATCATCACTATAATGATTATCTTCTTCTTCACATCACATAAATGGTTCAATACTTGAAAACTCACATCATGTAATGTATTTTTAGGATGTGTAACATGTTTTTCTGTTTTATAAATATTTATTTTCTCTAGGAATTTAGTTTTGATCCTCCAGAACCTCTCTTTTTATCTTTTTTGTCAATCATCGACCATAGCTTCATCTTCATTTTTTAGTCATGCCATGAAGCTTCGTGGCTTAGCGCTATATGAATTTTTATTCCTCGTTCGACAAATTTACCATAGTATTTATACAAATAATGGTCATGTATAATAATTAACAAAACATGATTATTTTTTATGAAACTCAGTTTTAATTAATTATTATTTAATTAAATTACATATAAAACCCCATCAATATAAAGATATCAAAAAGAGTATTCAAATACCCCAAAATTCAACTCATTTTTTATCCTCAAGAAAAAAACTCAAAACTGAAACATCGAGGATCTATAAAAAAACAAGGTACTTTATATATTATTATTCTGATAAAAAAAGTTTATAACAGAATATTGTAAAATCACAAAACATATAAAATAAATAATTGATAAATCATGCTTCATTAATAACGATAAATTAATCAAACTTCCCCCTTTTTATTCACAAATTTAAAATTTACCTCATAACTCATGAAATATATGATTTACCTCACTATTAATATTTCCACTCACCACTCAATGTAATAATTTAAGGTATTTATGATCATTCCTCATGTACATGTTCTTAACCATAGGCTTTAATTTAATCTAATTTCTCCCCCTCATAAAAAAATATAAAAAATAACAATAACAGATTTATAATAAAGATCAAATCAATATATTGATGAGGTAAGGATGGTAAAAATATTGAAAATAAATTAAGGCTTAATGTTGACACTATACTCAAATTTTATAATACATGATATTTAATAAATTATCAATGAAATATTCCTCTTTAGTATATATATATATATAATGATTGTGGTAAATAAAGGAATTTAATGAATAAAATATTGAACCATTACAAAATACCATGGAAATAATTTGTGGTCTCCAATAAAGAAAATATCCCATATCAAGCATGAAAAACCAATTCCCTACACTCATTCAATTAAATATCATTGAAACTATAATGATATGGGTAGAAAATGAAAAAATATATTGTAACATGGCTCAATCCAAACAAGTTCATCCATGGATTATATGAGGAAAAGGAGGTTTAATGCATAGGTGGATCTCAGGAAAAAAATATTGTCAATAAAATGCCTCAATCATTTAAAAAATGAAAATGTAAAATCATAGTTTGTTAAGATATCAATGTATGTTCTAGTAAATTTACATTCCCCAAGTGTCCCATAAGAATTATGCTTATAAATATAATAAATATTTGGTCCAAAATCCTCTCATTTAATTAGAATAGAATATAAGTCAATCATTTCATGGTATGAAAATCAATAATTAGTTTACTAAATGCATTATTCTATGAAGAAACATCAATAAATCCAATCATATAAATAATAATTTTCATTAAATCAAAAATTTAAATAAGAAGTGACTTGTAAAATTTCTATTTATAAATTTTCTTTTTATGTGAATTATATTTCAAATTGTCCAATATGTCAAAAATACTTCTCCTAGGTGTTTATATATCCTAGATTAGTGAGTAAATGAGAAAAAATCAAGATTTTTTTATGAATCTAACTAAATTAAGTTCATGAAAAAATTAATTTCATTTATTTTATCAAAATCATATTTTTGAAAAAACTATGGGTGGAATATATGAACAAGTGAAAAAAATACTCCGCTTCCCAGGAGGCTATTGAATGAGTTGACCATTTTTATTTTTGCTAGGATCATAGTGTGAACTATGTCTTCATAATGTAATTTGAACACATAAAATGTGTTGGTCCTCATTTCATCACTTCATTTGGTTCCTGCTTCTTGCTTCTAAGCCCTGAAAATATTATAATAGATAGTGAAATTACACACCCTTTTTTAAAAAATTTAAAATACACGGATTAATTAGATAAAGAGGTCAACCACAAGGAGATTTATATAAACTACTAAGACAAATTAAATATAAATCCTAGAAAATAGTTTTTAAATATAGTATATCATCTAGTAGCTAATCTATTTTAGAGAAGTTTTTCACAATCATTACCTTTATCAGCTAATTGGAATGTCATACCAAGCTAACTATCTTGGGTTTAACTAGTTCTGACCTTTTTGTGAATATAGGGTAGTTCGTTGCGTTCTCCTCTGTTGATTTGTATTAATTGGTGCTTTGTGGGATATAATTTCAGGATAAATTTAGTTAAAATATACAGAATTAAAACACTAACCAGATTTTGTAGTTCTCCTTTTTTTGTTGAATGTGCGGTAGGGATTCCATTATTCTTTAGTATATAAAATAATAGTGAGATGAATCTATGTCTAAACAATGTCCTTTTTTTATTTTCTTCTTCTTATTTTGATTATGTGTGTTGTTCTAATTCAATATCCTTTTATTTATCTTATATTACATTTTCTTATTCCTCTTCAACCATCCAATCATAAATTTCCATCATATTTTTTTCTTATTCTTCTAAAATATAAAAAATGAATACTCATTGTTTTCATGGAAATTTTTTGTGAGTATATGGCATGCCTCTAGTTCGGATACATATTCTAAATCCATAAGTTTATCATTTATAGAGTTTTCAACATGCTCCTGGTATTTTTATTTGTTTTTTGCCTTATGATTTTCTTAATTTGTTATTTCTATAGTATTGAAAACCTCCACCACTTTCTCTTCTTCATTTTAAAAACAAAAACCCCCTTTATTAGATTTAAATGATAAGCTAAAAACTATGGAATTTATATTTGAAGTAAAATGTGAAAGAGTAATCAATTATCCATGTTCACTGAGATGGGATTCATGATCATTAATCCTCTTATGCAACACTAAAATGTATATTGTTGTCAATGTGGCTAGTTGGACATCTAAGTTCTACTCCATAGGTTATTGGACGTAATGGTCTTCCTAAATGTACTTCTCTTGGGTTTTTTGTATAAATTCATAGATTTCCTCTACCTTTTTACATATTTCATCTTCAAACCAACATGTATCTGCATAAGTAAGTATTTTTATATTAAAAATAATAATTAAAATCCAAAATGATTTTTTCAGTGTGAGTATTCAATTATATTTTATCTTTGGGTTGGGCCTCATGATAGTCCATCCTCATTTTCATCAAATTAGTGTATTGTGTGAGCGATCCTTCTAGTCTTTCATCTTAGTGATTTTCATCCAAGGATCTATCGTAATAGTTGGAAATATTAGGGTCTCCTTTACATCATTGATAATAGGTATCTCTTAACTTTTTAGGTAGGAAATAATCATATCAAAAATAATATGAATCCTCCCACCCTATTTCATGATGTGACCACCCTTCAAAATTCAATGCTACCCATGGGGTTGGATACTCTTAAAATTTGATGTACTCTTATGGTGGTATGGAAATATAATGATGAGATATGTATTCCATTCTTTAAAATACCAAAAACTACCTAAAGATTAATATAATGGAAAAATAATGAAAAAAAATAAAAATAAACTAAAATATATAAAAAAAATAGGATAAGAAAATCCATTGGATTATTAAATCTATCTCAAGTTATCTGCAACGCTCCGCTTCATTTAGAAAATGGTTCTTGTTTTGAATAGTCCTAAAGGGAATCATTTTTTGCCTCATGTCTACGAAAAATACAATTATTTGATCCTGAAAATCCCAAAATAAAATGGAATATAAATGTTGAAGTATGGGATATAACCCATAGAGATAATGGAATGTAGCATGATTTTTTTAACCAAAAGTCTGATCATTATAATTTTAGTCCTATTTTATTATGATAATTAAATAACAAAAATTGAAATTAAAAGGGACGTAAAAAAGTTTATTATGTTCAATTTTATGGTAATGGAAAAATATAATTCTAAATCTATCATGGAATGGTTTTACAACATATGTTGTGAAGAAGTTAAAAGGTGCCCAATTGGTTTGGGTAAAAACCAATTGGATCAACTTATGCAGCAATTATCCCATTGTCATGGTATAGCTAACGTACTAGGTACATTATGCTTAGATTCTTTTTAGAAAGATCCATAGGTTAATGGTCACTGCCCTTCTCAAATATAATTAGGTTCGTTTCATTCAATTACACTTCCCATGGTTATGGTTGTGGAAATGAATGTGATGAATAGTTGTATTTAATCTAATTACTTGCCCTAGGGTTTCCAAGGTTTGATTCATAGATTGAACATGATTAGTCACACCCCTACTCTCTACCCCTAACCCTGGATGGATTAGTTATTCATGAAAATTTTAATGAAATAAAAGAAACGAATTTTGTTCTCTACATGAATATTAAATGATTCACAATTAATAAATTCACCCTTAAAACAAAGAAAAATCTATTAAATTCTAACATCAACAAATAAATCATGAAGAACACAAAAATATACGAATGATTGGGAATAATAAAGAATAAAATAAAGTTATTGGAATTAAAACTTTAAATAATCCAATAATTACATCAAATAAAGAAACTAAAAACATAATAAATATATCTATGAAGAATGGTATGTTTGAAACCCACTACAGCCTCACGACAGTCGATCCTCTCCATGACTAAAAATTGAATGGAATATCTCTTGTTGGACTCTTTATTTATAATCCTCTAGGTAATCAATGGGATTCCACGGGTAAATACAATATTTAAATGTATATTCATGTTAATATGGAGAAATTCCAATCAAATATATACTGAAAATGATTGTTTTAATATTATGTTTGAAACTTACACGTTGTATAATGATTACATGATGTGTAATATTCAAGCCTCGAATCTTTAATGGAATATTTTACTTCATGAAAAGTTATCTATAAAATTTCATGATATCTCATGGAATCACATATATGTGTCACATCTTGACACAGTTTATCTTTACTCTATGTTCTTCTCTTCTTCTTCACTTTATATAAACGGTTCATTTCTCAAAAATTTACATCATGTAATAAATTTAAATGAAATGTGACATGTGTTTACAAATCCAAAATAATTTTTTCTATGGCTAATCAGTTTTGAGCCCCTTTAACCTCTCTTGTTCCCATTATCTTCTATCACCGACCTTGGTTTTCTTATCGTTTTTTGTTATTGTGTTATACATAATTTCTAAACTCCCCTTTGTATTTCTCCAAATTATGGTCCTGCATTATAATTCAAAAAATATAAATATTTCCCATGGAAAATAACATTAATCTATTATTATTTAATGAATTCATATATCAAAAAAATCAATATATATATATATATATATAATCATATTATAAAATGACATGGTTGTGTCTTAATGAAATGTGTTTGGGAAATTTTATATGAAGAACATCAATTAAAACCCCACAATAGGAATAACCATGTCCATGATCTATACCTTGCATCAATATTTTTTTCTTTTAAAACATTTGATAAATATTTTATATTGTGTTAAATTCCAAATAAGTATAGAACATAAAATATTAATGTATATATTAACTCAAATGAGTTGAACATGAGGTATGGAATATGGTTTGAACTAATAAAGGATTATAATTACATGATTCACTATCATATAGGATAATAAAACAAGGTAAATTATGCATTATGTCAAAAATATAATGTATGATTAACCATTATTTATCTGTAACATAATCATTTATTTAATGATTTTATTAATTTTTTCTTATAAATTGTGCATAAAAAAACTCTATCTCTTTGATTTTAGGTATTGTTAAAGTTATCTGTATCAGATAGAATTAATAATTCTCAAAAACAGTATCTTCACTTACAAGAAGTTGTTTAATTATTCAAAAATGTTTAGTTTTATAAATATAACATTTTAAAAGATAGTGTTATGATATATATAAAGAGTCTGTGTGTGTGATGTGATTCCCTTCTCAAGAAGTAATTGTTAAGTAAATCTCATATTTCTCAATTTTTTATTAATCCCTATAACACTAATATTTATGGAGACTTTCAGGTGTATTATTTTTGGGGTGGAATGAAGAAATATATTACTAATTTTAATATAATTATTTTTAATTCTCAATAGGTTAAAGATGAACCATATACCAAAAAATATTCAATATTTTAGAGTACATGAAGAGAATTGAGAGAATATTTTTATGGATTTCATAGTGGGATTACCAAGGAAGTCTTGAGGAATATTCTAATTTGTGTTATAGTGGATTAGTCGAGAAAATATTTGAATTCTCTTCCTATCTGAGATACCATGTCTTTGGATCCAATTTATAAAATTTATGATATAGAGATATTTTGATTACATAGATTCCCCTTATCTATTTTATCTTATCGTGATCCCAAATCCACCTCATATTTTTTTAAGGTCATCATAACTATTTGGGATTTAAATTAAATTTAATTATTGGCTTTCATCGTTAAGATATAAATCGGTTGAGGTGAAAATTTTAGACATTGAAATATCTGCATTGGAATTACCCATTATATTATCAGTGAAGTTGGGATCAACAAAATTCCATAGTGAAATTATATTATAATAACAGTTTTCCATCCACTTTATAAATAGTACCTTTGTAGGAATTATATATAAATAGGTCCCGAAATTCATTGTATTAATAAAAAGTGTGTGAAAGGAATTTTTTTGGAATATAATTTCTAGAAGAGATTTTTGATATTCTAGAAATTTTTCATCGCCAAAATATGATAGCTAAAAGCATGAAGTAAATGTATACAAATAACTGCATGAAGGATCTCTTGTTTCAGGTATGAGATCATGTTTTTTAAAGTATCTTCAAGGAAAATTATTATAAATTTTTGAATGAAACGAAAATTATTTATATGGTCTATTATCCAATAATAAATTTCATAAACTATTGGAATAGTTATATACCATGTATCCTTTCCTCTACGTTTATCCTAGGTGCATGATGTGTTTCATGTTTTGTTGTTAAGGAAATATTTACCTAATGAATTTCATGTATTGAGCCCCCAAGTAGTTTAGTTTTTAGATAATATATATTATGTGAAATAACTAGTTCTATTTTTAGATCAAAGATAAAAGTTTCTTTGGAAAAAGTTAGCTTATTTGGTAGAAAAAAATTCAAAATAACATATGATATAAGAAGAAAAGTGGGAATTCGAATAATCTATGAGGCAAAAATACCCACAAATGTTTATGTAATGAAATAATTTTGAGGTGGGATTATTAAATAGTGATAATAATTTGATAACCCATTTAATTTAAATAATGATTAAATAACATGCCTTATTAATAGTCAGGATTATATTTTCTAGATTTATACTCACTATAATTATTTTATGTAATTGTTTAGTTAAAATAAGAATGTTTTTTCTAAAATAATTACCTTTCATGAATTATATAGTTTCATTTAATATTTAAATATATAGAGATAAATAATTTAATATTTTACAATTTAATTAATTTTATATGTTGGCATATCTAATTTATCTTAGGAGATTTTTTTATATTTTTCTGAAAAGATTAATTTTCTGGGTAAATACTGGAAAAATGGTGATTTTTAAAAACGGTCATTTATTTATGTATTTAAAAAGTATCATAATATTTCATATTGGTTTTAAATTAATATTAGCCTAATTGAAGTAATTAAATAGATTAAGGCTCAATAATTTCATTAAATTTTATTATGGTATAAATTCATTTTTAGGCCTCAAACACATTTTTCTAATAAACTATTTTTTATTTAATTTTTTGTTATTATTTGGAAATTTATTTCATACACTTATGTAAATTTATTATTGAAAGTGGATTTTATATTTGGAATTATATGGTTAAATTTTAGAATTGAGAACAATTAAATTTTTTTTCTTAATAAATAGTAAAAGTTGTCAAAAGTTGTCATCACAGAAAAAATGGTAAAACATGATAATTAAAATCAAAAACTAAGTGATGAGGTCAAAAAATATAATATTTATTAATATTGGATGAGATTAAGAAAATTATTCGTACCTTATATTATATATTTAATTTCTTTATTTCCACAATCCCTTGAGTAATAAATTTATAATATTTAACTCTTATAAATAATTTCAAGAGTGTCACTCCCCTCACTTATTAAATAGAATCTCAAAAACTCTATTATTCACATAATTTTATCCTTTAAGAACTATTATCCCATACCAAAAAAACCATTCCAAATTCCATCCCAATTTTATATAGGTTCTAGTCTCCCCAAATTACTAATCCTATAAGGTTTAAGGTGTAATCCTAAGGCGGATTCCCAAATAAGGGGAATAATTACTGAGTGTTATCAAAATTATTTCTAATTCTTCCACCATCATATATTATTAAACCATAATGATATAATAACATCAATATATTCCATATACTTAATATTTATTATGTATATAAAATAACCACTTTCATCTCATTTTTATCCTATAGGAAATTAAAAAATTGCTTGTGTGTACATAAGGACTACCGCCTCCATTAAGCGATGTGTTTTCCTCATCACCAGATCATAAGGATAGTTAAAATTATATATGAAATTAATATATATGATTTTTAATAAAATATTATTTTATTTAAATATATTATATTTCTTACCTTCTTACACTTCCATCTGTTGAAAATGATAATGTCGATCTTACGTAGTGTGGGCTGCCACCTCTACGAAGAAATTTGACCTATTTTTTATTACCACCCCCACATAGATGGTCATAAAAATATAACAAAGGAATAAAAAAATATAACCTAATTATGATTTTTTAACTTTTAAATCGAACCAAATTTTATTTTTTCTGACCAGTTCAAATTTGAAAACGTCATTCATGCGTATGTATGAACTATCATTACCATGAAATGACGTGCTTCATTTATGATGACGAATATATATATATGGTTATGAAAGTATAATAAATTTATATACATGATAATTATAAAATATTTATGGTTATATAGATAACGGAATAATTTCCCAATTGTCAATGGTTAATGTTTAGTTGTTATTTTGAGGTAATAAATCGAAAGACCCCAAAACATCTATTGTAAAAATAAACATTTTAGAAACATAATAAAAATCATTACAAATGAAATTAAAGGAATAATTATAACCAGATTAACATATAAAAGGTTTCCTATTATTTAAGTAAACTATATAATTTAATTATTTAGAATTTATAGAATTTATGATGCTATATGGGACTTAATGTAAGGGGTTTTCATTAAAACCTTATTTTAAAGAATTTATTTAAAATATTCCCCTTCCATATCCATATTATTCAAAATTTTAAAATAATATTCTAATTTATAAATCAAATATTAATAATGTAAATTTTGATGTACTATTGAATTGATTTGAATTTTGTTAAAATGTAACCATTTTAACATTTATGATACGAGCCATTTTCACTTTATTTAACAAATTTCAAAAGAATATTTCCACAATTTATATATTTTGACATCTTTTTCCCATCATTATATCCATTATACATTATAAATCATCCTCTAAATTTTTTATTGGTTTTCAAAGAAGATTTTATTCCCATTCTTCTCTAAATATTTCAGTGAAATTGTTTTTAATGGAATGAAAATTTGCATTTTATTTTTATGTGAAAATGGAAAGTGATTTGGATTTCATATTGAAATGATTTTTTCTAAATTTCAATGATTGAAAAGTGAAATAAAAAAAAGTTCTTGATATGGTACATTGAAATTATAAATGATGAATGGGTGAAACTGATATGTCACATGATGACGGGTGATCCAAATTTAACTCTTTGTTACTTTGGGTATTGAATATACTTTGATAGTAAAAAATTTGGGAGATAACCAAATCGGTTACACATATGGAATTCATTGGTCCTTTGTTATGTCAGACACTATATAAACATGAGAAAAAATTTAGTGTGAATATGATTATCAAATATAATTATTCCATGGTAGATAAGGGTTTTTATGGAAATATTTTCATTTTCGGAGGACATAGATGTTTATAAAATTACAAAGTTGAATGGTTGTCTTTTCAATGAATGTTTTAATGATTTATCATATAACACAATTTTTATTCATGGTTTTATGAGATTCTAAATGATTTAAAATTTATTATATGAAAAAATTATTATTTTCTCATGTGGATTTGTTTTATTTATGTGATACAAGTTATATTTGTAAAATAGAAAACATTTTCATGACATTTAATAATTTTTCACATGACTAAATAGATTCCATTATATTCATTTCTAATAATGAGATTTATTTTTTTCATCCCATTCCCTGAAATATTTTTCACAGTATATATGAATTTTTTTGAAATATAGAAAGTAAATATTTTTTCTATTATAACTGTTTATAAAATAAGTAAAACTGTCTTCAATGAAATTAGTGTCAATTTAAGAACATGTTTTGTGGAAAACATGCACATTGTGTGGAAATATCCACATTATTATATTATGTATTTTCTAATTATCAAAAATTAAAAATCTAGTAGATCCTAGAAATTTAAATAAGTACAAAACTTATTATAAATATCGAAATCATGGGTGGATTATGATATGATTAATTATTTTCATATCAGACCACCGGGGAAACAAAAAAATTATTGCATAATAAAATTAAAAAAAACTACCAAAATTGAAATTGATTAAATTATATAATAGACTATCATTATCATTTTAAATTTCCATGATCCCCAAAAATGTCATAAAACTCATAAATACAGAATAAAAAATCCATATGAAATTCCATAGTGGGTATTAACCTATTAAAAAACATTGGGTATTGTAATGACATTAAACCCAAAAATAATGGCCTGAAAAAATCCATGTAATTATCATAGAAATCATAATTAAAAAATAATCAGGTTACAATACAACATTAGTATTAAAATATTTAAAAATTTATAAAATTACAAGGAAAACCCATTAAAAACATTCCTCTACAAAAATAGTGACAAAAAAAGTGGGATTTTCTTTCTTATTATTCCATTAGAAAATGAACATAAAATTCTCATCATAATAGATTAATTTCACATTTATCTCATGGAATACCAAAAAATCACTAAATAAAGTCACCCAAAATTTTAGAAAATGAATAATAAAATGGGTTAATATTGGATAAGATAAACTTATGTTGATTAACTATAATGAACACAAATAGATCAAAATCAATCCAAATGGGGGAATATGAATCGAGTGGGAGAGTCCATTGAAATATTTCCTACCCCATGAGACATTAATTTCATAACATAACAGTTTTATCCATTTAAAAATGTTGTCCCCCTCTTAAAAAACACTTCTAATCAACATTAGGTACCCTTTAGATCTCCACTATCTAACTAGTGGATCATCAAGTGCCCAATATAAATTTATAAACAACCCAATGCGAAAAATAGTTGTATAGAACCAAATATTTTCCATTTAATACCTAATGGAGCTACACCAAGTACTAGGTTTCTACCTATAGCACCCTATCTCATCTCTTCATCTATAAAACAATAGGAATTTCACTGTGAATATTTTTTTACCCTTTTTCCATCACAAAAAAATCATCATAAACATTATAGAAACATAAATATTTTTTTCCAATATATTCCAAATCCAAAATTCAATTTTACATAGATCTCACTCCACTGTGATTTGGAATTTTCTCTAGTTCCATGAAGATTTTATATTGTTGGGTGTTGCAATTTCAATGAAATTGTCAACACAAACAAGAATATTTTATATGATGGATACAAGGAAATTCAATTCATGACTATATATATTTTCCATTTAATTTCACCATTTTATGTAAAACCGTATATATGAAAAGGATTTTGTGGGATTTAATTAATTATCTTATGGATAATAAACTCTAAAAACATTTTTTTTGTAATTATTTTTATAACCTGAAAGACTTTGAGTGGTCTCTTATCCCCTCCCTCTCATACATGGTTCCGCTTTAAAAGTAATTTATAGAGGGATTCCTATGACCATCTTCTCTAGAGTCACCTACCCATTTCCTATTTCATCCCTTCATTCCTCCACATTTTAATATACCCTTTCACTCATCTCTCATTATTTTCTACATTCTCTTTCTCAGTTGTGTTCCTTTACATTCATTTATGTTATCCCCCATTGAGATATAATTATTCCAAGTATGGATTAAGTTAATTTTATTGTAAAATCCCATTTTTTTATATCCTTTATTGGTATTGTGAGATTGCGTTTCTCAGTTAAATCTATTATAATTTTCTCCTGATTCTTATAATATGTATTTTTATTATGACTTTACTCAAAAAAATCTCTAGTTAGTTAGGATGGTTTGGGAGGATATAGATAAGGAATCATTAATGTCCTCTATGTAATTACCCATGATTAGACATTTGGTGTTTCTTATTTATATTTTAGTGTGGTTCTACTAGTGGTTATTTACTTTAGGAGTTGTTGTATATGGTTTTAGTGATCCTTTTGGTAGTTCTTAGTGTAACAGTTGATGGTAATCGTAATGGATTTAGTTTTTAGTATAAGTACTCTTCTAACATGAAATAAAATATATGTTTTTCATTCATTTCTCTTACTTAGTTTAGTATTGTGTGGTAGTTCTTAAAAAAAATTGGGATGTATTGTTGGATCTATTGACAGAGTGTGAGGTTGAATGTCTTTTATCATATTTGTTTGTTTATTTAGATTCTCCATGGAACTTAATTATCTATTTTATAATTAATATAATGACATAGGTGTCATATATGTCATCCTCGGTGATGATGATGGTACAGGTTTCCTTGTTCCTTTATATTCACACCAGTTGTGTTTGATGGTTCAACTTGATGTCAAGGGTGGTTTCATTTTAATAGTACTATTGAATTTATCATGTAGGTGTAGGTGGTCATATTATGGATGGTTTCATCAATGATGTGTTTTATAAAATATAATTCAGAGTGGTCTATAGTTTTTGTCTTATGGTGTTTCATCTTTTAATTCAATAGTTACTTGTTTCATGGTTGTTGTTCTAATTATATTTTTCATACCTGATTCCACGATTATGTAATGTTTTGTGGTTCTGAGGATTTTATAGATTCATTTTTACATTGATATATGGACCTAGATTTTTTCACACACTAGAGGTATTGGTTTCAATAGTTTAGGGGGTAATTAAAACTGTAGTGGATTCATTTATTTAATATAAAATTTTTGTAATGATTTTTAGTCAGGAGATGTGACCTAAAATGTTTTATGGCATGTTGGAGTAGGTGTACCCATAATGGTACCATGGGAATGTGAGCATCAAGATCTATTTTTTGGGTGACTATATGAAATTCAAATTTTCTGAGTGGGAATTTTATTTAAAATATAAAATATATTTATTTGGGATGGAGCATAAAAATGTGGAGTTGTAGCTTATTTTTGTTTGTATTCATCCCAATAAACCAAAAAATGGTTTTATTAAAAAATAAATCGATTAGTATTTTAAAAAACTAGTAAATGATATAATAAATTATTAATAGGATTATAAATGTTTATATTCATTATATAACTAATAAGTTATTTTTACATAAAAAAGGAAATAATTTTAACTAAACTCTTTTCTTATAATATTTTTATTTGAAATCATAATTTAATAATTTTATAAATTGAATTTAAAAAAAAATTAATTTATTTTTTGAAATAATCCTATAAAAATTATCTTAGGGTGAAACTTTGGGATTTTTTTCTGTAAATATTGATTTTTTATTGAATTGTGAAAAATACCAATTTTTTTAAAATCAGTCATTTTTTGTTTTAAAGTGCATAGTGTATCTCCATTTCAGTGAATTAAAATAATACCTATTTATGAATTTTCTAAATGAATATTTCCGATTATATATCATTAAATATCATTTTTTATTAATACAATGATTATTATTAGTCAAAGCGGTAATATAAATAAATATTTTTCTTAATGAATACACATCATGAAAAAACACTTCTTTGTTACATTTATGGGTTTAATTTTAATTTAAATTGTTCCAATTTATTGAATATAATTTATTAAAATGGTTACAATATTTTTAATCCTTAAAATTTATATTATTTAAAAATCAGGTCTTAATTTTTTACCATAATGAATAGTGAAATGGTCAAAATTAATTACCACAAGTGAGGTAAAACTATATTTACCTGGGGTTAAACTCAAAATATATGTTTTAAAATGAATTAAAACGTGCCTAAAATATATTTTATGTCTATATTTACATATAATCATATAATTTTATTTATAATTGTCCATTTTAGAGCCTTCTTTCTTGTCACCAAAATTGGTACACCTTTTTCTTTTCAAAATTTACAAGTGTGCCACTCGCCTAACTTATAAATGTACACCCAGTATTCTATTCTCTTTACACCTTCAAATAAAATTATTTCTGACAATACCTGCCAAAATAAATTTCAACATTCCATCCTTAAGACCAATAAACTTTAGTTTTTTGTATAAATCTAACCTAAAAAATCTTTTTTGGCTTGCCTGATAAGGTTTTCCAAAGAAGTGGTATCATACTTTACTGATAATCATTATCTTATTTCCTCTTCCAAATAATTGATATATTGTTTATTATTATTATATAATAAGACCAATATATTCTATATATTTTTATTTTATTATGTTGATTTAATAACCTAAATCCATTTCATATTTTGTCAAATGGGATATGAATATTAATTTTTGTGTGAGGTGGACTACTGTCTCGCGAACTGATGTCATTCATTTTCCATCATTGCCACTCATGGATTATTATAATGTTGAACATAATTTATATATATTTTATTTCTATTATATTTATAATTATCTGGTTATGATATCATATATTCCTACTGAATTTTTGTTCTTTGGGGAATATGATAATGTCGCATTTGTGTATGATGGACTATCGCCTCATGAAGTGATGTGATTAATTTATGAAAACTCTTTACATGCAGTGTAATATGGATAAATTGAATGAATATACATGATATATATGAACTTTTTATGATATTAATAACATATTTATAATTTTTAAAAGTTAATATGCCATTTCCCTTCTAACATTGAAAAATTATAATGTTTCTCATTCGTACATGTGGTCTACCACCTCCAGAAAGAGATATGACTATTTTTTCATCACCACAACACATGTGTAATATATATACGTTTATTTAAAAGATAATAATTTGTTAATTATAATATAATTATCATTATTTAATTATAAAACATTACTTATCTTCTTTCCATAATGATCATTTAAAAATCAAAGGCTTACACATGCGTATATAAGACCTATTGTCTCTATGATCATAACATAGAACATTTTTCATAACATTATTTCCAGATTTTTTTATAAGTATAATTAATGTATAGAAGTTATGATTATTTCATGATTATTATTTTTTATATTTTTAAATAATAACCTCTTGGACCATAGTCAACCCACCGAATTCATTTTTGGACATATAATCCAAATATTCTCAAATCATATAATTTAAACTTAATTGATTAAGTAATTATATATAAAATGGTAATGAGTAAAATAAAATTATGAATAAGCTTAAAAATATTATTAAGAAATTTAATAATTATCATTATTTTATTATTTAGTTGTATATATAATAAACTTGGGGAATCAAACTCTATGTAAGGGACTTCATCTCAATTATCTTTAATTGAGAAATATTTTTATATTATCCATATATATTATTTTATATGTTTTATATACATACCCCTTTACTTTTTATATCATTAATTTATCTATTATAATGGATTTTAACGTCTTTTTAAAATTTATTCTTTCATGGGGATTATGATTCAAGTTTTTTTCAAGTGTTAAGAGACGTTTATTTTTAAAAAATAATTTTATATATATTTACTTGAAAATATCTTTCTCTTCCTTGCTAATGTTATTAAAATAGTTTTATGAATGAAATTATATAGTTGTTAGAGTTTCATAAATTAACATTTTTTCCATTATTTCAATGTTTTCCAAAATGTAATCTTCGTATGGAATGTTTTACTTTCTTTTAAAATGAAGAAAGAAATGTTTTATTTCAACGTATTCGGAAACAATGACTTTTCTCATCATCATAAACTTTTTTTAATTTTGGATTCCTCTATAATATTTATTTTATTAATTAAAATAAAACCCCTTTATATAGGAATTTTAGTATTTAATATAGGTTTTTAAAATAAAAGTCTATTTTGATATCCAAACGACATATATATATATATGAGTTTAAAAGATTTTTTTTAAATGTTCTATGATAAAAAAATACAAGAATACAATGTTTTATTCATAGTATGGAACTTGATCATTATATTAGAAATGGGTGACCTTGATATAGGTTATATGATGGTTGTTCCCAGATATAATTGGGTGAGCCCATTATAACTTATACAATGGTTGTTCCCAAATAGTTTCAGGTGAGCATGATATAGCTTATATGATTGGTATGCCCAATAATGCTACAATACGTTAAGTAGTATTCATTATCCTAAGAGGATAAAAATAGTGACTAACAAGTTGATTTCTCTTATGGATTTTACTAGGCTCTAGTTATTTTTAACATGGGTTTAAAATGTGTTATGAATAATGTGCTCTTGAATACAAAAGGGGGTTTTTTATTTTATTGCTATAGTTTTTAATGTATTTCACTGAAAAAAATTATCAATTTTTTAGGTGTAATTTTGCTATTTAATACACTTAAATAAATTTTATGATAAAGTCAAGAATTACTTGGATTTTCATATTTTTCATTAGAATAACGTTTTTCTTATTTTTTGTACCATACAATGCTTTTCTTGTTCTTCCAATATTTTTAAAAAAATTTATAGTGTCTATGGATGGGTAAGCGAATGGAAGAGGTTAGGTTGAAATTCATGAAGATATTTCAGGACATGAAATCATGTTTTATTTTAATGGTTTTATATGTTTGAAAAAATATATACTAATTAGAACTGAATACTTTTTATTATATGGTTTGGTTAGGTTTGCGTTATGATAAAATTATCTAAAACTATAAATATGAAAGGATCTTAAACTTTATGAGACTGAATTCATGACATAAAACTCAAGATTATATACTATTTATGGTTAGGTATTTATATTTGGTATTATAATAACAATTTATATAACATTAGAGGATGATAAAATATTAATAGAATGACATTGAAATATATTTAATTTATGGTTAAGAATAAATGATATACCATTTAATGATTATCATGTTCTAATGAAAAAACTATGTCTCTTTAGAATGGTTTTCCATGTAGGAAATGGGAAAGATATATTGGTAAGGAAATAAGAGGGAAATATCCTTCCATATTATCATCTTGAGATGGTTGCAATTAGTATAGAATTAGTTTCTTTAGTCATGCCTCAGTTCAAATGATACATTAATTATAGTCGTATCCATGAAAGAGAAGAACCCACTATACCACAAATGAACATACCTATAGTAGATGATTTCATGAGGAAACATCCAACAACATTTAGTGAATCATATAACCCCATGGTATCCAATGGATGAATCAATACATTGATGATGATATTTGAAGTTGTGGGGTGATCTGAATGATAAAAGGTAACTATTTACACTTACTATTTTGAAGATAAAGATTATTTTTTGTGTTATTTGGTTAATAATATCATAGATAATGGTGATATTGATTCTACATAATGGGGAACAATTAAGAATACTTTTCTTGAGAAATATTCCATAAGGTTGTTCATATTTGTTTGGATAAAAAATTCCATAAAATGAGGAAAAATGGATAATTTTGGAGCCGCATATGATTTAATATTCACATGATTGGATGTTTATGTGATGGGTCTTATCGAGGAGACTAATATTAAAATTAAAATATTTTATTCATGGTTTAAAACAAGTTAATGAAGTTATTTGGATGAAATATAATTTAAATTTTTGATAATTTGGTTTATTTTGATGACAAATTTGATATATATTTTTTTAACACTTATGTTCCAAGAGATGGAAACTCTAATAAAAGGTAAAGGTGGAAAGAAAGCATAGAAGATACTAGATAATAAGTCTATAGGTAATCCCCTAAATGATCCACGTGTGGTAAATATAATTTTAGTTAATGTTTTACTAGATCAATAATGTGTTTCTTTTGTAATAAGTTTGGTCATATGTCTTGATACTGAAATGAAAAGGGTCATGAACAACCAATGAATGGGGAAACTGATAGTTACCTAACAGTGATCTTTTTTAGTTGAAGTGATTTGGTTCATTATGCTATCATGTGCCTAAATTTAGTTTTACATGATGGTAAATCATCATGATCATAAATATAGTGGTTTAAAAAAATCATTTACCACTACTAAAGTTGATTTTGAATCATCAAATTATTTGGTGACAGGTATGAAACTTGTTTATTCAAGTTATTCAAATGCCCCAACAGAATCTGTATCTTTGAATTACATCATTTAAAAAAAACATGCAAAATAGTAATAGTATCAAATAGAAATAAGATAGAAATTTTGGTGAAAAGTCTGGGTGGAATCATTAAATTAGTCAAGATTTATAGAAATATACCTATTAGTATTAATGGGATTTTCATTCCTGTAAATTTTTTAAAACATTCCATAGTAGGGTTTGATATTATTTTGAGTACGTATTGGATTTCATTTTATCATTCCATGATATATTTAATATATAATAATTTTGTATTTAATTACATTATACCTTTGATAGTATATGAAGAATCTAAAAAATTGATTATTGATAGTAGTAAAAGTTACCAAGACTAAACTATTAAAAAGAAAAAAACTTTTCAAATTTTTGATGTACCAAAAGTGAAAAGATATATAGATATATTTCATGATGACTTTCCAAGTGTTATTCTTGATCAGAAGATTGAGTTTAATATTGACTTATTGAATTATGAAAAGATTATTTATAAATCCGATTATCAAATTGATAATGTATAACTTTTATAATTGAAAAATAAATTTCATGAGTTGTCAGAAAATTGCTTCATTTAACCTTGAACTTCTTCATAGGGTGAACCTGTTAATTATTTAAAAATGAAATATTTTTCAATTCTACATTTAAATATTTATATATCATTTAATAACATCACTATTAACAATAAATATCATCTTCATCATACAGATTATATTTTGATCAGGTCCAAGTACTTAATATTTTCCAATGGATGATCTAAAGTCTGGGTACCATTAGTAGATGTGAAAAAGGATGATATTCCTAATACATTATTTTATACTAGATATAGTCATTATGAGTTTTTGTTTATTCCCTTTGTGTTCTCAAATAAAACTGATGTATTTATGTGCCTTATGAATAGATTTTACTATGATTTCTTGGATTATTTTATGGTTTTGTTTTTATGATATTTTTTTGTATTATTAATGTTAGGAGGAACATGAAAGACACCTCTTTATTTTTCTGAAAACCGTATAAGAAAAGAAACTATATGTAAAATTTAGAAATTGTGAATTTTGGTTTAAATTTTTTTTTTGTTTGGATAAATTTTTTCTAAATATTGTATTACTATTAATCATACAAAATCTAATGTTTTTTATCATTTTCCAACACTTGAAAATTTCATTGAGAGTCTATAGTTTTCTTGGTTAAGTAGGATACTAGTGGGAGTTTTTCAAAAAGAATAATTTTTTTCATATCCCATTGACTAATTTAACGTGAAAATGAGTTAAATTCATCTAGAAAAAATAATTTGATGATTGTTTTTTGAAAAAGAAGAATAATTATCAATGATATAGTTTTACACCTTACATCCAAAAATGGTGAATTTTCCATCAATAGTGATACTTCATTGAAGGGACATGGTTGTGTCTTGGCTCAGAATGATAGGGTAGTTTCTTATGTATCATGTTATTTAAAGCCTCATGAGTTAAATTACCCATTACATGATTTATAATTAATATTTGTATATTTCTATTTCCAAATTTTTTCTATAATTATTTTTATTTAAAGTGTAAATTATATAATGATAAAAAAAGGTTTCGATTATATATTCACTTAGAATTAATTAAACATCAGATAGGGAAGATGGTTATTATTGATAAAAGATTTCAACTGTGTGATTAACTATTTTTTTATAAAATAAAGTAATGTGTTTGATGATTTTAGTTAGAAAATGAATGTTGCACTAATGATGTTATGTTTAGAACATGAAACTTTGGTTAATGATTTGATGAATTTTGGCCTAGAGGATTTGGATATAGGGAAATCCTCTATTTTTCTTTATTTTTGGTAAAATTGAGTCTCCCATAAATAATTAATCAAGCTCAAATAGGGAATCACAATTTACAGGAATAGGTATAATATGTTTAGAGGGGTTTGTTTCATGAGTTTAATGTTGATAAAGATTGTATTATTATATTTGGAAAATGATTATGTGTGTCATGTGATTACCAATTTAATATTGATATATTGATTGAATCTCATAGATCTCCAATTTCTATTCAACTAAGAAGTACTAAAAAAGTCATATATAATTTGGAGTATTACTAGTGGGATGGAATATTAAAAGATATTACTAAATTTACTATGAAATGATTTATATGTCAGGGGTTTAAATAAAAATTACAATTAATGAAGAGAATTGTTCAACCATTTACATTACTAGAGTGGAAATGCAAAAAATATATCTATGGATTTCATGGTGGGATTACCATATACTTCTCAAGGAAATAATGTGATTTGGTTTATTTTTTAATGATTAAATAAATTTTTACATCTCTTTACCATTCAAGATAATATATTTTTAGATCAAAACTCTCTCCTCCATCTAAAAGTGATAGTATGGTTACATGGAGTTCCCCTCTTCATTATATAAAGATGTGATCCTAGGTTTATATATAATTTTTTGAAAAAGAATTTAGTAGTCATTAGGTATGGAATATAATTTTAGTACAACTTTTCAACCTCAATACAATGGATATTTTAAGCATGAAATTCACACATTGAAATATATGTTTCATTTTTATTAAATGTATTACTATGTAATTTGGGATCAATATCTTTCTTTGGTTTAGTTTTCTTATAATAAAAGTTTTCATTAAAGTATACAGATGGATCCATTTGGGGAATTATATAGAAAGCAATGTTAGATGCCTACTTTTTGGGATAAAGTATGAGAAAGGAAGTTTATGGGGGAATATTTGGGAATGGAAATGTCTTAGAAGTTATATTTTATTCATATTATGTAATGATGTGTTAGAGAATGAACAAATATATGTGGATAACTAGGGGAAATATCTTTCTTTTAGAGTGTGTGATCATGTTTTTCTAAAAGTATCTCCCTGGAAAATTGTTATGTAGTTTGATAAAAATGGGAATCTATGTCTAATATTAATTGGAATGTATTACATCCTATAGAAAGGTGTATTATTTTCTTACTAATTATATTTACCCAGGATTTTATTCATGATACAAAGTGTTTTTCAAATCTCAATATTACGAAATTATGTGTTGGACTAATGTCATGTTTTAGGCCCTAAAATAGTTATATTGGAAGAGAACAATTATTATCGGGAAAATCATATTTATATTTTGTAACATAAAGAGTAATTATTGTGTATTAAGTTGATTCACTAAGTTATGGTTTTATGGATAACCCATATGGTGGAAGACACAACATGAGAATCTGAAAATGTAATGAGGTAAATATATATGCATTTATTTAATAAGTTAATAAAATTATGAGGATGAAGTTTCTGAAAGGGGGAAAGAATTTAACAACCAAATTATTGTAACAGCCCGAGATTTTATGAAAAATATTCTTTTTAATTTTATCAATGTTTTGTGTTGTACGCTACACCAAAAGGAGCTTGGACAACACACATCCTTGACTTGCCTTGCATTACACGCAATCGCAACCTTCCTCGAAAGCGTGTGTAGTACGCAATACTGAGTTTCACTAAACAACGATATGCTATTAAAATATTATTAAAACTAGCCGTTATGAATAGTAATAACCACTTTTTGAAATTTTGTAAATTTATTTTTCAAAATGGACTTCATTATTGGATTCGGAATATCGAAATTAGCTTAGGGAGAAATTTTGGTAATTTTCGGATAACTTTCATATTTTGATGAATAGTGAAAATTACTAAATTTTATTTAAAAACAACTTTTTCAATCGAAATAATTAATAGTGATAAATTATTAATTTGAGTGGTTTTAAAGTATATTTAGAATATATTTTTACAATTTAATACAATTTTATCATTGGATGTAATTTCACATTTAAACCAGACATAAACAAGTGTCAATCTTTTGATAGATATTGTTTCTTAAAAACACGCTATTTGTTTTAACAGCGGGATTTAATTATAAAATTAATAAATTCAACTTCTACGTTATGAATTTGGTAAAATAGACTTCATTTTTGAATTCGGAATATGAAATATAGCTTAGGATGAAATTTTTCCATTGTTCTGAAAAACATCAATTTTTGATGAATAGTGAAACTACTAAGTGGTAGTTAAAAAACTGAATTTTTCATAAAACATAATTTTACCACTTCTGTGAATGGAATTTCAAAAATCCTAGAGACACGGTTGATGTCAGTAAGTAATATGTGGTTCAGTGAGATGAAAATAATTTTTGGTGAATAGTAACTTTTTACTTTTATTTACCACGGTTAAAAGTAAATAGGGTAATTAAGGGTAATAATGATATTAATATTACCCTAACACATGTCCTAATTCTAATGGACAAGTGTATCTCGACCAAAAACAACCTTAAGTGTAAAATATTATCATTTAGGCCCACTTGGATTAGATTAGGACATTTATTATTATTTAATTCAAAGAAGAGTTAAAAGAGCTAAAATCAAAGTTTATTTACTAAGACATTTTTAATATGGGGTTATACATAAGCTAAATTAGACTATAAATATTCATTAGAAAGATAAAGAGATTTCCTACATAATGGTATTTTATTTGTAATTTTTATACTTTAAAGAATTCTATTTATTTATGACACAATGATGATGCAGTAATTACCATAATAGTGAAAAATTAGAATAATTGATATTATAAATGCCTAAATAAGTATAAGTTGAGACTTTTTATGAATTACACTAATTTTCTAGGTTAATATGACATGTTAGTAGTTATTTATTTAACTTTTTTAGAACTTATCATTCTGTTATGATTTTTTCAAAAATAAATTACTAAATAGTGTCAAAATTGACATAAAATAGTTTTTAAAACAAATATTATATTATTAATTGTTATTTTATTCCTAAAAATCTAATGATCGGACAAATGACTTAGATAAGGTTATATATATTAATAATAAACAACTTTGGGTTCTTTTGGCTTGATATAGTAAGTTTATTAACCTTATAGTATAAGAACACAAGAAGACACGGTAAAAGTAAAATTATTTAACTTAATGTTAAATCTAAATGATAAGGTTAAAATAGGATCCTAAACTTGTCTAAATTCTATTGGATGAGAGGATTTCTACCCATCCCCACCTTATCTTCGAAATAAATCAATTTGGAGCTATTTAAAACCGAATTTGACTTTATACTAAAATAATAGTTTTAGTTATTCCAAAGGTACCCCTCTCCTCCCTTATAAAAGGGCACCTCCTCCCTCTCTTCCTCACACAACATTGATCCTTCAAGCTCGTCCAAACCCTGCCAAATTCTCTTCTCCACTTCCATAGAAACATCATAGAGTTTCTGGTCTTCCTCGAAGACCTATTTTAGTGCCCTAAGACGAGGTCTCAAAGAGGCGCTTCAAAGAAAAGATAATTTCCGTTACCGATTCTTTCACCTTTATTTCTTCTTCCACTTCGTCTTCTTAGGTTTTTTCATTATGAAGTAATAACATCAGTATCACTCATATAATTATATGTTATTATATGTATGAAACAATCCTATTTCACCATCTATCCATCCTATGGAAAATGAAATCACCGCGCGTGCGTACGTACGGAATACCGTCTCCACGCCGTGGTGTAATCTATTTTCTGTCACCACATTAATTGGATGGGTATAATGGTGTAATGAGTAACTATATATGATTATTATAAAGTGATATTGACACTGAAATAGTATACATACACTTCATCACAATTCCACGACCATGGGAACGATATCATCGCTCGTGCGTACGTATGGACTACCGTCTCCACGACGCGATGAGATTCATTCTCAATGATTAACCATTCATGAATGATTATAAAGTATATATAATAAGTACTAATGAAATATATGACCTAATAATTATAATGTAATTATTTATATTTATATGTATGTCATCTACTTAATTCCATTCAATTCAATAAGGAAATGAAAACAGCGTTCATGCGTACGTACGGACTACCGTCTCCATGAACGCTGTATTTCTTTCCATTTACTAATTTATTATATATGTATGTTCTGAATATATATATATAAATCATGTTTTATATTCTGGAATTAAGTAATCATGATCTAAGTAATCATATTAATAATTACAAGTAAAAAATAGGAACGACAAATGAGACGATTTTACCCAAAACGCTACTTTAACATAAATTTACAAAAGAACGGGTAATATAAAGTCATAAGTGGACCATATATGATATAATAAAAACGAATATGATTCTGTAATAAGTCAATAACATTATTTAAATCATTATACAGGAGGTTCGGACACTTACAAAGCAAGTCGGACCTAAGGTAAGGGAAATATCACAATCTCATTTTTATCAGAGATTGTTTATACTTTGGTATTTACTGGGGTGTATTTTATCATCCACATACATTTTTACTCAATATGTAATATTATTTACATCCACCTATAATTTTTTAAATCCAATTTTACCCTTCGGGGAGTTTTTAGTAAAGGATATGAAAGGAATATTTTTTCGTTTTTTGTACGAGGTACTTTTTGACTTTTCCGAAAAAAGTACGAAGAATGTTTTTTTTAACTTATACGGCAAGAATGGATTTTTAAAACATTATTTCCAAGAATCTTCCTTTATAATTTTTCAAGTTTATTTTTAATCAACTTCTTTTAGTTTATAATTGTATGACATGTTAAGAAAAGAAAAGTGTTTTTGAAGTAGAAAGGATATTTTCCTCAAGAATGGAGTTCAAATGATTTATCAAAATTATTTTCCATCTAAGATAATACAGGGTTCTGTTTTTATCCCTATTATTACATTGATTTGATTATGTTGTGAGGGAATTATTTTTATAAAGTCATTTACCTTATATGATTTGTTTTATGATGTCATGATGTTTCAAGAATCCCATTTTTGTTACATGTGTTATGCGATGATGTATGATTTATGATTATGTGGCACACATAATAAAGGATTCATTATAAGATGGGTGGGACCTATATCTCCCTCCAATGCATTGGGTAAATATTTTATATCTCATGAGATAGACATGGCTGGAATGGTAGGTTATACCGGTTTAGTGAAACAGGACTGAAATGAGGGTGACTCGGTTCAGAAAGGGACTTTTTCCACTAAGATAGTCTTGGCAATGAGTCTTGACTAACAAGAAATGATGATTATGTGTGTATGCCACAAAGTTTCATGTTTTATGTTGTGATTATTGGGATTAAATTTCACTTCTATGATTTATCCCATGTTATGATATTATGAGCTTTTTTGCAGGATAAGATTTCCAAAAGCTATATTCTTATGTATATGATGTGATTGATATTTCTTTTGTTTACCCTTACTGAGCATTTGAGCTCACCCTTTTATGTTTTCTTTTCCTCTGGATATAAAGAATGGTTTTAGGAAAAAAAAGAAGATATTTATGGGAGATATTGAAGATCTTTCACCACGATTAGAAGACTTTATTACGAGTTTCCAAAGACGCTAAACTATTACGGTTCTTGTGTGTGTGTTTTGTTATGTACTAAGTATTCCGCAAAAGTAATGTAATATCTATATACGTTAAGCTTAGGGTCTCTACAGTTGGTATCAGAGGAAAGGTTTAGTCAACCTTTGGAAACTAGGATGTGAAAACATTAGTGAGATCCCTAGAGATATTTCTAAGGTATGTCTAGGGATGTCCCTAAGGTTAAGTATACGTATAGGTTATAGTACTAGAACTACGCTAATGATCATAGAATTAAACCTAAGATGTTAGATACTGAAGGTAATCCCCCTTTATTATGTTGTTTTCCCTAGCATGATTTTTTCCTCTCACACTATTCTTTTTGGGTTTTAGACGATGGCTGGAACCCGAAGGAACCGTGTTGATCAATGCAATGGAAAATGCAATGATTGTTCTCCTGAACAAACAAATGTTATGGGAGATGGAGTGAAAAATATTATTGCTATCCTTACACAAGCTATGAATCATTCTGGACTTCCAAATGAGCAGAGAAGGGAAAAATATTCTATTGAGTCCTTCATGAGGCAATGTCCACCTTCTTTCAGTGGGACTTCCGATCCACTTGTTGCTGAACAATGGATCAGTACCACTGAAAAGATATTTTCAGTTCTTCAATGTTCTGAAAATGATAAAGTCATCTTAGCAGTATATCGTTTGGAAGGTGAAGCTGATCAATAGTGGAATCTTATCAAGAATACGAGGCCAAGAGATGAAATTGAGTCCATGGAATGGGAAGAGTTCAAGAAATTGTTTTTCAGTAAGTACTTCCCTCGTATTATTCGAACAAAGATGGAAAAAGAGTTTCTTGAGCTGAAGCAGAAGGATGATGAATCTGTTGGTATATACGAAGCGAATTTTACAAGACTTGCAAGGTATGCATCTGGCATTATCATCCAACCTGAAAGTAAAGTTGATCAATTTTTCAGTGGATTAAAACCAAGTCTTCGAAGGGAATTAGCTATAAGAGACTTCAGTAGCTATGAAGAAATTGTGCGTTGTGCTATCAAGGTAGAAATGGAAGTTGGTGTTACATATCCATCTCATGGTTTTGACAAGAAACGAAAGATGGAGTTTAAGGAGAAATCTCAGAATAATGGTGAAAAGAAGATGAATGTTTCATTATGCACAAAGTGTGGAAAGAAGCATGGTGGAGATTGTCTTAAAGGGACTAGAAAATGTTTTAAGTGTGGAAAAGAAGGTCATCGAGCAGCTGAGTGTCGAATTAATGGAAAAAAGGGATTCTAATGATGTGAATAAAGAAAACTCTGCAGAGAACGCACAACCAACACTTCAATGCTTCAAGTGCAAGGAAATGGGGCATTATGCTAATAAATTCCCTAATCCAAGGGTTAGTGATGATCGACATGAGGAACCGCTTAAGGCAAAAGACAAAGGGAAGTCACATGCGATCACTATTGGCGATGTTGAATATGACAACGATGTGGTGGAATGATTAAGTGTTTATGTAATGGTATTCCAAAATAATGTTGTATCATGGAGTATTGGAATATTTATGTATTGGTCTAATGTGGTATTCAAAGTGATTGAGATATTATGCGCACAATGAAGGGAAAAAGAGAAAATGAAATGTTTAACAGTATTCATGAGCTCATGATTGATATAAGGACTATGTGATATCATGGTTTGAGTATATAGAATTTTGAGGATTTTGGTATGTGGAAAGTGTTAACTTTTAACTGCATTCATGTTTTCACTAAGGTTCAATGGGTATTCAAGAGAATACATGATTAAGGACATTGAATGTTTGGAATGTGACCAACAAAATATATCTTATGATATATGTGGATCAACGATGGTATTAAATCTCTGGTAATCGTTTTCACTATGTTATAAGAGTGGACTGCAGTATTATGGATAAGCCTAAAGATTGGAATGGATTATGTTGGACATAAGTTAGGATAAAACGTTTTTCATTATTATTGATGGGATGTTATAGTAATATATCTTTAGAAAAAGGACAACCTACAGGATGGGCGACAGCCCATCGCGTCGGACAAGGCTGTGGGAATCAAACCCACAACCGAAGTGCGACTGGACTTTATCAACTACCACTGGCCTACAAGAAGTCCCTGTTTAGTATGAACTAGATTTATTATATTAAGCAGTATGATATATGAAGTATAAGTCCATTTTAGGAACCATATATGATTAATCTCACTATATAATGACTTATGTATATTTAATAACTTTTGCTAACCTTTTGTTTGAGATAGATGGAATGACCCGTCATTCTGTCACATGATCTGCTAACACTTCACGAATAACAAATTCAACTTCATTTATTTAAGAGATGAAGTGGAAATTGTTTAAGGCACGAACAATAGTGAGATTGTACCAAAATCATGTAAGTATTTCTTTTAATTCATCAACATTAGGGAAATGATCTTGAAAACCAAAAATGTTGTCCTAGTGATCTTATATCTGATGAATCAGATGTTACCTTAGATCGTCACAAATTTATGGTTTTGTGATTTCGGGCTTTTCCATAGCCATGTTCTCTACCACTCTCCATCAGAACATGATGGTTAGATTTTTCTTCCATATCCATATTTTTCACCTATGTTCTCCTACGTGGAAACCCAGTGATGAGTTAATTTGGGTAAACATTACGTTTCATACATTTGTTTTTAAAGATTGGTTTTGGTATTCCTTTTTACGATGTGGGTTTCTATTAAAGAAAATTTCTAATAGTAAACCATTTATAACCCAGACGAATTTCGAGGGCGAAATTCCTTTTAAGGGGGGTAGAATGTAACAGCCCGAGATTTTATGAAAAATATTCTTTTTAATTTTATTAATGTTTTGTGTTGTACGCTACACCAAAAGGATCTTGGACAACACACATCCTTGACTTGCCTTGCATTACACGCAATCACAACCTTCCTCGATAGCGTGTGTAGTACGCAATACTGAGTTTCACTAAACAACGATATGCTATTAAAATATTATTAAAACTAGCCGTTATGAATAGTAATAACCACTTTTTGAAATTTGGTAAATTTATTTTTCAAAATGGACTTCATTTTTGGATTCAAAAATATCGAAATTATCTTAGGGTGAAATTTTGGTAATTTTCGGATAACTTTCATATTTTGATGAATAGTGAAAATTACTAAATTTTAGTTAAAAACAACTTTTTCAATCGAAATAATTAATAGTGATAAATTATTAATTTGAGTGGTTTTAAAGTATATTTAGAATATATTTTTACAATTTAACACAATTTTGGTCATTGTATGTAATTTCACATTTAAACCAGGCATAAACAAGTGTCAATCTTTTGATAGATATTGTTTCTTAAAAACACGCTATTTCTTTTAACAGCGGGATTTAATTATAAAATTAATTAATGCAACTTATATGTTATGAATTTGGTAAAATAGACTTCATTTTTGAATTCGGAATATGAAATAAAGCTTAGGATGAAATTTTGGCATTATTCTGAAAAACATTAATTTTTGATGAATAGTGAAACTACTAAGTGGTAGTTAAAAAACTGAATTTTTCATAAAACATAATTTTACCGCTTCTGTGAATGGAATTTCAAAAATCCGAGAGACACGGTTGATGTCAGTAAGTAAAATGTGGTTCAATGAGATTAAAATAATTTTTGGTGAATAGTAACTTTTTACTTTTATTTACCACGGTTAAAAGTAAATAGGGTAATTAAGGGTAAGAATGATATTAATATTACCCTAACACATGTCCTAATTCTAATGGACAATTGTATCTCGACCAAAAACAATCTTAAGTGTAAAATATTATCATTTAGGCCCACTTGGATTAGATTAGGACATTTATTATTATTTAATTCAAAGAAGAGTTAAAAGAGCTAAAATCAATGTTTATTTACTAAAACATTTTTAATATGGGGTTATACATAAGATACATTAGACTATAAATATTCATTAAAAACATAACAAGATTTCATACATAATGGTATTTTATTTGTAATTTTTATACTTTAAATAATTCAATTTATTTATGACACAATGATGATGCAGTAATTACCATAATAGTGAAAAATTAGAATAATTGATATTATAAATGCCTAAATAAGTATAAGTTGAGACTTTTTATGAATTAAACTAATTTTCTAGATTAATATTACATGTTAGTATTGATTTATTTAACTTTTTTTGAACTTATCATTATTTTATGATTTTCTCAAAAATAAATTACTAAAAAGTGTCAAAATTGACATAAAATAGTTTTTAAAACAAATATTATATTATTAATTGTTATTTTATTCCTAAAAATCTAAGGTTCGGCCAAATGACTTAGATAAGGTTATATATATTAATAATAAACAACTTGGGGTTCGTTTGGCTTGATATAGTACGTTTATTAACCTTATAGTATAAGAACACAAGAAGACACGGTAAAAGTAAAATTATTTTACTTAATGTTAAATCTAAATGATAAGGTTAAAATAGGATCCTAAACTTGTCTAAATTCTATCGGATGAGAGGATTTCGACCCATACCAACCTTAGCTTCGAAATAAATCAATTCTGAGCTATTTAAAACCGAATTTGACTTTATAATAAAATAATAGTTTTAGTTATTCCAAAGGTACCCCTCTCCTCCCTTATAAAAGGGCACCTCCTCCCTCTCTTCCTCACACAACATTGAGCCTTCAAGCTCGGAAAACCCCTGCCAAATTATCTTATCCACTTCCATAGCAACATCCTAGAGTTTCTGGTCTTCCTCAAAGACCAATTTTAGTTCCCTAAGAGGAGGTCTCAAAGAGGCGCTTCAAAGAAAAGGTAATTTCCGTTACCGATTCTTTCACCTTTATTTCTTCTTCCACTTCTTCTTCTTAGGTTGTTTCATTATGAAGTAATAACATCAGTATCACTCATATACTGATATGTTATTATAAGTATGAAACAATCCTATTTCACCATCTATCCATCCTATGGAAAACAAAATCACCACGCGTGCGTACTTACGGAATACCGTCTCCACGCCGTGGTGTAATATATTTTCTGTCACCACTTTAATTGGATGGGTATAATGGTGTAATGAGTAACTGTATATGATTATTATAAAGTGATATTGATACTGAAATAGTATACATACACTTCATCACAATTCCACGACCATTGGAACGATATCATCGCTCGTGCGTACGTACGGAGTACCGTCTCCACGACGCGATGAGATTCATTCTCAATGATTAACCATTCATGAATGATTATAAAGTATATATAATAAGTAATAATGAAATATATGACCTAATAATGATACTGGAATTATTTATATTTATATGTATGTCATCTACTTAATTCCATTCAATTCAATAAGGAAACGAAAACAGCGTTCATGCGTACGTACGGACTACCGTCTCCATGAACGGTGTATTTCTTTCCATTTACTGATTTATTATATATGTATGTTCTGAATATATATATATATATATAAATCATGTTTTATATTCTGGAATTAAGTAATCATGATCTAAGTAATCATATTAATAATTACAAGTTAAAAACACGAACGACAAATGAGACGATTTTACCCAAAACGCTACTTTAACATAAATTTACAAAAGAACGGGTAATATAAAGTCATAAGTGGACCATATATGATATAATAAAAATGAATATGATTCTGGAATAAGTCAACAACATTATTTAAATCATTATACAGGAGGTTTGGACACTTACAAAGCAAGTCGGACCTAAGGTAAGGGAAATATCACAATCTAATTTTTATCCAAGATTGTTTATACTTTGGTATTTACTGGGGTGTATTTTATCATCCACATATATGTTTACTCAATATGTAATATTATTTACATCCACTTAAAATTGTTTAAATCCAATTTTACCCTTTGGTGAGTTTTTATTAAAGGATATGAAAGGAATCTTTTGTCGTTTTTTGTACGAGGTACTTTTTGACTTTTCCGACAAAAGTACGAATAATGTTTTTTTTAACTTATACGGCAAGAATGGATTTTTAAAACATTATTTCCAAGAATCTTCCTTTATAATTTTTCAAGTTTATTTTTAATCAACTTATTTTAGTTTATAATTGTATGACATGTTAAGAAAAGAAAAGTGTTTTTGAAGTACAAAGGATATTTTCCTCAAGAATGGAGTTCAAATGTTTTATCAAAATTATTTTCCATCTAAGATAATATAGTGTTCTTTTTTTATCCCTATTATTACATTGATTTGATTATGTTGTGAGGGAATTATTTTTATGAAGTCATTTACCTTATATGATTTGTTTTATGATGTCATGATGTTTCAAGAATCCCATTTGTGTTACATGTGTTATGCGATGATGTATGATTTATGATTATGTGGCACACATAATAAAGGATTCATTATAAGATGGGTGGGACCTATATCTCCCTCCAATGCATTGGGTAAATATTTTATATTTCATGAGATAGACATGGCTGGAATGGTACGTTATACCGGTTCAGTGAAACAGGACTGAAACGAGGGTGACTCGGTTCAAAAAGGGACTTTATCCACTAAGATAGTCTTGGCAATGAGTCTTGAATAACAAGAAATGATGATTATGTGTGTATGAAACAAAGTTTCAAGTTTTAATATGTGATTATTGGGATTACATTTCACTTCTATGATTTATCCCATGTTATGATATTATGAGCTCTTTTGCAGGTTAAGGTTTCCAAAAGCTATATTCTTATGTATATGATGTGATTGATATTTCTTTTGTTTACCCTTACTGAGCATTTGAGCTCACCCTTTTATGTTTTCTTTTCCCCAGGATATAAAGAAAGGTTTTAGAAAAAAAAAATATTTATGGGAGATATTGAAGATCTTTCACCACGATTAGAAGATTTCATTCCGAGTTTCCAAAGACACTAAACTATTACGGTCCTTGTGTGTGTGTTTTGTTATGTACTAAGTATTCCGCAAAAGTAATGTAATATCTATGTACGTTAAGCTTCTGGTCTCTACAATTATGGATAGAAAAAATTATTTAGATTATCATTAATATTTTAATTCATTATAAAATTATTAAGTAATTTTACAACAAAATATAAATAGTTTTAACTAAACTATTTTCTTACAAGGTTTTCATTTAAAAATTGATTTATAAATTTTATAATTTTAATTATAATAAATTAGTTTCATTATTTAAATAATAATATAAAAATTAACTAAGGGAAGAATTTTATTATTTCTTAGAAAATATTGATTTTTGATTAATAGTGAAAAATATATATTTTCTAAAAGAGACATTTATTTTCAATAAATTAAGTAATTTATAGGTAATTTTATGTTATTAATATTAATTTAAGATAAATAAGTTTTATTTATTTATATTTAATCAAATTAATTACTTTTTAATCTACTTTATATTATATTGTAGTATAACATTATTTTTCAGTTTAAAAAATGGTTTTTTTAAAATAATTTTTATGTGCATAATATTTCTCCATTTTAATTAATTGAAATAATTTCAAATTGGAAAATTTTGAAATGAAATTTAGTTATTATACATAAATAGATATTAATTTAGATTTATATAATATTTATTATTATTCATAGAGTTAACATGAAATTATCATTTTCTGAAACAATACACATCATGAAAAATCGGTTTTTCTTCAAATCAGAGAGTAGAATTTGATATGAAAATTTCCCACTTAAGGGAATTGAATTTGGTAAAATGGATTCTAAATTTTTAATTATAAGTACTTTTTTATCAAATAATTTTATCTTATTTATTTACTATATTGAATAGTGAAAACAGTAAAAATAAACTACTACGGAAAAGGAAAAAAATTGATTTACAGAGGGGTTAGACTAAAAAGATATGGGTTAAAATAATAATATGTCTTCAATATATTATATGGAAATAATAAGATATCAATCTGTATAAGTCTTGATAATGGTATATTTTGGTTAACCATGTCATGTAAAAAATGTGGGCACACAGTTTTCTTCTCAAAAATTAAAATTGTGCCTCCCACCTAACATATAAAAGGAAACTCCCTATCCTCTTCTATTAACACCTTAATATCAATTTATATCTGAAAATACCTACCCAAATACCTTTATAACTTATATACCCATGACTTAGATCCCTTATTTTTATCATAAATCCATACTAAGAATATTTTCAGTGCTTGTCTATCGAGGTTTTCCGAAGAAGAGATATCATTCTTTACTGAGCATCTTTATTTTTTATTGTTCTTCCACATCCATAAATTATTAATAAATTATAACTATATAATAAAACATATATCTAAAATATACTTATATGTTATAATGTTAATTTAATAACTTAAATTCATCTCCTATTTCATCAAATGGGATACAAAATTGTTATTCATGTGTACGGATGACTATCACATCGCGAACCGATGTCATTTATTTTCCATCATATACTATCATGGATTTTGATAATGTTCCATTTATATTACATATAATATAATTTTAACATATGTATACTCTGTAGTTATGATATCACATATGTATTCTTACTTTCAAATTTGAGGGGGATATGATAATGTCGTTCATGTGTATGGTGAACTACCACCTCGAAAAGTGATATGATTTGTTTTTAACAAATGCACAACATGGAATTTAACAAGGATAAAATTAATGAATATATGCGATGTACATGAAATTATAATTATTTTAATGACATATTTATAATTTATGAAATGTAACATATCATTTCCTTTCTTACACAGAAAAATTATATTGTTTCTCGTGAGTATGTGTGGACTACGGCCTCCACAAATAATTATGTCTCTTATTTCATCACCAAAAAACATGGATGATATATATAAATATATATAAAATATTAATATTTTTATTATATTATTTTAATTATATAAATATAAAATATTACATACCTATTATTTATAATTAACATTTAAAATGGATACATTACACATATGTATGTATCGTCGATCGTCACCATATTCGGAATGTAGTTCATTTTACATAACCATATTTTGTTATTTGTTTTAAAAGTATAATTGATATTTAAAAATTATTATAATTTCATGATTATTGTTATATATGAGTTGAAATAATAACCTCTATGATCATTTTCAACCTACCAGATTCATTTTTGTACATATAATACAAACATAATAAAACTTTTTGATATAAAAATAATTGATTAAATGATTGTATATAACATGGTAGTAAGTGAAATTAAATGAATGATAAACTGGAAATATGTTATTAAGAAAGTAAATAGTTAATATAATTTTGTTATTCATGACGATAAATGATGGATATGATTAACAAAACTCAATGTAAGGGACTTCTTAATTTCACTTCATGGAGCATATTTTGATTTTATGCACCTATATTATTTTATGATGTGTATATATGTACCCATTGACATTTTATATCTTTACATTATTTATTGTTATGGTATTTAATTTTTTTAAATTTTATTCTTCCATGGGGATTATGATTCAAATGTTTCGAAAGTGGTAAAAGATTTTTCTTTAAAAATCCACTTCTAAAGGTATCGTTTAGAATCTCATTCCCTTCAATGTAAATTTTTTTAAAATGATTTTAAGAATTAAATTACATGAAAATAATAGTTTTACAAAATAAAATTTATGTATTTATTTCAATTTTTTTCAAAAATCAATCTCAATTTGGAATGTTTCACATTATTTGAAAATGACAAAATAAATGTTCAATTTTAACTTATATAGTGAAAAAAATTTATTTCCACCATAATTTTTTTATATTTTAATTTATTCATAACATCTCATGTATTTTTTAACGAAAACCCCTTTTTAAATATTTTGGACTTACAAATGTGTTTTTAAATGAATACAATATTTGGATATATGAAATACATTTACATGTGAGTTAAAAAGAATTATTAAAAAGATTTGTGATGAATGAAATAAAGGGTAAAATGTTTTATTCATAATATGGAACTTCATAATTATATGGGAAATGGGTGATATTAATATACCTTTTATGGTGGGTGATCCCATATAACACTGGATGAGCCCAATATAGTTTATACGATAGGTGCTCTCAGATAGTGACATATAAGCTTGATATTTCTAATACGATGGGTGTGCCCAAATAGCACACCAATGAATTGGGTAAATTCCTTATCTTCGTAGGTTATAAGGATGGAGTTACCATAGATTTTCTCCAATGGATTTAACTAGGATGCAGTTATTTTTTACTTGGGTTTAAAATGGGCACTGAATGTAACGCTCTATGTTGTCAAAAGGGTATTTGTTTGTTTGATATGGGTTTTAAAGGTTTTTATTGAGAAAAAAATTTATTTTTCTATATGTAAATAATTAATTTTATACATTCAATTGATTTTTAAGATAAATGAAAAAATTACATTGGTTTTTATTTTTTTCATTGCTATAATGGTTTTCTTCTTTTTATGTCCCTTAATGATTTTTATCTGTTCATCCCACATTTTTAAAATTATTTTAAAGGTTTTAAGGCTATGTAAGGGAATGTAAGAGGTCAAGTTGAAATTCATGTATATATTTTTAGAAAATAAATCATTTTATATTTTATAAGTTTTATATATTGAAAAAAAATGGAAAGTAATTGCAAGTGTCCACTTTTTATTATATGGGTTTTTATGTATGAGTTATGACCTAATTATCTATAATATTAAAAGTTATAAGATCCTAAAATTTAATATAATTAATTCTTGACTTATGAATATAATGTAATTCTTGAGGATAGGTCCTTATAAGGATTAATTATTTTTATAAAATGAATGGTTCAATGTATGTTTGGGATAATATGAGTCACATAAAGGATGTACTCACCCTCCTTATAGGATGAACCTCATAAAACACTAATTTTATTCTGATGATTTATTACATTCATAAAAAAAAGTTAGAGGTTAGATATATAATTTTTTGAATACCCAATCACTCTAACAAATGGGATAATATATTTATGACAAATTATAAAATTTGTCAATGCAAATTCAGGACCCTTTCCTTCTCAGTGATGCATACAACATTTCTTGGTATACCAAAATTCATATCAACCTTGAAATGTTACTCTTTAGTTGTATCCATCATATTTAAATAAAAATTATTTAATAATACTATATAATATTTCAATAATTATATTAAATAAATATGGATCATAAATATTTTATCAATATAAGTGAGATGCTTATATTTTATAGGATAATTTCAATGAATTGAAGTATAGAATAATTCAATATCATTTTTTCCTAGTATGAATGTTATTAATGTATCTATAATTGGAATTAAACCTATTAACAAATAAAAATACATCAATCCTACAAATAATAACAATATTTTGAATAGTGATAAAGTTATAAATATCATTCTCATATCTTTATTATAAAAGGAATTCACTAATGTGATGTATTTTTAGTCAAAAAAATAGATGTTTTACATGGAATGGAATATTTACGAATGAAACAAAAAATTGTAGGATTCCAATAAATAAATGTTTTATTATATTTTAATGATGAATTATAAATTTATGGATAAAATTTTCATCAAAACGAAATTTTCTCTAATATTAGTGTTTTTGGAGGAAATATTAAAGGATCTATTATGCTGATGAAGTTTTTAAGAATCCTCCTTGATATATTTGACATTATATATTTTTCATTTAAAGATATATATCATTATCAAAATTAATCTCGATAATTTACACAAATTTATTCTTTCACTTATAAGAAGTTTAAGTCTTGTTTTTTCAAAAACAATTAATGATGAAAAATATATTCCATTAAAGTAGTAAATTAGAAAAAATATAAAGGAAATGATGGATAGTTGTCTATTGAATCTGAGGAGGAATATAAAAAATAATGAATACATTAATAAGATTATGTCATTAATTTAAAATATAATTTTAAGTGGAAGAGGAAAAATTAAAAATCTAATTTACCCTTAAAATTATTTAATTGTGATTTTTATGTCAATTTATTATTGATTCTACAGATAAAATAAATTAAAAATGGGAGAATAATAAAAAAAAGTATCATCAATTAATAAATCTAATTTTTACTAAAATTAAAAATTTGTAAATGAAATCATTTTTTCGATAAAAAAAATTTTCAAAATATAAAATAACTCTCATTATAATGGAATATGATGATGATGACATCTGTTATATGGAAAAATAGTTAAAATTTGTCTAATTAAACAAAAACATGTAACCATCAAAGATCCTTTTCATAAAGATAATGAATATTTGAGTAGTAGATAAGTAGGTGGAGGAGTTTTTATAAATAAACGAAACAAGGTTATGTTAAAATATTTTCATATATAAAATTTCATGATTTAAATAGAAAAAAAATGTTTGAATAAGAATTTGAGAAGAAAATATGTGGATGATCTAGATAAATTCAAATATGTATATGATGGTTATGTTTTAACTGAGAATAAATATTTTCAAGAAGATTAATTAAAATTTCTTGATATTTTAAATATCATTAAAATGTAATGATAAAATATTGAAAATTTAGTGGATGTTCACACCAGATATTCATATGTTATTGATAAAGGATGGAATAGAGCCAAAAAAATGAAAGAGTATATTCAATTTTAGATAACGTTATCTATGGGGAAATAGGTATTAGGATTCTTTCAAAATATTTATACCTAAAATTCAAATAAAAAATTAGTAAAATATGTTCTAAAAACACATAAATGTTTTAACAAATATTTTCCAACAATGTATGGTCTAAGAAGAAATATAGGAAAATTTTAGTGAACAATATATGGTAAAATTACCATTTTTATAAAATAATTTGTTTAATTCCTATAATAAGTTAAACTCTCTAAAAAATAGAAAAAACATTAGCTTTATTTTCTCAAAAAAATAGTATAGAAAATAGAAATAAAAATATATTATATCAATTAATAATATTTTTGGATTAAGAAAACTATATTTTTTAAAACTTCCAATAGATTCAGAATTTATATACACAAATCTTTTTTGTGTTGTTATAAAAATCGTTTTTGAAGAAGATAATGGAGACTATAAGTGAATTATTGTTTTCCAATATTTTGGTAAGAAATAATAAAGAACCAAAAAATTATTAAATAGAAGAAAAATCACATATAGTAGTCTTATATCATATTTTAGTATTTATATGGGTAATTCGGTCATGTTGTCCATTGTGTTTGGAGTTCCTTGGGATGGATTGACCATTAACATGGAGTGAATCAGTGATTTACCATTATAAAATGTTTTCTTTTGAATTAAAATTCTTTAACTTGATAAGGTTTCTAATCCACACAGTGATATCTCATAGAATCACCTTGAATGAAAAATTAAAAGAGGTAAAGTGGCACATTGTGTGTATAAGGTTGAATAAAAATATATACACCTTATTTAAATATTTATACTCCCCACCCCAATAATTCTATATTATAATCATGTTATTAATTTCAATGGTTTAGGTAGAAATTTTTTAAAAATCCTATTAGTCATCCCTCTACTTGATCTAGGTTATACCTCTAGTAATCAAACACTTCTACCTCAGTTTGTTATCTCCCAAACCATATTTTCTTATTCTTTAATGGTTAGACCCACCTATTCTTGTTCATATTCAAAAACTAGTTATATACCCTATTCACAATCTCTTTCTTATTCATGATTTTTATCCTTTTATAGAAATATATTATGCTTTTAGCCACTCTTATACCGATGAATATTGATCCTCATCCACAATCATGTTGGATCAACTAGATTTCTTGTGTACACATAATGGTCAACAACATTTGTTTAGAACAATCCTGTTTACCTGATAAATCTTCAAAATATTTTATGATCTGAATTATCTTCCACAAATACTCATGAAATTCTGATCACCTTCTTTCAAACATTCCCAACATTTAATCCTTTCCTCCATACAAATATGTATCGGGCTTCTTAATGTATTCTTTCATAGTGGATGCAAGATCTCTCACCATTTTCTATTTTTAAATTTTCATCACCTAAATTCACACATTTATCAAAAAGAAAAAACAATTATTTTTCATGTGAGAGATCATTTATTTCATTTGCAAAAACACTCATTATTTTCTCATTAAAATCCTTCAATTAAATTTTTTGGAATAATTCATTTACACTTCCTCTATTTCAAATATGAATATTGTCATGGTTTTGGGTATTGTATGTTTTTCTTAAATGTGAGTACCCATAATGTGTCATGTATTATAATTCTTAATATTAAATACCCAATTATTCTATGGATATTCTGAATCAATGACCAACTCAATTATAATACACAATGTCTTTGGGATATCTTAATAAATAACACAGAATAATAAATATAGTGATTCATCACCATTTAATGAAGTATCAAACAACCTGTATTTGATACTATTTTAAAATTCCCCAACAAATTAAGCTTCTCCATTTTAATGTAGCTCATTAATAATTCTGAAAGGATTTGGTCCAACCTATTTATTCACAAGGAATAAAAAAATTAAAACCTATGGATTTTTATTTAATTTCATGGTATCGTTTAGGAATTTATAATCATTATAATGATCATTTCTTAACTATCATGCAAGATATGAAAGAATTCGATTATTAATCATCCTTGGTAGATAATGGTTCAAATGAATTGAATTATTTAATGACCCTTATCTCACTTAATCTTACATATATTCAAGTGTATGTAAATACATATATAGTTATGTAGAATATACCTCATGCATTTCTCGATATTCCTAACTCACTCACCCCATATCTCATAAAATAATGGATACTATATTACTCAAGTTATAATCATATCTCAAGATAGAAACTAGTGGTATAATGTCTGGTGGTAGCATGTCTGGAGCATGGAGGTTTCATAAAATGTCTAGTGGAAAACCTTGATGCCTAGAGATAATATTTGATGCCTAGTGGTAACACCTGATTGTAGCTCATCACTTTTATATAACTGATATTTATTCTAAAACAGAAGTGATCTTGGATCAACCCTTATGCAAGCTAATATAATCATTTATGCAATATCCTTGACACCACTTTTACTCTTAGACAAGTTTCTAAATAACATTATGTAGTTTTCTTTACCATTACATAGTAAAAATCTTACCTTTATGCCACCCAGGTTACCCATATAGAGTGATATGGGTACCTTTATATACTGACCTAGGTGCCTCTATGCAGTTATCTTATTACCTTTTTGTTGGAACCATTATTTATCCTCATATGATTACGTGGGTACACTTATTTGAATCGCTAAGGATGCTCTCATCTACCCTTAGACAATTAGATTCCCTTACACACGAACCATTACATATACTAGAACCCTTATATAGCCTCACTAGTTCATTTACGCAACCTTCATGTACCCTTATGCAAGATTTTTGTACCCATATGTGATCTTGAATACCTGTTATACATCACATTATAAATTTGGTAACCTTAACTGGATAAAGACATACCCTTAAATTGTGCATTATTAGTAAAAAATAAATGTAATTTCAAAGTTGCGTTTATAAAACCGGACATAAAAACACTTGATTACTTTCATAATCAATCTTAAAGACTTTAATATTCCACAAAATATTCTTTAACCAAGAACATCAATATATTTTGATGGACTTATTAGTAATAATTCCATCATGAATAATAAAATACTTTATGGATTCATCTAAATAATAAAATAATGAAAATAAATACTAGTTTTCATGTCCATTAATCAATAACTTTTGAAAATAAATAATTTCAATGTATTGTTTTAAAAATTATACATGTTCTATAGCTCTATTGAAATTTAATTAAATATAATACTAGTTCAATAATCATCGCAATTACATGGATAATTTCTCAATCATTACATCCATTGACATTAACTGGATCTATAGGAATTATCTAAGAATCAACACATCAAATAATTACAAATTTAAAAAAATGGGCTCAACAGTCTCCCCTTTGTATTGTTTATCAATATCTCTTCACATTATAAATTTCATTATGTGTGCTAAAATATTTTCTCCCTCTTGATGAAAAAATGGTGAATTTTGGGGTTTTTTAATATCTTATACTTATTTTTTAGGTGTTCATATTTCTCTTCAATTTTTTATATTGAAGGATGATATCATGTGGTTCTCTTAGGAAAGAGGCTTTAGTTGGTCTACTCTAAGTCTATGTAGGCTAACCCGTTATAGAAAAAAAGTGAGATACAACCAAGTTTGTCCATAAAATCTATAAAATACCATGTATGTGATATCATACTTGAAATTTACCTATTTTCAAGATAGGGTCTATTAAGAAAATAAATCAAAGATCATGCATACACTTTAAAAGAAAAATAAAAAATTTTAGATGCATAAGAATAACTCCCCCTTTGTCTTATCTTTTCAGTAAACAAGAACTCCTCCTTAATAAAATTGATTAATAAAATTATGTGTTAAGTATTTGAGTGTGTTTTTCAAACACACAAAAACTGTTATTAAAATAGTATTTTAAAAATACTTGATTCGTAAAAAAAATATTTGGAAACCTCTTTTCTCAATTTTTATTACTCACAAGTGATGTACTCTTATTTTTCAACATATTTAGTTTCCAACAACGAAACTATATAAAATTCCCCAAAATAAATGCTATCAAGATGTAAAAACCTCAAAATTATTGTTGAATTAAATATATTTTATCTCAAATAACATTAAACAATAGAGAATAAAAAGTAACCTCCTATTTGTTTCGAAGAAACATTCAGGGTGAGAGTTTTTTAGCATCCCTAATTTCTTCTTCACTCTAATATCAGTATGGGACATTATTTCTTCCTTATTAAAAATATTAAAATATTAGGAATATATTTTCTTCCCAATAATTTATTTATCTTGTGGAGTTGTTTTTCCATCTTTTACCTCTTAGTGTTCTGAGAAGAAACACATTGGAAGACCACTACCTCAATGAAAAAAAGTGTAATCATGGATTACACCTTTCTCAGTAAAGTCATCTTTATATTATTATCCTCATCCATTATATTTAGATCAATATTTTTTTTCTTCCTGGTTTTCTTTTTTTTTCTTATGGGATTGTTTTATTACTGAGATATTTTTGCTTGATACACACTTTATTGAGTCTCATATTCATCCTTTACGACATTAAAATTATTTTCCACCTTAATAAGACTTTTTAAAGGATAAGAAATATCATTTTAAGTCATCAGAGTGGAGTGTCTCTTTATATATTCCTTAACCTTCCATGAATTCCTCTAATTTTATTACATTTACTTATGTTTAAGGTTAAGAAAAATGAAAAATTTACTATAAGAGTCATAACTCATTTGTTCTCTCATTGATTTATATATTGGCACTAATAGATTAATTCTAAATTTTTTGGCATGTTGGGTTCAAAATAACTACTCATGATGTGACTAAATCATCTATAATAAAATCAAATTGGTGACTTTATCTTTTAAGGAACCAATTTTTTTAGATTTTCTATGAAACAATTCATTACTTATAGAGTTCCAATCTAGATTTCTATTTATTTGTAAATGTGATCAGATGGATTTTGGAGGGCAATTCATATTCTCTTATAAGGTGTCAATCCTCTCATCACGGTATTATATTTTTATAACAATATATTTAAACTAAACTACCATTAAATTAATTTTTTAAGAATAATCATTACTGTATATTATTCTTTCTTAATGTTTTGTTTTGAGAGATATGATGAGAGCCTTAAAGTCTTCCCCTATTGACATTTAATTCAAAATATATTGGAAAATCACTTCAATAATAACAAATTTATAATTTTTCTTAAATCCCATTTTTTTTATTATGATATTTAAGGCCTTTATTCTTCTTAATATTTTTTTCCAAGGAAGAATCATTTGAAATTGACTAATAAACCGCATGCAAGATACTCCATTGGTATGATTTTTAATTTCCTGACCATTCCATCAAATACCAACTTATCCCTTCATAACGATAATAAAAAATTATCTTTTTCATATCTAATGGAGTGTTTGAAATTTCATATCATTTCTCCATAATAGGGCTATAATTACATATATCCTTATGTTCATATTTTACCTTGATTGGATATCACAACACTTCAGATGACTTATTATTGTTCTTTTTGTCATAAATGGTTTGAATATTTATTTCACCTCTAAATCTATTGCATGATAAGGATGAATAAAAATTATCCTTTCAAATAATTATTCTATTCTTGGATAAATATATGGAAATGTGTTTATTGATATTACAATCACACTCCATTTTTATTTTTTTTCCTTCCTTTATCACTTAATCCATTTTTGGAATACGTGAAATTAAGTATATGATCTCATTAAATTCCTTATTAAATTATCTCATCAAAACATCTTGGATATTTATAGTTAGAAAACTCTACTAAATATTGTAGTTTCCCATACTGGTTTAAACATTAAGGGGTGGGGTGAATCAATGGATTAATTTTATGTATTATTTTATTTTAATTAATAAGATTTAACTTGTTATGGTTCTCATTAAACATAGTGATATCTCACAGTTTCACATCATATATATAAATACAAATAAAGAGTAAATGAAAAAGTATTTAAAAGGTTTTTTATAAAGACATATGTCTGGCCATGTTGGTTATACAACCAATATGGTTTCGTAAATATAATCATGTTTTTAGTTATAATGTTTTAGGAAATTAATGGTTATACACCCCATTATTCAATCATAGTAATACCCCACACTAATCAAATTCTATTTCCATGATTGGTTGGACTATAAAACCTTCTTCTCTTATTCTCCACTAGTTATACCCCCCCAAAATCTTGACATTCTTCAGAAACTAGTTATAAGGTTGAGTAAGGATTTCTTTATTCTACTTGGTTTGTAATTTTTAATAGAATGATATTCTTCTCCATGTATCTACCATTATAATTTATTTTGATCCTCCTCTAAAATCTTACAAGATCAACTAGCCTGTTTGTGTGCACTTCAAGGTATTTAATAATTATTTGGAATAATCATATTGGCCTAGAAAATGCCTTCATATCATGAAATATCTAAATTCTCTTATTCAAATATTGATCACATACTATCACTATCTTGAAAATTTTCCCAACATGAAATAATTTCTTCTATAAGAAGATGTATATAGTTTTTTAAAGTTATCTTTCATAATAGAATCATAATTTTTCACCATTTTATTATTCTAAATATTCACAACATGAATTCCTACTTTTATCCTAAACAAAAAATGATTATTTTAAATGTTATATCACTTTTATTTAATTTCCAAAACAACACATTATTTTTGTATTAAAATCCTTGATTTAAATAAGTTTGGAATAAAAAATTATTCTTCCTTCCTTTTAAATATGATTAAATAAAAGTTTTGGTTGTAATATTTTCTCCTTTCAAATGTGACAATGTGTAATTTATTCGGTATTATGTTTGTTTATATAAAATACCCAATTATTCTTTGTGTATTCTAAAGATTTATGCATCTTGTTTAGAATATATTTAGGTTCTAGGTTCCCATAATTCTTCACCTAGATAAATAATTATTAGGACTAATATATTGTTAATGTAGTATCAAACAACCTTCATTTTATCCTCATTTAAAAATAAAAAAACTAATGTTGTCTATTTTAATACATATCATTTATAATGCCCAAAATATTTGGTCCAATACTTATCTTCACACAAAATATTCATTTTCTGAATAACCATGGCTTCAAATTTCATCACATAATCTCCATTATTCATTCATATATGGGAGAATGAGAGTAAACTAACTATCATGTATGACATGCATGCATCCAAGTTTTATGCTTCCATGGAAAATGATTTTTCGAAATAAATTGAATGACAATAGAACCCTTTTCTCATTCTCTATTACCTGTATAAAAGTGTAATTGAAAGCATGTATATTTATGTCAAGCGTAACTCATGCATTTATCGATAATTTGAAATGACTCTTCCCCTATATCATGAAATAATGTTTAATCTATTTTTAATCCTATGATTTCATCTCATGGTAGAAACAGGTGGTAGAATTTATGAATATAACATTCTTGGTGATTTTTTGTAGTACACAAGGCAAGGCGGTACCACCAGATGTCATGTGGTTGTAAATGATGACGAGTAGTAATAATTGTTGGTATCTCATCACCTTTACATATATGATATTCGGATTGACCATTATGTGATCTAGAATCAACTGTTATGTGAGATGTGAAGAACATTTACATGAGTTCATTTACAATACACTTAGCCTTACATGGGTCTCTAAATACCATTATGCGGCATGGGTTACCCTTACATAAGTAATGACATTCCATTATACAAATTGGGTCACTGGTATATAGCACCCTACATAACTATACATAGTGGCATGAGTATCATTACACTATTAATTTAGTATCTTTAAATGGGTACAATTAACCAGCCTCGTACCTTTTCATAGGTACCCTTACATGAGTGGTTTCTCTTATGTGAGATACTAAGAAAATCTCACATCTACCCGTATATGAGGGTCTTGTATAGGTTCCCTTATACAGATTATTACCCTTACACAGCCTCACTGGTACACTTATGTGATATTCTTGTACCATTTTTTCAGCTATATGTACCCTTACATGAGACTGAATAACCTCACATAATTCATAATCAACTTGATACCCTTACATGGATAAATCAAAACACATACACAACATAACACCCTTTTTCATGTAATGTAATTCCCAAATTACCTTTACATAGGTACCCAAATTTACTCGAAATCATCTCAGTCCTTTCTTAATCAATCCTAAGTGCATCTAACATCCATCAAATATTCTTCATGAAATAAAATCAATATGATTATTTGGAATTCTCAACAATGATGTCATAATGAAATAATATAATATTGCATTTTATTATTCTCAATTAAACATCATGAAAAATAAATAATGTTTTTCAGAACCTTCAATAAATTCCCCATGAAAGTAAATATTTTCATAGTTTGAACATTTCTTAAATATTGTGTCATTTCTAAAACTCCATTGAAATATGTCTGTTATGTTATTATTGGTTCAATAATCATCACAATTATAAGGATAATTTTTAAAGGAAGGAATCCAATTACCTTAATTGAATCCATAATAATTCTCCAAGAATTATCACTCCACATATTAACTCATTGAAAAAAAAATTAACACATAGTCTCAATAGAGTTAAATAATTTCAAAATATATTTTTTGGAAAATAATAATTATATATTGATATTTAAAACCATTATAAATAATAAAAATAAATAATGTTATCTTTTAAAAATTTCCCTCAATGAATGAAAAAATGAATAAGCTATGGATATTGATAAATATTTTTTAGAGTATAACACTTATCCAATTAGAATTTATTCAATAATCCAATGCATGTTTTTCCACAAGATCTACTCATTCATTTAAATAGAATAATGAAAATAAATAATGCATAACATTTCTTTGTTAAATCTGATTTTTCCAAGAACTCTTTCACCATATTCCTAATGATCATAGAGAAGAAAATAATACACTCCTTAAATATAGGATATCTATAAGCTATGTTACTCTCCTAAAACGTGAGAAGGACTTCCTTTAATCCACATCCAACTAGAACTCTTCCTTAAATCTTGACGAAAAATAATAGATGAACAAGAAGTTGCATCCTCACAGTGTCCATTGAAACAATGACATACCAATATCCCATGGTCTGTGACTTATTATTTGGGTATTAAGGCTACTCTTTAAGGGTTGTGTATTTCATCAAAATTCATTCTCTCATCATCCAAAACATTAATAAAGGTTTAAACTATGAAAAACATTACAAAATGTTTTCAAAATTTTACTAACATTAATTATAAGTTTAAATATTATAAAATTGAATATTACATCTTCAAAATTCAATTGAATATCATGAAATGATAACCTGATCATGATTTCATATGTGTAAGGTAACAATAAAAATTTATGTTAATCTCATAACACATTCTTTTCCTTGAAATAAACCATGGGGAAGTAACCCCCACTACATTATGGTTTATATTGATATAAACCATTATGTTGTTTATGTCATTATTCCATAATTTATATTTAGTGTATATTTTTAAAAATCTCTTTACTTAAAAAAAATCTCTAAATATATTTCAGTTTTACCTTATTTCACATCATAAGTAACATCTTATGGAACCATATACAATTCCCCTTTTGGATGTATTCAAAATATACAATTGTAGAATATAGTATAAATTTTCACTACATGTTATATCATATGTAATAACATAATAAAATAAATAAATACAATCTATTAGATATCCTATAAAACACATTTAGAGTATCTATCTATGTTTTTTATAAACAAATATATGATAAGGCTTAATCCTTATTATCATGACCCTAATGTGTGTCCCTAATGGATTTTTTGTATTTGAAAATAACTATAAATTCCCAAATATGTATTTTTAATTAAATACAAACTTTTTAAAAAGTATTAATTTTAGTCTATCTATAATGATATATTGTGGTCACTATAAAACACATCTATTTTCATAACAATGTCCACCAAATGTCTCATAAAAAATTATAAATAATCTAATAATCCATTTTTTTTTAATACATTGATAGTATATTGGACACATAGTATGCTAATTATATATTTTTTACTTACATGTTCTTGAACCCATGAGATTATATGGGCCAGATGGACGAACAGATTACATATCATTCACTAAGACATGTGATCACATCATTTGTAATGTCTTGGACCTGTATGCCACTCAATAGTACCTCAAGCCTATATGGCTATATGGCTTCAAGGGAATCTTACCAAACCCCAGAGGATGTCGGCCAGTAGTGAGGTCCTAGGTGTGTAAGTGGGTAGACTATTCCCTCATTACTAGATTATACACAATGGAATATCAATAACATAAAAATAGCATACTCATATACAATAGGAATACAATAAATAACTAAATATGACATGAATTTATAAAAAAATATAGAATCAATCTCATACACTGATTATGATAACAATGCAATTCATATGTCCAATAAAATAGCTAAAATATGTAAACAAAATGTTTTTACAATACATGTCTCTAAAATCCAAAAAAAACTCAAAATAGAATCACGAGCCTTATCTCGATCCCGTAATCCCCCACTTATAGACAACAATCAACATCCTATGTTAGGTAACTTTCCCTTATCATTTACTGCAATCATATAATATGTTTGGGTTCCCTAAGGGATGCCCAAATAGGGTGTGAGATGACATCGTAGTTGGAAACCACCCAAGATCTATACATCTCATGGTGTTTAATATAACAAGATATGTAGGTAAAAGATAATAAAAATGGTAAAGTAAATATTCCCATGGAAAGTGAACTATTAATCCAGTAACCCTATAATAGCCTCTTAAGGATCCATGTAAAATGGTGCCAAGCCCTTACACAAGGTATCTATAAGTAATATAAATAAACAACAAAACCTTACTATATACCCTGAAGAGTCAAAACATCCATGGACAAGTCGTATAATCGATTGAATCACATTACCATGGACACACCATAACAACCATACTGTAATTCCATGAAGGGATTAATCTAATTTTTCAAAGACCAAGGAATCCTCATTGAGTCCCTAGATCATCTCGATGGAAACTTAATATAGGTGTTAGTTGTATTCCAAGGATCATGTCATACTTGGCGCATCGAACATGACTTCAAGAAGGATGGATCCAAGGGGAAGAATGGCCTGAAGAAACCCCATGAAATCAATAACCAATGGAAATACTCAACCAAAGTTTTCCACTACCACGTTCATGATCTGCGAAGAGCTTTACATGAAATATATAAAATCATTAATTCATTTCATACCATTTATTGTATATCATACATGAGTCTACCCACTCTTTTAATCAATTCAAATTTAAAAAATCACATGGGTATACCCACCAATTTATCACTTCATGCAATGTGAGTATACCCACTCATGTTATCCACACTTTTCCGATTAAACTACACAAGATAATAAAAATAAACAAAAGTGAAATCTCAATCATTTAACCCCGAATCCATATAATCTATTTCAATTTGGAATAATAACATGACATTAAGTAAAGACGCATACCATCTACCAAACACAAATTAAACTCCATTTAAATGTAATTGTGGTTCCAACATCATGGAAAGCATGGGAAAGATCCCCGTTGGTTGTTGAATCATAGTATAATAAAGAATTTCTATATGTCACCCCATGGGTTTCCATAATTTGGGAAAAGGATACAAATAATCATAATTTAACCTAAGGTAAACCCCTAATAGGTCTGATTAAACTTAACTCGATTAAGCATTAAACATTAGGGGTCGTGCCGCAAATTCTATTGGGTGACATAATTTTTAGTGGCTCTATAATTCACTAAAACTCAAAAGAAATGTATAGACCATCTACCTCAGCTCGGTAGTGGAGTTCTCATTTAGTAACAAGTACTAATTTGACTTGGATTATACAAAAAATTAAGAATGGATAAAGAAAATTAAATTCGGGCATATGAGCCTAAATCAAAATAGTGAATCTGATAGGAAAAAGCATCAAGAATGGTTAACAGGCGATATATATCATACGGATGTTAATTTGATGAGACAAATAATGCTTGGATTGGATATCGAATGATGAAGGTACCTCAATTACTAGAATAGTTGAGGGAGAGCCTCTTAAGGGTTCCTCCTTGTTGTGTGTAAGAGTTTAGAATGGAAAATAAAAGTATGTTTTAAACTAGAATTTTTTTAAACATAATATTATTAAAATTTACAAAATATAGGGGTTGAATAGTTTAGTTTCACTATTTAATAAAATGTGTTCCAACCATGTATGGCTTCCTCTTGGCCCAGGGCTACACACATGGTTTATCTGTATAGTTTGAAAACCATATGGAATCCATTCTAAAAGACACAATCAAGTTATAAAAAACTACAAACCTAGAATCATATCCATGTGCCTCATCTCACACAGTTTCCACAATCCATTAATCCTATACACCCCCTCTATCCAGCCTTGTACAGTTTAGTCAAACCGTGTGGTATGCCCCTCATGGTTTTCACTAATTTGGTGTCTAGATTAAAACACCCCACACATGTGTTTCAAGCTCTGAATAATTCCTAGACACCCCCAATAAACTAGTGAATAGAAATGTTACTCACATTGGTCTATATATAATCATTTATACTAGAAAAGAAGGGATGTGTACCTCATACGAAAACCTGATTTCTTAAAATATTCCCCCTTAAATAAATTCATCCCTGAATTTATCTACAATGGGAGGTTATTAATTATCTGATAACAACTCATTCCACATAGAATGTATGTCATCCTCCCACTCCCAAGTCTCATCATGTAAACATTTATAATCCAATAGCACCCATACTATAACAAATAACTGGCCTCGAAGAAACATTTTTCTCTTACCTACTATATGAATAAGACGATATTAAAAGGATTCATCAACCTATAACTCAACATCCTTAGGATGAAAAGTATCATATGGGTTTGAATAATAATGATTCAGTTGAGATACATAAAAAAATTCATGAATGGGTTGGTACCTCTGAGGTAACTGCAACTGATAGGCTACCGAACTGACTCTCTCCATAATATCAAATTGACTGATATATCTAGATGAAATCTTACCATCTCTACAGATTCTTCTATGTCCCAGCCTTAGTGAAACATATAGAAATATATGATCTCTGACCTCAAACTATAGAGGTCATTTGTGGCAATCGGTGTAAGACTTTTGTCGAGACTATGCAGTATCTATCCACTTCTGAATCAATTGGACCTTCCCAGAACTCTCCTATATAGGACAGAGTCCAAGTAAAGAATCCTCACCTACCTCTAAATAGAACAAGGGAAATTGTAAAGTCCTATCATATAAATCCCAATAAGGTTCCTTCTTTATAGTCTCCTCATAAATAATTTTGGAGGAAAACTCAACCCAAGGTATATGTTTCTCCCAAGAGCCCATAAAATCATGGACACATGCTCTCAACATGTCCTCTAACACCGGAATTGTATTCTCTAACTATCCATCAGTCTAAGGGTGGTATTTTTTGCTCGAATAACTTGTGTACCCAACACCCTCTAAAAAATCATTCAAAAACGAGACGTAAAGAGGACGTCCCTATCTAAAACAATAGTTTTTGGGACCCCGTCGAGTTATAAAATCTCACAGATAAAAAACCTCCCCAGCTCATCTACATTGATGGTATCCTTGATTGGAAATAAATAAGAAAACTTTATGATCCTATCAACAACAACCCAAAAAACAATATTACCTCAAGGATACCAAAGTAAACTGATCACAAAATCCATCACGACATCATATCAGTTTCACTTAGTAATAGTTAATTATTATAAAAGTCTAGATGGATGCCGATTTTTAGCCTTTATCTACTAACTGGTGTAACACCTCATAGAAAAACTAGTTACCTCATGTTTCATAACCATCCACCAATTCTGAAGTCGTAAGTCATGGTACATCATGGTGACTCTGGGATGAACTTCCCAAGATGAAGACTGAATCTACCACATTGACTCCTCATGTATGTCCTCTGAAAAAAAAAGAGACCATAGATATGCCAGATCTCATCCTTGCCTATGGTCCAACTATGATGTGGGTCCTCACTGGACACACTCTCCTATAAGACGAGGCCCTTCAATTCTGACAGTTGCCTCATCCTAACTCTATCTAGTATGGTAGAGGTCAAAGTTAAGGATGGTAGGTATGTATTTCCATAACTGTTGTGGGACTTAAATTTGACCACATAGTACAAAGACATAAGCTTCCACTCACTAATGGCCTTTAGCACTACATATATCTGAGTCTTCAAGCTCTGTTCATTATCCATTGTGTTTCCCTTACTAAGAATTTAAGCTAGATCTAAATAAAAATACTCAAGGAACCCACCCATATCTTCTACCTTAGATATAGATTACACTGTTTATAAATATACTTGAGGAATTTTTGGTTTGTGTCCACCAAAAAATGTTCTCCCAGTAAATAGTCTCTCCAACAATGCAATGCATGAACAACTGCAACTAAATCAAGATTGTGCATCGGTTAATTATTATGATGTGGCCTCAACTATAGAGACATCTATGTTATGTATAAATCCCCCTGCATCATAAATTATAATAATATAATACCAGATTCATCACAATACAGAGTGTAACTCTTTCATTACTCTGGGAGTATCAGGAATGGTGCTGAAGTAAACTTTCATTTCAGCTCTTAAAAGGATGTCTCATAGAAATCTGACCACAAAAACTTCACACACTACATAGTCATGTCTGTGAAAGGCACTACTAATCATGAAAAGTACTTTATATAATTCATGTTATAACTAGATATCTATAGAAAATTCCTTATGTCAAACATGTTCTTGGACTTCTCTAAAAAAACTATAACTCTCACCTTCTCTAGGTCTACAAATTATCTTGTATCTAAGATGATGTGACCCGAAAAGTGAATCTGATAAATCCAAAAGTGGCACTTTGTGCTATTAGAATATAACTAATTCTCTCTTATTATATCTAAAATTACCTCAAGGTTCTTATCCTGGTCAAGTCAATTGTGAGAATACACCAAGATATCATCCATGAAAACCAAACCAAACGAATAGAAATAATAATGGAAGACTTGGTTCATCAGTTCCATGACAACTGCAAGCATGTTTGTGATACCAAATGGAAAAAATAGATACTCTTTAGACCATACCTATAATGAAAGGTTTTACAAGGTATGTCTGCAGGTCGAACACACACCTGGTTATATCTAGACCTCAAATAAATTTTTGAGAACACGTGAGCTCCTTGAAGCTGGTCAAACAGGTCATCTATCCATGGAGAGGAATATCAGTTCATAACCATTAGTTACTTTAGTTTATGATAATCCATGCATAACCTAAGAGTACAATTTTTCTTTTTTACAAAAAGGACTTATGGACCCCCTGGATAAGTATTGATTAAAATAAACCTCTTTGCCTCCAAATCCTCTAGTGGCCTCCTGATCTACTACAACTTTATCATAGTTATCCTATAAGGATGAATGGATATTGATGCATCTCCTAGAACATGAATTATGGAGAATTATTCCTCTCTCTTAAGAGGTAAACTAGAAAATTTATTCGAGAGGACTTCTACAAAGCACTCAACCGCTGGAGAGAATTCCTTCTAACTCATTCCCTAATCATCTAGATACAAATTAGAGATATGATTCATCATCTCACACATCCAATGATTATCAGGTCCATCTCTGCTCTTTTGAATAACCCATTCACCCTTGTTATTGTAAACCATTCCCTTGTTGATCTAGAGGTCACCCTATGATGATAGTAGTCAATGTGAGATTAATAAGCTACTATCTAGTCCATCTCGAGTATGATGTCAAACCCAGTCTTCTTAATGACATAAAAATCCTAAACAAAGTGACAACCACCAAAATAAAGGGGGAACTCTCTACACCGGTGGACATTCTCCGTCCTGATTCCCAAAGGTGTGTCCAACACCAAAATATCTCTCATAAGACAGTAATATAAATCCAATACTTTTGTTAGTGAAAATATAAAAATATGTGATGCACTTATGTCAAAAATAGATGATGTAATAGTATAGGCTACCAAGATCATGCCTCTCACGGTAGATGGTCTGGAAAACTACTATTTAGGGGTAGGCTGTATGGAATTAAATAGGCTTACACCACAACCTTGTGATACAACATCACTACCCAAAGTAGGCCCGCTCTAATGTCTCAGTGTAATTGGTGTCTGGCTACCTCAACCACGACCACCACTACTTTGGCCTGATTGATCGGAACTACTGTAACTCCCTATTTGACATGAAGGTGAGAAACCTTATCTCGAACCTAGTGTCAGAGAAGAACCCTTCAACTCATAGTTAGAGGGAAGGTTCTGTACCAAAACTACATGAATCCCATATTTCCACAATCTATACAATCAACTAGGTCATGATCTCACTGATTCATTATATGGCCTTACCTACCACACTAATAAAAGAACACTGAGCTACCAGTACTCAAAACTTGAGGGGTTCTCATCTCATGGGAAGCCTCAGAATAGATCTTCCTTCCTGAAGATGTTGAACCACCAGGTTGAGAAGCATCCCTGTTATGTTTTTCACCACCAAATTCCCTCATGTTCTGCTTTATAATCAGCACATTATTCACAATTTCTATGATAAAGGTCAACCTGAACATGTTGACCTATGATCTAATAGCATTTCAAATTCCTTACTCAAAGCATCTCGTTCTAGATAGATCATTAGAAATTTAGATCAGTTCAAAATTATTCAACTCTGTAAATCATGTTGACTACTCTATAACTATCATTATTCTCTCCTTCAAACACAAAAACTCATTGAACCACTCTACTAGAAAAGTCTCAAGGTCAAAAATTCATAGAATCGTGTTTGGAAATTATCCCAACCAATATATCACATCCATTCATCCTAGATCATTACATCCCACCAGTGCTTTACTGCCCCATGTAACATATATGTCATGAGATTTACATCCCTTGAAAAATGCATCTCCATATCATCGAATATTGCTAACATGGTCTCAATCCATAGCTTAGAATACTTTGGTCCTCTATCCTCTAAAAACATAGAAGGGTTATACTACTGGAACACCCATGTCAAATCATATATATATATAAGGTATGTTATGGTGGTGCTTGATAAGTTTGCATAAAGAAAATAAATCCATCATTGAACTGTTCCTCTACACATGTTCTCGGAACAGTTGTTAGTGTCACAACTTTCACAAAATGAGGACCTACTAGTATCTCATGGCCCACCACAACCAGAGTGTGTTTGGAACCTCCCTTATTGTGTTAAAATATAGTACATCATAGAGGCATTATTCTATAATTCCAAATAAAACCCTCATAAAAGAACAAGATAAAATCCCACAGATCAAAATTCTCGGACTGGTAAAACCCCTCATAAAACAAATTCATATCCCACAAAATACATTTGAATCCAAGACTGTAATAAGTATAGTCACAAGCACCACTAGAATCTCCACTTCTTTCCAACTAAAAAACTGGGTAAAGGTCAAGCCTCTATTTACAACATCATTTTCATTTGAATTCACAACCATTTGATTTCACATATTCATTCCCATATTCCATTTTAATTCGTTATCATTAACATTTATATCACAGTTCTAATTTAATGGTTGAACCATTAATCGCAAAATTATGATCCCCGAGGGACCATTACACCTCAGGAATCTAAATTTAGTGTCCATCTATTTTATAACAATTAATTCAATTAACAATTGAAAAATAGGTGGGTCACTTCCTAGACCATTAGGGCCCATAACACCTTATGAACTAAAATATAACATCACTTCCTTTATCCATTTCATGAAATCTATCAAGCAGTAGGTAAAACTATCACAACACCTATCACAATTGTATGTGTCATGTAATGCATCCTAGGTGTCAAGGAATATTGAATGCAATGCAATTTCTAACAAGTTCTTATATGATACATGATATTTCATACCCTCATCTCATAATTTTTAAACTAAATAGAACCCATAATCATATCAATAATAATATCACTAATCATGATTTTCACTCAATAGTAGCATCAAATCAACTTATATTATAAAAATATAGAAAATAGAAATTACATTTTATTGAATTTTGATTTTCCCTGTATGTGGGTTAGCTATGCCCATGCATAGCTAATTACAAAACTCTATTTCCTTCCTATCCATATATATTTTCACCAAACAGTAATATAAACTAGAATAGAACCTATGATACAACTTTGTAATGTCCATAACCTAGAAACCACTCAATAGTTACCTAATCCCAATTGGCTACATAGAATCATGCACATCTCCCAAAACACTGTAGTCCATCGACTAGTAGCGAGGTCCTAGGTGTTTTAGTGGGGATACTATGCCCTCATTACTAGAGTATACACAACAGAATATCAATAACATAATAATAACAGAATCAGATAAAACAAGAAGAAGATTTATAACTAAATATGAAAGGAATTTATAAAAAATCTAGAATCCATCTCACACATCGATGATGATAATGATACATATCATATTTCTATGAAAATAGCCAAATTGGTATGAAATAGAGAATGAAAATACATATCTCTAAAATCCAAAAAAAAGATCCTATCTTCAAATAGTGTTAGGATCCTCAACTAGATTACATGCTCCCCCATTCCTAAGTTACAATCAGCATCATGTGTTAGGGACCTTTCCCTTATCATTACCTTAAATTCTATAATGTTTTTTGGTTCCCTAAGGGAGGCCCAAACAAGGTGTGAGATAATATCCTAGTAGGAAACCATGAAAGATCTATATATCTCGTCGTGTGAAATAAACATGTTAAGAGAGTAAATTGTAATAAAAATAGTAAAGTAAACATTCCCATCACATATGAACTAATAATCTAGTAACCATTTAATAGTCTCTCAAGGATCCCTGTAAAAAACATTCAAGACATTAAATAAGGCCTCTACATGGAAATATAAATAAACGGAATGATCTTGTTCTATACTCTGAAGTGTCAAAACATCCACAAAAAAGTTGTATAATTGTGGGAATCACATTCCCATGGCCAAGCCCTAATAACCATAGAGTCAGACCACGGAGGGCCAGATCCAGGGTGTCAAAGACCAAGGCATCCTTGTCAAGTCCCAAGATCATCTCAATGGAAACTCAATATTGGAATTGGTTGGAGTCCTAGGAACATGTCATATAGGGAGCATACTACGTGAGTCCATGAAATTCGTATCCAAGGGGTAGAAAGGCCCAAGGGATCCTATAGAATCAATACCCAAGGGTCATAATAAACCCATATAATCTACTACTATGTTCAATATACTTGTAGATATATCCATGGAATATATATAATCAATAATTCATTTCGCACCATTTATCATGTATCACACATGAGTCTACCCACTCATTTAATCCATTCACATTCAAAAATTTCACATGTGTATACCCTCCCATTTATCACCATTCACAATTAAAAATATCACATGTTAATACCCACCCATTTGTTAATTCAAAATATATGAGTATACCCAATCACATTATCCATATTTTATTAATTAAAATACATGAGGCATTTCAAATAACCAAAATAGTACTCCCACTCATTCAGCCCCAAACCTATATAATACATTTCAATATGGAATATCAACATGACATTTGGTAAGGAGGCTGAACATCTCCCAAAAAAAAATTTAATTCCATTTAAAAGTAACAAGGATTCCTATATCTAGGATAACATAATAACACACCCCTTAGGTTGAACAATTATGGTATAACAATGAATTTCTAAAAGGAACATGCCATGGGTGGTAATAATTTGGGAAAATGATACCAAGAATCGTAATAGAACATAAGGTAATACCTAATTGGTCTGAATAAATTTATTTTGACTAACCAATTCATATTTGGCTTTGTTCCATAATGTATAGTCGGTGGCATAATGTCTGATACCTATAAAATGCACTGAAACTCTAAAGAAATGTATAGAACAACTACCTTAGTTTTCTGGTGGAGTGCTTGTCCAATTTCAAGTCCCAAGTCATCATGTATTAGAATAAATTTGAAGAACGAGCGGAGAATGTGAAATTATAGCATATGATCTAAAATCCAAATAGAAAAACTGATATCCAGAAGCATCAAGAATATCTAAAAAAGAATATAGATCTTATCGATGTGGATCTGATGACAAAAATTATACTTGATTCAGATATCATATAATTTCATTAGCTCAATTCCTAGAATAGTTAAGGGTGGGCCTCTCATGGGGTTCTCCCTATTATGTGTAAGATTTTAGAATGAAAAATAAAATTATGTTTCAAAATAGAATTTTTTGGAAACATGACATTTTTAAATTTCCCTAAAATATAGGGGGTACTCGGTTTTTGTTCACAGTTTGATAAATCATTCTCCAACCACGCAATACTTACTATAGGCCCAGGTGCACTCGCATAGTTTACCCATATGGTTTGAAAATCAAGTGGAAATGTGTAAAAATACCATATCATGTTTTGAAAAAACTATAGAATTGGACGCAATGCTATGCACCTCATCTCTGATGATTTCTTTAAACTATCTGGTCTATAATCCCATTCTATCTAGCCTCTCACAATTTTTCAAACCATGTAGACTAACCCACATGGTTTTTACTAACCATGTGTTAGGATGAAAACATGCCACACTTGGGTCCCTATATCTGAACATGTCTCGAACACCCCCGTAAACCCGTGAACCCAATGTGTACTCACATTTGTCCATATATAATCATTTAAAATAAAAATATGGGATCTATATCTCCTACAAAAACCCAGGTTATTACATCATATTCCCCTCATCCAAATAGATAATCCCATAACATGTCTCTTTTATAGTGTTGACCATACACTTCATTAGTATATCAAAATTAAGATCCTAGGTATCATAATCATCATATGATTGGTAAAATAAAGTCATAGTTAAACTTTAACAAATGACATCATTATATGTATATTAAACTAACACTTAATCAACACTTTTTTAATGATGTTGAAATAAATGTATCAAAATATGAAGTCTCTTTTGTTAGGAATCTTATCAACCATAGATAATATAAATTAAATATGAAGCATATACCCTTGGTATACCAAAGACATAATATATAGTACTCCATGTGGTATATGTGGTTCATTATCTAGACTAGAAAATAGCTTTTACACCTCATTTAAAAATTTTATATCTTTATAATAACCCAAACCATGAAAATATTCACAAGTTATAACACCCAATAATACTATATGATGACTATCAATTATGGTTAAATAAATCTCATACATTGGAATGTTTTTTATCTTGAATAATTAAGAAATATATTTATCAATCATTAATGGATAATAAAATACAGACTAATATTTAATTACTCAATATCTATGAAGAAATAATTTTTGAATAATTGTGAGATCAGGATTCATAATTTTTTTGTTCAAATTTTATATCTTAGTATTCTTCCTTCTTAACTTTACAACATCTGATGTTATAATCCTAATAAATTCTATTATCTATGAATATTTTCTCTTATTATTATCATCATCTATTAAAATGATTCCTTTAAAACCATTCATTGAGGTCATTTTTGTAAAAAATTAAATATAAATTTAACATTAATATTATTCATTGCTGACATACCCTAAAAACTATTAGGATAAACATGGACATTCACTGTGAATTAGAATGGTATAATAATATATTTTTACATTTTATATAACCTTAATTCCAAACACATTCCTATTATCCTCTTATAAACTTTATTTTCTCTGATGTATATTTGTAAAACAAAAACACATACGTTGTAGGAAAAAACACTTATTTACTCTTTTGTAAAAAGAAATAAAATATTTAAAACCATATAATATATGGAATTTTATATGATTAGAGAAATAGTATGAAAATAAACTTGTATTCTTTTAAATATTTCGTTATTTGGTGCTAGAAACCCATTTATATTTTTATAAATTACTTGGATAAATCCTTTTTTCCTAGATAAATTTTTTAACATTATATTCTTATAAAAACATTGTAGAATTGGATCCAATAATAAATCATGTATATAAAAACCATTATCTATTATTATTTATAAAAAATCTATTATTACAAACAACTTACTTATCAAATATAGGAAATTAGTCAAAAATAATCATATTTTATTGGAATTCATTGGAGAACTAAATCAATAATATGAATCTTAGTTGATAATGTAGTAAACCATTACATAATAACTTTAATCCATACCAAATTATCTATTCATTAACCATTCTTTAGTTTTAAGCTATGTTATATATTTATAACATTTTTATAATGTTACGTATGTATTATATAACTTTAAAACTAATTTAATTAAATTCTATGAATTTATTACTTGATTTGGACTCTCCATAGATTATTTCACCCTTTTTTGTATTTATGGTGATTTAATATCCAAAGTATGGATTTTATTAGGTGTAAACATTTCTATTCCTTTGAATATCCTTTAATTAGTTTGATATAAGGTGTTTTGGAATATTTTGACCATTCTCCATTTAATTTTATCCAATATGTTTACCACTTAATTTTTATACTATCATTAATGAAATTAATTTATGACCTCCCATATCCAAGTTAGTAATCTTGAACATATTTTGGATATTGATTAAAATTTTATTGAATTTTTTCATGTTAATTTGAAAATAAACAATCAAATCCTGTCCCATAGTGATTTTGGAATGCAATCCATGTCCATATCCTGGCAATGTGTTGGTCCCAGTATTTTTTATCATTAATATCCCCAATCAGAGTGAGCATAAGAGTTTATATAGAAGTAACTTCATCTGTTTTTTTGAGATAATTTTTTGAAAACAACATATCTCTCATGTCAAGCCTATTCTTAATACAGGATTCTTATATTTTTTGCCATCGTAAATAATATATATTATCATTTTTCATTTAAATGTTTATATCCATTAAAACAATTAATATATATATATATATTAAGTTAATATTTATTATATTTTTCATAATCATCTTTAAATTCTTTATAATCTTTATTAGTGAGAGCATTATGTTGAAGTTTTCTCTCCCGTACATATGTTATGAGTAGTAAATTATGATATATGTCTTGAAGCACCTGGAGAGGGGGTGAATTGGGGTGTTTAAAAACTTAAATTCTTTATTTCCCTTTTTATATATAACCCTTACCCTTTATTAGATATTATTACATTGTCAGAAATTTATATTCTAATTCATTATTACATCTATTTATAAACATAAGAAAAACAATAATTAAAAAATTAAAGCACACTGGAATATGTATTTTTTATTTTTTATTCTATACTAGTCTTCCTCTAAATAAAATATTCACAATGATGTGTGGGTGTAAAAAATAAAATAAAATATGAATATATTTGATGTATAAAATATTTTTAGCTTCTTCTCCCCATTAAAAGGCGAGGATCCCTTAAAATTTATTTGGGGATGGTATACTGCCTCTGAATGTTCACTAACATTATTTCCTTCTTAGTACACTAACTTAATGAACAACATTAGTTTATGTAATTTTAGGTCTCTTCTAGACTAACATATAGAATGGAATCTCTATGAATCAAAAATTATTGATTTGATGATTTATTAAGAAACATGTTTCTAGTAAACTTTTTTTATACACCATATAAGATTAACTCCTTATTGATAATTGATTATATGACCTCCAAATGACCACCACATTAAAAATATCTCTGTTGAATGAATATTAATTATAATTAATGAATTATCTTTGTGTTATTTATATTTTTATCCAAAAATACATTATATAATCAATGAAACACATCAAAACATTATTAGTTATCCTATACTATAGAAGTAAATATCTCTATGATGTTTCCTTCACCATTTTATATATCAAGAACTATTACATAATTTTACTAAAATTTACTCCTTGATTATTATTTTCAATAAATAGTGTATATCTATTACATTATTTTCTTATATCTGAGATCGGGTTGGGTGTAAAGAAAATTTCCCTAGGTAAGTTTTGTCCAAAAATCCAAATTTAATATCAAAAGAAATTTATTTGATCATCCATAATTTAGTTTTACCAAAATCTAAAAATAAATTGTACTGTACTTTGTCAAAAATGATATAATATGTTTTGATGTGTTGTTATTTTTTACTCTCCATATTATAGTGGTACATGACTAATTTTTGAATGAAACACTTCAATAAATTATTCCTACAAAATAACTATATTACCACCATCAAATTTTTCGGAAATAAAATATTCAATATCCCTCTAATAATTTCTAATATAAAATCATTGTGTAATGACCTAAATATTCATGGATGAAGATTTAATCCATCAAAATATAAGAAAGAAAAACTTTCACATATTTCCCTTCTTACATTTTAGTCAATTTCCTCGTATTTCAACTAGTTCTATTATAGTGTGTTTTATCTTCATCTTGTCCATTTTTGGTGTGTTATTATAAAAATATGATTCTATATATGTACCAATATTTTAAAGGATTTCTATAATATATAACCCTTTGATTCTATAGTTAAACTCCAATTATTTCAATATGAAACATTTAAAACAAAATATTATACATCATTGGTTTCATCCTATATAAATTTCACAATGTGGCCTAGTATGTCGAGGCACGATTTTGTGCCTTTTCCCAAAAAAAAATCTACCCTTATCCAAATATATCCATGAAATCTCAAACTTCTCCCAATATATTATTGATCTAGATTATAAAATATTACCTTTCTAAACTAACTCTATAACATTAATAAATCTATGAAATCCAAAAGTTTATCAGGGTCATCCTGTAACTTTTATCACAATTATATCCACCAAGTCACTCGAGAAAATTTTATACTTTCATTATATATTATTTATTCTCATACTAATGATCCAATTATATATATTTCAAAATATTGATTCCCTTCTACTATATCATTTTCTTGTATAATATTCATCTTCATAGTCATTTAAAAATCACCATTTACCCAATGAAACATTTATATAGTTCTCACATTCCCATTTCTTTAAGATCTTATAATCACATGGATTATGGGTCACTACCTTAATTTCCATTTTTATTTTGTCCCATTTTTACCATTATCATCTTAAATTCTCTATATAAAACCTCTTTTTTGTTTCTATATTCTCATGTTATGAAAAAATAATCATCTTGGTTAACATTGGTTGTCACCCATTTTAACATTAATGAACATCCACCATTTTCTATTGAATCCTACATTCATACATTTTATTTTCAATATTTATTAACAATATATGTAATAAAACTCATGAATATAATAATATAATGTTTTCATTCCTATTTAATAATAATTTTTAAATTTATATATCAATTTAGAAAGTTTCTTCCATTTGGGCTTTTCTCTAGAATTGATCTCAATGATAAGTATAGTATTGATGATTTGATCTTATATGACTAATTATTTTTATAATATGAGTATAATTTTTTATAATTATTTAAAAACTATTTTATTAAATTCTATCCCAAAAAAATTGGTATCCCCTTTTATGTTTTAAATAATATTTATCAGTGAGAAAAGATCCTTATTTCATATAATCTTATAGTTTTCCTTAGTATTTATATCATCACTTATCTATTTAAGTAGAAAATCATATAAATAATATTGAATTGGCCTTAATATAATTATTGGTCTCTAATTATTCAAGATTTTTGATGAGTGTTAGAGTTTGAAGAATTTTCTCATGAAGTTAATTGATGAAGGGGTGTTTAGAGTTGAGCACAATTGAGAAATAGTTAAAATAATGTGGTCTTAATACTGTTATTTTTAGTACTCCCATGAACAATATATTATATTTTTTTGTGGTGTTTGATTACCTTTACAATGGAGTTATTACGGGAATATTTTCTTAAATGAATTCATTAACATGTTATATAATATTTTATACACTATATTAACTAACTACATGATCATGGAAGAGTTATATTCTCCTTCAAATTGAGTCGGAAAAACGAAGGACAGAATAATGTTTGGAATAATCCCATATATCTTGTGTAACACTAATAACTAATCATTTTCTTTTAAGAATAGAATATATTGTTAAGAGGTCAATGTAATATGGTAGTTTTAGTGACTATTTATAATTGAATCTCTACTAGCATTCCATTGGAAAAAAAATAGGAATTTCACATGTCATGGATAACCATTAAATCACATAGAGTGGTGTGGTTGTGGAACATGTTTTCTAACTAATCAGATAAAATATAAGATAATAAAAATTTTATTGATATATATTCATAAAAATCATGGAGTATCCCAATTTAAAATAGACGTATCAATACAACAAACAATGTAAATAAAATGGTCATTGTGGTTGAGCATTTCAGTTAACATATAAGTTGATTGGGACAAAGTAAAAGTGATTCCCAATCATAGTTTTCCATTAATTGAACATGGGGATAAAATTGTTTTGTTATATGGTGTTTTAATTTTATGTTATATATGAGATATGATGAAACTTTTAGATAACAGCTACTGGAGATATAGGTGTATGGATATGAACTAGGTAATTAATAAAAAGATTTTTATGGGGATTTACATGATATAGTATTTCTATAACTATAAATAATGTATGAGTTTCTATCTCTAATAATGAGATATGTTTTTAGAACACTTATTTGGACAATCATTTATTCCATATATTTTTCCTATGAGTATTTGGTAAATATTTTAGAAGAAAAAAATGGGAGAACATGATATCCAAAATTAAGAGGCACATGAGGTAAGGAAATTGGATATTGATCAATTTTTCGATGATTTTAATTTTATATTATACTTGGGGTTTAGGGAAATCTCAATTCTATTTTCCTTGTTATTTTTTAGAATAAAATAATAATTTGTGTAGTGGGGTTGTAACTTTTTCTCGTCAAAGATTATCCATTTGATAATAATTGTTCTTGAACCATGTAATCTCACTTGTGGTGTATGTTTTGTTTCTAATTATTTCTATCATCATATTTTTTTCATCACCAAGATCCATTTTTTACCAATTGGTGTGGGAAATTTATTTACGTTTTTGTGTTTTTTGAAACCACTGATTCACCCCCCCCCCATCAATGGTGTTATACTCTCACCTATTACATTCACATGTAATATATAAATCTTGGATAGTTGAGAAGACAACTAAATTATAAACACATATTATATATTATTTCAACTCTATTTCTAATTTATTATAACATCTATGGTTTCATAGCAATGTGTAACTTAAATATTATATCATATACTCACACCCAATCCTATTCAGTTCATATAATATAAACATTAATTTCACATGATGATCAATGGGAATCATTCATTGGTAGAACCCACCTATTTAGATTACCATTACATTGAAATGTACACACTTTTTATTGAATATTAAATATATAATTTAAATTATTTTCAATAAAAAACTAATTTCTTTTATTTCATTTATGTATAAATAGTTATAATGATTTAGGTTTTCTATCACATACCATTAGAGATATTAATATGTTAAAATTATATTAATATATGACTCTTTATACATCTCATTATTTATTTTAAAAATCTAAAATAAATAAATACCAATTATATCCACATGTATAAAAATGTTCCCCATGAAAATAGTATATGAAAAATTATCATTTATATTCTGAGATTCATTTGAAAAAATCCATATTTGCAAAACATGGTGCAACAGGTAGCTAACCATCATTTTTTCAAGATATGGTGTAATATAGAAAGAGGGTGAATAGTTTAACCTAAATTACATATATAAATATACCAATACTCAACGGAGAAATCATATAAAATACAATTCTAATACCATATATGTAACAAACCAACCCTAGATACCATATAAACCAATATCTGAGCTAATTATCCACTCACTCAAAGAGTGTTCCCAATCTCCACGGGCCGGTGACAACCACCTGGGTGTCAATAAGTAACAGTTAGGAATGATTTCACCCTAAAAATATTTAAAATAACCAAGTATAATTTTGAAACATTGTCATATATATAAATCAATACAATCGTATCTGTGTAAAAAGAGACACTAAGGAAACTGAAAGCACAACATAAGTACCAAAACCCACCTCTTGATAGTCCCTAACCACCCACCATGTCCCATTTCACCTTCCATTGGTCACCCTAACTCAAAACAACATTGCAAGGTGATGGAATGAACACATACTATAAGATAATAATGGGATGACAACACAAAAATGTATAATAAGGGTGTCAGATAAATATCCATGTAAGATTACACCAAAGATTCTATATAGTTACTTAATAAGTTAATTAAAATATGATAAAATAGGAGTATAAATATGAATATAATAATATTAGTTTAAAATATAGTTTTTAAATTTTAAAATAAAATTATTAAACTAAACTGGTAAAATATTCCATTTCACCATTTAAAAACAAACCATTTTCTTGAAAACCATTGAAACAAAATTCAAAAGTTAATGTCAGATAATAAAGAAAAGATTATAATATCCACCTAATATGGAAATATGAACAAGATTCAATACAATATAGTTAAAGTGCATAATAACAATAACTAAATCAACCAAGGAAGCTCTGGTGACAAATTATGACAACGAATGATGTCATTTATGAAGGAACAAGTATATGGATGTCATGAGTATAACCTAGGTACAACAATGATTCTATATTATAATATCTAATACAATTACAACATGACTAATTTTCAGGCTTACATTTTGTCTCATGGGTCACAAGAAAACTAGCACCACACACACCTTCTTTCTTAGCCATAATTTTATAGCATAAACTTTTAATGCTCTTTATGGAACCAATAAATGGTGTGAGTCCTCTAGTAAAACATATATCAATTTCAACCCATATAACTATCCAATTTCACAATACTAGTCAAAATAAGGGCTGATATGAATAAGTTATGAGGATCACACAAGTATCCTTATCGACAACATCTCACTCTAGCCCCCAAACTCTTTGAAACTGAATAATCCATTTTTCAACCCAAGCAACAATGGGATGTATAAGAATCAAACAAGTTACAATTAATGGATTATCACATGGGAAAATTATCATAAAGTTCAAACTGGGCCTTAAAGAATAATCACTTTCAATTAAAAACCTTTTAATAAAATAAATATTGAAAAGGGTAATAATACCTGATTCCTTTCACAATTCATCATAAAAAATAAAATGGTCCATTCAAATAATCATTGATTTAAACTAAACCATAAATCATTCAAACTAAGTAGTGTGATATTAAAAAGGATTCAATACATTTCTTATCATGGGTTAACACCCACTTTCCATGTGAATAAATCATTTATTTCAAATAACCCAAGAATAATCATTTCAAAAAATGGTAAAATATTGTTCAAAGGGGGTTAATTATAATTTAATAAATTCATGAATTGAAAACTATTTAGAAAATTTCAATTAGTTAAATTCCTATAATTCATATCATAGAAGTTCATTTAATATATAAACACTAGAGTGAAACCCCTCAATTTCACCAAAACACCCTTTAAAAGGTATTTGAAAATAAATCCAAACAAACAATGAATTTAAATAATTAATAAAAAGGTTGTAGATATCAATATTATAGGCATTTAGTTAATTCCTTATGTAATTCAAAGATAATAGGGTCAGATAATATTCTATATATAATTAAATGGAAAAATTTCAAAGAACATGTTTTAGAATTTAAAAAATGTGTATCTATGAATTATCAAGAAACATTAAATAACAAAATGAAGGAAATACATAGAAACATATACTTGTAATATTATTAATACAACCACAATGAATCTGATATGTGTCACCTTGGATGGTAAACATAGGGTCTAGGAAGATAGATCTCTAAAGAAGAGATAAGATGTACTAAATATACAATTTCACATAAATAATCAAAAATAAAAAAAAATGTGAAGCCATCATAACTTTTAGGAAGAATTAATCGATATAATAATGTATATCCTAGATTAAGAAGATAATAAAGCACTGAAAGAGAATATTTTCTCTTCTATTTGGTCTTTGATCCACCAAGGCTTGAGGTTTGGGGTGCCAAAATGGCTCTATAGGGTTCCCAAAAGACAGAGAATCAATTTATAATTCATTATGAAGATTTTAGTGTAAATTAGGTAGGTTGTAAGATTTTAATTAATATTTTCATAACATTAATTATCTTTTCACGGTTTTCTGAGTAGGTTTTCATAGATAGTACTAATTATAGACCTAACTGTGCACCCAAAATAGAGCCCCTAAAAGATTCTCACACTTAGTTTAATCGTGGGAAAACCATGTGACCCCCTTGATCACATTGTTTAACCATGAACAAACAAAGAAACCCATTATATGTAGGTTTCAAATAATATTTAACCTTCCACAATCCATATGCAAACCATGAACCCCAGGTTTCAAAATTGTTTTAACCATGCCCAAACAATGAGAAAACCATGAAAAGGCCCAACAACCTTCAAAATATTATGGTAAAATATTGAAAAACTCTACAAAGAGATCCAATCATTAGGTACTCAAATCAGTGTGTCAAAACACATAATAAAATGTAATGGGGTGTAACAACCTCCCCACCATGTGACATTTTTCCCTGAGAATGACTCTAGTCCAAAAGATAGAACAATAATATACAAGAAGATCTCAATCACTCATTTTGTTAGGTGAATATTCTATGACCATATGTGAAACTCTCCCAAAGGATGACAACACCCAAACCCACGATATCAACACACAAAGTTCATCACATGTCTACAAACAAGAGAAAGACTACAGACCAAGAATAGTTCTCCCCACCATTTAATGAATCACCAAAATGGGGTAACATAATAAAGGAACATCCCTTATACACAAGGAAGATACCTTGACCACTCACTAAGGATAAACATATAATATAAAACATCTACAATGAAGGTAAATAAATGAAAATTATTTATACAATGGGTATATACTTGACAGTAACATAGGATTTTTAAAACTAGGACTCACACTTCGAAGATCTCGTCAAGTCAAACACTAGCACCATTAGGTTCCTAGTATATCAAAAATACACATCATACTAGTTACCTAATTACATTCCCAAGGTTTATTCTATTCCAATAAGAAATATCTCAAAAATCTAGTTCAGTACACTACATCACATCACAATTAAGATCTAACCACCTTGTAAAAATAAGAGGACACCACGTAAAAATAATAAATATCTCAAGATAAATGAAATTATTACATTAGAAATCCGAAAAATGACCCAAAAAAGGTCCAAAATATATCATCCAAGATGATCCATAATAACATATTTCCAAAAATAGATAATCCAGAAAAAGGAAAAATGCAAGAGTTTCTACGTCCACATCGAAAACAAAAAACATGGGTCAATATTTACCATACTTTCCAACTAACAGATGACAACCAAAAGTTCATATACTATGTGAAAAGATTCACTACAATGCCTATGTATGGACTCCCATTATCATGAATCATATTCTTCCCTATAATCAAGATCTGATATTCCTAACTACATTTTCCATTTTAAGTGGAAAACATACAAAACCTCTAAAGGTGACCTCGATGACCACACTATCCAAATTCATTTAGAGAACTCAATAGAAACCTCTAAGAATGACCATGTGCTTCACACTGGAAACACGTGAGAGAAATCATCTTTTATGAAAAATTATTTCCATTATTAGTAGTGAAAGTGGAATTATTCCCTTTGTGTTTTCACTTCCTCCACGTCAACTAAGAAACCCTAGTGAAGTATCTCCTCATAAGAAATCAACTCAACCATAGGCATGGAAATTAAATAGTCTGGGTGAATATCTTTTTTAAAATAGATAGCCTTACTGGAGTCATTACCAATATGACCAGGTATGAAACATACCAAACATGATAATTTCATGGCATGAACTATAACCCATTGTTCATATTTACCGAAATCAAAGAACATTATAACTTTTCTATTGTTCAGATTCTAAAGATAATAACACTAAATAAATAAGGACTTGAAGAATTCCCAAGACATTTATTCATACATATCATTGGTAATAACAACTTCCCACCACTCCTAGTTTGGTCCCTTGAACAAGGAGTTCAAAAAATGACCTTTAAATATTTAGGAGTCTTAATATAATCGAAGATCCCATCAACATCATCAAGCAACTACACTACCTCAAGAGAACCATGTTCCCCATTATAAGAAAGTGGGTAAAAATCCTTGAATTAAAGGATGGGATTCAAAGGATTGAAGATATCTTGCTCCATGACATAGTAAGGAGTGTGGGTAGATTCATTGAGAAGGTATTCCACTTCTAGAAAATGTAAATAATTACCTCATGGACTAGACCATTGGACCCAAATTCTATATTTCATAAATGAATTTCTAGGATACATTTATGAACATCACAAACCATAGGCATATCAACTCACACATCAGAGAACACTCAAACATAGACAAATTGGTTTTACACAAAGTCAAAACCCACTTTAATCAAAACATCATTGATTATATAACACACAAGATTTCATCAATTATAAAAAATTACACTTTCCATTTAAAATGATAAATAATTTTGTAAATGAATCACAGTTTCAAAACCCCTTGACCATCACATGTTAATAATTCAATGGTTTTAGAATCATCAATATCATTTTCCAATTATTAAAACCATTTATATTCAAATATATTAGAAACCAGAATTTATTCTTAAAACATTGTTTTATCACATCATATAAGAACCTCAGAGAATCGTTTTTATAAATTATTTTTGTAATACTCACATGATTTTAATTTAATTTTTTTAAGAAAATCACCCAGAAAATGTTTTTAAGACAAAAATTTGGTTTTTACAAAATATTTTAAATCATTAACATTGGATAAAAGGTGAAACAACCAAAAAATATCACTAAAGTACCCACATCCATAACCCACATGACTAACCTCACAAAAGTGTAGTTTCTTCTAAGAAAATGGATAAGGTTTCAAGTTCATAACCAAGTTAGAGATGTATAAGGATTGGTTGTATGGGATGGTAAATCACATACCAACCTCACAAATATTCATGGTGGGATATCAAGATCAGTCTCATTTATTCGTGATAGTTTATTTGTCTATGAAGATATGGTGTGCATATAGTTATCCTCCCATTTTGGTTCAAAAACTCATTATAGATTCCAAAAATACTAGATAGTATCATTGAGAATCTAAAACTCATTTATCAATATAAAACAAATAACTCAAAATAAATACTTAAGTCCCAACAACCATGGATAAACAAGTCACATTATGAAGGGGTGGTGATCAAGGACCATCTTTTTAACTACATCTTGAGTCCTAATAGATTATTAATCTCCTTTCAACCACAACTATGCCCAAATACCATTATAATTTCAATAGAAAGTATTTTCATTTAAGGAAATACCTTCCTCTGATACCATTGGTAACAAACAAACCCTTAATTCCATCTAAATTGATATCTGAGCTGATTCGCCACTAACCCAAAGAGCATTCCTGATCTCCATAGGCCAGTGAAAAGAACCAAGACATCAAAAAGTAACTATTGGGAATGATTTTTTCCTCATAAGGTTTATAATAACATATTATAATATAGAAAATTCATCATATATATAAATCAATACATACATATCATCTTAAAAAGGGACACTAATGAAACTGAACGCATAACATAACAACTAAAACCCACCTATTGGTGGTCCATGACCACCCACCATGTCCCATGTAACCTTCCCTTAGTCACCCTAACTCGGAACCACAACAGAAAGTGATTTAATTAACACCTTCTAGAAGATAATAAAGGGATGACAACACCAAAAGATATAAAACAATTTGATCTAAAAATCAAAGTAAGATTCCATCAATGATTCTATATAGATACCTAAAAATGTAATTGATATATTCTCAAATAGGAGTATAAATAAGAGTGTTAATGGATTAATTAAAAAAAAATTTAAACATTCAAATATAATTTATTAAACCAAACCAGTAAACCATTCCATTTCACCATTTAAAAATAAAAAATTTATTGTAAATATTTGAGACACAATATGACAAGATAAATTTAGGTATTCAACAAAAATGAGAATATGCACCTGATATATAATTATGAACAATATTCAATACAATAGAGTCATGGTTTATAATACAAATAAATTATTCTTGTAATGAAACTCTAGTTCTAAATAGTGAGACCAAACATTGTTATTTATCAAGTATCAACTATATGGATGTCATGGGTGAAAACTAGGTATGATTGTGGGTCCTACAAAGAATAGATAATAAAATTAGAACATAAATAATTATCAAACATAAATTTAGCCTCATATGTGTTAAGAAAACTAGTTCCATGCACACCTGCTTTCCTGGCTGTACATCTATAGCATGAACCTTTCACGTCCACAATAGATCCACTAAAAGGGTGTGAGTCCTCTAGTGAATCATATATCTAGGTCATAAAATATAACTATCTAGGTTCCCATGACTATTACATATAATGGGTGATATAAAATATTTATGAGGATCACACGGGGATCCATATCAACAGCATCTCACTCTCGCACAAAAACTCCTTCAAAGTAGTTAGTCTCTTTTTACCCCCCTCCCCCCACAACAATGGAAGTATAATAATTTAAAAAGATAAAATTAAGGTACTATCACATGGGATAATTCTCATAATATGAAAAATGCACCCCCAAGAATTATAAATTTTAATTTTGATCCTTTTATACAATTCAATATTCCAAAGTGTAATAATACCTGCTTCCTTTCAGAATTCATTATAAAATTTCAAAATCGGCCTTTAAAACAATAATTTATTTCAAATAAACCAAAATTCATTCAAAAAATTTCTATAATTTAAAAAATATTTGAATATATTTCTAATCATGGGTTGATACCCTCTTTCCATGGGAATAAATACTTTATTTCAAATAACCCTAGAACACCCATTTCAAAAAAAATCAAAATCATTCAAAGGGGGTGCTTGGGAATTTAATAAATTCATGAGTTTAAAAATATTTATAAAATGTAAAATATTTCAATTAATTTAATTCAAATCAAGGAAGATCATTTAATATATCAAAACTCATGCCAAAGCCATCAATTTCACCAAAACATCATTTAAATTTTCTTTTTAAAACAAATCCAAACAAACATGGTATATAAAAATTCATAAAAATGTTATATATGTAATTATTATATCCCCTAAATTAATTCCATATTCAATTAAAAGAGAATAAGGTCAAAGATGCATTTATAAATAATTAAATATAAATTTTTTTGTGAAAATGTGATAGAAATTAAGAAACATGTATTTTTGAAATATCATGAAACAATGAATCACAAAATGAATGAAAAGCATAAAAACACCTGCTTGGAATAAAAAGAATCCATATTTAATTAATATAATATGTTTCACCCCTGATAAAGATCACCAAATATAAGAATATAGATCTAGAAATGAGAGAGAATATATCTCTCATATATAGTTTCAGAAAAATAAACTAACATCCAATGAAACACAAGGCCATCATAAACTTTATGAAGTTGGAATCAAGAGAAGAAGGGAAAAAAGATTAAGAAGAATTAAATCACCAAAAGATAAGATATCCTCTTTGAATATCACATTTATCCACTATGATATGAGGTTTGGGAGCCAAAATGGATCTAGAGGGCTACCAAAATTGAAATAATCAATTTAGGTTCAAGTGGAAAGAGTTTGGGATAAATTAGGGGTGTTTCAATATATTAGATAAGATTTTGAAAACATTAATTATCACTTTCCTAGTTTGATAGGTTGGTTCACACAGTTAGTATTAACCATCACATAACCATGCACCTAAAACTGATCCCCTAGAAGAGTTTCACACTTTGGTTATACACTTAGTTTAACCATGTGTTAACTAAGTGACCCCCCTTAAACACTTTTTTTAACCTTGTAAAGAACCATGTAAAAATTGTTCAACCCTTTATACCTAGATTTCACACTTTGTTTAACCATACAAAAACCATTTAAAAACCTTGAAACCATGGTTTCACACTTTGTTTAATCATGTAAATCTATGAAAAGACCCATAAACCTTCAAAAAAGGTCTGATAAAATACTAAAAACTACTATAAAAGTGATCCAATTATTGGGTACTCGTATTAATGGATCAAAGCACATGAAGACTTAATGGAATGTAACATTATATTTCATAATCAATCTTTACTTTTAATTTTATAACCCAAAAAAAATAATCATTTCCATTGTTACTAGTAACTGATTCTTTTTTCATACCTATAACATAACTCATTATATGCCTAGAATGACATTTATAAGAATTATTTTAACAATTTAAAATAAAACATATATCTACTAATAATATAATAGCTTTATATTTAAGAATAATAAATACATAATAACTTGACAAAATAGTAATTTCCTAAATTTAGTCACAGATACAATTTTATGAAGATTTCATAAAAAAAGAAAATATTAATAATTTATAATTTTAAATATTATTTAATGGGGATATATAATAAACAAAGACCAAAATTTCACATTCATTTCAATATAAACTCTTTCATATTATAAATTTACATGGAATTCAATACAAACGCCTTCATATCTCAAAAAAATAATTTTTTGGAAATTGTTAATAATCATATAAATATTTCATATATTATGAAAATATTATATATAATTAAAAAACCATGTATATGATTTCATTTGAACCTTGGATAAATAAACTGAATATTATTTTAAAAGGGTTTGATATAATTTCTGAAAATATCATTTTAAGATGAACATTGCATTTTTTTCAATTATAAACATTTTATAATTCAACATAAAAAATTATTATTAATAATTAATTTATAATTAATAAAAAAAATTTAAATATTCCATGTAAACCTACATTAAAAAAATATCCTATTCACCAAAATATTTTCAATTATGGTTCAAATCCCATTAATTATTCAAAGTCCCTTTGGGTTCATATAGGTTAAGATCTTAAAGAGTATAAAATATTGTAAAAAACAAAAACCACAATTCTTTTTCTTTGGAACAATGATATAGTTCTTCTTTGATGATAATGAATTTTAGTGTAACACCATATATATTTTTATTAGGAACAGTTATTCTAGTCAAAACATTCAAATATATTACATCTGAAATACCAACAAGGTTTTAATCTATGATATAAATGATTTATTATAAAAATCATATTTCAATACTAACAATTATAATTTTTCATTTAATTTATGATTCTCTATTCTTTAGAATCATTTTCTAAACATGTTTTTTAAATACCAGAGCATGGTTTTATAAATTTTATAAAACTTCACTCTATTTATTCATATTATCCATTATGGTTATAAAAAACTTTTTGATCCATGACTATTTTCCATAAAAAATCATGGTTTTATAAAATCACATTTTCAAAATTTCATCTTATATATACACTTAAATCAAAACAATATGGAAGGAGTTATGATTCCAATGTAATGTTTAAGAGGAAATAAATATTATCATAACATAGTGTATATAATAAACCAAAACTACTATATCCCTATGATGTATCCATTTATTTTATCTAGATAATAACAATGAATCATTAATACCTTTTATATAATGAATTTGATTTTCCCATGTTCCCTAAAATCCACTTAATAGTGATCCCTAAGGTGATGTTAATATATTACTCCCTGTTTGAGTATACATGGGTTGTGTGAATGTTCTATTTCATGGGAAGAACTTCATTTAAACAACTATTTTTTATAATCATTGGTTAAATATGTAAATATAAATGAGATATAAAAATCAATATATGTATTTAGAGTTTCAATGGAAAGGCTGATGTACCATTCATATCATGTTATATTCCTTCTAATATGGGCATCAATTATTATCTTAAAATATAAAAAAATTTAAAAACATTAATTTTCTCATCATTACAATTGTTAAATTTCTAATTAACAATACCCATGAGAAACATTTTATAACATTCAACCAACACTAATATTTTTTTTACATTTTAAAAAATATATATATAAAATCCTCTAAAATACTATAAATATCATTAAATAAGGAATGAATTTTGATATCATAGGTTTAAGAGAACTAAAATAATAGATTATTATTTAATAAAACTTGGATTTCCAAATACTAAAATACTATGAACAATCCCTCAATATATTGTTGTTTAAACTAGAAAAAACCATGACATTTGTTATAAAACCATGCATTTATTTAGAATTACTGGGTGTTTTTACACTTGGATATTGATAGTTCTGCTTACATGATTTTTTATAGTAATATATTGTAGAATATTGAAAATAATGGTCATGGATATATGATATTTGGAAATTCCAATGCGTCAAAAAATTGGAGGAGGAACAAATGATATTGAATCTCAAAAAATAATACTTAAGGATGTAATATATGTGATTTGGAAAATAACATATTAATTATAATCAAGATATTTTTCTGTTTTTAATAATTTTAATTTAGGAAAAATAATTTCATTATAATGAACTCAAATTATAGAAAAGAAATTTACTAAGGGAGAGAAAACTGGTATATTTTTTCTTGAAAAATATTCAATTCAAAAGAATTATATTTTTAGTTTAATGTATGATAATATGATATTTAGTAGATCATGTTGCAATTTTATAATATGATTAAATTTTTACAAAGGAACTATATTTTAGAAACCATAAAAAATAGAGAAAATGACATTTTTATATTCTTTATAAAATGGGAATATAGTGTATGGAAGTCTTAAAAGAGTAAAAATTCATTCAAAATTTCCACATGTGAAAATATATTCAGATTTAAAAATTCCTTGGAGACACAATTCAATAAAATTTTAAATATAAATAATTATATTAATTCACGAAATCACTAGGATAATAAATCTGAAGTTTATGAAAACTAACTTAGAGGATGTGGAAAAGTTCAAGATATTTCGAAGGAATATTTTGAAGGTGTTTAGTCTCCTAATCAAGAAATTTAGAAGAAAATAGAATAATAATTGATATCATAATTATATCAATATTATATAAAAATAAATTATTTAAACATTATTATAGTACTGTATATACAACCTAAAAAAATTATGGTTTAGAGAAAAAACAAATCCAAGATGAGATATGCATGACCATACATGCTAGGCATAAAATAACAACATTAATCTGGAAGGAAGTTATTTTAATCATTGTGCATATTTAGAATATATTCTAATTAATTACTAATTTTGATAAAAATTAACTAGATCTATATTATAAGAAAAAACCATACATAAAATATTTTTTATCATTTCAAATACCTTAATTGATTAAAAATACAAATTTTGGAAATTTATAAGAGAAATCTAATTATGGATCCTTTATAATTTTGGTATCATGTAAATGAGAAAACATATACTTGAATAATATGTTTCAAAAAATGGTATAATCTATGATATTTTAATCATTTAATCTAATACAATGGTCATTATAATATTTTGGGGACAATAAGTTATTATAAGAGTCTCAAGGCACCCTGAGAGGGGGTAAATTAGGGTGAAAACAATTTGATTCTTTCTTGAATCATAATCCTAAATTGAAATCATTTATTTCTACATTGTTTTATGGAACAAGTTTAATATATAAAACCATAAAATGTATATAAACTTTGTATATATTACATATTCAACTATTTAATCATTAATAAACAAAAAGATTTTACTAGATTCATAAAAATAAGGCTACATCTAATAATTACATACTTTTTGATATTTTAGCATAACAAAATCTACTATTAGAAACAATCATTGTGGGTAAAAATGTTTTGGTTGTCAAAAATCTAAACCCCCTTTTCAATATATATTTATAAATAAAACATTGTTATATTAACTGTTACCCACTTTTTTTCCTTATCTTCACATTGTTTTATGAAAAGATATCACTTTTTTGGGTAGTAGTACTCTACAAGATTAGCATATGAAACTATACTCCTTGTATAAAGTAAATCTAGGTTTTAAATGTGATTAACTCACATGGTTTGACCAAACACATTACACAATCCATTTTTCCACAAGGCTCGATGTTTTTTCTCAATCACCAAGGGTTAGTGATATGTGTTAGGGTATCCCAATTAAACATGTGTGAATGATTTTACCCACATCAAAACTAGGATAAAAATCAGGATCCAACCATAAACTCAGCATGAGGTCACTATAAATAAAACTAAATTTATTACAAACCTCAGGCTCCAACCATAAATCCATGCCAAAGTAAATAATCTTTTTTAAATATGAATATGTAAATATGGTATAAGAATAATCACAAATAAAACTAAATCTATTACAAAAAAAATCAATGAAAAGAAAAATAAAATAGGGGACCCATAAAGGATGATACAATGCCTGCCGCAATGGTCCAAAAAATCCATGAAGATACACTCCAATACCATCTAATGACTCTCAATTCACCACCGTAACCAAAAACATCTTCTTTTCCATGGATAGAAGTAGCAAATAAACTCTAATCCATAACATGATGACCTATTGAAAAAATGAATAATATATACCCACAAAATGTAAATTAAAACAAAATATCCGATATCATTTTTTAAAACATACCATTTATAAATAATTTGGTTTTTAAAAAATGGAAATTAAAAAAAATATCCTATATCATTTTTTAAAACATATCATTTTTAAATCATTCCACAAATAGGTTTTACTAAGGTAATTCAATTTTAAACCCAAAACATTCACCTTTATGACAAGGTAATTTTAATGAAACCCCTTTCACTATTCCTTTTCCATTCAAAATGTCATCTTTGAAGAAAAAACCATTTACATATGTTTGAAACTATTTCAAAATAAATTTTTCTTAAACAATTTCATTTAAATCCATAGTTGTTTCAAAAATATTGAACACACGCACTACTTAAATATGGGTAATGAATAAATGGAAAAATATAATAAAATTAAATTCCATCAATGGCCATAAATGAATAAAAATAAATAGATAGATCCAAACCAGTAAACACTAAGACTAAATACAAAGAAATATAAATTCATCAAAGAACTCTATAACTAATTAAATTAACAAGATACATGAAAATAATATTAATAATCATAACATTGATATATACCATGAGGAAAATCTTTAGGAAATTATAGTAAAAGTACTAAAAATGAAAAAGTGGAACCACCTACCAAAAGGTTAAATGTTAAAAATCCCATCACCTAAATCACTATCTACTAGTCTCATTGGTTGAACCCCTAGCCTGGTCATAACATTCTACTGTGGGATATTATCAAGTCTTTAAATCTTAATTTTCATACATAATATCCCTTCACTCCCAATATAGTATCCTGGGTTTTCTAATATTATAGGTAACAGATGTGGGTCACTAACAAAAAAATATCAATCACATGAAAAACACAAATCTAAAATGAAATATAACATGATAATAAAATGCATACCACCCACAAAACAACCCATTAAAATGTGAAACACTACCAAAACTATAAAAACATTAATTAAAATTATCATAACTAACAACATGTTCACATAAGTTCTAATAATAGGACATAAAGGTGCTCAAATAAGGGATAATTAAACAATTTGAAAAATAGTATAACATAAGGTTTCAAGTATACATTCTCTATAAACATTGAAATGTTGTTCACTGTAAATCCAGATTTTATACCATTTAAAAAACAAAAAAAAATCCATTATAAATTAAAACTAACACCAAAAAAATAACGTAAAAATTTCAGAGATCATTTTTCAAAATAAAATTGAAAACAAATAAACTCAATAAACCATGTAAACAACATCAAATAATAAACATACCAAATAAAACAAAGTCTCAAAAAAATACTCAAATGGATACAATAACCCCATTTTTAAAAAATATAAATCCTTTAAAATATGAACCCCACATTTTATAAATCCAAATTTTCCCAAATAACAATGAATGAATAATTTTTCTTAAAGTAAACCACTAATGAAATTTTTTCAAACACTAAGGATGCGTGAAATACTATTTTAAAAAAACATTGAATATCAAAATTCACTCATTCATATTGAAGGGGAATGCACAAAAATCCTGTAAAAACATTGAAAATTCAAACAATGTATCATAAAATAAACAACATTAATTTAATTCAAGAACATATTTAAGACATCAGTCATCTTTAATACTCTTTAATAAATGTAATAGGAATGAAAACAAAACCTCCAATGGAAAAACCTTGTCTCTTAAATAAAAACATATGAAAATTCCTCAATATGTATCTCAAAACCATTAAAAACCAAAATCCTAAATTAGAAAAACCTTATAAAAATTTCCACCCATGGACACTAGGGTATAATACGAATAAATAAAATGAAATAAATATTCAGGATAAAGAAATAGGATCCCATATCCTTTAATTTTTATGATATATCTCAAATAAATCACTCTAAATCCAACCAAGAGTGGATTTATAAGGGAAAATAATCCCTTGGGAGGATCCTTGTTCAAGGTAGCTTTAATGTTAAGGGTTATTATAGAAAACCCAAATAAAAATAAAAAAATTACAAAAATTTCCAAACACAAGAAAGTCACATGGTTTACTCACATGGTTTAGAAAATCATGTTGTTTCCACTTCTTGAAAAAATATTGGTCACATGATTTATAAACATGGTTTACTTAATTATGTGGTTGTCGTAAAATCCCTACTATCCAAAAACTGTATATGATGATGGTCCCCACAACATAGTTTCCCACACTATGTACCTAATCTTGAATCCCTATAATGGTTTGAAAAATTAAAATTTCACTCAGATACACCCTCAACTCAAGGGATAAATAAACCATAGAAACATAAGTAATAAATTATAATTTTGGAGTGTCAAAATTCTCCCCACTATTCCACTTTTTTCCCTTGTAACATTATAAAAATTTTATACCAAAAATATGTCCAAAAATAACTCGTCAAAAGAAATAACCCCACTAAGGATCCCACTTCCCAAACATGAAATGAAGAACATAAGAAATGGTATTTCCATTAATAAGGTAACAAATCCCAATTATTTATGGTTTTAATCCATCAAGGAACTATGAATTCTTAGAAGAATATGTCCACAAAAAGATAATTATTTTGATAACTACTCCATTGATATACATTAAATGTAGGAACTCCAACAATTTTATGTTCTCAAACTCAAAATTGTTTTATAAGTCCAGAGCTAGACTAAGGAACAAAGGAAAACCCACATCTCTATTGTAGTGAGGGCACCAGAGCTAGAATTATAATCACTTGTCAACCAATAACACTCTAGAGGAAAAATATCTTGAGAAAAAATAAACAACATAGAGACTAACTATAGGTATCCCCAAAAATTAAAATTTATCAATAATGGTGAAATTCCTTATTGACACCCTTTAAAAAATGAATGTCACTAGAAATACCCAATTACACCAACTAGAAGATAACTCTCCCAAATAATATAAAAGAGATAATCCTCAAGAATAACTCAAAAAGGGGTAACCAAACCTAATTACCAAGATAATTCATGCCACCAAATAATAGGAGAACCCCAAATGTGAACATGTTTCAACGTGGTACTACATGGTTCTATATTTGGGTCAGAAGGTTACACAATGGGTAAATCAATGCCTAAATCATGGAACACCTACTCTTGGTGATCCTAAAAGAGATTATTAACATAGTACCTCTTAAATTATTTCCAAAAATCAAAATATTATACTTTTTAACCCATATCTCACACACGTAATTATGATGTAATCAACAAAAAAATCTCAACTCATGGTTCACACCATGAAAAAACAACAAAATCAGTGAGGTGTTAGCAATAATAAGGAAAAAACAACCTGAAGAAACAATGAAATGACCCAAATTCTCTATCATCCAATAAGAAAATATATAGTGAATATATAAGATATGGAACTTTGTATAAAAAATTTGAGGATTGTAATAGATACCACTCCAGAAAACACAATCATATTTTAATTATCTAGTGAAAGAAATGACATAAACCACCGAAAATATCAAATCTAGGTATGATATGTCTTATTTGGATAAAAATTTAGCTTAAAAACCTTAGAATGTGGCCTATATGGCCACATTGATGATAGGTATAGGGAGATGTTCAATATAATGTTCACAGATGTTTAGACATACCACATTGGTAGTGCACTACAGGCTTCTACTTTTCAAAATTTGGATAAATGTTACTGACATGAAGTGGGATCAATACATTTCCTTATATGGGTTTTAATTAGATAGTTCCACGGTGAATTATTCATTATACATCACTTCCAAAAAGTTATTTTGGCTATATTAAATCACTAATGAGTTATGACCAAGATGAAGGATACTTGAGATTAACAAATACTACCTCAAATCTTTAGCATTCAACTCATGGGATAAAGGAGCTAGTCTAGTGAACTATCCAACATATTCATTCCCTGAATGATCCCATTAATGAGCACTCAAGACTTACATTAACTTTGAAATTTCTAATTTATTAGGATAAAAATGTTGGTTATAGGTGGCCTTGAAATATTTCTAAGAGGAAAACTCAAATAGTTGGGTTTGGATAGAGTTCTTCGACAAAATCAATCCCAAAAATATGAACAAATGAGTAGAGTACCTCACCTTATGTGTTCCTGGAGTTACTAATTCCTTTAATAACTCTTCAACCTTTTATAGACACTTTTTCACCTATTAAGATCATTTATTTCCACTAAACACTAAAATATATTGATTCATAAACTCTCAATAATGTTCAATGATACCAGAAGAAACTAACCCTTACACTCCATCAAGTGTCATGGAGGATTGAAAAACTAGGGACAAATCATCTTGATAACTTCAATGAGTACTCAATATTTTCCATTCACAAATTTTCTTATTACTTTATTGGGGTCACATTCTCAAAAATAAAAATTAAAAACATGAAATTTGATAAAACTATACAAATCCCAAAAAAGTGGACTAAAAATCACAAATCAAACAAAACAATATTTTAAACACACTTTATAAACGTTTTTCAAAATTGAATTTAAAGATAAACATCATATTTAAAAACATTAACTCTGTTAAAAAATCATATTTATGTTTCTATTTTAAAACCATAAAACATTTAATGACTAATAATAAACAGAACCCACTTATTGAAAACCATTTTTAACCTTTAAACCACACACACCAAAATTATTCCCTTTTTTATAAGTTAACTCATTATTTTGAAATTATCACAATTCCAAAACCCTTTCAATAATTCCACTTTTCATAATACCCATGAGATTATTTCCTTATAAAACATCACAAAAAAACAATTCATCATATTATATCATTTTATGAAAGAAAATAAAAATCATTTCACCAAATAAACATTAAATACATGAAAATGGTTTTCAAAATACATCTAATTAACAAAAAATAAGAAATTAATCTAAAATTTAAATAAAATATTTAAATCCCTCCAAAAGACTCACTTTATCCCTCAAAATAAGCTCATCAATAATAAAATGTGTTCAACTCACTAATGTATTGATAATAACAGAAATTCCAAAAAAAAATACATTACGCATAGTTAGTCATATGGTTTGAAATACTATGTACCAACCATGTGATTTCCATATAAAGTTTTACACACTAGTATTTCATAACCTATTAATAGTTTGAAATTCCATGTCCCTTAATTCTTTTCCCCATATATTTCCTATAATTTCAATCTCAAACATGGAATTTCTGAAGACGTATCCTGGGGTACTCAAAAACTCATTATAGTAAAAAACCACATAAAAATATCTCAAATATTAAAAACATTAAAACCCACGCACAAGATAAAACTACAAACCACATTTGGATACTTGGCATCTAGAATGATGATGAGTATTCCAAAGCATCCTCTACACTCGCCACTTGAGAATCGATGGTCTTAACTATAGTATACCATCACCCCCCAAATAATTAGAGGGATCTAATACCATTTTATAAAGAACTAGCTCAAGTCTTCCTGACCCATCACCTAAGAATATCAGCCAAACTTTTCAAGGCATGTTCATATTTCTCTCTATCTAAAAAAAGTGAAACAGTATCATAAGTGAACATATGGAAATAGTTTCACACATATAAAAACAATCTTTGACATCATATTTTAACTAAAAACCTAGTAAGGGATCTCCATATAGTGGAAACCATACCAAATAGAACAAATAATTCTAAAAAATAATATAAAAAATTCATTAATCTTAAACTTAAACAAATCCCAATATTTTAAAAACCATATAGAAAAAAAAATGAAACCAAAGAGGAGGCTACCAAAGATTATACACCACCTAACTCTAAAGTTCAAACAAACCATGAAGATAAACTCCAATATCACAATGTGACTCTAAATTCACCATCATGACCAATAATACCCTATTCCCATTAGATATTGGTAGAAACCATCATGAAATCAATAACATGGGAAACTCCAGAAAACATGAAGACTACAAACTCACCAATGTGATTATGTAATGTCTGTCCCATTTTCCCATAGGTTTTGACATTTATTTTGTTAAATTATATGTAAAAATAAATCATGACCAGTAGAGTAATAGTAATATAAAAAATATGTTTTCATTTCACTTACAAAAATTTGTAAATAAATCCACAATAACCTATATCATTTATTTAAATATACCATTTATGAAAAATTCCTCAAAGAGGTTTTACTAATGTAATTTAATTTCCAAAAGAGGCAAGTTTTATTTTATATAAACCAATTTAGACATTCATTTTTAATTTAATATGTTATCTATGAAAAAACTATTCATATAGATTTAAGACATTTTTATAATTAGTATTTCACAAAAGAGTACATTTAAATCCATAGTTTTTTCATTTAATGCATTAATGCTGACACTACTAAAATATGGTTAAATAAAAAAGGGTAAAACATCACAAAATTAAAGTCTATATAATTTCATAAATTTATGATTCAAAATAGATTTATAAAAATAATCACCAAAAAATAAAAAAAATTACAAAATTAATACATCAAAGTAAACTCCACCCAAGAAATAAATAGTGTGAAATCTAAAAAAAATAATAGGAATAATATAGATACATATAGTGAGAAAAATCATTTAGAACCAATGGTAAAATAACTATACATTAAAAATAGGATCCAACATTTGGTGGGTTAAAGGTTTCACATCATGTAGCCCAGAACACGCTCAACTAGTATTAATGGTGACACCCTAGAAAGAATATTACATTTGACTATCGGATACAAGCATGTTAATAAATATCAACTAGTATAGCTAACATCCCTTCACTTCCAACTAAGTATCCAAGGGTTCCTCATGTCATATCTAATAAAGGTGGAAAAAAACCAATAAAATTTTTATCCCATGAAAAAGGCCAATCCCACAGGAAATATATCTTGACAATCATGTACATCTAACCTCCAACACACCCCCTTCAAATACGACCCCTGAACAACTAAATAAAAATGAATATAAACTAAAATAACCAACAAAACGTGCACACAAGAATAGATAATGGGTAATAACATGTATCATTAAGGGTGTGAATAATCAATCAAACAAATAAAAACACACAAGAGGAGACATAATTTCAAGGGAAATGAAACATAAAAAAATAAGTAACAAAAATAACAATACACTTTCTATAAGACCTTTAATAAATATTTAAATTCATGAAAACACATAAAAAACATCAAATCATCAACTGAATAAATAAAAAATGTCTCCTCGAAAACAACCAACTCAAGAGGAGACACACATCCAATTTAAAAAAATTAATTCCTTTAAAACATGAACACCCTTATTTATAAATAAAAATTTTCCCAAATCATAAATAACTATATATTATTCATGAAATAGAAAAAAATATATTTTTATCAAGCATGATTAATTCATAAAATACCATTTCAAAACATTGTATCATTAAATCTAAAAATTACATCATTTATTCCAAATATAAAATCCAACCGAGTATGTAAATATATTGAATATTAAAACTAGGTAACATATGCATTAGTAATTCAATTCATGAACATCACTTAAACACCAAGAACCTATGTAAATCCTTAATAAAAGTAATAATAAAGGAATAACTTATATCAAATTGTGTTACCTTGTAAAATTCAATAATAACTAACAAAAAAATTAATAGTTGTTCTGTAGCACTTATAAATGAAATACCACAGTTAGAGAAACCCTATACAACAGAATCATCCACCCATTGAGATGAGGGTTATATATGAATGAAAAAAATGAATGAAACATCCAATATAATGGAATATGAGCCCTTAAACTTTTATATAGATAAGATCCAGCCAATAAATAACTCCAAGTATACATGGTTGGGTCTTAAGAAGATGAGAAAATCCATTGGGAGGTACCTATGTTGGTAGAGTTTTAATGTGGTGGATTATGGGTGAAAACCCAAATAAAAACTAGTATAAATTAGTAAAATCCCTATGAATGAGTTGTTTACATGGTTTACTCATACAGTTTACAAAAATAACGTATGATTTTGTAGTTTCCAAAACCTAAAAAATTATCAGTCACATGGTTTACCAAACCATGTAGTGGTTGGGTTATCAATAATGTCAAAGAACTACAGATGGGCATAGTTATTAGAGAATGGTTTCCCAAACCATTCACAAAACCATGAAACCCTATAAAGGTTATAAAAACATTAAAATTTCACCCATGGAAACTAGAAAACCAAAATAGAAATTAACTATAGAAATGTCATTAAAAAAATACTGTTTTTGGGTGTCACATGACAAGATGATAAACTTCACTTTAGATTAATTATTCTTCAAACAAAATTGTAATAAACTTCTCAATTGGTTATTTTATTATAATCCCCATGTAGTTTTATGAATCATAATTTTATAACCACAAAAACAAGACTTTGAAGGATATTGGCATTGGGGGTTGGTTCTTTCATTGGTGTGTCATGTTGTGGCCTAAGTGGGTCGCATAATAATGATGTTTTCTCAAGAGATAATCTATTTAATTGAGGGATAAATCACATAATAAACATATATGTTTCACCATAACCAATACTAATGTTTTCTTTTTCTTTAAAGGGTATTACAAAAAAAATCATTCATGCCCTTTGTGATTTAGGTTGGGAGAGGTGCTTGGGGTGGGAAATTCTTACTAGCTCACCTCCCTCTATTCCTCCATTTTTCTCCCTTAATGTGGGGTTGTTATTGGTATAATTTGTTTCTAAATATATATGATTTTATCCCTATAGTTCAATTTTTTGTTTCCCTTTCATTTATTTTAATTTTTTAATGATTTTAGGTAGGGTTTCACAGCCAATTTAAACAAATTATGGTGGAATTATAACAGGAAAATGGGTATTTTTCTCAACATTCCTATAGGGGGTCATAAAAGGATGAACGCAAGAGGTTTTATGTGATTTTTTAAACATATTGTGAATTTTTATCATAAAAGACTATTTGTATTAAATCAAATAATTAATTATTTACTCATTGTGGCTTGATATAGGAGCTTGGGTGGTAGTATAAGCTTAGATGAGGTATGGATGATACTGTCCAAGAATGAGTGATGCACAACAAGGATGGTAACTATAGTATTTAGGTATATGATCCAATAAATATATATTATTATTATTTTTTAAGAATGACTGTTATTACCTACATGTTTTCAAGTTACTTTGTAATGTATATAGACCAAGATCACCCTAGGTAAATGTGATAGGATGTCATTGAGAATATTGAAAATATAAAAGGGGAATCCTAAAATTTAGTTATCTAAGATTACTCTTTAACTACGAAACCTGGGGATGTTTGTTTATGTTGTATTAATGAGATACCACTAGTAGGTATTAGGATTCAAGATAATTTATGGCTGGACATTTTTTTTACTTATTTGAGTTTGGTTGGTTTGTGAGGATTAATCCTATTGATGATGGATGAGATGGTCATACATATCGTATATAGTAATGATAACCCTACTAAGGGTGGATTATGAGTTTATGTATTATGTGATGGGTTGATCCTATCGGTGATATATGAGAGGTGACATGGATATTTTCCTTTAGATGGTGGACTTGAGAGATCTTCAATGGGGTGAGATAAGTACCATATATGGGGTGAGGGAAATTGTTAGAGGATATATCATGGGGTTCTTAAGGTGTCAATAGTGGGATATATGAATAGATTCAGTAGATTGTGGGACTGAGTTTGAAACATGATTTTTATGTGTTTTGTGTAGGCCTCTTGATTATATACTTTGATAAAGACTACGGGATGGTGAAACACCATATGGTGTGGGTTATGTCTTGGAATGGTGAGTAGAGAATGAGTGGGATCTCAGGGACCTAGTGGACACCCTCTCTTATGAGAAAATATAGATAAAAGGATCAGTGTAATAGACATATCTGACTAGGTTGGTCTTGATAGGTTTATAACATAATGAATGATTGATGATGAAATACATTTCATTGTGTAGGATATTTCCTAAGTGGATAAAACCATAGGAGGTGATCCTAGGGACGAGTTATATTCATAATTTATTTTTTCAAGTATATTGATTGTTTTTTGACACCATAGAATGATAAATGGTTTCTCCTATGAATGAGATGATATAATGGGAATTACAGTTAACATTCACCTAAAGAGATTGGGGTTAGGATCTATTTTGTGTTCCCCTTCCCAAAGAGGGGGATAGTTGAGATCAATTCAGTGTTCCCACTCTGGTGTGAGGAGGAGGGTTGGGTACCTTCAGTATGCCCGTCCCTAATAAAGTAATAGGTTGTAATATATTCAGTTCTACCATTCCATATGGGAATGGAATAGGGTATTATTTAGTGCAACATTCCTTTACCATAATGATTCAGGGGACTATTCAGTGTGGCTTTCTCCATGGTGATTCTCCAGGGTACTTGACATTGACATCCTACCCTGAATTTTCATATATGGGAAAAAAATTTGATGCGAGGAAACAGGATTTTAGAAACGGAAAAAGTAGGTATGAACAAGTGTAATTGTGGTAAGTTAAGTATGGAATTACCTAACACATAGGCATGTGGTTCTGGATTGAGGTGTAATTCTATAATAGTCCACTGTGGGTTTGGTCGAGTGTCATGGTGGCCTGGTTAGAAAAAAATTATTTGAAATGCATGTTTATTTATAGTATTCACAACCATATAAATACACCCATATAATGTTGTATATTTGGATAAATTCATGACATATTTATGTTATGTATATATCACACCCTATCCGAGCACCCTAGTGTTCATAAAGATCATATTTATTCTTTCATGTCGTGACTATGTTGTGTGTGGATCGGGCTAGAGTAACTTGATATGTGTTGGATACTATGATGAGGTGAGGTTTATAAATGGATGTATATCCAATTGTGTGTTTTTTTATTTGGGATCAACTTGGTGGGTTATCTCAGATTTATGGTTATTTACATCTATATGATTTTTTTTTATGTATCATATTTATTTATGAATACTTTATGGATTTTATTGATTTTTTTGGTTATTTTTATTTAATTCTTTATTTGATTCAAGGGAATGGTAACCTGAAGGAACGATTTAGTCCCTCGCTTCTAGTCGGCATCATGTATCCTATAAGTAGGTGCAATTGAGGCCCTATTTCCATCTAGATAAAAATATTTATCTTTACTAAATTTTAATAAGTGGTATAAAAGAATATTTTTCTTTTAATTATTATCTATAATATCGTAGATAAGGAAATGAGAAATTCTATATCCTTTAATAAACCAAGAAATATTGTTTCATGAACACTTTTTATGGTGGGGATTCTAGGTGTCCATGGTTGTTGGATCTCTATTATTATTTTAGCATTTATGGATGTGATATTTACTCAAATATGATGTGTTGTTAGGGATTTAATTATTCATATTTTTTCCTCTTATCACCTGGGTAAGAGACCCATATACATAGATCATATTTTGTAAAAAGGATTTAAATGGATTTTCTACTGTATGTTATTGATTCCAGTAAATACAGGGATAATGTTGTTTATAGTGTTAATAAAATTTTATATTGTGTCTTCAATTATAAAATATTGGTGGAATTTTACTCATATAAACCATGATATTTTCTTTTTATTGAAGGTAATATAGGTCTTAATTTGATATTATATCCTTCAATAGTTATATATTACCATGTTCAGTGGATAAGTAGTGACACTTAGAGGGTTAGTATAGGTGTGAAATGACATGGTGAAAGTTTTGTAAAGGTATGGCATGCCTTGGTTATGGAACCCATGTTTTTTTAGTATAGTAGAGCTGGTTTTCGGAGGCGATTTGAGGATGGGTATGGGTGTTCCTATTGATATAGAAACCCCTGGTGACATTACAGAAAGTTATGAAGAAATTCCTTGGGTTCTTAAAATAGGGATCACCTATCATGATTCAGGTATCCAGGTCATGTGAGAGTGTATGACTAATTAGATTCCTATCCATGTTGATTCTATATGTGCATTTGTGTGTCGTGTGGAACTATAAATATAGGCTTTATGGTTTTGGAACAATACCCTAGTGGTCGGTGATCATGTTTTTGGCCTTAGCAAGAGTTATTTATGTTAAACATGATGAGAAATAAGGTTTTATGAATAATATAGTTAATTTATATGGACATGCAGTATGGAATATTTGGTTATTAGAAATGTGAGGCTTGTTTTAGTGGGATGAGACTCATGGGAGAGGGAGTTGGGTTTTGAGACTGGGTTTTGTGGGAGTATACTCCAATTGGGTTTGGTTGAAGACAATATAGATAGTGCAAGAAAACCAATGAGAGGATTAATTATAAATTTTTCTTCCTTTAGAGGAGGATCACGAGTGTCTATTTTTATTTTTAAGAAAAATATCAATGTGTGATTTTCAGTGTATGCTAGATATATATAGTTCCGATTTTTATTGTATTGATTATTAAATAGAAATGTATTGGATGAGAATTTATTTGATTAATAGAAAAATGTTGGGATAGTTCTTAGATGATTGGGAGTATGTTTGGAGGTGTCACCTCAAAAAAAAATTGTGATATCGTAATGGAATGATGTAATGGTTCGATAGGACTAGTGACTGTGGCTTGGGAGTAGTGACATGCATACGATGATGGAGCTATGATGATTTGTGCATGAGGATAAATGTAAAGGAATCCATATAGTAGAGACAATGTCATTTTAATATGGATGGAGTGACCCACATCATAGGTGAATTTTTGTGGTTTCAAGGATGACACCATAGGTGATCCAAGAACATGTAATGATGGGTTTTTAACAATGGAGATTTTATATTAGATGAATAATAATGTTCGGTCATTACATATAGTAATACAAAATACGCGGGTTATAAATTTTAGGTGTTTTGGTTTGATGTGGTGATGATTATGTTAATTCTATGGTATGGTGCATCCTATTTTTTGATGAGGAATAACCCCCCATATTGGGTGGGACATGGATGAAGTGAGATAGGATAGTGGACGGTTGTGGCGGCATCAGAATATTAGTATTAGGGATGATATGATTATGATCTAGTTAAAAAATAAATACCATGTTTTTAATTTATATGAGGTTTATTAGAATCCTGAGTGTAGGTAATAAGATTTAGGTAGATTTTTCATGATCTATTGTTTAGATTGATCAAAGGTACACGTACCCTTATATATAAATTATGATGGTTGTGGTGGGTGTATGTTGATAAAACCATGGAATTATAATAAATTTAGGTTTTATAAATCAATCTATGTGTTTGGAGAATTTTATAATGCCTCTTGGAGTTGAGTCATTAATATTGAGTGATGTGATGATGTTTATGTGGGTTCATCCGTGTGTTTTTTAGAATATTTCTAGAGGAGTTCCAACTAACTTTTTTCCTTGGAGTTTTGAATGGGGACATGGAGTCATCATTGAGTGAGTTGATAGACTATTGAAATTATGTTTTTTATAGTAACTCAAAATGTTTGCAACAAATATGGATCAGAATCAGACTTTTGGAGAGGAGTATTTTGGTGAAGAGAACCAAAATTATGGTGATTAATTGGTCGATGACACCATTATATCTTTAGATGGATGGGTGTGGTTGAGTTTCATCTCAATTTCATAGATGGTGAAAAATAAGTGAAATATAGGTTGGAAAGTAGTGTACCTTGGTGGTTGGAGTTTCATAACATAACCTCATTCAGAATTTGAGGATAAAATTCAACAATATAGAGGTTTTTTTGGTGTAGAGGTACTTTGGAAGTGAGGGATATAGGACCACCACATCATTTATATGATGAAATGATTCATTGTGGGGAGTTTTTGATGACCTAAAAATGTGTGGTATAATGTTTATTTTCCCCTGTAAAATGATCACATAATTATTTTATGGTGGTTCTGTCAGTTCCATATTGGGGTGTTTACCCAGTAATGAAATTTGGTGACATTTTGAGTCTATTTATTTTTTTAAAGTATATTAAAATTTATTAAATGAAATATTAATTATTACATGAATAATAGTGTTGATTTCTTTTAAATAGAGTATCATATTGAAATTTTTACTTCATTCTTGAGTCCAAAATGTGTGGTAATACATTGAAAATTTAAAAATATGATTCAGATTTTGGGAATTTGGTCAAGCCCTTAAAGTATGTGTTTTATTTCAATTTATATTTTTCTTTTATTTTACCTTTTCCATTATCTTTTCTCTTTCCCATGGATATATTCATATAATATAGGGTTTCACTCATTTTCTTCATGTTTAGATGAGAGGTAATAGGGATAATAAGAGGGGATCATGTGTTAGAGTTCATCTGAGGAGGTATATCAAGCTGTAGTGGAGGAATTTTGTGGATTTGAACTAGAAACATTGTTGTTTTCTCCATGAGTAAGGTATTATATTATTTCTCCAATTTTTTTTTCATTTTATTTGTAATTTTTAGTCTTAAAATTCTTAGGTGGGTTGTTTAGAAACCCCTTGAGGGTCATTGTGGGATGATTTAGGGTGAAATGGGGGTTTCAAGGTGATCTAAATGGATTTTCAATCCGGAAACCCAATGACACGGTGTATAGTTTTCAAGAACATGCTTCTTGAGTTCTTCCTTTTCAGTAAAATATGGATGTTCAGAATACATATCATGTAGTCCTTTTGGAAACATTATGTATGTTAACTAGGGGTGTGTTTGAGTTCTCTTCCAAACACCCCATGTGGGGGCACATTTCCATTTAGGCTATATAACTAGACCTCATGTAAAAGTACACAACTATTGGATGTGTATAGTACCAAGAAACATGTCATGTTAGGAACATTCCTAGGTACCTAGTGTGGGTGACATGTCATGTGAGGCATGTACACACCATATATTTGGGATATATATGTCAATTAAGGATGAAGAAAATAACCCTAATTTGGCTCTAATGTAAGGACCTGAAATTTTGGTTCCTTTAAATTGATATTATCATCTATGACTTGTGTTATACAAAACACCAAACACTTTCCACACTGAACTAAAATGAGTTATGACTAATTAAATGGTTATAATAATAATAATAAAACCCTTGGTATATATATGTATGTAAATAATTTTAAGATGATTAAATATATAATAAAAATAATTTATATTAAAACGTATTTTTTCAAATAACTATTTTATTAATATATTTTTTAATTTACAATAATAAAATCGAAAATATTACAAGTTTATTATAATAATATATGATATTTCTTGAAATCAACTAATATATTAAAATTCTATAAAAAAATAAATTGGCAAGAATTAATATTAAAAACCAATTTATATTAAAAAAATACATTTTTCAATGAAAGAAGTTTTTATTTATATATTTTATTTTCATAAAAGAAGTAAATTTTTAAATTTTTAAATTTAAAATTTTTAAAATGATCTTTTATTTTTTATTTTCCAAGTCAAAATTAGGTTAAGGTAATTTTTTTGATAATTTAATTTTAAGTAAATATTTAAAAATATAATCTTTACCAAAATTGTAAACTTTTTGACTTTTTCAGTATATGAGAAATACATAAAAAATTATTAAACCTTTTATTCAATTTAATATTTATTTAATAATTGAAACTACATTTTGTTAGGTACACTAGGTCAAATACCTAGAGAGGGGGGTGAATCAGGGTATGACAAATTAAAACTACTACCCCAGTGGATCAATTTTTGTTTTTAAACAAAAAAACGATTCTTTATTTATCCCGTAGCAATATATGAATATTAATGAAATCATGCATAGGACACTGTGATTTTACTTGATTCACCCTCATAGTTCAAGCTAGATCATTTCTATGCCTCTACTTACTGCCTTTGTAAGATTTAGGGTCTGCTCGCTACATTCCCAATTATCACTCCTTATGTCTCTTTATTTTATTCAATATAGGTGGAAATGATCATCATCATACTCTTATTTCACTAACTACTATTGGAAGGGATACACTCATAGTTTATGGACTTGTAGGTCCCTTTATTTGCATGAAATCACGCATCTTCAACTATAGATAGATGCACTGTTAAAGTCCCTTACTGACCCATATATGAAATACACTTTTATGCGTACTATTAGTTAGTAGAAATTACTTTTGTGAACTGTTTTAGTTTATTTTTATACTTTCTAAAGTTCTCTGTGAACTGTCATTCTCTTTCGTGAACTACATAGCGCATATGCTTCGTGGACCACCTCTTCCACAAACTACCTCTGCTTCCTCCATCGTGTACCGCATCTGCATACTACCTCTATGTACCGCCTCTCTATACCAATTCCTATTCTATATAATTCTTTCTTTCAACTCTACCTATGCCACCATATACCGCCTCCACATACCACCTCTGCAAACCGCCTCCATGTATCGCCTATGCATACCACCTCTTTGTACCACCTCTATGTACCACCTCTGTGTACCACCTCCATATACCACTTATATCCATCCATTGGCCTCAAGGCCTTCATTTTTTATTGATTTTGATAATCCATATTTCAAGGGGTGATTAAAAACCCTTACAAGTCCCGTAGTCATGATTATTACATGGGTCGTAGGCCTTAGAGAAATTCATTTCCCGTAGGCTTCAAACATTACATACAACCCAGACTAACTACCTGGAACTACTCCTCCCCAGCATCTTCATCATGAAATCAGATCTCCACCATCGCATGGCTATTCGGCAGGGCTATCTCGTGCATGTACAGGCTTGTCCTGATGGCAAGTGGCGTACCCTCTCATTCTTGCAATCCGTGTAGCTTTTGTTGTAGTGAAAGCTCTTTGCTCTTCCTCCTATAGATCTTGTTCCTTGTAGGATGTCTGGTTTTCATCATCACTTAAGGTGTCCTGAAGGCCTTGAGGTGGCCTGACGGCCTTACTGACCCGAAGGCTTTGGTGGACCAAAGGCATTAAAGGACTCGGGGACAAATCGGGGGTCCAAATGCCCAATCGCGGGAAAATTACAGGCTGCAACAGTGCCAAATTGTGCCTGCTACAGTTCCCACTATAGTACCTTCTATATCACTGAACAGTTCCCACTATAGTATAGAAACAGCCCTACTATAGTTACCCATAAATTTTTTCTTTACCTAGATTTGATATCGGGTTTCTTGGATGCACTTATGAGTCCTCACCAACTGGGTTGAGGATTATGTGCCATGTACCACTTCCATATACCACTTTTTCATCTGTGAAATTCCTTATTCTGCAGACTACTTATTTTATATACCACCTTATTTATTTGAGGACTAAAACTATTTATAAACACCCTTTCACAAAATTTTATCTATGAACTACTTCACACTTCACGAAATCCTCCACACGATCCTCTTTTAGACTTCAACATATTCTCAGAGAAAAGATTTTTTCTCATGAAAAATCACTCTACGTAATGATACGATTATCACTCCTTGTATAGTAAAATAGATCCAAAAAATCTATTAATCCGATATTTACCCAAATCTTCACCGTTTACCGTTTCTCCCACAAACCATTTCTGTATGTAGTCTGTGTACTACCCTTCTTCCTTTGAAGTGACAAAAATCACCTTCTATTTTCTACCAATGATTCCTTTCATGGATTCTAAAATTATCTGCTCATATATGTGAATGAAAAATCATCCTAGATACTATATTCCTCTCTCAAACCACAAGTGATCCCACAAACCGTTTTTCTGAATTGTTCAACTTCTTCAAATCGCGAGCCTCCCCACTAACGATTTTTCCTTCCACAATCCATTTTTTGTACCTCCTTTGCAATCCAAGAAAAATACTTCATTGTCTAAGTATTGTTCACTCCAATGAAAAATTATTTATTTTCCAAAAACCAAACTCCCAATTTGGGAACCAAAATTTTGGAAAACACTTGGAAGTTGCACCACCTTAAACATATACTTTAGAAAACACCAACCATACTCATTCTCAGTCATCTCGATTTTTCAATAAACACAATCATACCCAAAGAATACTAAGAGAACACCATAAGGTATTTTTTCCCAACAGATATTATAAAATGTTTCTTTGAAGTTAGAAAACCTTTTTCAACATTTTAGAACACAATTAACATTTCATTCTAATTTTCAGTCTATTCATTTAATTAAATATATTTTAGTAAATATTCATTTTTGGAGTAATTTGAAATCCACATAACTCTTAGTTTTTTAATAAACAATATTATATCATGTAAGTTATTGAAAGTTATATTTTTTTACTACACATAAATTTTAATATTTGAAACACACTTTTTTCTAAAAAAAATTTACGCCTTATGTATTATAATATTGAAAATAAATTTTCTCTATATTTATAAATACTATTATATAAAATTATTTTCATATTTACCTTCAATATGTTCATTTTTTAATATTTTAAATTTCATTTTTTGGAAAAAAAATGTGATTACTAAAATTAAAGTTAACAACCATGATAATATTAAAAACTTTTATTTCCACGTAATTGTATTTTTAATATTTTATAATATTTTTCTAACTAAATAAATTAATATATTATAAAAAAATTAAATATAATTTTAAATCTAATATATAATTATATTATCACTCATTCAATTTCTAATCAACAATAAATAATTATAGGAAGAACTAATTGTGGAAACAACATTTTTATATAAATTTTTTTTATATATAAAAGTTTTTAATTTAAAAGTTAAATTTATTTAATGTAGAAATTAAATTATATTAAATTTTGACTAAATTTAGGTTTATCACACCCAAATTTTGTTTAATATGTAATTTTATATTTTAATTAAAACATTAGTCACACGAATAAAAACTAGTTACACCGATAAAAAAAGTAAAATGTAAGAGTAGTAGTGTAAGGTTAAATGACTTCGTAGATTTTTAAAATTTCTGTGTAAATAATTTATGAGCTTTTATCAATACAATTTTACCCCAAAATATATTATTTCAAAATTATGGAGTATTTATCTCTTTAACAGTGTAATGATGTCATTTAAAATAAAATTGTATTCACAAAATTTCACTTTTATTAAATTATAGAAGGAGAGGATTCCACCCCATTATTAAACACCCATTATTTTTAATTTATACTGTAAAATATTCCATTTTTACCCACCTACAAACCTAACTATAATTCATTATCTTTTTTCATGATATTTTTTTTAATCCCTTCATTTTCATATTGAATTTTAAGAGAACGTTCAAGGAACCAAAGTGAGTATAGTGTAGGACTTACCTTTTCTTCTTAATGTTTATCACCACAAACTATAATAATAATAGTAATATGATGAAATAAATATAATTATTATACTAGTTTGTTATTATATGAGTGTAAAAATAATTATTTCTTACTTTCTATCCACATAGAAACATAAATATCATTTATCGTGCGTTGTGCGGACTACAACCTCCCCAAATAAATGTTCTTCAATTTTCATATTTACTATAGTAGTTTATCCAAACCACATAAAATATTATTAAAAAAATTAAAAAATCTAAATTGTATATTCATATTTATTTTATAATTATATAATTACAAAATAAAAAATTTTGTAACCATACTCTACCATCCAATTATGGTATGTTCATGTTTGGGCCAGTTAAAAGGCTTGCTTGAACAATGCAATAAAACTCTATCATAGATAAATATGGTAACATAAATACTAGTATTATAATAATTTTATAATGAAATTATGATTTTATTATGGTTACCTTAATGATATATTTTGTTTTTAACCTATCATATTTGATCATTAAAATTATCAAAATAATCTCACAGCGATACAATTTTCATTCAAACATAAAAAAAAACTGTATAATAAATAAATAAAATATTGTAGTTGTTATATGTGAAATTAAATGTATATGAATAAATTTACTAAGAAGGTATCTAATAAAAATTAATTTTATTATTCTTGAATTTGGGCACATGCACATAATAAATGAGTAAAAAGATAAGGATTTCTTGTCTCATTTTTCACTCATTGAGCCATATTTCTTATTATACACCATGTTTTATTTATAATGGTGTATATATTAATATTTTAATATTTCATATAATTTTTAAATTATATTTCATCATATTCAGTGTTCAATTCCATGTATATTCTCACTTCGTTTTTAGTCTCAAATATTAAAAAATATATAAGTGTTTGTTGTCTCAATTTATGTTTTTTGCGAAACTTTTGTATCATATGCCCAATTTTATTTGTATGGAATATGTAAATACTATTTATTATTCACAACATGAAATATATTTCATTCATAATATTAAATTTTCAATTTCAATCTCTCTATCTTTTAAGGTGTTTTTATTTATATGTTACTCAAGTCGTAAAAGTTTTCATAACATAAATTATTTCTCCTTGAGTAGTAAATTATCTATGTGATTAGGATATTATACCCTCTTATATCTTCTAAATCAATCTTATATATGTTAATTTCACTTTTTATCATCTCACTTGATGAAATATCTTTTCAAACAAACATTTTACCTTGGAAATAATAACTCTCATTCTCCATAATGAATATTTTATTCAATTGAAATATTTTCCTTCCTACCAATTCTATCCCCTATTTTTAGGAACTCTAACATGGATTATTTTATAAAACTATCATAATTATATCTTCATATTTTCAGTATAAAAATATGACACACTTTTTATGATTTGGTTTTTCAAAATTTTATTTCAAAAAATATAAAAAAGGTTTTCCATTCATTTAAAATCAAATCTGTTATCTTCAACTCCACTACATTAATCCTTTTGGTATTTTTCAAGACATAATTATTTGAGATCTCTTAAAACTTAAAATTTTAATATATCTAAAAATATTTATTTCAATCCTTTTTGAAAATTAATTTTGAAGTTAAACTGGTAACTTTTTCACTTAGTATATCTATATAGAAATTATAAAAAATATATATATTTTAAAAAAAATTAACAAGAAAATATTTTCTATCATTTTATGTTTTATTTCTCATGATTAATGTTTTTATACTGTAAATTATTTTTCCACTGTTCTATGTGATCTATTTTTATGTTTTTTAGAAATAAGTTTATTTTTATCATGCTTATTAAATTAAAATTAGACTGTTATTCCAAAAATTTTCTTTATCTACTTATTAATTCATTACCTATGTTTTATATAATAAGAAACATTAAAGATATATAAGATAAATGATCCACCACTACCTTTTTCATGCATTGTCATATTTTTTTAAAATCTATAATTATTATTTCAATACCTTTTCTTTTTTAATTACATAATTTTTTATTCCATTGATTGAAGGGTGTTTCCTTAGATTACAAGATATCTATTGATTGGGGAAATTATTAACTGTACCATATACACTTTTTCTATATGGTGTAAATACCATATTCCATTTTATCATGATTCAATGGTAATTTCTTATAAAGTTAATGAATTTCTGTTGAAACCCAATTAATTTCCATGGGTATATCATGTAAATATTAATCACTGAATTATGAATGTTTTCCCTATGTGATCCTATAGGAAAATTAAATTAAAAACATTTTATTAATATACTTTCATTATAATTTAATGATTATTTTTTATGTGGCACACATATGCATGGATAATGATGGGTGGGGACCTATATCACTCTATAATGATTTTATTAAAGATTTGTACCTTAATATATATTTGTGGTAATCAAGTATGGAATTATCACACCACTATTGGAATCAATTAGTGAATCTTGATCCATTATACGAATTTAGTAGCGATACATACTCCTGTATATTATGGGAATTATGTAGTGAATCCTTCTCTACTATGATAATTTATCTATGCTTATGTTTGTTCCAAATTTCCATAATTCCATTAATTTAATGTTATTTTAAATTAATTTTTAATATATTAATTTTAATATTATTCTTATAATTATTTTATTCTCTCATGGATTAGGATTATTGACCAATTATTCCAAACTCTTTTGATTTTTGTATTATGTTATGTCATACATTATTCCATGTTTTATAATTTAAGTATTTCTGGGTAATATTTTCTTTATATCATAGTTAAACCCATATTCTTATCTTATGGTCAATTATGAACATTATTTTTTTCAATTATGTTTTCCCTTACTGAGTCTATAAGCTCACCAATTTATTATGTTTACATTCTCCTTGAATATGATGATAATAATAAGGTGTGAAGTGTAAAGAATAGTATCTGATGTGAATAATTTATGGGATATATTGAATATATATTATATATTATTTTTTGTAATTATATTAGGAAAATGTCTATTTGATATAAAGAACCTAGGTTTTACTATGTAAATATTTTCCATAACTCTCTAATACTATAAACCTAAAAAGTTACTTATAATGTAAATGTTACATTATTTATGAAAGTTCTTGAATTTACTGATGTGTATTGAAGTCATTGTGTAAAGTTTTCTATTTTGGATCTAGATCCAAGGGTCTATATCTTGTGGCTCCTTTATTCTAGTTAGAGGTGGGTTTTGATAACTTTAGAGATAATCTTTTAATTGTTGATGATGAATTTGCAGTTGTAAATTTCATTAAGCAATGATGGGTTATGGTTTATCATAGTTTAAAAGGTATATATTGAACTTTAATTTAGTTATTTAATTATTTTACGATTTTAGAGATTATGATGAGAAAAATTTAATGAAAACACTACAAATAAGTTTACATATATGAAAACATCCTGAGGGTTTGGTAAAGTAGATATTGTGTGGTTCTCTTATATATAAAAAACATGTCTAGATACTACAAGTGGATACATGTTCCATCATAGATGTTCCTATGGGTAGTAACCCTGAAAAGGAAAATTGGTGTTTTACTTAATAGTCACCTGGTTCACAATAAATAGGTCATACTACACACCTAATTTGACACTCTTGGTGGTATGATATAGTTAATTATCATTAAATTTACAAAATTTTAAGAATGATTTGAAAATATTTTTGTTTGAAATGCTAATATTGAATGATTATAGATAAATTAGATTAAAACCTTGAGACTCGTGAGTTATGGCACATATTAATTGATATGTGATTTTATGGAAAAGGGGTAAGAGAAACTCTAAGAGGATAAATTTCACTGAATTTTTATGTTAGTGTATTTTAAGTGGGTTAATAATAATTTTGGGATAGGTAATTTTTGGATTAGGTTAATAATTATCTAAAACTATTGGATCAAGTCCCAATATTAAATAATCGAACCCTCTTTTAAAATTGGCTAAGATGGAACCCATTACATGGCATATAGTCCCTAAGTCACAAAATGATTAATTACATACCTAAAGGCCTAGAATCCCTATAACCACCACCATGCAATGGACACTTTTTCATGCACTATAAATACTTACATGCCTTTACTCCTACATAATGGGACACTATATTATTCCAAAAAAACTACCCTATACAATAGTTTTATCTAGAAATAACCCCAAATTGGTCCCTATTAAGGTTATAACCCTAATTGATGAAGCATTATAGTGAAGAAACTAACATACATCAAATTAGATATAAATGAAAGTATCATAAGTTGAAAATAATTTTTAATTAGTGAATACATCTTTGGATTGATGTTTTCATATTTATATTTTAGATATTATCATAATCTACTTGGTTTTAATAAATGTTTGCAAAAGGATAATGAAAATATGGTTGATAAAGGTATGTATGTAGATATTATTATGCATTATTACAAAATAATAGATCATACCTAAATGGATGATAATATTATTATATTTATGTTATGATGGAAAGGGTGATTTTCAAAGTCATAACAAAGGTATAAAGACTGATAGATTAATATAAATTAAAACATGATGCTCTTATCGATTTTCATTAGTGAGTGACATTTATCAATGTTATTCTACTATATTCTAAAAATTATAAGGATTATGTGAATTATATAAGAAATTTTCATCAAAATATAATCTTTAAAAGTTTGAAAGCATATATTAAATGGTATCAATAAACTTGAGAATAGATTTTATGAAAATTTTATATTTTTCAGGATAACTATTTTAGAACACATGATTGAGGTATAAATTACTCATACCATTAACATATTATATATATTGAGGAAATAATGTGTAGATTAATTTTATGTAAAGTGATTTAGATAGTATTAGTATCCTTAGAATTGATTATTTATTTAATAAAAAATAATTCATTATAATGTTAGTAGAGTTTATAACATTTTTGGGACTATGATATATATATGTGGCCGTGTCACTTTATAAAATAGTGTTCAATACATTTAATGGTTAAATATATAGTTAATTTTTTAAGGAATTTATGATTTAATTATGGTTTAGTTTATTAGATATTCTGATTGTCTTGGAAAACTTATATTTTTGGAGAATTTATTATGAGGGTATATACTTACTCAAGTGTATGATTTTATGAATTGTTAATGTTTCTTGGGGAGGGATAATTAACATAGTATTTATTAAGTTAGAAAGATATATTTCATAATAGAAGATATATCTTGAATGATGAATATGTTAAGAATAACCTCACCTACATTCATTAGTAGGTAATAATTATAAGTTTCATTGACACAATTTCTTTAAGTCTGGTAGAATGTAAAGAACATTGATTTGGGATTATTTAAAATTAATAATATCTTTGATATCATTCATCACACACCATACCAACCACACATAACACATAACTGAAATGATCCATAACATATTAAATGATTACAATATTAATAAAACCACTAGTACGTAAAAATATTTTTATCAATGTAAAATGATTATATTTATAAGGTAATTAATTGATAATAAAATTGATTTCATTTTTTCAAATAACTTTTTTTAATGTATTGTGTAATTTACCCTAATAAATTCAACTCTTATAAAATATTATTATAATAATAATATATGATATTTAAATATATAAAATAACCTATTAACATCCATTAAAATTAGATATTGGTAATAAATAATATATTAATTTACTTAATGTTTAAAATGGAAAATTTTCAATAAAATTATTATTTCATCATAAAACGTATTTTTAAATAAGATATAAATTAAAAAAATAAAATCAAAATTTTTAAAAATAAATAACTTTTTTTAAATTTTCGTGTCAAAATTATTTCAGAGGCAATTTTTGAAATATTTGAATTTTAAGTAAATAGTAAAAATAATATTTTTTAGAAAATTGAAATATTTATAATTTTATTAATATATGAAAAATACCTAGAAGTTTAATACACCATTTAATATATTAAAAATTTATTTAATTAGTAAATATTTTTTTAAAATATTACTTTAAACTTATAAGAACTTTATTTAACATTTTAGATCATAACTAACTTATCATTATAATTTTAAGCCTTTTCTTTTAAAAACATTTTAATGGTAATATTTAGTTTTTGATTTCATTCCAAGAAACATAACTATTGTTTTTTATAATAAACCAATTTAAAAAATTGAATTCAATTTCATTGATAATTTTTTTGTTCCATTAAATTTTATGTTTGAAAACACCCTTTTTATAAAAACTATTATTGTGTGTTCTCAGAGATAATATTAGAATTTAATTTTATAATATTAATAATTATTAATTGGTATACTTATTTAAATATTATAAATAAAAATTTATATATTATTTAATAATAAAATATCAATTTTAATCATAGAATTATTATTATGAAGATTAAATGTAATGACTATGATAATGGTAAAACTGTTGTTTTCAATGAATTATTCTGTTAATATTATGTAATTTTTAGGTAAAAAACTAAATTAATATATTATAAAAAAAATTATATTTTATTTTTACACCCACATATAAATATATTATAACTCATTAAATTTTTAATCAAAATCAAACAATACTGATAACATTTACTCTTGAAAACAACAGTATTCAAAAATGTAGTTCTTTGTTTTATAAAAAAATTAATTTCAAATTCATTTTTAAATTATTCATAAATTGAATTAGATTAAAATTATATTTAATTTATGTTAGTCTGAGAAAACTTGGTATGATTTATTATTTTATATTTTTATTAAAATATAATTTACTTTGTTAAAAACTGGTTACCACGGTAAAAAGAAAAAAGGTAAAAGTAACAATATAAGTCAAAATGAACTACAACATGTTTAAAACATGTATATAAATACTTGATGAGGATCCATATAAAAAATATCACCCAGAAATAAATTATATAATACATTTAAATTCTTTAAATCATGAATGGAGTAATAATATCATTGACAAGAAAAGGGTATTCAAAAAAGTGTCATTTTCTTCCCTTATAAATGAGGAAAAATCCACCCCTTCATTATAGACGCATTACATTGAATTTATTCCCAAAACACAAAAACATTGAGCCTATTGGATACCTACCTCATTTTCATTACCCTCTATTCACAAAACTTTATCAGGATTCTTTAATTTCTAAGGAGTCTTTAAAGAGAAATTTCAAGGTACCAAAGTGAGTATTAATTACTCTTTATCTTTTCTTCATAATCTTTATATTTCGAAAATAACCATGAAATGGTAAAATAATGAAATAAATATCATTATTGTACTTAATGTAATTATATTAATGGAATAAAAATTATCTAATCATTCCCATAAACTTATATAAATAAAATAAGTTTCCCTGTGTCTTACATGAAATACCGCCTCCATAAAGTAATGTTTTTCATTTTTCATCTCAACTTTCATTAATTATAAAAAAACATAACATATAATTAAAAACATAAAAAATTACTAAATAATATCACTATAACTAATTTATAGTGATATTATGTCAAAATAATCAATTTTAAAACTATACTCACCAGTTGAATTTTGTTATGTTCGTGTTTGGGTCAGTTTAACCACCTAATTTAACAATGATATAAAAATATAACATGAATTAATGTGGGAATTTACATAAAATTATTATTATATATTAATAAGAAAACTTTTATCGGTTTACTGTTATTTAATGGTTATATCATGTATTTTTCATATCATCTTTGATTTCTAAAATTGCCGAAAAAAGCGACACCAATGTAGTTGTATCACAAACATTAAAAAAATAATTAAATAGAATATAATAATAAAAAATATATGTTACATGAAATATATATTAATTATTTCATTAATAATTTTTATAATAAAAATAAATTTTTTAATTACAAATTTGGGACCATGTTTATAAGGAATTAGAAAAAATTTAAGGGTTTCTAGTCTCAATTTTCACACCTAGAGAAATATTTCTTATTATATGTCATGTTTTATTTGGAATGTAAGATATAATAAAATATAAATTTTTTTTGAATGATTATATTACATTTCATGATATTTAACATTTAATTCTAGATTATTTATCTAATGGGGTCTTGACTCAAAAATTATAAAAAAAATGTAAGGGTTTGTTGTCTCAAATTATTTTGATTGAGAAACATTTTTTTATGTTCTTAATGTCATTTATAAGGTATATATGATTCCTATTTTTTCATTACAGAATGAAATATCTTTAATTCATGGTATTATAAGTTCAATTTCAATATCTATCTCATTTCATTGTGTTTCTATTTAAATGATACTTAATTTGTACCAGTTTTATTTACTCAAATTATTTCTCATTATGTCATAAATTCTCTACATTATTATGACCATGAGAAACACTTTTATCCTCAAAATTTCTTTTATCAATGTTGATATTTCTTTTAACCATATCTTTTTATGAATTACCTTATTAAATAAATTTTTTATATTCGAAAGAATTACTCGCATTATTTATAATATTATTTTACTCCATATCCATATTTTCTATCCCACTAATTATCTTCTCTAATTTTGGAAACTTTAATATTGATTATTTTCTATGATCCTAATAATTAAAATTTTCTATTTTTAATAGGAAATTAAAATTCACTTTTTATGATGTGGGTTATTTTCAAGGGTATTTTATAATATATAAAATGATTTTCCATCCATTCAAAATAAAATGTTTTATCTTCCACTCCTCAGTTTCTATATAATCATTCTTGTATTTTTCAAGTCATTTTTATTGAAGATTTCATAAAATGTGATGTTTTTATATTTCTCAAATTTTTTCCTCCCAATATTTTTCAAAATGAAATTTCAAATAAAGATGGTGACTTTTATACATATACAATATTTATAAAAAATAAGTGAAAATGTTCTTTTTAAAAGACTTTCATGAGAATATATTTCCCATAATTTTAAATATTCTTTCAAATATTTCATGTTCATTGAAAGAAAATTATTTTTACATTATTATAAGATATTTATTTATAATTTTTTAATAAAAAATGGTCATTTTCATCATTTTTTAATTTAAAATTCAATAATACTTCTAAAAGTATTCTTTCTCTACATATAGATTATTTTCATTTGATTTCAATAATGAGTAGCTTTAAATCTATATAAAAGAATTGATCTATAAATTTCATTGAATTTCCTAATAATCTTAATTTTATAACCATAATTTTACTTCTAATTCATTTCATCTATGAATACCTAATTTTTGATTCATTTTATTGAAGGGTGTTCTACTAGATTATATAATATCGATTGATTGTTGAAATTATTGAGTACACCATATACCCTTTTTCTATAGATTTTAAATTTCATTTTCCTTATTATCTTAATTTAATGGTATCTACATATAATTTTGGAGATAATATTTCAATATCCATTCCTTTTACATTAATATAAAAAGTTACAATTATTAAATGAATTATCAATGTTTTAATTATATGATTCCATTTGAAGAGGATATGAAACCCATTCTATCCATGGGATCTTTATTATATGATGATGATATATTATATGTGGAATAATATTTATATATTAAGGTAGGAGGGGTCCTATATCAACCTCCAATTTATTAGTTAAGTACTTCTATATCATGAGATAATTTTTGGAATCGAGTATGTAATTCTCTCTCTACTAAGGGAATCAGGTAGGGATGAATGATACACTATAGGAATCATGATTTGATTCCTAAAACACTATATTATGAGAAATAGGTTGCCAATACTTCTCCACTATGATATTTTTAAGTATTATTTTTATTGTTACATATTTATATGTTACCTTTCATTTTAGGATATAAAACATTTACATTATATTCCATAGTTTTATGTTTGTTTTATGACTATGTCATGCTCTCACATCTCATATTTATTGAACAATGTTTCCACAATATTTTCATTTATGAATTACGTTAGCCCAGTATTTCCACCATGTATTATTGTATTAGACTTTGTGGGTATAATTTTATTATGTATCTTCACTATACATATATTTTTATGACATGCTCACTTATGATCAACAATTGATTTCTCTCATGTTTATCTTTGCTAATAATATGAGATCACCCCTTTCTTATTCATACATTTACCCAAATTATGAAAATAATAGAAAAGAATTAAATTTATATAATTTTATATAATTTGGATAATTTTTGTGATATATTGAATCCTTTTTATATATTATTTTATTCATAATATATTTGAAAAAAAAAATATATTCAATACAATGAACAGGGGTTCTAAAATATTAATCCATGTAATAACTCTATAATAATTTAAAACTAAAAGGTTATTTAATATGTAAATATTAAAATATTTTTGAAATATATTGTATTCATATAGATTCATTAAATTCAGTGTTTAAATTTTGTTTATTTTACTATTGGATCTGGGAGTGCGGTTTCTGAGGTTCCTTAGTTGAGGATGTGTGCCATGTAACCTTGGGAACACATTTTGTATTATTCCCTTTGAGGGTTTTTGGATAATTTTTAACTTTTTAGTTGGAAATGGGTTAAATATATTTCCATTATGACTTTTTATGTGTATAGTATGATTTTGGATCTAATTTGGTGGTTTGAGGGCTTTCAAGAGGTGATTCATAGTTAGTGAGATACGATAGAGAGGCTCATCCTCTAATGTTTGGATTTAGAGGCATTATATTAAATGTATGATGTGATACCGAGATGAGGGTCCTGATGATAATCAATTTACTTCATATATGATTCCCATAGTCCTTGTATTGAGATATAATGTGATTGTACCTAGTTAGACTGTACGAGTTATGAACTGAAGAGAAGTATATGTTGGGTGATTGGACCAATATTGGATAATGTTGAGGGATGTAATTACCTATAGGTAATGGTTTTTGACCAAGATATTAGTATATTATATGGAAACCAACGTTAGTGTTAAGACTTTAATGTTACCTAGGGGACCTTGGGGGTTCCCCAAAGATATATTGAACTTGGAGTGGGTGTGTACAGGAAATGGGTAGTGATTATTGGAGGTGTCCCTTTAAAACATGAACCAATAGTTTGAGAATGTCAATTATTTTATGATGATAGGATATTAACTTAAGGGAAGACCTAATATTTGTGAAATATATTTAGGAATATGGTCAACCTGTCGAAATAAGTTGTATGACATTATTGGGGTGGTATTAACTTCGCGCTAAGATGCACTGAGATAAGTGGGATTCCTTCCATGTTCTCTATGGATACGAACTTCATTCCTATAAATATGTATCCTAGTAACCTAAAATTAAAATCCCTTAAGTTATGGGATGTTATTGGTTTTCTATGGATGTGTTCCTTGTAATTGATGTGGGGTACACAACACTATTAGGTTTCCTTTAGGAATATTTTTGATTCCCTGGTACATGATCTTAATAATTTGCTCTTCTACATGATGATTTAATTTGTAATAACCTACACATGCTTGATGCATTCATCTCAGAGGTATTTTAATTGGAATGCCTTATATAATATTTATAAATTCATCTCATATGTATTTGAGTTAAAATAACTTGGATGCGCTCCTTGGATTTGGATCATGAGTATCTGAGTTGTTATGACTTTTACCCGATCCTTGAATTTTTCTTATAATTTTTCATGCATACCTTTTGAATGGTTTGTAAAAAGAAAATTTATATTCATAATGAATCATTGAGGCTAACTAGGGTTGTCTCACTTGATTTCCATCCTACTCAGTTCAATCAATAATTTCTAATTCACCTAATCTAATTATTATTTTTTGTTATGTTATTCATTGAAAACTATGGTTTTTTTATGTGTAATTAGAATAATTAAATTCATAATTAATATATAAATGAAGATGTGGATATAATAAATATTAGAAAGAAAGGTCTTGGTGCGGGGTTTTATAATGCCTAAATGGCCCGAAAGCCTTCATTTTTTATTTTATTATGGATAATACCCCTTTTAAGGGTTGAAGGGGAACCCCTACATGACCCGTGGGCCCAAGTCACAAGGTCCGACTTACCCTCAATACATGACCCGAAGTCCCAGAGGCATACCATGCCCAATACATGACCAGTAGGCCCATCCCACTTGAACTACCCTTCCCTAGCTTCGGAATTATTGATAACCTATCTCCCCACCTTGCATTTCTGATCGGCTAGCATTGCCCCATACAAAGCTGCACAATGCCTGGTCCTAATGGGGGTTGCCAAACTCTCTCATTCTTCCAATCTAGTTAGCTTTGCTTCTGGTGGCTAACACTCTTATTGCTCTGATCCTCTTCTAGGGCTTGTTTTTTGTAAACTAGGATACTCCATGATCTTTGCGGCCCAACAACCATGTGGCCCCAAGGAATTTGATGACGCGAAGGTCCTTGAGACCCGTAGGCCCAAATCGATGGCCCGAAGGCCCAAATAAGTTGAATAGTTCTAGATACTACAGTACCAAACAGTACATGCTATAGTACCCTAGAAATTATCCTCCACCAATCATGCCAAGCAATAGCCCTTACCACTCAGGTAAGTGCTCGTTGGTATGTTTTTATAATGCTAGAACATTCATTATTTATTTATTTTTTAAATTAAATTTTATAATTCATTTGATGAAGCATCATTAATGAATTATGTTACTTTGATTTATTATGCGTCTGATTTTTTCATTCCTTAAATTAACTAAATCACCCACCTCTAATATTCAAATATGATAACACCTCAATTGAGAATGAAATTCCTAAAATACCCATCTCTACCATATGTTTTTCCATCCCTTTAAAAACCCTTACTCCTCCATATGAAGGTTTTTCTAGAGATAAGGGAGGGAAAATAATTAATCAAAGAAAAAAAAATTAATAAGAAATAATTCCATAATGGTTGACAACCACACCCATGAAATACCCTCACATCCACCATAAATAGATTTGAATCATTCTTAATTCAATGAAAATAGTAATGAATGTCATGAAACATTCCCTAAGGTCAACCCTTGTGTTAGTAACTTTCCATTACAAAGTGAAAGTGATCATGATAGAAATATGGAATAGAGAGATAATGATTTTAGGGTTTCATGGGAAATAAGGAAGAAATAATAAAAGTGAAAAAATTGAATAGAAAATTTGAATGTGTTACATGGGAATAGAAAATTAAAATTAAAAGAAAAAAAGAGAGAAATCCTAAAGCCACATCCATTATCCATAGCTTCCCTATCCAAAAGATATTATCATCAATCCACCCCTATACTATTTTTATAGGAATGGAATAGTCTTTGGGGAATCATAAATAAAAATTAATGTGTTCTGGGATATAATGAGTCATCAACGGTTGATACTTTGGTGGAAGAATCTATCATTGAATTGTTTATGTGTGGTAAAACCTCATTTCAGAAGATTCATCAAAAGTAGTCTTTTGGGAAGTTGTTCTAAAAAAAATTCTCGTTTGACCTCGAAATTTCATCTCCATATTTCACATTTATAAGATGTAATATCTCAATTACATTTGATATTCTATTTTGGATGAATGTTCCCTAATTATTTATTTAATGTTGAGCATCCAATGGTTGCATTATTGAGTTAATAAATCCATGATATTTAATGGTGAAAAAATTCTGTCATTCCTCTTCCATGTACAAATGGAATCACTTATATTCGATGTTTGTATCCCGATTTACACCCCATTTATAGTGGTGGGTCTCACTCTATCCTCTAAAAAAATCAAAAAAAAATTCGGGCCTATAGACATTCGAATTAGCTCATGGTTTAGAAGAGACAGTTGAAGATCAAAAATAAATAATTTTAAAAAAATAACATGAATAGGATCCTTAATATAAAAGTGTTTCTAAAAATAAAAAATAAAATAAAATCAATTAAAATTACAGAATTACTCAATTTTTAAATTTTAACATAAAATACACAGTAAATCCAAAACTGAGGAAAATAAATTTAAATTTACAAATTGAGAGGGTTTAAAAAATTTAAATACCCATAAAAATGATGAAAAAATTATAGTTATCAATTCTACTACACTTAAACTGTGCATGAATTCAAGTATAAAATCTCTACATTGAGAATCATAGGGAACAAAGGTTACCAATATTCAAATTTTGAAGAAACAAATCAATCCATTTTCAATTTTAAACCAAATTTTCAAAAATACACATAAAAAATCAATTTAATTTCACGTTTTTAAACTAAACAATAAATTAAAGTATTTTTCTCTCCCCATTTTGAGAATAGTAGAACTTATTTTCTCATTCATTCAAGTTCCATAATTCATTATTATTAATCAATCTAAATCATGAATTACCTCACTTTTAAATATTTTTTGTCATCACTCATGATACAATTCTAGTGGAGTTACACCCGTATAATTAATACATCATCCTTATCCAAAGGATTATAAAGGGACTACTTTTTCCTATTTTTAGATAAAAAATTCACATAAATTCATGATGGTTTTCATTAAAGGTTCAAATGAATATAAGTCTTAATGTTGGAAAGAATTAATGTTTAAAAATTAAGGTTGAAGGAGGAGTTTTGTATCTTAAGTAAAATGAATGTTATAAAAAAAGTGAAATGAAATTATCCCATTCAAAGTAGAAATTCCCACTTCCCCTAAACTCAAAGAAAATGTTATTATCAAATAATGAATAATGAATGATTTTTCCACCCTCTTGAATATTTATTATTTACTTTTATACTTTTGTTTTTCTTTTTCAAATATACTTTTCATTTTTTTTCTAAATTTATGACTAGAATAAAACTCACATACACCAAATAACCACATATAATAAAAATCATATGTCCAGTAATTATAATTTTTTTCCCAAATCATTACACATATTTATCATTTTATTGTTATTTTTATCATTTTGATTTTTTTTAATTAAAGTGGGGTAAATAATGAAGTATAATAAATGAAAAAAAAACATTAATTTATTCCCAAAATATCCCACACACACTTCTTACATTATAACATAAATAATACCTTCAACCATTATTCCCCTTATCCCCACACATAAATATTAAAATATCAACCAAATACCAATAGTGGATTAGGAATGGATAAAAATGGATTGAAAATGGATCATCTCTATAAAGGTATTTCATAGTCTCTATGGGATAAATAATTATTTTTTAAAAGGATTTATTTTAAGGATTAGTGGTTTTTTTAAAGATCACTCATTCATTTAAAATGTGTTTTTGCATTGTCACAGCTTTGAAAAGTTCAAATGTGTGTTTTGGTTGGTTATATGTCTTAGGTCACTCAATAAATATTCTCAAGAATAAATAGGAAGTACTTGATCTAGAAATCATCTCATGAACGGGACATTTCATTTGGGACAACCAATCCATGCATGATTAATAATAATAATTCTATTCACTTGAATTTCATAAAATCAAAGCATTAAAATTGTTATAGAAATTTCATTTACATGAATCAATCAAATTTTTTAAAATAATGAGTCAGCATTTCCATGATTCACATTAATAAATAAATTCATTATTTTACCCATTAAATTTCATATACTTTGAAATCTAAAACATAGAATCACATGATTTATAAGAAACTCATGTCTCCGAGATAAGTCAAACAAAGCATAAATTCAACTGCTATCATACAATTCGAGTTTAAATATCAAAAAAACATTGGGACAAAAATGTATAGATTTGGAAATATAAATAATAACAGTTAACTCCCTTTCCCATGAATATTATTCCTCATTGTTATATTACTTTAGGGGATTCCTTGTGTTGTCATGATCCTTCAAAAGAGAATTACTCAATTAAGCACAAAGTTCATGTCATTTATGATCAAAAAATGATAAGAGGGAGTGGGAAACATTCTAGACTAATCCTAAAAATGAAATTTAAATATAAATTACTAGAAAGTTATTAGTATGATAAATCTTATTATGATCCCACAAGTAAGCCCTGAATTTTTATTGACATCAGAGGGTAGTACCATCTGTTATCTATTTTCAGTTGGTAGATGAAGATTCTATGACCTGAACCACCACATGTAGATTTTTTCACTATCCACTTTTTTATTATTGTTTATGATAATAATATATATATATAGTACACTATATCTGCACCTTTATAATGAGGTACTCCTTTCATGGTAGAAGTAGGATGAATAATGGAACCTCCTCTAATTTTTTTCAACTTGAAAAACCTAATCTTCACTATATAGTGGTTGCTTCAGATGTTTTATATTAAAAGAGTAAAAGGTATATTTGTAATTTAACTTAATATAAACAAAATTTAAAATTATGGAACTAATTTCAAAACCCTTTCTTAATATATAGGCATTTTTTTTCTCTTTTTCTTCCAAAATATATTTTGGGATCTCTTCTTATACACCTTCCATTGAATGTTAAATACCTTCAAGGAGATCCAGTTGTTCCTTAACATGTGTAATTTATTTTTCATCATCTTCCTCCATGAAAAAATGTGATTCATCCAAATATATAAAATAAAAATACCTAGTTGTGACACTCAATTAAGTTTCAATGAAATTGGAAGATAAATATTTTATAAAAGGTTCAAATCCCTAAATATCATCTTCAATTAAAAGTGTCTCTTGGAGTATATCATTATAAGATGGAGGTAGGTAGTCAAGATCCTCCATCCTTTCTTTAATTTCATTCTCTTGGGTGGATTCTTTTACTTCCAATGATAGAGATACATGAAATGGTGGTTTATCTTCTACTTTTTAATGAATTATGAAATCATGATATATTTTGATTTCCTCCCATTTTCATCAAATTGTATCAAAATTCACATGATCTCTCTCCTGTAAATTAGTAGAAAATTATCTTTCATTTATCTTCTCCATCAATGGTTGAGCAAGGTGGAATTATTCTCTAATAACTTCACCTATACCTCCTTGGGTTCTTCAATTTCAAATATGAGTAGTGAATAATCTACCACCAGTTCCCCCAGGTTCTTACTCCGACTCAGGGATGTGTTAATCCATTAATGCACAAACATATTTGAATTATCTTTCAGACTTTATCATCATTGTTTCTATTCTTTCGATAAGTTATCACATCTAGTTTCTGTTATAGTCTTATTATTGTTTCTATTTTTGTTTCTTATATTGTACTTATGATTAATATACCCATGAATAATAATAGGAATTTGAATACATCATGGAAAAAAGCTTTTTATATTATTTAATAATGAAAAAACAAGAAAAATATTTATAAAAATTTAATTTAGAAAAAGTGGTTGAAATAACTATTTATCTCCCCAAAAATTGTTCAAGTTTTATAGCACACCTATCGTAGGGTGTAAAAAAAGTATATATTGTCCTAATTAAATAAAGAGGAAAACCAGGGTCGTCTAACTTGAGGAGTGTCAAAGTCAATTCCATCGCTAATTTCTAATTCACATAATCTAATTATTATTTGTTTTTATATTATTTATTTAAAAAAATGGTTTTAATTTTTCAATATATGAAATTAAATAATTAAATGAATAATTAAAATCTAAATAAAGATATAGAAAAAATGCATATTTGAATTAAATGTCTTGATCAAGGGTTTGATAAAATAGGTTCATTAATTATTATTTTTTAATTCAATTTGATAATTAATTTAATGAAACCTTATTAATAAATTACTTTCCTTTGATTTATTGTTTTTTTGATTTGATCATGCTTTGGCACACCAAAACACACCCCCTCCAATATCAAAATAGGATAACACCTCAAACAATATTTTAATTCCTAACAGACGCAACTCCAATGTATGTTTTCTTATCCCTTCAGACAACCACAAATCCACCATATGAAGAGTTTTCCCAAAATAAGGGAGGTAAAATAATAAATCAAGAAAATTAATTTATTTAGAAATAATTCCTTAGTGGATGACTGCCACACCCATTCAATACTCTTGTATCCACTATAAATTCATTTAAAAAATATTGAATTGAAGAAAAATAATAATGAATGTCGTAAAACCACCCACAGGTCCAGGCCTCAGGTTAGTCACATACCATTGAAAATTGGAAATAGATTATGATGGAATGATGGAAGATATAGATAATGATATTATGGTTGGAAGATAAAGAGGGATGAAATAAGAAAATGGAAACACTTTAATAAAAACGATTCATGTGTTACATGGATAAAGAAAACTAAAATAAAAATAAAAGAAAAGATAAATCCTAAATTAGCCGTTTTCATCCATAGAATACCACACCAATTTATATTATATTCATTAAAACCTTGAATCTTATTTATAGGAATGGAATAGGATTCGGGGAGTCATAAATTACCATTAATGTGTTTTAGGACATAATAGGTCATCAATAGTTGAAATTCTGGTTTTAGAATTTGAATTTAAAAACTTTTCATGTGGTTACCCCATGTTTTTTCTAAATCAGCGAAAATATTTTTCTACAAATTTGTTTCAACACAATTTTTATGTTTGACCTCCAAATTTACACAACATATTCCATGTGTATAAGAATTTATAGCCCAATTATTTCAAGATTTTATTCTAGAAAAATATCCCCTAAATCTTCATTGAATTTTGAGAATCTAGTGGTTTAATTATTGAGTTAGTCACTTTGATATTTAATGGTTGGAATATTGAATGAGTTTTACTCAAAATAAAACTGGAGTCACCTCAATTGGAGGTGTCTATATTGATTTATACCTAATTTAAAAATTTGGGGTCCACTCTATCCGAAAAAAAATGTTTTTAAAATTTATTTATTTTTTAGGCCTCTAGATGTTCAAATTAGCACATTTTATATAATATAATGTTTAATCCCATAAATAAAGGAATATTGTAATAAAATCACACAAATTGGATCGATATTTTAAAATTTATTCTCAAAATAACAGTGTGAATAAAATATATTAAAATTCTAGAATTAAGAAATTTTTACACTTTAGTATAAAACACTACATAAATAAAAAACTAATGCAAATAATCTCAAATTAATTGATTTGGAGGGTTTAGATAATTTTAATAAATATAAAATTTTTTCAAATATTAGATTTATCAATTATTTTAGTTTCAATTCCTTGTACACACTCCTTAGATTCATGTTCTGATAATTTAGGTTATAATGACTTAGACACACTACATTGATTCAGCCCATATAAGATAAATATAGTTTCCTAGGACTTATTCCAAGGAATCATCCATGGGACTAACAATGGTTGGAATGGTTTTATGACTTTCTAAAAGACGTTCTAGAATTGGATAAAAATTATTTGGGTTGATTCCAGGTGTTTAGTTAGAACTATAGGATAAAAAATTATTTATCTATTAATTTTTAGTTACTTATTACTTGGATAGGCTGATAATAAAACATTATTAGGAACTTATTTGTGATGGAGTATGATAAGGACACCAATGGGGTTGTCTTACTGAAAATTTGTTTTCACCAATACATGTGTACCTTGGTTTTCATGTAGAAATTATATCTACATTAAAAAAGCATGTGATGTATAGTTGATCGAGAAAAGGACCAAAGTTTTAATGATGCATGATCAGTCTAGATAATCTCAATAGGGATATTGATACTGGTCATTGTGGTATGACTCTAGGATGAAAGTGGAACCTTATACACATTTTTTTCTTCAGTTTATTCTCTATATGTGGTCGACCTTGAGGGTGATTGGTCTTTATGTATGTCTATATTTGACATTAACATTTGAAATAGAATATGGCATTTTATTTATTTCTTGTAGTTTGCGTTATTATTATATATGTTTATTAATTATTTATCAATTATTACACACATTAATATGGGGTTACAGTTTCTCTGTGAAGCTACCCTAGACCCCCACTACTAGTAGTTAGCATCTAGTGTATAAGGAGGGTCATCTAAGGTCAACTAACTCTTCAGTCTAGACATTGATGAGTGGTCTCAATAGGGGTATTTTACAAAGTGGTATAAATGATTTTTATAACTAATATCACAATGAGTTTCAATGATTTATTTTATCTTAATATTCATGGATGTGGTAAATGGGTGAAATATGTATGTGTTGTGCCTGGTGATTGATATTAGGCATGTGTGTTGATAAAAAGTTTTCTGGTTAGAATTCTATGTTACCATGGGCATGGGATTGCTATTATTGGATTTTTATTTTATAATTGTATCATATCACAAGCCAGGATGCACTTGAGTTTTTGGATTTAGTATTTATTACAGTTGTCCCAATGAAAAGTGGTAGTGTACATGCATTGTATTTGGTATGTAGGATTCACATGACATATGAAATCTTGTGTGTGATTGGAATTACTAGAGGAATATTTTACAGGTTTTTTAATGTTTCCATAACAACTTATATGGTGTTTTCCCTAATTTTGCGATGAAATTATACTTGGTTGCACTATAGTATAATTTCATCTAATGAAAAGTCATGCATATGTTTAAACAAGATACTTTTGGATGATGACTATAAACTCCCTCAATTAAAATTGTGTATATTGTACATTGAATATTGGTAATAGTATATTATACTTTATTGATGAACCCCTAGTGGGTTATTATGGTATTGGTTCTCAAAATAAAAATGGGTTTGGTTATTTAAAATGTCAATAAATACCTATATGTTGTTTTACGACATAGCTTCTTTGTATAATTTTTCTAAATAAAATCTTATGACTATGATATAATCAATTTGTATCATGTTAGGGTGACGTCATTATAAATATGTATCTGGATGATAATTCATCCTCAAATGGTTGACTCTTTTTGGTGGAGGCCATGGGAAGATCATCTTGAGATTGTGATTCACATGGGTATAGTCCTATATCTGGATTACTGGTGAGAATCAGTGTCACGAGTAAATATAAAATATAGAATGGGATTCTAATATATATATATGTGGGGGTGATATTATAATACTTTAGAGGCTAGTCTCATGTGTAGATTCTATGTGATGATGAGAGATATGATTACTATAATATCATGGAATGTGATGCCGAATATGGATATATATATATATATTATAACCCTTTGGTGTTTTTTTTGACATGTGAGTTCTTAGGTGATGTTTTATATGGGAACATGTATTTTTTATCTATCATTTATGTATTATGTATTATATAGCCTATGGTAAATGTGGGAGAACCAGGTGTCTTTGAGATGTGGCTCATGATAGATTAGCCTAGGGTTTTTTAATATATGAGTTGTGATATGTGGGGTTCACCTGAGTGAGAGAGACTATCCAAAGTTTTTTAGTACCTCAAATATGGGAAATGTGGGTATTTCCTTTTTTTTCCTTTGTTCCTCGTGATGAAAACACCTTGAGTGATACTGCTTTACTTATCAAATCCATAGTTCAAGTATTGGATCATTAGAATACCTAGCCCAATGTATTTTAGATGTACATTTAGAAGCAATATGATAGTGTGGGTTTTTGGTTTTGTCTATATAGAATGCTCCTAGGTTGGAATGTAATCATATGATAGTAATTTGTGTACAAGGGATATCGGGATTGATATATGATATCACCATGAATGATTGTGACTATATATGGTTGACCTGTGAGAATAACATGGTTATTGGTTTGGTGTGTGCATTAAATTTTATGAATCAAAATTTACCACCTTCAGATTATATATATATATATATATCCCTATTGAAATAATCATGAATTATTTGATAGATTTGTTCACATGGAACCTCGACCCAAAATGTACTATGATAAAGTAAACTATTATAACCTAGTTGTTACATTGGTGGCATGAACAAGAATAACTTAATTATGAAAAAACTCTATAATATATTTCTGCTATGGAAAAACATATATTAATTCATGATAAATAATAACTTTATTTTCATTAAAAACATTTTATGCTTTAAAAATAAGTTTTATAATAAATTGATTTTATTTCATTTTATGCGTGGATATTAAAATTCCATTCTCCCACTTTTTAAAATTATATTTATGAAATTTTTTTTTTGTGAAATCATAATAATAAAATTATCTTAAGGATAATTTTTTGTATTTTTCTAAAGATTTTAATTTTTTAGTGAATAGAAACAAAAAATAGATTTTATAGAAAACTATACATTCCGTTCAATTATTTACAAAGTCCAATTTATATTTAATTTATGAAATTTTTTTAAATCATATATAATTGAAAGGATATAATTTTTTAAATCATTATATAAAAATTATAATAAAGTAAATTTTTTATTTCATGGAAAGGATTGAGTTTTTAGTGAATAGTAAAAACTACTGATTTTAAAGGAAAATATCTTTTCCCTTAAGTATTTTCAAATTTCCATTTTATTTTGACTGTATTTTAAAATTTCATTATTTCCTTTTAATTTAACATAATTTAATAATTTCCATTTTTATTTACAATACTCGTAATATTTTTATAAATGTTTTTTTATAATTAATAAGTCGTTTTTTAGAATATTCATTTTTCGATGCATTTTGTAGAGTTATTTTAAAATAAAATTCTAACACTAATAGAAATTAAATTATATATAATTGATTAAATATTTTTTATAATCATTTAAAAATATTTTAATGATTCCACTTTAATTTTACATCATATGAAATTGTAAAAATAGTAAAAATTTGTTTCTGCATAAAAGGTTAAAACAGGTTTACCAAGGGTGTTAAACTAATAGATAAGGGTAATATTACTAAATAATATTATCTAAATCCTTTTATATAGAATTATTTATAGCATATATTATACTAACATAGAATTATTTACTATTTGGAATCATTTTTATTAAATAATACATTATTATATTTTAACATTTTATGAAATTCTAAGTGTGTCCTCTCACCCAATTATAAAAAGACATCCCCTATCCTCTCTTATATAAACTTAATTATCCACTTATATCTGCCAATAAATACCTATATTATTTCATAACATACTTAACCATGTCCAATATTTCATTATATTGGTCAAAACACCATACTTTTAAGGCATTAGGTCTACACCAAAAGAGGTTTCACAATAAAGAGGTAGAAATCTTAACTGAGCTCTTTAAATTTTTTTCTACTACCACCTCCTCTAAGACTCTTCTACTCAAAAAAAATTTTGAATAAAATATCATAAAAATAAATATATTTTATTATGATGATATAACAAAAAATTTCACATATTTTCCATCTAATGGGAAATGAAAGTATCACTCATGTGTTTGTATGGACTACCACCTCCATGAAAAATTGTAAATCATTTTACATCATCACCTCACATGGATTATTATAATTAATTATTTAGTAAAATATATGTTATTTATAATGTAATAATTCTTCTCATATATAGATCATAAAATAATTTTTGTTTCAATAGATGACAACATCTAAATGATGGGGATTAACCTGGCCGCTTGGTGCATGTGTTAAGAGAAATCAAATATTGAATCTCTTTGGAACATTATTTTTGAAGATGAATAGAAACACATAACCTAGGATATGGTTACATATAGGTCTGGTGTATTTGTAAATATGTATAATATTCAATGGTTTCATGGATTTTTTTAGGGGGGAAATATAAGTGACCTTGAGGTCAACATTCGTATAATGGTTTTCACTAATATTTATTTGGTGATCTGGGACATGATAAGTTGAGATCATGAAGGAAATAATAGTTCATACCATATTCTTAAAGTTTTATTTATGTCACTATGGGATGAGCTCGATTCTTTAATTCACATTAAATAGGGATTGGATACAATCGGTGGTATTACCTCTTGAGGATTGAACTCTAGCGGTAGGGTTTCCCATGGGAGATGGATCAAATGGAACCCTCCTGAGTCAGGGTATAAATTAAACTTGGATATTTCATGTATAAATTGATCTATGTGGGTTTTGGTCCTTGTTTATTATGCCTTATGGTCAATGATCATTTGTTTCAATGGCTTTTATGGACCTAGAAACTCAATTGGGGAAAAGACTAGAGCCCTCCTCAATGGTCTTTCCTTATGCATATTTTATAACATCTATATTGAGGTAGTTAAATCTGAATCTAAGATCATGTTTGTATTCATCTGAAAAAATAGAAGCATCTCATTTTATTTGACATAATTTATTAGGAACTGTAAGGCGCTCAATGGTATTGGAATGGAGGTCGCTCACACTTGGAGTAATGGGAACTTTTCAACTAATAGCCTTGCAAAAAAAGAAGCCCTAGTAGTAGAATTGTTCATTACTATAGCACAAGAGAATTACCCTATGATTGTAATCTTATTATCAATATTCATTCCCTTGGTCTTCACCAATTTAGACCACCTTGTTTTTCATGGACTTCTTGATTTATTAATAAAGATTTATTGTTGAGTGTGTTAGTGTGGAAAAACACCCATAAAAGATCATTTTAATAAATAATTATAAATAAATGGGTGTTAAAGTTTTATAAGTGGATCATATATGATATTATAATGATTAATTTTGTTTTTCATATAATTATAATAATTTTAAATTTATTATATTGGATGATAAATATCTTTTGAAGAAATCTGAACTTGAGGTAAGGGTTCTATGTTATAATGTCATTTTTTAAAAGATTATTTATGATTAAATTTATGATTATTAAATTATAATATATTTAACACAAAAATATTATTTATTTTATTATGTTGGGGTTATTCCTAGAAATTAAATGTTTTCCTTTCCGTTTACCCACTTTACTTACTCAATATATCAAAAGAATGTTTTTAAAGAAAACTAATTTAGTTTAACTATTCAGTTAGGAATCATTTTTATTATTGAACATATTCTCTATAATAGAATTTCAAAAATGATTTTAATATTCTCTAAGTATTTATTAAATTTTTATTTATATGTTTTGAAAATTCTATAAAAAATGCTTAAAATTAATTTATTGATCATTTTCGAAATGATGTACTTTTTACCAATGGGGTGAACATAATATTTTATTTAAATATTATCGCATGAATGTATTTTCCCAAAATTATAAATTATATACTATTTTTAGACTGCTTTAAAAAAATTAATAGTTTTTGTTAAGAAAAATTTTTCTTTAATATTTTAGAATTTTATAGGTTTTATATACCTGATTTAAAAATGAAAAGGGTGTTTTATACAAGAACTTTTCCATAGATATTTAAAAGGTGTTTTTCATCTAAAAAATAATTGCTAATGTAACATATGTTTCACTAGGAATATGATTGTTTTATACCATCATCATTCATTATATGGATATTTTATAATTATGATTAAACCTATTTTATTTTACATGGGTTATGTTGTGATGGAATGATAAATTTTTTCATGGTCTTATTTCATATATATGAATAGATTATAATATAGTTATGGGTTGGTATATTATATCCCTCTAATGAATTGGGAAAATATTAATGTTATATGATCTCAAAGGGTACATAAGAGGTTATCACAATCCAAAAATTTGGCACCTGGGTGGTTATACCAATCCAAAAAGGTGTACACACAAGGTTTTTAGGGACTAAAAGAGGGTACATGGTAGGTGATTCTTAGCCCGAAGAATGTATATGAGTGGTAATCTCAATCTCAAAATAGGTTACGTGAGCGGTTATCCCATGACATTAAGATGGTAAATAGGAATTTATACCATGATCTATGTGGATAAATGGGTGCTTATCCAAATAAAAACATGTAAATAATGTCTTGGTGGGTATCTTAAACATAAGAATTATGATATTATGATTGTGTCACACTTTATGCCACTGTTTTTGTGATGATATTATGATATTTTTATGCTCTCATAGCTCATTTTCTTCATATTATTTATGATTGTTTTCTTATGAAATGTCAATATTTTTTCCATGACTCATGATTATAATAAATGAATTGATGGATGTGGTTTTAAAATTTTAATATCATTTTCTAATAACCTTATTATAATGTTATTATTAAATGATTACTAATGTATCCCTTTTTACCAATAATGATAATATGATATCACCCTTTATTATGTTTAATTTTCCCACTGATATGAAGAAGGTCGGGTAACTCACTCTCTCTCATGGTGTATTCATGATCACAAATACTCTATTTTATATATAATGCTTGTTTTCAGTAATTTAAAACTCCTTAGTCTAAATTTAAGTCATGATTTAAAATAATGTAATTTAGTTCTTAATGTCTTTTTAAGAGTATTTGGGGATATTTTTTAATCCTGGAACATGTATTATTTGGTGTTTCAATACAACAAATAATGAAGCATAGACGAACTATAAAAGTTCATTATCTAATGTGGTAGTTCCACTTGTTAATGTTAGTGAAGTACAGGAAACACCGGCTAGTCGATGTAATGACACTAGATATATTATAACGACCCATACTTTACATACATTGTTAATACTTCAAAATTGAAGCACACTTATTAAAACATATGACAAAACCACAAAGTACCGTATAGGTATAGTGTCTATAGAAACTGGGAAACATAAACAACTGGTTCATAAATCTTCTACAGTGTCTCCCATTTATTTCATCATATCTAGGGTCCCTTTTAGCATATTCTACTTAATATCCATCTTCCTGTCTTGGGGAAAAGAAAACAAAAAAGGGTGAGCTCAAATGCTCAGCAAGGGCAAATAAAGGAAATAAAAATCATATCATATCTTTTTGAAAATCATAACCTGCAAAAGAGATCATAATATATTAACATGGAATAAATCATAGAAGTGAAAATGAGATCCCCATAATCATAACATGAAACTTGAAACTTTGTGGCATTCACACATAATCATGGAACATCATTTCATGTTAGTCATGACTCATTGCCAAACTATCTTAGTGGACAGAGTCCCTTTCTGAACCGAGTCACCCTCGTTCCAGTCCTGTTTCACTGAACCGGTATAACCTACCGTTCCAACCATGTCTATCTCATGAGATATAAAATATTTACCCAATGCATTGGAGGGAGATATAGGTCCCACCCATCTTATAAGGAATCCTTTCTTATGTGTGCCACATAATCATAAAACATACATCATAGCGTAACCCATGTAATAAAAATGGAATTCTTAAACAACATGACATCATAAAACAATTCATATAAGATAAAGGAATTCATAAAAATATTTCCGTCACAACATTATCAAATCCATGTAATAATAGGGATAAAAACAGAACCCTTTTATTATCTTAGATGGAAAATAATTTTGATAAAATACTTCAACTCCATTCTTGAGGAAAATATCATTTCTACTTCAAAAACATTTTTCCTTTCATAACATGTCATACGACTTTAAATTAAAAGAATATGATTAAAAATAAACATGAAAACTTGTAAAGTAAGCTTCTTGGAAATAATGTTTTAAAAATCCATTCATGCCGTATAAGTTAAAAAAACATTCTTCTCATACTTTTGTCGGAAAAGTCAAAAAAGTACCTCGTACGAAAAACGACAAAAGATTCCTTTCATATCCTTTAATAAAAATGTGCCGATGGGTAAAATAGAATATAAACTATTGTATAAGGATATAAATACTACATATTGAGTAAACATGGATGTGGATGATAAAATACACCCCAGAAAATGCCAAAGTATAAACAATCTCGGATAAAAATGAGATTGTGATATTTCCATTACCATAGGTCCGATTTGCTTTTTACGTGTCCGAAGCTCCTGTATAATGGTTTAAATAATGTTATTGACTTATTCCAGAATCATACATATTGATATGATATCATATATGGTCATATTCTTAGCTTCTTGTTAGTAATATTTCATTGTTACTTATTACTCGGGTCCTTATTGCCTTTTGTTCTTATGCGTGTTTTTCCGAATAAATTATTATTCTTCTTTTAAGGTTATAGATACCTTACATCCAGAATGGTATTAGTGTAACATATATCATATTTATTCATTAAATTCATTTATATAATTACTATGTAATGATGATCATGTAGAACGAGTCGCATCACATCGTGGAGACGGTATTCCGTACGTACGCACGAGTGATGATATCGTTCTTATGATCGTGGAACTGTATTGGAGTATATATATATTATTTCAGTATCAATATTAATTTATAATAATCATAAATAGTTACTCATTACACCATTATACCCATCCTTGTAAGGTGATAGTGGAAAATAGATTACACCACGGCGTGGAGACGGTATTCCGTACGTACGCACGCGCGGTGATTTCATTTTTCCGTAGGATGGATAGAAGGTGAATTAGGGTTGCTTCATATTTATAATAACATATCAGTATGTAAGTAATACTGATGTTATTACTTTATCATGAAACAACTAAATAAGAATAATTTGAAGAAGAAAGAATTTGAAAAGATCGGTAATGGATATTACCTCTTCTTTGGAACGCCTCTTTGAATCCTCCACTTAGGGAACTAAGATTGGTCTTTGAAGAAGACCAGGACCTATAGGATTATTCTACGGAAGTGGAGAGGAGAAAATGGCAGGGTTTGGCCGAGCTTGAGTGCTCAAATTGGTGTGAGGAGGAGGGGGAGGAGGTGCCCTTTTATAAGGGAGGAGAGGGGCACCTTAGAAATATCTCAAAATATTATTTTATATTAAAGTCAAAATTGGTTTATAATGGTTCCAAAGGGTCTTATTTCGAATCTAAAGTAGGTATGGGTCTAAATACTATCAACCAATAGGATTTAGACAAGTTTAGGGTATTATTTTAACCTTATCAATTAGATTTAACTCTAAGTTAAATAATTTAACTTTTACCGTGTCCTTTTGTTTTCTTTCACTATATGGTTAATACACTTACTATAACATGCCAAACGAACCCCAAATTGTTTATTATTAATATATATATCCTTATCTAAGTCATTTGGCCGAACCTTAGATTTATAGGAATAAAATAACAATTAGTATTATAATATTTGATTTAAAAACTATTTTGTGTCAATTTTGACACTATTTGATATATGTTTTTTGTGAAAGTCATAAAGAATTATATGTTCTAACCAAGTAGATTAAATCAACACTAATATATCATAGTAACCTATAAAATTAGTGGAATTCATAAAAAGTCTCAAATTACATTTATTTTGGTTTTTATAACATCAATTATGTCAATATTTCATTAATATGATCATTACTGCATCATCATTGTGTCATAAATAAATTAAATTATTTAATGTGTAAAAATTACAAATAAAATACCATTATGTAGGAAATCTTTTTATCTTTCTAATGAATATTTATAGTCGAATTTATCTTATATATAACCCCATATTAAAAATGATTTACTTATTAAACTTTGATTTTAACTATTTTAACCCTTCTTTAAATAAATTAATAATAAATGTCCTAATCTAACCCAAGTGGGCCTAAATGGCCATATTTTATTCCTAAGTTTGTTTTTCGTCGAATTAATCTTATCCAATAGAATTAGGACATGTGTTAGGGGAATAGTAATATCATATTTACCCTTAGTTACCCTATTTACTATTAACCGCGGTAAAAAAAATAAAAAGTTACTATTCACCAAAAAAAATTTATCTCATTGAACCACATTTTACTTACTGATATCAATTGTGTCTGTCGGATTTTCGAAATTCCATTCACAGAAGCGGTAAAATTATGTTTTATGCAAAATTCAGTTTTTAACCTACCACTTAGTGGTTTCAATATTCATCAAAAATTGAAAGTTTTCAGAAAAATACCAAAATTTCACCCTAGTCTAATTTCGGTATTCCAAATCCAAAAATGAAGTCCATTTTGAAAAATAAAATTTATAAAATTTCAAAAAGTGGTTATTACTATTCATAACGGCTAGTTTTAATTATATTTTAATAGCATATCGTTGTTTAGTGAAACTCGGTATTGCGTACGACGCAAGCTATCGAGGAAGGTTGTGATTGCGTGTAAAGTAAGTCAAGCAAGTGTGTAGTGAAAGATTCCTTTGATGATATATAAAAACAAAATATTACTCATAAAAATCTCGGGTGTTACATTCTACCCCCCTTAAAAAGAATTTCGCCCTCGAAATTCGTCACTTTGTAACAAACAGATGAGGATACCTCTCCCTCATCATATCCTCAAGCTCCCAAGTAGCTTCTTCTAATTGGTGGTTCCTCCATAAAACTTTCACCAAGCGAGTGGTCTTGTTTCGTAGGACTTTTTCGCTACGATCCAGAATCTCTATCGGCTGTTCTTCATAAGAAAGATCATGCTCCAGCGGTACAACTTCTGAGCTGAGTACATGTGAAGGATCTAGTATGTACTCTCTCAGGAGAGATACATGGAACACATCGTGAACTTGAGAGAGATTCGGTGGAAGCGCCAATCGGTAAGCTACCTTCCCAACACTATCCAGTATTTCGAAAGGACCGATATATCTAGGGCTCAACTTCCCCTTCTTTCCAAATCTCATAACCCTATTCCAGGGAGATATCCGTAAGAACACTTTATCACCCACTTCAATCTCTAGGTCTTTTCTTCGGTTGTCGGCATAACTTTTCTGTCGACTCTGAGCTGCTCTTATGTTTTGTTGAATATATCTGACCTTTTCTGCCATTACATCAATGAGATCAGGTCCTAATAGCTTTATTTCCCCAACTTCATCCCAGAAAGTTGGAGTCCTGCATTTCTTTCCATAGAGAGCTTCATAAGGATCCATCTGAATACTGGAGTGAAAGCTATTATTATAAGAAAATTCCACCAAAGGTAGGTGTTGATCCCAACCTCCTTTGAAATCCATAGATCAAGCTCTCAACATATATTCTAGGGTTTGAATTTTTCTCTCAGACTGACTGTCTGTCTGGGGATGATAAACAGTGCTGAAACTCAACTCTGTATCCAGAGTATGCGGAAGACATCTCCAGAACTTTGAGGTAAATCTCGGATCCCGATCAGATATAATAGAAAGTGGTACTCCATGCAATCTTACCACTTCCTTTACATATATCCTCGCAATCTGATCTAGAGAGAAATCCTCTCTAATAGCAATGAAGTGTGCAGACTTTGTAAGACGATCAACTATGACCCAAATAGCATTATTGCCTTTGGATGTTTTAGGAAGTTCTGTGACAAAGTCCATAGTGATGTTTTCCCATTTCCATTCGGGTATGGGTAATGGTTGTAACATCCCCTTAGACTTCTGTCTCTCAGCTTTAACTTGTTGACAAACCAAGCATCGAGAGACATATTCAGCAACATCTCTTTTCATGCCATCCAACCAGAAGTACTCCTTCAGGTCCCTATACATCTTCGGGATTCCAGGATGAATAGAGAATGATGAACTATGAGCCTCATCCAGCAGCTCCTTCTTTAATTCGGGGATGGGAGGAACACAAACCCGATTCCTGAACTTTATTATCCCATCACAATCAAGGTTGAATTCAGGAACATTTCTCACCTTCTTTTGTAACTCGACATCTTCTTTCTGTGCCTCTTTAATCTTCACATGTATAGATGGTTGAACATTAATTTGAGAAAGATAAGATTTTTCCCCTTCCATTATAATTCCAAGATCCATCCTTTGTAAATACATAAATATTGGATCTTTTGTGATCCTCATCATGGATAAACTAGCATGGTCTTGTCGACTTAATGCATCTTCCACCTTGTTTGCTTTCCCGGGGTGGTAATGGATTGAGCAGTCGTAATCCTTAATCAGCTCCAACCATCTTCTTTGACGCATATTCAACTCCTTTTGTGTGAAAATATACTTTAAACTTTTATGATCAGTATAAATATCACACCTTTCACCATAAAGTTAATGCCTCCAAATCTTTAATGCAAAGATTACCGCAACCAACTCCAAATCATGTGTTGGGTAATTTTGCTCATGGATTTTCAACTTTCGTGAGGCATAAGCTATCACCATATCATTTTGCATAAGAACACACCCCAATCCCTTATTGGATGCATCACTATAGATCACAAACCTTTCTCCACTACAAGGCAGTGTGAGCACAAGTGCACTGGATAACCTTCTTTTCAACTCCTTGAAATTCTCTTCACATTACTCTGTCCAAACAAACTTAACTCCTTTCCGAGTCAACTTGGTGAGTGGATTAGATAATCGTAAAAAATCTTTTAAAAAATGTCGATAATATCCAACCAAACCAAGAAAACTTCGGATCTCAGTTACTGTTGTTGGTCTTGACCATCTTTTGATAACATCTGTTTTTGCTGGATCCACAGATATCCCCTCTTTTGAGATTATGTGACCCAAAAATGCAACTTTTTGAAGCCAAAATTCAAACTTGGTAAATTTGGCATAAAGCTTCTCCTTTCTCAGGGTCTTCAATATAATTCTCAAGTGATCTTCATGATATTCCTTGCTCTTTGAATAGACAAGAATATCATCTATAAAGACTACCACAAATTGATCAAGATAGTCTCTAAAGACTCTATTCATTAGATCCATGAAGATAGTAGGGTCATTAGTAAGACCAAATGGCATCACTATAAATTCATAGTGTCCATACCTTGTACGGAAAGCCGTCTTTGGTATATCCTCCGTTTTGACCCTTAATTGATGATACCCTGAACGAAGATCAATCTTGGAAAAGTATTGAGCTCCGCGTAGTTGGTCAAATAAGCCATCAATGCGTGGGAGAGGATATTTGTTCTTGATAGTGATCTTCGATAATCAATGCAGAGTCTCATTGATCCATATTTCTTCTTAACAAATAGAACAGGTGCTCCCCATGGTGACGCACTAGGGCATATGAATCCCTAATCAAGATTCTCTTGGAGTTTCTTCTTCAATTCCTACAACTCAATTGGGGCTATTCTATAAGGTGTCTTTGAAATTGGCGAAGCACCCGGTATGAGTTCTATTGAAAACTCAACTTCACGATTTGGTGGAAGACCCGGTAATTCCTCCGGAAAGTCATCATCAAACTCTCGTAAAATGGTCATATTCTTAATCGTGAGTTTCTCACCAACCATTTGAGATAAATAACCTTCATTTAGTGGAATCAATACCCATAAGATGGAAGAAATTTCCACTGGAAGGTTATGTTCATCCTTGCATTGATAGACGATTGTAGATTGATCTGGAATATGAAATGTGACTTCCCTTCTTTGGCAATTGATATGAGCTCCATGTAGAGAAAGCCAATCCATGCCAAGAATCACATCAAATTCCACTAAAGGAAGGATCACAAGATTTGCAGGAAGCACTTTCCCACAAACTTCGATCGGAGAAGAATTATAAACTTTTGATGTGACTGTTGTGCCATTAGGTGTTGTCACAGCTAACTCAACATCTAATTGTTGAGGTAATACGGTGATACCCTTATAAAATTTTTCAGAAATAAATGATTGGGTGGATCCATAATCAAATAAAACATTTGCTACTTGAGAGTGGATGGTAAGTATACCTTTCACCACTTCGTTATCGTACTCCACATCGCTGATAGAAATTGCATGTGACTTTCCTTTGTCTGTAGCCTTAAGATTTTGTTGACATTGACCATCATCATCAACCCTTGGATTTGGGCATTGATTGGCATAATTCCCCATCTCCTTGCACTTGAAACATTGAAGTGTAGTAGGTTCATTCTGTGTATCCCTTCCTTTTTTTGCATCATTAGACATCATCTTCCCATTATCGCGGCATTCAAATGCCCGATGACCTTCCTTTCCACATTTAAAACATTTACTTGTCCCTTTAAGACAACTCCCTCCATGTTTCTTTCCACACTTTGAGCATAAGGGAAAGCTCATCTTCTTTTTAGTGTGCTCTGTAGATTTTCCTTTGAATTCCATCTTCTTCTTCTTATCAAACCCATGTGACTGATGAGTTAATCCAATCTCCATCTCGACTTTGAGAGCACATCGAACGATTTCCTCGTAGCTATTGAAGTCCCTTACAGCTAATGCCCTTCGAAGACTTGGTTTTAAGCCACTAAAGAATCAATCGATCTTACTCTCAGGTGGGATAATAATACCAGAAGCATACCTTGCAAGTCTTGTAAAATTTGCTTCATAGGTACCAACAGATTCATCATCCCTTTGCTTCAGTTCAAGAAACTGTTTTTCCATCTTTGTTCGGAGAATACGTGGGAAGTACTTATTGAAAAATAATTTCTTGAACTCATCCCATTACATAGACTCAATTTCATCCCTTTGCCTCGTATTCTTAATAAGATTCCACCATTGATCAGCATCTCCTTCCAAACGATACACTATTAGGATGACTTTATCATGTTCAGAATATTGAAGAACTGAAAATATCTTTTCAGTAGTACTAATCCATTTTTCAGTAACTAATGGATCAGTAGACCCGCTGAAAGAAGGTGGACGCTGCCTCATGAAGGATTCAACAGAATGTTGCTCCTTCCTTTGCTCGTTTGGAAGTCCTGCATGATTCATAGCTTGAGAAAGTTGTGTGAGCATGGCTACAAGATTTTTCATTCCAGCTCCCATATCGTTTGGTTGCTCAGGGGGACAATCATTGCATTTCCCATCGCATTCCGCATTAACACGGTTCCTTCGGGTTCCAGCCATTGACTAAAACCAAGAAGAATAGTGTGATAAGCACTAATTATAATAGGAAAACCACATAATCAAGGATAAAATTTCACACTTAAGGTCTTATCCTAGGGTATTCATGGCCATTTCTAAAACACTAAGATTGTGTTCTATGCTTAGACTTATCCTTATGGTTCTTACTAAGGTTTTCATATCCTAGTTTCCAAAGGTTGACTATACCTTTCCTCTGATACCAACTATAACGAACCATACTTCACATACATTGTTAATACTTCAAAATTGAAGCACACTTAATACAACATATGACAAAACCACAAAGGGCCCTATAGGTATAGTGTCTTTAGAAACTGGGAAACATAAACAACTGGTTCATAAATCTTCTACAATGTCTCCCATTTATTTCATCATATCTAGGGTCCCTTTTAGCATATTCTACTTAATATCCATCTTCCTGTCCTGGGGAAAAGATAACATAAAAGGGTGAGCTAAAATGCTCAGCAAGGGCAAATAAAGGAAATAAAAATCATATCATATCTTTTTGAAAATTGTAACCTACAAAAGAGATCATAATATCTTAACATGGAATAAATCATAGAAGTGAAAATGAGATCCCCATAATCATAACATGAAACTTGAAACTTTGTGGCATGCCCACATAATAATGGAACATCATTTCTTGTTAGTCATGACTCATTGCCAAGACTATCTCAGTGGACAGAGTCCCTTTCTGAACCGAGTCACGCTCGTTCCAGTCCTGTTTCACTGAACCGGTATAACCTACAGTTCCAGCCATGTCTATCTCATGAGATATAAAATCTTTACCCAATGCATTGGAGGGAGATATAGGTCCCACCCATCTTATAATGAATCCTTTCTTATGTGTGCCACATAATCATAAAACATACATCATAGCGTTACCCATGTAATAAAAATGGAATTCTTAAACAACATGACATCATAACACAATTAATATAAGATAAAGGAATTCATAAAAATATTTCCATCACAACATAATCAAATCCATGTAATAACAGGGATAAAAACAAAACCCTTTTATTATCTTAGATGGAAAATAATTTTGATAAAATACTTGAACTCTATTTTTGGGGAAAATATCCTTTCTACTTCAAAAACATTTTTCCTTTCATAACATGTCATACGACTTTAAAATAAAAGAAGATGGTTAAAAATAAACTTGAAAACTTGTAAAGGAAGCTTCTTGGAAATAATGTTTTAAAAATCCATTCATGCCGTATAAGTTAAAAAAGCATTCTTCTCATACTTTTGTCGGAAAATTCAAAAAAGTACCTCGTACGAAAAACGACAGAAGATTCCTTTCATATCCTTTACTAAAAATTTACCAAAGGGTAAAATTGAATATAAACTATTGTATAAGGATATAAATACTACATATTGAGGAAACATGGATGTGGATGATAAAATACACCCCAGTAAATGCCAAAGTATAAACAATCTCGGATAAAAATGAGATTGTGATATTTCCCTTACCTTAGGTCCGATTTGCTTTGTACGTGTCCGAATCTCCAGTACAATGGTTCAAATAATGTTATTGACTTATTAAAGAATCATACCTATTGATATGATATCATATATGGTCATATTCTTAGCTTCTTGTTAGTAATAATTCATTGTTACTTGTTACTCGGGTCCTTATTGCCTTTTGTTCTTATGCGTGTCTTGCCGAATAAATTCTTATTCTTATTTTAAGGTTATAGATACCTTATATCCAGAATGGTATTAGTGTAACATATATCATATTTATTCATTCAATTCATTTATATAATTACTATGTAATGATGAACACGTAGAACGAGTCGCATCACATCGTGGAGACGGTATTCCGTACGTACGCACGAGTGATGATATCGTTCCTATGATCGTGGAACTGTATTGGAGTATATATATATTATTTCAGTATCAATATTACTTTATAATAATCATAAATAGTTACTCATTACACCATTATACCCATCCTTGTAAGGTGATGGTGGAAAATAGATTACACCACGGCGTGGAGACGGTATTCCGTACGTACGCACGCGCGGTGATTTCATTTTTCCGTAGGATGGATAGAAGGTGAATTAGGGTTGTTTCATATTTATAATAACATATCAGTATGTAAGTAATACTGATGTTATGATTTTATCATGAAACAACTAAATAAGAAGAAGTTGAAGAAGAAAGAAATTGAAAAGATCGGTAATGGATATTACCTCTTCTTTGGAACGCCTCTTTGAATCCTCCACTTAGGGAACTAATATTGGTCTTTGAAGAAGACCAGGACCTCTAGGATTATTCTAGGGAAGTGGAGAGGAGAAAATGGAAGGGCCTGGACGAGCTTGAGTGCTCAAATTGGTGTGAGGAGGAGGGGGAGGAGGTGCCCTTTTATAAGGGAGGAGAGGGGCACCTTAGGAATATCTCAAAATATTATTTTATATTAAAGTCAAAATCGGTTTATAATGGTTCCAAAGGGTCTTATTTCGAAGCTAAAGTGGGGATGGGTCGAATTACTATCAACCAATAGGATTTAGACAAGTTTAGGGTATTATTTTAATCTTATAAATTAGATTTAACTCTAAGTTAAATAATTTAACTTTTACCGTGTCTTTTTGTTTTCTTTCACTATATGGTTAATACACTTACTATAACATGCCAAAAGAACCCCAAATTGTTTATTATTAATATATATACCCTTATCTAAGTCATTTGGCCAAACCTTATATTTTAAAGAATAAAATAACAATTAGTATTATAATATTTTATTTAAAAGCTATTTTGTGTCAATTTTGACACTATTTGATATATGATTTTTGTGAAAGTCATAACAGAATTATATGTTCGAACCAAGTTGATTAAATCAACCCCAATATATCATAATAACTTATAAAATTATTGGAATTCATAAAAAGTCTCAAATTACATTTATTTTGGTGTTTATAACATCAATTATGTCAATATTTCATTAATAAGATAATTACTGCATCATCATTGTGTCATAAATAAATTAAATTATTTAATATCTAAAAATTACAAATAAAATAAAATTATGTAGGAAATACTTTTATCTTTCTAATGAATATTTATAGTAGAATTTATCTTATGTATAAACCCATATTAAAAATCATTTAATTATTAAACTTTGATTTTAACTATTTTAACCCTTCTTTAAATAAATTAATAATAAATGTCCTAATCTAACCCAAGTGGGCCTAAATGGTCATATTTTATTCCTAAGTTTGTTTTTGGTCGAATTAAACTTATCCAATAGAATTAGGACATGTGTTAGGGTAATATTAATATCATATTTACCCTTAGTTACCTTATTTATTATTAACCGCGGTAAAAAAAATAAAAAGTTACTATTCACCAAAAAATTGTTTTTATCTCATTGAACCACATTTTACTTACTGATATCAACCGTGTCTGTATTATTTTCGAAATTCCATTCATATATGCGGTAAAATTATGTTTTATGCAAAATTCAGTTTTTAAACTACCACTTAGTGGTTTCACTATTCATCAAAAATTGAAAGTTTTCAGAAAAATACCAAAATTTCACCCTAGGCTAATTTCGGTATTCCGAATCCAAAAATGAAGTCCATTTTCAAAAATAAAATTTATAAAATTTCAAAAAGTGGTTATTACTATTCATAACGGCTAGTTTTAATAATATTTTAATAGCATATCATTGTTTAGTGAAACTCGGTATTGCGTACGACGCAAGCTATCGAGGAAGGTCATGATTGCGTGTAAAGTAAGCCAAGAAAGTGTGTAGTGAAAGATTACTTTGATGATATATAAAAACAAAATATTACTCATAAAAATCTCGGGTGTTACATATATGGTGGCATAGATAGTACCTATAGATCCTTTATATGTCCATTTTTTAGCTGGTGGAGGTGCACCAGCTAGCCAGTGGAGGTAGGCACTATACATTAGGGACATATAAACCCACTAGCAACTCATTGGAGGCTACCGGGTAACCTGTGGCATTGAGAAAACAGATCTAGGTAAGCATTAATTATTTTCAAAAATAATCACACTTTATTATTTAATACTCTAGTCTGACTCATACGATTTCAAAATATTCCAAGGTGTATTAAAGGCTAAATGAAGGATTAAGGGTGTTAAAATGTTAACAATTTTACCAATCAGATCAAAGAAATTGTGATTCAATAATGTAATCGAATTAATAGAGAACTCTATATCAAGATATCTTACTTTAATAATCATCTATTTTCTTTCCTGTAGTGTGTTAAAATAATAATATCTTTATTACACTAATAATTTTCTCATTCTCTCAAATTGTTTCATTATATTATTTTTAGAGAATAAAAAATGAGCTAAAAATTCATTGCTTCCAAGAAATATCACTCTTCAACCTCTTTCATTTATATCTGGTTCTCCCTACCATTAAAGTCAGGGAATTGGGATTACTTACAAAAATATTGATTGTTAAGGGACTATTATATTTTTAGGATTCTATTTTTCCTATTAAAGATATAGTTTCTATTATAATTGTAGTTTCTTGTTATAATATTAAAATCAATGGATTTTTAGTATCTTGGATACTATCAAATGTGAGGACTTAGTAAATTAAATACTCAATAAATTGAGGTGGTACACATAAGGGATATTTTAAATCTATTTCGTAACTTATTTACCAAATTTATTTCTTTATTTACTTTCTGTATATTAATTTCTTTACCACATTTTTCTTTTAATTAATCATTTCAATCATTCCAAACTCAATATACATAAATATATTAAATTTGATTAATCCTATTTCCACTGTGCATAAATAATTATTTTAAGTTAATGTTAACCTTTTTAAACAAACATAATTTATCATTTATCACATGATCAATTTCTTAATTTTTATCACTTTATCTTATAAAAATAAATTTAGTTTTTATTTATAGTTTTATTTTATTGATTTATGTTTTAAAGAGGCTATTTACTCCCCCCTTTTCCCAATTCATTATTATGACCTAAAATTTGGTATGAATCGAGATAATTGTTTTATTAAAAAATACTTATTTTTTAAATTTCCTTTAAATTTTATTTCTCAAATATGAACCAATTTTAAAGTATGATTTTAGAATAGAATCAACCTCTTACAATCATGTTGTTTTCCTTAACAGTTCATATTATTCATATTGGAAAACTAACATGTCTATTTTATTATATGAATTGTATATCTTTTATGGAGTACGGTTTTTCATGTTTAAACCTATATTAATGAACCTCAAGAATAACATAATCTTAATGAGATTACATCTTTTGAGTTATTTTGTATGGCTATAAACTCTTTGTTTTTTGGTTTTAATCAAAATGAATTGAATTGAATTTATACTTGAAAAAATGGCCAATAAAATTTTAAAACTCTTAGAAGTCACACAAAAGGAAATAGGTAATGTTAAGGACAGAATAAAGGATTTGTTTATATAAAACATTAAATGTTTTTCCAAACATACAAATGAATTAATTATTGAAATGTTTACAAGACTTACTAACATTTTATATATGAGAAAGTACAAGTACATAAAGAATATTTCACGAACTCATTGTCTCCCTTCTGGAATATAAAATCGTAATGAAAATACAAGAGGTAAAATAATTATTAAAGGATAAAAAATTTGGAAATCTTAGCCTTTTATAAAATAAAATATGATTATTCTTCTAAAATTGACTCAAATAATGAAATTGAAATTATACACTTGAGGAGAATATTGAAAAAATTGAATAATATGAAGAAAAAGAATAAATTATTCTAATTAGCTAAAAAGAAAGGTGAAATTGGGGTCATGAAAGTTATTTACTTTGGTTGAAAAAAATAAAGGTTACATAAAATCATTTTTCCCTTGAATAAAGATAATAATGAAGAAAATAAGGCTCTAAAAGTCTCAACATAGAGTGTTAGTGGGGATTTAATTTCATCTTACAAAACTAGAAACTCAAATGTTGAATGCCTCATGGATCAACACTTGGTTGGTGATGATGTTAGTTCTCACACTCTTTATGATTTATCTTCTTCTTCCCATTGAACCTCTACATCATATTCATCTTATTATTAATATGATATTCGATAAAAAAATTAAGATCTTATTTAAAAATATATGAATCATTCAATGATATATAAATGTTTTCTTAAGGAAGAAAATTTTATTTCTAACAAAAATGATTTATTTTAAAATGAAATGATTATTTTTTTCATGTTAAAAAATAAAGCATATATAAAAAAATTAAATATGAAACCATGGATCTAAAAATACCTCGTTAAAAATTCTCTCATTGTGAAAAGAATCATAACATGATCATTGGTTCTCAAATGGTTAAATTAAATATTCATGGTTTCTGTTTTTCTAAAGTATGTAACCTCTTCCAACATAAAATTTTTTTAAGAAAAAATTTATAGAAATAAATTTTTTAATTTTATAGAAAAATTAACCATTTAATATATGAATGCAGGTATAAAAAATCAAGATACAGAAAACTAAAAATTATTCATCATTCATATCAATTTTATAAAAGAAATTATTTTAAACAATTTTAGGATAGCAAATCCTTACTAACTAGACTTAGTAGACCCAAAATTATTTCACCTACAAATTATTTTATATTTAACTTTTTTTGTACCTTAAGGGTACCAAATGAGACTTGATTTTGATAGTTTTTTACGACTTATCCATTTATCTTAATTGGTCTATCATATGTTGGCTTCTTAATAAAAATGGTTCAATCACCTGTTGAAGTGATTGATCAAATTTTTCTATAGCAATATCCTTGTGAAATATGCTAATTGAATGGGAGAGTTTCTATTTCCTTTTCTAGTGGAATTTAGGTATCAACATTGATATTCATGTGAAATATTTTCTTCATTATGTTTATTTTAGTTATCTCTTAATCCTTTTTAAAATCAATTCTCTCTCTTGTCTATTCTTTTTTGTAAGATGCTGACCATTTTTGGATATCCCATAAGCTAATTTATAGGTACTATTTTTTATTATTTTGAGAACTTTTTTTGGTGTTACCATTAGGATTTGTTGGTGGAAATGATATATTTTTTATGGAAATGGAAAAGTAAATGTTTGGCACATGTTTTTCCAAAACCGTGCACCTCATCCCAAAAAACCAAGTGAACCCAAATGGAGAGGATTCTCACAACTGGCACACAGTTTTTTAAACCATTCAATTTAAAAGGAGGAAGAATGCACCCCCAGAAGAGGCTCACAGTTAAGGTGAGTGATTAGGGGGACATGTGCACCTCTACCCAGAAAATCATGCTTGTGATTATAGTTAACCTGTAAATTAGTTTTAAAATTCCAAAACCAACCCGTTTTATCTTTAATCAACCCTGACATAGATATAATCAAATCCTATCAATTTTTAGAGGCACCTAGATGATTTCATAAGGATCCTGACCTATAATGTTGGTGATATGAATCCCATATTATAGATCTTCACCTCTTTTGGTAAGTGAATATAATCCTGGTTGATTTCTTATTCTTCTTAATTTCTTATCTATTCCTTTAATGGATGTTATATTTTGTTTTTTTTTAGTTCTAGATCTAGTTTTTTAGGATCTTTATCTATGATTTTTGGAATTAGACGTATAATTTTGGAACCTTGATTTCTATGATATTGAATTGAGGATTGAGATCGAGATCTCTTCATATGTCATTATTCCACTCAAATTGGTGATATATGTTGGTGAGCGTTCATTTTCATTTTGTGGTAGGTGTTATATTATAAAAATTCCATATTCATGATTTATATTATTTGTATGTAATTGTCTAATTTATAGGGTCAGTTTAGTAATTGTGTTACTTAATTGAGTTAATTAATTTGGTAAATTATTTAATTAAGGGATTGTGGATCAAGAATAATAAATTGCAGAATTAATTATTGGTATATTGAATCATGGGATTTAAGGAATAATTAATTACTGAATTAATTATGGAGATATTTATATTTTGAAATAAATTATGACAATAAATTTTTGAATTAATTATTGGGTTGTTGAGATTATTGAATGAATTAATTAATTGTTTAATTAATTTTTGAGAAATGTTTTGATTATGAAAATTATTGAATGGGATTATTTAATTAATTTTTGATTTAGGAAGATGATATAAGGTTAATGTTGATTAACCTTGAATGATGTTTCATATGTGATATGCACATAGATATAGAAATGGGGTGTGGGACACGGACTAGAACTCCAAATACCCACAGGGTGCTTAACATGGTGTTGTGTACCCAAATGCTTGCATGTGAGTATTTGTATGGGATATGGACTAATTCTCCAAATACCAATGGAGTGAGGTATATATACTGATGCTCCAAATACCCATGGAGTGAGGGATATAGACAGATGCTCCAAATACCCACAGGGTGTTAAGCATGACGTTGTGCACCCATGATATTGGCTTTGGACTATGGTTCTATATTTCCATGTTGTGAATTGGAATAAATGGATAATGAAATTACATTTAATTATAATAAATTGAGTATTTAATATGTGACATGATTTATACTTTGAAAAAGGTCAAAATTAGAATTGAGGTTCAGGTGTCCTAGAAAACCTGGGGGTTCTATGGTTAAATATAGACTAAAAGAATAAATTAAACTATTTACTTTATTTATTTCCTTTATTATTTATAAAACTACAATAACTTTTATTGACTAGATATTTTTTTAGACACTATTGGTGGGGGCCTATAGAGTTGTACTCATGCCCTACTAATGTCTCTTGATTAGTAACTGAATAGAAATCATTTTTTCATGAAAGGATAAGAGCAAAGTTCTTGTGTTATATAGATTATTTAGGATTGATAATGGATGAGGGAACCAAACATGGTTCAGGAAACACTTGGGTGTTTTTATTGTCTTTAATTTTATGGTTTTCATTTTGACACGTTGTATGTAATTTAGAGTGGAACATATACTATTAAGTTTTGATATTGTATTTCTAGTTTTTTTTTCATCCTATGAAACTTCTATAATTATTGTTATGTTATATCATTTCATTATTATCATTTGGTAATTTTTTATTTATTTTTTCTGGTTAATTACTCTCATAAAGAGGTTTTAGTCTCCCCATGATTGATAATTTTCCCTTGTTGCAAGTTGGTAGGATCTATCATACAGGAGGCACTCTTGAGGTCATGTTGTGGTCTGGTTAAGAGAACCAGTATGTGGCACCTGGGTTGGGACATTACAAAGTGTTATCAGAGGAGTTTATTTTGTTTTATTTCCCCCTTTTCTTACTATTTGGAAAGGTATACTAGAGACTATAAAGATTTGGGCCATGTTTATGATCTTTTGCATGGGAGTAGCTAAACTATATATGAAGGAGAACACAAGTACCCAATGTAGGATTGTTGTTATTTCTAGTTTCAGTTATAGTTAATTATTATTTCACTTTGTGTGACACACTTATTGTGTAATGTGATTATTGTTTTTTATCATTGTTGAGATTTGACTCATGGATTAGAAAGGTATGAGATTTAATTAATCATGAATCACTCTAGGCACACGGAATTATTTTTATATGCATAATTTATTGGAACACACAAGAAAATTGATTTTGGTTAAGGTATTGGCATTGAAATGTTTTCCATTAGTTGTGTAATTAAAAATAAAAGGTGCATAATATGAAAAAGATAAAGATTTTAAAATGATTCAAAATGTAAATAAACGGGTGTATAATGAATAATTTTAATGATTATAATGATTTTAATCAATTTTAACCATTTCCTAGATGTGGGATAGTTAAGGATAGTGATAGCGCCTCAGTTTCGACCATGTTGACATGTTTGGGGAAAACCTTTTGTTGGTTGTTTTGATTTTCCTCTTATGTAACTTTGTTAAATGTAATAATGTTGTGTTATGTGTTCTAAGACAAGTGTTTGAAATTATAGAGATATGAATCCCTAAAGATTCTTATTTAGAGTATGAACAAAATATATGGATGGAGATGATCTTCCAGTAGTATAACCTGAGGCACCTATAGTGTTTGGTGCGGATGTTGAAGATCCATTCTAAGAGAATATTTCTTGGTTTATGTAATTAATGGAAACAGACTGAGGGAAGGTTGTGAGAATCATGTCTGATCTAATGATGGGGTTCTATTTTAGTAACCCTCTAACTTTCATTAGATAGGGTGGATATAAGGTGTCTTGATTCTGGATTGTGTCCATCCAGACTATACTTGACCACATAGAGACTCTTACTGATAGGAGAGTAAAATTAGCATCTTTCATGTTATGTGGTCAGGTGTAATGTTGGTGGAAGATCCAAAAACAATATGGAAGGTTTGATAATATGAAATGCATGGACATTAAAGGGATTTTCTTTGAGAAATTTTATCCTGAGACACTCAGGTAGGAGAGAGAAGTATAGTTCATGAGACTGAGTCATGGGTGCATTTCCAAGATGGACTTACTAGATTCTTTGCAGATTTGTAGTTATTTTTTTTTTGAAATTTAAGGAGATGAGGTCATAATAGAAAATAGGTTTCAATATGGGATTAAATGTCAAATTAATTCCCAAGTGAATATCTTCATGCAGAAGAAGTTTTTGTAGGCGGGGAATCAGACACTCATATCTATGGGGAACCTAAAAGAGGATTACAGTAGAGGATAGGTGATTTAATCCAAGATATTAGGAGGTACACCTCTCAAGGGTAGAAATAATTAATATGATAGTATTATCTTGACCAGTGAAAATCATTGTGGCTAGGCAGAATGGTCAGTTACTCAAGATCTTACCCGAGTGTTTTTTCACTAGTGCGGCAGGTCAGGCAACTATCACAGCCATTATCCCCAACCACAAGTAGAGTTATGATCTTGTAGTGGTATTCGGAATCTATATAGGTTTTGGAGGAACCTGTGATTGATGGGTATTAATGGAGAAGCTAAAAATTATAGAATATAGGAAGGGGATCTTCTACAACGTATCAGTCTATTAGCTAGATTTCTACTAGACAAGGTGGTAGAGGTGGTGGACGAGGTTATTCTAGGTAAAATCTCTAACATTGTAGAGTGGTGTAGTCCTAGGGAATCAGAATTAATCACATGGAAGAAGGGTAGGGTAGTTACATGCATCTCAACCTACTATTTTGGATAGTGAGGTTGGACAGTCAATAGTGATTGGTTTTATTCTTATAGATGATACACTATATAGGGCCTTTTTTGATATTGGTGCCTCTCATTCTTTTATTTTTTTCAAATCATGTGAATGGTTTGAGCATGGTAGTAGAGTTCAAGAGTAGGTAATTTATGATAGATACATCATTAGGAGGAGGATATGGAGACATGATAGAGTCCTGTCGTGGGTTCCCTCAAATGATTAATGCGATTTTGGGGTACTTAGGTGCAGTAGAGTGGCTGACCAAGGTCATCTCTCAAAGGACAAGTAGATTTAAAACAACTTTTTAAAAGTATTCTAAAAAAAACAAAAGAGGATAAAAACACTACTTGAAAGTATGGGGGTTGGTTATATTTTATGAATCTAGAAGAAGTTTGCTTGAAGAAGATAGTATTTTTTTGTTTTTAGTTTTGAAATGAAGTTCAATTAAAATGACACAACAAAAAGATGTTTTTTTAGACAATATTTAAAAGTCGTCATCGATCTAACTCTACATCTTCAATAATTTATTAATCATTATCATTTAAATTAATATTCACCTAATTATGATCCCTTAATTTGTTAAATTCCTAACCCACGAGAATTAACTTTACCACGAAGATGAAGTGATTTTAACCTTAGGCTAACTTCAGAACATGCAATCATAACACCCTGCTTTGATTGATGTTGTAAGATTAGCTTATGGTCAGTGGTAAATTAAAGCACATAACCACTATTTAAATGAGAATTAAATGAGTTTAGGGATTGTATTTGAACTCTACAAATTTATCCCGTGTGGTTTTGAATTACCTGTTAAGGTTGTGCTCTCACAGTTCACACAATTCACGACCTCGCGTGTTTTGTGTTAACTATTCAATTGCTTACTTCGTTTAATTTAAATTAAAAACTCAATTAATAGATCATAATATGTGAATTAAATTATATCATTGATTCAAAATAAATTAATGAAGAAGGATAGAGGTCGATCAATTACAAAAAAGAACTACTCTTCCATGGGTGGCGTAATCATCGTAGAAGCGTTTTGCATGTGAAAAGGTTTATAATGTGTATAACCCAATAACGCTTCTACTCAATAATTCCATCCCAAATAGGAATATTAATAGAAGAATAAATTTAAACAAAGAAGAATAAAAGAGAAGAAATAAAATAATAACAAAGAAGTTTATTACACAAACAAAATCATTACAACGTGAAGGAGAAGAAGAAGGCTTCGATGAGGGGATCCTTACTTCAAGAGCTACCCCTCTTAAAATGGTTGGATATTTTGGGTGAAACAAATTCTCCTCTTCCTAAAATATCCTAATGCACGTCTCAACCCCTCAAAAGGAGAAAAAATTTAATTTAAATATGGGAGGGGAGGAGAGATTACAAGTGGTTTCAAGTGTGAATGTGGAAATTCGTCCAAATATTTTATTCCAACTTTCACCGCCCATTTGACCTTCAAAACGCGTGAATTGACCTGCCTTCCATGATTATGATTTTTTCGAAATCATGTTCCCAAGCATTTCTCAAAAGTTGGGCTCAATACAAGCCCTTATGAAGAATATATGGCCCAAATACAGAACCCATGTCCATTCTGCCGAGTCCAGCGCACCATTGGATTAATGGCCCTTTTACTCTATCCAAATGCACTCTTTACTCTAGTGTCATGAATTAACGTTGTAGAAACATAATTTATTAACACTGTTACAAAATTTAAAATTCAAATAGTAAATATAGAAATATTTATCTTCGAAATACTACAGTGCACTATTAAGGGTAAAACTGGAATTTTCACCAAATTTTCAAATGAATGATGAAATCCAAAATATTTTATAAATAAACATTTTTAACACAATGTGAGGAAATTATTTCATTTATTATCAATAAAATATTCAACAAAAGAGTGTGTTATCAATTCCCCCACACTTACCCTTTTGCACTCCTGAGAAAAATCTCATATCAAGTAAACATCAATATCAAATCAAAACCAATTTTAAAACACATATCTTTGAGATAAAAAAATTACACACCAAGAAACAAAAGATATCATGCCTCATAAAAAACCATTATTTCAAGTTCTTAATTTATATCATTCAATATATTTCCACTTTATTTATCCTCCCATGCACAAAACACTTACCTCACTTGTATTTTCTCTTATCACACAAATGTCATTTTTTCTGCAATGTCTTTCTCATCCAAACTCATACAAGGGTCACCATAGGCCTGATAAATTCATGTATCGCCACCCGATGTGAGTTAAGGACGTATGTTTATCATGAGGTCTTTTCAGGGTTGTTATGTGGCTTTCGGTTGGTAGGATTTATATGTGAAAAAATTTGAGGCTGAATGAGGAGGGCTTGACTCTTTTTGAAGAAAAATTGCATTAATCTAATTTTCACTTAAATATAGTCTTATACTCAATCCCCATAGTATCAATTCAGATCCATCATCATGAAAAGTCATTAAAGGTTTACACCATTCATCATTTCAGCATCAAAAATTTCAATCTTCTCAAACATTATTTTCTTAAAAGCTCTAGATGGGCACAACTTTCCACCTCAATTAGAAGCTCCAGAAAAGGCACAGCTTCACTTGTCCTGAAAGCTCCAGAAAAGGAACAACATTCAATATAATGAATTTATTCAGTAGCAAACACATCTCTTCAAAATTTAATTTTCCACCCAAAGTATCACAGAATATGGTTGCACAACACAAGATAGATTCCCCCACACTTTAGCCCAACTAGATTATGCAATTTTACTTCAAGAGTTGGTTAGATTGGGAAATTTGGCATGTAATGTGGCTAACCTAACAGGATGTGCATGGATTCTAAGGGCTATAATTATTAAATATTCCTGGTAGGCCATTATAAAAAAGGATTCTTTAAAATAGGGGATTTAATACCAAACAAATGCCTCAATCATTTAAACATAAGTACCTCAAACCCTCATGTTTTGATTGGAATAGATCAAATTCTGGTTAAATCAAGAATGGTTTGGTTCTCTCAAGAAGTGAGGTGAATGTAAAGAATATGAAAATAGTGGTTTAGAAACCTCATAGGAAAGTGAGTTCAAATATAAAGACAGTGAGATGTGGTATGGGATTCAAAATTCAGTGTAGTTTTCATGAAATTACTAAATATTTGGACTTGAAACAAAGTCATTTCAGCATTAATTTAAACTTGGTTTCAAGGGGTAGATTGTTTCTCTTATTGATATGGATTTAAAAATGGTGATGAGAATCATTTCAGCTCAAAAGTTTCAAAAACACACAGAAAATTGTAAAATAAACACACAAAATTTGAAAAACACACATTTTTTTTAACAGGAAAGCAATTGAAATTACTAAACTAAAAGGTTCCCTCCCCCACACTTAAAATATTACATTTTACTCAATGTGAACCCATGAGATGATATATGCACATGAAATGCAGAATTTTTAAATAGGACAAATAATATAAAAGTGAAAGGGTTAGGAACAGCCTGATGTGCTCAAGTGATGATGGGGTCATGCAGTGTGATAAAATCCACTGCATCAGTAACAAGTCCCTCAATGTATCTCTTCAAAAGTTTCCCATTGACTGTAAAGCTCCTTCCAGTGTCCTTTTGTGTGATCTCCACTACACCATAAGGAAAAAAATTAGTCACACCATAAGGACCTAACCATTTGGAACGCAACAAGCCAGGCATCATCTTTAGTCGTGAACTATAAAGAAGGACATTATCTCCAACATGAAACTCCCTTTTTTAGCTCATTTTTTCATTAGATGATTTTGATCTTTCCTTGTAGAGCCTTGAGTTCTCATATGATGACAGTCTAATCTCCTCAAGCTCTTGAATTTGCAACTTCCTTTGGATTCCAGCTTGGGCCAAATCCATGTTGCATTTCTTTATAGCCCAATATGCCTGATGCTCAACTTCCACTGGGAGATGACATGATTTCCCAAAAACAACCCGAAATGAAGACATACCATTGGGGGTCTTGTATCTTGTCTTATAATCCCATAATTCATCATCCAAGCGCTTTCTCCAATCATTCCTATTTGGCTGCACGGTTTTCTCCAAGATTTGTTTCAACTCACGATTTGAAACCTCAGCCTGGCCATTTGTTTGGGGGTGGTATGGGGTTGATGTTTTGTATTTCACCCCATACTGTCAAAGGAGAGAAGCAAAATTCCTATTGCCAAAGTGTGTCCCTCGGTCACTGATGATAGCCTTTGGTACTCCAAACCTTCAGAAAATTTGAGCCTTGACAAAATCCACTACAACATGAGAATTATCAGTCCTGGTGGCCTTGGCCTCCACCCATTTACTCACATAAACAACAGAAACCAAAATATACAAAAATCCAAATGAACTAGGAAAAGGACCCATAAAATCAATTCCCCATACATCAAAAATCTCACAGAATAATATGGGTTGTTGGGGAATCTCGTGTCTCTTAGAAATGTTCCCAGTGTGTTGGCAATGAGAGCATGACTTACAAAACACATGGGCATCATGAAATAATCTAGGACAATATAATCCAGTGTCCAAAACCTTCCTAGTTGTATGTTGGGGTCCAAAGTGTCCACCATAAGCAAGTGTATGACAGAAATGCAAAACAGACTCAAACTCATGATCTGGAACACACCTCCTAATGACTTGGTCACTACACATACGCCAGAGGTAAGGATCATCCCACACATAAAACCTAGACACACTTTTTGATTTTTGGACTTGATGTTTCTTTAAATTTATAGGTATTTCATATGAAACAATGTAGTTCACTAAATCAGCATACCAAGGATGCATACTAGAGATGGAATAAAGATGATCATCAGGAAAAGTGTCCCGAAGTGGTACCTGGTCCAAGGTGTCATCTTCTAGTGTGTGAGTAAGCCTACTCATGTGGCCTGCCACCAAATTCTCTGACCCCTTCTTATCCTTTATCTTAAGGTAAAACTATTTAAAAAGGAGCATCCAACGGATAAGTCGTGGATTTGCATCTGGCTTCTTCAAGAGGTACCTCAAAGCTACATGGTCAGAAAAAATAACTACTTTAGAGCCCAATAAATATGAACAGAATGTATCTAAAGAAAATATGACAGTAAGAAACTCCTTTTCCGTGTTTGTGTAGTTTGATTGGGCTGAATCCAGTGTCCTTGATTCATAGGTGATCCTATTTGAATGTCCTTCCACCCTCTGAGATAAGATAGCTCCAACCGCGAAGTTGGAGGCGTCACACATAAACTCAAATGGAAGGTCCCACCACGGGGGCTATATGATTAGTGGAGTGGTCAGACACTTCTTCAGCTCATCAAATGATACCCTAAATGAATCATTAAAATTGAAGTCAATATCTTTTTGAAGCAATAGAGATAAGGGTAGAGAAATATTACTAAAATATCTAATGAAGCATCGATAAAATCTAGCATGTCCAAGGAATGATCAAACATCACTCACACATGTAGGATATGGGAGGGATGAAATAATGTCTACCTTAGATTTATCAACTTCAACGCCATGTTGTGAGACTATATGACCTAAGACAATTCCCTTTCCGACCATGAAATGACATTTTTCAAAATTTAATACTAGATTCTTCTCAATACAACGATGCAACACATCACCCAAACTAGAGATACATTCATCAAATGAGGACCCATAAACTGTAAAATCGTCCATAAATACCTCCATGCAGGTCTCAATGAAATCTGAGAAAATACTCACCATGCATCTCTGGATGGTACCTGGAGCATTGCAAAGTCTAAACGGAATCCTTCGATAAGAAAAGGTACTGAAGGGGCAGGTGAATGTCATCTTCTCCTGGTCCTCTACTGCAATGGGAACCTGAAAATAGCAAGAAAATCCATCCAAGAAACAATAGTGTGTCTTCCCAGCTAGTCTCTCATGCATCTGATAAATAAATGGGAGGGGGAAATGGTCTTTGCGAGTGGAATGATTTAGTTTCCTATAATCAATACACACACGCCAACTGTTTTCTACCCTCATTGGAACTAATTCATCTTTCTCATTTTTAACAACAGTAACACCAGTTTTCTTAGGTACAACCTGGACAAGGCTAACCCATTGTGAGTTAGAAATAGGGTAAATTATACCTACCTCGAGAAATTTTTCAAACACTTTTTTAACAAACTCCAGAAGGGTTGGATTTAGTCTACTTTGTGGTTACCTCACCAGTTTAGACCCATCCTCCAAGATAATCCTATGCATGAAAATGGATGGGCTAATACCTTATATGTCTGCCAATGTCCAACCAATTTCCCTAATGTTATCTCTCAAAAGATTCAAAAGTTTTTCTTCATGTTCAAAAGAGAGATTGTTAGCATTGATAACAGGTAATCTATCACCACTCAGTAGGTATGCATATTTAAGATTTGGGGGAAATGGCTTGAGTTCTAATGTAGGGGGGTGATGTATAGATGGAGAAATTGATGCAGCGGACATATCTGCACAATGAACATCAGTATCAGAATAAAAATCATCACAATAAGAAAATAATGTATCAAATCCATCAGGATACTCAATAGCCATGTCATAATTAGAGTTCACATGATCAAAATCAGAATATGATTCCATTTCAAAATCAAATCATAGAGAGTCTTGTTCCTTAGAAATGGGTGCGGAAGTACTCTTAGACATCAAACTAGAACCAATACTCATAATATCCCTAAGCATAGGACAATCCAATTCCATGGTGTTTTAACTTGGTAGTTCAAAATGGGAGATAACAAAAGCAGAATGGTCCTCTGAGGGGTACTTCATGGATTCCATGATATTAAATACCACAACTTCATCTCCAAACTCCATGGAAAGTGTACCCTCATTGACATTTATGATAGTTTTTTGCAGTTTTTAGGAAGGGCCTACCTAAGATAATGGGGGCATGAGAACTTACCTGATCATCCTCCATGTTAAGCACATAGAAATCTGCTGGAAAGATCATATCTCTTACCCGGACAAGTACATCCTCAAGAACTCCCACTGGATATGTTGTAGATCTATTTTCCAACTACACCACTACTCTTGTTGGCTTCAACTCACCAACCTATAAAGAAGAGAATACATAGTGAGGAATCAAATTTATTGAAGCTCCTAAATCACAAAGAGAATCAGAGAAGTTCAACTCCCCTATGGTACATGGGATGGTGAATGTCCCGAGATCCTTGCACTTTGTTGGAATTGCTAGACTTGGTGTAATGAGTGCTGAGACATTCCTTCCAAGTTTGATCCTATAATTTCCCTTGAGCCCTCTTCAATTGGTACAAAGTTCATTTAAGAATTTTTCATACCTTGTAATTTTCTTAATGGATTCAAGTAGAGGAATGTTGATCTTCACATGCTTGAATGTATCCAAAACCTCCTTTTTCATTGCTTCTTCAGCCATCTTTTTAGTTTGAACAACCCTGTTGGGAAAAGGAAGGGGTTTTGAAGGAACATCATCAATCTTTTTCTTACCTTTATCTTTCTCCTTGGATTGCTCATCAGTTGGTTTGGAATGGGGCTTCTCCTAAGTTGAGGTGAATCCCGGTGGAATGGTAGGTACAGTTGTATTGTTCATTTTCGTCCCACATCTCAATGTGATGGCACTGAAATTCCCCTTTGGATTTGGAGTGGGTTGGGAAGGCAGATTTCCAGAATTCTTACTCACAAGTTCGTGGAGGGTAGTGGAAATCTGGCTCTTCTGAGTCTTCAACTCCCTCAGCTCTGAACTTTGACTCTTCAACTCATTCTGTTGATTAAGAACAATTTTCTTCAAAAGATCATCAGTATTAGAATCTACCTTTGGTGGACTATTCCCTTGTTGTTGACTTGTTGATGTTTGAGCTTCAAATCTCCTTTGGGGTTGTTGGAAACCCTATTGGTAAGGTGGAGGCTGCTGGATGTTTGGTTGAAAAGGGGGACTTTGTTGTTGTCCAGATCCATACCTCATGTCCAGTTGATCTTTCCACCCTTGATTGTATGTTGGAGAAAATGAATGAAACTTCTTTTGGGGATATGGTTATTGTTTCTGCTGAAATGGTCTCCCTGGGAATACTGTTGTGCAATCCTATGTCTCTTGTAGTTGTGGCCAATAGTCAGTTGTGTGGATTGTCTCAGTGCAAATGCCACAAGGCATTGAAGGAGGGGGTAGAGATGTCTTTTGTGCCAAAGAAATTTTCCTCACCATAGTTGTCAATTCTTCTAACTTAGTATCAATCAAATGACTCTCAAGAGAAGAAGGACTTACCTGATGTACTCCCCTGATATATGGTGTACCTCAATCACCAAATTTTTGGGATTTTTGGGCCATCTTGTCGATCAATGCACGGGCGGCTGCTGGTGTCTTGTCCCCCAATGCTCCTCCGGCTGCAGCATCCACCATGCTCCTCTCCATGGGTGTGAGTCCTTCGTAGAATTATTGGATGAGGAGTTGCTCACTGATTTGGTGATGCGGACAGCTTGCGCACAACTTCTTAAATCTCTCCCAATACTTATACAATGACTCTCCTTGTGCTTTCTTGATCCCCGAGATAGCCTTACAAATGGAAGTGGTCCTTGATGCTGGAAAAAATCTCTACAAGAAAAGACATTTCAAATCGTACCAACAAGTTACATCTTTGGGTTGTAAATAATACATCCAGTCTTTCCCAGCTCCATCAAGTGAGAATGGGAATGCTCTTAATTTGATTTGGTCTTCAGATACATTTCTTGGATTCAAGGTTGAGAAACCCACATTAAATTCATTCAAATGTTTATTGGGATCCTCACCAGAGAGGCCATGAAACTTTGGAAATAAGTGAATTAACCCAGTTTCAGTTCAAAGTCTGATTCGAGATTTGGGTATGCAATAACATTTGGTTGATAGTTAATATCAGGTACAACCAATTCTCAAATGGTTCTATTAAGATCATTTCCATTATTTTCATCCATTGGTTCTTCTTTTATGTTTGATTTTGAATAACTACCAATTCCAATGTTTCCAGAAGAGAGTAATTCACCAACTGGTTGAATATTGAAACTTCCCATAGACTGAGAGTGTCTGATTCGTGCCCTAAGGCTGCGTTCAATCTCAGGTTCAAGATCTAAGAGATATTCAGGATTAGTTCATGTCATAAATCAAATAAAAATGAAAATAAAGAAAGTGTACCATAGTAAAAAAATTAGAAGTTTGAGTTGACGGTCCAAAAAGAATTAGAAGGAAATAAAAGAAGAAGGAAAAAATCAGATTGGGTAAAGACGGAAGAAAGAATAGAGGAAGATAATTAAAATCTAAAATAAAATAAATACCTCTAATTGGTTGAAATAATTACTTTCCTCCCTAGAAACGGCTCTAATTTGATAGAGCATTGTCGTGGGCACCCTCAAATGATTAATGCGATTTTGGGGTACTTAGGTGCAGCAGAGTGGTTGACCAAGGTCGTCTCTCAAAGGAGGAGGTATATTTAAAACAACTTTTTAAAGGTATTCTAAAAATAAAATAAAAGAGAATAAAAAAGCTACATGAAAGGATGGGGTTTGGTTATAGTTTATGAATCTAGAAGAAGTTTTCTGGAAGAAGATTTTATTTTTTTGTTTTTAGTTTTGAAATGAATTTCGATTAAAATGACACAACAAAAAGATGTTTTTTAGACAATATTTAAAAGGCGTAATCGATCTAACTATACCTCTTCAATCATTTATTAATCATTATCATTTAAATTAATATTCACTTAATTATTATCCCTTAATTTTTTAAATCCCTAACCCTACGAGAATTAACTTTACCACGAAGATGAAGTGAATTTAACCTTAGGCAAACTTCGGAACATGCAATCGCAACACCCTGCTTTGATTGATGTTCTAAGATTAGCTTATGGTCAGTGGTAAATTACGGAACATAACCACTCTGGAAATGAGGATTAATTGAGTTTAGGGATTGTATTTCAACTCTAAAAATTGATCCCGTGTGGTTTTGAATTACCGGTTAAGGTTGCACTCTCATAGTTCACACAATTCCTAACCTCGTGTGTTTTGTGTTAACTATTAAATTGCTTGCATAGTTTCATTTAAATAAATAACTCAATTAATAGATCATTATATTTGAATTAAAGTAGCTCATTTATTCAAAATAAATGAATGAAGAAGGATAGAGTTCGATCTATTACTAAAAATAACTACTCTTCCATGGGTGGCGTAATCATCGTATAAGTGTTTTGCATGTGCAAAGGTTTATAATGGGTATAACCCAATAACGCTTCTACTCAAGAATTCCATCCCAAAGAGGAATATTAATAGAAGAATAAATTTAAACAAAACAAAAGAAAAGAGAAGAAATAAAAGAAGAACAAAGAAGTTTATTACACAAACAAAATCATTACAACGTGAAGGAGAAGAAGAAGGCTTCGATGAGGGGATCCTTGCTTCAAGAGATACCCCTCTTACAATGGTTGGATAATTTGGGTGAAACAAATTCTCCTCTACCTCCAATATCCTAATTCACGTCCCAACCCCTCCAAATGAGAAAAACTCCAATTTATAGAGGGGAGGGGAGGAGAGGTTACAAGTGGTTTCAAGTGTGAATGTGGAAATTCGGTCAAATATTTTATTCCAACTTTCACCGCCCATTTTCCCTCCACAACGCGTGAATTGACTGGCCTTCCAGAAGTATGATTTGTGCCAAATCCTGTCCCTGAGATTTCCACAAAATATGGGCTCAATTAAATCCCTGATGAAGAATATATGGCCCAAATACAGAACCCATGTCCATTCTGCCGAGTCCATCCCACAATTTGATTAATTGCCCATTTACTCCATACAAATGCCCTCTTTAGATCTAGTGTCCTGAATTAAAGTTGTATAATATTACGTTAGTAACACTGTTAAAAAAATTCCAAATTCAAATAATAAATATAAAAATATTTATCTTCGAAATACTACAGTGCACTATTAAGGGTAAAACTGGAATTTTCACCAAATTTTCAAATGAATGATCAAATCCCAAATATTTTATAAATAGACATATTTAACACAATTTGAGGAAATTATTTCATTTATTATCAATGAAATATTTAGAAAAATAGTGTTTTATCAAGACATATTCTTTTGAAAGGGACATTCTTTCGAGGTAGGGGAGTGTCATTTTCTGGGGGATCTGTATATTCTTTAAATGTCAAGATTCTACATAATTAAGGGTATGGATTGGTTAGTAGTATACTAATCCCACATCAATATTTATAATAAAACTGTGAATTTTACGTATTCTGAGGGTAACAATTATACTCACCATAGAGAATGGTATATCAAGGTAGTATGTGCAGGTCCAGGTCACTAGAAACATGGAGATATTACCCCCCCCCCCCCCCCCCATGTTTAGAGTTTTTTGATGTATTATAGAGGTGTAAAGAAGTATGTATTTTTACCCATAGTGGATAGGGTTTATGACTTGTTTCCAGAAGACATATCAGGGCTGCTACCTGAGATATATGTAGATTTTACTGTTGAGATCATGTATTGATCAGAGCTGGTATCTATTCTACTATATATAATGGAACTATCGTAACTTTAAGGGATCAATACTCAAATATAAAATTCGATGGATAAAGGTTTTATTTATCAGAGTACGTCACTTCGAGATTCTCCAGTCTTATTTTCAAAGGTTAACAACACTATGTGCTTATCTATTGATTACAGGAAGTTGAACTGGATAACAATGAAGAAAATGTAAGCTCTTCTATGTATTGATGATGTATTTGGCCATTTGATGGGGTCTTGTGTTTTCTCCAATATAGTATTGAGATGAGGGTATCATCAGTTGAGATTTTTACCTTCTAATATAGTAAAGAAAACTTTTAAATAGAGGTATGGCCCTTATGAGTTCGTCGTAATAATGTTTGGTTTAATGAATGAACCCTCAATATTTATGGCCTTTATTAATTTAATCTTTCATATGTACCTATATTAGTATGTTGTAGTGTTTTTATATGACATCTTGGTGTACTAAAAGACTCGTGATAATCATTCCCAATATCTTGACATCATCATGAGTACACTGAGATAGTATCAGCTATACACCAAGCTATATAAGTGTCTGTAATAGTTTTATTAGGTAAAATTATTGGGTTACATAATCTCAGAGGAAGGTGTTTCAGAGTACCCAGAGAAATTTTAGGCATTTGTTTCTTGGTAGTATCCCAAAAAAAATTATATTTGTAGATTTTTGGGTTTAGACAGATATTATCGAAGGTTCATCTAGGAATTATTCTATTTAGAATAACCTCTTTTTATATTGACAAAGATTAGGGGTAAAGTTTTAATTGATAGAATCATGTGAGAATATTTTCTAGGAGTTTAATAGGCATTTGACATTGGCACCAATCTTGATCCTACCTGATCCAGGTAAGGATTACATTGTGTTTTGTGAATCATATGGAATAGGGATTGGAGTCCTATAGATGTGGGGAGATCGAGTTATGGTGTATGGGTCTTAGAAATTAAGGACACACAAACAATATTAGCCTACACAAGATCTAGAGTTAGTTTCAGTGACTCAAGTTTTGATGTTTTGGTGACATTATTTTTTGGGTAAATGTTTTATGGTGTATACAGATCATAAGTTCTTGAAGTACATATTTTTGCAGAAATATTTGAATCTCTAATAGTGTAGGTGGGTTGACAATATGTATTCAGTTTATTTTCATCTTGAATATACACCCAAGAAGTGGAATAGTGTATTTGATTCTTTAAGTAGGAAAACTCATACTCAAAAGGTTCAAGAGTCTACTGTTGAGTGGAATATAATAAATATACTAGCTGAGACACATGAAATGGATCATGAGAGTCAAAATTAGATAAATATCATATCAGTTTTAGTGGATTATACACTTTTGATATAGATTAGATATGAGGAGTCACCTTCTAGTTGGATCATAGATAAATATAAGATCATGTATATTAGGAATCATGTGTTTGTTCCAATGATTATGTGAGAGGAGTTGATGCATGAATTTAATTCCTTGAAGTGGGGGTACATCCATGTGTGACAAAAATGTATCATGACCTGTGAAGATAATTTTGGTGTCTGGGAATGAAAAAGACAATATCAATGTTTGTGACACGATCTTAAACCTTTCAGTATGTGAAGCCTAAGAATCAAGGATCTGGAGGTTTTTTATAGTCGTTTCCCATTCCAAATTTGAAGTGGGATGATGTGACTATGGGATTTATAGTGGGTCTCTCGAGGACTCCTTAGAATAATGAATCTATTTATGTCATTTTTGAATTATTGATGAAAGTTTAACATTTCATTTCTATATGGGATACTTTATTAGTGGAACAGTTATGACACTTATATATTCAATATATAGTCCATTTTTATGGGGTTCCATAGACTATTGTTTCAGAAAATTATTCAGAATATATTTCACTTATCTAGAAGTGATTATAGAAGTCACCTGGTATACAATTTTTATAGAATACTTTTTTCTATACATAGAAAAATGAGATGTTGGAGTGTATGATACATGTTCTTGAGAGTATGCTACAAGTTTGTTTCCAAGACATTGGTCGATCTTGGGAGAATCAGCTTTATTTTGGGGAGTTTTCCTATAACAATAGTTATCATCCTACAATACAGATGGAACCATATAAGGATTTATATGATAGTCCATGTATATCACCCCTATACAGGATGAAGAAAGGTGGGTTAGGGTTTTTGGGATAGAGTCTCTTGAAGGAGACATCAAAGCAAGTACAACTGATATGAAAGCATATGGAAACGACTCAAAGTAGACAGAACTCATATGATGATAGACATCGATGACCCCTAATGTTTACACAAAAAGATCGTTCATTCCTTTAGTTGTTTTCTAGTTTGGTTCGTTGTAGGATAAAGAAGTAGGACAAGTTGGAACCCAAGTTCATTGGACAATTTGTGGTTGTGGATAGAATCAGGTTGGCGGCATACAGATTTGATCTTCCATAGATATAGAGTTTTATGAACCTTGTTTTATATGCTTCACAACATTGGTGGTATTATCTTGACCATTATTATGTGATCAATGCGGATGATGTTGAACATTAGATATATGCTTCTTTTGGGGAGCATCTGATATGTGTGTTATATCACAATGAGAAAGTGTTGTGTGGAAAGGCTGTGCTGATAGTTCATGTATTATGGCAACATAGACATGTGCAGAAAGAAGTAAGGGGAGGATAAGAGGATATGCGAGTTATGTGGCCTGGTATTTTTTACTTAGAATTTTAGAGATTCTTGGGAGTATATATCAAGGATAAGTAGTTATAAGGCAGGGATATTGTACAATCCTGACCTTTTTAGAGATTTTATAGGCTTGTTTATAGGTACTCTTTTTCTGGGTTTGAGTATTATTCTTGGGTAATACCTTGGTGTGTTTTTAGTAAAAAATGAGAAATTTTAAAATGAAATTGGTAAGTGCATGATTGGCTTAGGTTTTTGCCAAACCATGTGCCTCATCCTAGTAAACTATTTCAATATTAACATAGGGGATTTTCATGGATGTGAATAGTTTATCTAACTATGTACCGTAAAAAAGAAATTGGGACCCCCCATAAGAGGGGCATGTTAAAGGTGCAGGTATAGGGGAAACTGTGTGCCTCTTCCCAGAAAACTATGGGTGGAATTTAAGTGAACACAAAATTTAGTTTTTAAATTCCCTAACCCCACATTTTAAACTCTAATCATCCTTAACTTATACATAATCGAATCCTATCATTTTTTAGGCCCTAAGATGATTTCATAAGAATCCTAACCTATGTTCTTGGTGATTTGAAGCTCAGATTGTAGATATAAACCTCTCCTAGTAAGTGAATCTAATCCAGATTGGTTTTTATTATTATTCATTTCTTATCTCTTTATTTAAGGAATGATATCATTTTTTATAGATCTAGATCTAGTTTTTTAGGAACTAAAAATTTTCTTGTTTGATCTAAACATAGAATTGTGGAATCTTGATTCACATGATCTTGAATTTTGGTTTGAGATCCAGATCTAATTCTATGTAATTGTTCCTCTCAATTTAGGGATATCAATTGGTGAGTGTTTGTCATCATTTCAAGGTATTGGGGTATATTATCCAAATCCCATAGTCATTATTTCTAGTATGTGTATGTAATTATAGAATTTATAGGGTTCATTTAGAAATTGGGTATCCTAATTGAATTAATTAATTTTTTAAATTAATTAATTGATTGATTGTGAATAGGTAATAATAAAATATGGATTAAATTATTAGAATATTTAATTTTGGTATTTGAGGAATAATTAATTGTTGAATTAATTATAGAGATATTGATATTGTGAATTTAATTAAAATAATTAATTTTTTAATTAATTATTGGGTTGTTGAGATTGTTGAATTAATTAATTAATTTCTGAATTAATTTATGAGAATTGTTGGGATTATGAAACTGATTGTAGTGGATTAACTAATTTTTGAGTTAATTAATAAATGTTTGATTGATGAATATGATTGAAGGTTAATGTTGATTAACCTAGAATGATGTGTTATATATAATATACGTGTTGATAGAGAAATGGGGTGTGGGACATAGACTGATGAACCAAGTACCCACAGGGGTGCTAAACATGGCGTTCTTGACCCAAATGCATGCATTTGAATATTTTTTATAGAATTGGGACTGATACTCCAAATACCCATGGGGTGTGGGACATTGACTAATGCTCCAAATATACATGGGGTGCTAGGCATGACATTCTATACCCATGATATTTCAATTGGACTATGGTTTAAAGTGTCCATATTTTGATTTGAAATAAATAGACAATTAAATTACACTACATTATAATGAATTGAGGATTTAATATGTGACCTGATTCAGACTCTGACACATGCCAAACTAGGTATTGAGGTTTGGGATTCTTTGGGAACCAAAGGGTTATGTGGTCAAATAAAGAGTAGATGAATGAGTGTAAACTATTTACTTTATATAATTTATTTATTATTTATACAACTATATACACTGTTATTGAATGGATATCACCCTACTCGAGCAGCTTGATCGGTGCCCAAATAATCTTTATGTTTGGAGGATTGGATAAGGGAAAAAGCCCCATGTTAGATTTCTGATTTGGGAGGGATCAGGGATGTGGGAATCATAAGTGGTTTAGGACACGCATGGGAGTTTTTAGTGTCTTTAATTTTTGGGTTTTTATTTTAACACTTGGCACATTATTTAGAATAAAATATCTAATTTTCATTTTTAATATTGTATTTCTAGGTTTGGTCTTCTGTTGATATTGTTACTATTTTGGTTTTCTTATATCACTTTTTATTGTTTAATTATTTTTTGGTTTTATTAAATTGGTAAATATGGTTTAGTGTCCCCCTGATTGATTATAAAACCTTGATACTAGTTGATTGTAACATCCTGATATGGCTTACCATCAAACCGGTTGTCACACTGAAGGGTCACATGGCCTCAAACATGTCTCCCTATATGCTAGAGGCTACCGACATGCAGTGAGGGTCACAGGAGTTGATAGTGGGGAGACTATGCCCTCTTATTAGAGTTTCGTAGTAGTATTATTAGATAATAAACATCATAACATAGTGGAAGTGGAATATAAATAAACAACTACTACAGTGGAAGAGAAGTAATAGAAATTTAATAAGAGTGGATAATGCCAGTTTATACAATAGAAGAATGCATGACATGGTATTGTTAGAAAAATAAAAGTAGTAAAAAAAATAGCATGCTAGAATACAAGACTCATGTAATGAAAATACATAAAATCCCCACAGGCGATCTCCCTGAGATTCTAGATATCTATCTCATTCCTTTACTCCAAAATCCCTAGTACAAGCTATACAAAAAACATCCTAGATCTTGCACATATATGGTCTACTCGGGTACCATAGGCACCAAAGAAGGGTTTTAGATAAAATATTAGGAGGCTAGAACCCAAAATTTCAATCCCAATTCAGATATTGAAATATTCATTCAAATAGTATATAGGTATATAGAAAGATATAAAAAAACTTTATAAATAAATAGACCCATTTCTAGGTTCCTAAGGGAGACCTGATGGTGACATCCACCTCGAATTTTTGCTCGAAAAGAGTTTGATCTTGTCAAATTTATATATATATATATATATATATACTTAGTACCACAATATATATAAAAATATATACAAGTATATGTTTGGGTGGATCGGGATGTACCGCCGCCATCCAATTCTAAGGGAGTTCTCATGGTCTACCGCTATCCCCGGTCACAGAGCCCTTATAGTCTCTAGGCCTCTATGCATTTAATATATGCTGGGATGGGTGAAGATGTACCACCACCATCCAATTCCAAGGGAGATCTCATTTTCTACCCCAAAATGTGGTCTAGGATCCCTTAATGTCTTTAAGACTTTATGAAATAGATGTATTGAGATCATAAATGGCATGGGGTAAGAATAACTCTTACCCATAAACATATCAATAACTAGAATGGGGTAAAAATTACTTGAACCCATAACCATTCATATAACTGGAATGGGGTACCTCCAATCCATAAACATTTATATAACTATCATGGGGTAAAACTGTCTCCCACCCATAAACATTTATATAACTCAATGTACAATATAATAATTTCCTCAATTTATAAATTGAGAATAAGGGATTACCTATTATTTCATTTCATCAATATTTTCAAAAAGACTAAGGCATGGTTAAGCACATAACATGACACATGAGGTATAAACTCTCATATGTTCCTTTAAGAAGGTTCAATCCCTTTTAAAAATTACATTCTAGAAGAGGAATTTCATAAAGAGTAAAATAAATTTTATGTTGTTACTAACCTTAGGGACCATTTCTCTAAAAAAAGGAATCAACCATTAGGCTTTATAAATCTTATAAATATCAAAGGAAACATGATGTTTATTATAATCCATCTTACTTATGGTCTTCCCACTAAATTTTACTAAACATGGAAAATAGATTTAAGATATAAGGGTCATGTTCAATTCATTTAATGGATGACACTACCTCAAGAGAAATTCCCTTTAAAGGTTAAGCCCGAACTAATTTGGTGTTCACGTCCAAAAGTGTTTTAAAATTAAGGTGAAAATCATTTACGAACAATTTTAACGGCCTTGTTCAATAAATTACACATACAAAACATAACATCAAGGTACAATAAAATAACTAATGAAATAGATTTGGAAATCATAGAAGTCTACTTCATACCATTTATCATGAAAATAGCACACCTCCGTTAGATGGTTTTTATTATAAAATCATGATATTTATTATCAAGAAATATTTTAGCACCATAAGCAGACATCTTATTATAGAAATAAATTCCAATATAAAAAAAATATGAAAAAAAATTAAAAACATACTTGAATTAAATGGTAAGGACCGGGAACCTACATCAAAAGTAGACACATTCGAACACTCATCACTTGACGGCCTTGATGATTGAAACAGTCATGCCAAAATTTCACACACATATATTCATATATATATTTATGTACCCCTTAATCCTATGTACACATTCCCCTCACCATGAGGAAACATGTAGAAATATTATATATATATGTATGTTTGTACCTATGTGTGTGTTCAAGCCTACCCAGAGTTTTCAAACACACTACAAACACAATCATAAACTCAAAAACACCTCAGAAAGGACTGACACACTCAATGTAAATTACTAAGAACCCATAAACTACAAAAGAACCAAATTATAATAGAGTGAAAAAAGAAAAGAAGAATTATTCTTTTCCCCAAAACATTAATAGGGAACCAAAACACCCTGAACAACCTCGCCTTCAGTGGTGGTTGTCGGAAAACATACAAATATGACCTGAGAAACCCTCTACACCACCTATAATTAAAATAAAACCAAAAATAAATGTAAGATTTAAACCCTAGGTTTGGTCTCACCTCACCTGGAAATAGGGAGACCAAAAAATGCCTAGAAAGAGGTAAAATAAGCAACCATAGGTACTCACCTTGAGCTTCAGCCAAGAAATCGCAAGACAACTGAATGGATTTAATGATTGAAGAGGAGGTTCTATGGGAGGTATATATTTTGGCCAAGGATAACCCCAAGGATGGTGACGCATGTGTGTCTGGGGGACAGAGGGGTTAGAATTGGTTTTATGTTTTTAATATATTTTTATATTAATTTCAATAAATTTTTAAAATAGGACCCCATGCTTGATTTTTGTTACATGGTTTATAAAACTATGCGCTAACTATGTGCCCCTTCACTGGGCACCTTCGCCACCCCACACGGGCTGGCCACATGGTTTGGAAATTGTTCCCTAACCATGCAATGAAAAGTTTTTAGGTATTACCTATTCCAATAACTGTGTAGGCTAGGTTCACTGTTTGTAAAACTGTGTGCAGGCTGCATGATAGCCTCTATCCAATTGAAACAAGTCGAATTTTTTCTTTCTATGGTGCATATAGTTTCAGAAAAATTGTTCACCCCGTTCAGGTCCTTACAACCCTAATTTTTCAGCCCCGGTTCTCTCTAAACTTCTCAAGACACTGAGGAATCCTCTCAGTCCTTCACCCATGTCTAACAACATCACTTTTAAAGGATAGAACTGTTGAAATTTATTTATAAAACTTGGATTTAAAAAAAGTATGTCCACTAAATGAAAAATATAAAAAACATTTTCATTTTAGTCTAGTTCAAATCATGAATCAATACATCGGCAACCTCTAGCATACGAGGAGGCATGCTTGATTTCATGAGGTAGTCTAGCTTGGGTAACTGGTGTGTGGCACTAGAGCTAGGATATTACACATTCTTAATATAACTGGGGAGATTATAACTTTTTCTATTTATTTTCTTTTATTTTTTGAAAATTTCATTTTCCAAATATTTTTTTAAAATACTCGGAGATATCTCTTATCTCAATTTTCAGATTTCTCATTAATGTCATATTTAATGTTTTATCTTTTTTTCATCACTTATTATTATTTTTATTTAAATATTATTATATGATCTATTTTTTATGGTGGATTATTTTAATGGACTTCTGTTTTCCACCATTATAAAAATATTTTAAATTTTTTATTATTTTCTAATAATGTAATATATTGAGAATATTTTTTTAAAATCGTGTAATAAATTTCTATCTTATAATGCCAAGAGATTATAAAAGAATAAAATAATGTTAGATAATATATATAACATGCAACACTAATATTAGATTAAAATTTAAGACACTAATAATATTCAATATTTTTTAAAATAAATTCAATTTCTTCAATAGCTTGTGTAACATGCAATATAGAGTTTTAATAAATAGTGATATACTATTATAATTATTATTTAAATAAGATAGTTATAACCTAGAAATTAAATTTGTGGGTATGAATATAATTAAATATTTTATTATATTTTTATAGATTTCCAACTCTATATAAATTTATTTAAAAAATATTTTTAAGTAATCACTAAATTTAAAAAAAAAGACATTGTGATCATGAAAATATGTTTTCTTCAAATAAATATTATTTATTAATTTTTTAATATAATATTGCAGTTAATTTTTGTAAAATTAAGACATTATTTTATATATAATGAAGGTCATTTTTTAAATCAACATATCTATATTAACTTACTGTGAAATTTTGGTATTTTTCTTTATAAATAGTGAAAAATATCAATTTTTATAAAATTGTCATTTCTTTTTAAAACAAAATTTGTCCTATTATTATTTTATTTTGATTTAAAATTAACATAATTATTATTTAGTTTTAGAAAATCCAATTAATTACATTTAAATCATATTTATATTATATTTTTGTATAATATTTTTTAGGCTTTAAAACACCTTTTTTATAAAAACAATTTTAATGTGTGCAATGTGTCTCCATTATAAATTACTAAAATATCCCCTAATGAGGAATTATTAAAATAAATTTATATTATATATATATAAATATGAATAAAAATTATTTATATTATGATTTATTTTTATATAGTTAATATGAGAACGTCTTTACCTCGAAGAATGTATTTCGTGAAAACCCATTTTTTGGGATTGTTTTCACATTAAATTTAAGTTAATTTATTCTACATATGTCTTTTTAATTTTGAAAAAATGTATTAAATATTTTGAATCACCATAATATATATTATATTATAATTTTAACTTAATTTTTTACCATTATGAATACTGCAAATAGTAAAAATTTTGTGGATAGGGTAAAAATGAGTTTACTAAGGGTTAAAATAAAAAGATAAGGGTTAAAGATGACCCAACACATTAATAATTCCAATTTTATGACCACATATAGTTCTTATATATTAAAATTGTAGTAAAGTAATCATTTTACATTCTTATGTAAAATATGGTAACATGTAGTTATTCAAAAACTTTAAAAATTACAAAGTGTGCCACCCACCTCAATTATAAAAGGCCACACCCTATCCACTTCTCTTCACACTACCAAAACCCATTGATTCATGAAAAAACTAAACAAAAAATTTTCTTACTTTCCTACCCTCATCCTAAAAGCCTTTCTAATCATAAATCCAACCTAATAATTCTTTTTTACAACCTTTAATATGTCGTCCGACGAAGACATAATGTCCTCAACCGAGCATTTTATTTAATTTCTTATTCCACCTCATTCAAATATTATAAAACCATAATCTATAATATAATTTTTATCTCCAATATAATAATATTTTTTATTTTAAATTAATTACCTAAAACCATATACTCTTACCTAAATTTGGAAATGAAACTGTCGATCGTGTTTACGGTGGAATGCCACCTCATGAACCGAAGTAATTTTTTTCCATCACCACTTCTCAAGGTATATATAATGATGTATTTAATGTTTAAATATGATATTTTATATATATTTATACTACTATAATTATAATATCCCACAATCTTTGCATTCTATAGGGAATATCATAATGTCTCTTGCCTGTACAGTGGACTATAACCTCACGAAGTGATGTTATTTTATTCTCACATATAATTTACACAGAAGGTAAGAAGGAATAATTTAATGTTTATATATGATATTAATTAAATATTAGTAATTATTGAAAATAAATATATCATATAATTTATTAACTTTCTATCTATTGAGTAAATGACAACGCTATTCGTGTGTACAATAGACTACCACCACACGAAGCGATCAGATCTGTTTTTATTATTACATCACAAGGGTGAAATATGTAAGTTAATTTAAAGAAATAATATTATATTTAGGATATAATTGTTATATTTTAGTGATAAAATAACACTTACCTTCTATCCATCACAATCTTTGAAAAATGGAAATGTTACTCATGTGTACATATGACTTAACTTCACCATGATAGTTACATAGTTCATTTTTCATAACCAAATTTCATTTCTAGTTTTAAAAGTATAATTTATATATATAAATGATAATTATTTCAGGATTAAAATTATTGAGGTGATTAAATAATAATATATTTTTACCTTAGTCAATTTTTCAAAGTGATTATAGTCTTATGAGTTGTTCATCATCAAAACATCTGATGTGTAATTAATTGGTTATGTAATTGAATATAACATGGAAAATTCTAATAAAATGAATAATAAAAATGAAAAATATTATAATAAATTAAAATATTAAAATATTTTTGTTTTTCAATAATATTAGGAATGCATTTTATGATTCAAGCTCCAAGTTAGGGTTTTGTCTCAAAACATCATTCTTTAATACACATGTTCTTTCATGCACAAAATTTATTTTTAATGCTATATATACTAATAATTTACATATTATAACATAAATTATTCATAAATTATTTTATTTTAATTTAAAATTCATCAAATTAATTAATTTTAGTTATGATTCAAATGTTACCGAAGTGGAAAGGGTTTATGTTTTAATCACTTTTTCTTCAAGAATGTTTATGCTTGAATTTTCATTGTAGTAAATTACCTAATAAATTTCTAATAAAAAACATTAAATTTTATTATACAATTTCTATTCATGAAATATCAATATATTTTTACTATTTTCTACTCTTTGGTACTTAAAATTACTGAGAATTTTTTTTAATAAAATTTGAATTCATATCTCCCTCCAGTAGATAATTCTTTTTCTTTCATATACATGTTTTCCGAAAACGTTGTAAAATATGTTTTTAATATTATCCTATTATTATTAAAAATCATTTTTATCCATGTTTTAATTTATTAAAAATCGTTTGAAGTGAATTTTCGGGTCATTTTTCAGAAGAGGAACTTTATAACTTTTATCGAAAATGTTAAAGGAAACTTTGTTTTAACGTGTACAACATGAATGGTATTTTCTTCCATCATGGACATTATTTTCCATGAATATTACATTGAAAGTTTTTAATATTTTTTTAAAAGAAAAATAATTCAATAATATTTTTTAAAACTTCATTTTTAAAAATTGATTTTCAAATTGGAAAGGTTATTTTTCTCAAAAAAAAATTATTCTTTTTATAGTAATTTCTATTCATTAACAACAACAAAATTTAATGTTATAGAATTATTATAAATTATGTTTAAATTTACCCCTCATGTTTATCTAGATTAATATCCCTTGCTTTGATGGGTTAATACATGCCTTATGTTCAATTCTCAAATTCCTTTATTATGACATTTACTATGATTATGATATGTGACAAGGTTGAGAAACCCATTTTTTACATGGGTAAATATAATGTAATTCCCTGTGATTAAATTCCCTTATGTGACACACATAGATCATAAACATGTTATTAATTTTTCACTCAGATATAACTCCAATTAATTGGGTAATGTTATAGTCTCATGGGACGTCATATGTCAGATTTAGAAGTAAACCTGATCCATTGTGGTATTTTTTCCACCATGTGATACTATATTGGAAGTTTGCCTTGACTCATGTTTATTTTATGTTATATGTTTCTTCAACATGTTCCAAATTACCATGATCTTTTGATTCCTTTATATTTATGTTATGATTATATGTGATTACTCATGTTCCTCCTCTTTTATGATATCTTTTCATAACTTTGTGTTGTGTGGTTTTCTTCCTTATCATGTTTATTTCTTTACTAGTATTTTTATCTCACCACTTTTTTCTTATGTAATCCCTAAATAATCTCATTAACCTAAAGCATTCAAAAGGATTTAGGATCTAATTATAGATTATAATATAAAAAGTATTATTGTTTGTCTCAATTTTATTTATTATGATCCTAGTATTATAATGACTCTAGCCCTCACAATATGTTTCTTGTAATTTATGGATTTTTATATTAAAAAAATTTAAAAATATTTGTAAAAAGGACTGGGAAAGTTTAGTTATTATCATAGAAAGGATTTATATATCCTTTTTAATTTAGTATGAGAAAAATATAGTGATAACCCAAGGGATAAGTCTAAGTATTAATCTGATGATAAGTTTCTGTATATAAAAATATCCTGGAATTTCAGTGAAGTTTAGAGTAAGTGGTTTGTAAGAAATTACATCTATGTATGACTTCTGAAAGTGGATTTGGTTCTATAAAAAATGTACCTAGGGGTAATAACCCAGAAATAGGTGTGTCGATATTAACTCAAGAGTAACCCGGTACATGGAAATATGCCTTATCGTATGCCTGGTTTGACACACTTGGGTGATATGCTTTTTGAAATTCAAAAACTATTTATAAACCATAATTAATGATTTCAATTAATTATGACCATGAATTTACTAGGATAAACCTATGTTTTCATGGATTTAAAATAATGTTACATGATTTAAACATCTTATAAATATTTTTTCATGATTATTTAGTTTCCAAATATGATTATTATTGTCCATACTATGCTTTGAGGATTTATTCACTCGTTATAACTAGTAGGAATAATGTTAAAATTGAATGTGATGAACACTTCAGTGATTATGAGAAACCAAATTAGATGATGACTGAAAATAAAGATATTATGATTATTCCAAAGCAGCTATCATGGTATATGATTCACAACGTCAACTTTTGTGAGGTTAATAACAAGTCAAATAAGATGAGGATGGAATCTTATAAAAGTTTATGTGATAATGAACATAGAGGAAAAAAATTTCAGCTTCTTACATGTCAATAATATGGTATGGTTCACCTAGAAGAATAGCTTAATTTGAGGGGAAGACTTTTTCTATGTGAAAATGGAGGTCATATAGAAATGAATTACCATATAATTTGATGTATTGTATGTGGTAACATTGAAAATTATCCAATTCAATTCCCTAAAATAATGTTTATCCCCTAGAACAAAAAAGGACCTATATTATACCAATATTTTAAATAAATGTGTTGAAGTATTTAGGTATTTGGATTCAAGAATTATGTTGTTGAATTACATTTATCAAAGGTATTTTGGTTATATGAGTCATGAAACATCTAAGGATTGTGTTAATTTTAGAAGCATATATTTCTTAATGATAGATTGACAAAATATTTATTGATGCCATCATGGGTTTATGAGTTTATGGTTGATCATTTGTTATAATTATTATACATCCATTTTGATGTTTTTTGTAATTATATTTTTAAGGTGACAAATAATATTTCATGAGATGTTTTATTGAGTTGAAGTATATATAACCTTTTTATTTTACATAAATGATTATTTACATAAAACTCAATTTCATTTTTAAAGAATTAAGCTAAAGGATTTTAAGGATATACACTTATGGAATGGAATTAGTTGAACTTTGGGAGTTACTATTGATATATTAGAGATTAATATATCATATTGGATAAATTTTGTTAACTAGTTTGGTTTTGGTAAGGATAGAGAGAATATCTCATTATTATTTTGGGAGTAATGTGATTCATTAAAAGATAATTTTAGTGCTTCAAGCACAAAAAAAATATCTTGAATACTCATAATTTTAATAAAATAATTATATTGTTGTGAAAATTTATTAGATGTTGAAATTATACTTTTCAAGTAAGTATATTTTTTTTATTTTCTTAATCTAGATGGTTAAGAAATTCCATAACTCAAGGAAAAGGATCTTGAAAAAGAATATTATCTTGTTACCTTCATATTTGAGAAATAAATGGTCATTAAACTAATCATAGATTTATGGTTTAGTGGTTATTAATTTTTTATTGAAAATTCAGTTCCTTAGGATTAATGATTTATATCACTCTCTGTAATTACTTATGCATTTCTTCTATGTCCATATATTCACTTTCAACAATTGTTCTTAAATTTAAAAACATAACACATGTTATTAAAGATGAAATTCATACTTCCCTATATCTCTTATCAAGAGAATATTTTATTAAAAAAATTTATATTGTGGGTTGAAACTGTGGTATAAAAAAATTAAACACTTGATTATTGAGATTAATATTAAATTGTGAGGATAAAATTTATTTAAGTGGGGTGGAATGTAACTCCTCATGGTTTTGATAGTATAACATTATGTTTGATACCATATATGACATAAAACAAAATTATTTGATAGAATTAAAACACACCAAGACATTAAAATTTTTATTTTAAATAATTTCAATTTCTTGAATAGTTTTTGTCACACACAAGATCGATTTTTAATAAACCGCAATATACTATTGACAATATTATTTAAATAAAAATGGTTATAACTTATCCGTTAAATTGGTGAGTATGAATAGGATTGACTATTTTATGAAATGTATATAAATTTCTTATTAAATATTAACTTTTTTATAAATTATTATTAACTAATCATGCACTTTTAAAGAAAAATCATTCCAGTCATCAAAGATATGTTTTCTTCAAAAAAATATGTTTATTTCCTTTTGTGAAAAAATATAGTTGTTAATTTTTAGGCCATTTAAAATTATATTTTATAAAATTAACATTAGATTAGAAAAAATACAATAGATGTAAAATTATCGTGAAATTTTTGGATCTTTCAAAACGTAAAAAATTTCAATGAATAGTGAAAATACATAATTTTATATAATTTTCTTTTATTTTTAATAAATTAAGTCCCATTATTGTTTAAATTTTATTTAAAAATAACATAAATATTATTTAATTATATTAAATCCAATTAATTAAATTTAAATCATATTTATATTTTTTTGGTATAAGTTTATTTTTATTCATTAAAATACCTATTTTCTAAAAACAGCTTAAAACTGAAAAATATTTCTCAATTTCAACTAACTAAACTAAACCAAAATGTTTAATTATTTAAATTAAATTTTGAGATTATAAATATATATAAATATTTATTTATATTCATCTAATTATGATTACTTCACATATAGTTATAAGGATATCATTTTTTCCTTAAAAAATTCATTTATTGAAAATTCGTTTTTTCGGACATGTATATGGGGTTTACATTTAAATTAAATTATTCTAATTATGTTAGTTTACTTTATAAAAATGGATTTAATTTTTTTAATCATTATAATTTATATTATCTAATTTTTTAAAATTAATTTTTGACTTCAATGACTACTGAAAATAGTAAATGATATTTTTAATGGTAAAGGTAAAAATGAGTTTACCAAGGGTTAAACTAAAAAATAAAGGTTAAAATGACAAAAAAAACATGTATAATTCCTATTTTATGATCGTATTTCGAAATTATTTCTTACAATCCTTAATAATTTTCCTTTTTGACCCATATTTCCATGAAAGGGACATGGAATTATTGAGAATCATTGAAAATTAAAAAGTGTTTCACTCACCTCAATTATAAAGAGTCCCCCCTGATGTTGCTAAGGATCAGTTAGATACCATTGAGAAGGTTAAATCAATCGTATACTATTTTAAAAAATTATTTTACTTTTGATTCAACCAATGTTGCTGATTAAATTCTCCATCCCTCATCTTTAATACTCAGTCTTACAGTGCAGGAAATAACAAAAAAACACATCACATAGGGATTTTCAACATAAGGTACCAAGACCAACTCGTTTTTTTGTCAGTTATACCCCCCAACATGCATTCTATACTAAAATAGAAGGTTATTATAATAGTAATTATTTAACCCCCCCCCCCAAATTATAAATGGGTTTTACCCCCCATTTCCAATCAGCCTTAAACATTTGGTTAGACTCTGGAAATGCACCTTCTTCAAAGTGATTGGTTAAACCCCCCAATCACAATCATCACCAACTGGTTAGGCCCCCCAGTTTCAAACTTTAAGTTCTTCTTAAAATTGTTCCACATATAGGATGATTAGTTGATCCTCCACCAAAATCCTATTTTATCACATATTCTCTATTACAATTCTATTACCTTTGAAATGATGATAGTCTTGATCAGATAATTCTGATCATAGTATAAAATCAGCAGACTTAGTACAACACGTCTTAGGCAAGAATTATTTCTTCTACTGAAGACCCATCCTCACAAATCACTACAATCTTGGACACAGAAATAATATGAAACACTGATAGATGCACTTCCCTAACTTTAGTCTCAAACACTACACATTAAATATGAAAAATATTTCATTCTCTCCTTTTAAAACTTCATGGATAACCAAGAATTCATGGATGTCTCCCTTTATTCATGCATTATTTCATGTGAATAAAAACTGTCACAAGAATATTCAAGTGATGTTTGTAAAAGGGTAAACACACTCTCATGCATAGAAATAACGTTCACTACCTTTGTGTAAACCTTGTGCATAAAATTCACACACAAAACTTTAATTTTAATTTTTCACAAACATCGTCTGCCTTTCCACATACTTTTACAATTCAAACACAATGTGTCTTATTGTGCACACACTATTGTACACATTGTCTGGGAAAAATTTATTTCTTATTTCTTTAGGCACATTTTCCACAAAGTATTCAAACACAACAATCCATGCATGGTATCTTAAGAATGTATATTTATTATTATACACTACACTACCTTTATACACGATTATTTCACTTTATAAAGTCTCTTCCTCAAAATCAACTCAACATTACATCCATACAAATAAATTATATGGGCGCAAGTCACTATCTAACATAATTATTACATGCCAACCCTAATGGGTATAGATAATTTGGGTGTTCAAGTCTACTATCAAATATGAACACTCTTCACTTCTTGAACGTACAAGCCTGAATGGGTATTATGCATGCAATTATTCACAATAGGAAGTGTATTTTTACATTTTCAAGTAGAATATCAAATATGTCCTTCATGAAAACAATAGTAACCCAAAACTCATTTCATCAAAAACTATCTAAGTGTGAAAATCACATATCAGACAGTCATGGCCTCGAATACTTATTCACACAAATATGAGTAGTGAGGGATCCTTTGCAATTAATACATTCGTAAAAGATTTTATCTCTCAAAACACATCTATCACATGTGAGATAAACTCCATCAAGAAATGAGATTTACATTTGTATTTATTAGAAACAATCAACTCCTCTAAACCTTCTGAAATCACGATGGCCAACTCACTTAGACACTGCCTTTGTTCTATGGCTTTAATAAACACCGACCTGAATTTTTTAATCTTCTAAACAATGATGATCCTCAATTTTTTCATCATAGTATTATGACAAAAAGGTTTTATAAAATATTTTTATCATCCTCAGATCATTATAACACTCAAATGGAGGTTATAGGGATGAGTTAAATCTTCAAATAATGTGGTTTCATGAGAAAATCAGTGCACGAAACCCTCGATGGCTTGAGGTAGAAGATGAGTCAAGATAATGATTGGATGTCCCTGAATTGTTACTATGTTGATTGATTGGTTAAAATCAAAGTGAGATGATTATATGGCCATGATATTTCAGATTTATTGATTGAATGTTCATGATCAATCTATCATTAAAAAACATTATGCGTCATTAAAATGCACTCAGTTCATCCACTTCATTATAATACTCAATGTGGCATGCTGACTTCAATAATTTCTCTTATCCCTCCTCAATATCACCCAATACCATTTATTGTGAGTATGCTCTTGCACCCACCTATGTTATTGTGCCTCCACTAATGATGGATAATTTTTCACTGCCTATGCCTCTCATAGGCAATCTCAATGTGCCCATTCCCTGCCTCAGCCTTGTTCTGGCCGACTATCTTGGGGTTAAGTTCGACCCCCAACAATTGTGTGGTGTGCTTATTCTGTTGGCGGGATGGCTGCATAGGTCTACATTTTTTAATAACTCTTCATATTTCAACATTATTCTGAAAATTGAGAAACAAATCTAAAAATCAACTCATGCAAATGACTACTCAAAATGTTGGAAACTATAGTTCAAACATAAACCATCAATGACAGCTATTTTATGAAATACAAACAACTCCACAATTTTCACAATTAAAACCTTAAAACACAGTGAAATCTTCCACCAAACACTCATTGACAAAAAATTCAATTCAATGGAAACTTAAATCTCCCCCTTTGAATTTTTTTCAATACCCAAATGTTTCCAATGTGTTTTCTTATATTTATCCCCCTTTTGAAAATGAATACAAAGGTCAGTATAGGATTTCAAACATCAAACAAATTATTCACTATATTTTTTTAAATAAACCTCACTCAATCAACAACAATGAGATTTTAGTTAGTCAACTATAAGTCTATTTGGGAAATCCCAATTTAGAAAACAAGGGATATTTCACCAAATCATCAAATCTACTCAAATTTTATAATGTTATACCAATCACAAAAAAATTTCAATAACATCTTCTCTTGGAAAAATTAGAACAAAATTGCTAAGATATTTCCTTCACACATCTCTACAAATAAATCCAAAATGTTAAAGTGAGAAAATAAATAGATTCACCATTAAAATTAAGATTAATAGTATGAGAGTGATCATCATTTTCAAATAATTGTCAAAAAAATCAGCTTAAAAACATCAATCTCTCCTCTTAAGGGATGCATCCATCTCCTTCAATTCTCTACATGTTTGTACAAAAATATTTATAAAAGTAAATAAGGAGGAACCTGTTTGTTCTTTAGAAATAAAACTCAGGTTGAGAGTCACCTGTCAACATTTTTTCCCCTTCTTCCTTTTAAAATATGAATTGGAGGAGTTATCCTTCATCTTTATAGTTACTAGAATTTTGAAGAAATGTTTTATATCAGGCACAATTTTTTCACACCTTTCTAAGTTCATGATTTATAAGTCATCATTTGTAGATGGATAACCATCATCATTAAATTCTTCATATTTCACCATCTTTCTCTTCTTTTGTTCTAACAAGATCCTGATCTTTATTTATGTTCTACACAGATAGTTTACATAAATTCTTGATCACATGATTCTAATTTTGATATTATGAACTTATCTGCTCATCATTTCTCCCCCTTGATTCATTACTCTTCCCTGGTAGTGACATATTATACTAGCATGAATATGATTTATTAAAAAACACTCCATAACACCAATAGTATTCTCTGAACCTTGATCTTCTAGACTGATAGAAATCTGGCTCAAAATTTTTTAGTTTTTTCCTTTTACTAGACTGAGGGTGTTTCTGCTTAGGAGAAAATATTCTGACTAATTTTGAACACTTTTCCTTTATGGGAATTATTGTCCTATTTGTTCTCTTAATCGGGTTATATTTAGTCTTTCCTTTTAGACTGGAATCAATAGAAACAGCAAACGTGCATTGAATTTCATTTGATTTTCAATCATTATTTTTTTATTGAACCCTTCTTCTCAGTACCATTATATGTAATGACCCATCAATTATAAATGAATTGAGAGAAAAGGTTGTCATTAATAGGCCTTAGGCGACATCCCCAAGATTCCAAATACTAGAATTAAATGCCTAAGGGTTTTAAATACAAGTGGGGTATGATTTACCCTTTTATGAAATAAACCAATAAACTAATTGACCATAACCGAACATTCACTATATAGTGCATAAACAAATAAAAGACAACTCAAAAACTTCATTAATCTCAAAATCACATCAAAGTTTGAAATAGCAGAAGACCAAACTAGTATCAAAGTAAATAGTGGATAAACAACACAAGAGTCTCAAAAGACCACAAGACTTAATGCTTCACAAGCTCCAAGATCCACAATCTCTGAACATCCCAAACATCACGAGTAAGTTTTAAAAAAATGGGAAACATTACCTTTTCCCATGTCCCATAAAATAGCATGTATGAAAGCACCAAAGTGCCAAAGCAGGGGTGAGTATAAAACTCAATAATTTTCTCATGAATGACTTCCCTACTCACACCACTAATATATAAGACTTATCAACAATTAAATATAAAATTTTTTATAAAACAATTCTCAAAAACACTTTATAACTAAATGTAAAAAAGTTTCCAAAACCATTCATAACCAAAAGAATACAAGTGAAATTGAAACCAATTTTTCCAACATTTTATTTTTCTCGAAAAATAACTAACAAGATTTAAAACCATTTCAAAATATTTATTTTTGGCATACCCAAGAATTCCCTAATCTCATGCAACCAACCATTCATGATACCTAAAAGAGGGGGAAAATCCCTAATCCTAATCCATCCCAACAATGATGGGGGAGACTTATTACCCTTATTCAACCCAAATGAACATTAATGTTTGAAGGGGGAGATCCCTAACCCTTATCCACACCAACAATAATGGGGGAGACCCATAACCCTTATCTATCCCGAATACAATATAAATGTTTGACGGGGAAGATCCATAACACTTATCCATCCCAAAACTGATAGGGGAGACCCCTAATCCTTATCCATACTGAATGAAATATGAATACACACAACCATTATGTCGTTAAACCAAATCCAAAACTAACGTGTCATCCATTTAAATAAAACTCCCTTTTTTTGGAAACCAATTCCATTAAAGTCAATTCAATACCAAACCATTTGAATAAAACACAATTTTTAAGGAAAACCTATTTTTCATAAAAACATTTAACAATTATTACAAATCAATAATTTTAAATCATAATTTTAAATTCAAGAATCTAAATAACAATCCACAACAATTCACCAAGATTTCAAAATTTTACTAAAACCATAAATCATCACTAAAAAAATTTATTCCATGCCTTTCACTGTCAATTCCATTCAACAAATACAATTTTAAACTAATTCAATCAATTCTAGAAACAGGATTTGGGAGTGAATCCTCCTACCTAAAATGTTTTGATGAAAACCACAACAAACAAACAACGCTAAAGAAAACCATGTTGATTCTTCAAGAATCCACCTTAGATCTATTCTCCTAGAAAGAACAAGACCAGATCTTATTATATTTTGCATACACACAATTAGAAATACCCAGAACAGGTGTATATCTAATAAACCAAGAGAAGTGGATAATTATATCTAAATAGATCTACGAAATCGATTAAGAACGATGAAGAACGATCACATACCTCAAGAATCTGACTTTGATTCACTAAGGAAAGCCTTCAGATCACCTCTAAAACACTTGGGAGAGGTTATTCAACCTTCAAGGGAGAGTAATATCGAGTTATGTCTGCTTAGAAAGAAAAATGATCCATTTAGAAGAAAAAATGTGTAATATCTACATTTTTAAAATCTCAGTTAAGTGACCTCACGATTAGTTCTCACAGTTAGACAAACTATGCATTAACCGTGTGTTAGCCACTGCCTCGGAATACCCTCGCATAGCCTTTTGGAATGGTCTCCTGAACCATGCTCTAACTCTATGAGAACCACTACCTAAAAATTTACAACTACAGACGGTTTGGCCACACGGTTAGACAAATTATCTGCCTCCCATGAAACTTAGTATGTTCACAAAAAAAACACCTCCAAAGTTCTCCCAACTCTCCCAACCATCACCATTAAACTTTATAACCATGAAAATCATTAACTAAGGGTAACATAACATAATATAGGGGTACTAATTCTCTCCACATTGGTCTTTCCATCCTAGAAAGGTAGAAAAAATTCACTGGCCTAAAAGAGTTCTGGCCATTGTTCTTTCATTTTTTTCTCACGTTCCCAAGTCTCTTCAAGAATCTGACCATGCTGCCATAAAACTCACACTAGACCGATGATTTTTCCATGCCAGAATTTCTCTTTCCTATCCATAATTTGTACCATGATATGTATCAATGAAGCATCTAATTATTGGTCAACGTGGCCCCATCTGATCACATGGTCAATATCAGGCTGATACTTTTTCAACTAAGATACATGGAAGGCATTGTGCATTGTACTTAACCATGGTTGTTATGAAAATGGATATGCCACCTCTCTGACCAGTTATAGTATCTCTAAAGTGACTATGTATCTAGGAGATATCTTTCTCTACTTCCCAAAATGATGATGTCTAAGCCTTGGAGATATCTTCAAGAAGACTTGATCACCCACAATAAGCGACAACGGTCTTATATAGTGATCTAAATAAGATATATAATGAATAAGATCCGTCTCCATCCTCATTCTAATAATCTGGATATTCACTATTGTTTCTTGGACAAGGCTCATCCCAACTAGTGAAGTTTCAGCTATTCCCAGCTAGCGTAGTGGAGAACGATAAGGACACCCATACAATGCTTCAAACAGAGCCATGTGTATCACTGCTTCATAGATTTTATTGTATGAGAACTCCACCAAGGGTATATGATCCTCTCATGAGCCACCACAATCCATTACACAAGCCTTCAACATGTCTCCAATGTATGTATCATCCACTCAGATTGCCCATCTATCTGAGGATGATAGGCCATTCTCATAGTCAACTGAGTCCCAAGAGCTTGCAATAAGGATTTCCAGAAACAAGACATGAACCTTAGATCTCTATCTGAGACTATTAAACAAGTACATAATCCCTCTTTACCACTTCTTGAATGTAGATTTTTGACAGATCCTCCACTGTATTATTTTCACGAATAGGGATGAAATGGGCCAACTTGGTAAGTCGGTCCACTATCACCCATATGACATCATGTTTCCAAACCATTTGTCAAATACCTGTAAAAAAATCCATTTCTATCTGATCCCATTTCCACACTGGGATAGGTAAAGATGAAAACATTTCTACTAGCCTCTAAGTATCTTCTTTAAGTCACTGAAAATTCAATCATCGTGAGACGAACTTGGACACCTTTTTTCATGCCACCACCAAAATTTTGCCTTCAATGCCTTAAACATCTTCTGTGTACCTGGATGTATATCCCATATTGAATAGTGGTATACATGAAAGAGTTATTCCTGACAAGCCATAGGTACAACTATCCAATATATAAAGAATAAAATTGAACTCCCATAAAGTTTCCATCCCTCAATAGTCTCCCCACCATTGAGTTTTCAACTAATAACCAAACATTCCGCATCATATGTTTTTTCTTCCTTAACAACATTTAAAAAATCAGAAACAAGTGTTGTTGAAAAGAAAACCACAACATCACCTCGTTACTCACATTCCATGTGCATTCCATCTAGGACCAACATCAACTACTATTCATCTGAAGCTTTGTTTTCCAACTGAGTATATGAATTTCTACTCAATACATCCACCCCTAAATTCCGTTTTCTGGGTGTATACATCAAGTCAAAGTCAAACATCTAGAGATACTCCATCAATCTCTTTTTACTCTGATTTAAATCTCATTGTGAGAAAATGTGCTTCAAGATTTTTTATTCAGTAAACACAGTGAATCTCTCACAAAATAGATAGTGCCTCCATGTTTTCAAGTCATGGATGACTACAGATAAATCCAAAATCATGTGTTGGATAATTATTCCCATGCACCCTCAACTTTCTTGAACCATAAGAAACCACATCGTCTCCTTGCATGAGAACACATCCCAACCCCGATCTCGAAGCATCATACTACACCACATACCCCTATCTTGATTCTAGAAAAATAAAGGTAGGTGGTAATGTAAGCCAAAATTTCAACCTATAGAAATAGTTCTGGCAATCCTCTATCCCTTGGAATGGAGAATTCTTTTTTTAGAGTTGTCATTGGCAAAGCAAGTCATAAAATATCACGCAAAAAGCACTGGTTATGACCAACTACACCAAGAAAAATTTGTATCTCGAAGACATTCTTCAGTGGTTTCCATGAGATAACGACTTCTATCATTTTAGGATCAACATAAATACATTTTTTAGAAATGACATGGCCACGGAAACGTACTTCATATATCCAAAAAACACACTTTGATAATTTTACATAAAAACAGTGATATCTCGTGATTTGTAAGACAATTTCTAGATGCTCCTCATGGTCATCCCTTGTCTTTGAATACAAAAAGATGTCTTCCACAAACACCACAATAAAAGAATCTAGATATCGCTAAAATATCCATTTCATCAAAGCCATGAATACCACAGGTGCATTCGTTAGACCGAAAGGAATGACTACATATTCATAGTGTCCATATATGCTTCTGAACACTGTCTTTGGAATATCCTCCTTCCAAACTCGCAATTGGTGACATCCTGACCATAAGTAAATCTTGGAGAACCACTTTGATCCCCTTAATTGATTAAATAGATCATCAATGCATGGGATTAGATATCTATTCTTTATCATAACTTGGTTAAGCTTATGATAATCAACATGTAGCTGAAGAGTTCCATCTCCTTTCTTCATGAACAAGACTGATGTTACCCATAGAGACGTACTTGGTCAAATGAAAACATTGATTTCCAATCATCCAACTGCACTTTCAATTCCCTTAACCCTATTGGTTCAATCCTATAAGACAAAAGATAAATATGAATGGTCCCCAGAAAGAGGTCAATGATAAACCCCACTTCCCTTATAGGTGGTAACCATGAGAAGATATCAGGAAATACTTTTGTAAATTGATCCACAACTACTAGAATCTAGTATCCTAGATCTATTCTATTGATTCCAAACTCAACACTTCCAACTAGTAAGATATCATTCCCGCCATTTTTTCCAACAAGCTCTTTTCACCATTCATTACCATCCTTTCTCCTCTGAAGAGATGATCGATGTCGTCCTCGGTCATAAAACTCATTGTTCTCCTATAACTGTCAATATGATCCTTGAACGTTGTCAACCAATCCATACCCATAATTACATCATATACATCCATGTCCAACATGAATAAGTCCCATTTTAATTCATCTCTATCAATAGTTATAGAACATGCTCAAAATGAAAAGGCTTGACATTCTCTTTTACCAAGAGGATTTTTCCATTTTAAGATATATGGCATTATTTCCACCTTTAAACATAGAAAGTAAACAGAATAAGAAGCAGTGAAATTATGTGATGCACCAGTATCAAAGAGAACTTGTACAATGGTATAACTTAAAAGAATCATACCTCTCACCTTTGATGGTCCATCCTGATCATCAATAATCATCTCCTCAGGTCTAAACAATTGCTTCGTTAATGCACTATTCTCCTTGTTTCCTTAATACGATTGCGCTCGTTCCATCAAAGAATATGGAACTTGCAAAATCTAAAAAGTGTTTTGAGAACCTGACCTCAAAGAACTATGAAAAAATCATTTAATATGTCCCATCTTGTTACAATTATGACATTCTCTTGGTGGTATTCTACATTATCTCTTAATGTGTCTCATTTAACCACACTGAAAACATCGAAGCTTGCTCCTGGGTTTTGGAGGAAGGTTAATTGATCATGTGGTACAATTATGATGTGTTCTATCTCCTAAAGAATAGGTTTCCCACTTTATCTTCATCTTATTGATAGGGTTATCAGCTCCTCTAGTGAAGAACACTGTACTTCCTCCACTCAGATTTGTAGCAGTGACAGATATTATAAATAGGGTATCTGGTTGTATCCCCAACTCAACAGTTTGAAAAGCCTTAGCAATTATTTGGACCAATTTTTGGTTCACTTGTGGCTTCTCTGCAACCAGATTCTCACTGGCCTCTTTTGAGTGGCTTCTGCAATGCTTACTGGGATCTATTTCTAAACAAACAACAACCTTGGTAAGTCTCACTCCATAGAAATTGATGGCTTAGCATTTAAAATTATATCAAATCAACTAGCACATCATTTTTTTCCAAAAACAACATTTTTTCACATAAAACCATTTAAAAAAACCAATCTTACTTTTAAAAACCATACCATTTTCAAAATATGCTAAATATCTTGTTTTGAAAATCTTTCGTTTGAAAAAAAAAATTATACATTTCTCAAAAATTTACACCTTTTCACAATATAAAAAATCATTAATCTAAATGTCATATGCAATCCTATTATGAATTCATTCCTCTATAATTCATGGAATACTCATATCATTGGATAAAACCATGACAAAGATACTTTTAACATTCTAGAATTGTATCCAAAACACTTATGTACACAACACACTGATAACCTGAAGTTCATCATAAATGGGTTAGCTACATCCTTTTATGCTATACATTTCATGTTTTGACCATCCTACTCATGTCTAAGATTCCAACCCAAGGAATAAATGAAAAGGAATTCCAACTCCAAGACCCAGAACACTGTTGATTTATACCATAAAGGAATGACCAGATTGATACCATTTGTAATGACCTGACAATTCTCATTGGATTGAGAGTAGAACGAGTAATCACATGGCCTTAGGAGACATCGCCAAGATGCCAAAGGTTGGAAATAAATGCCGAAGGGTTTAAAATTAATTTTGGGGACGATTTAGCCATTTATGAAATAAACTAATAAACCAACCAACCATAAACGATCATTCACTATATGATGCATGATCAAATGAAATACAACACAACAACTTCATGTACCTCAAATCCACATAAAAGTGTAGAATAGTGGAAGAACTTACTAGTATCAAAGTACATAGAATATAAACGACACAAGACTCTCAAAATACCACAAGACTACAAGCTCCACAAGCTCCATGCTCCACAATCTTTGAACAACCCAAACATCACGAGGTAGTGCTATAAACATGGGAAATGTTACCTTTTCCCCTAGCCCAGAAAATAGCATTTGAAAAAGCACCAAAGTTCCAATGAAGGGGTGAGTATAAAACTCATTTGGTTTTCCCAAATGGATTTTCTACTACCTCCACTAGGATAGAAGAGTTATCAATAATTATATAAAATATTTTATATAAAAAAATTTCTCCAAAATAATTTATAATTAAATATAAAATAGTTTCCAAAACCATTTATAACCAAAAGCATGCAAGTGCAATTGAAAAAAAATAATAAAAAAATATTTTCCAAAAAAAACTAATAAGCTTTAAAACCATTTCACAATATCCATTTTTGGAATACCCAACCATTCCCAAACCCATGCAACCAACCATGCATGCTACCTAGAAGAGGGGAAAATCACTAACCCATATCCATCCGAACATTGATGTGGGAGAATTATTACCCTTATCCGACCCAAATGCACATGAATGTTTGACGGGGGAAATTCTTAACCCTTATACATCCCAACTCTAATGGGGGATACCCCTAACCCTTATCCGTCTTGACTGCAATATGAATGTTTAACGGGGCAGAGCCTCAACCCTTATCCATCCTAACACTAATGTGGGAGACCCCTTACCCTTATTCTCCCCGAATGCAATATGAATGTTTGAAGGGAGAGATCTCTAACCCTTATCTATCCCAACACTAATGGGGGAGACCCCTAATGCTTATCTGTCTCGAATGAAATATAAATACACAAAACCATTATGTTGTTACACCAAATCCAAAACCAATGTGTTATCTATTTCAATAAATCACCCTTTTATTTGAAAACCAATTCCATTAAAGTCATTTAAATAACAAACCATTTCAATAACCCCCCCCCCCCATTTTATGAAAAACTGTATCTCATAAAACCATTTAACAATTCCTATAAATCAATAATTTAAAATCATCATTTTATATTCACGAAGCTAAATCACTTTGCACAACAATTCCCCAAGATTTCACAATTTCATTAAAACCATAAATCATCACTAAATAAGATTTATTACATTATTTTCACAATCAATTCCATTAAAAAACAATTTGAAACTAATCCAATCAATTCTAGCAATAGGAGTCAAGAGTGAAGCTTTTTACCTCAAAGGTTTTTATGAAAACCACAACGAACGAAGAACGCTCAAAAAACTGGGATGATTCTTCAAGAACTCATTGTAGATCTATTATCCTAGAAAGATCGAGACCTAATTTCATCAGATTTGGTATCCACACACTTAGATCTACCCATAATAGTTTTAGATCTAAGAAACTTAGAGAATAGGAGATGTAGATCTATGTAAATCTATGTAACCGACCAAGAAGGATGAAGAATGATCACATACATCAAGAATTCAGCTTTGATTCTCCAAGTAAAGACTTTTGATCACCTCCAAAATTATTGGGATAGGTTATTATACCATCAAGGGAGAGTAATTCTGATTTATAGATGCTTAAGAGATATATTAATCCATTTAGAGGAAAAAATGTGTGAGATCCACTTATTTAGGATCTCACTTAATTTCCCACACGGTTAGTTCGCATGGTTAGACAAACTATGCACTAACTGTACAATAGCCACTACCTCGGTAGACCCTCGCATGGCCTCCTTTCATGTTCTCCTGAATTGTGCTCCAACCGTGTGGGATCCACTACCTCAAAAGTTCCAAGTATGCACGGTTTGGCCGAACTGTTAGACAAATCGTGCTCCTCCCGTGAGAATTCCAATTTTCCCAAAAACACCTCCAAAGTTCTCCCAACTCTACAAACCATCACCCTTCGACTTTATAACCATGAAAATCATTATTGAAGGGTTATATATCAATAACTTGGGGTAATACATTAGAATATTCACCTTTAATTTCAATATCTTTGGTTAATTCATATTTAGACTTCTTCAACTCACTTTGAGCTGAAAAAAAGATAGATTTTATCTCAGATAATTCTTCCTCTTTCTCATCAAGCCTTTATTTAAATCATTCATTATATTTTAAAATTAATATAATTTCAAATAGTTTTGTTTATTTTCTTCAACAAATGATAATTCTCCCCTGTCAATATCTTACTTTTGAATAGATTTATTTTTTCCTTCAAATCATCTATCTTCTTCTTATTTTCTCTTATCTCGTTAAGATGAGTCTCCTCTTTCTTGATAAATTATTTATTCTCCCAGGAAATCTTGTCAATTTATTTATTTATTTATTTATTTATTTATTCATTAATTCTTGAGTTTCATATTGTCAACAAGAGTAGATACCATATTTTCTTTTAACATTCATTCTAACTCAGTTATTTCATAAGCTTAATCACCATCAAATGAGTCTCTATATTTCTTGGATTATCCCATAAATCACATTTGATTCTTAGAATATCTTTCAACTTCTAACTCATGACTTGATGATGTAAATTAATCTATTTCTCTTCTAATTATATTTCTTTTCTTGGAATAAAATCTCTATTTATGTTTCTTCCAATCCTTTTCTGATAAATCTTATCCTATTCATCATATTCTGTATCATCAGCCTTCTTCTTTAGATAATTACTTGCAAAATGACCATTATTGTAACTATTCCATCACTTTGGTGATTTTTTTCTATTTAATTTCCATCTTCCCCAATTGAACATTTTTTAAAACAAGGACATCATTTGTTTGAAGTATTATTCAGTTTCTTCATTCTCATAATCACTTGATTTTGGTTCTACTTTGATTGTAGTTTTACATTTTATCATGGATTCAAAGGTTATCTCATCTCTTCTATTTTTCTTGAATATTGGCATGTTTATCATTTCATAAGATATAAGATTATTATGAATTTTATCCAATGATATATATTCTATATCTTCTAATCTAGAAATATTTGGGTCAAATTTCTCTAGGAAATTTCTCATAAGCATTGTCACTATAGTAGAATCATCCATTTTCTCTCTAAAACCACTGATATTGCTAAAAGTTTCATTAAAACTTGTAAATTAGATATCAATATTTTCATAATAATTAATTTTTATATCATTCATTATACTTATCTAAATTTAAAATTTTTATTCTATAACTTTAACATTTCCTTCATAGTTGTTTCTTAGTTTATCCCAGATTTCCCTAATAGTTTGAAGTCCCATCACGTTAGTGTAAAAATTTTCTGATAGAGCCATCATGATTTAATTATGATCCTTCCCATAAATTTAAAGATTTCTCTTATCATCTTGAGTCATAGAGACATCTTTATTAATAGGAGGAAAACCCATTTCTACTGCATCTCTCACTTTAAGGCCAAGAGATAGAAGGTATGAAAGAATCATGTTCCTCCAACTATGATAGTTCATGCCATAAAAAGTAGAAACTCATCAGTTGTTTACTAAATCCAATTTTTTAATTTCTCAGAATATATTCTGGATATACATAGGTTACGTTGCTCTCTGATATCAATTGAAGTGTCCAAGGATTTATTTGATTCCACTGAGAGGGGTGAATTAGGGGTATAATATTTGTATTAATTCATTTACATTTGATTCAACCTCTATTAATAAATAAATTATTGATCCCTCATATTTAAAACTCAGCCTCTCCTTTTAAGAAATTACAAGAAAAAACACAACACATAGGGATTTACAGTGTTTAGTACAAATACCTACTCTTTTCCATGTTGGTTAGACCCCACAACATAGATTATCAACTATAATAGAAGGTGATTACAATAGTAATTAGTTAAAACCCAAATTACAAACTAGTTATACCCCTAGTTTTAATCATCTTTCAACAATTGGTTAGACCCCCCAAATGCACCTTCTTCACAGTGATTGGTTAAACCCCCTAATCACAATCTTGTGAAACTGGTTAGACCCCCCTAGTCTCAAAATTTCAGATATTCTTGAAATTGATCCATAGATAGGATGATCAGTTGATCCTCCTACAAAATATTTCTAGATCACACAGGATCTTGTACAATTCCAGTACCTTTTCACTAATACTAGTCTTTCTCAGATAATTTTGATCATTGCATCAAATCAGCTTTCTCAGCACAAAACTACTCAAGAAATAATAATTTCTTCTGCTGAACACCTAGCCTCGCTAATCACTGAAATATCAGACACATACATAATATAAAACACTAATAGACTCACTACCCTGTCTCTATCCTCAAACACATCACACTGAATTTGAATAATATTTCAGATGTAGTTTTTCAAACTTCATTCATAACCATGATTACATGGATGCCTTCCATTATGCATGCATTATTTTAGGTGCATGCAAACTGTTACAAGCATCTTCAAGTGATGTATGTAAAAGGGTTTACACACTATCATGAAAAAGAAAAAGCACTTTCACTTTCTTTTTGTAAACCCTATGTATAAAATTTACGCACAACACTTTCAATTTTCTTTTGCACACACATTTTTCACCTTTCCACACACTTTTACAATTCACACACAATATGTCTTATTGTGAACACATAGTCATACAGACAATCTTTGCATACTTCTTTTTAATACCTCATTCTCCCAATCCAAAAAATCTTCAAACACAAGAATTTATGCATGAGATCTTAAGAATGTGTATTTATGGTTATACACAGCTCTACCTATATACACTATCTTTTCACTTTATATTGTTTCTTACTCAAAATCAAATCAACAGTGTATGAATATAAATAAACTGGATGCACACAAGTCACTATATAATATACATTTTTCATGCCACCTCGAATGGGTATATGAAATTAGGGTGTGGAAGTCCATTTTCCAATATGCACAATCTTATATTCTTATGTATACAAACCTGAATGGGTATTATTCATGCAAGTCTTCACAATTGGAAGAGTATGTTTACAATGTCAATTAGAATATAAAATATTTCCTTCTCACAAAAAATACTAACAGGGAACTCAATTCATCACAATCTATCTAAGTGTGAAGAGCACATATCAAACAGTTATGGCCTTGAAGACTTATTCGCACAAATATGAGAAGCACAGGATCATTCATGAGCAAGACACTCACAAAGAATTTTACCTGTCAAAACATAGATATCAAATTTGAGATAAACACCACCTAAAAATGAGCTCAACATAGGTATTTATAGGCAAAAAACACCTCCTTAGAACCTTTTGGAATCATGATGTCTAACTCACTTAGACACTGCCTCTATTCTACAGCTTCAATAAACACTTGATTGAATTTTTTAATCATTTTAACAATGAATATCCTCATTTTCTTCATCATAATTTTATGCAAAAGAAGTTTCTTTAAGTATTTCCATCATCCTCGTATAATTAGAATGCTCAAATGAAGGATAGAGGGATGAGTTCAATCTTTAAACGATGTGGTTTCTTAAGAAACACGGTGTACAGAACCCCCGATTGATGAAAGTAGAAGATGAATCTATATGATGATCAGATGGCCCAAAATTATCATTCAGTTTATCACACAGTTAAAATAACAGTGAGACAATTGAAATTCCATGATATTTCATATCTGTTGATCCAATGGTCCTAATTTATCCATCATTAGAAAATTGTATCCCACATTGAAACACACTAAGTTCAGCCGCTTCCTCATACTACTCAATGTGGAATGCCAACATCAACAATTTCTCTTATCCCTCCTTGTTACCTCCCCATAGTGGTTCATGCGGGTGTACTCTTTCACCCACTGATGTCGATGTGCCACCTCACACGATGAATGCTCTGTCGCTACCTGTGCCTCTCGTACGCACACTCACTGCTCCAATTCTCTACCTCAGCCTCGTGCTAGCCAACTGGATTGGGTTTAATCATTGCACCCACAAATGTGTGGTGTGATTCTTCCCTTGACTGGATGGATATCAAAGTCCATATTTTTTAACAACTCATCATATTGAAACCTTATTCTCAAAATTGAGGCACAAATATTTAAATATCTTCATGAAAATTGCTTCTCAAAAAGTTGAAAACATTGTTTCAAACATTAACAATCAATGAAACCTATTTTATTAAATAAAAACTACCTCTTCAATTGTCACAATTAAATCCGTAAAAAACATTGAAATCTTCCACCAAACACTCATTGACAACAAATGAAATTCACTGGAAAATTAAACCCCCTCTCCTCTTATCTTAAAACATAAAAACCATGTGGTTATTAAAATACCTAAACAAATCACTTCCTTATTTCCATCACCTCATACTATAATTATTTATTTTATCATAATTTAAACATAGGATTGAATTTTTTGAAAACCTAAAGAAGTTGTTAGTAGAAGAGGTGACATCCTTAACTGAGCGTTTTATTTTATTTATTATTAAGAATCTTACAAATAATATCAAATCGGGTTAATATAATAACCTATGTATCTTAAATTTATTGATATTTTTTAATCTTCAGTTAATGACCAGTAAACATCACCTACTCCCTCATATGGGAAATGAAATCGTTGATCGTGTGTACGACTGACTACCACCTTACGAACTAATGAGACTCATTTTCCATCACCACTTCTCTGAACTGGATATAATGATGGATATAATTTTTATTTATATTATATTTATTAAATAATTGTAATTATACAATTATAATATCACATACTCCTTTCATTCCTTAGGGAATATAATAACGTCGCTCAAGTGTATGGTGGACTACCACCTCATGAAGCGATGTGCTTTGTTTTTGACCAATTATTTATGTGTATGATAATAAGGATTTATTTAATGCTTATATTTGATAATTATGAAATGGTATTCATTCTAGAAAATAAATATAATATACACTTTATTACATTATCATACACTCAATAAATTATAACGTTGTTTGTGTGTATGGAGGACGTCCACCTTGCGAAGCGATGTGATTCGTTTTTATTAATAAATCACATGAATGGTGTATTTTAGGATATTTAACCAAATAATATTACATTATTGACATAATTATAATATTGGAATGATAAAATAACACTTACCTTATTTCTATCATGAAATTAGAAAAATAGAAACATTACTCATGTGTACATACGATCTTTCATCTCTATGATAGTAACATAGTTCATTTTTTAAAACATTATTCATTGTTGGTTTTAATTGGTTAATTAAAATATAAAATTTTAATTATTTAATCATTAGAATTCTGTATATTATTAAATAATAATCTTTTTGACCATAGACCACTTTCCAAAGTGATTGTGGTCATATGAGCTATTTATCATCAAAATGTCTAAAATGAAATTAATTAGCTAAGTAATTTAATATGAAATGGTGAAGAATAAAATATAATTAATAATAAAAATTTAAAAAAATTATGAATTTAAATAATTAAAATATTGTTAATTATAAATAAGATAAGGAATGTACATGATAATACAGGCACGAGGTAAGGGTTTCATCTTAAACATGCTTCTTTGAGGCACATGTTATTTTATGCACTAAATTTCTTTCTAATGATGTATATACTTCCATTTTACATATTATATTATGAATTATTCATACGTCATTATATTTTAATTCGAAATTCATCAACACTAACCATTAGAGTTATTATTCTATTACTACCAAATTAGTAAGGGTTTATTTTCAATCTCATTTTATTTAGGAATGTTTGTGATTTAATTTATATAGTAGGAAATTATATAAATATTTTCTAATAAACGTTTTAATTTTTATTCTCATTAGGTTATTCAGGAAATTTTAATTCATTAATTTTATTTTCAGCTCTTTGGTAATTAAAATTATTGAGAATTTTTTTAAGAAAATTCTACTTCATTTGTCTCTTTGATAAAAAATATTTTTTCCATATAATTTTTTTCTAAAATTGTTATCTAATTTTTTTTTCTACTATAATATGACTATTAAAATTAAATTTTACCTATTTTTTTAATTTTCACAATATGGTTTAAAATGAATATTCCTATCATTTTCCAAATAGTGTGATTTTTAAATTTTACAAAAAATGTGAAAGGAAACATTTTTAATGTGTACAACATGAATTGTATTTTACTATATAATGGACATTATTTTACATGAATATTAATTTATAATTTTCAAAGGATATTTTCAAAGAATTATTTATAAAGTATTTTGTGAAATTTAGTTTTTCAAAATTGGTTTTCAATGGGGAAAGATTATTTTCCTTAATAGTTTTTTAATCTTTTTAAAGGTATTTATATTCATCAAAGACAATAACCTTTAATGTTGTATAATTATTATAAGTTATGTATATGTGACCCCCATATGTATACCTATCATTATCTCCCTTCCATTTATAGTTTAAAACATACCTTATGTCCATTTTTCAAATACCTACATTAAAAAATTTACATTGATTATTATAAAAGAAAAGATTAGGAAACCCATTTTCATTCCATGTGTAATTATTATGTTAGGCCTTATGATAAAATTACCTTATATGGAACACATAGATAATGAAAATTTCATGATGGTTGTTCCCATATAGCACAAAAATTTAGTGGGTAATGATATTGTCTTATGAGACATCGTGTAAGGGATTAGGTAATAAACTAAATCCATTATGGGAATTTGTCCTCTATGAGATATTGTCTAGCTATTTAGTCGTGACTCATTTTTATGTCATGTTATATATTGCTTCCACATTTCTGATGTTAACATTCTATTATGAAACCATGATCTTTATATTGTTATTATATGTTATTAATATAGTTTCTTATACATTAATGATATCAAGTTATACCTTTGACCCACATGGTATGCTTCCTTATCATGTTTATTTCCTTATTGGGCTTCGTAGCTCACCCCTTTTGTCTATGAATTCCCTAAGTTATCCAATGAAATTCTAGATCTCAAAAGGATTTAGGATATCATTTTGGAGAATAAAATAGAAATTTCAATGTTTATTCTCACATTGATGTATTATGAATATACTATTCCAAATACACAAGGCCTCACGATCTTTGGGTTGTACTTAATGGATATTTATGTGAAAAATCATGTAATAATAAGCATAAAAGGAATGGGTTGATATATATATATATATATATATATATATCATTGTATTATTTTAACCCTTTACCTTATTTATTTTTTTTTATAATCGCATAGGGGGATATTTTTTCATGTTTTTTGAAAATGTTGACTATCTTTACTATCTTTCAAGTGAGTAGATTATCTTTAAATTATAAAATATGTAATTTTTTGATATTTAATTATCTCTTAATTTTTTTAAGAGGTTATAATCATAAAAGAGGGGTAAATTATTATAATTCTCTCTCGTGGTTTTTTCATGATCACAAACACAATATTTTATGTTTAATGTTTTATTTTGAGTAATTTGTAGACTCCTAGAATTTATTTTTTGTTATGTTCTTAATAGATGTAATAGAGTTATTAATGACATTTCAAAGAGGCATTAGTGGTATTATAGAGCGAATAAAAATATTTGATTTAGTTTTTCAAGAATAAGTATGAATTCTAGAATAATATTCAAAGGTCATTTTTTGAAGGGTTAATTCAACTTGTTAAAGTTAGTGAAGTGCATGTAGAACCAGAAAGCAAGGGGTGTTGACAATAGCTCCAAATCCTTTAGAAGTCCACCAGCCAACTAGAGGAGGTGAACTAGATAGCCTATATAATAAAAAAATTTGTAGTATGTTCTGAGTAGCCCCCCCCCCAGCTACCCAGTGGAAGCTACCATGTAATGGGTGTTGTTGTGATTGAAAATCTAGAGAATCATTTATAATGGACAAAAAGCACTCCACTCGGTTTGTTATTTCTCTATTACAACAAAGAGGATTTTAGAAGGCTCCCAAATGTCTTGAAGGATAAATAGAGGATAATGGGTTCTTGTATCTTAACAATTGGACCATTCAGGTCAATGAACATTTTATTCATCACTCTCATCGAATCGATATCCAATTCTCTCTCAATGGGTCTTATTTTATAAATAATCTCTCATACTTCTTAGAGTTCCTTCCAATTGTAATATATTTATAACTCTCATAATTTTATCATTCTCGCATATTATTTCAGCACATTCTTTTAAAATAATCAATACTAAGATAAAAAGTGATTTATTTTAATAAATATCCATGTTCCTATTATTTCTTCTATATTTGATTCTCATTACCATTAAAGTGAGGGACTTCAGTTTACATTACATAGTAATTTTAAAGGGACTATTCTCTATTTAAGATTCTACCTTCCTATTAAAGATCTTGTGTCTATTGAATTATTGGTTTAGGTTATAACCTTAAAACTAAAGGATTTTAGTATCGTGTATACCATTAATTCCATTATATTAATACATTAAATCATCAATAAATTGAGATGGTAGATGTAGGGTCCCATTTAAAGATGTTTTAGAACATCCTTACCAAATATTATTCTTTATTCAATTTCTATATTGTTCTTTATTTATCATTTTTTCATTCAATTAATAAATGACATAATTCTAAACATGATATTCATAAATAGCATTAATTCAATTCAACCTATATCCATTGTGCATAAAAGATTATTTAACATTGATATTAAATTTATTAAATGAATCAAATTTATCATTTATCGCTTAATTTATTTTCTTGAATCACTTTAACTTATTGAAATTACTTTAATTTACATTTTTCATTTTCTTTTATTTATTTAATTTTGAAGGGTCAATTCACCCCCCCCCCAACTTCTATTTCTTTAATTCAACCTAACAACAGATTTCTATGTCTCATGGGCCTGGGAAGAGATATAATGACCCTCAAGTCCCCCCAAAAGTAAGGTAGGTGACCAGCATCGAGGGTATAAAAATATCCTGAAATGGGAAGTATTACCCTATATAATAATATAATATTAGAATATAAGATGAATCATCAAAAATATAGTCCTCGAGATCATATAAAAAACCAAAACCATCCCACAATTAGTGTAAAAATATAACTAATATAGATAAATATATCCAAAAGTAAAATACCCAAAAGAAAAGCTAAATCAGTGACAACACATCTATCCAACGGTTTGATCTAGTAGTGTATAACATGGTCGACACAATCCTCCTAGAATCCTGAAAACAGTTTTATATACTTAGGTTTATCATAAAATTATACTCAATAAGAAAAGCAAAGTCTCTCATGCACATGTAAAAAAGATCATACTAACACATCCATGAGAAAATAGCAGAACCAACAACACCTATATAGGTATACTAACCAAACACAAACTATAATAGGGAATGGTCAAAAAATAATGAAAACAATGTAATATAATATAAAAATATTAATATCAATAAAGGGTACCCCAGACTACTTTTCCATTGATATTCCACTCTCACACACTAACGAAAGACGTCCTAATGCTCCCACCTTTTCTGTATATCACATCATGTCAAAAACTTTTCATACTTCTAACTTTCACATCATGTCTCACTTGAAAACATAGGGGTCCAAGTACCTGAAGGGATACTAAACATTAGAATAAATCTCTTATAAACACACATGGGCTTAAGCACCCCGCGTGATACTAACCAACATATAACCAGAGAGATAGGGTATCATGAACATGTAGGCCATCAACCTAGTGTCCTCCTCCTACCATGTACAACCCCCACTATTACACACCATGTTAAACTAACATCATGTATCGATGGTGACACTTTTTCTTTATGGAAATCACAACCCATTTATGTCATCATCTCCCAGAATAGGCATTCATGAATAGTGGGTAGTAATCCATCGATCCTCCTCACCAGGATGTTGAAAAAACCACCAAAAACATTTAATTTTGGAACTATGTTCTCAAAATGGGAAGGGTAAATATAGAAAATCAAAATAATATAAAATTGTATAAATATTTCCAAACAAAACCCCTATACATTGTTTCACAAAAAAACACTAACCAACTCACAACTTCACCATATTCGCTTCGACCACTAAATTAATAACACCAAATATACAACAATCCACATCAAACCACCAACCAAATCCATTATCAAAATCATTCATTTCATTATTAATAATCAACCACATTTAACCACAAAGGCCATCATTTATTTATTCATTATCCATTTTCATCCCATTAACTGAACCAAACCCCATCCATTTCAATCATTATTAAATAATTAATTATTCCATCACTACATGGTCATATATCACAACACAACAACACATCATAAATATCTCACTATCCCCATTGTACCACCGTCTCATCACCCTAAAAATAATTTCCAACCATAACCACCTCACCACCACAAAATCACAGACAAACAACGACCATCTCACTTCCGCAAAAGTACATCCACACAAGCACCACCTCGCCACCATAATAGCATGACCAAATAACCATCATCCCCACAATCTCCAACCCCAAATAAAATGCACATCACATCACAAACACAAATCATTTCCCCATAATAATGGAAACACGTCACAACACATCAAATGCCATTTTACATTTTAGGATAATGGTATTTTACCATATTTCACTTTATTTTAGGGTTGTTATCATATAATCCATAATCTAGGGGAAATCATTTTATTAACCGAATATAAGTGGTTAACAAATTTCTATTTTGGGTCTTCATCACAACAACAACATAGCAAGGGTTCCACATCACATGTCAATCATCACATAAAAATCCCATAATTTCAAAACTTTTAGCAGGGTATCGATCTTTTACAATCACAAAATCACAATCATATCAAATTTATAAAAACCTATGAATGATTCACCAATTTACCCGTTTAATTTCAAATGAAAAATTATTTATCTTTAATTAACCCAGGAAAACCATAAACCATAGATAAAAAAAATCAAAAACCACCCTCATGATACACAATAAAAGAGAAATAAAGGATTCCCAACCTCAAAGAAGCTTTTCTCTCTTGATACGCACAATAGGGCGGAGAAGAAATACTCAAAAATCATAATATAACCACAAGAAACCAAATATAAACCTAAACTACACCCAAATATCATATAAATTCAGCACAAAACACACCCCAAACCAAAAAAAAATTCACAATAGTGAATCCCCAAGAGAAGAACAAGAGGGAACTAACCAAGAAGATGGAAGGGCTTACCACCGATCACCAATGGGCATCCACTGAATCCAACGAAAAATAGATAAGAGAAGAGGGTCATAAGATATACTTGATACACCTAGGTTTTTTCTAGAATGAGAGAGGGAGGGTGTTGATGAATGAAAGGAAATTCATCCAAATGTATTATAAAATAACCTGAATGTAACAATCCTTACCCCAGTAGCTTAGAGTCTGTGGTAATAGTATTATAATTTAATAAATACAAAAGATGACATTAGAAAGGATTAATATGTTTATTATTATTAAAGAATTGGATATATACATAGTTTATTTTTTAATTGGTAATTTAACATAGAATATAACAAATCAAAAAGAATTGTTTCCATGACACTTATTTAGATATTTTATCTTCATAACTTGGGGATGGAAAACAAATAAAATAGTGAGCCCAGACACTCAGTAAGTGTTACATATAGTAGAAACATGAATCAATAATAATTGAAGAATAATCAATAATCCATAATAAATATGTAAAGGTAAATATTTGAAAAACACATTTCATTTGATCAACAAACAAAGAATGAAAATGCAACCATAGATTTTATCATAGTGAAAATCTCATTGATAATAATAACTTAATACTAGATCAAGGAAGAGATTATTTATTGGACGTCATGTATCTAGGAAATGAACCAATACTATTAAGAAAATTCACAAGATGATATAAGTCTATGCATAGAAACTAGTCATATTATACATGGAAACAAATGTGAAGGGTTTGTTGCTAACTATTTTTTCTCATGATACCTTTTGATGCATCAGGGGGCGATCAATAACCAGTCCCCACCCATGTCTGCATTTCCAAATCATTTCTCATATATTTAAATTATTGATTTAATTCATAAATCAATAATCATTATCAAAAAAATCTATATTGCGAAAAATATACTGATTTAACATTATTTCCACAATAAACCAAATAACATCCAAAGTAAACACCGCATGAGAAATTGGTATACGGCTTCGAAAATAATCATAACCATGATGAAAGAAATATGGATATTTATTTAAAACATCATTTAATCATGATCATAAATAAATGGGGTAGTGAAAAATAAGTTAGGAATATAGAATATGTCCCACAAAAATTAAATTGAGAGGAAAAATCCTTAACTTACATTTAAAAGTGTTCTTCACTTATACTTAATGAATTGTATGATCAAAAATAGGTTCATTAATTACTTAATTCATAATATATTAAACTTTTATTTCATTTATTATAATTTTTTATGTTCACTTAAAGACATTTGGATGAGTTATAATGTTTAATTTTGTTCTTCTGGGAGTGTTTATTTTACGGTTTTATGGTTGGTTCCCTTGAGTGTAAATATGGGAGTTATTTTCAAATGGGAATAAATTATCTTGAAGTGAAATCATTTAGTATTAATGAACTTATATAATTTTAAATTGTCTCATATATAATTTTTTTATATGTTATGAGGATGATTCATTATATAAAACATTTATTAATTTTTTTTTAATTTATTTAGATGGTTTTTACGACCATTGCGAATGTGTGTCATTTTATTTAATAATATATTTATATATTGGTTATAGAACATGATATAACATATATTATGTGTATTAAAATATGATTTAACCACAATAATTGTTTTATGACCAGCCATTAAGGTTGTAGTGAAAGATGAAAACTAATCATCCACAAAGGCGGTGAATCGACACATCACAGATGATGTTATCATTTTTAAAATAAAATTTGAAGAGAAGAGATTTTATGATGGATAATACATTAGAATAAAAACATTCCAGTATATATATGGTACTCGAGTTATGATACCACTTTGGATAGGGGATATTATGAGAGGATAAGAAAATAAAATAAATTAAAAGAACAGAAGGAGGATTTTACCTCTTGAATATCATCTCCTACAGAACCTCCTTAAGACACATGTATTTGTGATTTTGGAAATACCATAAGGTCTTAGACGTGGTTAAGAGTCTTGGTAAAGTAATTGGGCAGAATATAAACAATATTCAAGGGTTATAAGGTCTGAGGATAAAGGGGCGGTGAGGGTTGATATTTAAATGGAGAGGAGAGAGGTCTTTTTTATTATTTTATTCATTACTTTATTATATTGGATCGGGACTATCAATAGGTGTGATTCTTGTGACTAAGTATAGTAAATAGTGAATGTAAGTTCTAAATAATGGGTTATTTGATTATCAATGAATTATAAATTCATGTATTTAACTTATAATGTTAAATATCATAAAATATTATATTAAACTATTCACTAAAAATTCAATTGTTTCATCAAAATCCCAAAATTTCACACTAATAATTTTTTAATGTGTAAATTTTAAAAATGGAATCCATTTTGTTAAAATAATTTTCTAAATATGATAAATTTAATTTTTAATTAAAATCATCATTTATTATTAAAATACTGATTTTAATATTATAACTGATTTTACGACACTTAAAAAATTTATTTTGGTCTCATAAAATTATCTTATAATTAAAATGAAACAAACTATTAATTTAAGAATATATTTTATGAAACTAAATTTTATGAAAATAAATTTTATTTTATTTCAGTATATTAATTATAAAATTGAAAATAAACATTTCTATTCCACAAAAATTCCAACACTTAATTTATCATTTTTAAAACATTTATTTACATATTCCATGATATAAATATATCATATTTTCATTTTTTTGATACCTAAATTTTATTTATACTTATTTAAGTGAGAGTATTATTATAATGACCAATTTTCGATTACTAATAGTCATATTACTATTCCAATGGTCATGTTAATATTTAATAGTATATCACGGTTCATTTTAGCTCGATATTTAATAAAATTTAAGAAATCAAATAAATTGAATTTATTTTAGAATATACTTACCATACAATATTATAGTGGTATATTCTTCTACCCTATGAAAATTTATTCCTCAAACATTTTCATGAATATTTCCTTCTAAACATATGAGGGTCTTTCTTCTTCATAACATCCTAAGATTCCCACATTGCTTATTCTATTTTATGGGTTCTCAAAATAATTTTTTCCACTCAAGTCATCCAATTTCTCAATATTTTATATCTAGTGTCAAAAATATCAATAGGATCTTCAATGTAAGACAAATCAATTTTGAGTCCCATTTCATCACACTGAGTACATTCATTGGGTCTAGAATTTACTTCATTAACAATGATATGTGGAAAACGTCAATAACTTTGGCGAGGCTTATCATAATTACAAACTATTAAGATACAAATCCATTTATTTCCATAATTTCAAATGGTTTGATATACCTAGGGATCAGTTTCCCTTTCTTATTGAACCTTGTGATACCCTTCCCTGGAGATACATTCATAAATACATGATCTCCCACTTGAATATTCAAATTATTTTTCTATTTGTTAGCATAAATATTTTACCTACTTTGAGTTCCATTAATATGAGGCAGAATAGTTTGTACCTTTATCACTATATCTATAATAAGTTATGGGACTATAAGTTTCCTCTAACCATCTTCATTCCAAAAAAAAATTAGTATTATATCTCATGTCATATAATGCTTCAAATAGTTTCATTTGAATACTTAAATAAACACTATTATTGTAGGAAAACTATTCCAAAGGTAAATACTAATTCCACTTACCTAGAAAGTAAAGTGACCATGATCTCAGTATGTCATCCAATGTTTAAATAGTACTTTTAGACTATCTGTAGTTTTGAGGATGGTATGAAATACTCAAATGAAGCTCAGTATCCCAATCCTTTGGAGACTCTTCTTGAATTTTGAGGTAAAACAGGGATATAGATCAAAAAAAATTGATAGAGGTGTGCCATGACATCTTAAAACTTCATTAATATAGAGTCTTATTAGGTACTCAGGAGGTAAATCCTATCTTATAGTAAGAAACTGTATTGATTTTGTAAGGGGATCAAAAATAACCCATATTGTATCATTCTTTATGTGGGTGTTTGATAATCCAGTGATGAACCCCATAGTAATATCATCACACATCCACATAGTAATAAGTAGAGTTTGCATGAATCCTCTAGGATATTTTCTCTACACATTCACTTATTGAAAAACTGGACATCTTGATAAATAGTTAAAAATTTATCACTTTATATTATCCCACCAAAAATGTTACATCAAATATTTATATATCATGGTACTACCATGGTGTATATAAAAATTTGTGGCACCTAAGCCTCAACCCAGTTGGTGAGGACTCCTTATGTGTATCTAGGTGACCTAGGATCAAATATAGGCAGAGGTATAATCTTTCGAGACTGTAGTAGTACTATAGAAGGTACTGTAGCTGTAACTGTAGCAGTACGGTAACAGGTACTGTTGAGAGAACTATAGTAGTTACTGTTTGGCACTATAAAAGCCAAAATTATTCCTCTATTTGGGCCTTCGGGACACCAATTTGGTCCCCGAGTCCTTTAAGGTCGTCTGCCCACCCAGGACGTTAGGTCAGTAAGGCCTTTGGGCCACCTTTAGGCTTTGGGTCCACCTTAGGTATAACGACCCATACTTTACATACATTGTTAATACTTCAAAATTGAAGCACACTTATTACAACATATGAAAAAACCACAAAGGACCGTATAGGTATAGTGTCTTTAGAAACTGGGAAACATAAACAACTGGTTCATAAATCTTCTACAGCGTCTCCCATTTATTTCATCATATCTAGGGTCCCTTTTAGCATATTCTACTTAATATCCATCTTCCTGTCCTGTGGAAAAGAAAACATAAAAGGGTGAGCTCAAATGCTCAACAAGGGCAAATAAAGGAAATAAAAATCATATCATATCTTTTTGAAAATCATAACCTGCAAAAGAGATCATAATATCTTAACATGGAATAGATCATAGAAGTGAAAATGAGATCCACATAATCATAACATGAAATTTGAAACTTTGTGGCATGCACACACAATCATGGAACATCATTTCTTGTTAGTCATGACTCATTGCCAAGACAATCTTAGTGGACAGAGTCCCTTTCTGAACCGAGTCACACTCGTTCCAGTCCTGTTTCACTGAACTGGTATAACCTACCATTCCAGCCATGTCTATCTCATGAGATATAAAATCTTTACCCAATGCATTGGAGGGAGATATAGGTCCCACCCATCTTATAATGAATCCTTTCTTATGTGTGCCACATAATCATAAAACATACATCATAGCGTAACCCATGTAATAAAAATGGAATTCTTAAACAACATGAAATCATAAAACAATTCATATAAGATAAAGGAATTCATAAATATTTCCATCACAACATAATCAAATCCATGTAATAATAGGGATAAAAATAGAACCCTTTTATTGTCTTAGAAGGAAAATAATTTTGATAAAATACTTGAACTCCATTCTTGAGGAAAATATCCTTTCTACTTCAAAAACATTTTTCCTTTCATAACATGTCATACGACTTTAAAATAAAATAATATGATTAAAAATAAACTTGAAAACTTGTAAAGGAATCTTCTTGGAAATAATGTTTTAAAAATCCATTCATGCCGTATAAGTTAAAAAAAACATTCTTCTCGTACTTTTGTCGGAAATGTCAAAAAAGTACCTCGTACGAAAAACGACAAAAGATTCCTTTCATATCCTTTACTAAAAATTTACCGAAGGGTAAAATTGAATATAAACTATTTTATAAGGATATAAATATTACATATTGAGGAAACATGGATGTGGATGATAAAATACACCCCAGTAAATGCCAAAGTATAAACAATCTCGGATAAAAATGAGATTGTGATATTTCCCTTACCTTAGGTCCAATTTGCTTTGTACGTGTCCGAAGATCCTGTATAATGGTTTAAATAATGTTATTGACTTATTCCAGAATCATACATATTGATATGATATCATATATGGTCATATTCTTAGCTTCTTGTTAGTAATATTTCATTGTTACTTGTTACTCGGGTCCTTATTGCCTTTTGTTCTTATGCGTGTTTTGCCGAATAAATTCTTATTCTTCTTTTAAGGTTATAGATACCTTATATCCAGAATTGTATTAGTGTAACATATATCATATTTATTCATTCAATTCATTTATATAATTACTACGTATTCATGATCATGTAGAACGAGTCGCATCACATCGTGGAGACGGTATTCCGTACGTACGCACGAGTGATGATATCGTTCCTATGATCGTGGAACTGTATTGGAGTATATATATATATTATTTCATTATCAATATTACTTTATAATAATAACAAATAGTTACTCATTACACCATTATACCCATCCTTGTAAGGTGATGGTGGAAAATAGATTACGCCACGGCGTGGAGACGGTATTCCGTACGTACGCACGCGCGGTGATTTCATTTTTCCGTAGGATGGATAGAAGGTGAATTAGGGTTGTTTCATATTTATAATAACATATCAGTATGTAAGTAATACTGATGTTATTAATTTATCATGAAACAACTAAAGAAGAAGAAGTTGAAGAAGAAAGAAATTGAAAAGATCGGTAATGGATATTACCTCTTCTTTGGAACGCCTCTTTGAATCCTCCACTTAGGGAACTAAGATTGGTCTTTGAAGAAGACCAGGACCTCTAGGATTATTCTAGGGAAGTGGAGTGGAGAAAATGGCAGGGATTGGCCGAGCTTGAGTGCTCAAATTTGTGTGAGGAGGAGGGGGAGGAGGTTCCCTTTTATAAGGGAGGAGAGGGGCACCTTAAGAATATCTCAAAATATTATTTTATATTAAAGTCAAAATCGGTTTATAATGGTTCCAAAGGGTCTTATTTCGAATCTAAAGTTGGGATGGGTCGAACTACTATCAACCAATAGAATTTAGACAGGTTTAGGGTATTATTTTAACCTTATCAATTAGATTTAACTCTAAGTTAAATAATTTAACTTTTACCGTGTCTTTTTGTTTTCTTTCACTATATGGTTAATACACTTACTATAACATGCCAAAGGAACCCCAAATTGTTTATTATTAATATATATATCCTTATCTAAGTCATTTGGCAGAACCTTAGATTTTTAGGAATAAAATAACAATTAGTATTATAATATTTGATTTAAAAACTATTTTGTGTGGATTTTGACACTATTTGATATATGATTATTGTGAAAGTCATAACAGAATTATATGTTCCAAACAAGTTGATTAAATCAACACTAATATATCATAGTAACCTATAAAATTAGTTTAATTCATAAAAAGTCTCAAATTACATTTATTATAATGTTTATAACATCAATTATGTCAATATTTCATTAATAAGATAATTACTGCATCATCATTGTGTCATAAATAAATTAAATTATTTAATGTCTAAAAATTAAAAATAAAATACCATTATGTAGGAAATATTTTTAGCTTTCTAATTAATTTTTATTGTCGAATTTATCTTATGTATAACCCCATATTAAAAATGATTTACTTATTAAACTTTGATTTTAACTATTTTAACCCTTCTTTAAATAAATTAATAATAAATGTCCTAATCTAACCCAAGTGGGCCTAAATGGTCATATTTTATTCCTAAGTTTGTTTTTGGTCGAATTAAACTTATCCAATAGAATTAGGACATGTGTTAGGGTAATAGTAATATCATATTTACCCTTAGTTACCCTATTTACTATTAACCGCGGTAAAAAAAAATAAAAAGTTACTATTCACCAAAAATTATTTTTATATCATTGAACCACATTTTACTTACTGATATCAACCGTGTCTATCAGATTTTCGAAATTCCATTCCCAGAAGTGGTAAAATTAAGTTTTATGCAAAATTCAGTTTTTAACCTACCACTTAGTGGTTTCACTATTCATCAAAAATTGAAAGTTTTCAGAAAAATACCAAAATTTCACCCTAGGCTAATTTTGGTATTCCGAATCAAAAAATGAAGTCCATTTTGAAAAATAAAATTTATAAAATTTCAAAAAGTTGTTATTACTATTCATAATGGCTAGTTTTAATAATATTTTAATAGCATATTGTTGTTTAGTGAAACTCGGTATTGCGTACGACGCAAGCTATCGAGGAAGGTCGTGATTGCGTGTAAAGTAAGCCAAGAAAGTGTGTAGTGAAAGATTCCTTTGATGATATATAAAAACAAAATATTACTCATAAAAATCTCGGGTGTCACATTCTACCCCGCTTAAAAAGAATTTCGCCCTCGAAATTCGTCACTTTGTAACAAACAGATGAGGATACCTCTCCCTCATCATATCCTCAAGCTCCCAAATAGATTCTTCTAATTGGTGGTTCCTCCATAAAACTTTCACCAAGCGAGTGGTCTTGTTTCGTAGAACTTTTTCCCTACGATCCAGAATCACTATCGGATGTTCTTCATAAGAAAGATCTTGCTCCAGCGGTACAACTTCTGAGCTGAGTACATGTGAAAGATCTGGTATGTACTTTCTCAGGATAGATACATGGAACACATCGTGAACTTGAGAGAGATTTGGTGGAAGCGCCAATCGGTAAGCTACCTTCCCAACACGATCCAGTATTTCGAAAGGACCGATATATCTAGGTCTCAACTTCACCTTCTTTCCAAATCTCATAACCCTCTTCCAAGGAGATATTTGTAAGAACACTTTATCACCCACTTCAAACTCTAGGTCTTTTCTTCAGTTGTCGGCATAACTTTTCTGTCGACTCTGAGCTGCTCTTATGTGTTGTTGAATAGATCTGACCTTTTCTGCCATTTCATCAACGAGATCAGGTCCTAATAGCTTTCATTCCCCAACATCATCCCAATAAGTTGGAGTCCTGCATTTCTTTCCATAGAGAGCTTCATAAGGAGCCATCTGAATACTGGAGTGAAAGCTATTATTATAAGAAAATTCCACCAAAGGTAGGTGTTGATCCCAACCTCCTTTGAAATCCATAGAGCAAGCTCCCAACATATCTTCTAGGGTTTGAATTGTTCTCTCAGACTGACCGTCTGTCTGGGGATGATAAGCAGTGCTGAAACTCAACTTTATATCCATAGTATGATGAAGACTTCGCCAGAACATCGAGGTAAATCTCGGATCCTGATCAGATATAATAGAAAGTGGTACTCCATTCAATCTTACCACTTCCTTTACATATGTCCCGGCAAGCTGATCTAGAGAGAAATCCTCTCTAATATCAATGAAGTGTGCAGACTTTGTAAGACAATCAACTATGACCCAAATAGCATTATTGCCTTTGGATGTTTTAGGAAGTCCTGTGACAAAGTCCATAGTGATGTTTTCCCATTTCCATTCGGGTATGGGTAATGGTTGTAACATCCCCTTAGACGCCTGTCTCTCAGCTTTAACTTGTTGACAAACCAAGCATCGAGAGACATATTCAGCAACATCTCTTTTCATGCCATCCCACCAGAATTACTCATTCAGGTCCCTATACATCTTCATGCTTCCAGGATGAATAGAGAATGATGAACTATGAGCCTCATCCAGCAGCTCCTTCTTTAATTCGGGGATGGGAGGTACACAAACCCGATTCCTGAACTTTATTATCCCATCACAATCAAGGTTGAATTCAGGAAAATTTCTCACCTTCTTTTGTAACTCGACATCTTCTTTCTGTGCCTCTTTAATCTTCACATGTATATATGGTTGAACATTCATTTGAGAAAGATAAGATTTTCCCCCTTCCATTATAATTCCAAGATCCATCCTTTGTAAATCCATAAATATTGGATCTTTTGTGATCCTCATCATGGATAAACTAGCATGGTCTTGTCGACTTAATGCATCTACCACCTTGTTTGCTTTCCCAGGGTGGTAATGGATTGAGCAGTCGTAATCCTTAATCAGCTCCAACTATCTTCTTTGACGCATATTCAACTCCTTTTGTGTGAAAATATACTTTAAACTTTTATGATCAGTATAAATATGACACCTTTCACCATAAAGGTAATGCCTCCAAATCTTTAATGCAAAGATTACCACAGCCAACTCCAAATCATGTGTTGGGTAATTATGGTCATGGATTTTCAACTGACGTGAGGCATAAGCTATCACCATATCATTTTTCATAAGAACACACCCCAATCCCTTCTTGGATGCATCACTATAGATCACAAACCTTTCTCCACTACAAGGTAGTGTGATCACAGGTGCACTGGATAACCTTCTTTTCAACTCCTTGAAATTATCTTCACATTCCTCTGTCCAAACAAACTTAACTCCTTTCCGAGTCAACTTGGTGAGTGGATTAGATAATCATTAAAAATATTTTACAAAACGTCGATAATATCCAGCCAAACCAAGAAAAGTTCGGATCTTAGTTACTGTTGTTGGTCTTGACCATATTTTGATAACCTCTGTTTTTGCTGGATCCACAGATATCCCCTCTTTTGAGATTATGTGACCCAAAAATGCAACTTTTTGAAGCCAAAATTCACACTTGGTAAATTTGGAATAAAGCTTCTCCTTTCTCAGGGTCTTCAATATAATTCTCAAGTGATCTTCATGCTCTTCCTTGCTCTTTGAATAGACAAGAATATCATCTATAAAGACTACCACAAATTGATCAAGATAGTCTCTAAAGAATCTATTCATTAGATCCATGAAGATAGCAGGGGCATTAGTAAGACCAAATGGCATCACTATAAATTCATAGTGTCCATACCTTGTACGGAAATCCGTCTTTAGTATATACTCCCTTTTGACCCTTAATTGATGATACCCTGAACGAAGATCAATCTTGGAATAGTATTAAGCTCCGCGTAGTTGGTCAAATAAGTAATCAATGCATGGGAGAGGATATTTGTTCCTGATAGTGATCTTGTTATGTTCTCGATAATCAATGCATAGTCTCATTGATCCATCTTTCTTCTTAACAAATAGAACAGGTGCTCCCCAAGGTGATGCACTAGGGCGTATGAATCCCTTATCAAGATTCTCTTGGAGTTGCTTCTTCAATTTCTGCAACTCAATTGGGGCCATTCTATAAGGTGTCTTTGAAATGGGAAAAGCACCCGGTACGAGTTCTATTGAAAACTCAACTTCCCGATTTGGTGGAAGATCCGGTAATTCCTCTGGAAAGACATCATCAAACTCCCGTACAATGGGCATATTCTTAATTGTGAGTTTCTCACCAAACATTTGAGATAAATAACCTTAATTTAGTGGAATCAATACCCATAAGATGGAAGAAATTTCCACTGGAAGGTTATGTTCATCCTTGCATTGATAGACGATCGTAGATTGATCTGGAATATGAAATGTGACTTCCCTTATTTGGCAATTGATATGAGCTCCATGTAGAGAAAGCCAATCCATGCCAAGAATCACATCAAATTCCACTAAAGGAAGGATCACAAGATTTGCAGGGAGCACTTTCCCACAAACTTCGATCGGAGAAGAATTATAAACTTTTGATCCGACTGTTGTGCCATTAGGTGTTTTCACAGCTAACTCAACATCTAATTGTTGAGGTAATACGGTGATACCCTTAGAAAATTTTTCAGAAATAAAAGATTGGGTGGATCCAGAATCAAATAAAACATTTGCTACTTTAGAGTGGATGGTAAGTGTACCTTTCACCACTTCGTTATCATACTCCACATCGCTGATAGAAATTGCATGTGACTTTCCTTTGTCTTTAGCCTTAAGATTTTGTTGACGTCGACCATCATCATCAACCCTTGGATTTGGGCATTGATTGGCATAATGCCCCATCTCCTTGAACATGAAACATTGAAGTGTAGTAGGTTCATTCTGTGTATCCCTTCCTTTGTTTGCATCATTAGACATCTTCTTCCCATTATCGCGGCATTCAAATGCCCGATGACCTTCCTTTCCACATTTAAAATATTTACTTGTCCCTTTAATACAACTCCCTCCATGTTTCTTTCATCACATTGAGCATAAGGGAAATCTCATCTTTTTTTCAGTGTGCTCTTTAGATTTTCCTTTGAATTCCATCTTCCTCTTCTTATCAAACCCATGTGACTGATGGGTTACTCCAATCTCCATCTCGACTTTGAGAACACATCGAATGATTTCCTCATAGCTATTGAAGTCCATTATAGCTAACGCCCTTCGAAGACTTGGTTTTAAGCCACTAAAGAATCGATCGATCTTACTCTCAGGTTGGATAATAATACCAGAAGCGTACCTTGCAAGTCTTGTAAAATTTTCTTCATAGGTACCAACAGATTCATCATCCCTTTTCTTCAGTTCAAGAAACTCTTTCTCCATCTTTGTCCGGAGAATACGAGGGAAGTACTTATTGAAAAATAAGTTCTTGAACCCGTCCCATTCCATAGACTAAATTTCATCCCTGTGCCTTGTATTCTTAATAAGATTCCACCATTGATCAGCATCTCCTTCCAAATGATACACTGCTAGGATGACTTTATCATGTTCAGAACATTGAAGAACTGAAAATATCTTTTCAGTAGTACTAATCCATTGTTCAGCAACTAATGGATCAGTAGACCCGCTGAAAGAAGTTGGACGCTGCCTCATGAAGGATTCAACAGAATGTTTCTCCTTCCTTTGCTCGTTTGGAAGTCCTGCATGATTCATAGCTTGAGAAAGTTGTGTGAGCATGGCTACAAGATTTTTCATTCCAGCTCCCATATAGTTTGGTTGCTCAGGGGGACAATCATTGCATTGCCCATCGCATTCCGCATTAACACGGTTCTATCGGGTTCCAGCCATTGACTAAAACCAAGAAGAATAGTGTGAGAAGTACTAATTATAATAGGAAACCCACATAATCAAGGATAAAATTTCACACTTAAGGTCTTATCCTAGGGTATTCATGGCCATTTCTAAAACACTAATATTGTGTTCTATGCTTAGACTTATCCTTATGGTTCTTACTAAGGCTTTCACATCCTAGTTTCCAAAGGTTGACTATAACTTTCCTCTAACACCAACCATAATGACCCATACTTTACATACATTGTTAATACTTCAAAATTGAAGCACACTTATTACAACATATGACAAAACCACAAAGGTCCGTATAGGTATAGTGTCTTTAGAAACTCGGAAACATAAACAACTGGTTCATAAATCTTCTACAGTGTCTCCCATTTATTTCATCATATCTATGGTCCCTTTTAGCATATTCTACTTAATATCAATCTTCCTGTCCTGGGGAAAAGAAAACATAAAAGGGTGAGCTCAAATGCTCAGCAAGGGCAAATAAAGGAAATAAAAATCATATCATATCTTTTTGAAAATCATAACCTACAAAAGAGATCAAAATATCTTAACATGGAATAAATCATAGAAGTGAAAATGAGATCCCCATAATCAAAACATGAAACTTGAAACTTTGTGGCATGCACACATAATCATGGAACATCATCTCTTGTTAGTCATGACTCATTGCCAAGACTATCTTAGTGGACAGAGTCCCTTTCTGAACCGAGTCACCCTCGTTCCAGTCCTGTTCACTGAACCGGTATAACCTACCGTTCCAGCCATGTCTATCTCATGAGATATAAAATCTTTACCCTATACATTGGAGGGAGATATAGGTACCACCCATCTTATAAGGAATCCTTTCTTATGTGTTCCACATAATCATAAAACATACATCATAGCGTAACCCATGTAATAAAAAGGGAATTCTTAAACAACATGACATCATAAAACAATTCCTATAAGATAAAGGAATTCATAAAAATATTTCCATCACAACATAATCAAATCCATGTAATAATAGGGATAAAAACAGAACCCTTTTATTATCGTAGATGGAAAATAATTTTGATAAAATACTTGAACTCCATTCTTGAGGAAAATATCCTTTCTACTTCAAAAACATTTTTCCTTTCATAACATGTCATACGACTTTAAAATAAAATAATATGATTAAAAATAAACTTGAAAACTTGTAAAGGAATCTTCTTGGAAATAATGTTTTAAAAATCCATTCATGCCGTATAAGTTAAAAAAAACATTCTTCTCGTACTTTTGTCGGAAATGTCAAAAAAGTACCTCGTACGAAAAATGAAAAAAGATTCCTTTCATATCCTTTACTAAAAATTTACCGAAGGGTAAAATTGAATATAAACTATTGTATAAGGATATAAATATTACATATTGAGGAAACATGGATGTGGATGATAAAATACACCCCAGTAAATGCCAAAGTATAAACAATCTCGGATAAAAATGAGATTGTGATATTTCCCTTACCTTAGGTCCAATTTGCTTTGTACGTGTCCGAAGATCCTGTATAATGGTTTAAATAATGTTATTGACTTATTCCAGAATCATACATATTGATATGATATCATATATGGTTATATTTTTAGCTTCTTGTTAGTAATATTTCATTGTTACTTGTTACTCGGGTCCTTATTGCCTTTTGTTCTTATGCGTGTTTTGCCGAATAAATTCTTATTCTTCTTTTAAGGTTATAGATACCTTATATCCAGAATTGTATTAGTGTAACATATATCATATTTATTCATTCAATTCATTTATATAATTACTATGTATTCATGATCATGTAGAACGAGTCACATCACATCGTGGAGACGGTATTCCGTACGTACGCACGAGTGATGATATCGTTCCTATGATCGTGGAACTGTATTGGAGTATATATATATATTATTTCATTATCAATATTACTTTATAATAATAATAAATAGTTACTCATTACACCATTATACCCATCCTTGTAAGGTGATGGTGGAAAATAGATTACGCCACGGCGTGGAGACGGTATTCCGTACGTACGCACGCGCGGTGATTTCATTTTTCCGTAGGATGGATAGAAGGTGAATTAGGGTTGTTTCATATTTATAATAACATATCAGTATGTAAGTAATACTGATGTTATTAATTTATCATGAAACAACTAAAGAAGAAGAAGTTGAAGAAGAAAGAAATTGAAAAGATCGGTAATGGATATTACCTCTTCTTTGGAACGCCTCCTTGAATCCTCCACTTAGGGAACTAAGATTGGTCTTTGAAGAAGACCAGGACCTCTACGATTATTCTAGGGAAGTGGAGTGGAGAAAATGGCAGGGCTTGGCCGAGCTTGAGTGCTCAAATTTGTGTGAGGAGGAGGGGGAGGAGGTGCCCTTTTATAAGGGAGGAGAGGGGCACCTTAAGAATATCTCAAAATATTATTTTATATTAAAGTCAAAATCGGTTTATAATGGTTCCAAAGGGTCTTATTTCGAAGCTAAAGTTGGGATGGGTCAAAATAATATCAACCAATAGAATTTAGACAGGTTTAGGGTATTATTTTAACCTTATCAATTAGATTTAACTCTAAGTTAAATAATTTAACTTTTACCGTGTCTTTTTGTTTTCTTTCACTATATGGTTAATACACTTACTATAACATGCCAAAGGAACCCCAAATTGTTTATTATTAATATATATATCCTTATCTAAGTCATTTGGCCGAACCTTAGATTTTTAGGAATAAAATAACAATTAGTATTATAATATTTGATTTAAAAACTATTTTGTGTCAATTTTGACACTATTTGATATATGATTATTGTGAAAGTCATAACAGAATTATATGTTCCAACCAAGTTGATTAAATCAACACTAATATATCATAGTAACCTATAAAATTATTTTAATTCATAAAAAGTCTCAAATTACATTTATTATAATGTTTATAACATCAATTATGTCAATATTTCATTAATAAGATAATTACTGCATCATCATTGTGTCATAAATAAATTAAATTATTTAATGTCTAAAAATTAAAAATAAAATACCATTATGTAGGAAATATTTTTAGCTTTCTAATGAATTTTTATAGTCGAATTTATCTTATGTATAACCCCATATTAAAAATAATTTAATTATTAAACTTTGATTTTAACTATTTTAACCCTTCTTTTAATAAATTAAAAATAAATGTCCTAATCTAACCCAAGTGGGCCTAAATGGTCATATTTTATTCCTAAGATTGTTTTTGGTCGAATTAAACTTATCCCATAGAATTAGGACTTGTGTTAGGGTAATAGTAATATCATATTTACCCTTAGTTACCCTATTTACTATTAACTGCGGTAAAAAAAATAAAAAGTTACTATTCACCAAAAAATTATTTTTATCTCATTGAACCAAATTTTACTTACTGATATCAACTGTGTCTGTCGGATTTTTGAAATTCCATTCACAGAAGCGGTAAAATTAAGTTTTATGCAAAATTCAGTTTTTAACCTACCACTTAGTGGTTTCACTATTCATCAAAAATTGAATGTTTTCAGAAAAATACCAAAATTTCACCCTAGGAAGTTTTCGGTATTCTGAATCCAAAAATGAAGTCCATTTTGAAAAATAAAATTTATAAAATTTTAAAAAGTGGGTATTACTATTCATAATGGCTAGTTTAAATAATCTTTTAATAGCATATTATTGTTTAGTGAAACTCGGTATTGCGTACGACGCAAGCTATCGAGGAAGGTCGTGATTGCGTGTAAAGTAAGCCAAGAAAGTGTGTAGTGAAAGATTCCTTTGATGATATATAAAAACAAAATATTACTCATAAAAATCTCGGGTGTTACATTAGGGCCTTAGGGACACCTTAAGTGAAGATGCAAACCAGACAACCTATAAGGAAAATTATCCATAAGGAGGATGAGCAAGGAGCTTTCTCCATATATGAAGCTAAACAGATTGTAAGAATGAAGGGGTATCACACCTTCCATCAGGACATGCCTTTTCATGCACAGGAAAGCTTAGTCAAACATCCATGCGAAGGTGGAAGAGATTATTTCCCGATACAAATGATGGGGATGAGCAGTTCCAAGTAGTTAGTTTTGGTTGTATGTAATGTTTGACACCTACAGGAAATGAATTCCTCTAAGGCCTATAAGGCATGTAATACTTACACCTACGGGCCTTTAAGGGTTCCACCTCACCGATTGAAAGGCTCAATATCAAAAATAAATAATAAATGAAGGCCTTTCGACCATTGGAGGATTATATAGAAATTTGAGCTAGGGGAATCATCCAATAGATCCCTTTTTAGCTCAGGTATTTATGAAACCCACAACCTCTTTCCAAATATCATTAATCCATGCACATATATAAAGTCTTCCATCATTCCATCATTAACAAATTTAATTTTCTTTTGAAAAATATCATCATCAGATTGAGAACATTTTATCTTATCTAGTAAAGTTGTTTTATCAATCATTTGAAAATGGTGATGTTTACTCTTCCTTAACAATTCCCATATCCATATTTACTATAACCATGAACATAATATCCTTCATAATCCTATTTTAGGTTATAATTCCATTATCTTTCAATATTAATTCATCTTCTACCTTATTTTATTTTCCTGGGAGTTCGTGTATTGAGAAATCATAATCATTGAGTAACTTGATCCATCGTCTTTACCTCATATTGAGTTCTTTCTATATAAATATGTATTTAAAACTCTTGGGATCCATATAACTCATATCTTTCACCATATATATAGTTTATCTATATATTCAAAGAAAATATTACAGCTACTAATTCAAGATCATGTGTTGGATAATTGTTTTCATGAATCTTCATCTTACTTGATGCATATGCAATAAATTTATCATTTTTCATAAGGACACAACCCAATCCTTTATTTGATGCATCATTTTAAATAACAAACCCATAATTTCCTAATGGTATATTCAAAATAAAATCATTGAATAATCTTATCTTCAGTTATTCAAAACAATATAAACATTATTTTCTCTATACGAACTTAACATTATACTCTAGATGTTAACATTAACCAAGATCACATGTAAAATAACCAATCAGGAAAGATTCTAAACAAAACATAGATAGTAACCTGGTAAACCAATAAAACTATATACCTCATTTATTTTTATTGGTGAAGGAAATTGTTGGTCTTTCTTTATCATCACAAAGTCAAATTAGATTCCAGACTTAAAGACAATATGGATAAGAAAATAAATTTCCTGAATCTAGAATTAAAACTTGAAAAATTTACCATATAACTCTTTCCCCTTGAGAGTCTCAAGAATGATCTGCAAGTGATTATCTTCAAATTAATAGGTTTTATAATATACCATAATTTCATTAATGAATGCCAGAAAATATCCCCAAGATATTCCTTGAATATTATATTAATCAGATTAATAAAAACTGAGGGTAAATTAGTCAATCCAAATCGCATTACCCTAAACTTGTCATGTCCATACCTTGTCTGAAGATTTCTCTTCAGAATATCACCTTTAATTACTCGTAATTGATGATACCCAAAATGAAGATGAATATTTGAAAAATATTTATCTTCAGAAATCTGATCAAATAAATCATCAATGAATGTTATGGGATACTTTCTCTATATTTTAATAGAATTAGTTCCTCTATAGTCATTTAACAGCCTCATGGATCCATCTTTATTCTTAACAAAGATAACAGGGTCTCACCACAGAGAAACACTAGGGATAATAAATATATTATTACTATTATACTCTAGATGTTTTTTCTACTCCACTAATTCCATAGTGTTTATTCTATAAGGAGTCTTTAATATTTGTCCATCATTAGGGATTAAATGTATGGTAAACTCAACATCAAGATCTTGGGGTGTCTAGGTAATTCCTCATGACATAAATCAATGTATTATTATATATTTTATTACATCCTAAAATTGAAGATTAATTTCCTCATCCCTATATGTTATTTTCTCTTCCTCCCTAAGAATTTAATTCATTAGAGCTACTGGGGTGGATCTTGATAATAATTGGATGATGAAACTTATACTCTATAGATAAGAAATTCTACATCTTCCTCACAAATCATAATTTCCTTATTCTTATAATAAATTTTCTCATCATACCATGAAATCAATTCCATAAAAAGGATTATATAAAATTTATTCATAGTTATGATGATAATTTCAGAAAATAAAGCATATTTCTATGTTATAATGGGGAATTCCCAACATATATTTGTTACAATGAGACTTCCCTTAGGATTTTTGACTAACAACATCCTTATTAAATCTAAAGGTCAATATCTTATTATCTTGGAAAGTTGATTAGCTATAAAATAGTGTGATGATATGAAACCAAATAAAGAATTTCCTAAATTTAAATATAGGATTAATGTACGTTCTTCCACATCATTGGGTACTTCTACCTCAACTACAGTGATCGCATAAGCTTAGCCATCTCCCCTTGGCCTCTTTTGCGGTAGGTTCCCATGGTTCTTTGTAAATTGGTTTTAATAATACCCCATGTATTTACATATTAAGAATTCAACATCATTGGTTTTTGTCTTACCCTTTTATTCATTACAATGAGGACCTTTTTCTCCACACTTATAAAAAACCCTCATTACTTTCATGCATTTCCTAGGATGATTCCTTCCAAAATATTTACATATCGGAGTTTCTTTGTTCCTCTATTTTTCTTTTATTATTTAACTTTTTAATGTTTACCACAATACCTCTTCCTATATTGATTTACCTTAAACATATAGTATCTACCAAATCTTTTCTCCATTTTGATGGCACTTAATACTATTCTATCTTATGATGAAAGTATTTGAGAAGTAAATGCCCTTATGATACATGTCTTAATGCCTTAAAATAAATGATCAATATTGTTTTATAAGTCTTTTATGTAATATGTAGCATACCTTACTTGTCTTATGAACGTATCCTCATACTTTGCAACACTCTATTCTTCCTTTTTCTTTAAGCTAAATAATTTTCTCTTTATTTCAGTTCGTTGCCCATGAGGGGAATATTTGTCGGACAATGTTTCTTTAAAAGTTATTCATTACATTACATATATTTATTATTTATCCTTGTATTCTAGATCAATGACCACAATTGATCACAATCACCCTTGAGGCAATATGCCGCTAGCACTGCCTTTTCCCTTCCATCAAATCCTAATTCCATAGATATCATTTCATGGTACTATATCTATTTCTCAACTACAACAGTATTAGTAGTCCCACTAAAGTATTTGGTCTTCTACCGCATGAAAGAATCCATAATTTGTGTATTATGGTTATTTGTCATAACTTGAGTAATTTTTCCTAATATGGTCAAGATCTTCTTAGCTCCATCACCATCTATGTTGAATTGCTCAGTGGGGAAATATCTACATTGTTTGGGGGTATTAATTCACTTTCTTCTATTAGTCGCCATCACTAAACAATGGAACACACTGAGTAAGAACATAATCATCATAATTTTTGAGCCAAAAATTCACTATAAAAATTTATTATAATTCTCAGGTTTATTTAAAATCTTGTTCCCATAGTTTCTACTAAACCTTATCTAATACCATATGTGACAACCATGACCCTAGTAGCCTAGAGTTGATGGTTATTTTATTACAATGGAATAGATACAAGAGATCACATCACCAAGTATTCATCATTTTATTAGTCTTTAGTAAATAGATATATATATATATATATGGTATCCTTTTTATATTGGTGATTAAACATAGAACATAACAAAGGAAATTAAACTAGTTCATTTATACATATTCAAATATTTCATCATCATAACCTGGGGAAGGTAAACCAATAAAATTGTGAGATAAAATTATAAATAAGGGTTAAATATAGCATAATTATGAATCAAAAATAAGTGAATAATAATAAATAAGTAATAATCAATATGTTAAGTTAAATATCTTAAAAACACATTCCATTTAATCAACAAACCAAGATTCAAAATTCATCCATTGTTTTATCATATTGGAAAAATCATGGATAAATATAACTGAATACTAAATAAAGGGAATGCTTAATTATTAGATGTCATGTATCTAGAATAAGAAAAACTGCCACCGAGATCTTTCAAAAGAGTATTTATGTCCATGGTTAGAAACCAATCAGATTATTCGTAGAAATAAATGTGAAGGGGTTTTCACCAACTATATTTTCTCATGAGACTTATCAATGCATTGAAGGGATATCAATAATCAGGACCCATCGGTGTCTGGATTTAACAATAATTCCTCATATATAGAAATTATTGATTTACTTAATGAATCAATATTCCTTATAAACAAATATTTGTACTGATTAAAAGAAATTAATTTAACATTATTTACCCAGTTAATCAAATATCACCTAATGTAATCACCATATTGAAAATTGGTATACAGATTATGAAATAATCATAACCATGATGAAATAAATATGTATGATTAATTTAATATTCAATGAATTATGATCACAAATAAAATGGGTAGTAAACAAATGAAATAAGTGACTAATAGAGCATATATCACATATAAATTAAAGTGACCTTAAAACCCTTACCCTATGTCCAAAATAATTCTTTACTTGTACTTAATTTAATATATAATCATATTAGATTCATTAATTACTTAATTCATAACATATTAAACATATATATGATTAGTTATAATTTTATTATGTTCACTATGCCTATTATGGTGAGTTATAATGTTTAATTTTATTGTTCCAGGAGAATTGGTTTCATGGTTTTATAGTCATTTCCCTTGAGTATAAATATGGGAGTCCTTTAAAATGTCAATAAATTCACCATAAGTAAAATAATTTATTATTATTGAACTTAAATTAATTTAAATGGTATCATATATCATTTATCTATATTTTTTTAGGATTATTAATTAGATAAAACATTGAAAAAAAATATTTTAATTTATTCTGGTGGTTTTTACGACCATCAGGAACTTCTGTCAATTTATTTAACATTATAATTATATATTTGATCTAGAATAATATATAACTTATAATATGTATATTAAAATATTAATTGACTATAATAATTGTTTTACTACCATCCTTGAAGGTGGTAATGGAAAATGAAAACTCGTTATCCACAAATATGGTACATCTACACATCACAGACGATGTTCTAATTTTTAAAGTAAAAGGAGAAGAGAAGATATTTGATGGTGGATATTACATTATCATAATAATATTCTAGTATATATGTGATACTAGATTTAACATTCAACTTGGATAGGGTAGGTGAGGATAGAATAAGAAAACAAAAGAAATTAAATGAAAAATAAGGAAGCTTTTACCTCTTGAATATCATCTTCTTGGGAACCTCCTTAAGAAACTTAGATTTGGTCTTTTGGAAAGAAAAAAAGTTCATGGGAATGGGTAATAGGGTTAAGAAACTAATTTAGTAGAATTTGGAGAATCTTTAAGGCTTATAAGGTATGAGTAGAGAGGGGTGATGACTAGGTTGTATTTATAGGGAGATGAGAGGGGTGTTGTTTATTATTTTATTCATTAGTTAATTATTTTGGCTCAAGACTATCAATAGTGTTTATTATTATGACTAGGTATAGTAACTAATGCATGTGATTTCTAAATAATTGGTTATTATATCATCAATGACTCAAATATTCTTGAATTTAACTTATAATTTTAAGTATCATAAATTATCAAATTTCACTATTCACCAAAATTCAACTATTTTAGAAAAATCCCAAAAATTTACCACCATTTTTTTATATTTAGATTTCAAAAATGGACTTTATTTTTTGAAAATAATTTTCTAAATATGAGAAAATTAATATTTAATTAAAATCGTCATTTATTTAAAAAATATAGATTTTAATTTTATAAACAATTTTATAACACTTTGAAAAACAAATTACTGTCTTATAAAATTATATTATAATTATAATAAAAAAATAAAAAAATATAAATCTATTTTATGAAAATAAATTTTCTTTTAAATAATTATATTAATTAAAAAATTGTAATTAAACATTTACATTCCAAAAAAATATCAACACTTAATTTATCATTTTTAAAACATTTATTTATGTATTCCCTGATATAAACATTTCATATTTTCATTTATGACATAACAAAATTTTATTTATACTTTTACAGGTTAGTTTATTATTCTAATGTCTATTTACTATTTCTAATTGTAACACCCCGAGATTTTATGAAAAAATATTATTTTTAATTTCACTAATATCTTGTGTTGTATGTTACACCAAAAGGATCTTGGACAACACACATCCTTGACTTGCCTTGCATTACACGCAATCGCAACCTTCCTCGATAGCGTGTGTAGTACGCAATACTGAGTTTCACTAAACAACGATATGCTATTAAAATATTATTAAAAATAGCCGTTATGAATAGTAATAACCACTTTTTAAAATTTTGTAAATTTATTTTTCAAAATGGACTTCATTTTTGGATTCGGAATATCGAAATTAGCTTAGGGTGAAATTTTGGTAATTTTCGGATAACTTTCATATTTTGATGAATAGTGAAAATTACTAAATTTTAGTTAAAAACAACTTTTTCAATCGAAATAATTAATAGTGATAAATTATTAATTTGAGTGGTTTTAAAGTATATTTAGAATATATTTTTACAGTTTAATACAATGTTGGTCATTGGATGTAATTTCACATTTAAACCAGACATAAACAAGTGTCAATCTTTTGATAGATATTGTTTCTTAAAAACATGCTATTTGTTTTAACAGCAGGATTTAATTATAAAATTAATTAATGCAACTTTTATGTTATGAATTTTGTAAAATAGACTTCATTTTTGAATTCGGAATATGAAATATAGCTTAGGATGAAATTTTGGCATTGTTTTGAAAAACATCAATTTTTGATGAATAGTGAAACTACTAAGTGGTAGTTAAAAAACTGATTTTTTCATAAAACATAATTTTACCGCTTCTGTGAATGGAATTTCAAAAATCCGAGAGACACGGTTGATGTCAGTAAGTAAAATGTGGTTCAATGAGATGAAAATAATTTTTGGTGAATAGTAACTTTTTACTTTTATTTACCACGGTTAAAAGTAAATAGGGTAATTAAGGGTAAGAATGATATTAATATTTCCCTAACACATGTCCTAATTCTAATGTACAAGTGTATCTCGACCAAAAACAACCTTAAGTGTAAAATATTATCATTTAGGCCCACTTGGATTAGATTAGGACATTTATTATTATTTAATTCAAAGAAGAGTTAAAAGAGCTAAAATCAAAGTTTATTTACTAAAACATTTTTAATATGAGGTTATACATAAGATAAATTAGAATATAAATATTCATTATAAAGCTAAAACGATTTCCTACATAATGGTATTTTATTTTTAATTTTTATACTTTAAATAATTCAATTTATTTATGACACAATGATGATGCAGTAATTACCATAATAGTGAGAAATTAGAATAATTGATATTATAAATGCCTAAATAAGTATAAGTTGAGACTTTTTATGAATTACAATAATTTTATAGGTTAATATGACATGTTAGTATTGATTTATTTAACTTTTTTCGAACTTATCATTCTGTTATGATTTTCTCAAAAATAAATTACTAAATAGTTTCAAAATTGACATAAAATAGTTTTTAAAACAAATATTATATTATTAATTGTTATTTTATTCTTAAAAATCTAAGGTTAGGCCAAATGACTTAGATAAGGTTATATGTATTAATAATAAACAACTTGGGGTTCGTTTGGCTTGATATAGTAAGTTTATTAACCTTATAGTATAAGAACACAAGAAGACACGGTAAAAGTAAAATTATTTAACTTAATGTTAAATCTAAATGATAAGGTTAAAATAGGATCCTAAACTTGTCTAAATTATATTGGATGAGAGTATTTCGACTCATCCCCACCTTATCTTCGAAATAAATTAATTTGGAGCTATTTAAAACCGAATGTGACTTTATAATAAAATAATAGTTTTAGTTATTCCAAAGGTACCCCTCTCCTCTCATATAAAAGGGCACCTCCTCCCTCTCTTCCTCACACAACTTTGAGCCTTCAATCTCGGCCAAACCCTGAAAAATTACCTTCTCCACTCCCCTAGAAACATCCTAGAGGTTCTGTTCTTCATCAAAGACCAATTTTAGTTCCCTAAAAAAGAGGTCTCAAAGAGGCGTTTCAAAGAAGAGGTAATTTCCATTACCGATTCTTTCACCTTTATTTCTTCTTCCACTTCTTCTTCTTAGGTTGTTTCATTATGAAGTAATAACATCATTATCACTCATATACTGATATGTTATTATAATTATGAAACAACCCTATTTCACCATCTATCCATCCTACGGAAAACGAAATCACCGCGCGTGCGTACGTACGGAATACCGTCTCCACGCCGTGGTGAAATCTATTTTCCACCACCACCTTACATGGATCAGTATAATGGTGTAAATAATGACCATATATGACTATTATAAAGTGATATTGATTCTTAATTATTGTATCATCCAGTCTAATTCAATTCAATAATTATGGAAATGATATCATCGCTCATGCGTACGTACGGACTACCGTCTCCACGACGCGATGAGATTCATTCTCAATGATTAACCATTCATGAATGATTATAAAGTATATATAATAAGTACTAATGAAATATATGATCTAATAATGATACTGGAATTATTTATATTTATATTTATGTCATCTACTTAATTCCATTCAATTCAATAAGGAAATGAAAACAGCGTTCATGCATACATACGGACTACCGTCTCCATGAACGGTGTATTTCTTTCCATTTACTGATTTATTATATATGTATATTCTGAATATATATATATATATATAAATAATGTTTTATATTCTGTAATTAAGTAATCATGATCTAAGTAATCATATGAATAATTACAAGTTAAAAACACGAACGACAAATGAGACGATTTTACCCAAAACACTACTTTAACATGAATTTACAAAAGAACGGGTAATATAAAGTCATAAGTGGACCATATATGATATAATAAAAATTAATATGATTCTGGAATAAGTCAATAACATGATTTAAATCATTATACAGGAGGTTCGGACACTTACAAAGCAAGTTGGACCTAAGGTAAGGGAAATATCACAATCTCATTTTTATCCAAGATTGTTTATACTTTGGAATTTACTGGGGTGTATTTTATCATCCAAATCCATGTTTTCTCAATATGTAATATTTATATCCTTATAAAATAGTTTATATTCAATTTTACCCTTCGGTGAATATTTAGTAGAGGATATGAAGGGAATCTTTTGTCGTTTTTCGTACGAGGTACTTTTTTGACTTTTCCGACAAAAGTACGAGAAGAATGTTTTTTTAACTTATACGGCATGAATGGATTTTTAAAATATTATTTCCAAGAAGCTTCCTTTACAAGTTTTCAAGTTTATTTTTAATAAAATTCTTTTATTTTAAAGTCATATGACATGTTAAGAAAGGAAAAAATGTTTTTGAAGTAGAAAGGATATTTTCCTCAAGAATAGAGTTCAAGTGTTTTATCAAAATTATTTTCCATCTAAGATAATAAAGGGTTCTATTTTTATCCCTATTATTACATTGATTTGATCATTTTGTGATGGAATTATTTTTATGAATTCCTTTATCTTATATGAATTGTTTTATGATGTCATGATGTTTAAGATTTCCATTTTTATTACATGGGTTATGCAATGATGTATGATTTATGATTTTGTGGCACACATAAGAATGGTATCATTATGAGATGGGTGGGACCTATATCTCCCTCCAATGCATTGGGTAAATATTTTATATCTCATGAGATAGACATGGCTGGAACGGTAGGTTATACCGGTTCAGTGAAACAGGACTGGAATGAGGGTGACTCGGTTTAGAAAGGGACTTTTTCCACTAAGATAGTCTTGGAAATGAGTCTTGACTAACAAGAAATGATTCTCTATGATTATGTGTGTATGCCACAAAGTTTCATGTTTTAAGTTATGATTATTGTGATTACATTTCACTGCCATGATTTATCCCATGTTATGAAATTATGCTCTCTTTTGCAGGTTAAGATTTCCAAAATTTTATGTTCTTATGAATATGATGTGATTGATATTTCTTTTGTTTACCCTTATTGAGCATTTGAGATCACCCTTTTATGTTTTCTTTTCCCCAGGATATAAAGAAAGGTTTTAGGTAAAAAAAAAGGAAGATCTTTATGGGAGATGTTGAAGATCTTTCACCACGATTAGAAGATTATATTCTGAGTTTCCAAAGACACTAAACTATTACGATCCTTGTGTGTGTGTTTTGTACTAAGTATTCCGCAAATGTAATGTAATGTCAATGTATTTCAGGCTTCGGGTCTCTACAGTTGGTATCAGAGGGAGGTTTAGTCAACCTTTGGAAACTAGGATGCGAAAACGTTAGTGAGATCCCTAGAGATATTTCTAAGGTATGTCTAGGGATGTCCCTAAGGTTAAGTATACGTATAGGTTATAGTACTATAACTACGCTAACAATCATAGAATTAAACCTAATATGTTAGATATTTAAGGTACTCCCCCTTTATTATGTTGTTTTCCCTAGCATGATTTTTTCCTCTCACACTATTCTTTTTGGGTTTTAGACGATGGCTGGAACCCAAAGGAACTGTGTTGATCAATGCAATGGAAAATGCAATGATTGTTCTCCTGAACAAACAAATGTTATGGGAGATGGAGTGAAAAATCTTATTGTTATCCTTACACAAGCTATGAATCATTCTGGACATCCAAATGAGCAGAGAAGGGAACAATATTCTATTGAGTCCTTCATGAGGCAACGTCCACCTTCTTTCAGTGGGACTTCTGATCCACTTGTTGCTGAACAATGGATCAGTACCACTGAAAAGATATTTTCAGTTCTTCAATGTTCTAAACATGATAAAGTCATCTTAGCAGTATATCGTTTGGAAGGTGAAGCTGATCAATGGTGGAATCTTATCAAGAATACGAGGCCAAGAGATGAAATTGAGTCCATGGAATGGGAAGAGTTCAAGAACTTGTTTTTTAGTAAGTACTTCCCTAGTATTATTCGAACAAAGATGGAAAAGGAGTTTCTTGAGCTGAAGCAGAAGGATGATGAATCTGTTGTTATATACGAAGAGAATTTTACAAGACTTGCAAGGTATGAATCTCGCATTATCATCCAACCTGAAAATAAAGTTGACTGATTTTTCAGTGGCTTAAAACCAAGTCTTCGAAGCGAATTAGCTATAAGAGACTTCAGTAGCTATGAAGAAATTGTGCGTTGTGCTATCAAGGTAGAAATGGAAGTTGGTGTTACATATCCATCTCATGGTTTTGACAAGAAACGAAAGATGGAGTTCAAGGAGAAATCTCAAAATAATGGTGAAAATAAGATGAATGTTTCCTTATGCTCAAAGTGTGGAAAAAAGCATGGTGGAGATTGTCTTAAAGGGACTAGAAAATGTTTTATGTGTGGAAAAGAAGGTCATCGAGCAGCTGAGTGTCGATGTAATGGAAAAAGGGATTCTAATGATGTGAATAAAGCAAACACTGCAGAGAACGCACAACCAACACTTCAATGCTTCAAGTGCAAGGAAATGGGGCATTATGCTAATAAATGTCCTAATCCAAGGGTCAGTGATGATCGACTGAGCAATCGCTTAAGGCAAAGGACAAAGGGAAGTCACATGCGATCACTATTGGCAATGTTGAATATGACAACGATGTGGTGAAATGATTAAGTGTTTATGTAATGGGATTCCAAAATAATGTTGTATCATGGAGTATTGGAATATTTATGTATTGGTCTAATGTGGTATTCAAAGTGATTGAGATATTATGCACATAATGAAGGGAAAACGAGAAAATGAAATGTTTAACAGTATTCATGAGCTCATGATTGATATAAGGACTAAGTGATATCATGGTTTGAGTATATAGAATTTTTAGGATTTTGGTATGTGGAAAGTGTTAAATTTTAACTGCATTCATGTTTTCACTAAGCTATTCAATAGAATACATGATTAAGGACTTTTAATGTTTGGAATGTGACCAACAAAACATATCTTATGATATATGGGGATCGACAATGGTGTTAAATCTCTGGTAATTGTTTTCACTATGTTATGAGAGTGGACTGCAGTATTATGGATAAGCCTAAAGATTGGAATGGATTATGCTGGACATAAGTTAGTATTGTTTAAGGATAGAAGTTTTTTCGATATTATTGATGGGATGTTATAGTAATATAGTTTTAGAAAAAGGACAACTTGCAGGACGGGCGACAGCCCATCGCGTCAGACAAGGATGTGGGAATCGAACCCACAATTGAAGTGCGACTGGCCTTTATCACCTACCACTGGCCTACAGGAAGTCCCTGTTTAGTAGAAACTAGTTTTATTATATTAAGCAGTATGATATATGAAGTATAACTCCATTTTAGGAACCATATATGATTAATCTCACTATAGATCGACTTATGTATATAATTTTTTCTAACCTTTTGTTTGAGACAGATGGAATGACCCGTCATTCCATCACATGATCTGCTAACACTACACGAATAACAAATTCAACTTCATTTATTTAAGAGATGAAGTGGAAATTGTTCAAGGTACGAACAACAGTGAGATTGTACCAAAATAAAGTAAGTATTTATTCTAATTCAAATTTTCAACTTTAGGGAAATGATCTTGAAAACCAAAAATGTTGTCCTAGTGATCTTATACCTGATGAATCAGATGGTTCCTTATATCATCACAAATCTATGGATTTGTGATTACTGACTTTTCCATAGCCATGTTCTCTACCACTCTCCATCATAACATGATGGTCATATTTCTCTTCCATATCCATATTTTCACCTATGTGGAAACCCAATGATTAGTTTATTTGGGTAACCGTTACGTTTCATACTTTTGTTTTTAAAGACTGGTTTTGGTATTCCTTTTTACAATGTGGGTTTCTATTAAATAAACTTTCGAATAGTAAACCATTTATAACCCTGACTAATTTCCAGGGCGAAATTCATTTTAAGGGGGGTAGAATGTAACACCCCCAGATTTTATGAAAAAATATTATTTTTAATTTCACTAATGTCTTGTGTTGTACGCTACACCAAAAGGAGCTTGGACAACACACATCCTTGACTTTCCTTGCATTACACGCAATCGCAACCTTCCTCGATAGCGTGTGTAGTACGCAATACTGAGTTTCACTAAACAACGATATGCTATTAAAATATTATTAAAACTAGCCATTATGAATAGTAATAACCACTTTTTGAAATTTTGTAAATTTATTTTTCAAAATGGACTTCATTTTTGGATTCGGAATATCGAAATTAGCTTAGGGTGAAATTTTGGTAATTTTCGGATAACTTTCATATTTTGATGAATAGTGAAAATTACTAAATTTTAGTTAAAAACAACCTTTTCAATCGAAATAATTAATAGTGATAAATTATTAATTTGAGTGGTTTTAAAGTATATTTAGAATATATTTTTACAATTTAATACAATGTTGGTCATTGGATGTAATTTCACATTTAAACCAGACATAAACAAGTGTCAATCTTTTGATAGATATTGTTTCTTAAAACATGCTATTTGTTTTAACAGTGGGATTTAATTATAAAATTAATTAATGCAACTACTATGTTATGAATTTGGTAAAATATACTTCATTTTTGAATTCAGAATATGAAATATAGCTTAGGATGAAATTTTGGCATTGTTTTGAAAAACATCAATTTTTGATGAATAGTGAAACTACTAAGTGGTAGTTAAAAAACTGATTTTTTCATAAAACATAATTTTACCGCTTCTGTGAATGGAATTTCAAAAATCCGAGAGACACGGTTGATGTCAGTAAGTAAAATGTGGTTCAATGAGATGAAAATAATTTTTGGTGAATAGTAACTTTTTACTTTTATTTACCACGGTTAAAAGTAAATAGGGTAATTAAGGGTAAGAATGATATTAATATTCCCCTAACACATGTCCTAATTCTAATGGACAAGTGTATCTTGACCAAAAACAACCTTAAGTGTAAAATATTATCATTTAGGCCCACTTGGATTAGATTAGGACATTTATTATTATTTAATTCAAAGAAGAGTTAAAAGAGCTAAAATCAAAGATTATTTACGAAAACATTTTTAATATGGGGTTATACATAAGATAAATTAGACTATAAATACTCATTAGAAAGATAAAAAGATTTCCTACATAATGGTATTTTATTTGTAATTTTTATACTTTAAAGAATTCAATTTATTTATGACACAATGATGATGTAGTAATTACCATAATAGTGAAAAATTAGAATAATTGATATTATAAATGCCTAAATAAGTATAAGTTGAGACTTTTTATGAATTACACTAATTTTATAGGTTAATATGACATGTTAGTATTGATTTATTTAACTTTTTTCGAACTTATCATTCTGTTATGATTTTATCAAAAATAAATTACTAAATAGTGTCAAAATTGACATAAAATAGTTTTTAAAACAAATATTATATTATTAATTGTTATTTTATTCCTAAAAATCTAAGGTTAGGCCAAATGACTTAGATAAGGTTATATATATTAATAATAAACAACTTGGGGTTCTTTTGGCTTGATATAGTAAGTTTATTAACCTTATAGTATAGGAACACAAGAAGACACGGTAAAAGTAAAATTATTTAACTTAATGTTAAATCTAAATGATAAGGTTAAAATAGGATCCTAAACTTGTCTAAATTCTATTGGATGAGATGATTTCGACCCATCCCCACATTAGATTTGAAATAAATAAATTTGGAGCCATTTAAAACCGAATTTGACTTTATAATAAAATAGTAGTTTTAGTTATTCCAAAGGTACCCCTCTTCTCCCTTATAAAAGGGCACCTCCTCCCTCTCTTCCTCACACAACTTTGAACCTTCAAGCTCGGCCAACCCCTGAAAAATTCCATTCTACACTCCCCTAGAAACATCCTAGAGGTTCTGGTCTTCATCAAAGACCAATTTTAGTGCCCTAAAAAGGAGGTCTCAAAGAGGCGTTTCAAAGAAGAGGTAATTTCCATTACCGATTCTTTCACCTTTATTTCTTCTTCCACTTCTTCTTCTTAGGTTGTTTCATTATGAAGTAATAACATCATTATCACTCATATACTGATATGTTATTATAAGTATGAAACAACCCTATTTCACCATCTATCCATCCTACGGAAAATGAAATCACCGCGTGTGCGTACGTACGGAATACCGTCTCCACGCCGTGGTGAAATCTATTTTCCACCACCACCTTACTTGGATCAGTATAATGGTGTAAATAATGACCATATATGACTATTATAAAGTGATATTGATTCTGATATATTGTATCTTCCACTCTAATTCAATTCAATAATTATGGAAATGATATCATCGCTCGTGCGTACGTACGGACTACCGTCTCCACGACGCGATGAGATTCATTCTCAATGATTAACCATTCATGAATGATTATAAAGTATATATAATAAGTACTAATGAAATATTTGACCTAATAATGATACTGGAATTATTTATATTTATATGTATGTCATCTACTTAATTCCATTCAATTCAATAAAGAAACGAAAACAGCGTTCATGCGTATGTACGGACTACCGTCTCCATGAACGGTGTATTTCTTTACATTTACTAATTTATTATATATGTATATTCTGAATATATATATATATATATAAATCATGTTTTATATTATGGAATTAAGTAATCATGATCTAGGTAATCATATGAATAATTACAAGTTAAAAACACGAACGACAAATGAGACGATTTTACCCAAAACGCTACTTTAACATGAATTTACAAAAGAACGGGTAATATAAAGTCATAAGTGGACCATATATGATATAATAAAAATGAATATGATTCTGGAATAAGTCAATAACATGATTCAAATCATTATACAGGAGGTTCGGACACTTTCAAAGCAAGTCGGACCTAAGGTAAGGGAAATATCACAATCTCATTTTTATCCGAGATTGTTTATACTTTGGAATTTACTGGGGTGTATTTTATCATCCAAATCCATGTTTCCTAAATATGTAATATTTAAATCCTTATACAATAGTTTATATTCAATTTTACCCTTCGGTGAATATTTAGTAAAGGGTATGAAAGGAATCTTTTGTCGTTTTTCGTACGAGGTACTTTTTTGACTTTTCCGACAAAAGTACGAGAAGAATGTTTTTTTAACTTATACGGCATGAATGGATTTTTAAAATATTATTTCCAAGAAGCTTACTTTACAAGTTTTCAAGTTTATTTTTAATCAACTTCTTTTATTTTAAAGTCTTATGACATGTTAAGAAAGGAAAAAATGTTTTTGAAGTAGAAAGGATATTTTCCTCAAGAATAGAGTTCAAGTGTTTTATCAAAATTATTTTCCATCTAAGATAATAAAGGGTCCTGTTTTTATCCCTATTATTACATTGATTTGATCATGTTGTGATGGAATTATTTTTATGAATTCCTTTATCTTATATGAATTATTTTATGATGTCATGATGTTTAAGATTTCCATTTGTATTAGATGGGTTATGCAATGATGTATGATTTATGATTTTGTGGCACACATAAGAATGGTATAATTATGAGATGGGTGGGACCTATATCTCCCTCCAATGCATTGGGTAAAGATTTTATATCTCATGATATAGACAAGGATGGAACGGTAGGTTATACCAGTTCAGTGAAACAGGACTGGAACGAGGGTGACTCGGTTTAGAAAGGGACTTTGTCCACTAATATAGTCTTGGCAATGAGTCTTGACTAACAAGAAATGATTCTCTATGATTATGTGTGTATGACACAAAGTTTCATATTTTAAGTTATGATTATTGTGATTACATTTCACTGCCATGATTTATCCCATGTTATGAAATTATGCTCTCTTTTGCAGGTTAAGATTTCCAAAATGTTATGTTCTTATGAATATGATGTGATTGATATTTCTTTTGTTTACCCTTACTGAGAATTTGAGCTCACCCTTTTATGTTTTCTTTTCCCCAGGATATAAAGAAAGGTTTTAGGTAAAAAAAGGAAGATCTTTATGGGAGATGTTGAAGATATTTCACCACGATTAGAAGATTATATTCCGAGTTTCCAAAGACACTAAACTATTACGATCCTTGTGTGTGTGTTTTGTACTAAGTATTCCGCAAATGTAATGTAATGTCAATGTACGTCAGGCTTCGGGTCTCTACACTAATAGTCACATTACTACTACGAAGTTCAAGTTAATATTTAATAGTATATCATGGCCCATCTAATCTCAGTGTTTCATGAAATGTTATATATTGACTAAATTAAATTTATTTTAGAAGATATATAGAATAAAATAATATCTTTTTATACTTAATTCCACTAGTTTTAAGTCATGTAATCATTATATGGTTTTTAATCCTCATGTTTTCTGAAAATTTCATTTTTCACTAAAAAATGATTTTACTCAACCTTTATTTATTACACATCCTCAGTTAACTTACATTGTGTCTAATTCATATCATAAATTGCCCATTATCCGCATAAAATTTATGAACCAACTAGCTTCATAAGCTATAAACCACCTCTACACGTCATATAAAATAATACACCGTATGTATTTCTTATAGCAGCTCTGCTGCACCTCCAACCTCCACAGAAAAATCTCAAAACCTCCCCCAAACACCTCCAACCAAAAAAATGGAAAAATAATAGCCCTGGAAGAAATATTGTATTACAAGAACATATTGGTATATAAAATAAATATTTAATAAATCTTATGTTTATTTGTCCACATTTATAATGACACCAAATGTTTATGGTTCTAGCATTGATCATAATGATATGTATAAATATTAATATAATAATATGTAATATTACGTATCTACTTTTTGGGAATCCTTAGCTTGTATCAGATAAACGTTTAGTTTTTTTTTTGGAAACTAGGATAAAAAAATGTAGTAATAACCCTTAGGATAAGAATAAATATAGGAAAACTACCTAATTTATAGAAATAAAAATATCATGGTTTTACTTGAAAATAAATTCATTTTTAGATACTAGAAAGTAGATGTGGTTGTGGAATAGATGTACCAATATTAACAAACACAGTGTGGAAGATTGGGTATTAACTCAATCATTATTTGACATAATGATCCGGCCTAAGACCGTTCACCTAGATAGACTCTCTCGGGGGATATTCTAGGGTTAATATACATTTTCATTATTAACAATTATGAATTATTTGGATAAATAATGGCCAAGTATTAAATAGGTTAAACCTAATATTTCATATATTTAAAATAAAAAGTCATAATTTAGAAATCAAATGAAATATTTTTCAATATTATATTGTTCATGAATATGATTATGGTTTCTCAAAATATAATTTTTTTTAGTCAATGACTTGAACATAAAAAAACTACGATAAAATTAAATTTGATAGAAAATGTAATGATTATACTCATAAAAAACCAAAATATTATGGAACATTTGAGTTACCCATAAATATCTTGGTTATCATAAGAAAAAAATATAGAATTAAAATGATATTCTAATGATAAAAACTACGGAGGGAAGGTGATTATTTTTCCTTTATTCTAGTAGTGTGGAATAATAATTGGAGGTACATATTGTAAGGGTAATAGTAAATACTTTTTGTTTGTAAAGGAAGTTCATTGTTAAATTGAATGTTGAATTTATGTGAATAAGTTAGCTCATGTTGTGAATTTGGAGAAATATCCACATAATAAATTACCCACACACTAGTGTTTTAAATACAAGTAGTAGGGAAATTATGTTAAACAGTGTCTAGATCGAATTTTTAATGAAGATGATTGACAAAAATAATATCATAATCCCAAAGAAAATAAGAAATATCATGTGAACACTATTTATAAGGTTGGTTATGATAATGAATTGGTGAAAGGTGCACTTACCATCTAATATTGAACTACTAATTTCATATATGATTCTATATCTACCCACTCTATTATATCTAAGTAATTTTCAAATGTTATACATAATACAACCTCTATGACTATATATTAAATTATCAATGAAAACTTATAATTTCAATAAGATCACATATGAAGTCTAAAATTCAGCTTTGATTGAATTTTGTTGGAATGTGCTTCCTATAAATAACATTATTCTCCCTCTTGTTTTATTTGATGTTATTTTGTTCATGGTTTAGATTTATTAATATAAATACCATATGAATTTAAGAGTAAGGGAAGTTATATTTGATAATATAAACCAATCTATGGTCTAATATTGGTGTGTAGATAAATATGATATTTAAATTGAAATTTACTCTATTTTAGGGGTCCTTATTCATATTCATAAGGGTTATTTATGTTATTTGGTTGGTTGAAAACTCATCCTTAAAGATATGATTATAGTATGAGTGTTTTTTATGTTTTTAAAAAATATTTTACCAGTATTCCTCGTAGTCGTAAATTTTGTTATTTAATATAACTCATAACTTATTTTATACCTATTTCATGGAATCCATATTGAATGTCCTTGATTGAGTTGTAGGAATTGAAAAATAAATTCTAGGATAATATTGATAAGGTATTTATTCGTCCAAGTGCATCTACATGGGGTACACATGTTCTTTATATTATGAAGAATCATTCACCAATGCATATTTACATTGATATTCTAGAAATGAAAAAGATCACAATCAAGAATAATTATCCTCTAAACCTTACTTATTATTTTTTATATCAATTAAGAGAAGCTCAATATTTTTCCAAGATTGGTTATCTATTATGATATTATAAATTGAGTAAAAAAAGTGAATACAAACCCAAGAAAACATTATTTACAAGGTTTTAAAACTATGAATTTATAATGATTCCATTTATTATTAACAATTAACCCACTCTCTTCATATATTTAATTAATAGAGTCTTTCAATATTACCTTGATTACATTATTGTAGTTTTTTTAGAGGATGTTCTCATATATTCCAAAATCAAGTAAGATATTGAATATCACTTGATAATTATACTAAATACACTAATGAAGTATAATCCATATGAAAAAATTATCAAGTGATAATTTTGGATTCATAAGGTTTTAGTTTTGGGATATATAATATCATGAAAGATTATATCAGTGGATTCATCAAATATGGATGTTATCGAAATTTGGACCAGACCCACCATGGTGACTGAGATCTATAGTTTTATTGTTTTTGGTAGATATTATCAATTATTTTTATATAATTTATAAAATATATATATTCTACTCACCATGTTAAATCAAATGGGAGTCAATTTCTTTTGGATTTATAAATTTGAGGAAAATTTAAAGGGACTAAATTAAAGGTTGTTCAAAGAACCGTTAATACTACTACCTTGATTTGGAGAAGGTTTTGTGATATTTAGTGATGCAATGAAGAAGGGACTATGATGCATACACATATATAATGATATGGGGATAGTTTATTCCTTACTCTAATTGATGGTTCATTAATAGACTTACATGACTCATTTCCAAGAGTTAGCAATGGCAGTATTTTCATTAAAGATATGGATTATTTATATCTTTGGAGAAAGGTGTGACATATATACTATGCATAAAATTCTAAACTATATATTAAATCAAAAAGAGTTGAAATTGATCCATATAAAATATTTGGAGAAGATTAATTATTATAAAAACTTAATACATTCTATCCTTGTGAAAGAAAAAAGGTGGCCAATGCTTTCAGTTGAAAGGATCATTCTTGATTATCTTCGATGAGGATCATAAAAGATACAACATTTATGGATTTTAAAAGTATAGAACTTGAAATCTTGATGGAGTGTGATAAGTCTTATCTTTATTAATAGAGGGTTCAACTATTTATCCAAGTGATGATTAACAAGGCATAGAAGGAAGACATAGAGATGAAAAAGATAGTGAGAAATTTCATGAGTTTAACATTGATTGTGATATAATGATAATATTATAAAACTGAATATATTTCTACTCAATAATAGAATTGATTCATGAGTTATTGAATGAATATCATTGCGTATCATTATCAATTCATCTAGTAATTATGATGATATATAGAAATATGAACGAGTGTTTATAATGGGACAATATGAAAATAAAAATTGTAATGTATGTATTTTAGTTCTTGGAATGTTTTGAAGTTAAGGTTAAGGGACATAGGTATAAGAATATGTTACAATCATTACCTATAATAGAATGGAAATGGGAACACATCAACATTTATTTTTTCATAAAACTCCCAAAAACATTTGATGTTTATAATTATATTTGGGTTGTAGTTGATCACCTTATGAATTCAGTGTACATCATTTATATTAGAGAAGACTTCTCTCTTGATCAACATTATATAAAATACATTAATTAAGTCAAAAAGTTTCATGGAGTACAACATTATACTCTATATGATCAATATTTTAGGTTTACCTCAATTTTGTTATGACTTCATTACAATGATTTTGATACCAAGTTGTTCTTCAGTACTTCCTATCATCCTCAGATAGATATTCTTATAAGAGAATCATTAAACCCCTAGGGGATATATTGATAAATTATGGATTATATTTAAATGGTGGTTGAGATAAATAGATTCATATTTTCAAATTTTAATTCAATAATATCTTTCACTCAAGCATTCATTTGTCTCATTGTGAATACCTCTATGGAATAAAGTGTTAAACTCAAACATGATAAGATGAAGTTACTGAAAAAAATCTATTAGGACTTGATCTTGTGGAGGAAATTGTACATAATTATAAATTCATTCAATATAACATTAAGGTAACTCAGAGTCGACAAAATATTTATGTTGAAAATCACTGATGAAATATATAATTAAAATTTTGTGAGAATATATTGTCAAAATTTTCTCTATGGAAGTGGGTTATGATATTTAAAAATAATGAAAGTATACTCCCTATGTATATTTATCCCTTATTGGTTCTTGATTTATTTGGAATTGTAAAATACCTATTAGTGCTTCCAATAAATATATCTCTCAATTTAATGGAGTGTTCCATGTATCTCTCCTAAGGGAGTAAGTACTTATTTATTCACATGTATTGATCTTATAAGTTGTAACACAACATCGTGATCTTTATTACGGAGAAAAATTGGTAGAAATGTAGTTGGGGTTTGTTTTAGTGGTAAGAACCTCATAATTTTATATCATAGGATGGGGATTTGAATCCTCAGAAGCACAGGTATTGTAGAAGGGGTACTATAGCAGCATTATAGCAATTATGAGAAACACAGTAGCAACAGAGGGTACTATAGTGAGTACTCTAGTAGTGGTGGTACTATAGTGGGTATTGTAACAACAATAACTGGTACAAAAATCTTTTTTACATCAATTTTTTTAGATTTTTAACATCAGTTTTGAGGAAACATTATTGAAAGAGATGTTATAATTATGATTTCTTATGTTTATTATTTAATAGAAAATGTTAAGAATTAGTATTTTTGATTATTAAGGTCATTTTTTTAAAACCAACATGAAATACCATCTAGAAATTTTGTTAAAAATACATTTTAAGTCAGTTTTTAAAAAAACTGACTTTAAAAGTCATTTTTTACGTCCGTTATTTAACAACTAATGTTAAAAGGTATTTTTAAAATCAGTTATTAAATAACATACGTAAAAAAATGTTTAAAATGTTGTAGATAATTTCTTAATATTCGATTTGACCAGTCATAGAGCTCAAACGGAGTTACGGATCAAACATTATGACCATCAGAAGTTTGATATATTGTTTTCAAGGAAAGATCAAATGAGCCAACTGCAGATTCATCTTATAAAGAATTTTAGAATCCGAACAAGTATTTGTATTTTTAACAAGATATTAAAACATTATCCATAATTATAATAAAATAATAATCATTAAATTTTATATCAATTAAGAAAATTAATCATAAAAAAATAAATCATGGAAAAATAATTACAAATAGCTTGATGAGATTGTGGAAAGAAAAAAATAGTGGATTCACATGGAATACCAAACAAGTCAATTCTTTGGAATGATTTTGGTTGAAGGAAATGATCATTAAATATTATATCAATTAAGAAAAAATCATAAAAACCATAAATCCAGGATAAATAATTACAAATACCTTGATGAAATCACAGAAAAAAAAAGAAATAATTGATTCAAATTAAAGATAAAGTGAGTCTAGTTGGTAGAAATATGATGGTTGAAAGAAATGATCATTAAATTAGGATATGTGTATAATGAAAACATATAATTGATAAGATAAAAGAAAAATCGGTATTAAAAATTTTATGTGGTAATAAAAAAAATTCAATGTCGCGATGTAAAAAAATTTAAATTTTGCGTTTGGGGGATATTAAAATTATCTTTCATATTTATTTTATAATAACTGTCATTAAAAGATATTAAAATGTTCACGGATTTTTCACATTTGTTTTTATATAACCGATGTGAAAAATCAATTTTCATGACTTTTTCACATCGATTATTTAATAACCGATGTTAAAAGATCTTCCTAACATTGGTTATTAAATAATAGATGTGAAAAATGTCTAAAAATGTAGTTCATTTCCCAAGCATCGATTTAATAGGTCACGAATCTCGAATGGAGTTACGGATCAAAAGTTATGGCCCTTGGAAATTGGTCTTCCCTAAGACCTCATTTAGAGATTATCAAATCTTGCGAAATGTACTACATTTTTTAAACATTTTCACGTCAGTTATTAAATAACTGATGTGAAAACCTCTAGAAAATATATTTTTCACATCACTTATTACATAACCGATGTGAAAAATCCAAAAAAATGGATTTTCACATTGGTTATCTAATAACCGATGTTAAAAATCTGTAAAAATGGATTTTCATGTCGGTTCTATAATAACCAACATGAAATATCAATTTTTGAAGATTTTTACGTCGGTTCTAAAAACCGATGTGGAAAAAGGTGACGTTAAAAATAGTTTTTGTACTAGGTGTAGGGTACTATAGAAATACTATTCATAAAAGGGGTATTGGGCCAAAATTTAGGGACTATGGGTCATGTAATTGGATTCATTCCCACTAGGCCATTGGGAAACAAATATATATAATGTAATAAAGTAGCTGGTTGGGTGGGTTATCCCTTAAGGGGGCTATAACCTAACTTTGAGGACTATTAGTGTGCGATGTGTGTATTTTTAATGTAATTCTACCCATAAACACCTAATATAATATAACAATTGGTAGAAATCATGGATTTCTAAGATAAAGTGTTGTATAAAAAGACTACTTATCGGGTTAATATTCTCTCAAGAATCTATAAATTAAATAAGATAAATGGGAACCCAAGGATATCATAAAAAATATCTTCTAAATTATTTGTGTTATAGTGATGGAATTTTGGGGGATAAATTCATTTTAAGGGGTGTATAATTTAATACTGCAAGATTTTATATATATATTTTATTTTTAAATAAACAATAAGTATTTGATATCTTGTTTTATAGGAAACCCTAAGTTAAAATGAATTATGATATAATACACTAGTATAACCTAATCGTTAAATTAGAAATATGAATAAGAATAACCACATTATAAATAATATATGTGAAGGTTTTATATTTCAAAAATTTACATATTAATTCTTAATAAATAAGTATCTAATTTTCAGCAAATTCATTTTATACTTCAAAAATATTTTTTTAAACAATTATTTTTATTACATTTTGTATTCTCAAATTATAATTAATTTCTATCACTCTTAGAAATTTTATTTTATAAAAAGGATATATTTTTTAAAATTATCATATCCAAATTATCTTAAGCTGGAATGTTGAGATTTTTATGAAAAGATATATTTTTCAATGAATATTAAAAAAATTAAAAATTATCTATTCTATTAAATTATTTATAAAGTATCATTTTTTTAATGGATTTTAAAATTTAATTATTTTTTATTCATTAAAAATAATCCAATAAATTTACTTGTGATTGAAATTAAGGTTAATTTTTCTACAAAAATATTTTTTTACATAAAAATACATTTTTTAGGAAAGTAATTTTCAACACATATTACTATTTTATTTAAGTGAAATTTATTCCACTTATAGAAACTTATTTTTATGAAATTCATTACAAATTATGAATCATAATTTTCAATTTTTTAATGACACCATAATTTTTCATCATAATGAATAGTAAACATAATGAATATTTTTTATCATACTTAAGGTTAAAATGGGTTTACAAGGGGATAAACCAAAAGATAAGAGTAATATTTCCTATTTAAAATTTCCAAATCCTATCTTAAATCCATATTTCAAGCCTATATTATCCTTCATTTGAATTATTTTATATATTTATTTATTTTTATTGAATAACACATTATGTTAATTTAATCTTTTAAAAAACTCAATGTGCATCCTCCACCCACTTTAAAAAGGACACACCTCTCCCCTCTTATCTATAATTTAAAAGCCTCTTAAAACTAGTGCAAAAAACGTTTTTTACATCTGTTATTTTTAAATTTTTACATCGGTTTCTAGCCGACGTTAATACGTGTGACATTATAAATAAGGTTTTTGACGTCAGTTATTTAAAAACCGACGTCAAAAACATAAAATCGCGATTTTTATCACGTCGGTTATTTTATAACCGACGTGATAAAGGTCCTGGAGAATGGTTTATCACGTCGGTTATTTTAGAACCGACGTGATAAAGGGCCTAGAGAATGGTTTATCACGTCGGTTATCACGTAGTTTCATATAGAACCGACGTGATAAACTGGGTTGAGGGCGGTTTATCACATCCGTTCTATAAGAACCGACGTGATAAACCGGGCTGAGCGTGGTTTATCACGTCAGTTCCTATAAAACCGACGTGAAAACCCGGGGGAGGGGGGTTTATCACGTCAGTTATTATATAACCGCCATGATAAACTGGAGGGAGTCGGTTTATCACGTCGGTTATTGAATAACTGACGTGATAAACCATTGTCCAGGCCGTTTAGCACATCGGTTATTCAATAACCGATGTTCTAAACCATTCTCTAGGCCCTTTATCACGTCAGTTATTAAATAACCGACGTGATAAACCCTTCTCCAGGCCTTTTATCACGTCGGTTATTAAATAACCGACGTGATAAACCATTCTTCACACCTTTTATCACGTCGGTTATTAAATAACTGACGTGATAAACTATTTTCCAAGCATTTTATCACGCCGATTATTAAATAATCGACGTGATAAACCCAATTTTTTTTTAAACAGAATGCAGTGATCTTCTCTCCACCAGAATCAACCAGAAAACAAATCAAGAAATCGTACCACAAAAACAGAAGTACATCAAAATTAAGCATGTACATAGATAACATATAAAACTTACCCACTAGACAGCATCCACCCTCATTTATACCCCATGGACAGCCCTCCCCCACACTGTTGGAGCCCTCACCCTCATGTATACCCCCTAGAAAGCCCTCCCCCACCCCATTAGAGCTCCCACCCTCATGTATACCCATTGGAAAACCCTCCCCCACCCCATTAGAGACCCCACCACACTCCTGGACTGCCCCCCGACCCCCAAACACCCCTCGAAAACCCCCCACCCACCTGAACAACACCTCCTCACCCCCTCACCCCACTTGACAGCCCCCACCACACCCCTGGACAGCCCCAAACACCCCTGGACAACCCCCCACCCCTGGACAGCACTCCCACACCTCTGGACCGGCTTCCCACACCCCTGGACATCCCTTCCACCCACCAGGACTGTCCCCCCACCCCACTGGACAGCCCTCCCAGACCGCTGGACACCCCCAACCCCACTGAACACACCCCCACACCCTTGGAACCCCTCCCCCACAAAACCCAAATCCATACCAGAAGAACCATCAAAAGTAGACCAAAACAAGAAGTAGAGAAAAATTAAACATTCACTTATATAACACTCAAAACTTACACTGTCAACTTCAAAAAAAAACTAAATCAAACCTAAACAACTACCAAATACACAATTAAAACGACAATATTCAAAATTACATTTTACATTACAAACAACTAAAATTCAATCAAACCTATAAAATAATTTGACCACTCCACTTGTACGTGTTTGATATCTTCAGAAGTATAGGGTTGAGGGTCATCAAAAAGATACACATGAAAAAGAACATAGTTAACGTGTATAATGAATAAATCAAATTGAAATATTATGGAAAAGTTTAAGAGGAAATCATACCAGGTCAAAATTCACAACTATCCGAGTTGTTATTATTTTATACATAAATCTTAACATATAATATCCGCATTCGATGAGGCCTTGTTGTTCATGACAATTCGGTTTTGAATGAGTGTAAATTCAATATATTATTTTTATGTAATAAATCAAAAAGTACAAATTATAAATGGAAATTTACCTTCGCATTTACATATTTGATCTTTGCATTTCTTTTCTTTGTGTTTTTTCGAAAGTAGACCCATGCACTGTTAGAAAATAATACGAATGGGGTAAATTTAAAATTCATTATAATATATAAAACTATTGAGAAATTGAAACTTACTTTTCCAATATATGCTTACAACTTTCCCGCACATCACCATGAACAGAGCATATCCAATAAAGAGCTTTCTCCCTTGGGCAAAAAATCCCTAACATCCAATGATCACTGATAAAAGGAAATTTAATGTTAGTAGTTTTTTATGTTAAAAGATAATAAATTCTTTGAGAGAAATGTGTTTCATACCTCTCACAAAAAGGCATCATCCAACATTGTCTGATTATATTCTTTTCAAATCTTTCAGCAATATAAACCATTCTTTGTTCCTCAGTCAATGCACATGCTTCAGGGGAAATCAATTTCGGGTCCATGAATCCATATAATTCTATCATTTCATTCCTCTCACAAATTTTATAAAGATACCTAATACAAAACATATATTAGTATACATTTTTAATAAATATAACGCAGGGAAAAGGTGTTAAGACTTTCATGGAAAAAAAATTCACCACATTGATGCCCAAATTATCTCCAGTAACAAGCTCCATGATATCATATTTTGTAATCCCCACACTTATTTCACATCCACAAACATGAGATTCCATTGGAAACTCATAAAAACCCAACAACAAATGTGAATATCTTGACAATCTATCAAGACCACTGGAATCTGTATCTAATATCATAGCCTGTTGTCTTTGTTGTTGTCTATACAGTATTTATTTACCTTTGAAGTATTCCTGTGAAAAAAAAATTAGAAATATAGTAGTTTTCAAATGATAAAACTACTTTAATAAAAAAATAAAATAAAAGATATAGCATTCATATCTTTATGGTAATGAGTCGAAGAAGTCTGGATGGCCAAACTAAAAAATGGTCGATACTCTGTCCAACTGTCGCCACCTCATCTGTAGGTATTGGTACCCTAGCTGATCTATCTATAATATCCTGTACAGTGACCCTCTGATTCTATACCTCTAATTGTTGATGATGAACTGTATCTCCTATACAATATACCAACCCGTATGCTACTATATGATGTTGAGAATCATCAACATACAACTCGCAATATGTAGGAAGCTGTGGTAGAGGCGTAGGATAAAAAATGGGGTTCGCAGGCTGAGGTGGGGGAGTGGGAGCTACTGGCGGAGGTGGAGTATAAATAATGGGGTCTACAGGGGAGGTGGAGGAGTGGGAGCTACAGTCTGAAATTGTCTTTGCATTTCTGCAAACATAGACTGCACCGACTCTCTAATCTTGTCTTCCATTGTCGCATTAATATTTTGAACATCAGCCTCCAAGGATTCTATTTTTTATATAAACCCCCTCAATGTTAGAAGTTTAAGAACGTGGAAACACTTTTCTTACTGATACACCTGCCGGATATCCTCTTACATGACCAGGATGTTCGGGTCTTCCCAATGCTGCAAATAAAATATCTTCCCTCCCAGTAGCTATAAATGTCCCCTCTAAACTCTACTCCTCAAGAGAGTCCTGTATTAATTAATTGAACATTTTTGTAATGATTGAAACTTATATGAAGAAAAATTTTATCTTAAATAAATTAAATAGATATCTTACAATCCTCTCAGCTACGATTCTCGATTCTTCCGAAAGATATTGCCCTTTTTCCCTTCCGATATCTCTTCCATTTTTCATGTCTAGATGGAGGGGATGGAGGGGCCACATCTCCAGAGCTTGAAGACTCAGCTCTTAGTTGTTGAAATTTTTCCGCCATCATTTTTTCTTCCAATAATGTATACCCTCCCTAAGATAAACTATGAGGGTATACATTTTTAGATTGGATCTCCTGATGAGCTTTCCTTGTTTGCTGTAATTTAAGAATAAGAAATCATTAACAAAACAATAATAAAATCATTTATATAAGAATGTTTATAAAAGTTTACATTGTCCTTACCAGAAATGACTCTTTTTTTCTACTTTCAAAAAATTGTCTCCATGTGTCTTCATCTATAAAAGGATATATACAACATGGATTGTCGTGACTCCTATGACCATAAATGAAATCAGATGAGAGGGTTGATTTGAAATCCTTCCATCTCCTGGCAGCCAACGATAAGCATTTCTTCTTGACTCTTCCAGTGTCAGGAATATCAAATTTCATCTGATAAAGAAGAGGTTAAACATATTATATATACTAGAAACATTAAAAGAATGGTCAAAAAATGAAAAAAGATCTTACCAAAATCGTCTCCCACAACTGAGAGATAATCGCTTTATCCACACCTCTCCAATCATCATACAGAATGCTTACTTTGGTCTTAGCCTAAGTTGCAATAAAACTCTTAAAATCTTTGGCATTCAGACCTCTAGGAATATCATCATCATCAAACTTAACTACTATCCTCTGATCCTGCGTATGGGCAAGTGATAATTTTGGTAACCGTGTGCACCCACATTTACCAACCTTTGAACTCTTTGTCGTAATAGGAGCATGTGAATGTTCATCCCTAGAGGTATGACCAGAAATATGATCCTCTCCAGAATCATGTGGTTGATCATCTGAATGATCTGTCATTATCCTTCAAATCAAAAAAACAAACGTCAGTTCACAAATATAGAAATTCAAATATTTTAATACTACTGTAATCAGAAAATAGAAAAGTGTACTAAGTTACATAATAGTAAACATTGGTAATATGGTAATCATGTTAAACAATGGTAAAGATGGAAAAGATGGTCAAGATGTTCAAGATGGTAAAAATGGAAAAAATGGTAAACCTGGTAAACATTGTAAACATGGTAAAGTAATTGTCAGTGAACAAATATACAAATTCAAATATTTTAATACTACTGTAATCAGAAAATAGAAAAGTGTACTAAGTTAAATAATAGTAAAAATTGGTAATATGGTAAGCATGTTAAACAATGGTAAAGATGGAAAATATGGTCAAGATGGTCAAGATGGTAAAAATGGTAAAAATGGTAAACCTGGTAAACATTGTAAACATGGTAAAGTAATTGTCAGTGAACAAAAATAAGCATTTTAAAATTCATGTAATGGTTATAAACATGATAAATTAAACTAAACAAACTTAAAACAAACAAAAACATATACTTATTTTATTTTAAAACATGTTTTAATAAATAAAAAACATACAATATATAACATTTATGGAAAAGAGAAATGTAAACAAGAAATAAACATATGTTACCTGTAATTTTAGGAATGTACAGATGGATTGTTTTCCCAAATTCCTTCGTCGTGATCATTCCTTGTGGCACAAACTATTTCTTCAACATGATCGTCATTATGTTCTGTTAATATTTCCATGGAAGTAGGGATATCACATAAATCAGCATATTCATCAAGTTCATCCTCACCAAAATATTGTTTTTTCCCTTGTAAAACAACAGCCCACTGCATATCTGATTGATCTACTACATAAAATTTTTTTTTGCATGTGTTGCCATTATAAAAGAATCAGGTGTTTCTTCCAATCTATTCAGATTAACAAGTGTCATTCCAAATTCATCATGTCTGACACTGTTGTTACCATTAAACCATTTACATTTAAAAACGGGAACTTTAATTTTAAAGTAATCAACCTCCCATATGTCTTCAATCACTCCATAATATGCATTTGATGCAGAAATTGGGTTTTTGTCCTTAGCACTCGAAAAATGCATTACTTCTGCAAACACCAATACACCACTATTCGGAACTGCACTTCTGTTGTCCTGTGCTTTTGTATGAAATGTATAACCATTAATGTCATAACCAGACCATGTTATCACATTTAAACATGGACCACCCACTATCCATTTTAATGTCTCTGATACATATGATCTACCAAGCAAAGTCTTTTTAATCCATGAAAAAAAAGTTTTGTTGTGCTCATTCAAAATCCACATTTCTTTCTTCTTTGGATGACATTGTTTCAACTCATTAATATGCAATGTGATATACAGTTGAGCATCAGCTATGTTATTCATGATGTATGATTCTAACTTCTTCATCTGTTCAGCTGACAATGATTTGACTTTCAAGCCGCGAATCCCCTTTCTCTCATTATTAACTCGTCCATGGCGAGATGGAGGCAAACCTATGTGTTGCGCCGCAGCCAAGTAGCTCGTACAAAACTCTGCTACCTCCTCAGAAATATACTTTTCAATAATGGAGGCTTCAGGTTGATATAGATTTTTAACATACCACTTTAATATTTTCATATAACTTTCAAAAGGATACATCCAATGAAGATATACAGGTCCACAAAGCATTATTTCTCGAACCAGATGAATAATTAAATGCACCATTATATCAAAAAAAGTTGGAGGAAAATACATTTCCAATTGACAAAGTATAAAAATTTCATCCTTTTCCAAAATGTTCAAAGCATTCACATCAATCGCCTTGTTACAAATTGAATTTAAAAAATAACACAACTTCATTATAGTCTTTCTGAAAAGAATGGTAAATATTCCACGCAATGCAACTGGTAGAATTTGTTGCATCATGACGTGACAATCATGTGATTTCATACCTATCAACTTCAAGTCCTTCAATGAGACAAAAAAAATTTACATTAGAAGAATAACCTTGAGGCACTTTGGTATCATGAAGACACTGACAGAAGCTAATTTTCTCCCTCTTCGATAATGTATGACAAGTCGGGGGAAGAAATGTTCGTATTCCTTTAGGAGTGGAAGCTAACTCCAAACGTATTCCCATTGATAGTAAGTCTAATCTTACATTCAACCCATCTTTAGTCTTTCCTTTAATATCTAACAATGTTCCAATCAAAGAATCACAGATATTCTTATCCACGTGCATGACATTAATAATATGTTTAACTTCATGTTACTTCCAATATGGTAGCTCAAAAAAAATTGACCTTTTCTTCCAAATATGTCTATCATTACCAGATTTCTGTGTCTTTCCCAATGTCACATAAAGGTTTTTCACCCTCTCAAAATACAGATCAGGGGACAAAGGTTTTGGAGTAGTATCAAATTCTTGTGAGCCATTGAATGCCTTTTTTAGTCTTCTATAAGGGTGTTCCATAGGCAAAAACTTTCGATGACCCATGTACAATGTTTTCCTCCCATGATGCAATTGATAATAGGACGTCTGTTGTTCGCAAATTGGACATGATTTATGCCCTTTAACACTATATCCAGACAAATTTCCATATGCTGGGAAGTCATTTATAGTGAATAGAATCACTGCATGCAGTTGAAAATATTCCATTTTATAAGAATCATACACCCTAATACCATCATCCCATAACGATTTCAAATCATCAATCAAAGGTGACAAGTAAACATCAATATCATTACCAGGTTGCTTTGGACCATAGATCATTGTACTCAACATGACATATTTGCGCTTCATACAAACTTCATGAGAGAGGTTGTAAATTACCAATAAAACGGGCCACGAACTATGTGTGCTACTGAGTGTTCGGTATGGATTCATTCCATCTGTGCACAACCCTAGTCTGAGATTTCTAATTTCATTTCCAAATGTAGAATATTGCGCATCAATTTTATTCCATTGTGGAAAATCAGCTTGATGACGTATTTTCCCATCACATACCCGCTCTTCAGCATGCCATCTTAACCTTTTTGCATCATGTGAATTAGAAAATAAACGTTTGAAACGATTAATTATAGGAAGATACCAAAATACCTTTGAAGGGAGCTTTGTAATCTCTACATCACCCTGTGATTTTTCTTTCACCTTATACCGTGATGTCCCACATTTTGGACACTCTGACAGAAATTCATATTCCTTCCTATATATAATGCAGTCATTCGGACAGACATGTATTTTCTTGTATCCCAATCCCATCGGGCATAATATTTTCTTGGCTTTGTAATGTGAATCTGGAAGATCGTTATCTTTTTGAATAATGTCTTTCATCAATTGTAGAAGCTCTATAAAACTTTTGTCACTCCATCCATGCTTCGCCTTCAGGTTAATCAATCTTAACACCGCCGACAAAACCGTAAAATCTGTACAACCGGGATATAATAGTTTTTCAGCATCACCATATATACGCGCAACTATCGGTTCTCTCTCAATTTGTTCTGCTACAATATCGAGAATCATTTCTTCAATTCCATCAGAGTTACCATCTTTCAAATCATCATAATCAGTGACATTCCGTCCAGTTTCACCATGCCAAATCCAAGGGCTGTAACTCGGATTAAAACCACGACATATCAGATGATCTTTTATCTCTCTACTTTTCAACTTCTTCATATTCAAACATTTTAGGCATGGACAGAAAAAAATGTCACTACTTGGATCATTTCGTTTTTCAAATTCCAAAAAGGCATCAACCCCTTCCTCAAATTCATTGCTCATTCGATGTGCCGTAATCCAACTTCGACTCATTATTACCTATAACAAATATCAACAAAAAATATATATTTTTAAGATAAGACAAATACATGTTTATATGAAAAAAATCATAATTTGAATGTAAAACAATTTAAAATATAAAACAAATCTATAGGTATTTAAAAATATATGCTTGAATATTATTTTTAAAACAAAATATAGTTAGATATAACAGTTTTAAATTTCATTGAATCAAAGAAAACCATGACGCCTACATAGATTAATATTGATTGTGGTTTTGATGTTTTAATATATTAGATAAACAACCTATTTTAAATGGAGTACAGACATTGATATTGGTCTTTATCACCCTTCGGTGTGACTGGAAAAAAGAGGTCTACCAGCATGTTATTATTTTATCATCAATTCACTCATTCTTGTTTCTGATGATCGTTAATTGCATTGGCAGGCTGAGAGGGCCGCCCAAGGCGTCCAACACTGGTCTGCTCAGAATAAAAATAGTCCCACTGATTCGGTTTAATCCTTTATTTCTTCTTTTTAATCCCATGTAACATATCTTGTGGGGATTTGATTTTGTACTTGGCCTTCAGCTTTAACGGTTATCAATCAAAATAAAACTCGACTAAAAACTCTTTTTATTTTAGGTTTTCAAAATCCAAAAACGAAAACAAAACAACCATGGACAAAAACTGAATTCCAATTACAGGAAACATGCTCAGAAATTCTAAACACCAAGAATTAACAAATATCAACAACAATAGTGAACAGCCTGGCAATTACAAGACTAAATATGTATATGTATATGATTAACAATAATAATGTGTTTTATATTCTCAAGTGAATGTTCTAAATGATATGGTAATTCATATGGTTTAATATCATTGGTAACATGTTTTCGATTCCAATGAGACATAGGCGAGAGAGTCATTGATAATGGAGTAGTGGCCTAATCTCAATCTAGGTCCAACATCCTCAACATATTCTTCTAGGGGTAGAATTTAGTATGGTTTGTGTTATTTTAACACCTCTATATTTATTATAGGTTATTAAATCAAATTATTTTGATTAACTTTTATTTATTCATCCTTATATTATTATTTTTTGACTTTTTAGGATATTATAGTTTTATATTCTTATTCATGGTTGGAAAATGGTTAGTGAATACCATGAGGTTCTACCTAGGAAACATTTTACATTTGTTTACAAATATAATGGAGGAAATATATTTTGTACAAACCATACTTATTTATCATGAAATCACACAGCATGATGCATATGCATTTTTTAAGGTTGGTTCTAGGTTTTCCATATTGTGTGGTTAAACCATGGTACTCCTCCAATATCATATAATGGGGATCACATTTATTGTTTTAATTTATAAAAAAACCGATCCAAAATATTAAATAAAAATTATTTATTATTTATTTTCATTTAAAGTAACGATTCATGTCTTTTTTATCTCATTATTCATCTAGGTTAATGTTCCCTCAACATAGTCTGTTATATCAACAAAATAGTCTGTTATATCAACAAAAAATTCCATGAGTTTAAAATAACCATTTGCAATAACAAAATACAAATAACCATTTGCAATAAAAATAACCATTTGCAATAACAAAATACAAATAACCATTTGCAATAACAAAAAATTCCACGAGATTCAAAAACGAACGAAAAGCACATCAAGAATCGAAACAAAAATGAATGAAAAAAATTCGTGGAAGGCTTACTTGAATGTTTCGAGTTGAGATGATAGATCCTAGAGGAGTGAAGAAGATAAACAATGAAGCCAAATTTAGTTTAACGAAGGTCGATCGACGTGCCGATTAGGGTTTACCGTGTGAGAGAGACGAGCCGGCGGACTGTCAATTGAAAAATCGTAAATGACAGTCCACGGGCTTTAATTTTTTTAAAAGTTTTATAATGTCGGTTATTATATAACCCACGTTATAAACTATTTTTTAAATTTATAACATCGTTTATCTTAAAACCGACGTAAAAAAGCTCCCTCCCTTTGGTTTTTTACGTCGGTTATAAAATAACCGACGTAAAAAACGTGATATCTACGCGTTTTTTATGTTGGTTATTTTATAAACGACGTAAACCCCCCCCCCCACCCACGTGCTTTGGTTTTTTACGTCAGTTATAAAATAAACGACGTAAAAAACACGTAGATATCTCGTTTTTTACGTCGGTTATAAGATAACCGACGTAAAAAACCAATGTGCGGGGGATTTTTTACGTCGGTTATTTGGAAACCGACGTAAAAAAACTCGATATCTACGAGGTTTTTACGTCGGTTATAAAATAACCGACGTAAAAAACCAAAGCACAGTGGGTTTTTCACGTCGGTTATTTGGAAACCGACGTAAAAAACCGGATATTGACGCATTTTTTACGTCGGTTAGAAAATAACCGACGTAAAAAACCAAAGCCCAGACGCGTTTGTTACGTCGGTTATAAAATAACCGACGTAAAAAAACCCCGCCCTTTGTTTTTTACGTCGGTTATTTGATAACCGACGTAAAAAACGCGTCGATATCGGGTTTTTTATGTCGGTTATAAGATAACCGACGTAAAAACCCAGCAGGCGCGATTTGTAACGTCGGTTATTAAAATAACCGACGTTAAAAATCTACTCGCCGAATTTTTACGTCGGTTATATATAACCGACGTTAAAAATGGTGACGTAAAAAACGATTTCTGCACTAGTGTAAATTAGGAAAAGGTAGAAAAAATACTTTCTTGAAATACCTACCCATTTCCGGTAGTTACTTTTTGATCAAAATACAATCTTTTCCAGGCTTAAGGTGTAATTCAATGGATGTTTCTCAATAAAGAGGTATAACTCTTAAAGGAGATCATTAAATTTTATTTCATCTTCCAAATTTTATAAACCAATTTTATATATCATATCATTATTATTATTGTATCATGAATATAAAAATATCATATTATTATGAATAAACAACCTTTTTTCAAACGAACCCGTTTATGAAAAATGAAACAGTAGACACACAAAAACAAAGATTTTAATAAAGAATCTTTAATAAATGTGTGCTTAAATTCTACTAGTGGATAATATGTGATATTATAAGTATTAATATGGGTATTATATATAATTATAATTAATTTAAATTTATTTTATTAGGGTCTCTATATCTTAAAAATAAATTCTGACTTGAGGTAAGGGTTTTACGTTACAATCTCATTTTTACTAGGATTAATTATTCTAAAAAAATTAGTATGAAATTATATGATGTTTCAATCCCAAATAATATTTATTTTCTTTGGATAAATTTATTTATATAAATTTCATGTTTTCATTTCTTTTTCTTCTCTTTATACACTCCATATAGAAAAATAATGTTTTTACCGAAAAACAACATTATTTAATTAATGGATCATGAATTTTTTCTTCCGGGTCCATATTTTTGAAAAAATTATTTCTAGAAAGCTTTTAATATTGTCCAGTTATTGATTAATGTTATAATTAATCATTATTTAATTTTTAAAAAATAGTTTCAAATTAATTTTTAGGTCATTTTCCAATCAAGGTACTTTTTACAAATAGTGAGAACAAAATCATTCTTTTAATGTTTACCGTACAAGAAAATATTCCTGCCATCATGACATCTATTTTATTTTAAGATTCTATTATAAAATTTCTATTTTTATTTTTAAATAAAATTTTTTACATGATATTTAATATTTTTTAGAATTAAAACATGTGATTTCAAAATTAAAAGTTTATTTTTTTAATGTTTTAGAGGTCTTTAAAAGGAATTTTCCATTTCTGACAACATACTTTTATATTAATTATGTTTCACTAGGGATTTGATTATATTATACCTTCCATATTATTTATTTACATGTTTTATAGTTATAATGAAACATATTTTCTTTTCCATCGGTTATGTTATGTTGTAATGATTAATGTTTTCATCGTGTTCTGGCATTAATATAAGTATATTATGATTATATGATAGTTGGTTCCATTATATCCCTCAAATATATTGGGTAAATATTAATGTATTATGAACTCAAAGGGTACATTATATGTAATCCCAGGCCCAAAATATGTTACATTGTAGGTTAAGACATCCTAAAATATGGTATACGGGAGGTTATTCTAAGCTCAAAATAGGAAAATGGTCGGTTATCCATATACCAAAAGAGGATACATGGAATATTATCCTAGGCCCATAATATGGAACAAGTGAGGTTATACCAAGCCCAAATTAGGTACATGGTTGGTTAACCCAATCCCAATATGTGAATAATTCCTCAATGGGTAGCCTAGAAATATTATTTCTATGATTATTATTTTTACACTATTTTATTACATTATATTTTTCCAATGATATTCTCTTATGGATATTATTCATTGATTTATTTATGATTATTATATCATGAACTAACAATATATATTAAATGACTCTTGATTGTGATCAATTAATTATTGGTTATGATTTTTAAATGTTAATCTCATGCACCTCATAACCATATGCCCATCTCATACTTAAATTATCATTGATATCTCCCTTTTTTACACTTAATGAGCATCTAAGGTTACCCATTATTATGTTTCCCTTTAAATAGGAAATTACAAAGTGTTTCATGTATGATTTTTCTAATAAGGGTGATAATTTTTAACAACTTAGTGGGAGATCAAATAAATATTTTATGTACATTTCTTTTAGATTCAATATTCTAATGACCCTAAACCATTATAGATCAAGAATAGATTGTAATGATATGTAATTAATATCCATCTAATAATATATAACAATTATGTTTGTAATGTTTGGGTCACCTCACATGATTCATGGGCTGGTGAGTTGATTTTTATGATTAGTTGTTACTAGATCGTACTCTTTTTATGTTTGGATAAGATCAAGGTAGAATTTTCTAGTTATGTGTAGCAGCATTGAATTATGGATCAATGATATATAAGGTGACATACAAGGGAAAATAGTTTCAAGGGAATGTTTATGATATGTGTTTCCAAAGGTTTTTTGTAAATGGTAATTTTTTGAGTTGTGATAAAGGAAATGAATCGAGTGCAGTGGAACAGTTAATGCAATAGTTTGTCTTAAATAGGTGTTTCCAAGGATGATATGAGTGTAGGTTATGGACAGTGAAGCATGTGTTATAATGGAACATGTAGAAGTTTTTATATAGGATTGTTATAAGAAAATTAAAATTTCGGGGAGTGTTCCACTTTATTTTGGATAGTTTGACCTCGTTTTAGATGAATTTTGGTAGATGTGGATACTGAGGCTTCTGGTAAGTTCGGAGTTAGTAGTGATTCATGTTTCAAGTTGGAACTCTGGTGTGATAAAGAAGGTCACACCATATCATTCAATTTATAAATGGACTGAGTGTGGGTCATAAATATATGACCCCCATGTGGGTAGGTTCATGGGTGATGAGGCTAATCATTTAATGGTTAAGGTGTATTTTAGGTTTCAGTGAGTTGGTGAATCTAATTGTATCTATTTTTGTGAATAATGTAAGGTTTTGGATTAATATTTGTTATTTTATGTAGTCTGTGTTTCTAAATATGATTTAAATTTATTTTATGTGATCCGAGCATTTCCTTGGATTGTTTGAAATGTATTTCATAATGTTATTCCACTAGTGGGGAGCATCGTGGCTCGAAATCATCCCTTGTGAACTGGGTCTTATGCTTTGGTGCACTATAATCCTTGAGATGAATCGGTTTTAGACACCATGATGTCTTATGATAGTTTATTTTCTTGTATAATCTTATTTATATTGTCAATTTTGAAAAGAAGTGGCTCTACTTTTGGTGAATAGTGAACCCCATGTTTGAAGTTGTCCGGTAAAACATGATTTTTATTCTAGAGAAAATGCAATGAGTTGGTTATGAATTGACGACTAAAGAAGGTTAGTATTATTTGTTGAAGGAACATAGGGGCTTCTTGAGAATGAGATGTACTATGGTGGGGAGGTTGTAAAACCTTGTGATTTGAAATTATTGGAAATTTTTTATTTTAGTTCTTAATATGGATAAGGTGAAAATATTTATTTTACCCTAGAAGATGAACCTGAAAAAAAATTCTTATAATTTTTTTTGTTCCAAAATATGGTTTTTACCCTTGGGGTAAAAATTTGTGAGTTTACAAGTTGTGGAATTTTTTAGAGTATATTATTATTTACGAAATTAAATATTGATTATTATATGGATGAGAATAGTTATATATTATGAATATAGTCTCAAATTGAAAATATAACTTAAGGGTTTAGTTTGGAATGTGGAGTTTAACTTAAGTAGGGTATAAACTCTCTTCAAGTTCCAGTGATTGGGTAAGGCTCTTAAAGTGAGTATTTTCTTCCCTTTAATTTTTTTATTTTTTCCCTTCTTCCATTTCATTCCCCTAATTTATTATTGAATATTTTATAGGATCTTTCTTCTTTTTTCACTCATTTTTTTAATAGAGAACTTGAAGAGTGAGAGGGGATCACATTTTGAGGTTTGTCTAAGTTGGTATATCAGGCTGCAGTAGAGGTGTGGCATAGATTTGGGTATAGAGGATCACCATTTTATTCATAGTTTCGGTTTTTAAATCCTTATATGATTTTTTGAGAAAAATTTTAGGGAATTTGTTGGATTATTGGTGGAGAAATATGGGTTTTAGGGTGATCTCAAGGGATTTCCATTTAGGAAACCAACAATATGGTGTGTAGTTTCCAAGAACACATAACATGTATTCATCATTTTAGACGAGTGGTGGAAGATTATACTTCATGTAATAGTACTTTTATAGGAACTATGTTGGTCTACTCAATTTTTGGTTGAGTGTTTGTCTGCACACCTTATGTGGGAGAACATTTTTTTGTAGGGTACATAGCCAAACCCCATGTAAAGTACATGGCCAGGGGTCATGTAGAGAACTTTTCCAAAGGTTATATAAGGCACATGGATAGGTACCCCATGTGGGTGAAACGCCATTTAGGGATACTAAACACTGTTTATTTGGGATATACATTCCATGTATGAATAATGTACATTCCCAAAGTTTTGCGTTTAGGGTACATGTTGTGTACCCTATGGCACACATCGTGTATTGTACCCTTTGAGTGTTTTGGATGATTTTTCTCACTAAATATAAAAAATAGATTCAATAAGATCCTATTTATAGTGTTTTTTAATATAATTCATGATGGTGGAACCCATTTAGTGGTTTTAAGACTTCAAATAGATAATTTAGGGAATGAAAGATACAAAATTTAGGTTCTTCCTCTGATGTTTGGATCCAGAGGTTTCCTATGGGAGACATGGAATGAGACCCAAATTAAGGTCAAGAGGGTGGTCAAAGGACAAGGACACTGCTGGAAATATATAATATACCAAAAATTTAAAACCGTAGGTATAGACTGTAAAACCATTGGTATAATATATACCAACAGTTTGGACAATCATTGGTTGCTCATCCATGGGGATATATATATACCAATGGTTATTCATAAACTGTTGGGGTATGGAATCTTACAGCACATTATACCAAAGTTTTTCTATAATTGTTGGTATGACTTTTTACCAATGATTTTACACCATTGTAATATAACTCAATTTATATATATAAAAACGGTTTATGAACCATTGGTATAGACTTTTAACAATGGTCTATATAAACCGTTTGTAAAATTTTAGTGTGTAGGTCTTTATAAAGAGTTTGTAAATTGTTGGTATATTATTTTACCAATAGTTTTAGAAAACTATTGTAATAGTTTCAATTTTCACATCTATACCAATGGTTTTGAAATCATTGGAATAGATTTGATGCAACTCCAGCAGTAGGCAGCACCTGCCACCCCTTTGCAATTACCTGCAATAACAACACCAAAGCAAAATTGTACAGAATTCAGAATTAATTGCCTCCAATTACTTGTAAAATTACCTGCAATTGAAATACACTGTACATAATTCAAAATAACACCAATAAATACAAATATGATCCAAATAGTATTCCATCATAATAACACCATAGTAATTGTAGAACACTATACAGAATTCAGAATAACACCAATCCACCCAATAGAATACCCCACTGGAAACCACAACACCCCCAAAAACAAGCATCTCCAAAAACACAACACTTTCAAATATGATCCAAATAATGATGGAATTTTATTTCTCTCATTTAGAAAATTGATTCAACCATCATTATATGATATTGATTCTATTTGAATAAATCAAATTATATATATTTGGGCCAATAAGGTTTGGGGTGTCTCCTTAGAACAAAAATTAGTATCTAGTTTATAGGTAGTATATATTCACTGATGATCAAGTTACAAGGGATTATTAGGATAGTTCCCAATTTTTGGGGAGTGTAAAACCACATTATAGTGTAGTGTAATATATAGGGGTTTGATATACCCTTAATATATTATAGTGTTGTGTAATATATAGGGGTTGATGAATGATGTCATTAATGTAATTTCATGTGAATTTTGGAAATGAACTTTGAATGAGAATTTGAAATGTACCTCCATGGTAGAGAATATATTGGAAATGAATCTGGTTTTGTTAGAGAATTTACTCGATATGGGACCTTAGAATGTATTATCCATGAAAAATATTATGAAGACTAATAATTTTATTGGAATGGATTGGGAGGAGTGGCATGCAGTAATGATAACTTTTGAGGTAGATCTTGAGGTGTAGTTTAAGGTAAGGTATATAGTGGTGAGTGTACAATTGGTGGTTTGAGGGAATGACCCTCATTATCTATATAATTTGTTTAGATTCCTCACACCATGGTTGCACTGAATAATGGATAGGTTATTGGATATGATGGCAAGAAGCTTGATATAATGATATAGGAACAAGGACACTCCTATAGTGGGGATTTTGATTTAATTCATGGTAATGTAACCATCATGATAATAAATCATGGATTCATGGAATCAATAGTTGAAAACACTTTTGGAATTGGGATATTACTTAAAATATACCTGTTTTCATTTGATTTCATGTATGAGTTCCAAGTGTAAACTTGGATGATTTATTAGATGGTTTACAAGCATTATACTTGATCTCAAGATGAAATTGAAATGATCCAGGGATGAATCTGATCATGGGGTGTTGTTTTTTAGGGTATGTGTTGTTGATATATATATAATCACATTAAATAAAAAATCCTAAAAATACCCTACCAATATATACAAAAACAATACTAAATAGTGATGAATACACACCTGAAAAAAATCTAATACAACACCTGACAAAGAACCACTGTAAATGAATCTAAAAATAATGACAATATAAAATATAATGATAGGAAGGTATGACCTATGGTTCAAATTATTATGGTGATTATGGTTAGGGTATGTGTTTTTTAGATATATCTTCTACTCTATAACATGGAGCTAAGTGGGGATTATTGTGTTGACAACTGAGGAATATGATATGAGCAATTACTTCTATTTTTCTCATTAGTTATGATCTAATCATGTTACACTGTAGTGATGAGATCCACTTTGAGTGAGAGGATTGAGGTATGTGAAATTGAATGAGAAATAGTATAAAACCCTACCTTGAGTAAGAGGTAAGTGTTTAGGATATGATATATGACCTTTCCCATTATCCTAGATGTGATATGGGACCTTAATATTAGTTAGTGGATAGTATTTGAGATGTGATATTAGACCTTACCTTGAGTGGAGGATAGTGATCATGATGTGATACATGACCTTACCTAATGTTAGATAGTAGTGTATGTGATATGATATAAGACCTTACCAAGAGTGAGATGGTAGTGGTTAAGATATGATATAGAACCTAACCTCAAGGGAGATGGTAGTGGTCAGTATATGATATGAGATCCTACATCGAGTGATTGGTTAATAGTCAAGATGTGATACCAGACCCCACATTGACCAAGAGGGTGGAAGTACGAGGATAAATATGTGATCAAGAATTGGTTTAATGTTCTAACCCAAGTGAGAGGGTGGAGGTCAAGACTAAGATGCATGAACCTTCCCTAAGTGGTAGGGTAAGAGTTTGGGGTTATTTTTGCAGATGACTTCTACTTCAATATTATCTGAATCAGGTGAGGTTAGTTGTTCAGTCTCCCTGGGTAGCACCAGTTGACCATTCATAATTGTTTCATGTTGTATATTAGTACTTTTTTATTTTCCCACGCATGTATACATTGTATATAATGATGTATATTGGGGTAAATTGGTGAGACCCTACCAAGTTATATCATGGTGATGTTATCTATTATTATTTCTTGTCTCTTAGCTGTAACTTATTTTTCTTAATAAAACTTTTAATTTTGATCATATTATTTATATATATTTTTATGAGGGTATAGAGAGTATAATATCCCCATGATACTTATAGACTGTCACCACTAGTCTGAATCATCCGGTATAAGGGTAGGTGTTCCTGAGGTCTTGTGGTGATTTACCAATGATTTTATATGATCTATTTTGGGTCTGAGGTTCCTTATGATTGTATCTAGGTATGATTTCCCAAGTCTGGGTTGTGCATGAGAGATTTTGTTTGGCTAAATACTTTTGAATGATTCATGTTGATAGTGGTGATTCTAGTGTGGTATGATATTGTGTCTCCCTCTAGTGTGATTATAAGGTTCTCTATGCAAGCTAATAGTTATGATGGGATCAAGGCATGAGTGCCTAGGTATTAGGTAGATTATAGTTGTCTTGCAATTTTTATGGGAAAATATGGATTTTTAAAATCAATTTTAAATCCCCAAATTAAATACTCAGCAATGTAAATAAATATAGATAGTATAGATAGTTTGATAATTTAAAGTACAATGTAATTTGTGAAAAGAACTTGATCAAAAACAATGTCCTATAATATAAAGCATCAAATGATAATGAATCAAAGAAAGATGACTAAAAAGTGGTATAATCACAACTAATAAGCTCAAGTTCTTCAACTAAAAGTTTGAGTGTATGTAAAAAAGAGAATTTTGAAATATATTTGATACCATGTAAAAAGATAATTAATAGAATATATACCTCCATGTCAAGTCAAGTTATATTATTTATAGATAAATAAATAAAGACACAAGTAAGACCACTAACCTAATCAATCCGTTGAATGTTGAATCATATAATAAATTTTAAAATACCCTAATTACTTTATCAAAACAGATGAAAATACATTGGTAAAAGATGTTGTGATTAAAACTATATAGTAATTTGGATACTTGAGTTAATCATACCTACCTAATCAGACATATATTTAGTCACAGCAAATCGGAAAACATTAAATGTCTGTAATATCAGTCAAAAATGTGACAAATGAATTTCTCCCTCATCACCATCACCATCACTATCACCATTTTCATCATCAGTCTCATTATTTTCCTCATCATTTCCCTCTTCCTCATCATCAGTCTCATCCTCGGCCTCATCCTCAGCCTCATCCTCACCCTCGTCCTCTTCCTTGACCTCTGCCTCTCCCTCGGTCTCGACATCATCCTCGGCCTCAGCCTCTTCCACACAATCGTCATTGGAAGGAACAACATCATCTAAAACACCACAAGAACTACCACCTGATTCACTATATATTTAATTCATAGATGAAATATATTCATCACAATTTTTTTGGCCTCTGGTGGAAGTGTTAGACATAAAACATTCATTGGTTTCGTAAATTTAGTGTTTACCATAGCAAACTGTTCTTCAACCTATGCGGTCCATTTTTCAACATGTGCTTCATGTGTCTTAACATGTTAAAACATTGTGTCACTACAACAAGTACCTGAAGAGTTTAAATACCTCTTTGGGACTATACTATTCCCAGGTCGACAGCATACTCTACTAGGGTTCTTATTTCCCAACACCTGATGTAAGTGATCATTTTTTCCAAAATTGTCTGGTTCTTATGCATCAATAGCCTCTAAAATAGACTATTAAAAATATTAATAAATTATTAAGTTAAAAAATATATTTTAAAATTTTAAATCAAAATAGTAAAACTTTTAATCTATTGTTGTATCAGTTTGTTAACCACACTTCCATCTTTTTTTCTTCTACTCGAGAAAAATAGTTTTGATCGAGGCACACAACCATCAATATTCAATACATTCCTCTACAATAAAATTTAATATAGGAAACCATAATTAAAAATAGGATACCCATAATGAATTTCAAAACTAAAATTAGATGAAAACTTTAGAAATTAAATAAATTATGAAGGAAAGAATAGAAAGTGAAATTCCTAATGAAAAAGAATAAACAATTTCCATACCTGCTTCATCTCATGATCTGACATCGTATTATGTCCCAATGTGTGCAGTTATTTTTTAGATTTAATGTTTTTTAATTTTTTTAAAATGATTCCTAAACCAAGTTCAACAATAAAAAAGATATTATTAATGAAAAATCTAAAAAAATTCATTAAATACCTCAAATTTTATATTTCCCACCACAACATCTAGATCACAATCAACTCTAACAATTGAAGTAATGGAGTCATCATATGTAATAAATTGATTGGGGCCAATGGGAGAAAATACAGTGTCAATTCCATCATCACCATCATCAAAAATATGCCTTGGTATTACTTCAATAGTGACAACAAATTCAGTTCGAAGATTATCATTGACATAAAAACGTGTTTTCCAATTGATGCGGATACATATGGTTCACTGGTAGAAAGAGTGTGAGTCATGTAAATAAATCAAAATCCATAATCATCAATAAAGGTGACCTGCCTCTCCATTGAATCAAAACACCAACATTTCATCATATTGACTCGAACATGAGAGTAATAATCCAATATTATTATTTTTTCAATGACTCCATAATGAGATACATTTTCAAAACTAGGTCTATTATCCAATGCACTAGAATAACAGTCTGTTGTGGTAGCTAAAATAACACCATCATGTTGTGTTCTCATGTTCTTTTCTCATTCAGTGATAGTAAATCTATGCACGTTGATCAAAATTTATTTACATTAACAAACCATGGTATGAGGACCAAAATCCAAAGCTCTTATTTCATCAGAGATAGTGTCAATAAGAAATCTTAATACCTGAAATATAAATGAGTATTAAAATTAATTAAATATTTATTTTATTTATTTTATTTATTTATTACATCAATATTTATACCTTCAATTTCAACCAAATAGAATACAATTTGCTATAAAAATTCTCTCTCATTCTAAATGATAAAGAACAATTCTTTCTATTTATCATTTCATTATGTTACCTGTAGATAAAAATAGAAATATTTTAACATATATGTATAATTACAAGAGTTGAGATAAGATATACATGTTCTATTTACTTACTTCATGTAGTTGTCGAACAAATCATAGTTAAACCACACTATGTGATGTGTCATCTCCAATTCTTCAAGCCTTAATATCGTCAATGTATATGATTTGAGAGTTCCTCCTATTTAAAGATGTGACGGAAAATTGGTTTAATTTATTCACACTATTCTTCTTCATTTCTCATTTGTGTGTTCATTCTCGAAGTTAGATCAGACAAATACATTGAGCATAAATCCAAACATTCTAGATCTAAGTAAGTATTCACGATAGAACCATCGTGATGATTCCTATTCCAGACATAACATTTCAATGTGTACATATTTATTTCAGTAGAATACATCCAATTAAAATCTATTGGTCCTCTTATAATAATTTAATTTGGCATGTGGATAGTCAGATGCATTATGCATGTGAAAACTTATGTAGGAAATATTTTCTCTAAATCACAAAAAATTAAGGGTGTATCCGCCAACATTTTTTGCAAGAAATACTTGGACAAATTCTTAGTACTAAGATATCTAAAAAATGGAAAAACCAAATAACTAACACCCTTACATTATTTGACAAAAAATGAAATATTTTTATTTGAATCAACTCATGTAGAAGGATGGGATAATCACGAATCTTCAAAGATTTCAACTTCAACTCTCTTCTATTGACCTGTTTTGATATATTGCTTGAATATCCATCTGAAACATTAGTATTATATAATACTTGTAGAAACTGATTTTTTTATTCAGGTGTCATCACATAATAAGCATGTGAAAATATCCAATTGTTTTCATAGATACACATAAGATGAAATTCTAGTCTGATCCCCCAATCCACCAAGTCACGCCGATATCATAAATAATATTTTTTTATTTCCTTTGACATTTACATGAATTGAAATCAATATTTCACAAAAAAAAATTCAATGTGCATTACATATAATCAATGACATAAAAAATTGGTTGACTGATAAGGAATCTCAAAGAAGATACTCCTCTTCTTCCAATTGTAATAGGTATCATTGGAAAAATTCTTCCTATTTCTAGATTTTATTTTACCCTTCCTGAATGAAAAAAAAATCAACTCATTAATCACATTAGATCCATACATACGCTGAGGTGGATCATCAGTCTCCATGGTATTTTAAAATCTTCGATGATTATTTCTATATGGATTTTCCACTTGCAAGAATCATCAATGTCCCATAAAAATAAACTATGGTGATATTTCAGTCATCTGGGTCGAGTATTCTTCATCAAACAGTACATCACAATTTTCCCTTCGTTCTCCATCCAGACATAATTTCATAATTCGTAAAATCATTGATCATCCACATAAGCAGAGCACATATCTAAAATATGCCTTTCAAACATGCATCATATGTGTGCACACCCACATCCCAAAGAAGTTCCAACTCTCTTATTAAAGGATACATGTATACATCTATATCATTACTAGGATAAAACAAGCTAGATATAATTATACTCATGAAAGTGAAAGGTTTTTTCATACAAAACCATGGGGGAAGGTTATAAATGGGTATGAAAATCGGCCATGTGAGGTGTGAAATAATAATTGGCCCAAACAGATAAAAACCATGACATGAAAGACCTAGTCTCACATTACGCACCTGAACTACCTCATCCAGATATTAAAACTCATATATCTTCCATGAAAATTCATATTTATGTTGAAAAAACTCTTTATTATTATTCTTTCTCTCGTTATCATGCCATCTCATTTTAATTGTTATTTCATCAGACATAGGAATATTATAGAGTATGGGGATCAATGGAAAGTTCAAAATTAATTTTTGTGGAACATGGGATGGTTTTTTATCAGCATTTGGATTCCATATGTATGTTCCATAGTTTATACAATCATTTATATTAGTAGTTTCCTCCCAGAATAAGCTACAATCATTTGGACAAGCATGAATTTTGTTTCTTGAAAATTCAAGTTATTCAACTAACTTCCATGACATATATTAGTTTGAGGGAATATCTACATTATCTAGAAGTAATTACATAAATAAGGTAATAATGTAATTTATTTAAGTATTATAAATATCTACATGGTTTTCCCATGAAAAAATTGGTTTAAAAATTCTAGCTTTTCATTTTACGACATTGTGATATACTAGAGTCATCGCAGCATCATTCAATTTTTTCACCCTATCAACATCATCATTTTCAATGGACACATCATGTGGGATCATATCTAAATCTTCATGGGTCGACATTTTTTTCTTCTCATGATTATAAATAAATGAAAACTAGTCATATATTAAATTCTCCAAACCAGTCCTCTTAATTGGATCATCATCATTTTGAGATTCCATTTTATCCACAATATGATACCACACCTAATAGTTTGTTTGAAAACCATATTTGGTTATATGGTAGCTAAATTCTTCATTACTCAATTGTGCTCTTCCAACACAATTATAACATGGGAAGTTTATGTGATCACAATCTAAAGCATTTTAAAATGAAAAATCTTAAAATCCTTCTAAATTATTTTAAAATTTTCTTGATATCTGGTAAGTTTCATACATCCAACTTCTATCCATTCTATAAATAAATTGAAATAATTAATTTTGTGAAATAAATTCAATAACAATTATGTTCAATCAAAAATATATTAAAGTAAATTATAATTTATCACTTTAGTGATAAAGGATATTTTTTATTTGGTGTGTTATTTAAAAGGTAGTAATCTTGGTTTCATGAACTAGAAACATGTAGTTGCTCATTAAAAATTATATAAATCTATAAAGATGAGTTATTGGAGGGTTAAAGGACTTCGTGGTATACCCCAATGTGATATATTTACCTTACTTCAACATATTTCAATATTTCCAAGGGATTCCCTACATTAGGATGAGAACATCAATCTAACTCTATGGTCATATAATAGTAATTGTTCTCCCTTAGGGTACTTCTTCAAATAATTCACATGATTCAGATTTGTGGGGTTATATAATAGATAATATCATGGTAAAAAATATCCAATATCTCATAGATTCTTGTATCAACCTATTTATCTAAAATATAAAGAGTTTTCTCAGCCATTTGAAGTGTGGAAGTAGGCATAAAAGATCTCATTAGTAGAAATGTAATTATTTTAATGTATCATTGAGTAAAGGATATCATGGGTAAAAGTTGGGTTAATTCCATCTCAAGTGGGTTGTGTAGCCTTGGACATGAATTGGTAAATTTCATCAATTACTACCAAGTTCCTCACACAGGTCACTTCTCTCAAGTGTATCCCATAGTTCACTTCACTGACAGGCCCTCACACAATTCACTTATCCCATGTGACTCGCACATATCACTTCACCCAAATTTCATTTGGAACTCACTTCCCATTATGTAATAAATAATTTTAATTCATATATAAAGGATTCATTAAAGAGTTATAAGAATAGTGGATTTACTTCACCCAAAGTTTTCAAAATAGTGCAACTATAGGTGGGGACCACCCGGTAGACATCACAATTTATAGACATTATAGTGACCCACATGTCGAAACTACATAGATAACCTTCAAAATAAAAAAGTAAAAAAGATATATAGGAGAGGGAATATTGGAATTATAAAACAAAATCAAGGGAGCTAATGGTATTTGTGAATGTGTAGTGACCAATGAAAATGAAAATTCGAAATGTGTCAAGACAGTCCCAAAAGTTCACGTGTGATTAATACAATGATAATTCTATTTTAATAAGAACATTTGACACATTTTTATGTCATATGTGCCTCATTATATAAGAATGCATAAAATAGTAATAGAAAAAAATTATTTTCAATTAATATCATAAAAAACAAACCATTACATAAATTTTTCAAAAAGTAATTGTTCGAAATCCCTTTTTGAAGAAATAAATTTTTTTTCAAGTTAAAATTCTTCGAAATATTATTGTGAACATGACTGAAGGGGGAAAATAATGTACCCCTAAAACAATAATATTGAGTAACATTACTATAAAAATTAGTGGTGGTGGTAGTGGTTTGATAAGGAAAATTAATTGTCTATGTGTAGGGTGAAGTATTTTGAACATTCTAATTTCACATTCAAGAACAATAGAAAACCCTAAATGAGGAGATATTGAAGTTGATGAGGAAATAAACTAAATGTGGTATAAAAAATCCAAAATAAATGTAGGTAGAAAATCTAACTCAAAATAATCAATTTTATGTGAAAGAAATGTAATGATATAAACTAGGATGGATCATTGGAAGAGTAGTGGTCGTCAGTTGGGAAGAGAGAACCACTATGGTAGAGAAAAAATGAATCAAATATGGAAAGGGTAGTGGGGGCTCATGTGTATTTGGGGGAAAACTATACAAAAGGTTTTAAAAAACTGTTTGGAAATATCACATTTACCAATGGTTTAAAAACCCAATAAGAAACATCTCTATATCCCAAAGGTTTACAAAAACCATTGGGAAACATCCCTATACCTCATTGGTTTACAAAAACCATTGGTAAAGACTATGTTAAAGCACTATATGCTAATGGTTTTCAAAAACTGTTGGTAAAAACTCTATATACCAATGTTTTATACAAACCATTGGGATATTGGAATTGGTATAAATATTATTTCTAGTATTGGGAATGGGATCTCCACGGTCTTTGGTTTGAGGAGAAAAATATTGTCCCATGTTAGTAGTTAAAATTTATGACCTGAGGAGACCGATATTTTATTTGATTGGACTAGCATGTGGTGATATTTAGGAACAATATACCCTCTAGGAAAAGGGTGTTTAATAACATAAGAGTATATTATTCAGGATTCCATGTGGATTTTCCTAACTCTGATATAACCTAGTGTACCACAGTGGGTTCCCCAATGATATTTTGACCCTAGAGTGCATAAATGAAGGAAATGGCTAATGATGATTGGAATTGCCAACTTAGAACCTTAATTGATAGTTTGAACCATTTATGGATGTAATGATGATATGTTGTTCACTTGAGATTCTAACCAAAGATTTTTTGTCCATGTTTAGGATTATATTCAACCCATTGAGATATGTTATATGAGATGATTGAGGTGGAACTTACTTACCACTTATATGTTTTAAGATGCATGGTATACCTTGGATGTTCTCCTTAGATCTTCCCTTTATAATAGTGATTATATTACTTAATAACTTGGAAGGAAAATATCATGATTTACTAGATGATATTGTAATAACTTGGATATGTTCCCAGGAATAGAGGAAGGGGAATGACCATTCTAGTTTCCTTCAAGAAAGGTATGGAATTCCTTGCTCATGCTCCTTGAAATTGGTTGTTTAACATGATAATTTTAGTTATAATGTCATATAAATGATCTGTGTATTGGGATCATGAGTAATTGGGTTAGAGTTACTTTGATGACCCCATTTGATTCATCTTAAATATATTTTAGTTATATTTACTTGGATATACTCATTGGGTTCATCTCATAATTATTTGAGTTGGAATTTCATTAACACGTTCCTCCGATACAGATCATTGGTTTCTAAGTTAGAATGTCTTGGACACAATCCATGGATTCAGATCATGGATATTTGGGTTGTAATTACTTGTAAATGATCCTTGTATTTTTCTCATATGCATTAAATAGGATTGATAATAAATTTTTCTTAATAATCTTCCATGGGCCTGATATTTTTTGTCACTATTTTGTGATTTTCTCAAAGAAATTTTATCATCAATCAAAGTTGGTTTGGGTTGATCTCGAGTGTCATGTTGGAACACAAGAATCGACAGTGATTTATTTATTTACTTTGATTTAGTTGTTGATTAGCTATTACGAGTACATAATGTCTATATGAACTTGTTTATAATAGTAGATGATAGGTACAGTGTTAGGGGTGTCCTTAGGAGAATTTAATTATCACCCTCTACATGAGAATATTGGTGAATTTGTAGAACTTATGTATATGTTTATATTAATAACAGGACATACAATGTACCGGGTATATTCCCATTTTTTAGTGTGGTAAGATAGGTACAGAGTATCTTAGTAGGGATATGGAGATGGTTGATTGAGGTAAAGCTTGAGGATAACAATGGTGCCTTTTGTACATTTGGTTTTCTTTAGTTTATTTTATATATTTGATAGGCCTAGTGGACAATTTGTCTATATATATTAGTGTATTCATAATTTTTATTTTATATAGCATGTTGGTTTTTATTACATTAATGTACTATGAGTTATTATTCTATATGTTTCATTTTTATTTTTCACTAATTATGAACTTTGATATGTGGTTATAGTATCCCCATGATACTACCCTAAACCCTCACTTGTAGTTATAAACCCTTATCATATGGGGAGGTACACATGAGGTCCAGTAATTATTTGATTTGAACACTGATTAGTGGCCTTAGGTTAGGGATGTTATAGTTTTTCGAGGAAATTTTAATTTTTGGTCAGTTTTAGGTGAAGTTTTAGGAATTGGGATTCATATCATAAATCTGATGGATATAATGACTATATATTATATTTTTGGATTATGATCAAGGATTAAGAGGCGTTACAGGTCCTTCAGTGACTGTTAAGGCTAGGACGGTTGGCCTTAGTGAAATTCAATAGTTGTAAAAATCACACTATGACCTATAGGGAATGTAGAGATGACTTGCATTAGGGGTTTCATCATGGCTAGGAGGAAAAGGGATATACAAGGAAGCATGATTCCCCAAATTGTTACCCTTTTCATGTCATGAGAGGAATATAGTTTACATTGTTAAGTTTATTGGTAATGGGAGTTGGTTCTGTCATGAGAATCATTGTTCCATAACCCCGGTGGGTCTCTTAATGAAGGTGATTGGTATTGGACAAGTCCATCATTTAGGGGTGGTATCTCAAAGTGGCTATTACTTGGATTTTCATAGCTTGGTAGGGATATTAAATTATCAGTTGGTCCTTTTATGATTTTGTATTTGAGGGATTTGAATAGAGGGCCATTACATTCAGCTTCACACCCTCTTTTCCTTTGTTTCTCTCTTAGTGTTGTGGGTTCATTATTAGAAGAATTTGGAGGTGATTCTATCCCCCTCTTTTACTCTATTTTTCTTACCGTTCATATTTTTTTCACCTAGGATGACTTTTTATAGGGTTTTAGTGCTAAGTTCACTATTTCATGGTGGAATCAAGAAAGTACGATGAGGATTTTTCTTTAAATATATAGAGGTGATCCAAGAAGGATAAACTCATGATTTTCCATGTATTTTTGGTGATGTGGTGATTCTCGGTGAGTTTTGTCTTGAAGTATGAGTCTGGGTGGTGGTATAAGCTTCAATGAGGAATGGACATGCCTGATCAAGGATTAGTGGTGCTTGAAAAGGATTTTTAATATCTAGTCTAGGTAGGTGTTCCATTTAATAAAAAATAATTTACTTGTTTATGAATTAGTGTCCACGTATGTATTTTTACATATGACTTGGTAAAGATATAGGTACCAATTTAATCTTAATTAAAAGAGTTGGGATGGAATTAAGAATCCTTGAATTGGAATAATTGATTCTTAGAACTTTGGATATATGATACCACCTATTGACCATGTTAATAAGGGGTAAAGGTTCTTATTGAATTGAAAAGAGATCTCATGAAGGTCTTAGAATATGACAAGAGATAAAGGTAGCCTGGTTTCATTTTATTTGGTGTGTTAGGATATTATGATAGGCCTAGTCATAGTGATGATGTATGAGATTTTATTATATCACATGATTGGTAATGATCACCATCCTAATGAGGGATTGATGGCTAATGTGAACCATGGGTGGGATAAGCCCACTAGGGATAGATGAGAGATGATATAGAGGTTTTCCTCCAGATAATGGGATCGATGGATCTCTATGGGACATGAGATATGGGGCCCATGTATGTGTTAAGATAATTTTTTAGATGGCATAGAATGGGTTTGTCAAGTGGTTATATAGTGGGTTATCTTTGGATGGTCTTTGGTTTGAGGTACCGAGTCTGACATGAGTCATTTATGAGGTTTGGACTGGCTGCTAAAGGCTAGGGTTGGATAGAGATTATAGGATGGAGAAACACCAATATTTAGATACTGAGTGGGTTTGAGATATCAGCCTCATGGTTGAGATGAGATAGATGATGGGATCAATTTGGTTGACTTATTTCACTAGAATAGTCTTGAGGGGATTAGTCTATAAGGATACATGGATAAAGAGATGTGTGTCATAGTGAAAGATAGGCCCCAAGTGAATAGAACCCTAGGATGTGTTGGTGATATTATAGATTATTTTTTATTCCCAATTTAATATTGAACATGTATGGTCAATTGTGTGGAAGTGGAGGATTATGGATAGATCCAATCATAAAGTTAGATATGGACCAATACATTCAGTACTCCCATTACTATAGTGAATGAGGGTTGGGATATATTAAGTTTTTCTACACCTAAATATGAGGAGAGTTATGATATTTTTTGTGCATCTACTCTAGTAAGAGGAGGGTTGGTGACTCCCTAAGTGATCCCTTTCCATATGAGGGAATGGAATGGGATATATTCAATGAATCATTACCTAAGGTGAATAGACCATGGAAGTATTTAGTGAAAAATTACTTGAATTAAATGGGATAGGGGAAAATATAATGTGGCCTTCTATTAGGGAATTTACTAGGGTACTTTACATGGAACCCCTACCCTGATTCTTTGGGTATGAGTCAGTATTTGTGACAGAGGGTGAAAACATTCCAGTAATGTGTGAAGTTGGTATTTTTGGGTGCTACGGTAGTTTGGTTAGAACATGATGACTTGATATGTATGTGTGTGGTGCTGGTCAAAGGTGGATTTATGGAATATTTCAAATAATTCATGTTCGTGTGTCATGGTTTCCTAGTTAGAACATGAAAATCCAATAATTGTTTTATTTTATATACTCAATTCCTCATGTATGCATGCATATGATGGTGAATTTTAGGGGAACATGGTGATACACAACTGAGATCAATTTCTCACACCCTACAAGGTCACTGGAGTGTGTTTGTATGCCATATTACTTCATTCAAGTTGATAATAAGTTTTATAGTAGATTATACAAGAGAATCTTAGCAGGCATTAAATACTGGTATTATGTGAGGATTGGTGATTAAAATATAGTTTCAAATTTATTTTTTCCTTATTTATTTTGTATTTTTATTCATCTTGGTGGGTGATAAGGGATACATGACTGTATGGTTTTTCATTATTCATTTATTATATAATGTTTATTTTTTCATAATATGATAATTGTTATAGATATTTTTTAAATTCCATGGGTTTACTAATCTAATTAAATTAAATAATGACCACAATGTATGATTTATGACCATGATTATAATTAGAATTCTTTTTCTTAAGGGGAAGAAAAATTGAGGGAACATATCCCTCTAGATCAGACTGGTCATCTAGGTTTGGGTGATACAAAAAACATCCAACTGAGTTGATTTAGTCCATCAAAAATTAATCTATATCTCAAAAAAATTATTTTCAAAAAAATTACAAAGCATCATGAACCCTAATGTGGTAACTATAACACCAAGTAATGGTTAACCTCTAACTTTCTATGTAATCGCAGGTGACCATTGGTTTCATATATTAATCCTTAAAAAATCTATGTCAATTTTGAAATTCAAAAACACCTTATCTTAACAACTATCCTCTGATACTATCTAACCCATTTAATAATCCATGTCTCCTCTAAATGAATTTCTATAGAAATTTCATTATAGCTTGTTTCTCACTTTCAATTAATATGAAAAAAATAAATATTCTACTGAAATTAATAGTATGTTTTGGATGAACACCCACTCTTGTTTTTTATCTAGATTCAAATACCACGATTTCCATTATTCCCATAATTTATTATCCCATTATAGTCAAGGATTTTATGAAAAACCATGGATTTATCTATGGAATTATCATATGTGGATATCCATTTTACATTTAACCTTTTGTAAAATGATAATCTCCCTAATCATCACCATGGAAAATATCTTATTTTACCATTATCTATTTTATTTTTAGAACTAAAATATTTATAACAATGTTTTATTAACATGTTATCTCATTTTTCATAAGTAAATCAATCCATAACCACAACTCCCTTCTATACACAATGTTATTCTTTTTTTCCCTCCATTATTGTTACAATTATGGAATCACACACAATATCATGGTATAAAAAATCATCTATATTTAACTTCACTCCTTGAGAACTAAAATAAATTCTTCCCTTATGCATTACCTATTTTTTATTCACTACAATAAGGACCCTCCACATCCATGGTGAGGTTGATTTCACATTCATTAAAATTATGCTAGCCTTCTCTAAATTTTTCCTTATTAGTTCAAAGTACTTCTAAAACTTCTAAAATACATAATTGGAAATGTTCAACTCATTTAATATCATTCAAATATAAATCCAAGATTTTTTAATCATTTTACCACATAACTCTGATATGTTGAGACATCATAGTATTCATTCATATTCATCTAACATTTTTTATATAAAACCATAGATTTTACTTCAATGCTTCCTCTTCTAATCTATTATAAATTACCATTATCATCTTCAATTTCATATATTTGTCACCAAGTATTTTTTTCATATATGGAATCCATCTTCGTTCTATAGAGTTATTCTCTAATTGTTTCATTGAGCCTGATACTTTCCATGTTCATTAGTCTTTTCAAAATATGTTATGATATTCATAATTATACTTCATATAAATCAAATATATATTATTAAAAAATCCAACTTTAATGAAAAAAATGTCCAATACATAACTTTTTTTGGAAATATTCTTCTCATTGGATTTTGTTATAAATTATTCCCAAAATCCATCTTCACAATCTAACAAGTAAAACCTTGGAAATATGTAAAATATTGCACTCCCCTTTTATCCTCAAATCCAAGAATCCTAGTAAATTTATATATTTATGGTACATTATTCTCTCCCACATAAAAAAATATATATGTGGTATCTTTATAGAGTATCCAATTCATTATCCTGATTTACCAATGAAATGTTTTCACTAAGTTTTCTAAGAAAAAATATTATATAGGTCAATGAATATGAATCTCCATATTTATAGAAACTAAGAAACCCCATTTTTTCATATAAAACCGTTAAAATGCTTGGGTATTTCAACTAGAATTTTTCTATAGAAAAAAATTTGGTTTTTCTATCATTTTAAATACATTACTTTTTTAGCTCTAATTTCCACATATGAGCTCTAGATTTCACTCATTAGATTCTCTTCATCAGTCAAAACATTGTTACATCTCTTTTTCTCTAGGATTAAAACCCTGGTATGTGTTACCATTTACTCTAATACCACATATTTTAATAAATTATTGATTCTCCTATGATTCTATAAAAATATCTACAAATCTCTTTAACTCTAAAAGACTTTTAGTGAGTGAAATTAAATCCACTAAGCCTACATTATTCAAATATCGATGTATGAAGTAGGAGTTTTAGGTTAATAAGTTCAATTATTTCCATTATACTAACTTAATTCAACAAATTTATGAATATTTTTCTTTTATATGATTTATTTATATCCCTATGTTCTTAATCAAACAATCATAAAATAATTACAAAACAAATAATAAATCACAAAGTGTGAGAGTCATACCAATTGTTAATGAGCTCAAACATTGATCAAGAAATTTTTAAATAGCCTTGGTATCATCAACATAAACTCCAACTTAATTTTTTAGCTTTAAACTACAATTATTGAATTGATGTTATTCATTAAGGCTATTATTCTTTTTTTTATTGTCCATAAAATAATCATGGATTACCAAAAAATCATGTAAGAGGTCTTTCTCTTCCTCCTCAATCATATTTTCTTATTCTATTCATTTTTATTCTTCTATTATGAATGTAAATTTAAAAAATTTATTAAACCAATAGAACATACGAATTAAGAAATTAAGGATTTAATAAGGATGAAAATAGTGAACTTGAAAGGAATCCCCTTAAACAATTTTAGTATATCCAACTGGAAGAGTTCCATGACTCGATTACACCACAAATATATTAATGATGTTACCTTTTCAACTAGGAATATAATAAATCATGTTAAACTCTATCCATGAGTAAAAAAATCAACATATGAATGTAGAATGTATTTAGATCCTATGACATAGTAAATTTTGTTCCATGGAAATTTGGAATGCACCTTTAATCAGTTGATTACAATAGATGAGTCAGCCACCACCTTAGATACGAGGATATTATAAGTCTTTTATATGTTGAGCCCTTTATATATCACAGGGTCCTTAGTCACAGCATAATATCCATCTCTAGAGAATTTATTGAATTTAATGATAACTTATCTCCATGTGTTATGAACAATACCACCACCTCTCATAATCCCTTTAGCAGAGGGGTCATCCAAATTCAGTTTAAAACCCCAATGAGTAATCATCCATTAACCCAAAAAAATATCTCCCATCCTATAAGATGTCACACCAATTGGGAATTAGATTGATGTAAGGAACCCATGTACAGATTGAGGTAGAATTTCTTCCTTTCATTGCCAAAATAGTTATCATGGAAGATCAGGAAACTTTTTTTGATGTATCGGAGATTTGTTTTGAGCCCCACATGATAGAAGATGTCATGAGTGTCCTATAAAACCCAAAAATAGTAGTATTGGTAATGATTTAACCATGGTCTTATAAACACATCCCTACTAGGTAAAACTAGATCACATGAAGTAATTCATCCACTTTTCTTTCCTCTTACCTTATGGGCATGGTGGTAGATGTTTTGTATTGTTCTAATTGTAATTGATGTATTTATTTATTAGGGTTAAAAATCATGTGTCAGGAGATATTCCTCCCCTATTCTAATATGTTTTTACCATCCACCAATTATTCTATTGATGTATGATATGTTGTTTCATGTTTTACCTTTATTTAAAGAACGATATGTGCCTAATTTTATCAAAAATGATGTCTTAAATTTCTTTAATGTATTATATTATATATATTATAGAAATAATATGATTTATAAGGTTCCCCTGATAAAATTTTGATTTTAATAAGAAGGGTATGTGGATTGGTGTTGGAAAGAAATTATATCAATGGAACACATCTATGACTAAAATTAAATTTTTCATGAGGTTGAATCATTTCATATTAATTATGATTTATGGGAATTATGGGTTATTAGGTAGGGATACGTGGATAATTACCACAATAGGAATTAATATTAACCTTCTCAGAAAAATTTAGATTAGATCACTTGTGTAGGATTCCACCCTAGCTGGTGATTCTTCCTGCAAGTTTAGGGTTACACTCTGGCTAGGAGCATGTGAACATATATGGTTTGGATGTCGATTCGTAAGAGAATCTTAGGGATCCTTTACCTTGGTTACACTGTCATATAATTTTATTATTCATTGAGAATTCATGTATATTTGAATATTTATTTTCATTATTAATTTGTAATAAATTTTATTTCATTTACTTTCTCTACGTTTCTTACTTCTCAAAATTAAAAGTTCAGTTTTCATATGTTCATTTTTAAACTAGAATGTTAGGATTTTTAAGAAAAGGTTAATCATTGAATACTTTGTGAAATTCTACTGATATATTTTTTCTCACACCCTAAATACACCCTTTGGGTATATGTAAATAATGTTTTGATAGAAATAGGAAAAGGAAAGACACTACTTAGAGTTAGTGGGTATTCATATTGGTTGAACATGGTTTTGGAGGAGGTGACATGGTCGTAGTTATCCCTTATTTCATGAGGTGATGGTTACTAGATCTTTGGAATTATTTTATACTTAATTGTTTTGGTATAATTGGTCTTATGTATATCCTTATTCCATTACCATACTGTTTATCTATATATTCCATTTTTAGACCCTTTTGTATATGTTTTTTTGACCTCTAGTTCTATTTTATGTTATTAATGATTATATAGTTATTTTTTCAATATTAAATTTGATCTCTATTTTATGTTTTTTCATCTTTGGTTTTATTTTTAAATCACTAATTATTTATTTTGTTAGTTGAATCTCAAATATATGGCAGTGTCATATATGGTTCTTGGGATATACACTTATTACATGTTTTTACTAGGAAACACCATTCCCAAAGCTGAGTTATTGATTCTTATAAAAGTTTTTACAACCTGTGAAGATCAAAAACTCCCCTATGGACTTTCCATGGGCTAGATCAAGTGTTAGTTAAGGGGTAACCTAGGGCGTTTCAGGACAAAAATGGTATCAAGTCTCAATTTTGATTTATGTTTCTTGAGAATGATAATATAGGCAGAAAGTTATATTTTCAAGACTTGAGGGGTAGGTTGTGTGGGAGTGTTTGGAAAACACTCAACATAACTCACCATAAGATTCTATGGGATGTTAAAAAAATATTATTTTGAGTGTTATTAATTTAATTTTGGATAAATTTAATTTCAGGTTGATGAATAAAGTATTGAATGAAATTACTTGGGCATATATTTGAGGTTCACAGGTCATAGATCATATGGTATTGTTTGTGGACCATACAAAAGGATAATTCTATTGTGCCTCACATGTTTGGTGCATGGTTTGTAAAGTTGTATCACTACATTAAAAAGGGACCTTTGCAAAGGATTATTTGTCATAGGCTTGATGCCCATTGCAAATAGTCCTTAATAAAAAATTATTTATGATGGGAAAACATTCTAATTACAAATATCTTCGGCACAACATGCATTTCAAAACTTAGAAAAGGTATTTTTGATGGGAATATACCCCCATCACAAATACCTTCTTTCATTTTATTTATTTGCGATGGGTATTAATTCTTTTAACAAATAAAGTGTCGATGGAAGAGTATTTATGATGGTACATGCCACAAATACATTTGTAATCAATGATGCAGTTAGTAATGGTGGGTTTTAATTACGAAAGTACATGTAACAACTAATTCTATTTACAATTGGAAACCTGTCACAATTAGTCTTACTGCAAATTATCTAACCTATATATACCCCCCACCCAATTTTTTTATTTTATTATCCACTGAACTCTTCTCTCCTCCTATTCTCTCCTATTCTTCTACTTTAAAATTTAGAAGTTTTAAAATTTATAGGGAAGCAAATTTTTTAATTTTCATTCACTGAAAGATTCAGTTTTATGGTATTTAATTATGGTTTTTAATTTTTTATTACTTTATTTTATTTAATTATTATTATTATTATTAGTATTATTATTAATTAGTAGTAATTAGTTATAATTAGAATTACTTAGTCTAATTTTACAGTAATTATTTTTGTGTGATAATACTATTTTTAATTAGAGGTATTTAGTTTTAATAATTATTGATTATATTTAATTAAATTTTTTTAGATTTAATTAGTAGTAAATGGATTTAATTATTATTATGTAGTTTTAGTTATCGTTAATTAATGATAATTATTAGATATTAGGGGTAATTATTAGAAATTAGCTGTAATTATTATAAATTTGTGATAATAGTTATAAAAACTAGTAATGAGTTAAAATGAGTTGTAACAAGCAACAATTAGTAAATATTAGTGTAAATGAGCCGGAATTAACATAACTAAGTAAAAAATTATAGATCATAGTAATAAATAATAATATTTTAAAGTAGTTTGTATTTATTAACAGAAATTATTACTTTATAATTTGTAGTAATTAATAATAATTTTTAATAATTAATGGTAAATATTAAAAATTTTAAAACTATTAGTACAAATTAGCGATGATCCGTAAAAAATAGCGATAATCAGTAAAAATATGTGGATTATTATTATAATTGTATGGTAATTATTAGAAATGGGTGATAATTATTAGAAATGAGTGGTATTTATTATAATGAGTGGTAATTATTAGACATTAATGGTAATTATTATAAATAAAAGGTAATTAATATAAATTGACGGTAATTATGAGAAATTAGAGATAATTAATAAAAATCTGCGATAAATAGAAAAAAGTAGTGGTAAATAGTCATAATTAGTAATAATTTGAATAAATTACCATAATTAGATGTAATTACTAAAAATTAGTGGTAATTAGTAAAGATTTGTGATAATTACTAAACATTAGAGGTAATTAAAGGTACTTAGTAACAAATATCATTAATTAGTGGTACATAGTTAAAATTTCTGGTAATTATTGGTATTAATTAAAAATTATTAGTAATTATTAAAAATTTGGGGTACTTAGTAAAAATTAGTGGTAATTAGTAAATTTAGTGGTAGTTACTAAAAATTTGAGTTAATTTCTAAAAACATGCAAAAATTACAAAAAAATAGTAGTATATTGTAGAAATTAGTGGTAATTAGTGGTACATAGTAAAAATTAGCAGTAATCTATACATAGTAAAAATTAGCGGTAATTAGTTAAAATTCGCAGTAATTAGTAAAAATTTGGGGTAATTTCTAAAAATTAGCAGTAATTACTATAAATAAGGGGTAGTTGGTAAAATTTAGTGGTACGTAGTTAAAATAATTTAAACAAAGTAGAAATTATTGGTCAATACTAAAATTTAGTAGTAATTAGTAATAATTAGAAGTAATTAGTAAAAATAATGGTATTTACTAAAAATTAAAATTAATTAGAGGTAATTAGTAAAAAAATAGTGGCAATTAGTGGTACTTAGTAAAAATAAAAAGAAATTAAGAAAATAAGTTTTACTTAATTAAAATTAGTGGTACTTAGTAAAAATAAGTGCAACCTAGTAAAAAATAGCATTTACTACTAGAAATAATTGTTATTAGTAATAATTAACGGTAATTGGTAAGAATAGTATTAATTATTAAATATCAGTGGTAATTACAAAAAATAGTAGAAATTATAGGTACTTAGTAATAATGAGTGGATCTTAGTAAAAGTTAGTGACACTTAGTAAATATTTATGGTAATTAGTAGTACTTAGTAATAATTTGTAGTAATTAGTAGTACTTAGTAGAAATTAGTGGCACTTAGTAAAAATTATCTGTATCTAGTGGAACTTAGTAAAAATAAGTGAAAATTAGTAAAAAATAGTGATACTTACTAAAATTTAGAATTAATTAGTATTAATTAATGTTAATTACAAAAAATTCATGCAAATTAGTAGTAATTAGAGGTAATTGATAATTATTATTACTAATTTGTGGTAATTACTAGTAATTATTAATAATTAGTATTAACTGACAATAATTTTTAAAAATTGTCATTATTAACTAAAAATTAGTGGTAATTGCTAAAAATTAGCTATAATTATTAAATAAGAGTGATACTTAGTAAAAATTAGCAGTAATTACTAAAAATATCGATAATTTGTAAAAATCAGAGGTAAATAGGTCAAACTATTAATATTTAAAAGAAAATTATAATTTTTTAACTTTCAACTCTTTTTTGGGTCGTCATTTTCTTAAATCATGTTATTCATAAAAAATTATTTTCTAATTTATAAAGAAATATGGAATAAGTAATTTGAAAAAATTATTTATTAAATAATTGAGATTGGATAAATCATTATAGGAATCCAAATATTTTTGGAATAAGTCATGCATATATTGAGGGTGTTGAATCTTTTTTATCATTTTAATCGTTAAAAGTTGAATTTGTTTCAGAAGGGACAACTACGTGTCAATGTAATAAATGTTATCTAAGGAGGTTTGACACATCTAATAATTTTGGGGGAAATCTATTGTGTTTCAGTTTTTAAAAAGATTTTGTTTTTGTGTATCAACATGGTGAATGATGTTCTAGGGAAAATATTAATAATTTGTTTCCACATTTATCACTATTTCAACTTTTAGTAAATGATTTTGTTTATTTATCCATTCAATTAACTGAAACAATAGATTATATTAACTTTACTTATGAGTTATAACCATCTCGATTTTATGATTTGTTGAATTATGTTGGGTAGTCCTTATATCTTATGTTTAATATAAGATATTTTTTACTAGTTTTAAAATTTATGGTTATTAAATCAGTTAATGGAATGTAACATAGCTTTTTTTATCAGATATTGACTTTGGTTAAATCATTATTACCTAAAATAAATGTGTTTCCTACAAATTTATATGATACAAAGAGGCTAGTTCGTAATTTTTTTCTTTTTTATCATAAGATTCACACATACTCAAATGACAACATCTAATATTATGATGAAAATGATTCATGTAACGACCCAAAATTTCATTAATAAAAATTACTCTTGATATAATTAAATGTATTTTTATGGTTATATAAAATGTGAACTTCATTGGTTTTATGTTTTTAGATTTTAAAATGATGTTAACAATTGTGATCGTTTCTAATATAGTTGTTGAATAGTGATCTCATGATTAATTTTAATATAGGGCTTTAAAAATCCAATTTACTCAAAAAAAAAAGATGTGATGGATTCATCTAGTAGACTTGCCTCGTATGAAGCCCATTTATTTGAGCTCAAAAAGGAGGTGGCATCATTAGGCTTCACTCTTGACCAAGCCCAAACCGAGCTTGAACATGTTAAGCTTGAGCAGAACTGACTACAAGAGAAGTGAAAGTTAATAGAGATTACTACCCGAGCAATGCTATCCGAGCAACCCTAAGAGTTGGTCACCATCACACACCTTACCCCTTAGTCTTATACAAGAGTTATAAGGGTTTATGTAACAATAACCTAGCACTATGACTATGTACATTATTTTTTCATAAATAATGTTCATTAATTTTATTATTATTACTTTATAAATAGTTTTTAAAGCACAAATAGTGTTTTTAGTTTATATTCAACTAAGAAATATATTTTGAGGAATTATTGTAATTTTTTTATTTAAATAATATGTTAATAAAATATTATGAATAAATTGCTTTTTATTAAATATAAATGATCCTACAATTTTTATGAATACAATTGTAATTTTTATTTAGGTTTGAAAGCTGTTTTTGTCAAAACCCATGAATTTTCGATAAATGTCTGTTTTTATTTTAAAAGTAAAAATTCACAAATTTAGAAAATTATTAACTTATAATGAATATTAATTTGGGAAATAGGACATCTAAATTATCAAATGGTGAATTTTTCATAATTTTCTGAAACAGTCAAATTTTTGGGAAAAAATTAAATACTGTTTAAATATATAATGTGTTTGATTACATAATAATGACTGAATAGTGATGTAATAAAATACTATAAACATTATTTTAGTCCAATATATGTTTTACCATTAAAATTATTTGATTTTATATTTGTTTTATGTATTTTACAATGCTTTAGTGGATCCTCCAAGACATATAAAACATTTTGTCTTTTTAAATTTTTTTCCTTGACAGTGTGACTCACCTCCACATAAGAAACCCAATTATTGTAAAAAGTTCTTCCATTTTCATCATAAATAATTTTTTTTCGCTCCCCTTTGGCCAAAACAATGGGCAAAAACCATGGTATGGTTTGTGGTTTTGATTAGTGTAATGTGTGGTGTCCCAAACCTAAATAATAAAGAATTCTCTCTCCTTTCCTATATAAACCCACCCAAGATCCAAATTCCTCTTTATTCAAAGCCTTGGGAGTTCGTCCAACATCTTACCTCCTCTCTCTAGAATCCTACCAAGGTGCCCCAATCTCCAAATAATCCTTTCTCAAGCCTTTCCCATGCCATTGGAAGCACACATCCAAGTAAGGGATTTCTCCCTTTCTCATTTTTGTCCAGTTTTCTTTAAGTTGTTATGCACTTTTTATTCAATTAAAAATGTTGGGATATGATTTATCACCTTTCCAAAAATTACCTCTTCATGTTTGGATGATGGTAGACCCCTTTATCTCTCATTAATTCCTCCCAAGTACACCTGTTACCATGTCAAAATTCCATGAGTGATTTATCTCTCCTCTTTTACATCCAAGTAATTATTTTTTATTATGAATCTAAATTCCATTAAGTTTGTTGAGAAATGATTCAATATGACCCGTTAACTTCCATTTCATGTACATATTATGAGACACCCATTTCTCTCACATCAACCATTTTCATGAATCCTTATGTCATGTCGTTACGCTGCCGAAATTGCACCGCTTTTTTCCAAGCCAAGATCATTGTGTAGTGAATACCATACCCTTGACTCTATCAAAGTAATTATCCTTTATGAAGATATAAATATTGAATGGTACTTTCATGTATTTGTTCAATATTACTTAATCTTGGAATAACTTATGATATTGATTGATTCCATGTTATATGATATATGCGGCACACTTATGCATGAAATGAAATTTTTAAGAATGGTGTGCCCTAATAGTGCTCCTATGCATTGGGTAAAGTATAGTATCATGATACGTCATGTAAATGATTGTTGACTCATTATAATTCAAGTTAAATGAGCTTTTACTCATTCTTCATGTGCAATGAGGGTTTACACATGCCCCATGTGCAATGAGAATTAGCTCATGCTAATTTCATGTTAAGTGTTGTTCACACATTTCTATGTTATGATTATCATGATTTATCATGACTTTATGTCCAGGTTTCTCTTATGATCTATTGATATTCCTATAATCTAACTTATATTGTATTCCTCTCATTATTCCATTTTTATTCCATTAGTGGGATTTATAGCTCACCCTTTTTTAACATATATTGTATGCCTTTATGTTCATGTTTCTCTTATGATCTATCGATATTCCTATAATCTAACATATATTGTATTCCTCTCGTTATTCCATTTTTATTCCATTAGTGGGATTTATAGCTCACCCTTTTCTTATGCATGTCCCCAGGTTATCCCATGCAATGTTAAGTTTGAGGGAATGTAGTGGTCATATAAAAGAGGTTTTCAATAAAGATATTGTATTTCATGTTTTAAGTTGATATGTAATGATACTAATCTCCAAAGACACTAGACCTCTCAATATTCTATGTTGTATCAAGTGAACTTTATGTAATAAATCATTTTTTATTTTGTAATAAAGAATAGGGTTGTCATAGTTGGTATCAGAGGATAGGTTTAGTTTTTTTGGAGGATTTGGATAAGAAACCCCTAGTGAAATCCTTAGAGGGAAGACTACATAAAATAAAAACATCCCTACATTTTGGAGAGTATTTAGTAAGTTTTTTATCAAGAAAATACATCCCTTTCTAGATAAGAGCAGGTAGAGGCGGCTTTGGCACAGAAGTACCATGTGGTGAAAACCTCGACAAGGAGTTTCAGGCTTGACCCGAGGTTTCTTGGTACATGAAAAGGGGCCTTGATTCACTCTTGGTTATGAAACTCTTGGGAGATATGCATTGTTAAATTCACAAGATTAGTATCAACCATTATTAAGGGAAAACAATTCCCCTAAGAATATATGTTAGAAAGTATATCTGAAGCCTATAGATTCATAAGTTAATGAAATTAAAGCTATTTATAATTTGTCTGTTTTTGGATTACCCTTTATGTGTTACCCATAACATTCCTTTTATTCCATCCAATGGCCGGTAATAAGAGTACTCGGTCTAACAACTGATGTGAGGATCAAAGTGATGATTGTGCTAATGAGATTCCCAATCGGATGGGAGAAGGAATCACGAAATTTGTCACAATTATCTCTTAGTTAACCCAACCTTTGAAAAAAACATGGGTTGAGAAGAACGTTCAACCCCCCCCCCCCTCCCCCCCCCAAGAAATAACAAGTCACTATATATAGCTTTAGGAGACAAAGGCCTCTTACTTTTAATTGATCACTTGATCCCTCAATCACCAAACAATGGATCAACTCCATTGAAAAGGTCTTCTTCATCCTTCAATGTTCTGAATAAGATAAGGTTCTTCTGGATTCTTATTGTATAAAGGGTGAAGCCAATAAATGGTGGAAATTGATCAAAAATATGAATCATGAGTAGTAGATCAAGGCATTGGAATGGAAGGATTTTCAAAAGATGTTTTTTGATAAATATTTTTCGTGCACCCTAAAACTTAAGATGGAAAGGGGATTCCTTTCCCTCAAGAGAAAAGATGAAGAATCTGTCAGAGTGTACGAGGAAAACATCACAAGTCTTATACGATATGCTTTCGACATTGTCGTTACCCCTAAATTGAAGGTTGACCACTTCTATGGTGGTCTGAAACCTATCCTGCAAAAATCTGTGGCGATCCACGACTTCGATAGCTATGAAGAAATTGTCTGATGTGCCCCCAAGGATGAAATGGAGATTAGAGAACCTCAGGGGTATCATGGGGATAAGAAGCGTAAGGTGGACTTCAATTCTAGTGGTCCAGTAGATAAATCCAATGTTTCTAAGAAAATCCAGTGCCCCACTTGCCAAAGGTGGGGAAAGAAGAACCCCAGCAATTGCCTAAAGGGGACAAGGAAATGCATTTGGTGTGGAAGAGAAGGGTACCTAGCCATTAACTGTTGACAAGAAAAACCTGTGGCTAGGACAGAGGAGAAGAATGCTATGTTTGACTCTCAACACATTTTTCATTGCTTCAACTGGAAAAAACCAGTGAATATTACAAATTAGTTCCCTAAGCTAAGGGTTTTCATAGGCAACCAACAACCTCCAAGGCAACAAGGGTGAGATTTTTCCAATACTACGACCGAAGTGAACCCCTACAATGAAGTGGTGACATGTATTCTTGTTATTCATTCAATAATAGTGAATTTACTTTTATATTCAGTTTATAAACATTCTTTTATATCCCAAAAGTTTAGTAGATAAATCCCAACACCACCACAAATCATGGAAATAAAGATTTCGGTGAGTACGGAAAACGGGGTAATCATTACATCCCATTAATATAAATCCTCCACTATCATAATCAGTGGATTTAAATTCCCAAATAACCTCATCATACTCCCCTAGGAGGAATTTGATTCAATTATTATCATGGATTATATTTCCCTATATATATCCAACATAAATTTCCATGAGAGGGAAATAATTCTCCATATGGAGAATCGACCCCGGATTCTGTACAAGTGCAAAGAGGAAGATGAATTTTCTTTATCTCCATCATCTCAAGCATGGATATTACTACCCTATGAGAATGCGTATTTAAATTAGATGATTTCATCTAAGGAGGAAACCATCCTTGAAGACATGCATATTGTGATGGAATTTGCTGAATTGTTTCCCAAGGAATTGTCTAGTCTTCCTCCTAGAAGAGATTTTGAATTCTCAATTGACCTTATACCTGGGGAGTTGACAATATTAGAGACTATGTATAGTATTTTTGTTGTGGAGCATGAGGAGCTAAAGAAAAAACTATAGGAGAATCTGGATAAAGGGTTTATATGCCCAAGTGCTTCACCATGGAGTGCACCAGTCCTCTTTATCAAGAAGAAGGATGGGTAAATGCACCTTTGCATCGATTATCATGAGCTTAAAAAATCATGATAAATAACAAGTCTCCTATCCCACAAATTGATGACTTGTTCATTCTGATTCATGGAGCACAATACTTCGCTAAGGTGGATTTGTGGTCAGGATATTATCAAGTAAGGGTGGAGAAGGAAAATATCCCCAAGACTACTTTTTGTACAAGATAGAGGCACTATGAATTCATAGTAATTCCTTTAAGACTCACTAATGCTCTAGAAATATTAATGGACATGATGAATAGAGTATTTAGAGATAACCTTGACAAATTTATGGTAGTCTTTATAGATGATATTCTCATATACTCCAAAACCAAGGAGGATCATGAGGAGCATCTAATAACTGTACTAGAGACCTTGTGAAAGGAGAATCTCTATTTAAAGTACATAAATTGTGAGTTTTGGTTAAAGGAGGTCTCATTCTTGGGCCATATCATCAGAAGCAATAGGATATCTTTGGATCCCTCCAAGTCAACTGCAATAGAGGGATGGTCAAGGCCAACATCAAAAATGGATATCCGTAGCTTTTTTTGGGATAGCTGGATATTATCGACAATTTTTGAGAAATTTCTAATGATTGTCCAACCCTCTTACCAAGATAACATGAAAGGGAGTAATGTTTTCTTAGAGTGATGAATGCGAAGAATAATTCAAGGAGTTGAAAAATAGTCTTGTCACTGCTCCCATGCTCACATTACCCATAAGTGGAGCAATTTTTGTGGTATTCAGTGATGCTTTGAAGAAGTTCTTAGGATGTGTGTTGATGCGAAATGAAAAATTCATTGCCTATGCTTCAAGGAAATTGAACTTTTATGAGTAGAATTGTCCAACACATGATTTGGAGTTGGTTGTGGTCATATTCTCTTTAAAAATTTGTGGAATTATCTCTTTGGAGAGAAGTTTGAAATATATATGGACCACAAAAGCCTCAAGTATATATTCACACAGAAATAGTTGAACATGCACCAACAATGATGGTTAGAGCTGATCAAATACTATGATTTCTCAATCCATTACCACCCTAGGAAAACGAACAAGGTGGTAGATTCTCTAATTAGAAAGGACCCATCGATTCTATCCTTAATGATAATTGAGAAGGATCTAATATTCTTAGATTTGATTAATATGCACATGGGAATCATAAAGAAGGGAACATCATCAATCCTTTCACAAATGATTTCTGAACTATATCTTTTTGATAAATTAAAGGATGCTCCAAAGGATGATGTGGGAATCTAGAAGAAAGTGGAAGCTATCAGAAAATGTAAATCCTCGGAGTTCAATGTTAATAAAGAAGTAATTATGAGATAAGGGAAAAGACTATGTGTTCCATCAAGTCTGGAGCTTTAGAATGAACTTTTGTATGATGCACAAAGTTCAAAATTCTCTATTCACCCAGGAAACACAAAGATGTATCGGGATCTATGAGAGCATTATTGGTGGGATAATATGAAGAAGGAGATTGTTGAGTATACATCAAAGTGCCTAGCATGTCAGCAAGTGAAGGCAAAGAGGGATAAGTCTATGGGGATGATTCAACCATTTCCCATACCAGCATGGAAATAGGAGAACATCACCATAAAATTTTTCACTGAACATCTGAAGACATCCGAAGGAAACAATGCAATCTGGGTTGTTATGGATCTTCTTACAAATTCTTCACACTTCATTGCAATTCGGGAGGATTTCTCATCGGATCAAATGGCACAGAAATATATCAGGGAAGTGTTAAGGATGCATGGAGTACCACTATCTATTGTATCCAATCGAGATCCAATATTCAACTCTATATTTTTGAAGAGTATTCAACATGCTATAGATACTAAACTGAACATCAGTATGGCCTATCATCCTCAAACGGATGGCCAATCTGAGTGAACTATTCAAACACTGGTGGATATGTTAAGATCATGTTCTATGGACTTCGAAGGAGGGTGGGACCAACATCTTCCACTGGTTGGATTCTCCTACAATAAAATTTTTCACCCAAGCATCTGAATGGATCCTTATGAAACCCTATATGGGAATAGATGCAGAACACCAGCATGTTGGGAGGAAGATGGTGAGCGTAAACAACTAGGACTAGAAATGCTCGAAGAAATTGTGTAGAAGGTGAAAACCATTCAACAGCATATCAAGGCATCCCAGATTCGATAGAAGAGTTATGAAGATAATTGTTGATGATACCATGAATTTAAACTTGGATACATGGTATTTATACACATATCTCCATGGAATACGGTTATGAGGTTTGAAAAGAAAGGGAAGTTAAGTCCTAGGTACATTGGCCCCTTTGAGATTCTTGATCGTGCTGGGGATGTGGACTGTAGACTAGAACTTCTACCTTCCATGGACAAAGTACATGATTTCTTTCACGTATTGTAGAGACCCGAAGCCTGACGTACATTGACATTACATTACATTTGCGGAATACTTAGTACAAAACACACACACAAGGATCGTAATAGTTTAGTTTCTTTGGAAACTCGGAATATAATCTTCTAATCGTGGTGAAAGATCTTCAACATCTCCCATAAAGATCTTCCCTTTTTTTTACCTAAAACCTTTCTTTATATCCTGGGGAAAAGAAAACATAAAATGGTGAGCTCAAATTCTCAGTAAGGGTAAACAAAAGAAATATCAATCACATCATATACATAAGAATATAGCTTTTGGAAATCTTAACCTGCAAAAGAGCTCATAATATCATAACATGGGATAAATCATAGAAGTGAAATGTAATACCAATAGTCACAACTTAAAACATGAAACTTTGTGGAAAACACAAATAATCATCATTTCGTGTTAGTCAAAACTCATTGCCAAGACTATCTTAGTGGACAAAGTCCCTTTCTGAACCGAGTCACCCTCGTTTCAGTCCTGTTTCACTGAACCGGTATAACCTACCATTCCAGCCATGTCTATCTCATGAGATATAAAATCTTTACCCAATGAATTGTAGGGAGATATAGGTCCCACCCATCTCATAATGAATCCTTTCTTATGTGTGCCACATAATCATAAACCATACATCATTGTGTAACCCATGTAATAAAAATGGAATTCTTAAACAACATGACATCATAAAACAATTCATATAAGATAAAGGAATTCATAAAAATATTCCCATCACAACATAATCAAATCCATGTAATAATAGGGATAAAAACAGAACCCTTTTATTATCTTAGATGGAAAATAATTTTGATAAAATACTTGAACTCCATTCTTGAGGAAAATATCCTTTCTACTTCAAAAACATTCTTCCTTTCATAACATGTCATACGACTTTAAAATAAAAGAAGATGATTAAAAATAAACTTGAAAACTTGTAAAAGAAGCTTCTTGGAAATAATGTTTTAAAAATCCATTCATTCCATATAAGTTAAAAAAACATTCTTCTCGTACTTTTGTCGGAAAAGTCAAAAAGTACCTCGTACGAAAATCGACAAAAGATTCCATTCATATTCTTTACTAAAAACTCACCGAAGGGTAAAATTGGATTTAAGGTATTGTAAGTGGATGGAAACAATATTACGTATTGAGGTAACATGGATGTGGATGATAAAATACACCCCAGTAAATACCAAAGTATAAACAATCTCGGATAAAAATGAGATTGTGATATTTCCCTTACCTTAGGTCCGACTTGCTTTGTAAGTGTCCGAACCTCCTGTATAATGATTTAATTAATGTTATTGACTTATTCCAGAATCATATTAATTTTTATTATATCATATATGGTCCACTTATGACTTTATATTACCCGTTCTTTCGTAAATTTATGTTAAAGTAGCGTTTTGGGTAAAATCGTCTCATTTGTCGTTCGTGTTTTTAACATGTAATTATTAATATGATTACTTAGATCATGATTACTTAATTCCAGAATATAAAACATGATTTATATATATATATTCAGAACATACATATATAATAAATCAGTAAATGGAACGAAATACACCGTTCATGGAGACGGTAGTCCGTACGTACGCATGAACGCTGTTTTCGTTTCCTTATTGAATTGAATGGAATTAAGTAGATGACAAACATATAAATATAAATAATTATAGTATCATTATTAGGTCATATATTTCATTATTACATATTATATATACTTTATAATCATTCATGAATGGTTAATCATTGAGAATGAATCTCATCGCATCGTGGAGACGGTAGTCCGTATGTACGCACGAGCGATGATATCGTTCCCATGGTCGTGGAATTGTGATGAAGTGTATGTATACTATTTCAGTATCAATATCACATTATAATAATCATATATAGTTACTCATTACACCATTATACCCATCCAATTAAGGTGGTGACAGAAAATAGATTACACCACGGCGTGGAGACGGTATTCCGTACGTACGCACGCGCGGTGATTTCGTTTTCCATAGGATGGATAGATGGTGAAATAGGATTGTTTCATAATTATAATAACATATCAGTATATGAGTGATACTGATGTTATTACTTAATAATGAAACAACCTAAGAAGAATAAGTGGAAGAAGAAATAAAGGTGAAAGAATCGGTAACGGAAATTACCTTTTCTTTGAAGCGCCTCTTTGAGACCTCCTCTTAGGGCACTAAAATTGGTCTTTGAGGAAGACCTGAAACTCTAGGATGTTGCTATGGAAGTGGAGAAGAGAATATTTCAGGGGTTGTCCGAGCTTGAAGGCTCAATGTTGTGTGAGGAAGAGAGGGAGGAGGTGCTCTTTTATAAGGGAGGAGAGGGGTACCTTTGGAATAACTAAACCTATTATTTTATTATAAAGTCATATTCGGTTTTAAATAGCTCTAAATTGATTTATTTCGAAGATACGGTGGGGATTGGCCTAAATACTCTCATCAAATAGAATTTATACAAGTTTAGGATCCTATTTTAACCTTATCATTTAGATTTAACATTAAGTTAAATAATTTTACTTTTACCGTGTCTACTTGTGTTCTTATACTATAAGGTTAATAAACTTACTATATCAAGCCAAAAGAACCCCAAGTTGTTTATTACTAATATATATAACCTTATCTAAGTCATTTGGCTGAACCTTAGATTTTTAGGAATAAAATAAAAATTATTAATATAATATTTGTTTTAAAAACTATTTTATGTCAATTTTGACACTATTTAGTAATTTATTTTTGAGAAAATCATAACAGAATGATAAGTTAAAAAAAAGTTAAATAAATCAATACTAACATGTCATATTAACCTAGAAAATTAGTTTAATTCATAAAAAGTCTCAACTTATTCTTCTTTAAGCATTTATAATATCAATTATTCTAATTTTTCACTATTATGGTAATTACTGCATCATCATTGTGTCATAAATAAATTGCATTCTTTAAAGTATAAAAATTACAAATAAAATACCATTATGTAGGAAATATTTTTATCTTTCTAATTAATATTTATAGTCGAATTTATCTTATGTATAACACCATATTAAAAATGTTTTAGTAAATAAACTTTGATTTTAGCTCTTTTAACTCTTCTTTGAATTAAATAATAATAAATGTCCTAATCTAATCCAAGTGGGCCTAAATGATAATATTTTACACTTAAGGTTGTTTTTGGTAGAGATACACTTGTCCATTAGAATTAGGACATGTGTTAGGGTAATATTAATATCATTCTTACCCTTAATTACCCTATTTACTTTTAACCGTGGTAAATAAAAGTAAAAAGTTACTATTCACCAAAAATTATTTTCATATCATTGAACCACATTTTACTTACTGACATCAACCGTGTCTCTCGGATTTTTTAAATTCCATTCACAGAAGCGGTAAAATTATGTTTTATGAAAAATTCCGTTTTTTAACTACCACTTAGTAGTTTCACTATTCATCAAAAATTGATGTTTTTCAGAACAATGCCAAAATTTCATCCTAAGCTATATTTCATATTCTGAATTCAAAAATGAAGTCTATTTTACAAAATTCATAACATAGAAGTTTCATTAATTAATTTTATAATTAAATCCCGCTGTTAAAACAAATAGTGTGTTTTTAAGAAACAATATCTATCAAAAGATTGACACTTGTTTATGTCTGGTTTAAATGTGAAATTACATCCAATGACCAACATTGTATTAAATTGTAAAAATATATTCTAAATATACTTTAAAACCACTCAAATTAATAATTTATCACTATTAATTATTTCGATTGAAAAAGTTGTTTTTAACTAAAATTTAGTAATTTTCACTATTCATCAAAATATGAAAGTTATCCGAAAATTACCAAAATTTCACCCTAAGCTAATTTCGATATTCCGAATCCAAAAATGAAGTCCGTTTTGAAAAATTAATTTAAAAAATTTCAAAAAGTGGTTATTACTATTCATAACGGCTAGTTTTAATAATATTTTAATAGCATATCGTTGTTTAGTGAAACTCAGTATTGCGTACTACACTCGCTATCGAGGAAGGTTGTGATTGCATGTAATGCAAGGCAAGTCAATGATGTGTGTTGTCCAAGATCCTTTTGGTGTAGCATACAACACAAGACATTAATAAAATTAAAAAGAATATTTTTCATAAAATCTCGGGCTGTTACATTCTACCCCCCTTAAAATGAATTTCGCCCTCGAAATTCATCTGGGTTATAAATGGTTTACTATTAGAAAGTTTCTTTAATAGAAACCCACATCGTAAAAAGGAATACCAAAACCAATCTTTAAAAACAAAAGTATGAAACGTAACGTTTACCCAAATTAACTCATCACTGGGTTTCCACGTAGGAGAACATAGGTGAAAAATATGGATATGGAAGAAAAATCTAACCATCATGTTCTGATGGAGAGTGGTAGAGAACATGGCTATAAAAAATCCAGCAATCACAAAGCCATAAATTTGTGACGATCTAAGGTACCATCTGATTCATCAGATATAAGATCACTAGGACAACATTTTTGGTTTTCAAGATCATTTCCCTAAAGTTGATGAATTAAAAGAAATACTTACATGATTTTGGTACAATCTCACTGTTGTTCGTGCCTTGAACAATTTCCACTTCATCTCTTAAATAAATGAAGTTGAATTTGTTATTCATGAAGTGTTAGCAGATCATGTGACAGAATGACGGGTCATTCCATCTGTCCCAAACAAAAGGTTAGCAAAAGTTATTAAATATACATAAGTCATTATATAGTGAGATTAATCATATATGGTTCCTAAAATGGACTTATACTTCATATATCATACTGCTTAATATAATAAAACTAGTTTCTACTAAACAGGGACTTCCTGTAGGCCAGTGGTAGGCGATAAAGGCCAGTCGCACTTCGGTTGCGGGTTCGATTCCCACAGCCTTGTCCGACGCGATGGGTTGTCGCCCATCCTGTAGGTTGTCCTTTTTCTAAAGCTATATTACTATAAAATCCCATCAATAATATCGAAAAACGTTTTATCCTAACTTATGTCCAACATAATCCATTCCAATCTTTAGGCTTATCCATAATACTGCATTCCACTCTCATAACATAGTGAAAACGATTACCAGAGATTTAATACCATCGTTGATCCCCATATATCATAAGATATGTTTTGTTGGTCACATTCCAAACATTCAATGTCCTTAATCATGTATTCTCTTGAATACCCATTGAACCTTAGTGAAAACATGAATGCAGTTAAAAGTTAACACTTTCCACATACCAAAATCCTCAAAATTCTATATACTCAAACCATGATATCACTTAGTCCTTATATCAATCATGATCTCATGAATACTGTTAAACATTTCATTTTCTCATTTTCCCTTCATTATGTGCATAATATCTCAATCACTTTGAATACCACATTAGACCAATACATAAATATTACAATACTCCATGATACAACATTATTTTGGAATCCCATTACATAAACACTTAATCATTTCACCACATCGTTGTCATATTCAACATTGCCAATAGTGATCGCATGTGACTTCCCTTTTTCCTTTGCCTTAAGCGGTTTCTCATGTCGATCATCACTGACCCTTGGATTAGGGCATTTATTAGCATAATGTCCCATTTCCTTGAACTTGAAGCATTGAAGTGTTGGTTGTGCGTTCTCTGTAGTGTTTTCTTTATTCACATCATTAGAATCCCTTTTTCCATTACTTCGACACTCAGCTGCTCGATGACCTTCTTTTCCACACTTAAAACATTTTCTAGTCCCTTTAAGACAATCTCCACCATGCTTTTTTCCACACTTTGAGCATAAGGAAACATTCATCTTCTTTTCACCATTATTCTGAGATTTCTCCTTGAACTCCATCTTTCGTTTCTTGTCAAAACCATGAGATGGATATGTAACACCAACTTCCATTTCTACCTTGATAGCACAACGCACAATTTCTTCATAGCTACTGAAGTCTCTTATAGCTAATTCCCTTCTAAGACTTGGTTTTAAGCCACTGAAAAATCGATCAACTTTACTTTCAGGTTGGATGATAATGCCAGATGCATACCTTGCAAGTCTTGTAAAATTCGCTTCGTATATACCAACAGATTCATCATCCTTCTGCTTCAGCTCAAGAAACTCCTTTTCCATCTTTGTTCGAATAATACGAGGGAATTACTTACTGAAAAACAATTTCTTGAACTCTTCCCATTCCATGGACTCAATTTCATCTCTTGGCCTCGTATTCTTGATAAGATTCCACCATTGATCAGCTTCACCTTCCAAACGATATACTGCTAAGATGACTTTATCATGTTCAGAACATTGAAGAACTGAAAATATCTTTTCAGTGGTACTGATCCATTGTTCAGCAACATGTGGATCGGAAGTCCCACTGAAAGAAGGTGGACGTTTCCTCATGAAGGACTAAATAGAATATTGTTCCCTTCTCTGCTCATTTGGAAGTCCAGAATGATTCATAGCTTGTGTAAGGATAGAAATAAGATTTTGCACTCCATCTCCCATAACATTTGTTTGTTCAGGAGAACAATCATTGCATTGTCCATTGCATTAATCAACACGGTTCCTTCGGGTTCCAGCCATCGTCTAAAACCCAAAAAGAATAGTGTGAGAGTAAAAATCATGCTAGGGAAAACAACATAATAAAGGGGGAGTACCTTCAATATCTAACATCTTAGGTTTAATTCTATGATCGTTAGTGTAGTTCTAGTACTATAACCTATACGTATACTTAACCTTAGGGACATCCCTAGACATACCTTAGAAATATCTCTAGGGATCTCACTAACGTTTTCGCATCCTAGTTTCCAAAGGTTGACTAAACCTTTCCTCTGATACCAACTGTAGAGACCCGAAGCCTGACGTACATTGACATTACATTACATTTGCGGAATACTTAGTACAAAACACACACACAAGGATCGTAATAGTTTAGTGTCTTTGGAAACTCGGAATATAATCTTCTAATCGTGGTGAAAGATCTTCAACATCTCCCATAAAGATCTTCCCTTTTTTTTACCTAAAACCTTTCTTTATATCCTGGGGAAAAGAAAACATAAAAGGGTGAGCTCAAATGCTTAGTAAGGGTAAACAAAATAAATATCAATCACATCATATACATAAGAATATAGCTTTTGGAAATCTTAACCTGCAAAAGAGCTCATAATATCATAACATGGGATAAATCATAGAAGTGAAATGTAATCCCAATAATCAAAACATAAAACATGAAACTTTGTGGCAAACACACATAATCATCATTTCTTGTTAGTCAAGACTCATTTCCAAGACTATCTCAGTGGACAAAGTCCCTTTCTGAACCGAGTCACCCTCGTTTCAGTCCTGTTTCACTGAACCGGTATAACCTACCATTCCAGCCATGTCTATCTCATGAGATATAAAATCTTTACCCAATGAATTGGAGGGAGATATAGGTCCCACCCATCTCATAATGAATCCTTTCTTATGTGTGCCACATAATCATAAACCATACATCATAGCGTAACCCATGTAATAAAAATGGAATTCTTAAACAACATGACATCATAAAACAATTCATATAAGATAAAGGAATTCATAAAAATATTCCCATCACAACATAATCAAATCCTTGTAATAATAGGGATAAAAACAGAACCCTTTTATTATCTTATATGGAAAATAATTTTGATAAAATACTTGAACTCCATTCTTGAGGAAAATATCCTTTCTACTTCAAAAACATTCTTCCATTCATAACATGTCATACGACTTTAAAATAAAATAAGATGATTAAAAATAAACTTGAAAACTTGTAAAGGAAGCTTCTTGGAAATAATTTTTTAAAAATACATTCATGTCGTATAAGTTAAAAAAACATTCTTCTCGTACTTTTGTCGGAAAAGTCAAAAAGTACCTCGTACGAAAATCAACAAAAGATTCCTTTCATATTCTTTACTAAAAACTCACCGAAGGGTAAAATTGGATTTAAGGTATTGTAAGTGGATGGAAAAAATATTACGTATTGAGGTAACATGGATGTGGATGATAAAATACACCCTAGTAAATACCAAAGTATAAACAATCTCGGATAAAAATGAGATTGTGATATTTCCCTTACCTTAGGTCCGACTTGATTTATAAGTGTCCGAACCTCCTTTATAATGATTTAAATAATGTTATTGACTTATTCCAGAATCATATTCATTTTTATTATATCATATATGGTCCACTTATGACTTTATATTACCCATTCTTTTGTAAATTTATGTTAAAGTAGCGTTTTGGGTAAAATCGTCTCATTTTTCGTTCGTGTTTTTAACTTGTAATTATTAATATGATTACTTAGATCATGATTACTTAATTCCAGAATATAAAACATGATTTATATATATATATTCAGAACATACATATATAATAAATCAGTAAATGGAAAGAAATACACCGTTCATGGAGACGGTAGTCCGTACGTACGCATGAACGTTGTTTTCGTTTCCTTATTGAATTGAATGGAATTAAGTAGATGAAATACATATAAATATAAATAATTACAGTATCATTATTAGGTCATATATTTCATTATTACTTATTATATATACTTTATAATCATTCATGAATGGTTAATCATTGAGAATGAATCTCATCGCGTCGTGGAGACGGTAGTCCGTACGTACGCACGAGCGATGATATCGTTCCCATGGTCGTGGAATTGTGATGAAGTGTATGTATACTATTTCAGTATCAATATCACTTTATAATAATCATATATAGTTACTCATTACACCATTATACCCATCCAATTAAGGTGGTGACAAAAAATAGATTACACCACGGCGTGGAGACGGTATTCCGTACGTAAGCACGTGCGGTGATTTCGTTTTCCATAGGATGGATAGATGGTGAAATAGAATTGTTTCATACTTATAATAACATATCAGTATATGAGTGATACTGATGTTATTACTTCATAATGAAACAACCTAATAAGAAGAAGTGGAAGAAGAAATAAAGGTGAAAGAATCAGTAACGGAAATTACGTTTTCTTTGAAGCGCCTCTTTGAGACCTCCTCTTAGGGAACTAAAATTGGTCTTTGAGGAAGACCAGAAACTCTAGGATGTTGCTATGTAAGTGGAGAAGAGAATATTTCAGGGTTTGGCCGAGCTTTAAGGCTCAATGTTGTGTGAGGAAGAGAGGGAGGAGGTGCCCTTTTATAAGGGAGGAGAGGGGTACCTTTGGAATAACTAAAATTATTATTTTATTATAAAGTCAAATTCGGTTTTAAATAGCTCCAAATTGATTTATTTCGAAGCTAAGGTGGGTATGGGTATAAAACCTCTCATCCAATAGAATTTAGACAAGTTTAGGATCCTATTTTAACCTTATCATTTAGATTTAACATTAAGTTAAATAATTTTACTTTTACCGTGTCTTCTTGTGTTCTTATACTATAAGGTTAATAAACTTACTATATCAAGCCAAACGAACCTCAAGTTGTTTATTATTAATATATATAACCTTATCTAAGTCATTTGGCCGAACCTTAGATTTTTAGGAATAAAATAACAATTAATAATATAATATTTGTTTTAAAAACTATTTTATGTCAATTTTGACACTATTTAGTAATTTATTTTTGAGAAAATCATAACAGAATGATAAGTTCGAAAAAAGTTAAATAAATCAATAATAAAATGTCATATTAACCTATAAAATTAGTGTAATTCATAAAAAGGCTCAAATTATACTTATTTAGGCATTTATAATATCAATTATTCTAATTTTTCACTATTATGATAATTACTGCATCATCATTGTGTCATAAATAAATTGAATTCTTTAAAGTATAAAAATTACAAATAAAATACCATTATGTAGGAAATATTTTTAGCTTTCTAATAGTTGAATTTATCTTATGTATAACCCCATATTAAAATTTTTTTAGTAAATAAACTTTGATTTTAGCTCTTTTAACTCTTCTTTGAATTAAATAATAATAAATGTCCTAATCTAATCCAAGTGGTCCTAAATGATAATATTTTACACTTAAGGTTGTTTTTGGTCGAGATACACTTGTCCATTAGAATTAGGACATGTGTTAGGGTAATATTAATATCATTCTTACCCTTAATTACCATATTTACTTTTAACCGTGGTAAATAAAAGTAAAAAGTTACTATTCACCAAAAATTATTTTCATCTCATTGAACCACATTTTACTTACTGACATCAACCGTGTCTCTCGGATTTTTGAAATTCCATTCACAGAAGCGGTAAAATTATGTTTTATGAGAAATTCAGTTTTTTAACTACCACTTAGTAGTTTCACTATTCATCAAAAATTGATGTTTTTCAGAACAATGCCAAAATTTCATCCTAAGATATATTTCATATTCCGAATTCAAAAATGAAGTCTATTTTACCAAATTCATAAAATATAAGTTGCATTAATTAATTTTAAAATTAAATCCCGCTGTTAAAACAAATAGCGTGTTTTTAAGAAACAATATCTATCAAAAGATTGATACTTGTTTATGTCTGGTTTAAATGTGAAATTACATCCAATGACCAACATTGTATTAAATTGTAAAATTATATTCTAAATATACTTTAAAACCACTCAAATTAATGATTTATCACTATTAATTATTTCGATTGAAGAAGTTTTTTTTAACTAAAATTTAGTAATTTTCACTATTCATCAAAATATGAAAGTTATCCGAAAATTACCAAAATTTCACCCTAAGCTAATTTCGATATTCCGAATCCAAAAATGAAGTCCATTTTGAAAAATAAATTTACAAAATTTCAAAAAGTGGTTATTACTATTCATAACGGCTAGTTTTAATAATATTTTAATAGCATATCGTTGTTTAGTGAAACTCAGTATTGCGTACTACACACGCTATCGAGGAAGGTTGTGATTGCGTGTAATGCAAGGCAAGTAAAGGATGTGTGTTGTCCAATCTCATTTTGGTGTAGCGTACAACACAATACATTAATAAAATTAAAAATAATATTTTTCATAAAATCTCGGGCTGTTACACGTATCCCTCTTACGAAAGTACATACCGGACCCTTTACATGTACTCTCTCTAGAGGTAGTATAGTGAGAGGATGATCTTTCATATGAGGAGAAACTAGTGAAGATCTTAGATAATAGAGAAAAAGTTCTATGAAATAAAACAATGACCCTCATCAAGTTATTGGGGAAAAACAATTTTGAATAAGAGATGTGGCAATCAAAGGAAGTGATGAAGCAAAGTTACCCAGATCTATTTTAGTGTGTTAAAAAGAAATTTTCAGGGTGAAATTTCTTAAGGGGGAAGATTGTAACAACCCAAACATTCATTAATGAAAATTCCTATTGATCTAATTAAATGTCTTATTATGGTCATATAAAATATAATCTTTATTGGTTTTATGTTTCTAGATTTTAAAATACTATTAATAATTGTGATCATTTCTAATATATTCATTGAAGAGTGGTCACGTGATTAGTATAAATATAGGGCTTTAAAAAATCTAATCCACTCAGACAAAGGAAGTGATGGCCTCATCCGGTAGACTTTCCCTATACAAATACCATTTTTCAGAGCTCGAAAAGGATGTGACGTCATTGGGATTTACTCTTGACCAAGACTAAGCTGAGCTTGAACACGTTAAGCTTGAGTGGAACTAACTACAGGAGAAGTGGAAATTAATAGGGATTACCTCTCTAGCGATGTTAACCGAGCCACCCCAAGAGTCTGTCACCATCACACACCTTACCCTTCGGTCTTATGTGGGTATTATAAGGGGTTATGTAACAATACCCTAGCACTATGACTATCTACATTATTTTGGTATAAAGAATGTGCATTCATTTTATTATTGTTACTTTGTAAATACTTTTTAAAGCACAAATAGTATTTTTAGTTAATATTCTACTATGAAATATATTTTGATGAATTAATGGATTTTTTTAATTAAATAATATTTTAAAAAAAATATTATTAATAAATTATGTTTTATTTAATAAAAAGTATCGTACAATTTTTATGAATACAAATGTTATTTTTCTTTCTGGTTTGAAAGTTGTTTTTGTCAAAACCCATGAATTTTCAATAAATGTAGGTTTTTTTTAAAAGTAAAAGTTCTCATATTGAGGAAATTATTTAGATAAAATGAATATTATTTTTAGAATCAGGATGTTGACGTTATCCAATGGTAAATGTTTCATAATTTTGTGAGACAGTCGAATTTTTGTGTAAAAATTAAATACAATTTAAATATATAATGTGTTTTATGACATCATAATGACACAATAGTGATGTAATAAAATACTATAAATATTATCTTCATATAATATATGTTTTACCATTAAAATAATGTGATTTTATATTTTTTTTATTTTTTTTATAAAGCTTTAGTGGACCCTCCATGATTTATAAAACATTTTGTCTTTTTAAATTGTTTTCCTTTTAGAGTGTGACTCACCTCCACATAATAAACCCTATTATTTTAAGAATTTAGTCCATTGGCCTCATAAAATATTTTTTTCCACTCCCCTTTGGAAAAAATCTTGTGAAAAAACCATGGGTTGTTTTGTGGTTTTTATTAGTTTAATGTGTGATTTCCCAAACCTAAATAATAAAGAATTCCCTCTTCTTTCCTATAAAAACCCACCCAATAACCCACTTCCTATTCACTCAAAGTCTTTAGAGTTCATATAACCTATGAAATACTTTCTATGTAATCCTCACAAGGTGCCCCAAGTTCCACATAAGTTTCTCTCAAGCCTCTCCCAATCCTTTGGAAGCACACATCCAAGTAAAGGATTTCTTCCTTTCTCATTTTCTTCCAACTTTATTTAAGTCGTTATGAATTTTTTTTCAATTAAAAATGTTGGGGTATGATTAAAAACCTTCCCCATTCTGCCTTCTTTATGTTTATATGATGGGAGAACCCTTTCTCAATCATTAATTCCTCCCATATACACCTGTTACCATGCCAAAATTCGGTGAGGGATTTCTCTCTTCTCTTTTACATCCAAGTAATTATTTTGTATTATGCATCTAAATTACATTACATTTGTTGATACATGAATCTATATGACCCCCATACTGTACATTTTATGTACATATTATGAGACACACATTTCTCTCTCATCAACCATTTTCATGAATCCTTATGTCATGCCGTTATGCTACCGAAATTGCACCGCGTTTTTTCAAGCCAAGATCATTGTGTAGTGAATACCATACCCATGTCTCTATAAAGGGTATTCACCTTTATGAACATATACATATTTAATGTTACTTTCATGTATTTATTCCACATTACTTAATCGTATAATAAGTTATGATAATGATTGATTTTATGTTATATGATCCATGTGGCACACTTATGCATGAAATGAAATTTTTAATAAGGGTGTGCCCTGATAGTGCTCCAATGCATTGGGTAAGTATAGTATCATGATATTACATGTTCAATGAGTGTTGAATCATGATAATTCAAGTTCAATGAGTTTTTACTCATGATTCAAGTGCAATGAGGGTTTACTCATGCTTCAGGTGCAATGAGCCTTGGCTTATGCTAATTCCATGTTAAGTGTTGTTTCCACATTTCCATGTTATGATTATCATGCTTTATCATGCCTTTATGTTTATTTTTCTCTTATGATCCATTGATATGCCTATTGTCTAACATGTATTGTATTCCTCATGTTATTCCATTTTTATTCTCTTACTGGGCTTTATAGATCACTCTTTTCTTATGCATGTCCTCAGGTTATCCCATACAATGCTAAGTAAGAGGGAATTTAGTGGTCATGTAAAGGAAGTTTTCAATAAAGATTTTTTATTTCATATTTTAAGATGTTATGTAATAATTCAAATCCCTAAATACACTAGACCTCTTGATATTATATGTTGTATCAAGTGACGTTTATGTAATAAATCATGTTTTAGTGTGTAATAAAGAACAGGGTTGTCATAATTTGTTAGTTACTTTTCCTACATGTGGGAAATAGAGGTACAAAGAGTCTCAAATAGGGAAGTATAGATTTATTCCTGTTAAAAAAATTTGTTATTTCCCGCTTACAACCATATTGTAGTGTTTATCTGTGTCTCAAAACACATCATCATTGATTTCATGGAAAAAACCAATATTTCAACTGGTAAAATATTAAATAATCCTTATGAAGGTGATTCATGGAAATGTTTTGACTAGGTATATTTGTTTTTACTTCAAAATTCCATAACATATGATTGGGTCTCTCTAATTATAATTTTTATCCATTTTGTTCTTACGGTAGAAAAAATTCTTATTGGCCCATTTTTATAACTCCATATCACTTACCTCCTAGAATGTTAATGAATTATCCCTATATCTTTTTGGCCTTATTAATTCCAAGACATCCAAAAAATACCTTTTTTATTTGAATCCATTGAATGATGGGTTAAAATTATTATGAGGTAATGTTTTCAGTACATATGATATTATTATGAAACAAAATTTCTTAATAAAATATACTTTGATGTGGAAAATTAGTGAATTCCCAACACATGGAACATTATTAGGTTGGATTATACATGGTCAAAAATCATTTTCATACTATATGTGTGAAAACAAATCAATTATTCATGTTAATGAGAGAAAACCTTTTTTATGGATATTTGTAGAATATTTTGTCATATTGATCATCATTTCAAAATGAATAGAAATAATCTAGAATAGGTACAATTGAAATAGATAGACCTCTATAAATGATCTTAGCTATTGATTTAAAATAAATTTTCTCTTCATTACCTCCCATTAACTTTGGATCGGCTATTTATTATAAAAAAATAGATGACTTTGGGAAATATCATAATTGGATTAAATGAATTATTTTTTCAATCTTCCATATTGGTCTAATTTGTTGGCCTGTCACATGTTGGATGTCATGTATATTGATAAAAATATTTTGATAATTTATTTTATAAAATTTAGACACACCTGGTAAGACCAAAGATAATGTAAAGGTATGAATAGATCTCTCCCAAATTTGAAGGTGACCAGACCATGAGTTTCTTAAAAATGAGAGATCACAGAATTTATTAAATCCAAAAGAGTCTTATAATCATTCCAAATATAATCGTTTATTATTTTGTCAGTGTATTGTATATTTCATACTGCATGATGGTTTTGTTTCCAATTTTGATTGATGTTTCAGAAACAATCATATTACCAGATTAAAAAATCATGTTTTTCATGTTATATTGGAAATTATTATATCAATTGGATTTATAGTTTTTTTGAATTCTTAAATTTGGGATGCACTGACAAAAATATTATGTTAATTTCTGAGAACTTTTTGTGGCAATAAAAATCTATGGTGAACTTAGTAGACTAAAAAAGATGTTTTTTTAATTTTATGTAAGATGGAAAAAAATTATGTCATGTTTCTTAGATTTAATGGAACATTAGATATTAAATTTTCCTTAAGAAGAAAAATTTTAAGTTCTAGTATATTCTAGATGGAAGTACCCATATGATATATGCCTGCATAAACTGAAGAAAAAGGTATGTAACAAAGCATCAATTGACAGGTAAATTTGAGAAGCTTATTTATATGAGGAAATTTATTTTTCATTCTCTAATTATTTCCAACCTAAATATTCTTAAAAAAAATGAATGGGATATAATGAGGATAACATTGATGATGCATTGATTAAAATTTTTTAATTACCCTAAAATTAGCTTTGGTAGAGTTCATAAATGATGGATTTCAGATGATGAACATCACATGACTCATATATTTTTTTTCTAAACTGTGATGAAATGACAAAATTTTTAAATTGAATTATACTACCACATATTATATAATTATTCTTAAAACAATAAATTTATATTATCTTATTTTTAGATTATATGATGATCATATCAAGAAACAATTTTTTTAATATACACCTACTGCTCTTGAAGAACATAGGCAACATAATTTTTCCTACTGGTTTCAATGACTGGAAAAGTAAATTATTTATCATATGAAATAAATTTATTTTTCAAAATATTTTTAATTGTTTTTAAATTTTTCAGCTATCGTAGCATACCAATAAAATTAATAATTTATTGTGCATATTGGGTAACCCAATATATAAAATGGTTAAATATTATAATGCATATGTGGTGAATGGTTTTTTATTTCATACATGTGTATATGGTGAATCAAAAAACAATGAATAGCAGTGTTTTATTGAGAGGATCTCATCATTGAGAAATTGAACTTGACTTTTATGGCAGACTGGATGAAATAATTGAACTATGTTATCTAAGATAGAATTATGTAATGATGTTTAAATTTCATTGGTTTGATACTAATAAAGGATATTGTGTTCATTCACACCATGGAATCTTTTCCATTAAATATAAAATCCTTTATGTAGTAAATAAACCATTTTTATTTGATCATAAATCACACCAAATATATTATTCAAATTATTGTGTTACTTCAAGAGAGTTAATTGATTGGTGTAGAATTGTAAAAATTAAATCCCATAAAAATATGTTTATGAAAAGTTAATGTGGTTCTATTAAAGTGAAAGGAATTGAAATTTTTTAAGAGACAACCCAAAATACATCTTTTCAATGAAGAGACTTGAATATCGATGATGAAACAAGTTGATGGTGATGATGATGTTGATGACATAAAAAATGAATTTGAATTAATAATTGATGATGATGATGAAAATCCTATGGGAATTGATGATACTAAGGAGGAAGAATAATATATTTACACTATTTAAAATGAATATGAGGATGAAGATAAATAATGACAAAATTACTTGTTTGTTATAGTCAATATATATATATAATACCCATATTCAATTATTTTTTGATAACTTTTTTGTCGTGTTTAAAATGGATGAAGGGACTTATGATGACATATTTTGTGACCTATGGATGGTTGAACTACCTGGTGATTATCCTGATGACATTTCATCAGACTCTCAGGTTGCAGATGGTGTGTCAACTTAGAGGGGTCGTGTACTTGTGTGATTGATGATTCTCAGCCCTGTTCTTAAGTGACATAAACAACTAGATATTGATCCAGACATATAAGGGTATGTTTATATGTGTAATTTAGTTAATTTAAATTACTATTTATTTTAATTAATATATATATATACAATTTCTTAATTATTTGTTATGTTTTCCTATAGTATTTCACATATAGCTATTGGATAAGGGAGTTTTGTTATGTGGAATTATTTTTCTAGAGCATGGATTAAATTGGATCGTATTCCCATTAAGTTTTGGCATACCATGATTGATCATTGGATCATATGTAAAAATATAATACTTATTTTAAAATTTATTAAATTATTGAATTTCTATTATTATTTATTTGTATGTTTTATGGTATCTCATCGATGAAATATTTAGAACCTATATCCAGGAGTCTTAGGAGGCCTTCACGAATAACATATGTTGTCGAATTTTGTGTAATTTTAGGAAGAGAATCCAAAATAATTATGTATTTATAGTTTGTTATCAGTATTTTTCCAACCATCGACCCAATTACATCACCGCATGTTTGGCATGGATTGTTCTTATATTGTTAGGAAGAAATTTTTGAGAGGAGATCATAATTTGGTTTGTGGAATTGGGGGATATAGGAGGTCACCCATAGACATAGTATTCATACATTCATTATTCATTGATTAAATATAGTATATAATTTTATTTAATTAACTATATAACTTTAAATGTAAACTATTTATTTTATTTTTCAAATAGGTCATTGAGTATTCTGATATAATAGAGTTTCATTTGTATAAGAGGATGTACAAGAACACTATCACTGAAGATATTATTGGTGGTCGACAGTGCTATATTGTGGTTAGTATAATTTTATTTTGCTTTATAAGTTAAATAAAAACAATGTTTTAAATATTTTAATTTCAAATTTCATTTTAAGGAGTCATATGAGGTTGTGAATTCTCACACACATAATGAGAGTCATGTTGTGACTAAGGGTTAGGCAACCCATGCGATGGGATTTGATGACCCAACATGATGAGAGTCATGATGAAGCTTCAAACATAGGATGAGGTTATAGAGACCATGTGTCGAGAGCATGAATAGTTTTTTCAACAGTTTAAGCAGTATTGGGAGAAGTTGTTTCAAGCACATGCACAAGAGCAGCAACAGATGATAGAGTACATGTGTCATTTGGAATAAGTTATAGAGAAGGATATTACATCACTACCTCCTCCAGATGACTATCCCCCTCCCAAGTGATGTTTCTATTTTTTAAGTACAATGATTATGTTAAATATTTTAATGAATTATTTTGTAAATATTGTTATTAATTAATAAATTTTCAGTTTTATATATATACTAATGTTTTATTATTATTAAATTGTTTTTTATTTTTTTAATTATTTTATATATTATTAGGATATTTTTTATTTTTTATTTTTTCATTTTTTTATTTTTTATTTTTTTATTTTTTTATGATTTTATTTGTAAGTAATTGTGACGGGACACTAATCTCATCATAAATTTTTTTTTTAAATTATTTCCAATGGGAGATGTTTCCCATCAAAAATAAGTGTGTGTATATATAACCGTCAAATATTTTTATGATGGTAAAAATCCCTTTATAAAAAATGGTTTTAGTGATGAATAATCATAAAAAATGTATTTGAGATGCGTTTTTTAGCAATGGTCCATTTGTGATGGATCCTCATTGCAAATGGGTAATCATAAATAAGGTATAATCTACTAGTGTATTTAAAATTAATGAAGCCACATCCTAACCATTTAGTTATACCTACACAGTCACTGCACGGTATGCTGAAATGTATGGTCTAAGTATGTGCTTTGGGAAGTTTGTTGATTTTCATGCTTTTCATCCTTTAAATGCTATTTCAAGGCTATTATAGATGTTTAGTGGATTTTTTTGTTTTTAATTTATGTTATTTGACTATTTTATAGGTATTATACTTTTTTATATGATAGTATGTTGTATTATTCCCCTTCAAAAATACCCTTTTAATCTTACTGAGGAATTTGTAGATAATTTTATCTAAATTAGTCCTCTAGTAAATCAAAATCAAATTTAGATAGTGGTTTGAACCATTCAATTTGTTGAACATGGGGTGGTACTTAACCAAGCTCAAGCGAATGAAGGGGTCTTTGATCTAGTACAATATGGGGACCCAATTACAGAAAATCTCTACCATCAAAAACAATTTTTCAAGGAATAAATTATCTGTAATAAGCAATGGATATGTTGGAAAATATAGAGAAAATATAGAAATTCATTGAGACTATTAAATCCATTTAATTTACTTATGTCACATTTATTATTGTTTTACATAGTATAAAATTGTGGGAGTTTTTTGTTTTTGAAAAATTATGTGATAATATGGAGTGGAAGGGGTTTAAGGTTATGTATACTAAGAAGTTCTATATTCATACTATAGAATTTTTAAAATATCTAGATTTTATATGCCTCTATCATGGAAATAAGATGTTTATTTAATATACTAACTAGTTTTATAATCTTGTACTTTATCCAATGGATAATGTTTCAAATGATAAGTTTAAATCCTATCAGTTTGAAATGGTCATATGGCCCAACATCAAATACCAAGTATTTCAACTAAAATTTACCACCGATACGGAAGTTGTAGACTAAGTAATAATGGTTAAAAAAGAAAAGGATTAAATTTCAAGTATGATTTAAGGTACTCCCATTCTAAGTGGGAGTGGTGTTGGATTTCTTAAGAAGAAGTGGAAGTTAGATGAGGTTAAATAAGGTGTCAGTGATGCCTCAAGGCATCCAATGTAGTTGGCTTCATTTACTCCAATGGGGAGAAAATTTCTTATCTACCATAAATTTGGTAGGTTTGGGAATGTGAAACTATTTTTCATGGAGTCCCATAATACCTTTCATGCTTGTCAGTATATTTTCCATCTTCGGTGGTTTTACAAAACCAAACCCTCTTCAAGAAGTGATGTGAGTTCTTATGTCTCTAATGACCCCCTAGTTAAATTATTTTCTACTAAATTAATGGGGTTCAAACCATATTGTAATAAATTCTATTTTCATTTAACCTAAGGTATGATTCAATTGAGGTATGACCCTACATTGGGTGGGAGGCCTCAAGATCACTCATAAGTGCGAAAATTTCATATTATAGGTCAAAATCCTATAGAATCATGTAAAATACCACAAACTTTGTGAGCTACCATTAGTATTGCATCATCCTTGGTAATTAATTGTTTTGATATTGGAGCCTCTCACTTATTCATATTAGCAATTATCATGAATTTATTGTATCATTAATTTGATCCTATGTCATATGATATATACATATTTATGCCTCTTAGAAAGAATAAAGAGCATGACTTCTAATTTCCTTCATTTTCAATCTCCATATCTAAGAAAAATATATCATGGGACATTTTTATTCTTGAGATAGACCTCTTTAGTATTATTAAAATAATATATTGCATGATCACATTTAAATACAACATTTATTATTATCATTGGTGGGGGACATTATGTTGAGTACCTCCTTGATAAAAATATATCATAATTCTGACACAAACTCTTTTCCCATTTCCCTAACAAATTGGGAAATCTAGGTTTCATGGGGTATAAATAAGGAAAAAAACCAATATCTATAGGTATAAAATTATTGGCCACATAGTTTAAGGTCTTGTTACAATCAAAAATTATTCCATAGAACATATTTGGAATCAATAATCTATCTACTCCATGGTTTTTTTAGCCCTAAAATCCATCTATAAAAATTGATTCTCTTTTCTATATTTCTTCTAAATAACCAAATATGATATCCAATTAAACTCAATCCATACCATTAAATATAAAACAAAAACATACAAAGGCATCAAACCATAATCCAAAAAACCCCTTAGACAAAAATCCAGAATTAAAAAAAAATCTTGAGTTCCTATACAAACTCACGGCTTAAGGTGAGAATAATCAGGAAATACTCTCCCTATAACTACCTCCTATGTTTTGAAAAAAAAATATCCCTATAGTATAACATGAAATTCCTAAATAATATGAGGTATATCATGAAACATAGGCTCGAATAAAGGTAAATATCCTAAAACACTATTTGTATTGAACTAAATAAGACTTTAATAAAAACTAACCCCTAAACTGGTCTTCCACTTTCCTGAAGGGAGTTCCTAATCCCTAAAGTATTGAATAAATTTCTTGGTCATAAAATAACATCTTATTGGGAATGATTTTTCTTTAAAATAAAATTTAATTCACAATAGACTATCTCCTAAAAATTCATCATGGCTCATTCATAAATCATATGTTCATACCAAAATCTAATAAGACTAATTATATAAACATGAAAGACTGTAAAAAAATAAATTTAATGAAAATAAAATCCCTCCACTCACACTCTAATCTACCTCTCTTTCAACTAGTTTTTTAGCTCCATTGTAACCTCCAAAACTATAATGCATACCCATCAAGAACCATAATTGAAATCTATAGTGGCCTACTTGTCCTATGAAGTAAATTAAACTAAATAAAATATAATATAAAAACCATGGTGTGACTATAGGCCATCATCTAATCCCAATAAAAAAGTGTTAGAAGAGTGATTTTAAGATAAATCAATACCTAAAACTGATATATAATATAGACATGAGAATAAAAAAAACTATATACCACTACCCACCTTTCTCCAAAATATTACTTAGAAAACCAATTTAAGATAGTTAAAAATGTTTTTAAAAAGAAATTTCTTCAAACCTAATTTAATGAAAAATATATATCAAATCCATTTCAAATTTTTAAAATTCCATTTTTATTTTCCTTAAAAAATACTTATAAATTTAATTACAATTCCTTGGATTAATTTGTTTTAAATTTCGAAAACACCCCGTTTTTCAACCACGTTAAAAATCTACCTTTAATGCCTTTAATCCAAAAAAAATTCCAACCATCTTTGAAAACCATTTAATGGGGAAAAATCAAGGGTTTGATCATGATTTAAAATTTAAAAACGAAATAAAATCTTCAAATAATTATACAAATAAATTTTTAAAGTGATAAAAATACCACACAAATATTAATATAAACACACATGAGACTAATAAACAAATAGAACATGTAAAAATAACCAATCAAGTTAGGGGTGTTCTGGAAAAAAATAGGGGATATAAAAACGTCATAGATATAATGGGATATCAAAATTTAACATGAAAGGATAAAATCATCAAGTGAAACTTCCTTGAAATCAATTACCACTATAAAAATTGGTAACATGATTCCTCGGTAGGCACTTCTGAACCTATCACGTCTCTAGTAGACCCAACAAACTAACTGGTGATAAAACCTCTAAGATTGAAACACTTCATGGGCCATAATAAATTACACTTTCCTACTCGGTCTAATGAGACATAATAAATTTCACTAGCTCACTCAGTCTAGTGTCTTTCTACCCTAGTATACACAACATCTACACAAGGGATGAAACCTATTTAGATCTACACTTTGTCACCTAGGAATTCCTGAAAAGTATCAAATAAAGGTGAAAAATATCATGAATTAATTTATCAAAGAAAGTAAATTTCATCCCACCTACTATATCCTCAAAATGAATACAATATTCCCACATTTCATTCACAAAACATGAAATATACAATGTTACCCAAAAGACAAAATCTATATTATAAAAAATAACAATATACCCTTTTGGGTAACAAAACAACAAGGTAATTAAAAGGGTCTCACATGCAAACATGAAATTTTGAAACCAATATATTTTCCAAAGAGGCCACTCGAATATATCATTGATAATGTTGATCAATTTTATCCACATTTACAAATGATTTTAATTCCTATTTATATGTCCCTTAATACCAAACATTTCAAAAAAAAACTATAATCCATTCAAATATACACAATTTCTATCAAAATCTAATTGAAAACTAAAATATTTATCCCAAAACAACATTTTAAAAAAATCATAACTCAAATGGGGTAAAACTCACTTTATATATCCCTTTAATGTAAAAAAATAATTTTTAGCCCCTTTTAAAATCACTTGGAATCTATAATTTTTTTCCAAAACATGAAATTTTTTTCACCGTGTGAAATTTTAATTAAAAAAATTATAAGCAATATTATTATTTAAAACACTTTTTCAACACTTGGAATTTCAATTAATAACTTTAAATTCCAAGTAAAACCCCCAAGAATCCATTTTGGAAATAGAAAAAATTTTAAAATCTCATTATCTCCCCACCATAATTTTTATTTTGGTAATTTAGAAAATACATGGTATGAATGGTTAATTAAAACAAGTATTGAACCAACCCATAAAGTGGGAGAACCCTTTTATTCGAATAAAATGGTGATAAAATTAAATTTCTATCTTATAAATCCAATAACAACATTCCATACAATCATTTGAAAATTAAAAATAATAATTAACAATCAAATCCATTAATCGTTTTAAAATTAAATTCAAGCTCATGGGGAAAACCTACCTCAAATAAATGGTATATGGTATGAAACTTTGGAAACGGGTAGAACATGACCCAATGAAGGGATCACATTCCCTAAAATAAGTAAAACCATAATAATCATGTTAATATAACATCCCTAGGGTTTATGAAAATAAAAATGGTGATAGGGGAAGAGGAAAATCAGAATAAATTGGAGAATATATTGAAGAAAAGTTCTTACCTCTGATGTCCGGACATGAATTGCGGAGAGTAATAGTGGGAATTCCAAAGGAGAAGGGGATTAAAATGGGGAAGTGCACATGCAAGGGGATACACAATCGGGTCATGTGACATATAAGTATATTGGTAGAGAATGGATTAAAATAAATAATATTAATAGAGGTAAAACTTAATGATTTTTGGAAAATTTAATTTCTTGGGAAGATTTTAGAATTTACCAAACCGTACAACAACCATGTTTCCTATATTATCAATATAAAGTATAATTTTGTGGTTATTTCTACAAAACATCTATGTTTAACTGGATTTTATCTAACTATTCTAAATGTAATTATCTAATTCATACCTAAAATGAATGATTTCCCTACAATTACACCTAACCATGTGAAACTCAAGTGACACCCCAAAAAATTCCAAAAATTTAGTCTTTCAAAAAAAATTATAAAAACATAAAATAAGATAAAATAAAATAAATTAATAGAATTTAAAATCCATAGTGACATAGTTGGCTTCACAAACCGACACATGAAGAGGATAAAAAATACCAAATATCTCCAACTTTAAGTCTGCTACAAGGAATTCCATGACATCCTCCAACAATTAAACAAATGAAAAACATTTCACTTTCCCTAATTTTAATTCTCCCCTATCTCATCTATGATGAGCGAACCTGGGTCAACCATGAATAGATCACCCGAGCCGGCCCGCAACATGGCTCGAAGGGCGTTCCCGATCTCCACGGGCGCGAAACCAGTGCCAAGCATCAAGATTTAACTGTTGGGAATGATTTGGCCCATGAAAAAAATATAAAAAGATAATAAAACTGATGACAGAGATAAGAACTGGAAGTAGAAATACGAAAAAAATTCGAACATACCTTTTCGTGACATCTTAGGTTACCACCCAACTCAAAACCATGCTACCCCAAAACTGATCAGCTGAACCAGAAACCTGTACGAGAAAATGAACATGCAACTGGAAAGATATAATAGGCGTGAGCACCGAGATGCTCAGTAGGGATACCAAGAATAAACCACTAAATCCAACAATTCTCTTTCCCAAAATAGTCCACTAACACAAGTTTGAAATACAGATATGAAAGTAGGGTTTTCACATTATAAAAATATGCAACATGTTATTCTCATTTAAAACCCCAACAAACACCACACACCATTTCCAAAATCATTTTCCATTTTTTGAATGAAATCCAAAACAAAAAAATACCAAAGCTGGGCTAAAATAAAAAAAGTCAAAGTGCAACTGAAAAATAAACCAGTGCAACGAAAAGTAAACAAGCAATGTAAATAATTCAGTAACCATGTGTGATCCTAAAAATCCCTAGAAGACCCCTGGACATAATTAGTTTCGGAACCACCTACTGGTGTTTGGTGAAGATCCTAAGTCTATAACCAACTGGCCACCCTAACTGACCAATCCAGTGGCAAAGCCCACCTGGCCTAACAACAAATCCAGGGGGTACCAACCCATCTAATCGGGGATGGTCAGCAACCGTCACTTGATCATCTAAAGGATGCCCAAGAACTCGTGGTGGTTATGATAATACTGTGTAAGTAGGAAGGCCCTCGCACGTGTGACTCATCTCACCGCACTTGCCTACCCCAAACACGGACGCTTCCTATACGTTCTCCCATGGAGGGTTACCCTGGATAGGAGTGCCCCATATACTTATATATATTCATACATGTCAAATATACAAAGTTCCAACTGGGCCATCACAACATTTGGTTATCAAAACCACTTTTTCAAAAACTTGGAGTTGTAAATTGGGCCTCTCATTTTACATAATCAAATGTCTTTATGAAAACATTTCACAAGCTCTTCTAAAACGACTCTAAACACCACTTTTGTATTTAAAAATCCAAATGAGAATATACTCATGGATTTCTTTTCAAACCAATTTAAGGAACCACATGCAGAGGCCCACATCATTTAGAAAACTAGAACTACTTATAAAACCAAGGATTCAAGAAAAATACCAATTTAAAGAGACGCGAAATCATTTCTACAAAAACACTAAGTTCCATAAGAATAACCAACACATGACAAAAAAGTTCCAAAAAAATTTCTACTAGCAAACACCAGTCAAGAAGTTCAACAGTTCCATTTTTAGATAAAGGCAGTTAGTTCCAACCAAGTTGGCAAGGTATATAAAAAGGTTCATAAATAAAAAATCATCCAAAAATCCATTTCTTGATCAAACCTTTCAATAGGAAAACATGGTCATAAGTTAACCATAAACAAAGTAAAGGTGTGAAACATAATTTAAGATTTAATTAATAGAACACAACATTAAATGGATTAAAACTGGGAGCAAGGGCATGGAAAACCTACACATAACTAAGGGACTATTTCAAAGTATTTTTTAACACTTTTAACCATCAAATAAGCACTACAATGAATAAACAATCAAGATGATAAGGGTGAGAATAATATCTATAAATAAAATGAAATATTGCAAGTGCCTTTGGAAATATTTGGAAAGAGAGAAAAGATGGAAACTCCTACCTCGAACAATATTCACACCAGGCTTTTTAACTCAAACCACACCCTGCTCACATGCATGCACTTCGACAAGAGAGCACACACTTGGAAACATTCTCGACTCCCTGTGACGACTTTAGACACCAAAAATGAGTGTGGCGATGGCCCTCACGCATCCAAACAAACGCCAGGGACTCAGATACATGAACGTGACCCAAAAATAAATAATTAGTTAATTAAATAAAATGTGCAACAAGACAACGGACGAAGAACACCACCTCGAAAGGTGGTGGAAACACTGAAAACACACAGCAATCCGAGATTGCATCCAAAAACATTACCTACACTACCAATGAAATAGAAGGAAATTCAAAACACAATAACGATAATAAAATAAATGAGTGCGCGATAACAAAACACTTACCTAGGATGGTGGCAATGAACCAAAATGTGCGGCAAGACCAAACGTGCCCTGAGAACAACAACGGACGATCTGAAGCGATTTGAATTGCTTCACCTTTGGCAGCGAAGGGTGATACGTGATATGATATGACCTGAAACACCCTTCATGAACCAGACGAGGGGATTCGCGGCCATGCTGGAGCAACGCGGAGGTGCTGTGCAAAATAGATCGGGTTCGTTGAAGTTGGCCACCGGAAAAGGGGGATCGGGTTTTCTGAAATCATGCCGGGAGGGAGGCCGGGTTCGCCAGAATTGCGCCGGGAAGGGGGAGGCTGTGCCAGATGAAGAAGGCCACACTGGACCAGGAGGGGGCTGCGCTAGACTGAGGTTGAGTGGCAGGAACCCGCAAAGGGAGGCAGAGCCGACTGGGCTTCGGTGCGCACTGACGAACGAAGGGGGCGGCTTCGTTGGACCGTGAAGGAGGGGGGGCAACCGGCTGGCGTGCGACCTACAGGAGGTGGGAGTTCGGATCTCATGCCGGTGTGGAGAGGTGAGCAAGGAGGGCAAGCTGGTGGCTGAGCGATGTGCGCAGAAAACCAGGGGGGAGGGAGAGTAGCGTGAGAGAGGGGAGAAAGAGGGGCGGCTCGCATAGGGAAAATTGGGTAGGGGGGAAAAATGCTGCCGAGTTGATTAAGTCTAGGGTTTTTTTTCATTTTATCTTATAATTAAAAATGGTATTAAAACCAAGGATAATAATAATAAAAATTTCAAAAAACATAATAATAATAATAATAATAATAAATATTAATAAAACCAATAAAAATTATTTCTTATCAATTTTATTTTAAGTAAAAAATTATACTTACAACAATTTTATAAAAACTGTTTTATTACAAAATTAATTAAAAATAATATTACCACTTCCGAAAACATATTTCCATTATTATAATTTAAATATTAACCTTGTTTTGTCGTTATAAAATTCTATTTAGCTTTGTTTTTTTTTTCAATTTAACTTATTCATCTAATTTTATTATTTATTCGAATGTTCGGTGACAATGCATTCACTGCGACCAAGCGCATGATCATCGCTACTGGCGCGGTGACCGCGCACCGACCCGAGGCCCACCAAAACATCAAACATCAAAAAAGTTCAAACAGGGTATCAACTAAGCCTCATCCAATTATGCGAGACCGAAAAAAGAATAAAATAGATGGTGTCTGTGGTTGGGGTGTGACAATTCATCCCAACCACAGGCACTTTCTTCCCCCAGAAAGTCACCAAGCCAACAGTCGACACAAAAGAGTCCATGCCCAGACAAAACCAAAGGAAAACAAGAGCCTCAGTGTAACTATTCTCAACAACGTCACACCCAACCAGTTCAAGGAGGACCACATCCCGATATTGAGGGGAGAACACGGGAGGGTTCTCCCCACCACGAGGATTCACTTATACAGAAACCCTTGAACCCGAAAAAACCGCCCCCGAGGGGGGGGCAACGTGAGAACTCCCAAACCAAACCCATTTAATTTCTCCACATGGACCAAACAACACCTAGAGACCTAAATGGAAAGCTTTCTACGAAATGACCCAACAACCCGAGAATAAGGAATTAACTCAACCCCTCAAACATCGACTGAATATAATCCTCACCGCAACTAGAGACTAGAGAATTCCTAGCCCGAACTCAGAAAGGACCTTGAAACACCACCCGCTAATTTCACGAACTCAAACATCCCCCGAACTAACACAATTGAGACCCAACTCAAAATTAGAATGACCCATTTATTAGCAACCCCAACACCCTTCAAGGAAATCTGAACGATTTAGAAGTTGCATTAAGAGTAAATGAGGCTACTTGTATTGTGGTAGAATGAGCTCATTGCGCGACCACAACAAGGATGAGATTAAAACATTGACAAGAATAGAACAAGAAAACATTGGATATTTCCCTTTAGAAAGCTGAAAACATGATTCAGAATGATGTTCCACATACCCTCAGCAACTTTTTATTGTGCGTGAGCTTCACCTCGAGGCTTGTGGCTGGGGCCATGATGACTGAAGCATCTTCTGCCTCACAGTCATGCATTTTCTTCCTCCAGTCACTAACTCCTTCCTCGTGATCAAAACTTCATCCAAAACTCTCCCGGTGGCCTGAACAGTCACACGGTACAAAGACTTCATAGGGATGTGAAAAAGCGGCTTAGAATGCCTGAACCGGCCAGACTAGTGGCATGCGTGGAGAACGGTCCAACAAACTGGGAGTTGGTATAGACAAAGAAAGATTCTCAGAGACAGGTGCCTCCAACATGAACTCCTTGCCAGATGGGGAACCTTCCAGAGAGCCGACCCCCACCTACTACACCTGACGCTCTAACGACGATGAGACATCCCACCATTACTCGTCTAGAACTGAACCCTCAAATAACTCTGGGACGGTACAAACCTTAACTTCCTTGGGAGTTGCCAACAACCCGAAGATACACTATCTTTCTGAACTATACAGTTGCCTCTAACAGACATCGATTACCTCGATAAGTAGGCCACACACAAAAAGAACTGGGAATTGGGCATAACTCATTAACAAATTTAGGAGACTTTTTGGGCTGCATACTCATAACATGAAAAACATCATCGAAACCAGCATCATGCCAAAACTCAATCAAAGCAAAAACACAATACAAGGAAAACAGGCTCATAAGCCAAACATATACAAACATGAGTAAAAAAATTATTTTCCAAAAACTGTCATTTCTTTTAAATTTTAAAACTCGCCTATGGCCCCTTATGGACTATAACATGTGCGTTCACCCAATCCCAGCTACATCTCTCACTGACAAGTTCTCCCATGCACTCTCTACACATATCGATGCACATGTGATCCTCCATAATGAATACCAAGGTTCGAACACTTCTTTCCCTCATCAAATCCAAACAAACAATAAAACATTCTAAATCAAAACACTCCCACTTTAAAACCCAATTCACCAATTTCAAAACAGTTTTAAAAGAAACACTTTTCCATTTTAAAACCACTTCCATTTTTAACACACGCTCACATCAATCAAGATCAAAACTAAACACAGTCAACAAAAAACCACCGGAATGAGGAACTAGTGCATATGCCTAACTCGGCGACATGGTGGTGAGCCATATCCCAAGTAAGGTATATCACTAAAAGGACCTTGAACTGGACACTTGGACTCCCCATGGGTCACCACCCCATGTGAAGCCACCACATGAACCAGTTAGAATTCATTATCATCCCTCAAACCATAACAATCAAAGGAAAAAGATTCAAAACCCAGACTACCCCTGGTAACTCAGGTCTTGTCATGGGTGGTGGTGATCAAGCACCAACCCACAACCTACCTCCTGAGTCCCGAAAAATTCTAATCTCCTTCTAAGAGACATACCAAATAACAAGGGCCTCCTCTGATACCATTTTTTCACGAACCAACCTAGGTCGACCATGAACCGATCACCCGAGCCGGCCCGCGACATGGCCCGAAGGGCGTTCCCAATCCCCGTAGGCTGGAAACCAGTGTCGGGCATCAGGATTTAACTATTGGAAATGATTTTTCCCATGAACAAAAGATAAATAGATAAACAAACTGATGACAAAGATAATAACTGGTAGTGGAATGATGAAAAAAAGTCTAACATACCTCCTCATGACCTCCTAGGTCACCACCCAACTCAAAACCACACTGCCCCAACACTGAGCAGCTAAACCAAAAACCAATACGAGAAACTGAACCTGCAACCAGAAAGATATAATAGGCATGATCACCGAGATGCTCAGTAGGGATGCCAAGAATAAACCACTGAATCCAACAATTCTCTTTCCCAAAACAGTCCACTGACACAAGTTTGAAATATATATATGAAAGTAGGGTTTTCACATTTTAAAAATATGCAACTTGTTATTCTCATTTAAAAACCCAACAAACTCCACACACCATTTCCAAAATCATTTTCCATTTTATGAATGAAATCCAAAATAGAAAAATACCAAAGCTGGGATAAAGTAAAACAAGTAAAAGTGCAACTGAAAAATAAACCAGTACAACAAAAATTAAACAAGAAATACAAATAATTCAGTAACCATGGGTGATCCTAAACATCCCTATAAGACCCGTGGACATACTTGGTTTCGGAACAACCTGCCGGTGTATGGTGAAGCTCATAATTCTATAACCAAATAGCCTCCCAAACTGAACAATCCAGTGGCAAAGCCCACCTAGCCTAACGAAAAATCCAGGGGGTACCAACCCATCTAATTGGGGTTGGTTAGCAACCGTCACTCGATCATCTAAAAGACTCCCAAGAACCCATCGTGGTTATGATAATACTATGTAAGTAGGAAGGCCCTCGCACGCATGACTCATCTCACTGCACTTGCCTACCCCAAACATGGATGCTTCCTATACGTTTGCCCATGGAGGGTTACCCTAGATAGGAGTACCCCTTATACTTATATATATGCATACATGTCAAATATACAAAGTTCCAACCGAGCCGTCACAGCATTCGGTTATCAAATCCACTTTTTAAAACACTTGGAGTTGTAAATCGGGCCTCTCGTTTTACATAATCAAATGTCTTTATGAAAACATTTCACAGCCTCTTCTAAAATGACTCTAAACACAACTTTTGTATTTAAAAATCCAAATGGGCATATACTCATGGATTTATTTTCAAACTAATTTAAGGAACCGCACATAGATGCCCACATCATTTAGAAAAAAAGAACCATTTATAAAACCAAGTATTCAAGGAAAATACCAATTTAAAGAGACGCGAAATCATTTCTACAAAACACTAAGTTTGATAAGACTAACCAACACAGGACAAACAAGTTTCAAAAAAAATTTCTACTAGAAAACACCACTCAAGAAGTCCAATAGTTTCATTTGTAGATAAAGGATGTTAGTTCCAACCAAGTTGGAAAGGTATATAAAAAGTGCATAAATAAAGAAGCATCTAAAAATCCATTTTTTGATCAAACATTTCAACAGGAAAACACGGTCATAAGTTAACTATAAACAAAGTAGAGGTGCGAAAAATAATCAATGATTTAATTAAGAGAAAACAATATTAAATGGATTAAAATTGGGAGCAAGGGCATAGAAAAACCTACACATAACTAAGGGACTATTTTACAGCATTTTTTAACTCTTTTAACCATCGAATAAGCACTACAATGAATAAACTATCAAGATGATAAGGGTGATAATAATATCTATAAATCAAATAAAATCATGAAAGTTCCTTTGGAAAGATTTGGAAAGAGAGGAAAGATGGAAACGCCTACCTCAAACAATAGTCACACCATGCTTTTTAACTCAAACCACACCCTAATAACGTGCATGCACTTCGACCAGAGTGCACGCACTTGGAAACGTTCTCAACTCCCTATGACAACTTCTGACACCCAAAATGAGTGCGGTGAAGGCCCTCACACATCCAAAAAACGCCAGGGACACAAATACATGAACGTGAACCAAAAATAAATAATTAAATAAATAAATAAAATGTAAAACAAGACGACGGATGAAGAACATCACCTCGAACAGTGGTGGAAACCCTAAAAACATGCGGCAAGACAAGATTGCATCCAAAAACATTACCCGCATTGCCAATGAAATAGAAGGAAATTCAAAACACAATAAAGATAATAAAATAAATGTGTGCGCGATAAAAAAAAATTCTTACCTAGGATGGTGGCAGCGAACCAAAATGTGCGGAAAGACCAAACGTGCCCCTCGAACAACAGCGGATGATACGAAATGATTTTAATTGCTTCGCCTTCAGCGGTGAAGGGCGGGACGTGATCCGAAATGACCAAAAACACCCTTCTTGAACCCGACGAGGGGATTCATGGCCACGCCGGAGCAACGCGGAGGCGCTGCGAAAAAGAGATCGGGTTCGTCGAAGTTGGCCACCGGACAAGGGGGATCAGGTTCTCTAAAATCACACCGGGAGGGGGGATGGGTTCGCCGGAATTGCGCCGGGAAGGGGGAGACTGCGCCGGATGAAGAAGGTTTCACTGGACAGGGAGGGGGCTGCGCTGGACTGAGGTTGAGCGGCGGAAACCAACAAAGGAAGGCGGAGCCAGTTGGGCTTCGGTGCGCACTTACGGAAGAAGGGGGTGGCTTCACTGGACCATGGAGGAGGGAGAAACTAGATGGCATGCGACCTGCAGGAGGCGGGAGGTCGGATATCAGGCCAGCATGGAGAGGCGAACAAGGAGGGCGGGTTGGAAAGGGAAGTGGGGTCGGCTGGCGGGCTGGTGGCTGAGCGATGCGCGCAGAAAACCAGGGGGAGGGAGAGTAGTGTGAGAGAGGGGAGAAGGAGGGGTGGCTCTCATAGGGCAAATAGGGCAGTGGAAAAATGTTGTCGGGTTGATAAGGTCTAGGGTTTTTTTGTCATTTTATCTTATAATTAAAAACAGTATTAAAACCAAGGATAATAATAATAAAAATAATATCAAAAAACATAATAAAAATAATAATAAAACTAATAAATATTAATAAAACCAATAATAATTATTTCTTATCAATTTTATTTTGAGTAAAAAATTATACTTACAAAAATTTTATAAAAACGGTATTATTACCAAATTAAATAAAAATAATATTACCACTTGAACAAACATATTTCCATTATTATAATTTAAATATTAACCTTGTTTTTTCATTATAAAATTTTATTTAGCGTTGTTTTTTTTTCAATTTAATCTATTCATCTTATTTTATTATTTATTTGAACGTTTGGCGACAATGCATTCACTACGACCAAGAACACGATCACCGCTACTGGCATGGTGACCGCGCACTGGCCTGAGGTCCACCAAAACATCAAACCTCGAAAAAGTTCAAACAGGGTCTCAACTAAGCCTCACCCAATGACGCGAGACCGAAAAAAGAATAAAATAACCGGTGTCTGTGGTCGGGGTGTGACATCATCTATTCACTCAAGCATCACTAAGGAATAATTTTTTCTCTAATTCTCTTTGACTAAATCCTTAGTGAATATACCCACCAAATTATGTTCTGTTATTATCATTCAATACTTAATTTCTCCGTCATTTTTCATTTTAGAATAAAATGGTACTTCATGATAATTTGTTTCATCCATTCATAGAGAACATTATTTTCATCCATGTGGATTTCACTTTTACTATTATAGTACAATATCTCATGTTTCAAGATTAATCTAATTTTTTCATTTATATTCCTCAACCATAACATTTCCTTTTTTTGTTTCTATAAACTCTACATCCAATGGGAAGAGTGCAATAATCAATTGTAACCTGAATGCCCAAAGTCCTTATATTTTTATTATTTTATATAATACACTTTTAAATTTAAAAAGAAACCATTACATAGTCAATAGACCCAATGATACTGATCCTTAATACATGGCCATTTATGACCTAATCACCAAACGCCTAAATAGAAATCTCCACCCATCTGATTTAAATTTTTTCTCTAAAGAGACCAACCAATAAAAAACTCTACAAACAATCCCAATGCATGAGTGCATGGTCCTAGTACCAATGAAAAATACATTCCTTCTCATTCATCCAAATTTGATTTCACCAAAGGTGGGTATCTTCATACTCTGATCTAATCTAGGACTAAAATTTGGTATATAACCCCTTGTGTTATTTTGATACCTAATAACGTTGAAGAGAAGACTCCCCCTACCCTTCCTTGTATATTGTGTATCTCCACCACCATCAGGACTCATCACCACTGAGGTTCTTCACTACTTCCGGATCTCTATGTGTTCTCCCTTATCCATCAAGACCCCCTAGTTTAGCCTCATCCATCGAAGCTAATAGTAGAAATCCACCGTCGTTAAGAAGCCTCCCTCTCGCCCTCATTGCGTGTTGTCGAATCTCATCTGTACCACCCCTAATTCATCTATCATAAGTAAATCCCCCATAACCAACTATCTAATACATTTCATCCACGTGAACCACCAATATGATTCCATGGCTAAGTCAACCCAACTCTATCCAGTGTCGGTGAAGTCCATTCATACATCCCCCGTCGAAGGCACCTCGCATTAATGTCACATTCCTTACCACCTTGGCATGACATGATCAGTCGATTGACCAATGTATTCATAGAAATTCCCACTTACCCAAGATAAATTGGTCTATTAAGATTTCATCCTAGACTGATGCAAGTTTTATTGGCTTCATTTACCACTAGGCTAGACCCCAACTGCAAAAACATACTACAACCTGGATATCCAACAAATCTCAATTCATCCAAATGTGAAAACATATCCAGTTTTATTATTTGATGAGTTTGATTTATCTTGAAATTATACCTCAATGTACCATTGCAATATTTCGTCTTATCCAAAAAATGCAGTATTTTTTATTATTTTGAGGTATCAGATAATCCACTTCAAATCTTCCCAATGATCCTTCACTAGGTGCACCATATACCAGATGACCACTCCTACTTCACGAGCTATGTCGGCGAAATTTTACATAATATAATATATGGGAATTACTACCACTAATCATTATGGTTCTACCATCATTTTATTCACTTATTTATTCAACTCTTATGATTATTCCTTTCAAATTTTAAATATTCTGTCAAGAGGAGTTGAAACCGGACTACATTAACTCAACAAAACATTATAACAATATTCCTAGATGTAGTCTTTCAATGGCATACCCAAACATCTAGTATTATGATTTTTCTTAATCCTCATGTGAAAAATATTATTTTCTTCCTTGAGATCATTCAATTTAAATTTTTTCCATAATTCATTCTTTAGACCCTAAATCTATAAAATTTATAGAACAACCATAAACATATGATCCTTGTACAATAGTAGAATGATAATTTCACCAATTTTGTACTTTTCCTAGTAACATCAATCGTTTTATTTTGTTCTCATGAAACCATTTTTCTCTATGAAGGATTTGAATATCTATTTATGATGTCTTGGTGCTTGATTAAAACAATTGATCATCTTCTTGAGATAAAACACGAAGTCTTGATTCCATTTATCTATGAAACCAATTGGTTAATTCATATAGATTTATTCCTATATATCTCTATGAATAAAATTCATATCATTATTATTTTTCTCTATATTTAAACATTTTTATTTTACAAAGAACATCACATTTTTAATGTTAGTATTTATTAATACTATTGAAGTTTCTTTAGAGAAATTGGTAACCTCTTTCTTTTGAAACACTTTTAGTACCTTCATTTCATTATACCTTATCCTTCTACTAAATTTTTATTTTAACCAAAAAACCCACTTATTGTAACATATTGTTACTACTTTTAGGTATTATAAAGTCCATATTTTGAGCATTGTTTTTTTCTTTTTGGGTTGTTTCGAGTGAAATTTTTTTAAATATTGAAATTTTCTAAGCTAATGATGGTTGGCGCATAGTTTTCCCAAACTATGTTACCTCTTAGTGGAAACCATTAACACTCAGATAGTGGAGGTTTTCACATCCAGCACAGGGTTTGACAAACCATGACCCCACCAAGGATAAAACATTCCACCCCATCAGTAGGGGTGCCAGACTAGGGCGTATAGCTTTTCTAACCATGCAGCCCCGCCCAGCTAACCGTGTATATATAATTTTTTATCCGAAATATATTTTTAAAAGTCCCAAAACCATTTTTAAGGTGATAAAAAGGCTTATTTCAGCCTTTAAATATTTATTCTTCCATGAGAAATTTCAAGAGGTGATTTTATCCCCTCTACACCCTTCTATAAGGGGATAAAATCTAGGTGAACGACATTCGATATCTACCCAGTAAGTTTCCTTTTCTTGTTCTCTTTTTCCCGCTATATTATATTTTCTCCTTAAGGTTTTATAGATCTTCATGTGTTGTTGGGGGATTTAATATTCTCTATTTTAGATCTTGGATCTAGGTTTGATTCTTGGATCATGGTTGGTAGTTTTCTTTATCGAAGTTCTCAAATTAGGGATTTGTGATTCGAGATCTTATAATCTTGAGGTAGGTTGTTATATTTTGATTGGCCATTTTTATTAACCATAAATTGATTGATTTCAATTATATTTTTTTATTTAAATTTTATTTCTTTTAATTTATTTCAATTAGTTTATTAAAAAAACATATTCCATTAAATTGTGGGCTTTTGTTTTGAAATTGGATTTTTTTGAAAGAATTTGGGGAAAACCCAATTCCATTGAATTGGGGTGTATTTGTGAAATTGGTGAATTTTTTTAAAATTTATAGTGTTGAAATTAAATTGTGAAATTTATTTTATGGAATTAATTTTAAATCAAAGTTTTTAAAAAAGGATTAAAATTATTTTGATTGAAACCCATTGGTTTTATCTTGGAAAAAGGTATGATTTGATAAAAAAACCCTATATGGTTTTAAAATAAAAAAATTAGAATATTTGAAATTGATAATGGGATTAATTGTATTTTAAGTAGTCTTAAAATAAATTTCTTTTCATTGATAAGTATTATAGAACATGAAATCCTAGGTATTTTTTGATTTATTAGTATAACACTCATTTAAAGCATTACAACTGAAACAAAACCTAGTGCAGCAGCTCACATCCTCGATGGGATAGTTATGGGTCCAATTTGGTCAGTATCAAAGGGGTGTGTGTCTAAACATATTATCATGATTAAATTTCAAGTGTGTGAGGATCCTATATCCTATAACTATTATACCTTTTATAATATGACAATTTTTCTTAATATTTTTATTTTAAATATATATCATTTCTTGTTGTAAACTGTTTGCCATGACTTGTGAATTTATATAAATATTTTTATATAAAATATTTATTAATCCATTTGTTTAAAGTATTTTCATCATTTGAAAGGTAAATCATGATTTTTTTGATATATTGTTTTTAAAATTCCATGTCTATTTATTTAAAATTTAAATCGTTATTTGGTTAATTAAATGTTGGCATCTTTTTATGGAATCCATGGTGAGACCCTACTAGGATTTTAGTCCACACCTTTCCTGTGCCTTCAGATGTTTGTAGATTATCATATTCCAGGTTTGATCAAGGTTAAGGCACCACTTGGTGGCGGTAATAGTTGTTGATCATTGGGCTTGAAGAGTTGTATGTTGGGATATGGGTTGTTTACCTTCTTGTTTTCTAGTACTTTTTTATGGTACTTTTAGTTATTTATGTGTATTTGACTTCTAGAACACTTCTCTCTATGGAGTCTTTCTTATATGCATACTCCCTTGTTTATCCTTCTTCCATTGTGTTTGTGGTAAATTCATTCCCACCTTCATATTGTATGATGTCAGGCGCTGGTTTCTAACCCATGGGGACTGGGAATATAGACAAATATATTATTAGGTTACTAGGTAACCATAATGGTTCATGAAAAAGTGGTATCAAAGGTGCAGGGTTTTCATTTCACTTGAAATTAGTATGCAGTTGTGTAATCTTATTGGGAATTAGGAGGTAGTTTTGATTGAGTGTCTACACAGCTCTCACTGCAATGAGCCTTAAGTCTCTAGGGGTGGATTGGTGAAGACATATTGAGGATTATTTCTAGTCTTATCTATGATTTTTATTACGATATATTAAAATATAAATCTCATTTTTCTATATGTTGGGATTTAATTCCCTTGTTTCTATGTTTGAGTGTTAATATGATGTATTTAATGCGTTCTTTTGATGTTGTGTAGAATCATGCCTCCAAGAAGACCTGAAAATCAGATCTAGGAGGAATATGATGATTAAACCTAGTGAGAAAATCCTCACACTATTCTGAGTATATTTGAGGTGATCATGTGTACTTTCCAAACCCTAGTACAGGCACCTGTACACGATCTCATTCAGGATGCAGCTATAGAACCTCAAAAAAAGGATTTACAGAATTATGATCGAGAGTTTCATCACCAAAAAACAAAAACATTCAAAGGATCCCCTGATCCTCGTGTATCCGAGGAATTATTGAGTAGTATTGAGCATTTTTTTGAGTTATTAGAGACACCTGATGAAACTGAGCTGAAGTTTTCCACTTTTGTGTTGGAGGAACTGAGAAGAAGATGGTGGGACATTATGGTGATGATGAAGAATCATAAGGTATTATAGTAGAAATATTCCAAAGCTATTTTAACATACTAGTTCAATCCAAAGTTGATGATTTTTTCCAAGGATATTGAGTTTTTAAAACTCGAGAAAGCTGAAAGCACTGTGACAGATTATGAAAACTGTTTTATTGAGCTAGTGCAATTTTCACCTGAGATAGTATCAAATTAGAAGATAAAGACCTGACTATTTTAGTTAGTACCGAGATCTGATATACATTCCCATGTTTACCTACTAAATTTTACTTCTTATGCTGATTTTCATGATAGAGAGATAATAGTAAAAATATACATGTTTGGAAAGTTTGGGTTAAAGAGAGTTTCTTTTTCTCCCAATGGAAGTGATAATCCCTATTAGAGAAAGAGGAATTTTGATGATTCTCATGGTGGTTATCAGTAGCAATTATTCTCTAAACCTCTTATAATTCCTGCAATAGGCTCTTTGATTTAATACCAGTGAGGTAATCCTAGGAACTCAACGAGGTATTTCATTGGGTTTCCCAAGATATGTGGTTTTTACATATTCTTAAGTCACTTGCAAAAGTTATTCCGTATCTATTCCACTCTACAAAGTGGATTGGGGCTATCAGCACCTTGTAAAAATATATTTAAATAAAAAAAAAATTGGTCAAAATGGTTTCAACCATAGTAATATGGAAAGAATATTCTTCATGTAGTGGAAGAGTCTCTAGAGGAATATGATATGGGTCCGGCAACTATGAGAGGTACCATCACTACATGTTCATAATTAGTGATGGATTTATTTGATACTGGTGCATCTCATTATTTTATTTCAACTTGTATTTTGAATCCTCTAAATCTTCCTATAGAGATTTTGTTTTTATGTAATGGATATTACTACACCCCTTGGAATGAAGAGAGAGCATGGTCTTTATAGTCCTACTTGTGTTTTCTCTTTATTCGATGTCAAGATTTCTTGGAGTTTTTTTGTTTTCAACATGAAACCACTTGATTTTATTTTTGGGATGGATTATATAATTCCTAATGAAAACTATATTGAATTTTATCTTTGAAGAGTCTCTTTTACTGCACCTAATTGGGTTTTTCATATATTTTAAGGAGAATGGAACCCAAGGTCAAGTAGAGCTTGACCTTTTTATATGGAGTTGGGGAAATTAATATTTGTGTTTTCTTTTGACCTAGAGTTGAAATATTTGAGTGGTGATATTTCTCTAGTTTTCAGTGAGTTTCCTAATGTGTTTCCTTCTAACTTATTTGGTCTTCCACTAGTGGGGTTGTAGATTTTTCTATCGATTTAGTACATGGTACTCAACCAGTATCAATTCTTTTTTACCACATGAATCCACTTGAAATTATAGAGTTGAATTCTCAGTTGGATGATATTTTATAGAAAGTATTTATATACCTGACTGTTTCACCTTGGGTCTCACCAATTCTCTTTAATAAGAAAGCTGATTGTTTACTTCACCTTTGTGTGGATTACAGAAAACTCAATAGATTTATGGAAAATAAAAAGTATTTTTTTCTTGTATTGATGATATGTTTGATCAGTTGAAAGAGGAAAAGTTTTTATCATAGATTGAACTTCTAAATGGTTAACATCAGTTATAGATAAAAGGATCTGACATTCATAAAACCACCTTTCAGAGAATGTACTAACATTATGAGTACATTTCAGGCGATTTAGTCTAACCAATTATCCTAGAGTATTTATGGATTGAATTAAGAGTATTTTCCATGAGCATCCTGATACCTTTGAGGTAGTATTTTTTGATGAAATCCTTTTAACATTAAGTATAAGGAGGATCATGTGTGTCATTTTATAATAGTTCTAGATTTGTTGATAAATCACAGAATTTATGCTAAGATTTTAAAATGTGATTTTTGGATTCGAGAAGTGAAGATCTAGGTACATGTGGTATCATAACATGGTATTTTAGTTGAACCTAAAATGGTTAAGTATATTATAACATGGGATCTACCATAAATTTGTTTTTGATATTATGACATTCTGGGGTCAACGAGGGTATTATCACCAAAATGTTAAGGACTTATCAATATTAGATTCTCTAATAACTACTCTAACTCAAAAGGGAGTAAAGTTTACTTGGGATGAGAAATGTTTGAATTCCTTTTTTGAGATGAAAATAATTTTGACTATTGCATCAGTGTTCACTCTTCTGGATTCCAAGCAGGGATATGTGGTCTTTAATCATACATCAGGTTTGGGTTTGGGATGTGTTCTTATGTAGGGTGATCATTTAATTTCTTATGGCTCTCTTCAGCTTAGGCCACATAAGAAAAATTACTCAAACCATGACATTGAACTTCCATGTGTGATGCAAGCACTCAAGAGTTGGTGGAACTAAATTTTCAGAGAATGGTTTACCATGTTTTATAACCATAAAATTTGGATTTATATATTCTATCAAAAAGGTTTGAATCTCTACTCGAGGTGTTGGGTGGAATACCTGAAGTATTTCGAATTGGACGTCACCCATACCTTGTGGAAAGGCAATTTCATCAATAATTCTTTGAAAAGGAAACTTCTAACCTACACCATGAGAAAATATTTAGAAGAGTGGAACTTTATGGATCTATCTGCAAATTTTCATATTAGAGACTGGGAATCAAGGGTTGAGGTTTTCTTTGCCGGTGTTCAGTTGACATCCTATATTCTTATAATAATTCTTCAAGAGTAGCATCTTGATGATGATTCCATAGAATTAGAGGCTCTATTTAAAGTGTTCATACCATACCTAACTGATCATTCTCCACCGAGGGGATTGTATGATATTAGAAGATATTTTTTATTCCATTAGCGGTAAGGAAAGCTGTGATGGGGGATTTCCATAAATCCATGTAGGTGGTGTACTCAGAAACCAAAAAGATATTATATTACATGTGGTGTAAATTCTGGTAGTAATATATAAGACAGGGAATTGATTGTAACAACCCAAAGTTTTATCAATTGAATTACCTTCTTCTATTTATCCCTTATAGTATTAGGAAGAACAATAACATATCATGATACTAAATACTATGTGACCATTAAACTTAATTTTTCCACTTCTATGTTTAGAATTTTGAAAATCTGACATACATGGTCGCGATCAGTAATTTATTTGGAGTTTGATATGAAAAACATAAATTTAGTGAATAGTAACTTACCCTTATGAATAGTAGCATGTCCTTATGAATAGTAATATGACCCTTATGAATAATAAATCATCCAAAATAATAATAACCTTACCCATGAATGATTAAATAAAATTTAGGCATCTTATCCTTGGCAATTTGACTTTAGTAAAAGTACTGGTATTTTTGTAAGTCATAAATAATTATTTATAATTAATTATTTTATAAGAAAATGTATTTTTCTAAAATGTGTCCATAAATTAAAAATTCTATTTATTTTGTTTTGAATGCAATTTTATAACACCATATATAATTTTTGAAATCATTATAATGCCAGTTTTAATTTTAGAAACTGTATTTTTCAAGTAAATTATGATTTTAATTAAAAACTAAATTAATTGTATTTAGAAAATTATTTTTGAAAAATGGACTTTTTCGTTGGATTCTACACCTCTAAAAATGGTTAGGATGAGTTTTTTTTATTTTTCTAAAATATTTTAATTTTCAGTTGAATAGTAAAAATATAGTTATTCACATAACCGGTATATCCTAAATTTCATCATTTGTGATATAAGGATGACATGGAATTTATAGAAAATTATATTCAGATATGTTATATTTACATTCTTAAATGGATCCCAAAAATACAATAAACTCAATTTCCAAACCTCAAAATAACTTTCCAAAACCTAAAGTCAAAAAGTGATTCCTTAAAAATCATTTTCTATTTCATTTCACTTTCCTTTTAATAAATTAATAAATCAGACTTATACAGATGATTTAAATTATAAAAATAATTATATTATATAAATATATGATTTATGTTGTAAAAAACTATTACAAGTCTAACATTTTATATATTATTTTATTTAATATTTTAAACTAAAAACACCCCCTCCTCAAGTATAAATAACCCATCTCCCTCCCCTTGGGAAACCACTCATCTCATCCATTACTGAGCCTAATATCTACCCAAATTCTCCCTATCAGGCCTATTATAATACTTAGGAACGTTCTAAATCCCCCCAACTCCAATCACCAAGGGATTTATAGTTTCGTGCAAGAAGAGCTACACCGAGGAGAGAGTAAGACTCTATTAAATCCTCTCTTTTTTATTCATTTCTTTCTTTTACCCTATCCCTTTCAAAAAACTATGATAAAAAAATTATTATTCATTAAGTTAATATTATATTAATAATTTTAACCTACTTTAACAATCATATTAATGAAAAAAATAAATTTTATACTTCCCTTTCCCGCACTATAGACTACGTCTCGTTAAAGGTAAATTAACCATCTACGGAGACGTTTCCAAGATAATTATTATAAACAACTTCATGTATGGACAATATAAATTATATAAAATATATTAATATAAAATTACATGTATTCTATGCTTATTTAACTAATTATACTAATATATAAATTACATTTAATAAATAGTGAAACCGTCGTAAGACAAGAAAATTTAAATGAAAAATATGATATCAAAACGCTTATTTTTCAACAATGAAAACAATTAAATAAAATAAAATGAATATAATTGATAAATATTTTTATAAAATTAATATAATTCCAGTTTATATCATTATTTTAATAAATATAAATTAATTATTTAGGAGGCGCGGAAGATAAGAAATTAAGTAGAAATTAATGTAAGGGACCCTCCCCATTTCACTCTTAATCATGATTGTCCTTTATGATATGCCTTTTTATGTGTAATTAAAAATGATGGGGTATAATTTGACACCTCCCCCATACTTCCCTATTGATTTATAAGTGATACTAATCCTATTTTCTCTCTCATAAATCCTTTTTAGGTTCACTTGATACCATACCGATAATCCGTAATGAATTCTACCCAAACATCCTTTTTTCCTTCAAGTTTCTATATCTTTCATTTTACCCAAATGAAGTTGTATTTTATTTTTATGTAAAACTTATAAATTATGTTTATATGCTCTAAACTCATGTTTCAAGATCCATCTATCATTCTCTTTCATGGATATTCATGCTTTTAAGTGAATCCATCCTCATTACTTCCCAATAAGCAAACTTGTTTTAAGGGAACATCCCAAATTGTTACCCAACATCAAGTGCACTCTATACTATATTTTAATACACCATTGTCTTTATAAAATAAGTATTTTTATCATGAAAACATTCTTTTTTAACTTCTATTTTTATATAAATAATCGTTCCCTTTTCTATTTTAAAAGCTCTGTGGTATTTTCCTTAAAACCGCACAAAAATGTTTTAATGATAAAATTTCTCAAATAAATTTCTTACATGTTTTCACTTATGTTTGATATCACTTACCATGATATATTCCTATTTTACCTTATGAGCATCAATTTATTTTCTAATTCCTTTCTTTCATGAACACTTTCATTATACACATGTTGGTTATGCTTTAGGTCATGATTTGTTCCTAATTCCTTCCATGGGAAACCCTTTTGTTTATGTAAGATTGATTATGTATGATTAATTATGTGAAAAAAAATCATTAAATCTAAGATGGGTGCACACATATAGCTCTCCAATTATTTGGGTAAAGTTAAGTCTCATGAGATTCTATGTGCAACGGTCTTGGCAGTTTGCATTGGCTTGTGTTGCTATGGGAAACGGGATTGGAAGTTATCCTTGACCTATACTATTGTGGGAAATGAGATTGGAGATTAGCTTTGAATTATACTAGAGACATGTTTTATTTTTCTTCCACATTTATAGTATTCCATGTTTATATGATCCCATGTTTATATGTTATGATTTTATATGTTCCATGATTTTGATATCATTATGTCATGCCTCATATCCCATGTGTGTAAGATTCTTCATTATTTTCATTCCCTTAATAGAATTTTTACATTATCCCTTTCTTAATGTTATCCAAAAGTTATTCTATGTAGATGTAAGGGATGAAAGGAAGTTAGGATCTCTTTATAAAGATTAAATAAATAAGATTTTTTTGTGCCCCTTGTTTATGTATTATGTACCAATTCTTCCAAGACACTAGAAATAATGATCCTTGGCTTATAAACTTATGTATAATTATTCTTAAAATCATGTAATGTTATATGAAAAAGTACAAGGTCTCTATATTGATGATTTTGTATCTCATTGTTATATGTTCCAATAGGTCAAGTCCGAGCACCTGAAACATTCAAGTTTTCTTTAGCCACTTCCAATACCAACTTATAAGTGGAATGAAATATCAATGGAATTTGTTTTTGGGTTACTGTTTGTTTAGATAAAGAAGAATATGATAAGGGTTTTGATCTATAACTTGGCTATATAATATCACTTTATACCCATTAATGATACATATAAAGTTGAGGAGTTGGGAAATATCTATGTGAGATAGATTATTCATTTTCATGGAGTTCATATTCTATGGTCTATGATAGGGATCATCATATCACTTCTCATTTTTTGGAGAGTATTTCAAGATGAACTGAGATCTCAATTATATTTGAGCATGAAAAACCATCCATAGCAGTAAGGCCCAATAGAAATAGCTATAAAGATTCTTGATAATATGCTTTACACAAGCGTCTGTGACTTTGGTTGAGCATGGGATTATCATTTAGGTATTGTGTAATTTTCTTATAACAATAGTTACTAGTATGAAATAAGAATGGATCCTTTTGAGGCCTTTTATGGTCATCCTTATATATCTATGTTGTGTAAGTTAGATATTTGTGAAAGTTACTTGGTTAGACTAAGCTGGCTTCAAGAGATAATAGAAAAGATTAAATTAATTATTCAGCTAATATTAATGGAATAGATCCAATATAAATCTTATGGTGATCATCATCATAGACCTTTGGAGTTTTAAGTTGGTGACCAGGTGTTCTTCTAAGTTTCACCTAATTTGGTTCATCGACGTCATGGGAGACAAGGGAAGTTTGCTCATTATTTTATTGAAGTTCCCAGTCAGGATCCAAGTATCACTTAAAGGGAGAGGGGTGAATCAGTGATATCTTTTCCTTTTTATGTTTTATTTTTTTTAAACAACCTTCGCCTCATGTTAAAGAGATCCTTTGCTTTTGGACACACACAACCCCAAGAATACAAGATTTAGAAGGTTCACTACTCAGCAAGTGTAGCTACATCCTTGGTATAGTATGGAAACAATAGAGTACCACACAATCCACTAGAAATCAGTCTTTTTATATGGAATACAAAAATTAGGATATTCCATTACACTTGTGTAGCACTTTGAAAACAATTAAATAGTTTGTGTTCTCCCTCTTAGAACAAATAGGGTAATGTAATGTTTATTTTCTTATTCATGATATTTCACAAATCAAATATCTCAAAAAAATCTTCACTTTCCTACCTAGAAGCTGGTATGAACCTCCTGGTGAAAATAGATTGCACATCACTCCCTACTTTCATGCCTCCCTCCTTGTGTGCCTCTCTGGTTGCGTGCCTCCCTGCTTGCGCGCCACCCTACTTGTTCGACTCTGAGCTTGCATGCCTCCCTACTTGTGAAACACTTTTCTTGTGTGCCTCCCTTCTTGTGTTCCACTAACTACTTTTGTGCCCCAATTTTGAACGACTCACAAGTTGTGTTCCACTTCGGGCTTATAAACAAGACACTTCAGACACAAATATCCTGCTTGAACACAACATATAACTTGTATTCCACTTCTACTTGTGCGCCAATTTTGTGCATAACACACAACATGCGCGACACTTTGGATTGCGTGCCACTTTTTACTACTTGCGTGATCATAGCTAAAACTTTCTCTTAAGTGTTGAGAATTGAAAAATTATGAGGGTAGCTATCTATTTATAGTCATTTTGGTGACCCTATATGTGAGGCATGAAACTATTCTTGCGTGTTGCTCCATCACTTGCGCGCCTCTCCATAACTTGTGTGCCACTCCATCACTTAAACACCACTTTATTTCTTTTTTCATATTTTTTGTGATTAAATTAAAATATTAATTTTTCACAACATAATCTTGTGTGGCACTTATAATTTTGTGCCACACTTGCGTGCTACTTATACTTGCGCGCCCCATTCTTTCCTTTTTTAAAAATGCTTATTTACTCCCTCTATCCTTCATAAGGCTTACAATAAAAGTTATCCAAACTTATGATATTTGGGAAATAAAAATCATAAAATCGTCATCATGGTTTACCAAGGATTTTGCAACGTGAATTGATTTATCCTCTTTGATAACAAAAGACAACACTCCACAAAAGAAAACTCTTAAATCCTCTTTCTCCATCCAACTTGGTCCCAACAATCTCCCCATTTGGATTTTGTTTTCAAACAAGATTCATAAATCATGGAACTTTAACCAAAAGAAATAGGTTACTTATCAACAATTATAAGCCTTCATGAGCTAACTCATTGTAGTAAATAAGAATTATTAATAGAGAAAATCATGTTTTCCAAAAGCAGTGACTATGAAATTTCATTTTCATATCTACTCATCCTTCTTTAAAACATCTTATAAGCTTCTACCTCGGCATACTTCACATATTAAACTTTCCTAGAATACAAAAAAAATCCTACATCCACTCCAAAAAATAGTTATAATAGTTCACACACACATACATAATGGATACACAGCTTACCCACAACACCCCCTTTATGCATGCTTCTATAAGGATAGATTTATGAAACAATTCTCCCCCTTAATAACACTATCCATAGGTAAGATGAGATTAGGGACAAACGCACATACCTCAACCTTGATGAGAAGGAGTTAGGAAACCCATGTTCAACCTCAATTTAGAAAATCATTCCTTTGGTATTGGTTTTTTGAATATGTCAGCAACTTGTTCCAATGTAGAAACATAATCAAACATCAATTCATTATACTCCACCTGCCTTTGATGAAGTATTACTTTATGTTAATGTGTTTTAAATGATAATTTGCACAGGGTTCCTTGTAAGATTGATTGCACTCTGATTATCACATCCCAATAATATGGGTATCTTCACTTCTACAACTAGTTCTTATAACGGAGTTTTCATCTATTTAAGTTGGGTAGTAGCTTAAGTGGCAGTAACATACTCATATTTACTCATTCTAAGTATCACTGAATTCTATTTCTTTGTATTCCAATTAACATAACTTTTCCCCAGAAAGAAAACTCCACTGAATGTGGATCTACTATCATCAACATTTTCTACCCAATCTACATCTGAGTACCTGAAAAAATCAATATTTTCTGAGCCGTCATACCTAATTCCAAAATTTGTTGTGCCTTTGATATATTTGAGAATCCTCTTTCTAGCAATTAAATTTTCTTCTTTTGGGGCACTCTAAAACCTCTCACATAAGGTAACATTATAAATAATTTTTGGTCTTGAGGTAGTCAAATATAATAAACATCCAATCATCTTTTGAAACTCTCTCTAATCAACTTCTTTACCTTCTTCATCTTTAGAAAAATTGGTTCCCACTAAGATCGGTGTGGATGTTGGTTTTTAATTTTCCATTACAAACTTCTTTAGAAGTTCCTTATCATACATTTCTTGAGAAATAAAAATGTGGTTTCTCTTCTGTAAAATTTGTAACCCAATAATATATTTAATTTATCTCAGCATGGACATATCAAATGACTTCTTCATCTACTCATAAAATTGTTCAAATGATCTTTCATCATTTCCAGCAAAGATAATTTCATCAACATAAACAATTGCGATTAGAGAAAACTCCTCATATTCCTTGATGTAAAGGTTGTTGTCAACTCTTCCCTTATTGAAATTCATCTTCCTTAAAGAAGTATCCAATTTAGAATACCATTTCCTCGGAGCCTATTTTATACCATACAAATCCTTCTTCAACCACCACACATAACTTTTATTCTTCCTAATGACAAATCCACAAGGTTAATCAGTGTAAACTTCCTCATCCAGATCACCATTCAAGAATGCAGATTTTACATCCATTTGAAAGATTCTATAACCTTGTTGTGCAGGAATAGAAAGAAAGATTTCAATTGTTTCTAACATTTCCACAGAAGAAACATTTTCATCAAAATAAATGCCTTAAATTTGTGAATACCATTTGTAAACCTATATTTCTTTTCTTCTTATCACTTCAACTTCTTCATTCATCGTGTTCTAAAAAAATCTACTTTGTACCAATAATGTTATTGTTTTCTAGATTGGGTACAAGTTCTCATGTATCATTATTTTCTATATGTTCAAGCTCTTCATTCATATCCTGAACCCATTATGGATGCTCAAAAGCTTATTTTACATCATTCGAATCAAATTTTAATACAACTATTTTTGTGTCACATCTTTTGATGTTCTTCTTGTTTGAAATTTCTGATGTTTATCTCCAATAACATTCTGATATTCCACTTTCTTGTTCAACCTAGGATAAGTTGTTGTAACTTCTTCCATATCACTTGAAATAGATGAGTTTGTTCCTTCTTCTTGAGTAGAATTACCACTATCTATATCATTGTCATAATTTGTAACAAAACATTCTTTATAAATCTCATATTCCACATCATCATAATCCTGCTTTTTCTTTCTCAATATTTTCATCAACTTTCATATCATCAGAATCAATAATTCTCCATGTTTATTTTTTTAAACACCTATATACTCTTCCTTCTGGATCATATCCAAGAAAAATTCCATAATATCCTCTTTTATCAAACTTACCAAGGTTTCTACCTTTTCTTTTTATAATTCATAGACTCCCAAAAACTCTTAAGTGTTTCAGACTTGGAGTTTTTCTATAGAACAGTTTGTATGGAGTTATATCTAAATTTGGTTATATAAACACCTATTCTAAATATATAAAACAGTTATAGACTTATATTCTTTCTTTCAGAAACCCCATTCTATTACGGTGTGTATAGTGAACTGAACTCATGAAGAATTCCATGATTCTCAAGTTAACATTCAAAGTTTCTATTATTATTCTCTCCACCATTATTAGTTCTCAACTTCTTCACTGAATACTCACATTCCTTCTCTACTTTCCTCCTAAAATTCTCAAACATTTTCAGGGCATCTAACTTATGTATCATGTACATAACACAAGTAATGCGAGTAAATTAATAAATGAAAGTAATGAAGTAATTATCTCCATTTGTTGATTAATTTCTCAATGTTTCACAGATATCTGAATTTATAAGTTTCAAGGGTTTTTTTGAACGAATTTCAACTCTCTTATACATAGAGTTTGTAATCTTCCCTTTTTCAAAAATAGTGCAACACCAATCTCTTATTCTTGATAAATCAGACATATCTCAGACATTGTCACGCATTGATAACATTACCATGTTTCTATGACACATATGTCTCAGCCTATTATGCCATAACTTCTTTTCATCCACCATGCCCATGTAACAAGAGTTTTATACTACACTTACTTGAAACAAGTTTCTTTTTTGTACTTTGGCCTCTGGTAACTACATTTTCATCATTTTCACTTTTCATAAAAAACCCCATATGTTATGAAGATAACTTTTTTTACCTCATCACAGAGTTTTGAAACACTCAGTAGATTATGTTTTATCCCATAAACATATAATGTTTACCTAGATTTCATTTTTTCATTTCTGATGATGGTTGATCAAACACCTTTGATCCTCAGAGATTCATCATTGAAAAATTCCATTGTCCCTTATTTTAATTATTTCAAATTATTCAACAACTTTAACTATCCTTTCATATGGTAAGAACACCCAATATCAATAACCCATGGATATTCTCCTTTTTTAAATTTCAAATAGGTTTCGACAACAATATCTTTTTGTTCTTCTATTTCATTATTAACCACCATATTCTGAGAATTATAAAGAACTTTTTGTTGTACTAGCAATAAAATAGGACATCCTTTAGCAAAATATCCAGGTTGTTCACATCTTTCACAAAAAAATTTCAATGGTTGGAACCTATTTCAACTTTCACACCAGCCTTCTCATATTTCTTTTGAACATCCATCTCGTACTTCTTCTTTTGAGAGGATTAACTTCCCCTCAAACATGGTCTTACATAACTTGTGGAATAGTATTAATGTTATAGGTTGAACCAACACATTTTTTTTATGTGTATCAATCTAACACAATAGTATAAGTATCTATAAAAAGAATATTTCCCTCTTGAACTTACATACTAACTAGAGTTGTGAACATGTTTCTCAACACTCTTCTTAACAGAACTCTGTTTACCATCAGCCTTCCTATTTTCAATCGTAAATTTCTTCTTTAGATCAAATTTCCTTTTAGACTTATTAGAACCATAATTAGTATAAATCTTTCTATAATTATAATTTTTATATAATTTTAATTTTTCAGAATTTCTATCTTGGCCACAAACATAGTCTTTCTAGATTTTTTCTTATTAGAACTAGTTCTATCTTTCTTCTCAACCTTTGAAGGTAACTTTTTTTTATTCTTACTAGAACTTTCACTAAATTCTAAGATATATTTTTAGAAATTGAAATTCCTTTCTTTATATATATAAAGTTTCTGTTGGAAAAGTTCCAACTCTTCTACTTTTTCCTTTAGTTTTACTTCAAGATGATCATTACGATTCTTTTCATTCTCAAGATAATTCTTCAGATCATCAATCTCCTTTTCTATCTTGAATTTATCATCAAGAAAACATTCTTTATTTTTTAATGTGAAATTTTCATTTATTAAATTCTTTTTTCCCTTCTCAAGCCTTCTGATATTCCTCAAGAATTCTTTCAAATCTTCATTCAAATGACATACACGTTGAGTTTCTTCTTCATCTGAATTATTACTCTTATAATCTTTATTATTCACTGCTATAATAATGGTATTTTCTCTAGCTTTCACAAAAAATAATTTCTTAGATTAAACTTCAATATCATCTTCTTTTTTATCTTTAGATAAAAAGTTTATTCATTTTGAATTAAACAACTTTTTATCCTTCCCCTATGAAAAATACTTATCTTTTTCAGCTTATTTCTTCCATGACCTTCATTGAATTTTTTTCATCATCATCGCTGTCTACTTATTTATTATTTTGAGGAAATTTAGCCACAAAGTGAACAATGGATCCACATTCAAAACATTTCAATAGAAGTTTCCCATTGTATTACCCTGTACCACTTTTCAAATTCTTATAAAATAAGGATAAAATTTAATCAAAATTTTTTACATACCTCATCTTTATAATTAGATTCAACAAAATCATCTTGAAAAAAAATCCTTCTTTGAATTATCTCTCTTTGTATCCTTGAATGAAATTTCTCTATCATCTTATTTTTATCTTAAAATTCTTATACCTTCTAATTTCATAAGAAATGAAAGTGCTCTGAAAATCATCTGAAGATAATGTTTCATGTTATCTTTCTTCTAAAAAAGAAATTTTAGCATCGAAAGTGTCAGGAATAATTCTCATGATCGTTTCAAAAACTATATAATCCTCCAACTTTACACCAAGACATGTGATTGTACTAATAGTGTTCTTTACCCTAGTAAAGAAGTCCCCAATAGATTCAGATTCTCCCATTTTCAAGTCATCATACTTCAGCCTGCAGATTTGTAGTTTTTCCTTCTTCACTTTTTTATTTCCTTCATAAATTTCTTCAACTTATCCTAGATACCTTTAGCTATAGCGACACCTTTCACTCCTAAAAAATCACTCTCAAAAATATATGATAGTAATTCATTTTTATCTCTTCCATCATTCTCATGATTCTTCTTATCAACAGGAGTAAGAGGAACCTTTTAATTAATATTAGAAAATCCATCATTTGTAGTTTCAATAACATCATACCCTAGATATATAAGATGAGGCATCATTTTATCTTTTTAGATATGTTAGTTCTTTCTATAAAATTTCATAATCCCATTACTGTTCACACAATCCAAATTCTCTATCACAACTTCAACAAAGAAAAAATGAAGGGAACGTGTCCCTCTGATACCAATTGAAGTTCCCAGTCAGGATAAAATTATCACTCTGAGGGGGAGGGGTGAATCAATGATATATTTTTCTTTTTATGTTTCCTTTTTTTAAAACAACCTTCACCTCCTATTAAATAGTTCATTCCCTACTGAACCCAAAACACCATAGGAACACAAGATTTAAAAGGTTCACTACTCAACAAGAGTAACTACATCCTTGGTATGATATGGAAACAATCCAGTAACACAAAATCCAATAGAAATAATCTTTTTATGGGGAATACAATGAGCAGGATATTCCCTTACATATGTTTAGCAATTTGAAAACAATCCAGTAGTGTGTGTGCCCTCTCTTAGAACAAATAGTTTAACGTAATGTTTCTGTGATTCTTGATGAGATTTCACAAATCTAATATCTCAAAACAATTCTTCACTTTCCTACCCAGAATCTGTTAAGAACCTTCTGGGTAAAATTATAAGGCCCCAGCCTTAAACCTTACTTAATCTTGAGTTATTACAAGATTACACATTGAGGATCTTTTCGGGTTTAGAGTTATAGAGAATTAGATCATAAAACTTGCATTACATTCCACATATAAACAAAGTGGTTACATAAAGATAGTATTCTTCATTCCCATCAATGGAAACACATTTAAAATAAAACAAGGATTATTTCTTGACACATCCTTGACTCTATCATCTTATCATGTACCTTTCCCTTGAACTGTGAAAAATATTTCAAAAACTTGGGATGAGCATAAAAACTCAGTATGGGTTAAAAAAACATGGAAAGGAAACATGAGTTCATATATACATAAGAATGAAATCATACTTTACCCATAAAACATAGGCACTTTAACATACCTCATAAAATCATGAATAAATCATAGAAATCATAAGACATAAAGGTAACATGAGGCATTCATAACATTCTTACGTAGGGAGTAACCCTCTTGGTTACGTTTGGAATACCCATCACAGTATATTCCCTAAAATATCTTCGGAGAAACCTTAACGTTTCACTCCTTCGCGTTACCCAATGCATTGGAGAGCTATAACGGGCTCACCCGCCCTTAGTTTATCATGGAACCACCCGTCTTCATAATAATGCCCAAGAACCATAACATATTCATATCACATAAAACATGCATAAAGGAAACATAAAATTTCCACATTTCAATCACGAGATATCAATACAACACATTGATATAAAAACATTATGAAAACCATTTTCAATACTAAAATAAAAGAAAAGTAAAACATGGTATTTGTTTTTCTTTTAAAAAAGAAGGTATGGCTTGTAGAGGAAGCTGAAACTCAAATAACGGTCACGACGGCGGAGAAGTTGTTCTCGCCGCATACGTACGACAAAAACATTCCCTTTTGTCATTTAGTAAACGCTTCGTATAAAAAATATTCCTTTTGAATAAACGTAAAAGTCAAAGGGTTTTATACACCGTATAAAAGAAAGTTGTGTATAAAATAAGATATGCCTCAATTAAAGGAGATTGAGACGAAGTCTCATACCTCGTATCCGACTTGACCCGACCGTTCTTTAATCTCCTGAATAATAAACTTGAGTTAATCTCTACTTGATTATGAATCTTTTTCAAGTTCATTATTCCTTTTATACCATGTTATGAACATCATGTAATCAGTTAAGTTGATAATGTTCATTTTGTCGGTATTTGGTTCTTAAGTCAAAAATAGACTTCTTACACTTACATGTTGTTAATTTGGTCAAAGGTTCATTATATCCAGAATGGTATTCATGATGTAGATATCATATATGTCATATATATCCATTACATACATGCATTTATAATATTACATAATCATTTAGAGGTAAGAAATGAAATGCACCGTTCATGGAGACGGTAAGCCGTACGTACGCATGAATGCTACTTTCATTTCTATTTCGTATTTTATAGAATGGAATAATAATTATATAAAGGTATATTATAATTCCAGTATAATATCATATATAATTTCATAGTTCCATCCTTTATATGTCCCACATATGGTATTTAACGAATCAAATCACTTTGAGGGGGCGGTAGTCCGCACTTCCTAAAATGGAGATATCGTGTTTACCCATAATGGAAACCATAAAGGTATGCCCAAAATGAAAAAAACAGAAGCTTAAGGAAAACATAAACATATTATATATCATATATAAAAATAGTGACATCATAATGTCCACCTTTGAAGTTGTTAAATGAGTTTTGAACAATCATCGTTTCGGGAGGCAGAATTTCGCCATCCACAGAAACCGTATGTTATTTAACCATTTGATGTAGTTGTGTGAGAGTTTAGCTCAAATTAATATTATAACAACATCCTTGTATATTGTATATACTGGTGTTGTTACAAAATAAGTAAATAAAAAGAGTTTAGGGGGTTGGAGAAGCAAAATAAAACAAATGGACATTAGAGAATGAATTACCTTAAAAAGTGTAACTCCTTTTGATTTGAGCCTAAAGGCTTCCTTTGAAAGGATTCTGCCCGAAGGGAATCCTCTAGGATTAGGAGAGGGATGTGGAGAGAGTAAATAGTAATGGTTTGGCCGAGCCAAAGGCTTTAGGAGTGTGTGAAATGAGGTAGAGGTGGGGGCCTTTTATAAGAGGAGAGGAGGGTCACTTTTGGAAAGTAAGGAAATATTACTTTATTTGAAAATGTGTTTCGGTTTCAAAAGGTCCCAAATTGATAAAATTCGTGGATAAGGTGATAACGGTTAGAAATACACTCATCCAATTGGTTTTGGACATGTGTAGTTCATAGATTTTATATTATCTTTTCATTTTATTTAAATCGTCAAATAATGATGTCATCGCTGCATCATTATTATGTCATAAATAATTTAATATATATAATGTCTAAAAATCATAAAAAAAATACTATGATGTAGGAAATCTTTTTATCTTTCCAATTACTATTTATAATCAAATATCTGATCTTTATAACCCCATGTAAAAATTTTTTTCGTAAAAGATCTCTTGTTTGTGTCATTTTTACTTTAACATTTAATAAAAAGTTATTTATGTCATTTCCAAACCAAAGTGTCTCCATGGGGTCCCCAAGTTGACCCATGGATTGTCTTGGTCGGCCATGACACAAAAAATAAGGTTGGGACATGTGTCTAGGTCATTTCCTATTATTAAAGCATTATTTATACCTTAAACTACCCTAATTACCACTAATCGTGATTAAGAACTTAATAAGTTACTATTCACAAAAAATTATTATAATCTCATTGAACCACATTTTACTTCTTAATGACAAACATGTATGTCGGATTTTCAAAATTCAATACACATTAGTGGTAAACTTTTATTTAACTGAAAAATCAGTTTTCTTGATTACCACTTAGTGGTTTCACTATTCATCAAAAATTGAAGTTTTTCAGAAAATTACCAAAAATTCACCCTAAGCTATATTTGATATTCCAAATTCAAAAATGAAGTCTATTTTACAAAATTCAAATCATATAAGTCACATTAATTAATTTAATAATTAATTCCCGCTGCCAGAGCAAATAGCGTGTTTATACAAAACAATAAGTATCAAAAGATTGACACCAGTTTAAGTCTAATTTCAAAGTGAAATTGTTTCCAATGACCACCATTGGATTAAATGGTAAAAATATATTCATATTACACATTAAGACCAATTCAAAATATAATATAATCATATAAATAAATTAGATTAAAAAGCAGTTTTGATGTAAAATGCAGTATTTTTCACTATTCATTAAAAAATGTATATTGTCAGAAAAATACCAAAAATTCACACAAGATAAATTTTGATGTCCCAATCATAAAGAATAAGTTTATTTTGTCAAAAATAGTTTATAAAATTGTCAAAATATAGATTCAAAAATGGTTTGCCATCAAAAGGCAGTAAAATAATCTTTTAAGAATATTAGTGTATTCCATGCATAAGATTGTATTTATTTTCATTTTAAGCCTCTACAACACTATCTTAATCATTAATAGACATAGATAAAAATATCTATTATTCATTACTTACTTGGGGTGTTACATACTTCCCCCCTTTAGAAAATTGCGTCCCCGCAATTTATTTACTTATCGAATAAATGGGGGTACTTATCCCTCATTGCATTTTCAGATTCCCATGTTGCCTCTTCAATCATGTGGTTTTTCCACAAAACCTTTACCTGCTTAATCACCTTATTCCGTAACACTTGCTCCCTGTGGTCAAGATTCTGGACCGGTTGTTCCTCATAAGATAGGTTATCTTCCAGCTGAACTACCTCTGGACTCAAAACATGAGATGGATCTGGCATATACTTTCTCAACATCGAAACGTGAAAAACATTGTGTACCTGAGATAAACTCGGAGGTAAAGCCACTCGGTATGCAACTGATCCAACTCTCTCCAGAATTTCGTATAGTCCAATGAACCTTGGACTCAAATTTCCTTTCTTACCAAATCTCATCACACTTTTCCAAGGAGAAACCTTGAGAAAAACATGATCACCTACCTCGAAAGATAGATCCTTCCTCCGGTTATCCGCATAACTCTTCTGCCTGCTCTGAGCTGTTCTCATGTGTTTCTGAATCAGCTGAACTTTTTCTGTCATCTCTTCTACCAATTCTGGTCACATCAACTTCCTTTCACCCACTTCATCCCAGAAAGCTGGAGTTCGACACCGCTTCCTATATAATGCCTGAAATGGTGCCATCTGTATACTGGAATGAAAACTGTTATTATATGAAAACTCAACCAAAGAAAGATGTTGGTCCCAACCTCCCTGATAATCCATAGAACAAGCTCGTAGCATATCCTCCAAGGTCTGAATTGTTCGTTCTGACTGCCCATCTGATTGAGGATGAAAAGCTGTACTAAAATTTAATTCAGTACCCAACGACTTCTGAAGGCCTTTCCAAAAGTTAGAAGTAAACCTGGGATCACGATCCGATACAATGGAGAGAGGAACTCCATGTAACCTGACTATCTCTTTAAGATACAAACGGGAATGTTGATCAAGAGAGAAATTATCTCGTATAGCAAGGAAATGAGCAGATTTGGTCAAGCGATCAACAATAACCCAGATTTCATTATTACCTCGAGATGTCTTCGGTAATCCAACAACAAAGTCCATGGATATATTCTCCCATTTCCACTCTGGCACTGGTAAAGGCTGAAGCATCCCTTTTGGTAACTGCCGATCTGCTTTAACCTGCTGACAATCAAACACTTCACAGTAAAATCCGCAATATCTATTTTCATTCCATCCCACCAGTAATACTCCTGCAGATCTCTATACATCTTAGTACTGCCCTGATGAACTGAAAACGGAGAACTATGAGCTTCACATAACAACTCTCTCTTCAACTGTGAATCACAAGGCACACACAATCTCTTCCCAAATCTCAAAACACAATCATTATCAATGTTGAATTCAGGCAACTTACCTTTCTGAACCAGCTCTACCCTTTTCTGCAACTCACTGTCTTGCTTCTGTGCTTGCTTGATTCTATCTGATAGAGATGATCTCACTGATACCTGAAACAAAATAGAAGGACTTCCTGCACCAACAAATTCTATGCCAAAGTTCATCAAATAGTTAACCAAAGGATCACGTTCCAACCACAACATTGTTAATGAAGCATTACTTTTTCGACTCAAAGCATCAGCCACTTTATTTTCTTTTCCCGGATGGTAATGAATTGTACAATCATAATCCTTGATTAATTCCAGCCATCTCCTTTGTCTCATGTTTAGCTCTTTCTGAGTGAATATATACTTTTAACTTTTGTGATCAGTATATATTTCACACTTTACTCCATACAAATGATGCCTCCAAATTTTTAAAGCAAAAACAACAGCAGCTAATTCCAAATCATGTGTAGGGTAATTTACCTCATGAGTTTTCAACTGTCGTGAAGCATAAGGAATTACCTGATCATTCTGCATTAGGACGCAACCAAGTCCTTTCAATGAAGCATCACTGTATATAACAAACTCACCATTCCTGGAAGGTAGTGCCAAAACTAGAGCATTCACCAATATTCTTTTCAATTCCTGAAAACAATCATCACATTCTTTTGTCCAGATAAACTTAACACCCTTCCGAGTTAGCTTAGTCATTGGACTAGATAACCGTGAAAAATTTCTAACAAACCTTCGGTAATATCCCGCCAAACCAAGGAAGCTACGAATCTCAGTTACATTTGTGGGTCTTGGCCATTCTTCTACAACTTTTGTTTTTGCAGGATCAACAGTTATTCCATCTTTAGAAACAATGTGACCAAGGAAAGAAATTTGTTGCAACCAAAACTCACACTTGCTGAATTTCCCATACAATTTCTTTTCTTTTAAGGTTTGCAAGATAACCCTTAAATGTTTTTCATGCTCCTCTTTACATTTAGAAAACACCAAAATATCATCAATGAAAACGACCACAAACTTATCCAAGAACTCATGGAATATTCTATTCATTAATTCCATGAATATAGTAGGTGCATTGGTTAGCCCAAAAGGCATTACTACAAATTCATAATGGCCATATCTCGTACGAAACGCGGTCTTCGGAATATCTTCCTCCTTTACCTTCAGCTGATGGTACCCCGATCTCAAGTCAATCTTTGAAAAAAACTGAGCTCCCTGGAGCTGATCAAACAAATCATCGATATGAGGCAAAGGATATTTGTTCTTAACAGTGATATTATCCAAGGCTCTATAATCAATGCAAAGTCTCATAGAACCATCTTTCTTTTTAACAAATAAAACAGGAGCACCACATGGTGATGTGCTAGGTCTAATGAAACCTTTCTCTAATAAATCTTGCAATTGCTCCTTCAACTCTAAAAGTTCAATTTGTGCCATTCGATAAGGGGGTTTTGAAATTGGCTTAGAATCAGGAACTAAGTCAATAGTAAACTCAACTTCCCGATCTGGTATTATTCCAGGCAACTCATCAGGAAAAACATCAAGATACTCATTTACCACTGGCACGTCATTAATCTGAACAGTTCCTTTATTTTCAATGACGTGTGCAAGGTAACATTCATTTCCATCTTTTACAAGTTTCTCGGCCTCTTGATATGTTATCAAAAGTAAGGGTTCATTCTTGTAAACAAACTGAAAGTATTTCTGAAAAGAAACTTCTTTAGCTCTACAGTCAATATTAGCATGGTAAATAGAGAGCCAATCCATACCCAGGATAACATCAAACTCTACTAGAGGTAGAACAATAAGGTTTGCAAGTAGGTTCTTTCCACAGATAAGGATAGGAAGATTCTTATAAATTCTTTTTGCCTCAACATTCCCCCCAGGTGTTTTTACCAAAAGTTCAGGAGTCATTTCTTGAGATGGTATTCCCATTTTACTAGAAAAGGTTTCAGAGATGAAATAATGTGTAGACCCCGAATCAAACAACACACTGGCATAATCTGAAAAAACAAACAAAGTACCTGATACCACTTCATTTGATGGCCCGACATCTGCTGAAGTAGTTGCAAAGGATTTCACCACCCCTTTCTGTTTGTAGTCTAACTGCTTCCGATCACTCAAGCTCCTTGTCGGACACTCATTTGCATAGTGACCCATCTCATTGCACTTATAACATTTCACTAACTGTAAATCAAATTTGTTCTTACCTTCACCTTGATCCTTTTCAGTGCAATCACGAGCCTTATGTCCCATCTTACCACATCGGTAGCACTTCCCAGAATTCAGAAGACATTCCCCAGCATGCCTTTTGCCACATTTATCACAAACTGGAAACTTAGTTCTCTTACCATCATACTTTTTTGAAGAATTCTTACCTTTCTCCTGCCACATCGGTCTCTTCTTCTGCTGGTTGTTATAGAAAACTTGGTCATCGGCAAACTCCATTTCCACCTTCTCCGCACATAGAACAAGATTTTCATAACTTTTAAACTCACGAGAAGCTAATGCTCTTCGATACTTTGGCTTTAATCCTGAGTAAAAATGATTGATTTTACTATCAAGGTCCCGGATAAAATTTGGAGCATACCTTGCCAATCGAGTGAACCTTTCTTCATAAGCAGCCACTGAGTCTTCCTCTTGCCTCAATTCCAAGAATTGCTTTTCCATCCTAAGTCGAACAGCCTTAGGAAAATACTTCTCAAGAAACATACCTTTGAATTCATCCCAGTCAAGAGCATCAATCTCATCGGCGTCCCTGATATTTTTAACCGTAGACCACCACTGATCTACTTCACCCTCCAAACGGTAAATAGAAAGACTAACCTTTTGATTGTCTGAACACCCCATGACATCAAAAATCTTCTCCAGTGCTTTAATCCACCCTTCAGCTAGCACAGGGTCAGATGATCCTCTGAATGATGGTGGATGTTGCCTCATGAAATGTTCCACCACTGACATGTTCCTCTGCGGTTGATCTGGCTGATCTCGTGCATGGATACCACCGCCATTTATCGCTTGAGTCAACTGCGCCATTACTGCAACAAACTATTCAGTTCTAATTCCGACCATTTCTGGATGCTGATTCGGAAGGTTATTTCTTTCTGTATGCCTTCCTAGCACTGCTTCCCTATTTCGTCTGCGGAAAACCATTCTGAACAAACATGTCTTAGATGAAGCAACATGGTAATCTTTAAATGCTATATCATTTCGAAAAAAAAATATTTTTGGTTAATCATTTAATAGAATTCTAACTCCTAAAGTTATCTAAACCCACCTTTGATACCAACTATAAGGCCCCAGCCTTAAACCTTACTTAATCTTGAGTTATTACAAGATTACACATTGAGGATCTTTTCGGGTTTAGAGTTTTAGAGAATTAGATCATAAAACTTGCATTACATTCCACATATAAACAAAGTGGTTACATAAATATAGTATTCTTTATTCCCATCAATAGAAACACATTTAAAATAAAACATGGATTATTTCTTGACACATCCTTGACTCTATCATCTTATCATGTACCTTTCCCTTGACCTGTGAAAAACATTTCAAAAACTTGGGATGAGCATAAAAACTCAGTACGGGTTAAAAAAACATGGAAAGGAAACACGAGTTCATATATACATAAGAATGAAATAATACTTTACCCATAAAACATAGGCACTTTAACATACCTCATAAAATCATGAATAAATCATAGAAATCATACGACATAAAGGTAACTTGAGGCATTCATAACATTCTTACGTAGGGAGTAACCCTCTTAGTTACGTTTGGAATACCCATCACAGTATATTCCCTAAAATCTCTTCGGAGAAACCTTAACGTTTAACTCCTTCGCGTTACCCAATCCATTGGAGATCTATAACGGGCTCACCCACCCTTAGTTTATCACGGAACCACCCGTCTTCATAATAATGCCCAAGAACCATAACATAATCATATCACATAAAACATGCATAAAGGAAACATAAAATTTCCACATTTCAATCACGAGATATCAATACAACACATTGATATAAAAACATTATGAAAAACATTTTCAATACTAAAATAAAATAAAAGTAAAACATGGTATTTGTTTTTCGTTTAAAAAAGAAGGTATGGCTTGTAGAGGAAGTTGAAACTCAAATAACGGTCACGACGGCGGAGAAGTCGTTGTCGCCGCATACGTACGACAAAAACATTCCCTTTTTTCGTTTAGTAAACGCTTCGTATAAAAAAGATTCCTTTTGAATAAACGTAAAAGTCAAAGGGGTTTATACACCGTATAAAAGAAAGTTGTGTATAAAATAAGATATGCCTCAATGAAAGGAGATTGAGACGAAGTCCCATACCTCGTATCCGACTTGACCCGACCGTTCTTTAATCTCCTGAATAATAAACTTGAGTTAATCTATACTTTCTTATGAATCTTTTTCAAGTTCATTATTCCTTTTATACCATGTTATGAACATCATGTAATCAGTTAAGTTAATAATGTTCATTTTTTTGGTATTTGGTTCTTAAGTCAAAAATAGACTTCTTACACTTACATGTTGTTAATTTGGTCAAAGGTTCATTATATCCAGAATGGTATTCATGATGTAGATATCATATATGTCATATATATCCATTACATACATGCATTTATAATATTACATAATCATTTAGAGGTAAGAAATGAAATGCACCGTTCATGGAGACGGTAAGCCGTACGTACGCATGAACGCTACTTTCATTTCTATTTTTGTATTTTATAGAATGGAATCATAATGATATAAAGGTATATTATAATTCCAGTATAATATCATATATAATATCATAGTTCCATCCTTTATATGTCCCACATATGGTATTTAACGAATCAAATCACTTTGAGGGGGCGGTAGTCCGCACTTCCTAAAATGAAGATATCGTGTTTACCCATAATGGAAACCATAAAGGTATGCCCAAAATGAAAAAAAACAGAAGCTTAATGAAAACATAAACATATTATATATCATATATAAAAATATTGACATCATAATGGCCACCTTTTAAGGTGTTAAATGAGTTTTGAACAATCATCGTTTCGGGAGGCAGAATTTCGCCATCCACAGAAACCGTCTGTTCTTTAACCATTTGATGTAGTTGTGTGAGAGTGTAGCTCAAATAAATATTATAAAACATCCTTTTATATTTAAGATACTGGTGTTGTTACAAAATAATTAAATAAAAAGAGTTTAGGGGGTTGGAGAAGCAAAATAAAACAAATGAACATTAGAGAATGAATTACCTTAAAAAGTGTAACTCCTTTTGATTTGAGCCTAAAGGCTTCCTTTGAAAGGATTATGCCCAAATGGAATCCTCTAGGATTAGGAGAGGGATGTGGAGAGAGTAAATGGGCAGGGGTTGGCCGAGCCAAAGGCTTGAGGAGTGTGTGAAATGAGGTAGAGGTGGGGGCCTTTTATAAGAGGAGAGGAGGGGCACTTTTGGAAAGAAAGGAAATATTACTTTATTTGAAAATGTGTTTCGGTTTCAAAAGGTCCCACATTGATATAATTCGTGGATAAAGTGATAAGGGTTTGAAATCCACTCATCCAATTGGTTTTGGACATGTGTAGTTCATAGATGTTATATTATCTTTCCATTTTATTTAAATCGTCAAATAATGATGTCATCGCTGCATCATTATTATGTCATAAATAATTTAATTTATTTAATGTATAAAAATCATAAAAAAAATACGATGATGTAGTAAATCTTTTTATCTTTCCAATGACTATTTATAATAAAATATCTGATCTTTATAACCCCATGTAAAAATTGTTTTCGTAAAACATCTCTTGTTTGTGTCATTTTTACTTTAACATTTAATAAAAAGTTATTTATGTCATTTCCAAACCAAAGTGTCTCCATGGGGTCCCCAAGTTGACCCATGGCTTGTCTTGGTCGGCCATGACACAACCAATAAGGTTGGGACATGTTTCTAGGTCATTTCCTATTATTAAAGAATTATTTATACCTTAAACTACCCTAATTACCACTAATCGCGTTTAAGAACTTAATAAGTTACTATTCACAAAAAATTATTATAATCTCATTGAACCACATTTTACTTCTTAATGACAACCATGTATGTCGGATTTTCAAAATTCAATACACATTAGTGGTAAACTTTTATTTAACTGAAAAATCAGTTTTCTTGATTACCACTTAGTGGTTTCACTATTCATCAAAAATTGAAGTTTTTCAGAAAATTACCAAAAATTCACCCTAACCTATATTTGATATTCCAAATTCAAAAATGAAGTCTATTTTAAAAAATTCAAATCATATAAGTCACATTAATTAATTTAATAATTAATTCCCGCTGCCAGAGCAAATAGCGTGTTTATACAAAACAATAAGTATCAAAAGATTGACACCAGTTTAAGTCTAATTTCAAAGTGAAATTGTTTCCAATGACCACCATTGAATTAAATGGTAAAAATATATTCATATTACACATTAAGACCAATTAAAAATATAATATAATCATATAAATAAATTAGATTAAAAAGCAGTTTTGATGTAAAATGCAGTATTTTTCACTATTCATTAAAAATGAATATTGTTAGAAAAATACCAAAAATTCACACAAGATAAATTTTGATGTCCCAATCATAAAGAATAAGTTTATTTTGACAAACATAGTTTATAAAATTTTCAAAATATAGATTCAAAAATGGTTTTCCATCAAAAGGCAGTAAAACAATCTTTTAAGAATATTAGTGTATTCCATGCATAAGATTGTATTTATTTTCATTTTAAGCCTCTAAAACACTATCTTAATCATTAATAGACATAGATAAAAATATCTATTATTCATTAATTACTTGGGGTGTTACATCCTTCCCCCTTTAGAAAATTGCGTCCCCGCAATTTATTTACTTATCGAATAAATGGGGGTACTTATCCCTCATTGCATTTTCAGATTCTCATGTTGCCTCTTCAATCATGTGGTTTTTCTAAAAAACCTTTACCTGCTTAATCACCTTATTCCGTAACACTTACTCCCTGTGGTCAAGATTCTGGACCGGTTGTTCCTCATAAGATAGGTTCTCTTCCAGCTGAACTACCTCTGGTCTCAAAACATGAAATGGATCTGGCATATACTTTCTCAACATCGAAACGTGAAAAACATTGTGTACCTGAGATAAACTAGGAGGTAAAGCCACTCGGTATGCAACTGATCCAAATCTCTCCAGAATTTCATATGGTCCAATGAACCTTGGACTCAACTTTCCTTTCTTACCAAATCTCATCACACTTTTCCAAGGAGAAACCTTGAGAAAAACATGATCACCTACCTCGAAAGATAGATCCTTCCTCCGGTTATCCGCATAACTCTTCTGCCTGCTCTGAGCTGTTCTCATGTGTTTCTGAATCAGCTGAACTTTTTCTGCCATCTCTTCTACCAATTCTGGTCCCATCAACTTCCTTTCACCCACTTCATCCCAGAAAGCTGGAGTTCGACACCGCTTCCCATATAATGCCTGAAATGGTGCCATCTGTATACTGGAATGAAAACTGTTATTATATGAAAACTCAACCAAAGAAAGACGTTGGTCCCAACTTCCCGGATAATCCATAGAACAAGCTCGTAGCATATCCTCCAAGGTCTGAATTGTTCGTTCTGACTGCCCATCTGATTGAGGATGAAAAGCTGTACTAAAATTTAATTCAGTACCCAACGACTTCTGAAGGCCTTTCCAAAAGTTAGAAGTAAACCTGGGATCACGATCCGATACAATGGAGAGAGGAACTCCATGTAACCTGACTATCTCTTTAAGATACAAACGGGAAAGTTGATCAAGAGAGAAAGTATCTCGTATAGCAAAGAAATGAGCAGATTTGGTCAAGCGATCAACAATAACCCAGATTTCATTATTACCTCAAGATGTCTTCGGTAATCCAACAACAAAGTCCATGGATATATTCTCCCATTTCCACTCTGGCACTGGTAAAGGCTGAAGCATCCCTTTTGGTAACTGTCGCTCTGCTTTAACCTACTGACAAGTCAAACACTTCACAGTAAAATTAGCAATATCTCTTTTCATTCCATCCCACCAGTAATACTCCCGCAGATCTCTATACATCTTAGTACTGCCCGGATGAACTGAAAACGGAGAACTATGAGCTTCACATAACAACTCTCTCTTCAACTGTGAATCACAAGGCACACACAATCTCTTCCCAAATCTCAAAACACAATCATTATCAATGTTGAATTCAGGCAACTTACCTTTCTGAACCATCTCTACCCTTTTCTGCAACTCACTGTCTTGCTTCTGTGCTTGCTTGATTCTATCTGATAGAGATGATCTCACTGATACCTAAAACAAAACAGAAGGAATTCCTGCACCAACAAATTCTATGCCAAAGTTCATCAAATATTTAACCAAAGGATCACGTTCCAACCAAAACATTGTTAATGAAGCATTACTTTTTCGACTCAAAGCATCAGCCACTTTATTTGCTTTTCCCAGATGGTAATGAATTGTACAATCATAATCCTTGATTAATTCCAGCCATCTCCTTTGTCTCATGTTTAGCTCTTTCTGATTAAATATATACTTTAAACTTTTGTGATCAGTATATATTTCACACTTTACTCCATACAAATGATGCCTCCAAATTTTTAAAGCAAAAACAACAGCAGCTAATTCCAAATCATGTGTAGGGTAATTTACCTCATGAGTTTTCAACTGTCGTGAAGCATAAGCAATTACCTGATCATTCTGCATTAGGACGCAACCAATTCCTTTCAATGAAGCATCACTGTATATAGCAAACTCACCATTCCTGGAAGGTAGTGCCAAAACTGGAGCATTCACCAATATTCTTTTCAATTCCTGAAAACAATCATCACATTATTTTGTCCAGATAAACTTAACACCCTTCCGAGTTAGCTTAGTCATTGGACTAGATAACCGTGAAAAATTTCTAACAAACCTTCGGTAATAGCCCGCCAAACCAAGGAAGCTACGAATCTCGGTTACATTTGTGGGTCTTGTCCATTCTTCTACAACTTTTGTTTTTGCAGGATCAACAGTTATTCCATCTTTAGAAACAATGTGACCAAGGAAAGAAATTTGTTGCAACCAAAACTCACACTTGCTGAATTTCCCATACAATTTCTTTTCTTTTAAGGTTTGCAAGATAACCCTTAAATGTTTTTCATGCTCCTATTTACTTTTAGAAAACACCAAAATATCATCAATGAAAACCACCACAAACATATCCAAGAACTCATGGAATATTCTATTCATTAAGTCCATGAATACAGCAGGTGCATTGGTTAGCCCAAAAGGCATTACTACAAATTCATAATGTCCATATCTCGTACGGAACGCGGTCTTCGGAATATCTGCCTCCTTTACCTTCAGCTGATGGTACCCCGATATCAAGTCAATCTTTGAAAAAAAACTGAGCTCCCTGGAGCTGATCAAACAAATCATCGATATGAGGCAAAGGATATTTATTCTTAACAGTGATATTATTCAAGGCTCTATAATCAATGCAAAGTCTCATAGAACCATCTTTCTTTTTAACAAATAAAACAGGAGCACCCCATGGTGATGTGCTAGGTCTAATGAAACCTTTCTCTAATAAATCTTGCAATTTCTCCTTCAACTCTAAAAGTTCAATTTGTGTCATTCGATAAGGGGGTTTTGAAATTGGCTTAGAATCAGGAACTAAGTCAACAGTAAACTCAACTTCCTGATCTGGTATTATTCCAGGAAACTCATCAGGAAAAACATCAGGATACTCATTTACCACTGGCACGTCATTAATCTGAACAGTTCCTTTATTTTCAACGACGTGTGCAAGGTAACATTCATTTCTATCTTTTACAAGTTTCTCGGCCTCTTGATATGTTATCAAAAGTAAGGGTTCATTCTTGTAAACAAACTGAAAGTCTTTCTGAAAAGATACTTCTTTAGCTCTATAGTCAATCTTAGCATGGTAAATAGAGAGCCAATCCATACCCAGGATAACATCAAACTCTACTAGAGGTAGAACAATAAGGTTTGCAAGTAGGTTCTTTCCACAGATAAGGATAGGAAGATTCTTATAAATTCTTTTTGCCTCAACATTCCCCCCAGGTGTTTTTACCAAAAGTTCAGGAGTCATTTCTTGAGATGGTATTCCCATTTTACTAGAAAAGGTTTCAGAGATGAAAGAATGTGTAGACCCCGAATCAAACAACACACTGGCATAATCTGAAAAAACAAACAAAGTACCTGATACCACTTCATTTGATGGCCCGACATCTGCTGAAGTAGTTGCAAAGGATTTCACCACCCCTTTCTGCTTGTAGTCTAACTGCTTCCCATCACTCAAGCTCCTTGTCGGACACTCGTTTGCATAGTGACCCATCTCATTGCACTTATAACATTTCACTAACTGTAAATCAAATTTGTTCTTACCTTCACCTTGATCCTTTTCAGTGCAATCACGAGCCTTATGTCCCATCTTACCACATCGGTAGCACTTCCCAGAATTCAGAAGACATTCCCCAACATGCCTTTTTCCACATTTATCACAAACTGGAAACTTAGTTCTCTTACCATCAGACTTTTTTGAAGAATTCTTACCTTTCTCCTGCCACCTCGGTCTCTTCTTCTGCTGGTTGTTATAGAAAACTTGGTCATTGGAAAACTCCATTTCCACCTTCTCCGCACATCGAACAAGATTTTCATAACTTTTAAACTCACGAGAAGCTAATTCCCTTCGATACTTTGGCTTTAATCCTGAGTAAAAATGATTGATTTTACTATCAAGGTCCCAGATAAAATTTGGAGCATACCTTGCCAATCGAGTGAACCTTTCTTCATAAGCAGCCACTGAGTCTTCCTCTTGCCTCAATTCCAAGAATTCCTTTTCCATCCTAAGTCGAACAGCCTTAGGAAAATACTTCTCAAGAAACATACCTTTGAATTCATCCCAGTCAAGAGCATCAATCTCATCGGCGTCCCTGATATTTTTAACCGTAGACCACCACTGATCTGCTTCACCCTCCAAACGGTAAATAGCAAGACTAACCTTTTGATTGTCTGAACACCCCATGACATCAAAAATCTTCTCCAGTGCTTTAATCCACCCTTCAGCTAGCACAGGGTCAGATGATCCTCTGAATGATGGTGGATGTTGCCTCATGAAATGTTCCACCACTGACATGTTCCTCTGCGGTTGATCTGGCTGATCTCATGCATGGATACCACCGCCATTTATCTCTTGAGTCAACTGCGCCATTACTGCAACAAACTATTCAGTTCCAATTCCGACCATTTCTGGATGCTGATTCGGAAGGTTATTTCCTTCTTTATTCCTTCCTAGCACTGCGTCCCTGTTTCCTCTGCGGAAAACCATTCTGAACAAACATGTCTTAGATGAAGCAACATGGAAATCTTTAAATGCTATATCATTTCGAAAAAAAAATATTTTTGGTTAATCATTTAATAGAATTCTAACTCCTAAAGTTATCTAAAACGACCTTTGATACCAACTATAAGGCCCCAGCCTTAAACCTTACTTAATCTTGAGTTATTACAAGATTACACATTGAGGATCTTTTTGGGTTTAGAGTTTTAGAGAATTAGATCATAAAACTTGCATTACATTCCACATATAAACAAAGTGGTTACATAAAGATAGTATTATTCATTCCCATCAATGGAAACACATTTAAAATAAAACATGGATTATTTCTTGACACATCCTTGACTCTATCATCTTATCATGTACCTTTCCCTTGACCTGTGAAAAACATTTCAAAAACTTGGGATGAGCATAAAAACTCAGTATGGGTTAAAAAAACATGGAAAGGAAACATGAGTTCATATATACATAAGAATGAAATCATACTTTACCCATAAAACATAGTCACTTTAACATACCTCATAAAATCATGAATAAATCATAGAAATCATAAGACATAAAGGTAACTTGAGGCATTCATAACATTCTTACGTAGGGAGTAACCCTCTTGGTTACGTTTGGAATACCCATCACAGTATATTCCCTAAAATCTCTTCGGAGAAACCTTAACGTTTAACTCCTTCACGTTACCCAATGCATTGGAGAGCTATAACGGGTTCACCCGCCCTTAGTTTATCACGGAACCACCCGTCTTTATAATAATGCCCAAGAACCATAACATAATCATATCACATAAAACATGCATAAAGGAAACAAAAAATTTCCACATTTCAATCACGAGATATCAATACAACACATTGATATAAAAACATTATGAAAACCATTTTCAATACTAAAATAAAAGAAAATTAAAAATGGTATTTGTTTTTCTTTTAAAAAAGAAGGTATGGCTTGTAGAGGAAGTCTAAACTCAAATAACGGTCACGACGGCGGAGAAGTCGTTGTCGCCGCATACGTACGACAAAAACATTCCCTTTTGTCGTTTAGTAAACGCTTCGTATAAAAAATATTCCTTTTGAATAAACGTAAAAGTCAAAGGGGTTTATACACCGTATAAAAGAAAGTTGTGTATAAAATAAGATATGCCTCAATGAAAGGAGATTGAGACAAAGTCCCATACCTCGTATCCGACTTGACCCGACCGTTCTTTAATCTACTGAATAATAAACTTGAGTTAATCTCTACTTGCTTATGAATCTTTTTCAAGTTCATTATTCCTTTTATACCATGTTATGAACATCATGTAATCAGTTAAGTTAATAATGTTCATTTTGTCGGTATTTGGTTCTTAAGTCAAAAATAGACTTCTTACACTTACATGTTGTTAATTTGGTCAAAGGTTCATTATATCTAGAATGGTATTCATGATGTAGATATCATATATGTCATATATATCCATTACATACATGCATTTATAATATTACATAATCATTTAGAGGTAAGAAATGAAATGCACCATTCATGGAGACGGTAAGCCGTACGTACGCATGAACGCTACTTTCATTTCTATTTCGTATTTTATAGAATGGAATCATAATGATATAAAGGTATATTATAATTCCAGTATAATATCATATATAATATCATAGTTCCATCCTTTATATGTCCCACATATGGTATTTAACGAATCAAATCACTTTGAGGGGGCGGTAGTCCGCACTTCCTAAAATGAAGATATCGTGTTTACCCATAATGGAAACCATAAAGGTATGCCCAAAATGAAAAAAAACAGAAGCTTAAGGAAAAAATAAACATATTATATATCATATATAAAAATAGTGACATCATAATTTCCACCTTTGAAGGTGTTAAATGAGTTTTGAACAATCATCGTTTCGGGAGGCAGAATTTCGCCATCCACAGAAACCGTATGTTCTTTAACCATTTGATGTAGTTGTGTGAGAGTGTAGATCAAATAAATATTATAACAACATCATTTTATATTGAAGATACTGGTGTTGTTACAAAATAAGTAAATAAAAAGAGTTTAGTGGGTTGGAGAAGAAAAATAAAACAAATGAACATTAGAGAATAAATTACCTTAAAAAGTGTAACTCCTTTTGATTTGAGCCTAAAGGCTTCCTTTGAAAGGATTCTTCCCAAAGGGAATACTCTAGGATTATTAGAGGGATGTGGAGAGAGTAAATGGGAAGGGGTTGTCCGAGCCAAAGGCTTGAGGAGTGTGTGAAATGAGGTAGAAGTGGGGGCCTTTTATAAGAGGAGAGGAGGGGCACTTTTGGAAAGTAAGGAAATATTACTTTATTTGAAAATGTGTTTCGGTTTCAAAAGTTCCCACATTGATATAATTCGTGGATAAGGTTATAAGGGTTCTAAATCCACTCATCCAATTGGTTTTGGACATTTGTAGTTCATATATTTTATATTATCTTTCCATTTTATTTAAATCGTAAAATAATGATGTCATCGCTGCATCATTATTATGTCATAAATAATTTAATTTATTTAATATCTAAAAATCATAAAAAATTACTATGATGTAGGAAATCTTTTTATCTTTCCAATGACTATTTATAATCAAATATCTGATCTTTATAACCCCATGTAAAAATTGTTTTCGTAAAACATCTCTTGTTTGTGTCATTTTTACTTTAACATTTAATAAAAAGTTATTTATGTCATTTCCAAACCAAAGTGTCTCCATGGGGTCCCCAAGTTTACCCATGGCTTTTCTTGGTCGGCCATGACACAACCAAAAATGTTGGGACATGTGTCTAGGTCATTTCCTATTATTAAAGCATTATTTATACCTTAAACTACCCTAATTACCACTAATCGCGATTAAGAACTTAATAAGTTACTATTCACCAAAAATTATTATAATCTCATTGAACCACATTTTACTTCTTAATGACAACCATGTATGTCGGATTTTCAAAATTCAATACACATTAGTGGTAAACTTTTATTTAACTGAATAATCAGTTTTCTTGATTACCACTTAGTGGTTTCACTATTCATCAAAAATTGAAGTTTTTCAGAAAATTACCAAAAATTCACCCTAAGCTATATTTGATATTCCGAATTCAAAAATGAAGTCTATTTTACAAAATTCAAATCATATAAGTAACATTAATTAATTTAATAATTAATTCCCATTGCCAGAGCAAATAGCGTGTTTATACAAATCAATAAGTATCAAAAGATTGACACCAGTTTAAGTCTAATTTCAAAGTGAAATTGTTTCCAATGACCACCATTGGATTAAATGGTAAAAATATATTCATATTAAACATTAAGACCAATTCAAAAGATAATATAATCATATAAATAAATTAGATTAAAAAGCAGTTTTGATGTAAAATGCAGTATTTTTCACTATTCATTAAAAAATGAATATTGTCAGAAAAATACCAAAAATTCACACAAGATAAATTTTGATGTCCCAATCATAAAGAATAAGTTTATTTTGACAAACATAGTTTATAAAATTGTCAAAATATTGATTCAAAAATGGTTTGCCATCAAAAGGCAGTAAAACAATCTTTTAAGAATATTAGTGTAGTCCATGCATAAGATTGTATTTATTTTCATTTTAAGCCTCTACAACACTATCTTAATCATTAATAGACATAGATAAAAATATCTATTATTCATTAATTACTTGGGGTGTTACAAAAATAGCTTGTGCGTCACTCCCTACTTGCACGCCTCCCTGCTTACGTGCCTCCCTACTTGCGTGCCTCCCTGCTTGTGTGCCTCCCTACTTGCGCACCTCCCAACTTGCACACCTCCCTACTAGAATTCCTCCCTATATGCGCTCCAATAACTACTTACTGGACACAATTGTGCACAACTCACAAGTTTCACACTAATTCAGGCTTATAGACAACACACTTCTGGAACACAACTTTATGCTTTCACGCAACTTACAACCGGTGCACCACTTCTACTTGTGCATCACATTTGTGCATAACACACAACTTGTGAGACACTTTAGCTTGCATTCCACTTTCCACTACTTGCGCGATCATAGCTCAAATTTTATCTTAAGTGTTGATCATTGAAAATGAGAAGGGTAGATGTCTATTTATAGGAATTTTAGTGACTCTATGCATGAGGCATGAAACTCATCTTGTGCGTACCTCCATCACTTGTGTGCCACTCTATCACTTTCATGCCTCTCCATCACTTGAGTGTTGCTCTGTCACTTGTCTCTGTTCCTCACTTGTGCACTGCTCCATCACTAGATTTCTGTTCAATCACTTCTGCACCACTCCATAACATATGCACCACTTTCTTTCTTTTGTCATATTTTAATGTGATGTCATTTAAATATGACTTTCACACAATATAAAATTGTCTGCTGCTTATACTTTCTCGCAGCACTTTTGCACAACTTATACTTGAGTGCCACATTATTTTATTTTCCCAAAACACTTATTTACTCTTCATATCCTTTATAATAATTGTATCATAAGTTCTCCAAACTTATGATATTTGTGAAATAAAAATCAGCAAATCATCATCATAGTTTACCAAGGCTTTTACAATGTGAATTTATTTATCATCTTTGACAACAAAAGAAAACACTCTGTAAAATAAAACTCTTCAAACTCCTTTTTCCATACAACTTGGTCCCAAAAATTTTGTGGGACATTTTGAGATTTTTGAGAAGGTGGGGAAAGTGTCTTATCATTTATAACATTCACCATACAAAACGTTGATACATAACGTGTTTCAAGTCTCTTAGCTATGAAAGTTTTTTTCTGGTCTATATCATGTTCTAAGATTTAGTGATCTTGAGGTCAAACTTGATTTATCCATGACTAAGAATCTATTTAGGATAGTTGATTCTAAAACCAAGCTAATTTTTGGTAGGAAGATACCCTTGGATCATGTTCAATGGAAGTACAGTTTTGATTTTCATGAGACATGGGAGAGGTAGGCATTGATGAGAGAGCAGTGGCATCATCTTTTTGGCATGGGAGCTTATTAGTAGGATTTTTTTGGGATAGAAAGTTTCTATGGTGGGAATATTGTAACATCATGTTATTATTTTCAGGTATTCCTAAACCCCTCTTTTGATCATTCTTTTTTTGGGTTTCATTTGGAGTTACTTCAGGTAAAAATGTTAGAAATCTTGAAAGTTTTTGGGTAGTGAAAGATTGGTGCTGGATTTTCCAAAATCGTGCACCCTCTGATTAGAAACTATGAAAATATAGATAGTGGTGGTTCTCATGGACATCACAAAGTTTGAAAAATCATGTTCCCACCAAGGAGAAACAATGAAACGCCCATTAGAAGGGGTGAACAGCTAGGTCTCATAGTGTTTCTAACCATGCATCCTTTCCCAGATAACCATGTGTACAGGATTTTTTAATCTAAAATTTATTTTTAAAAGTCCTAAAACCTTTTTTTAAGGTTCCAGAAAGAACTATTTTGACCTTTCAGTATTTATAATTCCAAGGGAGACCCCAATAGGTGATTTCAACCCCTCTACACTATTCTGAAATTAGATTAAATCTAGGTGAATGATGTTTGATATCAACCTGGTATGTTTTCACTTCTCATTATCTTTGTACCACTATCTCTTATTTTCTCCCTACAGTTTTATAGATCTCTATATGTTGTTGGAGGATCTAATATCTACTATTTTAGATCTTGAATCTATATTTGATTCTTGGATATTCATTATAGGAATTCATGTTCATTGTTTCCCGATTATGGATTTGTGATTTTAGATCTAGTGATTCTGAGGTAGGTGGTTACATTTTTATTGGCCAATTTGATTAACATAAATTGATTGATTTAAATTTAATTATTTGATTTAAATTCAATTTATTAAAATTTATTTAAATTTATTTATTAAAGACCCAATTCCATTGAATTGGGGGGATTTGGTTTTGAAATTGTACTTTTGGAAAGAACTTGGGGGGAAACCCCCCAATTCCATTGAATTGGGGTGTATTTGTGAAATTGATAGAATTTTGTAAAATTTTAATTATTGAATTTAAATTGTGAAATTTATTTTATGTAATATATTTAAAATTTCTATTTTCAAAAAAATGGTTAATTATTTTTATAGAAACCCATTTGTTTTATTTTGGAAAAATTTGTGATTTGATTAAAAACCTTATTTGGTTTTTAAATGGAAAATTGGAATATTTGAAATGGATAATAGGTTGAATTTTATTTTAATAAGTCTTAAAATAGATTTCTAATTAATTGTTTATATAGGAGTACATCCAAGCCTATGCAGTTAGTTATTAGTATATCACTCTTTTGAGGATTTACAACTAAAACAAGACGTAGTGCAGCATGTCACATCCCCGATGGGATGGCGACGATTCATCTTTGGTCAGTGTCAAAGGTGTGTGTGTGTGTATACACATATTTTTATGATTCACCTTCAAGTGTGTGAGGATCCCTTAGCCAATAACTATCGTACATTTTGGTGGATGACCATGTTTCTTGCTGTTTTTATTTTAAATATATTCTATTGGTTATTGTAAACTATTTACTGTGCCTTGTGAATTTATATAAACTGTTTTAAATAAAATATTTGTTAATAAATTTTTTTAATGTATTTCCATAATTTGAAATGTAAATAATTATTTGTTTGAATTGTGATTTTAAAATTTCATACGTGTTTATTTAAATTTTAGAGCTTTATTTAGTTAAGTAAATAGTAGCTTCTTATTATGGAATCCTTGGTGAGAACCTACTGGCCTTTTTTCTCACATCCTACTTGTGTCTTCAGGAGTTATTAGATTATCTTCTTCCAGGTTCAAGCATGGGTAAGGCGCCACTTAGAGGTGGTAGTAATTATTGTTCCATGGGATTGAAGAGTTGTTTCCTTTGGGACTTGGGTTTTTTACAATCCTTTTTTCTGGTAATTTTTTGTGGTATTTTAGGCTATTTATGCATGTTTGAATTCAGGTACAATTCTCCTTATGAATTCTTTCATGTATGCAAACAGACTTACTTATCTTTCTTCCATTGTGTTGTTGGATAACAATTCCCACTTTCAAATTGTATGATGCCATGTTCTAGTCACCAACCTATGGGGACTGGGAATTACATTAGGTATATGTCATATTCTGCTCAGTTATTAGGTTTTTAGGTTACCCAGGTGGGTTCATGACACTTATTTTTAAGTTTCATCTTTTAATATTGTAAATTCACTCTCTCCTATGGTTTTTTAACATGTATTTAATCTTACTAATCCTTCATTAACAACTCCCAATTGTTAAAATATATAAGGATGGATAATTATAGTTATCTGAAATCCATTAAAATTAATAAGTTCATACTAGATCTATACCTCTCTATCTATCATTTAACCCTGGATAACCTCTATAGTATTTCATGTGACTCTTTTATCTCAAGAACTAACACCTCTATAATTTCACTCTCGTTAAATCTCTATTAAAATTCTCCATTTCTCAAGAATTCAAGTATATCTCCCACTAGTTAAACCATAAAAGTCCCTATAATTACCTCTAAACATTCCTATAGAATTTGTGAGATTAAAATAGATTTAGAACCATACAAATTATACATAATTTGAGAACCTATTAAACTCTAATTCAGATAAAATTAAATTGAACATAATACTTTAATTTCAACCTCTTCCTATGAAAAGTTTCTATTGTTTCTAAGAACTTTTCATTAAAGGGAACAATACTATTTGGATAACCAACCTCTTATTAACTTCAAAATGTTAAAATTATAGATTTACATCTTTATAGTGAATGAAGAAATATGTGTTATAATTCTCATAAGACTTGTGTCTACCTATGGAATCTATAAGAACATATGATAAACTTTTAAAGACAGTAAATTGAGATAATTATATGACATTATCAATACACATTAGTTCCATAAACTATTATCCAATTAGTGTCAGGATACTTCTATTGATTAAATATGTTATTGTGTAAATTTCCTCTATCCACAACTCCATTGGAATTATGAAGTGTACTAAACTGATATGAATCCATTCCATCAATTTTGGGATCATAATTTTAGTAATGATCTTCAGTTTAGGCATCCTAGGTATAGTATTCTCAGGACTAATACCCCTATTATTATAGATATTTCGAAAACATATTCTAGTAGACTCACTATAGTTTTTTGACCTCTAAATCTTCAACAAACATATTATTTCTTTTTAAAACATATCTTTTTATTAAAGAAAGAATCCAACACTTATGAATTATGTTTCAAAAATTACACTCATACTTTACCCATGGAGTCACAATGAATTCATAAAAGTATTGTGATCCTCTATGAGATTTAACTAGGGAAGGTCCTTAGAAATATGTATATAAAAGCTATAGCTTCATGAATTTCAGTGTTATTCTTTCCAAATTGAAAGAAACCATTCATTTTTTTTTTGAATATAAAAATTTCTCAATTTCCAAAGTTTGAATGTTCCGACTTCAATAGGACCTTTACACTAAAACATTCATACTCTTCCCACTGAGGTTCCAATGTTGATAGTACAACAAATATGAACTATTAATAGTAGATTCTCGGCCAAGTGACTCATTCTCTAAACTTTCTGTTAAATTGAGTGTACCACCCAGTAAACCTCTATCTATGGAAAAGTAACCTCTAATAATTTTCAACACTATTTTTCAGTGTATGTTTCATAGACATAATCATCCAACTATCCTATTGAAATCATATTCAACAAGAGACCTAGATTTTTTCATACAATATTCATCTAAAGTAAACTAATATTCTTCATCTGAATTTTAAAATCTCTCTACCCCTATAATTTCAAGAGCATCATCATCCATTACATTTACTCCTAAAAATCTTACCGACTTGTAATTTATTATGCTTCCCTTTAATCAATTAGAGTGGAAAGATTGTCCAGAATCTATGATCCAAGATTCCACCATAGATTGACACTCAAGATTAATTTGTAACTAATATCCGATTTTGGGTTCATGGGATTTAATCATCCATAAGTTCTTCTCTTATAATTTTATTTTTTTCTTATGAAAATCCTTCTTCAGAAGATTTCTCTTAACACAAAATCAACATCTTTGACCCAGTATAATAGATTTACCTTTACTTATCTCTATTAATATTCCTTTAAATCATATTTGACTTCATATATAAGTTGTGTGCCTTCTTCCAACTCTATTCAATGAATTACTTTACAATTATTGAATCATCCACCTATAGAGAAACTAACTAAGAATCATGATCCTAAAATATTTTAATATTATGTCAAATTTTCTATAGGACTTATTCACTACTAATACTATAGAATCCTAAGACTACAACAATGATGATAACAATATTATAGACCATAAATCATCCATGAAATTAATCTTCCCCAACTCTATTTGGAATATGATCATGTTGAAATGATTTATATGATTCCCTATAAATCTTCTTTCTAGAAACCTTATTTTGAAAATTCATCACATCAAGATAACATTATTGAGTGTTGTAGGTTTCAAGAACATATCTTCAAGTACTTCAATCAATTCTATTGTACTCTCATTATCTAAGAGATTTAATTACACATTTTTTCCAATGAAATACATACATGACTTAATGGATTTTTCTATAACATTTCACATTATCCATTTTCTATCACCTATGTCTAAACTCATTTTAATGAATCTTTCAAGTCCTTATAGACATGGTAGTCCTATAACTACATCTTCCATTACATAAAATCAACCCCATCAAAGTTATTAAACTAAACCATTCTATCCTATATTAATATATTTTTATTGATAGTAACTCATACAGAAATCAAAAAATTTCTAAGTAAGAGATAATTTCACCTAAGATATTATCATTTCAACTATTAATATATTGGGAAAATCTGATAAAATCTCCTCAGATACAAATTTTTGGGAATCTTTCCCCAAAAATCATCCAATGGAAGTTAATTCAATGGAATAACACTAGTAAAAAGATCCTCCAGAAATGAGTCTATAAACATTAATGTATCATAACTTACAATAATTACCTCACCATAATCACTAAAATGAGTTAGTATTACTCAAACATATTAAATAAAAACTCATACAAACATTTAATGAATGAAAAATATGAAAGAAAAAAATGACACAAGATCATTTATGTGATTCTGACATTTTTCCTACATCCATTTGGAGAAGCATAAAAATCATTCAATTCGTTAGAACTAAAAAATTAAAATCATTATTGCTTAGTATCCATGTGGATCACTAACATAATTAATCACACAACTACTCAGTATGTATTCTTTTTCTTATTTTATAGTGATTCTAAACTAGTCAAAAAGTATCATCAACATCCTATATTTTTATAGATCCATCCATTTACCTATATAACTATGGATTCCCCATATAACCTCCATGGCTTGACAACCAATCATGAATAAATACACAATTCACCATAGCATCACTAATATTATATAAAACCATGATGAAGTGATACAAATGAATAATATATTCATATTTTCTTTATCAGACTCCTATGGAATATTCAACATCTAGTGAGCTAACCATAGAACCACATACATATACCCATAAAAAATTAAGATATTATAAACACATAATTAATAAACACTGAAGAACTATTATTGTTTCCATCACAAAACCAAAGAATATATTGGAGTTTCTCTTTCTGGTAAAATAAAACTAAAACCTGAAGAGGCTTCACAAATCTCAACAAGATGCACTAAGATATATTTTGATATAATTCATTGATATTGGTTGCTTAGTATGAGGAGATACATAGTGGATTTCATGTTGTGAACCTATACTTATCAATGTATTAAAGCGGAGAATCAGAATCCATCTTTATTAATTTATAATCTTCCCATCCCTACGAATAAATGAGATGAGATATCTATGGATTTCATCATCAAGATACCTTGTACCCCTTAAGGGTAAAATTATATATGGGCTATTATTGATAGATTAATTAAGAAAACTCATTGCATCCTGGTCATGGATAACATCAAGGTAGAGGATATTGAGAAGTTATACATGCATGTGACTATTAAACATCATGGATTTCCTTCTTATATCATTTCATATTGATAATATCTGTTCATTTAGTAATTATGTAAAGACCTTCAAGAGTCAATGGGAACCCATGTAATGTTGATAATAAAATAAAATCACAAATGGATGGGCAGATAGAGTAGGAAATCAATATTTAGAGGACATTCTTTATACCTAAATCTATTAATTTGAATGATAATATGATACCCATATGGTACTAGTTGAGCTTATTTATAATAACAGCTACCAATATTCCATTTCGATCGATACTTTTGAATCATTGTATGGTTTTCTATTATATTCTCCTCTTTATTGGTTGACGTGGATGATACTTTATTAGTTGGACCATGTGTTTATTTTTAGGTGACTAAAAAGTTCCATCATATCAAATAATAATAATTTTGATGGATAAAAAGAACCATAAAACTTATATTAATCATCATATCCATTCATTAGAGTTTTTAATAATTATATATATGTTTTTAAAATTATTACTTCATTTGATTAACTAATAACTTGGTAAATACGGGAAGATAACACTGGGGTATGTGGTTTAATTTTAGATCACTAAAATGATAAGAAAGGTTTTGTGCTAGTTATAATTACCTCCTCAATTGACATTTATTCATAATGTCTTACATCTACATAAATTGATGAAGTTTCATCTTAATACCTCCCAAGTGTTGTGTTGTGAAGAGTAGAAATTATAATTGGATGTTTTAGGGATTAAGTAATCAATCTATATTATCAAATATTAGAGTATAGTACCATTTAGTAGATATATTCCCTTATATTGAGCATTATTTTACCATGAGAGTGATTCTAATGAGACTTGGGAGTGGGAATATTTCAAGAGTGAGTTATGACCTCGTTTCCTTTATAATAATAAAATATTTAGTTAAATTTCATTGGGTAGAAAGATATATGTAAGCTATAATTTTCACACCAAATATGTTTTCTTCATGTATGAGCATTATTATTTATTTATTGGTATTCTTATTTTATGATTTTGAGATTATTTCCTTCAAATTTTTGGAAAAAATAGGTAGTTGTGGGATATTCATAATTAGTATAGGGTTGTCACATGTTTAATTGTACATGTGTGTATTAATAATAAAAAAGTTTTTCCCATGGAAGTGTGATGTTAATGGTTAGGGTGTAATGTCCCTAACCTGGGAGACACTAAATCAGTGCCCTGAGATGAGTTTCCACATGACCTCAAGTGTGACTCCCCATATGCTAGAGGTTACTGACTAGCGATGAGGGCCTAATATATTATGTGGGGAGACTATATAATCTTTACTATAGTAATCCATATTAGATAAAAAATGAAATAAAGTGGATAATGAGTAATAAACCAAAACTTTTATTACTAAAAATTTCCTAAATATGATACAACCATAATAAAATAATAAATATGACATGTCATGATAACAATGCCAAAATTTTAGAAAACCAAAAATAAATACTAATGAAAGAATACCTAAAATAGGTTTTGATGCCAAACATGGATCCCCAACCACGACATCCCAAGCCCAACTCAACTCCCTAGCATAGGGCCTTTTCCCTTATATAGATCTATGAATTCATTATCATGAAAAATCAAAGTGATTATATTTTTAATATTTATTCATAGTCTAACAAAGACCCTATTTCATCTATAAAAGAGATTTTATAGGTTTAGAGTCTGTATTTTTAATAAAAATCACTAAAAAGGGTGTGGTTTTGATATTAGTTTTACAAAAATAACATAATTTCAAGAGTTTAATAGTTGAAAAAGAAGGTTGATTTTTTAGAATTATTAGAGAAGGAGTTCATTTAAATTTCACTACACATATTTTATATTTCATTGATCTGAAAATTTCATATGGTTTAATGGAATTCTTTGGTTGAGGATTTTTAATATCTTGATCCACCTCTTGCCTCTTAAAACAATACACTATGTAGTAACCCTTGACACAATAATAATGTTGTCAAGGTTTGGATTTCAATCATAGAAAAAGGTATAGCAAAACATAATTTAATCTCATCTATGTGTTAGAGAAAAAGGATTCTTGTGTTTTCCAATTGGAACAACCCAAGATTCCCACTTTAATTCTCAACACAATTAGTGTTTAAATGAAAAGTGTTTCACTTAGTTATACCAAATAAATACATTCATATGATAAGGGAGAGAGTATAGAAAATAAGTGAAATTTTTTACACAAAATTACACAAAAATAATAGAATAAAAAAATTCGAACTCTCTCCCAATTGTGTGTAGCTCCCATGAAATGACCATCCTCCATTTTTCTCTCCATCGAGAGGAGGAGGAGGAGCTGGTAAAAAATCACCTTCATCCTTGATCCAACTATTAGTATAGTGGATTATATAAATTCTTAGATGATGAGATTGCTTATTTGGGTCTCCAAAATACCAAATCTTTTCCTCGTTGTTTAATTTACAAATGGATTTCCCAAGGTGACAATTTATTGGCAAAGTGGAAGGTGTTTTTGGGAACACAGAATTTGTAAAACCACTTGACCCATAGTTTTAGACATCCATACATTCATATATCACTTTAGAAAAAACAAAAATGGTATCTCCCCACCGATTTAATAACTCCACCAAAAAATTGGAATCATTTGGACTTCTACATCCTGATATATGGACGAAATACATAACACAATTTTTGACATTTTGCAGATTCAGTTCCTTGGATAGATAAGTCTAGTTAGGCCATCATATAGAAAAATTGGGCAATGTTTCCTTAATAAAAGTTATATACAACTAACTTTGGGATCATCTGAAAAAATATTATCCTAATTGGATTCATTTATTAGTTATAAGTGTGTCGTTTAGTCCACTAGGGTGCTTGAAATCTTACACAGTTTGGCCCATTTTTCTTTAACTTCACTCTGATCCCTCAAAATCGCCTACAACTACAATATAAACCTCAAAAAAAGTGAAATTATCCTTTTTAACAGTGATAAAAATTAAATTATAGAATCAAATATGAAGTGAAATTTGTTATAATAATAGTAATTTATAATACAAAAGTAGTTTAAAATAGTGATGTATGGGTGAAAATGAATAGTTAAATGCTACATGATCACACCCCCACACCTAAAAATTTTCACTCCTAGGAAAAGCCACATTTCCAAAAATTATGCATGGATATATTCCCAAATTTATGAATATTTGTCATTAAATGAAAATTTAATCCATGATAACAATGTGATCAAATAAATAATCGCACCAAGGATTTATTCATAGTGTTCATGGAAAAAGGTGTCTCAAAAATTGTACCATAATAAAATTCTAAGAGATGCATGATAGAAATATAAAAATAATTAAAAATTTAACAATGTCACTAATTATCCATGTACATGTGTGAAACCCATTTTATGTTATTTTTCCACTTTCTATCCAGTAAATATATGATGTTCAAAAAATGTTTCTTAAATGATTATGTCCACTTAACCTTCCCTACATCCTTTGAAATGAAATTTAAATACCCAATAACTTATGAATTATAAGAAGTAAACCCTTAATATCCCAACCTATATATCCTCATATGTTTTATATTTTTTCACTCCCCTCATTTATTATTATTTTTGTTTTTTATTTCAAAAGTTATACTTAGAAAAAATCCCACACTCATCACTCATCCCTTGTTTGGTATCCTCACGAAAAAAAATGTAATAGTAATAACAAGATCAAAAGTAAATTAAGAGTGGTTTATTACCTTCCCAATACACAACCCATGTTTTTTTTCTTTGGCGTACAATAGTTAGATAATAGGTATACAAGCATAATTCAATCTGGTATAGTAATAAAAAAGATTAAATAAGAAATGAACGTATGGAAAAAAAACATTTTGTATGCTGATAATTATAAAACGAACATTATATTTACCTTTTATTGAGTAGAAAAATTCACACTTCACAGTTGGGTGAAAAGATGTGTGGATATATTTAGTAACATAATTTCTCCATAAATCACTCACATAAAGGGTAAAATTCTTCACAATGGTTTCAAAATTATACAACCATTAATATCATCTACAAGAAACCAAGTTTCTAGGAAAAGGCAGACATTAATGTTAAATTCATGCTGAAACACACATTTTTTCAGTGAAATTTTTTTTTATGTTTTAAAACTACATTAAATAGGGAAATTACTCATGAACTCTTAATAAATTTCATGATTAAGTGGGTATTATTTACCATGAAAAAGTGGGAATCAAAAATTAACATTATAGAACAAAGGTGAGGGGGAAAGAGAGAACGTAATAATACTATCCAGTAAGAAAAAAAGAAAAAAAAATAATGATTTTTAACATTAATAACTAACCCAGGAATATTCCCACCCAACCCCCCCCCCCCCCCACCACCACCAAGAGTATGAAGTGTCCTTATAATAATTAAAGAGAATTTGGGAAGGATGGATAAAATCTGGTGGTTTTAATTTATATGTTTCTTCTTGAACATAGATTTCATCCATCAGAGACTCTGAAATGGATTTATAAAAGTGATTAAGTCATTTCCCATTGATAGTGAGGCTTTGTTTTGTTTGTTCACTTTGAACCTGATCAACATGAAATGAATAAACATTAGTAACTGTTTATAGTCCAAACCAATTGGAACGAAGCTTACCTGGATGAAAACTCAGCCTTGAATTGTAAAGGAGAACCTTTTTACCAATGTGGAATTGACAATCAAGAATGAGATGGTCGTGGTAAGCCTTGGTTCGATCCTTATAAATCCAATAGTTCTCATATGAATCTCTTTGTATTTCGTCGAACTCTTGAATTTGAATCTTCCTTTGAGAACCTACACCAAAAAATATTATAATTACATTATATAATGGCCTAGTATTCCTAGTGATCTATCTCAATAGGGAGGTGATAGCTCTTTCTAAACACAAGACAATATGGTGACATTCCAATGGGTTTTTTAAAGGAAGTATGATAATACCATAATGAATCATCAAGTCTAAGACTCAAATTTTTTATATTGGTTTGAACTATTTTTTCAATAATCTATTTTAGCTCACTATTAGACACCTCAACTTGATCGTTGGTTTGTGGCTGAAATACAATTGACACTCGATGCCCGGCCCCATACCGATGCAACAATGATTTCATTATTTGGTTACATAAATGAGAACCCAAGACACTGATGATGAACATAGGTAATCCAAACCTATATAAAATTTGGGTTCTTAAAAATTACACAACTTTATTGGAATCATCTATCAGTATGGATCGTGCCTCTACCCATTTCTTTATATAAACAAATGCCAAAAAAATGTACAATTTCCAAAATGAATTAGAGAATGTTCCCATTAATTCAATGACCCAAACATTGAAAATTTCATGAAATATCAAGGATTTTTGTATAATTTCATTTATTTTAGATACATTACCTATTCTTTGATAGTGTGTAAAATATTCACAGAAAACATGGTCATCCAGAAATAGTGTCCACAAAAAGAGACTAAAATCGAGGACCTTGCAAGAAGTCCATTGGGGATCAAAGTTACCCCCACAAGAAAGAGTTGGTAAGAACCTAAAAATATATTGAAACTCGCTATCGAGAACACAACGCCTAAGAACTTGATCATTATATTTGAAAAAAGGGTAGGGTTCATCCCAAATGTACCAATGAGACTCATGTTATAGAAGACTATCTTGGTTTTTGTTGAAATCAGAAGGAATAAAAAGATTCTACCAAATAACTTACAATATAAGCATACCAAGGAATAACATATTACACTTGATACAATTTCTCATAAGGAAATATTTCATTCATGGGAATACAGGGGGATAATTCAATGTTAATGGATGGAAGTATCTTAATGATATCGTCAGCCAATACATTCTCTACTCCTTTTTTATCCCTAATTTCTAAATTTAATTCTTAAATCAGGAACATCCAATGATTGAGACGTGGTTTGGATTCTGGTTTCATAAGGAGATACCGGAGGGCTATATTATCTGATAACAAAATGACTTTGGAACCTAAAATTTATGAACTAAATTTATCCAAGGAAAAAATAATGGAAGGGAATTATTTTTTCAGTTATGGTGTAGGTTTCTTGGGTAGGGTCCAGTGTGCATGATGAATAGGCTATGACATGTTGAACTAGATCAACCCAGTGTGATAAAACCACCCCAATTGCATAGTTATAGGTGTCTCAAATGAGATCAAATGGTAAATCCCATCAAGGTGGTTATATTACTAAGGGTTATGTGAGACTCCATTTTAATTAATTAAAATCTTCCTCACATTATTTTTCAAAAATATATTTTTCTTTTTTGAGTAACCAGGAGAGGAGTGAAATCTTTAAAAATTTGTGAATGAAAAGATTATAAAATCCAATATGACATAAGAAAGTCCTCACATCCCATACATCATTGGGGAATATTAGGGAAGAATTGACATCCACTTTTGATTTATCTATTTGGATACCATCCACAAAAATGACATGCCTAAATACTATTCCTTGTTGCACCATGAAATGGAATTTCTCATAATTTAATATGAGATTATTTTCAATACAGATATGTAATACTAAACCAAGACTACTCAAACATTGATCAAAAGACAAACCATATATAACGAAATCATCCATGAAAACTTCTATTAGATCGTATAGGTAATACAAAAAAATTCTTACCATGTATCCTTCGAAAGTACCTGAAGCATTTTACAGACCAAATGAAATCCTCCTATAGGAATATGTGCCAAAGGGTCAAGTGAATATTTTCTTTTCCTAGCCCTTAAGAAAAATATATATCCAAAATAATCCAAAATACCCATCAACCAAATAGTAATGGGACTTCCCCTCTATCCTCTCTATCATATGGTCATAAAAAGCAATATGAAATGGTCTTTCAAAGTTTTTTGGTTTAGTCAATGGTGTACTATACAGACACTCCAACTATTATGCACATGGGTTGGAACCAATTCATTGTTTTCTATTTTAATTAATGTAAGACCAGTTTTCTTAGGAACTACCTACATAGAACTAACCCATTCACTATTATAGACGTGGTAAATAATTCCAGTAGCCAATAATTTTTTTACCTCATTTTTCACAACATTTGGGAGGTTTGGGTTCAGTCCAAATTATGCCAACCTCATTGGTTTAGCCTCATTATTTAACAATATATGATGTGTAAAAATTGATGGGATAATACTAATAATGTCAAAAAAATTCCATCCTAAATATTTTTTATACTCCCTTAAAAGTTCAAGCGGTCATAATTCATGTTATAAATGAAGTGAACTAGCAATGATGATATACATTTTGAATCTATTCTCAAGATATTAATATTTCAAATTATTAGGTAGGGATATTATTTAAAATTTAGGGGGATTTTGGATTTATGGTAGTAAATGTGTAACTGAGAGGTCACTAACTTCATCTAATTACTTAATGGTTATATCCCTATATTAAAAATGATATTTTACAAGATTTACAGTATCATCGATGGTTATGGGATCCTTAGTTCTTAAGCAATTATCAACTAACAAACATGCATGACATTTTTCTAGACCGCTACAACATTAAATGCAAGATTAATTACCTAGAATGTCTATTAATGATAAAAAATAAAAATTAGGATTAGGGGAAAGAAAATAATTCTTTCAAGGGAAGGAATTACATCAATATAATTAACTAAAACTAATAAATATTCTTCTAAGGCATACCTCATGGAATCAAGGATGTTGAAGTAGAAAATATCACCACCAAAATACATAGATAATATACAATTGTGTACATTAACTATGGTTTTTTTGGTTTTTAATAATTTTCTCCCCAATATAATTGGGGCATGTCCATTCATCTAATCATCTTCTATTTTAAGAAAATAAAATCCAATATAGAAAATTAATTTTTTTACGCTAACAAAAACATCTTTTAAAACACCATCAGGGTGTACTGTACTCTAATTTTCTAGTTGAACAAAAATTACTGTGGTCTTAAATTCTCAGGCCTAAATTGAATAGTAAATTGAGTGATAAATCACATTTATAGAGTCACATAAATCAAGAATAGCATTGTAAAAGTAATACTCCCCTATGGTTCTTGGAATAGAGAATGTTATCAGATCATTGAATTTGGTGGGAAGTGATGGATCTATCAATGCTTAGACATTCCTCCCCAAGATCACATTCTCATCACCTCAATGTTTCTTTTGGTGTGTACACATATCCTTTAGAAACTTGGTGTACCTTGGAATTTTCATCATAGCATCGATTAAGGGGATATTAACCTATACATTTTTAAAGTTTCCAAGATTTATTTTTCAAGGTAAATTTCTTTTTTCCTTATTTGTGTGGACCTTTGTAGAATGGAAGAGGAATGGTTTGTCTTAGTGTTTCATCAATGGAAACACTCTTTTATTTTTCTGGGATTCTCTTAGGACAAGTTATTTCCTCATTTTTAACCATTTTTAGTGGTTGGGATGGTGGTTTCCTCATGAGGGGATCATTATAATGTAGAGTTAATTTGGATTTTATGTTTTATTCCAATATTATGGGTGATGGGACTGAAATTTCCCTTATCCATAGGGTTTAATAGTGGCTTATAGGGTAGTTTACCTGAACCATGACTTTGGATTTCCACCACCGAGTTAGCGAGTTTTCCTAATTGGGGTTTTCAGTATTGTATGGATGCTTGGGTGGGTTTTTCGAGTTGAATATTATTTTCATCCATTTTTTTCATCATATCTTCTAGACTAGTCTTTGGTTTTGGAGGGGGTTGCTGGAAAGGACTTTGTGGTGGTTGAAGATTTCTGGGTGGTGGTGGTGGATGACTACCCTTCCCCAGTTGGTTCCATCATTGTTGATGATATTTTGAATACCCACATTACCTATAGGATTGGTTTTCTTTCCACACAGGGTTGGATGGATAGTATGGTTCTTTCCTAATGGGCTGGTTATAGGGGTAGCCTAGAAATATTTCCTCACAACTCTTAGATGTTTCTCTTATATGAGGGAATTGGTCAGAATAGTGAGTGTTATTAGAAAAGATACCATAATGGATGGGGGGGAGATTGATATTTCTCTTGGGATATATCAAGTTGTCAAAGACGGTAAATTACCTGTTAAAATTTTGTGTCCACCTTCCAAAACTCATAACTTTTTACCTCATGTACACCTAGAATGGGTACACTGGATCTCAAACCAAATTATTAAGTGTTCTAATCAATATTATAAATGAGTTTACTTAAAGAAATTGGGGTTTTATCAACTAGAACACCGCCTGTGAAAGCATTAATTTTCTTTCAAACAATAAGAACTAAACAATTATATAAATAATTTATTAAAAGTTTATCACTTATTTGGTGGTGTGGACAGCTTGAACATAACCTTTTAAATCTTTCCCATTATTCATGATGTGTTTTCCCTTATAGTTATTTTTTCCTGAATATTTATTTCCTTACTTTTGTGGTTCTAGAGTCTATTAATTATTTTTCAAGAAAAATAATTTCATGACTTCCTAGCCTCTAATTGGTGAGCTAACATAATAAAGACAATCTTTTGCAGTATATTCTATTGAGAAAAGGAATTACCTAAGCTTTACATATTGTCTATTGAAATTTTCAAGTTTTAATATAGAATACAAATTATGAAATTATTTTTTGTTATTATTTGGACATTCCCCCATGAGTCTATCAAGTCATGGTAAAAATTGAATTAAACAGGATTTTAGTTTAAAATTAGGTACCTCACCTTGTATTTGAATGTATGCAAGGTGGATATCTACATAATATGAGGTTAATTAATTTAATTTCCTATTATTTTAATCTGTATAATGTGAATTTACTTCATTTGTAACATGGATCTAGCATAAGAAGAAGTATCGATAAGTGTTTCAATGTTTTGTGTGTCATCCCTCAAAAGGTTTCTCCCATGTGTCTCAGTGTCGCTTATGTAGGATCCTCTCCAGTTTGGGTTTTAAAGGTGGTAAATCTTCTAGAGTAGAATGCTTCATGCATAGAACATACACATGAAATAAATTAAAACACTAAAATATATGTAAACTTAGAAGATAAAACAAATAAATATTCATAAAATTTACAAAAATTTTATTAAATACACACTCTAAAAACAAAAGTGCTCCCCAGAAATGGAACAAATATTTGAATATGTTGTCATGACATGCCAAGTTGATTATACTTTTAAAGTTTATTTATAATCTATTGAATACCCTAGGTCATATCTCAAGGAGCATTTATAGGTTTAGATTGTGTATTTTTAATAAAAAGTACTAAAAGAGGGTGTGGTTTTGAAAAAAATATTATGAAAATAACTTATTTTAAAGAGTTTAATAGTTGATAAAGGAAGGTTTAGTTTTTAGAATTATGAGAAAAATATGTCATTTCAAGTTCACTACACATCTTTTATAATTCATTATTATAAAAATTCCATATGTTTTAATGTAATTCTTTCATTGTGGGTTCTCAAGATCTTGATTTCCCTCTTGCCTCTTAAAACAGTGCAAAAATAAGAATCCCTTAACACGAAAATCATGTTATCAAGGATTGTACCTAAATAATAGAAAATGGGCTACCATAGAATACTAAAATCTCTTGTATTGTGATAGAAAAATGATTCTTGTGTTGTCCAATTTGAACAATCCATGATTCTCACTTGAATTCTCAACCCAATTGGTGTTGAAATGAAAAGGGTTTAACTTACTTATACCAAAGCAATTCATTACAAGGAGAAGGTTGCTAAGATAGAACTTAAGTGAAATATTTTTAAAAAATATTACAAAAAATTAGTAGAATAACAGGTGAAAAATCTCCCTCCCAAGTGTGTGTATCTCCCTCTAAATTCCCATCCACCGTTTAGCTCACCATTGAGAGTATGATGAGGCTCAGTGGAACATCACCTTCATCCTTGATCCCCCTACGATGATAGGGGCCTCCAGAAGTTATTGGATGAGGAGAGGAGACTTTTTGATCTCTAAAATACCAATGACTTTTCTTTGGGTCTAACTTAAAAATGGGGTTCAAAAGGTTCCAATTTATAGGCAAAGTGGAAGGTGGTTTTGGGCACATAGGATTTGTAAAACCACTTGGCCTATTCTTTTTGATATCTATACAATCTTATCATGCTTTTTAAGAAAATAAATTTTTTTTACCCACCCCTTGAACAACTCCAATAAAAATTTGGCATCATTTTGACAAATACATCATGAGATATGGATGACATATAAAACACAATATTTTACTTTGTGCAGATTCGGTTCCTTGGATAGATCGGTCTGGTTGGACCACCAGATGTCCAAATTGGGATTGGGTTCCTAAAAAAAGTTAAATCACACTAAATTTTGGATTATTCCCAAAAATAGTATCCCACTTAGATGCTTATATTAGTATAAATGTTTGGTTTTGTCCACTATAGTGCTCTAAATCTTGCATAGTTTGGCCTATCTTTCTTAAACTTCATTTCAGGCTCTCTAAATCACCTTCAACTACAACGAAAACATCAAAACAAGTGAAATTTACCTTTCTAACAGTGATAAAAATTAAATTATTGAATCAAATTTAAATTTAAATTTTTTATAATAATTGTAATTTAAAACAAAAAATCAGTTTAATACAGTGAGTAAGGGTGAAAATGAACAGTGAATCGCTACACAATCAACCTACAACAATGAAATCTGCTTGGGTACCCAATGGAATCTTGATCATGGTGTGAGTACAACTCAGTAGGCCACCATCAATTGTTCCTTCAAAATATCCAGTCTAAATAGAGATTACCTTCAACCATTAAATAAATGACTAGATGAATCGGGATAAGTCAAGTTCCATTAGTTAACAATATTTACTTTAACCATTTTCATCATTCATTCAATTTACAAAACTTTTTTAATGGGTTAATTATTTACATTATTTAAAAATGGCCTAATCTGTACAATTACCATGAATAAGGGAGTAATTTAAGTTAATTATCTCAATAAGAATAAATAGTTCACAAACAATACATCGCAGTTACCTTGGAACCTCTGTTTAGGAAGCTTCATCAAATGAAACTATTAGGGGCATAGAGCCTTAGTCCCCTTCCCTAAACCATGCATTAAAGGGAGTGGGTTTTAGAGCCTCATTATAACCTGACCTGTGTGTGTATATCATCAAGTCCAATACCCCACACTACCAATCCATATCAATATTCTTATTTATTCTTTTATCTCATAACCATATCAAAAACCATAATAAAAACTAATACACGTAACATTCACATTTCACATTTTAGTTATCACATAAATGATCTCTATGACATAACCCATTAACACATTTACCATTTCTCTTTCATATCCCATTTAACATATTCATCAATTCACATTCATTAACCCACTTAACACATGCATCAATTTATATGCTTTAATTAATTTATGCATTTCCATTAAAATTTCTAAATCCATTTTACACATTAACATTAATTAATTTAACACTTTTTCACACTATTCTAAACAATCCATTATTCCATTGTCAAATACTATATACAACCAAAATTGGTGCCACTTTATAATTCATAAATAATTTTATCATATTTATGGGCTCTATTTCAATTCAAATCAACTCTGTTCTTAACATTATCATTTCCATGTTTGGGAATGTTGGAACACCCCATGGGTGGCCCTAAATTAGTCAAAATAACCTCAATAATCCCACGTGGATCACGAGGGGTTCAATTTATCACTTTATCCAACCACTTTACCAAAACTCACTAAAGGCATCAAATGCACAATAAGGGAAATCCAATAACTCAACCACACATACAAAAAACATGAAAAAGACTAAGAGATATAACTTATAGAACACCAACATAAAATTTTAAGATGATCTCACCCTTAATCTTAGCCTTATATATAGATTCAAGCACCCTTTGAATCCCTAAACTAAGAACCCCTAAAAAATGTGGTTTTAGGTCTTTATAAGAATAATGATAAAACCACAATCCCTATCCCATAAAAGATAAGTAAGAGGAGTGTTAAACATATCTGGATCTTTGATATGCACCCAAAAACACTTCAAATGTGTTATAATTGATAGATAACCCACATAGGATGATTTGGGGGCTTAGGTTCATCACTAGGGTTGCAAGGGGGGGAATGGAGAAGAAAATCAGGTGAGAGTCTTAAAATCCCAAGGGAAATTTTTGTAAAACAACACCTTTTAATGAGGCACATGGTTTGGATTCAAGGTTTTCTAAACCATGTGTCAACCATGCACCATCCTATAACCAAGATGGGTTAAGTTTCATGGTTACCTGGGCAGGTAGACATTGTTTCAAAAACTGTTCATCAACTATGTGGAATGCCTCTTCCCAGGCCTGCATGCTTTGGATCTCCCCCTCTAGCACATTTTTCTTATTTATGCACCCCTCCTCCTAGATAGCATGTTTTGGGAAAATGGCTATCTCTAATCATGTACCAACTGTATAACACACACTGGATGTCAAAAATCCCCCTTCTTTCACATCTTAAACCCAAGGAAGAATCCTAAACCTCATCATGCATATGTTAAACATTAAATTAACCGTTATTAATATATTTAAACAAAAATTTAAACAATAAAATACCTCTATGAATTGTGGGATATTACAACCTCCCCAATATATAATGGGTCATCCTCGAGCTACACTTCCAACATCACTGAGCTTTTGAAGTAAAGATATTGGGCCACTGGGCCTGCATATCTGAATCTCTTTCCCAATTTTTTTCTTGAACATTACCATGCTGCTATAAAACTCAAACCAAAAGCATAGTATTGCCCCAAAACAACTTTATAACTATGATCTGCAATACTAACTTTATTCTCCTCAAAGGATGCATTTGCCTCAATCTCAACATCATAAACATCGATCATGTTAGATGGGTCAAGTTGGTACTGTTGAAGTTATGGCACGTGAAAAATATCATGCATACCACTATACCACTATGGAAGATCCAATCGATATAACACCATTATAATCCTCTCCACAATTTCAAATGACCCCGCATACTTGGTTTCCAACTTGAACTATTTCTAAATTCGATGGTTACGCAACCGTGGAGACACTTGAAGAAACACATGATCACCCACCAAAAACTCAATAGGTTAATAGATATTGTCCTCATATGACTTATTACTCCTCTAAGTCATTTACATGAATTTACAAATAAACCAAATATGTTCTAAAACCACCTATACAAGAATCGGTCCCAACAACTCTGATTCCCTGGCCTCTAACAAACACAGTGGAGATCTACACGGTCCACCATAGATCACCTCAAATGGGGCCATCTGAATTGTATCCTAGAAACTATTATTATAGGAAAACTCAATAAGAGACAAGTGAAATTCACAAGATCCACCAATTCTAGGAATTAAGATCTCAACATATCCTTTATTACTTTAATAGTATGATCTAATTTCCCATCTGTCTACTGGTGAAAGTACATACACAAAAACACCTCAGTACCAAGTGCCCTCTGTAATCCCTGATAGAAAAGTAACATGAAACGGGGATCGTGATTCGAAACTATAGTTTTAGGTACCCCATAAAACCAAACTATTTCTTGAACATACAACTCACTCAACTGATATATGGTGAAATTATCTCAAATTGGAAATAAACATGTCACTTTAGTCAACCAATCCACAACTATCCTGATTGCATCATTCTTATAAGGATTCCTCAGAAGACCTATCACAAAATTCATCATCACACTATCCCATTTCCATTTTGAAAAGCTTAAAATATTCAAAAACCCACTAGTACACTGATTCTTAGTCTTCACCTACTGGTAGGTAAGTTATAGTAATAAAAAACATGTAACCTATTTCATCATCTCAAGCCACCAATACTACATGTGAAGATCACAATACATTTTGGTAAAACTAGGGTGCACTTTCAAATTCGATGCATGAAACTCATGAATCAACTCTTCTTGCATACACATTGGCACAAAAATACATCCATGAACATAAATGATCCTATCATCTCCAATGGTCCAATCAGAAGGTGACTCTCAACCTTTAAGACTTTCCCTCAAAGACAAACACTCTGGATCCTCACACTACTTCTCCATGATCTAGCTTAGAAATGAGGACTCAACTTCCAAGGATGAAAGTTTCATCTTCCCTTATCCATATTTAACCTCCATATTCAAATCATAAAAAAAATCCATCATCTTACACTCATAACTAGAATCCTAATCCACTTTATTCTGACTCTTTTGACTGAAATCATCTATAGCACCATTAAATTTTACTATCATGTAAACCAGCTCACAGTCAAATGATTGTATAAACTCAACCCACCTTCACTACTAAATATTCATATCATGTTGATAAATTATATACCTAATATTTTTATGATCATTATACACCATGAACCATTCTCCCAACAAGTAATGGCATAAACACTTTAAAGCATACACCACTGTGACCAACTCAAGATCATGTGTAGGGTAATTCCTCTATTGGGGACTCAACTATCATGACCCATACACCACAACCTGATCATCCTACATCAACACAATCCCAATTCCAACACCATATGCATCACAAAACAAGGTATACTCCTTTCCTAGATCAGATAAGATCAAAATTTGTTTGAATTTCAACTGATTCTTTAACTCTTCGAAAGCATTCCCACATGCCTCAGACCACTCAAACTTTATTTAATTTAGGTTCAATCCTATAATTGAAATTTTCATATGAGAAAATTCTTTGATAAAAATTCAGTAGTAGCAGACCAAACCCATAAAACTTCAAATATTAGAAACATTATTTGGCTACTCCCAAGATACAATGGCGTGCACATTATCTGGGTCCACTAAGACACCTTCATTATAGATGATGTGGCCTAAGAAATACACTATAGAGATCCATAAATGACATTTGGATATCTTTCCATAGATTCTATTCTCTCTTAGTGTACTATAGATGATGTCAAGATGTTTGGCATGATCATCATGAGTCTTAGAGTATACGAAGATGTCTTCAACAAAGACAACCAAACACTAATCTAGGTAAGGGTGAAATATTTGGTTCATTAGGTCCATAAAAATAGTTATAACATTGGTCAATTTCAATGTCTTAATAACAAACTCATACAACCCATACCCGCTCCTGAAAGGAGTCCATGGTATATCAGAAGGTCTCACCCTCAGCTGATGATACCCTGATCTCATGTAAATCTTAGAGAACACTGAATCGCCTCACAACTAATCAAAAATATCATCGATTCAAGGAATAGTGTATCTATTATTAACCATAATCTGATTTAGATTCCTATAATTGACACATAACTGCAATGATCTATTAGCCTTCTTGTAAAATAGCACCATAGATCCCCAAGGTGGTGTGATAGGATTGATAAACCCCTTGTTTTTTAGTTCCACTAGCCAAGTCTTAAGTTACTAGAGTTCTTATGGAACCATTAGATGTGGCGTAATTGGATTTGGTTCTTCTCCTAGTAGAAACTCAATCATGAACCTAACATATCTCTCGAGTGGAATTCCCAATAATTCCTCAACAAACACATCTTGAAACTAGTCCACCATGGGAGGAAAAAAAACTATATTCCATCATCATAAAGCAAGATACAAGCCACTTGACTTGTGAACTCACCTAACTGCTAAAAAACTACCCCTAATCGACCTACCCGAACATCACATTCACCATGATGGATATAAATGCCTCCCTTAAATTCCCTTTTGATATAATGGATTGATCCAATAGTTATGAAAACCTCTTTAGATGAAACATTTTTACCTGTGACTTAATATCCTGTCCAATTCTATCTTGAAAATGTCTTATCATAGTGGGATTGTCCCCTTCCAATGATGGAACAAAGCGTTAAAAGTATATGAAGCATCTTGCATAATCCATCAAAAACATAGTTCCCAAGTTCAACCACATAAACTCTATATCCCACTCTTGTCTTAAGGTCTATGATAAAAGTGCTCTAGAAACATTTCCTGGAAGTATTTTCATAACATACTGTTAGCTAAGTGAGTCTGAACAAAAATATCCCACCAACACTTTGTCAGTCCTCACAACATATATGCTGCCAACAAGAATAGATTCTTTAATGGAGTCTCCGGCTTATCAAGAATCAGCTGGATGAACTCTATCTAGAACTATGCATCCTCAATTCCACCCTCTTCAGCAAACATCAGAGGGTGCTACAACTGAAACTTTCTGTTCAAATCAAACATACTCGGTACAACCCGCCCTAAGTCTCATTCCATCAGCTGAATAAAATGAAAAAAGTTCTCAAGTAAATTCTCCTCTCTTCAGTTATCTTGGACCAAAGGGTTTTCTTGTTCTAATACTAGGGGTGCATTCTAAGTGATGTCCTCTTGTCACCCAACCAGTACACACCTTCACAGTGGAATTTCTCTACAATAACAAACATGAGTCTTACAACACATAACATTTAGCTTCCACATATAACATAAAATAAGGCTCTCCACCAACCATAAACAACATAATTCAGATAAACTATACCAATGAACACTATCTCATATTGAACACTACCCCCAACAATCCCTTCCATGGGTTATGGATAACCCAAGTAAACCCACTTACATAGTTACAATTATTTCAGAAGACACCTACTTAAACCATTTCTAGTTTTCTAACACAAAAATTTCTATTTCAGGGACATTTTATATTTCACAAAATGTTATAGTAAATATTTTAGACATCATTAAATTCATGTTTTCATGAAAATCAAATGCATCCTACCCTTTATGACCCACACACCCATCCTGTGTGTTCCTCTCATGATGCATGCCACTTATATCCCTATGTGCCTATAATGATTCATGAATGAACAACCTCATGCAATTTCGGACGTGATTAAAATATCAAAAAATAGTCACATTACACAACAAGTGCATCACCCAATGGTGAAATATCATCCAACTATAAAAACACACATTAAGAACAACAATTCCCGCCCTATGTACTTGGATTTTATCTCGTACATGGATTAGCTTCTCCCATGAAAGACTCATTACAAAGACCAAAAACATATTAATCCTCCATCTACCATCCCAAATAATAAAACCATGGAAAATAACTACTCTGATACCACTTTATAATGTCCTTGACCTAGGATCCACTAATCAAGTGCCCCGATCCAAGTCTCCATATGACCACAAGCATGCCTCACCATACACTAGAGGTTTCCAACTAACAGTGAGGGACTAATGGGTCATGCGGGGAGACTATGCCCTCTTTACCAGAGTAATACACAATAGATAAAAAATGAAATAAAGGATATAATGAGAAATAAACAAAAACATTCATTACTAACCATTTCCCAAATAGGGTACAACCACAATAAAGCAATAAATAAGAGATGTCATGCTAATAGTGAAAAAAGTGAATCAAATTGAAAATAAATACTAATAGAAGAATCCCCAAAATAAGTCCTCAATCTAAGTCTGGATCCTCAACCATGCACATCCCAATACCAAATCAACTCCCTAAAATAGTTCCTTTTCCTTTGTCCAAACCAGCAACAGTGAAATATTCTCAGGTTCCCAATGGTGGTCTGAGAAGGGTGTGATTAAAAATTAGTAGAAAACCACCAACAGTGTCTACAAAATATCCAATATAAATAGATAGTGCGTGAAATAATTAAATGGTAAGATAAATAGGGATAAGTTAGGTGCCACTAGTTAACAACATTCACTTTAACCATTTTTATCACTCATTCCATTTACAACACATGTTCGTTGGGTTAGGAATTTACATCACTTAAATAATAACCTAATCCAATAATTGCATTGAATAAGGGATTAAGTCATGTTCCCAATCTAACTTGGAATAAATATTTCATAAAGAATACATCACTCTTACCTTGGAGCCTTAATACAGGAAAAATCATCAAAATACAACTATTAGGGTAATATATCCTCAGTCCCCTTCCTTAACTCGTGCATTAAAGGGGTGGGTTTGGAGCCTCAATCTAACATGACACATGGGAGTAGATCCTCAAGTCAAATACACCGCACTACCAATCCATGTGAACATGCTTATTTATCTATTTACCAGATAATCATATCACAAACCATAACAAAAACCAACACATGTAACATTCACATTTCAAATTTTATTTAGCACATAAATGATCCCTATGCATAACCCATTAACACATTTTCTCTTTAACTTTCATATACCATTTAACATATTCATCAATTCCCATGAATTAACCCACCTTACACATTCATAATTTTATATGTTTTAATTCATTTATGCATTTCCAATAAAATTTCATAAGACCTTTAACACATCCACATTAATCCATTTAAACTTTTTTTACACTATGCCAAATGATCCCTTTTCCCATTATCAAAGAACAGGCATAACCAGCATTAGTGAATCTTTATAATTCAACTATAATGTTATTATATTTTTCATGGGCTCTATTTTAATGAAAATCAACTCTATTCTTAACACTATCATTACCATGTTTGGGAATGTTGGAACACCCCGTGGGTGGCCCTATACTGGTCAAATAAATCTCAATGCATCCCATAGGGGTCATGAGGGGTTCAATTTGTCACTTTAGACAATGATTTTTACAAAACACACTAAAGGCATAAAATGTAGAATAAGGGAAAACCAATAACTCAACTATTCTTACAAAAAACATGAACAAGGACAAGAAATATATCTTTTATACCACCAACCAAGAATCTGAAGATGAACACACCCTTAATCTTATCTGTATATCTTGATTATGGAACTCTTTTAAGCCCCTACTTAAGATACACTAGAAAAAGAGGGTTTTGGGGATTCAAAACAATAAGATCAAAACCGAAAAACATAGACCAAGAAAGAAAAGAAAGAGGATCATTAAACTTACCTTTAGCATCAATCAACACCTAAAAACACTCCAAATGGTTTGTAATTGAAGGAGAACCACCCTTGGGAAGATTTGGGGATGTAGATTAATCTCTAGTGTTGAAAAGGGAATAATGGTGAAGAAAATAGGGTGAGAGTACTAAAATATAGAGGGGAATTTTGGTAAATAACACTTTTTACTGAGGCACATAGTTTGGCACAATAGTTTTCCAAACCTTGAACCAACCATGAGCTAGCCTATTCCCAATATGGTTTAAGCCATGCAGTTACCTGTGGAGGCTCCCATAGTTTTAAAAACCATATTCCAACTGTGAGGAATAACTTTTTCCAAGATAGAATTATTTGGATCTCACCCCTTGTATGATTTTCTTAGTCATGCATCCCTTCTCTTGGCTAGCACGGTGTGGGAACACTGTTATCTATAACAATGTTCCAACTGTGAAACATGCAATGGATAGAAAAAATCCCCCTTCTTTTTCATCTCAAACCCTTGGAACACCCTAGAACCTCATTATACATCTTTTAACCATTCTATTAACCAAAATTAATAGATTTAAACCAAAATTTAAACAATTAAATTACTTTATGATGTTCAGGATCTTACATAGTGCATGGTCAATAGTAATTTTTTTATTAATCATAAAAAAATTTAGTATACATTATTTGTATTATTCTAACATAGGGTGAGGGTTTTATGGTTAGCACATGGTAAGTAGAAACAATGCTTCTGAATCATAAATTTATTGGGGAAACAATACTCCTTAAGAATAAGTTCCAATTTCTTTCTCATTGTTGGTTCATGGTTTTCTAAACCATCTACACTATCCAAAAAATTATGATTGTTAATTTACCCTTCATACCCTTTTCAAATTTAATAATTTTCTCTATCTTTCCTTACCATTAAAATTTTTGAGAGGCCCAATCATAGAATCTTGTGAATCTCTTCCTCCATATTTTATTTTTTATGTATTATTTATAAAATAACACTAAATATCATCTAATAAGTGATCATACACTTCCTCATTCATCATCTTTTCTTATTCTATACATTTTTTCCTCAACCTATATGGTCATGGTGTTTTAAATTTTATATTGGTAAAATTATAATTGAGGGTTTAATATGTTTTTTATTAAAATAAAGTTTTAAGGGGCCTTCCACCTCTCTTCTGGTGGTCTTCTACCATCCACCAATGGTTTCATTGATTTAAAAAAGCTTGTTTAGTGTGTTAAAATTGTTTGAAGAACCATATAAACTTGATTTTATCTAAAATAATGTTTTAAATTGATTTAAATTGTTATATTCCATTTTTAGTTCTGATATTATTTATATGGTTATCAAATGATAAATTAATTATTTTAATTTGAATAATTTATCTATTTGGTTTGGAAGGGAATTATATGAATGAGTCACATATTTATGTAAAAGTTAATATGTCATAAATTTGAATTATTTTATATTGGTTATAATTTAAAAGAATCATGGATTATTAGGTAGAGAACCAAGGACAAGTGTCACACTAGGTATCATTGCCACTCTACATAGTAAATTTTATATTATATAACTAGTTGAGAATTCTTCTCTGTCTAGTGATTCTTCCCTCTTATTTAATGATACCACTCTAGTTTGAAGCGAGTGAGAATCTTGACATAATTGGTTTGGGTATATATTTTTATGATAATGTTAGGGATATTTGATTTTTGGTATCCTAGGGAATATCCCATGATGCTTGGTTAAAAATGTATGTTTATTTGGATCTTTATTTTCATGCTTAATTCATATTAAGGCTTGTTTCCTTTCCATGATTCAAGTTAATTTCATAAAAAATTGTATTTTCATATATTCATTTTCAAACATGAATTCTCAGATTTTTAAATAAATGTTCTGCATGGAACACTTAGTGGGATCCTAATATCCCAGTTATACTCACACCCTATATATACCCTTTGGTGTATATAGACCTTGTTTTGATTACTAAAAATAAAGGTAAGTCCCAGTTTAGAGATATTGGAAGTTCATGATAATTGATCTTATTTTTAGAGGAGAGGACATGGCAAGAGATTGTCATCATGTCACACAATGATGGATTATAGCTGATTTGGATTATTCGTTGTTTTTTGTATACTATATCTTTTGTATCTTCTTTTCAATTTAACTTATCTTTTACTAATATATACTATTTTTAGACCATTTTTAATATGTATTTTTGAACTCTTAATCTTGTTTTTATTTTCTAGATTATTATGATATTATGTTTGTTGTTATAATTCATAATGATCTCCTTTTTAGGTTATATCATGTTTGATATTACTCATGGTTCTCTAATTGTTTATTTAGTTTCTTGACTTACCAAACTATGAAGTGTTAATTCCAAATTACTTGGATTTACCTTTAGTAGTTTTTTTATTTGGTAGAACCATTCGAAAATATATTTATATAATGACTATATAGTAGTTTCAATCCCATGGGGATTGGAAACTCAATTTAGGTCTTGTCATGGTCCGGTACGGGTGCCATTTAGGGGGTATCCATGGTATTTTTTTTAAAATATGGTGTGGTTAGGGTATATTTAGACGCTAAACATATAACATAACTATAAAAACATATTTTATATTCCTATAGAAAAAATAGTTGATGGGATATAAAATGATTTTATAACATGTGTGATATAATTTTGATTAATGTTATGTTTAAGGGTATCATGTTCATAAAAAGGAAACATTTTACAAAACACATCAGAGTTCACAAAATATATGGTCATAGTTCACATAAATTAATATTAATAGACATATAATATTTATTTTTAAATGATTATTCGAAATAAAAAGGTAAAAAGTGTACTCCCTACATTGAGAATTTTTAGAGGAATAAAGTTCTCTTAAAAAAACACATATTATATTATTTTGATCATAGATTATATGATATAAAACTCATAATTTATCTTATAGATAATCAATATATTATTTTATTAATGATGATATGAATATGTTGTAAAAAATCGATAGGTGTATTGTGAAGTTAAAAAGATGATTACAAATGAAATTATTTATGATTGAAATCTAAAAATAACTTAGATGATCACTAAAAATATTTCAAATGTGAAAAACCTGTTTTCATAGAATATTTAGTTAGTTAAGGTTAAACAAAGTTAAATCATATAAAATTACTCAAATTATTTAATATATAATTGTTAAATAGTTTTTTATATAGGGGTTTTAAACATTAAACATTATAAAAAATCGAATATTTGGACTTAAATATTTATTATTAAAAAAATTAGTTTATAGTATGAGTATCTAAATTTTTGAACAAAAAATTAGTTTGAGAAAACCAAATAATAATAATTTATGACATATATCAAATTTTATGAGTAAATGAAATATTATAAAATATTTTCCCACTATATACAATTTTTTATACCTTACATAGAACATTTCTGTTGAATTTAATGTACAGTATATTTTGATTAAAAATAAATTTTTTTGGATATAAAATGAATAAATTCAATGTTATGAAAACTTTTTGAGTTTTTTTTTTAGTATTTATAAAAAGAATAATATTTTTTTCATTGAAAAAAAATAAGTATTTTTATAAAAAATTCATTTAGAATGTACTCTACCAAAAAAATATTTGAATTTTAAATTTCTAAAAAACATTTTGAGTCTTGAGAAAAAAATAAATGATAAAGAAAATTATATAGGATACTATTTATTATTGTTACATATAACATTTCTAGTGACACTAAAAATTTTATAAGGAATATATATATTGTTAAGAATGTTGAACACATGATCCTAGAAAATATTGACAGAAATTTGAACTAAATTGGCAACCCTTATATGGTAGTATTAACCACTTCCTTTTTGTGTTAATTTAAACCATATCATAGTGAAAATCACAATATCTTGGTTTTGGGCATGAAAGTGCATGAATTATTTGATAATTTATGTTGAGTTATCCTTCATGCATCTAAGATATCAAGGTTTATTTTAAACTAATTAGATAATGTTTGAATGAGTTCTAATGAATTATTATGAAATGTTTCAAGTTTTCAAAATTTTATCTTGAATTCTAAAACATTATAAATATTTTAATTAAGGTTTCATAGTTCAAACATCTTGCTATTTGGAATGGTGAAAATTTTAATGATAATGAAATCTTTATCCTTCAAGGAGTAACATTGAAAATTATAAATTGAGTTTGAAACCATGTGATAGTAAACAAAATTTTTTATGAAATAATTATTAATATAAATCTATAATTATATATTTCTCTTTAAATAAGGTTCTATCATATAGTGAGGAATATATGATCCTTCATAAGAGTTGGGAGACTTATAGAAACCCATTCATACCCTCAGAGTTAAGATTCCATTAGTAGATTCATAATTATATTTATCCAATTAATATTAAGAAAAATAAAAGGCCTAAATCGGTATAGAAATTTAATATATTTTATTTATTTTATATTCAATTCAAATGAATGGATTGATCTTGTGAAAAATAGTTTTTTATTGTTATTTTATACTTTGTTTGGAAAAGGGTTTCACCCAATAAAAACCTTTAGTGGTATCAGAGTGGCTCCAATTTTGTTTATATTAATGTCAAAATAGATGATGAATTTTGAAAAGAAAATGAGTTTTTCCCGAACCATGTAGTGTTTTGTGAAAAAAATCATGATTTATGAAAATTAACCAAAAAATAACAAGTTTTGTGAACCATATTTTGGTTTATACTCTAAATAATAACACTACACTGTGTTTTGAGAAAAATGAGCATAGAAAGTGTTTCAAAAAATATAAAACCATAAAAGAATAATTTAAATTTTATATTTATATTAAAATTAGCATGAATTATATGAGGATTAAAACCATGATAGAGCTAATAAAAACACATTAATGGTTTAAAAACTACTACTTTTGAAGCATAAACAAAAAATATCTTCTCCAATAATAAATTTGAATTTATCAGGAAGATATAAGATCTAGAAATTGGTGTTTAAATATTTTAAATTATTTAATATTAGATGAAATTTAATGTCTCTTGTGAAGGGGGTGAGTCTAAAAGGGTAGAAGAGGTGGTTATTGCAAGAATATATCAATAGAAACCATCAGGTAGTTAGTACAAGGCATTGTTGGAACACCATGATAATTTAAAATAATGAATTGTTCTCAATAAAATATTTGAAACACAACCCCAAGCATAATCAAACCATGAAATATATTTCTTTAAATTTAATCTCTTTAATAGCTTGTGATACATGCAACATTGAGTATAAATGAATAGTGCACCGTTATAACCTATTAATTAAATGGGAGTTTATGAATAATAATAACTAAATAATGAAAATTATATGGTTGAAAATTTATAGAATAAATTCATTCATTATTAATGTACAATAAATATTAATAAAAAACAATTTAATGTAAAATAAATATTTTTATGAAAAAATATTTTAGTTTCTATGTATATTGTGTTTTATCTTAATAAACTTAATTAATCACTATTGGTGAATGATATAAATTAAATTAATATATTTTATATTAAATAATTTTTTTATCATTCTTCTAATATCTTTTATAAGAATGATATAAGTATGAATCAAATTTTATGCTTAAAATAATGTATTTTTCTAAAAGTTGTTTCATTTTGTTTTTCCCACTTACTTTAAAACTAATTTTTAAAACTAATAGAAAATGTATTTGAAAAATTTAACATAATTTTTAAAATCATAATTTAAAAATTATGTTGGGGTAAATTTTTTATAATTGTATGAAAATATTAATTTTCTGATGAATAAAAAAATGTTGGTTTTTATTAAAAACTCCCTTTTTGTTTAAAGAGTTTGAAAGTTACATTTTGATTTAAAAAAAATTTAAAAGTAAAATTAGTTATATTATATTATAATAAATACAATTTAGGTAATTTTAATCAAATTAATCTTTATTTTTGACAGTTAAACATTATATACTTATGAGAATTTACTCTTTGTAAAACATCTTTTTCGTTGTGTTTGTGAGTTTAATTTTAAATTATCTTTTTCCAATTTTATGATTATAATTTTCATAAATGTATTAAATATTTTTAATCATAACAATTAGTAATATATAATTATTTAATTTTTTTTTTATCATAATGAATAGTAAATATAGTTAAAAATAATTATCACGGTTAAGGTTAGAACAAGTTTACCAAGGGTTAAACGACAAAGATAAGGAGTAAAATGACCTAAAAAAATTATGGATTCAATTTTATGAATATATTTTTAACTTATCTCATACATGGTTTGATAGTGATAAATTTTGGCACCTTGTTTAATGTGAAAAATATGGGTATCATTTTTTCTTTTTAAAAATTATAAGTGTGTCCTATCCCCCACTTATAGTTGTCCACATCCTCTCCAATCATATTCAAAACTTAAAATCCTTTTGGTTTACCGAATATCAGAACAAATATATTCCTTAAATCCCTATTCACATACTTGAGTTATTTTTTATTATAAATCCAATCTAGGAAGGATTTAGTTATAAATATAAAGAGGTTTTCTGATGAAGAGGTAAAGTTATGAACCATGCATTTTCATTTTCATTCTTATTATAACTCCCTAAAATATTCTCAAAATATTATATCATAATAACATATATATATATATATATAATATATAATTATATGTTATTATACTAATGTAATAAACTATGTCTCTCTCCTCTTCCATTATATGGGAAATGAAACCATCGATTGTGTGTACGGCAGACTACCACCTCACGAACCTATGTAAATCATTTTCCATCACCACCTCTCATTGATGGATATAATGATGTATTTAAAATATATATATCTTGTTTATTACTTTAATATAATTACGTAATTATATTATCACATATTCATGCATCTTTGAATATGTTGTAAGACAATAACGTCGCTCGTGCGTATGCGTAGACTACCACCCACGTGTAGAGATATGAAATATTTTTCATTTTATTTTAATATGGATGGTAATAAGGATATATTTAATGAATATAAATGACATATATGACATAATAAATATTTTTTAATGGTAAAATAATATTTACATTTCTTACATTGCATCCGTTTGAAAAATATAAACAATGATCATGTGTATGTACAACCTTTCGTCTCCATGAACGGTGTAACTCCTTTTTCAGTATCAAACTTTTATAGAAGATAATAATAACTATATAATGAATATATATTATAATTATATCATGGATAATATTATGGGTATAATTTAACCGGGATAAATGTAAAAATATCAAAACTATCGAACCAAAATATACAAGTAAAATAAAGTAATTTTCACCCAAAACACTCATATTAACAATGAATTATTAATAAACATGTCAAAAAAGAATACAAGTAAATATTATGTGGTATAAAATATAATAATATAATTTTTAAATATTTTTATAATAAATATATATTTATTATACATGAGGTATGGACACATACAAAAGAAATGGTACCTGATGTTAGGGTTTCTTGTCTCATGTTTACTTCCGTGAGATATATTTCATATTCACCATTATTTCTTTCGTGTGGTATATATACTTCCCATTTTATATGTTATATAATGAATAAATTTATCTTCATGGTATTTAAATTTTCATTTTAAGTCATTTCTTTCTTGATTTATATGATTCATAAGTTACCAAAGTGGTAAAGGTTTATGTTACAATCCCTTTGTTTATCAATATTTTTTATGATTAAGTTTATGATTATGAAATATAATGATGTGTATTTCAATAAACTATTGAATTAAATTATCTAATGTTTATTTCAATAGAATACATGTTTTCCACTCATTTTTTGCTGAAAGAGACCAAATGAATTTTTTTAATGAAAATCGACTTTATTTCTCTCTTTAGTCAAAAACCCTTTTTCTTTCATATACATGTTTTATAAAATTATTTTAATGATTATTATAACATTATCTAAATGATTTATTAAATAAAATGTTATCTATTTTTTACTTTTTACAAAATGTTTTGAAAGAAATATTCTTCTTGTTCTTAGAAGAAGTCAATTTTGAACCTTTTTACAATAATGTGAGAGGAATGTTTTTAACTTATACGATGTGAATGTAATTATCTAACATAATGACTAAAAATTAATTTAAATATTCATTTATATTTTTTATAGGATATTTTTAATTCAATTTTTTCTTAATATTCTAGAAATATTTGGTTTTTGAATGTGACTTTAATAATTAAAATGGTATTTTCATCAAGAATTTTTTAATTGAATATTTAAAATATTTTTATTTATAAATGATAACAAGACATATTTTACATATTCCCAATTATAAATATGTTATAATGATACCATCCATATTATTTATTTCTATGGTTAATTATTAGTTTGACTGATGATGTACTATTTTGATAACATTTTCCAAATTACTCTGAATAGTTTATGATTATGTTTATTTATTAGGGAAAGTATTAACATTTCATATGAAAATGTTTCAATATTAATGTTAATGTTGATTATGTTTCACCCCTTTTATATGAGGAATGAATTAGACTTAGTATGCAATCGGTGTGGCCTTCTATAGTCCCTCAATGCATCATTAGGTCTCATGAGACAAACTAGCTTGGGAATTTGGAAGAGGCCTTAGCCATTTATATAATATGTCTCCTCATGAGGCCTTGATAGAATGGTTATGATGTCTGTTCATGAAATTATATTTATGGAATTATTTGACAATCATTTATTCATTCTATATTATTCTTCATGTTTAATTTATTTGTTAAATGGAATTTGTTTCTAGTTCAATATTGATAATGGATTATTTTCTCATGATAGCTTCCATTGTATGTAAACTTATGATGAATTAGATCTCAAACCTTATATTTATTTTCCCTAGGATACTAGTAAAATTTTTATGGTTAATATGTAGTGATATCCTAAATAAAATAATTATTTACTAAAATAAAATACTATGTTTTATTTTATTTTTTCAATTGTAATTTGATATTCACATTTGTATCTAGTTTACTAATATTACTAAACTATTCAATCCTTCGGGATGTTATTCATTATATATTATGATAATTTAATAATGTAACCATCGAATATAGGTTACTAGATTTAACTTATTTATAGTCAGTATCATAAGAAGTTTAGCAGAATACTTTGGAAAAATATTTAAGAAAATATATATTATACAACATAACACTATGAATGACTTTGGGGATAAGACTAAGTATAAGATAACATAATAAATTTTTCTTAAGGTAAAAATTATGTATATTTAATGAAAATAAATCCTTGTTTATATACTAAAAGTGGATGTGGATCTGGTATAGATATACATAGGGGTAATAACTCCAGAAAAGGGTTTATTAGGTCTGACTTGATTTTCACCTAGTTTATGAAAATGGGCCTTGGTGTACACCTAGTTTGATACTCTTGGGGAATATTTTTGGGCTAATTAACATATTATTTAATACCCATTACGAAGGATTCAAAAATATTTTTATGATTTTGAAACTTTCCCAAAGAAACCATGTTTATGATTATGAGATTAGTTATACATAAATTCTTCAATTTATTCTATGTATTTGACTATTTTTTTGGATTATAGATTATGTTTCATATTTTTATGATCTAATTTAGTATATATCGTTATTTAGAAATGGAAGCTAGTGGAAATAATGGAGACTATATTAATGTGCATAATCCATATAGGGATTTCCATCATGGGGAAGATAATAAAGATAGGGCTAGATATGATAAAATATAACTATATTGGGGATGCTAACTCAGGTTGTGTCTAATAACCATGCCAGTATATAGTATCTTAATAATCCAAAATGTGGTGAAACAATGTTAGACCACTTAATACATCAAAAACCTCCATAGTTTAATAGAACTACCAATACATTTGTATCTAGGAAATGGAAATGTTCCTTAGAGAAGATATTTCCCGCTTTGGTAAGTAATGAAATGGAGATGGGTTTTATGGTATTTTATCATCTCATTAGGTATGCATGTCAAAATTACCCATTAATACAAAACACTAAGGATGAATAATAAATATAAAATATGGAGGGGAAAGAGTTTAAGTTACTCTTCTTGTAAAATTATTTTCCACACAAGAAATGAGCATATATGGAGAAGAAATGATTATGTTTAAGATAAAAGGAAAAATAAAATGTTTATAAGTATTAATTCAACATTATATGGTTATAAAGGTATGTTTTGGACTATATACAAAATCCAAATAAAAATATTTTCTATTTCTTTGTTCGGATTAATACAATACTTTAAATGGAATTGGTCTCCCAACCTTTCTCATCATAAAATGACATAATATCATGTGATATCAAGATAGAAAAAGAATTTTCCAAGTCTTATGGATTATAAGGAAATTAATAAAAGAATATGATAGTAGATAAAAAGTGGATAATTGGAAGAATGGAAATAATGATTTTCCCATATGTGATAATTATGAAAATAAACACCTTCGTACTTTCTTGAAGGGAATGGGAGTTTTCTTTAAGTATAGGGATAAAGGCCATATGTTATGTGAATGAAAGGGTAAGAAACAAACCTGTAATGTTAAATTTTTAAACTATAAGGATATGGAGATCAATGAAAAATAATTCCCCAATATTCAAGAGAATATATCTCCAAATAATCAAAGAGATCAAGGTCAAACTTATGCTATTACTACATCCAAAGAGAAATGATTAATTTGATTATGTTTTGGATTCAAGAGATAAGTTTTATAAGTATTTTAGGAATTATATTATCATTATAACAATCATGAAATGTATATAGATTTTACTATAGTAGTTTTTCTTTAAGGATTTGAAATCATATGTTGAGTGGTACCAATGGTCAAGAAAATAGATTCAGTGAAAATTTTATCTTTTTGGAAAACCCATGATTGAGGGAAGAAAACCCTTAATATGTTCTTGATTTTAAGACCATTATGATAAAGATATGTTTATGGGAAACTATTAGAGACCTTAAAATTAGATATTAATTTGATGGTTTATGTTATCTTTGATATATTATAGTAAAGTTTTGGATTAATCAGATGTATTTGATAACCTGATATTTTATGTTTGAAGTATTAATGTTTTCATTAATGTTTTATAGTGATTAGGATATTAACATATTCAGTATGTGACATTAAGAGATACATTATTTGTAGAATAAAATTGTAACACCCCCAAATGATAAAGGGTTAAATGACTAAATGATATGGCTCATGTAAACAAGGTACACCTTACTTTTTGGGAGTCTACCTAATTAGAACTTCATAGTTAAGCGTTCTTGTCCTAGAATTGTAATTATGATGGATGTCCTTATGGAATGTTTCCCAGGGTGTGTGTGAGTGAGGATAATGCACACTAGAAAGGACATGTGTTGGCCTGATGGGACTATCATTAGTCAGATGACCCGTTTAGGTACGTGGGTGGGCCCTAGGGTGGGGACCATGTGTCTACGGGGCAACTGGTGGTACCTAGCGGGCCAGGACCCGACATCCATGTTAAGGTGGGGTGTTTTCACTATCAGCAGGACCCAGTTGTTACATTTGGTATTATAGGAGAATCCCCACCTTAAGTGTGGTACACTTCTTGGGTTGAGATGTAGGGCCCATAATGAGGACGTTGTGCTCTAAGAGGGTGATTATAGAACCCCCGAATGATAATGGGTTAAATGACTAAATGATATGACTCATGTCAAAAAGGTTCACCTTTTTTTCAAGAGCCTACCTAATTAAAACTCCAGAGTTAAGCGTTCGTGGCCTAGAGTAGTGATCAGGATGGGTGGGATTTTGGTAATTTTTATAGGGTGTGTGTTAGTGAAGAAAAAACATGCTAAAAAGCACATGTGTTGGAATTTGGGGACTATCATTATTCAGATAACTTATTAAGTCACATTAGTGGCCCCCAATGTGGGGACCATGTGTCTACAGGGTACTGGTGGTACCTGTTGGGTCTGGACCTGACAGCCATGCTAAGGCAGGGTATTTTTACTGTCAGCAGGACCAAGTTGTTACATTTGGTATCAGAGGAGGAACTCATCCTTAAGTGTGGTGCATTATTTGGTTTGAGATTTAGGTCCCACAATGAGGATGTTGTTCTCTAAAGGGGGTGATTGTAACACCCTTGAATGATAAAGTGTTAAATTAATAATTGATATGACTCATGTCAACAAGGTTCACCTTCCGTTTTGGGAGCCTTCCTGATTAGAACTCCAAAGTTAAGTGTGATTGTCCTAGAGTAGTGATCAGGATGGGTGACCTTTTGGTAAGTTTTTCAGGGTGTGTATGAGTGAGGAAAAAGAACATTGAAAATGACATGTGTTCGCTTGTGTGGACTTCCATTAGTCAGATGACCCATTCAGCACGTAGGTGGGCCCCGGGGTGGGGACCATGCGTCTGTGGGGCAACTGGTGGTACCGGACAGGCCAGGACCCAATGGAAATGTTAAGGGGTATGTATGTGCTGTCAGTGGGAGTTAGTTATTGCCCAAATATTATGTTGCTGTGGGAAATTTAGTGACCTTACTTCTAAATTTTTGTTCTTTGAATTTGGTCAGATATATTTTAGAGTAGTCTTGAGGTTAATTATTTATGAAATGCATTAAATTGAACATTGGGTATTACTTTTGAGTCTTAGAGGCTAATATATTATATTAGATAACTCATGAATACCGTATTGGGTTTGGTAAATATTTATAGACATTTCAAAGGACTTTCCACTATTTTATGGATATTATGATCAATTAAAAGTTAATTTTAGTTCTATAGGAATAAAAAATTCATCTTGTATGTTCATTTATTCAAGTAAGAAATGAAGTCGAAATTAATCAACGCACAACCAAAGGATGAAATTTTAAGTATAGTATATGGTGTTCTCTATCATGATTTTAAAAGAATACATCACCTCTATGAAAAGAAGAATGAAACAAAAATGTTATCTTATTACCTTCATTTCTGATGAACCAATGGCTTTTTCACTCCTGAAAGGCTTACAGTTTTTTGGTTGTTAACATTTTCTATATCATTCCTTTCTTGTGATCATTTGTCTCTATCACCCTCCATCATTATTTGAACATTATAGTTTTCTCCTATTTCTATATATTCACTTCCCACCAGTGTTCTCCTACTCTGAAAACAAGTTATGTGTCATTTAATATTAACTTTAGTATTTCCCTTTTCCTATTTTAATAGGTAGTTTTGTTAACTTTTTTAATTATATGGGTTTTCAATAAAGTTATTTTCAGATGAAAAACCCCTTAATTAAAAATGTAAGTTAAAATTATGAGACACAATTTATTGAAAGAAGTTACAATGTAACACCCAGAGATTTTAAAGGAATAACATTGTTGTTATAGCATATGCGACATGAAATAACGATCTTAAATGACCAAAAAATATATTTATTAAAATTTAATCTCTTTGATAGCTTATGATACATGCAACCCCAAGTATATATAAACCATATAACATTATAATCTAGCCATTAAATTAGAGGGTATGAATAGAAATAACTAAATTATGAAATTTATATGGTTGAAATATGTATAAAATAAATTCACTGGTTATCAATTGATGTGAAATAAAAATAAAAACCATTTTAAAGTAAAAGAAATATTTTTCTAAAAAACTACAGTTTATATGTGTAATGTGTTCTTGTATTAATAAATAAGTATATTCACTATTGTTTAATAAGTTTCATGAAATTAATATATCATATATTTAATGAAAAAAATTATTATCCAACTAATATTTTTTGTAATCATGAGATGAGAAAAAAACCAATTTTATGATAAAAAACATTATTTTTTTTCTAAAACCTATTTTTTTTTATTTTCCACACTTACATTAAAATTCATTTTTTTAACTTTTAGAAAATTTATTTGAAAAATGAAATTTTTTATTTAAATCATCATGTCCAAATTATATTAGTGTAAATTTTTATAATTTTTTGAAAAGATTATATTTTTGATGAATAGTGAAAAATGTTGGTTTATATTCAAAACGATATTTTCATTTAAAGAATTTAAAAGATAAATTATTATTTAAAATATTTTTAAAATTAAAATTTGTTCAATTATATTATAATACATTAAATTTATTTCATTATATTCAAATTAATTCTTATTTTTATATTAAAACATTCTATACTTATAAGAATTTTCTCTTTGGAAAACCGCTTTTTTATTGCATCTATTGTTTGATTTTAAATTAAATTTTAACACTTTTGTGAATAAAATTTTGAAAAATGTATTAAATATTTTGAATAATAGTAATTAATATTATAAAAAAAAGTTTAACTCATTTTTTATCCATAATTAATAGTAAAAATAATGAAAATGAATTACTACGGTTATGGTTCAAATGGGTTTACTGGGGGTTAAACTAAAAATATAAGGGTTAAAATAAATTAGAAACTTGTCAGATTTTTATTTTTTTTCAATATTTTGACCTTATAACATCCATGATTCTATAATTATATATTTTGGATCCTTTTATCACGTGATAATGTGGATATCGCTGTTATTTCAAAAATTCCAAGTGTGTCATCTCCTTGAATTATAAAATGACGCCCCTATCCTCTCTTATTAATAGCCCCAAAGCATTTTTTTACAATACCTAAAAAATATATTAATTTAATATCTATAAATAAACTAATTAATTTTTTATCATAAATAATATCTAGGAAGTTAATAGTTATAAACCTGAAGAGGTTTTATAAAGAAGAATCAAAGTTCTTATCCACGAGTTTTCATTTTACTTCTTCATTTAACTCTATAAAATATTTTCCAAATATTATAAAATAATAATACCAGTATATCTTATTTAAAGATATGTAATTATTTTAATATAATAACCTATATCCATATCCACTTCTATCAAATGATAATTGGATTAGCTGATCATGTGTAGAGTGGACTACCGTCTCGCAAACAGATGTAATTTTGTTCCATCACCACCTCTCACATATGAATATAATGATGAATATAACATATTTATCAGATATTTATGAAAATAATATAATTTTGGAATTATAATATCACATGTATATTCTTAACTCCGAATACATTGGAAAATAATATTGTCACTTGTGCATAATTGTGGACTACTACCTCTAGATATTGTTGTGAAATGTTTTTCATTTTATTTTAACATGTAAGGTAATAAGTATGTTTTTAATTAATATAAATTAAATTTATTATATAATAATTTTTATTAATAGGTGGAATATTATTTACCTTTATTACGTTCCATATTTTGTAAAAATATAAACAGTATTCATGTTTACGTACGACTTATCGTCTCTATGAATGGTGTTACTCATTTTTCAATGTGAAACTTTTATAGACTGTTATAAATTATCATATATTCAATATATATTATATTTATATAGTTTTAAATTTTCATGTTATGATTTAAAAATAATAAAATTAAAAGTACTGAAACAACCAAACCAAAAAAATACATGAAAACAAAGCAATTATCACCCAAAACAGTGATTTTAAAAAATAATTTTTAATAAAAGGGTCACAAAAGACTATAATTAAATTACATATGGTATGAAATATATGAATATTGTTTTTAATATTTCTATGATAAGTCTATATTCATTTTAAAGGAGTTATATACATGTATGAAGGAAATCATACTGGATGTTAGGGTTTCTTGTCTTCTTTTTACTTTCGTGAGACGTATTTCATATTCACCTCTTAATTACATTGGGTAGTGTATATACTTCCTAGTTGATATGTTATATCATGAATCCCATTATATTCATGGTATTTAATTTTTCATTTTATGTTACTTCTTTCATGGAGGCTTATGATTCAAAAGTTACAAATGTGGTAGAGGTTTATGTTACATTCCCATTGTTTATCTGGATAGATCTTGATTAGGTTTCAATGATGAAATATTATGATCTGTATTTCAAAAAACTCATGAATTTTATTATACTATGTTTATTTTTATATAATACAAGTTTTCCTATCATTTTACACTCTTTATGAACAAAATATAATAAAATAATGTTTTAAAAGAAAACCGACTTCATTTCTCTCTTCGATTGAAAACACTTTTTCTTCTATATCCATGTTTTTAATGAAAAATCAATAATGTTTTAAAATTATTAAATGATTTATTTAAGAAATTTTTACCCATTTTTTACTTTTTATAAATTGGTTTTAAGATAATATTATTATCATTTTCTTAATGATGAACTTTTTAATCTCTTTACAACGATTTGAAATGAATGATTTTTAAATAATACGACATGTATAGAATTAACTATAATTATGAACACTCATTACATTGAATATTACCTAGAAATTTTACATGGATATTTTTAGAGAAGTGTATTTTCATAATATTCTGAAAATTTCCTATTTTATGAATTGATTTTAAAGGTGAAAATGATATTTTCCATAAGAATGATTTTAATATAATTTTTAAAATAATCATATTCATTAATAACAAAAAAATTTATTTCAATTATACCTCGTTAGTAATATATTATAATGATATTATTCTTATTACTTCTCTATATGGTTAATGATCAGTTTGACTGGTGATACACGATTTTGAAACTATTCACCATATTAATCTGAATGGTTTATGATTATGTTTACTGATTAGGAGAGTATTGACATTTCATATTCAAGATTTTAAATATGAATGTTTAGATTTATTATGTTTTACCCCTTTCATCGATGAATCAGTAGGTCTCCTGAGACTAACTAGCTTGCATATTTGGATGAGGTCTTACCCATTTATATAAGATGTCTTGGCACAAGGCCTTGAGGGTATGGTTTTGATGTCCAGTATTATGGAATTCGTAATTATGATATTAGTTAGTGATGTCCATGTGATTACTAAATTATTTAAATATCTATGGATAACTTTAAAATCATGAGATTATTTATATGGAATTATTTAATCATTATTTATTCCTTTCATATTATTCTTTATTTTCAAGTTATTTATTAAATGAACTCTGTTTCTATTTATTTACCTTTACACATTTATTATGCCTTGTTTATTCATGATAGCTTACACTGTACATACCCTAGATAATAATTTGATCTCACCCCTTTCTTATGTTTCTTTACCCCATGATTACAAGAAGTCTCTTAGGATTGATATGCAAGGATATGATAAATGTAATAATGTTATACTCAAAGATAATATTGTGTTATATTTTGTGTTTTAAATTTTAATATATGATACATGTATGTATCTTTTTTACCAATATTAATAAACTATTTAGATCTTTGGGTTTTTATTCCTTGTATAATATGTTGATGAAATAAAGTAACCACAGACTCTAGTTTACTATAGTCAGGCTATTTATAATTAGTTATATTATAGTTTAGGTAGAGGGAGAGGGGTTTCCTATGACTAGACATTGGGTAGATGGTGGCTGGTACCCAGTGGTCGGTGGCCACAAAGCTACTATTGGTTATCCAGAAAGTACATGGTTCCTTTCACAACCACATTTTCAAATGGGGGAATTTTTATTATTTTTTATCATGATATTTTTGGATTAATTGTTTTCTCTTCCGGGAAGAAATTAGCAAGAGATTTATTTTTTAAATTCACTTTTTTTCAACCTAAATACTCCTTTAGAAATTTTTCCTCATTTTTTAGTGGATTTATTATCCATTTAATATATTAAGAAGAGGATGGTGAGTATAATATTTTCCCAATATTTTTTTAGAAGATTTTGAGGTTTTATTATTTTTTATATATTCTCATATTCAATTTTTGTTTTGGATGAATTGTTGGAATTTAGTGATGGATTAAGAATTATACAACTAATATTTTAATGTATTATTTAATTATCATATGGTAAGTGGTCATGAAATTATTTGGAGAATTAATTTACTACTTCATTATATTTGTGCTAATGCATTACTTTAATTTAATCATAACAAAGTCATTTAGAGTTGAATTTAATATTAATTCAAAACGGGGTTTATGTGATGTGTTAAGGTGGATTAGATGAGTTAATTAAATATTGTTTTTTAAATGATTATATTATTATTAGTTTAATTATAGTAATACATTATGATTATAGTATACTATATAAGAGATTTATATTCTAGTATGAGAGGAATATTAATCTATGAAATAATCCTCTAAAAATTGATTGAGATGTTCGAGATATTTTATGAATATGGATTTATTGATTAATTAATAACCATTATTGGATTATAATAATTTGTATAAATATTTATAAGATTTAATATTTTTTTATTTTATGATTTACATTGTAAATTATATTTTTTAGAGCTAAAAAATGGATTAATATAATTTAGTTATTGTGTTTTATTAATTATGGTTTGAGTTATTAAATCGTATATAAGACTAAATATGGAAATTGAACGTGCAAGGGATAAATTGAGGAATTTTTAATGAGTATTATTTGAGTTTATTAATGCATAAATAAGCGAAAAATTATAAATTACTAATTTTATAAATTTATTTTGTATAATTGAGATCATTTATCTATTAAAATTTGTTTTATTAATTATATTACTTACTTAAGAAAATAAAAAAATGGTAAAGTAAGGGAAATATTTTGAAGTTATGAACTCAAAATATGACAATAGGTCATTAATTATGTTTTAAAATTTTGAACTCAAGGTGTTTCATAATGGAATGATATTCTTGGGATTTAGTGTAAAAATAGTAAAGTATGTGATAAATAAATTATTTTCATGGTAATGAATAAATAGGGACATTGAGGTAACTTTAGAGATAATATTTTATTTAAGATATTAGAAGCATTATTTTTTCTCAAATGATGTGTCCATGGTATTATTGATATTTTTTTAAAGGTTTTTGTGATATCCTATTATTCTAAAATGAATTTTTAATGGTATTTTACATGATATGAGGTATTTAATAAATTTTAGAAATAATTTTAATGATTTAAAATGTTAGGAAATTTAATGTCTTTGTATTATGTTATTCCATTCATAATATAGAATATAAAATATCTTATTTTGGTTGGATAAAAGTGTACTATTATTGTTAATTTCATGCGATTAAATACAAGATTTGGTAATTGTAATTTTTTATTTTTCTTTATGTTTATAAATAAGAAGAATGATTTTTCGGTAATTAAATGATACAATTAGTATGGGTTTAAATGACGAAATAGATTAAATGATTTTTGGTTAATATCTGGAATAATTTCCTGATTTTTAATTGAAAATTTTTTATTGGTTTATGACATGGGGTTTATTAAAGTAGTTTTTTGTGTTAATATGGGTGCTAGAAATACTTGGTAAATAAAGGTGAAATAATCATGTATTATCAAAAAAAATTATGTGATCATTTAATTGGTAATTTACTTTTATGTAATGATTTAATACTTATATTCGAATTTTTATTAATTAAATACAAGTGTAGAGTTTAATGAACTAACCAAATCCAACCCGACCCATCACCAAAGCTGCGTTTCACACATCTTTAAGTTTGTTCTTGATTGCTAGGGGATTTTGAAAAACACTAAGAATAAATAATAATCTCTTGGGAATGGTTTCTCCCATGGTAAACCATCATGACCCTCCTATAAAGGAGTAGGAACACAAGAATATCATTAGAGTTGATATAATAAAATACAATATCCATAGTAAAACATAAAGGTGAGAAGATACCATAAACCACAGGATGAATTATAAACAAAACATGTAATAATAGGACAAACATAAATGGTATCTTAATTTAAAGCTTGAAGATCAAAATAAAGGTGGGGATCCCAAAAATACCAATATATAAATTACAAAATATACTAAAATCTAAAAATTACTCCACATGATCCAACTCCATGAGACTACACATCCTCCATAAAATGATAGACAACGTTAATCAAGAAGATCTTACCAAGTACATCATGTACGTTTCTTTACCTCAATCCTGAAAAATGAAGTCTGAATATTCTCAAAGGAATATATAGGGTTTAAGTAACATATCCCATTAGGATACCACTATGAATATATTTAAGTATTTTACCAATGAAAACCAAAAAACTAGTCTGAAATCACATTAAAAAACCAAACCAATTTGAAAAAAATTCAGTTTCAAAAGTATTTGAACCCTTTAGTTTCCATTTTAAAAACAAAACAAGTTTTCCAAATAAATTTACAACATGGATAAAATAGAGAAACAAGGAAAAATAGAACCATATGATCAATATATTTGATAGGGAATAATAAATTTGATTATAAAATAATTATATAACCATATAAATTGAAATTGAAATAATTAAATCATCAAAACAAACTTGTTACTAGTAAAATGAATAACAGTATATAAACTAATCTAGTATGAGTAAGTAAACCAAGGGATTTAATCATTAGTTTCTAGTGTGAGTGTTTATAAACAAGTTATAATAGCCATTAAAGAAAAATAGAAGATACCATAGTCTTCACCAGGCATAACTCTAAGAGTGCTCACATTATCTTAACAACTAGATGAAATAACTCATTGTATTCTTACCCAATGGAACAATCAATCTCTTAGAAAACAAAATGGAAGATCCCATGGTCATTTGACCCAAAGGCTCTCATGGTATCTTAGAAAACCCCCCACCCACACCCCAGTTATCCCATGTGTTACACTATGCTAACATAATCACAAATAAGTTCTATATAGTGAAAATCCATTAAAAATCCCAATTTAAAAAATAAGAAATAAAATTATATAAAAAATTTTTATCTAAGTTAAAAAAATTTCGTAACCCATTTTTAAAATCCATTTAAATACCTAAAACCCCTTTAATATATTTCAAAAAACACTTAGAGTGCATACAAACTACACCCACTAGAAAACCCCACTTTGAACACACACTTCCCAAATCAAAACATGAATCAAAAAAACATTGTGTGAAAATAAATCATAAATCATTTGGACTAAAATTACACAAACATAACCAAAGTAAATTCATAACTTAATGTTAATCCATAGAAACACCCTTAAATAGATACATCTACCTTATAATCAGTTTCTACCTCAACACCATTGAAAATGACCACCCAAAATATGTAGGAGAAGTCCTAACACACCTAAAAAAACAAGAAAACATACCAAAGAAACCATTTGATCTATAGTTTTGGATATCCCCGCTAACTAGGGTTCTATATATCTCTAAAAATATAAGAACAAAGCTTAAGAAGTGGAAGGAATAAGAATTTAGTAGGAAAATAGTTTACCTTAAGAAACCCACCATGATTTTAAAGAGAAATCTACCACCAAGGAGAGGGGAAGCTTTAAGTCCATGGAAGAAGTTATTTTCATGATGAGGGAAGAATATAAAGGGCTAAAATCCTTTAAATTATACACAGTAAAATGGTAAAAGACCACATTTTAATGATCTGGAAATGGCCACATGGTTTTTTCACACTATTAGGAAATCCATGTACCAACCATGTGGGATATATTATCTCCTAGAAATAGGCTTCACCATTATCCCTTATTCCATACATGATTTGATAGACCATCCACAAACTATGCAGAATCCCTCTATCTTTATAGCGACCCGGCCTTTTCTTACATTACTATTACATCATTTCAAAGATAAACAACATAATAGTATTACACATGGAGGATTCAGAGGTTTATTGTCTTGGGAAAACTAGGACTACACATAACAATTACAACATCATGCATAAAAATTCATTTAATCTCTTCTTCTTTAGCTTCTTAGTAGCACTTGTCCTCTCCTTAGTACATGTAGACACCTGAGGATATACATCAAAAGGGGTGAGCTAAATGCCCAGTAAGAGGATAGATAATAAAAATATAGCATGGGGTGAGCATAATCATGACATAGGAAAAATATCTTGAACATGAGAGGAGCATAAACAATAAACTTGAAATGTGGAAAAGCATAAAAATGAAACATCATGTCTTAGTGGTTAACTACCACACATACTTGTGAACAAAGCTAGCATCATGTTCACACATAATTTCACATTTACTCATGAGATTCATCACTTTACCCAATGCATTGGAGCACTATATAATTCCGGGCGCACCCGTCACATTTAAACATTCATATTGCGCTATATAATTCCGAGCGCACCCGTCACATCATAAAATTATCATTATAATGATTTCCACATATAACACATATCAAACATGTACATAAATAACCCATGGAAAGTAATTTGTTTTATCTCATAATAACACATTCAGAAGCTTTGGGTTCCCCAAAGAAAGAGGGAACAACATACTTGATATAAGAACCATCAACCTTGAATGAGAGGTAAAAGGTGAGATCTTGAAAGAAGAGTTCTTTTGGAAAACATTTTGATGGACATAAAAACCATTGAAAAACATGTATATCCCAGAAAAGTAAAGGAAATTATGAACAAAAGACCTTTGAGGATTAACCATATCAAAAATGGAGTGAAAGAGGGAGAACCCGAAGGAAGAAAATTGGGTTCGAGATTTCCCCTTACCTTGTACTTGAATGCATCCTTCTCTTTAATGTCCTGTATAATGACATTATATTCATTAATTAGAAATTTCAGAACCTTTTATACATTAATAGGGTTAATTCTGGTTTCATTATTTCATATTATGTTCCTTTGGATGACTTATAGAGTTTAAAAACATTGATCGGGGATGTTCGTTTTCATGGTTTTCTTGAGCGGTCCACTTGTGTTCTTAATTTGATGTTTGGGTAGATCATGGGTAAACATCCAGAACTGATATTACATGTAATTAATGATATTAAATAAGCTTTAATGATTTTTTAATGAGTTATATTAGATCCATGTGGCCGAATCATTAGATAAGAATTAAATGAAGATTATTTGGGCTAATTTGAGCAGTTTTTGGATCACAACCAACTCATTTTAATTTTTCACTTAGTAGTATGGCCATAGGTTATTTCAAGAACTTAAAATAGAACATAATACATATAAAAAATTCTGGTTCAACCATAAAAATGGTTTCATGACCAGATTGAAGGTATAAATGGAAGAAGAGAGCATGTTGTTTTTGAAGGTGACAAATTATCACCACATGAACAGCGTTCTCTTTAATAAAATAAAAGGAAGATGGAAAGGGTGTGTGGTGATATAATATAACATTAGAATCATAATATTACAGTATATATATAATACTGTATTTATAGAACAATTTGGATTAATATAGGTAGTGAGAGATCAAGAAAGGAACTTGAACTTGAAAGGAAATTAAAGGGGAAGAGAGAGAGAAATTACCTTTAGAATCCTTCTCTTGAGATCCTCTTTAAGGAAGATAGGATTGGTCAATTGATGAGACCAGCAGATTTTGGATGTGTGGAATGAGCTAGGGAAGGTGTTTGGGCATAATTTAGAGAAGTCTTGGAGCTTGAGAGGTGTGAGGAAAAGAGGGAGTGAAGGGTGGCTTTTATAGTGGAGGGGAGAGGGGTTTCCTTAATATAAAATTGATTAGTTAATTAATTTCACCTAAGACAAGGAATAGTGAGTCTTGGATGACTAAGAATATTAAATAAGACTTTTGAATTCGGGATTAGGGTTCTTACATCACTTGTGATTTCAGGAATAGTGGGTTTTAATTAAAATGTATTTATATGATAAATTAATGTATTCTACTATTCATCAAAAATTCAAGTATCTCAGAAAAATCCCAAAATTTTACCCCAACCATTTTTCAACGTGTAGAATACAAAAATGAAGTCCATTTTTCAAAAATAATTTTCTAAATATTAATAATTTAATATTTAATTAAAATCATAATTTACTAAAAAAACAGTTTTTAAAATTAAAACTGATTTTGCAGTTCTTTAAAAAATTACTTAGGGTCTTATAAAATTATATAAAAACTATTAGACATTGATTAAATAATTTATCAATATATTTCAGGAAAATAAATATTCTTTTAACTTAATTAATTAATTATAATTAATTATTTATGACTTATAAAATACCAAAAACGTTTACTAAGGTTAAATTATCACTTTCTATGATGTCTAAATTTTATTTTATTATTCATAGGTAATGTTACTCTTATTAATAAGGTTCATATTACTATTCATAAGGGTAGGTTACAATTCATAAGGGTAGGTTACTATTCACCAAAAATTATTTTTGTTTCATTAGACTCTAAAAACTATCTTGAACACAACCATGTGTGTCGGATTTATAAAATTCCAAACATAGGGGTGACAAAATTATGTTTAAAGGTCACTTATCACTTAGTAGTTCATTGTTTTGTGTTTTTATGACATATATATAAGAAGGGAATTTTTCATTTAACAACTTTAAGTAATTATAATCTTCCCATGCACAGTTAGCAACATAGTTAAACAAACATTACACAAACCATGAAACTCAATTTTCCTTCCCAAAAAACTCCCACTTATGACCCTTGGAACCTAGGAACTTTGGGTAAGGATGAAAATAAAAATTAAAAAAAATAGACATACTAATGACCAGGTGGGTGTCCCAAAATCCCACCATTCCACTTTATGCCTCAAGAAATTCCTCAGACATCCTCATAAGAAAATGTCTGAGTCCACTCATCCCTCGCTAAAGAATTCTACTCCCATTTCTTAAGGTTATTGATAACACACTTCTAGAAAAAACAAACTAAAGGTATCAAATTACCATGTGGAATCATATTCTCATAATCCAAGACATGAATAGGATACTCCATAACGGTTGTATTAGACGCAAACTCCAAATCTTACTACTCCAACATATGATATGGATCAGGATTTTCTTCTTTTAACTAGGAAATGTGGAATAATTCATGGATTAAGGACAACAAAGGTGGAAAATCCAACCAATAGGTTATCTTATCAAGATGCTCCACAGCAAAAAATGGCCTGACATAATTTGGTTCCACATTGCATAGCCTTTACAATTGATGATATCCAGGTCAAACTGATATCTACAAAAACACATGATCGCCAAATTGAAACACTAATTGGAAATGAAGAAGTTTGGAATTTGAATTCTAGAAACTCTGAGCTAGCACAAACCTTTTCTGAATCACCTGATCTATCTTGATCATATACTGAATGTGACTTTGTGCAACCAAGGAATGATCAGAAACCTCATCCCAAAACAATTGGGATTGGCCTAATCACCAATACAATTCATCAAATAGGGCCATCCTAATCGAGTAATAGAATATTTTATTATATGAAAACTTATCCAATAGTATATTCATTTTCTATAGACCTTTAAAATCAAGAACACATTCTCAAAACATATCCTAGAGTGTTTTTATGGTTCTATTATATTGAATTTCAATCTATGGTTGATACACAATGATCAATATTAACTAGGATCCCAAAGTCTCCCAATGTCACTTCCAAAACAAGATGTAAAATAATCATCCTATTCTAAAACTATCACTAAGGGAACTCCATAGGGTTGTACCACCTCTTGAATAGAAAGGCATATAAGGTCCCCATATTCTTTGACTCCTTGATTGGAATGAAATGGGATAATTTTATTCAATGATTGATTATCACCAATATGGTATCTCTATAACTTAGAGTATGAGGTAGTCTGATCACGAAGTCCATAGAGATCACATTCCACATCCACACTATAATGTGGAGTGGTTGAAATAACTCAACTAATCTCTAATAATAAAATTTTATTCTCTAGTAGTTCAAATAATGGGAAATAATGCCTACAACTACATGTCTCACTTTGGGCCACAAAACCAACATACCAAGGTATAAAAAATCATATTTTCCCTAGGGTGGACAACCCAACTAAAATGATGTGCCTCATACAGCACTTCATATCTCAATCACAAAAGATCTACCAGTTATCTTCCAAAAAGGATATAATCATCGAGATGCTAAGATCAATCACCTAAGGCCTCTCCATAATTTAAATAACTACTAATATACTGGAAATTATGGTCGTAAACCTACTTACTCCAAACTTGAATATTGAAAAGGGTTGTAAGTTATACAATATCCAAGAACAATAGCTTTGTATCCTCCTACACCTATAGATTCAAATCATCAAATAGAATCTACAGACCCCACTCATCCACTAATTCTAAAACTCCCTACATTGGAAGCTTCCTATTCTATGCTTTGGAGAATACATTTCCCTTTCTAGGTTTATAAGAAATATTGAAATCAGAATCCTAAATTTATTACACCCAATGTATTTATTTGAGGTTTAGGTACCTATAAGTGAAAATATACTTTAGGAACTTATAATCCAAGTATAATTTAAAACCCTCCCCAAATAGTTAATGCCACAACTTCTTAAATTCATGCATCCCAGCTAACTACTCTAGTTCATGGGTGGGATAATTTCACTTATGTGGGTGTAACTTCCACGATCCATAGAACACAATATAGTTATCCCACATTATCACACACCCCAAACCCACCGCAAAATTATTACAAAACATAGAATAATATTTCCCATTTTTAGGTAGAATTCGATCTCATGTAGAAATATGAAATGCATGAAACTACTCAGAATAAAAATAGAACTTATAATCCCACTATAAATTCACCCATTTATTATTCATGGTTTTTAAGTGAGGATCTAGCCTAAATAATCACTAAATGAAAAATATATAATAACCACTCAATCCAAAAAAACTACAAGTATCAAAACATTATTTAGATACTCCCAAAAGATATCTAGTCAAAATTTCTCTTGATCAATTGAAACTCTTCCCACAGAAATCATGTCATCCAAAAAATTCAATACCTAAATCTACAACTAGAACTAAGGTAGCTTGTAATATAGATGGTGTTCCATAAAAATACCCAAAACTACCTCCATATGTTCAGAATGATCATATTCTATCTAGTAGTACTCTATGATTTTTTCCACAGACATGACCAAGAAGGATTCCAAAAATCATGGGAAGATCTATTTCATCAGTTCCATAAAAACTGCCGGAGAATTTGTATGAACAAAAAAAATAACCATATACACAAAACATACTTTTTATCTTTGAATGGTGGTGTTTAGAATATCCTCTCCCAATACCCTCTACTGGTGGTACCTAGATCTCAATTCGATCATTGAATACCAATGGGATCTCCTGTGATGATTAAAGTGATTATCAAATTTTGGGAAATGGATATTTATTATTTATAGTTGTATTATTAAGGTTATGTTAGTATATAATTTTTTTTTGGATTTAATATTCCTAAATTGAAAATAAAACGGTAGAATCTCATAGTGACATGCTAGAGAAAATAAATCCCTTTACCTTAAGATCCACAAGATGTAATTTCAACTCTTTCGTCTCAGTCATAGCCACCTAATAAGATGGTAAGAAAATCCAGTTTATACCTAGAAGAATATAGATAGTAAACTTAAACTCTATTTGGTGTATAGATCTTAATAAATAATATCTAAAGAAATTATGGTACCTTTAAATATCCAATATAACTCAACTCATAGAACTCTACACATAAAAACCAAAAAAAGTTCTTGAAAACTAGTATGAAATCAACCAAAAATCCAATAATATGGTTCCTTCCTTCCTTAGTTGCAGATCCCACTCACCTTGAAAGTTGATAATGCTCCCTCAAGAATTAATAAACTTGACCATTTGATGATATCAGTTAAGTAGCATGTTAAATCTGATAAAATAGTCAATATTAATGTTGAGTTCAAATACATCTTGGTCCAACATGAGTAAATACCATACAACATCAAAATTTTCAATTAAAACACAAAATTGGGTCATTGGAAACCTTACTACTTCTTACCCAAAAAGGTTATAAAACCCATCATGAATGGAATAAACTCCACTCACATACCCAAATAATCAAACATACTCATTGAAATAAAATAATGGGATGTGCATGTATCAAATTAAATAGAATCCATTAACGAATAAATAGAAACCATACTTAACATGGTGGCCAACCCAAAATCTGATTCCTCGAGCCCAAATTATGCTACATGAAGAGGATGTACCTTAGATACATCCTAATCCCTTTTCCACTAGTGTGAATCCCCTTTTTCAAGAGGGAGATATCCTCTAGCCTTATAAGCCTCAAAATATACTTGAGTGCAATTTGAAAATGTGGATCCAACACTACTCCCCTGTGAAACCAACTAATAAAAGAACTAAAGATGTACCAAACATCGAAACTAGTGTCTAGACCATGGATTCTGAAGAAAACATTTCCTAGTGTTAACACCTTTTATAAAATGTTAGTAAATAATAGGATTATGCCCTGATAAATCCACTGGAGTTTTTATTGATGACTATTAAACACTCTTTCTACTACCTCACTTAGGCTCATCCCACTTCCACATCTATCCTGATAAAGAACTTTGATTACCACCCATTTAAATAAATCCACCAAGAACTTTTTCTTGTAAAATTATCCTATACCATATCCTCCCTATCAACCACCTCTAAATAAGTTAATATACAGGGAATAATAATCATACACCTAATCTTTTTCATCAAGACCATCTCAAAACATTGATCCTTAAGGTAATCATTCACCAGGAGATCATGAGATACATGAACCATATCAATAAATCAGTTGTAATAACACATCATAGAATGATTACCTTTATCTAAATTCAAGTACACACATTCCTTCACTACCCTCAAAATCTATAGATATAACTATTGATTAAATGTCACCTTGAAAGTGGTCCATGTGAGATCATCGTGCCTCCTTGAAAGCATAATGGAATCCAACTAGTTTTTACCTGATCACACTATCATGTAAATGGATAATACCAATTTAGTGGTCTCAAGGGTTTTAAAGAACTCAAAGATACACTCAATATGATCCAAACACTCCCCAAGATCATTGGATCCCCTATCACTACAGAACACTAGTGGATTTTTTCATTTAAACTAATTGAGCATGGTCTACCATTTTTTCCTTCTCTCGACCACCTGCATGACCCAAGTACTGGATCATATGAATCATTGAATCCATAAAATCTATATCAAGAGGATATTTTTTCTATCATATGTTCTCCATAAAACCCTCACTACTACTAGATGAGGTACTTCTAGGGTTAATTGTCTACAAGACACAAAACATAAACTTGAATAAAACAGAATTCAATATAAAACCACATCAAAAGACCCAAAGAAACCCTCATCATAGGTATCAAAATTAAACACTAGAATCAAATGTATCTCTACATGTAAAAGAAGAAAACATTAAAAATTTCAAGCATTTATTGCTATTATAAGGCCCCAGCCTTAAACCTTACTTAATCTTGAGTTATTACAAGATTACACATTGAGGATCTTTTCGGGTTTAGAGTTTTAGAGAATTAGATCATAAAACTTGCATTACATTCCACATATAAACAAAGTGGTTACATAAAGATAGTATTCTTCATTCCCATCAATGGAAACACATTTAAAATAAAACATGGATTATTTCTTGACACTTCCTTGACACTATCATCATATCATGTACCTTTCCCTTGAGCTGTGAAAAACATTTCAAAAAAACTTGGGATGAGCATAAAAAGCTCAGTATGGGTTATAAAAACATGGAAAGGAAACATGAGTTCATATATACATAAGACTAAAATCATACTTTACCCATAAAACATAGGCACTTTAACATACCTCATAAAATCATGAATAAATCATAGAAATCATAAGACATAAAGGTAACTTGAGGCATTCAAAACATTCTTACGTAGGGAGTAACCCTCTTGGTTACGTTTGGAATACCCATCACAGTATATTCCCTAAAATCTCTTCAGAGAAACCTTAAAGTTTCACTCCTTCGCGTTACCCAATTCATTGGAGAGCTATATCGGGCTCACCCGCCCTTAGTTTATCACGGAACCACCCGTCTTCATAATAATGCCCAAGAACCTCAACATAATCATATCACATAAAATATGCATAAAGGAAACATAACATTCCCACCTTTCAATCACAAGATATCAATACAACAAATTGATATAAAAACATTATGAAAACCATTTTCGATACCAAAATAAAAGAAAAGTAAAACATGGTATTTATTTTTTTCTTTTAAAAAGAAGGTATGGCTTGTAGAGGAAGCCGAAACTCAAATACCGGTCACGGCGGCGGAGAAGTCGTTGTCGCCGCATACGTACGACAAAAACATTCCCTTTTGTCATTTATTAAACGCTTCGTATAAAAAAGATTCCTTTTTGAATAAACGTAAAAGTCAAAGGGGTTTATACACCATATAAAAGAAGGTTGTGTATAAAACAAAATATGCCTCAATGAAAGGAGATTGAGACGAAGTCCCATACCTCGTATCCGACTTGACCCGACCGTTCTTTAATCTCCTGAATAATAAACTTGAGTTAATCTCTACTTTCTTATGAATCTTTTTCAAGTTCATTATTCCTTTTATACCATGTTATGAACATCATGTAATCAGTTAAGTTAATAATGTTCATTTTTTCGGTATTTGGTTCTTAAGTCAAAAATAGACTTCTTACACTTACATGTTGTTAATTTGGTCATAGGTTCGATATATCCAGAATGATATTAATGATTTGGATAACATATATATCATATATATTCATCATATACATGTATTTATAATATTACATCACATTTAGAGGTAAGAAATGAAATGCACCGTTCATGGAGACGGTAAGCCGTACGTACGCATGAACGCTACTTCCATTTCTATTTCATATTTTCTGGAATGGAATCATAATGATATAAGAGTATATTATAATTCCAGTATAATAACATATATAATATCATTAACTTTATCCTTTACACATCCCACATATGGTATTAACGAATCAAATCACTTTCAGGGGGCGGTAGTCCGCACTTCCTAAAATGAAGATATCGTGTTTACCCATAATGGGAACCATAAATGTAGGCCCAAAATGAAAAAAAAACAGAAGCTTAATGAAAAAATAAACATATTATATATCATATATAAAAATAGTGACATCATAATGGCCACCTTTGAAGGTGTTAAATGAGTATTGAACAATCATCGTTTCGGGAGGCAGAATTTCGCCATCCACAGAAACCGTATGTTCTTTAACCATTTGATGTAGTTGTGTGAGAGTGTAGCTCAAATAAATATTATAACAACATCCTTGAATATTTAAGATACTGGTTTTGTTACAAAATAAGTAAATAAAAAGAGTTTAGGGGGTTGTAGAAGCAAAATAAAACAAATGAACATGAGAGAATGAATTACCTTTAAAAGTGTAACTCCTTTTGATTTGAGCCTAAGGGCTTCCTTTGAAAAAATTCTGCCCAAAGGGAATCCTCTAGGATGAGGAGAGGGATGTGGAGAGAGTAAATGGGAAGGTTTTGGCCGAGCCCAAGGCTTGAGGAGTGTGTGAAATGACGTAGAGGTGGGGGCCTTTTATAAGAGGAGAGGAGGGGCACTTTTGGAAAGTAAAGAAATATTACTTTATTTGAAAATGTGTTTCGGTTTCAAAAGGTCCCACATTAATATAATTTGTGGATAAGGTGATAAGGGTTCCAAATCCACTCATCCAATTGGTTTTGGCCATGTTTAGTTCATAGATTTTACATTATCTTTCCATTTTATTTAAATCGTCAAATAATGATGTCATCGCTGCATCATTATTATGTCATAAATAATTTAATTTATTTAATGTCTAAAAATCATATAAAAAATACTATGATGTAGGAAATCTTTTTATCTTTCCAATGACTATTTATAATCAAATATCTTATCTTTATAACCCCATGTGAAAATTGTTTTCGTAAAACGTATTATGTTTGTGTCATTTTTACTTTAACATTTAATAAAAACTAATTTATGTCATTTCCCAACCAAAATGTCTCCATGGGGTCCCCAAGTTGACCCATGGCTTGTCTTGGTCGTCCATGACACAACCAATAATGTTGGGACATGTGTCTAGGTCATTTCATATTATTAAAGAATTATTTATACCTTAAACTACACTAATTACCACTAATCGCGATTAAAAACTTAATAAGTTACTATTCACCAAAAAATTATTTTAATCTCATTGAACCACATTTTACTTCTTAATGACAACCATGTATGTTGGATTTTCAAAATTCAATACACATTAGTGGTAAACTTTAATTTAACTGAAAAATCAGTTTGCTTGATTACCACTTAGTGGTTTCACTATTCATCAAAAATTGAAGTTTTTCAGAAAATTACCAAAAATTCAACCTAAGCTATATTTGATATTCCGAATTCAAAAATGAATACTATTGTACAAAATTCAAATCATATAAGTCACATTAATTAATTTAATAATTAATTCCCACTGCCAGAGCAAATAGCGTGTTTTTACAAAACAATAAGTATCAAAAGATTGACACCAGTTTAAGTCTAATTTCAAAGTGAAATTGATTCCAATGACCACCATTGGATAAAATGGTAAAAATATATTCTAATTTCACTTCAAAACCATAATATAATCATATAAATAAATTAGATTAAAAAGCAGTTTTGATGTAAAATGCAGTATTTTTCACTATTCATTAAAAAATGAACATTGTCAGAAAAATACCAAAAATTCACACAAGGTAAATTTTGATGTCCCAATCATAAAGAATAAGTTTATTTTGACAAACATAGTTTATAAAATTGTCAAAAGATAGATTCAAAAATGGTTTGCCATCAAAAGGAAGTAAAACAATCTTTTAAGAATATTAGTTTATTCCATGCATAAGATTGTATTTATTTTCATTTTAAGCCTCTAAAATACTATCTTAACCATTAATAGACATGGATGAAAATATCTATTATTCATTACTTACTTGGGATGTTACATCCTTCCCCCCTTTAGAAAATTGCGTCCCCGCAATTTATTTACTTATCTAATAAATGGGGGTACTTATCCCTCATTGCATTTTCAGATTCCCATGTTGCCTCTTCAATCATGTGGTTTTTCCACAAAACCTTTACCTGGTGAATCACCTTATTCCGAAACACTTTCTCCCTGTGGTCAAGAATCTGGACCGGTTGTTCCTCATAAGATAGGTTCTCTTCCAGCTGAACTACCTCTGGACTCAAAACATGAGATGGATCTGGCATATACTTTCTCAACATTGAAATGTGAAAAACATTGTGTACCTGCGATAAACTCGGAGGTAAAGCCACTCGGTATGAAACTGATCCAACTCTCTCCAGAATTTCGTATGGTCCAATGAACCTTGGACTCAACTTTCCTTTCTTACCAAATCTCATCACACTTTTCCAAGGAGAAACCTTGAGAAAAACATGATCACCTACCTCGAAAGATAGATCCTTCCTCCGGTTATCCGAATAACTCTTCTTCCTGCTCTGAGCTGTTCTCATGTGTTTCTGAATCAGCTGAACTTTTTCTGCCATCTCTTCTACCAATTCTGGTCCCATCAACTTCCTTTCACCCACTTCATCCCAGAAAGCTGGAGTTCGACACCGCTTCCCATATAATGCCTGAAATGGTGCCATCTGTATACTGGAATGAAAACTGTTATTATATGAAAACTCAACCAAAGAATGATGTTGGTCCCAACTTCTCTGATAATCCATAGAACAAGCTCGTAGCATATCCTCCAATGTCTGGATTGTTCGTTCTGACTGCCCATCTGATTGAGGATGAAAAGCTGTACTAAAATTTAATTCAGTACCCAATGACTTCTGAAGTCCTTTCCAAAAGTTATAAGTAAACCTGGGATCACGATCCGATACAATGGAGAGAGGAACTCCATGTAACCTGAATATCTCTTTAAGATACAAACGGGAAAGTTGATCAAGAGAGAAAGTATCTCGTATAGCAAGGAAATGAGCAGATTTGGTCAAGCGATCAACAATAACCCAGATTGCATTATTACCTCGAGATGTCTTCGGTAATCCAACAACAAAGTCCATGGATATATTCTCCCATTTCCACTCTGGCACTGGTAAAGGCTGAAGCATCCCTTTCGGTAACTGCCGCTCTGCTTTAACCTGCTGACAAGTCAAACACTTCACAGTAAAATCTGCAATATCTCTTTTCATTCCATCCCACCAGTAATACTCCCGCAGATCTCTATACATCTTAGTACTGCCCGGATGAACTGAAAACGGAGAACTATGAGCTTCACATAACAATTCTCTCTTCAACTGTGAATCACAAGGCACACACAATCTCTTCCCAAATCTCAAAACACAATCATTATCAATGTTGAATTCAGGAAACTTACCTTTCTGAACCAGCTCTACCTTTTTCTGCAACTCACTATCTTGCTTCTGTGCTTGCTTGATTCTATCTGATAGAGAAGATCTCACTGATACCTGAAACAAAACAGAAGGACTTCTTGCACCAACAACTTCTATGCCAAAGTTCATCAAATCGTTAACCAAAGGATCACGTTCCAACCACAACATTGTTAATGAAGCATTACTTTTTCGACTCAAAGCATCAGCCACTTTATTTGCTTTTCCCGGATGGTAATGAATTGTACAATCATAATCCTTGATTAATTCCAGCCATCTCCTTTGTCTCATGTTTAACTCTTTCTGAGTGAATATATACTTTAAACTTTTGTGATCGGTATATATTTCACACTTTACTCCATACAAATTATGCCTCCAAATTTTTAAAGAAAAAACAACAGCAGCTAGTTCCAAATCATGTGTAGGGTAATTTACCTCATGGGTTTTCAACTGTCGTGAAGCATAAGAAATTACCTGATCATTCTTCATTAGGACGCAACCAAGTCCTTTCAATGAAGCATCACTGTATATAACAAACTCACCATTCCTGGAAGGTAGTTCCAAAACTGGAGCATTCACCAATCTTCTTTTCAATTCCTGAAAACAATCATCACATTCTTTTGTCCAGATAAACTTAACACCCTTCCGAGTTAGCTTAGTCATTGGACTAGATAACCGTGAAAAATTTCTAACAAACCTTCGGTAATAGCCCGCCAAACCAAGGAAGCTACGAATCTCGATTACATTTGTGGGTCTTGGCCATTCTTCCACAACTTTTGTTTTTGCAGGATCAACAGTTATTCCATCTATAGAAACAATGTGACCAAGGAAAGAAATTTGTTGCAACCAAAACTCACACTTGCTGAATTTCCCATATAGTTTCTTTTCTTTTAAGGTTTGAAAGATAACCCTTAAATGTTTTTCATTCTCCTCTTTACTTTTAGAAAACACCAAAATATCATCAATGAAAACCACCACAAACTTATCCAATAACTCATGGAAAATTCTATTCATTAAGTCCATGAATACAGCAGGTGCATTGGTTAGATGGTACCCCGATCTCAAGTCAATCTTTGAAAAAAACTGAGCTCCCTGGAGCTGATCAAACAAATCATTGATATGAGGCAAAGGATATTTGTTCTTAACAGTGATATTATTCAAGGCTCTATAATCAATGAAAAGTCTCATAGAACCATCTTTCTTTTTAACAAATAAAATAGGAGCACCCCATGGTGATGTGCTAGGTCTAATGAAACCTTTCTCTAATAAATCTTGCAATTGCTCCTTCAGCTCTAAAAGTTCAATTTGTGCCATTCGATAAGGGGGTTTTGAAATTGTCTTAGCATCAGGAACTAAGTCAACAGTAAACTCAACTTCCCGATCTGGTATTATTCCAGGCAACTCATCAGGAAAAACATCAGGATACTCATTTACCAATGGCACATCATTAATCTGAACAGTTCCTTTATTTTCAACGACGTGTGCAAGGTAACTTTCATTTCCATATTTTACAAGTTTCTCGGCCTCTTGATATGTTATCAAAAGTAAGGGTTCATTCTTGTAAACAAACTGAAAGTCTTTCTGAAAATAAACTTCTTTAGCTCTACAGTCAATCTTAGCATGGTAAATAGAGAGACAATCCATACCCAGGATAACATCAAACTCTACTAGAGGTAGAACAATAAGGTTTGCAAGTAGGTTCTTTCCACAGATAAGGATAGGAAGATTCTTATAAATTCTTTTTTCCTCGACATTTCCCCCAGGTGTTTTTACCAAAAGTTCAGGAGTCATTTCTTGAGATGGTATTCCTATTTTACTAGAAAAGGTTTCAGAGATGAAAGAATGTGTAGACCCCGAATCAAACAACACACTGGAATAATCTGAAAAAACAAACAAAGTACCTGATACAACTTCATTTGATGTCCTGACATCTGCTGAAGTAGTTGCAAAGGATTTCACCACCCCTTTCTTCTTGTAGTCTAACTGATTCCCATCACTCAAGCTCCTTGTCGGACACTCGTTTGCATAGTGACCCATCTCATTGCACTTATAACATTTCACTAACTGTAAATCAAATTTGTTCTTACCTTCACCTTGATCCTTTTCAGTGCAATCACGAGCCTTATGTCCCATCTTACCACATCGGTAGCACTTCCCAGAATTTAGAAGACATTCCCCATCATGCCTTTGGACACATTTATCACAAACTGGAAACTTAGTTCTCTTACCATTAGACTTTTTTGAAGAATTCTTACCTTTCTCCTTCCACCTCGGTCTCTTCTTCTGGTGGTTGTTATAGAAAACTTGGTCATCGGCAAACTCCATTTCCACCTTCTCAACACATCGAACAAGTTTTTCATAACTTTTAAAGTCATGAGAAGCTAATGCCCTTCGATATTTTGGCTTTAATACTGAGTAAAAACGATTGATTTTACTATCAAGGTCCCGGATAAAATTTGGAGCATACCTTGCCAATCGAGTGAACCTTTCTTCATAGGCATCCACTGAGTCTTCCTCTTGCCTCAATTCCAAGAATTGCTTTTCCATACTAAGTCGAACAGCCTTAGGAAAATACTTCTCAAGAAACATACCTTTGAATTCATCCCAGTCAAGAGCATCAATCTCATCGGCGTCCCTGATATTTTTAACCATATACCACCACTGATCTGGTTCACCCTCCAAACGGTAAATAGCAAGACTAACCTTTTGATTGTATGAACACCCCATGACATCAAAAATCTTCTACAGTGATTTAATCCACCATTCAGCTAGCACAGGGTCAGATGATCCTCTGAATGATGGTGGATGTTGCCTCATGAAATGTTCCACCACTGACATGTTCCTCTGCGGTTGGTCTGGCTGATCTCGTGTATGGATACCACCGCCATTTATCGCTTGAGTCAACTGTGTCATTACTGCAACAAACTGTTCAGTTCCAATTCCGACCATTTCTGGATGCGGATTCAGAAGGTTATTTCCTTCTGTATTCCTTCCTAGCACTGCTTCCCTGTTTCCTCTGCGGAAAACCATTCTAAACAAACATGTCTTAGATGAAGCAACATGGTAATCTTTAAATGCTATATCATTTCGAAAAAAAATATTTTTGGATAATCATTTAATAGAATTCTAACTCCTAAAGTTATCTAAACCGACCTCTGATACCAACTATAAGGCCCCAGCCTTAAACCTTACTTAATCTTGAGTTATTACAAGATTACACATTGAGGATCTTTTCGGGTTTAGAGTTTTAGAGAATTAGATCATAAAACTTGTATTACATTCCACATATAAACAAAGTGGTTACATAAAGATAGTATTCTTCATTCCCATCAATGGAAACACATTTAAAATAAAACATGGATTATTTCTTGACACTTCCTTGACACTATCATCATATCATGTACCTTTCCCTTGAGCTGTGAAAAACATTTCAAAAAAACATGGGATGAGCATAAAAAGCTCAGTATGGGTTATAAAAACATGGAAAGGAAACATGAGTTCATATATACATAAGACTAAAATCATACTTTACCCATAAAACATAGTCACTTTAACATACCTCATAAAATCATGAATAAATCATAGAAATCATAAGACATAAAGGTAACTTGAGGCATTCATAACATTCTTACGTAGGGAGTAACCCTCTTGGTTACGTTTGGAATACCCATCACAGTATATTCCCTAAAATCTCTTCGGAGAAACCTTAATGTTTCACTCCTTCGCGTTACCCAATTCATTGGAGAGCTATATCGGGCTCACCTGCCCTTAGTTTATCACGGAACCACCCGTCTTCAAAATAATGCCCAAGAACCTCAACATAATCATATCACATAAAATATGCATAAAGGAAACATAACATTCCCACCTTTCAATCACAAGATATAAATACAACACATTGATATAAAAACATTATGAAAACCATTTTCGATACCAAAATAAAAGAAAAGTAAAACATGGTATTTATTTTTTTCTTTTAAAAAGAAGGTATGGCTTGTAGAGGAAGCCGAAACTCAAATAACGGTCACGGCGGCGGAGAAGTCGTTATCGCCGCATACGTACGACAAAAACATTCCATTTTGTCGTTTAGTAAACGCTTCGTATAAAAAAGATTCCTTTTTGAATAAATGTAAAAGTCAAAGGGGTTTATACACCATATAAAAGAAGGTTGTGTATAAAACAAAATATGCCTCAATGAAAGGAGATTGAGACGAAGTCCCATACCTCGTATCCGACTTGACCCGGCCGTTCTTTAATCTCCTGAATTATAAACTTGAGTTAATCTCTACTTTCTTATGAATCTTTTTCAAGTTCATTATTCCTTTTATACCATGTTATGAACATCATGTAATCAGTTAAGTTAATAATGTTCATTTTGTCGGTATTTGGTTATTAAGTCAAAAATAGACTTCTTACACTTACATGTTGTTAATTTGGTCATAGGTTCGTTATATCCAGAATGATATTAATGATTTGGATAACATATATATCATATATATTCATAATATACATGTATTTATAATATTACATCACATTTAGAGGTAAGAAATGAAATGCACCGTTCATGGAGACGGTAAGCCGTACGTACGCATGAACGCTACTTCCATTTCTATTTCATATTTTCTGGAATGGAATCATAATGATATAAGAGTATATTATAATTCCAGTATAATAAAATATATAATATCATTAACTTTATCCTTTACACATCCGACATATGGTATTAACGAATCAAATCACTTTCAGGGGGCGGTAGTCCGCACTTCCTAAAATGAAGATATCGTGTTTACCCATAATGGGAACCATAAAGGTATGCCCAAAATGAAAAAAAAACAGAAGCTTAAGGAAAACATAAACATATTATATATCATATATAAAAATATTGACATCATAATGGCCACCTTTGAAGGTGTTAAATGAGTATTGAACAATCATCATTTCGGGAGGCAGAATTTCGCCATCCACGGAAACCGTATGTTCTTTAACCATTTGATGTAGTTGTGTGAGAGTGTAGCTCAAATAAATATTATAACAACATCCTTTTATATTTAAGATACTGGTGTTGTTACAAAATAAGTAAATAAAAAGAGTTTAGGGGGTTGGAGAAGCAAAATAAAACAAATGAACATGAGAGAATGAATTACCATTAAAAGTGTAACTCCTTTTGATTTGAGCCTAAGGGCTTCCTTTGAAAGGATTATGCCCAAATAGAATCCTCTAGGATGAGGAGAGGGATGTGGAGAGAGTAAATGGGCAGGGTTTGGCCGAGCCAAAGGCTTGAGGAGTGTGTGAAATGAGGTAGAGGTGGGGGCCTTTTATAAGAGGAGAGGAGGGGACTTTTGGAAAGTAAAGAAATATTACTTTATTTGAAAATGTGTTTCGGTTTCAAAAGGTCCCACATTGATATAATTCGTGGATAAGGTGATAAGGGTTCCAAATCCACTCATACAATTGGTTTTGGCCATGTGTAGTTCATAGAGTTTACATTATCTTTCCATTTTATTTAAATAGTCAAATAATGATGTCATCGCTGCATCATTATTATGTCATAAATAATTTAATTTATTTAATGTCTAAAAATCATAAAAAAAATACTATGATGTAGGAAATCTTTTTAGCTTTCCAATGACTATTTATAATCAAATATATGATCTTTATAACCCCATGTGAAAATTGTTTTCGTAAAACGTATTATGTTTGTGTCATTTTTACTTTAAAATTTAATAAAAAGTTATTTATGTCATTTCCCAACCAAAATGTCTCCATGGGGTCCCCAAGTTGACCCATGGCTTTTCTTGGTCGTCCATGACACAACCAATAAGGTAGGTACATGTATCTAGGTCATTTCATATTATTAAAGCATTATTTATACCTTAAACTACACTAATTACCACTAATCACGATTAAAAACTTAATAAGTTACTATTCACCAAAAAATTATTTTAATCTCTTTGAACCACATTTTACTTCTTAATGACAACCATGTATGCCGGATTTTCAAAATTCAATACACATTAGTGGTAAACTTTCATTTAACTGAAAAATCAGTTTGCTTGATTACCACTTAGTGGTTTCACTATTCATCAAAAATTGAAGTTTTTCAGAAAATTACCAAAAATTCACCCTAAGATATATTTGATATTCCAAATTCAAAAATGAAGTCTATTTTACAAAATTCAAATCATATAAGTCACATTAATTAATTTAATAATTAATTCCCGCTGCCAGAGCAAATTGTGTGTTTTTACAAAACAATAAGTATCAAAATATTGACACCAGTTTAAGTCTAATTTCAAAGTGAAATTGATTCCAATGACCACCATTGGATAAAATGGTAAAAATATATTCTAATTTCAATTCAAAACCAATTCAAAACATAATCTAATCATATAAATAAATTATATTAAAAAGCAGTTTTGATGTAAAATGCAGTAATTTTCACTATTCATTAAAAAATGAACATTGTTAGAAAAATACCAAAAATTCACACAAGGTAAATTTTGATGTCCCAATCATAAAGAATAAGTTTATTTTGAAAAACATAGTTTATAAAATTGTCAAAAGATAGATTCAAAAATGTTTTTCCATCAAAAGGTAGTAACACAATCTTTTAAGAATATTAGTTTATTCCATGCATAAGATTGTATTTATTTTCATTTTAAGCCTATAAAACACTATCTTAATCATTAATAGACATGGATAAAAATATCTATTATTCATTACTTACTTGGGATGTTAAAGCTATACATTGTTTGACCGCAAATTTTTTTAAAAAATTCCCCAACCATGAGGGTTCCATCAAAGCTAATTGAAAAGTTTACACAGGATGAACACAGTTACTAATAATCATGTGAACTAACTATGTTCCTCCCCCAAACCTTCTATTTTCACCCCACCCCCCAAATTCCAAATATCCCCCTTACATCACCTCGATATTCACCACCATATTATAAATACCTCAAAATTTCATCAAAACAACCCATAATCATGCTCAGAACCTAACCATATTTCCATAAAACCCTTCAAAACATGAGGTTTGACATAAAAAAGAGCTAGTTAGGTAACCCACATTCCTACATCCTGAGTCCCAATGGTCCTAGATCCATTCTACCATTGAATCCCAAACAATAACCTAACTCTAATATCATTTTTAACAAATGACCCAGGTCAACTCGACCCATCACTTGAGTCATCCTGTCACATAGTCCGAAGAACATTCATAATAACCATGGGCTAGTAACAAACGCCGTTCATAACTAAGAATTTCTTGGTAATGGTTTTTCTCATAATAAACCGACATGACCCATCCATGAAATGGGATAACATAACCAATATTATCAGTGTCATTAAAATAAAATAAAATAGCCACAGTTTGAAATAAATATGAGAATATATCATAAACCTTAGGATATATCATAATTAAAACATTATTTAAATGGACATGGTATCTCATGTAAAAGATCAAAACTCAAAGTAAAGGGGGAAATCCAAAAAATACTGATATATACATCCAAATAGATACCAAAATCCAAAAATTACTCTAAATGGTCCAACTTTGTGAGACCACATATCCTCCATAAAACATCATGCGATGATAATAAATAAGAGATACAAAGGTACCTCGTGCCCTTGCCTTTACCCATGTCCTGAAAAATAAAATATACATACACTTAATGGTATGTGTAGAGTGTACAGAATATATCCCATTAAGATACAACCATCAGTATATTTAATGCTTTTACCCATTAAAACTAATAAACTAGTCTGAAATCACATTTCAAAACTAGACCACTATGAAAACATTTCACTCTCACACATCCCTAAAATCACTTTGGTTTCCTTTTTAAAAATAAAATAATTTTTCTAAATCTATTTTCAACATGGATGAAATAGAAAAACAATTCTAAATGGAACTACATACTCAAAATATCTAATAAGGTACAATAAAGTTGACTATAAAATCATCATATAACCATATAAATTTAAATGGACATAAATATAAATGGAACTACTAAAATACATAGGAGAATATAAACTAATCTGACATGGGTAAGTGAACCAAGGGATATAACCATGAGGGTCTAATGTGAGTGTGTCTAAACAAATTATTTTAATTAACAAATAAAATTTGATGCTTTCATATCCTTCCCTAGCCCCAAATCCAAGAGTGATCATGTTCAATTGAAAACCAAATAGAATATCTCATAGTATTCTTACCCAAAGACTATCATGGTCCCCTATAAACCAAAATTGAATCTCTCATGGTCTTACTACCTAGAGGCTCTCACGGTTCCTTAAAAACCCCCTCTATCCCACCCTGAATAACCCATGTGTTATTCTATGCCAACATAATCACAAATAAGTCACATATAGTAAAAAATCTATTACACATTCCATTTTCACAAATAAACAATACCATTTTATAAAATTTCATCCTCCAAGGTAAATCCCTTTCTAAAAACATTTTATAAATATATTTAAATACATAAAACACCTTTGATTCATTTTAAAAAACACTTAGAGTTCCTACAAGCCACACCCACTTGGAAAACCCATTTTAAACACCAAATGGCCAACATAAACCATGAATCAAATAAATGGTTTAAAAATCAATCATAATTTATTTTAATGGAAATTAAAAATATATATAACCATAGGTGATTCATAATTTAATGGTAATATTTGGTAATCACCATTAAATAGAGACAACCATGTCAGAATTGGTTCCAACCTCATTGCCTTAAATGAAGACCACTCAGAATAGGTAAAAGAGGGACTCAAACACCTTATACAAAATAAAATTAAACAAAACCCCACATTAATCCCCAAGGTTTGACAATCCACACTAAATAGAGTTACACACTTTCTGAAAAATGAAATTATAAGGCTTTATAAGGGGAAATAAATAGGACATCATGAGGAAATCTACTTACCTGAAGAAAATCATCTTTATTCCAAAGATAAATCCACCACTGAGGAGAGGGATAAGATTCATGTACAAGAAGTAAGGGACACACAGGATGGGGGAAGAAAATATAGGCCAAAATCCCTAAAAATTGACATGGGAAAATGGTAAAAGACCACATATTAATGGGATAGATATGACCACACTATTTGGCCACATGGTTTTCAAAATTGTGCACTAACCTTCTGGGAGATATTATCTCCCCAAAATAGGCTACACAGTTATCCCTTGGGAATTAAAAGATTTTATAGTCCATGATCAAACCATGTAGGATCCCACTATCCCCCATAAAATAGTTAGTCGCATGGTCAGACAAAACATGTGATAATCATGCTCCTTGGTCTATCTTCCCCCCAAAACACCCATTTCTAACCCCTAACACCTAGGAACTCCAAATAAGAAACCAAAGATATAAAAAACTTAAAATTAGATGTATGAGTGACCCATCAGTTGTTCAATAAATATTTTGTGAGAATAAAATTATTTATTTGGAATTGTGAATTTTATTTTATTATTGTGGTAATTAAATAATATTGTGATAAGTTAAAATTATTTTGTAAATACATTTATTGAATTATTTTATAGATAAATCCTTATGTTAGGATATCACAAAACCATGAGTTTTTTATGATATCATATAGGCCTTATGTTAGGCTATGATTTAGGTATTACATGGGTTAGAATATGTTTTCATCCTTATTTATTATAGATTATTCCACAAGTTTTTCGATGTTGTGATTTCAACTACATGGAATGTGTTTCAAGAGTTTAGAAAGTTAATTTTTTTTAGCAATGTACTAATTATTACATGGGTTTTGGTGGTGAATGTTTTTGAAAGAGATACTATGGTTGATACCAATTTTGGATAAATAAAATAAACTTAAGTCATTGTAATTTGGTTTTCACTTTACATTCATTGATATATGTTGATTATTTTTATTAAATTCATTACATAAAATTCCCTATACACATGTTATTTTATAATGACCTAGGATAAATTTTTGATATCTAGTGTTATCCCATTAGGATGTATCTTCCTCACTCGATACATTCACATGAATAGTAAGGAGTTAGAGACTGAAATCATTGAGATTATTTTTGGAGGGTTTAGAGGTATCTATAGAGGGTTGTTTTCAATTTTTATTGAGTCTAATTTTAGTTGTATTTTTTTATGATTCATATATCAATTTTATTTTTGTATTTTTTATTGACTGTATATCAAATTATTAATTATTAGGAAATGAATCAGGGTTACATTTCTTATTGATTGGTATCTGCTTCTATTTTTTTATGAGTTATGATGATTTTATTTTATTTTTTATATGATTATTTATAAGAGAGTAAATGTATCCCCAATAAATAATCTAGATCATCAGAAATCATCTCCAATACCTGGTGATATGTTATCTCACTTGAGTCCATGTGTCATTTCACATTTGTTTCATGGTCATGTGGGGGGAACATTACACCTTTCAATGGAAAATAATATTATTCTTTGAATGTTACTACCACTTGGAATGAACAATGAAGCAGACTATAGTAAAAAAAGACATGTTTTTATGTTTTAAAATAAAATATTTATTTTTCATAAAATACTCTATAATATTTTCCAGTATGGGTAGGGGTGATAGACCATGCCAAAAACATTCTAGTGGATGTGATCTAGGATGAAATATGATTTTCATGATTGATTAATTTAAAAAATATAAATTTCAAAATAAGGCTAACTATAAAAGTTTTTATATTAAATAATTTAATTTTAATAAATAATAATATAAAATGTTTATATTGAAGTTATTTATTTGTGAATTTATTTAAAATATACAAAAAAAGTTTAAGTTCATTTAATTAAGTATTGAATAAAATAAGATAAGTGATATTTATTTTATGTAAAATAATTACATAAAATATAACATGTTCATATAGAATCTAAAAGGTTCAAATTCTAATAAATTTTATATATTTGTAATTTGAAGGTGTTCATATTAAATACTATGTAAATTGATAGTATGAAATAGTTTCTATTGAAATAAATGAATGTTTTTATTTTTTGTTTAACAAATTTTCATAAATATTTTTTAATTGTAATTTGTTTATACTTTTTTATTTATAAAGTATTTATGAATGATTTTCTCATGTATAAATATATGAATTATTAAAATATTTAGTTTATTTACTTATTTATTTGATTTAATAATAATAAATATTTATATTATGAATGCATGTTGTTTAGTTTAAAGTGGTAAGATTCTTATTGTAAATGTCACCCCATGCATATAAGGGGTAACATGCTAGGTTAGAAATGTGATTTCATTACATTCAACCATAAATATATTTTTATAGGTTTTTAACATGAATGTAAAAGATGGTTCTGATTTATACATAATAGGTTTTAGTATTATTTTAGAATAAAGGTAACTCTTGAGTATTTACCTATGGTTAATGGGATTTTAGGTTGGACATCTCACTGGATTGGGGGATTATAACCTATCTAGAAAATTAGTGGATAGTTATTATTATCATTACAATAACCCTAGTAGATAATTTGATTTTATATGTATTTATGACTTTTCATAAAAGGGTATCATGTACTGTATACATGAGATACACTAGTATATGTGTGAATAAAATTGGATTTTGTTTTTTAGTAAGTGAGAAAAATAATTTTTCGTATATGGTGTTAATATTAATATGTTTTAAAATTATAAATTTAGTTGAAGGTATAGTATCCAAATAATAAATATTTAGAAGAATGTATAAATAAAGGGAATAAATGATATAATATGGTGAGATTTAAAAACCCTTTAAAAATACTGAGTGTTAGATTCCTTACAAAGAGAACACATTTCATTACCTCAGTAACCAAAATATGTAGGTTCATAATAAATTTGGGTGAACACGTATTATCATGTATAAAGAACATTAGAAATGAAGAACCCTAAATGATAAGTAATTAAATCTTGTTATGAGATATTGGTCTTAATTAGCTAGGATTCCCTAAAGGATAGGGTTATAGAGGAATAAAGTAGAGATAATCTGTATGATGGATTTGGGACAATATTTATTCACCCAGTTTTCTAAGAGAAATATATGATATGATTGACATGATGGTCTATAAAAATAAATAAGGGATTGGAATATAAATAATTCCTACCCAAATTATAGTGAAATATAGATCCTAAACCACTAATTAATATAATATAAACTTAATAATTTCAATCATTCTAGTGGTAGAAAAACTGATAAAATATATTATTAAATGATTATAAAACATAAAACTCAACATATAAAAAATTTGATTGTAGATATGATGATATAATCATAATAAAACTTAATATTATGATAAAAGCTTTCTATATTTTTTCAATATATTGAGGATTTTTTACCATGGAATGGGAGGTTCAAGATCAATGTACATGATAATGGTATAAAATATAAAGTGTAAAATTTTAAGCTGGGAAATGATGATTGGAGGGTCCATTAGCCAACTTAAGTAATTGTAACATAATGAATACGTTAGAAAGAATAGGAAGTGTTTCCATTTTCAAAAACATAGTCACTGGATAAGGAATTACCCAGAATACCTAAAATACTTTAATAAATTCCATGATGATTCCATGTATGGTATTAATGTTATAGAAATAATTTATTTTCTTTTAGGGTATATGATACTAAATTAATATTTCATGAAAATTATAAATATATATTTTTTATAAATAAGGAAGCCTTTATTTATAGAGATTCAATTTTATGATCAATTAATTAATCAAACTGTTGTTTTATCAATGAACTAAAAATAATGGATTACATTAAAATATAAAATTATAAAGGCATCTTATTTTACCTCATTTTCTTTCACTTGTGAGACAAGTTATTAATTATAAACACAAGTTTATTTAAAATAAAATTATATAGTGTTTCTAATAAACATATTTTAGTATTCATCCACCTCTATAACATGTTTGAAATATAATATGGATAAAGAGAATTTATCTACGATAAAATATTTCATCTGACTCATATGTTAAAATGAGAGGGAAAGGGTTCCCAATACCCAATAGTGGAAAATTTAAATGAATAAAATATTATTTTTAGAATACCCATGTAGACACATATAATATTATATAATATATAATTAATAATAGTTTTTTAAATACATTTATAAAGAGAATAAGTGTAATTTTATAACATAGAGGTTTTTTATCATAGAAAGTATTTTGAATGAAATATAGTTTCTAATATAATATCACATATTTATATTAAAAGGGTTATTTATATTAAATTATCTTATAATTAGTTTTATTGGGCTTCATATTATTTTTAATTCGAATACAATGATTGAAATCGCAAAATTAATATTTTTGTGATGTTTTGAAGGAATATTTCATTGATTTGAATTTTTAATTTTAAAAATTGTAAAATTTAAATATTATAACTTATCAAAATATCAGATTCTAAAATAGATTAAAATATTTTATATAGGATATAGTTTTTTTTATATCACTGAAATTTATGAGAATTTTATAAATACATAAAAAATTAAATAAATTATGGAAGAGTTTGAATATAAATATTTTTATTTTTATATTAAACCCTATTATATGTAATATAAATTTTTATTTAAGGAATTTTATTAACACAAACCCCAAACATTATATGTTCTTCATGATAAGGCATCCTGGTGAGAGAATTTTCCACAAGATTTTAAGTAACCAGCATAGAACAATATGTGATTCCTTCTATTAACACAATTTATTTAATTTTAATAAGACTCCAAACCTATATCTCAATATATATCATCTTGTTAAATTAATAATAAGGAATTCAAAAAGTATAGAATTTAACTGTGATAATTTTAATGGAATTGTATTGATGTTAATATGATGTATGGATTAAGGTTAATCTTTAAGAGAAGATAGAAACATAAAATATTCCCTCTTAGTTTTGAATTATTGACCCAAAAATTCATGAATCATAACTTATATATCTTGAAACCTAGTCCTAATATAGTACTATTGGACTAAATTTCATAAAAATTTATATTTTTATACTAATAATTTCATTGAGAGAATTTTTATACAGTTTTTTTAAATTGATAATAACTTAAATATGAGAATAATAATTATTAAAATGATATAAAAATGTGTTAATAATTCTGATATAACTAAAAATATTCTATTAATGTTGTGATATAATTTAAAAAATGAATGTTATTCTAGAGATAAGTTTCTTTGATTTCTAAACTATCTATAACTTATCATGCCTCTAACATTTTATTCATGGATTAAAATTTACATTTCGATGATCCTCATTGATATATGAACCAAATGTGAAACATTTATAATGAAATCATAGAAACTCCCTCTATTTAGATTTTAGATCATGGTAGTGATAGATGGAAATGACAACATGTGGTACGATGTAGGCATGATGGTGACTAAGGGTTTCTCAATAAAATAATTAGATGGAGTTTAAAGATTCATTTCAACTCTAAAGAGTATGGTTCAAATAAATTAACATGAATGGAACAACACCACTCAATGAACTTGATCAAATGGAAATTTTTCCACATTAAATGGAACCCACACCTTTAATTATAGTATACTAAACAAATTAATCAAACATTATCCCATGTGTCTATATTACCACATAGGGATAAATCTTGGATAAATACATGATAAGGTAATAAGGGATATTTGACCAATGATTGAATAATCATGGGAGTTCTAGTATGATGGTGTGGCATAGGTTTGTGAATCTGTAACTAGGGGTTCATGGGAGTGCTAATTAAAAATCCATAATTATTTAGAAAACTTTAAGGTGTGTGGGATAAATATATAAGCTTCACATTGAGAACAAAAAAAATCATTTCAACCATCTCTAACCTCTCAAGCCTATTATATTACATTGTGGATAATTTTGATAGTATTTTGAAGTATAATTTGTGTAATTTGATTATAAATAAATACTCATGCTAATATTGGATCTTTTTATTAGAAACATTAATCGAATATTTCTTTTATTAAATATAATTGTTGTGGTGATGGAATTGAATCCTTATGAATATACACTTTAAAATAATGTTCCTGTTATTTTTAATTAAGTATATTAACTACTAAACACTTAACTAACTCAAAAATAGATATTATAAACAGAATGCATTATTATGAGTTGATATAAACTAGTATCTTGAAAAACATTTTAAGTGTTGATCAAGTAATTTAATAGTCAAGGGTTAATAAAATTAGTGATATTGATAATTTATGGTGAAGAAATAAAACTATATAGAAATTGATGGATTTTTTTTAATAGAACCTTTATGAATATTATTGATAATGAATTGAAATTTATAAATTATTTGATAGAGACTTCATTGAATTATCATATAAATACTATGATAAAGAGGTAGGTAATTCATGGATAATAAGGGTGACTACTCTAGATAATATCACTTATCCTAGTGTCTTGGAATTTGATATGTTTTATAGAAGATATTGTTATAATGTACATCATATAGATATAATTGAAATTTTTTGGAAAATAATGTGGGTAATAAGACTACTGGAGATTATTTGAGAAATATTTTGAATTTATATATGTTTTGATTTCTCTTGAATCTGATGAGGAATTGATTTGAAATGTTTTTTTTCTTTTTATAATAATTCATTTTACTTATTATAAATCCCAATGATTTGAGAATGTTTGTGGCTATGGTACACTAGAGTGACTATCATCATATTTAACAACTTTTTTATATTATAGATTGATGAAGACATTGGGGAGTTTTTTTATTCTCACCTATATCCTTTGGTTAGAAATTAACAACACACTATAGAGGTATTCTCCCTCTCACCCATGGAACAATGATTGAGAAAAATGATTATTCACACATGTTTTTACACTATTCCTCTCTCGTAGCTCTAGATTGAGGAAAATGATTATGAATAGGGTTATTCTCATTTATTCCCTAATGTTTTGGGTTTGATAAATATTAACCATATAGGTTCTAATATATATGATACTATCTTTAGATTTATTTCTCTGTCATACGATGGTGGTGAATCTTGGGTGACTTATTAAATTTATTACTTATAATAGAATATAAGATAGTAATATTATTTTATAATATGATATTTCATCACATGTTGAATCCTAAATTCCAATATCTATAATGGTATGAATATGGTGTTTTACTAGAGAGATAAAGTTCTATATATGTTACCCCAATTTAAGTTATTGATATCTATGATAGATCACATTTGGGCTGAGATCATGGGTTCCAGATGGCCTCTTGTAGGTTATAGATGGTGTGATAAAATTTTACTCTGTGATATATTTAGATGTGTATACTTCAATATATAACTATATAATTTTATTTTTATACTTATATATGGAGGGAAGGAAAAATAATGATGTATAATAAGTTATAAAAGATTTATTTTATAAAATTTGATAATTTTTTATATTTACACTTGATTTTTATTTTGATACATAGAAATTTACACTCATCAGTCAATCCATTTTCAAGGATGAGTATATTCTGTTTTATTAATCACCTATACACGAGTTCTTATATATTCTTAACTTATGTCCATAAATGCCACCATTTTCCGATTGGATGTGTTATTGGAAGTTATTATATAGTTTTATATGGTCTCAAAGGTTACCTATGAAGTGACTTATTATAGGTTTTAGTTATTTAATTGATATTTTTTATGAGATATTTTAATAGTATTATTTTTTATTTTGATATTACATATATATTTATTTATCCATACATCATATATTAATATTTTTTATTTTATAATATAATATTTGTGGATGTGGTGTATAGATAGAGATAGGTTGTTGATGAAGGTAATGCGTCCAATTAATGGGTGGATACTATAACATCCCGGGTAAATAAAGAATATGACATTTTCATATTTATTAATATTTTTTTTGAATAAAATATTAATATTACTTTAAAGGGGATGTTATGTTCGATGGCGTACCCAATACACACAAGGAGTTTCTTTCAAACCTTACGTCAGACACTCATAATATAATAATATTATTTTAAATGGTAGTTAACGCCTAGCCGTTGTAATGGAGGGAATGAATAAAACTAACTAAAATATTGTTATACATATCTTTTAAATGTTTTTACATTTATCCAATAAAAGATAAAGGCTTAAAATAAGAAAAAAATCAATTTTAGTCATAAATACTCTAATATTCAGTAAAAGGTCGATTTATCGCCATTTGGTGGGAAACCCTCTTTAAATATATTTTTGGTCACTCTTTTATGTTAAATTTAACCAAATAAAATTCTTCTTTAGAATAAGGACATCAAAATTTACTTTGTGTATCTTTTGGGTATTTTTTCCGACAAAGTTCATTTTTTTAATGAATAGTGAAAAATGTTGTATTTTATGTCAAAACCTCTTTTTAATATATTTTATTTATATGGTTATATTATATTTTTAATTGGTTTTAAAGTGTAATTAGAATATATTTTTACCATTTAATCCAATGTTGGTCATTGGAATTAATTTCACTTCGAAATTGGACATAAACAAGTGTCATTCTTTTGATAGATATTGTTTCTTAAAGACACGCTATTTATTTTGACAACGGGAATTATTTATAAAATTAATTAATGAAAATTATATGTTTTTAATTTTTTAAAATATACATCATTTGTGAATTCGTAATATCAAATATATCTTAGGGTGAATTTTTTGTATTTTTCTGAAGAACTTTAATTTTTGTTGAATAGTGAAACCACTAAGTGGAAGTTAAACAAACTGCTTTTCTTTTAAATGAAAGTTTACCATTTATATGTATTGAATTTCAAAAATCTGACATACATGGTTATCATTATTAAGTAAAATTTTGTTCAAAGGGATTAAAATATTTTTTGGTAAATAGTAACTTTTGAGTTTTATTAACCGCGATTAGAGGTAATTAGTGTACTTTAAGATAGAAATGATATTATTAAAATATAAAAATATCTTGACACATGTCATAACCTTATTTTATAGGTCATGTCCGACCAATACAATCCATGGGTCAATTTTTGGGACCCCATGGAGCCACTTGAGTGAGATAATGACATTAATACCTTTTATTTAAAGTAAAAATAAAAATATCACAAACATGTATTGTTTTACTAAAATAATTATTACATGGGGTTATATAAGCTATATTTTTTACTATAAATATTAATTAGAAATATAAAAATATTTCCTAAATCATGGTAATTTTTTTATAATTTTTAGACATCAAAAAAATAAAATTATTTATGACATAATAGTGATGTAGTGTTTATGTCATTAATGAATGATTTAAATAAATAAGAAGATAATGTTTAAAATAATATCCAAAACTTGTCCAATTATTATTGGGTGATTTTATTTCTAACATGGACCACATTATATTCTACTTTAAAGATTTTTTGAGCTTTATAAACCGAATTTCATTTTATAATAAAATAATAGTTTCAAGATTTCCAAAAGAGCCCCTCCTCTCCCTTAAAAAAAGACCCCACTTCCTACCCATATCCCACACTTCTCAAGCCCTTTGTCTCGTCCAAACTCTACTCAAATAAGCTCCCAAATCCCTCTATTCATCCTAGAAGCCTCACCTTAGGCATAAATCTCTTCAGGAAACCCTTTTGGTTCAAACGAAAAAGAGTTACCCGATTTAAAGGTAATGTCTTCACTTGTGTTCTTTTTTTTATGCTTCTCCAACCCCCCTAAATGCTTTTTATTAATTTATTTTGTAATAACACCAGTATATTCAATATAATAGGATTTTTTTATAATGAGGACTCGATCTACACATACACACACCTCCGTCTAATGGTTAAATAACATACTGTTTCTGTGGATAGTGAATTACTGCCTCACGAACCGATGATTGTTCAATATTCTTTTAACACCTTCAAAGGAGGCCATTAAGATGTCAATATATTTATATATGATAAATAATATGTTTATGTTTTCCTTAATCTTCTGTTTTTTTCATTTATGGCATACCTTTATGGTTTCCATTATGGGTAAACGCGATATCTTCATTTTAGGAAGTGCGGACTACTGTCCCCTCAAAGTATTTTGATTCGTTAATTCCATATGTGGGATGTGTAAAGGCATAAGTTAATAATATTATATATGATATTATACTTGAATTATAATTTAACTTTGTATAATAATGATTTTATTCCATTAAATATGAAATAGAAATGAAAATAGTGTTCATGCGTACGTACGGCTTACCATCTCCATGAACGGTGCATTTCATTTCTTACCTCTAAATGTTATGTAATATTATAAATGCATGTATATACTAGATATATATGATATATATGATATCTACATCATGAATATAATTCTATATATAATGGATATTTTACCACATGAACAACTTGTAATTATAAGGATTTTATTTTTGACTCAAGTACCAATGATCGACAAAACGACAATTATTAACTTAAATAATTACATAGTGTTAATAACATGGTAATAAGTGATATAAAAGGAATAATGAACTTGAAAAAGGTTCTTAAGCAAGTATAAATTAGCTCAATTTTATTATTCAAGAGATTAAAGAATGATTGAGTCAAGTCAGATGCGAGGTAAGGGATCCTTCCTCTCTCTTTCTTTTTAAGTACTCTCTTTTATGTCATTCCTTTTAAGATCCTCTTTATTATGTTGGGGGATTTTATTTTATATTCCTCTTACTGTAATTTTTATTTTTATATGATGATAAACCCTATTTGATATCCTTAATCCATTTTTGGAAGTTTAAGTGGCGTCGTTAGGCTGCCGAGTTTTCATAAGGGATTTTTCGTCTCACTTTTATTCCTGTGAGATTTATACAACATTTTCCAACATTTCCTTTGAGTTTTGTATGTACTTACCATTACTATAATATTTGAGTAATATAATTTTTTTTTGAGTATTTACATCAATGTTTTATAGTCCTTCTTTCATGGGATGTACGTCTCGAAAGTTACCCAAATCAGTAAGGGAACCTTTCACCCTCCTCTTTTTAAAAGTATTATTTTTGTTGGGTTTTTTAATTTACATATTCTTATGCTGGGATATGTTATTATATATCCTTATTTCTGTAAATGATATGACCAAGTGATGAGATACCCTTTTTTATCTCCCATCATCTCATTTTCTGAATTTTAAAATGACGTCGTTAGGCTGTCGAATTTCTATAAGGTAACCTCTTAACCCAATTTCAATTCTTTGGGTTAAGCCTATACTTCTTGATTATGTCATACTATGAATATGTGTGGATGAACTCTGATTGTTTTACACTTAATATCCTCTTATATTTTGTGTATTTATATTTGTCGCACATAATTATGTAATTGATTTATCCTTAATCTAAGGATACCGACTTTGTAAGGGACTTCATCTCAATCTCCATTCATTGAGGCATATTTTGTTTTATACACAACTTTCTTTTATATGGTGTATAAACCACTTTTGAATTTTACTTTTATTCAAAAGTAATCTTTTTATACAAAGCATTTTACTAAATTACAAAATGAATGTTTTTGTCTTATGTATGCGGCAACAATGACTTCTCCGCTGTCGTGACCATTATTTGAGTTTCAGTTTCCTTTACAAGCCATAACTTTTTTTAAATGAAAAATAAATACCATGTTTTACTTTTATTTTATTTTTGTATTGAAAATGATTTTATATCAATTTTTTGAATTGATATCTTGTGATTGAAATGTGGAAATGATTTGTTTCCTTTATGCATTTTTTATGTGGTACGATTATGTTATGGTTCTTGGGCATTGTTTATGAAGACGGGTGGTTCTGTGATAAACTAAGGGAGGGTGAGCCTAATATAGCTCTCCAATGCATTGGGTAATGTGAATGGGTTAAACTCTAAGATTTCTCCAAAGATATTTAGGGAATATACTATGATGCGTATTTCAAACGTAACCATGAGGGTTACTCCCTACGTAAGAATGTTATGAATGCCTCTAGTTACCTTTATGTATTATGATTTATATGATTTATTCATGATTTGATGAGGTATGGTAAAGTGCTTATGTTTTATGAGTAAAGTATGATTTCATTGATTTTTATGTATACATGAACTAATATTTTCATTCTGTATTTTTATATCCCTTACTGAGCTTTTTATGCTCATCCCATGTTTTTGATATGTTTTTCACAGGTCAAGGGAAAGGTACATGATGTGATTATAGTTTCAAGGAAGTGTCAAGAATGAATCCATATTTTATTTAAAATATTTTTCCTTTAATGAAAAGAGTGAATATCATCTTTGATTTAACCACCTTGTTTACAAGTGGAATGTAATGAATGATATATAATCTAATTCTCTAAAACGCTAAACCTGAAAAGATCCTCAATGTGAATTCTTTAAATAACTCAAGATTAAGTAATGTTTAAGGCTGGGGCCTTATAGATACACATCACTAGTCATTATCCCCTAGACTACTGGATATGGGTGGAGGTATTTCATTTAATGTTATATTGAGATTTAAATTATTAGTATTAGATCATAGAATTTTGATTGAAGTATAAAAATAGTGAGGTTTTGGTATGTATGGATTAAAAATAACTACGATTTTTTTGGTCACAATAGAGGGCTTATAAAATGATGTAGGTGGATGATGTACTCCTGAGTAATAATATCATTAATGAAAAGTTACTAAGGATATTTATTAACCCAAACCATTGAAATAAGGACTGGAACCTTAAATAATTTATATTCAAATTATTGCTTTATATGTATGTTTCTTTGATAAATGGTTAAAATTGAAAGAAATAATTGGGTGTATATAATTATAAAATCTATATTATATACCATGATCTTAAAATATATTTATTTATAAACTTTTTTAATTTGAATGATACTACTATTACCCCTCATAGGTGGAAATTTTTTCCACATGGATCTATGTATTTGTATTAGGTACTAATTGTAGTGGTATAGAAGAACATTGAGGTTACTTGGGTATAGGGATATACAGTTTAGAATGAGTATATTGAGATAATGTGAGAACAAAATGTTACCATATAATAGGGAAAGTATATGGTACTCAATTTAATTTAGTAGGATAGATCAAGAGCTAAGAATATAGTTGATGATGGGAGAACATGGTATATTGCACTTTAAAGCTTTTATAAGTAGACCCTTAAGATTCTAGGTTGGATATTCAAATAGTTTACCTAATCATGAACTAGATGATTTGAGATTTATTTTTGTTAGATGAGATCATAATCACCATACCATGTGATCTTGGTGACCATTTTACTCTTAAATACAACTTTTTAAAGGTGTATTGATATATATAAAAACCAAAATGAGACTACTTATTTACATTATGATTTTTATATACTCTTCCATTAGGAGTATATATATATATATATGATACTAAAGGATAATAGAAAAAATCTTTTGATAAATCATTATAAATATTCCACCAATAAGATTTTGTTTCACCTTTCACATGATTAGTTTGATATTCCCTAGAAATTATGGTAAATAAAGCATTGTGGTGAGGTAATTCTATGATGACATGTGAATATATATATATATCCATAATCATATACTATTTTTTTACTTATATACATACACTGAGGTAATGGAGTGTGTGATGGTGGTTAATAGATAACTTAATAGGATATTGAATCTTTTAATCAATGATTAGAGGGATATTTGGGAAAGATGTGATTATAGGTCTTTAAACATTAGTAGTATATGACATTCTTTAACGGGATCAAAATGAAATAGGGAAAAATCTAATTCATAGACTTCTTATCATACCTATATTGATCTATCTTAATATTTAGGTATTGGAAGTTATTTTCCACAAGTATTTTTAGCATAGAGGTTTAGCTTAAGTTTTTTGGCTGATGGTAAGTTCCAAAGTTATTTTAAGTATCATATAACTCATTTAGGATATAATAGAAAATATTGGTGTGATTATTTATGGAAATAAATGTCAGTATTGGTATTTTCTGCCTTAGTATCAAATGGTGGTAATAAGTGTACTTGAAGGATGAAGAAGTGTTAGGTAAGGCAAGTGGGATAGTGGTTGGGTAGGTCAAGGACAGTTTCTTGCAATCTTGGGGGTTGAGCCTAAGGATTTTTTATGAGCTAATATTATTAGAGGTATGATATCCATATTTTTTAAACTTAATTAATGGTTGATATAGTGGGTTAACATTTTTTCATTATTATAAGTATCATAAGCCAATTTTTCCTATCTATGAAGAGGTTGGAGAGACTACCAACTTGTTAAACACCAACCAATGAGAGCTAGATCTTGACAAAGTATTTTCCAGAATATGTTTTAATCCTCGGTAATGATATGATGTTATGGTTTCTCATCCTATTATAGATTAAATTCTATGATTTCATTATTATAATTGACTAATTATTACCATTTTGAGCTTATATGGATTTTTTTGGGTAAAAAAATACTTATACCAATTATAGTGGAGAGTGAAAGGTATTTACAGGAGGTTGGAAAAGTTTCTCTAAGATGAATCATCAGTAAATATAGACTATAATCACTTATTTGGTGTGTCTCATATTAGTTGATATATATATGTATTCCTAAAATCTCCCAAAATTGGTGAGAGAGTATACTGATTTATTTACTATAGTGGTAGTTAGTTCACCACCACAATGAGTGGTAGATTTTGGCATCGATCATTTTCAGGGAGTATTACATATTTTCATGGAAACCAACATGATTAAACCAACTTAGAATTGTGATTTAAGGGTTCATTTTCCTCAATTTATTCAAAGGGAATTTAGACACCCAATTATTTACCCATTTTATTCTCATATTATATTGAAAAAAAAGGTTTATGTGAATTTATAGGTTTTTTATATTAAAATAAATTTAAGGATGAGAACACAAATAAAAAGTATCCATTTCCTCATATTGAATAATTTTTTATCAACGTAGAATAGATCTATTATTCTCTAATATTGATCTTAGGTTTCGGTATCATCATGTATGGGTTTTAGAGGAAGATATATAGAAGTAAAATTTTCAGTACAGATGTAGGAACTATAAAATTTTTGTTAATCCATATGGTTTATTTTGATGCTTATCATTCAATCATAGTATGCATAAAAATATTAGATAACTTGATTATTGATAATGTTTATAGGTATTTATATAACTATGAATGAAACTGTGTTATATATGATTTGGTCTTATTATCAGTGGTATTCAATTTAAATTCGTGGATATATTATATATAGGGAGAATATTTTTTATATTTTCTAACCATAATATTCTATGATATATATTTTTTCAAAGGGACCTAAATTTATAACACCATCAATGGTTGGAGTCTTTTTAGGATTATGTTTTCAAGATATATTATACTCAAGGAAATGTTAATGTTGTGGAAAATTATTTATGTAATAATTGTTACTATGAGATATTATAGGATTATTAGGATGAGATGAATTCTCTGGAGTATATATATACATTATATCTCAATATTTTATAAATCAATCGGTGTGTTTATAATTTTCATATGACTGTACATTCTAATATTATAAAGTAATCCATTAGTGCTTAATTATGTAAACATGAGTGTGAGATGTTGTGTGATCTTATCTTTAATGAAGTGACATAAGTGGGTTAGTCTAAATGTGGGATAATTCGATATTATTTCAAGGAAAGTAGTGTCTTCCCATGGAATTAAGGAAATATTTACTATGATAGTAAAATCATTTACCTATTAGAAATTAATTTTGGAATGGGGAAGATGTATCCAGATCTCAAGATGATATTTTGGTAGTCATTAATGATATTATATGAGGAATATTTTTTAGTATGATGCCTTACCTTTAAATATGTAATACAAAAGCATCATATTCTGATAGATTTAATATAATCAGATAGCATTCCATAGTATAAGTAAAATGGAATATCAATGGATTTTTTGATTAGTCTACCTCATACAATCAATTAATTTAACACAATTTGTGTTATTATGAATAGATTTATGAATTATTCTAATTTCTTTCCAATTTTAGTGGAAATCCCAAGATATTGTCTAGTGAGGTTATATATTGATGAGATACTAAAGTTTCATTATGAATCACTGATAATAGTATCATATTATTATACACACATTACTTTAAGTTATCTCATGGATTGTAACATACATTTTTTGTTATCTAATTTCATAGTATAACTATTATCCTCAAAAAATATGAATAGGTAAAGAGTAAAATCCAAATAGTAAGGGATATACTGAGGGAATGTTTCTTGAATTTCATAGAAGCATCATAAAATAATTTTAACATAGTGTAGATTTCATATATTATTTGATATCACTTCATTATTGGTGTGTTTTCATTTTAATATTTATATAAGAGACTACGATGATTTACCATATACTTGGTGGAGGAGGAAGAATTGGTTATTTTGGGTCTCTAATTAGTTCAAAGCACAATGTATAAGGTTTAGTTGATTCAGAAACATTTTTGGATTGCTTAGAGTTGGTAGAAATAAAATGTTAATCATTAGAGGATATAACCAAAATTTCATATATGAAACCATGTATTTCTATAGTTTTCTTTACATTGAGGAGATAACTATTTCTAAAATGGTACAAGTTATACTTGAGGTTTGTTGGACCTTTTGGGATACATGATAGTGTTAGAGACATTTCTAATCATTTTGAAATTACGACACATTCTTATATAACTACTCAGTGTATTCTATGTCTCACAATTATGAATATATGTTCATGATTAACCACATATTATAGCCTATATAGACTTATATATTGAAGATTATTCCACTATTATGAAGAATAATATAGAGATACAATATCATTAAGGGAGGGTGTTATATAGATGAATTATTCCTTTTGTTAGGGTGTTATAGAGACATGGAGGAGTAGTGGAGAGAACCTAGAAAAGAGAGTAGTAGTCATGTGATTAGTTCCCCCATAATTTCACTTGAGGTTTCCATCTAAGTGACATAATTTTATATATCAACATTTGTTTTTTATAATGAAAATTTTAATTTTCAAAAAGATTTAATATCTAGGGTTTCTCTTAAATGGGTATTTTATCATAAACTAGATTATAGTTTATGTTTTTTAAATTTATATTGTTTTTAATGGGAATAAAATGATTGAATAAAAAATTAATAATTATTTTATGTTTTGGTAGAATATATTAGGTATTTTAATTTTTAATTATAAAAATGCTAGATTTTTATTTTTACCACTTATTAGAGTGTTAGATTATAAAATATATTTCATCATTGAATCTAGACAGTAATTTTTTTATTTTAATAAAAATTTGAGAAATTTTTAATATAATAAGAAAATAGAGGAATTATATAGAACTTATAATAAAAATATTGTTATTTTTATAAAAAATATATTATACTAAAAAGTATTTTGTACAAGATTTTTAAAAAAATAATAAAGAGCAAGGTAAGGTTCCTTGGATAGACATTGTTTATTTAATTATTTTAAGAAATCAAATCATATCCCTCATTTTATCTTCTATTCTTTGATTCATTACAAGGAATTCATGTAGGGTAATGTATAAACCAAAAAAAATATAAAGGAATTTCATTAACATTAACCTGGTGTGATAATTATGGTTCATATTAAAGAGGAATTAGGAACACTTAATCTTCTCTCTATGTTTTGAATAATTAAAACTAAAATTCATAAATCATGAAATATATAACTTTTAAACTTGTCTTAATATGTTTTTAAAGTAATAAATTATATAAAAAACTAAATTATAGTTATAGTGATGTTTTATAGATATTTTTATGTTATTTTTACTTAATTTTATAATAACATAAATTCATGAATAATTATCAGAAAAATAAAATAAAAAATTTCAAATAATTTTTATATGAATCTAAAAACACTAATATTGTGATTATATAATGTACTAAAAGAAGTTTATTCTATATGTAATTTCAAATATTTCAAATTCCCTCAATCTTTCCATGCCTTTAACAATTGATTCATGCCTCAAAAGTAACATTAATGTTATCAACAATAAAAAATATGAACATATAGTAAAAATTTTGTTGATAAATTTGGCATGATATCTTTAGGTTTTAGGTCATATGTGTGTAGTATGATGTTGGTAGTGTGTGACGAAACTATCAAAGAGGGTTGCCTAATTAATTGATCAATTGGTGGGTGAATAGCAATGTTAGTCCAAGAGGTGAAATGTGGGAATAGTAGCTTCAACTCCACTGGACCATTTTATTGACTTAATTAAATAAAAATCCTCTTGGAAACATCACCAAATCAGTAGGAACCTGACACTTTGATAATGGTTGGTTGATTATATAGATTGGATTACATCTTATGTGGAAAAATGTCCATGTTGGTTAACCACTTTTATATTTCTAATCCAAGGTAATAGGGGCCACCTAATAAAATATTAAATGTAATGGGGGGTTCCAAATTGATGGCGTGGAATGAAAACTAAAAGATTAAACTAGAGTTACAAAATTGGTTGCACATGGAAACCACTTTTTAGAGAGAGAAAAACTTTTGTTTCATGTAAGGGCACATAGACATACCAAATTTATTGTTTAAAATTATTTTAGAATCATTTAATACTTCTATATATATATATATTAAATCATTTTTTTGATTATTTGTATAATGTTTTGAATTATAATTTATCAATTATATGTTAAATATACTTGAAATATAGTATTGGATCTATTTTTTTGATATCCTTTGTTGCAATATGTCATGACCCATCCCCCAAAGCCCATATCATGACTTTCCCAAGCCCACCTTCTATAGGAAAGGGGATGACGACTAGAACCAAGTAGGAATATCCCAAAAGAGGTAGGTATTTTCCTTCAAACCTGTACACACACAAAAAGCTCAAACCGGGAAAAGTAAACACAAAGTAAACCACAACTGTCACTCAGGCAACTACTGAGAGTACAACACAAACTGAAAGTACAAAGGGGGAAAATACAAGCCCAAAACCACAAAGGAAAGTAAAATTTACATGGTCCATCCACTCAAGATCCCACCTGAAGGGTAGGTGAAGGGTAGCTGCTAATAGTTGTAGAAGTACGCACGTTTGTCCCGTCTCATTGAGCACCACTTAGTCTCGAATCACCAAGGTTTCCATCAAAGCGTCGATCACTTGCACATGATATGACACATGTGGGTGAAGCCTGTGCAGGGGTGAGTAACATAATACTTAGTAGGGAACCCAAACCACAAAGGTATACTCCAAAGAAGAGACCATAAAGAAAGACCACACAGTAAGACCACAAAGCAAAAACATCCCACACTAGGTATAACTCAAGTTATAGAAATTAATATTATTAGTTGTAAATCTAAATCATCTTGTACTACTAAGGGACTCATCCCTGATGAGCCATGGAGATCTGATCGGCAAATGGATGATTGAGGTATGCTCGGCTGCTGGACCACTAAGGTCTACTCGGCTACTGGACCACTGAGGTCCGCACTGAGGTACGCTCGTCTTCTGAACCACTGAGGACTGTTATTCTGCTAGACCACTGAGGTTTTCTTGTCTATTGGACCACTTAGGTCCTCTTACTGCTGGAACACTGAGGTCAGCTCATTTTCTGGACCAGTGTGGTCCACTCGTCTGCTGGACCACTAAGGTCCACTCATCTACTGGACCATGGAGGTCTTCTCAGATGGTGGACCACTGAGGTCTACTCTGTTATTATATCTTGAAGGTATTCTCTGATACTGAACCACCAAGGTCCGCTCTGTGACAGGACCACTGAGGTTTTCTCTGCTACTACACCACAGAGGTCCTGCATGTCATATACTTCATGTCTGAGCCAACCATATGATTCTCGTTCTCCAACGCTCTTTATTTCTGGGATAAGATACTCCTCAAGTCATCGGTCGTAACTCAACCACCACGAAAACTCATTTAGAGTATACCCAAAAGATCCTCTCATTTCAAGGGTCCCAACACCATAGATGGCATGTCAATCAGAAGCTCGGTCTGAAAGATATTATCGGTTTAGTAAATAGGGGTTGGTAACATCAGGGCCCTATCTGACTTGGTCAGACCGAACCGACCAACCCATCCCTAGGGGTCCCGCATGGCTCGATCCATTTTGGCTAACCTGACTCGAACCGGTTGGGTCTGGGCCGATTCGGTCTGGTCTAGCCCATTGACCAGGCCCATTAGGCTTTGCTGGACCCGGCCTTATTCGGTCGTGGGTCTAGCCCGCCAGGTCACCTAGTGACATGGTCCATATTCTATGGCACAGTCTAACATGGTCGGAATGGTATAGCCCACCCACCCAGTTTTCTATTCGGACCGACCTACAATGGTAGGCATGTTCTCTTCTAGCCTGGGCCGCCCAGCAGCCTGGTTCGCTGCACCGGCCTGGCCGCTTGAGCAGCCAGCTTTCCTCCAACCGAGAAGATGTGGTCGGTGACCAAGTCTCCCCCTCCCGGTCAACACGTCTTAAAGCCATGTTGATCTTCTCCCTACAGTCGGCTACCATGGGGGTTCTCCTGTCGGACGAGTGCGGCTGGTCCATGTGGCCAGCATCGACCCACGACACTGTCATGTGTCCCCCATATGCAGCATCCTGTCACCGCTACCAGTGGTCTAGGTGTTGCGATCTCCTCCATCGACATCATGGCCTTGGTGTCACGACCCTATATTGCCACCACCCCATGACTAGGTGCCACTAGGACTTCCATCGTTGGACTTCGAGTCGGCGGCCTCCGTCACTACCACAGCCATGTGTCGCGGTCCCCTACTTCCACTACAGCCTTATGCCACTTTCTTGGTCCACCTGGTAGCAACCCTTCCCGCCCGATGCCACGGGCTGATGTGCCTCTACGGTCTATTATAGACCACAGATACTGTCATCGCCAAATTCATTGCACCATGAACAATAAGAAGAATGAACGAAGAGAATAAGATAAGGAGTCACACATAAGAATTCCCAATGATTGATCTAGGTCTTTATTCTTATATACCCAGATACATTATTTCTAGAAGGATCAAGAAGAACCCAAAAGGTGGAAAATCAAAAAAATATATATCCCCTTTATCCTGCATCATTAACCATCCCACATAAACGATCGATCTGTGGGTTAAATTGTTCACGATTTAACCTACATTCGTCATTTAAAAGAATGAACAGGAAAAAGAAATTCTCACCAAAAAGCATCAAACACCTACCTGTAGAAAGGATCAGTCAGTATCAGGGTTCAATCATCATTGGAGATCTGTTAAGAGACATCATGGTTTGTCATCTTGTCGACCATTGATCCCTAATTGTCTCTCCAAAGTGACGTTTTTTGCATTCCAATTCATCGTTGTTCGTCGTTTGAGAGGTTTCCTTCATCATTCATAAATGGTGATCCTCCAAAGATTCAGAGTGATTTTCAAGATCCCACTCTCATCCCCAATTCATGGTTTCTAATTAAATGGAGAAAATGCATCGCCGCATTTCTATTGTGTTGAGTCATCTTCAATACACTATTTCATTTAGGAAATTGTGTCTCTATTACTTTGTGTTATAGCATCATTGCACAGTTTCATTTATGGAATGAAACAGTCATATTTTCATTGTGTTACAATGAAACAAATTCAAATAAAATAAATTTTTTATGTTTATGTTATTTTCCCTTAAAGCACCCAAAAATGAACATTCACACTCGACCTGCACCCGTCGAGGTTAGGTCCTTCTTAAGTAGAACAACTTGTTATGAACTCAATGGGGGTCTCGTATTTTTAATTCGACTTACCATTTGTGAGTTATGAGTATTCTAAAATAAAATAATTCTTATTTAAATTATTTTATTTATGGTTATTCCCCAAAAACAAACTTTCACAGTCGGCCTGGGATGACTGATGTTAGGATTCATCTAAGGGAAGTACACCCTCCTGATCTAAATAGTACTCTCGTATTTCCAATCCAAGTTATTGTATATAAGTTATAAGGATTTGAAACTAAAAAAAATTATTCAATTATTTTATTTATGGCCAAAAATTACTTTCAATTGTTGGCTGCACCGGCCAATGTTAGGCTCTACCTAAGGAAATCACACCCTCATGAGCATAATAGTTATCTCATATTTTTAATCTGAGTCACCATTCTTGAGTTATATGTATTTTAAAATAAAATAATTCTTATTTAATTATTTTATTTATGGTTATGCCATTTTTTGGGTTTTCTAACTGGAGGTTCATGCCAACTAAACTAAAGTCACGCCTAGGGTAAAATTGTCATCCTGAATGCAATGGTGCCCTCAAATTTCTGATCTAGGCACCCATTTAAGATTTATTCCACTTTTTGGGTAAAACTGCTCACAAATACTATTTAAAAAACATAACTTTTTTTGACGGACCATTCCGGGAACTCCAATCCTTAGAATCACACACCATATCTGTGCCTAGTCCCAAAATAGTCCCATATAATTTTAAAAAAATTACATGTAATTTCAGTACATTACATTACTCCCTCCTTTAAGACTTTACATCTTCATAAGACAAAATGTGAGATAATGAAATAAAAGGGGTACTGAGCATGAATCTAAGCCTCCCACTCCCATGTTTTCTCCAAGAGATTCTCATGCAACCAAAAAACATGCACTAGATGAATCAACCATCCATGAAGGATCCTATCCTATCGATCCTTTATCTCCATCGGGTACTCTGTGAATGTCTTCCAATCATTAATCTCCATCTCATTGTGGTTGATGAAGTGAGAAGGTTCATGCACGTATCTCCTCGGCTGGGTACATGGAAGACTCCATCCAACCTCTCTAATTATGGTGGTACAGCCAAGCAGTATTCCACCTCACCCACTCTATGTGGTATTAGGAAAGTTTTGATGAACCTCAGAGATAGCTTGTCTCCCCAGCCAAATCTCAATATCCCTCATCAAGGAGAGACATGTTGGAATACATGGTCCCCCTCTTCGAACTCTAAGGATCTTTGTCACCTATTAGAATATTACTCATATCATTTCTATGAAATCTTCATCCACTCTCAGATGACTTGAACCTTCTTAGTGGTAGCTTGTATCATCTATGGATCCCTGATTATCGACTCCCCTAAGCCTGTCTAGAAAAACAGTGACCTACATGGTTGTCTATATAGTGCCACAAATGGTACCATACCGATGGTGGAGTAGTAGCTATTTTTGTATGAAAACTCCACAAGTGGTAGGTGGTCCTCCCAACAACTACCAAAATCAATAATGCAATCATGAATCATGTTCTCCAAGGTTTGTATGGTATGCTCCGTCTGATCATCTGTCTGGGGGTGAAAGGTTGTGCTCAAGTGCAGCTAAGTATCAAATTCCTTATGCAATCTATTTCACAACTAGGGATGTAAAGCATTCATCATGATCTAAGACGATCATATATGGGAAACTATGGATTCAAACTATCTCATGCATGTGGAATTATCCCAAGCTCTCTACTGAACCCTTCTCTCGAATGGGGAGGAAGTGGGAAGACTTGTCAAGCCGGTCTAAGATCACCCAGATAGTATCATTCCCACCCTAGACGTGCGGGGTAATCCCATAAATAAGTCCATAGATATCCCATACCACTTCCACTATCATACCTCGAAGGGTTATGTCAAACCTTCTAGAACCTGGTGCTCACCCTTCACTTGCTGATAAGTGAGTCATCTTGAGACAAACGTTTCCACTGTATTCTTTATCCTCGGCCCCCTATACTGGCATTAGAGGTCCTAGTACATGCTTTCTACACTTGTATGTACCACCAAATGGGATGTATGGATCTCCCTCAAAACTTCCTATCATAATGCCACTGGTACAATGGTGCTTCCCTTAAAAAGGATGACGTGCTTTCCACCTTCGGAATATCCATCAGGGGAATTCCCTATAGAAACTTGGGCATGTGTAGCCTCATAGTTGGCATCTCCAAGTTGTGACTCTCTGACTCTCTGTAAGATTTGGGGGGACAACTACCATCTACTAAAGAAAATTTTTCTCCTCTCTATATATGAAGGATATATGAAGTTAGTCCAACTAAAATGTTTCCTCATTCAGTAACTACAAACTATATCTCATACTGATAGCATCATTTACCATTGTTCCTCTTACCATGAGTATATACTATTTAAAATTCATAGTCTTAAAAGAACTCCAACCATCGTCTTTGTCTCAATTTCTGAAAATCCTACGGGCACCTTTCAATTCACGTGAAAGACTTCCCCTTACAACTGATCGATGCATTCATCATCCCTTTGGTAGTGGGTGCTCGTTATCCACAGACACTTGGTTAAAGGTCTGATAATCTACACATAACCTTGAACATTGGTTCTTACTAATCCCATCCTCTACAATTCCCCTACCTACACCCTCATCTTGTGATGCTCTGCGAAAGCCATCTGATATACTGATGCTGATATCAATGCCATCTCAAGGTGTAGAATGATGAAAAATTCCATCTCCCTATGGGGAGGTAATCCTGGAAACATCTTCTAGAAATATGTCCCCATACACTGCCACTACTACAGGGAACTGAAAACTCAAAACATCCACTGCCACGTGGGTAAGGATTGCTGCATGAAGTTACCCCTTCCCATATCATCCTGCTCCTTAAGCCTGGTGTGGAATACATTGGGGTAGTGGTTGTAACATGCCAAAATGTATACCACCTATTGTTTCTCTCTTAGCTTCTCTTCCACATCTGTCGCCCTACAGATTAATCTGTTCCTATCACTATCTCTGCTTTGGTGGCCCATCCATTATATCATTGTTAGCACGATGGATTGGAAAATCTCTAGTGAGATGTCTCGTGCCATCTCTTAAAAAAAATTACCTCTTTCTAGGACGATTTAAATAACCCTATGGGCCTTGAGCTGTAGATCCTCTGTCTTGGGACCTCTTCTTAGAACATCTCACATGCCCAAGTCTCTAATACTAACATCGGCTTCCTTCTTTCCCACTATTGACATCCACTAGTTGTATCTTCCCATCCAAAGGACTTTCAACCAAAAATATTCTCTCTAGAACCCTAGCATAAGTAGGAATGCACATAGGCATAATGATGGCTCAGATATCCCTAAACACATATCACTTAGAGGTATGATCCCTAAATCACTGTTCGTATAATATTTATTGAGTACCTAGAAAGTTTGGTATGCCTCGAAGGATACTCATCTACCGACATGTCATCCTACCGAAGCTTTAGAAGATCTAGGTAATGCATAGACCTTAGCTTTTATGTAAAGAGACCCTTCTCTGAGAAAGGTTCTCCAGATCTGAAAATAGAAAATTCATCTCATTGTAATATTGGGTAATCTAAACCTCTCCATCCCCTTGCTCATCCACGTAAAAGGATCACTACCAGGACTGAAATTTTATCCACCAGTTCCCTAACAAGATGGAAAACTCAACCACCACCTCAAGTCAGTCTGTAGCCACCTTCCAGTCAGGATCTCCTCAGAACCTGAGGGGTCTATATCGCAAAAAATCATGTAAGGCACTAAGCCTACATGCATTCTCTACTGATAGCGCTGGTAGTAACTTTTGACCAATGGAAAGTGGTAAAGCTGGGACAACACCTGAATGTTCCATATCAGGAAACGTTCATAATACTGAATCCTTATCACTATATGAACCATCCTTATGGTCATGCACTGAAATCATGGTTGGAGGTCTCTGTGGAGGCATATTGAAAGAGATCCAGATGATTCATGACTAATATATTATACCTAGTGAGGTGACTCTGACTCAAAAAGATCGTGAGAAAATACTAGAAGACGCATGTAACAAGTGTTTTCATGTACCAAGTCGTAAATTATAATTCAGGGTCTTGGTGTATTGATACATTGACCACCACACCAATGACTCCCTAGCCTGAAATCCGATCTTGAAACAATTAACATTATTTCCCCATAAAAAAGTATAGACTCTTATTTATTTTGGTAGAACCAACTTCCTATGACACCACTCTATCACTAACCGTCCCTTAGGGATCATGTTGTGACTACCCTAGGCCTGCCTTCCATAGACTAGGGTCTAGAAACTAACACTGAGTAGGAATATCTCAAAACAAGAAGGTATATTCCTTTAAAACTATACACACACAAAAATATCAAACTACGGAAATTAAACACAAACTAAACCACAACAGTCACTAAGGGAAGTACTGAGAGTACAGTACAAAATAAAAGGACAAAGGGGCCATAATACAAGCCCAAAACCACAAAATAAAGTACAACTACCATGGTCCGTTTTCTCGATATCCCACCTGAAGGGTAGGTGAATGGTAGTTGCATGTAGCCATAGAAGTACAACCATCTTTCTCATCTCACTAAGCACTGCCTAGTCCCAAACCACAAAGGTTTCAGTCGAAGTGTTGATCACCAGCATGAGACACGACACATGCGGGTGAATCCCATGCAGGGGTGAGTAACATAATACTAAGTAGGGAACCCAAACCACAAAGGTATACCAAAAAGAAAATACCACACAGTAAGACCACAAAGAAAAGATAGATAACCCTATGTATAACTCAATGTATAAAAAGTAAAATTATCCGTCGTAAAGTTGAATCATCATGTACTACTGAGCTACTCATCCCAGATGAGCCACTGAGGTCTGCTCAGCTACTGGACCACTAAGGTCTGATCGGATGCTGGACCACTAAGATATGATCCGTTGTTAGACCACTGAGGTCTGCTCATCATCTGGACCACTGAGGTCCTCTCTTCTGATGGACCAGTGAATTCCACTTGTCTGTTGGACCACTGAGGTCTGCTCGTCTGTTGAACCACTGAGATCCACTCACCTATTAGACCATTGATGTCCTCTCGGTTGATGGACCACTGAGGTCCACTCTATTGCTGGACCACAGAGTTCTTCTCTTCTTCTAGACCATCGAGGTCCACTCTTCTACTGAACCACCAACGTTCACTCTACTACTACACCTTATAGGTCCTTCTCTTCATATCCTTCATGTCACACCGAACCATAAAATTCTCATTCTTGAGCGCACTTGATTTCTTGAAGAATCTACACCTTAAGTCATAGTTCATACCTAACTAATATTATACCCAAAGAACAGTCTCGTTGTAAGGGTCTCAACATAGTATACATTTCATCAATCAGATGCCCGATCTGAAAGATATTAGCATTTTAGTAAATGGGAGCCAGTTGCACCTGGACCCCGTCCGACTTTGTCAGACTAACCCGACGAACCCGGTCTGGCAGTCCAGCATTAACTAACCTGTTTTGGATGACCTAATCTGACCAATTGGGTGTGGGTCGACCCAGTATGGCCTGGCCAATTGGCCAGGCCCATTGGGCTTTGCTGGACCTAGCCTGGTTTAGTCGTGGGTCAAGCCCGCCAGGTTGCCCAGCGACCTGATCCGTATTCTTCAGCCTGATCCAACATGGTGGGATTGGTACAACCTCATTGAGCCACCCAACGGCCCAGTTTTCCATCTGTTCTGGCCGCTTGAGCGGTCATCTTTCCCCCAGCCTAGCAGACATGCTTGATGACCGTGTTGACCTGCTCCCCATGGTCGTCTTCCATGGGGGTTCACCAACAGGATGAACATGGTTGGTCTGCGTGTCTAGCACCGACCCATTACGCTACCTAGGATCCCCCATCCTCCGCAACTTTTTGTTGTGGCATGTCACCACCACCTGCGTCCGGGGTGCCATGGGATCCTCCGTCACTGCCTCAGCCTAGGTGTTGCAACCCTATACTGCCACCACCCTGTGGCTGGGTTTCGCAGGGACTTCCACCGACTTCCTTCAATCCGATGGCCTCCATTATCACCACATCCTCCTACTGATGTCGTGGCCCTCTTGGCTGTGACCCTTCCCACACAATGTCTCCATCTCTCGTGGCCTCTTTCCATGGGCCAGTACGTTGTTGTGGTCTAGTCTGGATAGTAGATAACGTCACCGCCAAATTAATTGCACCACGAAGAATGGGGAGAAGTCATGAAGAGGATAGGGGAAGGAGTTACACATAAAAACACCCAAATATTGATATGGTTCTTTGTTTTTATAGACCAAGATATGTTCTTGTTAGCAAGATCAGAAAGAACCAAAAATGGTGGAAAATCACAAAAATAGATATCTCATTTATCCCGTATCATTAACCATCCAAGATGAATGATCTATCTATGGGTTAACTTGTTCATGAGTTAACCCACATTCTTAATTTAAAAGTAAGAACAGGAAAAATAAATTCACAAAAAAAATTATCAAAACCCTACCTAGGGAAAGGATCAATCAGTGTTGGGTTTGATCATCATTAGTGATCCATTAAGAGACATCACGATCTGTCTTATCATCAAGCTTTGATCCCGAATCCACTCTCCAAAGTAGCATCACCTATTTTCGATTCACCATTGTTCGTCTTTTGAGAGATATTTCCTTAATCATTAATCAATGGTGATCCTTCAATGATTCGGAGTGATTTGCAAGATCTCTCTCTCTTCCAAATTCATGTTATCCCACTAAATGGAGAAAACTTGTCGCAGTATTTCTAGTACACTAATCCGATGTTGTTGCGTTGTTTCATTTAGGAAAAAGTTTTTTGGTTACATTGCATTGCAATGTCGTTGTACTATTTCATTTATGGAATGAAATAGTCAGAATTTTTCTGTGTTGTAGTGAAACAATTTCAAATAAAATAAACTTTTTAAGTTTATTTTATTTTTCCTTAAAATGCCTAAAAATTAACATTCACCCTCGACCCGTGATGGTTGAGGATAGATCCTGATTAAGGAGAACATCTTGTTACGAACTCAATGATGGCCTTGTATTTTAAATTTGAATTACTATTTGTGAGTTATGAGGATTTGAAAATTAAATAATTCTTATTAAAATTATTTTATTTATGGTAACACCCCAAAAAAACAACATTCTTAGTCGGCCTGCACTGGCTGCTATTAGGATCCTCCTAAGGGAAGAACACCCTCATGAGCTCAAAAATTCTCTCAGATTTCCAATCTTAGTTACCATTTTGAATCTTAGTTACCATTTTGAGTTATAAGGATTTGAAAATAAAATAATCTTTATTCAATTATTTTATTTACAGCCAAAAACTACTTTCCAGTATTGGCTCGGGCCATCCAATGTTAGGCTCTAGATAAGGAAATAACACCCTCACAAGCTCAATGGTGGTCTTGGATTTTCAATTTGATTCATTGTTCAGAAGTAATAAGGATTTAAAAATAAAATAATTCTTATTTAATTTCTTTATTTACAGTTATTCTATTTTCATGTTTTCTCACTGGAGGCATGCACTGACTAAAATTAAGTCATGTCTAGGGTAAATCAACCATCCTGAACGCAACGGTACCCTTGAATTTATGATCCAAGCCCCCGTTTAATAGTTATTCAACTCTTTTAGGGAAACTTCTCACGCGTGCTATTTTAAAAAACTTAAAAAAAATTGACAGCTCATTTGGGGCACTTCGGTCCTCAGAATCGTACATCATCTCTATGCCCAGTCTCAAAATAATCCCATATAATTTAAAAGAAATTACATGGAATTCTGAGACATTACAGAATATTTTCTTAAGTGAGATGGATATTTGTACAGATGGGATTGACTTAATAAATTATTGATACTCACTTTATAATAATGTTTGGATTTTTTTAATTATGATAACTAATTATTAAACACTTAATTAAACCCAAAATGTAATTTTTAGACTGTACATATTAATATTATATTACGTGGACTACTCACAGGAAACCTATGTGTAGTGTTAATCGAGTTACATAGTAGTAAAAGGTTAAAAAACAAATATATCATAGATAATCTATGGTGTTGAAATGGAATTAGAATTAACATGATGGATATTTAATTGAATGATTCCTTTAACAATATTATTGAATATTAAGTTCAATTTACTGAATAATTATCAGAGACTTTATTAGATTGAAATTTACTTATTATGATAATGTGATAGATAATTTAATAACAAAAATGGTTACTTTTTTACACAAAAATATATCTCATAATGGTGTGGAATTAGTGGATATATTTTTAAAAAGATATGTATGGTAGTTACTTCCTAGAGATATAATGAATTTTTTGGAAATAATATAGATTATAGGACTATTAGAGGAAATGTGATAAATATTATGAATTTATAGAACTTGTCATAGCTCCTAGTTATGATGTATAATTGACTATAGTATCCCAGTGGTGTTTCTTATGGATTAAATAATGTTAATTTATATGATATACTATAGTTTCTATCTTCACTTCAATCCATTTTTTTGGTTTGTATATATATGTTGACATCTAATAGTTTTATATTCTCAATTGTACCCTTAATTTTGAGACTAACAATATACTGTGGTGTTATTCTCCATCACACCCACTAGCCAAGGATTGAGATAAACGATTATTAACTCAAGATATAAAATTATTCATCTATAAAATATCTTGATTAAGTTGGTTTATAATACACTAATTTTTTAACCTTTTCTCACCCAAAACTCTAGGTTTAAGGAAGATTACTCATTGAGGTGTTGATTTGATGTGAGACTATCTATAGAGCTATTTTTATGTAATAATTTGGTGTTTCATCTTGGGAGACTCACTACATCTAAAACATATATTTCAATTTATGATAAATATTGTATTTTACATTATATTTTTAATATTTAAATTCTTATGATCTAATATCAGTTGAGGTGGGTATATGGTAATTCTCATAATGGTTATAATGTTATGACTATTATCCCTATATGGGTAACCAAGAGTGATATTTTAGCATATTGGGGATAATAGAATGGGTTACTATTGGCCTCATGTATGATACAGTTGACTTTATTAACTATAATTCTAATATATATATGTATGTATTCTTATATCTATATCAATATAAATATATTTTATTATTTAGTGAGATTGGAAATGATAAATCATGATGTGTAGTGATTTATATGAGGTTTATATATAAAACTTAATGAGCTTATGATATTTATACTTGATATCAACTTGCATGAACAATTATTTATTATCATGGATTAATTAATTTTCTAGGAGGACCATACTGAGCATTATTTCTCACCCGAGTAAGAATACTTGCACAATTTTTCATTGTTTCCATATAGACTAGTAAGTGCATATTGGAGTCACTATTAGATGTCAGTAGAATTGTGGTGATGGGATCAAGGGTTACTATTTGGGAGACTTTATGGTATAGTTCATTGTTTCGATTGATGCATTTATCTTGTATCGGATGTAGTATTAGGGTAATTTTTAGTTGTTACATTATATACATGTTTATCTCTTTATACATTAAATAGATGGATTTTTAATTTACTAGATATTTTTAAAATATCTCAATAATAGATATAGATAATCTATTAAATGAGGTAATTCCTCCCATGTATGCATAGATATCTTAGATCTAGTTATTAAACCCTAGGATATTGGAGGTGATTCTATTAAGTTTTCATATTTATTAGCTAATAACTAACATACAAGATCTTAGTAAGAGTATATTTGAGTTTAAATAACTTTAAAGTGAAAAAAATAATAGATTATAACAATTTAATTAAAAGTAAAAGTAACTTATTTCCAAAAACAGTTCAGAACATATTAGTAAAGAATTATTTTAATGTAATAAGTTACATTACACTTTTATACAAAATAAAATCAAATAATAGTTTTAATATATTATTCATAGATAGTGATTAACATTGAATGGGTTCTAATAATTTGTAAAATATAAGTTATTAACAACATAAAATTCGATGTTTTCTTGTAATTAGGTTTGAATATTATGTACAAAAATTTGAACATGAGGATTATAAATAAAAATCACACCATTATTAAAACTGTATTTCTTGATACTTATTAAACCATTAAAGGAGTTTAGTATGAGGTTTCATTATATGGTTACATAGAGATGTCGTGGGAATTACATAAGTGGTGTAATTAGTTTAACAAAACCCTAAAATTATTACAAACATATGGCCTCTTTTGTTTTATATCATATGGAATGTGATTAATCAAGTGCTTATATGTGGATTTTTATTAATATTAATGGATTTTATGAATATAGATAATGTATCATATTATATAAAATCTACTCTCTACTATATAATTCATTCATGTTTGTTTCATATATTATATAAATATAAGTGTACAATCAAAAGTATGACATTGAGTTATCCGTAAAAATTGGTTATTATAGAGTGTTATAGGTTGTGATAATCCATAAATATTATCATGGGTTAGGTTTGATATAGATATATGGAATTTTCTAATGAGACACAAAAGGTGATTTTTGTTCTAAATGATCCACCATGTATACCACATGTTGTACCATAAACTATGACTTTATTATAATAGGAATTCAATTTTCATATTTAATCCTCATTAGATAAGGTTTGAAGGATATTAATCATAAGAAACTATATACTTTGATAAATTTCTTACTCCATCCTTGAGTTTGAGATAATCAGTGCATAGTTGGGTGTATTTCTAATAATTTCATTTATTGAGGTTTATCCAAGATAGGATTTTTTTTGAATCATATGATGAGTATTAAATTTTTTTCCCTTGATTGAGATATACTAAGGAAGATAATGTTAACATCAAGATAATTTACATGTGTTGGGGATATCTATTTGGAATAGGGGCATGGGATGTGCTTATCCATCTTGGTGAATGACATCTAGTGTGTTCAAAACAAAAGAAAATGATAATATTGATATTGATTCAATAAAGAAAATATATATTATTCATTTATGTTTTATTTAATACAATACAATGGTTATATCATGTTTAAAATATATTTTGGTTGTTTTAACTATATAATGATAATGAATATTTATTAATATCATGAAAATAATATCGAGATTTAATTAGAGATGATTGTGTCCAAAAAAATTATTTTAAATGTTTTTATCTTTATATATTTAAATGATTCTAACATAGATATATTTTGAATTAAATTTCCTAATATATTTAAAGATTCATATAAGGAATTATTTTTTCTATACTCTAAGTCAATGAAATCTATTATATATTTGAATCTGGTGGGATTTTTAATTGATTTATTTATTGATAAATTTAAATCAATAATTATTAGAATAATTAATTGTTATAATAAATAATGAGAAATACCTAAGATATATATAGGTTATTCTAATTAATATTAATTCACTGATTGAAATAAAACTATGTTCATGAAAATTATTGACTAAAGAGGATATGATCACATTGATTCTTTTGTTTTTTTTTGTTATTAGAAGTCACTTCATAAATTGTATGAAGATATATGATTTATATGAGAACAATGAGAAGTTTATTGAATATATTTTTAATTATTTTTCACTATTTCATTATAAAGATGAGGTACTTGTGGGATTTTAAATATACTATATCATGTAGTTCAAGGATCATAACTTCCTATAATACTCTTAGTAATTCAGTTCAGTAAATTTTTGAATCAATCTATATTTTTTAGAACATCATTCATATAAATTATGTAGTCACCCACCGTAAGGGATTATCATTATAAAAAATTAGTATGATTGTAGTGTTTGTTTCATTTCATTATATATAGGTAAGGTTGTGGATATAATAGGTTAATAGGATCCAATCTCTAACAACCCATGCTTGAAGTAAATGGAAATTACATGTCTTTTTTCTGAATACTTAATACATTAAACAGATATTATCCCAATGACCATATTAGTTTAGTGCCTTTAGAAACTTGGAACATAATCTTCTAACATGGTGAAAGATCTTATAAATATCCCATTAATATATTCTCCTTTTATTTTCCTACTTAAAATATTTCTTTATATCATAGGGAAAATAAAACATAAAAACGGTGAGCTCAAATTCCCAATAAGGGTAAACATGGAGAACATAAAACACACCATAAACATAAGAATAAATTTATATTATTCCAATTACAATATTAGTTTAGTGTTCTTTACTTTCTTGATGTACTTTTCTTTTAATTTAATAAATGGTCAGAGGTTTTCCTCTAACTGAGATTTCCTGGTATAAACATGAACATAAAGTTTAAATATCAAAATGATGATTCATGATATAAATCTTGGTAGTACGTAAGGCATAGATCATAAAAGAATATAAACCATGATAAAATATAAAGGCATAAAACATAGAATTTTGGAAATAAAATAAGCACATAATATGATTTCTATAGTAGCCAAGGCATTTCTTCCAAGAAAATCATAGTAGAAAAAGTCCATTACTGTACTGGGTTTAGTTGTCATTTCAATCATGTATTACTGAACTGGATTTACTTGTCATTCTAGACCTATATTACAGAACCAGATTTACTTTTCATTCCATTCATTTCTGTCTCATGATATATAAATCTTTACCCAATGCATTGGATAGAGATATAGGTCCCACCCATATCATAACAAAATCATTTACATGTTCCACAAAAACATAAATCATTCATCATAGCATAACCCATGAAATAAAATGGGTTTCTTAAACATCATTCCATCATAATATAATCCATAAAAAATATAATTCCATCATTAACAAAATAAAATCATAGTAATAATAAGGATAGAAACATAACCCTATTTAAATAGCATCATCTTATATGGAAAATAATTTTTATAAAAAACATGAAATTAATTCTTGATGAAATTATCCTTTCTTCATCAAAAACATTTTCTTCTCTCAAAATACCACAAAGTTTTAAATTAAAATAATTTAATTGAAAATATACTTGAAATATTGTAAAGTAATATTCATGTAAATAAGGCTTTATGAAGACCTAAAAATATTTTCAGTCAGTATAAGTTAAAAAACATTCTCCGCGTACTTTTTTCAGAGAAGTCAAAAATTACCTCAAATCGAATAAAAACCAAAGATTCCTTTTATACCATTTTATAAATTTTAAAGAAATGGTAAATTTAAAATTTAAAATTTTTTAGAAGAATATAAATAATATTACATAATTAAGAAAAATTAATGTGTATGATAAATATACCCTAGTAAATACTTACGTATAAACAATCTTAGATAAAAATGAGATTGCAAAATTATCTCTTACCTTCGGTCTGATTTCTTTCATATGTGTCCAAAAATCATGTATAGTGGTTTTAAAAATATTATTAACTTTTAAAAGAACCATAATAATATCTAAGATATCATATATTATTCACTTATGAATTTATATTACCCATTTATTTTCAATTCCTTGTTAAAGCAATGTTTTGGGTAGTAATCGTTTTATTTATCGTATGTGTTTTGATTTTTTATTATTGATCTTATTACTTAGATCATGATTTAATTACTTCCATAATGTAAAACATTATTTATATATAATAAATATTCAGGACATAAATATATATAATGGATAGATAAATGAGATGGAATACACTGTTCATGGCGATGGTAGGTCGTATGTATGCCTGAATGTTGTTTTTGTTTCCTTTTTGAATTGAATTGAACTAAGTAAGTGAGACACATATATATATAAATAAATATAGTATAATTATTATTTCATATATTTTATTATTATTTATTATATATACTTTATTATCATTTTTGAGTGGTTAACATGGATAATGAATCTCATCACGTCATGGAGACGGTAGGTCGTATGTACGCACGAGCGACGATATCATTCACTTAATGGTTAAATGGTATCGAATTGGATGGTATATTAATTATAAAGAATAATTATAATTTTATATTAATTTTTTATATCCATTATAATTATCATTATACCCATCTAAATTAAGTGTTTTTTAATAACAAATTACACCATAATGTGGAGATAGTAAGTCGTATGTACGCACGCATGGTGATATTGTTATTCGTAGGATGGATAAAAGGAGGTATAAGGTTGCCCCATAATTATAGTAACCTATAATAATGTATAATATACTATATTTATTACTTTATTATGGAAAAAATAAGATTAATTATAAGAAGAAAATAATTTTGAAAGAGGGGATAAAACAATTACCTCTTTTTCGAGTATCTTCTTTTGATTTTCACAGAAGCTCTTCCTAGGATGGATTTCATTACGAAGTGTGTCCTCTGGGATTAATGAAGGGATGTTGGGATATTATTTAAGTATATTTTGGATGATCCAAATGGATTTAATGGTGTGAGTAAGTGGGTATAGGTGGTGGATTTTTATAAGATAGAGGATGGGCACTTTAGGAAAATCATGAAATATTAATTTATTATAAATTTATTTTCAGTTTATAATGCTCCAAAACTCATTTATTTTGAATCTAATATGATAATGGGTCATAATAATATAAACCTATAAAATTTATATATGTTATGATTTAATTTTAAACCTTATCATTTTTATTTATCCTTATTTAATCTATTTAATTTTATTTGTGGTAATAATATTATAAATATTAAATGGTAATAAATATTTACTTGTGTGTTTTCAATTATTCGTAATTGGATACTTTATAAAATTTAAGATAATATAATTTTTACTTTGATATTTTTAAATATTTTTTTGATTTTACAATAATTTAATAATATGTTTTTTTATAAAATATCAATAGTGTAAATTTTGACACTATTCATTTGTTTGACATTAAATAAAATACACACTAAATATAAATTCAAAAAAAAATATTTAATACACTTATAACATGTTATATCCACCTATAAAATTCATGTATCACATTAATTAGTTCATATGATATTTATTTTAATATTTTTAAAACTATTTATTTGATATTTCTATCAATAAAATAATTTCAACATCACTATTGGGTCATCATTAATGGTAATTATTTAATATCTAAAAATTATAAATAAATTCACATGATCTATATAATTTCTTTATATTTTTTGAGACTATTTATTTTTTAGGTTTTATCATGTTTATCACTATATTAAAATTATTATACTTATAAGAGTTTAGAGAGTGACATGTTGTCACATTCTTTGGTTTTAATTATAATTACCTCACTTTCATAGAAAAAATCCAATTAAATTAATCAATTCTATCTCTTATATGGTATTAGGTAGATTTTAATTCATCCAATTGGATTTTTGTAGGTGTTAGGGTAATTTTATTATTTTTATCATATTGTTTGTTACCCTAATTTACCTTATTTACCTTTAACTGTGGTAAATACAAATTAATGTGTTTACTATTCATAATATCCAAAAAAAATAAAAGTAACCTATTAACATAATTTGGAACAAATGATTACAAATATGGAATCCATTTTTTAAAATTCAAAACAAATAAGTTGCATTAATTATTTTATAATTAATTCTCATTGTCAAAACCCGAAAACAAGTTTTTAAAAAGTAAAAACTACCAAAAGATTTACATGTGTTTATGTCCAATTTAAATGTGAAATTACTCAAATGACCAAATTTGGACTAAATAATAAAAACATAATCCAATTAAACTTTAAAACAATTAAAAATATAATATAAATATATAAATAAATTATACTAAAAAGTTGTTTTGAATTAAAATGCAGTGTTTTTTATTATTCATTAAAAAATGAATTTCATTAGAAAAATACCAAAAATTCATCCAAAGTAAAATTTTATTTCCCTATTCTAAATAAGAAGTTTATTTTTTCAAATATAATATATAAAAGTGTGAAAAACTATATTTTAAATGGGTGTGCCATCAAAAGGCGGAAAAATTTCATTTTTTGAAAAATAATTCTTTTATCCAAAAAAATGAATTTGTTCTTATATCATGTTTTGAAAATACCTAAGATCAATTTTAATGTTATATAAAATTAAAAATGTGGTTAATAATATTCATAATGAATATTTTATATCAAATTAAATAATAATATTTTAATAATAAATTGTTTTTTAGGGAAACTCGATATTGCGTACAACGCAAGCTATTGAGAAAGGTCGTTCATACATGTAATGTAAGCCAAGTCAGTGTTGTGTTTAGTGAAAGATTTATTTGGTTTTTTGTATAACAGAATCCAAACATAGTTTATTTATACATTAAACAAAATCTATACTAAGTGTTGCATGAAATGAATTCTATCAAAATAGCTTGAAATTGTGTGTAACACAGGCCAAGTATAGTGTTGAGTATACTGCAAGCTAATATGGTGTTTCATATAGCAAAAGATAATATTGGTGTAGCATAAAACACAATACAACAAAGAAATTAAAAATAATTTATCTCATAAAATCTCAAGGTGTTACATTATACCCCCCTTAAAATGAATTTTTCCCTCAAAATTCGTTGAGGTTATAAAAGGTTTACAACTTGAAAATTCTTTCATAGAAACCCACATCTTAAAAAGTAATACTAAAACTTCATTTTAAAAAAGAAAGTTATAAATGAAATGGTTACCCAAGGTAACTCATCACTGGGATTCCACATAGGAGAACATAGGTGGGAAGTGAAAACATGGATATGGAATAAAAATATAACCATCAAGTTCTGATGGACAATGATAGAGAACAAGGTTTGAAGAAAGTTAACAACCTGAAAGCCATAAATCGGTGATGATTTAAGGGACCATATGATTCATCAAATAATATGATACTAGAATAAAATTATTGGTTTTCAAGATCCTTTTTATAAATTTAAAGAACATGAGAAGAAATACTTACACGATTTCAGTACAATATCATCATTAGTCATGCCTTGAATAATTTCCACTTTATATCTTATTCAAATAAATGAAGTTTAATTTTTCAATCCTAGAGTGTCATCATATCATGTGATCCATAAATTGAATGATAGTTCATTCCATATGTCTGTATCAAAAAAAGGTTAGCACAAGTTATCAAATATACCTAAGTTTGTCTATGGTGAGACTAATCATATATGGTTCCTAAAATGTACTTATACATTAGCTATAATACCTCTTAAATAAAATAAAACTAATTTATACTAACCAGGGACCTCTCATAGGCTAGTGGTAGGTGATAAAGACATGTCGCACTTCAGTTGTGGGTTCGATTGTTGTAGCCTTGTCCAATGCGACTGGTTGCCACCTGTCTTGTGCGTCCTTTATATAAAACTATACTATTATAACATTCATAAAAAAGTTTTATCCTTAAACAATACTATTTGATGTCCAAATTAATCCATTAAAACTTTTAGGCTTATCCAAAATACTTATTTCCAAACTCAAAATACAAAAAAACAATTACAAGAAATGTTATATAGAAATCATGTGAATACCTTCATTTATCCCCCATATATCCTAAGACATATCTTTTTTTCCACATTATAAATATTTGAATGACTTCATTAGGAATTCACTTGAGTCATGGTAATAACCTAAATTACCATAATCCTTATTGAAAACATGCATGTTTCCTTATTCCAAAATTTATTGGATATATTACTTATGTCCCAAAAGGTGGTATACTTTAAACATGATAGCATAACCCACATGTTAATAACTTCATAATTATCTCCCAATAAACTAGCATCATCCAATTTACTTATTCAAATCCAATATATCTTTATCCAAAAATCATTATCTAAACTTAAGGGACATATTATGGGTTATATTTCCCTTAACTGTGTGTTCTCCAAGTATGTCACCTTACCCTTAAATCACATTTTTTGATCCTTATAACTATTCAGAATATCTTTTCCAATCCTTAATGAAAAACTTATACTGAAAGTATTTATATATTTCATGATTCATATAACATAATCTATGAATTCTAAAACATATACACCTCAATAATCCAACTTTATTCTTAAACTGTTACTTAGGATCCATCATCTTCATCTTTCCTAAAATATAAATCATGTCTTAAGGTTTCTCAACCTTAATCATCTTATGTTTAATGTCAATAACACTATATGAACATCAAATAATTGTCACATGTCATTTAAAATCTCTTTTTCCTTAGTAATATGACCAATAATCATACCATATCCATTATTCTATTCATGGTATTTCCACTTAGGAAACCAATCTTCATTATTCCCATAATTTCCACATCTGAAACATTTAATGGTTAACCATGTTCTCTATAGTCCTGGCTATTGACTAAGAATAGAAATAAAAGTACGAGAAATCCATATCAGAGATTAAAAACACAGAAGTAAGGTAAATTAGTTATAATATTTTAATCTATGATATCTTAGGTTTAATCCTAGGTTATTCATGATTATCACAAAAACTATAAGATTTTAACCTATACTTGACTTATCCTTAGGACACCCCTAGACAAATCCTTAGAAATATCTCTAAGGATCTCACTGTAGTTTTTGTATCCTAGTTTCCAAATGTTGACAAAACCTTTGCACCGATACCAACTCTAACAACCCAGGTTTGATGTACATGTAAATTACATTTCTTTTTGAGGAATACATAATACATTAAAAAAATATACACCCAAAGACTTTATTTGTTTAGTTTCATTAGAAACATGGAACATAATATTCAAACTTGGTGAATGATCTTCAACATATCCCATAAATATCTTCCTAATTTGTTTTCCTACCTAAAATGTGACGTCCCGGACCAGGTTGCCCCTCAACCCAAGCCTCGAGCCCGGTTGGCCACATGACCCCTGGCTAATCTCCCCATAGACCAGGGGCTGCTGACTAGCAGTGGGGGTGTAATGGTAAGTCAGTGGGGAGACTATAACCCCATGTCAGAGTACACAGCGGTATAGCAGCAAATTAATAAAAATAGTGGAAACAAAACCAATGGTAAACAGGAGGAAAAGGGAAACATACAAACAAAACAACAGAATTAATAAAACCCCCGATACATATACAAAATTTACATAGGTAGTGTCTAATAAAAAATGGATGTATGTCATGCTGCTATAGTAGAAATAGCCGGCAAGCATGATATACAGTAATACAAAAAGAGAAAAAAGAACAAAAGTAGTCTACGAGCATCTCTATCCAAGATCGGTCCTCTGCTCTGGATCTCCATATACAACATACATGTATCAACAACCTGAAGTTGGGCCTTTTCACCTACTAGTACCTACAGCAGTAAAGTCTACATGGGTTCTAAAGAGGCCACCCGGGTAGGGTGTGAGACAAGTCTCGGTTGGCCACCACCAATGACGTCTACGTGTAATCCAAATAGGTGTTAGAAAGAAACAGTGAGTAACATACTGAAAGTAAGTAAAGAAAAGTAAATAACCAACCCTACCACTCAGGTTTTAGAAGGACACCTGGAAGGTATACTTGCTTCATCTCATAGCTGGTAGTCTAAACAAATCACCATAGTATAAGTACATAGATATAGGTTATCACTGGAACAAGGTAAGCATACCTCTCGTCCATAATCACTGTAGCTGGTGTGGGGAAGAGTGCCTCCCACCCATAAAGGTTATATAGGCACGAGTTAAGAATTCCTTCCGTCCTATTACACAAATACCTAACTCGCACGGAATAATAATGCCTCCTGCCCACACATGGAGATTCATCTGGCACGGGGTAAGAATGCCTCCCGCCCACACACAGATATTTACCTGGAATGGGGTAAGAATGCCTCCCTCCCACACACTGAGTATCGCAAGCACGTAAACACAGCAATTCATAACCATTCACATCACATTATATAAGGTATTTCATATTATATTATATCACATTAGAAAAGCATGGCATTTCTATCTTATAATATCATATAATCACATCTCAAGGAAACATACATTTCAATTCATTCAAGGGGTTCAGGATATCTCATCCTAGCCAACCTCTAACGAAGTCATCTCATTTTCCTAACATGGAAAATACCTTTCAAGACATATTTTTAAGGTCCAAAGGTGAAAAAGGGCTGAATCTTATGGCATAACACCTATGGTTGACCTTACCCAGTACATACCTCATCTAAATTCCCTATCAAGGTTAGATTCATCACTTTCATACCACATGGGTCATTTAGATATGAATCAGTCATTATAAATAAGGGGTTTGGCAAAATAAAAACCACGGCATGACAATATAAACTCACAGTGGCGAAAACCTAAAATGGAAACCACGTGACCACCTACCTTAGAGTCATAGGTGTACGCCCACTTGATATTGACCTCAGATTCATAGTAGGTTGTAAGAGATCTGAGTTCCAATCCAATGCCCTGAAAAATAGGGCATATGAGCCCGCTTTAAAATAACAAAACCGATACCAAGATTCACTGAGGAAATAAGGGTGAATGAGGTTATCCTTACCAAGGGTGATCCAACGCCTTCATCGGATCGAGAATCAGATTTCAGATGTAGAATCCACCAGGAGAAGGGTGAGAGAGGATTTTGGGTTTCAAAGGAGGATTCTCCCTTTGGTTCTGTCTACTAGAGGAAGAAGGAAAAGGGATTTAGGATTAAATATATATTTAAGGGAAAATTTGTAAATTCACCCAGAACAGGGTCGCACGGTTTAGGTGCACGGTTTACCCAAACCGTGCGCAAACCATGAGCACCTCACTACCTCCAGACCAAAGGCGGTAGAGCCATGCGGCCTGGTCCGCAGGACCGTGCACCCCTGTAGGTGCCCCAGTCTGTAGCCACATGGTTCATCCCAAACCGTGCGCAGACCTGGCGCAGGCCATGCAAAGGCTGTACGCCACTGCCTGTAAGCCCATTTCTCAAACTCCCAGGCTCCAAACCAACCCCTGACACTCCCTGTGAAACCTTTAGGATGTCACACACATTATACAAGCTTAAACAAAAGATTTGAAAGAAAAACTAATGACTTTACCTTTTCCAAAGAGTCGGGTTGTTACAACCTCCCCTCCTTAAATCAACTCGTCCCCGAGTTGTCATTCTGAGGGTACTGAGGTGTCATCCATGAAAATCTCTATCCATTGAGAACGTATATCAGTTTATCATTCCCAAGTCTCACCCTGTACCCGTCCGTGCTTCCATAGCACCCGTACAAGAGGAACAGACCTGCCATGGAGTTTCTTCACACTCCGGTCAACAATCCGCATTGGATACTCCTCGAAGGAAGCATCCATATCCAGTTCAACCTCATCAGGCTGAAAAACATGAGTCAGATCTGAAAAGTATGGGCGTAGTTGAGATACATGAAAAACAACGTGTATGGCCTGATATCTCTATGGAAGTGCAAGCTGGTAAGCTTCTAGTCCGATCCGATTAATCACCTCAAAGGGTCCTACAAACCTCAGCGAAAGATTACCCTGCTTCTGTATACGTCATTTCCACAACCTGGGTAATACCTTCAAGAAAACCCGGTTCCCAACCTCGAACTCAAGAGGTCACTGATGCTTGTTATCATAGGACTTCTGTCTAGAATGAGATGTCTGCATACGCTTCCTAATAAGTTGTATCTGCTCAATAGTCTCTTGCACAAGATGTGGTCCTAGAATAGCTACCTCCCCTTCTTCAAGCCAACACAAGGGAGAGCGACAAGGCCTACCATATAAGGCTTCTTAGGGATCCATCTCAATGGTAGCCTGGAAGCTATTGTTATAACAAAACTGGACAATAGTAATGTGTTTCTCCCATGAACCTCCAATATTGAGAACATATGCATGTAACATATCCACTAGTACCTGTATAGTCTGCTCGGTCTGTCTGTCAGTCTACGGGTGATAGGTCGTGCTCAAAAGTACCTGTGTACCCAAGGCCTTCTGCAAACCCTTCCAGAACCGAGATGTAAAATAAGGATATTTTTCTGAGACAACAGAACAAGGTGCTCCATGAAGGAGCACTATTTCCTTGGAATACAGTCTTCCCAATTCATCAACCATGAAGGTCTCTCGCACACATAAGAAATGTCCGACCTTTGTTTGATGGTCGACGATTACCCATACTATATCATTAACACGAGTTGACCTGGGTAAACAGGTTACAAAGTTCATAGATACATCATCCCATTTCCACATTGGAATGGAAAACGTTTGCAAAAGCCCTGTCGGACGCTGATGTCCCGCCTTCACCTGCTAACAGGTGGAACAAAACGTCATAAAACTGGCTATCTCCTGCTTCATGTTAGGCCACCAGTATTGTCGTTGCAAATAATGATACATTTTGGTTATGCCTGGGTGAACTGCCCATGCTGAGGTGTGGAAATCCCTCATCAGCTTCTCTCTGATGTCTTCTAGGACCCATACACACCCACGAAACAATAAAGTATCACCTTCATCCACGATCCAATCTGTAGAGGCATCATCAGCGACATTTTCTCATAAAACAAGGCCTTCCAGATCTGATAATTGTCATGCCCTGACCCGTTCCAAAAGAGTAGACGTCACCACTAAGGCTGAGGGAACATTATTACCCTGACCCTCCTGAAACTCAATGTGCATCTCTAAAAATAGGGCCATCATCTTCCACTCCTCATTAGATTCTCAAACCACTTCTGACTGAGTTTTCCGACTCAGCGCATTGGCTACTGAATTTTCTTTTCCAAGAGTGTAGGCCAGTTCGAAATCAAAGTATTTTAGGTACTCGACCCACCTGCGTTTCCTAAGATTTAGATCCCACTGAGTGAAGATATATTTGAAGCTTTTGTGGTCAGTGAATACCACAAAATGATCTCCCAACAAATAGTGTCTTCAACAGCGTAAGGCATGTACAACCACTGTGAGCTCGAGGTCGTGCGTCGGATAATTCCATTCATGAGCCTTTAACAGACGAAAACCATATGCAATGACTCACTCGTCCTGCATCAAGACAGCTCCAAGACTGATACCTGATGTGTCAAAAAGGACCGTATAGGCTATTCCTAGCTCTGGAAAGATCAGTATCGGTGCTGAAGTTAGTGTGCCCTTTAGTTCCAGAAAATATACTTCATAAGGTTCTGGCCAATCAAATATCACCCCCTTTTTATTCAAAGCTGTAAGTGATGCTGCTAGGCATGAAAAGTCCTGAATGAACCTTCTATAATATCCAGAAATCCCCAAAAAACTTCTGATATCAAAGACGTTCTTGGTCTTCTCCTAAGAAATTACAGCACTCACCTTCTTAGGGTCAACTGAAACTCTAGACTTAGAAATAATGTGACCTAGAAATTGAACCTTATTTATCCAAAAGTGGCATTTACCGAGATTAGCATAAATCTGATGCTCTCTTAGTGTATTCAGCATGATCTCAAGATGGGTTGCATGGTTGTGTCTCGAACGTGAATATACTAAGATATCATCCATAAATACAACCACAAAATAATCAAGGTAAGAGTGAAAAATCCAATTCATATGAGCCATAAACACTACATATGCATTCGTAAGCCCAATCGGCATGAATAGGTACTCATAGAGACCATACCTGCTCCTGAACACTGTGCGAGGTATTTCCAAAGTCCTAACACGCACCTGGTGATAGCCCAACCACAAATCTATCTTGGAAAACACCTTCTCTCCTCGGAGTTGATCGAAGAGGTCATCAATTCGAGGTAAAGGATATCGATTCTTAATAATAAGCTGATTTAACTTATGAAAATCCATGCAAATATGAAGGGTACCATCTTCCTTCTTGGCTAAAAGAATCGGTGATCCCCAAGGAGAAGTACTGGGACGTATAAAGCCTTTTGCTTCCAGGTCCTCCTGCTGACTCTTGAGCTCCAGAAGTTCCTTAGGTGCCATACTATAAGGAGGAATGGTCACTGGTGCTGCTCCTGCTATAATATCAATAGTAAACTCCACCTCTCTCACTGGAGGTAGACCAGAGAAATCATCAGGAAAGACATCACTGAAATGCTCCACCACCAGAGGATAAACAGAGGTTTGTAACCCTTGGTCATTGAGATAAATACTGGAAACCTGTGTCATGACACCACCTAAGATCTGGTGTTCCGGTCCTTCTTGTGTCACACTAAGATCCCATTATCCCTTATGCATATGTGTGTCTCCATCTGGTGACGTAAATGCTGCCCTCTGATGATAGTAGTCAATCCGGGATCTATCAGGAACTAACCAGTCTATCCCGATTATTAAATCAAAACCTATCATATCTAGAACATACAGGTTCCATACGAAAAGGTAACCGCCCACCTTAAGGGGACAATTCTGAAAATGACAAATTCCCTCTGAACGGATACATAATGGGGTATCTAATGTGATCATTTCAGGATATGACTCATTGTCGAGGCCCAAACATCCAATAATCACCTCCGATATAAAAGAGTGAGAAGTGATTGTATCAAACAAAGTAGATACTAACGTAGAGGAAACTAGAATCATACCTCGTACAGTAGATGGTCCAGCGTACTACTCATGTGGCGTTGGCTCAACTGCATACAACAGGCTGGTACCATGGCCTTGAGTCACATCCCGGCTACCCTGAGCAGACTCGCCCTTCTGGTGCTGAGAGTCATACACCTGATTACCTCTGCCTCGACTATCGCCACGGCCTGATCAGTCAGCGGTATTCTAGCTTCCTGACTGACGTGATCATGCCGATCCAACACCAGAACGTGGAGTAGGTACAGATCCATACTCACTAGGCCCCGGGGGATAAGTCCTGTAGAAATGGTGGAGATGACCCTACCTACCACAACCTCTGCACTCCACTGGATTGCGTGTACACTACCTCCTCATGAGTCCTGGCACCCCACATTGGTGACAGATATGAGTACCACCTTAAAAAAGGGTATGACCACCACTAACACCACGAGAGTCCTCAAAACACCACTTCTTCCCAGAAGAAAATCCACAGGAACCCTTGGGTGCCGAACCGCCCTCATTCACACTATCCGATTCTCTCAAATTTCTCTATGTGATCAAAGCCTGATTGACAATATCTAAAATGTTCGTCAACATGAACACGTTAACCTACAAGTGGATGGCGTAACAGAGCCTATCCTCAAAACACTTAGCATCCATGAGATCATCAGTAGCTAGTGTGGGAGAAAATGATGTAACTCAGTGAAACGAGAAGAATATTCCATGACTGTAATGGTCCCTTTCTCCAGATTCATAAACTCCCTAGCTCTGTCAGCCCTTAAAGTCTGGGGAAAGAAATAATCATAGAAGACGGTCTGGAAATCAGTCCAGATCATATCTATCTGCTATCCCGACTGGGTGATAACATCCCATCACCTCCTGGATGAACCACGTAGTATATAAGTTGTGATCGTGACCCTCCGCTCTGGAGGCGTCTCAAGGTTCTCGAAGATGGTCAAAATAGCTTCCAACCAGGACTCCGCGGCAAGTGGTCCGCCATCTCCTGTAAAAGTAGGAGGATGTTGTGACTAAAACTCGCGAGTCAACTCTACCATACTCGGGTCAGGTCGCACTCCACCTTTCATACTCTGCATCATACAAAAGAATCTCTGATGGAACTGGGAATCAGCGCCCATCTTGGGAATAGCAAGAGGAGTCATGGGTGGCTCGACAGGAAGATCAAATGGTGGCTCAAGGCCTGCCACCTCAGGAATGTGATCATCATCGCCTTCAGCGCACGCGACTCAAGGACGCCTTGGAGGCATAGTGCTATAATTCCAAACGAACGTCTCAAAAGAAGAAACCAACAAATTAAAGGTTGAAATCTAGAAGCTAGGATAGGTATTAATCCATCCTACTTCTAAGATCACCTATCCAAACCCATAGGAATTCTTAGTAAAACCTATAACTGTTCAAACTTAACTTAACCTTGGGAAATGGAATTTTCCAGCCCATAAGGGCCCATAATCCTCATGAACTAAAAGATGACACACACTTGGATGTCATTTCTCATTTACTTGTGCTAATAAATTATTTAAATTTTTTTAAAGTAAATGATTGGTTTAGTTGGAATGTCATTTTCCAATCCATAAGGGCCTATACACCTTATGGACCAAAGAGTGACACCCTCCAAAACCACATCATTCCTCAATTCACAACCTGTAACAAGGGTTATCACAATTACACACATATTAAAAAAGCATGGGAATAAACAAAAAGCAATGCTCAATGAAAATTTAAATGCGGCATAGAAAGATTCATGGCCTAATCATATTGTGCCTATCGTGATGCATGTTCTAATGTATAACCCTCATTTCATCGGGTTGAATCATGAAATCCAAATTTCAACCTCACCAATCTCAATAACATAAAAAAAACATGTGAATCACCCAACGGTGAAATGGTATCAACAGTAAATATCAGAATCAATAACAACATAAAATAGGAAACTTGGCCCATACCTCGTACATGGGTTCGTGATGCCCAGGCATGGCTCATGGATAAGTCCCTATGCATTCCCAGTCTCCAAGTCTATCGTCGCCAAATATTAAATCATGAAATAAAGAAACCTCTGATACCAATTTTTGACGTCCTAAACCTGGATTCCCCTCAACCCGAGCCCCGATCCTGGTTGGCCACATGGCCCCTAGCTCATCTCCCCATAGGCCAAGGGCTTCCGACTAGCAGCATGGGTGTAATGGTAATTCAGTGGGGAGACTATACCCCCATGTTAGAGTACACAGCGGTATAGCAGCAAAGTAATAAAAATAGCAGAAACACAACCAATGATAAATAGGCGGAAAAGGTAAATATACAAACCAAACAACAGAAGTAAGAAAACCCATGATAGATATACAAAATCCATATAGGAAATGTCTAAAACAAAATGGATGTATGTCATGCTGATATAGTATAAATAGCTGGAAATCATGCTATATAGTAATAAAAAAAGATAACAAATAACAAAAGTATTCCACGAGCATCTCTATCCAAGCTTTGTCCTCTTCTCTGGATCTCCATATATAACATACATGTATCAACAACCTAAAGCTGGGAATTTTCCCCTACTAGTACCTGCAGTAGTAAATTCTACACGGGTGCCAAGGAGGTCGCTCAGGTTGGGTGTGAGACAAGTCTCAGTAGGCCACCACCAAAGGTTTCTACATGTAATCTAAATAGGTGTTCGCAAGAAACAGTGAGTAATAGACTGTAAGTAAGTAAATAAAAGTAAATAACCAACCCTCCCGCTCAGGTTCTGGAAGGACACCTGGCAGGTCTACCTATTTCAGCTCATAGCTGGTAGTCTAAACAAATCACCAGAGTATAAGTACATAGATATAGGTTATCACTGGAACGAGGTAAGAATGCCTCTCATCCATAATCATTGTAGCTGGTGTGGGGAAGAATTCCACCCACCCATAAAGGTTATATAGGCATGAGGTAAGAATGCATCCCGTCCTATTACACAAATTCCTAACTGACATGGGGTAAGAATGCCTCACACCCACACATTGAGATTCATCTGGAACATGGAAAGAATGCCACCCACCCACACATAGAGATTTACCTGGAACGGGGTAAGAATGCCTCCTTCCCACACATGGAGTATCACAAGCATGTAAACATAGCAAGGCATAACCATTCACATAACATTATATAAGGCATTCCATCTTATATCATATCACATTAGAAAATCATGGCATTTCAATCTTATAATATCACATAATCACATCTCGAGGCAACATAAATTTCAATTCATTCAAGTGTTTCAGGCTATCTCATACTAGCCAACCTCTAACCAAGTCATTTCATTTTCCTAACATGGAAAATTCCTTTCAAGACATATCGTTAATGTTCAATGGTGAAAAAGGGATGAATCTTTAAGAATAACACCTATGGTTGACCTTACCCAGTCCATACCTCATCTAAACACCCTATAAAAGTTAGATTCATCACTCTCATACCACATAGGTCCATTAGATATGAAGCAGTCATTATAAATAAGGGGTTTGTGAAAAGACAAACCATAGCACGATGATATAAACTCATAGTGGCGAAAACCTGAAATGGAAACCACATGACCACCTACCTTAGAGCCTTAGGCATAGGTTTGTTTGATAACGACCTCATATTCGTAGTAGGTTGAAAGAGATCTGACTTCCAGTCCAATGCCTTAAAAAATAGGGCATATGATCCTACGGTGAAATAACAAAACTGATACCAAGATTCACCGAGGAAAGAAGGGTGTGTGAGGTTAGCCTTACCAAGGGTGATCCAACGCCTTCGTCGGATCGAGAATCAGATGTCGGATAGAGAATCCACCAAGAGAAGGGTGAGAGAGGGGTTTGGGATTCAAAGGAGGCTTCTCCCTTTGGTTCTGTCTGCTGGAGGAAGAAAGAAAAGAGATTTAGGATTAAATAGATATTTAAGGACAAAATTGTAACTTCACCCAGAACAGGGTCGCGCGGTTTAGGAGCACAGTTTACCTAAACTATGGGCAAAACGAGCACACATCACTACCTCCAGAACAAAGGTTCCATGGCCGTGTAGCTTGGTTTTCATGGTTGTGCGCCCCTACAGGTTCCCCTGTCTGCAACCGCACGGTTTATCCCAAACCATGCACAGACCGTGCGAAAGCCATGCTCCACTGCCTGTAAGCCCATTTCTCAAACTCTCATGCTCCGAACCAACCCCAGACACTCCCCAGACCCTCTTTAGGATGTCACACACATTATGCAAGCTTAAAGGAATTATTTGAAAATAAAACTAATGATATTTACCTTTTCCAAAGAGTCGGGTCATTACATAAAACATTTCATTATATCATGGGGAAAAAGAAAGAAAAAAAGGGTGACCTCAAATGATCATTTTGGGTAAACATTGAGAATATAAAGAAAAACATAAACATAATAATGTATAAACATGAACATAAAGTTTAAATATCAAAATCATGAGTCATGAAATAAATCTTGGCAATACGTAAGGCATATATCATAAAGGAACATTAACCATGATAAAATATCATTGGCATGAAATATTGAATTATGGAAGAAAAATAAGAACATAATATTATTTCCATAGTTTCCAAGGTATTTCTGCCAAGACCATTATAGTGGACAAATTCCATTAGTGAACTGGGTATACTTTCTGTTTCATTCATGTATTACTGAACCGGATTTACTTTTGTTTTATCCTTGTATTACTAAACTACATTTATTTTCCCTTCCAATAATTTTTATCTCATGAGATATAAATCTTTACCCAATTCATTGGAGGGAGATATCGGTCATACCCATCTCATAATTAAACCATTATTACCTATTCAATAAAAACATAAATCATTCATCATAGCATAACACAAGAAATCAAATGGTTTTCTTAAACATCATTCCATCATAACATAATCCATATAAAATATCATTCCATCATTAACACAATAAAATCATATTAATAACATGGATAGAAACATAACCCTATTTAAATAGAATCATATTATATAGAAAATAATTTTGATAAAACACTTGAAATTAATTATTGAGGAAAATATCCTTTCTTCTTCAAAAACATTTTCTTTTCTCAAAATGCCACACAATTTTTAAAAAATTAATTTAATTTAAAATACACTAAAAATATTTTAAAGTAATCTCTATTTAAATAATTCATTATGAATATGTAAAAACCATTTCATGCAATATATGTTAAAAAATATTCTCCTCGTAATTTTGTAAGAGAAGTCAAAAATTACCTCAAATCGAATAATGACAAAAGATTCATTTCATACCATTTAATAAAGATTCACAACAGGGTAAAATTAAATTTAAAAAATTATATAAGAATAAAAATAATATTAAATAATTAGGAAACATGAATGTGGATGATAAATATACCCCAGTAAATACTTACATATAAACAATCTTGGATAAAAATTAGATTGCAAAATTATCCCTTACCTTAGGATTGGTTTCTTCCGTATGTGTCCAAAAATCCTATATAGTAGGTTTAATCATATTATAAACTTGTAACAGAACCATAAAAATATCTAAGATATCATAGATGATTCACTTGTGACTTTATATTACCTTTTTATTTATCAATTCCATGTTAAATAAACATTTTAGGTAATAATTGTTTTATTTATTGTACGTGTTTTGAATTTTTATTCTTGATATTATTACTTAGATCATGATTTAATTACTTCCAGAATTTAAAACATCATTTATATATCATAAATATTAAGTATAGAAATATATATAATATATATATAAATGAAATGGAATATACTATTCATGAAGATGATAGGTTGTACGTACGCATAAACGTTGTTTCCATTTCCTTTTTGATTTGAATGGAAGCAAGTAAATGACATATATATATACATTAATAAATTATCATTATTATGGAATATATTTCATGATTATATATTATATATACTTTATAATCTTTCTTAAATGGTTAACATGTGGAATTAATCTCATCGTGTCGTGGAGACGGTAGGTCATACGTATGCACGAGTTATGATATCACTCGCTTAATGGTTAAATTGTATGGAATTGGATGATATATTAATTATAAAGAATAATTATCATGTTATATTCATTATTTAAATCCATTATACTCATCATTATACCCATACAAATTAAGTATTGTTAAATAGAAAAATACACCATGGCGTGGAGATGGTAAGCCGTACGTATGCACGTATGGTGATATTTTTATTCGTATGTCTGATAAAATGAGGTATAAGGTTCTCCCATAATTATAATAACATCACAGAATGTAGAATATAATATATTTATTACTTTAGTATGGTGAAAACATAATTAGAGAAAGTAGAAGAATAATTTTTTTTAAAGAGGTGATAAAAAAATTACATCTTTTCGAGTATCTTCTTTTGATTTGCACAAAAGGTCTCACTAGGATGACTTCCTTCCCAAAGTGTGGCCTCTATGAATAATTTAGGTATGTTGGGAGCTTATTTTAGAATATTTTGGACAATCCAAATTACTTGAAATGTGTGAGTAAGTGGGTATAGTTGGTGGCCTTTTATAAGAGGGAGGAGGGTCACTTTAGGAAAGTCTTGAAATATTAATTTATTATAAATTTATTTCTGATTCATAATGCTCACAAACTCATTTATTTAGAAGCTAAGATGATAATGGGTATAAATAAATCTAAACCAATAAAATTTATACATGTTATGATTTTATTTCAAACCTTATCATTTTGATTTATCCTTATTTAATCTATTTAATTTTATTTGTAGTAATAATATTCTAAATATTAAATGGTTATAAATATTTACTTGTGTGTTGTAAATTGTCCAAAATTGGATACTTCATGAAATTTACAATCATATAATTTTTTCATTGTAATTTTTAAATATTTTTATGATTTTCAAATAATTTAATAATATTTTATTTTTATAAAATATCAATTGTGTCAATTTTGACACTATTCATTTTTTTTACTTTAAAAATAAAACAAAAAGTAGATAAATTGAAACAAAATACACCCCTAAAAAGTAATAGGAACCTAAAAAATTCTTATATAACATTAATGATTTCATATGATATTTATTTTAATATTTTTAAAACCATTTATTTGAAATTTCTATCAATAAAATAATTGTTACATCACTATTGCATCATCATTAATGGTAATTATTTAATCTCTAAAAATTATATATAAATTTACATGATATAGATAATTTCTTTATCTTTATGGATACTATTTATGTTCAATGTTTTATTATGTTTATCACTATATTAAAATTATTATACTTATAAGAGATAAGAGGGTGACATGTTGTCACTTTCTTTTATTTTAATTATAATTACATCACTTTCATGGAAAAAAGTCCATTAAATGAATAAATCTTTACCCTTATGTGATATTTTTAAACTTCAATTCATATAATATGATTTTTTTAGGTGTTAGGATAATTTTATTATCTTTATCATATTGTTTCTTAACCCTAATTTACCTGATTTACCTTTAACTATGGAAAACAAAAATTACTGTAGTTACTATTCATAATATCCAAAAAAATTAAAGTAACATATTAAAATAATTTGTACCTAATTATTCAAAATATTGAATCCATTTTTGAAAATTCTAAACACATAATTTTCATTAATTAATTTAAAATTAATTTTCATTATCAAAACCATAAAGCAGGTTTTTTTAAAAGTAAAAACTATCAAAATATTGACATGCATTTATGTTAAATTTAAATGTGAATTTACTGAAAATGAAAAAAAATGAATTAAATTATAAAACTATAATTCAATTACACTTTAAAATTAATTAAAAATATAATCTAACTATATAAATAAATTAGAAGAAAAGGTAGTTTTGAATTAAAGTGCAGTATTTTTTATTATTCACTAAAAACTGAATTTCATTAGAAAAATTAAAAAAATTTAACCAAAGTAAATTTTGATGTCCTTATTAAAAAGAAGAAGTTTATTTTGTCAAATATAATATATAAAAGTGTTAAAAACTATATTTTAAATTGGTGTTCCATCAAAAGGCAGAAAAACTACATATTTTTAAAATTACTTCTTTTATTTGGAAAAATTATTTTGTTTTTATATCATGTTTAAAAAATACCTAAGATTAATTTTAATGTTATATAAAATTAAAAAAAAATCTTAATACTCTTCATAATGGATATTTTTTATCCCATTAAATAATAAAATTATAATAATATATCGTTGTTTAGTGAAACTCGGTATTGCATACAATGCAAGCTATTGAGGAAGATTTCTCATGTGTGTAATGCAAGCGAAGTCAGTGTTTCATTTAGTGTAAACACCCTTTTTTGTTCTGTATAACATAATCCAAACATATTTCATTAATACATTGAAGAAAATCTATACTCAGTGTTGCATGAAATGAATTCAATCAAAAGAACTTGAAATTATGTGTAATACAAGGCAAGTATAGTGTTGTGTATACTGCAAGCTAATATGGTGTTGCGTATAGCACAAGATAATAATTTTGTAGCATAAAACATAAGACATCAAATAAGTTAAAAATAATTTATCTCATAAAACCTCAGGTTGTTACATTATACCCCCTTAAAATGAATTTTTCCCTTGAAATATGTCAGGGTTATAAAAGTTTTACTACTTGAAATTTTCATTCATAGAAACCCACATCATAAAAAGGTATAATAAAACTTTATTTTAAAAAAGCAAGTTAGAAACATAATGGTTTCCCAATGTAACTGATCAATTCATTTCCACATAGGATAAAAATGGTGGTAAGTTAAAACATAGATATTGAAGAAAAATCTAACCATCAATCACAGCGGCCTCATCTTTGACTCGATGACTCCTGGCACAGATTTTCGGCATTAGGTGTCTTGATCTCGGATCATCGCTAGATCTGGCAAGTATCTGGTTAGGTGGGTTCCTCCATTCTCGGCTCGACGTCAGATCCAGTGTGAACTAGTTTCTAGGTAGTGGCTTCAGATGTTGTAATGGACTGGTTCTGTTCCTTCAGAGGGCTCGGCGTTGACTTCTTTGGGTTCGTGTTAGTGTGGTATAGCGGGATTGTTTCCTTCCAGGGGATTAGCTTCGGCTTTTTTGGACCGGTGTCGGTGTGGACCATTTTCATTTCTAGTACAGCATGTCTTTCATGGGTGGCGCGATGTCGGCTTCTGAGCAGTTGAAGGGGGGATTTTTTGGTTTTAGATCTTGGTTTATTTTCTAGTTTTTAGCTTGAATTATGAGTGGTTTTCTTGGAAGTGTGATGAAGTTCTTGTGGCTTTCTTTTCACCAGAGCTTCCCTCCTTTTTGTCCCTTCAATTCCCGTGGTTCGGTCTTTGGTAAAGCCGGGGAGGGTTCTTCTATAGACTTGATCAGACCAACTTCATGCTCAGAGTGGTGTTGTTGGTTCAGATTGACTCAGATCCCCTCAACAGTGATGCTCCATCAATGTGTTGTTTGGTCTTCTAGTCCTATATGACGAAGAAATTACTTCACGCTCTTTGGATCATCTTTCTCATCGATCTTCTATGGTTGTGTTGGCAGAGGTTCCTTGCGAAGTGGCAGGGCTTCTCTGATTTTGATTCCAGCAGTGGTTTCTCATTTTTGTGGATGAATATTTTTTGTTGTGTGGAATGCTTTTGGGACTCAGAATCAGAGACACTGTCAGATGTGATCACAAGGTTTAGGCCCTATGAGGTTTTAGAGCTGACATTTCACTTGTGCAGGCTTTATAGATTTAGACGTTTGAGAGGGTATGGTGATTCCATCAGATCGGGCATGTGCTTCGTCATAGGACACCTATTTGTTGTATAGTCCTGTATTGGGTGAGAGCTTTATCATGTCTTATTTTCTGGGGAGGGGTAGTTCTAAGTTGTCAGTCTGACTCTTGTTTTCTATGATCTTTGGGTCGATTAATGTGTTATGTAATGAAGTCTATCTGGTTTCCCCTTCTTCTATTTAAAGGGGCTTCTTTTCAAATAATAATAAAAAAATCTAAGGCCTTCGGGCTATTGGAGGTGGTAGAGTTATGATGAATAGGGATAGAGAACAAGGTTTGGATAAAGTTAACAACCATAAATCCATAAATCTACAATTATTTAATGGACCATCTGATTAATCAAAATAATAAGTTACTAGGATAACATTTTTGGTTTTCAAGATCATTTTCCTAAAGTTGGTGAACAAGAGAAGAAATACTTACTTGATTTCAATACAATCTTATCATTGGCCATGCCTTGAACAATTTCCACTTCATATCTTATTCATTGAAATGAAGTTTAATTTTTCATTCTTGGAGTGTTATCATATCATGTGATCCATAAATAGAATTATAGGTCATTACATCTATCTTTATCACAAAAAGTATAGCACAAGTTATCCAAGATACGTAAGTCCATCTATGGTTAGATTAATCATATATGGTACCTAAAATGGAATTATACTTCATCTTTCATATCACTTAAATAAAATAAAACTAGTCTATCCTAACTAGGGACATCCCATTGGCTAGTGGTAGGCGATAAAGGCTTGTCACACTTCGTTTGTGGGTGCGTTTCCCATAGCCTTGTTTGATGCTAGGGGTTGTCGCCCATCCTATGGGTTATCCTATTTTTAAAACTATACTGTTATAACATTTATAAAAAAAGTTTTAGCCTTAAACAATACTATTTAACGTCCAAATTATTCCATTCCAACTTCTAGTCTCATCCAAAATACTTATGTCCAAACTCACAGTACAAAAAAAATTACAAGAAAGGTCATATAACAAGCATGTGAATAACTTCATTTATCCCTCATATATCATAAGATATATCTTATTGGTCACATTCCAAAAAAATTAATGACTTAATCATTCATTCTCTTGAGTTTTAGTAATAACCTAAATTATTATATATCCTTATTGAAAACATGCAGGTTTCCTTATTCCAAAATTTATTAGATATATTCTTTAAGTCCCAAAAAGTTGTATACTTCATCCATAATAGCATAACCCACTTGTCAATAACTCCATAATTATCTCCCAAGAAACTAGAATCAACCAATTTACTTATTCAAACCCAACATATATTTATCCAAGAATCATTATATTAACATAAGTTACATATTAAGGGTTTTATTTACCTTAATCATGTGTTCTCCAAGTATGTCACCTTACCCTTAAATCACCCTTTTGGCCCCTTATAACTATTCCACATATCCTTTCCAATACTTAATGAAAAAATTATAATGAAAACACTTATAAATTTCATGATTCATATAATATAATCTATGAATTCTGAAACATATACACATTAATCATCTAACTTTATTCTCAAACCATTACTTAGGATCCATCATCTTCATCTTTCCTAAAATACAAATCATGTTTTAAGGTTTATTAACCTTAATCTTATTAGGATTAATGTAGAAAATACTAGAAGAACACCACATAACTTTCACATGTTTTTTACAATCTCTGTATCCTCATCAGTATGACCAATACTCATACCATCGTCAAGATATTTCCACTTTGTAAATTGATCTTCATTATTCCCATAATTTACACATCTTAAAAATTAAATGGTTAACCATGTTCTGTATAGTTATGCATATAGACTAATACTAGGAATAAAAGTGTCATAAATATATATAATAGATTAAAAACACATAAATAAGGTAAATTACTTATAAAATTTCAATTTATGGTATCTTAGGTTTAATCCTAGGTTATTCACAATTATCACAATAACTCTATGATAGTAACCTATACTTGACTTATCCTTAGAAAATACATAGACAAATCCTTATAAATATCTCTAGGGATCTCACTAAAGGCTCTGTATCCTAGTTTCCAAAGGTTGACAAAACATTTTCTCTGTTACCAACTCTAACAACCCAAGCTTGACGTATATTGAAATTACATTTCTTTTTGTAGAATACTTAATACATTACACAAATATATTCCTAAATACCATATTAGTTTTGTTCCTTTGGAAACATGTAACATAATCTTCTAACTTGTTGAAATATATTCAACATATCCCATAAAGATCTTACCTTAAATCCCTACCTAAAACCTTTCATTATATGATGCGGAAAAGAAAACATAAAAATGGTGAGCTAAAGTGCTCATTAAGGGTGAAAATGGTGAAAATAAAACGAAATATAAACATATGAATGTATAAACATGTGCATAAAGTTTAAATATCATAATCATGAGTCATTAAATAAATATTGGTAGTATGTAAGGCATAAATTATAAAGGAACATTAACCACGATAAAATAGAATTGGAATAAAACATGAAATTTTGGGGAAAAAATAAGCACATAATATGATTTCTATAGTATCCAAGGCTTTTCATCCAAGACCATCATAGTGGAAAAAGTCCATTACTAAACCAGGTTTAATTACCATTCCATCTATGTATTACTAAATTGGATTTACTTGTCATTTTGGAACTGTATTACTAAATTAGATTTACTTGTTGTTCTAATCACATGAATCTAATGAGATATAAATATTTACCAAATTAATTTTAGTGATATATAGTTCTCACCCATATAATAATGAAATCATTCTAACATGTTCCACAAAAACATAAATCTTTCATTATAGCATAACCCATGAAATAAAATGGGTTTCTTTAACATCATTTCATCATAACATAGTCCATATAAAATATCATTTGATCATTAACACAATAAAATAATAGTAATAATATGTATAGAGACATAACACTATTTAAATAGAGTCATCTTATATTGAAAATAATTTTGATAAAACACTTGAAATTAATTCTTGAGAAAAATATCACTTCTTCTTCAAAAACATTTTCTTTTCTCAAAATACCACCCAATTTTAAAAGAAAAGAATTTAATTGAAAATAAGATTTAAATATTATAAAGGAAGCTTCATGGAAATAAGTTATTATGAATACAAAAAAAAAATCTGATCCTTCCATATAAGTTAAAAAAAACATTATCCTCGTACTTTTGTCGGAGAAGTCAAAAATCACCTAAAATTGAATAATGATTAAAAGATTCATTTCATACCATTTAATAAAATTTCAAAAAAGGGTAAAATTAACTTTAAAATAATATATAAGAATATAAAAAAATATTACATAATTAAGAAACATGAATGTGGATGATAAATATATCCTAGTAAATTCTTACGTATAAACAATCTCAGATAAAAATGAGATTTCAAAATTATCCCTTACCTTAGGTCTGATTTCTTCCATATATGCCTAAAAATACTATATTTTGGGTTTAAACATATTATTATCTTGTAAAATAATTATAATAATATCTATTATATCATATATTATTCACTTATGACTTTATATTACCCCTTTATTTATGAAATACATATTAAAGCAACGTTTTAGGTAATAATCGTTTTATTTATCGTACGTTTTTGGCTTGTTATTCTTGATCTTACTACTTAGATAATGATTTACTTACTTTAAAAATGTAAAATGTGATTTATATATCTTAAATATTCAGTATAGAAATATATATAATATATAGATAAATGAAATGGAATACACTTTTCATGGAGACGGTAGGTCGTACGTACAATTGAACATTGTTTTTGTTTCCTTATTGAATTGAATGGAACCAAGTAAGTGAAATATATATATATATATAAAAACATAAATACAGTAGTATTTTTATGTATTATATTTAATTATTATTTATTATATTTAATTTATAATCACTTTTGAATGGTTAACATGAAGAATGAATCTTATCACGTCATGGAGACAGTAGGTTGTACGTACGCACGAGCGACGATATCATTCACTTAATGGTTAAATGGTATAGAATTGGATGGTATATTAATTATAATAAATAATTATAATGTTATATTAATTATTTAAATACATTATACTCATCATTATACCCATCCAAATTAAATATTTTTTAATAACAAATTACACCACGGCGTGGAGACGGTAAGTCGTACGAACGCATGCATGGTGATATTGTTATTCGTAGGATTGCTTAAAGGATGTATAAAGTCTTCCCATAATTATAATAAATTCTCATCATGTAGAAGATACTATATCTGTTACTTTAGTATGGTAACAACATAATAATTTTATGTATAAGTACAAAATAATTTTGAAATAGGTGACAAAACAATTACCTTTTTCGAGAATCTTCTTTTGATTTTCACAAAATGATTCCATATGATGGATTTCTGCCCAAAGTGTGGAATATAAATATAATGGAGGGATTTTGGGAGCTTATTTAAGCAGATTTTTGAAGATCCAATTGGCTTTAATGGTGTCAGTAAGTGGGTAGATTTGGTGGCCCTTTATAAGAGAAAGGAGGGGCACTTTAGGAAAATCTTGAAATATTAATTTATTATAAATTGATTTCGGTTTATAATGCTCCCAAACTAATTTATTTAAAATATATAATGGTAATGGTTATACTTCATCTCATAAAATAAAATTTGGACATGTTATGATTTTATTTTAAACCTTATCATTTTGATTTATCCTTATTTAATCCATTTAATTTTATTTGTGGTAATAATATTATTAATATTAAATGGTTATAAATATTTACTTGTGAATTTTAAATTTTCTATAATTATATAATTTATGATATTGAGTATCATATAATTTTTACTTTTTAATTTTTAAAAAATTTTGTGATTTTTTTAATAATATGTTATTTTTATAAAATATCAATAGTGTCAATTTTGACACTATTCATTTATTTGAATTTAAATAAAATACAAACAGAAGATAAATTAAAAAAAAATATTTAATACAATCCTAAAATGTCATAGTCACATATAAAATTAGTGTATCACATTAATTAGTTCATATGATATTTATTTTAATATTTTGAAAACCATTTATTTTATATTTCTATCAATAATTTCTACATCACTATTGTTTCATCATTAATGTTAATTATTTAATATCAAAAAATTATAAATAAATTCAAATGATGTTATATAAATTCATTATATTTTTTATAATTTTTATGTTATAATTTTTATTTTTTTATCACTGTTTTAAATTTATTATTCTTATAAGGGATAAGAGGGTGACATGTTGTCACTTTGTTTTGTTTTAATTATAATTTCATCACTTTCATGGAAAAAAGTCCATTAAATGAATCAATTCCGACACTTAGGTGATATTTTTCATCTATAATTCATTAAATAGTATTTTGAATTGTGTTTGGGTAATTTTATTTTCCTGATAATATTGTTTGTTACCCTAATTTACATAACTTACCTATAACTATGGTAAATAAAAATTTTCGTAGTTACTATTCATAATATCCAAAAAAATACAAATAACATATTAACATAATTTAGAACCACTGATTCCAAATATGGAATCTATTTTTCAAAATTAAAGACACATAATTTTCGTTAGTTAATTTAAAATTAATTCTTGTTGTCAAAACCAGAAAGCGGGTTTTTAAAAAGTAAAAACTTTCAAAAGATTGGAATGCATTTATGTCAAATTTAAATGTGAAATTACTTCCAATGACCAAAGATGGATTAAATGATAAAAACATAATACAATTACACTTTAAACCCAACTAAAAATATAATATAACTATATAAATAAATTAGACGAAAAGGTGGTTTTGAATTAAAATACAGTATTTTTTATTATTCATTAAAAATGAATTTAATCAGAAAAATAAAAAAAATCAATCAACGTAGTTTTTATTTACTTATTATAAAGAATTTTATTTTTCAAATATAATATATAAAATTTTTAATAACTAGATTTTAAATGGAAGCACCATTAAAAGGTGGCAAAACTGCATTTTTTGAAAAATACTTCTTTTCTCCAAAAAAACAAATTTTTTCTTATATTATGTTAATAAAAAACATAAGATGAATGTTAATGTTACATAAAATTAAAAATTTGGTTAATAATATTCATAACAGTTAGTTTATATCCCATTAAATAATAATATTTTAATAATATATCATTATTTAGTGAATCTTGGTATTGCATACTATGCAAGATATCGATGAAGATTGCTCATTTGTGTAATAAAATCCAATTCATTATTGCATTTAGTATAAATTACATTCTTGTTCATGTATAACATAATTCATACATATTTATTTAATAAATTGAACAAAATCTATACTCAATGTTGCGTGAAATTAATTCTATCAAAAGAAGTTGATATTGTGTGTAACATAATCCAAGTATAGTGTTGCGTATATTGAAATCTAATATGGTGTTGTGTATAGCGCAAGATAATAATGGTGTACCGTACAACACAAGACATCAAATAAATTAAAAATAATCTATATCATAAAATCTCAGGGTGTTACGCAATCATTCTAAATAGTGATAGAAGTTTATTTGGGTGAAACTAGAAAAAATGGTTAGTATTTATTCAATTAGTTTGTGTCTTATCTAAGTGGTAAATACTTCCTATGATATTACATTTAACATGTATACAAATCTAGGCAGAGGGAAATTTTTGTGATCATGTAGCAGTATTAAAACACTATAGAGATGTGGGTATTATCATAGGTAATGTATAAGGTTACAATAATAGTCATATTATTCGTCCAAAATGGGATTTCATGCCTTGTTTTGGCATTTGGTCCATAGGTACTTTGGTAAATCACTAGTATTCAAGCCTTTGGATTGTCCTTAGAAACTTATACCGGTGGATGTGATGGTGCGATGAAGTTCAATGGTGAAGATAGATATAGAACAATCATATGTGTGACTCATCACTTAATGTTTAAAATAATGTTAAGATCACACCCAAAGCTTCGGTTTATGAAAGAGTTTGTAGGATGTAGACACAACATCAAAGAATCGAGCTGGAAGACAACAGGATAACCAGAGGTCTTGCAACATATTAATTCCTTTTTAATTTTATCCTTCGAGCTGTATATTCTATAGACTCTATTCCATGTATTATAGGATCTTAATACATGTTAGGGTTCCCTCTCATCCCATTTGAAAATATTTTTATCCATAAATTATATTAAAAATGGAGTTCTAAAATTAGTAATAATCCAACACCCCCTCCCTAACCAATCTCAATATTTCATCCAACGTTTATTTGGGAACAACATATAGTAATTATTGTGTAATATAGATGATAAAACACACACTTATTTTTATTATATATGTTCAAGGAATCATTTTTGGAAGAGATAAATAGTATCTTTATAAAGAAATTATAAAACATATAAAGAAGCATTTTAAAATTTGAATGTTATATGGGATATAATTATTTCTTGTATTACAAGGTTTGAAAAAGAAAATTTTTATATCTTATTGAATAAATAAATATACAAAATAATTAATCAATAAGTTTCTATATATAATATTTTTTTTAATTAGTTGTATTTATTTTTTATTATTTAATTAGGTTTTAAATTTTTACATATTTAAAAATAATTGAGGAAATACATTTTTCATTATGGTTTGGAATAATGTTAGGCCTACTTTATTTTAAAAAATGATTTTAAACTTTTTAATTGTATTTTATTTAAAATGATTAAATGGTTTGATTTAGATATTTTACCATGCTTAAATTTATTATTTCACATTATTGATAGATTTTAATCTTTAAATTTTGATTTTCATTAGAAATAGATTATTATTTTCATTATTTTATTATTTTATTATTATTATTAAAGGGGTTTAACACAAAGAGGAGTGATCCTATCCTTTTATCACTCATATTATATCACCCTTCCCAATATGGTAGGGTACTCCTCTTCTTCTTCCTTTCATATTACCATGACCTGGATCTATATTCCATGTCACCTCCTTTCTTTATTCTTATTTTTCCTCCTCTCTCACTCCTCATCCTCTTAAAATAGGTATATCTTTCTAAGTATAGGTATTTTATATTTTTAAGATTTTTCTACAATATTTAAAATCCCTCCATCAGCCTGAGTATTTTATTATTAAGGGTTAAAGGATTCTCAAATGTGATGGAAGGAGTTAGACGCATGGCATTACCGTGTTTGTTAATTGTTTTTTTTTCTTTTTAGTGAGTAATTTTTTTATTCCAAACATGGTAAAACCTATAAAACTGGTGTCTAAATTTATAAAATTAATTATTAATTCTTTTTTCAGTGTCATATGATTTTTTTATTACCTTTAAGATTTACTTATTATCATTTAACATTATTTAATGGAAAGTGTCTCTTTAACCTTCCAATTTCATAAATTGAAACATGTTTAGATTGGATATATTTTTATATAAATGATTTAAATAGATTCTTTGATTATTAATGTTTTTTTAGTTATTATTAAATGATTTGTCACATATAATATAAAGGTTATTCAATGGAATTTTAAAAAATTTGTTAATATTAATTTATTATCTATTTATCCTTGTTAAAATATTTAAAAATTATCATTGTTTTTTAAAAAAACATTTAAGGTTTTTTATAAATTTGAACAATGATTGTTTGTTTCGATAATAATATTATTAATTTTTTGAGGACATGAAGAGTTGAGTTATGAATAAATTTGAATATATATTTTTTGATAATGATTTTGAAAATATTTTTCATTGAATCGGTTTTTGAAAATTGGTTTTTTCTAGGTTATAGTAATTGAAAAATCATAAGAAATTTCTTTCCCATTAAAGAAAGTTACCCTGTCAGTGAATTTGGGGTTTAATTTCATGGTTTAGCTTCATGTATTAGATAGAAAGTTGAACTAAGTATCGTCAAGTGATGACTTGGCCTATGGTGAGTATAATATTTCCTTACTAGGGTCCTACCTATGTTTTAGTTATAGTGATTATCATTATGTCATTTTTTCATTCCTTGGTTAATATAGTGGTTTCCCCATATATATACTTCATTTTTCTCGGTTAATTTGATTTATTTATCTTTATTAGATATGATGGAAAATATTGAATTTTATTCATCTCTTAAAAAGTATTTTATATTTTTTTTAATTCAAAATAATGGATTGGGTATATGTGAGCAATATGAAATCATAAAATAATTTAATATCATTTTATAATTCTACTCTTGAATGAGAATTTTGGGGTGTCATTCGGGAAAATTCTATTGATTGTGTGGATATACTCACCTTTTCATGTATACTTTGATGTACATGTTGTTGTGTAATATTTATTTTATTGGAAACATAGGTCTAGAGATTAAAATCCCAATTTGATATTATATATTTTTATTGGTATGGGTCATACTTGGTTACTATTTCTATCATATGTCCCATCATATTTTGTGTTAGTGAAATTGGACGTATGATGGGTTCCAAGTAAAGAGTAATTATTTTCCTTTTTAATTTTTTTGGATTTTGTCTGGGAAATTGGGTTCTTGTTGTGTTTAAAATGATTAAGAGTAGGTTTTAAAGGTAGAGGTTTCGGTGGAAAAGAACCAAGGTCAAAATTTAAGGTGTTTTATAAAAAATTAAAGAGTGGTTATAATAGTCATTGTATTCCATGTCTGCAGACACTAGGTACCTAGTGGAAGAACTTGGGTGGGTACCATCATTTAGACTATAAGGTGGTTGGTTTAATTATATCAAGTACACAGTATAACCAAATTTGGTTTTTCTAGGAGGTTTTAATTTTTATAATTTATATTAGTTTTAAACCCCTTAAGGGGACTTCTTCCTCTTATCCACTATTAAAGAATATAGAGTTTTCCCCCAATTTTCATTTCCCCTCCTTGTTTCCCCCTTTTTCTATAGATATTAGAGTGGGTTTATTTGATGATTAATTTTAGTTTTATCTCTTTTATCCATCCTCTGGTCTTCCTATCCCTATTTCTATAATTTTAATAGTATTGATCTCCGTATTTGATTATAATTCCATAGAATCATGGTTGAATCATGCTAATACAAAATATAATACACATTTTTCTTCTAAAGGGAGTTAAGGAAGGACGAACATGCAAGATTTCACACCATTTAAAGAGAGGAAATTCATTTCATTAGTTATTAATTTATATTCATCAAAGATAAATGAAATTATTATGTGATTTGATATTGAATGTTGGGGTTTTTTTAACTTTATATCATTCCAAAAGTTTTCTGCCACCCATAACTTATATCTTTTTTTAAATTGCACTACATATGGCTCGTTATTGTTGGAATGGATCGAATGATCTTATATTGATGTTGGAATTTACTAAAAGGGGTAATAACTTAAAAAAATTGATGGTACTTAATATTATCATTATATTTTAAATTTTACATGAAAATACTTATCTATATATGTGTGTGATGTTTCTGTTTAATATTTTTAGTTGGGTTTGTTTGGGGAAAGTTTTACCTAAATATAGAAGTAAACTAAGTGTGTTCCAATTATCGGAACAAGCATAATTTGGGATATTTTCCATCATGATTATTTATAAAGTGTGGTTATATTCATCATGTGAGAAGTTAAAATAGTATAATTATTGATAGTTAGTTTGGTTTTTGTGAGGGTTTATGTTGTTATTAAGAATATACCTAGGATAGTTGTCCATGTGAGGGATAAGTTTTTTGGAATCCATAGACAGTGCCTTAGTTGAATTGTGATATTGTAACATATGAGGGATGATATTGTCTAATGAATGTATGAATAATCGAGTACTATGAGTGTTATAAGTTTCTTGTCATAAGTGTGAGAACGCTTCATTGGGAGACTAATAATGTAATGAGTCTCTTGGGATAGACTAGGGAATTAGTAAATCTATCTCATATAGAAAGATAATCACAAAGTAAAGTATCTATGTTAATAAATTAGATCTTGGGTACTATTTTCATAACATGGATTGAGTATTATTTTTTTTATGATAATATAGAGAATATTTTTATGTTTCTTTATAATCAGATTAAATGTCTTCCATATGGTGATAGTTTAAAGTGGGATCTATGAGAAGGGTTTTAGTGATTATTCATTGGTGTCTACTTATAGTGAAATAGGTCTGTAATGACATATCATGTGTTATATGTGAGTTTAAATATGGATTCATTGAACCTAATATACTAGTGGATAACAGGAGTTACGAGATATTCTAGTGGACATCTAAGAGTGGATCAAATATGAACATTATGGGATTGAACTGTATGGGTTCTTATTTATGTAGGGTTAGATATATTATTCCATTTACCAGATATGGTTCTTATTTTTGAGTTCTAGGGGTATCACTATGTTATTAGTTTCCCATGAGTTATATGTATTCATGTATCTTGATATATTAAACCTCTACTAATGTGACTCCTTACTAAATGGTTGTCTATGTTACTCCTTCATCATAATCTAATTCCTACGTAGAAATTTGTCTATGTAACACCCCTTAATTTTAGTCTATATTTATCTTTAAATAAATCTAGTGTGTTTGATAGCTATTAACACATGAAACACCAAACTAAAAAAATTAATCATATATTTTATTGATATAAAACATTATAATGTAAGATATAATTTAATAAATTATTGTAATGTAATATGAAACATCATTGAGAAAACTACAACAGGAATAAAACCACATGTAGATAAAAATACAATGAACATGAAATCCTTGTCCTCGGAGTTTTTAATGAATATCATACCTCTAATTATAACTATGTAAAGAAGAAAAACATTATAAAAACAAGAATCATTTTCAAAAATAAGTAAATCAATATGATGAATGAATTTTAATCAATAAAGTAGATATATGTATTAGAAGATAATATGACCATTATAAATTTGGTTTTCAGATATATGGTCATTGGACATATGGTCATTGGACATATGGTCATTAGACATATAGTCATTGGACATATGGTGGACATATGGTCATTAGAAATATGGTTTTTGTATATATTGTGGTTGTATAGATGGTTATTAGTTTTATATCTCCATTAGTCATATTGTCATTTGATATATTTTTATCCAATATATATATTGATTTTCTTTAATATTAGAAAAAAATTAATAATATAATAATAAATAATTCTAGAAAGAAATAAAAATAAAAATAATATTTTAAAACAAAGAAAGGAATTTTTATTCTTTATATATTATTTTTTAAGAATGATTTGATGTGTTAAAAGAAACATTATAATAAAAATGGTTTTAAAAAATCAATTATTTAGAATATTAATTATGGTGGTGATTAAATTTATTTAATTATAAAACGGATAATTCTTAAAGAATTTTTTTCATTATTTTGGAAATTTTTGTTAATAATTTAATTGGTCACTTTTGAGGATTGATTTTAGTGGATGTATTTTTATATAAATAATCAAATAAATTACCAAACATATAATTATTATTATTATTTAACGAATAAGAATAAATCATTTTTGGACTTAATAATATATTTCCCTAAAAAATGTTTTTATATTTTATACATTTATTATTTTAAAATTAATTTTATCAATTTTAAAAATTGAATCCAATAAAATGTATTTCAAATTTAGAATCAAAGTATTAAAATTGGGTAATAATGTTAAAATATTTTTTAGGAATAAAAATAAGATACAATGGTAAAATTTAGTTTCCACTATAAAGGCTAAAATGAGGTTAAAATGTTTAAATTATGGATAAATATTTAAAATAACACATATCCATATCTTCAAATGGATAAATGAGTGAATTAGTGACCTCATATCACCCCTTTTCTATTATATATTAACTTATTTAAAATTTCCATTTTAAAATGACAAAATTGTACATTAAGTGATTAATAATTATGAAAATTACAGTCAAGATCACCTATAAAAGGACACCTTCTATACCTTCATCATCCCACACCTTTCCTTAAAATTTCTATTGAATCCATGAAACAAATTATCTCCATCATAATCCTCTCTCATGTTCGAGAACACTTAGACACAAGTAAAGTCCTAACCCCCTATTTTCTAAGAGGATATTTAATAAGGGATTAAAGTCTTTAAAGTAAGAGGAATATTCTCCATAATCATTCTTATTAACATTCTTCATCAACCTCTTATTTATTATGAATTATCACATTAATAAAAAAATTTTAAAATCATTTATCTCTTTTAAAAGTGATATTATTACTATACAATAACATGTTCTTACACATTCATTCATTATAATGTGTCCTTGTTTTGGTTGGTTTTATTACCAACATGAATGTTTTTACAGAATCTACATCATGAAGAAATAAGGGAAAAAATTCACAACCATGGTCTCCCTTTTAGGTATTATTTTCTTTTATTTATTCATTTTATTCTTCACATTTTGTTTATGGGTCTTTTCATTTGAAATTGTGATGTTTTTGGAAAAATAGTTGGTGGCACATGGTTAGAACATAGCTATAATTAACCATGTGGAAACCATGAAACATCCTATAGTTTTTGAATTACCCATTTAATATGGTTGGTTCATGGTTTACCTATTCATGTAGACCAATTTTGAAAATTCCCCAGAGAGGAAGTGGGGATATGCATATTTGGTCCATGGTTTGGTAAACCATATATCCAAACTATATAGCCTGCCCAAAAAATAAAAAATATAAAATTACTTTGTTTCACTAACTCATTTTAAACACTATTTTACATTACTATCTCCCCCACTTTATTTCCCTATCCCTCACACACAATCTACCTTAATCCTCTCCTTGGTCGTATTTCAAGTGGAATATTCTTCATGTTCTTCAATATTTTATCAAGTAAGGTCATTCATTCCTTCTACATTGATTCCTTATCCCTTACCTCATGGTCTTTTCTCCTACCCATTTCTTCAAAATCCTAAGGTTTGTATAATATAAGTTGGATGATGTGGGTTTTAGTTATTAGGATCTTTTCTTTCTTCCTTTAGGTCATCATCCTCTTTGGCATGTGGAATACATCTGGTGTTCAATGGTTTCTTTGGTTAATTGTATATGGTTTAATGATATGTAATTATATGGTAAACTAATTATGCTTTCCTAAATTTCAAAATTGTGATTAAATTTTTTGGATGCATAAAAAGGTATTATGAGAACTATATGGGTGTGTTTAGTTGATTGTAAATTGTTTATGTTTTATAATGAGATGGAAATTTATTGATATGGAATGGTTTGTTTACAAAGTTAATTGGATGAGAAAAGTGGATTTTTTGTAAATGGGCTAGAACATGAGAACCACATGTACCTAGGTGAGATTACTATAATAAGTGCCTCTAATAAATATTGTTACATCCATATAACATTGAATATGAAATATTTTTAATTAAAAAATATTCTATAGATGTAGTTTCATCTAATAAGTTAGCATCATCCATCCTAGAGGCTCGTGTAGGTAATGATTGTGAATAGTTTTATCACCAAAATTATGAGGATCCTAGTGTGAGACCCAACCTTAGTGGACCTAGGTCTTTACCATGGCACTTGGTTTTATTTTATTATTATTATTTTACTTTTGTTTATTTGTAATGTCAAATGATTGTTTTCATTTACATTATTTTCAAACTATAAGGTTTAGTTTTTTCTAACAATGGTTATTCAAGAAATTATTAGAGGGACCCAACTGGGATTTTGTGCTCACATACTACATACACCCAATGGGTGTGTCTACACTGTTTTCATTAGACATGGGTAAAATCAAGTAATCTCTTAGAGGTGGTAGGTATACTTGCTAGTAGGTCATGGTTGGGTGACCATGGTGACATGGTGGGTGGTTGACCCTCATTCCAAACTAATTTGGGTAGCTTTTTTATCTAATTTATTGGTTTCAGATGTAGCATCATATTACCCTATTTTTTACATCCTTTTTCTTCTCATACCATTTTTTTATATGTATGATACATGATTTTTTATTACATGTTTGGATGTTTATTTTTGTGTTTAAAATTTTTTGGTTTTGTTTGAGGATTTACTAACATATTTTTGATGGGTTTATTTGGGAAAAATAAATCCCAAAGTAAATTTACAATGCCCATAAACTATTTTCTAGACCAAGGGGATCTGTAATGACCTTTATGAATTTCCATAGACTGATTCATGTGACAAGTTGAGGGCTGACTTAGGTTAGTTCTTGACAAAATGTTTTCAAATCCACTATTTTTAGCACTATATTGTTTCAGATGTAGGAATAGACTGGAATTAGGAATTATGGGGTTAAGTAATAGGTGTAAAAGAGTGTCTAGACAAAAATATTAGTTTCCACCCTTGAGTTACCAATGTATGTTGGGAATGTGGTTTGATCTTTGATTTGGTTTCACTTCCTTGTAGGTAGGGTACATGGGTCACAAACCATGAACACATTATATATTTCATGAAAGATTTTAATTTTTTATATTCCAACGTATATATATTATTTTTAAATTTTATACTTATTCATTATTTTAATAAATTATTTATTTTGGGTTTGATGGTTTCCTTTTTTATTAATTTCATGCATCACTATATCCCCTTGAAAGTTACATGTGAACCCTTTAGAGGTGGATAAGGATAATTTATCCGGAGAAAATCCATTGGTTGATTAGAATCTTATTTTTTATGAAATTTTGGATGTTTGATTTAGTGGCTAATGGTAACATTCCATCACCTCTCTAGATAAGGAAACTAATTTAGCTCCTAGGAAGGATCGAGTTCAGGAATTCCTCATACAAAAGCCTCCCTTTTCCACGGAAGTAATGGTACTTAGGAAACAGAATTTTTTTTAAGAAGATAGAGAAAATATTTAAATTCATTGAAAATGAATACCCTGTTAAGATGAAGTGTGATTCCTTTATCTTAAAATACCTATTCTAAAATAGTAGGAGTCGGTTGTGTAGGAAAAAAAAGAATTAGGATCAAAAGTTTAAAATTTTCAAAGTGATCTTCCCCCGTTAGTTTTACCCAATACCTTATCATTTGGTGAATCATAGGACTTCATATAGATCCTATTATGAAATTGTATATTCATGGAATATACAAAGAAATTTTCTAAATCACTTCACCTTACTCCTAATGTAATGATTTGTGCCTTCCTAATCTTTTTCTCTATTGGTTTGAGGTTTTGGAGGTGCTTCAGAGGAGTCTTGAGAAGTTTTGGGAGATTTTATTGATTTTATGGTATATCTGTGTAGTATAAAGGAGGATTATGGATTTAAAAGGGGGTTTACACCATATTCCTATGGTTTAAGTCTTGATTAGTCATTCATCTTACATATTGTGTTCAGTGAGGGGTTTGTCATGAAATCATCTCATTCTATAAGATGGGGTTTTACGACATAAGATGATTTGATCCCTAGGCATCTTATTTTTTTGCATGGTTGGGTGTTTTGAGGGGTTTATAGTACAAATGTGGGTTCTTTAGTGTAAAATCCACATCCTATGGAACTTATGGGGTGAAATTTTAATTTACACCATAATATATGTGTTTTATAAGTTGTAAATAGTTTTGTTTAGTAGATTATTTCCTATTCATTTATCTCATATTTATTTCATTTTTTCAAGAACCCTATGCAGTTTTAGAGGATCTTCTAGCCCTCATTCTCCTTCTTTGATCCTTGGGTTATGGTGGTTGAATTTTGGGGTTCCAAGGTGAGTTCTACCCCTTTCCTAATTTTTTTATTGAATTATTCCCCCAAATACCTGCTAAATTTGTATCTATAGGGTTTAGGGGTGAGTTGGTTCGTGTTTTTTATGATCCTTTGATATGGTATTGGCCGATCCAAAAGTTCTTTATGTGACTGTGGTTTTTGGGTATTTCTTATATGCCCTATGTTGTACAGTGAAATCATAAACCTTCATTAAAGTAGAGAATTTATTATATCTCCTTATTGTGAATCATTCAGTAGAGTTTTTATTTTCTTTATCTTTGGAAAGATATTTTTCATGAGATTAAAAAATATAAATTAATTGGTTAATTGAATTTAAGGGGAAAGGGGATTGGTTATAATTCATTTATAGCTTTGATATTATTATGATTTTTTGATTATATAGGATAAATGCTCAGCAAAAAATGGTGTTTGTTGGTGGATTCTTTTCACTATGGTCATTATGATATGGAATCCTTATTGAATGTTATTGTGATATCACCCTAAATGGAAATTGGATAACCACTTATATTTGGGTAATAAAATGGTTTCTCTAGGATTTGTGGATTTTTTTATAATGAGCCTAAAATAAATAAGTGAAATTGATAAAAATACCCTTTCTAAATATGTAAAATGTTTTGTGTTTTTTTGTGATGTGTAGATTGGGGAACATGGGGTTGATGGTTTTTTTGTACTATGGGGTGGTAATGTGATGGTTTGTTTTTTCATGTTTGTAATGACCCAGACCCGGCCAGCCACCCGAACAGTGCCGAACGGGTCGGGTGTCATAACCTTAGGTGAACCTCCCCTGAATGCCAAAGGCTGCCGACTAGTAGATAGGGTCTGTTAGGTATAGTGGGGAGGATATACCCTCTCAGAGGATCATAATAAGGGTACTGGTCTGAGAATAATAATAAATATGCAGTGGAATGAAAGACTCAGCAGACTCGAACCAGACCCGCAGAGCGAAATCATACTCAATGTAGATAAACAACGGAAGCAGTAAATATAAACAACAAAAGCGGAAACAAACACAACAGCATGATGATAACATGTAACTACTACTGAACAGTAAATCATGCATCCAAAGTAGGTCATACTCAACTAAATATAAAAATGGATCCAATGGCTAACCAACAGTAGTTACAACAAGTAAGCATTCCTATACATAAAGGTAAAAAAAACAATGTAAACCCATCTAGGCATGACCTCAAGGTCCTTAACATCTCCAAGCAATAACTAATGTAGCCCAACTCTTAAAGTTGGCCTCTTTCCTGCACGTAAATCCATATAATCTACATGTGTCCCGAAGGGCCCATGCAGGGTGTGAGACAAATCTCAGTAGGATACCACCCAATGGTGCGTACCAAATATATGTGTTTTAGCAGTCATGAATTTACAAGAAAAACAGCAACAGTATAGTGCACAAGTAAACACAAACTCCTCTAGTGCTCAACAGCCACCAAGGATTTTCACCTGCTTCGGCCAATGCCTGAATGTATGTCGTGTAACCTGGCACCACGTGCCACTTGACACCTCGTGTCTCAAGTACCGATGTCTCGAAGGCACGCCCCAGAATAGTAACCTAGCACCAGGTGCCTCCTGACACCTCGTGTCTCAAGTACTGACGTCCCGAAGGCACGCCCAAGAATAGTAACACGACACCATGTGCCTCCTGACACCTTGTGTCTCAAGTACCGACATCCCGAAGGCACACCTAAGAATTGTAACCTGGTACCATGTGCCCCCTGGAACCTCGTGTCTCAAGTACCAACGTCCCGAAGGCACGCCCATCCCTTGAAGGCTCCTCACCTCCCACGTGGCTTTCTACGGCAAGCACCCCCAACCAAAATACCTAACCGCAACTACGGGGGACTCTACCCACACGAGTTGTCAAAACCACCTCATCACGGAGTATCTCTGTGTGCACACTACTCAAAGTCCCGGGTGAGCGGTAATCACCAAAATAGTACATAAGCCACCAAAACATCTGACACCTCGTGTCCCTGCGACCGTGTCGCTCAAGTCTGATGGCATTGCCATCTTAGTAACCTAGGTCATGCCCAACCTGACAATCGTACTGCCTCAAGCCAACATCCATGACTCCCAATCCTGTGGTCAAAACCTCCCATCGTAACCTGGGCCGAGCCCAACCTGTGATCAGCATCACTCAAGCGTAACCGGGCCAAGCCCAATACTACCCAAAGGGTCCCGCAGATGCAATTCAGTAATTGCATATATACATATGTAAAAAGAAAACATAACCAGGAAAAACAAACTAAACAGTTGAATTGCACTATGAAATGTGTTGTCCCATACCAGCACTGAGGTCTTAAATGCCTCTAACAATTTATAACATGCATTAATAAATTAAACTAACCAGTTTAACACATTAATATATCAATTAAAAACATTTTGGCATTCCCCAGCCAAAATTCTCTGATGAGCCACGACCCCTCACCTAGCCCACTCACACAAAATGGTAACAGGGCATACCCAAAGGCATTGCATAGGTCCCACAAGCAATTCAGTATGAAAAAGCAGATAAAACGGGTCCCACTCAAAATACATGAAAATGCGCCAAAGGCCGCATCACCAAAACAACCACAAAAACACAAAATGAGGTATGCACCACCTACCTGAGACTCGTACGATGCTACTCCTCTGGTAAAAGCCTTCAATTTGGTCCAAAACGCGGTAAATCTACAAAAGATTCAATACCGTTCGAACCCCTATAACTCGTTTTAGAACAAAAATCAAACAAAACGGACAAAGAGGAATTGAGGAATTATTGATGGGGTTCCAACGCATCCATTCGTGATCGAAACGGAGTTCAGACAGCGATCCGGGGATGGACTGAAGTCCCGGCTGGCTTGGTTCACGAAACCAGGCGAAATATGAGTGTTCTGCCTCAAAACGAGGCTACTGCCCATTTTAACGCAAAAAAAATGAAAGTACACGGCATGTACTTCATGACTACATGCCGTTTATATTCCATTTAACTATTCATAAGAGGGCTGAATTCCACTGAATTACTTTTTGAACCTGCCGACATGAGTACACGGCGTGTACCTATGGGTACACGGCGTGTACTTGGTTTCCTTTCTCTTCCTCGCCAACTTACCCACACGCCATGTATATCCCTTATACATGGATATACTACACGGTGTGTCCAAGGGAAACACGGCGTGTCCTCGGTTCTACCGGGCCAACCGGCCTACATGCCATGTATGGCCACCACACGGTCGGGGTTACAGGGCGTGTTGAAAACTACAAGCCGTGTAGTAAGAAATTTCTACATGGTCATCCCACGGCATGTACTCAGCGAGTACATAGTCGACACTTGCTTAACATATACACGGTTTGTACTTAATGTACACGGTGTGCAGTCTAGAAATTTCCAAAAACTTCCCATTTTCTCCAGTTTCCTTCAAAACTAGTCAAAAATTCAAACAGGGTCGGGATTTTGACCCGTTTTAAAAACCCGGGTTCTTACAAACTCCCCACCTTAATATAGCTCATCCCCGAGCTACTGAACGTAACCCAAAGATGTCACCATTAAAACCATTCTGATCAAACAACCTAGACTACATCAGTCCCAAGGTTCTTTCTAAATTCCTCAAGGGACTCCCCAGCTTAGGAATTGCCTACTCGGTCTCAACCAACAATGCTCCAAGCAACCAAGGTTTACTAACCTGTGTTCCGGACGCATAGTCCTCCCGTGATGCATCGTCACCCCTTCACCCCATAGGTGATCCTGTGTCCCCTCCGACACCCAACGTAACCCACACTGCATCGGTGTCCGCCTCCACGAGGTCCTGGTGCCTAGCACCTCAAGTAACCTGCATCCTCGATGCCCCGACGCCCCCGGCACCACAAGCAACCAGCATCCTCGATGCCCCGATGCCCATGGAACCCAAAGTAACCCGCATCCCCGATGCCCTGATGCTACGCATCTCATACATATATATATATATATATCATGCACCCGATATGGTGCCAATCCCACGGACTAGAATCTAGTCAGTCCACAAAGATCTTGCGCACCACGTGCACTCAAAACAGACATGCCTCTGCAGGTCATGCCAAAAAGGAATGTCTTGTGTTGTACGCTACACCAAAAGGAGCTTGCACAACACGCATCACTGACTTTGCTTGTATTACACGCAATCACGACCTTCCTCGATAGCATGTGTAGTATGCAATACCGAGTTTCACTAAACAATGATATGCTATTAAAATATTATTAAAACTAGCCGTTATGAATAGTAATAACCACTTTTTTAAATTTTAGTTTTCAAAATGGAATTCATTTTTGGATTCGGAATATCGAAATTAGCTTGGGGAGAAATTTTGGTACTTTTCGGATAAATTTCATATTTTGATGAATAGTGAAAATTACTAAATGTTAATTAAAAACAACTTTTTCAATCGAAATAATTAATATTGATAAATTATTAATTTGAGTGGTTTTAAAATATATTTAAAATATATTTTTACAATTTAATACAATGTTGTTCATTGGATGTAATTTCACATTTAAACCAGACATAAACAAATGTCAATCTTTTGATAGTTATTATCTCTTAAAAACACGCTATTTGTTTTGACGACAAGATTTAATTTTTAAATTAATTAATGCAACTGATATGTTTTGAATTTGGTAAAATAGACATCATTTTGGAATTTATAATATCAAATATATCTTAGGCCTAATTTTTGGTATTTCTCTGGAAACTTTCATTTTTTGATGAATAGTGAAACCACTAAGTGGTAGTTAAAAAATGAATTTTTCATAAAACTTAATTTTACCACTTCTGTGAGTGGAATTTCAAAAATTTGAGAGACACGGTTGATGTCATTAAGTAAAATGTGGTTCAATGAGATGAAAATAATTTTTGGTGAATAGTAACTTTTTACTTTTTTTTACCACGGTTAAAAGTAAATATGGTAATTAAGGTTAAAAATGATATTATTATTACCCTAAAATATGTCCTAATTCTATTGGATAAGTGTAATTCGAACAAAAATAACCTTAGGGATAAAATATGACCATTTAGGCCCACTTGGATTAGATTATGACATTTATTATTAATTTATTTGAAGAAGGTTTAAAATAGTTAAAATCAATGTTTAATAAGAAAATTATTTTTAATATAGGGTTATACATAAGATAAATTCAACTATAAATATTATTAGAAATCTAAAAATATTTCCTACATAATGATATTTTATTTGTAATTTTTAGTCATTAAATAATTTTTATTTATTTATGACACAAAGATGATGTAGTAATTATCTTATTAATGAAATATTGACATAATTGATGTTATAAATACCCAAATAAATGTAATTTGAGATTTTTTATAAATTACACTAATTTTATAGGTTAATAGGACATGTTAGTATTGATTTAATTAACTTTTTTTGAAATAATCATTCTGTTATGATTTTCACAAAAATCAATTACTAAATAGTGTCAAAATTGACATAAAATAGTTTATAAAACAAATATTATATTATTGATTGTTATTTTATTCCTAATAATCTAAGGTTCGCCCAAGATATTTATATAATGATAGGTGTATCATTAATGGACCACTTGGGGGTTTCTTGGATGTATATGGTAAGTTTATTAACTATATAATATAAAAATACAAAGTGACATGGTAAATATCAATCTAATTAACTAAGAGTTAAAACTAAAATATAAGGTTAATATAATGACCTAAACTTGTCTAAATTCTATTGTATGAGAGTATTTAGACCCATACCCACCTTATCTTAGAAATAAATCAATTTGGGGCTATTTAAAACCGAATTTGGCTTTATAATAAAATAATATTTTTAGTTATTCCAAAGGTGCCCCTCTCTTCCCTTATAAAAGGGCACCTCCTCCCTCTCTTCCTCACACCACCATGAGCCTTCAAGCTCAGCCAACCCCTGACAAATTCTCTTATCCACTTCCCTGGAAACATACTAGAGGTCCTGGTCTTCTTCAAAGACCAAATTTAGTGCCCTATGAGGAAGACTCAATGAGGTGCTTCAAAGAAGAGGTAATGTCCGTTTCCAATTCTTTCATCTTTATTTCTTCTTCCACTTCTTCTTATTATGTTGTTTCATTATGAAGTAATAACATCAGTATCACTCATATACTGATATGTTATTATAAGTATGAAACAACCTTATTTCACCATCTATCCATCCTATGGAAAATGAAATCACCGCGCGTGCGTACGTACGGAATACCGTCTCCACGCCGTGGTGTAATCTATTTTCCACCACCACCTTACTTGGATGGGTATAATGGTGGACATAATAACTATATATGATTATTGTAAACTGATATTGATTCTTAAATAGTATACATACACATCAATACAATTCCACGATCATCAGAATGATATCATCGCTCGTGCGTACGTACGGACTACCGTCTCCACGACGCGATGAGATTCATTCTCCACGTTAACCATTCATGAATGATTATAAAGTATATATAATAAGTAATCATGAAATATATGAGATAATAATGATACTGGATTTATGTTTATATATATTTATGTCATCTACTTAATTCCATTCAACTCAATAAGGAAAAGAAAACAGCGTTCATGCGTACGTACGGTCTACCGTCTCCATGAACGGTGTATTTCTTTCCATTTACAGATCTATTATATATATATATATATATATTCTGAATATATATTATATATAAATCATGTTTTATTTTCTGTAATTAAGTAATCATTATCTAAGTAATCATATTAATAATTACAAGTCAAAACACGGACGACAAATGAAACGATTTTACCCAAAACGCTCTTTAACATGGAATTTACAAAAGAACGGGTAATATAAAGCCATAAGTGAACTATATATGATATAATAACAATGATTATGATTCTGGAATAAGTCAATGACATTATTTAAATCATTATACAGGAGGTTTGGACACTTACAAAGCAAATCGGACCTAAGGTAAGGGATAATTTTGCAAATCTCATTTTTTTTATCCGAGATTTCTTATACATAAGTATTTACTGGGGTTATTGTTATCATCCATGTCCATGTTTTCTAAAAGTTTTTTTATGTATGTTTAATGTCCTTTTTACCCATTTTTACTTTTACTACATGGTATGTAAGGAATTTTTCTTTTGTTTACGTTACAAGGTACTTTTTGACTTTTCCGGTAAAAGTACGAGAAGAATGTTTTTGTTAACTTATACGGCATGAATGGATTTTTACGGTTTTATAAATCCTTATTTTCATGAAGATTCCTCCAAAATATTTCATGACTATATTCAAAAAATTCCTTTTCTTTTAAAATTGCATGAAATTTTTTGAAAATAAAATGATTTTGAAGAAGAAAGCATATTTTCCTCAAGAATTCATTTCAAGTGTGTTATCAAAACAATTTTCCATCTAAGATGAAATTATTTCATATGTGTATGGTTCAAGTATAAAGTCTATATGATTTACATGGTTTCACTTTTCTTATTATGAAATGATATCCATTTATTTTATATAGATCATGTAATGATGGGATGATGTTTATGAAACCCATTTTATTTATTGAGTTATTATAAATGATGTATGTTTATTTTGTGGCACAAGTAATAATGATTTCATTATGAGATGGGTGGGACCTATATATACCTCCAATGCATTGGGTAAAGATTTATATCTCAGGAGATAGACATGGCTAGAACGGCAATTTATACTGGTTCAGTAATACAGGACTGGAACGAGGAGTGAACTCGATTCGAAAAGAGACTTTGTCCTCTAAGATGGTCTTGGCAGCAATGTCTTGGCTACTATGGAAATCATATCATGTGCTTAATGGTTTCCACAATTACATATTTTATTCCCATGCTATTTTATCATTCTTAATGTTTCATTATGATCTATGCCTTGTGTACTTCCATGTTTTATGTCATTGCTCAAGCTTTTGATGTTTAACATTATGTTCATGTTTTTAAGTTCAAATGTATATGGTATGTTTTATTTTATCCATGTTTACCCTTAATGAGAATTTTAGCTCACCCTTTTTATGTTTTCTTTTCCCCAGGATATAAAGAAAGGTTTTAGGTAAGAAAAAAAAAGGGGGTAAGATCTTTATGGGAGATGTTGAAGATCTTTCACCACAATTAGAAGATTATGTTCAAAGTTTCCAAAGACACTAAACTATTATGGTCCTTATGTGTCTGTTTTTGTTATGTATTAAGTATTCCGCTAAAGTAATATAATGTCCATGTACGTTAAGCTTCGGGTCTCTACATTTGGTATCAGAGGAAAGGTTTAGTTAACCTTTGGAAGCTAGGATGTGAAAACATTAGTGAGATCCCTAGAGATATTTCTAAGGTATGTCTAGGGATGTCCCTAAGGATAAGTATATGTATAAGATATGGTCCTAGAACTATGGTAATGATCTTATAATTTAACCTAAGATGTTAGATATTGAGGGTACTCCCCCTTTACTATGTTTCTTTACCTAGCATGATTTTTGCCTCTCACACTATTCTTTTTGGGTTTTAGAAAATGGTTAGAAATTGGAAGATTCATGATAATGGAGGATATGACGGACAATGGAATGATATTCTTCATGAGAAACCAAATGAAACGGGATTTGGAAGTCCAAACATCGTTATTATGATTAATCATCAATCTCATAATATGATCAATAATCTCAACTTTGGTAAGTTTTCTGAATCGGCTAATAATATAAAGATGGAGTTTCATGATGATCATAGAGGAAAGAAAGTTCAATTTCCCCTATGTAAATCATGTGGGAAGAGGCATCAAGGAGAATGTTTCAAAGGAACTGGAAGATGCTTTGGGTGTGGAAAAGAAGGACATAAAGCCAGTAAGTGAAAATTAAAAGGTTCAGTTAACACCATGGATGAGGATAATGGTATTGCTACGACATCAACAATGGTTAAATGTTTTAAATGTGGAATGTACGGGCATTATACAAACCAATTCAATAAGGGAAAGTCTCATGAAGAGAATAAGTATGGTCATATGGGTAATATTTATGTTGCTGATGATGAAGAGACTACAAATGATATGTGAGATGAAAGAATTGTTGAAGCTCGGTTAATGGTTTAAGAAGGTAGTGGAATGATTATATGTTTATCAAGTGTAATGTTGTATAAGTAATCTCTTGGTACTATAGAATAAAGAGACATCTAAGGATTGTTACACTGTTGTCTTTCCTTATGTTTTGAAAGTGTTTTATGAATGGTACCAGTATTTTTGTAAAGTAGATGATATTCACATAATGAATGGATAAGAAGATAATGATATGTTTGATTGTATTCATGAGCTCATGACTGATATAAGGACTAAGTGATATTATGGTTTGATTATATATAAATTTTGGGATTTTGGAATGTGGAAAGAGTTAACTTTTGATAGCATTCATGTTTTCACTAAGGTTAAATGGGTATTCATTTTTCAAGAGAATACATGATTAATTTATTCACATGTTTGTAATTTGACCAACAAGATATATCTTATGATATATGGGGCATAAATGATGGCATTCACATGATTGTTATGTGACATTTCAAGTAATCGTTTTATTTATACTATGAACTTGGACCGAAGTATTTTAGATAAGCCTAAAGATTGGAATGGATTATGTTGGACATATGCTAGTATTGTTTAAGGATAGAACTTTTTTCGATATTAATAATGGGATTTTATAGTAATGTAGTTTTAGAAAAAGGACAACCTGCAGGACGGGCGACAGCCCATCGCGTCGGACAAGGCTGTGGGAATCGAACCCACAACTGAAGTGCGACTGGCCTTTATCGCCTACCACTGGCCTACAGGAAGTCCCTGTTTAGTAGAAACTGGTTTTATTATATTAAGAAGTATGATATAAGAAGTATAAGTCCATTTTAGGAACCATATATGATTAATCTCACTATAGATGGACTTATGTATTTTTTGATAACTTTTCTAACCTTTTGTTTGAGACAGATGGAATGACCCATCATTCTATCACATGATCTGCTAACACATCACGAATGAAAAATTCAACTTCATTTCTTTAAGAGATGAAGTGGAAATTGTCCAAATAATGACCAACGGTGAGACTATACCAAAATCACGAAAGTATTTCTTCTAATTCCAATTTCATCAACGTTAGGGAAATGATCTTGGAAACAAAAAATATTGTCCTATTGCTCTTATATCTGATGAATTAGATGGTACCTTAGATCATCAAAAATCTATGGCTTTGTGATTGTTGGATTTTTCATAGCCATGTTCTCTACCACTCTCTATCAGAACATGATGGTTAGATTTCTCTTCCATATCCATATTTTCACCTATGTTCTCCTATGTGGGAACCCAGTGATTAGTTAATTTGGGTAACCGTTACATTTCATAAATTAGTTTTTAAATCCAAGTTTTGGTATTCCTTTTTACGATGTGGGTTTCTATTAAATAAAATTTCGAGTAGTAAACCATTTACAACCCCGAAAAAATTTTGAGGGCGAAATTCATTTTAAGGGGGGTAGAATGTAACACCCCGAGATTTTATGAAAAATATTCTTTTTAATTTCATTAATGTCTTGTGTTGTACGCTAAACCAAAAGGAGCTTTCACAACACGCATCATTTACTTGCCTTGCATTACACACAATCGCAACCTTCCTTGATAGCGTGTGTAGTATGCAATACCGAGTTTCACTAAACAACGATATGCTATTAAAATATTATTAAAACTAGTTGTTATGAATAGTAATAACCACTTTTTTAAATTTTAGTTTTTAAAATGGACTTCATTTTTTGATTCGGAATATTGAAATTAGCTTAGGGAGAAATTTTGGTACTTTTCGGATAACTTTCATATTTTGATGAATAGTGAAAATTACTAAATTGTAATTAAAAACAACTTTTTCAATTGAAATAATTAATAGTGATAAATTATTAATTTAAGTGGTTTTAAAATATATTTAGAATATATTTTTAAAATTTAATACAATTTTGGTCAGTGGATGTAATTTCACATTTAAACCAGACATAAACAAGTGTCAATCTTTTGATAGTTATTATCTCTTAAAAACACGCTATTTGTTTTGACAACGGGATTTAATTTTTAAATTAATTAATGCAACTAATATGTTTTTAATTTGGTAAAATAGACATAATTTTTGAATTCATAATATCAAATATAGATTAGGCCTAATTGTTGGTATTTTTCTGGAAACTTTCATTTTTTGATGAATAGTGAAACCACTAAGTGGTAGTTAAAAAAAATAAATTTTTCATAAAACGTAATCTTACCGCTTCTGTGAGTGGAATTTCAAAAATCTGAGAGATACGGTTGATGTCAGTAAGTAAAATGTGGTTCAATGATATGAAAATAATTTTTGGTGAATAGTAACTTTTTACTTTTTTTACCACGGTTAAAAGTAAATAGGGTAATTAAGGGTAAAATGATATTATTATTACCCTAACACAAGTCCTAATTCTATTAGATAAGTGTAATTCGACCAAAAACAACCTTAGGAATAAAATATGACCATTTCGGCCCACTTGGATTAGATTAGGACATTTATTATTAATTTATTTAAAGTAGTTTTAAAATAGTTAAAATCAAAGTTTCATAAGAAAATAATTTTTAATATAGGGTTATACATAAGATAAATTAGACTATAAATATTCATTAAAAAGATAAAAATATTTCCTACATAATTATATTTTTTTTTGTAATTTTTATACATTAAATAATTTAATTTATTTATGACACAGAAATGATGCAGTAATTATCTTATTCATGAAATATTGACATAATTGATGTTATAAATACCCAAATAAATGTAATTTGAGACTTTTTATGAATTCCACTAATTTTATAGGTTAATAGGACATGTTAGTATTTATTTAATTAAATTTTTTCTAAATAATAATTCTGTTATGATTTTCACGAAAATCAATTACTAAATAGTGTCAAAATTCACATAAAATAGTTTTTAAAACAAATATTATATTATTGATTGTTATTTTATTCCTAAAAATTTAAGGTTCGGCCAAGATAATTATATCATGATAGATGTATCATTAATGGACCACTTGGGGGTCTCTTGGATATTAACTATATAATATAAAAATACAAAGTGACATGGTAAATGTCAATCTAATTAACTAAGAGTTAAAACTAAAAGATAAGGTTAATATAATGACCTAAACTTGTCTAAATTCTATTGGATGAGCGGATTTAGACCCATCCCCACCTTAGCTTCGAAATAAATCAATTTGGATCTATTTAAAACATAATTTTTCTTTATAATAAAATAATATTTTTAGTTATTCCAAAGGTGCCCCTCTCCTCCCTTATAAAAGGGCACCTCTTCCCTCTCTTCCTCACACCACATTGAGCCTTCAAGATCGGCCAACCCCTGCCAAATTATCTTCTCCACTTCCCTAGAAATATCCTAGAGGTCCTGGTCTTCTTCAAAGACCAATTGTAGTGCCCTAAGAGGAATACTCAAAGAGGCGCTTCAAAGAAGAGGTAATGTCCGTTACCGATTCTTTCAACTTTATTTCTTCTTCCACTTTTTCTTCTTAGGTTGTTTCATTATGAAGTAATAACATCAGTATCACTCATATACTGATATGTTATTATAAGTATGAAACAACCTTATTTCACCATCTATCCATCCTACGGAAAACGAAATCACTGCGCGTGCGTACGTACGGAATACCGTCTCCACGCCGTGGTGTAATCTATTTTCCACCACCACCTTACTTGGATGGGTATAATGGTGTACATAATAACTATATATGATTATTGTAAAGTGATATTTATTCTTAAATAGTATACATACACTCCAATACAATTCCACAATCATGAGAACGATATCATCGCTCGTGCGTATGTACGGACTACCGTCTCCACGACGCAATGAGATTCATTCTTTACGTTAACCATTCATGAATGATTATAAAGTATATATAATAAGTAATCATGAAATAAATGACATAATAATGATACTGGATTTATGTGTATATATATGTGTGCCATCTACTTAATTCCATTCAACTCAATAAGGAAAAGAAAACAGCGTTCATGCGTACGTACGATCTACTGTCTCCATGAACGGTGTATTTCTTTCCATATACTGATCTATTATATATATATATATATATATATATATTCTGAATATATATTATATATAAATCATGTTTTATATTCTGTAATTAAGTAATCATGATCTAAGTAATCATATGAATAATTACAAGTGAAAACATGGACGACAAATGAAACGATTTTACCCAAAACGCTCTTTAACATGGAATTTACAAAAGAACGGGTAATATAAAGCCATAAGTGAACCATATACGATATCATAACAATGAGTATGATTCTGGAATAAGTCAATGACATTATTTAAATCATTATACAGGAGGTTCGGACACATACGAAGAAAATCGGACCTAAGGTAAGGGATAATTTTTCAAATCTCATTTTTTTTATCCGAGATTGCTTATATGTAAGTATTTACTGGGGTTATTGTTATCATCCATGTCCATGTTTTCTAAAAGTGTTTTATGTATGTTTAATTTCCTTTTTACCCATTTTGACTTTTAATACATGGTATGTAAGGAATCTTTCTTTTGTTTACGTTACGAGGTACTTTTTGACTTTTCCGGTAAAAGTACGAGAAGAATGTTTTTTTAAATTATACGGCACGAATAGATTTTTACTGTTTTATAAAGACTTATTTTCATGAAGATTACTCCAAAATATTTCATGACTATTTTCAAAAAATTCTTTTTCTTTTAAAATTGCATGACATTTTTTGAAAATAAAATGATTTTGAAGAAGAAAGGATATTTTCCTCAAGAATTCATTTCAAGTGTGTTATCAAAACCATTTCCATCTAAGATGAAATTATTTCATATGTTTATGGTTCAAGTATAAAGTCTATATGATTTACATGGTTTCACTTTTCTTATTATGAAATGATATCCATTTATTTTATATAGATCATGTAATGATGGGATGATTTTTATGAAACCCATTTTATTTATTGGGTTATTATGAATGATGTATGTTTATTTTGTGGAACAAGTAAGAATGATTTCATTATGAGATGGGTGGGACCTATATCTCCCTCAAATGTATTGGGTAAAGATTTATATCTCATGAGATAGACATGGCTGGAACGGTAAGTTAAACTGGTTCAGTAATACGGAACTGGAACGAGGAGTGAACTAGATTTAGAAAGGGACTTTGTCCACTAAGATGGTCTTGGAAGCAATGCCTTGGCTACTATGGAAATCATATCATGTTCTTAATGGTTTCCACAATTACATGTTTTATTCCCATGATATTTTATCATTCTTAATGTTTCATTATGATCTATGCCTTGCGTACTTCCATGTTTTATGTTATTGCTCAAGCTTTTGATGTTTAAACATTATGTTCATGTTTTTAAGTTCAAATGTATATGGTATGTTTTATTTTATCCATGCTTACCCTTACTGAGCATTTTAGATCAACCTTTTTATGTTTTCTTTTCCCTAGGATATAAATAAAGGTTTTAGGTAAGAAAAAAAGGGGGAAGATCTTTATGGGAGATGTTGAAGATCTTTCACCACAATTAGAAGATTACGTTCCAAGTTTCCAAAGACACTAAACTATTACGGTCTTTGTGTGTCTGTTTTTGTTATGTATTAAGTATTCTGCTAAAGTAATGTAATGTCCATGTACGTTAAGATTCGGGTCTCTACACCTGACCTCCCTGCGACACTACTCCAGTCACCAGCCACTGACCCCTCAGCCGGGTCCCACTATCTCTGTCACGACCTCCGTGCTTAGCTGAACCTCGACTACCTTCGCCGGGTACCGAACCTGAACCAACTCCAGACGTTAAAGTCTTTCTTGTTCCATGCCTTTCATCTATCTGAGAAGGCTTCTTGCAAATCCTCTCCAGATGCTCGTCCTGTCCACATGCCTGGAACTCCTTTGGAGGCCTATCGCACTGTACCCAAACATGTCTCGGATGTCCACACTAGAAGCAAATCACCGAAGAACTACCACGAGGTGGTCTAGCTGAATCCCTAGTCTAACTGCCCAACTGGAACTCATCCCGACCTCGCTTCCTGCTATCTGAACCATCACCTGAAGCTACCGCCTTACCAAAATGAGATTTTTCTCTCTCATTTCTCTCAGCTATGGGCGCCTGATTTATCACCTCGAATAAAGAACCCAGCCTAAAGATGTTCACCTTGACCCGAATGGTGTGTTATAAGCCATCCTCAAAGCGCCTTACCCCAGATGCGTCATCACTCACCATATCAAGTGCAAAGTTAGACAACTCGGTGAAAGTAGTTGCATGGTCCATGAAAAACATATCTCCCTACTGAAGACTCAAGAACTCCCGAGCTCTCTCTGCCCTCAGTGTCTCTAGGTAGAAGTTCTCAAAGAACCTGTCCTCGAAGTCCTGGCATGCCAGCCCCTCGTGCCTACGAGCCTGAACCTGTACGTCCCACCAATGCTTTGATGGTCGTCTCAGTATGTAAGTCGCCAGCTTGACCATCCGCCCTGGAGGCATCTCGAGCTGCTCGAAAATCATCTTCATACTCTCTATCCAGTTCTCAGCCGCTTGCGGAGCACCCTCTCCTTAAAAAAGCGGCGGGTGCTGCGACTGGAACTCCCACTTCAGATACGCCATAGAAGGTTCTGTACCCTGCGTGCCTCTATCAATCCCCTACAAGACATGTGCCAGGCTAGCTCAGAGCTGCTCATCAATCCACAAAGCGAACGATGCCAAACATGGTTGTTGTCCTGCCTGCAATGGATCTTGAACCTGATCCTGTCCCTGAGCCTGTACCTGCGGCTCGTGCGCTGCCTGTACCGAATTCTGAACCTGATCTTACGGCACTATATCATCTCCTTCCTGACGCTCCATCGAGTCGTGAAAGAGTAACCCGCTGAATACCATCAATGGTCAGACAGCCCATATATATATAATAATAATATATTCTACACAGATAAGGAAAGCAGTAAATGGTAGTGCAAAACAACTACCCTTACTCCCCCTCACCGCAACCCATGCATCACGGCATCCCAGCCACATGTCCTCCTTACCCGCCCTCAATAGAGCCAAGTATCAAAAGTACCTTAGGCCATTCCCATCCCGACAACTCCCGTTGCCTTAAACCGACGACCGAGTCGCCCAATCCTGACTGTTACACTACCTCAGTCATAGTACCTGCCTGCTCTCATAATATTCATACCCAAAAATACTGCCACATTCAATTCTATAGAAATAAATCATGGCATCCATATTTCAATAAACAATCTATTATATCAGGAATTTCACCTATTTATATTTCAAAGCATATAAAGCATGACAATTGATATTTTATTCACATGGCATTATCACTTCACAAAGCATACATGCAATTATGAAATTGAAATACCCTAAAATGTGCCAATCAAAATCCAACCCAGCAACCCTTGCCATACCGGACAAGGTTTACATATCAAAATCGATAACAACACATACCAAGTGAGCCACCGAGGTGAAAATCATATAAGCTGTAATCTGAGCAAAAAGAAAATAATAATTCCCACCCATTGGCAACTTGGTCCATCCCTCGTACCTGGGGCTGCAGGCACCCAAGCACAAGTTAGAAACCCATTTCCAGTAACAACTTATCTCTAGTATACCATATCCCAAATAGTAAAACCAGCAAAAATAAAAAAAAGAAGTATCAATCTCATTAGTAGCCAGTAAAACGCTGCTACTAAATCCCTGTCAAGAACTCCTCTGATACAACTTTGTAATGACTCGGACCCGACCAGCCGCCCGAACAGTGCCAAACAGGTCAGGTGTCACTACCTTAGGTGAACCTCCCCTGAACGCCAAAGGCTTCTGACTAGAAGTGAGGGTCTTTTAGGTATATTGGGGAGGATATACCCTCTCGAAGGATCATAATAAGGGTACTGGTTCGAGAATAATAATAAATATGCAGTGGAATGAAAGACTCAGCAGACGCAAACCAGACCCGTAGATCGGAAGCATACTCAATGTAGATAAACAAAAAAAGCAGTAAATATAAACAACATTAGCGGAAATAAACACAACAGCATGCTCATAACATGTAACTACTACTGAACAGTAAAACATGCATCCAAAGCGGGTCATACTCCACTGAATATAAAAAGGGCATCAATGGCTAACCAATAGTAGCTACAACAAGTAAGCATGCTAATATATAAAGGTAAACAAAACAAAGTAAACCCAGCTAGGCATGACCTCAAGTTCCTTACCATCTCTAATAAATAACTAACGTAGCCCAACTCCTGAAGCCGGCCTCTTTCCTGCACATAAATCCATAAAGTTTGTACGCGTCTCGAAGGGCCCGTGCAGGGTGTGAGACAAATCTCAGAAGGATACCACCCAATGGTGCATACCAAATATATGTGTTTAAGCAGTCATGCATTTACTAGAAAAACAGTAAACAGTACCGTGCACAAGTAAACACAAACTCCTTTGGTGCTCAACAGCCACCAAGGAGTGTCACCTGCTTCGGCCAACGCCAGAATGTATGTCATGTAACCCGGCAAAAAGTACCACCTGACACCTCATGTCTCAAGTACCGATATCCCAAAGGCATGCCTCAGAATAGTAACCCAGCACTAGGTGCCTCCTGACACCTCATGTCTCAAGTACCGACATCCTAAAGGCATGCCCAAGAATAGTAACCCAACACCATGTGCCTCCTGACACCTTGTGTCTCAAGTACCGATGTCCCAAAGGCATGGACAAGAATAGTAACTCAGCACCATGTGCCTCCTGACACCTCGTGTCTCAAGTACCGACATCACGAAGGCACGCCCATCCCCTGAAGGCTCCTCACCTCCCATGTGGCTTTCTACGGCAAGCACCCCCAACCAAAATACCTAACCGCAACTATGGGGGCATCTACCCACACGAGTGGTCAAAACAACTTCATCATGGAGTATCTCTGTGTGCACACTACTCAAAGTCCTGAGTGAGAAGTAATCATGAAAATAGTACCTAAGCCACAAAAACATTTGACACCTCGTGTCCCTGCGACCATGTCGCTCAAGTATGATGGCATCGCCATCCTAGTAACCTAGTCCATGCCCAACCTGAGAGTCGTACTGCCTCAAGTCGACGTCCACGATGCCCAATCCCATGGTCAAAACCACCCATCGTAACCCAGGATCAGGGCTGAGCCCAACCTGTGATCAGCATCACTCAAGAGTAACCGAGCCAAGCCCAACACAACCCAAAGGTTCCAACAGATGCAATTCAGCAATTGCATATATACATATGTAAAAAGAAATCATAACCAGGAAAAACAAACTAATCAATTGAATTGCACTATGCAAGGTGTTGTCCCATACCAGCACTGAGGTCTTAAATGACTCTAACAATTTATAACAGGCATTAATAAATTAAACTAACTAGTTTAACACATTAATATGTCAATTAAAACCATTTTGTCCTTCCCTGGCCAAAATGCCCCGATGAGCCATGGCCCCTCACCCGGCCTGCTCACGCAAACTGGTATCAGGGCATACCCAAAGGCATCCCATAGGTCCCATAAGCAATTCAATATGAAAAAGCAGATAAAATGGGTCCCGCTCAAAATAACTAAAAACGCGTTGAAGGCCGCATCACCCAAATAACCGTGAAAACACAAAATGAGGTATGCACCACCTACCTAAGACTCGTATGATGCTACTCCTCTGGTAACAGCCTTCAATTCGGTCTAAAACGCGGTAAATCTATAAAAGATTCAATACCGTTCAAACCCCTATAACTCGTTCTAGAACGAAAATCATACAAAATGGCCAAAGAGGAATCGAGGCCTTACCGAGGGGGTTCCAACGCATCCATACGTGATCAAAACGAAGTTCGGACGGCGATCCGGGGAAGGATTGAAGTCTCGGCCTGCTTGGTTCGCGAAACCGGGTGAAATATGTGTGTTCTACCTCAAAACGAGGCTACTGCCCATTTTAATGCAAAAAAAATAAATTACATGGCATGTACTTCATGACTACACGCCATTTATATTTCATTTAACTCTTCATAAGATGTCTGAATTCCACCGACTTAATTTTTGAACCTGCCGACATGAGTACACGGCGTGTACCTATGGGTACACGGTGTGTACTTGGTTTCCCTTCTCGTCCTCACCGACTTACCCACATGCCATGTATATCCCTTATACACGGTGAGACTACACAGCGTGTCCAAGGGAAACACGGCATGTCCTCGGTTCTACCCGGCCAACCGGCCTACACGCCATGTATGGCCACCACACGGTCGGGGTTATATGGCATCTTGAAAACTACACGCTGTGTAGTAAGAAATTTCTACAAGGTCATCCCACAGTATGTACTCGGCGAGTACACGGCCGAAACTTTCTTAACATATACACGGCGTGTACTTAATGTACATGGCGTGCAGTCGTGAAATTTCCAGAAACTTCCCATTTTCTCCAGTTTCCTCCAAAACCAGTCAAAAATTCAAACAGGGTCGGGATTTTGACCCGTTTTAAAAACTGGGGTTCTTACAATGTTGATGGGAGGAAATGTTATAGTTTTTTTGGATTTTATGTGGGGAGGTTATGTGAAGGTTTTTTAGTTGTGTTGTGGGGAAGAAGTGATGGAAGGTGGTTTTTCATGTGGTTGTGAGATGGTGGTGATATGGGTCTAGTTGGATTGGTAACATTAATGTGTTGTTTGTTTGTTCTATGTTATAATGTGTTGTGTTAGTTTCCTGGGTAGTGATTTAATTTGTTAATAATGATTAAAATGTATCGGTTTTTGATTGTTTAATGGGATGTAAATGGTTAATGAATTAATTAATAATGGGTTGTGTGTTTAAATGTGGTCATTGATGAATAATGGAAGGGATAAGATGATTAAATGAAATTTATTTGGTAATGTGAAATGTTACTTGTGTCTTGTGTTTGTTATTTTTTTCTTCATTTATATGTGGTAGTGAAAGTGGGGATGTTGTGAGGTAGTTAGTACTTTTTTGTGAACCCATAGGTTGGGATTCTATGTGGCTATATGTATATATTGTATATTCCTTGAAAGTTTTATATACAACCCACCTATGTTGAGAACTATGTGTCAATAACCATATATTCACACTGGGTTTGTTTCCCAACAATCTAGTTATGAGTATGGATGGACGGCTAACCTCACTTTCCCAATATCTCTTAAATGTGAGTATATATGCATAGGATGAGATGGTCGGAGGTCTATTAGTGCACTAGGTGATGGAAAAGGTGTCTATTATAGAGATGTGATGTGACCATGCTATAGGGAGGTTTGGTGTGATGGATCAGGTGTATGTGGGTGAGATGAGATATGATTGTGTTATGGGGGAACTTCTGGTGGGGTTCATGCATGAAATGAAGAGGGGATGAGGTTTATTTGCTTCATGTTCATGCTACCCTTAAACTCTATTTATAGTTATGATGGGATAGTTCAAGTGTATTCAGGTGAGATGAGATGTGACTGTGTTATGGGTTGGTGGCTATAGAAACCCTAGCCTTTTACACTTATCATTACATGATTTTAATCATAATTAAATATAAAATTACATTACAATGATTGTAAATTCTAGTTTCTTGGAAGACTGGGTACATAAAACTAAAAACATGGGACTTAATAAAACATTTTTCATTTATCATCCATTATGAGATCCTAAAATACTTTGATCCCTTACATTTTCATAGGATAACCAGGGTATAACATGTACAAAGGGATGAGCTAAAAATCCCAGTAAGGGAATAATCATTAAAATAAATCTTATCATATGGGTTAGAAGGTATTGCATAATAATATAAAAATGTATAGAACATGATTAAATATAAGGAATCATAACATGAGATCATATAATCCATGGATTAATAGTAATGTTTCATAAACATAAAACATGAAATTATCATGATTCAAGGATATTTTCACATAGAGGATCACGAGTCAAGGATCATTTCACATAAAGGAGGACGAGTCAAGGCTCATTGCATATAAGGAAGCATGAGTCAACGCTAACCACCAAGATCGTTGCACATAACAACTCATGAGACTAAACATTACCCAATTAATTGAATTTATATATGGTCTCACCCATAATAAAAAGTTCATGAATATATTTTCCACATAAATAATCATACATAATAAATTGAATATAAACATAAGGGTTACCCATGGAAAGAATTGGGTATCATAATTATGTCAAAAGGCATATCGAAAGGTAATATCATAGTGGTATCCATGAAAGGATAGATTTAAATCATACATGGAAATTAATAAGGGAATATGTGAATATATCATGATAATTTATGTCAAATGAAAGTGAAAATATTTTTCTAAGAAACTTTAGAAATAAAACATTTTAGTACTGTTTAAGGGAAAACTTTCAAGATACTTTAAAATGGAAGAGGAATAATTTTTTATATAAAACTATAATTGAATCAAGTTAGTTTTTCATGTTAAAATGAATGATTTTATAAAAATAATAGCGACTTAAAATAGATTATGGAGCACATTTTAAAATGGGTAAGAATTCAGGAAGTTCTCTTAAATCAAGTTTTCTTATCATGAAGAATTGAGTATGGAACCTTTTAAAAAAGTATATCTCTGAAAAAATATGGACGAAAAGATCATGATAAATTATTTTGTAACATATAAACAGTAATTATAAGATTTAAATATATATAAAATATAATTTAATTTGGTTAAAAAAGAGATAAAGAATAACTCGAAGGAATAACAGAGGTTCAGGTAGAATCCCTTAACTTATGTCTGAAATGATTCTTAACTTGATATTAATTACCTGAATAATCAAACAAGATTCATTTATTAATAATTATATAACCATTTATACATGTTTATTATTTATTACAACTTTATTAATTTCATTTCTAGCCTTTTTGCTGGGTTAAGATTTTCAATTTCGTTGTTTGGGAGCGTTGATTTCCTTGGTTTTCATGATTGGTTTACTTGTATAAGTGTATGGAAAATCATGTATAATGAGGATAGTTGTCCAAAATAGAACACATATGTTATTAATTAACTTATTTAATATTAAAATACCATTTTTTTCCAGAAGTTAGTATGATTCATTAGAAAAATCCTTAATGATAAGAGTTTAGATTAATTTATCTTTTTCTGATCACAACAAACTTATTTTGTTTTATAAATTAATATAATGTGTAAAAAATGATTCCATAACAATAAATAATATATAATACATATATTATAATATATTTAAACCATAAAAATTGTTTCATGACCAGCCTTTAAGATATAATTAAAATATGAAATCAATCATCCATAAAAGTGGTAAATCGGCACCTCGTGAATGATGTTTTCATTCTTAAAGTAAAAGAGAGGGGACAAGAGACTTGATAAAGATTTATTACATTAACATGATATAATTCCAATATATGTAATATAATGGAGTTTTTTTCCATTTAGATAATGGGAGGTGATGATATAATAAGAAAATAATGGAACTTAAAAATAAATTGAAAGAAAATAGAAGAGGGTTTTACTTCTTGATTCCTTCTTCTTGAGATCCTCCTTAAGGGATTGGTTTTGGTATTTTTATAAGAAAAAAGATCACGGACGTAGGGGAGAGGTTTCAAAATATTAATGGGTATAATTTGGAAAAGGATCAAGTCTTTAGGGGTGTGAGGAGAATAGGTGGCGAGGGGTGGTATTTATAGTGGAGGAGAGGGGTGTTTTCTCATTATTTTACTCAATATTTTATTATTTTTCTCAAGACAAGAAATAGTGTTGATTATTGAGACTAAATAAAGTAAATTGAGAATTTTAGTTCAATATAATGGGCTTACATCATCACTACATCACATATGACTCCATGATTCATGTATTTAGCATTTATCATAAATTATTGTATTTTACTATTCATCAAAAATTCAAGTATTTCAGAAAAATTCAAAACAAAATCTCTCTAACCATTTTTTGATGATTAGAATTCAAAAATTAACTCCATTTTATGAAAACAATTTTATAAATATGAGGAATATGTTTTTTAATTAAAATCATTATCTACTTGGAAAATACAAATTTTAAAATTAAAACTACTTTTCTAACACATTGACAAATTAGTTAAGTTCTCAAAAATTTATATTATAGTATTAAGACATAAAAATATTAATTTATGAATACATTTTATGAAATCAAATTTTCTTTTAAATTATTATATTAATAAAAAAATGTAATTATTTATTTATGACCTATAAAAATACCAACACTTAATTAATAATTTTAAAATATTTATTTACTTATAATATGATATAATTATATCATATTTTCATTTATAAGATGTATAAATTTTATTTATAATTTCATTGGTGAGGTTACTGTTCAATTGTCCAGTTTACTATTCATAAGAGTCAAATTAATATTCCAAATGTCAAGTTACTATTTCATTGGTATAGGTTCCTTAACTTCTATAAACTCTTATTATTTAATTCATTAATCATTTATAAAGCTTGTATTGTGTTATATTATGTTTTTATACAATATGGAATAATTATAAGAAGGGAATTTCTATTGATAAAACTTTGGGTCATTACATTCTTCCTCCCTTATGAAATTTTTTTTCCTCGAAAGTTCATTTTACATACTAAGGTGAAAATCGGTGTGGGTGCTTTTCCTTCATCTCTTCCTTAGACTCCCATGTTGCCTCTTCATACTTATTGTTCCTCCATAGTACTTTGACTAGGAGAGTATTCCTTTTTCATATAACATTATCTCTACGATCCGAGATATTTACGGGTTCTTCCTCGTAAGAAATATCATTCTCTAACTAAACAACATCTGAAGTTAGTACATGTGAAAGATCCAGTATGTACTTACTTAAGAGGCATACGTGGAATACATCATGTACTTGAGACATGGTTGGTGGAAGTTCAAGTCAATAGGTCACATGTCTGACACGATCAAGGATCTCGAAGGGGTCGATGTACCTGAGACTTAGGTTTCCTTTATTCCTAAATCTCATGATCTTCTTTAATGGAGATATGATGAGGAATACCATATATCCAACATTAAATAGAAAGTCTTGTCGATGATTGTCTTCATAGATCTTTTGTCAACTTTGGGCTTCCTTGATGTGTTTTTGAATGGTTTTCACATTCTTCATCATTTCATTAACCATTTCGGTTCCTATCATCTTATGTTCACCAACTTCATCCTAGCATGATGGTATTCTACACCTTTTCCCATAAAGGTCTTCATATGGATCCATTTGGATACTCGAGTGGAAACTATTGTTTTAGGAGAATTCAACCTATGGTAGATGTTTCTCCCATCCTCCTTTGAATTCCATAGAACATGTTCTCAATATGTCTTCCAGTTTCTCAATATTCTAGTCGGATTGGCTATCATTTTGAGGATGATAGTCTATAATTAAGTTTATCTCAATGCTTAGAACATATTGGATACTTTTCCAGAACATGGTGGTGAATCTCATGTCTCAGTCAGATACAGTAGATAATGTTACTCCATGCATCCTTACCACATCTTTGATGTATATCCATGCAATTTTATCCAGTGAAAATTCCTCTTGAATTGAAAAAAAGTGAGTTGTCTTTATAAGACAATCCATAATAACCCATATACCATTTTTTACTTTGGATATCTTTGGAAGTCCAGTGACAAAGTCCATGGTGAAGTTTTCTCATTTCCATGTTGGCATGGGTAACAGTTTCATCATACCTTTAGACTTTTTCATTTTAGTCTTAACTTGTTGACATACCAAGATCTTTGATGTATATTAAACAATATGCTTTTTCATATTGTCCCACAAAAAGTTCTCCCATATATCTCAATACAACTTTGTTCTCCATAGGTGAATAGAGAATGTTGAGCTATGTGCATCATTTAGAATATCGTTCTTTATCTCTAGATTAGATGGTACACATATTCATGACCCAAGTATTATTACTCCATTATCACCAATCTTGAGCTCATAGGATTTCCCATTTCAGATAACTTCCACCCTTTTATGAATTTCCACAACATTTCTTTGAGCATCCATTATTTTATCCCTAGGGGACGGTTGAGCAATAATTCGAGAAAGGATTGATGGTTTTCCTCCCTTAATGAGTCACATGTCCATCCTCTGTAAGTATAAGAATATTGGATGCATCTAAATTCCCATCATTTATAAAGACACATGATCCATTTTTCTTAGAGTATTCTCCACCTTATTTGCCTTACCAGGATGGTATTGGATTGAGCAGTTGTAATCCTTGATGAGATCTACCCATATTCACTGGTGCATATTAATCTCCTTCTGTGTGAATATATATTTGAGACTCTTGTGATCATTATATATCCCACACTTATCCCCATAGATATAATTATTCCATATTTTCAACATAAATATCACAACTGAAAACTATAGATCATTCATAGGACAGTTTTTCTCATGAAACTTCAACTTCCTTGAGGCATAGTCTATCACTTTATCATTTTTCATCTACATATAGTATAATACTTTCTTTGAATCATCACGGTATACTACAAAGAGTTCTCCGCTTTTTGAGAGTGTGAGTATTGGCATAGTGATAAGTCTCTTTTTTATCTCCTTAGATATTTCCTCACATTCTTGAGTCTATCCAAACTTCACTCCCTTCCATGTCATCTTGGTTATTGGGTTTGAAAATCATGATAATTTCTTCACAAATCATCAGTAATACCTATCTAGGCCAATGAAATTGTGAATCTCTATTATATATATTGTCCTAGGACACTCTTCTATTTCCTTTATCTTGGAAGGGTCCATAGATATTCCATTGTTGGTGATAAAATGCCTAATAATGACACTTCATCCATATAGAACTCACATTTACTATAAGTTGCATATATTTTTTCCATTCTCAAAGTCTCCATCATAGTATTAAAATGCTTCTAATGTTCTCCTTTCTCTTAGAGTATATCAAAATATCATCGATAAAGACTGACATAAATTTTTCAAGGTAATCCCTAAAGACACTATTCATTAAATCCATGAAAATTTATAGAGAATTAGTGAGTCCAAAGGGTGGAACTATGAACACATAGTGTCTATATCTCATTCAAAATGTAGTCTTGGGAATATCTTCCTTCCTCACCTTTAATTGGTGATATCCCGAATGAAGATCCACCTTACAGAAATAACTAGCCCCACATATCTGATCAAAAAATTCATCTATATATGGAAGGGGATTCTTGATCTTTATAATTATTTTATTGAGCTCAGGATAATCAATACAGAGACACATTGATCCATATTTCTTCTTAATTAAGAGTACTGGTTCACCCCATGGTGAAGCACTCGGGTATATAAAACTATTGTCTAGATTCTCTTATAACTACTTCTTCAGTTCTTCCATTTGAATTGTGGTTATTTTATAAGGTTTATCTAATATATACAAAGATATAGGAATACATTCAATTGATAACTCAACTTCTTGATTTAGAGGAAGACCAAGTAATTCTTCAGTGAATAAATGAGTGTAATCCATCACGATGGGAATGTCCTTAAGAATGATCATCTCTTTTGTCTCAATCATTTGAGAAAGATGTTACTTCTTATAAAGTAGTAATATCCACACTTTAGATGATGATTTTTAAGGATATTAATCTTCCTAATTACACTTGTAAATAATTGGACGATGCTTCGGGATGTGAAGAGTGATTTCCCTTTTCTGATAGTTGACGGTGGATTTGTATAAATATATCTATTCCATGCCCAATATAGAATAAAACCATACCAAAGGAAGTATGACAAGATTTTTTAGGAGGTTCAGTCTATAAACATTAACCGGGGAGTAATTATGTACTTTAGACACAATAATTTCCCCATTAGTTGTTCTCATAGATAACTCAACCTAAAAATTTTGATGTGGTGTTTGAATAGTTATACTAACCTTTTAAGATATGAAATAATGTATAAAAATAGAATCAAATAGTAAATTCACTATTTTTGAGTTAATAAGAAGTGTACCTATCACCAAATCATTTTTAGGCTCCACATCAGTAGTAGCAATAGAATAATCCCTTCTTTGATTCCTCAGAGGTTGTTATTGATTACTATTGAAAATCCTCAGATTAGGGCATTGGTTCTCAAAATTTCCATGTTTCTTTTATTTGAAACACTGCACTACTAGATGATCATTGATATAACCCTTCCATTATTGTTCCATTTTAGTGGGATTATTCATATTTTTTTGGAAGTTCTTATCCAGATACCCCATTATTCCGTATTTGAAGGATTTCTTGGTTCCCTTTAGATTGTTCCTAGGATGCTTCTTCCAATAACTTTGACATGTGGGATATTAATTCATTTTCCATAATGGAATTTATTTTATAATCCACCCACATTAGACTCCATTTTATTCTTTTTATTTCATTGGGGCCACAAGATTATTGAGAGTCTCCAATCTTAATTTTAAACTTGAGGGAACAACATAAAATCTCATCATAACTGTTAAAGACTTGAATCTCCAATGATTTTCATAGACTTGGATTTTGTCTACTAAATAAGTAATCCACCTTCCTTTTGGTGTTCATGACAAATCCAGAGGCGTATATTGAAATCCTAGTAAAGTTTTCTTTATACATCCTGATAGACTCATATTCCTTCTACTTAAGTACAAGGGACATTGTTTCCATCTTAAGATGGAGGGTTTGGGGAAAATATTTATTGAAAATATTTTTCTTGAATTCCACTCAATCCATGGATTCAATTTCTTACTTGGACTTTTTATTTTTTATTAGTATCCACTACTAATAAGGTTCCCCATAAAAATGATAGACCTTAAACACAAATTTCTCTTCTTCTAAGTTCTAGAAGATAGAGAATATATTTTCAACGGAGTTAATAAACTATTCCTAGAGGAATGATCAAAAGATCTAGTAAACATGGGAGGCCTTTTCCGCATTAAGGATTATATGGAAACTTTCTCTTTACTTGGAGAAGGAGGTAGTTCCACATGATTCAAGTTATTATTCATAACATGAGGCATCTGATCAAGTACTATAATAAAGTTTTGATCACCCTTTCCGATCATATTTGGAATTTAATTAGGGAAATCATCACATTCCCTATCACATTGATTATTGGAACATGTTATTTTATTTCTCTCTATATCTAATAAAAGGAATGTGAAATTAGGGGTCTTTAATACTTAGCTAATAAGCATAAAAATGAAACTTTAAACATAAATGGATAAAATCTTAAAGGAAAAGTACATTCTAACCTGTGATTCCATAGGTTTTAATCTATGTTATCCATGAACTATTTATTAACATATATTCTTATAAAAATTTATTTCTTCCTTTAAAAATGGTTTGTAATGAGATTTTTAATTTATCAGATCATATTCCCCAAGAGTGTCAAATTAGGTGCGCAGTAAGGCCCATTGTCATGTACCATGTTTCCCTGAGTTAGGCCTGGGAAACCTTTTCAGAGTTGTTACTCCTAGTAAAATCTATTCTAGAACTATTTACACTTGTATTATCCATATAGGGAAGTATTTTCAGGATAAACCACTTACTTTATACTTACCGAAATTTTGGAATTTTTTCTCATACTTAGTCTTACCCTAGGGTTATTACTAAATTGATTTGTTTCTAGTCTATAAAAATAACTTAACTTTTCTTATGATACCAAATACATCAACCCTGGTCTTTTAGACTTATAATTGCATGATATTAATCATAATTAAACATCAAATTACAAGCCAAGGATTGTAAATTCTAGTGTCTTGGATGACTAGGTACATAAAACTGAAAACATGGGACTAAATAAAACATGTCTTCATTTATCATCAATTATGAGATACTAACATCATTTGATCCCTTACATCTACATAGGATAACCTGGGGATAACATGATCAAAGTGATGAGCTAAAAAATCCAGTAATGGAATAAACATTAAAATAAATCTTTGCGCGTGGGTTGGAAGGAATAACATAATGATATCAGAAGGCATGGAACAAAATTAAACATAAGAAATCATAACATTTTTCATATAATCATGGATTCATAGTAATTTAGTAGAAACATAAAACATGAATTTATCACGATTCAAGGCTCTTTACACATAGAGGAGAATGAGTCAAGGCTTGTTGCACATATAGTAGCATGAGTCAAGGCTCGTTATACATAGAGGAGAAAATGTCAAGGATAACCACTAAGAAAGTTGAACATAACATATCATGAGACTAAACATTACCCAATGTATTGTATATCTATCTAGTTGTACCCATAATAACTTGTTCATGAATATTTTTCCATATAAATAATCATACATAATAAATGAAACATAAACATAAGGGTTGCCCATGGAATCAATTGGGTATCATAGTTATGTCAAAAGGCATATCAAAATGGAATATCATAGTGGTGTCCATGAAAGGATGAATTTAAATTATTCATGGAAGTTTATAAGGGAATATTGTCATATATCATGATAATTTATTTCAAACAGAAGTGAAAAGAGTTTTTTAATAAACTTTAAAAATAAAACATTTTAGTATAGTTTAAGGGTAAACTTTTAAGATAATTTAAAATAGAAGAGGAATAATTGTTTGTATAAAACCATAATTGAACCAAATAATTTTTTCATTATAAAGTTATTAATTTTATAAAAATAATGGTGGCCTAAAAGAGATTATGGAGAACATTTAAAAATGGTTAAGAATTTAGGAAATTCCCGTAAATCGGGATTGCTTTTCTGGAATAATTGAGTAATGATCCTTTTAAAAACGTGTATATCCCTTAAAATAAGGATGAATAGATCTTGATAAATTATTTTAGAACATATATAAATCATTTAAAATATTTAAATTTAAATAAAATAAAATTTAATTTGGGTAAAAAGAGAGAAATAATAACCTGAAGAAATAATGGAAGTTCGGGTAGAATCCCTTGCCATATGTCTGAAACTATTCTTCACTTTATCTTAATGCCCTGAATAATCAAATTAGATTAGTTAATTAATAATTATAGAACCATTTATACGTGTTCATTATTTGTTATAACTTTATTAATTTCATTTATATTCTTTTATATGTGTTAATAGTTTCAATTTCATCGTTTGGGAGCATTGATTTCCTTTGTTTTCATGACCAGTTTACTTGTATAAGCGTATAGAAAATCATGTATAATGAGGATAGTTGTCTAGAACTGAACTTATATGTTATTAATGAACTTATATAATATTAAAATAAAATTTTTAATGTAATTTATGATGGTTCATTAGATAAATAATTAATGATAATAGTTTAGATTAATTTAGCGTTTTTATCACAATGAACACATTTTGTTTAATAAATAAATATCATGTGTGAAAAATGATTCCAGAACATTAAATAATATATAATAAATATATTATAATATGGTTAAACCAAAAAAATGGTTTTATGATAATTCTTTAAGACTGAAATGAAATATAAAATCACATCATCCATGAAGGTGGTAAATCAGCAACTCAGAGACGATGTTTTCATTCTTAAATTACAAGAGATAGGAGAAGAAATTTTATGAATAATTATTACATAAACATGATAAAATTAAAATATATGTAATATAAGGGAGTTTTTGTGCCATTTGAATAAGGGGATGTGATGACGGAAAAAGAAAATAAAGGAACTTGAAAAGAAATTGAAAGAAAATAGAAGAGGGTTTTACCTCTTGATTTCTTCTTCTTGAGATCCTCCTTAGGGGATTGGGTTTGGTTTTTTGTTAAGAAAAAAAGCTCATGGGTTTTTGAGAGAGGTTTTTTGAGATTATTAGACATAATTTTGATAAGTCTCAAATCTTGAGAGGCGTGAGGAGAAGAGGTGGTAAGGGGTGGTATTTATAGTGGAGGAGAGGGGTGTTTTCTCATTATTTTACTCAATATTTTATTATTTTACTCAAGGAAAGAAATAGTGTTGATTATTGAGAATAAATAAAGTAACTTGAGCATTTTATTTTGAGATAATGGGCTTACATCAGCACTACATCACCTATAATTCTATAATTCAAGTATTTAGCAATTATCGTAAATTATCATATTTTACTATTCACCAAAATTTCAAGTATTTCAGAAAAATCAAAAAAAATCACCCGAACCGTTTTTATATGTGTATAATTAAAAAATTAAACTCTATTTTATTAGAATAATATTATAAATATGAGAAATATAATTTTTCATTAAAATCATCATTTACTTGGAAAATACAAATTTTAAAATTAAAACTATTTTTCTAACACTTTGAAAAATTAGTTAAGGTCTCATAAAATTATATTATAATATTAATACATAAAAATATTAATTTATGAATACATTTTATGAAAATAAATTTTATATTTAATTATTATATTAATAAAAACATGTAATTAAATATTTATGACCTATAAAAAATACCAACACTTAATTAATAATTTTAAAATATTTATTTACTTATACTATGATATAATTATATCATATTGTCAGTTATATGATTTATAAATTTTATTTATACTTTCATTGGTGAGTTTATAATTCAATTGTTTAGTTTACTATTCATAAGGGTGGCATTACTACTCCAAATGTTAAGTTACTATTTCATTGGTATAGGTTCCTTAACTTCTAGAAATGCTTCTTATTTCATTAATTCATCATCTATAAATCTTGTTTTATGTTCTATTATGTGTTCATAACATATGATATAATTATAAGAAGGTAATTTCCATTGGTAAAACTTTGGGTCATTATAGTAGTCCAGGTGTTTGTAGGCATTATATGATGTGACTGTGTTGTGGGGTGGTAGTATATATTGTACGGAAGAGAAGTGAGTCCCAGGATGTATGACGTTGGGGTGTGAGAGTGTAAAATCAATTTAAAATTGGTATAGGGTAAATTTTCATTGATATTATTTATATTATGTTATTATACTTCACTTACGTTATTTAGTGAGAATTCTTTAATGAGGATAAGGATTGGTTAGTTGACCTATTTAGGTGATTTTTGGTTATACTATTTTCTCATGTGTGAATTAGTATTCTTATTTCACCTGTGAATGATAGATTTTGGTTTTCCTACTAAGTATACTTGTATTCCCACCCTACATATATAAACAGATTTTTAGGTTTCCAGAAGGATTACACAGACTGTGATGGACATTACTAGCTCGAACACAAAGATTATTGTTGTTTCACTATCTTAGTTTTCTTTTTGTAATTTAATTTAGAGACATTTATTTATATTTTTTTTATTTATACAATCATTTTGGGATATATTTAGTTTCATTTTACATCATTTCATTGAGTTTCATATCATTGATTTATTCTATCTCCTAATTTTAATTTTTTATAGAGGATGTAACATCCCGGCTTGGATTACCATTAAACCGGAAGTTAGACTGGTAGGTCATATGGCCTCAAGATCATCTCCTTGTATACTAGAGGCTGCTAACTAGCATCGATGGTCTTAGGAGGTGATAGTGAGGATACTATACACTCATATCATAGTAGAAAAATGGTATAATAGAATAAATAACAGTCAATAGTAGAAGCATTAAATAAATAAATAAATGACAAGAAATGAAAGAATAATATTATATTTGAATAAAAGTGTGGAAAATACCTATTTATACAAAACATTAATATCCATATGATGATATATAAGATAAAAAATAGATATAAAACATTATTTACAATACAGAACAATACAGGTCTCAAGTAAATAAAAGAACTAAAAATCCCAAAGGTGATCTTCACAATAATCCAAAGCTCCAAATCAGTCTTGTGCTCCTAACTCCTCTGGTACAGGAAATACAACATAATAAATCAACCAAGGTTCACGGTCTTGCAAACAAGAAATTCTACTCGGGTACCCCAGTGCAATAGAGTCCTAAGCAGGGTGTGAGATATAAATATCAGTAAGTCAGCACCCATGGTGTCTAGCCCATTCTAGAGAGTGAAATATAAAGTAGTAAGTGTGGAGGTATAGAGAAGTAATAGACATAATTAAATAAATAAATAACTCAACAAGGTTCCTAAGGGATAGCTGATGGCTATACCTGCTTCAGATCAGAGCTGGAAAAATCTCTAAGCAAGCTACGTCACTATAGGGGGAAACTTTTCCTACCCCTATGTTCACCCATACTCACCTCCAATCACCGTAATGGGGATACCATATACTAAAGATCCATCCTGTAAAGAAGGATACCGTATACCAAGGGTAAATCCTATAAATAAGGATACCATATACCGATGGTCAATCCTATAAATAAGGAAACCATATACTTAAATTCTATCCTATAAATAAGGATACCACAAACCAATGGTCAAAATTGTAAATAAGGATATTGTATATCGACGGTCAATCCAATAAATAAGGATACCATATACCTAAGATCAATCCTATAAATAAGGATAACGCATGCCTATGGTAGATCCTATAAAGAAGGATTCCAAGGAGTATGTATGGTTATCCTATAAAAGGTTACTGAGACTGTCACCATGTTTCCCAGGCTTGTGAATCTATTCTAATGTCTAAACCCTAGTTCTTGATTCGTAGGCGGTCAAGACATTTAGAACTCGGATAAACCCTAAGGGTCTAACCCTTAGGCTATATATAAATAGAACTCACTGGTGAGATTCCATGCAATACCCCTCAAGTCTTGTAACTAATCAAGGAGAGTGTAATTATCCTGATCCACTCAGGAGAGTGTAATTATCCATAGGTATTGGGTTCCATGCCTGTATAAAGAGAACTCACCGATGAGATGCCATGAAACACTCATCAACTATCGTAACTGATCAAGGAGAGTGTAATCATCTTGATCATAGTCTGGGGAGATCATTATAATCCCCACCACTTAAGAGATTATAATTTTTCATGATTCTTGGGTTCCATACCAATATAAATATAACTCACTAGTGAGATGCCATGAAACACCCCTCGAGTCTCATAACTAGTCAGGGAGAGAATAATCATCCTTATCATAGTCCAAGGATATTTTTATTATCTCCACCACTCATGAGAGAGTAATTATCCAAAAGTCTTGGGTTCCATACCCATATAAATAAAACTCACCAGTGAGGTTCCATGCATCACCCCTTAAGTCTTGTAACTGATCAGGGAGAGAGTAATCATCCTGATCATAGGACAAGGATATAATAATCATCCCCACCACTTAGGGGAGTGAAATGATCCATGATTCTTATATTATATACCCATATAAATAGAACTCACTTGTGAGATTCCATGCAACAGTGATGAAAGGAAGTGTGATTGCCCTTCTGGATCATCACCCCCTTACCATCATAAACAGCCTTTATAAATGTTTATAAAATGTATAGATGGAATGAGGAATTACCTCCCATCCATGCCATTTAATATAACCAAATTATATATAAAATATTCATAATCATTTATATCATAATACATAAGGCATAACCACTTATTCATTTCAAATTAAACCTTATCAAATTAATGGTCAATATATAATTCAATTTCTGAGGAAAAGGCCTATCATGCATGCCATTATTGATAATCACCTACATTTAAAACATTTTAAGGAAAATAAATCCCTTCTAAATTATCCATTTCATTTAATTCAACCCATTAAATTTACCAAATCATATCAATTTCATTCATAAGGCTCTATGGGTCACTTAGGAGGTGTCTTAGTTCATTTAACACTTATCTATGAAGGTGGTACTTCATTAAAGGACATCTATACGGGTTATGTTCTAAACATGTCATATTCAAAACAATGATATCAAAGAATAAAAAGCTACCAAGAAATATATCTATGTAAGTTAGAAATCATAAATCATCCCTATGAGTTTCTGAAGATAATTCACCTCCGTTGGAGGGTTTTTTTATAAAACCATGAATTTTTTATCAAACAAATAATTTATCAGAACTAACATTTCATTCAATGAACAAAATTCAATTAAAGTGAAATTTATTCTAAAAACTAAACAACACTAATTAAAGTATAATAAAGTTTTGAAGGAAATAAATTAATTCATTATTTAATTTAAGGGACAAGGGAATGTGATCCGACCTCAGGAAGTAGACCAAGTTGAACACTTTTCTCTTGATGACTTTGATGAAGATCACTCCACACTTGCATGAACATACACTCCTATATATATACACCCCATAATCTAATGAACATATTACCCTCTCCATGAGGGAATATGTAAAAGGAAGATATATATATATATATATATAGAGAGAGAGAGAGAGAGAGAAACACATGCCTATGTATATGAGTTAAATCCTTCACAGAGTCATCAAACACTCTACAAACAATAATAGGAACTCAAAAACACCATGGAAAGAACAAACACACCCCAGGAATATTATAATCACCATAAAAATTATGAAATATTTAAAAGAAATTGATCAACAAAAGATAATCGAGGAGAACCTTACCCCAAAATTTAAAATGGTGGACCGAGACGATCTGAACCGCTTCACCTATGGCGGTAGTTACCAAGACATGAACAAGGGAGTCCTAAGAGACACTTTACATAGCCTAAAAATAAATAAAACCAAAAATTCAAATTAATCCCTCGCCTAGGGTTCCACCAAATTGTGTAGGGTGATGGGTGAAGAGAAAAACATCCAAGAAATAGAGGAGATGAAAACATAAGGCCTTACTTTGAGTACTCAAAGAGAAATCATGGAGGAACCATGTGGAATCATTGAACAAATGAGGAGGCCGAAAGAGGGGGTTGCATAGAATGCTAGAGAGGAATGGTAGGGGATGGTCGTGCGATACCCAAGGATAGAGGGGATAATCCCTATAGGGTTTTATTTATACCCTAAATACAATAATAATAATAATAATAACATAATAATTATATTATTATTATTCTTAAAACATTCATTTATTTTTATCTCCCATTTATTTCCTTTTAATTTACTTTCATTTTAATTAATTTTATATTATTTTTTAAATAGGTATGTGGTGATTTTGTGACTCAATAAGCCATCCATGTAACCTCTCAGGCCTACACCCAAGTCTAAAAACATCCCTTTGAAAGGTTTTAACTCTTGAAATTTAGTTCTGAAGCTAGTTTTTCAAAAAATATTGTCTATTAAATGAAAAAAATTTAAATTTCATTGCATTTTTTTCTAGTTCAAAATCATTGGTCATTACAGAGGGTAATGCCTCCTATTTGTGATATTTTTACATAATATTAGTGTTATTCGGTAGCCTAAGGCATACTAGAGGTGGGACTCAAGAGTCATTATCTCTCTCCCTTTATTATGGAATCTTTGGGGTGGGGGGGGGTTGTGATAGGGTGGTATCAAAGATAGGTTGAGGGATATGATGGATTTTGGAGTTAGACACTAATATTTACAAGGTTTGGTAGGGAAACAATGCCAGTTAACCTTGGTATGTGATGTATTATAGGGAGACTAGATATGACATGGGATTTTAGGGCCCTCTATGATATGTTTTACAAACTCTAAACTTATTAAACAGATAATTGATGTGGACTTGTTTATAGGGTACAGACCTAACAGAGGTACATGAATCATGATGACTTTTATTCTTGTTTTAATTGGGTGGTCTAGGGGATTTAAAATAAAGTAAAATTAATTAAAATTAATTAATTAAATATTAGTAAATTTATATGATACCATGGTTAGTATATTCTCCTTTATTTTCTATAATTGATCTAGGTTTTCATCTTCATGTGGTTTAGGTAGTTGAGGTTCAGTAGGTATATCCATCTGATCACTAGAAGGTTGATTTGGTTAGGGAAGAAAATATGTGTCAAATGATGTTGTGTTATTTTAAACATCAGTATTTGGAAAAGTACGAGGGTAGTGTTTCCGCTTTGGAGACAAAGAGTTGGTTGAAGGATCATGAGATCTATTTAAGTTTCATCTAGTCATCAGTAGAGTATTGGGTTTCTTTTTTAGTTTTTTAGATGTGGGGAGTTGTGCATAAGTGGTGGATTCTATATCTAGGATATCATAGGGAGGTGGATGTTTCATAGTTAAACTTTCAAAAAGAGTTCCATATGGAGTTTCTTTTTTTAACCATAAAGGATGTAAAGAGGTAAGAGATTCTTTCTCTTTATCAGGGGAGTATATTAATGAAGGATCTAGGGATCATGTTTAAATACCTTATTAATTTTTCACATATAATTTTCTAGATGATGAGTCTCACGAGAGACATATTAAATAGGTTCTCCATCCTTCTATCCATTATGTAGGTACACCCTTTACATTATCGATGTATCAATAGGTTCATAAAAAGGTAGAGGTGATCAACCAAATAAAATCATGAAGAGGATTACTAAAAGAGGTGATCCAGTAGGGTTTCTTAAGGATTATAGCAATCAGTATAAGTTTTTAGTTTCCAGGTCCATCGATGTTTTTTCTAGTAGGGATTCAACCTCAGCAGTCTTCTTTCAATAATTCAATGCTTATTGGTTTTTATTCTTTTCTGGGGGAATTTAGGTCGATGTGTTTTGTATCTGGAGTTCATATCCATCACCAAAAATAGTGCTCAGTTGTTCTTATATCTCATTTTGGTGGGGGTGTCTATGTTTAGTACCATCCTTAGTAGGATTTTCAAGGGAGGGCATTTCACCTGTAGGGGAAACAAGATTATGATCCTATGAGGGGAGATGGAGTAGGTAGAGTCCTACCACAGGATATTCCTTTAGTTTAGGTACCTCAACCCAAGCATGGTCATGGAAGTGGTTGTCAGCATATATGTAGAAAAGTTGGGTGTGGTTAGTTTTTCATAGTGGAGGAAATAATTCCATAGGGTCCATAGATTGTTTGAGGTATACGTAGCTTATCATCTACCCTTGTATGTTATTTGTTTTATTAGAGATCTTCACACTCCTTTGTTGTGCCTAATCTAGTCCATACTATGGGGATAGATGTAGATAGGTTTCTTATTCCCTTGGAATTGACTATTTTAGTTGGAAGTCAAACCAGTTTTTTTATGTATGCCGAGTGTGTAGACTGATGATGGGGCCACATCTATTCTATACATGTATTTTATTTTTTAATATATAGTCTTATAATGTCATCCTTGACATATATTGGTTATATTATGAACATGATGTTATTTACTACTTCTAGGGGAGGGTCATATTCTCATATGTGAATGGTCAGTGTGTGGTTTTCATTGACAAGAAAGGTTGTCACATGGGTAGTAGATGTGTGGATACTCTCCTTTCTTTAATGGTAAATATTCATGTGCAGTCAATATTTTCTACTATGGTGAAGGCTCTTAAGGTTTTTAAAGAGTTTTTGGATGTTTTTTGAGGTGTTTTTGATGCTACTCCCTTAAAGATGTGTTGATTTCATAATATACTTACAGCCTAGTGATCCTCTAATTTGTATGGATCCTTATAGTATAGAACCTTCATATTTATGAGAGTTAAGGATTTGGATAGATGATCTGATGTAGAAAAGTTTTATTTGGACTTATTTGTCACTATATCATGATCAAGTGTTTTTCACTAACAAGGAAGATGATATTTTGAGGTTGTGTATAGACTACTAGAGGTTTAATTGGGTGATGGTCAAAAATTATTTCCCTCTTATGATGATCAATGATATTTTGGACCAATTTAGATAAGATAATTGGTTTTCATATATAAATATATTGTATGGGTAACACTAGTTGAGGGTGAAGGAGGGTGATATCCCAAATACTTCCTTCAGATGAAGGTATGGGCCCATTGAGTTCATTTTTATGTTTTTTTTGTGTCATGAACACACTAGTTGTATTTATAAGGCACATAAACTCCATGTTTCATGAATTTCTAGCCTAGTTTATAGTCATATTTATCAACGAAATATTGATCTACTCAATATCATATGTGTATAATTTCAATCATCTCAGAGTTATATTGTAGGTTCTTTGATTCCATTGACTCTGTAGAATGTTTCCCAAGTGTATGTTTTGGAAGTGATATATGAATTTCCTTGGGCATTTTGTGTCTCAATAGGGTGTGTAATTGTAACCATCAATGTTTTAGGTGGTTGTTTCTTGGTAATTACCGAAGAATGTGTCATAGTTTTGTAGTTTCCTTGGTCTTGTGGGATATTATCAGATGTTTATACCTGATTTCTTTAAATTGTTAGCCTTACTAACAACATAAACTAAAAAGACCAATATTTTTTGTGGAATGATCTATGTCTGGAAATATTTTGTTACCTAAAGGATAATTTGGTTAATTCTGTAATGATTTAGTTGCCTAAGGAGGATGTGTTGTTTAAGGTGTTTTTTGACACTTCCTGTCTGGGATTGGTATTCATGTCAATTTAATAAAGAGTGGTGATATTATATGGGTTTAGGAAGTTATGTCCACACAAGTGTAACTATGCCACTCATGATTTGGAGATAGAAATGGTTGTCTTTGTGCTAAAGTTGTGGTGACATTACCTCATTGGGTATCACTTTTTTATCTTTACTGATCATAAGAGATTGAGGTGTATATTTTCTTAGTATGATCTAAATCTGTAAAAGTAGAGGTGGATGGAGTTTCTTTAGGATTATGATTTTTTAATATTCTATACATTATAAAATGGAAATGTTTTGTTTGAAGCTATGAGAAGAAATCCGTGAAGGATGTTGTTTAGGATTCTATGGATGTTTTGAAAGTGATAGAGGATTTGGTATCTTTTCACCAAGATTAAAGTGTGGATGATGGTAGAGGATGATTTTTTTAGATGAAAGTGTATTATTCTTTGATACAACATGTAGAGGAGCCTCAGTGGGGATACTCATAGATAGAGGTGATGCATGATCCTGTTGTCCATGGTGATTCTTTAGAGGGCTAAATGGAGGATATTCAAAAAAAGGTATTATTTCAGGTGAGGTTGTTTGTTATGGAAGTAATTCATGAGGTATTTATTTTTTTAGTTTCATAGATCACCTTTAAATGTACACCAAGGAGTTTCCAAGATGTACCATGTCTTGAGGATGCATTTTTTTTCCTATAATGAAATGAGAAATGGATAATTTTATGTCTTAGTGATTAGATTTCTAGTAGGTAAAGGCTAGTCATTATGTTGCCTAAGTTTTTTTATATCATTTGGATTCTCTTGATTGTAAATGGTATGATATATTGAGGTATTTATTCACATGGTTACACCGAGATTAGGGAGGTTGTGATGTTATCTGGGAAATCATAGCTCGGTTGATGAAATCGACCTACTCTCTAGTGATCAAGGATTTGGGTGTACTTGATGTTTTTTCTAAGTGGTATGTGGATGAGGTGGTTCATTTTCATGGAGTTATGAGGTACATTGTCTTGGATCATGATTCAAATTTTACCTTTAGATTTTGGTGTGGATTTCATAATTCTTTTGGAGCTTTGTTATGCCTCATCACTACTTTCTACCCTCAGATGGATGCGAAAATTAATGAGACTATCCAGAAATTATGAAACATGTTGAAGGTTTGTATCTTTTACTTTGGAAGATAAGGGGTAAATCACCTAAATTTGGTTGAGTTTTCCTATAACAACATTTACCACTCATCCGTTTTCATGGCCCCATTTGAGGGTTTGTATGGTACACAATTTCATTCTATATTATACAGGACAGAGGTTGGCGAGGTAGTAGTTCTTATCCCAAATTTGGAGTTGAGAAATATATAGATGTTTTAGATTGTTCATGAGAGGATGAAATCAGTGTATGACTTATGGACGTCTTATACAAATCATAGGAGGAGTCCCTTAGAGTTTTACATTAGGGACCATATATTCTTTAAGGGAACCCTTGATGACATAAGTGAATTTTTGGCAGGGAATGTAATAATTCTCCTCAGTTTTTTGGGCCCATTGAGGTGTTGGGTTGAGTTGGTGAGGTGGAATATCGATTAGAATTTCCTCCACAGCTGGAGAGGATTCACAATGTATTCTTCATCTCTTAACTCCATCGGTATCTTCATGATGACTCTCGTGTCATTGAATAGGCAGGTTTAGATATCAAGGATGATGTTACATTCATGGAGTGTCCAATAGAGATATAGGACCATCAAGAGAAGGTGTTGTGAGGTTGGACCATTCCTTTAGTTTGTGTGTTACGGAGGCATCGTGTCCTGGAAAAGATTACTTAGTAGTGAGAGACAAATATTCATTCCCAATACCTAGATATGTTTTAAGTTTATCTATTTTGTTTGGTTTTTCCTAGATGATATAATGCTTGGATACTACTATTTTATAAAATTTGTTTTTCTTTTTACATGTGGTGTGTGATAAAGATTCTGACATATGGAGAGGGTAGGGAATGAATCTTAATTAGGACATGTTATACTTTGATTCAATTGAAACCCTATGGGATATTTAGTTCTACACAAAGAAGATAGTATCCTGACATAGAGGATGAGATTCTATAATTTATGTTCTTGGTGGGTGCAGTGTTATGTGCTGGTAATGATAGTGTTTGGCTTGGGATTTTAGGAGTTTGATTTAGTTGTGTGGAAATGTGGTATTTTGTTGATGATTTTGGATGTGTGATGTTGTGCCCTATGAGAGATGGTGATATTTTTTTGTATCATATTTTTGGAATTTTTTTTGGTGCATTTGTTTGGTGATAGTGGTTGAGATATGATGAGTACTTTAAGAGGTATCTCATAGGGTGGTTACTCTAACCCCCTTTTTCTTTGGGTTTTATTTTGATTCTCAAGGGAGATAATCATTTGAGAAGTATCTAATGTAATGTTTTGTGCCTTACTAGACAATTAATTTTCTGGTTTGAGGTGTTGGAGGTGCTTAAAAGGAGGCTTGAGGAGGTTTAAAAGGTTTTTAAATTTTGGAGCTATAAGTGTGTAGTAGTAGGGAGGTTTATGATATAAAAATGGGTTTTACTTCATAAGGCTATGGTTTACGAGATGAGAAGTTTTTCATCTTAAGGATTGTGTAAAGTGAGGGGTTGGGAATGAAATAAATTTACATTGAAAGATGGGTGTTTATGGCATAATATAATTTAATACCAAGGTGCCATGTTTTTTTTGTGTGTGTTTTGGAGATTCAACTTTTTTATGGTGCAAAGGTGGGTTTATAATGTAAAATTCCCATACCATGAAACATACACCATGAAATATTAGTCTGCACCATAAACTAGGCATTTCATAGGTTGTAAAAAGGTTTTTTCAACTGATTTTTTTCTCATTAATCCATCACTGATTTCTCTCATTTTTTGAGTAACCCTAGGTGATTTTGAAGTATCTTCCAACCCTTATTACTTTTCTTCTATCCTTGGATTCCTATGGTTGAGTTTTGTTTATCTGAAGTGAATTATCCTCATTTGCTATTTTTTTCTTGCATTCTTCACCTATAGATCTATTGTGGTCATATTTCCATGGTTTGGGGTGAGTTGGGATGAGTTTTTTTATGATATAGTGATATTTTTCTGGTTGATCTATAATTTATTTGTGTTTTTGTGGTTTATGGGTGTTTCTTCTATGCCCAGTGTTGTGCAGCAAGATCAGAAAGCTTTTTTGAGGTAGGGAATCCATCATTTCTATTTATTGTGCACCATGTGGGAGGATTTTTCTTTTTTTTACATTGGAAAGATAGTTTTCACCTAATTAAATAAGAAAAATTAATCATTTAATTTATTTTAAAGGGAAAGGGGTTTCATATACATGATTTTATAGCTGTAATACTATTGTGATGTTATGATTGTGTAGTCTAAACACCCTGATAAAAATGGTGTTCGTTGGAATATATGTTTTCACTATAGTTATTGTGATATGGAAAACTTATTGTGTGTTGTTTTTATATCCTCCAAAATGGAAATTGGCTAACCAATAATGTTTTACTAATAAAATGGTTTCCACTGGATTAATGGCTTGTGTGATAATTACCCTAAAATAAAGAATTGAAATTGAAAAAAATACCCTTATTAAATCTTTAAATTATTTTGTTATGTGTTGAAATGTATAGATTGGGTCATACTGTGTTGATGGTTTTGTTTGGTCATGTTGTGGGGTGGTTATGTGATGGTTTTTTTTTGCTATGGTGTAGAGTGGTGATGTGATGGTTTTTTGGCCATGTTGTGGGGAAGTGGTGATATAAGGTGTGTTTGGATGTGTTTATGATATGTTGGTGATATGGTGATGGTTTTCTTAATGTGTTTTATGTGTTGTTTGTTTGTGTTATGCGGTGATGTGTTGTGCTAGTTTCCTAGGTAGTAATAGAATTGGTTAATAATTATTTAAATGGATAGGGTTTGGTTTAATTAATGGTATGGAAATGGTTAATGAATTAATAAATGATGGTTTTTGTGGTTAAATGTTTTCAATTATGAATAATGAAAGTAATGGTATGTTTAAATGAAATTTGGATGGTAATGTGAAATATGGCTTGTTGCTTGTGTTTGTTATGTGTTGTTTTATATTTAGTAGTGTCAATGAATGTGGGTATTTTGTGAGTTGGTTAATGGTTTTTTTGAACCCATAGGTTTGGATTGTGTGTGGATATATGTATATATTTTATATTCCTTATGATTTCTATATGAACCCCACTCGCATTGAGCACTATGTAAAGAAACCCATGCATTCACACAGGTGGTGTTTTTCCAACATCTCAGGGATGAGGATGGATGTATAGATACCCACTCTTTCTTGTTATCTCTTATAAGAGAGAAAATATACACAAAAATTGATGGCCAGAGGTTTGTTACTGCACTAGGTTATGGCCCAGTTGTCTTCAGGTGAGATGTGATGTGACCGTACTATGGGGTGGTGTGGTGTGATAGCCCATGTGTTTGCAGGCGATATGATATATGATCATGTCATGGGTGGATTATGGTGGGGGTAATTAATTAAATTAGGAGGGGATTAGGTTTATTTCCTTCATATTCATGATACCCTACTACTCAGGTTATGGTTGTGATGTGATAGACCAAGTTTTTTTGGGTGAGATGAGATGTGACTATGCTATGGGGAGATGGAATAGGTGTTTGTGGACATGATATTATATGATCGCATTGTGGGGTAGTGCAATATGTAGTATAGAATAGATAGGAGTGTTAGTACTTATGATGTTAGGGAGTGAGAGAATCGAATCTGTGGGAAAGTGGTGGTGGTACCCTTTTAACGATATGATTCATATTATGTTATTATACTTGGATTACGTTATTTAGTGATAGTTCCTTGGTGATGATGGGTATTGGTTAGTTAATATATTTAGGTTTTGTTTGGTTCTACTATTTTCTCATGGTTGTATTAATATACTTCTTTCACATGTGAATGATAGACTTTGGTTTTATTACTTAGTATACTTGTATTCTCACCCTATATTTATAAACCGATTTTTAGGTTTCCAAGAAGATTATACAGACCATGCTAAACATTATTAGCTTAAACCCTTGTATTGTTGTAGTGTCACTACCTTAGTTTTCTTTTGGTTATTTACAATGAATACTTTTATCTATATATGTTTTATTTTTACATGCATTCTGGGATGGTTTTGGTTTATTTTTATATCATGTAATGGCTTTTCTTGTGTTTGATTTATCATATCTCTCTATATTATATTGTTATTGATAGTAATGTCTCACATTTGTGAGATTTTTTACATACCCCCAGTGATAGTCCCCAATCCAGTTCATACTAAAGGCAGTACTTCGAGGTCATTATCTCTATCCTTTCATTGTGGTATCTCTGGTAGTAGGGTTCATGACACCTAAGATCATTTGTAATGAGGAGATGAAATATTAGTGATTAGAGATTGTCATGTGGTCTGACATTTGATCCCAAATCTTCTTATTGATACTTAAGACATATGTTGAGGTTTTCAATCTATCCTTAATGGTCAAAATTGATCAAGTAGGCATGTTTGGGTGGATTGTAGTTCATTAAGTGCTTAGAAAAAATTGGGAATATTTCTTCATAGATAAATAATAATCATAAATAGTGAGGAAATGGTAGTGTTATATGTTCTCATTATCTTTATAAACCCTCATCATCGACAACAATGGGTGGTAGGATCATTTTCTACCACCAGTGTTGTAAGCTGGGACATATAAGGTATTCATGTATAGTGTCTCCCAAGTTACGTCATTATTGTGGACATATGGACCATCTATAGTGGTTTTCAAGAGCTAAGATTATATCCTAGTGTGGGGGTAGGCTATTGGTCCCCTTGGAGATCCATGGTGTAGTCTAATTCCTTTCAAGTAGTAGGACCCTATCCATATAGGCATGGGGTATGATGAGTACCACATATAGATAGAACTGGATCATGATTGATCCTTAAGCTAACATAATACCATAGGCTCAATTAAAGATGAATCAGTTAAATTTTGTGGGTTAGGTTCTTATGGAGTCAGAGAAAAGTTCCACTATAGTTATTCATACCATTATTATTACTTCATTGATGGAAACTACTTTATTTTTTCTAGGTTCCTATTATATTTTTATAAATTCATGTAGTATATAATTTCTAAATCAACCTACCTAGATCATTCCCCACATTATAGATAAATTCACCTCTTGTAAGAAAGAGAGAACAAGGTTTTAGGTGAATTTAATTTTTCATCTCTATGTCATAAGTTGATATCATATAGGAATTTATCATCCTTGAGTTGAAAATTTTCCATGTAATCTGAAAAATTTACTAGATGATGAATTATATGACCCATATCAATTGTTATCATCATAGATTGACTATCACCATCCATGAAGAGAGCACTTATGTATTCCATTGAGAATGGGACCTACAGTCCATCTGGGTGGGACCTCCTCTTCTAAAAATGGGTAAACTTATATTTAAGGTGTCTAATATTATATATAAATAGGATAAAGGGAATTTGAGGAGTCTGTTACCTATTATAGTTAGGTAATTTCTTGAGATATTCCTAGATGACTTCTCAGGCTTACCCTTAAATATGGAAGTGTGGTTATCTATTGATCTATTTTTGGGGAATCCGAATATATATCTCCCTTTGTATCATATGGATATTGATACCATGAGGTGTTGAGGTTATGTTTCATTAAGAAGAAGCAGGTTGATAAGAAAGAAGGATTTATTATGTATTATCTTTTTTTGTCAATATAAATTACTTGACATTGATAAAAAAATTGTAATGTTTTTTAAAAAAACCTAGACCAAATCAAGGTTAATGGACTAAGTACACTAGATGGTGGCAATTGGACTTAGGTGACCATACATAGTGCGTTACTAAATGATTATTCAATTATTTTCATAGTCATATCAGATAGAGAATTTTGGTAAAGTTAGATTATGAGATTATTTTTTGATTATAAAATTACTAAAAATTATGATTATATTAAAGTATTCATTATTATATCTTAAGTTATATTAAGTAATGATATATGATGTTTTGTGGTAGCTGCAGATGATGTTGGATTGGATAAAGAGTTTTAAATGTCTACTATATGGACTAATACAAAGATCAAGGTGTGAAATATTAAAGTTGTGATTGAATTTTTAATGGATGAAAAAAATATGAAGTCTATTTAATAATAATTTAAAGTTAATTGGAAAACAAATTATTAATTCTACTAGATAAATAATTCCTTTAAGCTGATTGGGTAAGGAATGTTGTAGAATATTGGAGGGAAGAAGGCCACAGGAATAGTCACGATTTCATCAAACATAAGTTTGTTTCTATAGATGTTCATCGAATAGAAATTTCTGAGAACTTAGTGAGTCCATCAGATAAAGTATTATGGATTATCCAAAAAAATCTATTAGAAATATTTTTATGGATGATTGTATAGAGGTTTCCAAAAATTAATCAAACAAATTATTCTTTTAAATATCATTGGATATATAAGTTTCTATGTAATCTTGGTATTTAAGGGAGTTAAAATAATTTTATCTTATATGTTTTTTTCAAGAACTATATTCAAATAGGGTATTCCTAATGAAGTTATCAGAAAGAAGAGTTTAAGATAAGTCCTTAGATTGAGCCATTGTGAAAATTAATTTGAATGGATTTGGAAAATAGATTCAAAGTCATTGGAGATTGGATTTTTAATGAATCCATTAGATAGTTTATTCTTGATAGATGTTATAAGATAGATAAATATCCTAAAAATTTATAATGGATAGAGGCCCTAGGATGGACGATATTTATATTAATATAAACTGTATAAATTTTTTGGGATCTTTGCAGAGCCTTTTGCGAATACATTAATGATGATGACATTTTGGGAATCAAGAATGGTAGTTAATGATTCAAGATAATTTTTTAGTATGATTATAAGTTTTCATTGATTCTGAGTCTTAAGAAAATTTCCTATATTTTAGAAAGTTTTAAGATGGCCAATCAAATAATGTTTTGAGTGGGTTGTTCAAAATTTGAGTGGGAAGTTTGAATTTAATGTTTTCACCTCACCCTTAATTCTTGAAGGAAATCTACATATATAAAGGGGTCCATTTATTTTGCATAAATATATGTGTTTGTTATTACTATTGGGTAAAGTGATTAAGATTTAAGGAGATAATAGATGAACTTGTGGGATATGATGTCGATGTATTGGATGCAATAACACCAAAAAGAGTGATACTAGAAAAAGTTTTCCTATCAAGTGGTATCAGAAGAAATAGGTGAAGAAGGGATCAAACGAACATATATTTAAATTATATCAATCACAATGGTATTTGGTAGAATTTTTCTATAAGTTAGTATTATTTATATTACATACCAGATAGAGTGTATCAAACCTTCATATCAGACCAAGAGTACCAGACATATAGGACTGGATGAATAGGTCAATAAAAATAAGTAGATAAAGAATTCCTTTCTTGTTGATGTGTAGGAAAATTAATTAGAGGATTAACTTACAACAATCCATGTGTAAATAATGTTGAATCATCACATTGAAAACATAGAAGACTATTAGTGAAGGTTAGTTTTGTTGTTGCAAAAAAAATTGTATCATAGTGTGAGGAGTATATGCACTTTCATAAGAAAATAGTGTTATGAACGTGATGGATATTACTTACTATAACCACTATAAATATTGTTTTCTAGGGACTATGTTTTCATGTATTACTTTCAAAACATTCTAATGACTAGTTACTTTTATTTAATAGTAAACCATGTAAATAAATGTGTTCCTATGGGAATGATTGTTTATTTTTCAACAGATTCATTTATTACTAACCATATTAAGTAAGAAAACATAAAAAATATTATCACTTATTGACCCCCTCTTCCTATAACTAATCACATAGATTTATATTGGTTCTTTCAAGTGGTATCAAAGGTAAAAGTTTTATTTGAATCTTTTCTAATTATTGAATAAAATGAAGGTTTCCATGGATTTTCAAAACTCAATAAATAGTAAGGGGATTCTTATTTTCATTGTAAATAACTACTATATCTTAAATAATATAATTTTTCCTTATATTATATCTATTTTCTATGAAGTTATTAATGTTTCTAATAATGGTTTCCCTTATCATATTGAGGGTGATCCCCTAATTTCTACTAGTAGAAATAATATCTAAAAATATACATGAGATAGAAATTCTATTATTTCCTCTCTCTCTCTTTATCTCTATCAAAAAATGAATTTTTGAGGGTTAAAGGTATTAGAATAGCCAAATGAATCTAGGAAAAGTTTAAGAACATTTATAAATAAAATAAAACATTTTAGAAATAAAATTTATAAATATATATATTAAAATATAGGGATCATAAAATGGGTGAGAATGAATCTATTGGTAAATTTTTCATAATATTTAATGATATTTTAATCATCATAAGATGTTTTGGTGAGAAGTTGGAAGATTTTCTTATTTTTGAAATGATTATAATAATACTTATAAATAAATTTGATTCCTAGTTATCATATTTAGAAGATAAAAATATTGAAACTCTATCCTCAGATAATCTGTACATCATTCTCATCACTTACAAAATGATAAGAAAACATGTTTTCAATAATAATGGAAATATTGATCAGAAAATCTCTTTCAAAACTAAAAAGTAAAAAAACTAAGAATATACCCAAGGAATAATATAGTAACTCTAACACTAAATATCTTGTTCATAAAAAATTATTTAATACATGAATTTATTTTCTATAAATTTAATAAGAGGCATGGTAAAGTAAAAAAATGAATATTACTACTAAATTTATTTGGTTGTAGAGCCACTTGGATTTTTTTTTAAAAAAATCCAATACAAAATGAATATGAATATAGTGAGGAAGAAGATATAAATTCCATAATATATTTTAAGAATAAGGAAGAAAAACAAAAAATCTATTAAAAGGTAAGGGATAAGAATTTTTATAAATACAAAAACTGAAATTTTTTATCTAAGTTTGAGGAAGATTGTGATAGTGAATTATAAGGTGAAATCTCTGGTTATGATGCTAAAAGAAATAGTTTATTATAAAAATGAATAATGTGAAGTATTCTAGTGATGATATTAGTTTTTATAAATAATAATAAAAGTAGGCTTATATAGATTCTACTTGTAAAATAAAATTTAGTGAATTTCACTCAAAAATTATTAAACATGAAAGGGAGAACATGAAGTTGAAGAAATAAAATATTTCAAGAAAAAAAGATTAATATATTCTTTAAGAAATATACAATTTAATATAATAGATTGATGACCTAAGTAATTTACTTGATTAATAGAATAACCTCAACATTAAGCTTGAAAAAAAGATAAAGGTGAAGTAAAATAACATCATCATGTTAAACAAAAATTTATTTAAAATGAGCGAGGAATAAAAATATTATAAAATTAGTATCAGAAGTTTTGGAAAGTTATAAGAAGTGTAAACCTAAAAAGGATAAAAAAATATCATCTTTATAGGTTCACAACAATATTGAAGATGTTCAGAAGAAGAGAAAAGTAAACAAAACCATGTATGTAGCCAAAACAAGTGGAGTCAAAAATTATGAAATTTATAAAGAAATAAAGTTTGAGAAAAAAATAGCCACAATTAGAGACTTTGTTAAGTCTTAGATGAAACTGAAGAAAAATAATAATATTTCTTAAGGCCACTAAAAACATTATTCACAAAAAATAGTCAATGATTATAGTAATAATTATGATGGAAAGACGGTACATAGTTGTGGGAAACATATGATTCATAGGGGAAAATATTATTCTGTGGATATTCTTGGTACTATGGAGGCTTTTGGCATGTATAAAAAATATACCAATTCAATCATCAACACTAAAATTAATCTAAGAGGTTATGGAGGCATTGTTTGAGGGTGAGTCAACCCACTCAAATAAGATAACTTCAAAAATTCAATTTTAAGATTAAAAAAATATTTCAACCTCTAGAAACTATTTGTGAAAAAATCAATCAGCCAGGATATCTTGCTAAAAGATTTCTTCTTATGTTTCCAACTCAAAAAAAAATATGTCACAAATATCAAAAGACTTAATTGAAGGAAGTAAAACGAAAATAGATGGCCTTTTTGGTGGAACTTCTCCCAAATATACAAAAATAGACCAACCCTAGATATTGGATATTCATTGTTCATCATATATGATTAGAGATTTGATGTTTTTGAAGAATATAAAGATTAAAAATACAGAACAATGAATTTTGGAAGTGATGAGTCCCTTAGAACCAAAGTTGTTGGATATACTATCATTGAAAAATAAATTTTGAAATCTAAAAGATATTTATTTATTTATGGAATGAAATGAAACTTGATAAGTGTTTCACAACTCTTTAATGAACAAGACAAAATTATGTTCATAAGAGAAGTTTTTATTAATAAATAGCCTAAATGAGGGAATAATGTAACAGGAAGTACAACAAACCAAGGGATGATTGTTTCAAGTAGGAGAAGCATAGGTTTCATGTTATCTAATAATGATGGAAGAAAAATCAGTTATGTAATAAGATATTAGGATAAATGTTTTCGAGTAATATGAGAAAGAAAAAAAAGAGAGAAATAATTCATGATATTTTTGACTTGATAAAAATAAGATATTGTTGTTGATCTATATACTAGAAATGTAATATTACAAAATCATTTCACAAGAAAGTTGATATACATTCAACTATTACCTTAAAGCTTATACATTATCAAGTATGTGTGCCCATGAGAAGGTAATAAAAAAGTGTAAATAAGTACTTCACTTCTCTTATTGATACCTTTACTATAATTACATGTATTAGTTTTTAAAAACACAAATCAAAGGATCTCGAAATGTTTAAGAGTTTTAGGAGAAGTTCTGAAAAGTAATACATATATTTTATGAAGATGATTCAAATAAATAATGGTGTTGAATATTCAAATAGTAAGTTTAAAAAATTATCTTCAAAATAATATAATTCTTCAGGAAATTAGAGCATAATACACAGCACAACAGAATGTTGTCACTGAAAGAAGAAATAGAAGTTTGGTTGAGATGGTCGAACTATATTGATTGAATATGATACCTATCAATTCCTTTAGAGTCATTCTATTATAGAAATAGTTTATATTCAAAACCACTATTTTTATAGGAAAAACTCTTATATTAATCCTTATAAGATATATTACAAAGAAACAACATGTTTTAAATGCTTAAGGGTGTTTATAACTTTTTTCATTATCAAATTCAAGGGTGAGAATATTAGTATGTTTTATCAAAGTGGTGTTGATGGTATCTTTGTTAGATACCCTAGAAATGGTAGAGGATATAGATGATATAATAAATAAATAATAAATATTATAGACTCTATAGATGTGAAATTGTTATAGAATTCAAACATAAATGTTTCTTAGTCAATTATAGATATGAGAGAAAGTGAATATGAAGTGTTGGAAGTTAAACAACATGAAAAATTTCCTAAAATATGTATCAATGTTGAAGCTATACAAGATGAAGATTTTGACTCAGATATTTAAACTAATGGGGAAAAATATCATTCATGTCATCCAATTATAATAAAATATGTTTAAGTTAAAAACATCATTGGGTATGAAGGGAAACAAGTTCAAATTATAAGGTAATAATGGTTACTTTAACATTCTTCAATGTATTCATAAGATGAGCCAAGAGATATTGAAGAATATTTAAATCATCATGAGTGGATTAATTTCATGAATAAATTATTGAATCTGATTGAGTAGAATGCTACTTGGTAACTTGAACAAAAATTAGAAAATAATAATATTATTGGACAAAAATGGGTTTTTGAAAAAAATTGACTAAGGAAGGTAAAGCGATAAGAAATAAGTCACAACTAGTTTTTAAAGGATACTCATGAGTTGAAGGAATCGATGTTGATAATACATGTTCTCTAGTACAAATACTTTGAACCATTAGAATATTTTTTTATATTATTACACAATGAAGATACAATATAATTCAGATGTATATAAAGTCTTATTTTATTAATGGAGAGATCGATGAAAAATTTTATATTGATAAAACATGTAGCATCATTCTTTTTCAAGATGAATGTAATTTGTGCAAGTTGAAGAAGGATTTATATGGGTATAATTACGATCAAGGATCTTGGTATTACAAAATTTATATTTTACTAATGAAGTTTATAGTAACCACTATATAAAAGTAAATCAATAATTTCCCCTCATTATGATTATTTTTTTAGGATATCATATTCGCAAAGAATGATAATGAAATATTCCAAAATTATATAGAGGATGTGCATAATTTTTTTAAATATCAATTCTAGGAGAAATGAAATATTTTGGTAGCTAATAAATGTATCAAAATAATAAATACATGTTCCCTATCTAAAGAGAACTATGATAAGGAACTTTTGAATAAATTCATCATGGATGACACAAATCCTATTTTCACTCTCATTTTAGTGGGAAAAAATTTAGAACAATATGAATAAGGAAAGGAGGTTGATCCTAAAGAGTTTAGAAAGTTTATTAGAGGAATATTATATCTAATAGATTCAAGGATAGATATAGTTCATATAGTTACACTTTATACTAGGAATCCGAGGGAACCAAAGGAATCACATCTTATGGATATAAAAATAATTCTCAGATATATCAAACACATAATTGATTTTGGAAAAAATATGATAGAAAAGTAATGATTAATCTATTTGTATATGAATATAAAAATTAGGTAGGTTATATCGATGAAATATCACAATAACTAGTGGAGTTTTTTCTTCAGAGAAATATGTGTGAGTTTTCATACAAAGAAGTGAAATTCAATAACCCTAAACATTGTAGAAGCTGGGTATGTAACTGCCACTTGAGATGCAACATAATTAATATAGATGAAGAAATAGCTGGAATATTTTTTAGTTGATGTGAATTTTCCCCTTATCTTTGGTTATCATAATCAATGTGTTATAAATATCACAAATAATTTATTACAACATTATCATTCTAAGAACATTGATATTAAATATCACTTCATTAAGGAGTATATGGATATATGTGAACTAGAGATTGAGTTTGTTCCTACAATAGAAATATTTTATTCTATTTTCACTAAACCATTGTCAAAAGAAACATTTTAGAAACTAAGGTTGATTATGGTTGTACAACCTCACCATATTCAATTTTAAGGTATGTTATTTCCATCCCTTCTCTCATCTTTTCTTTGGATAGTGTTATCAAAGTGGGAGAAAATATGTATAGTAAATATATCCATTGGTATGTGTTTTACCTATCAAGGGAGACAATGTATTTAGGGGGAGTTTATAAAAGGGTTAAGTTGAAATTTCAGTGTGTTTAAACTAATTTAATGGATTTTTAAGTAAATGAAAGAAATTTTTATTTGAGCATGTTGAAGATATTGAAATCGGAGTTATATTGGAAATAATCCTTAATTATTGATTTATGGAAAACATGATATCTATGTTCAATGATTCTTGTTTCCTATACAAATTTCACTCATATAGTCTTATAATTTTTCGATAAGTGATCCATTTGTTCATTTTAAAAGTTTCATTGATTTATATACCTTTTTTTGAAAATATAATACAAAGGGAGGATTTTTGAGACCAAATGGTGTTTAGGTGATGTTTCATTAAGAAGAAGATGGTTGATAAGAAAGAATGTTTTCTTATGTATTGTATTTTTTTTAATATAAATCACTTGAAATTATCAAGGATTTCTTTTAATGTTTCCAAAAAGTTTGTTCTAGTACAGATCAAAGTGAACGAACTAAGTACAAAATATAGTGTCCATCAGACTAAAGTGACTAGATGGAGTGTGGTGATAAATATTTGTTTGAATATGCTCATATCTATATCAAGAAGAGAATATTGATGATGTTAAATAATGTGATTATTTGGTAATATTTAAATTAATAAAACATCATGTTTAAATAAAAGTATTCATAATTTATGCTTATATTGGTTAAAGTAAGAATGTTTAAAGTTTTGCAGTTTTTGTAGATGAATTTGGATCGAACAAAGAGTTGTATGTAATCTAATAGATGGAGTAGTGAAAAGATAAAGGTTTAAAATAGATAATTTGTGGTTGAAGTCATAATAGATTAAATTAAGTATTAGGTCTATAGAATAATAATCACAAGTCCACTAGGTAAGTTTTTAAAAATTCGACTAGATAAAAAATGTATGTAAGATAATTAGGTATGAAAATTTGGTGATGTAATGGATGTATAAAAGCTATATGAACATTCATGAGTTAATCAAACATAATATAGTTTACAAAGAAGTTTTTTGGATAAAACTTTTTGAGAAAATTGTGAGTTTATTGGATAAAGGATTCTATATTACTAGACTGACTCTATCAAATATAATTTTTCAAAAGATTTTATAGTGGTTTCCAAACAAACTCATCAAACTTAATAAACCCATAAAGATCACTGGTCTAAGAAGTTATTATGGAATATTGATATGTAAGAGATTTTGAAAAAGTTTATTTGACATTTTTTAGTGTTGTTATTAGATATAAGATTCTAAATAAAGTCATTAGAATGAAGTATTTATGATAAGTCTTTATATAGATACATTAGATGTAATAATTTGAAGTAATTAAAACAAATGATATCATGTAATTGGATAGAGGCATTAAGATGAATCCAATAGATAGTGCATTATAGAAAAAATTCATCAAAAATATAAATTTATTATAATGTTGTAATAGATAGATGCAACTAGTTATAGGAAGTTCCTATAAATATGAACTAAACAAAGTTTTGGGGATCTTTTCAATGTATTGTAAAAAGAAATTAATTTTGATGATGATAAGATAGATGTTAAATGTTTTTATAACCCTTAATTTTTGATCATGATTCAAGCTAAAATTTTTGGTAGGTTTAAAGTGTTTATTGATGTCAATTGTTAAAGAAAGTTCCTATCTTTTAGAAAATTTTAAGGCATTAAATCAAATAAATTGTTGTGTGGGATGTTTGAATTTGAATTTCATGCATCACCCCTAATTATTAGAGGAAATTTCATGCCTCACCCCTAATTTTAGAGGAATAAAGCCTATATAAAGGGGTTTATCTTTATCACGTGTATAAGTGTGTGTGTGTGTGTGTGTGTGTGTGTTGCTTGGTGAAGTGTTTAATATTTGGGGTACTGAAGGAAGAACTTGTAAATGATATTGTGTCATTACATCAGTTGTAGTAGCACGGAACTATGTAATATCATACATAAGTTTCCTATCAACAGGTATTAGAATAATATAGTTAAGAGATGATCGAACAAACAGGTATTCAATTTATATCATTCAAAGCAATATCAGAAATATGTTTTCTATCAATTAGTATCAATCTAATGAGGTTCCGGACAGAGGATATCAAACTGAGTGTACCTAATAGAGGGAATTATATAGACATGTCTAGATGAATAAGTAGATAAAAAATCTGGTTCTTAATATTGTAATAGAGAGTGAAAATGATGATGAATAACATACAATAATGAAAGTGTAAATAAGGTTGAAGAAATATAGTGACAACTTTGAATCCTATTGGTTAATATTTTTTTCTATAAAAGTTGTTTATATCATATTATCTATGGGAGGAGCACATGCACTATCTTAATATTATAGTGCTACACAAGTTATGGATATTCCCTACTTTTGACTGTGCTTTCATTTATCCATGCTAGCAAAATGCACTGATAAAATCCATCTTTATCGGCACTTTATTTTAGCACTGATAATGGGTACCCTTTATTAGCACTTTATTTTTAGTGTTAATAAAGGGGTCCCTTTATCAGTGCTCTTTTAGCACTAATAAAGGTCGAGAATAAAATGAAATAATTAAATGAATAAAAAAATATTAACATTTTTATTATTTAAATAATTATTGTTAAAAATGAATAAATTGAATGTATATATATAAAAATTTTAAAAATTAATAAATAGTATATAATAAATATATAGATATTTAAATTGAATAAAATGAAATATAAAACAAATAAAATTTAAAATTGAGTAAATAAAGAAAAATATTAAACATTTTATTAATTAAATAATTATTGATAAAAATGAATAAATTTAATATACATATATATAGATTATAAATATTAATAAATAGTATGTATTAAATATATATATATAATAATTAAATTGTAAATTGGTAAATTAAAAAATTAAAAATGAATAAATTAAAAAACAATTTAATATATTATATTTTTAATCAGTCAATTTTATTTATTTATTTTTAATACTATTATAGTTAGGGTATTATTTATTCTTTTTTAATTTTTTACTTCTTTATTTTTTTGTTTTTTGTTTTATTTTTGAATTTTATCATTTTCTATTATTTATTTATATTTACTTATTTACTTTATTTTACTATTTTCAATATTTATTCATCTTTACTTAAATATATATATATATTAATAATAATAATTTATATTTACTTAAAAAAACATATCCTTTTTTCAATATTTTTAAAGTGTACTCATTTTGAATTATTCAATTTCACTCATTTTTAAATATGTGTATTTAAGATTATATATCCATTAATAATGTTAAAAATATATTTTTAAATAAATATTTAAAAATAACTATATTTATAAATGTATATTTTTTACATTTATAAATTTAAATATTTATAATTATTATAAATAAATCATTATTATTTCTTAAATAAGTATTTATATAAATATAAATAAATAATTATATATATTTAAATAATTATAAATTAATAATAAATTTTTTTAAATAATATACTCTGTGAGACTTGGACTCTAGACACCGTCGAGGCCCATAGAGGCAGCTACCACTAAACTACACCCTAGTGTCCATCTATATATAATTATATAAATATATAAACATAAAAATATATAGACATAAAAAATTAAAGTATTATTCATAGATTTATAAATAAATAATTATATATTTAAATAATTCTAAATTGTAATAAAAATATTTAAATAATTATAATTATAAATTATTTATCATTGATAAAGTTTTAGTGCTGATAAAGGTTCATTTTATCATCTATTTTCTAGCACTGATAAAGACCAAGCACTAAAAAATCCCTATTAAAATAATTCTTTATCAGTGCTAAAATGTTAGAGCTGATAAAGATGTATTTTATCATCACCTTTTTAATGCCAATAAAATGGATATTTATTAGTGATTTTTTCAAAGTGTTGATAAAATTTTCCCTGGTCTATTTAAAATTACCCTAACCGCTACTCATTCACTCATGATTCTCAAGCTCTCATGGAACTCCCATGTTGTCGTCGTAACTCCTCTATGTTCCCTCGTATGAATCAAGGATAGAATCCAATGTATGATATTTTCTACTTTTCCTCTATCATTTTTTGAATTTTGGGTATCGTAGCTTGTGTTTTTTATGATGTTATTAACCATGAAGAACCATACATCTCATCTATCTCTATCACACACTTACCTATACCTATAAAACACCACCCCTACTTTATAAACTCATTCCATATTCATATGAGACCACTATGAACTAAATCTCCATCCATTGTTGCAACTTACGGTGATTTTATTTTAGTTTTAAATAAAATTATTTCTTGTTACCTATTTGATGGTGTGTTTTGTCATTGTTTGAATCTTGTTTCCATAGTATGACATGCACATGAAGATGAAAGAAATTAACATTATATTGGACTAATTTTAGAAGGAATTTTATTTGATATGAATAATATAAAGTGGGTTCATATACATGTTTATTTAATGTGAATGGGTTGATCTAATTCAGGGAACTAAATTTTAAATTTTCCAATTTATATTGGTTAACATTATCAATATTTTATATAGATATAATTTAATAAGGAACAAACTATTTATATTTTCATTGAAATCAAAATAATCATTCTTTTTCAGTTTTTTATTTGATCCAAACTCAAAAGTTGTGATGTATTATAAAGAAGAGGCATGCTTATAATTGACTGATAGGTTCTTATTATTGATACTTTTACTAAAAAATATATTCACTAAAACATTATTATTCTAACAGAAGATGATATTCAACGGGTTAGAGAGATCATGAAAGTAGATATTATTTATTTCCATTATCAATGAATGGTTTCCAATAATTTCCCATGTCCTTTAATTGTATAATTAGATAAAATAAAGTTTTAATTTTTATAAACTAATAGTAAATAGATTTCACGAATTTAATTTATTTTACATTTATAAATGAAAACACGTCATAACACAGCACAAAAAATCATATTTCAGTATAAGAGTGTCCATGTGTGCAGTCATATATAGAAGATGTTATATATGAGTTTACTTTTCTATCAAATTATTTTATAAATAAATTCCTCTCCAATAATGAAGTAATTTTTGATGAAGTGACCTGATTTAAGAAAATTTATTTTCTTTATTTGGGTGTGTGTTATCTTATCAATAAATTTATCTTTTAGAAAACTATAACATCAAAATCTAGTCAAACTATTCATAACCTAACCTGAGATGAATGAAAATGTTACTCAACCCTCAAAACCATCAACCTAAACCAAAGGATTAATAATAAATATGTAGCATTCAACATGATCCATGATATATTCATTAAAAACCAACTCACATGATAATTTCATCTATGTAAAATAGTACACAATATAATCCCATGAATATAAATTCTTACATGCATAAAAACAAAAAAAAATTGATAAATCAAAAGTAAAAATAAAACCCTAAACAAATAGCCAACCTATCATTGATGAAAAAAATCCATAAGTCTCCACTAGCTATAATTTGATACTTTATCCCTTCCAATAAATAATCGATCCTTGCAACCTTCAACCCAACGAAACATCAGCTACATGTTAACCAATTTGCACATAAATTGGTTGAGTAAACTAAGTAGGTTTTCTCTAATGATTTTCCATACCCATGATCAACATGAACACCATGTATCTCATTTTTATTTTATGAAAATATTCCCAATGTATGATAATTAAAATAAGAATAAAACAAAAAATATTCATAAACAACATAAATAAATTTTCATAAAAAACGACCACATGTTACACTAATAAGGTTGTGTAAATAAGGATTTATTTTGGTAATATAGACATAAAATACAATAAACTCCATGAATATAAGTCCACATTTCATGCATCTTGTATGAAAAATTTTACTGTCGTGAATAGATATATAATACTTCAATGATCTAGTATAATTAAAGTTCACTTATTTTATTTAATCCATCCTCACATGCTTGATTTCCTTCCGTATCTTGATGATGGATTGGACTCCCTCTTTTAAACTAGCCTTACTCCCATCATTGTGGTTCCAAAGTTCCTTGATGACATACTTACCACTCAGATTGTATTCATTAATCTATGTAAAATTTGTTTCCAATATGACTCTCAAATTAATTCCTCCCACAATGATCAGATCTCTCCTACCCTATTTTCAACATCATATTCAGGATACTTTCTCTTGTAAATTTGGATAAATAGTCAGTTTTCACTCTCTACCATTCACCTCACACTAATACCACTACAAGTTTGTATCTCCTCTAATAATTTCTAAAAAATAAATATTTCAAAGGAAGTGGAAAACAATAAATGTTTGTGAGTGGAAGTAAATTATTGTGAGTGTATGTCATGTGGATTTTAATGTCCATTCCATCATTTCTCAAATGTAATAAGTTAGAATCCATAATTATTATTTCATTTCGGTTTTTTTGAACCTTAGTGGATATATAGCTCTTATATTTGAGATACAGGTGAGGGAAAAAGATTCGTAATAGTGGTTAGAGTCGATGCAGATCATTAGGGGTGAGTTTATATTCTCATGGTAGTGGAAGGTACCTTTCATCTCCTAAATAGTTATTATTGTATTTTTTTTCTTTAGACTCATCCTCCATCTATTCTATGTAGTTTGAACTACATTGAGTAATAGTCATCCAAAATGATCATTATTATATGATATGGTATGACATTTGGTTAGAGTAGTTCAAACAACATATGTGGATGTCCACAAAATATGGGGGATGAATATCAAAAAAATAAAATGCAATAATAACTATTCAGGAAGTATTTAATTAGGGACCTTGGAACTATAATGATGGTAGGAAGGGTAGTTTAAAATATAGATCCCAATCCATCATCAGTAGATAGAAGAAATCAAGAATCTAAGGATGGGTTAAATAAAGGTAGTGGAGGTTAGTTGTACTGTAGTATTGAATCATTATATCTCTGTTCAAGGCAGTAACAATTTTCATACAAGATGCATGAAAATTTGTACTTTTATGCATGGAGTGTATTGTATTGTTGTTAGTCAAGACAAATTAAATATTTGACTACTTATGTAGATAATGTCTTCTGTACATGATAAAGTTACCAATCCCAAGGAAGAATAGTTTTTTGATGATGAAACTGAAAAACTATTAGGGGATCAATAACATATTGATGAAAAAAACATCAAGAAACAGCATCATAATTGTGAATGAAAATATCAAGGCAAGAAATTAGGGTATAAAATTTCAGGTTGTTTGGGATCAATGTGGCCAACCAATTAGCCCCAACAAGGTAGTTTCATCAGTTATCTTAGGTTTATAATGGGGATGAATGTGTTGATTGATATTTATTCATGATGCTACATCTAACCTGTAATGAATTAAATCCTTTGGAATGATATAATGGTAATGTTGTGATCTAATTTCTCTATTTTATTAAAAAATTATATAATGAAACTTTGATTTAAATTTCATTATTCCTTGTAGAGTTCATTTATTTTAGAATATTACCATAATAAATTATTCTTAATTTCCACTATAAAATCCTACAGGGACTTCCTAACTCTTCTTATAAAGATACATCTTAGGGATGTTGACGGGAAAGTAAAGTCCCACCCACCAGTTTGTTATGATCATGTTATAAATAAGGAAACATGGACTTATTTCATCAATAATCACAATGAGAAATCATTTTAGGTTCATTGTAGTTGATAATATATTATTTGAAATTATTTATTTTATCCAACTTCATTAAAATTTATTAATTTATGAAATAAAGAAATAGTGCTGAAAATAAAGAACATGCATGAAAATCAATGTACCCCTATCACAAAGTAAGGATGGGGTATGCTTCATTAGAGAATAAAGTGGTATGTATTTTAAATAAATAATAAAATCATAATTATCAATACTACAAAATTGGCCTTTAACAATGCTAGAAATGGCCTTTATCAGCACTAGAAAAGTGTTGACTACATGAGTGAGGTTAAAAGCCCAGGCCTTTTATCAATGTTTTAATTTATCACTGCTAAAGGAACCATTTATCGGTGCTTATAAAAGTGCAAATAAAGGTTCATTTATCAGTTCTTATAGAAGTTCTAACAAAGGGACTTTTATCAGTGCTTTTATGAGTGCTAATAAAATAGACCTTTATCAGTTCTTCTATGAGTACTAATAAAGTAGACCTTTATCATTCTTCTTAAAAGCACTGATAAAGGGCTATACTATAGTGTGTTATAATAGCACACTGCACCACCACTATAGTGTGTTGTAACAGCACACCATAGCACTACAAACACACAAAATATCCACAAAACAAGTCCCAATACATGATTTAAATGAAATGAAATTTACAATACAAAAACAAGAAAAAAAAATACTATATTATAGACATTTCAAACAATGGTTCATACAATTTCATAAATACAAATTATTACATACATTCAAAAACATCAATGTTCTTATATATTTTAATCCACACCTGAATCATGTTATTCTTGAAAAAAAACAACCCTTCTCGTGCAAATTAACACACCTGTATAAGAAATAATTCTTATGTTAGTAATAATATAAAGAAATAAATTAATAAAAAAGTGTTAATTTTAATAAAATTGATGTTAACTTTAAAAAAAATATGCAATTGGAGTCATACCACTCACACTGTTCATAATATTATGATGTAGTTGATTCATATACATCAAAAATGACTTATGGATCATTTTTCTAAAGTATCAAAACAATTTGAATGTGTTTGTTCATTTTTTAGTACGTTTTTTACTAATATTGATGCCAATTTTAAATAAATACGCACTTAGAGTCATGTTGGTCACACTGTGCATCGGATTAAGGTGCATATAATTCTTACACATTCCAAATTACTTACGGATTTTTTTCATAAAGTATCAAAACAATCTGAATATTTTATCTTGATTTTGAGAACATCACTTTTCTATTTTAGTAAAATGTCATTTTAAACTTGAAACACACACTTTGACTTATACGGATCATATCATGTATTGATTTGATGTGAGACTAATTCCTACATGTCAAAAAATGATTTATGATTCGATTCCCTAAATAATCAAGAAAATATGATCAAGTTTTCTTAGTTTTTAGTGAGTGAAACTTTTTAAATTAAAATGTCGATTTTATACTGATATTGGACACATTGAGTCAGTTGTCTTTTTTAATAAAATTAATGCCAATTTTAAATAAAAATAAGTAATTAGAGTTATACTGGTCACATCATGTGTTGGATTGAGGTACGGAAGGTTCATACATATCCCAAAGTTTCAAAACCATCCTAACTATCAATGTTACCAAGATTTCTATTGACTTTCTTTGTTGATTTGCCAAGACTTCATGAGCAGCTTCGAACAAACCGCATCAACTCAAAGAAATAATTCTCCTGTATAAAAAAATTATTATTAGTAATACTAAAAAGAAATAAATTAAACATAAATATGAAATAATACATTAATTCTATAGACAATTATATTATTGTGAAAATATAAATTATACATCTATGATTGATCATTAGAAGTAACTTTAAGGAAGTGATAAATTTCAACACTATAGGGTTGAAAGATTTTTAGGGAGAAGAAGTTTATGGAAGTTTTGGTACAGAAAGGCATGAAAGATATACAGAGCACCCCAAATCGAACAAAAGAATCCACCTGTATAAGAAAACAATTATTATATGAGTAATACTAAAAATAAAATTAAACATAAATATGAAAAAACACATTAATTATATGGAAAATTATTTTACTATGAAAACATCAATATTACATATATAATTGAGTAAAGGTAGTGTTGTTTATCTTCCTGAAAAGGTAGTGGAGGTAACTTTAAAGAAAGTGATAAATTCACCACTATAGGGGTTAAAATATTTTAAGATAGAAGAAGCATGAGATTTTAATAGAGCACCCCAACTTGAACAAAATACTCCACCTGCATAAGAAAACAATTATTATGTGAGTAATGCTAAAAATAAATAAATAAAACATAAATATAAAATAATAAATTAATTATATGGACAATGATTTTACCATGAAAACATCAATATTTCCTCTCTAATTGAGCAGAGGCAGTGTCATTTCAATTTCTACAAAGGTAGTAGAGGTAACATTAAATAAAGTGATACATACACCACTACAGGGGTGGAAAGGTTTTAAGAGAGAAAAAGCATGAAAGTTGGATAGAGAACCCCAATAGAACAAAAGAATCCACTTGTATAAGAAAATAATTATTATGTGAGTAATACTAAAAATAAATAAATTAAACATAAATATTAAGAAATAAATTAATTCTATGGAGAATTATTTTACTATGTAAATGTCAAGATTACCTCTATAATTGAGTATAGGTAGCATTGTTTCTCTTCCTACAAGGGCAATGGAGAGAAATTGAAATAAAGTGATAAAAGAAATATTGTAGGGGTGAAAAGGTATTGAGGGAGAAGAATCATGAAAGTGGTACATATCACCCCAAATCGAATAAAAAATCCACTTTTATAAGAAAAAACAATTATGTGAGTTATACTAAAAAGAAATAAATTAAACATAAATATGAAAGAATAAATTAATTCTATGGATAATGATTTTACTATGAAAACATCAAGATTACCTCTATGATTGAGCACATATAGTGTCATTTCTATTCCTAAAAAGGCATGACACATGGGTAGAAATCTTTGAAAATAAATGAACTCTTCAAGTAATAAAGAAAATTAAATCAACATTTCACTATATAATTTTTCGGTAAAATAGATAAATTATATCACAACATTACCCTTACATATTTCTATAAGGTTTTCTTCATTATAGTCTATTCTTCCATCATGTAAAGAATAAATTTTCTATATGAGTAGTCAAACATTTAATTTATATTATGTTAATGCAGTATAGAACATATAATATTATGAGTAAAAACATAATATATTAAAAACACTTTTACCTTCTCATTGAATCCTTTTTATTTATTTAAAGGTCTAAAGTTTTTGGTTCATCTATTGAGAATCCAAATACCATCTTTTTGGTCCCCTCTAATGTAAAATATATTTTCTACATTGGTACCAATATTAACAGATTTTTATGCACTGATGAAAGGGTCGTCCTTGATTGAATTTTCATCTGACTCAACATTTGTTTTAGTCGCCAGTAGGAAAATAGACCAATTCTTGTTTTTTGGATCAGAGACATAAAATACTAGAACTACTTGTGATTACATTATGAATGGCACATATTTTTTCCATTACAAACTGAAATTCACCCTCAAAAATCCCATTTTATCAACTTTCACTCCATTGATATTATCAACCCATTTTCAATGGAAAAGAGGCACTCAAAATTTTGTATAATTAAACACATATATCTGTCTTATAATGCCAAAATATGACATATTTTTATAAATTGGATTTCTATCTTTAGAACCAGATATGTGCATCGCTTCATCCACAAGCATAACACCACTGTTTTTCATTGTACTGAAGTAATCATGTTATTTTTTATAGAATTTATAACTATTGATTACAAAACCATCGTAAGATATAACATTTTCATTTGGTCCTCTATCTAGAAATTTAATTCATTCAACAATTCAATTTGGATTTTTATATAACTCCTTATAAACTTGATCTCTGAGCCATCCTATAAACAATTTATTATGTATATTTGATATTAATCCTTCATCCCTTGATGGATTCAAATATATAAGAATTTATTTTTCTGATTCAATGTATGGATCAACATCTTCAATATTATGTAATATGTAAATATGTTCTTGTCCCACTATGTTAAGGTAATTTTAACAACATGTCTTCCATAAATCTATTCACCCATTAGGTATTCATTGGGATGAATGTTGACACTCCTTTTGTCACAGAATCTAAAGATCGGAAAAGGGGAATATCTGAGCTCAAAGTGATTCAACCTTTGAAGAAAACATCAAAAATCGACAAAGGCATGAACAAAGGATCAAAATCAACTGCACGGCGCAAGTTATATCACTGTCGCGCAAGTGACTTGCGCGACCTAAGTGATAACCACCCGGTAACCGCCCGGGCTCTTCTCCTGCCTATAAATAGACCCTGTGGGCCCCCCATTCGAGAGGATTTTTTTCCAGAAACTCGGATTGAAGCTCCCGACGCCCAAGTCTCTTCTCAAAGCTTCTGGAACACTTCTAAGGTAATTTCTTACCTAGAACGGAAGATCTAAAGAGAGGGAGGAAGGCCTAAGTGTTGAAACTCATCAACACTTGCGCGCCTGAATGGCCAGCCCTTAAGGGAACTGGTCACACTTGCGCGCCGCCTAATTCCTTCAATAGAATTTGTGCGTTCCTTTTCTGGAAGAACCTCAAGAAGATTCTAAAGGGTTTAATAAAGAGTCGTTCAAGTATTTTTATGCTGGTTGAAAATCGCGCAAGTACCCCACATGCCGCGCAGGTATACCTGCGCGACCAATACTTGCGTGCCCACGCAAGACTTGCACGCCTTTCAAGACTTGCGCTCCCCTACCTTTTTGGGTGCCCATCTTGCCCATTTTACCCCTCTTAATCCATTTCACCTTTCCTATTCAAGATTTAGTTTTCAAGATACTCTTCAAAGCCATTTATGGCATGATTTCTTGATTTGACTTCCTTATTTGAAAGGAATTCTGTGGAATATCTCTCAAAACATAGTGATTTATACATATTTATGTCACCAAAGATTGATAGTTCATTCACTCAACCTCATCCTTTAAGATGAGATAATCCTTAACCTGGGTCTCCTTTCTAGGAATAATCCCCAGTTATAAGTCCTTTAATCTGGGCATCTTCCTCAGGAGTAAGCCCCAAATTCTTAAAGTTCCCAAATCTGGGCATCCTCCTCAGGAGTAAGCCCCAAACCTTAATTCCTTAACTTGGTCATCCTCCTCAGGAGTAAGCCCCAATCATAATCTTTTAATATGGGCATCCTTCTTAGGATTAAGCCCCAAGTCCTCTAAATATGGGCATCCTTCTTAGGAGTAAGCCCTAATTCCTCTAAATATGGGCATCCTTCTTAGGAGTAAGCCCCAAGTCCTCTAAATATGGGCATCCTTATTAGGAGTAAGCCCCTAGTCCCTTAATATGGGCTTTCTTTTCAGGAGTAAGCCCCAATCTCAAATATGGGCATCCTTCTTAGGAGTAAGCCCCAATCCTTAATCCCTAACCTGGGTCTCCTTTTCAGGAATAAGACCCAGTCATAATCATGGGCTTCCTTTTCAGGAGTAAGCCCCAAGTCTCCTAACCTGGGCTTCCTTTTCAGGAATAAGTCCCAGTTATAATCTTGGGCTTCCTTTTCAGGAATAAGCCCCAAGTCCTTTAATTTCTCTTAACCAGTCCTAATTTACCCTTGATTTGGGCTTCCTTTTCAGAAGTAAAACCCAATCATAAGTCCCCTCCTAACTTGGGCATCCTCCTTAGGAGTAAGCCCCAAGATTAGAGTATTCAAATCTCCATGAAGCACATATATCTTTATGGACCCTGTTCATGGATTTTCTCCCTAAAAGTGAATCCTAAACCTTCATCTATCTAGGCAGTCATACATACATAAGCCCCAAACAATTTCTTATGATTGCATCTTTCATGGCACAATTGTCTAATTTTTTACCAATACCTCTTGTTTCTCACACCGAGCATGACTCATGTGAGCTTAGAGTGTAAAAGTAATTATGACATCCTTCTTTGAGCCATCAATCATAAACGTCATACTCCATCACTCGAACTACGTGGGTTCTGATTCCTTTTCCAAAACAAAGGATACGTAGGTAGCCCATTTATGGGTTCGATCCCAACTTTGAAATAATCCATGTCCTTCTGAATGACGATAAACTTCAAGTGCCCCACTGAGTGTCTTTAAAACCATCCTGGTCATCATAATGACCAACAGACTTTTATAAATGTTTTTGAATGATACCATTGACTAAGAATCTCTAAATAGATACAGATGATTCTCTATTGATGAAGAACCTCGAATACATATAAAAGATTCTCTAAATTTCTAACATATTTAATCATTGATTGTTAAAACTGAAGGAAAGCTCATTTTATACTTGGTAATGTAATAAGGATTCACGAACATAACTTAAATCTATAAAGAGAGTCCCGGAGTAGACAATAATTCCCCTCAAAAAGGTGTGATGAGTCTGACCTCCCATCCTCTCGACCAATGCAAATTCCTAAGCCTCATTAGCCCACAAGCTAATGAGCTCCTACCTTTGGAAAGTAGGTCCAAACGGATGTGGAATCATTGGATGTTTCCGGTTCTACGAACAAACCCGTTTGAAACCGATCAGAACGTTTGAATCTCCTATCCAGGAGGTCATCCCCGAATTCCGTGCGAAACAAAAATGGTGAACCCGACGTGAATCCTTAACCAAGTTAAAGTGATGTTCTTCTTATTTGTTAGGCCCCTTGGGCCAACAACGCAATCATTGACATGTGGTCATCCAAAAGATGCAGTGGCCGGATTCATCTTGATTATGTCTGTTATATGGAACAGGAACTCTTTTCTCAAGATCTTCTGCAAAATGGATTTCCTTAAATTCACCCCTGTGAATACTGCTGCTGTGAACACCTCTACTGTGAGGTCTGCTGCTGTGAAAATCAATGCTGCTACTCCTGCTGGAACGTCGTCCGCTCTGAGGATGACATCACCAACTCAGCGTCTTCAACGCTGGGTTTCTAATGCACTGGTTAAAAAGTACCGTCGCAACGGTACTATCCCAACTCTGGGGGCCGCCCGTCAAGCCCTCCAAGTTAACAACTCTACCAGGTCGTCCGAACAACGGCGGCCAGCGATCAAGAAGCAGGCGGTGCTGACTACCGTCTCTAACCGTTTCGGGTCATTATCCCCGGAACGCAATTTCCATTCACTCCCTTACTCTGAGGAAGTGAATGAGCAGGTCCCTCAGGGCCTTAATCCAAAAAGAAAGGAGTCCTTCCTGAGGGCTCCCATCAACAATCGCCGCCAGACTCGTGCGGTAGTGCGCCCTCAACATGATGAGGGTACCGACTCCAGGCATTCAGCTCAGGTTCTTCAAACCCGAGCAGGAAAGATGAACCGCCAGAGACGGAATCCGGTTAACAATGGGAAGGTTATCATCCCTGCCATCTCCGGAGAAGTCCACCAACCTAACTTGGTGGCAAACAATGAGTAGGTACACACACCTGCCCTTTTTAATTCCGTTGTCCAGCAGACTCGTCTGGCAGCATCAAGCCAATCCCGCCAGGCAATTCCGGCGGAGTACTATAGGAAGGAACATACACCTGCTAATACTAATCAAGCCTACCAACAGTCTCGCTTGGTAGCGCACAGAGAAGTCAGTCGGAAAGCCCCGATGACAAACAGGAGGCAGACTCAACTCTCTACCTCTACACTTGAGTATTGTCATGATTCACTGATAGGAAAAGGAGGACAGGAGCAGGCACATACACCTACTCCAAACCCGGAATGGACGTATATCCCCGTTCCGGCGGCTGAAGTCACCAAACATATTTTGTCAATGGTGAAAGAGCAGAAGAAAATTCCTGCTCATATTCTGGATGCTTTCCAGGATATCATAACAGCTTCAGCATCATCTCAAGGACAAACACATAAATCTATCCCTAGCAGTGGAGTGACACATCAACGATTCACTCCGGAACAGACACACACATTTGTTCCAGTCCAAGAGGGTTATGGGGCATACTCCCCCATATCATACGGACAACCAAGTCAGACACATACACCTGATTTGAGTGGAGATCGCCAGCCTAACCTGACCATCTTTCCTGATCAGGCACATACACCTACTCAGAGTAACCACTTTCGTCAACAAGTGGTTTCCAAAGCGAGTAAGAAGGCATCTAAGAAAAATATCTGCCCAGCACAGTCAGGAGATCAAAGGCCAATTGGCAACAAGGCCTTGCTCGATGATGGAGTTCTTGAATCCCTCAGACATTTATCTGTCGGAATTCAAGATTCTACTCCCTCAGTTCCCGATAACAGGAACATTAATTCTGAAGGTCTTCAACAGACACTTCCTCATGAAGGCTTGCTTCATGAAAATTCAGTCAATCTTGAAGTTTCTTCTTCAGATGAGAGCCACAGGAACCCTCTGTGTGGTCAGAAGACCAAGGAGCAAGAGATCTCATCTTTTGTTGTAACCCATTATGGTGGTCCTCCCCATGATGATGAATTTCGCTGTGAAAGTCCTCTCCGCAGTAGTGATTCACATCGCCTGGAAAATACTCCAACGGACAATGTAGTGCCGAGAAAGCCCTCTTATCTTTAGGCACTTGAAAATGCGAAACCAGTCATGTCTGATGCTTTATTGCTAACAAGTGAAATACTTTCTCAATCAGAAGATAGACCAGGGTGTAGGTCATTCTCCAAACCACCCCTAAGTCATGAATCTTCTAGTTTGATAAATGATCTCTCTACCAATCTTGTTGAATCTGATGAAGAAACAAGGAAACACCAACTCTGGTCAAAACAGGTAGAAGAATCATCATTTAATGATAAAGAGGAAATGCTGAACATGAGGAAAAAACTGACAAAAGGTGAGGTACCAGTCATGTTTTGGCCTTTGGATGACTCCCAGTACGACATTCCAAATATGTTGACGGATGATGGAATCCATGATATTCTTCTCAACATATGGAAAACTCTTTGTCAATTGAAGAAGAAGGTATTATCTTATGATGAATATGAAAATCATCTTAAGATAATAGAAGGGCTACAACGTCAGATTGATTTGGCATCTCTATCAGTCTCTCGGTATCCGAAGGCTGAAAAGCAGCAGAGAACCCTTCAATGTTCATGCCTTGGCGCACTAAGAAAATTGCGTCAATTAATTGTCAATGCTCCATCTGGTGTTCATATCAGAGGATGGGGTATTCACGGAGCATTACATTTCATAGTGCTTTCCAGTAAGCAAAGCCCGCCGAAAATGGTCTCATGCAATGTTATTGCCCATGGCTGGCCACAGTCAATGGGCTTTGTTCATAATCAAAAGCTTGCTCAAGAACAGACTTCAACTAGTTCCTCTCAAAATCAAGCATATAGAGAACAAGTTGTTAAATTGCTCCTACATCAAGTAGGCGAGAATATTGCACAAGCCTCTCGTATGGAGCAAACACGTCATCAAATGACAGAAGTTTCAGAAATCATCCAACGGTCTGTTGAACCAGGTGATAAAAGTGGATACAGGCTAATGCATCCAGCTAATTTCTGAACTAAGATTCGCAAGATCAAGAGATCTTTTAAGAAGATCTCAGACGTAGCATGTCAAGAGTCACCCCAGCTTGTCAGACTGGGGACTTCTCTAACCCAACCCTCAGAGTCAACAAATGGGATTCGAGGAGTTGAGCGGAAGCAGCAGGAACATCCCCATTTCTCGAGACTGGGGACTCTTTCAAATCATCAATCCCCTCCTCAGAGAATTTCGTTCTTTTCTCGATTGGGGAAGAATACCCAAGAGGAACGAAGATCCAAATTATCAGGAGATTCCCTCCAAGTTATAGCTCATCAAGAAGTTTCTAAAAGATTGAATCAACAAAAGGCAATGTCTTATCAAAGACATGAAAGAAGACAATATCACAGAAATGTTGATAGAAGGGATGAGATGCATTATGCATCAATCAATGTCATCAATGTTGTTTTTTCTAATCCACCAGAGGAGACTCGCTCAGGGGACTCAGATGAAGAGCGTCCTGCTCAAGAAAATGTATGCACCGATACAAATGAAGAAGGTGTACGTACACGAAGTCAAAGGATTACTCAGAACCTAGGTAATCCACTTCTCTCCCTACAAAAGGTATCCAACAAAGGGAAGGGAAAGAATCAGGTTACATATCCTTCCTCTGGAGAAGGTCAGTCGCTCTCATTAGAGCAAAGGTTTGCACAACATGAGGAAGAAATGAAAGAATTAAGAAGGTTGAATGCAGAACTACTTCAGAGTAGTCTTCTTCTTAAGAATGCTGAAGTCCGATAGCCGAAGGAATTTGTTGTAACTACTGAGATGGATCAAGAATATCCTCCTTTATCAGTACACCCTCAGAGGTCTAATCCTATGGTTTAAACGCAACAACAGTTGGCAGCACTACCATCAGTTGCAGCACCAACCACCACGTCTTTCCAATCTCCATTCATTGCACCTACCCAAAACCAATTTCAACCTGATGTTTCTCAAAAGTTAATAACTACTATTGAGTCATTAACAGCTCGGTTAGAAACTATGGAAGGGAAACGGGCGCAAGTTCAACCTGAAAATAAAGTTTACCCTGAATGGGTAGATTCAATTTCTCCTCCATCCAGTTTTGGAAACCCTGTTTTCCCTACTTTCAATGGATCAGGAGACCCTGAACAACATTTGACACATTACGTGTCTTGTTGTGATCCTATTATGGGAACTCCAGAGCAGCAAGAAGTAGTGAAACTCAGATGCTTCGTGCGAACCTTGCAAGGACCAGCTTTTGTCTGGTATACAAGCCTGTAATCTCGGTCAATCATCGGATGGGAGGATCTTTGGCAAAAATTACTTCTTCAGTTCAGCTCAACTTTGCCAAAAATGACAGTTTTCGATCTTACAAACTGCAAGAAAAGGGAGAATGAAAGAGTCTCTGATTTCATTGCTCGCTGGAAGGGATTAACGTATTCCCTGAGTTTAGCACTCCCTCAGGAGGAACTGTTTTCAATCTGTGTGGCAAATTTGCGTGACGAATTACGCACGCCATTGATCCCTGGGAAATACACAGGAGGGTTTCGAGACCTTACTTCAATCGCTCAACAGATTGAAGATTCCTTATACAGGCTAAGGTTAAATCTCGTGTAATTCCATCAGCTCCAGGAAGGAGAATGGGTAAAGCAGAAACTGCTACAGTTATGCTTAAACAAGCACTTGTACCTATTTCTACTACAAAACCTTCATCTTCTCGAAGGGCTCCACCTCCTAAACGCCAACAACAAAGGCCGTTTCGTCCAAATGATCAAAAAGATCAACGACGAAAACAATTTGAGGATTTGAAGAGTAAAACATACTCTTTCCAAAGTGAGCAAGTTCCTGGTTACTTCATTTCAGCTCTGGAAAATAATTTGGATCAATTACCAGTGCCCAAGAGGCCAAACAAGGAAGGAGATGAAGACCGTCCCAATTATTGTCCCTTTCATCAAATGTTGGGGCATCCCATCCAGGAGTGTTTTGTCTTTAAAGACCTCCTGCAAAAGATGGTCGACTTGGGACAAGTCAAATTGAAGGGTTCTTCAGCTCATGTAGCGTGTGTTACCGTTACAGATCCAGAGGAAGGAGGCGAGTGGCAGGAAGTCAAAAGCAAAAATACGCAAAAATATGATGATTGGATGGTTAGAAAGACAATCAATAGGACCCATGCCATTTTGCGAACACAATTGAAGAAGCCAATTGTGTCTTCTACAAAAGCTGCAGTGAAGCCTCCATCAAAAGACAAATCCTCAAAAGGGCAGCGCAATTCAAAGAAGAAAGAGGAATCAGAAGAAGATGAGTATGTATCGAGGCCTAAGTTGTCTTTGACTCTGGAAGATTTCATGCCATCTACTTCAAATCCATGGGCACCGCCCCATCAAACGGCACAGCCTAAACAGGCTAATCAGGCAGAGTCTTTATCAGACGAAGAGTTAATCTTCAGTTCTGTTAATATGATTCAATTAACAGATCCATATTCCAGTCTGGATGAGCCTGAATTCCTTGTATCAAATAAGGGAATCCGAGGAAATTCTAGAGGTTCAGGATACAGGGGAAGACGTGGATCTTTCTGAAGCCACTACTCCAATCCTACCCCTGCTAGCACTGTGTATGCAGCAGAAACTCGTGGTAGAGCCCTTCAGTGAGCTCAAAAAGAACAAGAAAGTTCTTCTTCCAATAGTCAACTCAGTCTTGGCACAGTTATTTTGGAAGACCTATTGAAAATTCCATCTTCTTTATCTCAGCAAGTAAATGGATCTAATCAGTCTAATCTTCCAAAACCAAGGATTTTGCCAACTTCTATCCCTATAAAATATGCATCAGTTTCCAAATCATCTGCTTCCAAGGTACCTGCTAAACCGCATATTCCTGTTGGGAAACGCAGACCTCTAGATCAAAAGTATGATATATTGAAACACTTGGCCCAAGTACCAGCCAAGTTATCAATTTTTGATGCTTTGAATCTGTCAAAAGATCTTCGGGAAGCACTCATTGAAGCTTTGTCAAGTCCTCAGGAGTTTGAAGCTGAAATTGCTACAGCTGAAGTCTATCACATAGAGAATAATCCTACAGAATGCCATGCAGTGATATCTTTTACTGATAAAGATGAAGATGATGTTGTGCATGGGCACATAAAACCTTTGTACTTATCTGGCAAAGTCAATGGTGTAGATATTCGAAGAGCTTTCATTGACAATGGTTCAGGAGTCAACCTCATGCCCATTCGTACACTTCGTCGATTGGGCCTCACGGAATCTGATTTATCTCCTTCTACCATGATGTTACAAGGATATGATAAAAATGAACAAGAACCACTGGGTGAAGTTACACTCAGAACTCAGTTTGGGGATCTTGTATCCAATTCGGATTTCATGATTGTTGATCAAGACTCAGCTTTCAACGTCTTGCTTGGAAGACCCTGGCTACATCAGCATGCGGCTATCCCTTCATCATACCATCAATGTCTCAAAAACTGTTTCAATGGTCAAGTTGGAACATTGTATGGTGATAAAACCCCATTCAAGACATGTGAGTCTCAATACATTGAGGCGGAATTTTATCACATGAAGGGAAGAGAAAAATATACAATGAAGGAAATTACCAAAGTTAATGCTCCATATGGTTTGTAGAAAATTCCAATAAATCCATTTACACATGTGAGTACAGATTATGTGTTACCTATCAGTCAAATTGACAAAATAGGCCCAAATCAAAATACTCTTATGGAAAGATCCATAATGTCAATTACGGCAATCGAGCCAGACAACATGGGAGAAATTGGTAACCTACCAAACAGTGATGAAAGCATAAGTGGTGACATTTTCATTTCATCTGCTGAAGTCCAGCAAGTCTATACTTCGCCAATCAGGCTAGAAGAAGTTATAGCAACATTAGAGGTGAATAATGATGTCGATTCTCAATCCATCATCTCCTCTTTATTTATCAAAGAAGGCCCTTTATCATCAATAGGGTCGGAAATGGAAGCTTCTTCTTCAAAATGTGATAATTTTGATATCTCTTATGATCATGAGAATTTCGTTTTGTCATCTACTTTGCAAGTAGAAACATAAGAAATAGCATGTAATGAAGAGGAAGAGGAATATCTTAGAGATGCTCCTCCATCATTTGAAGAGGGTATCTCTACCACTGTGGATGAACTCAGAGAAATAAATATGGGTACAGATAAAGATCCACGCCCCACTTTAATTAGTGCGGCCATGACCCTTGAAGAGAAAGATATGTATATTTCTTTTCTAAAGAAAAATAAAGATATTTTTGCTTGGAATTATACAGAAATTCCTAGGCTTGATCCTGATGTTACTACTCATCATTTGGGTTTACCAAAAGAACATCGAGGATTTAAGCAAGTCGCGAGAAGAACACACCCAACCTATGCTTCCAAAATTGAAGCTGAAGTGGATAAGCTGATCAAAGATAACTTCTTCAGAGAAGTTCAATATCCCAAGTGGTTGTCTAATATTGTCCCTGTAAAGAAGAAGAACGGACAAATTAGGGTTTTCATCGATTTCAGAGATCTTAATCGGTATTGTCCTAAAGATGATTTCCCAGTTCCGCTTACAGAACTCTTAATTGATGTGACGGCTGGCTATGAAGTAATTTCCTTCATGGATGGATATTCTGGATATAATCAGATCCGAATGGCCCTAGAGGATGAAGAATTTACAGCCTTCAGAGCCCCTCAAGGTTTGTTTTGTTACCGGGTGATGCCCTTTGGTTTAAAGAATGCAGGTGCAACATATCAACGCACCATGCATCGTATCTTCAAACCTCTTTTAGGGAAGTTTGTTGAATGCTATGTAGATGATTTGGTGGTTAAATCCAAACAACTTTCTAATCACTTGGATGATTTGGAAGTTATATTCCACAAGCTTCGACCACATAATTTGAAGATGAACCCCTTAAAATGGGCTTTTGGGGTAACCTCAGGAAAATTCCTCGGCTTTGTTGTATGCCATCATGGTATTGAAGTCGATCCTGAGAAGACCAAATCAATCCTTGGTATGTCACCTCCTCAGAATTTGAAAGAATTAAGAGGACTTCAAGGACACTTAGCCTATATTCGGCGTTTCATCGCCAATTTGGTAGGCAAAAGTTTACCCTTTACCAAATTATTGAAGAAAGGAGTCACTTACCAGTGGACTAAATAATGTCAAGAAGAATTTGATGTTCTCAAGAAATACCTATTGAGTCCACCAGTACTCATGCCACCTGTTGAGGGTAGACCACTTATCCTCTATGTGACAGCTCTAGAGAGATCATTGGGTGCCTTTCTCACTCAAAAGAATGATGCTGGGAATGAAAATAGCCTCTACTATCTTAGTAGAACTATGCTTGAAGTAGAAACCCGGTATTCAAGTATTGAGAAGTGCTGACTGGCATTAATCTTTGCAATTCAGAAACTGAGACACTACCTGCAACATCACGAGGTCCAATTGGTATCTCGCAGTAATCCGCTCAAATTCATCCTTAGTCGTCCAATGCTTACAGGACGTCTAGCAAGGTGGGAAGTTATTTTGCAGCAATTCGGCATTCAGTATGTGTCTCAAAAGGCAATTAAGGGCCAAGCTCTAGCTGATTTCCTGGCTGAACATCCTTTAGTGGAAGACACGTCTTCAGATATTGAACTCCCTGATGAGGAAGTTTTCTCTAATCAAGAGAGTCCTCAAACATGGGAAATGTATTTTGATGGTGCTTCCAGAAGTCCAACAGGGAAGAAAATGGAAAATCCTAAATTAAACAAAGTTGGTTTAGGAATTGGGCTCATTTCTTCAGATAAGGCAGTGTTACCTTATTCCTTTTTATTGTGGGAAGGTGGTACCAATAATGAAGCTGAATACCAAGCTCTCATTACAGGCTTGGAGTTAGCGCTTCAAGAACAAGTGAATCACTTAAAGGTGAAAGGTGATTCAGACCTGGTAATCAAACAAGTCAATGGGGATTATTCCATCAGAAAAGAAGAATTAATCCCTTTATATGATTACGTTAGAGAGTTAATGGCGGAATTCCCTTCAGAACTGACATTTTCTTATGTCCCAAGATCACAAAATGCTCTAGCTGATGCACTGGCTAATATAGCCGCATCTCTAGAAGATCCAAATCGGGACGAGACAACCATCAGTATTTCCCACCATCGTGCAATTTCACCTTATGTTCAAGTCAGAACAGAGGAAATTAATGAAATTAGTCCCATTCCTGAACCGTATGGTCATACTACAGGATGGATGTCACCTATCAGGGAATACCTTCAAAATGGAACACTTCCACCTAATAGAGCCGAAAAAGAACAAATACGGCGACGTGTGGTCAATTTTACTCTTTATGATAGCCCAAACCACCTTGAGAAAATTCTCTACAAACGTGGTTTTGATGGAGTTCTCTTCAGATGTATTGATGGTGAATAGACAATGGCTGTCATAAAAGAAGTGCATGCAGGAGTCTGTGGTGCTCACCAGTCTGGACATAGACTGTCTGATCAAATTCGAAGGCTTGGATACTTTTGGCCTTCAATGATACAAGATTGTGTTAATTTCACAAAGAAGTGTCATTCATGCCAAGTATATTCCAACTTCATTCATCAACCTCCATAGTTTCTTCATATAGCTAAATACTCGTGGCCATTTGCCACATGGGGAATGGATGTGGTGGGACCTTACCCTTCAGCTACGGCCAAGCAGTTTAAATACATTCTTACTGCTACTGATTTCTTTTCCAAATGGGAAAAGGCAATACCTCTCAAAGAAGTCAGTTCTAAATGCATTGTTAGCTTCATCAAGTCTAACATCATTACTATATTTGGTGTCCCTCATACCATATTGACGGACAACGGCACCAACTTCTGTTATTCTGAGGTGAAGAAATTGTATCAAGAATACAACATTAAATCCAACCATTCATCTCAGTATCATGCGGCGGCCAATGGCCAAATAGAAGCCTTTAACAAGACTCTTTCAAATATACTGCAAAAGATAGTGGATAAAGATAAGAGATCATGTCCTGATAAACTTTTTCATGCTTTATGGGATTATCGAACTACCACCCGCAATGTAACGCGGTCAACTCCATATTCGTTGGTATATGGAACAGAAGCAGTCTTGCCAATTGAAGTTCAATTGCCCTCACTCAGAGTAGCCATTTTTGATCAGTTATCTACAGATTAGCAATCCCAAAAGTGATTGAATGAATTGGAACAGTTAGATGAGAAAATATTGTGCACTTTGCACCACTTGGAAATCTATCAGAATCGAATAGCATGAGCTTTTAACAAAAAAGTTTGTCTTCGTTCATTCATTCAGGGAGAATTGGTATTGGTTCTTAGAACACCAATGATACCAGGAAAGAAGCCTCCCAAGCTTGAACCAAAATGGGAAGGACCTTATTCAATACATAAGGTCTACTCCAATGGATCTTATTCATTAATCTCAATGGATGGAGAACTCATCACGACTCCAACCAATGCCAGATTTATGAAGAAATATTTTGTATAAACACAAAATATGGTCCCCAGAACCAAGATTCTTACAAGTGGTTCATACAACTATAGTCCAGTATGACTTTAAACTGCATCATCATCCACGGTCTATGCATATGACCTTAAACTATTTTCACTTTCGTCCAACATGACGTTAAACTGTAGAAAAGAACTTGTCCCCGCAACATGACACTAAACTGTGCAGCACCAGTTCGTCCTTGCTATATGACGTTAAACTATACAGCAATGGTCCAGTATGACCTTAAACTGTAACTTCGTCCCACACGACATTAAACTGTGAAAAAGTTCCCTAAACCATCCAACATGACCTTAAACTGCATCATCCCTGGTCCATGCATATGACCATAAACTATTTTCAAGTCCCTTACGTTCAGCAAGACGTTAAAATGTGACGTCCTAACTACATGATGCTAAACTGTATAAAAGTCCCTTACGTCCGGAAAGACGTTAAACTATACAATCTCAAAGGTCCAGCATGACATTTAATTGCACCATCCACGGTCCATGCATATGACCTTAAACTATTCGCACTTTCGTCCAACATGACATAAATGGTGTGTTATTTTTTCCTTACTGCATAGTCCCCCTTTCGTCCAATATGACGTTAAACTGTATTGTCCCCATCGTCCTAACTACATGATGCTAAACTATACAGAAGACCCTTCATATGTCCTACATGACATTAAACTGTGCATCGTTAAGGTTGTTGTTACCTCTTGTTTCTCACACCGAGTATGACTCACGTGAGCTTAGAGAAAACCTCAACCATAACACTCTCTTTGGGCCCCTAACCATGTGTAAGTCCCAACAACATTTTTTATTAGATCATTGTCCCCAAGAACAACTTGATCATTAATTCATTCTTTAATTGAACTACACGGACTTTGATCCTTGCCCTCCAGGCTGGGTATGTAGGAAACCTCCCAGGGTTCAAGCCCAAAAACAATCTCTTAACATCGGTTCACCACCATCTCATATGATGTTGATTCGTGAAACCGCCCCTAGAATCAATATCTTTACATTGATTCACTTTCGTCCTTGTTATATGACATTAAACTATACAACACTTTTTGTCCGGTACGACAATAAACTACAATATTCTGTGATTTCCTCATTTGAGAGAGAACTATTATTGACATTGATTTTTTTCAATCATGTTTCATTTTAAAAGACTACGTGCATACATGGTAATGCCTAAACTTTTTATCTTAGGTTAAATCATCATTGCACTAAAGTCCCCTTTCACCCTTCACATGTACGAACCAAATTTGTACAAAGGGTAGTTCTAGAACTACGTGGACTTGATTCCCATCCTTATGGGATACGTAGGAACATTCGAGTGTCCCTCGAATCCAGTCCCAAGTCTTTTGGACCTAACCCCAAATTTCACTTTTAGTCCCTTGGCTGAAAAGTCCTCATGAAAACACACAATGTGCATTCATTATTATGGTCCGAATTCTATGACCCTAAACTAAGATCTCTTATACTTTCGTCCTGCACGATGTTAAACTGCATTTCAAGAACTACGTATGGCTTGATTCTCATTCTTAGGAGATACGTAGTGAAGTCCAAAATTTCAATTCAGGACTCAGCCACAACATGATTATGGTTATCATTGACTTATGTATCTCTATATACATTAGAAAATACCCATCTTTATGTGTTATAATCCTAACCTTAAATATTTTCAGATCTTCATAACCATTTTCATGACTTCTAGTCACAAAAATGTCAAACTTCGGAGAATTCTTTTGCTTGACTATGCAGCACGTGCCCATAGGTGGCCTTGCATAAATAGTCTACATAACAGACTTGTCATCCGAAAGATACTATTTTATTTAACTATGCAGCCAATTCCCTTAGGTGGCCCTGCATAATTCAACCCCCTAACGGGTTTGTTAAATGATAGTAACTTCATTCTTGGGAAGAATGCCTCTTTTGTCCTTATTTGTCTTAAATGACGGTATGTAGGGATCTGCAAAAAATAGCCATCCTTAACATATTTGTCCCATATCCTTTTTCATGATCTGAAAGTATTCAAGTCTATGGTTTATTCTTCTTCCCTACGTTTGGGTCAGACCTTCGTAGGAGTGATATTCACCCAGTTCTTCGATAATCTTGTCTGGAAATATCTTCTCCATATTCAACTCCCTCTTTCCATACAACAAACTCTATACTTTAGAAAATTTGAATCTCCATAAACGTTCACTGGCTTTTAGCACTAGGAAAGTAAATTTCTAGGAGTTATTTCACCTGACTATGCAGCACGTGCCCATAGGTGGCCTTGCATAAACAGTCCACATAACAGACTTGTCAGCCGAAAGATGCTATTTATTTAACCATGCAGCCAATGCCCTTAGGTGGCCCTGCATATTTCAACCCCCTAACGGGTTTTGTTAAATAATAGTAACTTCATTCTTGGAAACTACTTCTTCTAATGCCTTTTAGGTCTTTTTCATATCATTCCTCATATTCAAATATTCTTAAGCCATAGTTTACATTTTTTCCCCTCATACTTGAGTATGGTAGTATGTTTTCAAATGAACTTTCAAGGAATTGTGTCAATTCTAATCCATTTTGGTCAAAGCTATTTCGACCTTAAACATTAGCCCCTTTATGTCTGGCATGCATGACTTTAAACTGCCCATAAAAGACAAAGAAACTCTGAATAAAAGTCATGTTCCAGCTCACTAAATATACATTTTTTTGTATGATTTAGGTAATATTGAGCAATTAAAAGGTTCAAAGTTTGTAGGGTTATTTGTAATAATCCTAGTAAAAATCAAACTATGCTTACTAGGCCCATTGGATTAAGTAAATTTGAAGTAGGTAGTGAGAGAATGAAGGTACAAATAATTGAAAGTGAAAGTGTTTTTCATTGATGCACAAGAGTTAGAAGGACATCCACAGACTGGAGTCTCTTCTCTTTTTTAAGAATTACAAGAGGCTTTCAACATAACGCTTCATTTTATTTACGGCATCCCGAGCTTCATCAGCAACCACCTGGAATTCATTCATTCAACTGGATACAATAAGAGATGCAGTGATACCAGCTCTTCTTGGAACAATTGTAAAAGGATATTCTTGAGTGCGGTTTGAGAAAATTTTCTGCTGATCAAACAGTGAATCTATTTCTGTCCAAGAGGCTTGGAAGATGGAAACATGGATTTGAGAATGGAGCATTGGAAGTAAAGAGACATTTGGGGAGATTACTCTTTTCAGATATTGCTCTAATACCATGTTTGTCATCTCTCCACCAACCGGCAGTGGAAAACATTTCAGCCCATGGGTTTTCCATTTTCATATCTGCAAGGAAATGGCATAGAGGAAGAACTTGAAAGTTCACACCATTGTTGTTGCTCTTAATGCACAGCATAACCTAAATAGAGGAGTAGCAGTGCAGCTGCATCTCAGGTATATAATTGTTTGCATTTGGAACATTGACTCCTTGCAGATGACCATGACCATATAGAGGCAGATGGATGCTCTGTGGAAAATTAGGATGATATTTCTTCAAGTACTTATCCAAATCTGGGAGAGTGCTGTTGCAGATATCATAGTAATCATGGCCAATAATGTTCATCATGTCATCAATCCGTTTGCTAGCCAGTTCATCAGCCATTCCAATTCCCTTGGGAACCACTGAATCTGCACAAAAGATGAATAAACTAACTCTTAAAAAGGTTTATTTTTTCATAAAATTTGTGAAAAATTTCGAAAAATGGCTAAGGAATTAAAGGCGTGCAAGTTTCAAACATGGCGCGCAAGTATTCATGAGCCACGCTAATTTTTGATGCGCAAGTATAAACCACACAAATACAAATACCTTTACAGTAGCGCGACATCAAGGAAAACACTAGAAAACAGAGCAACCTGCGCGGTTAAGGTGACCTGCGCGGCGAGAGCTCGAAGGTATGAAGTCCGGAAATCCGGATTCTTGTACGGAAGTGAGGCCCTCTATTTATAGACGTGGTCGGGACCCTGCGCGCCATACCCAGTGCTCTCAAGGCTTGCGCGACGACACTTGCGCACCGCCTTCTACGCCATGAGGACTTGCGCGCGCCCTTTTCCTTTGGATGGATTCGATTTCCTCAGAGTCAAATCCTCATTTCTCTCCGGATCCAACTCTGAGGGGGGAATTTTGTTGACGCTCCTTTCGTCACAGAATCTAAAGATCGGAAAAGGGGAATATCTGAGCTCAAAGTGATTCAACCTTTGAAGAAAACATCAAAAATCGACAAAGGCATGAACAAAGGATCAAAAGAAACTGCACCGCGTAAGTTATATCACTGTCGTGAAAGTACACTTGCAGGACGACCTTGGTCGTGCAAGTGACTTGCACGACCTAAGTGATAACCGCCCGGTAACCGCCCGGGGTCTTCTCATGCCTATAAATAGACCCTGTAGGCCCCCCATTCGAGAGAATTTTTTTTTCCAGAAACTCGGATTGAAGCTCCCGACGCCCAAGTCTCTTCTCAAAGCTTCCAGAACACTTCTAAGGTAATTTCTTACCTAGAACGAAAGATCTAAAGAGAGGGAGGAAGGCCTAAGTGTTGAAACTCATCAACACTTGCGCGCCTGAATGGCCAGCCCTTAAGGGAACTGGTCACACTTGCGCGCCGCCTTATTCCTTCAATAGAATTTGCGCGTTCCTTTTCTGGAAGAACCTCAAGAAGATTCTAAAGGGTTTAATAAAGATTCGCTCAAGTATTTTTATGCTGGTTGAAAATCGCGCAAGTACCCCACATGCCACGCAGGTATACTTGCGCGACCAATACTTTCACACCCATGCAAGACTTGCGCACCTTTCAAGACTTGCGCGCCCCTACCTTTTTAGGTTCCCATCTTGCCCATTTTACCCCTCTTAAGCCATTTCACCTTTCCTATTCAAGATTTAGTCTTCAAGATACTCTTCAATGCCATTATGGCATGATTTCTTGATTTTACTTCCTTATTTGAAAGGAATTCTGTGGAATATCTCTCAAAACATAGTGATTTATACATATTTATGTCACCAAAGATTGAGAGTTCATTCACTCAACCTCATCCTTTAAGATGAGAGAATCCTTAACCTGGGTCTCCTTTTTAGGAATAATCCTCAGTTATAAGTCCTTTAATCTAGGCATCTTCCTCAGGAGTAAGCCCCAAATTCTTAAAGTTTCTAAATCTGGGCATCCTCCTCAGGAGTAAGCCCCAAACCTTAATTCCTTAACTTGGGCATCCTCCTCAGGAGTAAGCCCCAATCATAATCTTTTAATATCGGTATCCTTCTTAGGAGTAAGCCCCAAGTCCTCTAAATATGGGCATCCTTCTTAGGAGTAAGCCCCAAGTCCTCTAAATATGGGCATCCTTCTTAGGAGTAATCCCCATGTCCTCTAAATATGGGCATCCTTCTTAGGAGTAAGCCCCTAGTCCCTTAATATGGGCTTCCTTTTCAGGAGTAAGCCCCAATCTCAAATATGGGCATCCTTCTTAGGAGTAAGCCCCAATCCTTAATCCCTAACCTAGGTATCCTTTTCAGGAATAAGACCCAGTCATAATCATGGGATTCCTTTTCAGGAGTAAGCCCCAAGTCTCCTAACCTGGGCTTCCTTTTCAGGAATAAGTCCCAGTTATAATCTTGGGCTTCCTTTTCAGTAATAAGCCCCAAGTCCATTAATTTCTCTTAACCAGCCCTAATTTACCCTTGATTTGGGATTCCTTTTCAGAAGTAAAACCCAATCATAAGTCCCCTCCTAACTTGGGAATCCTCCTTAGGAGTAAGCCCCAAGATTAGAGTTTTCAAATCTCCATGAAGCACATATACCTTTATGGACCCTGTTCATGGATTTTCTCCCTAAAAGTGAATCCTAAACCTTCATCCATCTGGGCAGTCATACATACATAAGCCCCAAACAATTTCTTATGATTGCATCTTTCATGTCACAATTGTCTAATTTTTTACCAATACCTCTTGTTTCTCACACCGAGCATGACTCACGTGAGCTTAGAGTGTAAAAGTAATTATGACATCCTTCTTTGAGCCATCAATCATAAACGTCATACTCCATCACTCGAACTACGTGGGTTCTGATTCCTTTTCCAAAACAAAGGATGCGTAGGTAGCCCATTTATGGGTTCGATCCCAACTTTGAAATAATCCATGTCCTTATGAATGACGATAAACTTCAAGTGCCCCACTGAGTGGCTTTAAAACCAGCCTAGTCATCATAATGACCAAGAGACTTTTATAAATGTTTTTGAAGGATACCATTGACTAAGAATCTATAAATAGATACAGATGATTCTCTATTGATGAATAACCTCGAATACATATAAAATATTCTCTAAATTTCTTACATATTTAATCATTGATTGTTAAAACTAAAGGAAAGCTCATTTTATACTTGGTAATGTAATAAGGATTCACGAACATAACTTAAATCTATAAAGAGAGTCCCGGAGTAGACAATAATTCCCCTCAAAAAGGTGTGATGAGTCCGACCTCCCATCCTCTTGACCAATGCAAATTCCTAAGCCTCATTAGCCCACAAGCTAATGAGCGCCTACCTTTGGAAAGTAGGTCCAAATGGATGTGGAATCATTGGATGTTTCCGATTCTACGAACAAAACCGTTTGAAACTGATTGGAACGTTTGAATCTCCTATCCAGGAGGTCATCCCCGAATTCCGTGCGAAACAATGAAACATTTAAAGACTGGTGTTTTCAACATCTAATTGGTAATTGGTACAGAATTCAACAGCTTCTTCAACAATATATTGTTCTGTAATACAACCTTCTAGCCAACTTCAATTCTTGACATACCCTTTCAAAATCATTATATACTGTTCAATGGGGTACATTTATCTGTAATGGATAGGACTACATAGTTGAACCTCTATAACCAAGTGCACCATCAGGTGGACCATTATATCAAAGAATGACGGTGGTGAGAACATCTCTAATTCACATAAGATGATTTAAATCTCCTTATTCATAATGGGAAACTTCACAGGTTCTACAAATTTACTACATATGGCTTTGAAAAAGAAGCACAGTCTGGTTAATGAATGTTGTACATTTTGAGCCAGAATGCAACAAAAAGTAATAGACATTAAATCTTTCATAAAAAAAATAAAGTTATGTGATTTTACTACTTGTAATGTCAATTTAGTCATTGAAACGACATTCTTGATATTTGATGAATACCCTTGTGGAACTTTTATACTGGTAAGGAAAAGTAAAAATTGCAATTTTTTCTGTTGGGATAGAGTGTAGGCTGCTAGAGGAAAAAAAAGGGTCACATTTTACCCTTCACTGGTGTCAACTCTTTATTTATCCCCATTTCAAACAAGTCCAACCTAGTCTTGATTCCATCTTTCATTTTTTTAGGAACATTTAGTAACATTCCAATAACACTATCAAATACATTTTTTTCTACATTCATGATATCAAGAAAATGAACAACAAACAAACAATTCCAATATAGTAATTCAATGAAAAGTGATCTCTTCTTTCAACCTGATTTTGTAAGGTTTTTTGAAAATGGTTTACTGAAAATTGATCTCTTCTTCCAATATTTTTTATAGTAAAAAGGTTTAACATTATATTTTTCTACACATAATATAGCTAGGTATAAAAGTGATTCCATGTAAATACACTTGTTATTAGTTAAATAAATACTCAAAAAAGAGGTAAAATTCTTGAAAATATATATTTCTTATAAATATAATATAGTGTATTATAGTGGTATATAGGTCTCAAAAAAATTAGTATAACTAGAAAGGGGTAATATCAATAAGATATTTTTTTGTAAATTATTGAGAGGGGAGGATTAGAAAGATGATGAAAATTTATAATGTGGTTGGAAAATAGTACAAAGCATAAATGTATAATATTTCATATATTATTATTAAAAGGATTTATAAATAATTTTGTATTAATCTAAAGAGGGAGAACAATAAATTATAATTTTTAAAAAGTGTAGTGACATATGAAGGTTGATTATTGAGAAAAGAAAAACATATTTAAAAATTGATATAATTTCCAAAACAAACCCAATAAATTTATATATTAAACACCCAAGCTAGACCATGATAGTGTCCAAAGGACATTCTCGATCCCCCTCAGGCTGGAAACAAGCACCAGGGCATGAAAAACAACACAGTGGGAATGATTTGGCCAAAAAAGTAAATAAAACTAGTAAAAATAAAATGTAAATAAAAACTATCATGATGCATCCAAACATTGGATTCCCACACCAACCTAGATAAGTATAAAAAATAATATTTGAATCGGTATAATATAAAAGAAATCCCTTAACCTACCTTTAACTCCCTCGCACACAAAATCCCCAATTTCAATTTCTAAAATTTCACATGTATGGAATTACATTGATAAAATAAATAATAAAAAATATGTATGATAACTTTAGGCGATTGATTTTCAAAATTTAAACAAAATAAAATAACCAAATAAACTCTATGTGATTCCATGTGTCACCCTCGAGTCCAAAAACAATAAACTCTCCATAAGCAATCAAGTGTTGATTCAAAATTGAAAACTAAGAAAATTAGAAGGCCAGACTCACTAGTATTCAATCACCGGACCATAAATAATGACATCATCAAAGAATAAATCAAATATAAAACAAAAAATACATAAAAAAATTAGAAAGCCTACCTCACTAGGTTGAAGAAAATCAAAATCCCACTTTAGAAAACCTAAATTCAAATGAGAACCGGATATCAGATGAGATGTTTGAGAGGCAATCAAGTGGTGTGATTTGAGGTACATTTCACCGAGGAGTAGTGCTAGAAGTGGGCGGATTCCATGGAAAGCTTTTGATATTGCAATAGGTTTTCAAATGTTTAGGGTTTTTAATTAGATCAGGACACTTTTATCAGTGTTTACAAATAAGCACTGATAAAGAGTCCTTTTATCAGTGCATATTACTTAAGCACTGATAAAAGGACTCTTTATTAGTGATTTATTAGTGCTGATAAAGGTAAGTCTTTACCAGCGCTAAAATTATATCATGGATAAACATTGATTTTATCATTTCTTTTTTTAGCACTGATAAAGCCTCATCTTTATCAGTGTGAAAAAGCATTGATAAAAGATATTTAATTATAATTATAAATAAAAAAATTATAAATATTTATTTATACTTAATAAATATATATAAATATAAATATATTAAATATATTCCTTTTTAAATATATTTCTCATAATTTTATAGTTATTTATTTATAATTATAGAATTTTTTTTAAAAATAATATTTATATCATTATATATATTTATATAATTATACATAGATATATTTAATAAATATTTATAAATATAGTAAATATATTCATTATTTAAGTAAAATTATTAAAATTTAATAATTATTTGAATATATATAATTATATGTTTATGATTATATAAATACTTTTAAAAAAATATTTTTTATAATTATAAATATATAATTGTATAAAAATATTAAATGTACATTTATAAATATATTTATTTATAAATATTTCTTAAAAATATATTTTGAGCATTATTAATGAATATCTAATTTTAAGTGCATGCATATATTTTAAAAATGAGTAAAATTGAATAAATTAAGAATAAGTACACATTAACAATAATGAAGAAAATGGATAAGTTGTATGTATATGCATTGTATATTAAAATGCATTGATTACATATATGTGAAACCAATATAAAATAGATTAGATCTATGTTAAATTCAAAAATAAAACGGCATTCAATTATATGTCAAATACTATGAAATTGGTCAATATTTTTAATTCATATTAATTTTTAATTATAAACCATTATTCAATAAATATATTACTATTTAATGTAAAGCGCATAAATATTTTGTAATATATAAATCATATTTATATACATTAATATATATCTATATATTTAATATATACAATTTAATAACATTAATGATCATAATTATCTAATTAATAAAATTTTTAATATTTAATAATGTTTAATCAGTTTATTCATTTTTATCAATAATTATTTAATTAATAAAATTTGAAATATTTTTGTTAATAAACTCATTTTTTATTTTTTATTTATTTAGTTGTTTCATTTTATTTATTCAGACCATTTTCAGTGCTAAAAAGGTGCTAATGAAAGAAATATTTATCAACAGTAAAAATAAAGTGCTTATAAAAGGTTAAATTTATCAGTGCTTTCCTTAGCACTAATAAATATTCTATATATCAGTATTTTCTTCTAGCGTTGATAAATACTAACGCTATTAAATGAAAATTTTGTAGAAGTGTATACAATATGAAACAATATATGTTTCTTTGTTTATATGTAGATTTATGAATCAAAATTTGAATTCACTTTCATCCCATGTCATGTACTATGAAAGGAGGCTCATGTAAGAAATGAGGGTAAATTAGATTATAAAAAAACAAAAAATTGTGTGGGAAAGATGTGTAAGTATGAAATAATTGTAATTTAATATTCTTTATAACAATATTACAAAAAAATATCTATTTATGTTCATATTGTTTTATATGGTTTAGACACAAGATTCCACAATAGATGTACCAAAAGACAAGCTACTTTCAGTTTCTTTGAAGCGGCCTAAACAATATGGTCACGTTCGAGGATTTGGTTTTGAAGTATCTCCTTGAACATATTTAGATAAGATAAAACCATATAAAGATACATATAATTTGGTGAGATGATTATAGACCAAAATAGACTCACTATTAGAAGTTATTTTTCTATCTGGTTTGGAAAACCAATGTATGAAAAAGGATCAAATCGAATCTTTGGTGGAGAAAAGAACCACATATAAACCAAATGATCCCACTAGCTTTGAAGCTAGTCATCCCCCCCAACCGCATATCTTATTCGTGGTAATAAATTTTTTCATTACTATTTCTCCTGAATGTAAATTAAATAATTTCCAATAACTTTATATTACTAAAATTATGTAGTGTACAGTTGTATGTGATTTGTATATGTCAACACCCACATACGGTTGTGTTGCAATGGGTAAAATGTATAATATCCAGAGAGATAAGCTAAACCATCAATACATCCAAAAATATCACATGAGAGTAGAGATTAAGGTAGCTCATGATCCAACTTTTGAGTTTCTTGTTCCAATTGATGGTCTGGGTATTACAATAGTCAAAGATGTTATTAGAGCTTTCATAGCATGGTTATATAATATTATAAAGATATATTATATATTTCTAACAATTTTTTCATATGAAAAACCTGTAACAGTTGATGATAAAAGGTCTAAAGTGTGGTACAATATTACATATGGATAAATTAGTGAATAAACAGAAGGTCGAATCCAAAAAATCTAGTGAATCGACCAAGAAAACAAAATGACCTTTCGAGAGTAGCTTCTCCCCGCTAGTTCTAGAGAAACATTTATTATCATTAGAAATTCATGCATATTCCACATTTAAATATAAATTTATGTCTTACATTGAATATGAAGAATAAATATATGGATTCTCCTTCACATATAGAATTGGTCTCAAGACTCTAAATTAGATTCTCAAGTATGAATGGATGAGTGTCTCAATTGTGAATACACATATAAAGTACGTTTTCATAATATGTTTGTCCAAATTTTGAGAAAATATGTTTATTAATGTTAATAACTTTTAATATTTTCTACAAGCATTTATATTACAACTATATAAAGGGTATATCATTTGAAGCTAAATTTGGATTCATTAATACATTTATCATTTATATGATAGAACTTACTTTGAATGATGAACAAATTAAGGAGAAGAAAAATGATTTAATCAAAGTGTTTAATCAAAAAGTATAAGATAACAGACACTTTATGATGCCTATAATGAAAAATTAAAACTCTATAATCTAGTCACATAAAATATTTTTTTAATTTTTTTGTTACTTGTTTTCTTAGGGAGCACTGGATGTAGATCGCAGTCAATCTGGACACCTTTCATATTTATTTTTTGCATCCAATGCATGGATATCCAACCAAACAACAACACATAATGTTTATTGTGAATATTTAATACACTAAAATCAATATTTTATAGATGACTTTGAATTATATGTTTTAGTCTGTGTTTTAACAAGAATTTTTTTATGATAGGGCAGTCTCTCAATATAGGCTAGATCATGGAATGAATTAGGTTTGTAGAGGGATAAATCCTATGAATTACTAAAAATGAAAAAAATATTAAGGTGTATATAGAAATATTTAACAATAAAAATATTTCAAAACAATTTAGTTATTTTGGTCAATGTTTTTGTAGTGTTCAAAAGAAGATAATGGTATCGATTGTGGATATTATTTTTTCAATTTTATGAGAGAGATCATAAATCATGGAAATACCAGTATCCCCCTATAGATATATTATGAATTTAAATATAATTTAATGAAACATATTTCGTAGTCATTTTTGTATATATTTTCACAGTACTTTAAAGATTTTTGATAACCTAGATAGTCAAAAGAAGAAATAAATTGTTTTACAGAAGAGTGGGCAGCGTACCTTTTGTCAGAATGTATGTCGACAACAAATTCAGGTGATTACCTACAATGTTTTCAATCTAGTATGATTTATGACCTTAAAAATATATTTTGGGTGTGAAGAATTAGTGTCAGGACTATTATATATTATTATTGATCTCTTTATCAAGGAGAATTATAATGGAGGAAATTATTTTGTTTAGATTCATTTACTATCAAAAAATAAAATTTTTGGGTAATAATGGAGGCAGATGTGGAGGAAGAGGTAGAGGTGGAGGCAGAGGAAGATGTAGAGTCAGAGACCGATGTGGAGGAGGAGAAAGAGGAAAACACGGAAGTATAGATTGAGGTAGGGTAGGAGACAAAGCATTGGCTTTCAAATAATAAATTTTTTGGGAAATGAAGTAGAATAGGTATCGTACCAAGATTTTGTTTGAGAATAATTGTTGAAAAGTGAACACAAAACATTTCACTTAAAATAATATCCATTGTTTATGTGTTTCAGGTGGATTATTGAAATAATGTTTTTCACCACTTGTTTAAGTGATTTTAAAAAGGGTAGTAATCCACCTGTAAGATCATTCTGTGTTGGAAGATTCAATTTCTCTACTAGTGTTATTTAAGAAACATTTTTACAAACCCTAATTATCAAATTTGCATATAATCCGAATTAAATTTTTGAATAAATATGTTTGTAATTAAACACCAAACTCTATAGGTGTATGAGAGAAAAATTAGTGGAAAACCAACATTGATATATCATGGTCATTGATTAGGGATGGTGTAAAAGTTTCTAATATCAGTTTAAAATTTACATTTTAAAAAAAAAGTTTCACTCACTAAAAAAAGAGAAAATGCACTCGAATCTTCTTGATAAATTAGTAAAAAAATCATAATTCATTTGTGATTTGCGGGAATAAATCTCATGTAAAACCCACACATGATTCAAGTTTTATGACTTATCTTGTAAAACCCACTCATGACAAGTCATATAATCTATTTCAGAATCAGTCTCATCTCAATCTGATGCACGGTGTGACCGATATGACTCCAAGTGTGTCTTTTTATTCAAAATTAACATTAATTTTAGTGGAAAAAACAACTAAAAAATCAAAAACAAGAAAATGAATTTGGATTGTTTTGGGATTTTAATAAAATAATCCATAAGTCATTATTGATTTGTATTAATTAGCCTCACTATAATTGGACTCACTGTGTGACCGGTATGACTCAAAGTGTTTGTTATCAGTTTCAAATTGACATTTTAGTACAAAAACGTTTCACTCACTGAAAGCTAGAAAAATTCACCTATATTGTCTTTATAATTTATAAAAAAAATTAATAATTCATTTTTTACCTTTAGAAATAATTCTCATGTCAAAACCACACATGATGCAACCTGTATGAAAAAACGTGTATGATCTAGTTTAAAATGACATTTTTGTAAAAACCATAAGTGGTGTACTCAAAACTGAGGAAACACATTTATATTATTTTAAAAATTTATTAAAACAATCCATAAATAATTTTATACATTTTTGAATCATCCACATGTCAATAGGATTCACGATGTAAATGGAATGACTCTAAGTGTTTCATTTTATTCAAAATTGACATTAGTTTTAGTAGAAAAAACAACTGACGTACTCAAAACTATAAAAACACGTTCGGATTATTTTGTTACTTTAGGAAAACATTAAATAAGTCATTTTTGACATGTAAGAATCATTCATACCTCAATTTGACTCACAATGTGACTAATAAGACTCAAAGTGTCTGTTATCAGTTTAAAATTGATGTTTTAATAAAAAAATGTCAATTGTTTAAAACTAATAAAATGCTCTATGATTTTAATGATAATTTAGTAAAATGATTTATAATTAATTTGTGACATATATTAATTAGTCTCATGTCAAACCCACACACAATGTGACTTGTATGACTAAAAGTGCATATTTCTAGTTTAAAATGAAATTTTTATAAAAAAATGGTGTACTTAAAATCAAGGAAACAAATTATAATTGTTTTTATAATTTATTAAAATGATAAATAATTCATTTAAGATGTTTTGGAATTATCCTCACCTTAATCTGACACATGGTGTGATCGGTATAACTCCAAGTGCATCTTTTTATTCAAAATTGACATTCATTTTAGTAGAAAAAAACAACTGACATTATCAAAACTGATAAAATGCATTAATATTATTTTTTTAATTTAGTAAAACAATATATATGTAATTTTTATTTATAATAATTATCCACACCTCAATTCAACTCATAGTGTAACCATCATGACTCAAAGCGTCTGTTATCAATTTAAAATTGACATTTTAATACAAAAAAAATATCACTCGCTGAAAACCAAGAAAACACGCTCGGGTTTTCATGATAATTTAGTAAAATGATTCATAATTTATTTTTGATGTTTATGAATGAGTCTCATTTAAAACCCACACATGAAGCAACCTATATGAATAAAATGCATGTTTCTAGTTTAAAATGACATTTTAGTAAAAAACAATAATGACATACTCAAAACTAATAAAATCAATTATAATGGTTTTGATAATTTATTTAAATGATACATAAGTCATTTTAGATGTTTTTGAATTAGCCTCACCTCAATATGATTCTCGGTGTGACCAGTATGACTCTAAGTGCATCTTTTTATTCAAAATTGACATAAATTTTAGTGGGAAAAAAACAACTAACATACTCAAAACCAATAAAATTACTTTTTATTGTATTCTAACATTATTAAAATGATACTTAAGTCATTTTTTATGTGTATTAATCATAATAACATCAATCTAACTCACGGTGTGACCAGTATGACTCAAAGTGACTGTTATCAGTTTAAAATTCACATTTTAATACAAAACAATTTCACTTATTAAAAACCAAGAAAACATGCTCAGATTGTATTGATAATTTATAAAATTATTAATAATTTATTTTTTATGTGTATTAATGAGTCTCATATAAAACCCACTCACTATGAAACCTGTGCAAATAAAAGTGCATGTTTCTAGTTTAAAATGACATTTTAGTAAAAAACATGAGTTGAATACTCAAAACCAAGGAAACACATTCATATTGTTTTGATACTTTATTAAAATGATCCATAAGTCATTTGAGATGTTTTATAATAATAATCACCTCAATCTAATGCACAATGTGACCAATATGACTCCAAGAGCGTCCTTTTATTCAAAACTGACATTAATTTTAGTGGAAAAAATAACAAACAAACTCAAAACTAAAAAAACGCATTTTTATTATTTGGTTACTTTATTAAAACAATAAATAATTCATTTGTTATGTTTATTAATTTTCTACACCTCAATCTTACTCATTATGTGATCGGTATGACTCAAAGTGTCTGTTATCATATAAAAATTGACATTTTAAAACAAAAAATTGTTACTCACTGAAAATTGATAAATAATGATAAAATTGTCTTGATAATTTAGGAAAATGATTCATAATTAATTTTTAACATGTAGGAATGAGTCTCATTTCAAACCCACAAATGATACGACTTGTATGACTAAAAGTTCATATTTTGAGTTTAAAATGACATTTTAGTAAAAAAGAAAGTGGTGTACTCAAAACCAAGTAAACCCATTCAAAGTGTTTTTATAATCTTATAAAATGATACATAATTCATTTGAGAAATGTCAGAATCATCTACACCTCAATCTGACACATGTTATAACCAGTATTACTCAAAGTGTGTCTTTTTATTCAAAATTGATAATAATGTTAGTGGAAAAAAAACAACTAACATACTCAAAATCAAGTAAACACATTTGTATTGTTTTTTACCTTATAAAAATGATCCGTGATTCATTTTTTATGTGTAGTAATCAGCCACACATTAATCCAAATCATGATGTAACTGATATGACTCAAAGTTTACGTTATTAATTTAAATATACATTTTAATACAAAAAAGTGTCACTCACTAAAAATTGAGAAAACACACTTGTATTGTCTTGATAATTTATTAAAATGATTCATAATTCATTTGTGGTGTGTAGTAATGAGACTCATATAAAACACAAACATGATGAAACTTGTATGACTAAAATTGCACATTCCCAGTTTAAAATGACATTTTATTAAAAAATAAAATGGAATAATCAAAACTGAGGAAAACCATTCAAATTATTTTGATACTTTAGTAAAACGATCCATAATTCATTTGAGACATTTTAGAATCATTCGTACATCAATATGATGCATGGTGTGACCAGTATGACTCCAAGTGCATCTTTTTATTAAAAATTAACATTAATTTTAGTGTAAAAAAAACAGGTGACATGCACAAAATTAATCAAACACATTTGGATTGTTTTGGCACTTTAAAAAATGATCTATAAGTCATTTCTAACATGTAGGAATCAACCTAACCTCAATTTGACTCAAGGTGACTCCAAGTGTGCCTTTTTATTCAAAATTGGCATTAATTTTAGTAATAAAAAAATTTACATACTCTATAATAGTGTTCTTACTATTATATTGTTTTTTTGTCTTGTATTTGTATTGGAAATTTTATATCATTTAAATTATGTATTTTAATCTAGTTTTTCTAATTTTTTACTACTATTTCGGATGATCTTTATGTTCATGTAGTGTATTATTACAGCACACTAAATGCCCTATTTATAGTGTTCTAGTGTGTTGTATATCACAGTCTAGTATTTTTCTTTATCAATGCTACTAAAGGCATTGATAAATGAGTCCTTTTTCAGCACTTGTAAATGCACTGAAAAAGGGTACCCATTTCAGCACTTTTAGTAGCACTCATAAAAGGATCCTTTTCAGTGCTTTCAGAAGAACTGAAAAAGAGAACCTTTATCCTAACTTGTAAAAACACTGATAAAGGTCTCCTTTATCAGCTCATTTATTATCACTACTAAATGGGGTCCTTTATCAGTGCTAATAAAGTGATGATTTATTAGCACAAAAAAAATGCTTATAAATTCCATGGCCTTTTAACTGTATTGTAGTAGTCAACGCTTTGTTAGTGCTGATAAAGGCACGTTCTAGTGCTATTAAAGGCATATTTTCTAGTAGTGCTAGATGATTTAGAAGTAAAATGATCTATTCAAACTAGTGTGAAACTATAATCCAACCCATATCTTTTTGTTAAAAAGACTTATGGGACCCCTCACTTGGGATTCAACTATTATAAATTGAATTGTGTCATGATAAAGAATAAATAACCATTTATATGTATTTATTCTGTATTTGATCATATAAATGGATCATCATGGTTTTCCAAACTTTATCTTCATTTACGATATCACTAGAACAGGATAGGAGAGGTTGATGTTCCTTAAACTTCTCTTCAAAGTAGGTATAGCCATTTTGAGTGCCTGGTAATTCCTTTTAGTTTTTTCAGTGATTCTATAGTATTTATAGAAATTATGAATTGAATATTCCATATATATCTTGACACCTTCATCAAGGTTTTGTGTATGAAATTCTATTTTACTCTAAGATGAATGAGGAGAATGCGGGCCATTTAAGAGTTATTCTAGGAACTTTGCACGATCACTGCCAATTTTATAAATTATCCTAGTATAGATTATAGATAAAATATATCATGTTATGTATGGATTTAGTATCATAATAGGGTAACTTAGTTGACCCTAAGTAATTCTAGGTTGTGAATTAATAGGAGGAGCCTAGGAATTTCATTAAGATTTGGATTTTCTTGGTACTATTAAGATACTATAAAAGGATCATGAAGGCTTTCTCCTAGATTAAATCTCCCAAGAAATATCTCACTTGAAATGGGGTGAAATTATTATAGATTCTATAACATCATGTCTATTTAGATGATCTTAAATATAATTTTACCTTTTCCACTATTTTGATTTTACAAAATTCAGGCCAGGATATGTGGTTTACTGTTATGCATTAGGAACTAAGTTGGTTTTTGTTCTTATTTATGGTGATAAAATAGTGGTGTATGGATCTCTCCATCTCTGTACATATAAGAATAACTAACTTACACACAATATTGATATTTCTTCAGTTATTTATCCTCGTAAGTGTTGGAGACACTACCTCTTTAGGGAGAAATTCAAATTCAACTTTGATCATAAGATACAAAGATATATTTTCTCTTAGAAAGATCTCAACCTTAGGAAATAGTGATGGGTGTAATACCATTAGATATTTGATTTTGAAATTTTTTATATACCAGAAAAGGGGAATGAGGTTGTTGATTCCCAAAATTAGATGTTTCCCTCTCAGGATACCAATGAGTCTTGTGAGTAATGGAGTTTGATAGGTATATTACTTAAATTCAAAAACCATGAAACAAACTAAAATTTTTTATAGTGTCATTTCTCATGGTTGGAACATGGTATACATAACCATGTTGACCAACTATGTTAGTTACAAGATGAGGCAATAGTGATTAGTATGATTGGTTCTCATTTCAGAAAATTTTTTGGCCAAGCTGTGTGGCCTATCTAAAAACAAAAAGTATGAAATGAATTATTTTTATTTAATTACTTTGAAACCTATTTTCCTCTACCCTCTTCCCAGAATAATTTCTCCATCCCTTAAACATGATCACCCTTCCTACTCTTCTCCTTGGTTATATTTAAAGTAAAATATTCTTTAAGTTATTCGAAATTTTATAAATTAAGGTCCTTATTTATTTCTTCTTTTCTTTCTTCTACCTACCCTCATTGTTTCAACTCTTCCCCTTGAATATGAAATCCTAGGGTTTTTATAATCTAAGTTATATGGCATGAGTTTTGGTATTTAGGGTGTTATATTTTTCTATTAAGGTCTTCCTCCTTCTTGGATTGTAGATTACATCTAGTTTCCAATAGTTCCTTTGGTTAAATGTATATGATTTCAGGTTGTGTTATTTTTTGATAAACTAAATATGGTATTATAAATTTATAAAGTCTGTTTGAATTATTTTTATACATAAAAAGGTATTATGAAATCTATTTGGGTGTTTCTGGTTGATTATAATGTTTTTTACTTCTATATTGAGATGGAAATGGAATAATATGGAATTTATTGTTCATAAAGTGGATTTGATATGGAAAATAATTTTTTTGGAAAGTGGATATCGCATAGAAACCAGGGGTACCTAGGTGGGATTACTAGGAAAATTAATGCTAAGAAAATTTCAGCCTCCCTAGGCCTTGGACTATTACACAACACTAAATAAAAAATATTTTATTGAGGTATTTACTTCTTTTAATTTTTCATGGTCCTCCCTTGTGGCTCGTGCATCGAAATTTTTTTGAATGGTTCAATCACTAAGAATATCAGGATCCTGGGATAACGCTTGTCCTTGGTGACCCTTGGGATGTTCCATGGTGGTTGGTATTTTTTTATTATTATTCTCTCTTTATTTATTAAATATGTAAAATGAATGTTTTTTTAAATTATTTTCAAAATAGAATATTTATTTTTTGTTTAACAATGATTATTCATGAAATTATTGGTTTTACCCCACTATTATTTTGTTCCCACACCCTACATACACCCAATGGGTTTTTGTAGACTTTCTTTTGTTAGACATAGTTAAAATAAAGGCATCGCATGGAGTAATCATGTACTATTATCAGTGGAACTTTCTTGGGTGAGGTCACATGGTGGGTGGTTGACCCTCATGTCATAGGTACATGGGTATATTCCTTTTTTAATTTTAGTTTTTGGTTTTATTATCTTATTACCTTATTTTTTATAGCCTTCTTTCTTCCCATAACAACTTTTATATATATATGATACATGACTTTTTATGGCATGGTTGGATGTTTATTTTTCTATCTTGATTGTTGTAGTTTTTATTGGGGAATTACTTATAAATTTTTTATGGATTTATTTTGTAAAAATAGTTCCCTAATAAAATTCTTAATTCCCTTTCACTATTTTGTATCCCTTTGGAATTGGGAGTTCCCTTTGATCCTTACCATGGGCCATCTTAGATGCCCGGTTGAGGGGTGACCCGGGTTGGTTAATGAATAGAATACTTATAATAATATTTAATAATGATAAATTTAATATTTTTTATTAATTACATCATGGTAGTATATATATATGTATTTATTTATATTCATTAATAAAATAAATTCTTTTTATATAATCAAACTTCACATAAAATTATATTTTCAATTATTTCATGTGAACCATCACCATAGGTTCTATGAAATGATGAAGAGACACCAAAACTATATCAAACGCATATGTTAAATCATTATGAACATTATATAGGTGACAAATCCATGATCAAGGGGAAACTATCAGAACCACCAAACTAAAACATATGTGGAAATTTAGAACAACTAACACCCGAATATTAATTTTAACTATAAATAACTAATATATGGGTAAAAAAGAATTATAAATTAATGGTATTAAGATAAATAACTAATAATAATTTCAATATTAATATTAATAATAAACCTAATTTTATCACAAATAGAGTTATATCACATCCGACCAAGTAAAACTCTAAGGGAGTGGTTTGTTTTCTAATCTCACTCTGAAAGCAATTTTGTTTATATTAAATGTACATTAAGAGAAATTGTTTATTATTAATATCAAAAACCACATATATTTTATATACTCTGTTTATTTTATTGGTTATACCTATATTCTTAACTTTTCACTTCTATTTGTTTTACAAATTAATTAAAATAATTCTTGTTAGTGGAATCGACCTTATCTCTTCTTTTTTATCATGAATATTTCTCCTCAATATCCAAATTCATTATATTGTTTCATGAATAATCTTTTATATAAATCAATGATATATTAAGGTAAATTTTTATTGTCTTTGAATTTATTTATGAATGTGTTAAATGTATATTTTTTAATGTTTTTTACACGGGTCGTTTTATAAGAACTTTTACACTCTTTATAAAAGCTTGAAAATAATATTCTTATTTAAAAATTTATACAAGAATGTATTTTAACTCTATATTATTTATTTTGATTAAAAATATTTTTCTAAATTATTTCATGGTTTTAAAAATTAATTTCTATTACCATTCTTTTATAAAATATTTTTCTTTTAAAATAAAAATTGTCAAAAGTAAATGATTTTTCTTCTTTTTTTAAAAATTTTCTTATACAAGTGGTTTTAATCTATTTAAAAATCATTTAATATTTTTTAATATTGATTGGAGATATAATCTAATGAAATCTTCCTCCTTAACTCTCTAAACATATTATAAACATTATAACAGGATGTTTTAAAGAAACTTATTTCTCTCCCATGAGTTACTTAAGTTATGATTGGATTGTGAATGTTTATAGGTTTATATAGAACACATATTTATGGTTTTCATTATGAGACATGGGGTCCTAGAATTATATTTCACTCTAATGAATTTGATGAAGTTTTATATCTAATTAGATAACATATAAGATATTGGAGAGAAAACTTAATCAATTATGGGACTTCGTTCACCATGTGATGAGAGTCTTAGTTGTGATCCTCGACATAAGAAATGGTTTTTTATGCTTATATATGTTCCATATTAGTAATAATATGTTATGTTTTCAGGGAACATGATTATTGATGAAACACTGCTAGATTTTAGTTTGAATTTTTATTTAAATATATATTATGTTGAATAGAAAGTTTTATATGAAACATCTAACTAAAAATACTAAAATATATTTTATTGAGATAAAATTATAAATAATAAATATGATCACTATAACATATCCATTTAATGAAGAAATATAAATATAAGTAACCACATTATGAACTCTATGTATAAAGGAGAAATGATGGAATCAAGTAGTGGAAGTATCCCTTATGAGGATAATTTTTATAAGCTTGTAAAGGAGGTAGCATCACTAGGGTTTTCCCTAGACTGATCCCAATAAAAACATAAAAAGGTATCGCTTGATAAAAATTATTTTTCAAAGAATTTCAAGCTCATGGAAATCAATATGAGGTACATTGTCACGACCCAACCCAACCCGGGCTCGAGCCGCAACTATCCCAAGCCCGCCTCCATAGGCCAGGGGCTGGCGACCAGCACCGAAGGCACAAAAACTTGAGGAGGCCTTTGCCTAAGTACCTGTATACACCCACACGCAGCACACTCAATTCAAAAGTGTAGAGTAAAGAGGAAGAACAAGCAGAGTAAAAATAAAAAACTGCTATATATAAACCACGGAGTGCATCGACCACTACAAGTACAAAGTACAAACTGAAAAGAAAAGGGGAAAAACACGCGCCCAACCAAAAGTGCCACAACCCGACAACAGGTAAAAAAAAGAAACAGTTGTCGGGTCTCCCTCCTGGAACCCGTCCACGTCCACCGCACGCAGTCCAAGCTCCCAATCTCCTACGCTCCACTGAAGTCACGCTCCACCTATCCATCATCTGCAAGGGCACACCAAGTGCGGGCAAAGCCCAAGCAGGGGTGAGTATAAAAATACTCAGTAGGATACCCCGAAGGCTCGAGGGAGCAACAAAGGAGGTACCAAAGGGTGAGCAGTAGAGCGAAAAGGGAGTAGAACATAAGTACAACAGAGAGTACAGTAAAGAGTCCAGCTCAACCCAACAAGAGAAAGGAAGTAGAGTCGTCCAGGAACAAGGATCTGGAAATGGTGAGAAGATGAAATTCCCATCGATTCTTCACTACCTATAGCAGGAGAGTAGACTCATACAACCACGGGAAGCTAGACACGGAAAGCACGTGGCATACCCCGCACGTCTTCACCTCTCCTGGAAGGAGAGTAGCCAAACCCCAAGGAGTGGGTACTCGTACGAGGTATATACACATATATGCTTTGCCAAGAAGCCCAAACAAGCTCGTAAGGGTATCTCTATCCCATAGCTCAGCCCAAGAAAATGAGTTTCCAACAGTCCCAGAAGTAACACCATTGATGCCCAGCATCCCGCACGTTTTCCCCGAACCGCAAGCCAAGGGCTCAAACACCACACCTCGACACTATCTACTTTGGGTGGAACTAACTCGCCCGCACGGTTTTAGATCGCGTCGCAAGAACGCGTCTCGGTGGGGAAAGTGCCCCTCGTACTTGAGAGTTTTGGGGGAACGTCAAACCACAACTCGTCACTGCCCCATAGTCAAGAGGTCTCCTCAAAGTCAAGTTGTTCCATCACCGACCCGTACAACCAAGGGTCCCACTCCGGTAATCACCGAGGAAAGCCACAAACTAGCCTAGTAGAAAGGACTGAGTCTAGAATCCCAACAGGTGTCCCACTACCCAACCCTGCTGGAGGGTACCCCATAATAAGATACTGGGTGACCCACTGCCCAGCTCTGCGGGAGGGTAAACCATAAGACTTCATCAGGCGACCCACTGCCCAGCCCCGCTGGAGGGTAGACCATAACAAATCATCAGGCGACCCAATACCCAGTCCCGCTGGAGGGTAGACCTAGAATAAGTCGACAGGTGACCCACTGCCCAGCCGTGTTGGAGGGTAGACCTGGAACTAGACGACGGGCGACCCACTACCCAGCCCCGCTGAAGGGTAGACCCTAGGAGGTCGTCGGGTGACCCACTGCCTAGTCTCTGCTGGAGGGTAGACCCTAAGAGTGTCGGGTGACCCACTGCCCAGTCTCTGTTGGAGGGTAGACCCTAAAAGTGTCGGGTGACCCACTGCCCAGTCTCTACTGGAGGGTAAACCCTGAAATTCAGTGAGCAACCCACTACCTAGCCCTGTGGGAGGGTAAACCCTAGAAGTTGATGAGTAACCCACTGCCCAGCCCCGCTGGAGGGTAAAACTCAGAACTGCCCTGGCCATCCCCACTGGAGGGTACAACACTGGCCAACCGAACACGGAGTGGGTATCGTACGACCACCCAACTCCAGCACAACTCACCCAAAGGGGTTTCAGTGCTTGTTCCATCACTGGGTGTCACCAGCACCACTACCGGCCGATCCATCGAGAACAAGACCAGGGGGAGACCGCTCAACCCTACTGGTCAGACAAAATAGCAGCAGGCCAGGGGAAACTCCACCCTACTGGTCAAACAAACAAGCACAAAGCCAGGGGAAAACTCCACCCTGCTGGTCAAACAAATGACCACATAGGGACCCTCTACGTCGCGAGAGGTCAAAGTACGCAAAGCAGAACCCGGCACGCACGTGGGGCGCACAACATGTGGCCCCATAGCAACCACAACCAAGCGCCCAAACGGTCTCAGGTACGAACAACCACGTGTACCTCCAAGTATTCCCGTATACTCCCAGAGTATACCACGTTCCAGCCCAAAGGCTATCGTGCACACGGAACCCAACGTCAACGCGAAGGAGTGACGTAACATCTCTAACACGCCGCCTCAACGAGGGCACGGCCAACCACAACTTGTGAACCAATTGTATCACTCTCCCAAGAGTGCGCGATCACACGCAAGGTTCCGCTACAAACAAGGTAGGACGAACCACCACCGAAGCACCTCTCATGCTCCACATTCAACAATATCACGTAAGAGGCTCCGCATGACAAAACGGATCACACCGTTGTAATCCTCGTGGAAAAACACGCGAGATCGACTACTTACTCGCCTCCAACAGATATCCGACGGAAAAGTCACCAACACCGCCTCACGCTCGAACGACGTCCCGTGATCCCGAGCTTCGACTCCAAAAACAGTCGGGCGCATCGCACCATTGTGATCCCCTCGGGAAAACACGTCAAAAGCACTACTCACTTGAGTGAAACGGATATCCGGAGAAAAAGGTGCATCCCGGCGCACCGCACACGAGCAGTGCCACGTGGGACCCGCACCCCGGTCCCAACACTCAACGAACAGATCACACCGTTGCGATCCTCTCAAAAAAGTACGCGAAATGGACTATTCACTTGTCCAAAATGGTCGCCCAGTGATAAGGCCGGAAATCACCGTCAACTCCCAAAACGGACCTCGCGGTGCCTGCCCCATCATGCGGGATTACAGCGGGCAGGCTGCCCCAATGCGATGCCCTCAGAAAAACACCCCACATCGACTGCTCGTACGCCCCGAACGGACGTCAAAGGAAAACGTCGCTAAAAGCTGCACGCAGCTCGAAAGAAGGGTTGTGGGGCCCACACCTCAACTTCGGCCTCAACACCCGGAACCACCCTGGAAACCTCCGCCTCGAAGCCAGGGTTCCAACGCCACCGACGGCGCTTAATTCGGACGTCGGACGCGTCCACGCCGTCCAAAACAAGAATCTCGGGGATTATGCTCGTCCACTTAAAGACACATCGCGCCTCCGCGGCCCCTCGTTTCGGGAATTAAAAATTCTTGAAACCATTTCAACATGTCCGTCTCAATGACACGACCCCACATCCGTATACGGCGTACAAAACGGACGTCCGTAGCAGAAAATACGGGCGTCCGAACCCTGAGGGCAGGGGCCCTTGGACCGGACCGGCTGGCCCGGGCCACGGTCCAACCGCGCGGTCCAGCCGCTAGCCAGTGGTCCGCGCACCGACTGGACCTCATGGCCGGTTGCTTGGTCCGTATGAAGACTCGTGTCGCGCGGGTCTTGTCCCCGCGCTGGGGTCGCGCACCGCGACCGCGGGGTCGCCGAGCCCCGGCAGCACGGCCTCGCCGCCTGGAGCCGCCGCCTCGCGCGGCCGGCTTCTCCTCGCGTCAGCGCCTAGCGCCTCGCGCTCTGTCGATCCTCCGCTGAGCACCCGCGCTGCCGACCTATTCCACCGAGCCGCGCCGATGCCTCTACCGAGCCGCGCCGCCGCTTGAACTCGCCAGAACCTGAAAACCCGCAAAGTTTGGCAGATCATTGCGGATGCCACGGAGCTCAGAATTTGAATCCGAAAGATGTGATGAAAATGGAATTAACTCTAATACGCATTCATGGGTTTTGTTTGAAGATCAAACAACAATTAGGGGGTATAAATTAGGTTCAAAGGTGGTGCGGGAAAGAAAAATGAAAACGATAAACTCCTACCTCGTGGGGGTTGCCCGAAGCTTCACGGGCGATCCGCTGCCGCGTCGTCGCCTTGCCGGAGTTGCCTCGCCCGAGGAGGACGAGGAGAGGGGGAGGAGGGGCTGCCTGCGCCAGGGAGTGGACAAGGGAGAGGGGTAGGGTATGAGGGTTTAAATAAATTAAAAATAATTTTAATTAATTAAACCCATAATTTTCTCCGCATCCGAAACCTTTGGCGAGGTCAAAATTAAACCTCCCCTAGGGTAAACACCACCTCCCGAGCACAACAGAGATCTCGGAATTTTAATCCGAGACCCCGTTCAAAAGTTATAAAATTTAATGTCTGAAATCGCTAAATTATGAAAACGCCCTTGGAGCCATTTTTCACAAACGGCCCGCGCCCGCGAAACTTATACCCCTCATAGGGTAAACGGAACGCTCCGAACACAACGGTGCCCTCGGTTTTCCAATCCGAGCCACCGTTAAAGAGATACTAGAGTTTCACCATTAAACGAATAAATCAATTAATTAATTAATCCGTTTAACGTTCTAGAAGTGGGTGAGGGGTCCAAACATCCCGCTCCGACAAGTTTTATGTCATTACTAGGGTAAACACCCCATTCCGGACAAGGCCGTACACTCGGATATCTGATCTGGAACTCCGTTTAGGAGTTATACTTTTTTATTTAGCATTTCCAGTGTGAACGCACCGAAAATTTAATTCTGGCCACTCCGGGGCTCGGAATCGCACATCGTCTGAAGGAACTTCTCTAGAATATTATCAAGAATATTCCAAAGTCTTTCATAGCAAAAACCGGGTTCTTACATACATGCTAGTTGAATCGCGATCTATGAATGCCATTTTTACTTATCTTACCATTAGATATTATGTATAGGTATTAAGGGGGGTTTAAAGTTTGAGTTAGTAAAATATAAAAATTTAATTATTGATGTAATAAATTATTATTTACATTATTACAAATAATATCATTTTATACTTAAAAATACTTTTTATAAAAGTTTTTTTTCTATATGTTATGTGTTCCTATATTAAAATTAATTTCTATCACTTTCATAATTTAAATTTGATAAAAAAATTACATAATTTTCAGATTCAACATATATAAATTACCTTAGATTGAAATTTTTATATTTTTATAAATGATTTGATTTTTGGTTAATAAACAAAAATATATTTTTTACAAATATCATAACTTTTATGAAAGCACCATGACAAAAGCAAGAATTAAAAAAATTAAACATATTTCTTGGCCAAAAATGTATTAAAGAAGTAAAATAAAGAATTTACAAATGTTATTTTGAATTTATAAACCTATGTTTTAAATTTTCAAACCAAAGTGAAATTTTATTATAATGAAAAATTATTTTTTTTCATTTTCCATTAATGAAGGTTCCAAAAATTTCCATTTTGATTTTTCTTGATTTGAAAGTGACTTTACAATCATTTGTTTAAAAAATAAACTAGTAAATTTCATGGTAATAAATATTATACATGATTTTGTTATAAATTAAGTTGTATACTTGAAAATATCTTTTTTTTTAATATGTTTTTTTCATGTTATGTACAATTAGATTAAATTTATTTTTAAAAACACCTATAAATTTAATGTATTTAAAAAAATTCTTGTTCAAAATAAAAATTTAAAAATTATAAAATAAGTTTATTTTTATTTTTGGTTATAAAAATCCATTAATAAGGTAAAATTTAGTCCCAGTGATAATGGATAAAATATAGCAAAACTATTAAATAAATGGTTAAATCCTTAAAATATAACAAAATATTATCTTTAAATGAGTGGATAGAGTCTTTATCAACCTCCCTAATACCCCTTATCAATTTTAATCCATTTTGATCGATATTCCATAAATAAAACTTTCTTTTTTATACAAATATTTACAAAAAAAACTCATCTCCCTTATAAAAGGACCCATTCACCACCAAACTTATCTTCACCCCAAAAATATCTTAACTCAACCTGAATCTACCAAAATCTCTCCCTAACCTTATTTTCCATAGAATAGTGGTTTTTTTTTTACTAAAATACCAATCTAAAAAGGCTTAATGTGTGGTTTAAAGGAGGATATTAAATTAAGAGGTAATTTTCCATCAAATTACTTTTTTATTTTTTGATAAAACCAAATTAAAATTGAGTGGTAAAAAAAATTCTATAAATAAAAAATATTCAAACTAGAAAATCCAAAAAATCCATAGTAGTAAAATAGATTCAAAACAAAAAATCAAAATAGAACATCAAAAACACACATGAGAAAACAGTAACAGGTTCCATAATATGTGAATCCTTGAACCACCGGACGTTCAATAATCAACCTTCAATAATCATCTCCAGCACAATACTCATATTAAAAAACTAATATTTATGGAACATAATCATATCACTCAATATTGATGCCTCTAGATAGATATACTATGATGAAATTCCTCCCACGAAATAACCCTCTCTATTAGGACTATAACCTCCCTCTCTCTCTCAAATCCATTTTTCTAAAATTTCTAAAGAACTCACTTAATATATTTGGACAGAGGGGAAACATTAGTATTTTCATTCTATATTAATTTTGATTTCTCATGCTTCATATTTTCGGTAAAATGTAATTTAAAGATATGTTCTCTGAATCCATGCCTCCTAGGAACTTCGTATTGTATTTCTCTTCCTCCACTAAACCCATTGGTGAAAACTATTGAAGAGGATCAAATTCTAGGAAATTTATCCCAAGCACTAGAGAGGTTGAATCCAGTTGAATATGTGAAATGAGAGGATCATGAGTATGATAAGGACCTTCAATCATATACTCATAAATTTTTAGGTATGATGGAACATGTATAATGAAATGAGAAAGATCATGCCTTTAAATCTTGAATTATTGATCTATTTCAAACTCTAGTTGCTTGGGAGTTGGATCATGGTCTTTAATAGGCTCTTAAAGTCCCCCTACCCCAGGATTCTTGATACTAGTCTCTCCATCCTTGAGTTACTTAGTAACTATATCATACCCTTTAAAAATTTCATAGACAATGACCTCTTTGATCTACCTGGAGCTTGTAATGTTACTATTTAATTGATTCCTCATTATCATGGAGAGAAGTGAATAATATTTACACCACTAAATCTTCTACCCTAGGACCACTATATAATTCTTGGAATCGTAGACAAACATCTTCCCATTTTTAAATCCTATTTCATAGTGAAAGTATTCTCTAACTTGAACCACATCATCAAACTTGATGAGGCATAATAAAAAGATATATATTCTTTGTATAACTCAGTGAGATACTCATTGTCTTCATCTAAGGGTTCCATCATTAGTAATTTGAAAATATTTTTAATCTTGTGGTTAGGGGAAACCCCATTTTGAAGACTATTGGGATTATTTCCATACAGGATCATGCAATACCTATTTGTAAGACTCATGAAATATAACACAACCTTTTGGAGGTGGTAAATTTAGTCTACTCACAATTGAAGTCTCATGATAGCCACTAGCCTCATCAATTGGAATGGAAATAGTCAAACTTCATGATTCCTTTCCTCTAGTGGGGAGGCTCGGTATTTTCAAATTACCTAATTCCTCAAGTAACCAAGAAGGTTTATTATAAATATCTATAGCTCTCACTCTTGAGGATATCGAGACTATAGATGCATGTGATTGGGGATTGGAACTATGATTCAGGTATGAATATGGAACAATCCCATTAGGTGACCAGCCACCTACCAAAGCACAAGAGGTTTTCATCATCTTTATCACGATTAGCCTATCAATGTCTCCCTATAGTTCATCCTTATCCACATACATGTTAGTTGGGTTTCAAAATCCTACTAGGTGGAGTAGGGTTCAAGTATTAATCTATATTCCATATACTCGTCATCTTAGAATATCTCTCCATTAAGAATATCATAGTTTCCCTTATGTTCACTCTAGAAATTTTGATTTACTTCCACTACTACCAATACTTTTTCTTATATCTCTTGAAAACCTCAAACATGAACAAATTGTGTGGAAGTGCCACGCACTTCCTAGATATTATGATTCCAATATTTCTCATTTTAAAAAACTCTCACAACTCTCCAATGACATTCTTCATAATGATCTCCTTTCCTATGGAAATTAAAACAGAGGATGGTCTACAATTCAAACTGGATTGTTTAGAAATACCTATAAAATTTCTTTCCCACTATCCATACAAATTTTATTGGTTTTTAGGATAGCTCCATATAAAATCAAATATATTCCACTATTGGATCTTTCAAAACATAGAACACCTATGATTGACACACACAAAAACAGTCAATAGAGTTACCTATTAACTGAAGGAGAGATATATTCTAAAAATAAAATGGAATACGATAATGTTAAATCCAAATTTCCATGGTGGAAGGATCTTGATTCATGTGGAGATCAAAGAACCATTAGATAAGATGTAAAATAAATCCATAATCAAATCCATTGTATCAAGGCTAGACCCACGCCAAGTTATCCTCATCAATGAGGTAAATGGGGAACTAACATGATCCTATGAGACCAATGATCTCACACTAAACACCATAGATAAGGATAGTAACAAATAATTCTATTGAAACATCAGAGTAGATATCAGTACCTATGCTTGACCCTTAAAGATACTTAAGACCATCATTAAAACAAATATGTTGGGGAAGTCTGACAGAAATTTAACCAGCAAAGAGAAATCAGTTTATTTCACCCTATGATGAAAAATAAAAAAAATTGGGGCCCTACACTAGATAATTGAAAGGGGAAACTATAGCTTCCACCACCAGTATGATTTCTCCTAAAATCCTATGATAGGAATCCTTGAATTGATGTGATATAATTTTCTTAACCGAGTTATTTCAAGTTTCTTTCATCTTAAGCCTCTTAAAAATTTATTATAAGAATACAAATAAAATAAAATAAGTAACATTAGTATATTTAAATGTTATTAAGTTTATGGAACTATAATTATCTACCTTCTTCTCATCCATTAGTAAATGAAAATGTCACCTGTGTTACATGCAGACCCCCGCATTCATGAACAATGTGTTCCATTTTTTATTTCCAACATACATGGATAGCTTTAAAAATATATTTAATGAATAGATATTATATTAACTTGTAAAAATATTTTTTTTTATTTTGGAATTATAATATTAATGTTTAACACATAATTAAGATTCCACCTAGAGTTTGTTAAAATTTACCAAAAATAAGACTCTTACAAGTTTCATATTTAACAATCATACCTAAAACTCCAATGGAATAAACCTAGAACTTCATAAATAATTTTGTGGATTATATTCCAAAAATATAAAAATTTTATAGATAATGAGATCATCACTAATGGATGGAAATAGAAGTCATAATATTGAAGCAGACAAGGATCAGTTAAAACTACTAACATCAATAATCAATAATTATAAAAAATATTATAATTATACAATAAATTAATATAAAATATTATTATAAAAGGAAATAAGTATGAATAAGGTTTTAAAATTTATAATTATTTGGTATTATTTTATTATACATGATGTTAGAGTATGTTCAACTAAGATAAAGTCTAAAGTAAGGGTTTTTCATATCAAACTCACTTCATTGAGAAATTTATTATCTTATGCACCTATTTTCATTTATATCATGAATATACTTTTTATTTTACGTAATATAAATAAATATCTTTATTCACACAATACATAAATTTTCATTTCAATTTCTTACATTGAATTGGATTTGATTCAAAATCTTCCAAATCATTAAGGCTCTCCTTTCTAATCTCACTTTATTTATAGTTGGGAATATCTGACATACCTATCCATATTAATTATTATTCTTATAAATCTTCTTATCTATACTTATAATATTGGTTACATTCCTTTTATATTTTCCTTAAAAATATATATTTAATTTTAAAAAGGAATTTTTAACATTTTATTCAAGGGTCTATTTTTACTTTATTTTTAAGAGTAAGGAAATTATTTTTTATAGAATTATCCATGTGAAAATTTTTTATTTATTATATATTTTATTCATTATAAAAAAAAATAATTTCTTTATTTACAAGGTTTTTAAATGAAAATAATATTACCATTGATCCATAAATTTTTCATTTTTAAAAAAAAAGTGTCATATATCAGAATAATTAATAAATGCATTTGTTCCACTAATGTATATTTTTATCTTCAACTCCAAATTTCATATTTATAACATAATTTATTTTCAATGTTATAATATTTGTAATTTTTTAAAATTAATATTTTAAAATTCCTTTATTAACCCCTCAAAAGGGAAATATGATTTTGATTTAGAAGTTTGTTTTTACAATCATGTTACGAAAGCTTTGTAAAAATTCATTTTATAATTTCACTTCCATTTTCCTCTAAAAGTTATAAATATATAATCCATTTGGAGTATGTTTCATGTATTTACCTTTAAATTATCTTATAAATTTATAGTTCATTCCTCACTTTGTTCATAAGGGTTGTGTTCTCTATCACACTTTATCTCTCTAATGACTTTTTTTCTCCTTCAACCCCATATTCTTTTACCTCATGGATATATTCTATATCATTTCTGCTTTTTCAATATTCATATTTACCTAAATGTATACACATTACTAAATGTGGTTCTATTTTTAATTGTTCTTTCTAATAAATTTATTTATTTATTGACTTCAAAAATATTTACATTCTATATAATTATTATTTTAAAATCGATATTTATTGATTACTATGGAATGTTTATTATGTATTTTGTTGTTTACTAATTACTTTTATATGATTAAATCATTGTACTTATTTATTTATGGATGGGGGACAGAATTATATATCCCCTTGATGCATCAATAGTTCTTATGAGACAAACTAGCCTTAGTATTTGGTATAATCCTTACCTATTTATGTATGATTTTTTGTCCCAAGTCCTTAACGTTAAGTTTAAGATGTATTTAATGCATTAAATAAATATGAAATCAATTTTTATCATCCATGTGATTATTAATTTTGTTATGTAATTCCTCTAGATCATCCACACGCACTTCAAGGAATTCGTGGGAGCATTGTTCGTCGTAATTCAGGTGCTAGCGAGGATTTGCGACAATGCCTTCGATGCTCCAACGACCACTACATCACTTCACTAGTGATTCTTGAGAGAGAGCTCCATCTAAAATCCTTGGATCCAGAGAATCTCTCTCTATATCAGGAGAGAGATAATAGGAGAGATAAGCCCCATGAATAGTAATTAGAAAACTTCTCTCCTCTAATATTTATATTGGTTAATTAATTACCTGGAAATGCCAACCTGGCCCCCAAATACTTAACACACTATCTACAATATTTTATGACTACTAAACTGAGTCATAAATATTATTATCACTTACTTGTAATATATTAAAATATATTACATGATAATAATTAATTCATTAACTCGACTCGCCACTCCCATAAATATTAATTGGACCCTGAATGATTTAACATTAGTCAATTAATATTTTTCATGTATTTACTAAAACTCATAAATACATTTAATAAATAAATTCAGTACTCATTATTCTAAACTTGAATAATATGAATTTATTTATTGCATTGGTGATCGTTTAACTTTGGACAAATCCCAGACCCATGTGGCGGGTCCCACTAAGTCCAAAACTCATATTCAACAGAATAGGGCAGATTATTGAATATGCTATTGTGTGTGACCCTCTAGGCCCTTATCTCGAGAGCAGTGAATAATATTCACAGAACAAGAGCGGGATCTAGAAACCCATCAGGGCCCCTGAAGAGATAAGGATTGTCACAGCAGCGACAACCAACCTATGAACATCCACTATGTAATATAATCTCTTTGTCAGTAATATCTCATAAATCAGGATGCACTCACGTGTCATCGTCCTTATCTTGATTTATTGTTTTTTGATTTAACTAGACGGATTTACCCTTGACTTCCATGTCCATGGTCTTATAAAGGTATTACCATCCATATCAACATGGCCTGAGATATATTACTTCCATAACCCAGAAGCAACAAATCTTGTCTTGACCATTCAACCAATGCCATGACACCAATGACGCACCCAACACAAACTACCTCACCATGACTTCATCACCATGGTTTTTGTCTTGCATCAAAGTACGCAATCAAATGACATACATTGGTAATGATCTCAAGTCTGGAGACCATTACACATCCTCAAAGATAGAAACATCCAATGACACCCGAAACATGTGGTGTTTATATTGGTGGGTCAGTCCTCATGATCTCACTACTAGAGATCACCAAGTGCGAACTTCAGGAGAAGAAGTCTCAATACTTAAGAGCCCCCAGCACTTGATAGTCAAAAATATACTATTCCCAATCAATAATATGTATGTAGACTATAGAAAATATATTTAATATTAATGTCATAGTATCTAGATGTTCTCATTATAGCCTGGGAACTGCTATAACTTTTCGATATGACAATTAATCTTTGGACATTACCATTTCAATAGTGGATGCAAAAAAATATACACTATAATGGTATGATGAAATCATTTATAACTAACTGTATACATGATATGGTAATCAAAAGCACTAAATAGTTGGGTCTAGGGAACCCACTATTTCAACACTCACACTTGCACTAGATCCAACTTGCTAACCAAACTTGTTAGCTACTCACATGATGAACATCATGTTTCTACTGAGTAACGGCTTGAGCTACTGGGTCTACCACTACGGGAAAAATGAGCAATTGCGACGGGTTATTTGCGACGGGAATAAATCCCGTCGCAAATAGTCATGTTAAAAAATTATTTGCGACGGGGGTATTTTCCCGTCGCAAATAAGGAGGCTTTTGCGACGGGATTTTTTTCCCCGTCGCAAATCGTTTTCCCACGATGCGCGCCAAATCGCGGGAAACGTATTTGCGACGGGGACCCGTCGCAAATAGTTTTCCCGCGATGCGCTCCAAATCGCGGGAAACGTATTTGCGACGGGGAAATATTCCCGTCGCAAATAACAAATCGCGGGAAACGTATTTGCGACGGGGGGAATATTCCCGTCGCAAATAACCGGCGGCGGTAAATGGTATTTGCGACGGGAATATTCCCCCGTCGCAAATACTATGTCGGCAGAGGGTTATTTGCGACGGGACCCGTCGCAAATAACTATTTACCGGTTGACCGTAATAAATGTTGGCTAAGGTATTTGCGACGGGTCCCGTCGCAAATAATACTAGTTGCGACGGGAATCCCGTCGCAAATGAGCCCGTCGCAACTAATCTAACCTATAAATACCCCCATCCGTTTTTTTCATTTCATTCTCATTCCTTATCTTCTCTCTCTCTCAGAATCATATTTCTAGAGTTGAGTTTTTCTCTAGTGTAAGTTTTTTCTCCGCAGCCGATATTAAAGTTTTGAAGAACGATCAGAACAGATCAATTTTCAAGGTATTTATCTTTATTTTAATTTTTTATTTATTTTTAATTTTTTATTAGTTTTTATTATTATTAATTAGTTGTAATTTAATTATTTTTAATTGTTTATATGGTAATTAGGAATAATTAGTAATAATTTTTAGTAATTAAGAATAAATATTAATAACTAGTAATAAATACCAATAATTAAGAATAAGAACATTATTACATTATTAGTTTATTTTATTATTAATATTAAAATAATATAATTTTTTATATATATAGAGTTCTTTTTTCATCTGTGTGTTTGCTGTCTTCACATGTATTATTTGTATGTGGAGATAGAAAACGCACAGATGAAAACAGAACTGTATATAAATTAGAAAATTATATTATTTTAATATTAATAATAAAATATATTAATAATGTTATTATTTGTAATTATTGGTAATTATTTCTAATTATTGATAATTATTCATTTAATTACTAATAATTATCAATAATTAAGAATAATTAGTAATAATTACCAATAATTAACAATAATTAGTATTAATTACCTCTAATTAGTATTAATTACCAATAATTAGTATTAATTACCAATAATTAGTATTAATTACCAATAATTCGTAATAATTAGGAATAATTAACAATAATTAGTAATAATTAGGAATAATTAACAATAATTACGAATAATTAACAATAATTAGTAATAATTAGGAATAATTATGAATAATTAGTAATAATTAGGAATAATTAGGAATAATTAGTATTAATTAGGAATAATTAGTAATAATTACCAATAATTAGGAATAATTAGGAATAATTAGTATTAATTACAAATAATTAGTATTAATTAGGAATAATTAGTATTAATTACAAATAATTAGTATTAATTACAAATAATTAGTATTAATTACCAATAATTAGTATTAATTACCAATAATTAGTCTTAATTACCAATAATTAGTCTTAATTACCAATAATTAGTATTAATTACCAATAATTCGTAATAATTAGTATTAATTACCAATAATTCGTAATAATTAGGAATAATTAACAATAATTAGTAATAATTAGGAATAATTAACAATAATTAGGAATAATTAGGAATAATTAACAATAATTAGGAATAATTAGGAATAATTAGTAATAATTAGGAATAATTAGTAATAATTCGGAATAATTAGGATTAATTTGTATTAATTAGGAATAATTAGTATTAATTACCAATAATTAGTATTAATTAGGAATAATTAGTATTAATTACAAATAATTAGTATTAATTACCAATAATTAGTCTTAATTACCAATAATTAGTCTTAATTACCAATAATTAGTATTAATTACCAATAATTAGTATTAATTACCAATAATTAGTATTAATTAGGAATAATTAACAATAATTAGTAATAATTAGGAATAATTAACAATAATTAGTAATAATTAGGAATAATTAGTATTAATTAGGAATAATTAGTAATAATTACCAATAATTAGTATTAATTAGGAATAATTAGTATTAATTAGGAATAATTAGTATTAATTACCAATAATTAGTATTAATTACCAATAATTAGTATTAATTACCAATAATTAGTATTAATTACCAATAATTAGTAATAATTAGGAATAATTAACAATAATTAGTAATAATTAGGAATAATTAACAATAATTAGTAATAATTAGGAATAATTAACAATAAGTAGGAATAATTACGAATAATTAGTATTAATTAGGAATAATTAGTAATAATTACCAATAATTAGTATTAATTAGGAATAATTAGTATTAATTACCAATAATTAGTATTAATTACCAATAATTAGTATTAATTACCAATAATTAGTATTAATTACCAATAATTAGTATTAATTAGGAATAATTAACGATAATTAGTAATAATTAACGATAATTAGCAATAATTAGTAATAATTAGGAATAATTAGTATTAATTAGGAAGAATTAGTATTAATTAGGAATAATTAGTATTAATTAGGAATAATTAGTATTAATTAGGAATAATTAGTATTAATTACCAATAATTAGTATTAATTACCAATAATTAGTATTAATTAGGAATAATTAACAATAATTCGTAATAATTAGGAATAATTAACAATAATTAGTAATGATTAGGAATAATTAACAATAATTAGTAATAATTAGTACTAATTAGGAATAATTAGTAATAATTACCAATAATTAGTATTAATTAGGAATAATTAGTAATAATTACCAATAATTAGTATTAATTACCAATAATTAGTATTAATTACCAATAATTAGTATTAATTACCAATAATTAGTATTAATTACCAATAATTAACAATAATTAGTAATAATTAGGAATAATTAACAATAATTAGTAATAATTAGGAATAATTAACAATAATTAGGAATAATTAGTACTAATTAGGAATAATTAGTATTAATTACGAATAATTAGTAATAATTACCAATAATTAGTAATAATTACCAATAATTAGTAATAATTACCAATAATTAGTAATAATTACCAATAATTAGTATTAATTACCAATAATTAGCAATAATTACCAATAATTAGCAATAATTACCAATAATTAGCAATAATTACCAATAATTAGCAATAATTACCAATAATTAGTATTAATTACCAATAATTAGTAATAATTACGAATAATTAGAAATAATTAGAAATAATTACCAATAATTAGCAATAATTAGCAATAATTAGAAATAATTAGCAATAATTAGAAATAATTAGCAATAATTAGAAATAATTAGCAATAATTAGTAATAATTAGCAATAATTAGGAATAATTAGTAATAATTAGGAATAATTAGGAATAATTAGGATTAATTAGGATTAAATAGGATTAATTAGGAATAATTAGGATTAATTAGGAATAATTAGTAATAATTGCCAATAATGACCAATAATTGCCAATAATTACCAATAATTGCAAATAATTAGGAATAATTGCAAATAATTAGGAATAATTAGGAATAATCAGGAATACTCAGGAATACTCACGAATACTCACGAATAATCACGAATACTCACGAATAATCACGAATACTCACGAATACTCACAAATAATCAGGAATACTCAGGAATACTCAGGAATACTCAAGAACACTTAGCAAAAAAAATTATATTATCAATATTTATGAAAAAAATATTAATATTATTAAAATAATAAAAATTTATAAAATATTAAAATTATCAATATTTACAACAGATTTTGCTCTATTCTTAACATGTTCAAATCTTAAAGGGTCGCTAATTGTCAGGTCATGCGCAATAAAAAGTTTCTGTCAGCCATGTCCAATGTAAACTCTATAATTGTCCTTGCATGGTCGATCACTTCAAAAGTAATGTTGCAATCAGACAAACCAAGTCATTCCCTTCTTATCTATAAGAATCATCTCACATGAACCTTTATATAGACCATTCTTCCTTGAAAATTTAAGGGAAAAATAATGATATCCCCTCAAATTTTTAAGGAAGAATGATCTATGTAGAGGTTCATGTGAGATAATTCTTATAGTTAAGAAGGGAATGACTTGGTTTGTCTGATTGCAACATTACTTGCGAAGTGATCAACCATGCAAGGACAATTATAGAGTTTACATTAGACATGGCTGACACAAACTTTTTATTGCGCATGACCTGACAATTGACGACCCTTTAAGATTTGAACATGTTAATAATAGAACAAAGTTTGTTCTGAATATTGATAATTTTAATATTTTTTAATTTTTTTTATTATTTTAATAATATTAATATTGTTTTTTCGTAAATATTGATAATATTTTTTTTATTACTAATAATTAGTAAACGAAATCTGCTTGGATAATGAAGGGAAAATTTATAACCATCTCCACAACGATGATTATCAAATTTCCTTTCATTATTCAAGCAGTTTTCCTTTTGCTAAGTATTGCTAAGTATTGCTAAATTAGTAATAAATAGTAATAATTAGCAATAAATTGTAATAATTAGTAATAAATTGTAATAATTAGTAATCCTTGCTTGAGTGTTTTTTCTAACAAATTATTCAAAACCAGTAATGCTTTTATATTTTATAGAAAAATATGGAACAGCGAGGTCGTCAACAGTCATTATTAGATGACCGCATATGGATAAATCAACGTAGAAATCCAAATGGTTCTGGTTTAAATCCAGTATATATAGAGGGTGTGGAGATTTTTTTATCATTTGCGGCATCAAATTCAGAATTTGTTTCAGAAGGAAAGATAAAATGCCCTTGCAGAAAATGTGCATTGAGAACGTTTGACACGTTTGACAAAGTGGGGGAACATCTCTTGCGTTTTGGTTTTCAAGCAGATTATGTTTTTTGGTATCAACACGGTGAACGCAGTTCCAGAGCAGGTGATACCAACTTGATTCCGGATCCATCCCAGTTTCAAGATTTAGTACATGATGTTGCAGGTTCATCTGTTCAACATACAGAAACTCCGGCTGATATAGCTTCAAATCCTGAGTTGGGACCGTCTGAATTTTATGAGTTGTTGAAGTCTGCTGAGGATGCATTATATCCTGGCTGCAAGATGAGCAAATTAGAAGCAGTTGCAAAATTTATGGCCATCAAATCAGATAACGGAATGTCAAACACATGTTTTGACCAGATATTTTCTTTGCTGAAAACACTGTTACCCGAAGGAAATGTTTTACCTGCAAATTACTATGAAAGTAAGAGGTTGGTTCGAAATTTGGGACTTACTTGTCAGAAGATTCATGCATGTTCAAATGACTGCATTTTATATTCAGGGGAAAATGAGTCGTTGGATAGTTGTCCCACATGTGGGCAACAGAGATATAAAGAAGGACAACACGGGAAGTCTGGTTTGATTCCTGTAAAACAGCTGAGATATTTTCCGCTTACATCCAGACTTCAGCGTTTATTCATGTCTAAGAATACAGCGACAATGATGTCATGGCATAAAGAGAATATTTCAACCGATAAAAGCTTGAATCATCCAGCCGATGGTGATTCATGGAAACATTTTGATAGAGTGCATCCATCATTTGCTTTAGAAGCTAGAAATGTTCGACTGGGCCTTTCCACTGATGGTTTCTGTCCGTTTGGATCTTATGGTAGTCAATATTCATGTTGGCCTGTTTTTTTAACTCCGTATAATTTACCTCCATGGATGTTGATGAAGGAGCAGACGAGGCGGTGGCAGCAGCAGCATCAGGAGCAGATGGAGTACATGCGCCGACTCACTCATGCTTTAGGGGTGGAGTTTCCTCCACCACCATCTGCAGATCCCCCACCTCCCCCCCCCCTCCTTCAGATTAGATTTTGTATTTCAGTTATAAAATTTGAGAAATCAAATTTTTTTTTTCTATTCGTAGTTTCTGTCTCATTATAAAATATTAATAATATTATATTTTTAAATAACAATATTAATATGAATAATAATATTATTTATATTTTATAATATTAAATTTTATATATATATTAAAATTTTATAATATTATAATTTAATTATTTTTTTTGTAATACTTGAATTATTTTAATATTTGAATGTAAAATAATTCTATTATTTTTATATTAATTAAAATAACTTATTAATATTTTTGTATTTATGAATTATAATTGTATTATTATTATATTAATTAAATCATTTATTAATATTCTATTATTTTTTATTTTTGAATTATAATTTTACTATTATTATAGTAATTAAAATAATTTATTATTTTCATTTGTAAATTATAATTCTATTATTATATTCATTAAAATAATTTATTAAAAATTTATTTTTTTTATTTTTTTTATAGTATTTGCGACGGGATACTATACCCGTCGCAAATACTAATATTATTAATAGTTTTTTATTTTTTTTAAAAATATTATTTGCGACGGGACCCGTCGCAAATACTATCAATATTATTTGCGACGGGATGCGATGCCCGTCGCAAATACTAGTATTATTAATATTTTTTTATTTTTTTAAAAACGTTTTTGCGACGGTACCGTCGCAAATAGTATTTGCGACGGTACCGTCTCAAAAGGTATTTGCGACGGGTCCCGTCGCAAAAACGTTTTTAAAAGTTTTTACAAAAATACGGAATACTATTTGCGACGGGGAGAATGCCCGTCGCAATAAACCGCTATAGCGACGGGCCCGTCGCAAATAAGTGTAGTTGCGACGGCGTTTTCAGCAACGGGCTATTTGCGACGGGGTCCCGTCGCAAAAAGCCATTTGCGACGGGATCCCGTCGCAAATAGCTGTTTTTCTAGTAGTGTACCATGGTTCCGCTGCATGGTTATACTGCTATAGCGACCTCATATCCTTGAGTAAAACTTCTCAAGAGATGGTATACCAAGTATATTCCTTTTTCCCACTATCTTAACTTGACATCTTGGCTTGTAAGAATATCATAATCTACATTATGATAATAATTTTCTCACTGGGTGCGATTCTAAGAACTAGAACAAATTGTATTATTTATTTACTTCTTAGATACCTTAGAATCTTACAACGTACTTGGTCTTTGTTGGTATGGCTACCACAGTCTTATATGAGCTTGAATTTCTCATGGTCTTTATCTTAACTATGATAGTAGATCACACTAATCTATGGAAGACTAGTTTTTATCCCCAAAAACTAGTACCTTTCTTCTCCACTACCATGTACATATATTTTGTACTTCCCAAAGTACAATTACATAATTCTGATAACATCACTTATATTGATTCTGGATATAACTGATATTTTCCTAATATACCTTGGTGATATCAATTATTGTACATATCTTGGCATGTGTGACTGGTCTATTGCTCCGACATATGGATTTTAACTCACCACAATTATCTCTTCCCATGTCATAGACATGTCAACATTGAGAGATTATTCCCTGTGACATAGGCAATGATTCATCTCTTTAATTGTTCAAACTTGTATTTTTCAATACAATGTCACTATATGTACAATTGACTAGGACCAAGCAACCTATAGATCTACCTCAGTAGATCTAGTTCCCTAGAACTTAGGTTGCTACTTTAAGTCAATCACTGGAGAGTAAATTTTATTTTGGTCTTAACTAACTGTGAGACCAATTTTTTTTCTATATGTTGCCTAAACATATTTCATCTTGCAAAACATTGGTTCTCCCACTAACCTCTGGTAGACACATGGAAAACATTTGTTGCAAATGTATATTCTATGATCTTGTTGCTTACTATAATCTTAAAATTGATTTCAGTAACTTGAAACCTTTATTAAAATTCTGTGACATGGCCATCCCTTTTTTTTTGTGTCGTATAGACACCATCCATGATTGGTGGTCCTGACATCCAATGATAAATAAATTGATCATAGATATTAGCTATGATAAGTAAAATTCTAACGGATTTAGGCATAACAACTTGGTGAAACCAATCGATCCTTATTGGTACTACACTTGTACCATCCATGTATCAACTCACTTGAATACCCGCCGCAGTATTCAAAATAATAATCCACTTTTTCAATTTGATACATGGAATACATTAATTGAATTTTAGTTGGTCTTATCAATTTTAGCTAATTTAAATATACTGCTTACTTGTAGAAAATATTATTCACTTTAAATAATAGATCACTGACTGTGGTGAATATAAAAACCATCACCATGTATTTATCATTCCTACGTAGTATGTGTATCTGGAACATACTTTGTTCCACATGCGCTTGTGGAACTAGTTCCTATGCCAACTACTTGTGCATTTTGACGATTGACTAAACACAAGTCAATATAGCTCCCACTATCTCTAATAGAGATGTGCACCATTATATATAAGTGTAGTCTATTTCTTGACTACCTACTCTTCTATCTTAGGGATTTATGTAACATCCTAAAAAACTGTTAGGATTATTACACTAAATGCACAATGTTTTTGTCTTGACGCAAGTTTGTTTATGTCCTAACAAAATCTTTGCATCCAAACACATGTTCTTATAACATAATGGATTTTCATCATACTATGACTTGCATGATATCCATTTGTCATTATAGTTGAAATATGATTATGTGATATCGCTATTATTTTCAAATCATTTCACAAAATATAATGGAAGTTTCTACTAGTTGCAACATTGATATTACTTACAACAAAATTTTGATGTATGACATTTTCATTTAGAAAATGCTCCACGCTACATGTTTGTTGATCAATGTTTATATGTGAGACTTTATCATCAATCCTCCTTATTAAGATCAATGTCGCGATGTCAATAAGGTAATGTACATTTAGGAATTTCTCCATGCTACATAATCATAATTGATGAATGCTTGGTCGAGATAATCTTTAATATCCCAACCCGAAGAAAATCATATCTCCAGACCATGCATATACTTTACTCTGTTATTCCTTAATTACTTAAAGGAATATTATGAAGTATATATACCTTTATCTTATACTTGGAATAGTTCACACTTGTTGAACTTTTTCCAAAAGCTTTGTGACATACCTGTATTACTAAAGGCTCCTTTGTCCAAACTAAATACGTCAATAATACCAAAATTATTTAGTTGTGCCGATCCTAAATACCTTACTTCGTATATTTATGATGTTAACTTTTAGTATTACCTAAAAAAGAATTATCTTGTCACAACTGGGTATAATTATTACATTTATACTCATCATAAATTTCATATGATTCACGTATTACTGAACTAGAGATTGATTTTACCAAAAACTACATTCATTCCAGAACCTGAAAGAAAGTATCCTTGAATCCAAGGACACATGATATTAATTTTTGTGGTTATACTCAATAATAGTACAACACGAATCTTTCACTTAGCAATTAAAGAAGTCATGTACTTCTCACCACTGGCCTGGGTATCACCCTTTCACAACCACATGGAGAATACGCATGACTTCTAGTAATGTTTCTATACTTACTTGGTTATTGTATTTAAATACACATATGTAAAAAACATATAGTATTAAATACCCAACTAGTAAAAGGAAACATTACATTGATGAATATGCCTGATGTAGAAGTGGAAACTTTCTTCTTTAAATTAGTTTATTGCTTTTAAACTTCCATAGTATTATTTTATAATATGAAATTCAAATAACCATTGTTAATACCTTATTAATTTAAGGACTTCGCGAATGTGTCATTGGAATTAAATTCCTTTGACCTTTACACATTTTCTTTAAATTTATTCACCATAAGAATTAAAACTTAATTGTCTTTTATTCTTATTCACTTGGAGAACCTTACCTAGATAGGTGATGGAGCGTTTACTCAATACTTGTTCATTTTATAACTTAAAACAAAAGTTGAGTAAAGGTGGTGAAGAATGATATGATAAATGGATCCATTTAAATATCATGATCAATCTTTCAATTTACACATGCCAGTGTACATCGCCTTATATATATCATTGCTTTGCTTTCTCCTTGAAAACATCCCGGAGATGAGACTTCATGTTTTTATTACCATGTCCTTCTGTAGCGACTACAACTAATACTGGATGTTGATGAAAGAATAATGATATAAATATCATATGCTTTATTCATTAGTCTCTTGTAACCAATTTCACCCTCGCTTCTTGAGGTAGTTAACAGAATTGGGGACACTGGCACCCTGAGTTTCATATATCATAGTACTATGCGCATGTGCTTGTACTATTCATGGATACTCATGTAAGTGTGGACATTTACTTTTTCCATTATAATATCACAGTTTTAATCTTGTGGTATAACTTTCCATTTTTTTACAAAAATTAATTTTAGCAGATGAGTTCCTTTTATCTGATTACTGGTTTAGACATTTTTGATTAATTACATAAATCATGAAATGTATCCCACTATTTTATCGGATTCTAGAAACCCTCTATAATAGAATAGAAATACTCTTTAGCTAGATTATTCTCATGGAAAGGATCCCAGAACCATCCCTCATAGTCTACAAGCTATGGCTATGACACTACTTGGAGGGTTCAAGATGGAATTTTGGCTGGCCGACCGCTTTAACTTGTGGTTCCTTGATCTGTTGAGTGAAGTCCCAAATTATTAAAATCAGTACCTGATTTAATCAACGCTTGCCTCTAAAATTACAACAAGCTAGCTATGGATATTTCTTTGCAGAAATTTTAGTTAAGTCATCCCATCATTCTTATAAGGACTCCCCATTAGTAAGAGGTTCTTCTCTCAGCTATGGCATGATAGGCACCTCAAACAGCTGGTTTTGTCCAAACTTGAATGATGGAAGGTGGTTATGACTTAATATATATCTTGAGGGTTTTATTATATTTAATGTGATGAAAGAAATCCTTTTTATTTTTATAAGAACATTCTATGTGATCGCTCTCACAACTGACCATGCAAGAAATAGAAATTTCATCGCGTCACATGTTCATTTTATCTTGCATTCTTGTTTATTATTATACTATGTGATCACGTTATAACTACACATTCACAAAATAATAAACCATGCAGAAATATAATGAAAAACCAGATCATGATCTGGTACTATTGGTTGATCTGTTGAGTGAATAACGGACCAACCGAAATCCTAAGGGTAAGTACCTTTTAGTCGCGTGTCTTGCAACTTGAACAACAACGTCTGCTCATTCATTGCATCCAACTCTTGTCTAGTGTGTCACCGTTACTTGGCGTGAAGTGCGTCATACATCATATCATCATTATACAATTGTACTCGCACGCAGGCGAGGGGATCTTGGGGAGTAAAATTACAACTCTGAGAATGGGCGTGCAGGCCCTTATACATATAATGACACTTGAGATGACATGCAGATCACTTTTTATTTAATTAAAATAATTATTAAAAACCATTGCAATAAATAAATAACTAAATGGAATAAATAAACACTGGACATACATTGGTCGGTCCATGGCTCATGACTAGTATACGCTTTCACTCGCATATATATAAACTAAATGCAGAATAAAATTAAACTTACATTAAAATGAACATGATGGCATTTTAATTGAATTAAAATTTAACTCTTATTTTTAATTCAATTATCATGTCGTTCGGTCCCGATTAATTAATTTAATTTTAAAACTAAATATTAAATTAATTAATTAATTTAATTATCTCCCAATTAAATTAATTACGCCGCATGAAATATTTGATAACCAAAAATTAATATTAATTTAATTTAATTATCAACTGTAATTAAATTAATTATTTTAATTGATTTTTGATTAAATTAAATCACTCGGGCCCATAAAAACTTGGCCAGGGCCTGTGTGGGTCGGGGCGAACCTATGCAGGCCCAGTCCAGGCGACAACGACCTCGTGTAGAGGTGTTTTGGGATGGGCAGGTCTACCTAAGCCAATTGCGGGCTGGGTAGACTCGCCAGGGTCTGTTTCAGAATAGTATAGCTTACCTACCCGCTAGGAGGACCGGGCAGCGGTCGGGACGAGGCAGGTCCGGAATGGTGCAGGCTTACCAGGAGTGGTTTGGCGCGCTTCACTACCTCGGGAAGGAGGTCGGTCCCTCGATCCCCTTTCATGGAAGAGTTGGGGCTACTTGGCCCCCAAACAAAATGTTTCTTTTTATTTTTTTGGTGGACCTACTAGTCTGCCCCCCCCCCACCTTCATTAAAAAAAATTCTCACGAACCGCACATGCAGGTCGTTGCCCCTCCACCTTTACTACCCTTTTTTTAAACTTGACCCACATGGGTCAAGGTCACCCCCTTTTTTATAGAGCCTATGAACTAGGCTTGAGAAAATTATATTATTATTTTATTATAATAATATTATCATTATGATAAAATAAATTATAATATTATAATAAATATTATTATAATAAGACTATTTTATTATAATAAAATTATTATAATGATAATAATAATTAAGATTTTAAGGGAGAATCTGGTCTCGGAAAACACTATTTCGGCGATCAAAATCCCATCAGGGTGAAGGAGTTCTTCCAATTTAAAAACTTCAGTTGGCCACAGATTGGACATCTGATATCGAATTTAGATGTGGTTTGTGGCATTGGAACCGGAACGACACCCTATTCATTAATTAATGCAAATTTAATTTATTTGGCTTAGAATCAACACGTGTCCCTCTAATACCACTTTTTGGAACCGGGCATGCAGCGGAAGCCCCAAACAGGTGGATTTTTAAAAAAATTCCACTGACGATCGACGTATACTTGTCAACGTCAGTGAACAGCAGCCCGGTCTTAGATGAGGACCACCCATGAGGGATTTTAAGTACAAACATAAACTGTAAAATACCTGGTTTATATCAAAAACCGTGCACGATGTCTTCTCATCGTTGGTGATCACTGCTCGAAGAATCCGAAGTTGAATTCCTCCAGATCATCCACACGCACTTCTAGGAATCCACATGATTATTGTTCGTCATAATCCGGATGATAGCACTGATTTGTTATGATGCCTTCGATTCTCTAACGACCATCGCATCGTTTTTCTAGCGATGCCCGAGAGAGAGCTCCATCCGAGCTCCTTGGATCCTGAGCATCTCTCTCTAGATCATGGGAGAGAGAAGAGGATAGATAATCCCCATGAATATTAATTATAAATCTCCTCTCCTCTAATATTTATAGTGGTTAATTAATTACCCAGAAATTCCAACCTGGCCCCCGAATACTTAACGCACTATCAACAACATTTTATGACTACTAAAATGAGTCATAAATATTATTATCACTTACTTGTAATATATTAAAATATATTACATGATAATAATTAAGTAATTAACCCGACTAATCGCACCCATAAATATTAATTGAACCTTGAATAATTTAACATTCGTCAATTAATATTTTTCATGTATTTAATAAAACTCATAAATACATTTAATAAATAAATTCAATACTCATTATTCTAAACTCAAATAATAAGAATTTATTTATGGAATTGGCGATCATTTAACTTTGGACAAATCCCGGACCCCTGTGGTGGGGCCCACTATGTCCAAAACTCTTATTCAACTGAATAGGGTAGATTCTTGAATACGCTATTGTGTGTGACCCTCTCGGCCCTTATCTCGATAGCAGTGAATAATATTCATAGACCAAGAGCGGGATCTAGCAACCCATCATGTCCCCTGAAGAGATAAGGATTCTCACAGCAGCGACAACCAACCTACAAACACGCACTATGTAATATAATATCTTTGTAAATAATATCTCATAAATCAGGACGCACTCACGTGTCATCATCCTTATCTTGATTTATTGTTTGTTGATTTAACTAGACGGATTTACCCTTGACTACCATGTCCATGGTCTTATAAAGGTACTAACATCCATATCAACATGGCCTGAGATATATTACTTCCATAACCCAGAAGTGACAAATATTGTCTTGACCATCCAATTAATGCCATGACACCAATGACGCACCCAACACAAACTACCTCACCATGACATCATCGCCATGGTTTTCGTCTTGCATCAAAGTATGAAATAAAATGACATACATTGGTAATGATCTCAATTCAGAAGACCATTACACATGATTGTAGATAAGAACATCCAATGGCACCTGAAACATGTGGTGTTCCTATTGGCGGGTCAGTCCTCATGATCTCACTACTAGAGATCACAAAGTGCCAACTTCATGAGAAGAAGTCTCAATGCTTATAAGCCCCCATCGCTTGATAGTAAAACATCTACTATGTCCAATCAGTAAGATGTATCTATAATATGTAACATATATTTAAGATTAATGTCATAGTATCTATAGGTTCTCATCATAGCATGGGAACTGCTATAACCTTTCGATACGACAATTAATATTTGGACAATACTATTTCAATAGTGGATGTAGAAAAGTATACACTATAATGGTAAGATGACATCATGTATATCTAAATGTATACATGATATGGTAATCAAAATCACTAAATAATTGGGTCTAGGGCACCCACTATTTCATCAAAATTTTGCTATGATTGGTTTCCTTGATTTTTGGGATTATAATATAGTAATAATGATCATCATAAATTCAGGTATAGTTATTTTAGTTGATTTGGTTATTAATATTAAGAGGATAAAACTTAATTAAATTTTGATTGAATTTAAAGAGTTACTATTTAAATCACTATTTGAATCAAATATATCTTGAGTGTTAAAGGATAAGACACCTATGATTTATTTTATTATTTTTGTCAATTGTAACTATTTGGTTTTAGTATTTGGTTAGGAACTAATCATGAAAATTAATCTGTGATAGGAATGTCTCTATAAACTTCAATTACCAACTAATGAAGTATATTATGCACAATGGTTGTGAAAAAATAAAATTTATAGAAATGATTATTATGAGGTAAAAGATGTTTTTCCTAGACTTACATAAGATTTTGAGGTTACTATATCACTATAAATTATATCATGAGTTTTTTCTATCTTATAGATACCCCTAGATAATTTCATTAGTTATAAATAGTTAAAATTGTGGGCATGAAATTTATTTAAGGGCAGTAGAATGTTACATCTTGTGATTTTAGTGTATAATTTACATCAAAATATATACTATATTAAATATATATTTTTCACACACAACATCGAACTTAATAAAATCATGAAACATGTTATTGAGATAAAATATAAATAATAAATATGATTTTTATAACATAGTCGTTGAATTAACAAATATAAATAGAAGTAATAACATAGTGAAATTTTTATATAAAGGAGAAGAAATGGAATAAAGTAGTGGATTTATTCTTTATGAGGATTCCTTTTCTGAACTTTTAAAGAAGGTATAATCACTATTTTTTTCCTATAAAAATACCAATATGAACTTTAACAAGCATGGATTTAGAAAACTCTTTAATGGAATAAGTTCAAGCTTATGGAAATCGCTATGAGATCCATGCTAGTTGAATCACCACCAATGACTGCCAGCATTTCTTATTTTAACATAAGATCTTATGTGAAGTTCATGAAGGTTTTTTAAATTGGGATTTAGGATAATATAAATATATAATTTTTAATTTTATAAATTATTATATTCATCCTAAAATTTTAAAATTCATTTTATAATGAAAAATATTTTTTAAAAAATTTGTTTTCTTGTGTTATGTGTTCCTATAATAATATAGATTTATATCACTTTTAGAAATAAAATTTGATAAAAATGATATTATTTTTTGATTAATTGTAACGAAATTATCTTAGGGTTTATTTTTGAGAATCTTATAAAAGAGTTTTTTTTGTTGAATAGTAGAAAATATAGTTTTAATAAGTACCGTGACTTTTATGACATCACCATGATAAAAGAGTGACTTGAAACTTTATTAAACCATTTTACTCACAAAAAAATTATTTATTTAGTAAAATAAATCATTTAAAAATTTTATTTTTAATTTAGAAACCTATTTTTTATTTTTGGAACCAAATTTATGTTTTATTATAATAAAAAATATTTTTGGTCTTTTTCGTTAAATTAAGTATTCACAAATCTCCATTCAATTTTTTATAGATTTTAAATTTACATAACACTCCATTTTTTATCTATAAAACAATAAATATCATTTTAATCAATACCATACAATATCTTCATGTAAATTCATTTTTATTCCTTAAAAGCAATTTTTTTCTAAAAACTACTTCTATCACATTGTGTATACCTATATTAAAAGTAATTTTTAATTATTTAATAAGTTTAATCTACTAAAATGTATTTAAAATGTGTAATAACCATGTTTAAATTATTTAATAAAGTAAATTCCTTTTTTAATCATAAAAATAAGTTTCCAAGTTAATGGTTAGTCACCATGGTAAAGGCTAAAATAGGGTAAAAGAGTTAAATCAAGGGTCAATGTCTTAAAATATCAAAAAAATATTATCTATAAATTGGTGTATAAATGGTTTTTATGCCTCATTATAATCTATTATTAATTTTTATCCATTTTTGAAACACTTTACCTTAATATAAATTCCCTTTTTATATTAAAAAACATATATTTTCAAAAATTACACTCCACTAATATTTAGAAAAATGACACTTTACCTTAATATGAATTCCCTTTTTATATTAAGAAACTCTAAAAAACCTCTCTCGTCCCTATTTTCCGCTTCCTTGAGGTTTTTTCTCACCCAAAGGCCAATATAATAAGGATTAACGAGTAGTTTAAAAGAGAATATCAATGGAAGAGCTAATCATTTTAACTGAGTTATTTTAATTTTCTTTTTTATTACACCTTATCCAAATATTTTATAACCATTATGATATAATGACATTTGAATAATTATTATACATAAATTTTATTATTTTGATGGGAAAAACATTATCCACCACCCTCCCATCCATTGGGAAATGAAAACGTCACTCATGTTGTGTGCAGACTACCTTTTCCAGGAACAACATATTTAATTTTTCGTCACCACCTTACATGGTTAGTTATAAAATGATTTAATGAATAAATATGAAGTTAATATGTAAATAATTTTTTTTTATTCTTGATTGGGGATATTATTGTTTAACTCCTGGTTAATATAAAACCTATAATTCATTTAAATTTATCAAAAACAAACCCATTATGGGTTTTATCTTTAATAATAATACCAATAAATCCAATGTAATGAACTTGGAACATCATAAAAAATATGGAACTTCTATTAAGAACATTAAATATTCTGGTGAAAATTAACTCATTCCCATGGGATGGTAATTGATTCTATTATACCAAATTAGGAAAGGAGTGGTTAAAACTATTAACACCACTTATCAATGTTAACCAAAAATAAGTAATAATTATGTAATAAATTAATATAAAATATTAATATAAAATCTAATAATTATTAATAAGGTTTTTAAATTTATTATTAATTATTATTAGTTTATTATGCATGAGTTTAGAGAATATATGACTAAGTGGAAGTCTGAGGTTAGGGATTTTCATCTCAATTGTACTTCATTGAGACATATTTCATATTATACACCTATTTTCATATATATGATGTAAATAATTCTCCTTTTACATATTTTATCATAAATATATTTATTATCACAGTATTTAAAATTATATTTAATTTTTTTTCTTTCAAAGGGTTTCGATTTAAAAGTTATTAAATCTGTAAGGTGTTCTTTTTTAATCCCACTTAGTTTGTGGTCATGAATCGTTCTCTTCCATGTACATATTATTTTATTTATAAATTTTATTATATATAATTTTAATATTTGTTATTTTTTTATATTATCCTTCAATTTCTATAAAAAAATTAAAAGTAATGTTTATAATTTTTTCTATATTTTATATTTTTGACATTATTTTAAAAAGTGGGAAAAGAATGTTTTTCTAACATTATATATGTGAACTAATTTTATGGACATTATATCTATTCTTCATTATCAAAAATAATTTTTTGTTTTTATAGTTTTCAAAAAAATTATATTCTTATTTTTTTATGAATTTTTTATTTTAAATAATAGGTAATATTTTTTAAGAATAAATAAAAGGATTTCATTCCATTTATAAATATTTTTATCTTCCACTCCACATTTCTTATATTTAATTTCATTTTCTCAATGTTATAATACTTAGAATAATTTAAAAATTAAGGTTTTCAATGTCCTATTTTCACCCCTTGGAATGGATAAATTAAAGGGATTTAAAAGTTTATTTTTACAACTATGTTGTAAAAGATTTATGAAAATTATTTTTATAGTTTAAATTCCATTTTCCTATAAAACTAAATAATGTCTCACTCCATTTAATTATTTTTCATGTGTTACCCTATATATTCTCTTATGAATTTATAGTTTATGACTCACCTTTTTATAAGGGTTATGCTCTCTTTCATTATTCATCTCTCTTTTAACTTTATTTTTGTCCTTCATGTCCATGTTATTTTATCTCATGGATATATTCAATATCATTTACAGTTTTTATATATTCATGTTTATATAATTGTATACCAATTACTATGTGTAGTTTTAGTTTTAAGTTTACTTACTAAGAAAGTTTTTGTATTTATTTATTGGGGAAATATTGAAATTCTGTATATTTATTATTTTAATATGGTTGTTTATTGATTATTAAGTAATGTTGATTAAGAGGTATGGTATTATACAATCCATCATTATGAAATTAGTTATTTTTTCCATGTCATTATTTATATTATTATGTTATCCATGGATATATTTATAGGTCATGAGATTAGTTATGTGGAATTATTTGATTATTATTTATTTCTACCATATTATTCATTTTTTTTATTCTATGATATCTTCTGATGTATGCTGCCCCTTACTGACCATTTTAGATCACCCTTATTATGTTTCCATTTCCATGGGTTATAAATAAGTTTTTTACATTTAATATGCCTATATAATTATCTAGTTTATATAATTTTTTGGTATATATTGATGAATTATTTTAAAATAATAAATTCTTGGTATAATGGAAAAAATGACAATTTTGAGGGAAAGGCATGGGTTTTGTTAAGAAAATGGTTTCTCTTAATTCTCTAAAACTAAAAACCTAAAATACTTGGGTATGTGAGTGGTTAAATACTTTTTTATGTTGTGAATATGGATGTTTAATTTTGGTTCATTTATATTTTTATAAAAGATTGTGTGTAAAGAATATGTTTTTAGAACTATATTTTTGTGTGTACGGGTTTGGGAAATCTCAATTAACTCATGTTTCCACACTACTATGATTTATGAATTACATTATGAAAAAAAAACTATTTATTCTCTAACTCGTTGTTTAAGATATTTTTTTTATTAGGCATGATTCTCTTATGTTATGTACATATACCTTAGTTCTTTTCTCATGCCCATATAAACACCTTATTCTAACTTATGATATCTAATTGTTATCTCTTATGTTTACCCTTACTGAGCATTTTATCTCATTCTTTCTTATGTTTCCATTCCCTAGGTTATGAAGAAGATTATTATATATTATATTTCTTTAAGGATATCATGTCTGAAGAATATATTTCATATATATTGATAAACGTTTGTAAAATAAGTTGGATATGTATCTAGTCTCCAAATACACTAAACCTATTGGTTCTAGGGTGTGTTTTATTGTGATTTGTAATGAATATTCATGTAAAATTTTGTAATTTATATGTATGTTATGGTTGGTATATCTTTGTCTATGTTATACCTTCATCGGTATTGGGTTCTAATTATGGCCTATGTTAGACCTATTTTGATATGGGATAACTTTTTCTACTGGCATTAGCCAACGTAGGTAGTGTTGGGTTTCATGATAGCCTAGTTAGCATAATATGACCTCAAATGGATTCATTTTTTATATTTTTTAATTATTATCTAGTATATTCACTCACATATTGTATGGGATTTATGTTAATCACATTTTGGTGGTAACCTACTGAGATTTTTACTCACACCTAACACATGAACCATAATGTACAAGAAAACTTCATTGTTCTAGTAATAGGTTTGGGAAATATATTTATAGTGAATGATGAGTCATGTGGATCAATAAATAGATGTTATTAGTACTAGAGTTCATTTAGGGACCCTCATTCTAACTTGTTTTTTGTTTATATGGCAGGTTGTAATGATCTCTTATAGTCTGTCTATATGATCATGGAATAGGTTATCGATTATTATTTTATATTGATGTTATGGGTGTGGTTATAATTTATCTATTATTTCTTACTATGTTGTATTTTATTCATTTATTTATTTATTTTATTATTATATGGTCATGTTATTTAGGGAATAGTCTCCCCATTGTCTAGATTATCCCTTTACCTCTAATCAATAACCTCCGGTATATGGGTAAACATTATTAAGGCTATTTTATTCTCCAAATTAGACTAGATAACCTAGTCTGGGTGTTTTAAATTGGTATCAAATCCCTTTTTTGTAATAACCCATAAAATTTAAACCTATATTTCTTATAAAAATATTTTATTTGATGGATTTATTTATAATTTAAACATTTTTAAGATGATTTTATTTAAAAAAATTGAAATTAATTGTTTTATTTATAAGTAAAATTGTTAAATTTAATCTAAAAGTAAATATTATCTTACTTTTTTTTAAGAATAGTTTAAAATAACTATTTTTATTAAATAGAATTTATTTTTATCAAAAAAATTATTTAATATAATATTTTAAATAATAATTATATTAATATATGAATATAGAAAAAAAAATTATTTTCAAAAAATTATATATATATATATATATATATATATATATATGTATGTATGTATTGTAACACCCCAAGCTTCCACAGTACGTTTCTCTTTGAATAATGCAATAGCTTGCGTTGTACGCAACTTGGAGTTTTAGCACACCACGACCAATCAAACTAGCCATTATGAATAGTAATACCTACTTTTTGAAATTTTATATATTTTATTTTTCAAAATGGACTTCAATTTTGGATTAGAAATATGAAAATTAGCTTAGAGTAAATTTTTAGTATTTTTATGAAAACATTTATTTTTTGATGAATAGTGGAAAACACTGCGTCATTGTTTAAAACCTAATTTTTATTTAAATAATTATTTATTTTAATTAAATTTATTATAGGTCAAAATATATACATAATACCTATATAAGTTCAATGTAATTCATTAGAGTCATTTTATATTTAGATTAGATTTATAAAAATTTATTGAATTTTTTACCGTCTTTTACCCACCTTCTAGGCACATTTTCAAATTTTCATAAAACGTAATTTTACCACTTCTATGAATTGAAGAGACGTGGTTGAAATCATTAAGTAAAATTTGGTTCAATAGGATGAAAATAATTTTTGGTGAATAGTAACTTTTGAATTTTATTTATCACAGTTAAAAGTAAATAGTGTAATTAAAGGTAAAAATGATATTATAATTATCATAACACATGTCCTAATTATATTGGATAAGTTTATTTCGACCAAAATCAACCTTATAAATAAAATATGATCCTTTTGGTCCACTTGGATTAGACTAGGACATTTTTTACTATTTTATTTAAAGAAGAGTTAAAAGTGTTAAATTAAAAGTTTAATAACTAAACCATTTTTTATATAGGGTTATACATAAGATAAATTCTACTATAAATATTCATTATAAATATAAAAATATTTCCTAAATAATGGTATTTTATTTATAATTTTTAGACATAAAATACTTAAATTTATTTATGACACAATGATGCTGCAGTAATTACCTTACTAATGAAAGATTAAAATAATTGATATTATAAATATAAAAATAAATTTAAATTTAGACTTCTGATAAATTAAAATAATTTTATAGGTTAATATGACATGTTAGAGTTTATTAAATAATTTTTTTTCGAATTTATAAAGTTTTTATGACTTTCAAAAAAAACAAAATACCAAATAGTGTCAAAATTGACATAAATGAGTTTTTAAAACAAATACAATATTATTAATTGATATAATACTTCTAAAAATATAAGGTTCTGCCAAAATACTTATATAAGGTTATATATATCAATAATTAACCACTTGGGGTTCACCTTTCTTTTTATAGTAAGTTTATTAACCATTTATTATAATAATACAAGAATACATGGTAAAAGTTAAACTATTTAACTAAGAGTTAAATCTAAAAGAAAAAGTTAATATGGTGACCTAACCTATATAAAACCTATTGGTTGATATTTTTTCGACCCATCCCGTCCTTATACTCTAAATAAATTCTTTTGGATCCATTATAAACTGAATATTATTTTATAATAAAATAATATTCCAAGGTTTTTCTAAAGTGACCCTCACATATCTTATAAAAGGGTACTTCTACTTATCTCAAAATAACACCTCAAAATAAATTTGTATCATCCAAAACCTTCTCAAATATCCTCCAAACTACCCTCACTTATAACTAGAGGTCTTAATTTTATCATAAATCCAACCTAAGGATCCCTTTTTATCAACTCAAAAGGAAACACCCGAAGAAGAGGTAATAATTTCACCACCTCTTTCAAAGTTTTTTTCTTCTTCCTCTTCCTCTTTCTTTGTTGTTTCCACACCAAAATAATAACTCCAATACCTTATACATAATTTTATGTTATTATAAATATGGTATAACCATATTCATTTTTCTATCCATCCTATGAATAACAAAGTCACCATACATGCGTACGTACGGCTTACCGTCTCCGCGTCGTGGTGTAGTTTATTATTCAAAACTTTATTATTTGGATGGCTATAATAAGGAGTATAAAAAATTTAAATAATAAATATAACATGTCAATGATTCTATATATATGATATAACATCCAATTATATACTATTTCACCATCTATATAATGACATTATCACTCGTGTGTACGTATGGATTACCGTCTCCATGAATGCGATGAGATTCATTCCCCATTGTAACCATTAAAGAATAATTTTCTTTTTCTGATTAAAAATAATGTTTAAGAACTTAGTATTATTATGGATATTAATAAACTACATTCTATCCAAAATAAACATTACTTATGTAACAAAACATAAAAAGTAAAATGAATCAGTTAACACCTGAAACAATGATACTACTGAAATATCGTTAACAAAGAAATATTATAAGATCATATATGATATAATATTTACGTATATAATTATTTTATAATTTAATATCAATTTTTTAACCATTATACATGAGTTTAACATACCATCAACTAAGTAAAATTAGAAGTTAAGGGTTAATTCTACAATCTCTTCATTATCTGAGCTTGTTTATACGTGAGTATCTACTCGGAACTCTTTATCATCCACATCTGTGTTTCTTAAAAATGTATTTCAAAACATTTTTACTATTTCCTATACTATGGTTTAAAGTAATTTATACCCTTTTTTTACTTTTTGTAATATGTTTATAAAGGAATCTTTTTGTCGTTTTCCAAACAAGGTCCTTTACGACCTTTTCGACAAAATTAAGAAAAGAATGTTTTTTAACGTATACAATAGGTGCATCTATTTTCTACTCTTATAAAATATTTTAAGCTTCCCTTAAAAGATTATAATAATATTTTAAAAATAATTGTTTTCTTTTATAATTATATGATTTTTAAATGATTTCAAAATAGAAAGATATCTCTCTCTCAAACAGTTTTGATTTCATCTATGTCAACATCCTTTGATGGATTTTACACTTGTCTAAAGATTATTTATTATGATAAAATCCTCTATATTGTATTGAAGGTTTTGTGATATGTCTTAATGTTTATGTGTTATTTTTATACCATTAATGATTTGTGGTTAAAGTTTTGATATTTCGTATGCTAGTTTTAATACGAATGTTTATGTTATGTCTCAACATTTTCATATGAGGAATGCATTGGACTTAGTAAGTGATGGGTGGAGCCCGCTATAGCTCCTCAATGCATCAGTAGGTCTCATTAGAAAAAGTATTGTCTTGGAACAAGTCGATAACAAAATATTATTTGTATTCTTGGCACGAGGTCTTAACTATGTGGTTATGATGTCTAACATTATGCATTCCATCATTATGAAATTGGCTATTGATATTACATGTGATTATTTGACTAGTAAAATATCCATGTGAATAAGTAGATGGAATTATTTGATTTATATTTTTCATATTATGCTGAATTTTATGTTTAAAATTTTTGTGTTTTAGTCTTATACATTTCTGTAAATTTTTATGCTTATTTATGAAATTCTCCGCTATATTGTTATCCTTACTAAGCACCTAAGATCACCTCTTTCTATTTTTTATTTTTTACAGGATGCAAAGAAGTATATTATGAATGACCTATAAGGATAGTCTAAGGGAGATGAATGTATTAAAAGGATACACAATGTTGTTGTTTTTCAATTCTTAATTTAATGTAAAACTTATGTTTGTATCTAGTAATTACAAGGCTACTAAACTGATTGGTCTTTTGGGATTTGATCCCTTATGATAATTCCAATATTATTTAATAGTGCACCAACTCTGGATAAATAGGGTCAAGGAATTATAGTTGGCATCAAAGAAAGTTTAGTACAAACCGTGGAAGCCATATTTAGAAAAACTCTAATTAGAGAACATTGCCCTAAGATATAATTTGAGGATTAGTATAGAAAAACTTCCTATAATTTTGGTAATGTAGATATTTTGTGTATTTTCCAAGAAATAAATCCCTGTCTGGATATGATCAGGTAGATCTGGCTCTGGAATATATGTACCTAAGAGTGAAAACTCTCACAAGGAGTTTCAGGCTTGACCTGGGGTATCCTGGTACACGACAACGGGTCTTGCAGCACTCTTGGTTATGACCCCCGGGGGATATTTTTAGGATAATTCACATTTTCATTACAAACCATTATGAAGGATTTATGAGTAAATACTTTCTCAAAGAATTTTTTTTTATTATTATGGATTATATGCATAAACTATTCAATTTATGTTAGGTATTTTACTAGTTTGGAATTATGTATTGTGAATTATAAACTAATCTAGTGTATTCCATTATTTATAAATGGTGCCTAGTGGAAGGAATAGAAACTGTATCAATGTAGTTAATCCATGTAGGGATTTTCCTTCCACTCAAGATAATTATATTGGAGCTGTTGATGAAATCGCCATGGAAAACCTTATAACCATACTGGGAAAACTCACTCAGGTTATGAATAATAACCTTACCTGTATGGAGCACCCTAATCCACAACCCAGAGGATCAATGTTAGAATGATTCATGAGGAAAAAACCACCAACATTAAATGGGACTATAGATCCATTTGTAGTTGAGTAGTTGATAAGTTCCTTAGAGAAAATATTTCATTCTTTGGAGAGTAGAAAAAGGGAAAAAGTTGTCATGGCATTTTATCACCTCATAAGAGATGCAGATCAATGGTGGTCATTAACTCAAAACAAAACGGAGGATAAAGAAATATAAAATATGGAATTAAGGTTGTTTAGATAGATTTTCTTATAAAAATACTTTCCTCATGAACATTGAGCAGATATGGAAAAAAAATTTCTGAGTATGAAGAAAAAAGAGGATAAGAATGTCAAAAATTATGAGGTTAACTTTACAAGGTTAGAAAGGAATGCAATAGATTATATACGTAACCCAAAGAGTAATATTGATCGATTATTTGATAGGTTAAAACCATTTCTCCATCAACAATTAGTCTCACAATCCTTCTCATCATATGAAGATATTGTCTCATGTGATATCAAGACAGAAAAGGAATTCTTGAAGTCTTGTGACTTTAAAAGAAAAGACAGAGAAGAAGAGATCTACTGAACACTCCGAAAATGGAAATAAGGGGAAGAAGGGAAAAGTTAAATTTCCATCATGTAGTAAATGTGGGAAGAAATACCCAGGTACCTGCCTAAAGGGAATGGGATTCTATTACAAGTGTGGTGAAAAAGGCCACCAAGATCGTGATTGTAGGGGAAAGAAAGATGTATTCAATGTTTAATGATACAATTATAGAGAAATGGAGAATTATGAAAATGAATTACCTAATCACCAAGTAAACTTACCTCAGAAAAGACCAAGGGAGAAATTCCAAGCTTATGAGATCACTATTGATGAGGTTGAAGCTCCAAATGACATGGTGGCAGGTAATTTAATGGTTTCCTCAAATTTATCCAATGCATTATTTGATTATGGATCATCGTATTGTTTCATATCTTCCCAGTTTGCTAAGAAAAATAGATATTTCCAATTTGATTTAACAAGGAAGTAATCTGTCAAAACTTTTAAGGGAAGTATCATTGCGACAAAGTTTTGTGAATCAGTCCCCATTAGTGCATATAAATATTCTTTAACTTATGATCTCATCATCGTACCCATGATTGAATTTGATATAATCCTTGGTATGGATTGGATTTTGGACAATGATGAAAAAATTTATTGTAATAAGAAGGAGGTTACAATTTTTGATGATGATAAGGAGTACCTTATCTTTAGAGCAAAAACGTCACCACATGATTCTTATTTAGATACACCCCTAGTAGATCTACTAAATTCAATTATTGTGGAGGAAGAGAATGAAATAAATATGGGTGAAGAAAGGAATTTTCAAATAAAGTATGTACCTATTGTACAAGAATATTTTGATGTGTTTCCATAGGATTTACCTGGACATCCTTTAGAGCGAGAAATTAGGTTTTCCATTGATTTAATTCTTGGTTCAAGGGCCATATCTAAGACCCATTATAGAATGGGCACTGTGGAATTATTGGAACTAAATAAACAACTAGAGGAATTGATTAATAAAGGATTTATTCGCCCTAGTGTTTCTCCATGGGTATCCTCTGTTATTTTTGTTAAGAAGAAAGATGGATCTATGAGGTTGTGCATTGACTACAGGGAGATCAATGCTATAAAAATAAATAACAAGTATCCTCTACCTCACATTGATGATTTATTTGACCACCTTCATGAAGCTCAATATTTTTCAAAGATTGAACTTCAATATGGATATCATCAGTTGTGTGTGAAGAAGGAAGACATTCTGAAAACAACATTTTGAACCAGGTACGGGCATTACGAGTTTACAGTAATGCCTTTTGGACTGATTAATGCACCCTCTATTTTCATAGATCTAATGAATAAAATTTTCAAGGAATATCTTGATGAATTTATAGTGGTATTTATTAATTATATCTTGGTTTACTCCAAAATCTCTTAAGATCATGAAAATCATTTGTGCACTATTCTTAAAACCCTCAGAAGAAATAAATTATATGAGAAGTTTAACAAGTGTCAATTCTGCCTTTAGGCAATTTATTTTCTTGGCCATATTGTCTCTAAGGATGGAATCTTTGTTGATCCTTCTAAGATAAGAGAAATACAAGAATTTCCAGTACCAAATAATATAACTGAGGTACACAATTTTATTAGTTTAGCAGGTTATTATCGGCATTTCTTCTAGAATTTGGCCTAATTGGCTAACCCATTAACCAAGATCGCACATAAAGGGGTTATATTTGTTTGGAAAAAACATTGTGAAGAATGTTTTTAAGGACTGAAGAGAAGATTATTTAATTCTTCTATCCTGACTCTACCATCGGTGAATGATGGCTTTGTTATTTATAGTGATTCTTTAAAGAAAGGAATTGGTTGTGTCCTTATGAATAATGATAGATTTATTGCATATGCATCACGATAGCTAAAAATTCATAAAAAACTATCCCACTCATGATCTTGAGTTAGCAGCTATAATATTTTATTTGAAGATATAGAGACACTATATCTATGGTGAAAATGTGAGATATATACTGATCACAAGAGTTTGAAGTATATTTTCTCACAGAATGAACTCAGCATGAGGCAAAGACGATTGCTTGAACTACTCAAGGATTATGATTGCACAATACACTACCACATGAGGAAGTAAAATAAGGTGAAAGCTGCTTTGAGTGGAAAAGATCATGGATTTTTGAATAACATGAGAGTTGAAAGGGATCTTATGTTCACTGATCTAGTAAAGATGGATATGAGAATAATCATGGAAGGTGAAACATCAATACTTTTTGAAATGGTTGCTAAACCATCTTTACTAGAAAGGATAAAAAGTTCTCAGACTGATGATGAAGAGTTTCAAAAGAAAAATAAATTTGTGAATGATGGTAGATTGATCGATTTCATATATGAAGATGAGATTTTCAAATTTGGGAAGAGACTTTGTGTTCCTGACATACCTGGTCTAAAAAGGTAATTTTTGGATGATGCTCATAGCTTCAATTTCTCTATACACCCTGGTAGCACAAAGATGTATAGAGATTTGAAGGAACATTTTTTTTGGGACAACATGTAGAGGGAGATTTCTGATTATGTATCAAGATGTATGGTTTGTCAATAGGTGTGGGCTGGAAGACAATATCCTATAAAATTCATGAAACCTCTTCCATACCTGAGTATAAATGGGATGATATTACGATGGACTTTATAATGGGACCCCCAAAGACTCCTAGAAGGAATGATACAATATGGGTTATTGTTGATCGTCTTACTAAGTCAGCACATTTTCTTGCTATAAGAGAAGATTTACCACTTGAACGTTTAGCAAGACTATATATTAATGAAGTTGTAAGACTTCATGGAGTACCCATATCGATTTTTTCTAATCGAGATCCCCCTTTTACATCAAGATTCTGGAAAAGTCTTCAGAAAGCCCTGGATACTGAACTTCATTTGAGCACTTCCTACCACCCTCAAACTGATGGACAGTCATAACGGGCTATTAAAACCTTAGAAGACATGTTGATATATTTCTCACTTGACTTTCAAGGTATATGGGATCAATATTTTCCTTTTGTAGAATTTTCCTATAATAATAACTTCCATTCAAGTATTCAAATGGCACTATATGAAGCGTTATATGGAAAGAGATATCACACACCAACTTATTGGGATGATGTTGGTGAAAGAAAACTCATAGGCCTAGAACTTGTTGAGAAAACAATGGAAAAAGTGAATATTTTCCAAATCCACATCAAAGATGCTCAAAGTAGGAAAAGAGCTATGTTGATAACCAAAGTAATGATTTGGAATTTCATGTAAGTGATCTTGTTTTCTTGAAGTTATCTCCATGGAAGGGTGTTATAAAATTCGGTAAGAATGGAAAATTAAGTCTTAGGTACATCGGACCTTTTGAAATTCTAGAATGAATTGGAGTTGTAGTTTATCATTTGGCAATGCTGACAAGTCACTCCAAAGTTCATGGTGTGTTCCACATATCACTGTTGAGAAAATAAATGTTTTGCCCAATGCATGTAATCACCTGTGAAGAAATAGAACTAAAACTTGATATGTCTTATTATGAAGAGCCTCTCAAGATTCTTGATATTAGATAACAAGTGTTGAGAAACCAGATGACTCATCTGGTAAAAGTTCTATGGAGAAACCATAAGATGGAATAGGAAATGTGAGAACCCAAGGAACTTATGATAAAGAACCACCCGAATCTTTTTATGCAGTAGTATTCTAAATATTTCAAGGATGAAATTATTTGGAGGGATGAACGTAACACCCCAAGATTCTACGTTATGTTTCTCTTTGAATAATGCAATAGCTTGCGATGTACGCAACTTGGAGTTTTAGCATATCACAACCAATCAAACTAGTCATTATGAATATTAATACCCACTTTTTGAAATTTTATAAATTTTATTTTTCAAAATGGACTTCATTTTTGCATTTGAAATATCAAAATTATCTTAGGGTGAATTTTTTGTATTTTTCTAAAAACTTTCATTTTTTATGAATAGTAAAAAACATTAGGTTATTTTTTAAAACCTAATTTTTATTTAAATAATTATTTATTTTAATTAAATTTATTTTAGGTAAAAATAGATACATAATACCTATATAAGTTGAATGTAATTCATTGGAGTCATTTTATAATTATATTAGATATATAAAATTTTATTGAACTTTTTACGGTCTTTTACCCACCTTCTAGGCATATTTACAAATTTGTATAAAACGTAATTTTACCAATTTTTTGAACTAAAGAGACATGGTTGACATAATTAGGTCAAATTTGGTTCAATAGGATGAAAATAATTTTTGTTGAATAGTAACTTTTTGAATTTTATTTACCACGGTTAAAAGTAAATAGGGTAATTAAAGGTAAAAATGATATTATAATTACCATAACACATATCCTATATATATTGGATAAGTGTATCTATACCAAAATCAACATTAGGAATAAAATATGATCGTTTTGGTCCACTTGGATTAGACTAGAACATTTATTATTATTTAATTTAAAGAAGAGTTAAAAGTGTTAAATTCAAAGTTTAATAACTAAAACATTTTTAATATAGGGTTATACATAATATAAATTCAACTATAAATATTAATTAGAAATATAAAAATATTTAATACATAATTTTATTTTATTTAAAAAAATTAGACATTAAATAATTAAATTTATTTATGACACAATGATGATGCAATAATAACTTTATTAAAGAAATATTAAAATAATTGATATTATTAATATCCAAATAAAAGTAAATTAAGACTTATGATAAATTAAACTAATTTTATATATTAATATGACATGTTAGGGATGATTAAATAAAAAAATGAAGTGATAAAGTTTTTATTACTTTCACAAAAACAAAGTACCAAATAGTGTCAAAATTGAAATAAATGAGTTTTTAAAACAAATGCTATATTATTAATTGATATAATATTCCTAAAAATCTAAGGTTCAGTCAAAGGACTTAGATAAGGTTAGATATATCAATAATGAACCACTTGGGGTTCTCTTGGATTTTTATAGTAAGTTTATTAACAATTTATTATAATAATACAAGAATACATGGTAAAAGTTAAACTATTTAACTAAGAGTTAAATCTAAAAGATAAGGTTAATATGGTGACCTAAACCTGTCTAAAACCTATTTTTTGAGATATTTTAGACCCATACCCACCTTATCCTCAAAATAAATCATTTTTGATCCATTATAAGACGAATATGATTGTATAATAAAATAATATTTCAAGATTTTCTTGAAGTGACCCTCACCTCTATTATAAAAGAGTACTTCCCCTTATCTAAAAATTACACCTCCCAATACATTTGGCTGGACAAACCCTGATCAAATATCATTACAACTACCCTAAATTTGACCTAGAGGCCTTACTTTGATCATAAATCCAATCTAAGGATCACTTTTGGTCAACTCAAAAGGAAACACCCGAAGAAGAGGTAATAATTTCACCACCTATTTCAATGTTCTTTTCTTCTTCCACTTCCTCTTTATTTGTTGTTTACATACCAAAATAATAACTTCAGTACCTTCTACATGCTATTATGTTATTATAAATATGGTACAACAATATTCATTATTCTATCCATCCTATGAATAACAAAGTCACCAAACGTGCGTACGTACGGCTTACCGTCTCCATGTCGTGGTCTAGTTTGCTATTCAACACTTCATTATTTGGATGGGTATAATAAGGAATATAATTGATGTAAATAATAAATATAACATGTAAATGATTATTTATATATTATATACCATCCAATTACATACTATTTCACCATCAATATTATGATATTGTCGCTCGTGCGTACGTACGGATTACCGTCTCCATGAACGCGATGAGATTCATTCCCCATCGTAACCATTCAAGAAAATTTTCATTTTATGATTATAAATAATATTTAAGAACTTAATATCATTTTGTATATGAATAAATTACATCCTATTCATAACAAAAATTACTTACATAACAAAACATATAAAGTAAAATGAATCAGTTAACACCCGAAACAATGATACTATTGAAATATTATTAACAAAGCAATATTAGAAGATCATATATGATATCATATTTATGTATATAGTTATTTAATAATTTAATAACAATTTTTTAACCATTATACATGAGGTTAACATACCATATACTAAGTAAAAGTACAAGGTAAGCGTTAATTCTACAATCTATTCATTATCCAAGGTTGTTTATACATGAGTATCTACTGGGACCTCTTTATCATCCACATCCATGTTTCTTAAAAATGTATTTCAAAACACTTTTAATATTTCCTAGACTATGGGTTAAAGTCATTTATACCCTTTTTGACTTTTTTAAAATGCTTATAAAGGAATCTTTCCATCGTTTTCCAAACAAGGTCCTTTACGACCTTTTTGACAAAATTAAGGAAAGAATGTTTTTTTAACGTATACGACAGGTGCGGCTATTTTCTTCCATTATAACATCTTCGAAGCTTCCCTTACAATATTATAATAATATTTTCAAAATAAATATTTTATTTTATAATTACATGACTTTTAAATGATTTCAAAATAGAAAGATATATTTCTCTCAAACAATTTTGATTTCATCTATATCAACATCCTTTGATAGATTTTACACTTGTTTGAAGTTGATTTATTATGATAAAATCCTCCATATTGTATTGAAGGATTTTTGATATGTTATACTGTGGATGTTTTATTTTTATACCATTCATGGTTTATGGTTAAATTATTAACATTTTTTCTGCTAGTTTAAATATGAATGTTTATATTATGTTTTAACCTTTTCATATGAGGAATGCATTGGACTTAGTAAGTGACGGGTGGAGCCTGCTATAGCTCCTTGATGTATCTATAGGGATCATGAGACAAACTAGTGTCTTATCACAAGGCCTTGACAAAATATTATTTGTATTATTGTAAAGAGGCCTTGACTATGTGGTTATTATGTCCAGCATTATGCATTCCATCATTATGAAATTGGATATTGATATTACATGTTATTATTTGACTAGTAAAATATCCATGTTAATAAGTAAATTGAATTATTTGATTTATCTTTCCCATATTATATTGAAGTTTAAGTTTAAAAGGATTTTGTTTTAGTATTATACATTTCTTTAAATTTTTATACTTATTTATGAAATTTTCTGCTATATTGTTATCCTTACTAAGAATCTGAGCTCACCCCTTTCTATGTTTTATTTTTTCTAGGATGAAAATAAGTATATTATGACTCACCTGTAGAGATAGTCTAAGGGAGATAAATGTGCTAAAAGGAGACATAATGTTGTTATTTTTCAATTCATAATATAATGTAAAACTTATGTTTGTATCTAGTACTTCCAAGGCTACAAAACTGATCAGTCTTTCGGGATTTGATCCCTTGTGATCATGCCAATGTTATGTAATAATGCATTGACAATGGGTAACTAGGTTCAGGTCGTTCCATGTATAATATTTTTGAATTATATAAAATTATGAATATAATATAAAAACAATACTATTACAAAATTATAATTTTATTTTAATTAGATATTGATATTATGCATGACATTGAAAATTATTATTTTAAAATATTTTATGTTGTAATAATGATGTCAAATACTTTAAGTAATGATATTTTTTAAAAAAATCACTATTAATATTCACACCGTAATTTAAACATATAAATATTTAATCTAACATATGAATGATTACATTAAAATTATTTGTGCATTATATAATTTTTTTTTTAAAAATATGATATATATATATATGTGTGTGTGTGTGTGTGTGTGTGTGTGTGTGTGTGTGAAATAATAATAAATAGTTTTAATTTATAAATTTTTTATTTGATTAATATTTATTAAATTACTAATATTATGATTTTTGTTTAATGAAATTATAATAAAATAAGATGACTATTTTAATATTAATGTTAAACATAAAATATATTTAACATACCTTTAAGTTAAATATATAATAATAATAGTATAATAATAATAATAATATATGAATTTATTATAATATATATATAATTCAATCTTTATTTTTCAAAGTGGGAAGAGAAAACCTTAAATAAAAAGACAAAAACATGAGTTTTAAAAAAAATGCGAAAGAAAAACTGGAAAAAAAAGGGAATCAAATATCGGGTATAGGGGTTCAGCGGTTCTTTGATTTGGGGAGGCCAATCGGTGGGGTCCAAGTCATGCCACAGCCTAGGGTTCACATGTATTTTAGGAGGTGTCGGAGTTGTGGGTGATCAAGAGTTTCCCATAAGGCCTATCGTGCTACAAGAGGGGCCATCGTCGAGTCGGGGTATTTCGCGGACAAAAGAGTCCAACCATCTGAGAGAAGTAGTGAGGGTTCATCGAGATTGAGGTGTGCAGATGCGATTAGGGTTCCATCCTTGTGGTTTCAGTCTATCATGTCTTTTAGGTAGGTCTATCTTGGATTTTTATATTTGTAGGTAAGATTATTTTATTTCATTTTGATATCTAGATCTTTCCTGATATCTGTGTTTTGGTTTCATTTTTTGTCACCTATTTCAATCTTTCTCTCTCGGATGTCAATTTTATCCTCTGTTATTATGTTCCTTTTGTCAAATACAAGTTTACCTTTGATTTTGGTCCACAATATATGTCTCATCTGTTCTATTAATCATTATTTTTATTCGAGTTAATTGGAATCCTTGAATTCTTATTTAATATATGACTATACTATGTCTATACTTTTATTTTGATCTGTAAATGTCTATTCAACTATGATTATATATTATTTTTATTATTTTTATTAAGGATTTTTAGGTGGTTCTCTAACCCTTCTAATTATATTATACTATGTTTCCTGGATGTGAATTTGAGCTTGCACGACATGCTTGTGTTGCGCCACTATTTACACAGTGGGGTTTTGGTTATAAAAATCCTTAAACACATGTGAAAATGTGAACATTGAAAACCTATTGCATTGAGTCCGCTGAATGGAAGTTCACATCACCTCATGTTTTGTTCCTACAAATCAAGTAAGGGAGAACTATTTATTTTCAAGAAATTGTTATTTATGCAAAATCTTATTTATTGGTTTCTTTAAATTAAAATCAAACTTATTTTGCATGATATTTATGATTATCATTTATGAAATTAGTACGAGATAAATTCTATCCTAAATTAAAATAATTAATTTTTGCTTATGTTTAAGGGATCATTTTATCTTTTTGTTTTATGTTTCTTATAATGGATTTATACTTTAATTTCAAATTCACTTGTAAGGTTTAAATTATATTTTCCAAAATATGTTATTGCACATATTTTACATATATTTATACATGATTTATTATCTATATAATTTTTTAGAAAATTATAAGGTAAGGGGAATTATTATTTTCAGATTTTAATTATTTGAAATTAATTTCAGTAGTAGATTTATTTTCTTTACAAATTTTATAGCAAGTATTGTGATAAATTTATTCTCTGGTTTGAGTTATGCACTACATCTGCACACCTTTACACTCATATTTGAGCTCTCTGATAAATCTTGCATTCTTATGTTTGTTGTTATTATGAATTATAATTGAAAAATATGTTTCTAGTTTGATTTTGATGAAAGTATGTATATCTATCCAGTCTTGTAAAATAATTTTAAGAACTTATAAATGAAAGAAGGATTGTTTATTTATGATGATTAGGTTATAATCGCAAAGAAATCAGTTAAACTGTTAACTCGTATTTTGATTCTTGATGGTGTAGTGAGTTTAATAATTTTTTTATGATTTAATATTCTGCAATAAAATTGTGTCTTAATAAATATTCTGTAACTAACGTTATTATCAAAATTTGTGATTCGATATCATATTTATTATGCCAATGAATATTTTTATTTATCGACATTTTTCTCAATCATGTATTTAATCTTCAATGATGAGTGTTGTAAATTCAATTCCAATACGAATGTATATGTATATATATGGATGAAATGGTTATTATCATGTTTATAATTTTATTTTTGATTTATCTTCAGATCTATAAAAAAATTCACATCACATTTTATCAACATTATGGGTGTCAAGTCTGCATATAAACATGGTTACGTGTTATGATTATCATCGACACCTATTTCACTTGTGGTTTCAATTTTAAAGTTTTAATTTCTAATTAATAAGTACACCACCTTCATTGAAAGAGTTTTATTTTAAAGGTTACTTTTATAGTTTTATGTGCAATACATAATTAGTTATTTTTTAAGAATGTAATAAAGTGTGAAGGTTAATTTACTAATGCTATTTATATTTTCATGTCTTTAACCTATGCATGTAATCAATTAATAAATTGTGTGATCAATATATTCACACAAGATACATTTTTAAATTATCATTTTAATTAATTACATGTGATAATGAAAGTGATTTGGAGTACATGGATGATTAAAATTATTAACATTTGATGTAAAGTTAAATGACATGTGTTTTGGTGTTATCAAAACTCACTAGATATTCCCCAGAAAACTTTATAAATATATATATATATATAAGTATTATCTTTAAACCAAGGGTTATTCGTAATTTGGTGTAACGGGTGGTTTCATTGAAACTCTAACTATTGTTTTAAGGATTACTAAATCCAAGTACGATTTCTAAGCCCTTATTCCACTTATATATATATATAACAAACTTTATGTTTTAAATTTGATTCCAGATTAAATTTTCCAAAGGATATTATCATTTATCATTGTTTTTTCTAAATCATAAATTTATTCTATGCGGATGTGTTTTATGAAAACAACATGTATATATATAAACGTATATGTATATATATATATATATATTTATATTTATATTTATATATTTATGTGAAATATTAAATTATTTTATTTTAAAAAAAATAAACTCATGGTATGTATATATTTATGTGTGTGTGTGTGTGTGCAAAGGATATTGTGTTTATTAACATGATATAATACTTGACGTCATATTTTTTTAAATGTGCATAACATGTCATCGTGTTATTTTAAACATAAGGATGTCTCATCTGCATACAGTAGTGGTCATGCATCGAGCGTAACAACGACACATCTTTCGTTCATAATAAACTCATGGTTTCAAAAAATCAGATATTTTCAAGAACATGGATTTATTCAAGAATTAAAATGTTTTATTCCTAATTTATGTGTGAAACATATTTATTTATTTTAAAATGAAATTTTAAGAAGAAAAAACTACATATTTATTTTTGATTAAATGTGCATTTATCTCATTATTCATTTTATAGATGACTTACAAATAAAGACAATCAATTTAAGTATGAGATGAATCATTTCTGATAATATATGGATTAAGAACTATACTTTTCAAGGTGGTATGGGACACTTTGGATCATTTAATGAATTTATTTCATCTATGAAAAAGATTTAAATAAATCAAAGTGGTATGGACACTTTGGTTTGTTTAATTAAATTATTTAACTTATGATAAAGACTAAAATAAATCAATGTAGTTTGGGACACTTTGATTTAAAGACATGATTTTATTGGACATATGAAGAATGCATAGAACTTATTATGTGATGGGTGAGGCCTGTTATAGCCTCCCGATGCATCGGTAGGTCTCATGAAACAAACTAGGTTGTCACACGAGGCCTTGAAAAAATGGTTGTGTATGGTCTTGGCATGAGGCCTTGTGGTCTTGGCACAAGGCCTTGATAAAATGGTTATGTATGGTATTGGCATGAGGCCTTGACAAAATGTTTATGATGTCTTGCATTATGCATTCCCTCATTATGAATCTAGTAAATGAGATACTATATGATTATTTGACTAGTATAATAACCATGTTTAAGAAACATTCTCTTATGAACCTGTATTAATCAGTTATACATTTTCAAGTGCACATGGAATAATTTTTTATACTTATGTATATCATTTATTAATAAGGTCTAATTTTTCATTTCTAATTCATAATCAATGGTTAACAACTTATCTGTCATTTCATGGTTTACATACATGTATTTTGTTGTCGTTTTCTGTGAAAATACAAATAAGTAACATTTCGTGTGAAAAATTGTATGTGCCTGCCTGGCATGTCATACATAATTAAGTATGGTCATTATTTAACTTATAAGTGGAATTTCATGATTTTTTCAAGCATGTACATATTTTATAATGCATTTTATTTGAAACTCTCAAATAAGTTTAGCAATTTTGCACATAGGTTTATCTTAAAAGAGGTTTCAAAATCTATCAAGAAAATGGTGATGACGTGTTAAGGGAAATGTTAATTTCATGATTTAAAGCATGTGTTTGTAAGTAAATGTTTTAAATAAAAATGATATTTCTCAATGGTTTTGTTTTGAAACCCCTTACTAGGCATTTCCAATGCTCACCCCTTGTTTAAAATTATTTTTCACAGGTCACTTTGAAGTCCAAAATTGGACGCCATCATTTTTACGCACATGGAAGCAATGTTTGGATTTTGTTTGTTTAATTTTATTACAACTCTGATATGTTGTAATATTGTATTTATCACTTCAGAACCTAGAACAGTAAAAGGACATCTGCTATGTAATGTTTAAGGTTGGGTCCTTATAATTGGTATCAGATGAACGGTCTAGACAACTTTAGAGATTATATGTTTTTGTCTAAATTGTAGAGTTTTGAAATCTAGCGGTTCTGGTTTTCTTAATTCTAAAGATGGAAATTCAGAATTGTTTTTAGATAGATGAAACGAATTGTGTGGGCGTAATTTTTTTGAGGGGGGGATAATGTAACAGCCCAGAAAATCTAAACCTAGATTTATTATAAAAAAATATTATATAGGTTTATTTATAATTTAAACATTTCTAAGACGGTTTTATTTAAAATAAAATTTGAAGTTAATTTATTTATTTATAAGTACAGTTTTCAAATTTATTCTAAAAGTAAATATTATATTCCTTTGTTTAAGGAATAATTTAAAATAACTATTTTTATTAAATAGAATTTATTTTTATCAAAATTGTTATTTAATAGAATATTTTAAATAATAATTATAATAATATATGAATATAGCTAATTTGTTTTTTATTTTAAAAATATGATATATATATATAAATATACATATGTATACTAGTTTTAAATTATATAAAATTTTGAATATAATATAAAACTAATTCTATTATAAAATTATAATTTTATTTTAATTAGATATTGAGATTATACATGACATTGAAAATTATTATTTTAAAATATTCTATGTTTTAATAATGATTTAAAACACGTTAAGTAACATTATTTTATAAAAAATCACTATTAATATTCACACTTTAATTTAAAAAAATATATTTATTCTAACTTATATATGATTATATTAAAATTATTTGGGTTTTTTGTATTTTGGTTTTCGAAAATATGATATATATATATGTGTGTGTGTGTGTGTGTGTGTGAAGTAATAATTAATAGTTTTAATTTATAAATTTTTTATTATATTAATTTTTATAAAATTACTAATACTATGATTTTTGTTTAATGAAATTATAATAAAATAACATGACTATTTTAATCATAAAGTTAAACATAAAATATATTAAACATACCTTTAAGTTAAATATATAATAATAATAATAATATAATAATAATAATATCTGAATTTATTATAATATATATAAAATGTAACTCCCCAAGATTTCATAGTACGTTATCCTCTCAAAAAAATCAATAACTTGCGCTACACGCAACACCGAGTTCGAGCGCACCACGACTTACCAAACTAGCCGTTCAAAAAGAGATTATGAATATTACTAACTGAAATTTGAATTTTATATACTCCATATAATATTAGAATCCATATTATGTGTTTCTTAGGCATAATATAAGAAAAAATTCATTTTTTCAGATAAAAGAAGTATTTTTCAAAAAAAACCGTCATTTAATGGAGAACCTTTTTTAAAAAACAAATTTGACACTATTATATATTCAATTTAATGAAATTTAATTATTCTTTAGAAGCGGGAAATAAAAATTTAGTTTGGATAAATTTTTGGTACTTTTCTTATAACTTTTATATATTGATGAATAGTGAAAAATATTAAATTTTAATTGAAAACAACTTTTTTAATCGAAATACTTTATAGTGTTAAAGTATACATTTTATTGGTTTTAAAGTATCATTAGATTATATTTTTATAATTTAATATAATTTAGGTCTTTGGATTTAATTTTATATTTAAACTGGACATAAATAAGTGTCAATCTTTTGATAGTTATTATTTCTTAAAAACACGCTTTTTGTTTTGACAATGGGAATTAATTTTAAATTAATTTCTGCCACTTCTGTGTTTTGAATTTGGAAAAATGTATTCCATATTTGGAATCTGAAGGTTCAAATTATGTAAATAGGTAAATTTTATTTGTAGATATTATGAATATTTACTTCAGTATATATTTTATTTACCATGGTTAAAGGGTAAATCCGGTAAATAAGGGTAAACAGATATTATTATTATAATATTAAATAACACTAACATGTGTCCTATTCTTATAGGTTGATACATGTCAGACCATGGTCATCTTTGGGTCGATTTTGGGACCACATGGAGCCACTTGAGAGTGATAATGACACTTTATATTAATTAATTTAAAGTAAAGACAAATATGACATAAACATATATCTTTTCGTAAAAAAAATTACAAGGGGTTAAATAAGTTATATTTTAGACTATAAATATTCCTTTTAAATATAAAAATATTTACTACATTATGGTATTTTTTTTATAATTTTTAGACATCAAATAAATAAAATTATTTATGACACAATAATGATGTAGTGTTTACCTCATTAATGAATGATTTAAATAAATGAGATTATAAAAATTAACAAAAAATATCCAAAACCTATCCATTTCTTATTGTATGATTTTATTTTGAACATGAGCCATCTTATATTTGACTTTAATGATTTTTTTACCTTTAGAAACCAAAAATAATTATATAATAAAATAATATTTTCAAACATTCCAAAAGAGCCCCTCCTCTCCCTTATAAAAATCCATCACCTCTAACCCATTTCTTACACCTCTCAAGCCCCTTGTATCATCAAAACTCTTCCCAATTAAGCTCCCTACAACCCTTTATTCTTCTTAGAAGCCTTACCCTAGGCAGAAAGCACTTCAAAAAAGCATTTTGGTTCAAACCAAAGGGAGTTACCCGATTTAAAAGTAACATCTCCTCTTAAGTTCTTTTCTTTTATTTTAATTCTCCAACCCCCTAAGCTCTCTTTATTACTTTATTTTATAGCAACACCAATATCCTAAATATGCTATTTTGTTGTTATGAGAATTATTTAAACTACACTTACACACACCTCCATCTAATGGGTATAAAATATAATGTTTCTGTGGACAATGAACTACTGCGTCACGAAACGATGATTGTTCAAGCTTCTACTACCACCTATTATAGTGGTAATTACGATAGAACTCTAATTATATATGATATTTATGATATTTATTTTATCTATAATCTTATTTAATTCAATTTTATAGAATAACTTTATTCTTTTCATGTTGTATATATATGATAATTTTATTTGAGGAAGTGCGGACTACCGCCCCCTCAAAGTGATATGACTCGTTCATACCATACATGGAACGTATAAAGGATAGTTTAATGAAATTATGTAATGTATATAAAATATTATATTATGCTGGAATAATAATATAACTATGTATTATTTGGTTTTATTTCCTTTTAAAATAAAAAAATTAAATGGAAGTAGTGTTCGTTCGTACGTACAGATTACCGTCTCCACGAACGCGATGAGATTCATTACCCATCATAACCATTCAAGAATAATTTTCATTGGATTATTAAAAATAATGTTTAATAACTTAATATAATTCTGGATATGAATAAAATACATCCTATCCACAACAAATATGTCTTACGTAACAAAACATATAAAGGAAAACGAATCAGTTAACACCCGAAACAATGATACTACTAAAATATTATTAACAAAGTAATATTAGAAGATAATATATGATATAATATTTATGTATTTGATTATTTAATAATTTAATAACAATTATTTAACTATTATACATGAGTTTCACATACCCTCAACCAAAGAAAAGTACAAGGTAAGGGTTAATTCATCAATCTTATTATTATTCGAGATTGTTTATGTGTAAGTATTTACTGGGACATATTTATTATCCATGTCCATGTTAGATAAAAGAATTTTAAAAAGGATTATTTTTGAAACATCATAGGTAAATAAATAATATTACATTCTAATGTTTATAAATATTTGTGAATAAAATTTTAATATTACTTTAAAGGGAATGCTATGCTTGATGGCGTACCCAATACGCAACAACAAGTTTCTTTGAAATCTTATGTTGCACACTAATAATATAATAATATTATAATAGTTAACGCCTAGCCATTGTAATGGCGGTAATGAACAGAAATAACTAAAAAATTATTACATGTGTTTGTTAAATATTTTTACATTTATCCAATAAATGTTAGAGGCGTAAAATCTAAATGAATCCAATTTTAAGAATAAACACTCGAATATTTTTAAAAGATTGTTTTACCACCTTTTGATGGTGAACCTTTTTTAAATCTAACTTTTGACAATTTTATAAGCTTTATTTGTCAAAATAAACTTATTCTTTATGATTGGGACATTGAAATTTACTTTGGTTAAATTTTTGGTATGTTTCTGACATTGTTCATTTTTTTTGAATAGTGACAAAATACTAGATTTTACATCAAAACTACTTTTTAATCTAATTTAAATATATGGTTAGATTATCTTTTTAATTGGTTTTAAAGTGTAATTAGAATATATTTTTACCATTTAATTCAATGGTGGTCATTATAATTAATTTCACTTTTAAAATAGATATAAACAAGTGCCAAACTTTTCATAGATATTGCTTTAAAAAACCCACTATTTGTTTTGACAACGGGAAATATTTTTAAATTAATTATTGAAATTTATATGTTTGGAATTTGGTAAAATGGATTCCATATTTGTAATCAGAAGGTCCAAATTATGTAATTTATACTCTTGTTTTTTGGACATTATGAATAGTAACGATGGTAATTATCTTTAATTATCGTTATTAATTAGTAATCAGGTAGTTAAGGATAATAAAATAATATCATAATAATAACAAATGACCCCAAAATGTCTTTTAATGATACTGTTTGTGTCATGGCCGACCATGGGATTCCTTGTGCCAAACTTTGGGACCCCATGGAATCACTTTTGTGTGATAGTGACACTTTGTCATTTTATTTTTAAAGAAAGGAAAATATAAAAAAAGTATGTATCACCCAAGTAAAACAATTTTAGTTTTGTCTGTGTAAATGATATATTAAAAAATAAATATTCATTGTAAAGATATAAATATTTCCTACATCATATTATTTTTTTATAATTTTTAGACATTAAATAAATTAATTTATTTATGACACCAGGATGATGCATCGATTACCTCATTAATGAACGATTTAAATAAAATGAAAAGATAATGTAAAATCTAAGAATTACACTTGGAGAAAACCTATTGTATGAGTATATTTAGAACCCTTATCACCTTATCCTCTAAATATATCAATGTGGGACCTTAAAAATCTGAAACTCATTTTAAAATAAAGTAACATTTCTTGACTTTCCATGAGTGCCCCTCCCCCCTCTTATAAAAGGCCCCCACCTCTACCTCCTTACCCACACCTCTCAAGACTTTGGATCGGCAAACCCCTGACCATTTCATCTCTCCAAATCTCTCTATTCATCATTTAAGCCTAACCTTAGGCATAAATCTCTTCAAGAAACCCTTTTGGTTCAAACCAAAGGGAGTTACCCGATTTAAAGGTAATGTCTTCTCTTATGTTCTTTTGTTTTATTTTGCTTCTCCAACCCACTAAACTCTTTTTATTACTTTATTTTGTAACAAAAAAGTATCTTAAATATACTAGGATTTTGTTATAAGAATTATTAGAGATACACTTACACACACATCATTCTAATGGTTAAAGAACATATTGTTTCTGTGGATGGAAAATTACTGCCTCACGAAATGATGATTGTTCAATATTCTTTTAACACCTTTAAAGGTGGACATTATGATGTCACTGTATTTTATATATGATATATATGGTTTTTATTTTTTTTATATGATTCTGAATTTTATATTTAAAACATACCTTTATTCTTTACATGTTGTGCAAATGCGATAATTTCATATGAGGAAGTGTGGACTACCACCCTCTCAAGTGATGTGACTCGTTCATGCAATACATGGAATGTATAAAGAATTAAATTCATGAACTTATGTGACCTATATAACATATATATTATACTGTAATTATAATATATATATATATATATCTCAATTAATTTTAATTCCATTAATATGACAAACAAATAAAATTAGCATTCATGCGTACGTACGGCATACCATCTCCATGAATGGTGAATTTCATTTATTTTTATCTCCAAATGTTATGGAATAGTATAAAATGAATATTTACTGTATATATATGATATTTAAATCATTAATACTATTCTGGAGATGATTTAATTATAACTACATGGATGATTCTTTTGAAACAAGTTCATTTTTTACTCATGTACCAAACATCGACAAAAACATTTGGAATGGACTCACATAATTAACTATTTATTATAAAATTATAATATGTGATATGAATTGAATAATAAACTTTAAAGGGGGTCCTTAAGAAATTATAAATTGAAAAAAGTTTATTATTTAGGAATATAAAGAAATGAACAAGACAAGTTGGACTTGAGGTAAGGGATCCAACCTCTCTCTTTCTTTTCAAGTACCATCTTTTATGTCATTTCATTTATGATCCATGTTATTATGTTATAGGATGTTATTTTATATTAACCATAATGTAATTTTTATTTTCATGTGATGAGATGTCCTCTCTTACTCTCATGAATTCATTTTAAAAAATTTTAAGTGGCGTCGTTAGGCTGCCGAATTTTCGTAAGGGATCCTACCTATCTCTTTCTTTTTAAGTACTCTCTTATATGTCATTTATTTTAAGATCATATTTCTTATGCTTGGTGATGTTCTTTAATATTAATCATTCTGTAATTTTTATGTCCATATTATGAGAGACCCTATTTGATCTCATAAATCCATTTTTGGAAGCTTTAAGTGGCGTCGTTAGGCTGCTGAGTTTTCATAAGGGAATTTTCATCTCACTTTTATTCCTGTGATATTTATGCTAAATTTCCCACCATTTCCTTTGAGTGGTGTATGTACTTCACATTATTCTACTATTTTTGTAATATAATTTCTTTTATGGGTATTTATACCAACATTTTACGGTCCTTCTTTCATGGGGTGAACGTTTCGAAAGTTACCCAAATTGGTAAGGGAACCTTTCACCCTCCTCTTTTTAAAAGACTTATTTTGTTATATATTTTAATTTACTTCTTTTTATTTTGGGATATGTTCTTATATATCCTAATTGATGTAAATTTTATGCCCAAGTTATGAGATACCATTTTCTCTCTCATCAACTAATTTTATAAATTTTAAAGTGACGTCGTTAGGCTGTCAAATTTTACTAAGGGAACTTCTTAACCCAATTTCGATTTCTTTGGGTTCAACATGTAGTTATTGAATATGTCATCCTATGAATATGTGTGAATGACCTATAGTTGTTTTACACTTAATATTCACTTATATTGGGTGTATTTATATTTTTCACACACAATTATGAGATTGATTTATCTTTAATTTAAGGATACCTTTTTTATAAGGGATTTCATCTCATTTTACATTTCTATTGAGACTTAATTGTTGTTATGCACTAATTCACTCTTATATGGTGTATATACTGTCCTTTGGAATATTATATCATGAATCCATTTATTCTCATGATATTATAAAGTTCTGATTAAATGTTATTCCTCAATTATTGTTTTCAAGTGTCTCTCATTTTGTTAAAAACCCTTTAACTAAAATATTATTTTAAATGTTTTAATGATTTATTCTTATAAATATTTCACATTAATATCCATTTTTTCAAAATGTTTTTAAGGATTTATTTATATGGATATTAATGGTTTAAAATTTTAAAAGCTTCAAAGTGGTATGGGACACTTTGATTCAATAACTCTTTATTAAATGTTTTAAATGGTTTTGAAAATGGTTTTTAGAATGGATTCATTATTTCAATATCTTAAAATGTTATATTTTTATTGCAATGTGGGAATTTTATATTTCTTTTATGCTTAAGTTATGTGCTATGATTATGTTATGGTTCTTGGGCATTGTTTATGAAGACGGGTGGTTCTGTGATAAACTAAGGGTGGGTGAGCCCGATATAGCTCTCCAATGCATTGGGTAACGTGAAGGGGTTAAACACTAAGGTTTATCCGAAAAGATTTAGGGAATATACTGTGATGGGTATTCCAAACGTAACCATGAGGGTTACTCCCTACGTAAGAATGTTATGAATGCCTCAAGTTACCTTTAAGTCTTATGATTTCTATGAGTTATTCGTAAATCATATGATTTCATGAGGTATGTTAAAGTGCTTATATTTTATGAGTAAAGTATGATTTCATTGATTCTTATGTATACATGGACTGATGTTTTCTTCCCATATTGTTATAACCCTTGCTGAGCTTTTCATGCTCATCCCAAGTTTTAGAAATGTTTTTCACAGGACATAAAGTTGAATAGGGTTAAGGATGGGATCAAGGAAATGTCAGGCTGTCTACAACAAGGAACTACACATAACTCTTTTGTTCAAGAGTTTTTATTTTGTGGAAAAAATGGAAATTGAGTAGATGTGTCTACTTTGTAATCTTTTAGATGTAATAGTTATGTCCTAATTATCTAAAACTCTAAACCTAAAAAGATCATCAATGTGAATTATTCAATTTAATTCAATATTAAGTAAGGTTTAAGGCCAGTTCCTTATAGTTTTTAAGGGTATCTTCAACTAAAATATCATTTTAACAGTTTAAATATTTATTCTTTTAAATCATTCTAATTAATGTCCATGTTTTTAAAATATTTTTTAAAGGATTTATTTATATGGACATAAATGTTTTAAAATGTTAATTCTTTCAAAACTTTCAAAGTGGTATGGGACACTTTGATTCAAAAATTTCTTTTAAATTTCTTCATTTATAAATTCTGTGACTTTTAAATGTTTTCATGAAAAAGGTATATTTCTCTCAAAGTGTTTTACTAATCAGTTTTAACTATGTCTACATCCTTTTGGATATTTTTCTTGATTAATGTTGATTTATTATAAATACAATCTTCAATATTGTATTGAATTAGTTATGATATGATTGACTGTAAATGTGATATTTTTATTCCATTCATGATTTATGGTTAAATTATTGACATTTTATATGCTAGTTTTAATACGAATGTTTATGTTATGTTTCAACATTTTCATATGAAGAATTCATTAGACTTAGTAAGTGACAGGTATAGCCCACTATAGCTCCTCGAGGCATCAGTAGCTCTCATGAGGTAAGCTAGTGTCTTGGCATAAGGCCCTGACAAAATCTTATTTGTATTCTTATCATGAGGCCTTGACTATGTGGTTATGATGTCCAGCATTATAAATTTCTTCATTAGGAAATTAGATTTTGATATTATATGTGATTATTCGACTAGTAAAATATCCATGTGAATAAATAAATGGCATTATTTGATTTATATTTTCTATATTATGCTAAATTTTAAGTTTAAAAGGATTTTTTTTAGTTTTATACATTGGCTTAAGTATTTATTCTTATTTATAGAAGTTTATGATATATTGTTATCCTTACTAAGCATCTGAGTTCACCCCTTTATATGTTTTATTTTTCCCAGGATGTAAATAAGTATATTATGACGAACCTAGAGGGATTGTATAAGGGATATTAATATGTTCAATAGAGACAATGATGTTGTTTTTTTCATTTTATAATGTAATGTAACGTTCATGTATGTAATCTATTTTCCAAGACTGCTAAATTAATCGGTCCTTTGAGAATTGATTCCTTGTAATCATGTCAATGTATTAAAATAATGTACCGAATCTGGGTAACTGGGGTCGGGGTGTTACAGTTGGTATCAAAGGAGGTTTAGCAATATCCTTGGAAATTAAATTTAGAAAAAATCTTATTAGAGAACATTATCCCAATATAGACTTTAAGGATTAGTATAGAATAACATCCTAAAATCTTGGTAATGTAGAGATTTTGTGAATTTTCCATTCAATACATCCATGTCTGGATACGAGCAGGTAGAGGCGGCTCTGGCAGAGGTGTACCTAGGAGTGATAACTCTGACAAGGAGTTTTGGGCATGACTCGGGGTATCCTGGTACATGACAACGGGCCTTGTTGCACTTTTGGTTACGACACTCTCAGGGGATATGCTTAAGATAATTCAAATTTTATTTACAAGTCATTATGAAGAATTTTTGAGTAAATACTTCATCAAGAAAAACATTTTTTTATGATTATAGATTATATTCATAATATTTTCAATTTACGTTAGGTATTTTACAAGTTTGGAATTATGCATTGTGATTCATAATATAACCTAGTTTATGTCATTGTTTAGAAATGGTGCCCAGTAGATGGAATGAGAACTCCAGCAACACGCATGATCCAAAGAGTGAGAAGGATCATATATTTCATGGTATTAAGACAACATTTAGAAAGAAAATAGTCTCCCACGTATTATCATCATATAAAGAAATAGTATCATGTGTTAATAAGATAATTAAAGAATTATCTGAATCTTATGGCTTTCAAAGGAAGCCAGAGAAGAAAAGGATGGTAGAGAGAAAGATGGATAAAGGGAATAAGGGGAAGAAGGATTTTTTTTCATATTTGATAACTGTGGAAAGAATAACCTTTATAAATGCTCTAAGGGAATTGGATATTGTTATAACTGTAGAGAAAAAGGACACCAAGTACGTGATTGCAAGGGTAAGAAAAAGGTTTCAAATGTACAATGCTTCATCTGCAAAGAGTTGGGACACTATGCGAATCAATGTCCCAATCATCAGAGTATACCACAAATGATGTTGTTGGATGATAATCTAGTTATGATATTACCACAGATAAAGAGTAATGAATAGTGTTTTTATGTTGATATTAAAGAATTATGTCATTTGAGTGTTGTATCAACGATGTACAGGTTATAATATTTATGGAGTATATAAGGATTATACTGCAGTACTATTTCATTAAGGATTTGAGATTGTGTGGTACCAAGAAAAGTGACTCAATAGCAAGTTGAACTTTTTGTAAAATACATGGTTGAAGGAAAGATAAACATTAATATAGTCCTGATACTGTGGTATTGATTTTGGAATAAAATATGATTTATTTGGATAAAATATATTCGATATTATTGACTACCTTGGAACTAATTAATGGTTTTTTTATTCCATCATTGTTGGTGAGTACAACATTTTTGGATTTAAGGTGTATATCCAGTATTCTATGATTTACAGAAGGAATAAGGAAGTATGTACTTATTAAAATATGGTTTTCTAGCAATTCATTTTATTACCACATTTTAGGAGAATAAACGATAAAGGTATTCACATGTATATTATGTAACCTTCCTTATAAATTTTGGACTGTGAGTTCGGACAGAAGTATTGTGGATAAGTCTAAAGGTTGGAATAGATTAAGTTCGATATTGGATACTATTGTTAAGGTTAAATCATTTCTTAATATTATTTTGGAATTGTCAAAAAAGGAAAACCCGGAGGTCGGGCAACAACCCATCGCATCTGGCAAGGCCGTGAGACTTGAACCCACAACCGAAGGGCGATAAGGGTACATCACCTACCACTGGCCTACGTGATGTCCTAGTTTGTATAATGTAGTTTTTTTTTTAAAGTATGACAAATAAATTATAAATTTATTATTTTTGGAACCCTATACGATTAGGATAAATAAAATATTTTTGAATTCTATTATCTTTGGGAGTGAAAGATGAGTTTGTGGTAGGAATTAATTGAAAGAAAAAACTCTACTTGTCAAATATTTTTTTTCCTCTTATTCTATGAATAAATTAATTATTAAATTTTAGGGAAAGGATATTAAAATAAAAAATTTGTTATCCTAATACCATATGTTTTGTTAAACCGATGATATTTTAAATCGTCATAGATTGATGGCTTTGAGGCCCTCAATTTTACACTTGTTTGTGATTGATGACCTCAATCACTTCCTATAAATATTTGAGTTTTTCCTCTAATTACATGTATCTAATTTCCATCAATGTTCTCCTAATAGAGATCATAATTTGTTGGTGACTTTTTCATTTCTTTTTCCCTCTTATTAAGACTAAATTTCATTAACACAATTTCTGATGTGGGTTTTCCACAAAGATAATTTTTCTATTTTTAACCTTTTATTTTCAAAGAAAATTTCAAATTGCAAGGACACAATTTATCGAAGGAGGGTAGAATGTAACACCCCAAGATTTCATATTACATTATCTCTTTAAAGAAATTCAATAACTTGCGTAACATGCAACACCGAGTTCGAGCGCACCATGACTTACCAAACTAGCCATTCAAAAAGCGATTATGAATACTATTAATTGAATTTTGAATTTTATATACTCCATATAATTTTAGAATTCATATTATTTGTTTCTTATACATAATATAAGAATAAATTCATTTTTTCGGATAAAAGAAGTATTTTTCAAAAAAATGCAATTTTACTACCATTTAATGGAGAACCTTTTCTAAAAACAATATTTAAAACATTTATATATTCAATTTAATTAAATTAAATTATTATTTATAAGCAGTACATAAAAATTTAGTTTGGATAATTTTTTGGTACTTTTCTGATAATTTTCATATATTGATGAATAGTGAAAATACTAAATTTTAATTGAAAACAACTTTTTTAATCAAAATAATTTATAGTGTTAAATTATAAATTTGATTGGTTTTAAAGTATAATTAGATTATATTTTTATAATTATATATAATTTAGGTCATTGGATGTAATTTCACATTTAAACTTCACATAAACAAGTGTCAATCTTTTGATAGTTATTATTTCCTAAAAACAAGTTTTTTGTTTTGACAACGAGAATTAATTTTAAATTGATTTCTGCCACTTCTGTGTTTTGAATTTTAAAAAATGGAATACATATTTGGCATCATGAGGTCTATATTATTTAAATATGTAACTTTTATTTTTAGATATTATGAATATTTACTTCAGTAAATATTTTCTTTACCATTGTTAAAAGGTAAATCAGGTAAATAAGGGTAAAAAAAATATTATTATAATAATATCAAATTACCCTAACATGTGTACTATTCCTATTGGTTGATAGATGTTTGACCATGGAAATCCTTGGGTCGATTTTGGGACCACATGGAGCCACTTGAGAGTGATAATGACACTTTATATTAATTAATTTAAAGTAAAGACAAAAATGACATAAACATATATATTTTAGTAAAACAATTTTTACAAGGGGTTATATAAGTTATCATTTCTAATATAAATATTAATTTTAAAGATAAAAAGATTTAATAAATCATGGTATTTTTTTATAATTTTTAGACATCAAATAAATAAAATTATTTATGACACAATAATGATGTACTGTTTACCTCGTTAATGAATGATTTAAATAAATGAGATTATAAAAATTAAAACAATATCTAAAACCTGTCCAATTATTATTAGATGATTTTATTTAGAACATGAGTCATCTTATATTCAAATTTAATGAGTTTTGGACCTTTGTAAATCGAAAATAATTATATAGTAAAATAATATTTTCAAACTTTTTTAAAGAGTCCCTCCCCCCACCTTATAAAAATCCCTCACCTCTAACCCATTTCTCACACCTCTCAAGCCCCTTGTCTCATACAAACTCTTCCCAATTAATCTAGATACATCCCTCTCTTCTTCTTAGAAGCCTTACCCTAGGCATAAGGAACTTAAAAGAAGCCTTTTGGTTCCAGCCAAAGGGAGTTACCCAATTTAAAGGTAACATCTCCTCTTAAGTTATTTTCTATTATTTTACTTCTCCAACCCCCTAAACTCTCTTTATTCCTTTATTTTATAACAACAACAGTATTCTAAATATACTATATTGCTGTTATGAGAAGTATTTGAACTAAAATTACACACACCTTCATCTAATGGGTATAGAACATAATGTTTCTGTGCAAGGTGAACTACTGCCTCGTGAAACTATGATTGTTCAATATTATACTACCACCTATTATGGTGGAAATTATGATGGAAATGTAATTATATATGATATTTATGATATTTATTTTTATCTATAATCTTCTGTAATTCTCTTTTATATCATACCTTTATTATTTTCATGTTGTATATATATGATAATTTCATTTGAGGAAGTGCGGACTACCGCCCCCTCAAAGTGATATGACTCGTTCATACAATACATGGAACGTATAAAGGATAGTGTTAATGAAAATACATAATGTATATAAAATTTTATATTATACTAGAATAATAATATACCTATGTATCATTTGGTTTTCTTTCCTTTTAAAATAAAAAATAATAAAATGGAAGTTGCGTTCGTGTGTATGTATGGATTACCGTCTCCATGAATGTGATGATATTCATTACCCATCGTAACCATTAAAGAATAATTTTCATTTGATTATTTAAAATAATGATTAAGAACTTAATATCATTTTGGATATGAATCAAATACATTCTATCCATAACAAACATGGCTTTCGTAACAAAACATATAAAGGAAAACGAATCAGTTAACACCCGAAACAATGATACTACTAAAATATTATTAACAAAGAAATATTATAAGATCATATATGATATCATATTTATGAATGTGGTTCTTGTATAATTTAATAAAAATGAATTAAATATTATACTGGAGGTTAACGTACCCTCGACCAAAGGAAAGTACAAGGTAAGGGTTAATTCCTCAATCTCATTATTATTCGAGATTGTTTATGCGTAAGTATTTACTGGGACATATTTATTATCCATGTCCATGTTAGATAAATTATTTTTCAAAAGAATTGTTTTTAAGGTACTCTTCAACTGAAATATCATTTTAACGGTTTAAATATTTATTCTTCTAAATCATTCTAATTAATGTCCATATTTTCAAAATGGTTTTTAAAGGATTATTTATATGGACATAAATATTTTAGAATATTAATTCTTTCAAAAGTTTCAAAGTGGTATGGGACACTTAGATTCAGAAATGTCTTTTAAATGTCTTCCTTTGTAAATTATGTTACTTTTAAATGTTTTCATGAAAAAGGGATATTTCTCTCAAAGATTTTTACTAATCAGTTTCAACTATGTCTACATCCTTTTGGATATTATTCTTGATTGAGGTTGATATATTATAAATACAATCTTAAATATTGTATTCAATGAGTTATGATATGATTGACTGTGAATGTGCTATTTTTATACCATTCATGATTTGTGGTTAAAGTGTTGACATTTCATATGATAGTTTTAATACGAATGTTTATGTTATGTTTCAACATTTTCATATGAGGAATGCATTGGACTTAGTAAGTGACAAGTGGAGCCTATTATAGCTCATTGACGCATTGATAGCTCTCATGAGGAAAACTAGTGTCTTGGCATAAGGTATTGAAAAAATATTATTTTTAGTCTTGGCATGAGGCCTTGACTATGTGGTTATGATGTCTGGATTATGCATTCCATCATTAGGAAGTTAGCTATTGATATTACATGTGATTATTCGACTAGTAAATATCCATGTGAATAAGTAAATGGAATTATTTGATTTATATTTTTCATATTATCCTGAATTTTTAGTTTAAAAGGCTTTTTTTTAGTTTTATACATTGCCTTAAGTGTTTATGCTTATTTATGAAAGTTATCACTATATTGTTAACCTTTCTGATCATTTGAGATCACCCCTTTCTATGTTTTATTTTTCCCAGGATGCGAAGAAGTAAATTATGACTGACCTGTAGGGATTTTATAAGGGATATGAATATGGTCAATGGAGACAATGATGTTGTTTTTTTTTCTTTTTATAATGTAATGTAACGTTCATGTATGTAATATATTTTCCAATACAGCTAAACCAATCATTCCTTTGGGAATTGATTCCTTGTAATGATGCCAAGGTATTAAAATAATGCACTAACTATGGTTAACTGGGGTCGGAGTGTTACGTAAAATTAAATCATGAAGTGTGAAGATAAAACCTTAAAGAAAACGAAAAAATATGAGTTTTAAAAAAATGATAAATCAAAATTGGAAAAAAGGTGAAACAAATATCAAGTATAGTGGTTCAGTGGTTTGTAGATTTGGGGAATTCAAACGGTAGGGTCCAAGTCGTGCCACAACCTAGGGTTCACGGGTCTTCTTGGAGGCATCGGAGTTGTGGGTGATCGGAAGTCACCTATATGTCTTGTCGCGCTACAGGAGGGGGCATCGTCAAGTCTGGGTACGTCGTGGCCGAAGGAGTCCATCCATCTGAGGGAAGCAGTGAGGGATCATCGAGATCGAGGTGTGCATATGTAGTTAGGGTTCCATCCTTGTAGTTCAAGTCTATCAAATATTGTAAGTAGGTCAATCTTGGATTTTTAGATTTGAAGGTAGGATTAGTTTACTTCATTTTGATATCTGAATCTTGACTGATATCCATGTTTTGGTTTCATTTCTTGTCATCTATTTCAATCTGTCTCTCTTAGATGTCTATTTCATCCTTTTTTATTGTAGTCCTTTTTTCAAATACATGTTTTCTTTTGATTTTTTTCAATAATACAAGTCTCTTTTATTCTGTTAATCATTTTTTTTATTCGAGTTAATTGGAATCCTTGTATTTTTTTTGAATCTGTGACTATACTATGTCTATGATTTTATTTTGATCCACAAATTTCTATTCCACTATGATTCTATATTAAGTCTATCATTTTTATTAAGGATTTTTTTGTGGTTCTCTAACCCTTATAATTATATTATACTATATTGGTTGGTAGTGAATTTGAGCTTGCACAACAAGCTTGTATTGAGCCATCATTTTACACATTGGGGTTTCTGGTTATAAAAATACTTAGACAAATGTGAAAATGTGAACATTGAAAATCTCTTGTGTTGATTTTGGTGAATGGGAGTTCACATCACCTCATGTTTTATTCCAGCAAATCAAGTAAGGGAGAACTATTTATTTTCAATAAATTGTTATTTCTGCAAATGCTTATTTATTGGTTTCTTTAAATTAAAATCAAACATTTTTTGCATAATATTTATGATTATCATTTTTGAAATCAGTAAGAGAGAAATTATTTCCTAAATTAAAATAATTAATTTATTCTTATGTGTAGGGCATAATTATATCTTTTAGTTTTATGTTTCATATAAGGGATTTATACTTGAATTTCAAATTCACTTGTAAGGATTAAATTATATTTTCCAAATTATGCTATTGCACATATTTTACATATATCCATGATTTCTTATCTATCTATTTTTTAGAAAATTATAAGGTAAGGGTAACTTTATTTTTTTTGAAAGTTTATTATTTGAAATTAATTTCAGTAACAGATTTATTTTCTTTACAAATTTTATAGCAAGGATTGTGATAAATTTATTCACTGGTTTGAGTTATGTGCTGCGTCTACACACCTTTTCCCTCATATTTGAGCACTCTGATAACTCTTGCATTCTTATATTTGTTGTTATTGTGCATTCGAACTAAAAAATGTGCTTCTAGTTTGATTTTGATGAAAGGGTTTTATTTATTTAAGTCTTTATACACGATGATTTTATTTTTAAGTTTATTTAGTATAATTATTATTTTTATTATGGTTTTTATAAGGGTAAGTTTTAATTTCATCAAACTGTATTTATTTATAAAACATATACATATATATGTATATCTATCTTGCCTTGTATAAAAAAAAATCAGAACTTATAAATGAAAGAAATATTATATATATATGTTGATCAGGTTATAATTGAAAAGAACTCATTTAAGTTATTAACTCATGTTTTGATTCTTGATGGTGTAGTGAATTTAATCATTTTATTATGATTTGATATTCCGCATTAAAATTGTGTCTTAATAAATCTTCTGCAACATACGTTATTATAAAAGTTTTTAATTTGATATCATATTTATTCTTCCAATGAATATTTTCATTTGTGGACGTTTTTTACAATCATGTATTTAATCTGAGATGATGAGTGTTGTAAATTCAATGATAATATGAATGTGTATATATATATATATGAAATGGTTATTATCAGGTTTATAATTTTATTGATGATTTATCATCATATTTCTAAAAAATGCACATCACATGTCATCACATTATATCACCGGTCTGAGGGTGGACTGCGGGTCCATGGCCGGCCTGCGTGACTAAACCATGGGCCGGATCTGCGAACCGGGCCGGCCAGCACAGGCCGGCCCAGACCAGGCGGACCGGCCGGACCAGGCCGGTCCAGCCCAAGGGGTTCGTCCCCTCTAATTTCAGACACCTGTATCTCCCACTATGGGTGTCCATTTTGCATGTCGTCTGCGGAAGTGTGAACCTGGCCTCGAGGTGGAGAATAGGAGATTGTTTCAAGGGTTTTAAATTCCGAGATGGGGGCCTCAATGGAGTGACGTGTACGTTAAGTGGATTAGCGCTTTTCCAGAGATATTTGTTTTGGGCGGCACAGACACATCCAATGTCCGATTTGAGCGTCATCAGCGGAATTGCGACCCTAGCATCAAGATGAAGATTTCCAAGGGTTTTTTTGGGTGTTGAAGCAAGATTTCAGGCTTGGGACTCACGGCCCGTCTTTTAAGCTGCGAGCAGCGTTTAGCAACTTTTTCATCGGATGTCCATTTGGGGCGTGCGATCAGTCAATTTTGGGTGTTTTTCTTAGGGCATTGCAATGGCACAATCCACCTGCTTTAATTCTACACGATGGTGTGGACCCCATGAGGGCTGTTTTGGGAGTTGGTGGTGATTTCTAACTTTATCACTGGGTGTCCATTCTAGACAATTGATTAGTCAATCTTGTGTACTTTTTTGAGAGGATCTCAATGGTGTGATCTATTTGTTGCACTTCAAGACCGAGATGTTGGTCCCACGAAGCACCGCTCGTGTGCGGTACGGTGAAATACATCTTTTTCTCTGGATATCTATTGCACTCAAGTGAGCAATCAATTTGACATGTCTTTCTGAGGAGATCACAATGATGCGATGCACCCGACTATTTTTAGGACCGAGGCTTGGGACCACGGGACATTGTTTTGGCGTAAAGCGGTGTTGGAGACTTTTCTGTCGTATATATGTTAGAAGCAAGTAAATAGTCTATATCGCATGTTTTTCTATGAGCATTACAATGGTACGATCCATTTGGATGTGCAGAGTCTCTTTCAAGATCTCATTAAATTTGGAATTATGAAAGGTGTACCGATGGTGGTTCTTCCTACGGTGTTTGTATAAAACCCTTAGCGTATGATCGCGTTCACTCCCGTGTGAGTGAAGTTAATGTTTGAAGAGATGTGGTTGGCCATGCTAGGGCCATGGAGGAAGCAGGTTGGCGATAATGTGTTTACGCCTTTTTGTGTTGACTTTGGGTGTCATGTGCACGATATCCCTTGGGCTAGAAATGTTGTATACTCTGGGATTATACATAAATGCTTGGAGGTAAATTTTGTAGTTTGTACCTGAGAACGTTTGTATGCTTGGTTTGGAGATGAGTTGGGGCCACACATCGTGTGGGCCCCATGTGTGTGTCATGTTTTATTTTATGTACTTTTGACCTCTCACGACGTAGAGGGTCCTCATGTTCTCAATGGTTTCGACCAGCAGGGTTGAGTAGGTTTCCCCCTAGTTCTGTTCATGATGGTTTAGACCAGCAGGGTTGAGTGGTTTCCCTTGGTTTTATTCTGGAGTTGGGTGGTTGCGGAATACCCACTTCGTGTTCTTTTGGCCAGTGTTGTACCATCCAGTAGGGATGGACAGAGCAGTTCTAGGTTTACCCTCCAGCAGAGACTGGGCAGTGGGTTGCTCATCGACTTCTTCGAGTTTACCCTCCAGCTGAGACTGGGCAGTGGGTTGCTCATTGACCTCTTAGGGTTTACCCTCCAGTAGAGACTGGGTAGTGGGTCACCCGATGACCTCTTAGGGTTTACCCTCTAGCAGAGACTGGGCAGTGGGTTACCCGACGACCTCTTAGGGTTTACCCTCTAGAAGAGACTGGGCAGTGGTTCACCTGACGACCTCTTAGGGTTTAGCCTCCAGCAGAGATTGGGCAGTGGGTCACCTGATGACCTCTTAGGGTTTACCCTCCAGCAGAGACTGGGCAGTGGGTCACCCGATGACCTCTTAGGGTTTACCCTCCAGCAGAGACTGGTAAGTGGGTCACCTGATGACCTTTTAGGGTTTACCCTCCAGTAGAGACTGGGTAGTGGGTTACCCGATGAGTTCTTTCAAACTCAGTATTTTCTACTAGGCTAGTATGTGGTTTGTTTTCGTGACTACCGAAGCGGGAACCTTGGTTGTACGTGTCAGAGATGTGATAGCTTTGACTTTGAGAATAACTCTATATTGTGTGATAGTGATGAGGTGTGGCTTGACGCTCCCCCAGAACTCTCAAGTACAATGGGTGCTTTCCCCACCAAGACGCGTCCTTGTGATGCGACCTAAAACCATGCGGGTGAGTCAGTTCCACCTAAAGTGGATAGTTTCAAGGTGTGGTGATTTGATCCCCTTGACTTGCAGTTCGGGGCAGGCGTATGGATACTGGGAATCGATGGTGTTTACTTTTGGGACTATTGGCTACTCACTTTCATGGGCTGAGCTACGGGACGGAGATCCCCTTATGATCTGGTTCGGGCTTCTTGATTGAGCATATGGATATGTATATACCTTGTTCCAGTACCTCCTCCTTAGGTTTTGGTTACTCTTCTTCCAGGAGAGGTGAAGACACGTGGGGTATGGCACGTGCTTTTTGTTTCTATATTCTCATGGTTGGACGAGTCTACTCTCCCTCTATAGGTAGAAATGACTCAATGAGAAGTTCATCTTCTCACCGCTTCTAGATCCTTGTGTTTGGACAAGTTTACTTCCTTCCTCTTGTTGGGTTGATTTGTACTCTTTACTGCACTCTCGGTTGTACTCCTTTACTTTTCCCTGTTCGATCTACTAATCACCTCTTCAGTACCTCCTTTGTTTCTCCCTCAATCCTTCGGGGCATCCTACTGAGTATTTTTATACTCACCCCTACTTGGGCTTTGCCCCCACTTGGTGTGCCCTTGCAGACAACGGATAAGTTGGTCGTGACTTCAGCGGAGCTTTGGAGTTCGGGAGCTTGTACCACGACGGTGGTCGTAGTCAGGTTCCAGGTGTGAGACTCTCCCATATATTTTAATTTTTTTCACCTGTTTCCAGGTTGTGGAACTTTTTTGGTTGGGCGCGTGTTTTTCCCTTTTCTTTTCAGTTTACCTTCAGTACATTCTTTGTACTGTTTAGAGGTCGATCCACTTTTGTGGTTGTTTATAGTAGTTAGTACTTTACTTTTCCTTTTATTTTCACTTATTTATTGAGTGGGTTGCGTGTGTGTGTACAAGTACTTAGGAAAAGGCCTCTCCGATTTTTTTAGCCTTCAACTCTTTTCTCCAGCCCCTGGCCTATGGAGGCGGGCTTGGGGTAGTTGCAGCTCAAGCCCGGGTAGGGTTGGGTCGTGACAAAGTGGTATCATAGGTGGTTCATTCCTTGGGATTTTGTTTAGAAGTCCCTAAAAAGTAATTGGTTGGGATTTAGGGAAACAGTGTTAACATGTCTCGAGAGCGACTCTTAGGCCAGGGAGTCCAATGATGGTGCGGTGGCCGACGTATCCATTCAGCAGGACCCTGATAACCCACTTGTCGACTCGGAATGCTGATACACTTGCTGTAGGGAAAATTGGTTTATGCATCACAAAGGATTAAGTCTTGATTGTCCTTCTTAAGTCAGCTCCCCATTTTTGTTATTGTTATATACATATATGCACATTTGTCCATGACACTCCTTGATAATATCTAGGATGTCTCCGAGAATACATCCAGCCAGGATACCAGCTTTGGTTCGTGACGATGACCCTGTGAGCAATGAGGCCTCAGTCCAGGACCATCATGCGAGTCCCTTTCTCTGGGTGGGCTGGTAGCAGCACCCCCACCTAGTGAGCAGTAGACAGCTTCAACAGAGTATACTGAGCTTGAGCACAGGTTGAGCGCACTCTGTGAGTTCTAGCGATAGAGACCGATGAGGTTCAGTGGTGAGCTATACCCTCAGGAAGCAGAGGTTTGGCTCGAGATAATGGTTCGCCTCTTCAGGCTTGCACAGTCACCGGTAGATCTGATGGTGGCTTTGGCCGCCAGCCTTTTCCATGAAGCAGCTGAGCATTGGTAGAGTTTGGTGACTCAGTTTCTTGATGAGTCGTCGCTTTCATGGGATGGCTTTTAGCTGCTATTTCATGAGGAGTTTTACCCCTATTTCTTACACTCCATTCGGATATAGGAGCTCTTCAGTTGCAGTAGGGAGGGATGAAGGTGACTGAGTACATGACTAGGTTCGAGAACCATGCACGTTTTTACCCGGACATGGTCTACGATGACAACTTCCGAGCGCGGAAGTTTGAGCAGGGTCTCTGCAGAGATATTTGTGCTGTCATGGTACCCTTGTGCATTTCCACTTATGCCGAGGTGCTAGAGCAGGCGCTGGTGACAGAGATCTTCCTATCACGCTTTACAGTTGATGGTGGCAGTAGGCACGATGGAGCCGAGACGTCTATTGCATCTAGCAGGCGTCAGCAGAGAGAACCTCGATGCAGGTGGCCTTCCACCCACCGGTTTTAGAGACGTGGTCATGCACCACTGTGGAAGCAAAGTGCAAGGCCTTAGCTGAGGAGACCCTTCTATGATTGGACTCCAGGCCATGTTCGTACACCACACTGGCACCGGAGGGAACCAGAGAATCCTAGAGAGCGTCATTTATATGCTTGAGATGGATGAGGTCACTTGGCATTGGACTGCCTGACCAGGTACGCTAAGAATATTGGGTAGGCAGCAGGTGCACCACCATGATAGAGGTAGCATCGTGATCAGAGTAGCGCCCAGAGAGATGGTGCTAGCGGAGGAGCGGGGGAAGCTGGTAGTGGGGGACGACTCTATGAGATCTTCCCATCACCACCAAGCGGTCCACGTCAGGCTCCAGGAGATGACATTTGGGACCATAGACAACTATGAGCTTTGGATTTCTATGATCCTACAAAGCATGAGGTGATAATAGGTATGCTCTACAGCTCTTCTACTTTTTATAGTAGAATTGTTAGACTCTATGTGTGAAATGATTTTCCCCATGCTCCTTGTTTGAGGTGTTACCAGAGTGACGCAGGGTGTCGGTGTAACCATGTGTCGGAAAGGTAGATGGTGTGGGACCTTTTTCTTTAGTCGATGGTGTCGACTCCTTCGCTCTCTGAGCGTGTAAGAGAGTATGGGTCGTGGGACATTGACTATGAAACCTTGCGTGACTAGATATCCTTGGGTGTTTTACCATATGGATATTAGGAAGGAGGGAATCATCAGGATTTATCCCAGGTCCATACGGTGATTCCACTCATGGCGTGTGACGTAGGGGTTTGGTCGGGGAGGTGGGATACCCCCGAGAGCCTTTGGCCCATTTGAGACCATGCAAAGGGATGGCGAGGTTGCCTACCGCCTTTCCCTAATCCCAAAGGTTGGTTTGGGTGCATATCATCTCCTGCATGACTCATCCGAGAAGAAGTGTGCGTGCTTTTATGCACGTCATTGGAAAGGGAAGACCTCTCTTGAACAAATCAAATCCTTTGGTCTGTGTGTGGTGACGCAGGACAGTGCAAGAGTTCTTCTGGGTACGGTAGAGCCAGGTGTGGGCTTAGTACCCTGAGTTGTTCCCTGGTTTTTTTAGGGGATGAAAATATTAATGGATGGAATGATCTAAGAACCTGGTTTTTTCTATAAAAGACTTTGGAATATTCTTGATGTTATTCCAGAGTAGAGCCTTCAGACGGCGTGCGATTCTGAGCCCCAGTGTGGCCAGAATTAAATTTTCAGTGCATTCACAATGGACACGCCAAATAAATGGGATAACTCCTAAAAGGTAATTCAGATCCTAAATCTGAGAGTATGGATGGGACTGAAATGGGGTATTTACCCTAGGGGCAGCTTAATCCCAGCCCTGAAGAAAGTTCAGGTACGGGCCGATGGGTGGGTGTATAAGTGTGTTTTTCTATTAAAACACACCATACACCCTCTTCTTTCCCCCCTTCTTCCCCTTCCACTCTCCCTAGAAAAATCTCCCAATGAAGATCCTCTCCTCCACCTCTCTAAGGCAGTGTAGAGCCTCGGAGATCCGTTCGTGAAGCTGCAGGCTACTCCCAACGAGGTAGGAGTTCGTTTTTTAATATTCGCATCTCCCTTGAATTGATTTACTCGCGTCGAATTGTTGTTGAATTGTCGATCAAAGGCCGTTTTTGAATAGATCTCGATCTGAGCTTTCCAACAAACCCTTCAGATTGAAAATCTGAGTCCCAGGGCGTTTGGGGTGGCCCCAGGAAGTTTTCCGGCGGTTTTCTATTTTTTTCGGCGAACTCAGGTGGCGGCGGGCTCCCAGCGCGGTGGCAGCATCCAGCGCAACGGTGGGTTCCAGCGGAGGCGATGGCTCACGGTGGCTTTAGGCGGTATCAGGGAATCTGGGACGGCGGCAACAGGTGGCGCAGGCACAGGGTCGAGCGGAGCAGGCAGCCGGGGTCAGGCGTCGGCACGAGCGGGCACCAGCTGGGGGTGCGGAGCGGGAGGACTCGCCAGCTACGTCGGTCGGTTGACGCGGAGGACCGGGGACTGTGGTGTGCAACCCTGTGGGGGAACAAAGACCCGCCCTCAGTGGGTCTTCACGCGGCAGGACGACCGGCCATGAGGGCCGGTCTGAGGGTGGACCGCGGGTCCCCGGCCGGTCCAACCCAAGGGGTTCGTCCCCTCTGATTTCGGACACCCGTATCTCACACTACGGGTGTCCGTTTTGCATACCATCTGCAGAAGTGCAAACTTGGGCTCGAGGTGGATATTATGATATGGTTTAGGGGGTTTTAACTCCTGAGATGGGGTCCTCAGTGGAGCGACGCACACATTAAGTGGCTTAGTGCTTTTCTCGAGATATTTGTTTTGGGCGGCGCGGACACATCTAATGTCCGATTTGAGCGCCTTTAGCGGCATTGCGACCGTGGAATCAAGACGAAGATTTACAAGGGGTTTTTCGGGCGTTGAAGTTGAAGTTGAGGCATGGGCCCCATGGACCGTCTTTTAAGATGCGAGCAGCGTTTAGCAAATTTTTCATCAGATGTCCTTTCGGGGCGCACGAGCCGTTGATTTTGGGTGTTTTTTCGAGGGCATTACAATGGTGCAATCTGACCGCTTTAATTCTACACGATGTTACAGGCCCCACGAGGGCCATTTTGGGAGTTGGCGGTGATTTCTAACTTTATCACTGGGTGTCCGTTCTGGACAAGTGATTTTTCAATCTTGTGTACTTTTTCGAGAGGATCGCAATGGTGTGATCTGTTCGTTGCGCTTCGGGACCGATATGCTGGTCCCACGAAGCACCGCTCATGTGTAGTACAAAGAAATACATCTTTTTCTCTGGATATATATTGCACTCAAGTGAGCAGTCAATTTGATTTGTCCTTCCGAGGAGATCCCAAAGGTGCGATGCGCCCGATTGTTTTTGGGACCGAGGCTCGGGACCATGGGAGGTTGTTCGGGCGTAAAGCGATGTTAGTGACTTTTTCGTCCGATATTCATTGGAGGCGAGTAAATAGTCTATCTCGCATGTTTTTCCACAAGGATTACAATGGTATGATTCGTTTGGATGTGTGGAGTCTCTTTCAAGATCTCATTAAATGTGGAAGCATGAAAGGTGTATCGGTGGTGGTTCTTCCTACGATGTTTTAGAAAACCCTTGGCGTGTGAAGGTGTTAACTCCCATGTGAGTGAAGTTGATGTTTGAAGAGATGTGGTTGGCCATGCTAGGGCCGTGGAGGAAGCAGGTTGGTGAAAATGTGTTTACACCTTTTTGCGTTGACTTTGGGTGTCGTGTGCACGATAGCTCTTGGGCTGGAAATGTAGTATACTCTGGGAATATATGGGAATTCTTGGAGGTACATGTTATAGTTTGTACCTGATAATGTTTGTGCGCTTGGTTTGGAGATGAGTTGGGTCCACACGTCATGTGGGCCCCATGTGTATGTCGTGTTCTACTTTACGTACCTTTGACCTCTCGTAACATAGAGGGTCCTCTTATTCTCGATGGTTTCAACCAGCAGGGTTGAGTGGGTTTCCCCCTGGTTCTATTCACAATGGTTTAGACCAGCAGGGTTGAGTGGTTTCCCTTGGTTTTATTCTAGAGTTGGGTGGTTTCATGATACCCACTCCGTGTTCTATTGTCCAGTGTTGTACCATCCAGTAGGGATGGCCAGAGCAGTTCCAGGTTTACCCTCCAGCAGAGACTAGGCAGTGGGTTGGTCATCAACCTCTTAGGGTTTACCCTCTAGTAGAGACTGGGCAGTGGGTCACCCGACGACCTCTTAGGGTTTACCCTTCAGCAGAGACTGGGCAGTGGGTCACCCGACGACCTCTTAGGGTTTACCCTCCAGTAGAGACTGGGCAGTGGGTCACCCAACGACCTCTAAGGGTTTACCCTTCAACAGAGACTGGTAAGTGGGTCACCCAACGACCTCTTAGGGTTTACCTTCCAGTAGAGACTGGGAATTGGGTTACCCGATGACTTCTTTCAAACTTAGTCTTTTCTAATAGGCTAGTCTGTGGTTTGTTTCCATGACTACCGGAGCGGGACCCTTGGTTGTACAGGTCAGTGATGTGACAACTTTGACTTTGAGAATACCTCTATACTGTGTGATGGTGACGAGGTGGGGCTTGACGCTCCCCTAGAACTCTCAAGTGCAAGGGGCGCTTTCCCCACCGAGACGCGTCCTTATGACAGGACCTAAAACTGAGCGGGCAAGTCAGTGCTGCTCAAAGAGGATAGTGTTAAGGTGCGGTGATTTGAGCCCCTTGACTTACAGTTCAGGGCAGGCATACGGATACTAGGCATCGATGGTGTTTACTTCTGGGACTGTTGGCTACTAAATTTCCTGGTATGAGCTACGAGATAGAGATCCCCTTGCGATTTGGTTCGAGCTTCTTGATTGAGAATATGGATATTTATATACATTGTTTAAGTACCCCCTCTTTGGTTTTTGGTTACTCTCCTTCCAGGAGAGGAAAAGACGTGCGAGGTATGCCACATGATTTCCATGTCTAGCTTCTCGTGGTTGGATGAGTCTACTCTCCTGTTATAGGTAGCAAAGACTCGACGAGAAGTTCATATTCTCACCACTTCTAGATCCTTGTGTTTAGAGGAGTCTACTTCCTTCCTCTTGTTGGGTTGAGCTGTACTCTTTACTGTACTCTCGATTGTACTCCTTTACTTTTACCTATTCAATCTACTTCTCACCTCTTCAGTACCTCCTTTTTTCGCCCTCGAGCCTTCGGGGCATCCTACTGAGTGCTTGGGATTTACCCGCACTTGGTGTGCCCTTGCAAACGACAGATAGGTTGGTTGTGACTTCAGTGGATCTTAGGAGTTCGGGATCTTGGACTGCGTACAGTGGTCATAGTCGGGTTCCAAGTGTGAGACTCTCCCAGCTATTTTACTTTTTTTTACCTGTTGTCGGGTTGTGGCACTTTTCTAGTTGGGCGCATGTTTTTCCCTTTTATTTTTAGTTTACCTTCAGCACTTGCTTTGTACTATTTAGAGGTCGATGCACTTTTGAGGTTTTTTATAGCAGTTAGTACATTACTTTTCCTTTTACTCTGCACTTCTGCATTGAGTGGGTTGCGTGTGTGTGTATAGGTACTCAGGTAAAGGCCTCCCCGAGTTTTTTAGCCTTCGGTGCTTGTCGCTAGCCCCAAGCCTATGGAGGCGGGCTTGGGGTAGTTGTGGCTCGAGCCCGGGTAGGGTTGGGTCGTGACAAACATTGCCAAAGGATATTCTCATTTATCACTATTTTTTTCTAAAACATAAATTTATTTCTTTCTGATGATTTTTATGAATACAACGTGTATATATATAAACGTATATGTGTGTGTGTATATATATATATGAGAAACATTAACTTATTTTGTTTTAGAAAAAATAAACTCATGGTATGTATATATATATACAAAGGATGTTATGTTTATTGACGTTATATAATACTTGAGGTCAAATTTTTAAAAATGCACATAACATGTCGTTGTATTATTTTAAACTTAAGCATGTCACATCTCCATACAGTCATGGTCATGTGTCAAGCATAAAAACAACACATATTTCATTCATAATAAACTCATGGTTTCAAATAAATTTTCCAATATTATCAAGCACATGGATTTCTTCATGAATTGAAATGTTTTATTTCTAATTTATGTGTGAAACATATTTATTTATTGTAAAAGATTATTTTGAGAAGATAAAACAACATATGAATTTTTTATTAAATGTGCATTTATCCCATTATTCATTTTTTAGATGAATTACAAATAAGGAAAATCAATTTAAGTATGAGATGAATCATTTGTGATAATATATGGATTAAGGACTAAACTTTTCAAGGTGGTATGATACACTTTGTATTGTTTAATGAATTTATTTCATCTATGAAAAATATTTAAATAAATCAATGTGGTATGGGACACTTTGGTTTGTTTAATGAATTTATTTTACCTCTGATAAAGATTAAAATAAATAAAAGTGGTATGGGACACTTTTATTTAAATACATACTTTTATTAGACATATGAGGAATTAATAAGACTTATTATGTGATGGGTGAGGCCCGCTATAGCCTGTCGATGCATCGGTAGGTCTCATGAGACAAACTAGGTCTTGGAACAAGGCCTTGAAAAAATGGTTATGTATGGTATTGGCATGAGGCCTTTATATAATGTTTATGATGTCCTACACTATGAATTCCCTCATTATGAATCTATTAAATGAGATAAAATGTGATTATTCAACTAATATAAAAACCATGGTTAAGAAACATTCCCTTATGAACCTGTATTAATCAGTTATACATTTTCAAGTACACATAGAATAATGTTTTATACTTATGTATATCATTTATTAAGAAGGGATAATTGTTCATTTATAATTCATAAACAAGTGTTAAGAACTTATATATCATTTCATGGTTTTCATACATGTGTTTTGATGTCATTTTTTGTGAAAATCCAAACAGTTAACATTTCATGTGAAAAACTATATCTGCACACCTGGCATGTCATACATAATTAATTATGGTCATTATTTAACTTATAAGTGGAATTTCATAATTTTTTCAGGCATGTGCATATTTTATAATTCATTTTATTTGAAACTCTTAAATAAGTTTAGAAATTTTGTGCATGGGTTTATCCTAAAAGATGTTTCAAAATCTTTCAAGAAAATAGTGATGACATATTAAGGGAAATGTTAATTTCATGATTTAAAGCATGTGTTTTTAAGGAAATTTTTTAAATAAAAAATATATTTCTCAATGGTTTTGTTTTGAAACCCCTTACTAGGCATTTCCAATGCTCACCCCTTTTTTAAAATTATTTTCCACAGGTCACTTTGAAGTCCAAAGTTGGACACCATCATTTTTACACGCATGGAAGCTAAGTTTGGCTTTTGTTTGTTTAATTTTACTGCAACTATAATAAATTTTAAGCTTGTATATAACTCTCTAGAACCTAGACTGGTAAAAGGTACTCTGCTATGTAATGTTTAAGGATGGGTCCTTATATTTTTATTTAATAGTGATTTTGGCGGTTCTTATATTTGATATAGGACATTAAAAACTCAAGTTGGAAGTTATGTTCATGTATATACAATGATTGGATAACGAACACCCAAGTTACAAGAGTTATTGTTTTACTATTATTAGTTGGGGTGGTTTTTTTCTTGATTTTATTGAAAGGGTGTTTTTGTATTTTTTTTATTGATTTACTCTTGAACCGATATGGTAATACACATGAGTACATGCAGCATATCTGGTATGTATTTTCACATGAAATGTGTCTATATATGGTTGGAAAAGGAATTTTAAAAGGAAATTTTATCAATCAAATGACAACAACAATTTATTTTACTCCTTCATAAATAAATTATTAGTGTAATTCAAATTGATTATTAATCATAATGATGGATTTATATAAGTTTATATACTTGATAAAAATGTGGTATGAGAATATTCATATTCAGTGATCAAGAACCTTAGGTTAAAGTGGTTGTCTTGATATTTCTCAATGAGTGTGAAAACAAAATATTAGAAGATTACCTTATTGGTAAATAAAAATTCATGGAATTTATGATTAGTGGGTTAGGTGTGTAGACTTTAATGATGGCGAGGCATGATGAAAACCCTAGGATAGGATGTGGGTTAGTGTAGACCTTACATAATGGGAGTACAATGGTGGAGGCTTAGGATATCTTAGGTTGGGTGAGGATAAGTTGTAGAGGTGCGGTTCTATCCAGTGTTTTTATAAGATACCAGTTGGTTTGAAAACTATAGGGTTAGAAAGGGAAAGTTTTTTAGGATTCTTAACACAGTGGATTAGACTTTAAAGTCTAAGAGTGGTGGTATGTTTCTCCCATGACTGTGAGGTTATTAGGGTTTTGATTTCTCTCTTAGTAAATAGAAATAAATTGGGATTATTGATATCAAACTAGGTATAAGGTTTGGTTTTATTTTATTATACGGTATGTAATTTTAAGTTATCTCTTTATATATAAATATGTGAGTGAATTTTAAGTACCATGCATGATGCGAAAAGGGTGTAACATAATCTTGGTTGTGTTAACGTTTATTTGGTAAAAACATTGAATGTAACTTGGGTGAAAAGTGATTTTGGCCTTTAAAGTAGGAATATTCTTTAAAATTGGATCATTTATTAGGAAAAAATGCATCTTAGATGAGTATTACCTAATAAATACAACCCTGAGTAGTGATTATGGGTAGGTTGTGGAACTCTGGGTTAAGGTTTCATGAAGGATGGTATGATAATTAGTGGAGTGGTTAATCAATTTAACTATATGGATTCAATTAATGATGCATATTGATGTTTTGGGGTAATTTTATGTCTTTTAGAAAGTTTTGAATTAGGGAGTGTGAATTCCATTTGATGGGACATCAGTTGTGTTTTGTAAGGCCTGTATACACTAGTGTAAAGAATTCAACAGATTTTACCTAGGTATTGAGTGGAAATTATTTGGTTTTTATCTAGTTGAAAACATTTATAAATGATTATAGAAATAAAAGGGTGTAGAAAGGTTAACTAAATAGTTTGGGAGATAAATATTCAATGATGAGAGTTATGAGAATCATGTACTGAAAGGGCCAGCTCTTATATAGAATGAGGTGTGATCCCTTAATTTAAGTTAAGTTTATTTATGTGACTAGAAGGATTAATGTAATTTCAAGCAACTAAATGGATTGGTGAATCAAGAGAGTGTATTTTTTAAGGGGGGAAATTGGGTGCTAATAAAATCATGAAACTATTGGTTGAATGATATAAATTTCCCTAAAAATTAGAACATAAAAGACTGATGATAGATGGTGGGGTGCCCATTTTAAATATGCTAGTTAAGACTTGCGTGTTTTAGAGGTGGATAATAATGAATGGAAAGTAAGTATCATGGATAATTGTGATGATTTTAGACCTTAATGTGTGACCCAAGAAATAAAATATCTAAAAAATAGTATAATTTAGATAGGTTCATTATCATAATTGAGGATTAGGAAAATTTTATTATGGGGAGAAAACCATTGAATTCTTGGTTAACATTGAGAGTGATGTGTAGTGTGAACATAGGCTGGTGATAATTGAGGGTTTTCATCAGTGCTTAGATAAATGTGACCTAAATATATCATGTTAGTTAAGAAACAAAAGCTTTCAATATTGAATTGTGGTGTCTAGGTGATTCGTCATATTTGATAACCGAATACATGTGATATTTAGGAAATAGTCTAATGGTATAATTGGATTGGTGAATGTACATTTTTCTAGTAAGGTATGATGACATGTGGAATGGATTTGGGATTTTTGAAATATTTGGTGTCATGAATAAGAGTCTTTAATTACAAATATGAATGATTGGGAGATACTGGGGTATTATAGAATGTGAGTAGTGGTATAATGTATAGAATAATTTTTAGTAGTTTATATATGATTTCTATAATTTTAATAAATATTAATATTATTAAGATCAAGGAATTTTCATGGATTCAATCAATTCATATGGAACTATGGTTCACATACCTTCAAGCTAGAGAGCCAGTCGATGCAGTGGGGTGTCGACTAGCACAGTTCATGCACAATCTTATAAATTGATTTAAAAAATTGATTAAATCACATTTTATAATAAAAAATTGTAGTGTATGATGGACTAAATTATGATATGTTCAAGAACTAGATAACATTAATAGTCTATGTGTGGTATAAGTATGATCATAACCATAAAGAGTCTGAGAATGAGATGTATATTTTTTCCTCAATAATCATTATGGCCTAAGGGATATATATAAGGAGGATAATCTATGATAAGATGAATTATGGTTGGGAGTTTATATTGACCTACACTATAATATGTCAATGAAATTTTAGGTAGGATGAACTCTAACTAAATTCAAACTAGGGCCCTTATAAAATTTGGATTCTTGCTAATAAATTAGGTTTTTATCTTGTTTAAATTGATTATAAATAGGTTTTAGAGGTTGAGGTTTGGGTAAAAAATTATCGAAGAAAAATTATAGCGAACCAGTATTCTCATATATATAAATTACAACATTTTTTTGGAATACATATTAAATTACACAAACACACACCCAAATACCACGTTAGTTTAGTTCTTTTGGAAACATGGAAACATAAACACTGGTACTTAAGTGAGCTACATTATCTCACACTAGGTTCTTCATGACTAGAACCCTTCTTAGACACATCATACATAATACATGTCTTCATAACCTAGGGAAAGAAAACATAAGAAAGGGTGATCTCATATGGTCATTACTGGTAAACAAGGGAAATATGTTAATTAGAATAATCATGATCATAAGGGTATGATAATATGATCGTAACATTAGAAAATCATACCATGTATATCAAAGATCATAATTAAGAGTCATGGAATAAAGAGTAGCAATTTATAAGACATGAATCATAAGGGAATAAAAATCATAATCCATGAAATCAGAACATAGAAATAATACATAGAATTATGGTTGACACAAAAACATATAAAATGACTTCCATAGTAGTCAAGGATCAATACCAAGGCTATATTAGTGTAATGGGTTCACTGCCAAAACCATATTAGTAGTCAAGGTTAACTCCCAAGACCATCATAGTGGGAAAAGATATTTACTAAACTGATTTCACTCTCTAATCCATCCATTTATTTGTTGTAAGATATAAATATTTACCTAATTTATTGGAGAGATATATATGTCCCACCTATCAAAAAATGAAATCATAAATATGTGTGTCACAAGACCATAAAAATCATAATATCATAACCCATGAAATGAAATGAAATGGGTATCATAAACATTTTATAATATCATAATGTATGGAAAAGTGATAGGTTTCATAATTGTTTGATCAAATCATTACCTGTGAAAATAATTGGGTTTCATAATCATCTTATCATGGTATAACTCATTGAAGAGAAATAGGTGTCATAAATATCATTCCATCATGACATAAACAATTAAAAAAATTTGAATGGTATTCTTGGATTATATCCCTATTAAGAAATAGGTAACACCAATTGATATCATATTATATGGAAAATAATTTTGGAAGATATTTTAAAAACACTTCATGAGGAAAATATCCTTTCTGTTTTGAAAGCTGTTTTTAAAACATAATACATTTTGAAAATACTTTTCATTGAAAATAAATTTTGAAATTTAAAAAGTAAGAATGGAAGCATTTTGAAAATATTTTTATATGAAAATATTCTAGAAAAAGTATAATTTAAACTTCAAATAAATTATTTTTCATGGCGGTGAATAATTATATCCATGTCGTACACGTTAAAACAAAGATTTTATTAATATTGTCAGTAGAAGTCAAAAGAGTATTGATCAGAAGATGACGAGAAGATTTATTTTAAAAAAAATAAATTAAATAGGTAAAACATGGGTATAAATTATATTTTAAAATCATGGTAGAAAATTTTTGAAAACATTTTTAGAAAGCATGTTTTTGGGAGAAAATAGATTTATGACCGAATATAAAAATAAAGTCCTAGTTCATTAAAAAAATAAATTATATTAAGTAAAAAAAGAGTGGTAAAATGTTAACATTACATGAATATATCATGAATAAATAGAGTAGAAGAAAATTAATGATATTTCTTTAGAGATGTATCATAATATTTATTTAATGGAAGCATAATCATAAATAATCCTGACAAATAATGAGATTGTAGAAATAAACTCTTACCACTTTGGTAACTTTGAATCATAATCCCCATAAAATAATAGCTTTACATGAAGCATAAAATATCTTGAAAATAATTATATTCATGTTATAACATGTAAAATGGGAATTATATGCATATCTTAAAATAATATAGGTGCATAACATAACATGTGTCTCAAATAAGTCAAATTGAGACAAAAATTCCCTAACCACTTTGCTAACTTTGAAATTGCAACCCCCTAAAAGAGAAATTATCAAATGGATAATTAAATCCAAATTATTTTAATTAGTATAATCATAAATTACATTCATGGTCAGTATATAAACCACCTAGAAGAAATATGGGGTGAATATAGCATGTGTCTCACAAAAGTAAAAAGTGAGACGTAAATCCCTTACCTTAAGTCTTGAATCTCATCGTACTCATTAAAACCTCTTGTATAATAAATATAAGTTTATTATACATATATAAAATAAAAATATTCATCTATACAATACCATATTTTATTTTCTTATGAACTTTTATTTCCCATTTATTATCAATTCCATGTTAATGTTACGTTTTGGATAATAACTGATTTGTTTCTCATATAAGTTTTGATTTGTTATATTCTTGATCCTCATAATTTAATCATGATTTAATCATATCTATATTTATAAAAATTATATAAATATAATATACTTATTTATTTATATTAATCTATAAAATATATAAATAGTAAATGAAATACATCGTTCATGGAGACGGTAGGTTGTACGTACGCATGAACGTTGTTCCCATTTTTCTTGTTGGATTGAAAGAAAGAAAAGTATATAACATATTATCATTCTAAAATAATTTCTATGTCATATATATATATATATATATCACATATTTTTATTAATACCATTCTTAATACATTTCATGTAAAGTGTGGATGAATCACATCACTTTGTGAGGCGGTAGTCAGCTGTACACATGAACGACGTTATCGTATTCCCACAAAAGGGAAAGCATAAAGGTATGTGTGATATAAAAATTAAATAATTATAATAAAATAATAAATATAATAAATATCATATATAAAATATAAATCCATAATTATTCCCACCCTTGAAAGGTGGTAATGGAAGAACAAACAACATCGGTTCACAAGGTGATAGTTTGTTGTGCACATGAACCATGATTATGTATCCCTTTTGATGGATGTGTGTAAAGTTATAGCTAATACCTTTAATATAATAAAATCTAATTATATTTAATATACTAATTTTATTATATAATAATGATATAAAAATAAATGAAGAGGTTTTAGGAATAAAAAAATGTTCATTGATGAACGTTGCCTCTTCTTCGGGTATCTTCTTTTGGTTTGCACTAAAGGACTTGGTTGGATTTCTACCAAAATTGTGGCTTCTAGGATAAATTTATAAAATTTTATAGTTTATTTTGGTTGGTTTTTTTATCCAAAGGTCTTTATAGGTGTGAATATATGAGGATAGGTGGTGGCTTTTATAAGGGAGGTGAGTGGAAAACTTATAAATACCGAAAAGGTAAACACTGTTGGGAAGTCTCCCTTACATCATGTGACTAAAATAATAATAATAAAATCAATAAAAGAGGTTATATGGTATAAAATTTTCATATAATGGGTTTTTACATGTTTATAGGTCATTTTTTCCCTTAAGTTTAAAGTTTAGTCCCTTAGTAAACTCATTTTTCTCTTAATCACTGTGATTAATTTTAACTGCTTTCACAAATATTTTTAGAAAAAAAATTAATTTTGCCTTATTATACATTATTAATTATTATGAATTTAAATATGGAATCCATTTTTCCAAATTTTAATCACATAGGTGGAAAAATTAATTTAAAATTAATCTCACGGACAGGACGAAACAACGGGTTTTTAAAATAAAAATGTTCAAAACTTTGAAATGTTTGTATATCCAATTTCAATGTAAAAAGGATTAAAATGACCTAAATTGGATTTATTGATTTATAATTGATCTAATTATACATTAAAACTATTTTAAAATATAATTTACCTATATAAATAAAATATAATAAAAGGTAGTTTTCAATTAAAATTCGGTGTTTTTCACTATTCATCCAAAAATGAAATTTTTCATAAAAAATCCCAAAAATATACCCTGAAGATAATTTTAACATTATTAATTCAAAACTAAAGATAATTTTATCAAATTAAATTTCTAAAATTATCATAAATTATTTTTATTATTGTTCACAAAAAGATATAAAAAAGAAACTTTTTTAAGAAAATAGTGTTTTCAAAACTTTTAAAGACTTTTTTGAAATTTTTATATTTTATTATAAATATGTTTTATTTATATGAAACCATTATAAATAATATTTAAAAATTATTTATTGATATTAATATTACAAAGTTTAATGACTAGGTTTAACTAACTTGTTTAAATAGTTATTATAATAAAATGTTGTTTCGTAGAAACTCAATGTTGTGTGTAACACAATCTATGATAGTATTGAATGTAGTGCATGATTAACTTGGTGTATCATATAATGAAATCCTAACTTGGTGTATCATGTAATTAAAGACCTCAAAGTAATTTAATTTATTTAAAAAAGGTTCATAAAAACTCAAGATGTTACATTCTACCCCCCTTAAAATGAATTTCACCCTCTAAATTTGTCACTCTAATACAAAACAAAATGAGGATACTTTTTCCTCGTTATATCCTCAAGTTCCCACATATATTCATATAATTGGTGGGTTGACCACAAAATGTTAACCAGGTGAGTGTCCTTGTTTCGTAGAACTTCTTATGTATGATCCATAATTCCAACTAGTTGTTCCTTATAAGAAATATCTTGATCTAATGATATGACCTCTGAGTTCAATACATGTGAAGGGTCAGGTATGTACTTCCTTTTTAGAGATACATTGAACACATCATGGACATTATAGATTTTTGGTGGAAGTTTCAAGTGATAAGAAACTATCCCTACTCAATCAAGGATCTTGAAAGGGACCATATTCCTAGGGATTAGATTACCATTATTTATGAATCTCATAACCTTATTCCATGGATAGATTCATAGAAACACCTTCTCACAAACTTTAAATTCTAGATCATTTTGATGGTTATTATCATAAATTTTATGCTAACTTTAAGATTCTTTGATATGATGCTGAATGGTTTTAACCTTCTCGGCCATTTCTTTAGAAATCTCCGGTCCTAATAGATTTATTTCTATAACTTCATTCCAACATGTTAGATCTTGAAATTTCATCCCATATAGGGATTTATAAGTATCCATCTAAATTCTCAAGTGAAATATATTGTTATAAGAGAACTCATCTAGAGTAAGGTGTTGATCCCAACTAACTTTAAAATATAGAGAATAAGATCTCAACATATCCTCTAGGGTTTGAATTGTTCTTTCAGACTGACTATCTGTCAGAGGACAACAAGAAGTGTTAAAATTTAATTTTGTATCAAGGTATTACTGAAGAATTATCCAGAACATTAAGGTAAACCTCAGATACTGATCATATATAATGTAATTTGGTACTCCATGAAACCTTATCAATTCCTTAATGTATATCCTTGAAAGCTTATCCATAATGAATTCTTGTCTGATAGTGATTAATTATGTTGACTTAGTAAGAAGATAGACTACCACCCATATATAATTATGATATTTAAAGGTTTTGGGGAGTCCAACAACAAAATCTATAGTGATGTTCCATATTTCCATTCTGGTATGGGTAATGTATGTAACAACCCCTTAGACTTTTTTCTTTCAGACTTAACTTGTTGACATACCAATCACAGAGATACAAAATCTGCAATATCTCTCCTCATTTCATCCCACAAGAAGTATTTTTTCAAATCTCTATATATCTTCATACAACGAGGATTAATATAGAATGAATAACTATGAGTTTACTCTAAAAAATCCTTCTTAAAATATGGTATAGACCAAACGCATACACATTTCCTAATCCTTATGATTCCATCATTATCAAAGTTAAACATTGGAACATTTCTAGCCTTCTTTTGAAGCTCTATATCTTCTTTCAGTGTATCTTTAATCTTTACTTGGATAGATGGTTGAAGATTTAATTGATAAAGATAATATTTTTTCCCTTCTTTCATGATTTATAGTTCCATAATTTCCTAATCCAAGAAATATTGGATCTTTTGTGATCCTAATCATGGATAATATAGAATGTTTCTTTCAACTCAAAGCATCATCCACCTTGTTTACTTTCCTAGGGTGGTAATTTATTGAGTAGTCATAATCCTTTATCATATCCAACCATCTTCTTTGGTGTATGTTCAAATCCTTCTGTGTGAATATATACTCCAATATTTTATGATCAATATATATATTACACTTTTCTTTAAAAAGATAATACCTCAATATCTTTAATAAAAAAATTACCAAAACTAACTCCAAATATTGAGTTGGGTAATTTTTTTCATGAATCTTAAATTGTCACTAAGAATAAGCTATAACCATGTTATTATTCATAAGAACACATCTCAATCCCTTCTTGGATTAATCACTATAGATTAAAGACCCTTCTCCACTATAGGTTAATGTAATCACAAGTGTGCTGACTAACCTTCTCTTTAGTTCCTTGAAATTTTCCTCACATTCATCTATCCAGAGAAACTTTGAACCCTTCTAAGTTAACTTGATGAGTGGACTGTATGGTCATGATAAATTATCCACAAAGCATCGATAATATCCAGCTAAACCAAGAAAACTATAAATCTCAGACATTGTGGTTTGTCTAAGACAACACATTATAGCCTCCATCTTTGGTGGATCTACCACTATACCCTTTCTTGGGATTATATGATTAAAAAATGAAACCTTTTGTATCAAAAATTCACACTTTCTAAAATTTTCATATAGTTCCTCCTTACTTAGGGTCTTTAGTATAATTCTCAAGTGGTCTTCCTTCTCTTCCTTTCTCTATGAGTAGATAATAATGTCATCTATGAAGACTAACACAAAAAAAATCAATGTAATATCTAAAGACTCTATTCATTAAATCCATGAAGATAGCAGGGGGATTAATAAGACCAAAATGCATCACTATATATTCATAGTTTCCATACTTTGTATGTAATATTGTCTTGGTTATATCCACCTTATTAACCCTAAATTGATGATATCCATAATGAATTTCAATCTTGGAAAAGTATTGATCTCCATGCAATTGATCAAACAATTCATCAATATGGGGAAGAGGATTCTTTTTCTTGATCATGATCTTTTTCAACTCCTAATAATCAATGTAGAGTCACATCTATAGATCTTTCTTGTTAACAAAAAGAATAGGTACACCCCAAGGTGACATGCTTGGATGAATAAATCCCTTATCAATGTTTTCTTTGAGTTGCTTCTTTAATTTTTTAAGCTCAATGGATTCATTATATAGGGAGTCTTTGAAATTTTTGTGGCGTTAGGTATGAGTTATATTGGCAACTCAACTTCATGTTTTGGTGGAAGGATAGAAAACTTTTCCATAAAAACATCCATAAGTTCCTAAACAATAAGTATATCATTGATGTCAAGTTTCTCCACAACCATTTGAGATAAAAATATCTTCTGGTTGAGAATTAAGACCCATACACTATATGTAATTTTGATAAGAAGTTCATTATTATCATCACATTGATAAACAATATTAGGTTGGTTTTAAATATCAAGCATAACTTCTCTTACTTGAAAATTTATGTGGGATTTATGTATATAAATACAATATATGTCTAAGATGACATCAAATTCAACCAGATGAATAATGAAAATATTTTCCAAAAGCACATTCCCACCAACATCAACCGGAGAGGAATAATATACTATAGATGTGATCATCATACCATTAGGAGTTTTCACAGCTAATTATGCATCTAATCATTTGGGTGGCATCTTAATACCCTAATAAAATTCATTAGATATAAAATAGTGGGTAGATATAGAATCAAACAATACATTATCAGTTCTATAGTGGATGGTAAGTGTACCTTTTTCACATTTTTATCACACACCTAATAAAAAAATTGATCACATGAGATTCCCCCTTTTCCCTTGACTTAAAAGGTTGATAACGTTGATCATCATTATTAACCCTCTAGATTGGAAACTAGTTATCATAATTCCCATTCTCCTTACACTTGAAGCTCTAAAGTAAGGGAGGTTCATTTTGTGCATATTTATCTCTATTCATATTATTAGGTAACTTATTCCCATTACTTTGACATTAAAATTCCCTATAACCTTTCTTTCCAAACTTAAAATGTTTATGAGACTCTTTAAGACAATTTCCTTCATGCTTCTTCCCACACTTTGAGCATAAATGAAATATCATCTTCTTATATCCATGGTTTTTAGATTTTCCTTTAAACTCTATCTTAATATTATTGTCCAAACCATGAGACTGATATGTAAATCCAACCTCCATTTCCACCATGATAGAAAAATTCACAATCTCTTCATATATATTGAAGTCTCTTATGGATAAATCACTTTTAATACTTGGTTTTAATCCAATAAAGAGTCTTCTAACCAAACATTTAGGTTGGATGTTGATTCTAGAACCATACCTCACAAGTATTATAAAATTGGCTTCATAGGTACCAATAGATTCATCATCCCTTTGCTTTAACTCAAGTAACTCATTCTCCATCTTCATATGAAGAACATGAGGAAACTACTTATTGAAGAATAAGTTCTTTAACTCATCCCAATCCATGGATTAAATTTCATCTTGCTTCCTCATATTCTTTATTAGATTCCATCACCGATTCACTTCTCCATCTAAATGGTAAACAACCAAAATGAAATTCTCATGTTCCAAACAATGAAGAACATAAAATATCTTTTTAGTGGTACTAATCCATTTTTCAACAATAATTGGGTCATTATAACCACTAAAATAAGGTGGATGTTGCCTCGTGAAGGACCCAACAGAACATTGTTCCCTCCTTTTCTTATTTGTAAGTTCAGCATGATTCATAGATTGAGAAATATATGTGAGAATAACAATTAGGTATTTAATTATAGATACCATAACATTTGGATTCTATGGAGGAAAATCATTTCATTTCCCATCACACTCAACATTGACGTGGTTCCTTTGGGTTTCAGTCATTGACTAAAACCAAAAAGCATAGAGTAAGAAACAATAATTATAGTGAGAAACTACATAATCATGAAAATCACTTATATAATTTCTAATTTATGACACCTTATTTAAAATATAACACCTTAGGTTTATCCTATGTCATTCATATCCAACTTCTATTTAAATATTTCATGATGGTTCCTAAATATTTTTTGAATTCCCAAAGCATATCCCCTGGGAGTGTCAAACCAGAAGTATAGTAAGTCCCATTTTCTTGCACCATTTATCAATTGAGTCTATCTCAATATAGTGTTGTCAAGTTTGTTTCACCTAGGTATAACTGTGCTAGATACACATCCAATTTTAGTATCCAGAAAGAGAAGTATTTTTAGGAAACTACTCGCTCTATCCTTTACCAAAATTCCTGGACATTTTCAAATACTTTGACTCACACTTATAATTATCCTTAGACATTTATTTAGGGATATCACTAAGGTTTTATCATCCTAGTTTGAAAATGGTAACTAAAATTTTTCTATGATAGTAAATATAGTGACCCGAGCTTCTCATAAATATAAATTACATCATTTTTTCAGAATAATTATTACATTACACAAACACATGCCCAAAGACCATATTAGTTTAGTGCCTTTGGAAACATGGAAGCATAAACATTGGTGCATAAGTGAGCTACATTATCTCCTACTGGGTTTTTTCGGGACTAGCAACCTTCTTAAACACATAATACATAATACATATCCCCATAACCTAGTGAAAGGAAACAAAATAAATGGAGACCTAAAAATACCTAATAAGGGTAAACAATAGAGATATGTAAGAATAATCATGAGAATAATGGTATGATAATATGATCATAACATTATAAGATAATACCCTACATATAAAAGATCATAATCAAGATTCATGGAATAAAGAATCACAGTTAATAAGATATGAATCATAAGGGAATCAATAGAATAATCCATTAAAGCATAAATATGAATAAGATATGGAATTTTGAAAGATGCATAAACATATAAAATTATTTCTATAGTAATAAATGCTCGCTTTTAAGGCTATATTAGTGGAATGGGTTCCCTCCCCAAACCATCTTAGTAGTCAGGGTTGACTCCAAATACCATATTAGTGAAAAAAGTCTTTTATTGAACTGATTTCACTCCCCATTTTATCAATGTCTATCTCATGAGATATAAATATTTATCTAATTCATTAGAGGGAGATATAGGTCTTAACCATCACATAATGAAATTACACATATGTGTTCTATAAGATCATAAACAATCATTATATCATAACCCATGAAATTAAATGGATATCATAAACATGTCATCATATCATAACCTGTGGAAAATATATAGGTTTCATAATAATTCTATCAAAGCATAACCCATGAAAAGAAGTAGGTTTCATAAGTGATTATCATGGTATAACCTGTGGAATAGAAACAAGTGTCATAAACATCATTCCATAAAAACATAAACCATTCAAGAAATAATATTAATAGTATTCTAGGATCATATCCCTAGTAAGGAATAGGTAACACAAATGGATGTCATCATAGATGGAAAATAATTTTGAAATACCTTTCAAAAAAAAATCTTGGGGTGAATATAATTTTTTCTTTGAAATTTTATTTTTACGACATAATAAATTTTGAAAATACATTTATTTGAAAATAAATTTGAAAAAATATAAAGGAAGCTTGAAAATATTTTTAAAATATTTTTCTATGAAATTATTCTGTAAAAATTATCAAGGAATCTTTGAGTAAATGATTAGTCATGGCAGTGGAGAATTCATCCACGCTGTTCATTTTAAAAAAATATTCCCTTCATGTTGTCAGTAGAAGTCAAGAGAGCCTTGATCAAAAAATGAAAAGAAGATTAATTTTTTAAAAAAAATTAAAAATGTAAAACATGGGTATGAATTAATTTTTAAAAATCATGGTTGAAAATTTTCTAAAATATTTTTAGAAAATAGAGTTTTAGTAGAAAACAAACTTTTGGCCGAAGAGAGAAATAAATTCATATTTTCTTTAAAACATTTTTTAAATTATATTAAGTACCAAATAGTGGGAAAAGAGGTCTATTGCATGAAAATGTCATGAATAACCATAGGAGAAGAAAATTTGTGAGAGTTATTGAGATATGGGTTATAATATTTTATCAATTGAAGCATAATCATAAATAATCCTAATAAATGATGAGATTATAGAAATAAACTCTTACCACTTTAGTAACGTTGAATAAAAATCCACATGAGGGAATAACATTAAATGAATCTTAAAATATAATGAAAATAATTATATTCATGATATAAGATGTCAAAGGGGTAGTATATACATCTCATAAAAGAATATAGGTGTGTAACACAACATGTGTCTCAAAGAAGGTAAATTGAGACAAAAATTCTCTTACCACTTTGGTAACTTTGATATCATAACCCCATGAAAGATATATCCTAAAATGGATAAGTAAATACCAATTATTTTAATTAATATAATAATAATGTACATTCATGGGGATTATATACACCACATAGAAGAAAGAGGTGGTGAATATAACATGTGTCTCAAAAAATTAAAAAGTGAGACATAAATCACTTACCTTAAGTCTTGACTCTCATCGTACTCATTCAAACCTCCTTTCCAATAAATATAAGTTTATTATAAATCTATAACATAACCATATTCATCAATATAATACCATATATTATTTTCTTATATCACGACATGTCCTAGAGTGGCCCATGTCATGACTATCCCAAACCTACCTCTAATAGACCAGGGGCTGGAGACTAGCACTAAGTAGGCATATCCCACAAATGGGATGAATTTTCCTAAGTACCTATACACACTCACACAACTCCAATCACAAAATTATAAATTGTAAAACACTAAGTAAAAAAGCATTCATACCACTATGGTACCAAAAACATAGTGTGATAATAGAAAACTGAAAAGTAAACATGTCCATAATACAATCCCACCCAAAAAGGAGTCTAGAAAAGTGAATACAAAAGTTCCTGAAACTCATCCTCAGAGAACCCTACCTGATAGGTAGGTATAGGGATAGATGTCTAAAGTCACAGGAGCGCACCTTGACTTCTTGGTCTCTCTAAGCACCACCAAGTCTCGGTCCACCTAGTACTTTGACAAAGCATCAATCATCTTCAAAAGACATGACATGTGTGGGAAAATCCCATGTAAGGGTGAGTAAAACAATACTCAGTAGGATACCCCAAAACCACAAAGGAATACCACTAATAAATACATGAAGTATACCACAAAGAAATACATGAAGTATACTATGAATAAAAACATGAAGTATACCACAAAGAAATACACAAAGTATATTACAAATAAGATACATAGTCTGCTCACAATGGTATAGGTCTATAGTATGAAAAATAGGATTATAAAATGTAATCCACCAAAACACACAGTATCAATAAAAAATGTAGTCTTGATGAGACACAGGGTCCCAGTAAGACACTCAGTATTGATGATACACGTAGTTTAAATAAGACACGTAGTCTTGGTAAGTCACAAAGTCTTAGAAAGTCATGTAGTCTTAACGTCACATCCAACCACAAGATTCCACTCACAGTATGCTCATTCCATGAAAAATCACTCCTCATTCCATTAGGTTGTTTGAAAACTTACACAAAAACTCACTTAGATCATCTCAAAAGTATTGTCTTATTTCTAGGGACCCAACACCACAAACATCTTGTCAAACGGACACACGGTTTAAAAGTCAAGATTGTTTTCATAAAAAGATCCCACTTGGATCCAGTCTAGGTTTGATCCATATCGCCGGACCCAACCCAACCCGCTGACTGACCCAAACTAGACCGTCCCGCTGGGGATACTAGACAGTATCCCACTAGGCAGCTGGATCGGCCCGCCTCCACTGGTTTGGGCCGCACTGCAGACCGACTTGAGTACCAGACGCAGCCCACCCCAGTTGAGTCCCACCTGGTCCATGCAGTTCTCCCTGACCACGTGTCGCCCTGGTCTATGCGGTCCACCCCAACCGCATGCCTACCCCTTGTTCCCATCATCTCCCCATATCCCATGTAGTCCCATTATCTCCACTAGCCAACCCGCATCCCACAATTGCCTCCAGCCACCCTATGACCCACCATTGTTTCCAGCCACCCCACTGCCTTCTGCTTCACATGCAAGCGACCACTTCAGCATGCCACCTCCAGCACCATTTGACAGCACTGGTGCTCCGATGGTCCCATTTTCGGACCATCGGGCTCCTCTGATGCCCTAAAAATTACGCAATCATAGATCTGGCCTTGTTGGGTCCTGATCTACACTACCATGGTCTCTGAAGTTGATTTACCTCTAATATGAGGGTCTGATCATTTTTGGAGCCTCTCGGAAATTCAAGATGCGACTACGAGGGTCCAACGATGAATAACATCAAGAACAGGAGAAGATAAATTCACCTTGAACATTTAAGGAACAAACTTAGGTCTTTGTTCGTGTCAACCTCAATTTGTTCTCATTAAGGGGATGAACGAAGAGGGTAATGAAACTCCCATTAAAAATTCCCAATAATAACCATCCCACAAGAATGATCGAATCATGGATCAACTTGTTCATTGGTTGGTCTGCATTCATCATTGATTCTATTAATAGGGAACAAATCACAAAGATATCAAACACCCTATCTAGATTTGGACCACTCGCTGATGAAGATCAATCATTGTGTCATCATCGTTGGTGAGATCCTTTGAATTTGAGGCATGTCACTGATCATCGATCCATGTTCTGATATCCAAAACATCGTCACTGTTGAGGTAACTTCCTTCTCCTTATCTCAGGGTAATCCCAGGGTTATGGTGATGACCCTAGATTTTTGAGAAACTCTAATAAAAATAAAATTATTTGTTACATCGAAATAAAATATTTTAATAAAATATTTTATTACTGAAATGTCCAAAAACTAAATTTCACGGCCGACCTATACCAGTCAATGTTAGGCCCCAACTAAAGTAAATTCTCTCCTTTGAACACAACGGTTCCCTTAGATTTTTGATCCGGACACTCATTTTTAATTTATTCTACTTTTTCATGAAAAATGTGTGTGCATGCTATTTAATATTTTTAATATTCTTCAAGAAATTTTTCCAAGAACACTAGGCCTCAGAATCACATGTCATCTCAGTGCCTAGTCCCATAATAATTCCACATAATATATAAAAATAATACATGGAAATTACAAGATGTTACATTATCCCCACCATAGGGATTTACATCCTCTAAAGCCAAAAAAAGGCTATACAAAAAAATGAGGGTATTGGGTATGAATCTGGGCCTCCCACTCCCATGTTCTCTCTTGAAGATTTATGTTCTACCACTGAACATGCACCAAATAAATATACCACCCATGAAGGATCCTCTCCTATTGATCCTCAATCTCCACTGGTTACTCCACAAAAGTCACCACATCGCCAATGTCCATCTCACCCCAATCAATGATGTATGATGGATCATGCATGTATATCCTCAGTCTTTACATGTGGAAGATTTCATGCACTCTCTTTAACTATGTTGGTAGAGCTTAACAGTATGCCATCTCGACAACTCTACATAGTATCTAGAAAAGTGCTACAAACCTCAAAGATAGCTTGCCACCCTAGCCAAATCCTTGTATTCCACATTGAGGAGAGACCCAAAGAAAAACACGGTATCCCTCCTCAAACTCCAAAGGCCTTCATCACCGATCAGCATAAGAATTATGATGGCTCTGTGCAGTATTTATCTGCTTCTGGATGACCTACACCTTCTCTATAGTCTCAGGCACCAACTCTGGGCCCATGAGGGACGACTCTCCTGGGTCTATCCAACAAAGTGGAGACTAGTAGGGTCGCCTATACATGGAATCGAATAGTTTCATACTGATGGTGGAATTCTAGTTCTTGTTTTATGAAAACTCTACTAGGGGTAGGTGATCTTCCCAACTGTGTCCAAAATCTAGGATGCAAGAATGTATCATGTACTCTAGAACCTATATGGTCTGCTCAATCTAGATTTCCATCTATGGGTGAAAATCTATTCTCAAGTGTAGCTGATTCCCAAATTCCTCCTACAATCCCTTCCACAATTGGGGTGTAAAGATAGCATCATGATTTGAGACTATCATCGATGGGGCTCCATGGAGATAAACTATCTCATGGATGTAGGGGTGTACCAAACTCTCTAATAAACTCTACTCTTGAATCTCTAGGAAGTGGCATGAATTGGTGAGTCGATCAATGATCACCCAGATGGTATTGTGCCCCCTCAACGTACATGGTAAACCTATCACAAATTCCATTGATATTCCATCCCACTTCTATTATAGCATCTTAGAGGGTTGATATAAATCTTCTGGTACCTACTGCCTCACCTTCACCTGATGACAAGTAAGGCATCTAGAAACAAACTCTTCCACTAACTTCTTTATCCCCAGCCACCAAAACTGATGTCATCTAGCCTAGTACATCTTTTCTACATCTGGATGTACAACCAATGGGGATGTATAGAACTCCCTCAATACCTCCTCTCGTAATGCCACTAGTACCATTGTGCATCCTCTAAAAATGAAAAAATGATCCCCACCTTTTGAATATCCATCAGGGGCATGCCCTATGGACAACTGATCATGTAAAGTCGCACAGTAATTATCTCTGAGTTGTGCCTCCCTAACTTGTTGTAAGATTGGAGGGCTGAAAACCATCGACTAGAGGTAAGTTGTTCCATCTTCATACAAAAAGGATATCTTCAACAAGGCTAACTTCTCTGATTCCTCATTCAGAAATTGTGAAATCGATCTCCTACTGAGAGCATATTCCACCACGCTCCCATTCCCATGGGTATAGACAATCTCAAATTCATAGTCCTGGAGGAACTCTATCCATATCCATTATCTCGTGTTCAAATCCTTCTAAGATAAGATATAATTGAGACTCTTGTGGTCAGATTAGATGATAAACCGCTCACCCATCAGGTAGTGTCACCACATCTTAAATTTTAAGACTACCTTTACAAACTCAATATCATAGATCATGTAGTTCTACTTGAGTGACCTCAAATATCGTGAACCATAGGTAATAACCACTTTCCCCTACATCAGGAGATAACCAAGCTCGGTTCCTCGTGCATTTCAAAATAATACGTACTCGACACCCTCTTATGGAAATATCAAGATGGGAGCACTCATCAAACTCTGCCTCAACTTCTTAAAACTATCCTGACACTTCTTCATCCACACTAAAGACTTCCCCTTTCATGTCAAAACTGTTAACGGTGTTGTTACTCTAGAAATTTTAGGTACAAACCTCTGATAGTACCTAGACAAACCAAGGAAACTCTACACTGTGGTAACACTCTTGGGTGGCTCCCAAGAAAGCACCACCTCAATATTCACTAGATCTACTGCAACTCCAGCCTATAAAATGATGTTTACTATAAAATGGACCTCTTGTATTCATAACTACCACTTTGAGATATTCTCATAAAGCTGGTGCTCTCAGAGTGCATCCAAGACCATCCTCAAGTGTATGTGCTTCTCCTCAGACGCCAAGTACACTAGGATTTCATAAATGAAGACTACCATGAAACAGTTTAAGTAAGGCTGGAATATCCTATTCATGAGTCTCATGAAAACATCTAGGGAGTTTTTCGTGCCAAATGGCATCACAAAGTACTTGTAATGGTTGTACTGAAACCTGAAATCCATCTTTAGTATATCTACATCCCATACTCAAAGCTAGTGACATCCAGATATGAGGTCTGTCTTTGAGAACCACCATTCCCCCTTTCAAATTATTTAATATTTCATATATCATCAATAGTGGATACTTGTTATTCATGGTCACCTAGTTCATGTGCCAAAATTCCACACATAGCCTCAAGCTCCCATATGCCTTATTGGAAAAAAACTAGCGCTACCCAGGGTGAATCACTTGGTCTCATGAATCCCTTCCTCTAAAAGTCCTCCAACTATACCCTCGGGTCACAAAGATCTATGGGATCCATCTGATATGTAGGTATAGATGTCAATGTCATCTCAGGGTATAGATAAATGAAAAATTCTACCTCCCTGTGAGGAGGTAATCCTGGAACATCCTCTGGAAATATGTCCTTGTATTCATTCATCGTTAAGAGAAACTAAAGACTCATATCATCTAATGACCCAAGGGACAGGCTAGCCAACTGATGTTTGATTGGATTCACCCTTCTATGTGTGAGTCCATCTTGTGATACATGTGTTTCTTTTTCACTAACAAAGGAAAACCTGGTCCCATCACTGCGGACACACCGCACTATGCACCTAAAACAGTCAATTTGGGAATGGACTATGGATAACTAGTCCATATCGATAATGAAGACATAAGGCCTCAACACTACTATCAAGATATCCTGGTTGAAACTCTCTCCTATAAGAGTAAGGTCACACTTTTGTCACCAGTGTGTAATCATTGAAACCCCTCCTATAGGAGTCTCAAAGCGTAAGGGTCAAGTCAACGGTTCCACCAGAATCTCCAAGTCTCGAACAAGGGTCATGTAAATAAAATAATGTATGGAACCTATGTCTATAAAAATTGTATCTAAGGTGGAAGAGAAATAGATATTACCTTTAATCAACCCTAGATCCACAGGGTTATAAGCCTCTATTTCTTGAAGCTAGCCTCATCCCTATCCACCATATCCCAGATCCTGTCAAAGAACAACTGGGGGTGGTGGTGGTAATAAGTTGAACCTCCATCCACCTGTTTATTCCCTACATGCTCCTATAACACATCTACCACCCTGTGGACCACCCTATTCCTTCCTCCTCCTCTATCATGATGGTCCCTTAACTACCTCCTGATTGGTCGTACGACGAGTCGGGAAATCTCAATCCAGATGTTCCCGACCACCGCACATGTAACACAGCCTGTCCTTCAGCTGACTCGCTCTACCCTGGGAGCCTTGCATCACTGATCTTATTCCCTTAGGTTATCTCCTAGAGTTCTTGAGCCACTTGGGTCCCTGCAACTATTGTTGTATACCTACTATCAAAGACTCATCTATTTGGTTCTCGATGGTAACTCCCACTGTCTGTGTCTACTCTGCTAGAAATATCTCCACTTGTAGATCTCACTCTAGTACCCCAGCATATGTAGGAATACCAAGGGATATCATGGATAACCTAATATCCCACCATAATCCATGATCAAATGTATGATCCATAAAGAACGGGTCTTGTACCATATCTATGGAGTAGAGATAAAGATTAGTAAATCTCACCGAGTACTCCACCGCTATCTAACTTCCCTACTGCAGATACAGAAGAACCTATATACACACTGAGTGTAACATAGTCATAAATAAATCCTCTCTGAAGAGACGCTCGAAGTCTACCCAAGAGAGAGTCGTCTCATCATGTGTCTGGGTCACTAAGCTCTACCATCACCCTGTTGATCCCTGAATATGAATCATAGCTAGGACTTTCATCTAGATGGAAGGAATACTCACAAGGAAGAAGACGTGTGTAACTAACTCTAGCAGATCCTTAGCTACCTAAGGGTCTTCCTCACCCCAAAACTTGGTATTTTTCTTCCTCTAGAACTCATGTAATTCACTCAGTCTATGTGCATCCTCAACCAATAGTGTTTGTAGTAATTGATTCTTGATAGGTGTTGGTATCACTGGTACACCACCCAAAGTTGCTATCTTTAGTAAAATACCTTGTTATAATGCCTCTTCACTAGGCGTACCATCCTCATGATCACCCAATAGAATCCCAATTGGTTGTCTACATAGAGTCATCCTGAAATAGAACAAGATGTACCATAGTCAATAGAGTATGCATGGTGAGATAACTCGAGAAGTACATGAGAACACATAAAAATACAATATGATGCATGTACCATTGTTTTCCCTTCAACTAGTATTTTCATGTATTGAGTCAAAAATAAGAATTTAGATTCCTGGTGTATGGATACATTGGTCACCGCACCGACACTAGATTCCCTATATTGAAAGTCGAAATTGAAGCACTTAACACTGTTACCCCAAACCAATATCACAGACTATTTATTCTTTAGGTAGAACTAACTACTCTGATACCACTCTTTTATGACCCATCCCATAGGGTCCTGCTTCATGACTACCCTAATCTCGCCTCTAATAGACTTGGGGCTGGCGACTAGCACTGAGTAAGCATATCCCACAAATGGGATACATTTTTCTAAGTACATGTACACATGCACACATCTCCAAACCCAAAAATGATGAAATGTAAAACACTAAGAAACAAAATTTTATACCACTAAGGTACCAACAATAAAGTGCGACAATGGAAAACTGAAAAGTAAACAGGGCTAGAATACAAGCCCACCCAAAAAGAAGTATAGATAAGTGAATGCACAAGTTCCTAAAATTGGTCTGTAAAAAACCCTACCTGAAGGGTAGGTACATGTAAAACTATCTAAAGTAGTAGGATAACACATCAAATATTTGGTCTCTCTAAGAACCACCTGGTCCTAGTCTACCCAAGACTCCGTCAAAGCATCGATTATCTGCACAAGACACGACACATGCGGGAAAATCCCATGCAGGGGTGAGTAAAATAATACTCAGTAGGACACCCTAAAACCACAAAAGAATACCAATAAGAAATAAATGAAGTATACCATAAAGAAATAAAAAAATTATAACAAAAAGAAGATATATAGTCATCTCACATAGGTATGGGTATATAGTACTCAAAATAGGATTATCAAACGTAATCTGCCAAAACACCCAATATCGATAAGACATGTAGTCTCGATGAGACACATAGTCCCAATAAGACACTCGGTCACAATGATACACTTAGTCACATAGTCTCAGTAATTCATGGAGTCTTAGAAAATCACGTAGTCTCAAGGCCACAGCCAGCCATAGGATTCCGCTCACAGTATGATCATTTTGGGAGAACTCACTCCTCAATCCATTATGTCGTATACAAATTTCCATAAAAACACACTTTGAGTATCTCAAAAGGACTGTCTCATCATAAGGGTATCATCACCATAACATTATCATAAAATGGACATGCGTTTTGAAATTTATGACTAATTTTGTAAAAAGGTCCAACTCGGGTCTGGTTCGGGTCCAATATGACCTACTGAACCCAGCTTGACCCACTAGCCAACCTGAACTGTCCTGGCCCACTGGGCCTTCTAGACTGTGGGTCAGCTCCATAGGTTCGGCCCATGTTGTATGACAACTTGAGAACCAGACAAGGCCTGCCCCGGCCGCGTCCCACCTAGTCCATGTGGTCCACCCTTACCGCATGTCGCCCTGGTCCATGCAGTCCACCCCAACCATGTGCCTCCCCCCTATTACTTTCATCACCACACGTCCCACTCAATTCCACCATCGCCTCCATCCTCCCTACAGTTCATTGTCGCCTCCAGCCACCACACAGCCTGTCGTCATCATCAATCACCCTACTGCCTTCCGCCTCACCTACACATGGCCGCTACCACATTCCATCACTAGTGATCTGATGGTACCTTTCACGGACCACTAAAGCTCCTTCGATACTCGTAAAATTACACAGTCATAGATCTGGCCTTGTCGGGTCCCGATCTATACTGTTGTGGCCTCTATGATTGATTTGCCTTTGATTTAGGGATCCAATCATGTTCAGAGCCTCCATGAAAGTTGAGTTGTGACCATGAGGGTCCAACAACGAAGAACACCAATAATGGGGGAAAATAAAAGCACCAAGAACATCTAAGGAATGAGACTCGGTCTTTGTTCGTGTCAAACTCAATTCATTCTCATTATAGGGATGAATGAAGAGGGAAATGAAACTCCCATTAATAATTCCCAATACTAAACATCCTGCAAGAATGATTGAACTGCGGATCAACCTATTCATTGGTTAGTCTTCATTCATCATTAATTCTAATAATGGGGAAGAAATCACAAAGTGATCAAACTTCCTACCTAGATTTGAACTACTGATTGACAAAGATTGATCATCATGTCATCATCATTGGTGAGATCCTTCGAATCTGAGGCATGTCACCGATCATAGATCCATGTTCCGATCATCGATACATCATCATCATCGAGATAAATTCATTCTCTTTATATTAGGAAAATCCTAGGGTTATGGTGATGACCCTGGATTCCTGAAAAACTATAATAAAAATAGAACGATTTGATGTGTTGAAATAAAAAAAAATTATTAAATTTTTTATTACCGATATGTCCAAAAACTAACTTTCACGGCTGACCCACACCGATTGATGTTAGGACCCACCTAATGTAAAGTTTCTACTCTGAATGAAATGATGCCCTCAGATTTTTTTAGGCAATCATTTAGAAGTTATTCCATTTTTTTAAAAAACTGTGTGTGCATGCTATTTAATATTTTTAATAATCTTCAAGCAATTGTTCCTGGAACATCGGGCCTCGGAATCACACGTCGTCTCAATAGATAGTCCCATAATAATTCCATATAATATATAAAAATAATTCATGTAAATTCTGAGATATTACATTTTATGACCTTTTATTACCCATTTATTACCAATTCCATATTAAAGTTACATTTCAGGTAATAACCACTTTGTTTTTCATATATGTTTTAAATTGTTATATTATTGATCCTCTTAATTTAATAATGATTTCATCATCTCTATAATGATAAGAATGATATAAATATTATATATATATATATATAATAATCTATAAAATATTTAAATATGAAATGAAATACATTGTTTAGGGAGATGGTAGGTCGTACGTACGCATGAACGTTGTTTACATTTTTCTTATCAAATTGAAAAAAGGAAATTATATGATATGTTTTAATTAAATAATAATATTTATGTCATATATATATATATCACATGTGTTTATTAATAACATCCTTAATACATTTCTTGTAAATCATTAACGAATCACATCGCTTCGTGAGGTGGTAGTCCTTCATACACACAAACGACATTATCGTATTCCCAAAAAATGTTAAGCATGAAGGTATGTGTGATATAAAAAATATAGAATAATAATAAAATCATAAACATAATAAATATAATATATAAAATATATATTCATCATTATTATCAACCTTTAAATGTAGTAATGGAAGAACGAACGACATCAGTTTATGAGGCGGTAGTCCACCATACACATGAATGATGATATCATATCCCATTTGATGGAAGTGTGTGACGTTTTAGGTTTTACCCTTAAAATAATAAAATTTAATAAAATTTAATAAAATTTAATATACTGAGGTTAATATATAATCATGATCTAAAAATAAATTAATAGGTTTGAGGAAGAAATAAAACAAAAATATTTGTTGATGAATGTTACCTCTTCTTTGGGTTTCTCGTTTTGGTTTTCACCAAAGGAAATACTTGGTTAGATTTATGAAGAAAATGAGGCTTCTAGGATGATGTTATGGAAGTTATAGGTTTATTTGGGTAGGTTTTAGATGATTCAAAAGGCTTTATAGGTGTGAATATAGGGGGATAGGTGATGGCCTTTTATAAGGGAGGTGAGTGGAAATCTTGTAAATACCAAAAAGGTAAACGCTATTGGGAGGTATCTCTTACATAATGTGCCACCAATAATGAACAATTTATGATAAAATAGGGTATATGGTATAAATATGAGCAGTAAATGGGTTTTTTATATGTTCCTTGGTCAATGTTTCCCTTAAGCTTAAAGTTTAGTCCCTTATTAAACTCATTTTTCTCTTAATTGTTGTGATTAATTTTAACTATTTTCCATAATATTTCTAGTAAAAATTTAAGTTGGGATTATTATAAATTATAAATTATTATTATTAAAAATATGGAATCCATTTTTCTGAATTTAAATAACATTAATATAAGGAATTAATTTAAAATTAATCCCGTCGATGGGACGAACCATGGGGTTTTTAAAGTGAAAATGCTCAAATGTTTGAAATGTTTTTATATCAATTTCAATGTGAAATTGAGTAAAATAACCTAAATTAGATGTATTTATATATAATTAAACTTATTATACTATAAAAATAGTTTAAAATATAATTTAACTATATAAATAAGATAGATGAAAAAGGTAGTTTTCAATTAAAATTTTGTATTTTTCACTATTCATCCAAAAATGAAATATTTTAGAAAAAGACACCCAAAGATCATTTTGACATTTTGAATTCAAAAATGAATTTTATTTTATCAAATTAAATTTATAAATTTGTAAAAACTAAATTTTATTATTTTTCACAAAAATACATAAAAATAAACTTTTTTTAGAAAATATTATTTTCAAAACATATAATGATTTTATTGAAAATTATGTATTTTATTATCAATATATTTTCTTTATATGAGGCCATAATACATTATATTTAAAAATTATTAATTACTATTCATATTACAAAGTTTAACGACTAGGTTATAACTATCTTTTTTAAATAATTATAATAATAAAATTTCATTTCATAGAAACTCAATGTTGCGTGTAACGTAAGATAAGCAGGTGTTGCATGTAGTGAAATATTAACTTGGTGTAGTGTATAAAGAAATATTAAATTTATGTAGCGTACAACACAATACATCAAAGAAATTTAATTTATCTAGAAAAAAAGTATATAAAAACTTAGGTTGTTACAAAAATATATGGTTTTTTGTAATGAAAAATTAACAGCTGGCTATAAAATCCATAAGTAACATAGTATAGTGACACATGATACTAGAAGGATGTACAGGGGGTGTCCCCTAGTTCAGACCACCAAGTGTTCGATTCCTGTGCATCGAGTACCTAGTGATCCACTAGGTTGTCAGTGTAGGTTCACTAAGAACCTAGTAAACCCAGGTCAGTTTTTTAAAGAGAGAATAAGGGATATTATAACCCATCCATTTTAAACCCCTTATAGGGTGTTTATTTCTTCAAGACACTAGATGAGAAAGGGGATACATTCCCCTCTTTATCCTTTCCCTCCTTGGTTCCCCTGATTCAATTAATATTTTAGTAGTTTTCTTTAGTGATTAAGGTTAGTTTTCTCTATTTTATTAGTCTTGTTGCATACCTCATCCTATTTTCATGATTTAATCTATATGTATTTATGGATTTGATGATAATTTAGTTGGTTTGGGGTTAAACTCTTAAACTCTAAATTCCCAAGACCCACTGTCATGTATGATGTATTATGTTTTATGTATTCAATTAGGTAAGTGATAGTAAATGAATAAATTCAAGAATCATTCACAAATAGAATACCGCAATGATAAAACAGCAAGTGCAGTAAGTAAAAGAACAATAGAAATAATGTGCTTTGGCCCCTTTGGGGACCTAGGTGCACGATGAGAACACCACAAAGGTAATGATTTTATTAAGAAGCAAGAAAAGAAAACAATAACAATTACATACTCAAATATAAAATAATATAGGACCATAAAAACTATCTGAGGAGGTCGAACTTGCTGAACTAGGTGGTAGTGATCAATATTATCACATAATGTTAGCCCTATCCACTCCTAGACAGACTTAAACACATACCTGTGAAGGATATAGAAACATACATGAGAAAAAAAGGTAAATCTATTTAGATCCATGACCAATATACTGGAACTTGTTTGTGATTGAAGATATGTCAAAGAACTGAACCTTCTTAGAGCATAGTCATCTGAAAACCCTGAACAGAGGCGATTACCCACTAAATATCAACCGGAGAAGTAATCTGGTTAGAGGAGGTGGAACGTCTTGGCTAAGGGGAGTGTGGGTTCCCGGAAACTCTAGTTTGATTTCTTCTTCTCCATAAAATCAAGGCAAAATCTCACCTTTGTAAGCCCTTGAACCAGGCAAAGGGAAGCATATTAAAACCACTAACAATAGAGAGAGACTTGAGAATCAATGTGCTCCTAGAATAATCAAAACCCATCATAATAGATCAGACATAGTCTTGGGATGGAGGTCACGTAGACAGGTAGGATCAACGTGATAGTTCGTGTAATTGTAGCTGGGACAGCGCATGGGACAAGTGGTGCAACCAGATTGGAGTAGTGTTAAACAAGAGGATTTCGGTCCAGAAAAAAGAACACATGAGAAGAGATATTGGGCCATTGGATCACACCCAATCAATGGTCCATAATTTATTCCACTAATCAAAGTAACGAAACTAAAACTGGGATCTAGAAACAAAACTAGGTAAATTAAAAAATGAAAGAACCGAAAAAATTCTTGTAAAGTGTCATGCAAACCATACAAGGTAAATATACAAAGAAACAAATTATAATCATTTAACCTGAAAAATATTAATTCATTTAATTGAAACCATAAACATGTAGGGGAATATATCAACAAATCTCCACCTTGCAGTTAAAATAATACAATGATGATGTTCTCACAACCTACATTATATTATTGGGAATAAATTCATAAGTTTAAGATAATGCATGAATTTAGATAATGGAATGACCTTAGTCAAACTATCTATTAGGTTATATTTAGTGGGTATATTTGTGAAACTCACTTTCCTAGATTCTATAATATCCCTAAAAATTTAAATCTAATTTCAATGTGCTTAAATCTACCTTGGCATACATAGTTTTTAGAAAAATGTAAAGTAGGTTGGCTATCATAGTGAATTATTATACTATCAGCAAATAATGATAGTTCAAAAAGAAAACCTTTAAGACATATAACCTCTTTGATGGATTCTATTAAAGCAATATACTCTGCCTCAGTTGTGGAGAGTGCAACTACTGATTGCATATTGCACTTCTAGGAGATTGGTCCTCCGTACACAAGAAACACAAAACCAATAATAAACTTCTATGTATTAATATTTGTAGCATAATCCGAATCCAAAAAAGCCAACTATATCATTATCAAAACTACTATTTAATCCATATCTAATGCACAATTTATTATAAATAGAAACATACCTTAATATCCATTTTAATTCATGCCAATGAGCCTTACCAGGTTCCCCATAAAACTAATCAATGTAAAAACAACAAATGAAATATCGAGTCTAGAACAGACCATAGCATACATAAGACTTAATAAAACATTAGCATAGGGAATCTTATTCATAAAGGTAGTTTCATCTATATTTCTATGGGATTGGATCAATGATAGTTTAAAATGTTGTCCTAAAGAAATATTAATAGGTTTTACATCCTCAAACGGGTATATTTTTAATACCTTCTTTATGTTAGCTGATTGGGATAAGTACTAGGTTCTGGCCTTCCTATCCCTAATTATTTCCATGCTTAATATTTGATTTTCATGACCTAAGTATTTCATTTCAAAGGCACAATTCACTTGGTTCTTGAAAGAATTTATAATCCTTATGTTCTTATAGATTTGAAGCATGTCATCAATATATAATAATAGGTAAACAGAATCATGTTTAGCAGTTTTATAATATACACATGCATCAAATAAACTTCTATAAAACTTATTTTCAATCATAAAAGAATCAAACCTTTTATACCATTGTCTAGAAGACTTCTTAATCCCATTCAAGGACTTCTTAAGAAGACAAACATGATTAAGTTTGAATAGTTTTGAAAATCCTTCGAATGGAGTTATATAAATCGTTTCATCAAGGTTTCCATGTAAAAAAGAAGTTTTTACATCTAATTTTTCAACATGAAAATCAAACTTAGCAGTAAAAGAAAGAAGAATTTTAATGGATGAATGATTAACTACTAGAGAGAATATTTCACTATAATTAATTCCTTCATGTTAAAGAAAGCCTTTAGCAACTATTTGGACTTTAAATTTGATTTTAGTTTCTCCTAAATTGTTCTCTTTCTTCTTATAAATCCATTTAGACCCTATAACTTTCTGGTTATTAGGTCTAGGTACAACAACCCAGGTGTTGTTCTTAAGAAGATAATGTATCTCCTCTTGCATTGCATTTAGCCAATTAGTGGATTCTTTGGACTTAATAGCTTGTTTATACATTTTATTTTCATCCTTAAACAAGTCTTGTGCTACATTAAATGCATAGGCAACAATGTATGTCTGATTGAAATGGTTCGGAGTTCTAATAACTCTTCTCTATCTATCCCGAGTGAGATGATAATTGCTCAGGTCCTCAGGTTCCTCAGTCTCGGGTTTAGAATCTAAACTAGAATTAGATTCAATTTGGTTTTGTTCAGCTGGAGGAGCAGGACCAGCTGAGGATTGGGGATGGTCACTGGGTTCAAAAGGGATTTCAACACCCAAAGGTGTTGAAACTTTGGAGGGTCTTGCAACATCATTAGGAGTTCTTGAAAATTCAGGTCTTTTTCATTTGGCAGAACAAATTCATAAAACACAACATCTCAGATAATGATGCATTTTTTATACCTTGTTTTATCTATCCATAAATGATACCCTTTAACACCCTCTAGATAACCCACAAATATACACTTAACAATGATAGGATCTAGCTTATCATTACATGTATGAGCATAAGATATGGATCCGAAAATCCTAAGGTGCACTAAACTCAGGGGTAAACCTTTCCAAATTTATTTAAAATTATTAAAGTAGTTGTTAGAATATAGGAAAAGATTAATAAGGTACACTGTTGTAGAATCATCCTCGTCCCAAAATAACTTGGGGAGTTTTGAGTGGGATAGCATACACCTCACCCTTTCAAGCACAATCCTATTCATTCTCTATGATAACCCAATTTTCTTTGAGGTGTCCACAACAGTTCAGTATCTCTTTATTACTTGGTATTCATAAAATTAAATGAATTCGGTGGATAGATATTCTAGACCATTATCTGTCCTTAATACCTTAAGTTTCCCATAAGACTCGCTCTTTACCACAGCTTTCCACTTCTTAAAATTCTAAAAAGTATTAGACTTTTTCTTGAGTATATAAAGCCAGGAATTCCTTGATAAAACATCAATAAAATTTAAAAAGTATAATCCTCCTCTATGGGAGGTAACCCTAGAAGGACCCCACAAATTTGAATGTACACATTTAAGGGGTTCTTTAGCTTTATACATGGACCTACTAAAACAAACTCTTCTGGACTTCCCATATACATAGTCCTCGTAGAATGGTAATCTTTTAGGAATGAAATTACTTAAGAGGCCCTATTTTTTTAGTTCTCTTAGACCCTTGTCAATAACATGCCCTATTATCCTGTAACATCCTAGTTCCAAAATCCGCCTAGAGATGTCCCGTACCCGGTTGGTCACATGGCCTCAAGTGCATTTCCCCGAACTCCAGAGTCTGCCAACTAGCAGCGAGGTCCTTTGGTGTGATAGTGGGAAAACTATTTACTCATTGGCAGAGTAACACAGCGAAAGTAAACAGATATACAATAGAGAAATCAGTAAACATACCAACAATAGTAATAGAGGAAGACTGAAATAATAAAAAACTAGAGCACATATATATTTAAATGATGCATGATACATATTTCTTGGAAAAACAGACAAACAAGTCACAATTCTAAATACATTACTAAACCAAAGTAAAAAAAGAAAAGCAATAAACAAATCCACAGCATCGCAAGCCTATGCTTGGTCACATGCTCTCCAGCTCCAATACAGTCAAGTACCTGAAGTGGAAGGGAGCTTGTACTTATCAATACCTGCAAAAATATAACTTGTTTGGGCCCAAAATCATGGCCCAAATAGGGTGTGAGACTAAATCCCAGTAAGAAACCACCATGATATTTGTGCCTAACAGTCAGTGAATATATATGGCAGCCAGTAAGTAAATAAATTAAGTAAACAAGGAAGTACTCAAGGTAAACAATTCCTATAGTTTCAAAGAATTCAAAAACCACATAGCAAGTAAGTAGATAATACACAACATGTAACCCTATGGGAAGTACTCACAGCCTATCCCTTCTAGTCCTACCTAGTAAACACAAGAAAGCATATAACACACAGGCGACCTTCTGGGAAGTACTCACAACCTATCCCCTCTGGTCTTACCAAGAAACACAAGCAAGTAGATAACACAATAGGTAACCCCTCTGGTTCAGCTTAAGTATAGACTCTCTGAGGAAGCACTCACCATCAATTCCTCATATAGTCTCATATAGGTAACTAAAGGATCTCTAGGTAAGCACTTATGTCACATTCTCTATGTGGCCTACGTCGAGGAACTACAGACACTTTGAGGAATCACTTACATCAATTCCCCCTGTGGTCTCACATCGTAAGTAGATATGACACTCTGGATAAACCCTTACATACATTATCCCTATGGTCCACTACACTAGGTTCTCACGGCCCTGTGTAAAGTCAAGAAAGTATAGAAATGCGTATCGTCCAAAGTAAACCTCAAGAAATACTTGGATAAACAATATATAGCATACCATCATGTCAAAACAAACACTCCATCCTATAACACTAGGCATGGGAAGTAAACAGTAGCCTAACAGGAAAACTAGACCAAACGGTAAAACAAGAAATCATGCATGGGAAAACACCTCCAAATCATAGTAATTCACCCTATTCATGGACAATTTAACCTCTAATCAAGCATACAAGCATAGAAGGAAAACAATAGGGCTAAAATAGTAAACACATAATACCCTGTTCATGGGAATTGGCGATTTTGCACATATAACTCAAAGACTTTCAACAGATTGGCACAAAACACCTACCTCAGTGTTGGGAGATCGCTATATGTGAACCTCATGCCCTGAATCACCCAAGAACACCATAGATCTATAAAAATGTCTAAAATGTTAAACCGAGGATAACTTGAGAAATAGTATGAATCAGGAAACGAAGCTCAAGAAGAAGGAAGAGCTTACTGAGGTAATCCCAACATAATCAACAGAGATCGATTCGGAGAACAGATGGCGACTCTGGGGCTCGAAGAAGATTTTTCAGTGTACGGATGCTCTCGGATGAACCAAACCTAGAAGAAGGTGTTTTGGCGATTAGATGCAACCCTAGTACATTTAATAAAAATAATAAAATACACAGAGTTTACTTTAGAAGTACACGGTGTGTAATTTTTGTTTCCATACTCTGCTTTAGGCGGTCTCTAGGTCACCACACACAGCCATGTGTGTGGCCGTTTCACAGCCAGCACACGGCTACCCGCGGTAATCGAGTACAGGACGTGTACTCATAAAGTACACGGTGTGTACTTAAAAAAATTATATAAATTCCTCTTTTCTCAAAAATGAACATAAAAGAAAGACATACCTAAAAAGGAAGATCTGGGTTCTTAAAAACATCCCCCCATAAATAAATTTATCCCCGAATTTCCCTAGAAAGGCAGCGTAGAAAAAGAACTCTCAAACAGCTCTGGACACTATGATCGTACATCAGCCTCCCTCTCCCAAGTCTTTTCTTTCACCCGACCGTGCTGCCATAACACTCATACCATAGGAAAAGACTGGCCATAGAGAACCTTTGTACTTCAATCAACAATCTATATAGAATTATCCTCAAATGATGCATCCACTTCCAACTCAACCTCCTCGGGTTGGAAGACATGAGACAGGTTTGAGAAGTAATGTCGAAGTTGGGGAATGTGTAAAACATCATGCATAGCCTGGTACCTCTAAGGTAACTACAACTGATAGGTAACCGGCCCAACTCTCTCCAACACCTCAAACGGCCTGATGTACCTCAGCAAAATCTTACCCTATATCTTGATCCTTCTGTGTCCCAACCTCAGTGTGACACGCAGGAAAACATGATCACCAACCTCAAACTTCATAGGTCATCTTCGCTGATCAGCATAAGACATCTGTGGAACTGTGTAGTAGCCATCCTCTTCTGAATTAACTTTATCTTCTCTATAGTCTCCTAGAAAGGATGAGGTCCCAGCATAGTTGCCTCTCCTACCTCCAACCAACATAAGGTTGATCGGCCTGACCTACCGTACAAAGCCTCATAAGGTTCCATCTGAATAGTTTCTTGAAAACTATTATTGTAGTAAAACTTCACAATAGTTATATGCTTCTCCCATGAACCTCCAAAATCCAGGATGCATGCTCGGAGCATGTCTTCAAGCACCTGAATCATATGCTCGGACAGGCCATCTTTCTGGGGTGGTAAGGTGCACTCAGAAGTACCTGTATACCCGAGGCCTTCTAAAATCCTTTCCAGACCCGAGATGTAAAACAAGCATCCCTGTCTGAAACAATGGAGTGTGGAACCCCATGTAGATGTATGATCTCATGAATGTACAATCGTCCCAGCACATCAACATTGAAATTCTACTTGATTGGAAAGAAGTTATCAACCTTCGTGAGTCTATCAATGACAACCCAAACTACATCATTCCCTTGAGGTGACCTCGGTAAACCTGTCATGAAATCCATCGCGACGTCATTCCACTTCCACTCGGGAATGGGTAACTGCTGCAAAAGACCTGCTGGTCGCTGATACTCCACCTTCACATACTGACAGGTGGAACACCTCATAAAGAAACCGGCAATATCTCTCTTCATACCTGGCCATCAATATTGATGTTGTAGATCATGATAAATTTTGGTGACATTGGGATGAACTTCCCAAACTAAGGAATAAAAGTCCCACATCAACTCCTCACGTATGTATGCTGGCACCCATACGCGCCCCTGGAAATTCAAGATCTCATCCTTGCCTATGGTCCATCTAGGAATAGGTTCCTCTCCTGAAACACTTTCCTATAGGAATAGGCCTTCAGAGTATGATAGATGCCTCATTTGAACTCGATCAAGAATAGTAGAGGTAACAAATACAGAATAAAGAAACATCTACCCCTGTCTGTCATGCACCTCAAAATGAATCTCATAGAATATATTCATAAACTGACACTCATTACTGGCCTTCTGAACTACCTGTATCTGAGTCCTCTTGCTCAGTACAACAGTTACTGCGTTACCTTTTCTAGGCATGTAGGCAAGCTCAAATTCAAAAGACTGAAGGTACTCAACCCACCTTGGCTGTCTCAAATTCAAGTCACGTTGAGTGAAGATGTACTTGATACTTTTTTGGTCGGTGAAAACCACAAAATTATCCCCCAACAGATAATGTCTCCAATAGAATAAGGTATGAAAAAATGCATCCAACTCAAGATCGTGTGTTGGGTAATTCCTCTCATGTGGCCTCAACTGTCGAGACTCGTACGCAACGACTCCTTCCCCCTGCATAAGCATAGATCCCATCCCAATACATGATACATCACAATAAATAGTAAAGATCTTTTCCGGCCTTAGAAATACTAGTATCGGTGCTGAATTAAATCTCCCTTTCATCTCCTGAAAGGATTACTCACAAGAATCTGACCACAAGAACTTTTCACCCTTCTTAATCAAACCCGTCAGTGGTGATGCTAGGTGTAAAAAGTTCTGTATGAAATGTTTGTAGTATCCAACCAGCCCTAGAAAACTCCGTACCTCAAAGAAGTTCTTCGGATACTCCCAGGAAACTACTGCTCTCACTTTCTCTGGGTCTACTGATACTTCTGTCTCTGAGATAACATGTCCTAAGAAGTGAATCTTGTCTAGCCAAATGTGGCATTTTGATAGATTAGTATATAAATGATGCTCTCTCAGTGTACTCAAAATGATCTCAAGATGGGTAGCATGGTCTTGTTGAGTGTGAGAGTACACCAAGATATCGTCCACGAAGACAACCACGAAAGAATCCAAGTATGGATGGAACACTCGGTTCACCAATTCCATGAAAACTGCAGAAATGTTTGTGAGACCGAACGGCATAACCACATACTTTTATAGACCATACCTGGTCTGGAAATATGTAATAGATATATCAGATGGTCTAATGTGCAACTGATGGTAACCAGACCTCAAGTCAATCTTCGAGAACACCTGGTCTCCTTGAAGCTGATCAAAGAGATCATCAATCCTTAGAAAGGGATATTGGTTCTTGAACATCCACTATTTCAAATTTCAATAATCCACACAAAGTCGGAGAGTACCGCCTTCCTTCTTTGCAAACAGGACATGTGAATCCCAAGGATAAGTACTGAGTCAGATAAAACCCTTTTCCTATAACTCCTTCAACTACTTCTTGAGCTCCTGTAACTCTAGTGTATCCATCCTATAAGGAGGAATGTACACTAGTTTCGCTCATGACATGAGCTCAATAGAAAAGTCTACCTCTCTCTCTAGAGATAAACCTGAAAAGTCCTCTGGAAATATGTCTTTGAAATGATCCACCACTGGAGGAAAGTATAACTATGAATTCCCCTGGTCATCCAAATATAGACTAGCAATCTGAGTTGTAACTCCTCACAACCCATGATGCTTGAGTCCTTCTCTACTTACCTGGACATTCCATTTTCCCTTATAAAGAAATGAACTACCTTATATTGATGTGAAGCTCACCCTACAGCGATAATAGTCGACGACTGCATGAAAGAGAACTAACCAGTCCATTCCAAGAATGAAATCATAGCCTGTCATCTCTAGGACATAGAGATACCAAATTAAGTGACACCCACCAACCTTAAGAGGTAACTCCTTTAAATGATGTACATTAGTTGTTCTAGTCCCCAAAAAAGTGTCTAGCATCAAGACATCAGTAGAAGAAAAGATACATAGCCCAAGGCTCTTCACAATAGAAACAGATATAAAGCTATGGGAATCCCCTATATTGAAAAGAGCAGAAGCTAAAACAGAGGAAACTAAGATCATACCTAGAACTGTGGAAGGTTCGGGATCCTGATCCTATTAGATCTGCTCCACTGCAAAATTCTGACCTACACTATGGCCCTGTGACCCCGCCTGACCACCCTGAGCTGATCCACCCTGTTGTTGCTGAAAGCCTGGTAACTGGCTACCATGGCCACGACCTCCACCTCGGCCTGAACGGCTGGAAGAACTCCAGTCCCCGGACTGGTGAGAAACTGGTGGTGCGGCTCCTGAATGAGGAGTCATAGAAGAACCCTTGTCACCATCTACTGGTGAAAATATCTGACAAAAGCATTGAAGATGACCCATCTTTCCGCAAGATCGGCAATCCACTGGGTCTCTCGGTCAATGTGGCCTCATATGCCCGCTCTTCCTGCACTAGTAGCACACCACCTGGCTACTATAAGAATAATCCCACCTCCTCGGATCCCCATGAAAATACTCCTTGTGGTTCTTCCTGCTGTCAATAGGAGGGAAAATAACTCTAGATGTCGAGCCGCCCTGGATCACAACTCTAGAATCCCTCAGATTATGCTCTGTGATCAAATCCTGGTTGACTATAGAAGTGATGGAAGTCAACCTAAAGATTTTCACCTATGATCGGATGTTGTGCCTCAAACCATCCTCAAACTTCCTTGCAAGGAATAACTCATCACCTCCTGGAATATTCATGAAGCACTACAGCTCTCTAAAGCGAGAGGAATACTCCATAACAGAAATAGTACCCTACTCCAGACTCATAAACTCTCAGGCTCGATCAGCCCTCAATGTATTTGGGTAGAAGTAGTCATAAAAGGCATGCTGGAACTCATCCCAATCCATGACTTGCTGACATCCTTCCTGAGAGATCACATCCCACCATCTCTTGGTAGAATCCCAAAGCATGTACATAGCGAGCTTGACCCTCCTCTCTAGAGGCGTCTCTAGATGCTCGAATATATAAAGCATGGCTTCTAACCATGACTTTGAAGCTTGAGTTCCTCTTTCCCCTATGAAGGTGGGAGGGTGCTGCTACTAAAAGACCCACATAAACTCTTCCATAGATGGGGCAGGATGTGGTACTCCACAGAAGGTCTGCATGAACCTCATAAATCCTTCCTTGAACTGTGCATCAACACTTGTGTCCGATATAATGGTTGGTGCCAAGACTGGCATAACTAGAGGATCTATTGGAAGTCCTTGATTATCCATGCTCTGTGTCTAATCGTTTCCCTGTAACTGGCGGACAACCGGAGGACGTCTCGGGGGCATGAATCTGCAAGGTCAAGCGCACACCTTAGATCAATATTATCAAGGACTTAAAGCTATAAGCATAAGAAGGGAACAAAATAAATAAATCTTTCAAGTTTTAAAAAAATAGATACATGGTGTGTACTTGAATCCCCTTCCCATGTCCGAGTTCTCTTACACGACTAAGCCACATGGTTCTCCTTAGAAAGAAATTACACAACATGTTAGTGACAGACACGGCATGTACTAGGTGAACATCACCAACCCGTGTTGTTAGCTACACATCTGGTTACATGGATGACTGTACGTGGCATGTTCCAAATAGACACAGCGTGCACTTGGAGGATTTCACCGACCCATGTTGTTAGTTAAACGGTTGGATTTTAGGATCACACTACACATCATGTTTAAAACTGACACGGCATGTATAACTTAAGTTTTTATCCTTCTGTGTCGTTAGTCACACGGGCGGACATAGGGTCATCACAACACGTCGTGTACAACTGGTACACGACGTGTTCCACAATAATTTCCCTATCCAGTGTCTCTACCCACATGACCTATGACATGGTTAGAGACTACACAGCGTGTACTTAAGAAAAATAGTTTCTTCCCGAACAGAAGAACAAATGGCATGTATTCAAAACTACACGGCATGTATTCTAGGTTTTTCCAGACAGTAAGCCTCAGAAACTACTCCAGAGCCCAGAAAAACACTAAAACGAACAACAAAGTGCCAAATTCTGATCTGTGAGGCCCATACTCCCAACAAATCAAAGCTTGGCATCTTATACATGTCATAAGCAAGCATAATAGTGCAATGATCCACCAAATTCCAGTCCATGAGGGCCCATAACACCTCAAGAACCAAAGTTTGGCATTCATTCAAACAAAACCATACACAATTTAATACTCTATCAAAAAACATGTATACTATCAAGGCATCTACCACAATATTATGCGTATCTATCACAAAACCTATCACAATAACATGAAATCTCTAATGTATCCTAAATGGCATGGCAAGAATACATGACATGTGATTTATAACAAGTAACTATATGATACATGAGATGGAATACCCTCATATCATCAGGTTGAAACAGAAATAGAACCTCAATAACATCAACAATAACAGTACAATACATGTGAGTCACCCAATTGTGAAATTCAATCAACTGTAAAATTGCAAAACCAGAAAAATTGAAATATATGAGGTAAATTGGATTTTCCCTGTACACGGGTTAGCTACTCTCAGGAACATCTTATTACCAAGTACCTATTCCATCTTATCCATGTCTATAGGATTTAAATGGTAAGTCAAGAATAACAGAAACCCTCTGATACCACTTTGTAACATCCCGATTCTGGAAGCCGCCCAGAGACGCCCCGTACCCGATTGGTCACGTGGCCTCAAGCGCATTTCTATGAACATCAGAGGATGCCGACTAGAAGTGACGGCCTTGGGTGTGATAGTGGGAAAACTATGCCCTCATTGGTAGAGTAACACGGCATAAGTAAACAGATATACAATAGTGGAAGCAGTAAACATACTAACAACAGTAACAGTGGAAGACTGAAATAATAAACAACTGGAGCACATATATATGTAAATGATGCATGATATATATGTCTAGGAAAAATAGCCAAACAATTCAGAATGCTGAATGAAGTACTAAACCAAAGTAAAAAAGAAAAGAAATAAACAGCTCCATAGTATCGCAAGCCTATGCTTAGTCCCATGCTCTCCAGCTCCAACATAGTCAAGTACCTGAAGTGGAAGGACACTTTCCCTTATCTATACCTACAACAATATAACCTGTTTGGGCCCAAAATCATCGCCCAAATAGGGTGTGAGACTAAATCCTAGTAGGAAACCACCACGAGATTTATTCCTAATAGTCAGTGAATATATATATAGTAGGTAGTAAGTAAATAAATGCAGTAAACAAGGAAGTACTCAAGGTAAACAATTCCTACAATTTCAATGCATTCAAAAACCACATAGCAAGTAAGCAGATAAAAAACAACATGTAACCCTCTGGGAAGTACTCATAGCCTATCCCCTCTGGTCCTACCTAGTAAACACAAGCAAGTATATAACACACAGGTAACCTTCTGGGAAGTACTCACAACCTATCCCCTCTGGTCCTACCAAGAAACACAATAAAGTAGATAAAACAATAGGTAACCCCTCTAGTTCATCTTAAGTATAAACTCTCTGAGGAAGCACACATCTTCAATTCCTCATATAGTCTCATATTAGTAACTAAAGGAGCTCTAGGGAAGCACTTACATCACATTCCCCCTGTGGCCCACGTCGAGGAACTACAGACACTCTGAGGAAGCACTTACGTCAATTCCCCATGTGGTCTCACATCGTAAGTAGAAAAGACACTCTAGAGAAGCCCTTACATCCATTCTCTCTATGGTCTACTACACCAGGTTATCACGGCCCTGTGTAAGTCAAGAAAGTATAGCAACACGTATTGTCCAAAGTAAACCTCAAGAATTACTTGGCTAAACGATCTATAGCATACCAGCATGTCATAAAAAACACTCCATCCTATAACACTAGGCATGGGAAGTAAACAGCTTCCTAACAGGCAAACTAGACCAAACGGTCAAACAAGCAATAATGCATGAGAAAACACCTCAAAAGCATATCAATTCACCCTATTCACAAACAATTTAACCTCTAATCAAGCATACATGCATAGCAGGAAAACAATAGGGCTAAAACAACAAACACGCAATACCCTGTTCATGGGTATTGGAGATTTTTCACATATAACTCAAAGACTTTCAAAAAAAGGCATAAACCACCTACCTCAGTGTTGGGAGATTGCTATATGTGAACCTCAAGCCTTGAATCGCTCAAGAACACCGTAGATCTACAAAAATGTCTAAAATGTTCGACCAAGGATAGCTTGAGAAAGAGGATGAATTCGGAAACGAATCTCTAGAAGAAGGAAGATCTTATTGAGGAAATCCCAATGTAATTAATGGCAATAGATTTGGAGAACAGACGGTGACTCAGGGGGCTCGAAGAATATTTGTTGGTATATAGATGCTCTTGGACGAACCAAACCTATAAGAAGGTGTTTTGGCGATTAGATGCGACCTCGTTACATTTAATGAAAAATAAAATAAAATACACGACATGTACTTTCTGTTTCTTTAATTTACTTTAGGCGGTCTCCAGGTCACCACACACGGTTGTGTGTGTGGTCGTTACACGGCCAGCACATGGCTACCCGCGGTAACCGAGTACACGACATGTTCTCATAAAGTACACGGTGTGTACTTCAAAAATTTCCAGAAATTCGTCTTTTTTTTAAAACGACCATAAAAGAAATACATACCTGAAAAAGAATATTTGGTTTCTTACATCTCATATTCCACAAAGTGATGGATTAAAGTTCTAAACTAGAAGAGGTATTCTACTATCTTTTATATACCTTACAATCTAACACATACATACCATTATGAAGGGTTCCTTTTATGACTGTGAGGGATCCTCGGCCTACTCTAAGGCTTCTAAAGCCTGACTTAAAGCTATGACCTTTCTGGTTAAGGGTTCCTAGGTATATTAGGTTTCTTTTCAATTTAGGTACCCACCTAAATTCCTCAAGAGACAAGAAAGTACCATCATGAAGCTCTAACAAAACAAAACCTATTCCCATGATGTAAAAGCTCTTATTATTCCCTAGAAAAACATCAACATATGTTATATCCCTCAATTCAACAAAGAAATCCTTGATAGGACACATGTGGAATGAATATACTGAATCTAGGATCCATTCATCAAGGATGGAAATGTCAGATACATTTAACACGTCAGTAGTGTCAAAGTCTTGTTCAACTAACAGGGAATGATCATTACTATTATCTTTGTAGTCACCTTTCTTATTAGGTTAGTTCTTCTTAATGTGTCCATGTTTTTTACAATGTAAAAATTTTATAACCTTGATTTAGACTTTCTTTTATTATTTTTAGATTGACCACTTTAATTTCTTCTACCCCATGACTCACTTTGGCCTCTAGATTCATTTATGTCCCTATATTCACTTTTGTCCCTAACATTTAAACATTCTTACTTAATCTTAATTCTACCCTTACTTTGAAGTTATTTAGAGATTAAATCAGATTTTACTTATTCAATAGTAAGTGTTTCTTTTTCATACATCAAATAATATTTAACTGAATTTAAGGAATCATCTAAGGATGTCAACAATATAATGTTCTAGTCTTCATCATCCAACTCAATGTCTATGTTGGATAGATCTAACAAGATTTTATTAAATTCATCAATGTGTATCTTGAATACAGTTCTAGGGTGCATTTTGAATGTATAAAATTTAATTTTCTTATACAATCTACCAATAAGATACTTAGTCATATAAAGGGATTCAAGTTTAGACCATAGACTAGCGGCAGAGGATTCATACGCCACGTCTCTTAACACTTTGTATTTTAAAGATAAAATTTTCAGACTGTGGGATTTCCTAAGGGTTTCCTTAGGGACATCTATATAAGAAATGGTAGTTTTCCCATCTGGGGCATTAGTGGTTATCTTCTTTCTCAAACCGGCAAGGGAATATATTAGGTCATTTTGATCTAATAAGGCCATTATTTTAATTATCTAGAGATTAAAGTCGTTTTCACCATCAAATTTATCAATATTAAATTTAGTAGAAACCATATTAACATTACAGTTGGATTTGATACCACTTTTTGGGGTTAAACCCTAAATTCAAAAGACCCACTACTGCGTGTTATGGATTATCTTTTTATGTATTCGATTAGGTAAGTGATAGTAAATGAATCAATTCAAGAATCATTCACAAAAAGAATTCTAGAATGATAAAATAGCAAGTGCAGAAAGTAAAAGAACAATATATATAACATGATTTAGCCCCTTTGGGGACCTACATTCATGGCGAGAACAACACCAGGGTAATGATTTTATTAAGCAGTAAGAAAAGGAAACAAGAACAATTACATACTTGAATACAGAAGAATAAAGGACCACAGAAACTATCCGAGAAGGTCGGGCTTACTGAACTAGGTGGCAGTGATAAATCCTCTCATGTAGAGTCAGCCTCACCCACTCTTGGATGGACTCACATATAGGTTCCGGGCACAGTGAAATCACATTGATGGGTGTACCCAAATTTAATTTCACTGTTAACAATGATCAATCTGAGATCCATCATGAAGATAAAATGCTAGATCATCAGAATAGAATGAAGAAAAAAAAAGGAAATAGGGAAGTCTTATAACTATAGATATGATCATCATATGTTGGTTATAATTAATTTAATTAAAATACAAGAATTGCCTTGATGGAATTCTCTCTCTATTGATGTTTCTGGTCACAATATAATGTGATCCATCGTTGCATCGCAGAAGCCAAGTGTAGGCATCCTCTAGTGGTGATCCACATGTGCTCCATGTATCTCTAGACATCACCAAAGAGATATTCGAGTGCTGGTGTGGAAGAACCTTCACTTGTGATGTCCTCCTTTGATCACCTTAATATCCACTTCCAAAGTGCTCCCCTTGATTCGGTGGAGGAGGATCTCTCCTGTAACTTGAGAGAGTTCTTAGAGGAAAGGAATTCTCTCTTGGCTTGAGATATTTCTCCAGATCTATTTTTCACAACCATAAAGAATGGCTAAATAGAATGAGAATAATGTAATTAGGATTTATATTACATAAAATAATAAAATGAATTAATTACCTAAAGGAAATTATTCATTTCATTTAATTCTTTGTAATACCCCATGTCTAATAATGACATTTGAATATCATTATCACTTGACATGCACCCAGTGAATTACACCTAATATTATTTAATTAAATAAATAATATTATTTCTCACAAATCCCTAGAAAAACTACATGATGTTTATATTAATATACACTGTGTGTACTTTTGTTTTTCCATTTTCTTTATTTCCTCCACCACATTTATTATATCTTGAATAATGACTATTTATTTCTTAAATAAATATCACTACATTATTCACTAAAAAATATATTATTTCACCCACAATATATTCTCTCGAAAAACTAGTTTCAAAATAAATGTGATCAGGCATCCTTGAATAATTATTAAACCATAATAGGGAATAATCTTTATTCAACTTGTTAAATGAATATTTAACCGATATACTTGGATACACTTAGCGTGTGGCCCTCTAGTATTCTTTGTCAGTGTAATTAGGAAGAGCCTACCTAAATTCCAAGGTTAGAGTCTAGAAACACAACAAGGCACCCATAGAGAATGAAGTTAATGCCACAATGATGTGTCACCTCTTACGAACGCTTACCGTGTAATGTAATCCCTTTGTCTTGATATCTCGAATTAAGAGGGTTGTATGCTGGCATCATCAACCCATGTGCTCGATTACTCTTTCTTTGACCTCACACAATTGAACTTTTCTATTCCTCACCATGTCCATGGATTTATTTAGGCTATATTAATTCTATCAAAGGTCCTAAGATGAAATCTTCTGTTGTGTAACTGAAGGGACAAATCCTTTCTCACATTATCTATTAATAAAATATTACTCGTGAATCACCCAACATATCCTACCTCACTGTGAATAGTGTTTTGTCACAGTTTTCATCAATAAATCTAAGTTCATGAGTTGTAATACGCATTAATAATAATATTAAAGTATAAGTACCAATACACATGTCTGAAGATAGGAACATCCAATGACACTATGAAATGTGGATTTCCTACTAATAGGTCTTGTTCTTATAATATCCTCCTGGATATTACCAAGGGTGCACACCATAAGAAGGTGCCTCAAAGTTTTCTGATTCCTCACCCCTAATGGATTGTATTATTTGGGTCCTCTAAATAACATAATCCAACCATAGAACATATACTCAAGAATTGTGTTAGGATACTTCCAGGTTCTCATCATAGCATGAATCTGCTATGACCCTTTAATGTAATAGCTATACTTAGGATAGTTTCACATGAATTATCATACAGAATAACAATCAAGATGTGATAAGTTATTTATTAATATTCAAATCCATTAATACAAGTTTATCATAAAGTAAAAAGTAGTTGGTTCTAGGCCACCAACTCCAACAGACTCTCACTTGGACTAGAGCCAACTGCTAACAGCCTTTAACCTACTAGCTCTCACATGATATTCATGCTTTGACAGAGATAGGACTTTAATCATGGGTTCTACCACGTTCTCTTCCATGGACACTCTGCTCACTACAACTTCACCCCTTTGATAAAAATACCTTAAGAGGTGATACTTCCAGAGAATTTGTTTTGTCTGTTGATGTAACCTTTGTTATTTTGAAAGAGCCACCACTATAGTATTATCACAATAAAATGTGATAGGGTATCTACTACTAGGAACCACATCAAGCTCCTGGACAAAATTCTAAATCCAAAACAGCTTCCTTGGTTATATCAGAAGCCACTATATATTCGGACTCTATTATAGAATCGGCAACAACCGGATGCTTTGAACTCTTCCAGCTCATAGATCCTTTGTTGAGACAGAAAAGATATCCTGATTATGACTTTAGATCATTCTGATCTTTCTGAAAACCAGCATCAGCAGACCCTTAGATGAAAATATACTCAGCTCCTCCATAAAACAGGAACATATCCTCAGTTCTTATCAGATACTTAAGGATAGTCTTAACAACAGTCCAATGTTGTTCTCCTAGATCTTATTGATATATTTCCATCATTCTCAGCACATAGGCCACATCGAGCCTAGTACATAACATGTTATACATTATGGTTCCTATAGCTGAATCTTATGGGATCTTAATCATCCCATCTTTATCCTGTTGTGTCTGAGGACACATTCTCTTAAAAAGTTGTAGGTCATGTGACACTGAAACAAATCCTCTATTGGATTGTTCCATACTAAATCTCTTTAGTATATGGTTAATGTATATACCCTGACTTATTCCAAGAAGCCTCTTGGATCTATCACGAATGATCTTGATCCCTAGAATGTAGGCTACTTTACCTAAGTCCTTTATAGAGAAACACTTTTTCAACCATTCCTTAACTGACTGTAAGAATGGTACATCATTTCTAATAAGTAATATTTCATCAACATATACTATTAGTATAATGACCACATTCCCATTAAACCTCTTATAAACACATGGCTCACATTCATTCTTCATGAAACCGAATTCTTTTATGGCTTCATCAAATCGAATGTTCCATGACCTGGATGTTTTCTTTAATCCATAAATGGATTTTTGCAACTTACAAACCCGTTTGGATTCACCTGGTGTCACAAACCGTTCTATTTGTTTCATATAAACATCTTCTTGAATATTCCCATTAAGGAATGTTGTTTTTACATCCATCTACTAAATATATTAGTCATGGTAAGTTGTTATGGAAAGTATGGTTCTTATGGATTTAAACATGGAAACTAGTGAGAAGGTTTCATCATAGACAATTCCTTGACTTTTTCTGAATCCTTTAGTCACTAGCCTTGATTTATAGGTGCTAACTTGACCTTCCATGTCCAGATTTCTCTTGAACACCCATTTTCATCCAACGGGCTTTACATCAACAGGCTTATCGACTAGAACCTTAACTTGGTTCTGATACATGGAATCCATCTCAGAATTCATAGATTTTAGCCATCCTTCAGATTTTGAGCTCTCTACTGCTTCCTTATAAGGGATAGGTTCATCATTGTCTAACAATAATGATTCACCATCCTCGGTGACTAAGAAACCAAATCTCTCTAGTTCCCTTACCACTATTGAGATCCTACGCAGTACTTGTGTTTCTAGAACCTCTTATATAGAGACTTGTGTAAATTGTTCCTGTACCAACTCCTAGTTATCTTGAGCATTAAATTCATAAAAGTAAATCTTTCTTCCACTATACTTTTTGAGGATGTGCTCCCTCTCAAGAAAGATGGCTTTTCTGGAAATAATAACTTTCTTATTTGAAGGGTTATATATGTAATATCCTTTCATTTCCTTAGGATATCCTATAAATATACACCTTGTTCCCAGAGGTGCTAGTTTTTTTCTAAGAAGGCCTTAACAAATGTCTCACATCCCCATACATGTGTGTGAAACAAAATGGGATTCATTCCATTCCATAACTTGGAGGGAATTACATTTTCCTCCATAGTTGGAACTCAGTTTTATGTGTATGTTGTAGTTTGTAATTCGTATCTCCAAAAGGATAATGGAAGATCTGTATAACTCATCATTGACCTTACCATGTCCAACAAGGTTTGGTTCCCCTCCAATAACTAACACCATTACACTATGGTGTATAAGGAGGAGTGAGTTGAGAGAGAATCCCAAACTATCGTAAAAGGTTGATGAACTCTTGGTTCATATATTCTACACCTTGATCCAATCGAAGCTTTTTTATCTTCTTACCAAGCTGATTCTCTACTTCATTCTTGAATTCTTTAAATTTATCCAAGGTTCCTGACTTATACCTCATTAAGTAGATATATCCATATCTACTCAAATCATTAGTAAAAGTAATGAATTAAGATTATCCACCTATAGCTTCTACTGAAAATGGTCCACACATATCCATGTGTACCAATCCTAGAATCTATGTAGCCCTTTCACCTTATCCACTAAAAGGTAGCTTGGTTATTTTCCCTTGTAAACAAGTGTGACATCTATCAAGTGGTTTTAGATCAGTAGAGTCTAAATAATCATCTTGGTAGATCTTTATCAAGATCTTCTCGTTTACATGACTAAGATGGTGATTCCACAACTGGATGTTGTATGAGTCATGTGAGTTTTTTTCACTATCGATTGCTAACACTTGGTTTTCGTAATTTAATACATACAAAATATTATTTAAATGTGTCATACTATAACATACATTGTTCTTATAAAAAAACAACCCTTATTTCCAAACTTGAAAATAAATTCATCCATATCTAAACATGATACAAAAATTATGTTCTTGGTAACACTAGATACATAATAAGAGTTATGTAAAATCAAAAACATTCCAGTTAGCAATGAGAGGTGGTAATCTCCAATGGCCAATGCAGCTAGACTCACACCATTAGTAGCTCGAAGATCCACCTATCTTCTATAAATATTTCTAAATTTACTTGGTTCCTTCATTTGAATACATATGTGAGCCCCACATGTTGTATCTAATACCCAATGTGTAGAAATGGAAAGATTACACTCGATAAAAAATGAACCTCTAGAATCCCCACGCTTTTGGGTATAGTTCCTCTTCCAGTTTCCTGGATTTCCACATGAAAAACATACTACCTCTCATTCATTTCCCTGTATAAGGCCCCAGCCTTAAACCTTACTTAATCTTGAGTTATTACAAGATTACACATTGAGGATCTTTTCGGGTTTAGATTTTTAGAGAATTAGATCATAAAACTTGCATTACATTCCACATATAAACAAAGTGGTTACATAAAGATAGTATTCTTCATTCCCATCAATGGAAACACATTTAAAATAAAACATGGATTATTTCTTGACACTTCCTTGACACTATCATCATATCATGTACCTTTCCCTTGACTTGTGAAAAACATTTCAAAAAAACTTGGGATGAGCATAAAAAGCTCAGTATGGGTTATAAAAACATGGAAAGGAAACATGAGTTCATATATACATAATAATGAAATCATAATTTACCCATAAAACATAGGCACTTTAACATACCTCATAAAATCATGAATAAATCATAGAAATCATAAGACATAAAGGTAACTTGAGGCATTCATAACATTCTTACATAGGGAGTAACCCTCTTGGTTACGTTTGGAATACCCATCACAGTATATTCCATAAAATCTCTTTGGAGAAACCTTAACGTTTCACTCCTTCGCGTTACCCAATGCATTGGAGAGCTATATCGGGCTCACCCACCCTTAGTTTATCACGGAACCACCCGTCTTCATAATAATGCCCAAGAACCATAACATAATCATATCACATAAAACATGCATAAAGGAAATATAATATTTCCACATTTCAATCACAAGATATCAATACAACACAAAAAAACATTGTGAAAACCATTTTCAATACCAAAATAAAAGAAAATTAAAACATGGTATTTATTTTTCTTTTAAAAAGAAGGTATGGCTTGTAGAGGAAGCCGAAACTCAAATAACGGTCACAACGGTGGAGAAGTCGTTGTCGCCGCATACGTACGACAAAAACATTCCCTTTTGTAATTTAGTAAACGTTTCGTATAAAAAAGATTCCTTTTGAATAAACGTAAAAGTCAAAGGGGTTTATACACCGTATAAAATAAAGTTGTGTATAAAATAAAATATGCCTCAGTGAAAGGAGATTGAGACGAAGTCCCATACCTCGTATCCGACTTGACCCGACCGTTCTTTAATCTCCTGAATAATAAACTTGAGTTAATATCTACTTGCTTATGAACCTTTTTCAAGATCATTATTCCTTTTATACCATGTTATGAACATCATGTAATCATTTAAGTTAACAGTGTTCATTTTGTCGGTATTTGGTTCTTAAGTCAAAAATAGACTTCTTACACTTACATGTTGTTAATTTGGTCAAAGGTTCGTTATATCCAGAATGATATTAATGATTTGGATAACATATATATCATATATATTCAGCATATACATGTATTTATAATATTACATCACATTTAGAGGTAAGAAATGAAATGCACCGTTCATGGAGACGGTAAGCCGTACGTACGCATGAACGCTACTTCCATTTCTATTTCGTATTTCTGGAATGGAATCATAATTATATAAGAGTATATTATAATTCCAGTATAATAACATATATAATATCATTAACTTTATCTTTTACACATCTCACATATGGTATTAACGAATCAAATAACTTTCAGGGGGCGGTAGTCCGCACTTCCTAAAATGAAGATATCGTGTTTACCCATAATGGAAACCATAAAGGTATGCCCAAAATGAAAAAAACAGAAGATTAAGGAAAAAATAAAAATATTATATATCTTATATAAAAATAGTGACATCATAATGGCCACCTTTGAAGGTGTTAAATGAGTATTGAACAATCATCGTTTCGGGAGGCAGAATTTCTCCATCCACGGAAACCGTATGTTCTTTAACCATTTGATGTAGTTGTGTGAGAGTTTAGCTCAAATAAATCTTATAACAACATCCTAGTATATTTACGATACTGGTGTTGTTACAAAAGAAGTAAATAAAAAGAGTTTAGGGGGTTGGAGAAACAAAATAAAACAAATGAACATGAGAGAATGAATTACCTTTAAAAGTGTAACTCCTTTTGATTTGAGCCTAAAGGCTTCCTTTGAAAGGATTCTGCCCAAAGGTAATCCTCTAGGACGAGGAGAGGGATGTGGAGAGAGTAAATGGGCAGGGGTTGTCCGAGCCAAAGGCTTGAGGAGTGTGTGAAATGAGGTAGAGGTGGGGGCCTTTTATAAGAGGAGAGGAGGGGCACTTTTGGAAAGTAAAGAAATATTACTTTATTTGAAAATGTGTTTCGGTTTTAAAAGTTCCCACATTGATATAATTCGTGTATAAGGTGATAAGGGTTCGAAATCCACTCATCCAATTGGTTTTGGACATGTTTAGTTCATAGATTTTACATTATCTTTCCATTTTATTTAAATCGTCAAATAATGATGTCATCACTGCATCATTATTATGTCATAAATAATTTAATTTATTTAATTTCTAAAAAATATAAAAAAATACTATGATGTAGGAAATCTTTTTATCTTTCCAATGACTATTTATAATCAAAAATATGATCTTTATAACCCCATGTAAAAATTGTTTTTGTAAAACATATTATGTTTGTGTCATTTTTACTTTTACATTAAATAAAAAGTTGTTTATGTCATTTCCCAACCAAAGTGGATCCATGGGGTCCCCAAGTTTACTCATGGCTTGTCTTGGTCGGCCATGACACAACCAATGAGGGTAGGACATGTTTCAAGCTCATCTTATTTTATTAAAGCATTATTTTTACCTTAAACTATACTAATTACCACTAATCGTGATTAAGAACTTAATAAGTTACTATTCACCAAAAAATTATTATAATCTCATTGAACCACATTTTACTTCTTAATGAAAACCATGTATGTCGGATTTTTGAAATTCAAAACACAATGATGGAAAAATTTCATTTAAATGGAAAATCAGTCTTTATAAGTACCACTTAGTGGTTTCACTATTTATCAAAAATTGAAGTTTTTCAGAAAATTACCAAAAATTCACCCTAAGCTATATTTGATATCAAGAATTCAAAAATGAAGTCTATTTTACAAAATTCAAAACATATAAGTCACATTAATTAATTTAATAATTAATTCCCGCTGTCAGGGCAAATAGCGTGTTTTTATGAAACAATAAGTATCAAAAGATTGACACTAGTTTGAGTCCAATTTCAAAGTGAAATTGATTCCAATGACCACCATTGGATAAAATGGTAAAAATATATTCATATTACACATTAATACCAATTCAAAAGATAATCTAATCATATAAATAAATTATATTAAGAAGCAGTTTTGATGTAAAATGCAGTATTTTTCACTATTCATTAAAAAATGAACATTGTCAGAAAAATACCAAAAATTCACACAAAGTAAATTTTGATGTCCCAATCATAAAGAATAAGTTTATTATGACAAACATAGCTTATAAAATTGTCAAAAGATAGATTTAAAAATGGTTTGTCATCAAAAGGCAGTAAAACAATCTTTTAAAAATATTAGTGTATTTCATGCTTAAGATTGGATTTATTTTAATTTTAAGCCTCTAAAACACTATCTAATCCATTAATAGACATAGATAAAAATATCTATTATTCATTACTTACTTGGGATGTTACATCCTTCCCCCCTTTAGAAAATTGCGTCCCCACAATTTATTTACTTATCGAATAAATGGGGGTACTTATCCCTCATTGCATTTTCAGATTCCCATGTTGCCTCTTCAATCATGTGGTTTTTCCACAAAACCTTTACCTAGTGAATCACCTTATTCCGTAACACTTTCTCCCTGTGGTCAAGAATCTAGACCAGTTGTTCCTCATAAGATAGGTTCTCTTCCAGCTGAACTACCTCTAGGCTCAAAATATGAGATGGATCTGGCATGTACTTTTTCAACATCGAAACGTGAAAAACATTGTGTACCTGAGATAAACTCGGAGGTAAAGCCACTCAGTATGCAACTTATCTAACTCTCTCCAGAATTTCGTATGGTCCAATGAACCTTGGACTCAACTTTCCTTTCTTAACAAATCTCATCAAACTTTTCCAAGGAGAAACCTTGAGAAAAACATGATCACCTACCTCGAAAGATAGATCCTTCCTCCGGTTATCCGCATAACTCTTCTGCCTGCTCTGAGCTGTTCTCATGTGTTTCTGAATCAGCTGAACTTTTTCTGCCATCTCTTCTACCAATTCTGGTCCCATCAACTTCCTTTCACCCACTTCATCCCAGAAAGCTGGAGTTCGACACCGCTTCCCATATAATGCCTGAAATGGTGCCATCTATATACTGGAATGAAAACTGTTATTATATGAAAATTCAACCAAAGAAAGATGTTGGTCCCAACTTCCCTGATAATCCATAGAGCAAGAACGTAGCATATCCTCCAAGGTCTGAATTGTTCATTCCGACTGCCCATCTTATTGAGGATGAAAAGTTGTACTAAAATTTAATTCAGTACCCAACGACTTATGAAGGCCTTTCCAAAAGTTAGAAGTAAATCTGGGATCACGATCCGATACAATGGAGAGAGGAACTCCATGTAACCTGACTATCTCTTTAAGATACAAACGGGAAAGTTGATCTAGGGAAAAAGTATCTCGTATAGCAAGGAAATGAGCAGATTTGGTCAAGCGATCAACAATAACCCAGATTGCATTATTACCTCGAGATGTCTTCGGTAATCCAACAACAAAGTCCATGGATATATTCTCCCATTTCCACTCTGGCACTGGTAAAGGCTGAAGAATCCCTTTCAGTAACTGCCGCTCTGCTTTAACCTGTTGACATGTCAAACACTTCACAGTAAAATCAGCAATGTCTCTTTTCATTCCATCCCACCAGTAATACTCCCGCAGATCTCTATACATCTTAGTACTGCCCGGATGAACTGAAAACGGAGAACTATGAGCTTCACATAACAACTCTCTTTTCAACTGTGAATCACAAGGCACACACAATCTCTTCCCAAATCTCAAAACGCAATCATTATCAATGTTTAATTCAGGAAACTTACCTTTCTGAACCAGCTCTACCTTTTTCTGCAACTCACTGTCTTGCTTCTGTGCTTGCTTGATTCTATCTGATAGAGAAGATCTCACTGATACCTGAAACAAAACAGAAGGACTTCCTACACCAACAACTTCTATGCCAAAGTTCATCAAATCCTTAACCAAAGGATCACATTCCAAACGCAACATTGTTAATGAAGCATTACTTTTTCGACTCAAAGCATCAGCCACTTTATTTTCTTTTCCCGGATGGTAATGAATTGTACAATCATAATCCTTGATTAATTTTAGCCATCTCCTCTGTCTCATGTTTAACTCTTTCTGAGTGAATATATACTTTAAACTTTTGTGATCGGTATATATTTCACACTTTACTCCATACAAATGATGCCTCCAAATTTTTAAAGCAAAAACAACAGCAGCTAATTCCAAATCATGTGTAGGGTAATTTACCTCATGAGTTTTCAACTGTCGTGAAGCATAAGCAATTACCTGATCATTCTGCATTAGGAAGCAATCAAGTCCTTTCAATGAAGCATCACTGTATATAACAAACTCACCATTCCTGGAAGGTAGTACCAAAACTGGAGCATTCACCAATCTTCTTTTCAATTCCTGAAAACAATCATCACATTCTTTTGTCCAGATAAACTTAACACCCTTCCGAGTTAGCTTATTCATTGGACTAGATAACCGTGAAAAATTTCTAACAAACCTTCAGTAATAGCCCGCCAAACCAAGGAAGCTACGAATCTCGGTTACATTTCTGGGTCTTGGCCATTCTTCCACAACTTTTGTTTTTGCAGGATCAACAGTTATTCCATCTTTAGAAACAATGTGACCAAGGAAAGAAATTTGTTGCAACCAAAACTCACACTTGCTGAATTTCCCATATAGTTTCTTTTCTTTTAAGGTTTGCAAGATAACCCTTAAATGTATTTCATGCTCCTCTTTACTTTTAGAAAACACCAAAATATTATCAATGAAAACCAACACAAACTTATCCAAGAACTCATGGAAAATTCTGTTCATTAAGTCCATGAATACAGCAGGTGCATTGGTTAGCCCAAAAGGAATTACTAAAAATTCATAATGGCCATATCTTGTACGGAACGTGGTCTTCGGAATATCTGCCTCCTTTACCTTCAGCTGATGGTACCCCGATCTCAGGTCAATCTTCGAAAAAAACTGAGCTCCCTGGAGCTGATCAAACAAATCATCGATATGAGGCAAAGGATATTTGTTCTTAACAGTGATATTATTCAAGGCTCTATAATCAATGCAAAGTCTCATAGAACCATCTTTCTTTTTAACAAATAAAACAGGAGCACCCCATGGTGATGTGCTAGGTCTAATGAAAACTTTCTCTAATAAATCTTGCAATTGCTCCTTCAACTATAAAAGTTCAATTTGTGTCATTCGATAAGGGGGTTTTGAAATTGGCTTAGCATCAGGAACTAAGTCAACAGTAAACTCAACTTCCCGATCTGGTATTATTCCAGGAAACTCATCAGGAAAAACATTAGGATACTCATTTACCACTGGCACATCATTAATCTGAACAGTTCCTTTATTTTCAACGACGTGTGCAAGGTAACATTCATTTCCATATTTTACAATTTTCTCAGCCTCTTGATAAGTTATCAACAGTAAGGGTTCATTCTTGTACACAAACTGAAAGTCTTTCTGAAAAGAAACTTATTTAGCTCTACAGTCAATTTTAGCATGGTAAATAGAGATCCAATCCATACCTAGGATAACATCAAACTCTACTAGAGGTAGAACAATAAGGTTTGCAAGTAGGTTCTTTCCACAGATAAGGATAGGAAGATTCTTATAAATTCTTTTTGCCTCAACATTTCCCCCATGTGTTTTTACCAAAAGTTCAGGAGTCATTTCTTGAGATGGTATTCCAATTTTACTAGAAAAGGTTTCAGAGATGAAAGAATGTGTAGACCCCAAATCAAACAACACACTGGCATAATCTGAAAAAATAAACAAAGTACCTGATACAACTTCATTTGATGGCCCGACATCTGCTGAAGTAGTTGCAAAGGATTTCACCACCCCTTTCTTCTTGTAGTCTAACTGCTTCCCATCACTCAAGCTCTTTGTCGGACACTCGTTTGCATACTGACCCATCTCATTGCACTTATAACATTTCACTAACTGTAAATCAAATTTGTTCTTACCTTCACCTTGATCCTTTTCAGTGCAATCACGAGCCTTATGTCCCATCTTACCACATCGGTAGCACTTTCCAGAATTCAGAAGACATTCCCCAGCATGCCTTTTTCCACATTTATCACAAACTGGAAACTTAGTTCTCTTACCATCAGACTTTTTTGAAGAATTCTTACCTTTCTCCTGCCACCTCGGTCTCTTCTTCTGCTGGTTGTTATAGAACACTTGGTCATCGGCAAACTCCATTTCCACCTTCTCAGCACATCGAACAAGCTTTTCATAACTTTTAAACTCACGAGAAGCTAATGCCCTTCGATATTTTGGCTTTAATCCTGAGTAAAAACGATTGATTTTACTATCAAGGTCTCGGATAAAATTTGGAGCATACCTTGCCAGTCGAGTGAACCTTTCTTCATAGGCAGCCACTGAGTCTTCCTCTTGCCTCAATTCCAAGAATTGTTTTTCCATCCTAAGTCGAACAGCCTTAGGAAAATACTTCTCAAGAAACATACCTTTGAATTCATCCTAGTCAAGAGCATCAATCTCATCAGCGTCCCTGATATTTTTAACCATAGACCACCACTAATCTGCTTCACCCTCCAAACGGTAAATAGCAAGACTAACCTTTTGATTGTCTGAACACCCCATGACATCAAAAATCTTCTCCAGTGATTTAATCCACCCTTCAGCTAGCACAGGGTCAGATGATCCTCTGAATGATGGTGGATGTTGCCTCATGAAATGTTCCACCACTGACATGTTCCTCTGCGGTTGATCAGGCTAATCTCGTGCATGGATACCACCACCATTTATAGCCTGAGTCAACTGCGCCATTACTGCAACAAACTATTCAGTTCCAATTCCGACCATTTCTGGATGCTGATTCGGAAGGTTATTTCCTTCTGTATGCCTTCCTAGTACTGCTTCCCTGTTTCCTCTGCAGAAAACCATTTTGAACAAACATGTCTTAAATGAAGCAACATGGTAATATTCAAATGCTATATCATTTCAAAAAAAAATTGGATAATCATTTAATAGAATTCTAACTCCTAAAGTTATCTAAACCGACCTTTGATACCAACTATAAGGCCCCAGCCTTAAACCTTACTTAATCTTGAGTTATTATAGGATTACACATTGAGGATCTTTTCAGGTTTAGAGTTTTAGAGAATTAGATCATAAAACTTGCATTACATTCCACATATAAACAAAGTGGTTACATAAAGATATTATTCTTCATTCCCATCAATGGAAACACATTTAAAATAAAACATGGATTATTTCTTGACACTTCCTTGACACTATCATCATATCATGTACCTTTCCTTTGACCTGTGAAAAACATTTCAAAAAAACTTGGGATGAGCATAAAAAGCTCAGTATGGGTTATAAAAACATGGAAAGGAAACATGAGTTCATATATACATAAGAATGAAATCATACTTTACCCATAAAACATAGGCACTTTAACATACCACATAAAATCATGAATAAATCATAGAAATCATAAGACATAAAGGTAACTTGAGGCATTCATAACATTCTTACGTAGGGAGTAACCCTCTTGGTTACGTTTGGAATACCCATCACAGTATATTCCCTAAAATCTCTTCGGAGAAACCTTAACGTTTCACTCCTTCGCGTTACCCAATGCATTGGAGAGCTATATCGGGCTCACCCGCCCTTAGTTTATCATGGAACCACCCGTCTTCATAATAATTCCCAAGAACCATAACATAATCATATCACATAAAACATGCATAAAGGAAACATAACATTTCCACATTTCAATCACAAGATATCAATACAACACAAAAAACATTGTGAAAACCATTTTCAATACCAAAATAAAAGAAAAGTAAAACATGGTATTTATTTTTCTTTTAAAAAGAAGGTATGGCTTGTAGAGGAAGCCGAAACTCAAATAACGGTCACGACGGTGGAGAAGTCATTGTCGCCGCATACGTACGACAAAAACATTCCCTTTTGTCATTTAGTAAACGCTTCGTATAAAAAATATTCCTTTTGAATAAATGTAAAAGTCAAAGGGGTTTATACACTGTATAAAATAAAGTTGTGTATAAAATAAAATATGCCTCAATGAAAGGAGATTGAGACGAAGTCCCATACCTCGTATCCAACTTGACCCGACCGTTCTTTAATCTCCTGAATAATAAACTTGAGTTAATATCTACTTGCTTATGAACCTTTTTCAAGTTCATTACTCCTTTTATACCATGTTATGAACATCATGTAATCATTTAAGTTAATAGTGTTCATTTTGTCGGTATTTGGTTCTTAAGTCAAAAATAGACTTCTTACACTTACATGTTGTTAATTTGGTCAAAGGTTCGTTATATCCATAATGACATTAATGATTTGGATAACATATATATCATATATATTCATTATATACATGTATTTATAATATTACATCACATTTAGAGGTAAGAAATGAAATGCACCGTTCATGGAGACGGTAAGCTGTACGTACGCATGAACGCTACTTCCATTTCTATTTCATATTTCTGGAATGGAATCATAATTATAAAAGAGTATATTATAATTCAAGTATAATAACATATATAATATCATTAACTTTATCCTTTACACATCCCACATATGGTATTAACGAATCAAATCACTTTCAGGGGGCGGTAGTCCGCACTTCCTAAAATGAAGATATCGTGTTTACCCATAATGGAAACCATAAAGGTATGCCCAAAATGAAAAAAACAGAAGCTTAAGGAAAACATAAACATATTATATATCATATAGAAAAATAGTGACATCATAATGGCCACCATTTAAGGTGTTAAATGAGTATTGAACAATCATCGTTTCGGGAGGCAGAATTTCGCCATCCACGGAAACCGTATGTTCTTTAACCATTTGATGTAGTTGTGTGAGAGTGTAGCTCAAATAAATCTTATAACAAAATCCTAGTATATTTAAGATACTGGTGTTTTTATAAAAGAAGTAAATAAAAATAGTTTAGGGGGTTGGAGAAACAAAATAAAACAAATGAACATGAGAGAATGAATTACCTTTAAAAGTGTAACTCCTTTTGATTTGATCCTAAAGGCTTCCTTTGAAAGGATTCTTCCCAAAGGGAATCCTCTAGGATGAGGAGAGGGATGTGGAGAGAGTAAATGGGCAGGGGTTGGCCGAGCCAAAGGCTTGAGAAGTGTGTGAAATGAGGTAGAGGTGGGGGCCTTTTATAAGAGGAGAGGAGGGGCACTTTTGGAAAGTAAAGAAATATTACTTTATTTGAAAATGTTTTTCGGTTTTAAAAGGTCCCACATTGATATAATTCGTGGATAAGGTGATAAGGGTTCGAAATCCACTCATCCAATTGGTTTTGGACATTTGTAGTTCATAGATTTTACATTATCTTTCCATTTTATTTAAATCGTCGAATAATGATGTCATCGTTGCATCATTATTATGTCATAAATAATTTAATGTATTTAATGTCTAAAAATTATAAAAAAAATACTATGATGTAGGAAATCTTTTTATCTTTCCAATTACTATTTATAATCAAAAATCTGATCTTTATAACCCTATGTAAAAATTGGTTTCGTAAAACATATTATGTTTGTGTTATTTTTACTTTTACATTAAATAAAAAGTTGTTTATGTCATTTCCCAACCAAAGTGGATCCATGGGGTCCCCAAGTTGACCCATGGCTTGTCTTGGTCGGTCATGACACAACCAATGAGGGTAGGACATGTGTCAAGCTCATCTTATTTTATTAAATCATTATTTTTACCTTAAACTACACTAATTACCACTAATCGCGATTAAGAACTTAATAAGTTACTATTCACCAAAAAATTATTATAATCTCATTGAACCACATTTTACTTCTTAATGACAACCATGTATGTCGGATTTTTGAAATTCAAAACACAATGATGGCAAAATTTCATTTAAACGGAAAATCAGTCTTTATAAGTACCACTTAGTGGTTTCACTATTCATCAAAAATTGAAGTTTTTCAGAAAATTACCAAAAATTCACCCTAAGCTATATTTGATATCACGAATTCAAAAATGAAGTCTATTTTACAAAATTCAAAACATATAAGTCACATTAATCAATTTAATAATTAATTCCCGCTGTCAGGGCAAATAGCGTGTTTTTATGAAACAATAAGTATCAAAAGATTGACACTAATTTGAGTCCAATTTCAAAGTGAAATTGATTCCAATGACCACCATTGGATAAAATGGTAAAAATATATTCATATTACACATTAAGACCAATTCAAAAGATAATCTAATCATATAAATAAATTAGATTAAGAAGCAGTTTTGATGTAAAATGCAGTATTTTTCACTATTCATTAAAAAATGAACATTGTCAGAAAAATACCAAAAATTCACACAAAGTAAATTTTGATGTCCCAATCATAAAGAATAAGTTTATTATGACAAAAATAGCTTATAAAATTGTCAAAAGATAGATTTAAAAATGTTTTGCCATCAAAAGGCAGTAAAACAATCTTTTAAAAATATTAGTGTATTCCATGATTAAGATTGGATTTATTTTAATTTTAAGCCTCTAAAACACTATCTAATTCATTAATAGACATAGATAAAAATATCTATTATTCATTACTTACTTCGGATGTTACACCCTGCCTCACTACTATAAATATGTCTTTTATCAGTGTTAGAAAAGGGCATTAATAGTGCTAAAAAGTGTTGTTAATCGAGGTGAAGATAAAGGGGGGGTCCCTTTTATCAGCGCTCAGAAAAGCGCTGATAAAGGGGTCTTTTATCAGTGATAAAAAAAAGCACTGATAAAGGACCCCTTTTATCAGCTCTAAAAAACACTGATAAAAGGGGTCCTTTATCAGCCCTTTTTTTAGTGCTGATAAAATACCCCTTTATCAGCACTTTTCTAAGCGCTGATAAAAGTCAAAAAAATAAAAATATATATATAATTTGGGGGGAGATTTTAACAGCACTTGACCCCCTTTATCAGTGCTAGGTGGACCACTCCAGTGTGCTACCCTTGCCCGTGCATCCATCACATGCCCCCCGCGCGCACATCATTGCTTCCACCAGAACTCGAACCCGCGACCTCCCCCTTGCGCGCCTGCACCTTTACCACTATGCCATTTCATTTTTTTCCTATTTAATGATATATCTATTTATTTATATATATATAGTTATATTTATTCATATATTAATATAGATTCATGTTAATATAAATATATTTAGTTATATTAATACATATATATTTATTCATATATTAATATTGATATATATTTATTTATATATATATATATAGTTATATTTATTCGTATAATAATATAGATTCATATTAATATAAATATATTTAGTTATATTAATACATATATATTTATTCATATATTATTATATATATATTTATTCGTATATTAATTTATATTTATATTTATTTATATATATTTTTTTAGTTATAATTTTTATCCATATATTTATTTGTATAATAATATACATTTATAAGATTAGTTTAAAATACATTTATAAAATATATTTTTTATGTGTGTTTATAAATAAATAAATACATACATACATATATACAACACACACAAAGACACACACAAACACACACACACACACAAACATATATATTTACGAATAAATACATATATATGTGCATTTGAAAAGCCATAGAATGTTAAAACGATCATAACTTATAATCCAGAAGCCCGTTTCAACTCCACAAATAGTCAAATCGAAGAAAATGAAACAATATTCGATATGATATGTGGTATAGGCCTAACGAACATTTAGATCAGAAGTTATACCTATTTTAATGTTAACAAATCGGGGTATCCCAACTAAAAACTCAGTTTTGGAGGCCTTGTGGGCCTTTTTTGGCCTCTAAAAATGTGATAAAGGCTTCTCCTGGGTCACAAGCACATAGAACTCATCGCAGGCTTCAATTTGATATGTTGTAGAGCTTAAATGGATACCCGGATCAAAAGTTATGTTCGTTTGGAGTTTGAGTTACATTTTCAACTTATTTTAGATCTTTTATTATTTTTTTGATTTTTTGTGTCTTCAAATTGTTATTAAATAATTTTTAATTGATTATAATTATAAAATTATTAATTAATTATATTTTTTAAAATATTTTAAATCCATTTTCACTAAATTTTTTATATATTAAAATCTAATAGTCTATTTATACCTATTTAAAACATATTTAAAAAATATATATTATATTTATATCAATATAAATATACTTATATAACAATATATTATTTTTCATGATTTTTTTTGAAATATAAAATTTATCAGCACTAGGAAAAATGCTGATAAATTCCCTCTTTATTAGCGCTACTAAAAGAAGCGTTGATAAAGGGGTCCCTTTTAACAGTGCTAAAAAAAGATTTGATAAAGGGGGGTCTTTATCAGCTCTAAAAAAGTGCTGATAAAGGGTCACCTTTAACAGCGCTTTTTTTAGCACTGATAAAAGGGTAGCGCTTCCCTTGCCCGTTTTTGTTGTAGTGCCTATGGATCTTCCCCTTCTTGGAGGGATGGTGATCGGGGGATTCAGACCGTTTATAAATCCTTGGCCCCTTTCCCTTGTCATTTCTCTTATTATTCACCATAAGTATTTTGGGTCTATCACGCCCCATGTCCTTATCTACCTAGAGAATCAAGGTCATAAGTTTTGATATACTCTTCTCATTGTTACTCATGTTGTAGTTGGTAATAAATCTAGAGAAGGTCTTGGGTATTGATGATAGGATGAGATCTATATGCAACTCATTCGGTAACTTAATCCCTATGATGTTCAAGCATTCAATGTAGCCAATAATATTGACTATATGAGGTCAAGCTGGCACAAACTCTCCAAGCTTAGTTGTGAAAAAATAATTAGAGATCTCATATCTCTCGTGTCTCTCCTTCTCTTGATAGATATCCTTATGGTGAGACATCATGATATACACGTCCATATTTTCATGTTTCTTTAAGGGCTCATTAGACATGGTCGATAACATGAAACATTGAACATATGTGGCATCATCAAAATGTTTCATATAGAGAGATATTTCCTCATCACTGGCCTCATTTCCAGATGCAACTGGAACAGACTACTCCAACACATACAATTTTCTCTCGTGAAAAAGGATGATATGTAAACACCTCTACCACTCCTGGAAATTAGTGTCAGTGAGAATGTTTTCCTTCTTGATTATGGTTCACAATGATATGTTTGAAGTCATTTTTCTAGTCATTTCTACAAATTAAGATGAGAAAATATTTAGTACTTTATCATGATAAAACTGAGACAAATAAATAAATCAATACTTATTAGTCTCCCACTATTTTTTCGAAATATAATAGCCCTCACCATTGACTTCAGAATATTATGTTACCTTGATATTCTAGTGGAAAAGATCCACATTTATCTTTGTATTACCCCAACTAGGGTTGTTCAAGAAAAATGAAAGGTTTTAGGTAGGCATTCCAAATTCCAACTACATTAACTCACAGCTCCTTGATCCGTTGAGTGGACTCCCCAATCCTGAAATCCTTTTATTTTGGATTTCATTAACCTTTGTCTTTTGGTCACACCAAGTCCTACTATGCCAGTCAACCCTTGATGTGAAAAAATTCAATTCAACCTAAAACCTTGAATTATAATTCCCCAATAATTTAAAGCACCCCAACTATGGTTGGTCAAGCACTTTGAACTATGGTTTGATTCTAAGAAAGATTATGGAAGGCTATACCGACTTAATATTTCTTTGATGGATTTTATCCTTATATGTAAATTTTCATTTTATTATCTTTCTTACATGTTTTTTAATATTAAGTGGGATATACTTAAGTGATTAAACATGTCTAAAATAATATTTACGCATAATCCGGTCTTATTTTAGTTCCATCTTGCATGCTTGTTTAATTTATTAATTGTGTGATCGTGAAAACACACCCACAATAAATAAAACATGCAACTGATAGAAATAAAATAAATGGCATGATCATTATCTTGTTTTATTGGTTAGTTTATCTAGAGGTTGATAAAATAACCCAAGACCTAGGGGAGAAAACACCTTGAACCTTTTGTGTTCGTGTTTACAGATTTCCACCTATCCACCTTTGTATCTCCTTGGGTTGGTCTCGCCATGGCTCCTAACTTGAGCCACCTCTACTATCTTGGGAGATCCATACATTACATATGATTTTATCTCACATGCAGATCAGGGGTAAAATGGGGTTTTACATAAAAGAAACCTTGGGCATGTAGGCCCTACATATTAATGAGGAGAAGGTTCGCAAAACAACAATATTAATTTAAATAAATAAATTATAAGAAATCATCCACATAAAAAAGGTCCTGGTATATCTCATGATCATCCATACATGTAACAATATTTATGCATAAATAAAACTAGCATTCAATTCTTTAATCATTCTTGTTTAAGATAAATCACGCTCGAATCAATTAATTATTATATTTAATTAATCAATCCTTTTATTTTAAACCATTTTTTTGAATTTTCTTGAGATTCTCATCCATCATAATTTTAAACAAATATATTAATTTAAGATTATCTTCATACATAACTTGTACCTTGGAGGAAACCCGGTCAATTCTCATTCATAACTACCCAATGAGTAGAAAAGAATATTAAGAAAATGTTAAATTAAACACATATGTATAAAACACCTATCATGTGTTATACCCCAGCTTTATGCCCACACAATGATACACATCTCAAGGGATTGTATAATATAATAATAAATTTTAATAAATCTATGTAATTTGGATGAGTACTGGTCGTGTAGTTTTTAGTACATGGCATGTACTATCATTCATCATCCATCCGAAGTACACGCCCATGGTGTCAGTATGTAGATGTACTTTGGAATTATTCAGCGTACACGACATGTCCAGTGGGTCACACACCGTGTAGTATCCGCATTACACTATCTTCAGTTGGGAAAGCTGTGTACGAGGTACACGGTCTAACCCTAACCCGAAGGGACTACACGTCGTATTCAGTGGGGCACATGGTGTGTAATCTAGAAACCGTGTTCCACCTATTCCTGGTTACCACGCTGATTCATAGACTCAGATAAACTCTAACACATGGTTTGGTTTGGCAGACCAGTCTCGAAGCATTGAACCTTGACTGCACAACATGTGAGGCATAATACATGTCGTGTGTTATGGTGTTGTATGGCCAGGAACCTTTAGCACATCCGGATGAGATCTTCTGTTTTTATTTTAATCAAAATTAAAAAGAAAATATTGTTTCTATAAGGTGAATGAGAAGCAAAAGAGGAAATGATCTTGAGATTCAAATTTGCAGAACGATTAACTTGAATTGAAACAACTAAATTACCAAATGTGTAAATCATCAACAAAAAACTAAATAATTATAATCAACAATATAACCGCTATGATACCACTTGTACGTTCCAGGCACAGCAGAAGCGCTTTGATGGGTGTACCCAACTTTAATTTTACTGTTAACAATGATCATTTCGAGATCCATCACGATGATAAAACGCCGGATCTTCAGAATATAATGTAGAATGAAAAGGAAAGAGGGAATTACCGAAACCATAGAGAGGATCATCATATGTTGGTTATAATTAATTTAATTAAAACACAAGAATTGCATTGATGGAATTCTCTCTCTGTTGATATTCCTGATCACGATCAAATGTGATCCATCGTTGCGTCGAAGAAGCCAAGTGTAGGCTTCCTCTAGCGGTGATCCACACGTGCTCTATGTATCTCTGGACATCGCCGAAGGGATCTCTGAGTGCTAGCGCGAAAGATCCTTCACTTGTGATGTCCGCCTTCGATCGTCTTGAGAGCCACTTCCAAAGCACTCTCCTTGATCCGGTGGAGGAGAATCTCTCTTGTAACTTGATAGCATTCTTGGAGGAAAGGAATTATCTCTTTGCTTGAGAGCTTTCTCCAAATCCGTTTTTCACAACCACATAAAATGATAGATCTAATGAGAATAATATAATCGGGATTTATATTACTTAGAATAATAAAATGAATTAATTACCCAAATACATTTATTCATTTCATTTAATTATTAGTAAGATCGCATGTCTAATAATAACATTTGGCTATTATTATCACTTGACACGCATCGAGTGAATTACACCTAATATTATTTAATTAAAAATATTATTATTATTTCTCACAAATCCCCAGAAAAACTACACGATGTGTACTTTTGTTTTTTTATTTTCTTTATTTCTTCCACCACATTTATTAGACCTTGAATAATGAATATTTATTTCTTAAATAAATATCACTGCATTATTTGCTAACAAATATATTATTTCACCCACAATATATTCTCTCAAATAACTAGTGTCGAAATAAATGCGATTAGGAATCCTTAAATATCTATTAAACCACTATTGGGAATAATCTTTATTCAACTTGTTAAATGAATATTTAACTGAGATACTTGAATACACTTAGTGTGTGACCCTCTAAGCCTCTTTCTCAGTGGCATTAGACGGAGTCTGCCTAAAGTTTAAGATTAGTGTATAGAAACACACCAAGACACTCATAGAGAAAGAAGTTAATGTCGCAATGATCTGTCACCTCCTATGAACGCTTACCATGTAATGTAATCCATTTGTCTCGATATCTCGAATCAAGCAGGTTGCATGCTAGCGTCATCAACTCATGTGCTCGATTACTATTTTTTGACCTCCCAGAATTGAAATTGTCCATTCCTCACCATGGATACAGATTTATTTAGGTTGTACAAATTCCATCAAAGGGTTTGAGATATCATCATCTGTTATGGAACAGAAGACACAAATCCTTTCTCGCATTATCTATTAATGCAGTATTACTCGTGACACACCCAACATATCCTACCTCGCTGCAAATATTGTGTCATCATAGTTTTCATCAATGCATCTAAATACACGAGTGTAATGCCCATTAATAATAATCTTAAAGTCTAATGACCAATATACACATCCACAGATAAGAACATCCAATGACATTATGAAATGTGTATTTCTTACTGGCGGGTCTCGTTCTAATAATATCCTTCTGGATATTACCAAGGGTGCGCACCATGAGAAGGTACCTCAATGTTTTATGAGTTCTCACCCCTAATGACCTGTATTATTTGTGTCCCCCAAATAACATCATCTGGCCATAGAACATATATTCAAGAGTAGTGTTATAACACTTCTGGGTTCTCATCATAGTAGGGATCCACTATGACCCTTTAGTGCAACAACTATCCTTAGGACGTTATCACATGCATTATCATACAGAAGAACAATCAAGATGTGATAAGGTATTTATTAATATTCAAATCCAAGAATACAAGTTTATCATAAAGTACAAAGTAGTTGGTTCTAGGCCACCAACTCCAACATCACGTACACACCCGTGAAGGATACAACAACAAACATGACAAAAAAGGTAAATCGCTACCGAGCCAAGAACAATATACCAGAACTTGGTTACGATTGAAGATATATCAAAGAACTGAACCTTCGTGGAGCATAGTCGTCTAAAAACCATGAACATAGGCGATTCTCCACTGAATATCCACCGGAGAAGTACTCCGGTTACACGAGGTGGCACGGCTCGGCTAAGGGAAGTACGGGTGCCCAGAAACCCTAGTTCCCTTCGTTCTCCTTAAAATCAAGGCAGAATCTCACCTTCAGAAGCCCTTGAACCAAGCGAGAGGAAGCAGATCAGAACCGCTACGATTAGAGAGAGCCCCGAGCATCAATGCGCTCCCGGCGTAATCAAACCCCATCAAAACAGATCAGACGCAGTCCCAAGATGGAGGTCGCGTGGATGGCAAGGATCAACACGACGGTTTGCATAACCGCAGCCGGGACAACGCACGAGACAAGTGGTACAATCGGATTGGAGCGGTGATAAACAAGTGGATCACGATCCAGTAAAACAAACACACCGGGAGCTAGTCTGGGCCATTAGATCTCGTCCGATCAACGGTCCAGAATTCATACCGCTAATCAAAGTAAGGAAACCAAAATCGGGATCCAGAAACAAAACCGGGTAAATGAAAAAAATGATAGAACCGAAAAAACGCACGTAAAGTGCCATGCAAACCATGCAGGGTAAATATACAAAGAAACTAATTACATTCATTTAACCAGAAAAATATTAATTCATTTAGTTGAAACCATAAACATGTAGGGGCATATATCAACACTTTGGAGCATGGTGGAACCTTGCTGATGACAAAGGGATTTTTTTATAGATTTTAAAGCGAGTTATGGAAGGAAGAACATGTAAGGATTCATGGCATTTCACAATAGGCTCTCCAATACCTTGGTTATTCTTTGTTTTTTATCAAATCATAATAAAACTAGTTATGTATTGGTGTTAATGATTCAAATTTTTTTCTAGTAAGCTTGGGGGTGTGCCAAAAGACATATTTCACCCATCACTTGTAGTTTTGGTGAGGTTGGGCTACCCATGACACGTGATTGTGAGCATGGACCAAATAACATTGGATGGAAGTTAGACTTCGCTGAAAATTTGCATGATGATGGAAGTTAGACTTCGCTAAATGGGGAAATAACTCTAATGAAGGCAAGTGATCCTTCCTATACTCCTTGGTTAGTATATGTCTACATAAATTGCCTTTGTGCATGCTTGTGTGATGTTTTTGCATGATATTTTTGGAAGTTTGGTTTGTTGGGGTGAAGTAGGACCTAACAATTGAAGTGAGCCAAGAGTGTTATAATTTTTGAAACTAGTGTATAGTTGATAGATGGGTTTTACATGGGCTATCTACCTTAGTGGTTACAGACCGAGTGTGGTGACAAAATCTTATAAGATGGTGAAAAGGTTTAAGGAGGGCTAGTTAGTTGGGTTTGAGTGGTGGTGGTGGTTGTTATTGAGTATGGACCTAGGTTGGGTGTTGACATGACTTTGATTTGATACAATTTTGTCATATAATATCTTTAATTTCATTATGTTTTAATTGTTAAAAATAATTTTTTAATTGGCTGGTTTACTTTTGTGTTTGTTTAGTGTTAAATTAATAAAACTCCGTTTTATGATTAATTAATGGCTTTAATGTTTTAATTATAATTTTGGTCCAACTTGATGTTTGATATTCAACTTTGAAGATACTTTTAAAATGTAAAATGTAGTGATTTTTAAATTATGTATTTATTAATTCAATTTATATTTTCCTTATTTTTATATTTAATTAATTAATTGTTGTTTAGAATTTAATTTCTTTTATTTCAATAGTTAATAATTAGTGACATTGAATTTTAGTTTAACTCGTTTAAAATTTTTATATTTTCTTTATTTTGAAAATCAATCAATCAATTGATTATTCTATGTAAATTGATTTTAAATTTTAATGTTTTTCAATTCTTACAAAATAATTAGTTAAGATTTTATTTTATTTAAATATTTACTTTCATTAATAATTAATTAACAAATGAATTTAGATTTTTATTTTATTTTATTTTGTGTTGATTTTTTATTTTAGTGTTTTTATAATGTATTTAAATGCAGGATTGTTTGTTTGGAAGCTCAAAAAATCACAGACAAATTCCATCACATATCTGAATGCGAATACCCTCACGTTGAGCCATTGCTCGGGTTACAGAGGAAGCTTCGAGAAGATGAGCCAAACAGAAATCTGGTTCGGACTGCGATGATGCTCGGGTTACGGAGGAAGCTTCGAGAAGATCAGCCAAACAGAAATCTGGTTCCGGCCGAGTTCATCGCGGTGAGGAAGAAAACTGATGTCGTGGCCACCTGAACCGCCGATGTCATTGATGAAGATCTCCGGCGTCGCCGCTGTTGAGAAACCGAGGCTGCCGCCATTGAGTCGACCGAGAACCTCGCCGCTTCCGCCGGAGCGAGGAAGAACTATGCCGGTGTGTCTCGAAGATCAAACCAGATCTGAATGTCAAGCTTCTTCTGATGATGATTTGGAAAATTTTGAGCTGCATCTGAATAGGTGCCGTCATTTGAAGAACACAAACGAATCTGTTATGGGAAGCTCAGGATCGATTCCGTCGGTGACCGCTGATTTTTGAGCTGCATCTGAATTCTGAAACAGAATCGGACGACACCAGCAACACATTTTTGATGACGAGAGTAGAGCGACAACATCAACACATTTCTTACGATTCAGGTGCGGAGAATCGGGAGCATATCCTGGAGATTTTCTGGAAACTCGAAGAGCATCCATTACTGACCATGTTGATGAAGGAGATCGGAGTTCTCTCTAGTACCTCGATCATGCTCGGCTTGAATTCAAGTGGCTGAAAAAAAGTGGATTCAAACGGTGATTTCTTTCCGAGTTTTCATCTATTTTATCTTTCACAAATATTTGAACAGGGAGAATACAATTGTTAATTGATGTTTTAATCTTCCATCGTTTGGTTATTTTTTTTCTCTCGTTATGATAATGACACATTTTCCAATTGGAGTGTGACGGTCTTTGAATGCCACTTGTTAGTTTAAGTCAAGTTGGAGTTTGAAGCTTATTCTTTTTGTTAAGATTTCTTAGTCTTTGGTCATGTCATTGTTCTCAACAATTGTTTAGAGTATTGAACGACTCATTTGGAAATGAGATCTTCAGCCGAGATCTGGGCTATTGGTCTCAATTTAATAAACTAAATGAGATTTATGATTGGAGATTTAAATCTTTGCATTGAGAGAGTTTTAGTTGTGAAATCATTTTCGAGCAATGGAGAATGACCAAACCTGAAGAATGATTAGGACATGTCACTGCTTTAATATTTTCTTAAATATGTTGTTTGGCCATCCAAGTTTCATTTTTTTCATTTCAAATTAGTTTAGGAAATCAATCTAGTTTCATTTCCTTTCTAATAAACCCTCTTTAAAACAATAAAAGCACTTAAATAATAATAAAAAAATATGTGATAAAGAATCTCCTTAAATGTAGTCTCGTTGGGAGAACTCAGGGTTCTTCTGAGATTAAAATCTTGATGTTAGGAGGTAATAACGACAAAAAAAAAAAAAAAAAAACTCTACTCGTAAGGTGTTAATGTGAGGGGTAAACAATTTTGAGGCTATTTTATACCCCTAAATTGGATTTTGATACTAAAACATAGGATGGAGATTAATTTATCTTATCTGTGCCCATGCTCTTGTATTATATTTTCATATGTGAGTTGGGGTAATGGTGGGTAATCTTCCTTGGGTGATGGATTATGTTACGAGCCACTTGGGGTATACTTGGGAAACATAATTAGAGTTATTTATAGTAGTAGGTTGATCATAGAAATAAGTTCATAAATTGGAAAATGAGATCTTTGGTGCTTGTTGAATGACTTGGTATTGAGAAATATTTTCTTTTATTTATGAGGATGAAGAAGATTGTTTAGTGTTTCATTTCTATGGGATGAGATGAAATGTGTGTCATGTGTAGTTAATAGAAAAGAGTATCTCTGAAAATGGATTAGTTAAAAGTTTCTATTTATAGTGGGAAAAGTCTGAAATAGCGGATACTTCGTTCTGTGTGAGTTGGAATGTGGATACACCGAGTATGTTATACTACCAGAGAGCTAGAGGTATGTGATGTACTAGTGGAGATCTATGAGTGTATCATGGATACTCTGTGTATGTTTGGAGTTTATGGGTTCCAATTTATCTAATATTGTCTTTATTAAGTATTTCCCTTAATATAGTTTTTATTATAGAGTTTCAGGGGTATCTTTTTGTTGTGATTTGACCCCTATACACTCATCTTTGTGGGTCTCTATATGTTGCACCTTTCCTTGACGCCATTCCTAATCAGTAGGTTGGGTATGTTTCAATTTTAATAGTATTTAATTCATATCTAGGTTGTAGATTATAGTATGATTTCCTTTATATCTGGTTCCTATTATGGACTTTGTTACATCACTTCTAGTATGAGATAAATTCTTCCACCAGCATGAGACAAAGAGGTTGGGGTCAGGGTTTATAGTGACCTAGTTAGCACACGATGACTTAACATGTGTGCATGTTTATTATTATTTACTTGTTTTCTAGTGCATGTGCTCACATGTAGCATAAGATTTATTTTGAAGAACTATTGGGGGTGTCCAACTATGTTTTATAGTCACACCCTACACATGCACCTTGTTGGACATATAGTCTTCATTGTTCTAGTTACAAGTCAAGGAAAGACCCTTATGGTGGATGATGAGCTGTGCAACATGATTGGGAGATATGATTAGTGTTTGGATCTGTTTGGAGACCTATGGTGTTATTTTACCTTTATTATGTCTTGTTTTTTATTTACTATATTGTATCTATGATCAGACGTTTGTTAAAATATCTTACGGTCAATATGTATAATCATTGGATGGGTTATTATTATTTTTTTAATTTTGTAGTGATGTTGTTAGTTTGGTTAGAATTTTGTTCTTATTTTTTATTATGTAGTGTTTTGTCTTTATTTTAATGAAGTTTATTATTAGATAGACATGATATTGATGAAATAATCTTCCCATTTTCTGGACTAGGCCTTCACTACTGGTCATAAACCTTTGGCATGTGAAGAGGCACGCCTAAGGCCACATGGTGATCTGGATCAAACTCAACAATTGGGGTTCGAGAATTATAATTTACTCAAATGTTATGGATGAAGGATCAATTGTAAGATCTTATGGTTAAAGTAAATATTCTATTAAGTATTTTTTGCAACAATCAAAGTGTAATAAATGTCTTAAATAATCCATCAAAACATTCAAGATTTAAAAAATACATATTAAATACCATTTATTAAAGAGAAAGTTTCAAGTGGTATTGTTAATCTTGGGTTTGTGCCTATATTAGACAAGACTGCATAAATATTTACAAAGGCACTAGTAAAAGATAGATTTCCAGAGTTAAGGCTGGAGATGAATGTTCAACCTTCTCTACTTAGGAACTAAGGTAAAGTAATATTGACCCCTTCCACATATATTTCCTTGTATGTTATTATCAAAGGGGGAGAAATGATATCAATATTATGTGATTGGGATCCAAAATTAAATGGTGAAATTATAAAAGATAAGGGGAGTTTAAAATGAACATCTAAAGGATTACAAGGTTTATTGGTGGAAAACCATTTGTTCAAGAATTATAATTATCATAGAATAAATATTATATCATGAGATAAAATATATTAGGGAGTTAAAAGATTTATAGTATTGAAAAATATTCTAAAGTGGGAGATTGAAGAACCCATGGATTCATTGTGTTATATTTGTTTTCAATACAACATGGCAAGACTCCATGAGAAACAACCCATAAAACATTTATAAGTAGACAAAATATATTATATGTATTTCATAGAACATGAGATACACAAAACATCCTCTATAGGGAGAACTTAAGTTGATAAGAATATTTTTGAAGAAATATATCATTTTTTCACAACATATTTGTTGACATATATTACTTGAAAGTGGTTGATATAATATGAGTAAAAGACTTCATCAATTGAAATTGAGTTGAAGGAAACATTAAAATATAGAACATTATGCAAATCAATCATAAAACATGCATTGGAAGACCATAAAACATGTATATATTGATATATAACACACACACACATATTAATATTTAACATATGTTATGGGTATTTGTTTGAAGATTTTTTTATAATGTCAAGTGAGTTCTTATATTGTATAAAGTTGATAGAACATTTATACGTTTACATAACACATGTTCTTTATTGAGTTTTATCTTTTATAGAACCCGGAGAACATGTTATATATTGAGGATCATATGTTGAGTTGATGATTATTGAAAACAGAAAAGTAATGAACATATGAATCCAAAGAAAACATGAAGTGTTAATCAAAGAACATGTCCAAAGAACATTTCTATTACCAAGGAATATAATAAGACCGACATATAATATATAACTCAGATCATATACTAGACCATAAAACAAAATCTTTCTATATAAGAAAGATTATCACCAAATATTAAGGGTGAATAAAATATTTGTCTCAAAATACTTTGTATGAAAAAATATTACATTTTCCATATATAACAATTAATCTTTTGAATAGAACATGATTTGAAGACCGCTATAACCTATGATTCAATGACACATGACATGTTATGAGTCAAGGAGAGTTGAGAAGAACATATGGCCTATAGAACATTTTATGTATATAAACAAAACTCGTTCTTGGTTAGGGAATTTAAAGAATGTCCATAGAATATTTGATAGAACATAAAGTCTTCTATATAGCATTTGAAGTATAATAGTTTGTGGAATATTGAAATCATGGATAGAACACAAAGGCATAAGAAGAATATGTTTTAAAAAAATATTTTATTTTATGGTTTCATGGAATATTTTTCAGGAATATAATATTTATTGTTATATGGATATGGAAAGAACATATGGATTTCCACTAAACATTTTCTAATCCAAATAAAATTCTCGATCAGTAATTTAGATTATAAAAAGAAGGTAGAATATACTCAGACCATAGAACATATTTAGAAGGCTCCACAAAACAATTATTATGAGATTGTGATTTGAAAAATAGATAACCAAAAAATATTTCATTAACTCAAAGAATCTTATAATTGATGCTAAGTATAATAATAACAACACATAACAAATGAGTTTAAAAGACATACGTGGTAATGAAAATAATTGGAAAAATAAATAAGTGAATATCAGACCTTATTATAAAGAAAAAACAAGTTATTTTGAAATTTATTTCATTCACTATTAATGAAATTACCATGATATTTTAAGAATCCTTACAATGTCATGAACTAAACATGAAATGATTCAATCTTATCATCAATTAAAGTCAACCAGACTATGTATTCATACTTTAAAAAATTTTGTTGTGTGTAATAAAATCAAATTTTTGTATGTGATAACTTTTTAACAAATATGTTATCAATAAAAAACTATTTTCCCAATATCACTTTATCATTTTTACATTGAGATACTTTGAATAAAATTTTACTGATACCTTTAAATATTAAAATTTTGAAATATCTTATTTCTATAATTACATTCAAATAAAATAACAGAAGATTCAATTTTATAGAGAATTCAAATAATGTAAATCATGAATTTTTTAAAGATACAAATCAATTAAACCTTGACCGAGAAAAAGATTAAGAATAAGTGACTATGATAAAGTTTTGAGAGAGAATATTCTAACATTAAATAACTCAAGGCTAGTGAGGATATTGTGCCTCACATAATTTTGTCTAAAAAAGATCAAAATAACTGGTTTCTTTTATTAGGACTCTACATAACTTTAAGAAGGTCATCTGTTGATGTTGTGGAAACTTGGTCAACAAAGGGAATATTCTTCATTTGTTTTGATACATTTCATTATAAATAATATGGATTTGTATAATTACTTGGGAGATAATCATCGTGGGTAATGGAACGTATCTTTTAAAAACTACATGTAATCCTCCTTATGATATGATTGGATTAAATATATGATCTTGTTAACATTAGTCATAGAAAGGGAATAATTACCAACCTTGGGGTAAATCTTGAAAAAACTATAATGTGATTTCTCTATTTTTTTAAAATTCATTTCATACAGTTGAAGGTGTGGATATAAAATAATAATTAGACTTATTTTTTTTCTAATAAGTAACACAGGTTGATTTAGAATATATCATTAAAAAAGTTCAACTTTGATTCCACCCCCTTTTCTTAGTGTTTCATACAACCTTTCTTATGAAACCACACTATCATATTATGTATAATTTGATTATTCATAAATTTATATATATCTATTTGATAAATAATCCATTATTAATCATATGAAATCACTCATTTATTATGTTTTTACATTTTCCCAGAAGATCAACGTAAATACTATGGATGATATACTCTAAGGATAACGTGAAATAATACTATTTTTAAAATTTTAAAATCTTTATATATCATGAACTATGTGTTTTATAATGAAAACTTAATTTCTATTTATGTATTTAGTCTCATAAGACTACTAAACTTTGAATATTTTGGATGATCTTATGTAAATTTATTTCTATGTAATAATGAACCACTAACTTGGAGTGATTGGATTCAAGGGGAATTACACTAAATCAAGGATCACCATTGATCCACATCCCCGCTTAATAAATATATAACTATTACAATATTTTATCTACCCATGAATCATAGCTTCATAAAAATATTTTTCGAGGATTCAATATATTGATCTATTTAAAATTTATTATTTAAAAAAAGATCAATATTGTTTCCACGTGAAGTATTCTAGAGTAGTAGATCCTTGTTGATGGATAACAGGTTTCTTCATCTAGAGATGATTTTTATTCACAACCCAAGTAAAATTACCTAGATTATTGATAATTTTTTCATCACTAACCCCTGATTTATTATTTTAGTTGTTCAAAAAATTTCTACATTATCCTTAGTTGTTGTCATAATTTCTATATCTTTCTGCATCAATTTTCTAACTAATGGAATAGATTAATATTTTATTAAGTTACACTAAAAACTATTATTAAGGGAAATTTATTTTAAACTATCATGTTTATTTTACATATTACTTTATATTTAAAAAATGCTACTTATAAAATGAAAAACCCTATCTAGAAGTTTCATTAGAATTTTATAAGGGTTCATTATAATGTCTTGTTTCTGTACTTTTATTCATTCTAAATCTAGTTCCTGATATTTTTACTATATACTATATGGTGTTAACTATGATACCCTTAAAATTATTCAATCATAGTCATTGGGCCTTTATTATGTGATAACATATTATATAATACCACTCATAAGACTAAAGTTTAATAGTCTTACGATACTAGAATCAAACTCAAAAATGACATTTTCAACACATAAAATACATTGTACTTAATCTATAAATAAAATAATATTCATCCTTGATGTTATCCTTAGTATTAATCCTAATAAAAATAGTCATCCTAATATCATCTTGGTGGATTTCGCTGTTGCATTTTCGAATTGGGGGGGGGGGTGATGAGACTTTCTGGCTTTTTCTTGCTTTAATTTTTGTTTCCTTTTTGGATTCTTGTTGGCTGCGAGGCCTTTCTTCTAAGATGTTTTTCATCTGTCAATGTAATGGGTTCCTCCTTCTTCCCTTCAAAAGGAGCTTATTTTTTCTTTAATAAATGGGGGATTTCCCCTTTACCTTTAAAAAATGGGGGGAAAATAATTGAGGTCCCCAAAGGTAAAGATTAGTGGTACATATCTAGTGGACACTTTGTGCTATGGGGGAACTGGCCTTACTTTGAGTCTCAACAACTAATAATAGATGAGGAAATGAGGATCTTATTGGTTTTAGAGGATCAATAAATGATCAACACAATAGAATAAACCCATATAAAGTGCCTGATATATCATCGATAGAATCAACATGTAAAAGTAAGAATAAGAAAAATAGGTGTACCTTTATTGTAGTGAGCACTATATCTATCAAACATCATATATCACACTTTATTGAGATCACTGAGTGACAATAGAATGATTCTCACCTCCACAAGTGGTATACCAACCACCAGGATCCTCATTCATAATGAGAGTAACTCCCCCTAAACACCAAAATTGTGCTAGTACCTTCTCTATGAAGATAAATGGTGAATATGGGAAAAGGGAGAGATTTTTCTAAGGCTAGACGGTATCATGTATCACTCATATGATAATCCCTCCCTTCATTAAATAAAGGTATTTGAGTATTTTTTACAAACAATTGACAACCAAAATACATTACAATAGCATACAACCATTGTATTTTTATAATCATTGAACACTACAACAATTATTATATGTTTATATATCCATAAGTGAATCAATCCATTAATTTATAACCATAGGGAACCATATAGAAGGATTTTAAGTTGATAAGAACTCGATATATCATATTTCTTATCTATCATACACTATAAATGATACCAATCATATGCTACGATTTAAGCATCTACGTGCCCATATCACTGTCTATGACATAATGAATACCATAAAATACAATATACATATTCTATTTCATTTTCAATAATCTCTCACTTTCAATATAATTCAATGATGACTTTATGAAAAACTTCAGAACTCTTTAGGAATCCATCCAAACTCCTTTGAATATAGTTTATCAAAATCGCTTTATTTTGTAACAAGAACTTTTTATGAAATTTAATCCTTATCCCAAGGCCTAATATGTGACCCTATGGGACTTTGTAAGATTGAAAAACATATTAAATATTCATTTTATAAATATAATTAATGAGAATTATCTAATAAAACATCGGTGCTACTCAATCTAAAAAGGGTTCCAGTGTGATTTCAATTAAACATAACCATATCTCTCTATGAACATGTCCACCACAAGATGTATCATATAAAATGGAAGTATACCTATATAATCCCTTTTTACAAGACATTGAGTGACTAATAGACATGGAACATGTCAATCTTGTATAGGCCATCTCATATATTCATGATTCTCTAAAATAAGCTTACCAAGCCAATAAATACATCACATTTTATTCATCTTGAATATGAGAACATCACATGTCCCCCATCCAAATAGTTGAGCACATCACATGTAACTCAACTAAGAATAGCCAAGCATTTATTTAGTTTATTTCTATTATGGTCTTGGATATCTTTTCCCATCACATGAGTGGACAAACCTCATCCTGGTTGAGCTCAAACCGATGACATGATCAACGACAACCCCAACCACCCCTATTTAGCTAAGAATCAAGGAATTTGTCATGAATATCACTAATGAAAAAATTACCTATACCAACGGTTTGGGGATCCGTTGGGTGATTTAGCATGGGGAAAGACCTATCCCAACAGTTTGGAGAAAACCATTGGGACAGGTCTTTCCCAACGGTTTTCCAAACCATTGGGATAGGTCTTTCCCAATGGTTTGAGGAAACCGTTGGGATAGGTAAATATATAAAAAAGAGTTCCAACAGAGGTTTGAACCCACAACCTCCACGTTATATATCAATGACTTTACCACTATCCTAGAGTATCCTTTGTGAATATATTTGGATAAATATATATATTTATATGTAATTTATATATTGATTTATTTGACAATATTCGATAAATGTACTCATAAAAAATAAGGGCACCTATCCCAACGGTTCTAAAAACCGTTGGGAAAGGCCTATCCCAATGGTTTTTAGAACCATTGGGATAGGTACCCACCCTTTCCCAATGGTTTGGCCAAACTGTTGGGAAAAGTGGCCTCAAAGTGGAATTTTCCCAATGGTTTTCCAAAACCGTTGGGAAAGCCATACCCTTTCTCAACGGTTTTGGAAAAATATTGGGAAAAGTCACCTCAATGTGGGATTTTCCCAACAGTTTTTCCAAACCGTTGGGAAAGGGGACCTATACCAACACTTTTTACAAACCGTTGGTATAGATGCATTGGTATAGGTCAGATTTCTAGTAGTGTATATTATAGTATAAATAATATTGTGCTTGGAATCTCTCAAACCATAGGTAATTTGGATTTAAAATAAACATACACCCCAAAGCATATCAATGACAGTATGATATTACATGTGATATAATTTGACTGGTTAGTCCAAATAATAAGTCTTAACTTATTATCTCATGAATATATTATTAATATATAATATGAAACTATTTGTAATGACTACAAGATTCTACTAATGTTAATATTTTCATATCACCATTGTAACGACTTGAGATTTTGGACCCTTTAAATTAATATTATCTTCAATAGTTTGTGTCACACACAAAATAAAAATAGTAAAATAACCAACCAAAACAAACAACGACATAATAAAATTACAATAAGAATATAATTATTACTAGATAAAAATATAATAAGAAAATTTTAGCATACTCGTTTTTAGGTATGCCTTCATTTTACATTTTTTAAAAGTTTTGAGTCGATGGGTTAGTTCAAGAATTTGTGAAATGGGATAAGAACCAGAGTCTGGCATCAAGAAAATTAAAAGAAATATTTTACACCATAAATTATGGTTTTACTACATAAATTATTCAGGGTAGAGACTGTAATAATATTCAAAGAATTAATGTTTTCCCTTTTAGGATATAAAAACCATTTACATAGTAAATTTAATTTATGACATAATATTTATTTTTCCCAAAAAAATAATCGAGGGGACCAGTTTTTCGGCATGAAGTGACCCTTAATGAGTTTATTATATAAATTATTAATTTACATAATAAATTTTAGATCCCAATGGATATTACATCATATATCAGTTGTAATTTTATCCTACATTGTAATTTTGTTTCCTTCCCCTTGAATTTCAGGCTTAACCTAGGTGATTTCCAAGAATCATTGACGTTTGGAATCCATTGACAACAAATATTTGAGAGGTTGTTTTGGAAACTAAAGGTTAGAGTTTTGTTCCTACTCATTTTAGATATGTTTATATTTTCTTCATTGGAACTATATATTGGTGTGTGATACCCATATCCATGGGTTTGGATTTTTTGTGATGAGATATTCTTGGGTTCTAATAGAGGAAGAAAATAAAGAAGTTGATCCACGAAATCATTTAAGATCCTTTGTGAAAATAAAATCAAGGTAGGTGGATTCTCTCCCACTATACTATTATATAACCTCTTTTCTTAAATCTTGATAAAATTTTCTTGTAATTTGATTGTAAATCTCTTAAGTAGTTTATGTGGAAAACCATTGTTTTGATGTGATTTCAAAAGGGTAGTTTTGAAATATACCCATGAAATGTTTTAATTAAATGTTTTCAAAGTATTTGGTTTTCAAAATATTTTTTTTGTGGAGAACTATTTGATATGGAAGATGGTATTGGAATACATGGTGGAGTGTGTTTATATTGTATTGTATGAGGCCTTTTTGAAATAGACTTGGTGCTCGGTGCCAATTGAAGTTCCTAATTAGGATCTATGTATCACTGAGAGGGGGAGGGGGTGAATCAGTGATGTCTTTTAACTTTTTATGTTTCCTTCTTTTTGAAACAACCTTCGCCTCCTGTTAAAGAGTTTCTTCTCTGCTGAACACACACAACCATAGGAACACAAGATTTACAAGGTTCACTACTCAACAAAAGTAGCTACGTCCTTGGTATGGTATGAAAATAATCAAGTACCACACAATCCACTAGAAAACAATCCTTTGATGTGGAATACAATGAGTAGGATATACCCTTATACTCGTGTAGCACTTGGAAAAAAATTTGCAAGTGTGTGTGCACCCTCTTAGAAAAAATAGGGAATTATAGTATTTCAGTGCTTCTTTACAATTAAACAGATGTATTCTCTGAAGTACAAATCTTCACTTTCTTACCCAGAAGCTGGTAAGAGCTATATTACACACAACCGAATACGTGCAAAGACCACAATTTTTTCGCAAATCCTTTAGGGTACATTGTGCAAAATTTAAATGGATTGCGCATAAAATTCCCTTTTGGAATGAAAAACCTTTTTCGCGCAACCTCCCTTTTTCACACAACTTTCCACTTTTCACGCAACTTTCCATTTTTTCGCGCACATATCCTCTTTTCATGCAAACCTATTTCTTTTCGCGCACCTAACTTAGCACATAATTTTATGCACTTCAGCGCTTGGGATTTCTCTAAGTGTCAAGCCACCCACAATGAGAGGGGGTCACCTCATATTTATAGGCCTTTTTAACTCTACACAAAAAACAGTAATCCATGCGTAAAACCCCCTTCATGCATGTAAAAACTCTTTTGAGTGACATCATATTTCACACAATGCTCTAATTTTTCCCGCACCTCATGTCTTTTCCATTTTTCAAGCTTCTGATATCGAAACACCTCTTTCCTGAAAAATATCATTTCTCTATTTCATGCACCAAGCCAATATTTCGTGCACTGCTTTATTTTTCACGCACCATGCTAATATTTCGCGCACCGCTTTATTTTTCATGCATCTCGATAATATTTCACGCATTACCACAAATATTTCATGCACCCATTTTATTTTTTCATGCACCCCACTGATATTTTGTGCATCCCACAAATATTTTACGCAACCTTTATTTTTTCACGCACTCTGCCCAATTTTTCGCACACTGTATGCCTTTTCCATTTTTCGATATTCTGACCTTGAATCATGCTTTGCGCTCAAAAATATAAACCATCTTCAATATTGCATACAAAATCCATTTCCAAAAACACATTTCTTCATCTCTTAATTTTCAGGCCCTAAAATTTGTCAAACACTGGAAAACGACGCCACCTTAAACTGTTCTTTTGTGCCGCCTCCAGATTGTTCATTCCTTTGTCATTTCTATCTTCACTGTTTCCTATAACCATTCTTTAGATTTCATCACGAACTCCACTATCATGATATATATCCTTTGATAGACTAAATTTAGCATTGTCAGAATTTTAATGGGAAGTACTGAAACTTCCCTATCTTCCAGTAGCATCACTCCTTCCAATCAAAACTTTATATGACTAGCATTATCATTTATCCTCACTTTCCTTCATGAGGATTGCATCACAAGTTATCCTAAATTATGATATTTGTGAAATACATACCAGAAAAGTTTCATCTGGTTTACAAGTCCTTTAGAAAGTGAATTTATTTATCTTCTTTGACAACAAAAAACAACACTCTGTAACTACAAACTATTCTTACTTCTTTATCCGTCCAACTTGGTCCCAACAATCTCCCCCTTTGGATTTTGTTGTCAACCAAGATTCACAAATCATTGAACTTTGTAACCTTAAGAAATGGATTACCTATCAACAATTCTAAGCCTATATGAGCTAACTCATTGTAGGAAACAATAATTATTGATAGCCAAAACCATACTGTCCAAAAGAAGTGACTATGAAATCTCATGATCGTATCTCCTCATCCTTCCTTAGAACATCTTTCAAGATTATACTTTAGAATTCTTCACTTCTTAAAATTTCATGGAAAACAACATTGTTTCCTATAACCACTCCAACAAACAGTTAGAATAGTTCACACATATATATGCTGGATTCACAGCTTACCCACAACTCCCCCTTTATGCATGCTTTCATAAGGGTAGATTTATGAAACAATTATCCCCCTTGACAACACTATCCAAAGGAAAAAAGATATTGGGGACAAAAACACGTACCTTAACCTTGATGATAATGAGGTTGGACACCCATGTTCAACCTTAATTTTGAAAATGGTTCTTTTGGTAAAGGTTTTGTGAATATATTAGCAACTTGTTCAGATGTAGGAACATACTCTAGCCTTAATTCATTTTTCTCCACCTTCTTTTTGATGAAGTGGTAATTTATATCAATGTGTTTTGAATGAGAATGTTGTACTGAATTTCTTGTAATATTGATTGCACTATGATTATCACAACCTAAGAGCAATGGCAGCTTTACTTCAACAAGTAGATCTTCCAAATAAGTCTTCATCCACATTAGTTGAGTTGAATCTTGAGTAGCAGCAACATAATTAGCTTCAACTATGCTAAGAGTTACTGAATTTTGTTTCTCGGTATGACAACTAACACAACTTTTCCCCAGAAAGAAAACTCCACCAGATTTGGATATTCAATCATCAACATTTCCTGCTAAATCAGCATCAGAATACCCGAATAGATCAATATTTCCTAATCCATCAAACCTTATTCCAAAATTTGTTATGCCTTTGATATATATGAGAATTATTTTTCTAGAAATCAGATGTGATTCTTTAGGATCACTCTGAAATCTTTCACATAAAGTGACAACATAGACGATGTCAGGTCTTGATGTAGTCAAATACAATGAACTTCCAATCATCATTCGAAACTATTTCTGATCAACTTCCATACCTTATCCATATTTAGAAAACTTGGTTCCCACTAAAATAGGTGTGGACACTGGTTTTTAATTTTCCATGCCAAACTTCTTCAGAAGTTCCTTAGCATACTTTTCTTGATACAAAAAGACATGATTCATTTTCTGTGAGATTTGTAGCCCAAGAAATTATTTCATTTCACCCAGCATGGACTTCTCAAATAACTTCTCCATCTCCTCATAAAATCTTTTACATGATCTCTCATCATTCCTATCAAAGATAATGTCATAGTTATAAACAATAATGATCAATGAAAACTCCTAACACTCCTTGATGTAAAGATTGCTATCAGCTCTACCTTTCTTAAAATTCATCTTATTTAAGCAAGTATCTAATTTAGAATACCATGACCTCGGAGCCTATTTTATCCCATAAAATCCTTCTTCAACCTGCACTCATAACTTTCATCCTTTACAATAAAAAATCCATAAGGTTTCTCAATGTAAACTTCCTCGTCAAGGTCACCATTAAAGAATGCAAATTTTACATCCATTTGAAAGATTTTGTAACCTCGTTTTGTAGAAATAGCAAGAAAGATTCTGATTATTTCTAATCTTGCCACCGGATCAAAGGTTTCATCAAAATAAATGCCTTCAATTTGTGAATACCCTTTGCAAACCAATCTTGCTTTGTTTCTTATTACTTTACCTTATTCATTCAGCTTGTTCCGGAAAACTCACTTTGTACCAATAATGTTCTTGTTGTCCAGCTTGGGTACAAGTTCCCAAGTATCATTATTCTCTATCTGATCAAGCTCTTCATTCATAGCATGAACCCATTATGGATTCTCAAATGCTTCATTTACATCATTCAGTTCAACTTTCAAATAAAGATAAGTATGTGATATAACATTTTTTGTTCTTCTTGTTTGAACCCTCTGATGTTTATCTCCAATAATGTTCTAAGACTCCACTTGTTTCCTCAGCCTAGGATGAGTTGTTTGAACTTTATCCTCATCACTTGAGATTTCTGAGTCGGATTCCTCTTCTTGAGTAGGATTAACACAGTCTTCAACATTATCAGAATTGTTAACAAAATCTTATCTACCCTGCTCAACTTTCACATCAACATATGAATGCTTTTCTTTATCAACATTTTCAACAAATTTTACATCTGAATAATCAATAATTCTTTCTATTTCTTTTTTGAGGAATCTATATCCTCTTCTTTCTGGAGCATAGCTAAGAAAGATTCCATCATCCTCTCTTTACTCAAACTTTCCAAGGTTTCCACCTTTCTTCTTTATAATGCATGAACTCCCAAAAACCTCAAGTGTTTTAGACTTGAAGTTTTTCCATAGAAAATTTCATATGGAGTCATATCTGAGTTTGGCCTATAGAAACATCGGTTCTGAATATACACAATAGTTCTCATGGATTTCATCCAATAATAATGAGAAAGACTATGTTCAAGTAACATTATTCTCCCCATTTCCACCAGACTTTGATTCTTTCTTTCAGCAACCCCATTTTGTTGAGGTGTGTATGGTAAACTGAACTCATTACGAATTCCATGTTTCTCAAGGAAACTTTAAAAATATTCATTATTATACTCTCCACCATTATCAGTTCTCAAATTCTTCACTGAATACTCACATTCCTTCTCTGCTTTCCTCCCGAAACTCCTAAACATTTTCAGAGCATCTGACTTATGTATCATGTACATAACACAAGTAATGTGAGTAAATTTATCAATTAAAGTAATGAAGTACTTATCTCCATTTGTATATTTCTTGCTCATTGGTCCACAGATATCAGAGTGTATTAGTTCCAAGGGTCTTTTTGAGAAAATTTCAACTCTCTTATGAATAGATTTTATAATCTTCCCTTTCTCACAAATAGTGCAAAAACAATATCTTCTTCTTGATAAATCAAGAATATCTCGGACACTATCTCTCTTCGATAACTTTCACATATTTCTCTAACAAATATGTCCCAGCCTTTTATTCCATAACTGATTTTCATCCGCCATACCCATGTAACAAGAGTTATGCACTTCACCAACATGGAACAAATTCCCTCTTGTATGTTGGCCTCTTGTAATTATATTTCCATCATTTTAACTTTTCAAAATAAATCCATATTTTCTGAAGATAATTTTGTTGCCCTAATCATAGATTTGTGGCACACTAAGTAGGTTATGTTTCATCCCATCAACATATAGTGTTTTCCTGGATTTCGTTTTTTCTTTTCCAATGATGGCTGATCCAACACCTTTGATCCTTAGAGATTCATCATTTCCAAATGTCACTATTCCTTCTTTGAAGTCTTTCACATTCTTCAAAAACTTTAAGTCTCCTGTCATATGAGAGGAACACCCACTAACCAGAATCCATGGACGTTCTCATTTTGTATCTTTCAAATCAGTTTCGACAACGAGTGATTTTTGTTCTTCTTTTTCCTCCACTTTCTGATGTGCTTCCTCCAATTTCCTAGCCAATTCAATGTGTTCTGGCCAGACAACCATGCACTCTTTCTTTTTGGACTTATCAGACCTGTCCCTTTTTTCTTTTAAAAACTCTGGCTTTTGAGAATTATTAAGAAACCTTTGTTGCTCTGGTAACACACTAAGGCAACCCTTGGAAAGATGTCCAGGTCGATCACATCTTTCACAAATAGTTTCTAATGGTTGGAATCAATTCTCAACTTTCACACCAATCTTCTCAGATATCTTATGAAATTTATTTAGAGACTTTTTATTTTGAAAGGATTGACTCTCACTCAATCTGTGTCTTTCAAAACTTGTGGAATAATTGTAATGTTTTTGGTTGAACCAACAAATATTTTCCATGTGTCTGAATCCACCACAATACCAACAGTAACCATAGAAATAATATTTGCCTCTAAAACTTCTATACTGACCAGATTTGTGAACCTGCTTCTCAATAATTTTCTTAATAGAACTATACTGACCATCAAACTTCATGTTTTCATTTGTAACTTTATTCCTCAGTTTAGATTTATCAGTACCAAAAGTATTATAATTATTTCTTGACTCATGATTTTTATGCAATTCTGATTTTTTAGCATTGCTAACTTTGGCCACATACATGGTCTTTACATCCTTGTTCTTATCAGAACAAGTTCCGTCTTTCATTTCAACCTTTGAAGGTAACTTTTATGGATCCTTATTTGGTTCATTCTTAGTAGAAAATTCACCAAATTCCGAGATAGATTTTTTAAAACTGATATTCATTTCTTTAGCTTTATAAAGTTTCTATTGGACAAGTTCCAACTCTTCTTCTTTTTCCTTAAACTTTACTTAAATATGACCATTGTGATTCTTTGAATTCTCAAGAGAATTATTCAAATCATCAATCTTATTTTCAAAATTTATTTTCTCATCATGAAAAATTCCTTCATTGTTTAATGTGGAATTTTCATTTATCAACTTCATGTTTTCCTTCTCAAGTCTTCTGATCTTTCTCAAAAATTCCTTTAACTCTTCTTTTAGATATTGTTCAAGTTGAGTTTCTTCTTCTTCTTCAGTACTAATGCTCTCATAATCATCATTATTCACTGTTACAAAAAGGTAATCTCTCTAGATTTCTCAGTAATAGATTTTTCAGATCCAATATCACTATCATCATCTTATTCACTTTTTGAAAACAAGATTCTTCTTTTTGATTTGAAGAACTTTTTATCCTTACCTCTTCCAGAATATTTATCTTTTCCACCCTTTTTCTTCCATGACCTTCTTGGCCTTCTGTCTTCTTCATCACTGTCTTCATATTTACCTTTTTGAGGACAATTAGCAGTAAAATGTCGAACAAATCCACATTCAAAACATTTCAAAGGGAGTTTCACTTTGAATTTCCTTATGACTCTTTTCACATTTTTAGAAAATAATGAGAGTATTTCATCAAAATTTTGACATACCACATTTTTAGAGTCAGATTCACCAACTTTATCTTTAATAAGAATTTTCTTTGACTTCTGTATCCTTGTAGCCTTGAAATCTCTATCATCTTTTGCTTTGCTCTTTATAGTCTTCTCCCTTATCATTTCATATGTTATGAGAGTGATATGAAAATCATCCAGAGATAATTTTTCAAGGTCTCTGTCTTCCAGTGATGAAACTTTAACATCAAATTTATCAGGAATAATTCTCAAGATCTTCTTAACAACTGTAGAATATTCCAACTTTTCACCAAGACATATGATTATACTGAAAATATCATTTACCCTGGTAAAAAAGTCCCCAACAGATTCAGATTCTCCCATTTTCAAGTCTTCATACTTCAACCTCCAGATTTATAGTTTTTCATTATTCACTTTTGTATTTCCTTCATAGATGTTCTTAAAATTATCCCAGATTCCTTTATCTGTAGCCACAAATTTCACTCTTAAAAACTCACTCTCAGAAAGAGATGAAAGTAATGCATTTTTAGCTCTTCCATCATTCTCAAGATTCTTCTTATCAGTAGGTCTAAGAAAAACCTTGCCATAAATAGGAGGAAATCCATCAGTTTTAGTTTCAAGAACTTCATATCCAAGAGATATAAGATAAGGAATCATTCTGTCCTTCCAGATCCGATAGTTCTTTACATAAAAAATCGGAATCCCCTTACTGTTCACGTAATTCAAATTCTCCATTACAACTTCATTTCAAACACTTCAGCAAAGAATAAACTAAGGGAACATGTCCCTCTGATACCAATTGAAATTCTTAATTAGGATCTAAGTACCACTGAGAGGGGGAGGGGGTGAATCAGTGATGCCTTTTTCCTTTTTATGTTTCCTTCTTTTTGAAACAACCTTTGCCTCTTCTTAAAGAGTTTCTTCTCTACTGAACACACACAACCACAGGAACACAAGATTTACAAGGTTCACTACTCAACAAGAGTAGCTACATCCTTGGTATGGTATAGAAATAATATATTACTCCACAATCCACTAGAAAACAATCCTTTGATGTGGAATACAATGAGTAGGATATACCCTTACAATCATGTAGCACTTAGAAAACAATCCTCAAGTGTGTGTGCACCCTCTTAGCAAAAATAGGTAATTATAGTATTTCAGCGCTTCTTTATAATTGAACAGATGTATTCTCTGAAGTAAAAATCTTCACTTTTTACCCAGAATCCAGTAAGAACTATCTTACGCACAACCGAATACGTGTGAAGACCACAATTTTTTCACACAGCCTTTAGGATACATTGCGCGCAATTTAAATGGCTTGCGCATAAAATTCCCTTTTGGCGTGAAAAACCTTTTTCGTGTAACCTCCCTTTTTCACACAACTTTCCACTTTTAACGCAACTTTCCACTTTTTCACGCACCTATCCTCTTTTTGCGCAAACCTATTTCTTTTCGTGAAATTCACTTTGCATATGATTTTATGCACTTCATATTTTGGGATTTCTCTAAGTGTCGAGCCACCCACAGTGAGAGGGGGTCACCTTGTATTTATAAGCCTTTTTAACTCCACGTGAAAAAAACTAATCCACGCGTAAAACCCCATTCATGCACGTAAAAACTCTTTTGCATGACATCATATTTCGCGCAATGATCCAATTTTTCCTGCACCTCATATCTTTGCCATTTTTTGAGATTCTGATCTCGAAACACCTCTTGCATGAAAAATATCATTTCTCTATTTCGCGCACCAAGCCAATATTTCACGCACCAGTTTATTTTTCACGCACCATGCTAATATTTCGCGTACCTCTTTATTTTTCATGCATCTCACTGATATTTCATGCATCCCGCACATATTTTGCGCACCATTTTTATTTTTTGGTGCACCCCGCTGATATTTCACACATCCCACAAATATTTCGCACAACCTTTATTTTTTCACGCACTCTGCCCAATTTTTCACGCACTGCATGACTTTTCCATTTTTCAATTTTCTGACCTTGAATCATTCTTTGCGCGCAAAAATATAAACCATATTTAATCTTTTGTACAACATCCATTAACAAAAACACATTTCTTCATCTCCCAATTTTCAAGCCCTAAAATTTGGAAAACACTGGAAAACAACGCCACCTTAAACTGTTCTTTTGTGCCACCTCCAGATTGTCCATTCCTTTGTCATTTCTATCTTCACTGCTTCCCATAACCATTATTTAGCTTTCATCATGAACTACACTATCGTTATATATATCCTTTGATAGACCAGATTTATCATTGTCAGAATTATAATGGGAAGTACTGAAACTTCCCTATCTTTTAGTAGCATCATTCCTTCCAATCAAAACTGTATATGACTGGCATTATCATTTCTCTCCCCTTTCCTTCATGAGGCTTGCATCACAAGTTCTTATAACTTATGATATTTGTGAAATACATACCATCAAAGCATCGTCTAGTTTACAAGTCCTCTACAAAGTGAATTTATTTATCTTCTTTGACAAAAAAACAACACTCTGTAACATAAAACTCTTCTTAATTCTTTATCTGTCCAACTTGGTCCCAACACCGATTAGAAAGGCACAGGGGGATATCACCTAGTGACGACTTGGTGAAAGATTTATTTACCCTCATGAGTATTTGAATTTTCATTTGGCACACATGGGTGTGTGATTATGGAACATGGAATGAGTATTCGAAGGGAAAGTGAAAAATAAAGAAGAAGGATTGATTTTGATAAATTGGTTGTTTAAATTTTTTTCCTTTGAGAAACTATTCTTATATTCTCACCCTTTATTTTTAATGAAATGTGCCAACCTGTTCTTTTCCTAGTGGCATATGATGGGAAGCCATTGGGGGAAGTCATACAGAGTGATACACTCACCATCTTATTGGGAACTTTGGTGTGTTTTTAGATGTCGTCTACCATGATACATGTAAGGGTCAAGTTTTGTACTTCTCTAGTGGTGATCCTTGACTTCATGGTTTGGTTTCTGAAGTTGGAGTTGGGGAGTTTCCATATCTTGGTTTGGGATGGTTCCAGTTTGGTGCCAATGTTTTTCTATTTGGAGTCTTAGCCTTGTAACTTTATTTTTTCCACTGTTACTCTGATATTATCTTTATTGATATTTCATTGAGTTATGTGATTTTTTATTCATGCATTATTTATTGGATTTTATGTTTATTATTTATTGCTATCAGTTTGTTTTATCTTTAAATGGAAAATCATCCCCCGATGTTTCTTAAGACCTTGGAATTTATTTTCATCTTTTGGCATCTTGGGGATGTCACCTAAGGTTATTATCATTCTGTATCTTATTAAAACAGTGGGTGAGGGGTGGGACTTACAAATGGTATAATTTTTTTGGCCATTAGGTTAGGTTGGTATCAAGGATATAGGACTATTAGAACTTGACATGTGCAACTTAAAAAGATGTAGTTAACCCTTTTATACTTAACGTCAAGTAACTAGGGTTTCCAGGTAAAAAGTATTCCATGAAACTTCTTGGAATTTTTTCATCTCATCATCATGGGTTTATAGAATGAGTGATTCATATCTTGCATTGATAGTTAGATTTACCACTAGGATTTCATTATTTATTTTGAGTTAAATTATTTATGAAAATGAGAGAAGAATTGATTTTTTTCTTCTAAAAATGGTAAAAATTATTGTTTTTTGAAAATGGAAATCCTAATAATGATTATAACATGTTTTAAAAATGTGAAATCCTTCGGTTCCTAGAGAGTTATGAATAAATATTATTTTTTCCAGTTATAGAAATGGAACTTGGTTTACACCCTGAAAATAAATATTTAGAAGCTATAGAAATGTAGTTTCACTAGAGGCACTAGTGAACCAAAAGCTTGTACATAGTATTGTAAAAGCATTTAAATATATTGAAAAAGAAAATAAAATGATAAACTGAAGCAAGTGGATAATTAAGTGTAGTTTTAGAATAAGAATCTACTTATTTTTTGAGGTGATTTTGAACCTAAAAAAATAGAAGTGTGGATAAAATGAATGAATATAATCTTCAATTTTCTTGTTACGCCAACAAATATGAAGATTATGTTAGTAACCTATATGTTTGAAGATCTTTCACAAAAATGATGGGATTTAGTTGTCCAATCTAAATCCAAACAAGGAATTATTTTTTAGTATTTTGAATAATTTTTCAACACAAAATTCTATCCCCACACATTAAAAATAGAAAAAAAATTAATGATTTCTTCAACTTGAAGAAATAAAATCTCTCTATGAGAGAGTATGAAGCTATGTTTATGAACATAAATCATTTATCCCTAAAGTTAGGTACTAGTTCATCCTTAAAGATTCATATATTTGCATCAGGATTGAGACTAGAGATTTAATCTAAGATAGTTGTTCTCTGTATTTCATATTATAAGGAGATAATTAACAAGGAAACTGTTAAAAAATGGGATCTTGTTTAGAATCTTGTGAGAGGTTGTCTATTTGTTCCCATAGAGATATTATTTAACACTAGTGATAAAAATAAGATAAATAGGTAAGAATAATCTCATGGAAGTAGCACACTTCAAAATCTAAATAAAAAATCAGTTAATTTTCCTGCAAGATCTGATACCAAACCAGGTTTTTTTAGAGTCGTTTTTAATGAAAAGGAAGAGAGAATATACTGTACCACCAAGTAATTTCCACCATTGTGGAAATATAGGCCATATAAATAAATTTTTTCTTAAATTAAGAGATCATCCGGTGGAACAGGCTTGACTCAGCCTAAAATTTTATATGCTTGGACAAAATAGTCTCATCAGACTAGTTCGTATCCACAGACACAGGTGAACCAGGATGTTTCTAGGAATACTTTATTTATTCAGTTTACTTCTCAATAAGGATTAAATATCTATCATATGAAATCCAAGTGAAAATTATATATAGAAGAACATGTTATTGTGAGTAAAAACTATGTACCTCTACAATACGAGGCACCATTATTCTGAAATCCACTCTTATGCATGTTTTGTTTGATACCAGTGCATCAAATTATTTCTTTTCTTATTCTATGGTTAATAAATTGGGACTACACATAGAAATGATGCCTCATGTCATGAGTATAAATACACCCCTTGGACAGTGGGAGTGCATAGGTTTCATATTCCCATCTTGTTCCATTACCATTGATGGAGTGCTGTTTCTATGGGAGTTTATGATCCAAGAGATCATTTTTTTTGATTTGGTATGGATTGAATAGTGTAATTTAAATCCCATATGAATTTTTATTCCCATAAGGTAATGTTTACATCCCCAGATGGAGTCCTTCACCTTTTCAATGGGGATTGTGATATAACTGTAGGTAGAGTTAGACCTTTAGTGATAGTTGATAGAACCATATATAGCTAGTTAACACCAATGAGCTTGAGAAATTTTGATGAAATAGGTAATGAGACACTTCTTAAAATAGTGGATCAATACTCATATGTATTTCCAAATGATTTCTATAGGTTTACACCTAAATGGTAAATTGAATTTATTATTGATATACTCCTAGGAAAAATACCTATTTCACTACCTTCTTATATAATGTCTCTAACTGAGTTAAGGGAGTTAAAGGTCAAACTAGAAGAGTTAAACAGTAAAGGATTCATCAAACCTAGTACATTACCTTGGGATTCACCGGTTTTATTCATAAATAATGAAGATGGTACTCTTCACTCATGTGTTGATTATTTAAAGTTAAATCAAGTAAATATTAAAAATAAATATCCATTTTCTTTAATATATGATCTATTTGATGAATTTATGGGACCAAGTGGTTCTCTAAAATTGATCTATACTCAGGATATCATCAGTTTAGAGTTAGAAGAGAGGAAATTTGGAAGACAATATTTTAGATTCTTTATTGATATTAAGGATATTTCATCATTCCTTTTGGACTGATGAATGAACCAAATGTTTTCATGGATTTGATAGACCATATCTTACACAATACCTCAACTCTTTGTTTTTGTATTTGTTGATGATATTTTTGGTTTGATCTCAAAATAAGAATGACCATGAAGATCACTTTGAGATTTCAATGAGTACCCTATGTGATCATCCTTTTTTATGTTAAGTTTACTAAGTGTGAATTTTGGATCGAAGAAGTATGTTCCCTAAGACATGTCATTTATGAAGAAGGGATGTCAGTTTACCCTTAGAAGATAGAACAATAATCTCTTGGAAGAATCTTTAAGAACATTTTTAAGGTATGCAATTTTATAGGATTAACAAGCTATTATCTCTACTTTTTTCATGATTTGTCAAGAATTGATTCTCCCATGACTGACCTGACAAGAAAAGGTGTTCCATTCATATAGAATAATGAATTTTCAAAAATGATTTTTGGAACTTAAAACTAATTTCACCCCGACACCCATTATAATCCTTCTAGAACCAGATAATAGTTACATGGTATATTGGGATGCATCTGGATCTAGTCTTGGTTGTTTTATCATACAAAGATACCATGTTATGAACTATGGTTTGATATAGTTGTGGGTGAATGAGAAGAATCATCCTAAACATGATCTATAATTTTTTGTTGTTTTCTATACTTTGAAGACTTGGAGGAATTACCTCTTTGGAGAAAATATTACATTTTTCATAGACTATAAGTGTTTGAAATACATTTTTTCTCATAAATACCTGAACATGAGATAAAAAATATGGATGGAGTACCTCCATATGTATGATTTCATCTTAGTATATACAATCAATAAAGGGAGTTCCATATAAAATGTTTTAAGTTTGAAATCCTACAGTGAAGTGGTTCGAGGATATTTTTATCAATGACAGTTGATGAGAATGACTTCTAAAATCCATTTAGATTATGATGCATATGGTGAGAATGAAATTTTCATTCTATTCAGTCTTGTTATGGACTTAATAAATTTTGTAAAAGAATATCATACATCATATCTTGATTGTATCACCATTAGGTCAAAACTATTTAGTGGGGAGACTTTTTATGACTGGACAGAAGATGTAAACTCTTTGTTATGATTTTATAATCAAATTGTAGTTCCTTAGTCTTATTAGAAGTATCTTTTTTTAGGGTATCACTATTAAAAATGGGTTGTTAATATAGGTATTTAGAAAATGTGCAAGACGATGAAGGTACATTTTTAGTGTGTAGTTAGGAAATGAATGATAGAATAATATGTAATAAAATTTCTAACATGTCAGTAAGTAAAGGGATGAACACTGAAGATTGGCTGCTATGATGTAGTCTATGCCAATACCTATATGGAATATAGAGAAAATTGTGATTGATTTTTTCATAGGCCTTCCAAGAACATTACAAAAACATGATTCTATATAGGAAGTAGTGGATCAACTAACAAGTCAGCACAATTTATACCTATTATTGAATCCAACATGGTAGAGGACTTGGGAAAAATTTATATGTGATAAGTTTCCATGTAATATGGAGTTCCAACTTCAATTGTATCTGACAGAGATCCCCATTTTACTTCTCAATTTTGGTGGTTTTTACAACATGCTCTTGGAAGTCAGTTGACTATGAGTATAGCATACCATCCGTTGATGGATGGGTAGTCAGAATGCACTATTTAGATATTGGAATATATGCTCATAGTATGTTTCAATAACTTTGGTGGTTAATGGGAGGATCATATTCCCTTGATTTAGTTCTCCTATAATAGCATTTATCAGTTGAAAAAAATATATTTTATCATTTGAGTCTTTTTATGACCGTCCTTGTCATTATCCTCTGTTTTGGGTAGATATAGGAGGGACATCTTTGATTATACCAATTATTGTCCATGAGACTTTGTAGAAAGTATAAATTATCTAGAAACAGATGGCTACGACACAAAGCATACATAAGTAGTATGTGTATAATCATCACCGACCATTATCTTTTGATTTCAGTGATCATTTTTTCTTAAAAGTGTCACCGAAACATGGTCATCAATGCTTGGTAAAACAAAGGAAGTTAAAACCATAGTATATGAGAAAATTTGAAGTTATAGAATGGATTTACACTATTGAATATCAGTTATCATTACTACTAAGATTCAGTGTTGTTCATATTTTCTTCCATGTTTCTCAATTAAAGAATTATCATCCCAATCCATGACATGTGATCAGTTGGGGTCATTCTACTCTTGATCCATATGTGACTTTTATCCACGAATTGGTATGGGTTCTAGATAGATAGGAAAATACCCTCTTAGGAAGATTTATATCCTTGATGTGAGTACTAAGGATGCATGGTTAGGTTCAAGAGGAAACATGGTAATGGGAAAAGTTTATGTGGGATAAATGGACTGACCTTTTTAAGGGAAATTTTGATACCTAGGTTTCTAAGGATAGAAATTCCAAAGGTTAGAAGAATGTAACACCCCCCAAAATTTGATGTATTCCTTAATTTTAAATTTTTGTTTTGTTTTTAGAGTCGAAGGTTTAGTTCCTAGATTTAAGAGAGGATAAAAATCGAAGTCTAGTATCTGGAAAATCTGTAGGAACAATTTAAACTATAAATTATGGTTTCATGATGTAAATTATTCAGGGACGACACCAAAAGAATATTCAAATCATAAATAATTTTCCCTTTAATGGTTTCAAAACCATTTATACTATAAAATTAATTTATGCTGTAAGATGATTTTTCCTAGAAAAATAACTAAGGTGATGTTTTTTCAGTATAAAGTGACCCTCAATGAATTTATGATGTAAATTCTCAATTTACACTGTATATAATTCAGGCCCAATGAATATTACATCATCCAAATCTTGTAATTTTCTCATACGCTGCTATTGTGTTTCCTTCCCCTCAAATTTCTAGTGTAGCCTAGGAGATTTCCAGTGATCTTTGATGTCTAAACTCTATTGGAAATGAATCTTTGAGTGGTTATTTATGGAAACTAAAGGTTAGAGTTCCGTTCCTCATTCTTGGATCGTATTGCTTTTTGTTTTCTTGATCAAAACCATAGATCAGTGTGTGATACCTAGATCTATGGGTTTGGATTTTTGGTGATGATATCTTCTTTGGTTTTGATAGATAAACAAAAGAAAGAGGTTGATCCATGAAAGATTTTAAGATCATTTGTGAAAAAAAATTGAGGTAGGTGTAACAACCTGATATTTTATGATAAGTATTCTTTTTAATTTATTTGATGTCATATGTTTTATGCTACAACAAGATTATCTTGTGCTATATGCCACACTGTATTATCTTGAAGTATACACAACACTATTCTTAGATTGTGTTACAAACAATTTCAAGTTCGTTTTATAATAGTCATTCTACGCAACATTGAGTGTATATATATTTATATATATATTCAATGTATAAATGAAATATGGTTGGATTCTGTTATACGAAACAACGAAGGATTATTGCACAACACGCAACCCTGACTCGGCCTGCATTACACGCAATCACGACATTCCTCAATAGCGTGTGTTGTACGCAATATCAGGTTTCACTAAACAATGATATATGGTTATAATATTATTACGAACTAGCCTTTATGAATATTATTAACTAAATTTTGAATTTTATAACATTATTATTTCATCTTATACATTTTCTAGAACATGGTATGTGAACAAAATAAATTTTTCGGGTAAAATAAGTATTTTCCAAAAAATGCAGTTTTGCCGCCTTTTAATGGCGCACCCACATTAAATCTAGTTTTTGACATGTTTATAAGTTCAATTTTACAAAATAAACTTCTTTTTTTTGAATCAGGATATAAAAATTTACATTGGATAAAGTTTTGATATTTTTCTGATAACTTTCATATTTTAATGAATAGTAAAAACACGCTATATTTTAATTAAAAACAACTTTTTTCATCGTAATAATTTATGTGGTTAAATTATAATAATGAATGTTTTTAAAGTATAAATAGAATATATTTTTACCATTTAATATAATGTATGTCATTATCATTGATTTTACATTGAATTCGTAGGTTAAATCAATTCAGTCTTTTGCAATGTTTTAAACAAAAACCCGTTTTCTTTCGACAACAGGATTAATTTTAATTTAGTTTCTGCAACTTTTGTGTATTGAATTTGAAAAAATGGATTACATATTTGTAATCAGTGGGTCCAAATTATGTTAATAAGCTACTTTTTATTTTCGGGCAGTATGAATAGTAACTACGGTAAATTTTATTTACCATAGTTAAAGGTAAATTGGGTAATTAAGGGTAAATATAAGATTATAAAATTAACCTAAAACCTGCCAAAATCCTATTGGATGAATAAAAGTCGACCCATATCACCTAAGGGTCGGATTAGATTCATTTAATGGACTTTTTTCCATGAAAATAATTTAATTATTATTAAAACCAAAGAAAGTGACAACATGTCACTTTCTTAAATCTTATAAGTATAATAATTTTAGTTTAGGGATAAACTTCATAAAACTTCAGATATAAATAGTCTCCAGAAATATAATAAAATTATATACATCATATGAATTTATTTAGAATTTTTAGGGATTAAATAATTATCATTAAAGGTGACATAATAGTGATGTTGAAATTATTTTTTTAAGAGAAATATCAAATAAATGGTTTTAAAAATATTAAAATAAATATTATATGAACTATTTAATGTGCTATACTAATTTTATAGATAAATATGACATGTTATGAATATATTAAAGCTTTTAGTTTGAACATATCTTCTGTATATATTTTATTTAAATTCAAATAAATGAATAGTGTCAAAATTGACACTATTGTTATTTTATAAAAATAAAATATTATAAAATTGTTTAAAAATCACAAAAATATTTAAAAATTATAAATTTAAATTTATATGGTCGAAAATGTCATAAAGTGTCAAATTATGGAAAATTCACAACACATATGTAATTATTTATAATAATTTAAAATTTAGAATATTATTACCACAAATCAAATTTAATTGATAAATAAGGATAAATCAAGTTGATAATGTTTAAAATAAATTCCTAACATGTCTAAATTTTATTGGTTGATGAGATTAAAACCCTATCTCATCTAATCTTCGGATATGAGTCATTTTGGAAGTTTTTAAGTGGGGTTGAGATTTAATATAAACTAATATTTCTTATATTTCCAAAGGTGCCCCTCTCCTCCCTTATAAAAGGGCACCTCCTCCCTCTCCTCCTCACACCAATTTTAGCCTTCAAGATCGGCCAAACTCTGACCATTTCACTTCCCCACTTCCCTAGAAACCTTATAGAGGTACTGGTCTTCTCAAAAGACCAACCCTAGTTCCCTAAGAAGAAGTTTAAAGGAGGTGCGTCGAAGAAGAGGTAATCTCTTCTACCGATTATTTCAAGCTTATTTCTTCTTCAACTTCTTCTTATTTAGTTGTTTCATTATAAATTAATAACATCAGTATCACTAATATACTGATATTTTATTATAAATATGAAGCAACCCCATTTCACCTTCTATCCATCCTACAGAAAACGAAATCACCGCGCGTGCGTACGTACAGAATACCGTCTCCACGCCGTGGTGTAATCTATTTTTCCACCAATAACTTACATGGATGGGTATAATGGTGTAAAGAATAACTATATATGGTTATTATAACATCATACTGATTCTGATATATTATACCATCCACCCCAATTCTATTCAAAAATTATGGGAACGATATCATCGCTCGTGCGTACATACGGATTATCGTCTGCACGACGCGATGAGATTCATTCTCCATGTTAACCATAAATGAATGATTATAAAGTTTATATAATGAATAATAATGAAATATATGACATAATAATTCTACTGGATTTATGTATATATATATTTATGTTATCTATTTAGTTTCATTCAATTCAATGAGGAAACGAAAACAACGTTCATGCGTACGTACGGCCTACCGTCCCCATGAACGGTGTATTTCATTCCTTTTATCGATCTATAATATATATGTATATGATGAATATATATTATATATAAATCATGTTTTACATTCTGTAATTATGTAAATCAGGATATAATAATAATATCAATAACGACAAGTCGAAACACATACGATAAATGGAATGATTTTACAAAAAACGCTGCTTTAACATGGAATTTACAAAAGAACGGGTAATATAAATTCATAAGTGAAACATATATGATATCATAACAATGAATATGATTATTTAATAAGTCAATGACATTATTTAAATAATTATACATGAGTTTCGGATCCATACGAAGCATATCATACCTAAGGCAAGGGATAATTATTCCAATCTCATTCTTATCCGAGATTGTTTATTTGTAAGTATTTACTGGGGTTGTGATTATTATCCATGTCTATATGTTCTCAAAATGTTTTCATAAAATGTTTAATTTTCTTCCATGTATGTTTAAAGTCATTTTTACCCTTTTATAGTTTTACCACATCGTATAGAAGGAATCTTTCTTTTGTTTACCATACGAGGTACTTTTTAACTTTTCCGACAAAAGTACGAGGAGAATGTTATTTTTAACTTATACGACATGAAAAGATTTTTACGGTTTCATAACGCCTCATTTTCATGAAGCTTCCTCTACAAGATTTCATGATTATTTTCAACAAAACCCTTTTCATTTAAAATTGCATGGCATTTTGTGAAAAGAAAATGGTTTTGAAGAAGAAAGGATATTTTCCTAAAGAATTCATTTCAAGTGTTTTTATCAAAACTATTTTCCATCTAAAATGACATTATTTAATATGTTTATGTTTCAAGTATAATGTCTCCATTATTTACATGGTTTCACTTTTCTTATGATGAAATATCCATTTGTTTTATATGGATTATGTGATGATGGGATGATGTTTATGAAACCCATTTTATTCTTTGGGTTATGATGAATGTTTTATGTTTATGTTGTGGAACAAGTAAGAATGATTTCATTATGAGATGGGTGGGACCTATATCTCCCTCTAATGCATTGGGTAAATAATAATACCTCATGAGATAGACATGGCTAGAATAGTAAGTTAATCCGGTTCAGTATTACAGGACTGGAACGAGGAGTGAAATCGATTTAGAAAGAGACTTTGTCCACTAAGATGGTCTTAACAACAATGCCTTGGCTAATATGGAAATCATATCATGTGATTAATGGTTTCCAAAATTACATGTTTTATTCCCATTCTATTTTATCATGATTTATGTTCCATTATGAACTATGCCTTATGTACTTCCATGTTTTATGTCATTTTTCAATATTTTGATGTTTAAACATTATGTTCATGTTTTTAAGTTCAAATGTATATGGTATGCTTTATTTTATCCATGCTTACCCTTACTGGGAATTTGAGATCACCCTTTTTATGTTTTCTTTTCCCCCAGGATTAAAAGAAAGGTTTTAGGTAAGGAAACAAAAAGTGGAAGATCTTTATGGGAGATGTTGAAGATCTTTTACCACGATTAGAAGATTACATTCCAAGTTTCCAAAGACACTAAACTATTATGGTCCTTGTGTGTCTGTTTTTGTTATGTATTAAGTATTCAGAAAAAGTAATGTAATGTCCATGTACATCAAGCTTTGGACCTCTACAGTTGGTATCAGAGGAAAGGTTTAGTCAACCTTTGGAAACTAGGATGCGAAAACGTTATTTAGACCCCTAGAGATATTTCTAAGGTATGTCTAGGGATGTCCCTAAGGATAAGTATATGTATAGGATATAGTCCTAGAACTATGGTAACGATATTATAATTTAACCTAAGATGTCAGATATTGAGGGTACTCCCCCTTTACTATGTTGTTTTACCTAGCATGATTTTTGCCTCTCACACTATTCTTTTTGGGTTTTAGAAAATGGATGGAAACAGGAAGATTCATGATAATGGAGGATATAACGGACAATGGAATGATATTCTTAATGAACAACCAAATGAAACGAGATTTGGAATTCCAAACATCATTATTATGCCTAATCAGCAATCTCATAATATGATCAATAATCTAAACTTTGGTAAGTTTCTCGACACAGATAATAAGAGAAAAATGGAGTTTCATGATGATCCTAGAGGAAAGAAAGTTCAATTTCCCTCATGTAAATCATGTGGGAAGAGGCATCGGGGAGATTGTTTCAAAGGAACTGGAAGATGCTTTGGGTGTGGAAAAGAAGGACACAAAGCCAGTAAGTGAAAAGTAAAAGGTTCAGTTAACACCATGGACAAGGATAATGGTATTTCTACGACATCAACAATGATTAGATGTTTTAAATGTGGAATGTATGGGCATTATGAAAACCAATTCCCTAAGGTAAAATCTCATGAAGAAATTCAGCATGGTCATATGAGTAGTATTTATGTGGATGATGATGAAGAGACTACAAATGAAATATGAGATGAAAGAAATGATGAAGCTCAGTCTGTGGTTTAAGAAGTTAGTGGAATGGTTGTAAGTTTATAAAGAATAATGTATGGTACTATGGAATAAAGAATCATCTAAGGATTGTTACACTATTGTTTTTCCTAAAGTATTTGAAAGTATATGTTGAATGGTACTAGTAACCATGGAAGGTTATTCAGATATTTTTGGAAAGTAGATGATTTGCACATAATGAAGGGATAAGAAGATAATGAGATGTTTGATTGTATTCATGAGCTCATGACTGATATAAGGACTAAGTGATATTATGGTTTGAGTATATAGAATTTTTGGGATTTTTGTATGTGGAAAGAGTTACCTTTTGACAGTATTCATGTTTTCACTAAGGTTATATGGTAATTTATGTTTCAAGAGAATATATAACTAAGGTATTCATGTGTTTGGAATACAACCAACAAGATATATCTTATGATATATGTGGGATAAATGCTTGTATTCACATTCTTGGTAGATAAACTTTCTAGTAATTTTTTTCTTTGTACTATGAGCTTGGACTGAAGTATTTTAGATAAGCCTAAAGATTGGAATGGATTATGTTGGACATAATTTAGTATTGTTTAAGGATAGAACTTTTTTTGATATTATTGATGGGATGTTATAGTAATGTAGTTTTAGAAAAAGGGCAACCTGCAGGATGGACGACAACCCATCGCTTCGGACAAGGCTGTGGGAATTGAACCCACAACCGAAGTGCGACTAGCCTTTATCGCTTACCACTGGCCTACATGAAGTCCCTGGTTAGTAGAAACAAGTTTTATTTTATTAAGCGGTGTGATATATGAAGTATAAGTTCATTTTTGGAATCGTATATGATTAACCTCAACATAGATGGACTTATGTATATTTGATAACTTTTGCCAACCTTTTGTTTGAAATAGATGGAATGACCCATCATTCTATCACATGATCTGTTAACACTTCACGAATTACAAATTCAACTTCATTTCTTTAAGAGATGAAGTGGAAATTGTTCAAAGCACGAACAACAGTGAGATTGTACCAAAATAAAGCAATTATTTCTTCTAATTCAAAATTTTCAACTTTAGGGAAATGGTATTGAAAACCAAAAATGTTGTCCTAGTGCTCTTATATCCGATGAATTAGATGGTACCTTAGATCATCACAAATTTATGGCTTTGTGATTGTTGGCTTTTTCATAGCCATTTCCTCTACAACTCTCCATCAGAACTTGATGGTTACATTTTTCTTCCATATCCATATTTTCACCTATGTTCTCCTATGTGGAAACCTAGTGATTAGTTAATTTGGGTAACCGTTAAGTTTAATACTTTAGTTTTTAAAGTTAAGTTTTGGTATTTCATTTTACGATGTGTGTTGCAATTAAAGAAACTTTCAAGTAGAAAACCATGTATAACCCCGAGGAATTTCGAGGGCGATATTCATTTTAAGAGGGGTAGAATGTAACAACCCGATATTTTATAATAAGTATTCTTTTTAATTTATTTGATGTCAGGTGTTTTATGCTACAACAAGATTATCTTGTGCTATACACCACACTGTATTAGCTTGAAGTATATACAACACTATTCTTAGATTGTGTTACACACAATTTCAAGTTCGTTTTATAATAGTCATTCTACACAACATTGAGTGTATATATATATATATTCAATGTATAAATGAAATATGTTTGGATTCTGTTATACAAAACAACGAAGGATTCGTTCACAACACGCAACCCTGACTTGGCTTGCATTACACGCAATCACGACTTTCCTCGATAGCGTGTGTTGTACGCAATATCAGGTTTCACTAAACAATGATATATGGTTATAATATTATTATGAACTAGCCATTATGAATATTATTAACTAAATTTTGAATTTTATAACATTATTATCTCATCTTACACATTTTCTAGAACATGGTATGTGAACAAAATAAATTTTTTGGGTAAAATAAGTATTTTTCAAAAAATGCAGTTTTGCTACCTTTTAATGGAACAACCACATTAAATCTAGTTTTTGACATGTTTATAAGTTAAGTTTTACAAAATAAACTTCTTTTTTTGAATCAGGATATAAAAATTTACATTGGATAAAGTTTTGATATTTTTCTGATAACTTTCATATTTTAATGAAAAGTAAAAACACGCTATATTTTAATTAAAAAAAACTTTTTTCATCGTAATAATTTATATGGTTAAATTATAATAATAAATGGTTTTAAAGTATAAATAGAATATATTTTTACCATTTAATATAATTTATGTCATTAGCATTGATTTTACCTTGAATTCGCAGGTTAAATCAATTCAGTCTTTTGCAATGTTTTAAAAAAAACCCATTTTCTTTCGACAATGGGATTAATTTTAATTTAATTTCTGCAAATTTTGTTTATTGAATTTGGAAAAATGGATTCCATATTTTTAATCAGTGGGTCCAAATTATGTTAATAAGCTACTTTTTATTTTTGGGCATTATGAATAGTAACTACGGTAAATTTTATTTACCATAGTTAAAGATAAATCGTGTAATTAAGGGTAAATATAAGATTATAAAATTAACCTAACAGCTGCCAAAATCCTATTGGATGACTAAAAGTAGACTAATATCACCTAAGAGTTGGATTAGATTCATTTAATGAGCTTTTTTCCATGAAAATAATTTAATTATTATTAAAACTAAAGAAAGTGACAACATGTCACTTTCTTAAATCTTATAAGTATAATAATTTTAGTTTAGTGATAAACTTCATGAAACTTCGGATATAAATAGTATCCAGAAATATAATAAAATTATCTACATCATATGAATTTATTTATAATTTTTAGGGATTAAATAATTATCATTAAAGGTGACATAATAGTGATGTTGAAATTATTTTATTAAGAGAAATATCAAATAAATGGTTTTAAAAATATTAAAATAAATATTATATGAACTATTTAATGTGCTCCACTAATTTTATAGATAAATATGACATGTTATGAATCTATTAAAGCTTTTATTTTGAACATATCTTCTGTATATATCTTATTTAAATTCAAATAAATGAATAGTGTCAAAATTGACACTATTGTTCTTTTATAAAAATAAAAAATTATAAAATTGTTTAAAAATCACAAAAATATTTAAAAATTAAAAATTTAAATTTATATGGTCTAAAATGTCATAAATTTTCGAATTATAGAAAATTCACAACAAATATGTACTTATTTATAATAATTTAAAATTTAGAATATTATTACCACAAATAAAATTAAATTGATAAATAAGGATAAATAAAGTTGATAATGTTTAAAATAAATTCCTAACATGTCTAAATTTTATTGTTTGATGATATTACAACCCTATATCATCTAATATTCGGATATGAGTCATTTTAGAAGTTTTTAAGTGGGGTTGGGATTTAATATAAACTAATATTTCTTATATTTCCAAAGGTGCCACTCTCCTCCCTTATAAAAGGTAACCTCATCACTCTCCTCCTCACACCAATTTGAGCCTTCAAGCTCAGAAAAACTCTTCCTATTTCACTTCCCCACTTACCTAGAAACCTTATAGAGGTACTGGTCTTCTCAAAAGACCAAACTTAGTTCCCTAAGAAGAAGTTTAAAGGAGGTGCGTCGAAGAAGAGGTAATCTCTTCTACCGATTATTTCAAGCTTATTTCTTCTTCAACTTCTTCTTCTTTAGTTGTTTCATTATAAAGTAATAACATAAGTATCACTAATATATTGACATTTTATTATAAATATTAAGCATCCCCATTTCACCTTCTATCCATCCTACGGAAAACGAAATCACCGCGCGTGCGTACGTACTGAATACCATCTCCACACCGTGGTGTAATCTGTTTTTCCACCAACACCTTACATGGATGGGTATAATGGTGTAAATAATAACTATATATGGTTATTATAACATCATACTAATTTTGATATATTATACTATCCACCCCAATTCTATACAATAATTATGGGAACGATATCATCGCTCATGCGTACGTACAGATTACCGTCTCCACGATGCGATGAGATTCATTCTCCATGTTAACCATACATGAATGATTATAAAGTTTATATAATAAATAATAATGAAATATATGACATAATAATTCTACTTGATTTATGTATATATATATTTATGTCATCTATTTAGTTTCATTCAATTCAATGAGGAAACGAAAACAACGTTCATGCGTACGTACGACCTACCGTCTCCATGAACGGTGTATTTCATTCATTTTATCGATCTATAATATATATGTATATGATGAATATATATTATATATAAATAATTTTTTACATTATAAAATTATGTAAATCAGGATATAAGTAATAATATAAAGAACGACAAGTCGAAACACATACGATAAATGAAATGATTTTACCCAAAACGCTGCTTTAACATGGAATTTACAAAATAACGGGTAATATAAAGTCATAAGTGAAACATATATGATATCATAACAATGAATATGATCATTTAATAAGTCAATGACATTATTTAAATCATTATATAGGAGGTTCGGATCTATACGAAGCATATCAGACCTAAGGTAAGGGATAATTATTCCAATCTCATTCTTATCCGAGATTGTTTATTTTTAAGTATTTACTGGGGTTATGATTATTATCCATGTCCATATGTTCTCAAAATTATTTCATAAAATGTTTACTTTTCTTCCATTTATTTTTAAAGTCATTTTTACCCTTTTATATTTTTACCACATCGTATGGAAGGAATCTTTCTTTTGTTTACCATACGAGGTACTTTTTAACTTTTCCGACAAAAGTACGAGGAGAATGTTATTTTTAACTTATGCGGCATGAACAGATTTTTATGGTTTCATAACACCTCATTTTCATGAAGATTCCTCTAAAATATTTCATGATTATTTTCAAAAAAACCATTTTCTTTTAAAATTGCATGGAATTTTGTGAAAAGAAAATGATTTTGAAGAAGAAAGGATATTTTCCTCAAGAATTCATTTCAAGTGTTTTTATCAAAACTATTTTCCATCTAAAATGAAATTATTTAATATGTTTATGTTTCAAGTATAATGTATCCATTATTTTCATGGTTTCACTTTTATTATTATGAAATATCCATTTGTTTTATATGGATTATGTGATGATGGGACGGTGTTTATGAAACCCATTTTATTTTTTGGGTTATGATGAATGTTTTATGTTTATGTTGTGGCACAAGTAAGAATGATTTCATTATTAGATGGGTGGGAACTGTATCTCCCTCCAATGCATTGGGTAAAGATTTATATCTCATGAGATAGACATGTCTGGAACAGTAAGTTAATCCGGTTCAGTATTACCGGACTGGAACGAGGAGTGAACTCAATTCAGAAAGGGACCTTGTCCATTAAAATGGTCTTGGCAGCAATGCCTTGGCTAATATGGAAATCATATCATGTGCTTAATGGTTTTCACAATTACATGTTTTATTACCATGCTATTTTATCATGATTTATGTTCCATTATGAACTATGCCTTATGTACTTCCATGTTTTATGCCGTTTTTCAAGATTTTGATGTATAAACATTATGTTCATGTTTTTAAGTTCAAATGTATATGGTATGTTTTATTTTATCCATGCTTACCCTTACTGAGCATTTGATCTCACGCTTTTTATGTTTTCTTTTTACCCAGGATTAAAAGAAAGGTTTTAGGTAAGGAAACAAAAAGTGGAAGATCTTTATGGGAGATGTTGAAGATCTTTCACCACGATTAGAAGATTACGCTCCAAGTTTCCAAAGTCACTAAACTATTATGGTCCTTGTGTTTCTGTTTTTGTTATATATTAAGTATTTCACAAAAGTAATGTAATGTCCATGTACGTCAAGCTTTGGACCTCTACAGTTGGTATCAGAGGAAAGGTTTAGTCAACCTTTGGAAACTAGGATGCAAAAACGTTAGTTAGATCCCTAGAGATATTTATAAGGTATGTCTAGGGATGTCCCTAAGGATAAGTATACGTATAGGATATAGTCATAGAACTATGATAAAGATCTTAGAATTTAACCTAAGATGTTATATATTGAGGTTACTCCCCATTTACTATGTTTTTTTCCCTAGCACGATTTTTGCCTCTCACACTATTCTTTTTGGGTTTTAGAAAATGGCTGGAAACAGGAAGATTCATGATAATGGATGTTATAACGGACAATGGAATGATATTCTTCATGAGCAACCAAATGAAACGGGATTTGGAAGTCCAAACATCATTCTTATGCCTAATCAGAAATCTCATAATATGATCAATAATTTCAACTTTAGTAAGTTTCCTGACACAGATAATAAGACAAAGATGTAGTTTCATGATGATCATAGAGGAAAGAAAGTTAAATTTCCCTCATGTAAATCATGTGGGAAGAGGCATCGGGGAGATTGTTTCAAAGGAACTGGAAGATGATTTGGGTGTGGAAAAGAAGGACACAAAGCCAATAAGTAAAAAGGAAAAAGTTTAGTTAACACCATGGACAAGGATAATGGTATTGCTACGACATCAACAATGATTAGATGTTTTAAATGTGGAATGTACGGGCATTACGAAAACCAATGCCCTAAGAGAAAATCTCATGAAGAAAATCAGCATGGTCATATGAGTAGTATTTATGTGGATGATGATGAAGAGACTACAAATGAAATATGAGATGAAAGAAATGATGAAGCTCAGTCAGTGGTTTAAGAAGTTAGTGGAATGATTGTATGTTTATAAAGAATAATTTATGGTACTATGGAATAAAGAATCATCTAAGGATTGTTACACTATTGTTTTTTCCTAAAGTATTTGAAAGTATATGTTGAATGGTACCGGTAACCAAGGAAGGTTATTCAGATATTTTTGGAAAGTAGATGATATGTGCATAATGAAGTGATAAGAAGATAATGATATGTTTGATTGTATTCATGAGCTCATGACTGATATAAGGACTAAGTGATATTATGGTTTGAGTATATAGAATTTTTGGGATTTTGGTATGTGGAAAGGGTTACCTTCTTACAGTATTAATCTTTTAACTAAGGTTCTATTGTAATTTATATTTCTATAGAATATATGACTAAGGTATTCATGTGTTTGGAATACAACCAACAAGATATATCTTATGATATATGTGGGATAAATGCTTGTATTCACATTCTTGGTAGATAACCTTTCTAGTAATTGTTTTCTTTATACTATGAGCTTGGACCGAAGTATTTTAGATAAGCCTAAAGATTGGAATGAATTATGTTGGACATAAGTTAGTATTGTTTAAGGATAGAACTTTTTTCTATATTATTGATGGGATGTTATAGTAATGTAGTTTTAGAAAAAGGACAACCTGCAGGACGGGCGACAACCCATCGCGTTGGACAAGGCTGTGGGAATTGAACCCACAACTGAAGTGCGACTGACCTTTATCGCCTACCACTGGCCTACAAGAAGTCTCTGGTTAGTAGAAACTAGTTTTATTTTATTAAGTGGTATGATATATGAAGTATATGTTCATTTTTGGAATCGTATATGATTAACCTCACCATAGATGAACTTATGTATATTTTATAACTTTTGCTAACCTTTTGTTTGAAACAGATGTAATGACCCATCATTCTATCACATGATCTATTAACACTTCACGAATAACAAATTCAACTTCATTTCTTTAAGAGATGAAGTGGAAATTGTTCGAAGCACGAACAACAATGAGATTGTACCAAAATCAAGCAATTATTTCTTCTAATTCAAAATTTTTAATTAGGGAAATGATATTGAAAACCAAAAATGTTGTCCTAGTGATCTTATATCTGATGAATCAGATAGTACCTTAAATCATCAAAAATTTATGGCTTTGTGATTATTGGCTTTTTCATAGCCATGTCCTCTACCACTCTCCATCAGAAATTGATGGTTAGATTTTTCTTCCATATCCATATTTTCACCTATGTTCTCCTATGTGGAAACCCAATGATTAGTTAATTTGGGTAACCGTTACGTTTCATACTTTAGTTTTTAAAGTTAAGTTTTGGTTTTTCATTTTACGATGTGTGTTGCAATTAAAGAAACTTTCAATTAGAAAACTATGTATAACCCCGACGAATTTCGAGGATGAAATTCATTTTAAGGGGGGTAGAATGTAACAACCTGATATTTTATGATAAGTATTCTTTTTAATTTATTTGATGTCATTTGTTTTATGCTAAAACAAGATTATATTTTTCTATACGCTATACTGTATTAGCTTGAAGTATACACAACACTATTCTTACATTGTGTTACACACAATTTCAAGTTCGTTTTCTAATAGTCATTCTACGCAACATTGAGTATATATATATATATATATATAGTCAATGTATAAATGAAATATGGTTGGATTCTGTTATACGAAACAACGAAGGATTCTTGCACAACACGTAACCCTGACTTGGCCTGCATTACACGCAATCACGACTTTCCTCGATAGCGTGTGTTGTACTTAATATCAAGTTTCACTAAACAATGATATATGGTTATAATATTATTACGAACTAGACGTTATTAATAGTATTAACTACATTTTTAATTTTATAACATTATTATTTCATCTTACACATTTTCTAGAACATGGTATGTGAACAAAATAAAATTTTCGGGTAAAATAAGTATTTTTCAAAAAATGCAGTTTTGCCGCTTTTTAATGGCGCACCCACATTAAATCTAGTTTTTGACATGTTTATAAGTTCAATTTTACAAAATAAACTTCTTTTTTTGAATCAGGATATAAAAATTTACCTTGGATAAATTTTTGATATTTTTCTGATAACTTTCATCTTTTAATGAATAGTAAAAGCACGCTATATTTTTATTAGAAACAACTTTTTTCATTGTAATAATTTATATGGTTAAATTATAATAATGAATGGTTTTAAAGTATAAATAGAATATTTTTTTTCCATTTAATATAATGTATGTCATTAGCATTGATTTTACCTTGAATTCATAGGTTAAATCAATTCAGTCTTTTGCAATGTTTTAAACAAAAACCTGTTTTCTTTCAACAACGAGATTAATTTTAATTTAATTTTTGCAACTTTTGTGTATTGAATTTAGAAAAATGGATTACATATTTGTAATCAGTGGGTCCAAATTATGTTAATAATCTACTTTTTATTTTTGGGCCTTATGAATAGTAACTACGGTAAATTTTATTTACCATAGTTAAAGGTAAATCGGGTAATTAAGGGTAAATATAAGATTATAAAATTTCCCTAACACCTGCCAAAATCCTATTGGATGACTACAAGTCGACCCATATCACCTAAGGGTCATATTAGATTCATTTAATGGACTTTTGTCCATGAAAATAATTTAATTATTATTAAAACCAAAGAAAGTGACATCATGTCACTTTCTTAAATCTTATAAGTATAATAATTTTAGTTTAGTGATAAAATTCATGAAATTTCGGATATAAATAGTCTCTAGAAATCTAATAAAATTATCTACATTATATGAATTTATTTATAATTTTTAGGGATTAAATAATTATCATTAAAGGTGAAATAATAGTGATGTTGAAATTATTTTTTTAATAGAAATATCAAATAAATGGTTTTAAAAATATTAAAATAAATATTATATGAACTATTTAATGTTATCCACTAATTTTCTAGATAAATATGAAATGTTATGAATCTATTAAATCTTTTAGTTTGAACATATATTCTGTATATATTTTATTTAAATTCAAATAAATGAATAGTGTCAAAATTGACACTATTGTTATTTTATAAAAATAACATATTATAAAATTGTTTACAAATCACAAAAATATTTAAAAATTATACATTTAAATTTATATGGTCGAAAATTTCATAAAGTGTCAAATTATGGAAAATTCACAACACATATGTAATTATTTATAATAATTTAAAATTTAGAATATTATTACCACAAATAAAATTAAATTAATAAATAATAATAAATCAAGTTTATAATGTTTAAAATAAATTCCTAACATATATAAATTTTATTGGTTGATGAGATTACAATCCTATATCATCTAATATTTGGATATGAGTCATTTTGGAAGTTTTTAAGTGGGGTTGGGATTTAATATAAACTAATATTTCTTATATTTCCAAAGGTGCCCCTCTCCTCCCTTATAAAAGGGCACCTCCTCCCTCTCCTCCTCACACAAATTTGAGCCTTCAAGATCGGAAAAACTCTACCCATTTCACTTTCCCACTTCTCTAGAGACCTTATAGAGGTACTGGTCTTCTCAAAAGACCAACCCTAGTGCCCTAAGAAGAAGTTTAAAGGAGGTGCGTCGAAGAAGAGGTAACCTCTTCTACCGATTATTTCAAGCTTATTTCTTCTTCAACTTATTATTATTTAGTTGTTTAATTATAAACTAATAACATCAGTATCACTAATATACTGATATGTTATTATAAATATTTTTCAACCCCATTTCACCTTCTATCCATCCTACGGAAAACTAAATCACCGCGCGTGCGTACGTACGGAATACCGTCTCCATGTCGTGGTGTAATCTGTTTTTCCACCAACACCTTACATGGATGGGTATAATGGTGTAAAGAATAAATATATATGGTTATTATAACATCATACGGATTCTTATATATTATACCATCCACCCCAATTCTATTCAATAATTATGGGAACGATATCATTGCTCGTGCGTACGTACGGATTACCGTCTCCACGACGCGATGAGATTCATTCTCCATGTTAACCATACATGAATGATTATAAAGTTTATATAATGAATAATAATGAAATATATGACATAATGATTCTACTGTATTTATGTATATATATATTTATGTCATCTATTTAGTTTCATTCAATTCAATGAGGAAACGAAAACAGCGTTCATGCGTACGTACGACCTACCGTCTCCATAAACAGTGTATTTCATTCCTTTTATCGATCTATAATATATATGTATATGATGAATATATATTATATATAAATCATGTTTGACATTCTGGAATTATGTAAATCAGGATATAAGTAACAATATCAATAACGACAAGTCGAAACACATATGATAAATGAAATGATTTTACCCAAAACACTGCTTTAACATGGAATTTACAAAAGAATGGGTAATATAAAGTCATAAGTGAAACATATATGATATCATAACAATGAATAGGATTATTTAATAAGTCAATGAAATTATTTAAATCATTATACAGGAGGTTTGGATCCATACGAAGCATATCAGACCTAAGGTAAGGGATAATTTTTCCAATCTCATTCTTATTCGAGATTGTTTATTTGTAAGTATTTACTGAGGTTATGATTATTAACCATGTCCATATGTTCTCAAAATGTTTTCATAAAATGTTTAATTTTATTCCATGTATGTTTAAATTCATTTTTACCCTTTTATACTTTTACCACATCGTATGGAAGGAATCTTTCTTTTGTTTACCATATGAGGTACTTTTTGACTTTTCCGACAAAAGTACGAGGAGAATATTATTTTTAACTTATATGGCGTGAACGGATTTTTACAATTTCATAAAGCCTCATTTTAATGAATATTAATATACAAGATTGCGTGATTATTTTCAACAAAACCCTTTTATTTTAAAATTGCATGGCATTTTGTGAAAAGAAAATGATTTTGAAGAACAAAGGATATTTTCCTCAAGAATTCAATTCACGTGTTTTTATCAAAACTATATTCCATCTAAAATGAAATTATTTAATATGTTTATGTTTCAAGTATAATGTCTCCATTATTTACATGGTTTCACTTTTCTTATGATGAAATATCCATTTGTTTTATATGGATTATGTGATGATGGGATGATGTTTATGAAACGCATTTTATTCTTTGGGTTATGACGAATGTTTTATGTTTATGTTGTGGCACAAGTAAGAATGATTTCATTATGAGATGGGTGGGACCTATATCTCCCTCCAATGCATTGGGTAAAGATTTATATCTCATGAGATAGACATGGCTGGAACGGTAAGTTAATCCGGTTCAATATTACAGGACTGGAATGAGGAGTGGACTCGATTCAGAAAGGGAATTTGTCCACTAATATGGTCTTGGCAGCAATTCCTTGGCTAATATGGAAATCATATCATGTGCTTAATGGTTGCCACAATTACATGTTTTATTCCCATGCTATTTTATCATGATTTATGTTCCATTATGATCTATGCCTTATGTACTTCCATGTTTTATGTCGTTGCTCAAGATTTTGATGTTTAAACATTATGTTCATGTTTTTAAGTTCAAATGTATATGATATGTTTTATTTTATCCATGCTTACCCTTAATGAGCATTTGAGCTCACCCTTTTTATGTTTTCTTTTCCCCCAGGATTAAAAGAAAGGTTTTAGGTAAGGAAACAAAAAGTGGAAGATCTTTGTGGGAGATGTTGAAGATCTTTCACCACGATTAGAAGATTACGTTCCATGTTTCCAAAGACACTAAACTATTACGGTCCTTGTGTGTCTGTTTTTGTTATGTATTAAGTATTACGCAAAAGTAATGTAATGTCCATGTACGTCAAGCTTTGGACCTCTACAGTATGTGGTTGATCTCCCACTCTAATATTCTAGATCATGTTATCTTAAATCTTAAAAAATAGTTCTTGTGCTTTGATTGGAAATATCTTGGTTAATTTATGTGGAAAACAATTGTTTTTATGTGATTTAAAAAGGGTGGTTTTGAAATATTCTCATGAGATGTTCTAATTAAATGTTTTTATAGGATTTGGGTTTCAAAAGAAAGGTTTTGTGTCGAAAACTATTATATATAGATGATGGTCTTGAAATAAATGTTAGTGTGTGTTCATATTTAATTTTATGAGGTCTTTTTGAAACATATTGGTTCTTAGTTTTGATTGGAAAGGCACAAGGGGATATCACCTAGTGACGACTTGGTGAAAGACATATTTCCACTAATGAGTGCGTGTGTCAGTATGAAACATTGAATGGGTATTAAAATAGAAAGTGAAAGAAAAAGTGAAATGATTTATTTGGTTAAATCTATTACTTTAATTATTTTCCTTTGATAAACTATTTTGATATTCTCACCATCTGTTTTATATAAAATGTGATAACCTATTCTTGTCCTAGTGGTGTGTGATGGGAAGAAATTGGGGAAAACCTACTGAGTGATATTATCACCCCATTATTGGGAAATTTAATGAATTTATAGATGTAATATACGGAGATATAGGGAAGGATCATGTACCATACTTCTCTAGTGGTGATCCGCGACTTCATAGTTTGGTTGCTGAAGCTGGAGTTAAGAAGTGTCCGCATCTTAATCTGGGATGGTGCCACTATAGTGCCAATGTCTTTCTATTTGGATTATTAGACTTAAAATTTTAATCCTTTTTTCCTATAATATTTTATGTATTGGTATTTAATTAATTCATGTGATTGTTTATTCATGCATCATTTAGAGGATTGTATTTTTATTGTTCAATGTTGTTATGTTGTTTTATCTTTAAAGGGAAAATTATTCTCCTTCATTTTCGAATACCTTGGAATTTATTTCCATTATTTGGTGTATTAGGGATGTCACCTATGGTTAATACCATTTCTCCTATCCTAAATCTAAAGGGTGAGGGGTGAGGTGTTATGAATTAAAAAAATTACATGTTATTATTTTTTTAGATTAATATTTTAAAACAGAATACTTTTGAAGAACCATTTTAAAAAGGGGGAATATTTTTACCTTAATAAATTAAATTTATTATATTTAAAAGTTTATTATAATATATAATATTTATATTTATAAAATTACATTTCAAAATTTAATTATTTAAAAATTTATATGAGATAACATTAAAGACACTTGAAGTTTAAAAAAGTCATTTTTTTCAATTTAAGTGGGTTTTATTTCTATATATTGAATATTCATATAAAAATTAGATTTATACATTTTATAATTTTAATTTTAAAAAATTAACTTCATTTTTTAATTTTACATAAAAAAATTAGCTTAGGGTAAATTTTTTATATCTTTATAAAATAATTGATTTTTAGGTAAATAGTGAATTTTTTTTTGTTAATACCATCTATTTTTTGAAATAATAATAATGAAATAATGAATTAAAAGTTTTTGAAACATTTTACATATAAAAATAAATATTTCTAAATAAAAATAAATATTTTAAAAATACAATTTTGAATTTATTAAACCCATGTTAATGTTTTCGAAACTTAAGTAATATTTTACTCTAAAAACTTTTTTTATTCGCTTATGTTAAAATTTAATTTTTATCACCTGTAAAAATTTAATATATAAAAATGGATTTAATATTTTATATAAACATGATAATATTATTTAATAAGTTCAATTTTATTTTTGGGAATACAATTACTATTACAAATATTAAAGTTAATTACCATGAAAATGATAAAACTGTTATTTTAAAAAACTATTCTATTAACATTGTGTAATTTTATCTTATAAGATAAATTAATACCTTATTAAAAAACTAATACAATGTAATTTTTAAACCCATATTTAAATATTTTAACACTAATTGAATTTTTATTCAATACTAAATAATATGAAGAACAACTAATGGTAAAACCATCATTTCTCTACAAAACAGTTTTTCTGTATATTTCATATTTTAATATAAAAGTTAATTTTATATTATTTAGAAATTGAATTTTATTAAATAGAGGTTAAATTTATGCTTATAAAAACCAAGTTTATTAAGTTTTGTTATTTTATATTTTTAGTAAAATATACATTACTTAGTTAAAAATTAGTTACCTAGGTAAAAACAAAAATGGTAAAATATAAAAACATAATGTTAAATAACTTGAAATATGTCTAAAACATATGTGAAAATGAGTGGTGGAGGATTTATAGATCTTATATTTCCCCAAAATACATTATTTATCAGTTTTGGATCCTTTTAACTTTTAATAGTTCTATTCCATTATTGAAAATAATGGGTGTTCACAAAAGTCCCCTTTTCTTCACTTATAAAAGAGGATCACTTCCACCCTCTCAATAAACTACTTCCCTTAGAAATTTCCTTGAAAAACTACTAATGTTTTCTATCTTAAAAGTATCTTGAATTTATTAAATCCCCTGGTAACTAAAAACTATTCTAATTCCTTCAATTCTAAGGAGTCCATTAAGAGGAATTTCAAAGTCTCGACATAAGTATTACTTACTGCTTAGCTTTTCTTCTTAATCATTCTCTTACAAACCTAACCAAAACATAGTAATATAATTAAATAATTATAATTATTATAATTAATTTTTATTATTTTAATGTATAAACCATTATTTATTTATTCCTATCTACTTAGAAAAACAAAATAATGTTTACTATACGTTTGTGTGGACTACCACCTCACAAAATGATGTACTCCATTTTTAACTAAATCCTATATTAATAGGTTATAAGGATGGAATTGAAGAATAAATGTGACATATATAACATAATTATAATTATTAAAAGAAAAATTATAATCCACCTTCATTCCCAATCATTCATCGGGAAATGAAAATGTAAATAATACATTATGTGGACTACCACCTCCAAAAAGTGAGTTTTTTTTTTGTTTTTAATTTTGATTTTAATTATTTATAAAACTATTTAAAATATGATTGAAAAAATTAAAAAAATATAAAAATATCATTATATTTCTATTATAATGACATTATACACTTCCTTCACCATACTCATCCATCGAGAAATAACATGTTCATATTTGGATTGACTTAACCACATACTTGAGTAATATTATAGAACTATATTATGGATAGATATGGGAAATTAAATAAAAATGTGATTATAATTTTATAAAAAAAATCACGATTAGTTTATTTTGATATTATTTTTATATTAAGTATTTAATTTATTATTAAAATGTCATCTTTGATCGCTAAAAATACCAAAATAAACTGACACTATTCAATTTTCATGCAAATATAAGAAAAAATATATAATAAAAAAAATAGAATATGATAATAAGTGGTCTATATAAAATTAAATATATATGAATATGGTTCTTAATAAGGTATATAATAATCTTAATTTTACTATTCGATAAGTTAGTCACATGAATATAATAAAACAAGAACATGGAAAAGGTTTCTTGTCTTAATTTTTACCACTTGAGACATATTTTTTATTTTACACCATGATTTTTTTGGAAATGGTTTATCTACTAACCGTTTAAAATTATATATAATCATTATCTTATATTTCATGATGTTCAATTTTCTACTCCATTTTTATTCTCTCAGTGGGTTTTGAATCAAAAAATAAAAAAGATGTAAGAGTTTTTTGTCTCAAATTTATTTCTTTGAGACATATTTTTATTATGCACCTAATTATATTTATATGGTTAATATAATACCTATTTGATTCATTAAACCATGGAAAATCTTCCATTAAATGTATTATAAGTTTAATTACCAACTCTCTCTCATTGAAGGGGTTTCTATTTAAATTTTACTTGAGTCGTAATAGTTTTCTCAACTCAATTTATTTCTACTTGATTCATATATCCTACACATAATTATGATATTATCAACCCATTTTATTCTACCAATTCCTTTTATCTATGTCATTTTCTCTATTTATCTTAGTAAGTTACTTCTCTTCATCAATATCAACTTCCTTGATGAAATACATTCTCAAATAAAATTTTGACATTGGAAATAAAAACACCCATTTTTTCCAATGGATCTTTTACTCCATGTACATATTTTCCTTCCCAAAAAATATCTCCTATATTATTGGGAACTATATTATGAATTACTTTATATGATCCTCAAAATTATCTTTACCTAATTTCAAAAGAAAATTCTAAAATACCTTTTCCGATGTGGGTTTTCAACAAGGGTATTTTAAAATATTTAATTTTTTATATCCTTTGAAAATAAAATATTTTATCTCATTCTTCTTAAAATTTATTTTTTATTTATTTTCAAAAGGCCACTTAGAGACACGTGGAAACCATTCATAACTATTTTCAATTAAAAATATTCATGACTAAAGAGAAAGTAAAAGTGCAGGTTCTTCAAGTATCATACCTATAGGGGCCCACCGATATTTCCATTCTAAGTCACCAATGTTAAACATAAATGGGATTGAATTTTATCTTCAATTGTAGAGGTTATAAAACCTAGGAATACTTGATAATCATTTTTTGATAAAATCTCTAGTTCCAGTTCATCAAAATTACAACAAAATTTCAAATCAAACTATTTTTTTAAAGAGCTTAGAGACCCTGGGGAAATATCTCCTTGAACGTTTTCTTTTTATACTTGGCTGAAAAAACAATAGAATAATTCTTAATATTTATAACTCTATGTAAATAGTATTTACCAAAAATTTTACAGATTTACTTCATTATTTTTCTAAAAAATAAATGATATGAAAAATATATCGATTCCAGTTGAACAGGTTGAATGTGGTGTGATGATTCTTGAACTGTTGGATTAAATGATCCAACCTCAAGTTATTTATCCACTTGAGCATACCTTTTATTAAAATATTTTTAAATAATACCCAAGGGTTTTATGAGTTCCAATATATCTCTAACTTCAAGCCTCTTGATGACAGATTCATGAGCACAGGTTGGAGCATTTGGAGTAACCACCCCAAGCTTCCCACCCTTTTTTTAAATAACATGAACCTTGTTATCACCTATCCTTAAAGGAAATTTATCTTAAATTTATTGGACCAACCTAAATTTATTAAAATTTACTTCCTATACCTTAATGGGGTTTGGTTCAAGAGAAATATCGTACTTTTCTAGGACCTTGTTGAGAGTCCCTTTATAAAGGGATTTAGCACGAGATTTTATTCCTTAGAGATCATGGATTTTTTCATGATTTTTCCTTATATTTAATTCCATACCCCTTATCCTTTACCACCTCCTTTGAATTTATAACTTTACCCACTGAACTCATTTTCACAGCCTTAAAGATATTGTAATAGTCTTTACATTGTCTTATTTTCTTCGTTTTTTATAGAATATTCCCTATGATCAAAACCTGTCTTCCCATTATTTGATCCTGAATATATAAAAACTTAAATTTCATTATCATCCATATATTCAGAATTATGTTTCAAAGGGAATCCTAATAAATTATATTCTTCCCAAGATTCTTCTTCTCTCTATTCATTGAAATCCCACCTTAGAATTATAACTTTCCACCCATAATTTCAATGTTATATATGGTGTTTGATTCTCAAATATTGAACTGATTTTGTAATATTATTTATTTAAATGGATTCCATGAAGGTCTAACTATAGTTGAACCCCCAATATCATCATTCCCATGTGTTTGTAGTAACTCACTCTTAGCTACATAATTATTTTCATATTCTTCCCAACTGAAGAAAGTCGAACCCCAGAATTGAGAATTTATTGATAAATTACCTGTAAAGGGGATTTCATATCTTGTTTCTTATTTATGAGGCCTAATACTAACTGAAATAAATCTCCCAGAATTTATGAATTGATATATTATTTTTAGAACATGTACTTTCAATAATATTGAGTATATATATCCATGCTTAGAGGAAGAATTTACCCCTCCTTCACTTCCCCATCCATGAAATTATTATTAACCTCACTCACATATTATATAGTATTGTGAGAGCCTTTACCAATTATATTTTTCTTCACTCATCTACATATAGGTTGGTGGTTCACAAAAATAATTATATGTATTACAAAAATCTCACCAGGATTCGAAATGTACCTTCTAAAAAACTCAGTATTCTACTTCAAAATCAATCGAAATATAATTAACCAAAGCCTTAGAGACTTAAACTTCTGTATAGATCTACAAAAAATAGGATGGAATATGGTCTTAGAACTTGTATCAAAGCATATAAATATTTCAAATAGGTTCCCAAGAATTTGGAGAATCTCTCAGTTTTCAAATGGAATAGGGATACTAGGAAAGGTTTCCCAAATTACCGATAAGGTATGATCATGGTTCATATGAAATTCATAGTACCATTTGAAAAGGAAGAATTGGTAGCCATTAACGAGTCACTTTCTATTGGACCATTTATGGGAGAAATTATCTTCCCTAGAGAAACAAGTCAACATATGACTTGGATCCAGCAAACCAACAATAACCTAATACTTAAAACCCGAAGAAGAATTGAAAAATCTATTGAATACATTCACCAATGGATGCAACTGAATGATCCTTACCACCAATGAATGGTGAATGAGATTTACGGATTTTTTTGAACTGCTAGTGGGAGATCAAGAGTTAGGGGATCCAATCCATGAGGGAGGTAACTTTTAAGAGGATATATATAAAAGGAAAATCTAAGAGGATGTTCAATAACATGAAAGGGGAAATCATATAGGGTGATTTATCGGCAAGAATTACAAGGAATATCCTCAATTTTTAGAGAAAGACAGATGAATATAGTGGCCATAGCCTCCATTCAATCCATAGAGGATAATAATAGAGGGTTCATATTAGATAGATCTCATGATATTGTTATCCAAAATAAATGTTTTATCTTTTACTCTATGTTTTCTATATAAAAATTTTATGTATTTTCAAGACACCAATATTAGATACTTCATAAAAAATATTTTTTTAATATATATCTAAAATATTTTCCTTCAAAACTTTTTGAAAATAAATTTTCAAAACAAACTAGTGAATATTTTTCTTATACCTTCTTCATAAAAATAAGAAATTAAACATCATTTTAAAACATTTTTAAAATAATGGATTTACCATCATTATGAATCTTATTTCCCATGATTGATGGTTTTACAAAGTAAATTATTTTTACATTATTCTATAGGTTTTATTTAAACATAATTTCATGGAAAAAGGTCTATTTTCATCATGATTTTCTATGTAAAATTTGACTATTCTTCTAAAATTATTCTTCATTTATCGGTTGATTATTTTCTTGGGTTTTTTAAAATGAGAAATTTTATATATATATAAAAGATAAATTATCCATCACTCTAATTATCTTTACTGGTCATCTTTGGTGTATAACCATAATTATTATTTGAATTCCTTTCCATTATAAATAATATGTTTTCTTTTTTATTTGATTACAGGGTGTTCACCTAGATGGAACACATCGAATGATTAGGGAAATTATTAACTAAACCATATACCCTTTATCTATATGATATAAATAACATATGCTCTATTACCTTGATTAAAAGGTATTTACCTAGAAATTTGTTAAATATCTTTGGATACCTATTTATTTTCCATGGGAATATCATGTTATGATAATTGATGGAATTATGAATGTTTTCCTTATATGATTCCATATAAAAATAATATTAAACCCATTTTATTTCCATGGGATCTTTGTGATATGATGAATGAAAGATTTAAATTGGAAATATTATATATATGGATAATGATTGATATGTTTATTTCATTTATGATTTTTGGTATTAAAATAAAATTCTTTTATGCTTTAAATGATTAATTATTTCTTGTTTATTTAATGAAATTGTTTATATTGGACACGGTGCAATGTTTTTTGGGAAATCACAAAAAGAATACAAAGGAGACCATAATTTAAACTAAAATATGATTTTCCATGACTATGGATTATCATAAGAAACTTTCGAGGGTTGAACTGATGAATCGGGGTAAAATAGAGATTTATGTGGGGGAAATTGAAATTTAGGTCTTGTAAATATTTCAAAGATTATAAATAATTCAAGGTGTGAAACTTGTTCAAGATTTGAAAATAGTTCAGGACTAGAAAAAATTACATGATGTGAAAATAGTTTAGGATGTGAATCCAGTTCATGATGTGAAAAAATTAGAAGGAATGAAAATATTACAGGGTGTGAAAGTTGTGATATTTTATTAGATTTGGTAGTTTTGATGGGATTTTTTTCCTCAAAACTCAAATATTTATGTACTGAGGTAGCCACTAAACATGGGGAAATACCTAAAACTAATTATGGGCCATATTAATGACAACCTAAATTCAAAAAAATCCACATGGAAGTTAATAAATAAAGGGATCTGTTGCTTCCACCGATGATGGATTTTAGAGATCACAGCTTGGCGTAAGAGGTTTCTCTGTGTAGGGTCTTCCACCACACTTCATCTCTACTTTATTTATGTATTATTTTTTTCTTACTTACACCGTACTCCATCATCACTAGGATAAGGGGTAATTACCTCCTTATTATAGGGTTATATATCCTAAAGGTGAAAGTGTCGTTGAATCTATTTCTTTATTTTTATTAATGTGTTGGTTTGGTGAAATTTATTTATCAAATTAAAATCCCTTTATTTTTGTTTAATCTTGACCATTGGTTAGTAAAATTAAAAGGAAACTTGTAATTGTGAAACTGGTTAACCTAAATAAGGCATGAAATTTTTTTGATTTAGGCTACCCAGGTTTAAAAATTTCATCGAGGCAAACTCAATTTGAAAATTCCCTAAACTACCTGACTATAGGAAAAGTGGGATTACCACATTGAGGAGGAGATACCATGACTCTTGGATCTACCTGATCTAAATAATTATTCTAAAAATGTATTAATTAATTTAATTTCTAAGTCTAATTGTACCTAAACCCTGAAATATATAAAACCTTGACACACCTTCAAATCTAATTTCAAAACAACTGATCTGCCTTTATCACTAGATTTCTATATTTCTTTCTAAAACAACAAAACTTATTTCAAATTAATACTTCTCTCTTTAATCTAATAAAATAAAATCCGTTTTTAAGAAACCTAAATAAATGAAATCACTGTCACTTGGGTTCATCCTCAAACTTTCTATATTGTATGTTTTAATTGATTAATTATACTAGTCTATGTTTTTATTTTTTTTATTTCTGTTAGAACCATATGGAAATAACGGCATCTTGTGGGTGTGTCAAAACTAGTTCCATTTCTGGGGAGGGTTTCATTTTTTAGGGTTTTTACTTTATTATTGTTATATTTATTCTTATATATTTTATTTTGGGTGTTTTATAATGAAATTTTTAGAATTTTAAATTTTAAATGCATAGAAACTATGTATGTGGAAAAGGAAGATAAGTTTTTGACTTTGATCATAAACTGGAGAAAAGAATAAGGAAGATCAAAAATTTGCGACCATGGTTGCTGCATAAAAGAAATAAAAAATTATCTATTAGAGAAGTTCTATAAAGATATTCATGGATATGTATGCTCTCTTACTTTAGGATACCATTGAACACGGGATTACAATCAAGCATCTTGGAACCTACCATTTTTGAAAATCATTTTGAGATCAAACCTACCAACATCTAGATGATATCAAAAAATGTACAATTCACCATAAAACCACATGAATATACAAACTTTCATCAGGTAATATTTCTAGATCTCTGTAATACCTTATAATTATAGAATGTTTCAAGTAACGTGGTAAGTCTCTAACTCATCCTATTTTATTTATGATAGCATGCTTAGGATTATATCTAAAGCCTTCCAACACATTCCATCACTACATGAGATGATCTATCAACAAACATTCTCACTAGCTTCTTCTCACCTACAAAGTTGATGGAGATCCAAGTAAACATTATGAACTTTAGTCAATTTGAAGATGAATCTTTCTACATTGATTGGGAACATTAAAAATAAATGAATAATAAATCCCCCATAATGGTTCTGAACAATGTCTTTTAATCCAAACTTTTTATAAAGGGATTTCATAGGGAAACATTTTAATTTTAGATGTTGTGGTTGGAGGATCATTGATGAAGAAGTCCCATGAGGAGAGATGCAACCTACTGGACACAATAGAAAGAAATAAATTCCAATAATAAGGTTAAGGGAAATAATTAAGAGTTATTCACATGATAAATAACAATTAATGGATTGTGGAATATATGAAATAGCTAAAGATGAAGATGCAAATAGTGATGGGACACCAATAGAAACCCCAATATAAATATATAGAAGAATTAAATTATGATATTTACATTCATGGTAATTAATTTTAGGGTTAGTAGATACAATAAGACCAATAAAAAAGATATTAGCAGAGAGGACCAGGATTCCAATCACCCCAAATACCTTCACTCAAAATCTAAGCCCACACACTGGAAAACACATTGGCTACTTTACTAACCACCACCAGGGTGAATATAAAATAACTAATGTCTTAATAAAAAGATAAAAGTGTTTCAATAAAGGATCTAAATTATGAATCAATAGATCATATATACACACTCCAAAATCTCTAATTCCATGTAGCACAAATTGTTGAGAAGCTTAGAGATAGACCAAGAGGAGAAATACCTGGATTCTCCGAAGTTTTCCCTCATGAATATTTGAAATAAATTTCCCTTATAAGTGAAAAATAACTGAATAAAATACTAAAAAAAGTAAAATACAACAATAAAGACAAGAACAACAAGAATAAAATCAATAGTTGCTTGAAAAGTGTAAAGAACACTTAGAATAAGAAATCTGAACACTAATTTTCTAGAGAGACTAGTGTAAGTGAATATTGAATCATAAAAAGGTAAATTTTTGGATCACTTTAAAAAATATCATAATAATATCCCTTTTTAAAGGCTATCATAAACATTCCTACCTATGAAAAATTTATGAAAGATCCAGTGACCAATAAGAAAAAGTTGGAAGAGATTGACACCATCTCACTCACATGAGAGTGGTAAGAAATGACATACCTAAGAATAAATAATATCGAAGTAGATTTTTTGTTCATATCCTTATTGGTGCTAATAAATTTGGAAAATATTTATGTGACATTGGTGTGAGTGTCAATATCATGTCATACACCACTTACAAGAGCTTGGTACTGAAGAAATTGATACTTAAAAGAGTTGAACTTCAATTGGAAGATTAAATAGTGATGTACCCCTGAGGGGTTATTGAAGATATTCTGATCAAATTCGATAAATTCTACTTCCCATCCAAATTATTAGTGCTGGATATGGAAGAGGATTGAACACTAGTCATTCTGGATAGACCATTTTTAGCCATCAAGCAAGCACTGATTGACGTACATAGTGGAAAAATCTACTTGAGAGTTGGTTGTGAATAAGTGAATTTCAATATTCATTGGTTAATTAAGAAATATGATGTGAGAGAATAAAATGAGTTTGGAGAAGAAAAAATTCATGAAGGTGAAGATATAGATGAATTTGAATAAGTACATGAGGTAGTGGTTATTGTACAAGAGAAAATTCAAAGCAATGGTACTGAAAATAAGAATGAGAAGCTTCAGACTAATGACATTGATAAAGCAACCAAATCTACTAAATTTGATAAGGGCCAATAGGTATGGATGGTACATGACCTTTAATTTAATTTTTTAGGATTAAGGAAGAAATTGTGGATCATCCCGATGGAAATAAAGTAATTACTTCCCTCAGGAAAAATTAAGTTTTTAGAGAAGGATGAAATAGGATAACCTATGTGTATATGACACAAATGAGATCATTTATTGACCCTAATAAGGTAAAAAAAGTCAATAATCTACCACTTGATAAAATTCTTAAGGAGGTGAGGTCGATCCAATAAAATTAAACAAAATATATTTTAGAAGGCAACCTTAGTTTTTGTATTTTTTTTTATTTCTTTTTACATTTTCAAGGCACACATGTACTCACCCCCAAATATTTCAAATTAAGTTGATTATGGCCTATGTTTTCACCTGTATATTTTTAATTTTGAGGATCATCAAGACCCTAGTAGGAATAAAGGGTCATGGAAAAGAATCTATAAGAACATTACACATTATCAAATCCATAGAATACATGTCGTGAAATATATTTACATCATGAATCCAACGTAGACAAAACATATCCAGTCAAGTTTAAAACATCATTATAAAGGGGAGTAAGAATTTCAATTCTATATTTTTCAATTATACTTCCCACATTTAATTTATTTTTTGCTTTTAATTTCAAATTGAATTCCTTAACTTGATTCTTACTTTACTCATATGAACTAAGATACATAAACAACTTAAGATACTTTACATGCCATGATTTTTAAATTTCTTTATCAATAAATTTGAATGAGATAAATTGGTAAAATAATTAGTAGAGATAATTATGTATTTTAGGAATTGAAAAATCATGATCTAAGGAAACATGTTAATTTTGTTAAATGAATTTTTAGATATTTGTTCTACCTTATATTTATAATATTTCCATTAATTGATTTTATTAATCATATGCATTTACATGATTAGTTTTCCCAACTCTTAATTATAATTCCCAAGACATCCCCCAAGCCTAATAATTTCCATTATCGTATATAGTATATTTATTTTGAGACTAAATTTTTTTCTATTTTAAAACATTGTTTACTTTATGTTGAAGATTGAATTGTAGAAGATTCATATTTAATATAATTAAGCCATATTTTTTATCACTTATCCTAATACATACTTTACATTAATCCCTTTTTAAGGCCATAATAACCATGAATAGACTTTTTATGGACTATTATTATTACAATCCCATTTTATACTTTCCTACCACACTCCAAATATTTTTCATGATTATCAAAAATAAGAGTGGGGGAGATAGACAATAGTGGAAGGGTAACAAATTTTTTAATGGATAAGTGTGTGTGGGGGGGGGGGGGGTCATGGGATTTTTTTGAAGATAAATTCATTACATTTATTACACAACCTCTTGTATTTTAAAAAAATGGGTTGTGTCTTGGGGAATTCAAAAATAAACATTGCTTAACTGGTATTCTTGTCATAACTATTAAAAATAAAATAATGAGGATATTATTTCGGGTTGGGTGATAGATGTGATATTTTTCAAATAATTTCTTTTGAAAAATAAAATAAAAAATAAAAAATAAAAAATAAAGAAAAATAAAAGTGTCTGTTTCATTTATTGCATTTCATTTTTTTTAATCCTTCTTTGAGATACTGGGGAATGAGGATAATTTTATTGAGCTATTTTTAACTATCATGATAAATACCTTAGAGATACTCCTTTTAGAGATTTAATTTTTTTATATCATTTACATAAATTCACTAAGCCTTAGAGTCATTTGATCCTAAATAGTGAATCCCTCATTATTATATGTAATTTTTTATCTATGTAGTGTATAAAGTATATGTCTTGCAAGCATATGGTAAGGAGTATGATTCGAGTTATGTGTTGGTTTCTACTTAAATCTGTACCTTGATTATGAGAAGAAAAATTCAAAGTGAGGTAAACTGAAAATTAAATGCATATTAATAATGAATTGAAAAATAAAAATTGATGAATGAAAATGCATGTATTTATAAAAAGGAGAAAGTTAAAATACTTGATCGATTTATTTCTTTGAAAAATAATGCATTGATGAATTTTATTATGTGATGCTTGAATATTTAATTTCCCATTTAATCAATTACTTTTATTAACATTGAATTTAAAGAATCATAAGGTGGGTGTCTTTCTTAGTATGTTGAGATTCCATCCTTGAGGAAAATTCTGAATTCATGTGTGGGGGATTTGATACTTAGATTTCATGCATGAATTTTGATATTAAAATAAAATTATTTTATGATTTGAATGATTAATTACTACCCATTTATTTAATGTAATTTTTAATATTCATCATGATGTATTATTTTATGGGAAATGAGAGAAATAATCCAAAAGAAATGATTATTTCCACTAAATATGGCTTCCTATGATTATGGATGATCATATAATACTTCTGGGGGTTGAAATAATGAACCATGTTGAAAAAAATCTTCAATTATTGGAAACTAGAAATTCAAGGCTTGCAAATATTTTGGGGCCTATAAAGAATTCAAGGTATGAAACCAGTTTAGGATGTAAAAATAGTTCAGGTTGTGAAAAAATTTAAAGAAGTGAAAATAGTTTAGTATTTTAATCTATTTCATAATGTGAAAACATTATAGGGCATGAAAATATTACAGGGCATGAAATTTTTGGGATTTTCCTATATTCTATAGTTTGATGGGTTTTTTTTTCTGGGACACAAAAATATTTTTGTTCTAGGGAAGCCATTAAAAATGGGGAAAGACCCAAAACTCACTATGGTCCTTATTAACGATGATATAAATAAAAAATGGACCCCATGGAAGTCAATAAATAAAGAGATGCATTGATTCCACTGATTATGGATTCCAGAGATCAAATCTTGGGGTGAGAAGTTGTACTATATATAGTCTTCCACCACACTTCATCTCCGATTTCTTTATGACTTATTATTATTTCTTCCATCCTCCTTACTCCCTCATCACTAGGTTAAGTGGGGTAATTCCCACATTCTAATAGGGTTATGTATCCAAAGGGGAAAGGTGTCGTTGTATATATTTATTTATTTTTATTCATTCGTTGGTTTGCTGTAATTTATTTATCCAATTCAAATCCCATTATATTTATTTAAACATGACCATTGGTTAATAAACCTGAAATAAAACTTTTAATTGATCAACTAGTTACCCTAAATTAGAAACAATCATTGTCACATTTAGGATACCTAGGTTTAAAAATGGTATTGAGGAAATCTCAATGCAAAAAATCCCTAGACTACCTGACCATGGGAAAAGGGGGATTGCCACATTAAAGAGGGGATAAAATGACCACTGGATCCATATTGTATCGACTCTGATAATTCAACCAGAATAATTAATTTAATTTCTAAGTCCAATTATACCTAAATCCGAAAATCTATAAAATGTTAGAATAAATTCAAATCTGATTTCAAAATAGATGATCGTCCATTATCACTTACTTTATCTCTTTCTTTCTTAAACAACAAAACTTGTTTCTAATAATTTTTACTTTATTTAATACAATAAAATTAAATCAATTATTTTAAAAACCTAAATTAAATAAATCACCATCTTGTGTGTTAATACTCTAACTTTCTTCATACCATGTTTTAATTAATTAATTACATATGTATGAGTTTTATAAATTTTGTATTTTGATTAGCCTCGTATGGAAATATCGACACCACATGGGATTTTCAATGATGGGTGGGGTCCTATATCACCCTCTAATTATTGTTTTAAGTTTATACCTCATGATATAGTTAGGTGTGGATATAATGAATTTGTTCACATAAGCATGGGAATAATGAGTTTTCTCACATTATAAGGCATGGATATAATGAGTTCATTCACATAGGTGTGTGAAAAATGAGTTTTATAAAAAAACTAGTTATGATTATTCCATGTTTCTAAGAAGATCATTATACTAAATTTTTATGTTATTACATACTTTTATAATCATTATTATTCCTATTTCACTCTATCATGGCATATGATTATGGAAATATTTTTTCACACTCTTTTTATTCATGTCTTATAATGTTCTACATTTTATTCATGAATTATGACAATTGATTTTTCATTATTTGGTATGATTTATTTATGTAATTTAATTATATCTACTTTCTCATATTATGATAACTTATGATCATTTATGATTATTTCTTATATTTACCCTTACTAATTTTTTTGAGATTACCTGTTTCTCATGTTTACATTTCCATAGGTTATGAATAAAAGTAATATATATGATGTGTATAGAAGAGTATATTTTGTGGAGAATTTATTAGAGATTTTGATGAATTATAATGGTTTAACCAATTGTTTTTATAGTGGGGAAAATTTCTGTCACCTAAAAAAACATGGGTTTTGTTAATTAGTGTTTTATATTAATTATATAAAACAATAAATTGAAAAGGTATTGGGAATTTATTGTAATTTGATATATTATTTAATTAATGTAACTAATATGGTCACATATAAGAGCTGCTATAGTTGGTATCAGAGTAGGGTTTATATAACTTTATAGATTAAGATGTTATCAATTACAGATAATTTATGTGTTAGAAATGTTATAAAAGGTTGATAAGTTATAGTTGATCATAATTTAAAATTTATAGATAACCCTTTAGGTTAGCAGTGGTAGTATTGATTATTTTAGGTATTAGGATGAGATAAATTTATTGAAAACCATAGTATAAGATTAAGGTTATTAGTCTATGTATCAGTTAATATCCCAAAATTTTGGAATAGCAAAGATTTGGTGGTTATTATAGTAATTATATCTCTATATGGATACAAAAAGTATGTGAGAGCTTTGGCATAGATATACCCATGCAGTAACAAATCTAAGAAAGGTGTATTAGATATTAATTATATTTTCAACTAATGCATAAAAAAGAGTCCTAATTACACACATGTTTTGAAACTCCCTTGGGACATTCTTTGGTGAATAAAAATTATATTTACAATCCATTATAAATGATTTGAATCTATTTATGTTAGAAAAACTAATGGATAATTACTATAGATAACATAGATTAAAATATAAAGATTCACTAGATAAGGAACATATTAATTGATTTGTGATTTATGGATAAAAGTTAAGGAACAATTTGATAGGATAAATTTCAATTATTTTCAATCTTAGAATATTATAAGAAATTTCATGATAATTCTGGGGCAGTTCTTTTAGGGATTATGATAATAAGTATAAGAAAACCTAACATAAAAAATGGAGATTGAACTAAAAGTATCAATGTATGAAATGATATTTTCAGAAAAGACATCTTATAATGGAGTTTTCATATTCATATGATAATTTAATCTATTTTTATTTATAACCATTTTAGGTTTAGTATATGGTTGAAACAGGATCCCAGAGATGAATATTATAAAGATATGTACCTAGAAATTACTATGTCTTATAATCGAATAATGGAGCATAATTAAATGATTTATAATCTCATTATATACTAGTTACGATGGAGAATGTGAGTTTTTTAGTTTTAACTAAGGTATTGAGGTTGTTATATTAATAGAATTAAATCGTGATACTCATAGTGATTTTCAATATTGAGTGATATTTATAAATGATATTCTAGTTTATTCAAAAATTTATGAGGATTATTTGAAACATCTAAGGATTTTTCTTTAATAGTTTTTCTTTAAAGTTTTATAAACATATATTAAATGGCATCGATAACCTTGAAAATGATTTTATGATAATGTTATAATTTTTGGGGATATATATCAGAGAACACATGATTAGGGTATGAAAAACTCTTAGGTTTAATAAATTCTTGATAATGAGGTAATAAATGGTTGATTTATTTGGAGAAAAGTGATTTATCATTTTAATTGAATATATATTTAATGAAAAAATAATCCATGATATTTTTGGTGAAGTTTACCTCATTTTTGTGATTATGATATATATTGACTTGTCAGTGACTTTATAAACTAGTGATTAAAAATAAGAGTTAAATTTTAGAGGAATATATGATTTTTCTATGGTATAATGTCTTCGAGATTCAAATAGATTTGGGAAAGGTGTGTTATAGAGAATATATGACTAGGGTATATATATACAAGGTTACATGAATGTATTTATGATTAATTTTGTTTAAGGAATGATAAGTAACTTAATATAGCGTAAGATAATGAGGTAGATATCATATTTCAAGTTATATCCTGATTGATAAATATGTTAAGAATACCCTATCATGATTTTATCAGTGAGTAGTAATTAAAATTTTAAGGAATAAATTTATTTACGGGAGTAGAATGTGATGACATGAGATTTTGGACCCATTAAATTAATATTATCTTCAATAGCCTATGTCACACACAACTCTGAACTAATACAAAACCTGAATAAAATGAACCATGACATATTAAAATAAAATTAAAAATATAATCATTGTATTATAAAAAGTTAATAATAAATTAAATTTATTACGTATTATTTTTTCACTGATTAATATTTGAAAAAGGACGGCTTTTGAAAAACCATTTAAAAAAGTGGGTATTGCATGTTACCTTAATAAATTAAATTGATCATAATTTAAAGTTAATTATAAATGGTAATATTAAATTTCATAACCTTATATTTCAAAATTCAATCATTTATAAATTTATATGATATAATATTAAAGGCACTAGAAGTTTAAAAAAGTCACTTTTTTAATAAATTAATTATATATATATATATATATTAAATTATAATTTTAATGAAAATTTATAAATTTTAGAATTTTAATTTTAAAAAATGAACATAATTTTTTAATTCCAAAATTAAAAATTATCTTAGAGTAAAATTATGAGTTTTTTCTAAAATAAATGATTTTTAGGTGAATAGTAAGAAATACCGATTTTTCTAATACTATCACTTTTATGACATTATCATAATAAAATAATGTTTAAAAAGTTTTAAAAAAATTTTATATATAAAAATATATATTTATAAATTAAAACAAATCTTTTGAAAATACTATGTTGAATTTATTAAACCCATGTGTAATGTTTTGAAAAAATAAGTAATATTTTACTTGAAAAACAATTCTTATTCGCTTATATTAAAAATTAGTTTTAATCACTTATTGAAATTAAATATATAAAAATGAATTTAATATTTTATATCAACATGGTAATAATATTTAATAAATTAAACTTCATTTTTGGGAATAAAATTAGGATTTCTAAAATTAAAGTTAATGATAATGATAACATTAAAACTATTATTTTCAAAGAGTTGTTATATTAACATTGTGTAGTTTTTCTATAATCAAATAAATTAACCACTTCTCAAAAAATGTCACTAATATAATTTTTAAACCCATATATAAAAATATCAACACTCATTCAATTGGTTTTCAAAACTAAATAATATTAATAACACTTAATGGTAAAAACAAATTTTTTATACAAAATAGTTTTTCTGCATATTAAATTTTTTAATTGAAAAGATAATTTTAAATTATTTAGAAATTTAATTTTATTAAAAGGAGGTTAAATTTAGGTTAATCACACCCAAATTTTGTAATTTTTGTAATTTTATATTTTTAGTAAAACATTTATCACTTAGTTAAAAACTAGTTTCCTATGAAAAACCAAAAATGGTAAAATGATAAAACCTAAATGTAAATGACTACAAACATGTTTAAAACTTGTTTTAAAATGATAGGTAAAGTAGTTATCGACCTTAAATCACCCCAAAATCCATTATTTCTCACTTTTATAACTTTTGAAATTTGAATAGTGTCATTCCACTATTGAAATGTAATGGGTGTTCACAAAATTCTCTTTTCTTCACTTATAAAGGTGGATCACTTCAACCCTCTAAATGAACCACTTTACCTTATAAATTTCCTTGAAAAATAATGAAATTTTCTTCTCTTATATGTCTCTTTAATTTCATAAATCCCCATGTAACTAAAAGTTATCATAAGTTCATCAATTCTTTAGAGTTCATCAAGATAGGTTTAAGGTCTCGACATAAGTGTTACTTGCTCTTTACCTTTTATTCTTAATATTTATTTTCCAAACCTATCCAAAACATAGTAATATAATGACCTTAGTATAATTAGTATACTAAAATTTTATTATAATATTATAAAAAACCCCTATTTATTCCTCCATAACCAATTAGAATATCAAAAGGATGATGATCATGCATTTGTGTGGACTAATGCCTCCACGAAATGATGTCTTCCAGTTTTCATCACTGCATATTTTAATGGGTTATAAGGATATAATTGAAGAATAAATGTGAAATATATACTATAATTATCATTATTAATAGAAAAATTATAATCCACCTTCATTCCCGCTCATTCGTTGGGAAATAAAAATGTTAACCGTGCCTTGTGCAGACTACCACCTCCACAAAGTAACGTTTTTCATTTTTCATCTTAATTTTCATTATTTATTCAAATAAGTTAAAATATAAATCAATAACATAAAAAAATAGAAATTATATCATCATTATTATTTTATAATGATATTATACGCTTACTTAACCATACTCACCCATCAAGATATTACGTGTTCTTGTTTGCGTTGGTTTAACCACCCACTTGAACAATGCTATAACATTTTATCATGGATGAAAATAGGAATTTAAACACTAATATTATTATATTTTCAAAATAAAATAATTATTATTTTATGATTTTATAATGTTTATATTTATTATATAATTTATTATTTAATTTATTATTAAAATATCATTTTCGATTGCCAAAAATATTGAAATAAGCCGATATCGATTCAATTTTTACACAAAAATAAGAAAAAAATTATATAATAAATAAATAAAATATGATAATAAATTGTATATATTAATTGAAATATATATTAATAATTATCTTAATAAGTTATATAATAAAATTAATTTTATTATTCAAGAAGTTAAGTTCCCGCGCATAATGAAATAGAAACAAAGGGTTTCTTGTCTCCATTTTCACGTCTTGGGCCATATTTCTTATTATACACCATGTTTTATTTAAAATTATATATTTAATACCCATTTAATACTATGTATAATTATTCAATTATATTTAATGATGCTCAATGTTCCATTCCATGTTATTTTTCTCATTTTTTGACTCAAAAATTAAAAAATGTGTAAGGATTTTTTATCTCAAATTACTTTCTTTGAGATACATTTGTATTATAAACACAATTTTGTTTATATGTTTTATAAAATGAAAATTTGATTCATTAAAACATGAAATAAATTTTATTAATTATATTATAAGATTCATTTCAGGATCTCTCATATTCAAGGGGATCATCTTTATATGTCACTCGAGCCGTAATAATTTTTTCTTCTCAAATTTTTCCACTTGAGCCATAAATTATCTATATAATTATGATCTTATAAGCCGCATTTATGCAAAAAATTAATTTATTCTATGATATAATCATTTATTCTCTAGGGAAGTTACTTCTTTTCATCGATATTATCTTCTTTGATAAAGTACATTCTTAAATAAAAGTTTGGATTTGGAAAGAACAACTATCATTATTTATGATGAGTGTTTTCTTCCATGGCCATATTTTCCTTCCCTCTAGAGTTGTCCTCTATTTTTAGGATCTATAATATGGACTATTTTATATTATTTTTATAATTATATTTAATTATTTTGAAAAGTAAAACCTAATACACTTTTTATGATGTGGGTAATTTAAAAATAAAATGTTTTATCTTCCACTCCATGTTTTCATTATAAAACCATTATATATTTTAATAGACTTTATTTTTGGATATATATATATTAAAAAATATATTTTTTAAATTATATCTCAAAAACTTTCCTTCCAACCTTTTTAAAAACATCTTTTGAAAAGAAAACAGTGAATTTTTCTCATAAAATTTCTTTATAAAAATATAAAAGAAACTTATTTTTAAAACATTTTCAACAGAAACAATTTCCATAATTTTTAATTCTTTTTCACATGATTTATGATTTTACAAAGTAAATTAATTTTCCAATATAATATTTGTTTTATTTAAATGGGTTTTCATTGGAAAAGGGTCATTTTAATATTTCTTTTCAAAGTAAAACTTGAATATTTTTCTAAAATTGTTCTTTATATATAAGTTAATTATTTACCCATGATTTAAAAAATGACCATCATTAAATATCTATAATAGAAATGATACATCAATACCTTCTTATTTCCAAATCAACATTGGGGTATATCCATAAATATTCTTCCAATTTTTTTCCTTTATTAAAACCTTATTTTTAATTTCTTGGATTGAAGGGTGTTCACCTAAATTACATACATAGACTAATTGGGGAAATTATTAACTTAACTATATAACCTTTGTTTATACAGTGTAAATAAAATACACTATATTCTCTTGATTGGATTGTATTTACCAATAAATTTACTTAATTTCTTTTGATACCCATTTATTTTCCATATGTATATCATTTTATGATTATTGATGGAATTATGAATCCTTTCCTTACATGATTACATTTTAAAAGGAAATGAAACCCATTTTCAATACATGGATTCTTTATGATATGATGAACTATTGAATTCATGTGGCTCCCATATGTATGGATAATGATAGTTGGGGTTATATAACACCCTATAATATATTTTTTTAAGTTGGAATCTCATGAGATAGTCAAGAATAATCATAAAGAGTTTTTTACACATGCATGAGCATAATGAGTTTTCTCACATTTCCAAGTGTGGACATAATGAGGTAGTTCACATGGGTGTGGTAATGATGAATTTTCTCACAAGGTTATCCTATGCTATTATTTTTCCATTTTTTTGAGAATCTATTTATTCTATATTTCCATGTTATGAAATACTTTATGCTTATTATTATGAAAATATATCTCTCCCTTGGATTATTATTTTTGGCATATGATTTCGCACTCTTTTGATTTATGTATTATAATATTCCAAGCCCAATGAAATGGATCATAACTACTTAAATATGGTTTTTTTAGTATGATTTCTTTACATACTTTTATTATATCACTTTTCTCGTATTATGGTCACTTATGATTATTGATGCTTATCACTTACATTTACCCTTATTGAGCATTAGATATCCCAAATTTATTATGTTTACCTTTCCAAAAATTATGAATAAAATTAATGCATATGATTTTTATATAATAGTATCTTTTACAAAGAATTTTTGGGATATATTGGATACTTTTTTTATGGTGTAATAAATTGATTATATAGTGGAAAAATATATGTTTGATGAAAAAGGAATGGAGTTTTTTGGTATATGTTTTGTTTTAATTATCTAAAACTCTAAACCTAAAAGGTCTTAGGAATTTATTAAAAAGAAATATTTTCTTTAACTAATGTAATCGAGATGGTCATGTATGCAAGATTCTATTATTATAGTCCATGATACTTTTTGATGATCATCGATTACTGATAAATCAAATTAAAATTTTAAAGGGATATTATAATTCCACTATTTTTGTAATATAAATTTCATGAAATGAGAATCAATGATAAATAGAGGTTTCGTTTATTATAAAATGATGAAACATTTTATAACCATCACATCCAATCTCACATATATCTTATACCAAGCGTATCAATAAAATCCTAATGGTTTTCTATGATAATGATTTTTTCAATTGATCCTATAAATTTTCCTATGAATCCACCCAATATATATTTACATAACCCCATTAAATGATATATTGAAGGAGATAGTGTTTTTGAATTAATTGTTTTGTCTTTTGGTGAGATCAGGGTTCTTTGGCTTGAGTAAAGTATCCATTTTTATCATGATAAAGCAAAATTACATTGAAACTAGAATCCAAAACTATGTTAAAAAGTTAAATTACTTGTCCAAATAGATTCAACCATTGAATATGATGTAACAATTTACTAGGTCTCGGTTTTCGAGTTCAATATGATGTATTTTTTGGAACTCTTACAACTGAAAGCTCCATCATTAAGGTAAAATGAAAAACCATATTGAGATATCATGTTATATTTATCATATTGGAAACTATAATCAATGTAACCATTTATAACGATCTAATCATCACCCCTAAATACCAATAACTTATCTTTAATTCTTTTTAAGTACATATTGATGTTCCTGAAATTAATCTAGGGTCTCTCATCAATATTGGATTGGTATCTACTTATTATAATCAAACCGAAAGTGCATCATTTAAAGTACCTAATATGGAATACATGATAGATCCTATGGATAATGCATAAGGAATAATATACATCCTTTCTAACTCTTTATAAGGATCTTGAATCTTCTTAATAGTCACGTCATGTAACACTGGACAAGACTCCTATTTAGATTTATCATTCCTAAACCACTTTAGAAATTTTCTAATATATGATTTATAACTCAATATAAGAAACCTTTTTGATCTACCTATATAGAACTGCATACCTTTTATGTAGGTTGTTTCACCAATTCCTTTCATCAAGAATAATTTCCCTAACCATATCTTTATAGTGTGTAAATTCGGGAAATAATTTCCGATATGAAGTATATCATATACATAAATTATATAAAATACCATAAAAATCCCACTAATATTCTTTTATAAAAAAGTATAATATATATTTATATGAAAACAAACTCTTTGATTTCATAAAAACTAAATATTCTAACTCTAAGTGGATTACTTCAATCTATAAATAGACTGTTGTATCTTTCAAACCATATAAGACTCATTTGCATATTCAAAACCTTCAGTTTGTATCATATACATTTACCAAATTAAATTCCAATTAAGGAAATTAGTTTTGATATTAATTTTATATATCTCATATTGAAAATGATCTCTTATGTAAAGAAATATTTTAATACACTTTGACATAGAAAATGGTGAAAAATTCTCTTTATAAATAATACCATGATTTTTTGTAACCCTTTTCTACTAGGTGTACTTTATAGGTTGACACTATATCATCCATGTCAGTTTTATTATAGAAATGCCACTTATAACCTATGGGTAAAACCCCTTTATGTTCATCCACCATGTTCCAATATTGGTCAGTGTATATGGAGTCCATTTCATATTCTATCAATTTAATCTATATATTATAATTAGAAAACTCATTATCCTCTCAATAGATAATATTTTTACCACCTATGAATGTTAATTCACCATAATTTCCCCCTAGAAATCTATATTTCTTATTCACCTGTTGAATACCACCAGACCATTTAGGTTCTTATGTAACATGAGTTAGTTCTTCTTCCAAAAATCTTTGTGGGATTAACTCAAATTCAATATTTGGAGCATTTCCAATTTTTTGTTCTTAAAATTCTCCAAGTTTGATTTTATTCCCAATTAATCCTCATATAATGTATTACTTATCAAGTAATACACTACAATGGGCTATAAACAATTTTTATTTAGAAGGATTATAAAATTAATATCCCTCAGTCTCTTAGATATCCATCAAATAAGAATTCATTTAATTACAGGTAGATTTTATCTTTATCCAAATACCATACATATTATGTATATCCCCAAATCCTCATAAAATTTATATTAGTACATTTTCTAGGCCATATATCATATGGTCTATTTATAATTTCTTTATATTGAATAAAATTAAGTCAGAATTTAGTTCTTTCTAGAGAATATCCCCAAAATAAAATAGTAAGGTTAATCTAGCTCAACATCGATCAAACCATGTCCAATAGGGTACAATTCCACCTATAAAATACATAATTCTAGTGTGGTGTTTAAATAGGAGTGATTTTTTGAATAATTACATCATATTTTAAATGATTAGTGAATTCCCAGCTTAAGTATTCACCACCCTAATCTAGTTGGAGAATCTTAATAAATTTTCATAGTTGATTTTCAAACTTCATTATGAAAATGTTTGAAAGTTTAAAAAGGTTCATACTCATTTCTCATAAAAAAAACCATTCTGATCAGAGTTATATATAAAGGTTATGATATACCTAAACCCACCACACGAGTTTATACCCATTGGTTTGTATACATCACTATGTATAAGATCCAATAGTCCATTATGCCTTAAAAAATTTCCACTAAAAGGTATTTGTCCATTTTTCTTAACAAAAAAATTCATATTTATCAAATGATTCATAATAAAATGTTTATAACCTTATGAATTTTCAATTTATAAAATTTTGTAGAAGGTTGAATTTTTGATTTGGTGGAGGGTTTGTTTTGAGAAATGAGACTCAGAATGAGATTCAAAGAGTTTGAAGGCCTTTAAATGGTATTTTTGGATGATGTTAGAGGTTTGATAGTTTACTTGATCTTTTAGGGGTGAACAAGATAATTTTCAAGGTTTCAATCTTTTAAAAATAGTAGAAATTGGACTTTCACAACATGAATTGGAATTCATGACTTGAAGGGTTTCTCTAGGGACCTTCAAGCTGTGAAAAGGGTATCTATGATTGAGAGGGCCACTACTCTAATGTTTATGGTGTGAACATTAGGTTCATGATGTGAATGTACCTTGGATGTATTTTTTATGAAAAGATTATTTTACCTTTATACTATTGAGCTTGGGTTTTTTGGAGTTCACGTGATGGGAGGAGGCCATTCAGTCAGCCTCTCATATACCCCATCCCCTTAAGTATTCCTCTCCGGTTCTAAGATATTTGACATGTGTTTCTGTGACGGTTTGAGTTAACCTTTTCCATTCTTAACTCTATATACGTTTTATCTTTCATTCTTATGGATTTTTTATTTATCTAGTTAGTGTTTTTGTAATGATTTTACTAGATCATAGTGTAATCAGTCATTTTTATGGAGTTTGTGTAAAGCTTAGTGAGTTTAAATCTTTAGATGGCATCTCAATACCATTTATCATTATTTCGGTAGAGGTACATCAACTATTAAATTATTTCTATGGTTTGTTGATTAATTTAATTAATTTATCTCTTATAATGAGTTTATAAATTCTATTTTGGGTGTTACTTAGGGTTGGGGGTGTGATTAAAGAGGTTCATAGCTAGTTTTGCGTAGATTCATCAAGAAAATATTGCTTGATGAGAATTTAGGTATTATACATATTTTGTTTAAATTGTTTAATTAATTATAAAATGTTAAAATTAACTATTTGATGGTTCTTGGTGTGATATATGGCCTTTAAAGAATGGATTCTAGTCAATTTGACCTAGATGAGATATGGATGAGCATCAGAAGAGCTTTCAAAATGTGAGTTATAAAGAAAATTTCTATATGATTGAGGTAAGTGGTTCCTCATACATGACCTTCAGTATTATGAACATTATTTATATGCATGTGGTATGTATAAAATTTCAACTGAGGGAGGTTAACCCATTTTGTTAAATGAATTTTTTATTTAAAAATGAAATTAATATAGATAATAAAAGGAAATAAGGTCCATGTTAAACCCTTGTGCAATTTCCTGATTGACTCTATTATCGACGGTAAATACCTTGATTATTATGATGTGACTACTAACACTTGGACTATGAGGGGTGTAAATTAAATAAAGTTAATGTGATGTGGTCTCACTAGTGGAGGAGGTCCTGGTGACTTCTAGGTAGAGGTGATTGATGAATTGAGATAGATGGAAAAGGAAGTGTCCATGTTGAACCTTAATATTCCTAATAGACTTTAGTCTAGTTAATATAAACTTGGGATCATAATTCCTCCCCTATTGAGATGTGTTTTTTAGGTAAGAAGACCATGAAAATATTTATGGTTAGGTTAGTTATGAGGATCGATCTAAGATAACTTGGGAATCGATATGGGCCTTTTTCTATCTCTTAAGTGTGATTCCAGTGAGTCTTACTCTATGAGGCTAGAGAGCCCATGACATAAATATAATGATGTCGAGTGATGCTATTTCCTTTTAGTTTCAGGATTATACTGAGGGTTGAATTTTAGATTGAGGGAATTTGATGTGGTTTTTGTGTTCTGATGTGACCTAGGGGACCTTAATTAGTTCCTTAGTAGGATAATGTACCTAGAGAGGATGTATATAATAATTGGGTAGTGATGATTGTGGGTTTCACCTTATAAATGAAATCGAAGGTTGAGTCTGATACTATATATTAATTTGGAATTGATGATGACACATGATGTTATGTATTTACTAGGATAACCTCTTGGGAATCTACTATTGAGCCTAGTACTTCATGGATTCCCAAGGATACCTAGGAATAAGAATATGATCCTAATATTCACAAACATGATTTCCTAGAAAACCTTAGAATCAATCATAGATCCTAAGCTACTAGATTGACCTGGACACATGGGAATCAACTCTTGAGTTGGATATACACATATACTAGATTTCCCTAGATATCGGGGAATCAATTATTAAACCTGGTATTCACATATAATGGATTTCTTAGGAATCCTAGGAATTAGAAGGATACCTAACACTTGATTTCCTAGGATGTCTGGGAATTAGTCATGGTGCCTAATACTTGATTTATATAATTATCTAAGAATTAGTTCTAGTGTATAATACTCACACACAGTGGATTGCCCTGGATCATAGGGAATCATATGTTGATCCTAATATTTACATAGAAAATATTTCTTATGATTCATATAAATTTGTGGGATTAATGGTAATTGATTTACTATGATACTAGGGAATTAGTTGTGGTGCTTGATACTTGATTGGCTTGAATGTTAGTGAATCAATGATAGTGTCTGACACACACACACTGGATCTGTTAAGCCTTCTACCATGGGATGCCACAGATATTCCCCTTATATAAAGATGTTTTTTATGATGTTATATAGTTTTAGGGCCTGATTATTGGTAGGAATGGTTGTGTGATGTGCTCATAGACACCTTGGCACTGACCGAAGTAGGTTTAAGTTGATCTTGGGTTCAATGGATGAACCAAAGATCATCAGTTTTTATTTATTTATTCTTCTACACTATTTATTTATATTCTAAGCATGTCATGTTTACATACTCCTTATTTAATAGTTATGTATGGGTCTGCCTTGATGGCACCCTAATGAGTTATTCTCACACCCTTTTTAGGCATCCATGACATTTGGGTACCCAAACATCCTTTACTATTCACATGTTTAGGTCAGTAAGAATCCCAAAGTAGCATGATCGAATAGTAAATCTTGAATAGGATTGGAGAACAAGATGATATAATGATGAAGGATGTTTTATAACCTGAATATCTTTTATTATTTTATTTATTTTTTATATGTGATCATCCTAGTGGGTGGTCAATATTGTATACTGGCATGGTCATGTATTTATATGACTTAATTTCATTTATTATTAATTATGGTTATTTTATTTTATATACTATAATGTTTATTAATCTTGGTTTTTTCTGGTTATTTTATCTGTTATTTCACACTCTAATATGGGTGTATTGTCTCCCCATGGAACTACCCAAAACCCATGCTATTAATCAGAAGACTTTGGCATATGAAAAGGCATATTATAGGTCCTAGTGGTGACCCTGTCTATTTATTGTTCAGAGTTAACCAAGGTGGGGAATTAAAAAGTGTTATTAGATCTTATACTAATTGTATCCTAGTTTTACTTATTCTTACTATTTAGGGATATGGTTGAAAATTGACATTGGAATGTGTAAGATCTTGTGATGGATATTGAACTAGTGTGTCATAAACAACCTTATTGATAAGAAATCTAGGTTACTAGGGATATGGTATTGTTGTTCTTGGTATCTGATATTACAATTGGATCATTTCACCTAGAATAACACACTTGTGTTTTTAGATTCATGATTTTCTTATTTTTTGTGGTTTTGTATCTTTTTTAGTTTATAAGAGGCTATGTTTATGTATCAAATCCATCACATAAGATTCAAATGACATCGGTATAGTTGATTGTGATTGATTTCACTTACGATAGATGCTTTAGTTGTTTAAAGTGTTAGTAACAACTTATATAGTGTTTTCACATATAACTTGGTGGCAAAATTATACTCAACTGAACCATAATATATGATTATTATGATGCTAAGTTTTGTGAATCTATGATGAGATACTTATTCATGATGAATCTATAATACCTATGTGTATGGGATGTGTAGTTACCCTCACATGTCGATACAAGCATATGATTCCTTAGTGATGGACCACTTGTGGGTGGTTATGATAGTGGTTTCAAAAGAAAATAGGTTAGGATATTTAAAGTGTCAGTAATAACCTATATGATATTTTATCATCTAATTTAGTGGTGTAATTATATTTAACTGAACCGTATGACTTTGGGTGCGATATATTGTTACCCTTTTTTAGGTACTTCTTGAACCCTGTTTTAATATTTCTTTGTTTATTACATTCCCCGATCCAGCACTCTCTCACGCAGACAAATCAAGTTGGTTTCAGGTCCTCAAGTGTGGTTCCCCATACGCTAGAGGATTCTAACTAATAGTGGGGGTGTAGAGAACATAGTGGGGAGACTATACCCCCTGGTAAAAATTTGTAATATAGTGTAACTAAAAAAATATCATAGTAATGTAAACAAGATGAAATAGTGCATCATACAACTAGAAGATAAATGATGAACTAAGAAAACCAAATAATAATGAACCACATAATGTTAGGATGGAATTTAACTAAAATTCATGCTAAAACTCATATAGATAAAAGACCAATTTGACATACGTGACCACAAAAGACACCATTACCAAACCCTTTGTCAGTCTCATCTCCACACTCCAAATCATACATCAAGAAATAATCAACAATAAGGTAAATTTACCTTATCCAAACCTTCATCAATGTAATCTGTCCAGGTACCAAATAGTGGCCCAAATAGAGTGTGAGTAAAACTCAATAGGCTGACACCACCATATCTAAACAAAACCAGTTTGATAGTAAGTTAATGCAATAAAGTGACAAAAATGAGTATTAATTAATCTATTAATATAGTACAACAATCAACCTACATTGTAACCATGATGAAATATCTATGAACATGTATAATAAATATACCAACCATGACCACAAGTCCCTAGAATAATCACATAACTAGGAAAATCCCTATGTATAATCATTTCAGCATAATCGAGCCAAGCCCTATAAGAATTACAACATAATTGGTCCAAGTCATATAATAATTATAGAATAACTAAACCAAGACCTATAAGCATTACAACATAACTAGGTCAAGCCCTCTATATAGATATTTTAGTATAATCGGGACAATCCCTATAATAATTACATATAATATTTCCAAGCCCTATAATAATTACAATATAATTGGTCCAAGTCCTATAATCATTACAATATAACCAGTCTAATCCCTCTAAATAATAATTTTAATATAACTAGGCCAATACCTATAATCATTATAACATAACCAGGCTAATCCCTATAAATAATCATTTTAGTATAAATGAACTAAGCCCTATATATAATAATTTCAACATAAATGAGAACAAAAGTCTTAATGGATATAATAACAAAACATAACATCATAATACACCATGGTCAATTCATCTAATTACTATGTTTCTTTCAAATACCCTTTCATTAATCAAATTATATCTTAATCCATTATCATTCCAGTGTACACACCCATCTCATATAAAATTATCACCAGTCATTTCAATAAACAAGTAATTAATTTTACAAGGTGAATCTTGTATAAGCAAACACCCGAGGTCTCAGGTCACACTAAGTAATATTTTAGTCCATTAGCCAAATCATCATTATTCAAGGGTAGGCTCACTCCACATGTATCCACAATATAGGTATCAACACCACTAGATCCAAAATGATAGATGGATTATTATAAACACATGATTATCATCACCCATTTTTCTATTAGTTAATGTGCACATTATGTCAGTACAATCGTATAATATTTTACAAACTTAAGAAAATAGAAACATACCATAGGTATTTGTTCTAGACCACCTACCTTTATCCAGAGATCAAGAAATTCTCTCAAAAGGTAATTCATATGAAGAACAAAGGTTAAGGAGATTATAAGGAAAACCTAGATCACACAACATCAATATCAAAAACTAATTCAATTATGGTAAATATTTCACATCGCTATAATGGAGAATAATAGAAGAAAAGGAAAACCCAAAGAAAAGGAACTCACTGGATTATAAAATCTTAAAAGATGACTGAAAGGGAAGAATCACTCCAAAATCACATGGATTCTCCCTAGGGTTCAAGGTATAAGACTACATGGTGGATGAAATAAACAAATAATACACACATCATGGTTTAAAACTGATGATTTTGAGATATTCAAAATATGAACCCCTTTCAATATGTGAATGTATCAATTTATAAGATACACTGAAAAACACATCACCTTAAGTTAAAATAACCTAAATATACCATTTAATGATGTGAACTAGTTTCGCGGCATGTAAATGTTCATGATCTGAACTAGTTCATGGAATTAGCTTTTAAATAGGTTCACTTTGTGTAAACTATTCAAGATGTGAAAGTTTATATTAGATAGATATCAGCCCAAATTCTATAGAAAAAACTTGAACCACCTATGAATCTTTCCAAACCCATGAAGAACTCTCGTAATACCTTAAACACACTTATACTCAAATTCCATTAATTCAAAAGAAAACATACATCCTTGAAATTTAGGAAATTTTCCATAAAAAATCTCTTTACCCTCAAAAGAAACTTAACCACTAATGTTTAAAGAAGAAAAAGAAACCTAACCAAAGCGATTCAATAAAAAATCATGAGGGATGTACTTAGAAAAAGACAATATATTACAACATCTCCACCATATAACAGTTTGTCCCTAAACTACTCCAAAAATCACTGTGGGGTCTCAGTGAACAAGTTTGATCACTATGATAACATATAAAATTCCCTATCCCAGGTATCCTCTTGAACACACCCATGTTTCCAGTGCCCTCATACTAGAAGTATGGTCTTTCCTTGGATACTTCTCACTATGGTCTACAATCCATATCAGATGATACACAAATGACACAACCACATTAAGCTCAATTTCATCAACGTCTATCACATGAGATAGGTCATGATGATATCTATTAAGCTATGATAAATGAAACATGTCATGGATGGAACTATATCTATATGGAAGGGACAATCGTTACAACACTATACTGACCCAATGAACCTGGGAACCGGCTTTCCTCATTTATTGATACGGTATTTCCACAAACATAGTGACACCTAAAGAAAAACATGAAGACCCACCACATCCTCTAGAGGTCATCTCTATTGGTCAGTATAATATTTCTGCCAGCTCTGTATAGTCACCAACCACCTCCGGGTCAACTGAACCTACTCAAACATCTCCTGCACGAGACTAGGTCAAACAAGAATTGATTCATCTGTCTCCAACCAACAAAGAGTTAAATGTTAGTTCCTACCATACAAAGCCTTGAAAGGGTACATTTGGGTCGATTCCTGGAAGTTGTTATTATAGGTTAACTCCACAAGTTCCAAATTATGCTCTAATAAACCACTGAAATATAAAACATATGTGCATAACATATCCTTAAGAATTTGAATAGTCCATTCAGATTGAACATCAATATATAAATGATTTGTTGTAATCATGAGAACCTTCAATACTAAGGCCTTAAAAATAAAATTCCAAAACATATAAGTGAAATGAGGATCTTAATCAAAAACGATATTCTTCAGAACACAATTTAGTAAAACTATATCCTGTACAAAAATACTACCGAAATAATCAATAATGAAGACCTATCTGATGGTTAAGAAGTGGTCTACCTTATTTAGTTGATCTATGATAACCCATAATACATTGTTCTTTGGAGGTTTCCTGGGTAATCCTTTAATAAAATCCCAGTGACATCATTCAATTTATATTTCATAATGTGCAAAGGCTAAAATAACCTAGTAGGAAATTGATTCTTATCCTTAATCTACTGATAGGTGAAACATATCACCATGAATCCCACTTCCTCCTTCTTCATTCCTAGCCACCGGTACTATCTATAGAGATCATGATCCATCTTTACTAGACCTAGGTGTACTTCCCATCTATAAGTATAAAACTACCTCATCTACACCTCATTTAATATCATAGGAAACCATACTCATCCATGGATAAAAAGAAAATTGCTGCTTCCAAGAGACCATCCTATAAGTGGATTCCCACTATATAATCTTAACCTTAGAGTTAAGCCCTTCCGATTAGATAACTGACTAGTTTTAATTCAGTAAAAAAAAATGGGTATAATAGATGTCAAGGTTAGAGCTATATAGACTTAAATATATTCAACATCTAGATGCCAATATGCAAAGAGTTTCAACATTTTCCACTCATCGTAAGACTCCTGCACTGCCTCTTTCTATATCTTCCATCTTAATGCATTGACAAAAACATTTTTCTTGACTAGTGTATAAGCCATCTCAAAGTCGAATGACTACAGATAATCAAACCACCTCATATGCCAAAGGTTCAAGTCATTATGAGAATATATATATATATATATATGAGGCTCTTATGGTTCGTGTATACCAAAAACCTCACACCCATAAGATAATGTATCCAAAATCTTAAGGTGTGTTCCACCATTGCTAAATATATATTGTGATTAGGATAATTTCACTCATGATTTCTCAGCTTTATGGATTCATGAGTGACCACTCAGTCCTCCTCGATTATAACTACTCTGATTATAACTTCAGATGCTTCAAAGTACATGGTATATGACTTACTTGTAATAGTAAATGTGAGGATAGGTGATGAGGTCAAAATTCTCTTCAAATCATAAAAATATCTTGTATAATAATCTGAGAAAAAAAAACTTCAACCCTTTCTTAGTTAACCCATACATTGGTGTTTCTGGATGGGAGATGTCCTAGATGAATCACTGGTAACAACTTTCTAAACCCAAAAAACACTGAATCTCAAATACATTCTTCAGATTCTTGCAAGATATCAAAATTGAAACCTTTACTGGGTCCACTTACATTATATCCTCTAAGATGACATGAACCAAGAAGTGAACTCCATCAATCCAGAAACTAAATTTGGTTAGCTTTTTATAAATCCAATTCTCTCCCAACATACTTAAGGTGATGTCAAGATGTTGAGAATGATTATCTGTTGATTAGGAGTACACTAAGATGTTGTTAATTAAAACCACAAAAATTATATTCAATAAGGGATTAAATATCCAATTCATCATGGCCATGAATATTTTTAGTGAATTCATCATAAAGAACATCCTCACTACAAACTCATACAATCCATACTTGCTCATAAAATAAGTTTGAGTTATGTTCGTTGATCTCACTTTCAACTGATGAAACCATGATCTTAATTAAATCTTAGAGAAGATAATCAAATCTCTCAAATGTTCAAAGAGATCATCGATTCATGAAATGGGATACTAATTATTGATCATCATCTAGTTTAGTCTCTTATAGTCTACACACAAGCACAAAGTTCCATCATCTTTCTTGGTGAAAATAATGGGAGAACCCCAAGGTGAATTACTAGGCCATATGAAACCATTGGTTTCTATATCTTACAATTGAAATTTCAAATTCTGAATCTCTTATGGTTCCATCCTATAAGGTGGTATATAAACTGGCTCAGCTCCTAACACTGGATCTATTGTGAAGTCGGTCTCCCGCTCATGTGGTATGATATAGAAATCATCAAAAAAAAAAACATCATGAAATGTTATACCATTGGAGGAAAAGTATCCTTCTAAATTATACCATCATATAGAGAAATAAATACTATCCAAGCCATTATACAATCCAATCTACACTAATTTGGTCCAACATAACTAGCCTGATGATCCCACTCACCCTAAAGAAAATATCATCCTCTTTCTAGAGATAGAATGGAAACTCTTCTATTATAAAATTAAATATGATATAGGTATAAAACTAGTAAATCAATACCAATAATAAAATAAAATCCTATCATTTTAATCATAAAAAAATCCTGAAAGAAACAATTACCACTAATTTCTAGAGAGAATATTTTATAATGTTTGATACTATCTGGATGGAATCCCCGTGGTGTATTAATGGTAAAAAAACAATCCAAGATTTCCATAAACAATCCTAACTCATTTAAAAATATAAGAAGATATAAATTAATTTTATTCTCTTGTATAAAAAAATACAACCAAGGTTAGATGATACAAGACTCGTACCTATGACGGTAGAACATCCTTCATCCAAACAAGTTGGAGTAGACTACATAGAGTACAACTGACTTTCCCCACTACCCTAGACTCTAATTTGACTCCCCTATGTTATTCACTCTACTTTATACTATAGATCCTACACTGGGGTACCACACCCTCAGCGTCAACATGAATTTCCAACAGATTTCCAGCTACTGGTTTGTTGATGGGTAGCTGAGTCCTTCCTAGACTTTGGTACCTATCATGATTACCAGCCACTAATCAAATACTACATTCACCTATATAACCTCTATAGTTATCCCAAAATACTGCTATCACGACAATACAAAGTAGGGTATGGACACTAAGACCACTTGTGGCCAAACTTTACACAATGAAAACACTACAATAGAACATGATCCTAAGATTTATGCCAATTTCACTGATTTATCTACCCATTGTTTCTTTGTAAATAACTATCATAGTGGATATTATTTTCACCATAAGAAGAGATCCTAGTACTCCCTACAAAAATAGAATGACTGCTTCTTAGGGCCTCTCTCAGATTCTCATCAATGATGAGAGCCTAAATAATTACATCTAAAATGATGCTAAAGAGAAAAACATTCACCCATGACCTGATCTCATAACAAAACCAATCCTAGAAATTCCCCACTTTGGATATCTCATCAGTAGATAAAAATAGAGTAAATCATTACAGGTTAGTGAAGTATCCAACGTATTCCATTAATGAAATTTCCTCCTAAACTAGATGCCTAAAATCATGATCATTCTCATCCCTCAACATATAAGGATAGAAGTGACTCAATTTTTTTTACTCAAAGTCCTTCTAGGATAATTCATCTTACTTACCATCTTACTCTAGAATATCCCACCTATTCTTAGTAGGTCCACAAAGCATGTGTGCATCAAGATTCACCCTCCTATCTAAAAGTTTCATAAGGTTCTTGAATATATTCTGGACTAAATCATTCGAAAACTCATCTTCCTTGGGGCCTCCTTCCCCACTGAACATAAGTAGATGCTGCAACCAAAACTCTCTTTTTAGATCAAACATACAATTCATAGCGTGAAAATTATCCCTTTCCATAGATCACATCACCCTTAGGAAGATTAAATGGAGATGAAAATCCATATGATCCTCAAGCTCTATAGGAAGCTCTGGTCCAACTTGTTAGGAGATTTATGATTTTTATTCTCCCAATGATCAATTTAAATACGAGGAGGAGGCATTTTCTCTATTACAAAAACACATTCCTTGAAACATAGGATAACATAATGGTCAACCTTAATAGGTAAAAAATACAAATAAACACTATCTCATGGTCTCTCTAAACATGGATTAACAAGTAAATTATCATGACATAATAGATCCCTTTATTTCAATAATATGATATAATAGGGATCTCATTTCACAATTCATATAGAAAAATATATCACAGGTAATAAATATATCCCTATCATGAACATTGAATGTCAATATATATCCCTACATTATTATAATGATGCATTCATACTCATATCATGCCATACCATGCCATGAGCATAAAAATCAAGAAACATTAACATCACACAACATGTGAATCAATTAAGGTGAAATAATATCAACCGTAATAAGAGAACATCAGGAACAACAATCCCATCCATGGGAACTTAAAAATTTCCCATACATGGATGAGCTGATCCCATACACAATATCATTACTAAGTCCAAAAATAACCTAGCCACATTTCTATCTTTCCCAAATAGTAACTTAATATAAAAAAATATGAGCTCCTCTAATACCTCTCTACAAAATTCCTCGATTCAGTACTCTCTCACATGGCCAAATTTGGTTGGTTACAGGACCTCAAACATTCCTCCCCATACACCATAGATTTTAGACTAGCAGTGGGGGTGTATAGAACATAATGGGGTGACAATAACATCTGGTATAGAGTTGAAATATAGAAAAAATAAACTAATATCAAAGTAAGAGAAAAATAGGAAATAATACATCATATAAATAGAATATAAAGGATGAATTAATTAAACCAAATAATAATGAACCATGTAATATTTGGAGGGAATGTAACTAAATTTCATACTAAAATTCATAAAAATAAAAGACCAAGATGACACAAATAAACTCTAAAGACCCTGATTCTGAAGTCCACATCGGTCCCATCTCCATGATCCAACCCATCCACAATGAAATAATCAACAACAAGATCCCTTTCCCATGTCTAAAACTATATCCATGTAATCTACAGGGGTACCAAATGGAGGCCTGAATAGGGTATGAGTAAAAATCAATAAAATGATACCACCATATCTAAAAAACCATCCTGATAATAAGTTCATGTAATAAAGTGATAAATAAGAGTATTAATTAATTAATTAATACAATACAAAAATAAGCCTACTTTGACACCATGAAGAAATATATCCGATCATGTAGCATAAACATGCCAACCGTAACCACAAGTCCATGGAATAACCAAATAACCAGGAAAAATCCCTCTATATAAGCATTTTATCATAACCAGGCTAAGCCCTATATTCATTACAATATAACTACATGAATCCCTATAAGAATTACAACATAACTGGGCTAATCCCTATAAGTATTACATAATAACCATGAAATCCCTCTATATATGAATTTTAGCATAACCGGGCCAAGCTATATAAAAATTATAGGTATAACTTGGCCAATCCCTATAAGAATTATAGCACAACCAAGACAATACCCATAATAATTACTTTATAACTGGTCCAAGACCTCTATATATAAATTTCAGCATAATCAGATCAATCCCTTTATTTAATCATTTTAGTATAATTACAACATGAGACTTAATATCAATAATAATAAAACATAACATCATAAGCCACTATGGTCAATTCATCCAATTACTATTTGTCTATAAATTACCCTTTCATTCATCAAATTACATATTAATCTATTATCATGTTAGTGTAAACACCCATCACATGTCAAATTATCACCAATAATTTTAATAAACAATAAATCCATTTTACAAGGGGAATATATCACAAGAAAACACCTGAGGTCTCATGTCATGCTAAGCCATATTTTAAACCATTAGCCAGATCATTTTTCTTCAAGGGTAGGTTCACCCCACGGGAGGCCACATTCCAGGTCTCAACACCACAATATCCAAAGTGATCCAAGGATTAGTCCAAATACATGATTATAATCACCCATTATTATTCTAGTTAATACACACATTGTGTTGGTAAAATCACATAATTTTGAACACAATTAAACCAATAGAAATAGAGATTAAGGATTTGTTCTAGACCACCTACCTTTATATGGAGATCAATCAACTCTCTCAATAGGTAACACAAAAGAAGAATGAAGGGGAAGGGGATCACAAGGAAAACCTAGATCACACAATATTAAGATCAAAACCCAATTCAATGGTGGTCAATATATCACACTGCTATAATAGAGAATAGAAGAAGAAAGGTAAAATCCAAAGAAAAGGAACTCAATAGAGACTAAATTTTAGACCAAGATGGCCATAAATTAAGAATCACCCCAAAATTTACTATAGTTAACCTAGGGTTTGAGAGATAAGGATGCACAATGAATGAAAAAATAAATCAAATTTATAGAATGGTTTAAAACCATGAGATATTTACAATACGAATCCCTTCCACAATGTGAATGTTCTAATTTATAAGATATGTCGAAAAAATTCATAGACTCCGATTTAAATAACCTTGATAAACTATTTAATGATGTGAACCAGTTTCATGGTATGTAAACATTAAAACTTTGAACCAATTAATGGAATATTTTCAGCAATAGGTTCATGTTGTGTAAATCATTCATGATGTGAAAATTTACAGTAGACATCTCTCAGCCTAGATTTTGCAAAAAGAACCCAAACCACCTTTGAAGCATTCCAAACTCATGGAGAACTCTGGTAATACATTTGAAACATTTATAACTAGACTCTATTAATTAAAAGAACATACATCCTTAGACTTTAGGTTATTTTACATGTAAAAATATCTCTATCCTCAATAGAAACTTGACTACCAAAGATTATAGAAGAAATAGAAACCCAATCAAAGAGGTTCAATCAAATATCAAGAGGTATGTAATTGGGGAAACATGGGATCTTCATTTTTTAGGTATTATTTTGGAGTCATTTTGAGATTTTTTTGATTTTTTTTAATACGATGGGGTTTTACACAGTTGGTTCATGGTTAGAGAAAACCGTATAGTTTGGACCAGAAAATGGTGCAATTTTTTGTGAGCCACTTAAGAGGGATCTTGGTTAGTTTAAAACCATGGAGCCTTCCCCCTAACCATTAGGCCTTTGATATTGGGTGGGTGGGTGGGTGGGGGTTGGGGGGTTCCTGATTGGTGCACGATTAAACTTAACATGTGGCAAAACCATGAACCCCTTCCAAAAGCCTAGTAAGGGTGCATGATTTGGGTGGAAGGTTACTGCTAACTATGAAACCTAACCAAGAAACCATGATCATGAGTTTTTAATCCATTTTTTAATTAAAATCCCAATACCCCCACTTTAACCTATAATCATCCCCATTTGACCCTAACCAATTTAATTTATTTTTTTAGGCTCTCTATAGGATTCCTTGTCTCCTCAAATCTCTTACCTTATGAATCAAAGTACCGGTAGAAGATCTAAATGCCTCTCTAGTATATGGTTTCTCCCTTATTTTGGCTATTTTCTCTCATTAATTTTTATCCCTTTTGAGATTATTAAATTCTCATGTTTATGATGGATTGGATCTATGTTTTAATGGATCTTATTTTTAGGATTGATTCCTTGATCTATTTCACCTTCATTCCTTATTTCCAGTTTCTGTTGCAGGTGTTGATTTGATCATGTGTTTAAAAGTTAGGTGGTTCTATATGGATCTAACTTAAAATTGAAACTATAAATTTCTTGATTTAATTCAAATGAGTCTTCAATTGATTTAAAACTTGATTTGAAATGATTTAGTGTTTGATTTAAAAAGGGCATTGAGTTTGTGAGAAACTGAAAATTTTAATGACATTGAAATTGTTGGGTATATTTTGAGAAAAATGGTGGCTTGAAATAAGAAATGATTTAATAAAGTGGTTTTATATGGATTCTTAAGAAATTTTTTATTTAAATGAAAGATGACTTGAAAGGAATGAATTTTATTATAATACATGATTTTTGTATTAAAAATTGAAAAGGTATGTTGAACATGAAATTGAGAATTTAAGTTTTGAATTATGAATGGATTTAAAATGATTAATCTGTCCATGATTTATTGATTAAAGAACATGTGAGATTGAGTAGTTAGTGGATGATTAGGACAAGCATATTAGTAATCTTAATCCTTAGTAATGGATTGGTGATTGAAACTATAACCAAACCTGGTTTGGCATGATTATACTCAATGGGATGTTGATTGATTAGTTCCATTGGACCAATGATAAGGATGTGTGCACACATCCTTGAGTTGTGATTGATTATTGAGAGGTGTGAGGATTAAATATCCTAGAAATAATGTAACTTAGAGACTATTTAAATGGTTTATTGTTTTGTTGACTTGATTTTACATTCCATTATTTAAATATATGATTTATTTATGATAGTTTTTATATAAATGTTTTATATAAAATGTTCATTTATGCTTATTTTAACATATCTTCTGTCTTTTTATTTTAAAGAAGGTTTTGTTTCAAAACTTGTAAATTAATTTCCAGGATTAGTATTATTTAAATTGAAATAATAAATGGTTTAATTGTTATATAATTGATTACAGAATACTTAGTGAGACCCTAATATGTTTTTTATCTCACACCCAACCTTTTCCTTCAAGAATTTATAGATCTTGTTATTCTAGGTCAAGGAAAAGGGAGAGTTCCACTTGGAGATGGTGACTATGCTTGATCTGTGGAACAATAGAGTGATGGTGGTGACCGGTGGAGCTATAGTCCACTTATTGTACAAGGATTGTTAGACTTTATCTTGATTAATGTTGTGTAATTATTTTATTTATGTTTTACATTGGGGTATTTATCCATATTCTTGTGGTAATTTTTCCTTGAGCAGTGTTTGGAATACTGGATATTCATTGATTTATCTTATCATGTTATGTAATGTGGGTTGTTATTGTGGAAATTTTTTTCCATAAATATTTGATATAAATCTATGTGATAGTCTACAACCCGTGGGGATTGGGAACACCCTTTGGGTTATGTTAGGGCTAGATTGGGTATTAGTGTACCTGTGTATTATGGGTTGTTTATGAAGAAATGGCATCAAATCTAGTTTAATTATATTTCTATGAAGTCAGTATGAAATTTTGGATGTCTCAATAGACATGAGGTAGGACTATTAGGACTTATGATTTAGTTACAAGTGAGTGCCTATACAAATCATATCGTAGCGAGCCTTAAGTCACCACAGTTATTGGGAAAAGTTCCTTGAGGAATAATTTTATCTGATTATAGTCCTTTGCTATTTCGATCTTATCATTCTGAAATCCCATAATTTTAAATTTACTTTTTTTTGGAATTAATATCCCTATATATCTTGTTTTAGATGATGATTAGAGTAATATTGTTGATGATTTCATATTTCCTAATGATATTGTGTAACAACATCCCTCTGAGGGGATGTTATAACATGCCATTGGAGGAAGTTTCTAGTGAACCATAAGAAGATAATTCCTCAATTGACCAATTAATGTTGAGATAGTGGTGTGCACTATCCAAGATCTGGGATAGGTATCTTCACCTATTCCCATTGAGAATCTAGTATTCAAATGTAATGACATGAACTTTTGAATAATATTTGTTTCTTGAATTTGTGTGTTATATTTTTTGTACTAAAAAAAGCTGTATCCTTTAATTAATGAAGTGGGTATAATTAAAATGAGAGCATTGTGTTTCAACTGTTATATGATCATTGGTCAATATGACCATTAGAAACTATACTCATAATGTTATGATTATTGTTTATAAATAAAAATGATCATGGTTAATTAATAGAGAAATAAGAGTCAATGGCCTCATCCAGTAGACTCAGGCCATATGAAGACCATCTGTCAGAACTTGGGAAGGAGGTAGCATCATGGGTCATTACTCTGGACCAAGGCCAAGCCAAACTCCAACATGTTAATCTTAAACGAAATATCTTAAAGGAGAAGTTCAAGTTGATAGAAATCACTAATCAGACAATGTTGTCCAAGCCGCCCCAGGATTTTATCACCATTGCACACCTTAGTCTTACGTCCTATGCAGGTGTTATAATGGTCTATGTAATGAGGCCTTAGTTACTTTGTGTAATTCTTTTGTATAAATAAATTTTTTATTTCTTATTATGGATTTTTTTTTGAATTTTAAATGTCAAAATAAATATAGGATGAATTTATAGAAGTTCCATATTATTAGTGATTTTTGGAAAAAGGATATTTTAAAATATTTTTGTATATTTTAAATAATTAATAATGTGAAATGATTTTCAAAAAATGGTCTTTTACTATTGTGATCAGTAATAAATTTAGAGTCTAATAAGATCAACTTAATTTTTAGTGAATAATAAAGTATGAATAGTAATATTACCCTTATGAATTGTAATGTGACCAATGGAATAGTAACATCACTTAATTAAGTATAAATATAATTTAGGCATCTTGAATTGTAATGTGATATAATTTCATAAGTAAATAAATTTCATAAAATGGAGTTAATTTTTGAATTCCAAGCATCAATATTAGATTAGGGTAAATTTATGAGATTTTTTATAAAATATTTTGTTTTTAAGTGAATAGTGAAAATACAGTTTTGAGTTTCAGTGTATTTATTGAGAACATTAGTGATGTAAAAATGATTTAATAATTATGGTAAACTTTTGAATAGTAATATATTTTATGAGGTGTCCCAAGTGGCCAATACGATGAGAAAATACCATGGGAAATACCATGGTTTTGCAAATACCACTGATGAGGTGTCCCTTGAAATTTAATAAAATATTCCCTCACTTTTGATATAAATACCAACCCATTTTTTTATTCCTTTCATTCACAATTCCTCTTCAATGAAGATATGGTATTTTTACCTCCCAAAGAGTCCTCCAAAGGTTCCCTCATGCCCCCAATGTCCCAACCTTCGATCTTTTGAAGTTACTCTTCAAGGTAAGAGAACCTTTCACCCTCCTCTTTTAGTCAAGGATTCCTTTATGTTATGTCTTATAGTTTCCATTTTATTATATGGGGGTATGTTATTATATATCCTTATTACTATCCATTTTATGTAAAAATGATGAGATACCATTTCCACTCTCATAAACTGATTTTTTGCTGAATTTTTAAGTGACGTCGTTAGGCTACTGAATTTTCATAAAATAAATCACATCTTCTCTTTTTTCAAGTTTTCTTTTCATGTGGTATGTCATTAAAATATCCACATCATGATATTATTTATATTTTATTCTATCCCTATACTGTAAAATGATTCATTTATGGATGGGATACCCTTTTACCCTCTCTTTTTATTGTTTTCTAAAACCATGTTATATAATCGTTATGCTCTGGAATTTTCATCACAGAATATCTCTCTTTTTCTCAAAAAATTCTATTATTTTATTTATGTGAATACCCAAAAAAATTTCATTTATAGGGGTATTCATAAAGACATTAAATTGATATATTTTATTCTGTAATTGACATACATGAAACCCTCATTCCTTTTCCTTGGGTAATAAATGACATAACAATCAAGTTTTTAAGCACTTTTAAAACATCACGATTTTGAAATGAAACCCATTTATTTTATTATTTTTGGGTTATTTATGAAGTGTTTGTTTATGATCTTTGTGGATAACATGAAAATAAATACATATTAAGGGTGATCCCTGATATCACTCTAATCCACTGGGTAAATAATTTAATCTCTAGAGATGACAAGTTTCACGATACCTTGGTGAATAACCCAGGTAATTTTTATGACACCTTGGGGATGAACCTTGGTGATATGTTCATGAATGCATAAATTAAATGTTTTATCCGCATATTATATTTATGATTCATGTTATTTTTATTATTATATTCCTATTCTTCCATAACTCATGTCTTTATGTTTTTCATCAAGTCCTTATTGATATCACAAGTAAACTAATTCTCTTTACTGAGCCTTATGCCCACCCTTTCCTTTTATGTATGTCTCCAGGTTATGAGATGTAGTAATTGTACATAAGATGAACTTTTAAAGAAGCTTTTAGATGATATTTAAAAGAGTTTTTTAAGTTTTCATGTATTATGTTCCTAATTTCCAAGACACTAGAATTTAAAGATCCTCTGTTTGTAAAATGTAATGGAAAGTTATATAATAAAAAAGACAGGATGCAATAGTTGGTATTAGAGGATAGTTTAGTTATTTATAGAAATTAGTCAATGATAAATTTAGTAATAAACCTATAGAAAAGTTTAAATATAAGAAAAATGTCTGGTTTTTTTGGTTAAATATTAACTAAGTGGTTTCTGAACAAATAAATCCCTGTCTGGATATGAACAAGTGGATGTGGATCTAGAAAATATGTACCTAGGATTAAAAACTATAACAAGGAGTTTCGGGATTGACTTGGTGTATCTTGGTACACAAAAACGGGCCTTTTTGTACTTTTGGGTTGACACTTCTGGGGTATATGTTTGGTTAATCATAAAATTTTTATGAATCATTATGAAATATTTATAGAGAAATGTAATTGTTGTTAAAGAATAATATGTTTAAGTACAAATTTTTAAGGCATAAAAATAATTTATAATTAAAAGATTCCTAAATGAAATAATATTCTAATTAAGGTTTTTTTATTCTAGAAAATGGTGTGAAATAGGAGGAACCGTGCAAATGGTGACCACAATAGACTATGTGCTGACAACCCTCTGATGGAAGTCGGAATAGAAACTTTCTTGAGAATGATGAACAAACTGACTTAAGTTATAGGAAATAACTTGATTCAAGCTGAGATACTGATCTCACCATGAAAGTAAAAACAATTTTTTGATTCCTTTATGTGTAAAAGACCACAAACCTTCAGTAGATCTACTGACCCATTGATTGTTGAATAGTGGATCAGCTCAATCGAGAATATATTTTCTGTTCTCCACTATTCAGAACAAGAGAAGGTCATCTTGGATATTTACCTCTTAAAGGGAGAATATGATTAGTGGTGGGAGCTTGTTAAATAAATGAGGCCAAGAGTGGAGACTGAATCTACGTATTGGGAAGATTTAATAAGGATCTTCTTCAATAAGTATTTCCCTCGTTCTATGAGAAAAAAATAGAGAAGGAATTTCTCGAACTGAAGTAGAAGAAAAATGAATATGTGGGAAGCTATGAGATAAACTTCAAAAGGATTCCACGTTACACCTCTAGATTTTTCATGAATCCAAATGAGAAGGTTGATAGATTCTTTAGTAGACTAATACCTCATCTATGTAAAAATATTTCCAACAAAGACTATAATAGCTATGAGGAGATCGTACAGAGTGCAATGAAAGTAAAAATGGAGTTTGGTGAGATGTAGTGGTCTCATAAATCCAATGAAAAGAAGAGATCAATAGATCCAAGACTAGAGAGGATCTTTGATCAGGGAGGAGGATGAAAGCAAGTACAATTTCCCACATCTAATAAATATGGGAAGAAACATTTGGGGAACTACCTGCTTGGGAGTGGGAAGTGATATAAGTGTGGAAGAGATGGACATATTGCACATAATTGTTGTAGTGAGGTGAAGCCTCAAATTCTCAATCCTAATGACAAGGGGAAGATGGTGCATTCCCTACCTGAAGTGAAATGTTATAAGTTTGGACAACTTGGTCACTTTTCCAATCACTGTCCAAATCCAAGGGAAGTGGAGGGGAACCACCATCAGCTTCAGCAAAGGACAAGGGAGAAATGTTGTTCTTTTTCTATCATGACAGATTATGTTTAAGATTCAAATGATGTGGTGGCATGTACGCTTGTTTTTCTCTCAAAACTAGCAAATACTTTATTTGATCCTGGTTCTATACATTCCTTCATTTCCTCCAAGTTTGCAAAGAATTTAGAATCATCCCATGAATTGCTAAAAGTAGAGTTATTAGTCAATAATCATGGTGGGATCATCTAAGAATCATCATTGTTTAGGAAATATAGTATTTACTTTAGTGAGAAAAATATTATCACAAATCTAGTAGTCATTCCCATGCTAGAATTCGACATTATACTAGGGATGAACTAACTCTCAAAGTATAATGCTAAGATCAAATGCAGAAGAAATGAAATCTCAATAGTCTTGAATGGAAAACCTATGGTTATCTTCCAAGGAGAGATAACTCAACCTGATCTTTGTCTAGAAGAGCCTATGATATCCTTATTTATGGAGTTGATCGGTGAAAAAAAAGAAGGAAATAAGAGTATAAGGATAGAAAATGTCAGCATCGTCCAAGAATACATTGACGTATTTCCAAAGGAGTTACCCGAAACTACCCTAAAAAGAGAGGTAGAGTTCTTCATTGAACTCGTACCTGAATCTCATCCAATATAAAAAACTCCATATAGGAGGGAAAATGCGGAGATGGAGGAATTAAAGAAAAAAATCAAGATATTTTGGATTAGGGGTTTATCCGACCGAGTGTGTTTCCTTGGGGATCACCTATTCTCTCTGTGAAGAATAAGGATGGATAAATGTGGCTATTTATTGATTATAGAGAACTGAATGGGATGAAATTGAAGAAAAAATAACCTCTTCCAAGAATTGATGACTTATTTTACCAACTATATGGGGATAAATTCTTTTCCAAGATCGATCTTCGATCTAGTTATCATAAATTTAGGGTTAAGAAAGAAGATATTCCAAAAATTTCCTTCTGATCAAGATATGGATATTATGAGTTTGTTGTTATGCCCTTCAGACTGACTAATGCACCTGCTATTTTTATGGATTTTATGAATAGAGTTTTTAAGGACTACCTTGATAACTTTTTGGTAGTTTTTATTGATGATATTATGATATATTCTAAAAGTCATGAGGCGCATGAGGATCATCTAAGGGTTATTTTTCAAACTCTATGGAAGGAGATGATTTTTGGAAAGTTAATCAAATGTGAATTTTGGTTACAACAAGTTGTTTTCTTGGGGAACATTGCAACAAATGAAGGAATCATAGTTGACCGTATAAATACAAAGGTTGTAGAGGAGTGTCCTCAGCCTATAACAATAACCTAGATTCGTAGTTTCCTTGGATTAGAGGGATATTATAGGAGGTTTGTGAAAAACTTTTCACAACTTTCTAATCAAATAACCAAGTTAACTTGAAAAGAGATCAAGTTCATTTGGAAAAAAGAGTGTGAGGATTGTTTCTAAGAGCTGAAGAAGAGATTGGTTACTACACCCATGTTAACTCTGCCCTCAAGTAGAGAAGGATTATTTATTTTTAGCGATGTATCTCTGAAAGGGATTGGGTTCATCTTCATGAAAAATGACAAAGTCATTGCTTATGCATATCGACAGTTGAAGAATCATGAGTAGAACCATCCTACATTTGATCTGGAGCTGGAAGCGGTCATTTTTTCTCTGAAGATATGGAGGCACTATCTTTATTGGGATAAATTTGATATATACACAAACCATCAAAGTTTGAAGTATATATTTTACACTAACGGAATTGAACATGAGACATAGAAGATGGTTGTAACTTCTTAAAGATTATGATTGTTCATTTCATTATCATCCTAGAAGACCAAACAAATTCGATAATGCATTAAGTAGGAAAGACCTAGTTGTTCTGTCTATGATGAGGATTCAAAGAGACCCCTTGATCTATGACCTAGTGAAAATGGACATGGGAATTACAAGAGAAAGGACATGATCAACCCTAACCCAAATGATTTTTCAACCATCATTACTAGATAAGATCAAGAAATCTCAGAAAGAAGATCCCTTTTTATAGAAGAATTTTGAGGATTTTAAGGATGGGAAGTTTCCTAAGTTCAATATTGATCAAGAAGGTGTACTGAAATTTCATACAAGACTATGTGTTCTATCTATTACAGAAATAAAGAAGGAGTTTATGGATGAAGCTCATAGCTATACTTTTTATATACATCTAGGAATCAAAAAATGTATTGGGACCTTCATGATCATATTTGGTGGGATAATATGAAAAGGGATATTGCTGACTACACTTCAAGGAGCCTGGTATGTCAGCAAGTGAAGGCAGAGCGACAACTTCTTAAAGGGGTATTGCAACCACTACCCATACCAGCATGGAAGTGGGACAATATTACTATGGACTTTGTCATTGATCTCTTGATAACTTCTAAAGAAAGCAATGCGATATGGGTTACTATGGACTGTCTCACCAAGACTGCCAATTTTATTTATATTCAGGAAGATTTCTCTCTTGATCAAATTTCCAAGATTTATGTGAAGGAAGTGGTAAGGCTGCATGGAGTTCCACTTTTTATTGTATCGAATCATGATCTAAGGTTCACATAAAAATTCTGGAGGAGTCTTAAACATGATCTGAGTAAAAAAATTGAATTTTAGTACATCTTATCACCCTATCATGAACTAAGATGGATCGCCATAAAAATGACACCTAGCCCGGTCCACGACAAATCCTGAAGGGTGTTTCCCATCCCCACGGGCTGACACAAATGCCTGGGTATCCAAAATAAAACATGGGAACTATTTACCTAAATGAACAAACATAAATCAAACAGAAAGATGAATAAATTCAAAACTAAAATCGAACAACCAAACATGCCCTTAAACTAGGTTCAAAACTAAAATTTACAACTTGTACCAAAAAACCAATGGGAATGATAATAAAGAAAAAAATAAAAATACTAACTCAAACCTCCAAGAAACACAAGTTACAACAACCTCAAGACACGTTCACCAAACCAACATGAGGATGCCACTGACAACCCGAATCACCCATTCCATGCTCGATGCCTTAACCTGGAATACAAAAGAAACAAGATCTACATATACCCAAAGGTGTATGTAGGGTGTGAGTCAAAATCCAAGTAGGATGCCATCGAGAAAAGGTTCCACACATAATTATTAAATGTCAAATACATTTTCAATTTTAATCAAAGAAAAAAATTAAATTCTTCAATAGTTTTAAATAAAATAGGATTAAAGAAAACAGCTTAAAATTGAACAACTTAAATTAAAACACACACACACACACAATTACTTTTCAAATTACCAAAGTGTCACACCGATGAGAATAAATCAACAAAGGAGCACCAAATATGGGAGAGTACTCGTGGGTGTTAGCTAGCTTGGGTCCCAAGATCTTCATGTCTTAGTGAAACGTGGATTAGAAACCACGAACCTCAGAAACCATGGCTTAGAAACCACGAATCTCATAAAACGTGGCTTAGAAACCGTGACCCTCAAAAAACATGGCTTTGAAACCACAACCCTCAGTCATTCATATGTTTAGTTAGTGTTGTAGTCGTCAATCCTACTAAGAGAAACAGGGCTAAAGCCACCCCAAATCACTAGCCCACTAGTCTAGTCCACCCTCCTAGCTACCCGGGCTTCCCTCTTTGCGCTCAAACAAGTTTCGAGTTCATGTCACATGTCATATTCATGCACCTAAATAAAACAAGACACTGCACATGAAAAAAACCACTAGTTTCACTTAGAAATACCATTTTGAAAGAATACACACAATAAAAAATTCTTCAAACACATTTCACACCATTGACATAATTTAATGAACCTTTTTAAAAAGTTTATAAAACATTATCCAAAGAGTGTCACTAGACTTTTCACATACTTAAACCATTTAAAAAAAATATTACGCACACTAAAAATAATTCAAAACTAAATCCAAATTTCTTACAAAACTAATTAAAACCAATGTGTGGTCAAAGAAATAACTTTTATCATCAGAAACACTATTAAAAGAATTTATTAAACAATTTCCACACACACGTCGCATGACTTTAAGCACCAAAAACTTGCACACAATTTAACTAAAATAATTTTTCACCCTTAATAATTTTTTAATAAAGAAATTAAAATTTTCATAAATAAAATTTTAAAAATCAAAACACTACTTCACACACTAGACCTACCCAAACCCCCTTACATGACCATACACACACAACATCATCTTAGGAACACAATTTTCATCACGCAGGCAATTAAAGAAACCACCAACACAGTTAAAAAGACCATTACTATGGTTAAACAAGCCGATAAAAAAAATACCAAACCATTTCAAAATACACCGCATGACTTTAAAAACCAAAAACCCACACAAATACTAATTTATGAAAAAACACATATAGACGCTACACCAAAACACCATTCGCTCCCTTTGCACATCCTAACAAAATAAACCGCACAACTTATGAAACACTAGCAAGCAGTTCAACAAGGGTTTTCACAACAACAACATACTCATTTCATATTAACAAACTTATAAACACATTAAAACATTCAAAACCTCAATTAAAAATTAAATGTGCACCAAAAAAACTGATTAGTAAACATGCTAAATTAATTAATTAAGCAAATGAACATAACAATTAATACTCATACGCGGAACCACCTTTCATTATGTAGCAACCTTTGTGATTTTGGTGCGTAAAGACTGTTTCATGCCAATAGTACTTAAAACAACATGGCTAAGCCCTATGAAAAGGGTCCGAGAAGCATTCCATGTGATATGGAGGGTGTTGGAAAGTGTTTCACCAGCTAGAGCCTCACCGGAAGAAGGTACAACCAAGGGAGTCGTAACGAGGGGAGCCGTACTAGGGGGTGGTTAGTGTAAGGTGGGTAGCGGGGGTCGGTTTGGTCGCCTAAAAGAAGCGTCATAAGAAGAAGGGGGTGTGTCTAAGGGTGGTGCGCACTGGGATTCGAAGCGAGGAGGGTAGTAGGAGTGGCTCGGGGGTTCTGGTCGGTGTAGCCAGAAGGGGCGCGACCTGGGGGAGCTGGGAGGAGGAGGGGAAGCGCACCGTAGGGGTCGTCAGGTGGCTCAGTCGAGAGGGAGGAAGTGCGAGGGAGATGTGTGCATGGTGAGGAGGCTAGAGAGGTGGCCTGGACGGTGAGCAGGATGGTGGAGGCAGTCCGACGAGGAGGTGGGGGGAAGGGGGTGTAGAGGCTACTAGGGTTTAGAGGAGGGGGAGGCGCAAACCAGGGGAAAGAAGGGGGGGGGGTGTAGCTTGATGTAAATAAGGGACAACAAGAGAGAGGGAAAAAAGAAAATAAATAAAAATAAACAAAAAGGAAATAAAAATAAAGATAAATTAAAACCTAAAAAAAACTCTAAATTAACTTAAAATAATAGTAATATTAGTGGGGGGAAAAATGTTAAAAAAATTCGTAATGATATCTTAAAAATAATTATAACCTAATTAAAACAATGATGAAAGTGATAATAATAATAATAATAATAATAATAATAATAATAATAATATTATTATTATTATTATTATTAGTAACAATATAATTAATCATACTTTTATTATTATTGTTATTATTTTCATTTTAAAAAGTTTTAAAATAATTGATTTTTTTTGTTCACTTTAATTTTTATTCAGTTAACTTATTAATTAACCACAGGCTGGGCAGGCCATACGGTGGTCTGGTGAAGCCACACGGCTTTGACCATGCCCTATGCGTGTGTTAGACATTACCATGCCCCAATACTCATTTATCAACAAAACGCAAAAACCATCATTGGGTCCAACCCACCCCTCAACAAAGCAAATTTAAAGCCAAAAAAAATAAAAAAATAAAAATTAATACATATATCTAGGTGTGGAAATTATCCCCACTATGGCACTTTCTACCCCCAAGTCCCAAAAGACTTAACCAAGCCAAGATTCCAATAAAGACCACAAAGATACCTAAAACAAAACTCAATCACCTGATGACCGGGCATTCAAAACACCCATAACCTAAAACTCCAAAGATCTCAAAACCAGAATCACCAAGAAAAATAACCAACAACAAAGAATTCACCTCCAAATACAACTACAACATGGAACACCCTGACCCCAAACATAGGGATCACCAGGGATTCTTGAGACCTCTAGGAACACTTGTCAAGCGACCCACTTCCTGAGCTAACCAACTATCATGGTCAAGGTCGGGCGGAGTGGAAGTAAGGGGTTGCCTCGCCAGACAAACTTTGAAAACATATTTTTTCCACAATTTCATCCTATGGTGGTCTCCCCCCCATATTAAAATTTTTCTAACACCACAAAATCCACAATGTCATTCCCAGTTTACTTTGAGCAATACGGGCTGAACTATTCATCACAAACCCACCGACACGGGTCGTCCTACACGAATGATTCCAACCCTGGCCAATACTTTGCCGCATGAGATGGTTTTGATAGCGGAAATCCCTAACCAGGAGGCGAACTGGACAAGAGTGCATCAATTCCACAAGACATGAGTATCTCCAAAACGAGTACAATTTCGATCCATAACCAACCACAAGAAGGTTCACATAGCATGCATACTGGCTTTACAAGAATACGAATTTTACAAACCTATTTAAGGACAAAGAGGAACTCACATAAATTAAGACCAGAAAAAGGATACATGGACTTCATACCCCTCACAAAAAAAAATGAATCCTTCAGAGGCGATACCGAAAAAGGTAAATTTAAGCTGTCCCCATCCCATAACTGCCGACTTAAGTCAGACCAAGCCCATCCCACATCCGATGAGTTTTTGACTGCGCACAAGCTTCACCCCGAGACCTATGGCTGGGAGCCTGATGTCTGAAGAATCTACCACCTTGCAGTCATAAGTTGACTACCTCTGACTGGAACTTCCTCCACTAGAAAAGCAACCTGCATACTTCTCCTCGTGTTCCAAGCGTCCAGTCCATCAACATACTAACTAAGAGTTGAAACGAACGACTTAAAGTGCCCGACTGACCACACTAGATATAAGAGATTGAGCAATCTATAAAATACGTGATGAAACTAATGGAAGGAGTACTCTAAGAATGAGTCTTTTTGGTTTAAACTCATCATCGGATGAGGAACATGCACTTACCACAATATGATCAAGACCAACTACTATTATGAACTTTAAACTGATTGTTCCAAACAACCTCTGGGGAACATGAAACTAGCTCATTAGAAAGGTCAAAACACCTCCTTATCCGCCTATTGACTTGTTGAGAACCTATGAGATCCACCAATTTCCATCGCCTTCACTTCCTTAGGTACAACCTCATGATGAAGCTAGACTTAAGGATCTCTCAAGACATCCTTATTCGCAAAAAAAAAAAACAGAATGATCACCATTCACTGGTTTAGTACCGCTACTCCAAACACACTTGAGGAAACCTATAGCCGCACAATATTTGGAGTATTTTAAAAACCAAATACACTCCCAAAATTCCCAAAACACTCAAAAATATTCATCCTACCTCAACGCCTACAAACAAATATCACAATCGAGAAGAACCCAACTCCGCCACTCCACTGGGAGTTTGGGCTGAGCCAAGAACTAAGAGACATGCTAGAAACCCATGTGCCCTTTCTAGGGGGAATATCCCGAACAAAAAACAAAAAACATCCTTCCACAAAACCAATAACTTCCCAAAAAAACATCCACATTCAGAACAAAAATCCGAAAATTTCAATTTAAAAAAATAATTTATTCTTAAAAACACATGCTTGAAAAAACCAAGCACTGCACAACAAAGCCAAAAATCTCTTTCAGAAAAAGTCATCTTCACTCTGAAATAAAAACCATTTTCCAATTAGAAAAACATTTAAACACAAAAACCCTTTCTAAAGAAAAACCCACTTTTCAGGAAACAAGAAGCAGCCTTAAAAATCAATCACTCACCACTGATGTTCCTTGATGCCTCACAAATATGCATTTCCGTGCCACTCAGGCACCTGTCCACAGAATCCACCAACTATCCATTAATCACGTCCACATGCACATGTGATCACCCATAGGAATACCACTAGAAAAAACAAGGATCTTCCTATTACAAAAAAACATCCTCAATATTCTAAAAATGCCCTTTTTTTCAAAACTATTTCAAAAATTAAATACAAATTTTAAAATTGCTTTCCATTTCCAAAATAACTCCCTTCTATTTCAAAAAACCCAAGACATTCTTTTATAAAGTAAACTTTGAAAAATCAAACCCCAAATTCCAGAAATAAGGTTCAAAAGAAACACACCCCAAGAATCATGTCGAACTCACAATAAGAAAAAAATAAGAGCAACCCCAAGGTCTGATTTCCTTTTAAAAAACCCCTTCATGCCAACCCAAAACTAAACCAAGGAATCACCAAAAATAAAACATCTGTATGGAGAACCAATGGTCATGCCTAACCCAGCCACATAGTTTAGAAGACCATGACCTAGGATGTCGCCAACCACTAGGAGTGTTGAACCGTACTCTCAAGCATCACATGGGTCGCTACTCCATGTGAAACCGCACATAGTACCAGTTTATTCCTATTATTATCCCCCATCCACCGAGAGTAAAACCAAAAACTTAAATCCTGAACTACCCCTAGTTACTCAAGGATTATAACGAGTAAGAGTTCACGATGCTCTTTTTCACACCTACCCCTTGAGTACCGATAGTCATATCCCTAATCTACCTAACATCCCAAATAACAAGAAAAAAACTATCCTCTGATACCATTTTGTCACAAACCAAGTTAGGTCGCCATCAAACCGATGCTCGGCCCAGTCCGCGGTAAGGCCTGAAGGGCGTTCCCAATCCCCACGGGCTGGAACAAGTGCCCAGGTATCAAAAATAAAACTTGGGAATGATTTACCCAAATGAACAAACATAAAGAAAACAGCAAGATGAATAAATTCAAAATTAAAATCAAACAACCAAACATGCCCTTAAACTAGGGTCAAAATTAAAGTTTACAACTTGAACCAAAAACCCAAATGGAATGACAAAAAAGGAAAAACTAAAAACACCAACTCAAACCTCCAAGAAACATGAGGTGAAACAACCTCACGACACGTTCACCAAACTAACATGAGGGTGACACTGACAACCCAAATCACCCACACTATTCTCAATTCCTCAACCTGGAATACAAAAGAAATAGGATCTACATACACCCAAAGGTGTATGTAGGGTGTGAGCCAAAAGCCCAGTAGGATGCCATTGAGAAAATGTTCCACACATAATTATTAAATGAAAAATACAATTTCAATTTGAATCAAAGAAAATAATTAAATTCTTGAATAGTTTTAAAGAAAATGTGATTAAAGAAAAAAAATTCAAATAGAAAAACTTAAATTAAAACACACACACACATACTTACTTTTAAAATAACCAAAGTATCACACTAATGAGCATAAATCAAATAAGGAGAACCAAATATGGGAGAGGCCTCATGGGTGTTAGCTAGATTGGGTCCCTATATCTTCATGTTTCGGTGAAATGTGTCTTAGAAACCATGAACCTCATAAATCATGACTTAGAAACCACAAACCTCAGAAAACATGGCTTAGAATCCACGACACTCAAAAAATGTGGATTAGAAACCACCACATTCAGTCATTCATATGTTTAGTTAGTGTTGAAGTCATCAATCCTACTAAGTGAAATAGGGCCAAAGACACCCCTAGATCACTATCCCACTAGTCTAGTCCACCCTCAAAGCTACCCATTCTTCCTGCTTTGTGCTCAAACAAGTTTTGAGTTAATGTCACATGTCATATTCATGCACCTAAAGAAAACAAGACATTTCACATGCCAAAAACTAATAATTTTGCTCATAAATATCATTTTGAAAGAATACGCACACTAAAAAATTCTTCAAACACGTTTCACACCATTGAAATAATTTAATGAAACTTTTTAAAAAGTTTATAAAACATTATCAAAAGAGGGTCACCAGACTTTGAACATACTTAAACCATTTTAAAAAAATATTACGCACACTAAAAATATTTCAAAACTAAATCTGTATTACTTACACAACCAATTAAAACCAATGAGCAGTCAAAGAAAACACTTTCATCATCAGACACACCATTAAAATAATTTATTAAACAATTTCCACACACACTTCTCATGAATTTAAGAAACAAAATCCTTTACACAATTTAACCAATTTTTTTCACCCATATTAATTATTTAATAAAACAATTCAAATTTTCATAAATAAAATTCTAAAGATCAAAACACCACTTCACACACTAGACTGACCCAAACCCCCTTACATGACCATAAACACACAACGTCATCTTAGGAACACAATTTGTATCACACACACAATTAAAGAAACCACCAAAACAGTTAAAATGACCATTACTATGGTTAAACACGTAGTCAAAAAAATTTACCAAACCATTTCAAAATACGCCGAAGGACTTTAAACACCAAAAACCCACTCAACTATTCATTTATGAAAAAACACATATAGATGCTACACCGAAACACTATTCCCGAAACACCATTCAATCCATTTTCACATCCTAACAAAATAAACTGCACAACTTATGAAACACTAGCAAGCAGTTCGACATGGGTTTTCACAACAACAACATACTCATTTAATATTAACACACTAATAAACACATCAAAACATACTAAAACTCAAGTAAAAATTAAATTTGCACCAAACAACCTGATTAGTAAAAATGCTAAATTAATTAATTAAGCAAATAGACTTAACAATTAATACTCAAACACGGAACCACCTACTATTATGTAGAAAAATTTGTGATTTTTACATGTAAATACTGTTGAATGCCAATAGAACTTCAAACAACATGGCTAAGACCTATGGTAAGGGTATATTAATATGTCTGAGTGATATGGAGGGTGTCGTAAAGTTTCGCGCTATCTAGAGCCTCGCTGGAAGAAGGAGCGACCAAGGGATTCGCGACTGGGGGAGCCGTGCTGGGGGGGGGGGGTTAGTTCAACGCGAGTAGCGGGGGTCAGTTTCATCGCTGAAAAAGAGAACCGAAAGAAGAAGGGGGTGCCGCCAAGGGCAGTGCATGCTGGGATTTGAAGTGAGGAAGGCAGCAGGAGTGGCTCGAGGGTGTTGGTTAGTGTAGCCGGAAAGGGCGCGACCAGGGGGGATGAGCAGAGGAGGGGAATCGCACCACGAGGGTCGTTGGGTGGCTTGGATGAGAGGGAGGCAACATGAGGGAGGTGTGTGCATAGTGAGGAGGCTGTAGTGGTGGCCTGGACGGAGATCAGGCGGGCGGAGGCGGTCCGGTGAGGAGGTGGAGGGAAGGGGGTGTCGAGGCAACTAGGGTTCGAAGGAGGGGGCGATACAAACCAGGGGGAAGAAAGGGGGGTTTAGTGTGACAGAAAGAAGGGATAACAAGAGAGAGGGAAAAAATATAAAAAAATAAAAATAAACAAAAATGAAATAAAAATAAAGATAAATTAAAACCTAAAAAAACTCTAAATTAACTTAAAATAATAATAATATTAGTGGGGGAAAATTTTGAAAAAAATACATAATGATAACATAAAAATAATTATAACCTAATTAAAAAAATGAAAAAAGTAATAATAATAATAATAATAACAACAAAAATAACATTAATCCTACTTTTATTATTATTGTTATTATTTTCATTTTAAATAGTTTTAAAATAATTTTTTTTGTTCACCTTAATTTTTATTCGGTCAACTTATTAATTAACCATGAACCGAGAATGCTATACATTGGTCTAGAAAATCCACATGGCTTCGACCATGTTCTGCGTGAACGTCGGACATTAACACACCACAATTCTCATTTATCATAAAAATGTAAAAATAATCGTCGGGTTCAAAACGCCCCTCAACAAAAAAAATTTAGAGCCAAAAAAAATTATAAAAAAAAATCAAGAAATAAAAATTACTACAAATATCCGGGTGTGACACACCCCGAAACTAATGTACAATCTGAAAACACTATTCAAAAACTTGAGGACATGCTGAGAACATGCTCAATGGAATTTAAATTTGGATGGGATGAACAGCTCCCATTAGTTGAATTCTCTTACAAAAAACGCTTCTACTCGAGCATTCAGATGGCACCCTATGAAGCTCTATATGGAAAGAAATGTAGAACTCCTACTTTTTGGGAGAAAGCTGGTGAGAAAAATCTCCTTGGGGAAGATATTGGGTAAGATATGACAGAAAAGGTCCATGCCACCCAACAACACATTAAGGATGCTTAGAGTTGGAAAAAGAGCTATGCCGACAACCATTGAAGGGAATTGGAGTTTGATGTTGGTGAAAAGTTTTTCTTTGAATTTCACCTTAGAAGAGAGTCATGAGGTTTGGGAAGAAAGGTAATCTCATCCCTAGGTACATTGGCCCCTATGAAATCCTTGATCGTGTGGGAGCAGTGGCATATCGGCTTTCACTTCCTCCAAATCTAGCACAAGTTCATGATGTCTTCCATGTATCCTTCCTGAGGAAGTACATACCTGACCCTTCACATGTACTAAATCTAGAGGTGGTATAGTTGGAACATTACCTCTCTTTTTAGGAGCATCCAATAGAGATCTTGGATTTTAGAGACAAGGTTCTACGCAACAAGACTACACACTTTGTTAAGGTATTGTGGAGAAACCAAAAATGCGAAGAAGACACGTGTGAACCAGAGGAGTATATGAGGAAGAAGTACCCACTCCTTTTCTCTTCTAAGGGTACGATTTGAAATTTCAAGGAAAAATTTCTTAAGGGGGAAATAATGTAACGAACCAAACTTTTGAATAATATTTGTTTCCAGAATTTGTGTGTTATTTTTTTTGTACTCAACAAAACTATATCCTTTAATTAATGATGTGATTATAATTAAAATGAGACCATTCGGTTTTTGCTATTATATGATCTTTGGTCAATATGACTATTGTAAAGTATACACTTAACGTTATGATTATTTTTTATAAATAAAAATGATCATGGATAATTAATATAAAAAGAAGAGTCGATGACCTCATCCAGTAGACTCGGGCCGTATGAAGCCCATATAACAGAGTTTGAGAAGGAGGTAGCATCACTAGGCTTTTCTCTTGACCAAGACCAAGATGAACTCCAACACATTAATCTTGAATGGAATCCCTTAAGGGAGAAGTTCAAGTTGATAGAAATCACAACTCGAGCAAAGTTGTTCGAGCTGCCCCAAGATTCTATCACCATTGCACACCTTACTCTTAGGTCCTATGCAGGTGTTATAAGGGGATATGTAATGAGGACTTAGTTACTTTGTGTAATCCTTTTTTATAAATAATTTTTTTATTTTTTATTATGGTAAAATTTGTGAATTTCAAATGTCAAAATAAATATAGGATGAATTTATAGAAGTTTCATATTATTGGTGATTTTTGGAAAAATGGAATTTTAAAATATTTTTATATACATTAAAAAATTAATAATGTGAAATTATTTTCAAAAAATGGTCTTCTACTATTGTGATCAGTAAGAAATTTAGAGTCTAATAAGATCAACTTAATTTTTAGTGAATAGTAAAGTATGAATAGTAATATTACCCTTATGAATAGTAATGTGACCAATGGAATAATAAGCTCACCTAATTAAGTATAAATATAATTTAGGAATATTGAATGGTAATGTGACATAATTTCATAAGTAAATAACTATTCCAGAAATTATTAGTTAAGTATTAGTATTTTTTAGGTAAATAGTGTTTTTACTTAAAAATTAAATATCTCACAATTAGAAAATTATTTTCATAAAATGGAGTTCATTTTTCAATTCAGAGCATCGATATTTGGTTAGAGTGAATTTATGATATTTTTTATAAAATGTTTTGTTTTTTGGTGAATAGTGAAAATACAGTTTTGAGTTTTGGTGTATTTATTAACATCATTGATGATGTAATAATTCTATTCAACTTATGAATAGTAAGATATGATATGAGGTGTCCCAAGTGGCCAATACCATGAGCAAATACCATGGTAATGCCCATATATTTTCAAATACCACTGATGAGGTGTCCCTTGGAAATTAATAAAATATTCCCTCACTTTTGCTATTAATACCAACCCATTCCTTCATTACATTTATTCAAAATTTCTCCTCAATGAAGATCCGGTATTTTTACCTCCCAAGGAGTACTCCCAATGTGCCCTCAATCCCCCAAGGTCTCAACCATCGAGCTTTTAAAGTTACTCTTCAAGGTAAGAGGACCTTTCACCCTTTTATTTTAGTCACGACTTCCTTTATGTTATGTCTTCTAGTTTCCATTTTAGAATGTTGGGGTATATTCTTCTATATAGTTATTACTGTCCATTTCATGTACAAATGATGATAGACCCTTTCTCTCTCATCAAATTATTTTTTCTGAATTTTTATGTGACGTCATTAGGCTGCCAAATTTTTGTAAAATAAATCACATCTTCTCTTTTTTCAAGTTTTCTTTTCACGTGGTATGTCATTCAAATATTCACACCATGATCTAATTTATATTTTATTCTGTCCCTCTACTGTAAAATGATTAATTTATGGATGATATACCCTCTTCCATTCTCTTTTTATTATTTTCTAAAACCATTTTATATAGTCATTATGCTACAGAATTTTCGTCTCAAAATATCTCTTTTTTCTCAAGAAATTATCTTATTTTATTTATGTGAATACCCAAACATATTTAATTTACATGGGTATTCATAAAGACATAAAATTGATATATTATATTCTAGAATTGAAATACATGAAATCCTAATTCCTTTTCCATGGGTTATAAATGACACAACGATCATGTTTTTAAGCACATTTAAAACATCACAATTTTGAAATGAAACCCATTTCTTTTATTCTTTTTGATTATTTATGAAATGTTTGTTTATGATATATGTGGCTCACATGAAAATGAATAAATATTAAGGGTGATCCTTGATAGATCTCCAATGCATTGGGTAAATAATTTAATCTCTAGAGATGACAAGTTTTATGATACCTAACAACTTGGGGATGAGCCTTGGTGATATTTTCATGAATGTATAAATTAAATGTTATAGCCACATATTCAAGTTATGATTCATGTTATTTTTATTATGATATGACTGTTCTTCTATTTCTCATTTCTTTATGTTTTTCATCAAGTTCTTATTGATATCACAAGTAAATTGATTCCCTTACTTTCCTTATTGGGCCTTCTTCTTACCCTTTCCATTAATGTATATATCTAGGTTATGAGATGCAATAATTATTCATAATATGAACTTTTAAAGAATCTTTTCAAGTGGATTTAAAAGGTTGTTTTTAGTTCTCATGTATTATGTTCCTGATTTCCTAGACACTAGACTTTAAAGATCCTATATTTGTAAAATGTAATGGAAAGTTATGTAATAAAAAAGGTATGATTTCATATCAAACATCAAAGGAATGAAATTAGATATCACAATAAAGAGTTTATTTGATAGAAACCAATAGTTTCTAGGGCTCAAATTATCCTCAAGATGATAAATATTGGTTGAAAATGATTGAGTTTATTTTTTATTTCTTATAAATGCATGATTTTTCCAAAAGTGTAGTATGTTACCTTCAAGATGGAAGGACCTAGAAAGAGATAGTAGTATTTGATAGTGACAATGAAGAAACATGAGGTTATGGAGTAGAAAGACATTATAATTCCTTTAAATGAGTTGTTATATTCAGAATTGATGGTATTGGAAAAGTATATGGAGATTATCAGCCTCCTATAGGGTTGAAGGACCATGACTAAGCATGTGAACCTCTTTTCTAAACTCATTCAGTTTTATCCTGAGGTTGTGAAAAATGAGAAGTTGAAAGATTGGAGATTTTTTTGGGGTATTTGACTTGAAATATGATATCAGTTTTCCATGATAAAAATCACTTACTATTCATATTTTTTTGGATAGATTATAGATGGATGGGATTGAATTGAAGGTTAAGTCTGGGTGTATGGGAGTTCCTCTAACTCCTAGTGGTAGTTTTGTTGGTTCCTTTAAAAGAAATAGAAATTGTGATGAGTCTCATGGTGGTTTTTGGTAGAAAACATCATCTTGACCACTTTTAGTGTCTAGAAGAGGCCCATTGACTTACATCCAATGTGGAAAGGTCAGGTATTGAAAATGAATTTCCATTGAGGTACCAAAGATCTATGGTTCATGTGGTTACTCAAGACACTTACAGAAGTTCAACCATATCTTTTCTACCCTATATAGTAGAATAAGCTCATCATATCTTAAAATTACTATGATACAATAAGATTATTCAACAACTAAGGTGTTATAGACATATAAATATATGATGAAGCTTCTTTACATAGTATAAGAGTCTCTAAAGGAAGATGATATGGCTCAAATGACTGTGAGAGGTACCATTACTATAGATTCATATTTATTGACTACATTATTTGATATTGGTGCATCTCTCTCTTTCATTTCAAATTGTGTTGTGAATTATATGAACCTCGCTATGGTTCTTATGAATTATGTGATAGATATTACCATGTCACTCATAATGAATAGAGAGCATGGTATTTAATTTCCATCTTTCATTTTATCTCTACTAGATATTGAGAACACTTATAATTTTCTAGTTCTCAACATGAAACATCGTGATGTCATTCTTAGTATGAATTCTATAATTTCTCATAAGAACCAAATTGATTGTTATTTTCATTAGCTATCCTTTACTAAACCTAATAGGGATTGTCATGTTTTTTAGGGAGAATTTGACCCAAGGTAGAGTAGAGATAGACCATATTTTTTGAAGTTAGGCAGGGTAATATATGTGTTTTCTTTTGACCTAAAGATGGAATATTTGAGAAATGATATCCCTATAGTTTTCATTGACTTTCCCAATATTTTTCCAATTATTTCTTTGGATTTAAACCTATATGGGAGGTGGAGTTTTCCATTGGTTTGGTTCCTATTACTTAGCTAGTTTCTATTCCATCATACCTTATTGCCCCATCTGAACTAAAAAAGTTTAATACCCTGTTGTATGAATTTTTGGGAAAGGGATTTATAAGAATAAGTGTGTAACTTTGGATGGATATATTTATTTTTGTAAATAAGGCTGATGGAACAATTCTCATTTATGCTGATTACCAAAAAATAAAACGAGTTATGGTAAAGAGTTAGTATTAGTTTCCATGGATATATGATCTGTTTGATCAGTTGAAAGGTGAGAAGTGGTTCTCAAATATTGATCTTTGATATGGTTATCACCAGTTGAGAATTAAATAATATAACATCCTGAATACCACCTTCAAAAGTAGGCATTACCATTATTAGTATCTTATAATACATTTTGGTATAACCACTAGTTCTGTAGTTTTTATGGTAATGCTGAATAGGATATTCCAAGAGTATCTCGATTCGTTCATGGTAATGTTTTTGGATGAAATTTTATTTTAATCCTAAAATCAATGAAGACCATGTGTTTTTTCTAGATAGGTTCTAGAAACCATGAGATATAACATAATTTACATGATTATTTCTAAATGAAATTTCAAGATTTGTAAAGTGAAGTTCATAGAGCATGTGGTCTCAGAACATGGTATTTCATTTGATCCTTAGAAGGTGAATATTTAATGAAATGGGAGAAACCATGTAATGTTTATAATATTTGGATTTTCTTTTTCTTTGTTGGATATTATTATAGGATCATTAGAGATTTATAGAAGATGGATTCTATGATTACCGATCTCACTCGGAAAGTGGTTAAGTTCTTGTGGGGTTTAAAATATCAAGGTTACTTTGATGATTTGAAGAATCTTTTGACTTTTTTTTTCCAATGTTGAATCTTCCAGAGGCTAGGTAGGGATCTGTATTATTTTGTGACACATCGATTTTAGGTATGGGATGCATTCTTATGTGGGTTGATCTTGTGATATCCTATGATTTCCTATATGATAAGAATAATCAAAACCATGATAACGATCTCTCTATCATGAAACATGATCATAATATTCAGTGGTATTAACTTTTTATAGAAATATTGAACCTTTATTTTTACCAAATAAGATTGAGTAATATCTTCTCTAAAAAATATTTTAACCGTTAGTGGAGATTATGGGTGGAGTACCTGGAATCTTTTGATTTCGAAATTTCCTATACCCATTGTATGGGAAATGTATTATCTGATTCTTTGTGTATAAAATTTACAACCCAGGCCTAGAAATAATGATTAAAATAGTGTAATTTGATGGATCTATTTGATCAGTTTCATCTGGGAGTCCAGGAGGATGTGACAAAAATTGTTCTGAAAAACGTGTTATTGAACTCCTATCTTCTTGATATTATTGTTTAGGATAATCATCATTATGATGAATTATATGGAATTAGGACTCTATTTATGGTGGATAGACTATTAGTGAGTGATCGTTCTCTTCTGTGGGCATTCTATGTTTCCAGAACTGGTAAATTTCACATTTTCTAGTGAGAAAAGTTGTGATGGGGGATTTTCACAATTACCTATGGGTGGTGCACCCTAGTACCAAGAAGATTTTATATGATATGAGACAATTATTGTGGTTTATAGTTATGTTGTGAGACATCAATAAATTTATTTATCATTTTCATACCTTTCAGTAGGTCAAGGATGAGCACCAGAAAAAATTAGGTTCACTTCAATGCCTTCCTATGCTATTTTGGAAGTGGGATAAAATTTATATAGATTTCTTGGTTTGGTTTACAAATACCCGTTGAGGTAATAATGTGATATTGGTAGTCATTAATCAGTTAAATAAATTATCTCACTTTATACCTATTTGAGATATAACCAAAGTTGAGTACTTGGGAAGCTTTTACATGTATAAGATTGTAAGATTACATAGACTTACATATGTTATAGTTTCTAAAAAGTATTCCTAATTTAATTCTCATTTTTAGAGAGGCCTTTAAGAGTAATTGGGATCCCAAGTGAGCTTGAGCATGGATTATCATCTACAGATGGATGACTAGAAAGAACGAGCTATAAATGTCTTGGAAGACTTTCTCCGTGCTTGTATTATTGAATTTAGTGAAGTTTGGGAATGCCACTTAGAATAGGTTTAGTTTTACTATAACTATAGGTAACTTACATCCATATATATGGAACCATTTGAGGCCCTGTATGGCTACCTATGAACTGGTGTGTTTGTTAGATATTGTTGAATCATCCTTGGTGGGACCAAGTTTGGTCTAGGAGATGACAATAAAGATACAATTGATTCTTCAAATAATGGTAATGACATAGTTCTAGTAAAAATCTTAAACTAATCATCGGTGTAGGCATTTGAAATTTTTGGTTGGTGAGTAGGTGTTTTTGAGAGTTTCACCAAGGTTGGGTCACTAAAAAATAGGGAAGCAAGAAATGTTTGTGCTGAGATTTTAAGGTCCTTTTGAGATTGTTGAGAGGTTGGTAATGTGGTTTATTATTTAACATTTCTACTACAGTTGAAATCAATCCATAATATGTTTCATGTATCATAGCTCTAGAAGCATCTTTCTAATGCTTCTCATGTCTTGAGCTGGGAAGACCTTGATTTGGAAGTTGGTTTATTTGCGACTGAGCATCCTGTGAAGATTATTGATTATAAGACAAAGGTTCATCATGGGAAGTCCATAACATTGTTTTTGGTGAAATGGAAACATGGTTCTGATTAATATGAGAAATGGGATCATGAAACAATGATGAGAGAGAATTCTCCTCATCTATTTTACATGGATTCTCCTTGATAGGATTTCTAGGGACAAAAAGTTTTTATGGTGGGAAGGATTTAATATCTCGTTACTCATTTTCAGGTACTTCATGAACCTTTATGTGATCTATCTTTGTTAGTTATATTTTTGGGGTCATTTAAAGAGATATTTGAAAATATTGAATGCCCATGGGGATATACATGGTTAGTTCATGGTTAGAGAAAACCATGTGGTTTTCCTAGAAAACTATGCACCATGTTGTGATCCATTTGAGAGGGGAATATAGTTTGTTTCAAACTATATGGCCTTACCTAAAATCCTGATACATTGGATGGTGGTTGGTTGTATAATTGGTGCATAGTTAAACTAAATTTGTGGACAAATTTTACACCCTTTATAGAATCCCAATAATGGGACACAATTAGGGTACACAGTTACTACTAACCATGCATCTCAACTAGGAAACTGTGTGCAAGGGTTTTTAATCCGCCAAATTTTTTAATTAAAATACTAGGACCCCAAATAAAACCTATAATCAACCCATTTGACCCTAATTGATTTAATTTTTTTAGGCTCTCTACATGATTCTTTATCTTCTTAAACCTTCTATAGTGTGAATCAAAGTGTCTATGGAATATATCGACCCCTCTCTAATATATGGATTCTCCCTTGATTTGGTTATTATTTTTCACTCATTTATTTACCTTTTTAGAGCGTTGAATCTTCATGTTGATGGTGTATTAGATATTATCTATGGATCTAGATTCCAGGGTTGATTCTTTGGTCACCTTTACCTTCATTCTATGTTTTTGGTTCCTATTTCAGGTGTTAATTTGATCATGCATTTAAAATGTAGGTGGTTCTATAAGTTTTTACCATAAAATTGAACCCTAAATTTCTTGACTGGATAAAAAAGAGTTTCCAATTAATTTAAACCATGATTTTAGATGATTTTTTTTATTTAAAAAGGGAATGGAATTTGTGAAAATCCCCCAATTTCATTGGAATTAAAATTGTTGGGTAGATTTTGATAAAATAATGGATTGAAATAATAATTTATTTAATTAAGTGATTTGATATTGATTCTTTAGAAGAATTTGAATTAAATGAAAGATGATTTGAAAGGAAGTAATTTGATAAAAAACCATGATTTGGTTTTTAGAATTGAAAAGACATGTAGAAATTTAATTTTTGAATTTTAACTATGAATTATGAATTGATTTGAAATGATTAATCTACCCATTATTGATTGATTGATTGATTGATGCACATGTGATCCTGAGTAGTTAGTGGGTGATTAAGAGTATCATGCTAGGAATACGACTCCCTATAAATGGATTGAATATGGAAGTTCTAACTAAACCTCACTTGACATGATTATCCCTAGTGGGATGTTAACTGATTGGTCTTTATTACTTGAGCCTAGGGATGTGTGTACACATACATGATATGTGATTGATGATTGAGTAGTGTGAGGATCATAGAGCTTGAAACTAACTTAAATCACGGAATATGACAATGGTGCTTTGTTTTTTTTTTGTATTGATTATGCATAACATTTATTAAAGAACTAATTTATTCATAAAATTTTTATATATATAGGTTTTATATAAAATTTTTATTTAATCTTGTTTTGGTATATCTTAAAAATTTTAATTTGAAATCATGTTTTGGTTTAAAATATTTAAATTAATTTACATGTATTTTTTTAAAAAATGACATCAGAAATGGTTTAATTATAAAGGAATTGATTATGGAACACTTGGCGAGACCCTTATAGGTTTTTATCTCAAACCCTGCCTTTTCCATTGGGCGTTTGTAAATATTTTCTTGCCAGTTTTAGGAAAATGGAAATCACTATTTAAAGGTGGTGGGTGTGATTTTCCCATGGAACTCTGGAGTGATGGTGGTGACTAGTGGAGCTATGATCCAATTGTTTCATATAGACTATGAGACTTTGTCTTTATAGATATCGTGGTTTCTTCTAGTTTATGTTTTACCTTGGTATGTTTATTTATTTTCTCATTGTACTTTTCTCCTTGAGGAGTGATTGGCATACTAATTTTTTATTGATTTATATTATTTTATTATATATAATTGTTTTTTCTTTTGGAAAACCATTTCCTTAGATGTTTGATATGACGCCAGGTGCTATTCACCAACCCATGGGGATCGAGAATGCCCTTCAAGCCATGTGAGGGTCGGCTCAGGTATCATTGTACTAATGTATTTGGGATACTTGGTGACATAAGGATACTCTACATGGATCATGTTAGGATGAATTATTTATATATATGTGTATACATATATGACAATGTGATCCTCCAGGGGTGGCTCCGGTATATGGAGGCTCAATGATGGTTAGTTTGAGTTTATGATTCATCAGGGGGTAATCCTATATATGGATTCTTGGTGAGATTCAATGCCCATGAGTAGGCTTATGACTTGTAATATGATACCTATTATAGTTATGTGATACCCTAGGGTGGGTACATTGTTTGTTGAGTTATCATATGATAATTAAGATAGAAATATAGAGGTATTTTCTACGAGTTATGACCTACATGATACATGACTTATAGGTTGGAGAGATAGCCTAGTTCTTGAGATTTAGCATGGAATATCAGTAAGTTAAGTGTTGTTATTGAGTAGTAGGACATTTTACCTTATTGAGATGAGTTGGTATATGAGAGTGTTACCCAAGTGAGGGGCCATATTAGGATCGAGAGTTCCCTTATACACATGAAGTGTGGGTATAGCTTTAGATTGTAATATTGGTGCATGTGATCTGCTACCAAGTTTAGGATATAACCATGGTGATAGAATATTTACTATGAAAATGGAAGGAATGGGAATGTTCCTTTCCTTGAGATTAGTGCATAGGATATATTTTCTTTTACGGTGTAGGTGTGATTATGCCTTGAATTTTCTTGGGGAAATCACCTTGAGTGCTAATAATTTGGTATTGAGGTTTGGTTTTGAGGGATGTACCAGTCAAATTTTTGACCCTATTGAATTTGTATGTGATTTTAAGAGTGTAGTGAGAGTGTGTTAAAATGTTTGTGATTTGAAAACAACATTGGAAGGTGGGTGGTCAAGTGATAAACTCTGGCAAGGGTGAAATGACCATTTTTGAATAGGTGTGTTGAGGATGCTTATGGATTGATGAAACTGGCATGAATGTGGGACATGGCTAGTTTTTAGGTGCATGGGAATATGATCATTGACATATTAATCATGGTACCATCAGTTTTGTTGTGATAACAGGTGGTATGGGAGTGTACAACCTTTTGGTTTGTATGATATTGATGTGGTACACACTGGTTACATACAATACCCATTTAAATAATGGATTGATAAACTATAAGGTGTGGGATGAGGATTGATGTAAATTAATGAAATTATTGAATGCCTAATTAGCCAAGAGTTTTAATGAAATGGGAAATTTCAATTCATGGTAGAGGAGACATAATAAATGGATCTAATGTAGTGGAACGGTTGATTTGGTATAATCCTAGTTATGTATCAATGGGATGGGTGAGTGTGGATGTAGAGGAGTGACCCACTGGTGATAATCAAACCTATTGAGGTTTCACTTGATGACTTGTATAAGGGAAGCCATATTTTAGAGAGTGTATCATTGGTTATTAGAGGGTGAGGTCCTCATTTTAGATATAAATTTAATAGATACTAAGAATGAAATTCCTAGTAGGCCAGGAATGAGTGGTGGATGGTGTTTGATGTTGGTTCTCAATTATGAGTACGATGTAATGTCTAGTCATTACATGCGGTAATGAATAGAGCGTGAATAATGGAGGTATGAACCTATATTGGTGGGGTCATGGAGATGAGTGATAATAATCATTAGATGGCCTAGGTGACACTTGGATTTCTGTTTGTAGATAAATATTATTTTATCCGATCACTTAATGAATACTAGTTTTTATATTTAGATGTGATATTTGATAGATTCCATACATTGGCATCAGGTTGGGGATGGTTTTTATATAACCTGAGGTGTGTTAGATTGGTGGTGCATTAGTGATAAAGATAGATAATTATAGTTGGTTTGGTTGGTTGAGGATCCAACCATATAATTTTACTAGGATTCAGGTTTGGAATTTGGTTTAGGATTTTTCTACTTTCTCAGGATGCCTTTGGGAGTTAAGGCATTATGATTAGGAGAGGTGGTAGGGAATCAGTGGCAGTGGCTAAGCATTTTTAGAAGTAGTTGGATAGATTAAGACCTACTAGTCTTTTTATATGGGATTTGGTATGGTGAGATGGAAATTGTGTCAAGAGGGTATCTGGGTTACTGAGACCATGTTTTAAGTAGTTGATTTTGATGGTGGAGAGAACCTTGGATTTGGATCAACCATTATTATTTGAGGTATATTTTTGGGAGAACTATAATATAGATGATGAGTTTGTTGTTCATACTATTGTGTATCTAGATATATAGAAATGGGTAAGAATATTTTCAGTGATTTAGTGATGATAGAGAGTTGTGTATTAGTTTATGATAAATATTGAACCTCATGTTTGGAGTTATACAGTGGAAGATCATTCAATGTTCTATAATATAACACGGTGAATTGAGCATGAAATGATGACTATGATAGGTTGGGTTTGGTAGTTAAATGATTGAAAAAAAATTCTCAATGATAATAAGTACTAAGGTTGGAGGGTTATAAAACCCCAAGCCTTTTGGGTTAGAAAATTTATCAGAATGATAAATTTTTGAATTGGTAATGGGTTAATTTTGAAAAACGGGAATCAGTATAATATTTTGAGAGTTTTAACATCTTTAAATGGTTTTTTTGGATGTGTTTTGAGGATCTATAGGTGTCTCTAGTGTTTGGGGAACTATATAATATGTTATAGGTAGTCAAGATTCATAAAATGGTAGTGGTAGGCTTTTCATTGTGTGAATGGGTATTTAAACCATGAAAGTGTTTTGTTGGGGAAATTCAGACCACGAAAATGGGGTCGACCAATTAAGAGTTCCAATACCCTAAAGTTTATAGTGTGTACATCATGTCCACATCATGAAAATACCCTGGTCATTTTTTAGGTGGGGGTATTTTGGTATTTTTTTATCAGGATTTGGGGTTTTTAGGGGCATCGTATGATAGGAGGTGGTCATTCGGTCAGCCTATCCTTACCCTATCCCTTCATTATTACTCTTCAGTTATAGATGATTCTTGGTGAATTTTAGTGGTGGGTTGAGGTAAGTTTTTCTGTTCTTTCCTCTGTCTGGGTTTACCCTTTCATCCCTACTAATTATCATTCTCTTCGATTAGGGTTTAAGTGTCAATTCCACTCGAGAATCATGGAAGTATTCACTTTTTATGGGGATTTCATACAACTTAGAGAGATGAAATCCTAAGATGACCTCTACATTCTATTAATTATTATTTCAGTTGTGGTATTCCACCCATTCAAACTTTCAAGGTTTTATCCTTAATTTATATAATTTGGACTTGGAATAGGAATATTAATTATGGATTTCTCATGGCTTAGGTTCAGGGTGTTTCGAGAGTGGTTTTCACCCTGTTACTTTGGGTTTCAGTGATTAGATATCACTCGGTGAGAATTTAGGTATTATACCTATTTTGTTTAAACTATTTAATTAATTATAAAATTATCTAATTAATTTTTTGGTGGTGATTTCTATGAGATAGGGCCATGGAAGAATGGACAATAGATGGGACATGGATAGGATTGGAATGTTTTGTTGGGATATGATTTACAAAGGAATTGACTACATGAATGTGATATGTAACAAATAGACGAGGATACCCTCTAAATAATTCTACATGACCCAATCCACCATATACCTAAAGGGAATTACCGATCCCCACAAGCTGATGACTAGAACCTTGGCATCAAACAACAACTAGAGGGAATAATTCCACCCAACTGAAAGCAACAACATGGAATATATACACATATAAGAGAGAAAAAATTGAAGAGATATAAATATATCCCATAATATTTAAGGAAAAATGAAAGTGATACAAATGGAATGGTAACACAAAATCTCCAATAGACAAGTACAACTAAAAAGTATGACAAAGCTAAGCATATACTCCAAAAGTATCCACATTATAGTGTGGTAAAACATACACCATATCACCATCCATCTACCCAAACCTAGTTGACAAAAAAACTCTCCACCACACTATGACTCCTTGATTTTCCCTATATCAAAAGACATAGCCAGGTCTATTCACTAATAAAGGGGCATAGAGGGTGTAAGATAATAGAATCAATAGGTTCTCACTTAGGTGTTACATATGAAGTCTCTAAAAAATAATCTAAGAATGCTAAACTTTAAAGAAAACTAGGCATGATATAAAATTTTAGAATTTTATATCAAAATCATGGAAAAACATTTAATTTCCCCTTTTACTTTATTTCCAAATAAAGCAGGTAAATTAGTTTCAAATAATTTAATATAGATATATCAAAATAGATATATCATTTTAAACCAAATCACACATCACATATCGTATCAAATCTATGGAATTAAAACTCAAAACAGTACAGGCCAAAAGAAAATTATAAGTAACATAAAACCAAGGATCACTCTAGGTTAGTATAACCAGGACACTCATACCTAACATAGAAAATCATGAATTCATCAAGACTATATACATATGCATAAAGTCTATAGATTAGAGGACACACCAAAAAGTGAAGCCCCAATAGGTCTAACATGTCCCTAGAACAATAGGCCTAGGGAGAACAGAAAATACCCACAAGAAAACCCCATAATAGTGGATGAGACCTATTACCACACCATCCAACAAAGTACTCAAGTCTTTCCATGTTCTATAATTTCAAAAAAAATTCATCAAAAATTTCATCAAACCCTTATTTGAAAAACATTTCACAACACCATTTCACAATGATTTGAAAACCATTTTCCATTTACCAAAACTAGGGGAAACCATATTTTATCAAAAACCCATTTCCATACACACAAATAAAATTAGTCAATAATGTTATTTCATTTAATAAAATAATTTATAAAAAATAGGAGCAATGTAGTTCACCAAAACCTGATAGAGAGGGAACCACCTACACCAAAACTCGAGTTGCACATTCCTACAATGGGATCCAACAAAAAGGAAGAATTGATTCAACAAAAGAGTCCCTATAATTAATACACAGATTGTATAATTGATTCAATTTAACAAAAAGGGTCATGGAAGAATAAATATCACAACGTACCTCAAAAACTTACACCCACCACACCACAACCAATAAGGAAATGACCCCCCAAACAAGATATCACAACATATATCAAAAAGAAATTAATATAATTACCAAAATATATTAATGAATCTGATAACACAACACAATAGTGATGCCATGATTAATGTAAATAAAGTATCATAAAGGATTACTCACTGAAAAGATACCATGAAAAACCCTATTGATAAAACACTAAAAGAATCTATTTGGAAGGGTTGGAGGTTCCCAAAATCACCAAAGAGGGACTCTTGGTTGAGATAAAGGAGGCTTAAAGTTTAATAAATAAAAATATCACTCATATGGTTCCCTAAATTTCTTTTCTATGACATTTACATGGGGTGTAATTTCTTCACACATCGCGCAATCCATGGGGATCATATACGCTGAATAAATCCATCAACTTTTTAATAGAAACCCAATTTTTAGCATTAAATAGAATGTAATATATACATGGCATGTACTCCATTAATGATGTGTAATAGGTTCATAGAATCTACCTTATAGAGATTACACATCATATACTCCCATTAGATATATTGTATTCCTCCTATAGACTATGAAAAGTCCAGATTCTCAAATGAAAACCCAATTCACCTTGGGCATTCTCCGAACTGAGGGAGAACTGCAACGACCCAAAATTTTGAATAAATTTTGTTTCCTAACTTTGTGTGTTATTTTATTTTATACTCAACAAAACTATTTCATTTAATAAAATTATTATAATTAAAATATGACCATTGGGTTTCGACTATTATATGACTGTTGGTCAATAAGACCGTGGGAAACTAAATGTTACAATTATTGTCTATAAATACAAGTGATCTTGATTAATTAATATAGAAAGAAGATTAGATTGCCCCATCCAGTAGTCTCAGGCTGATCAAATCCCATCTGATGAAACATGGGAAGGAGGTAGCACCTTTGGGCTTTTCTCTGGACCAAACCCAAGCCGAACTTCATCATGTGAAGCTGGAATGGAATCTCCTTCGCAAGAAGTTCAAGCTGATAGAAATCACTACTCAGGAAATGTTGGCTGAGCCACCCCAAGATTCTATCACCCTAGCACACCTTACTCATAGGTCCTATGCTGGTGTTATAAGGGGTTAGGTAACAAGACCATAATTGCCTTGGGTAATCCTTTGATTTAAATAAAAATTGTGATGTCTTCTTATGGTGAAGTTTGTGAATTTTAAAATGTACGAATAATTATAGTATGCATATTATTGATGAATTATAGAAAAAAGGATATTTTTTTAAAATATTTATGTAATCCTTAAATAATTATTAATGTGTAATGATTTTCAAAAAATGGTCTTCTACAGCTGTGTTCAATATGAAATTTAGAGTCTAATAAGATCAACATAATTTTTGGTGAATAGTAAATTATGAATAGTGATTTTATGCTTATGATTAGTAATGTGACTAAATGGATTAGGTAAATTCACTTAAGAAAGTATTAATATAATTTAGGCACCTTGATTAAGTAATGTGATTCAATAAAATAGGTAAATAACTATTTCAGAAATTATTGGTTAAGAATTAGTTTTTTCGGGTGAATAGTGTTTTTATTTAAAAATTAGATTGAAAGTATTTAGAAAATTATTTTCATAAAATGGAGTTTATTTTTGAAATCAGAGCATCGATATTTGGTTAAGGTGAATTTTTGGGATTTTTCTGAGAAAGTTGAATTTTAAGTGAATAATGTATTTATTTAAAAATTAAATTAAAAATATTTAGAAAATTATTTTCATAAAATGGAGTACATTTTGAAATCAGATCATCGATATTTGGTTAAGGTGAATTTTTGGTATTTTTCTGAGAAAGTTGAATTTTCGGTGAATAGTGAAAATACAGTTTTTGAGTTTCGTGTGTTTAATGACATCATTAAGGATGTAATAATTATGCAATAATTCTGGTCAACTTATGAATAGTAATATAAGGTATGAAGTTTCCCAAGAGTCCAATACCATGGGAAAATACCATGGGCAAGCCCATGGTTTTTTCAATACCACCGATGAGGTGTCCCTTGGACATTAATGCTTTGTTCCCTCACTTCTCTTATAAATACCGAGACTTTCCCTCATTAATTTTATTTCCAAATCCTCCACAATGAAGTTCTGGTCTATTTAACTCCCAAGGTTTCCTCAAGCCTCCCAAGGTCCCGATCTTTAAGCTTTCGAAGTTACTCTTCAAGGTAAGGGATCCTACCTCTCTCTTTCTTTTCAAGTACTCTCTTTTATGTCATTTCTTTTATGCTCCATGTTCTTATGTTGGTGGATGTTATTTTATATTCACCTTACTGTAATTTGTATTTTCATATTATGATAGACCCCCTCTAACTCTCATCAATTCATTTTAAGAATTTTTAAGTGGCGTCGTTAGGCTGCCGAATTTTTGTAAGGTATTCTTTCACCCTTCTCATTTACAAAGTTCTATTTTCATGTCAAATATTTCAAGTTAGGTTTTCTTATGTTGGGGTATGATATCTATATCCACAATAATTTCCTTTTATGTTCATATGATTATAGACCCTATTTGATCTCATCAATTCATTTTTAGAAGTTTTATGTGACGCAGTTAGGCTACCGAATTTTTATAAGAGAAATCTTATTTTTGTCTTCCTTTCAAGTTTTTCATTTCACATGGTATGTCTTTCAAATTTCATTACCATGTTCTTATATACTTTATATTATGTCCCTATACTGTTTTTTGGATGATTTATGAGTGGGTTACCCATGTCCTCTCTCTTTTAAATGTTTTTTGAAACCCTGTAACATAGCCATTATGCTGTAGAATTTTCGTATCAAAATGTCTCTATCTTTTTCTCAAATTATTTTATTTTATTAAGTGAATACTCAATTCTATTTATTCAATAGGGGTATTCAGATATATATCAAAATGTTCTATTTTAATTCTGAGATTTACATACATGAAACCCGTTTTCCTTTTCCGTGGGTTTAAAATGACATAAAGATCATGTCTTAAAAGCAGTTTTTAAAACGATATGATTATGAAATGAAACCCATTTATTTTATGCTATATGGGTTATTTATGAAATTTTTGATGATGATATATTTTGCTCACATGTATGTAAATACAAATTTAAGGGTGCGCCCTGATAGCGCTCCAATGCATTGGGTAATGATGTAATCTCTAGGGATTACAATTTTAACGATACCTTGGTGAATAACCTTAGTAATTTTTATTAAATGACACATTGGTGAAGGAACTTGGTGATATGTTCATGATTGTCTAATTTAAATGTTTTATCCACATATTCCAGTTATGAATCATGTTCTTTTCATTATGATATGCCTCATGATCTCTTTCTCAAGCCTTAAACTTATTTATCATGACTTTATTGATGTATCTCAAGTTCACATGTAAAATGTTTCCCTTGTTTCCCTTATTGGGCCTTTTGCTCACCCTTTCCTTTGATGTATGTTCCCAGGGTATGAGATGCAGCAATGAACTTAGGATGAACAAATGAAGAATAATTTCAAGTGTTTAAGAAGAATTTTTTTTATGTTGTCATGTATTATGTTTCTGGTTTCCAAGACACTAAACATTAAAGATCCTCGATTTTGTATAATGTAATGAAAGTTTATATGATAAAAGGTAGGATGCTATAGTTAGTATCAAAGGATGGTTTAGTTATTTGTGGAAATTAGGATTTGAAATATTTACAAGGTTTCTTAATGAAAATATTAAATATAGGAAAACATCCTAGTATTATGTTGAAGTATTGAGGAAGTGGTTTCCAAAAAAATAAATCCCTATCTGGATACGAACAAGTAGAGGTGGCTCTGGAACAGATGTACCTAGGAGTGAAAACTCTGACAAGGTGTTTCGGTCTTGACCTGGGGCAACCTGGTGCACGACAACGGGCCTTGCTGCACTCTTGGTTTGACACTCCTGTGAGATATGCATTGGTAAATTCATAAGCTTAGTATGAACCATTATTAAAGGAACAAAGATAAAATAAAATAAAGATTCACATAAGAATATAGGATCATGGATAACCAAGATTGGAACCTAGGGGATCATAGGTTAGGATATAATTTTCGTCTACAAGTTTATCCTTCTATGCTTAAAGTTTCCTTTTCACGATTATTAGCTATGTTTTTAAGCCCCCCTAATTATACTTTCTTTTCTTAGTTAATGTCAGAAATAGAAGAACATGTCCCAAAAACCAATGTGATAGGAAATGTGATGATTTCCCTATTAATATGATAGAGAATATGAGAGATCAAGTTGAACATATTATGATTATGCCAAACTAGCTATCAAAAATCACAATTAATAATTGGTAGCTAGTTGAATGCCCAAATTCATCCAGGAAGAGGAAGATGAAGTCTCAAAGATGTTCATATGATAATGGTGATAAGGGAAAGAAGACCCAATTTCATTTGTGCAAAAAGTGTGGAAAGAGGCACCAAGGAAAATGTCACAAAGGAACCGGGAAATGTTTTAAGTGTGGGATGATAGGGCATAAATTATCCAATTGATTTAAAAAAATGGATAATGTGATGAATGGAGATAAGGTTCAATCTAATGTACCTTATACTATTCAATGTCATAAGTGTGGAGAAGTTGGACATTATCCAAGTAAATGCTCTCTTGGAAGGAATGAGAAGCATGATGAGAATCAACAATCTTCAAGGACAAGGGAACAATGCAAGTCCTATGCTGAGATGGATTATGATGACTGAAGTACATGTAACTTCTTCACAATAATTGTCTATATTATGTTTTATTTTAGTTCATGCTCTATGAGTATATCTTTAATGTTTTATAAGAACATCGAGTCACTAGCTAAGATGGTTTTATATCATTAAGGAAAACATATATTGTTATGTATCACATGTTGATTCTATGAATCTGTTCTTCTTGAAAAAAATGATTAGGGGATTAAAAGATTAATATTATTTTGGAATACGTTCACTAATTTGGGAACCCTATACGATCAAGGTAAATAGATTACTATGGTATTTTCTTTAATAAGTAAAGGTTGGATTATATTTTGAAGAATTGATGAATTTAAGGTGAAATTATGGTAATTTAGGTTACTTATGGAAATGACTAGCCTATCTTGGGGAAAATGTGATTAGGTTAGTTAATTTTGTTATAAGACGTTAAGAGCGGTTGTTGTTGTTTGGAGATGAACGGTAAAGTTTATCTTGGAAGACTATGTTATCAAATCCTTATTATATTTGGGTTTCAAGCTTAGTTTGGTTTATTTTGAGGAATTTTAAGGATAGTTATTTATGGAATGGTCTATGATGAACTTTGGGTAGTACCGTGGAATTTTTAAGATTAAAAGTAGTTTCCCTTCCTATGGGGTTGTTTCTTTTTGAAGAGTCTTTTTATCTTTCCCTTTATGTTTTTGGGATAATGTTTAAAGATAAAATAAATAGATAGTTATATTTTGTGGATTATGTGATTCTCTAGAAGATTATTCTTGTGATTTTGATGAGAACAAGTCTTTTTGAATGCTCATTGTTTGGAGAAAAGATTAGTTTTGGTGGAAACTTATTAAGGGATGAAACTCTACTTTAAGGTGAATATATTTCCTTATGTTTTTATTCTATGTAGTAAATGAATTCCTCAAAATTATGAAAAGGAACGTAAAACAAAAATGTTGTTGGTTTACATTTCCTACTGGGTAATCAAAGACCATTTAACACATCTTAAGTTTGTGATCTTCTTGTGGTTAATTTTCTCCTAATCATGTTTTCTATCACTCTCCATCATAACTTGACCCTTTGTTTTCTCTTCCATATCCATGTTTTCCTACACGGAATCCTAGTATGGGTTAACTCAGGTGACCTTTGTACTTCCCTTTATTTCTTTTAAAGTAATATTTTTACAGACTCTTTTTTAATGTGGGACTTTCAACAAAATTTCCAAGCCAATTTTTTTAAAATTGCGAGGATGCAATTTCTTAAGGGCGGAAGATTGTAATGACCAAAAATTTTGAATAAATTTTGTTTCCTAAATTTGTGTGTTATTTTATTTTATACTCAACAAAACTATTTAATTTAATAAAATGAGTATAATTAAAATAAGACTATTGGATTTCGACTAATATATGACCATTGGTCAATAAGACTGTGGGAAACTAAATGTTACGATTATTGTCTATAAATACATGTGATCTTGATTAATTAATATAGAAAGAATTCGATGGCCCCATCCAGTAGTCTCGGGCCGATCGAAGCCCATCTCATGGAACTCAAGAAGGAGGTAGCACCTTTGGGCTTTACTCTGGACCAAACCCAAGCCGAACTTCATAATGTGAAGCTGGAACAGAATCGAATTTGCGAGAAGTTCAAGCTGATAGAAATCACTACTCAGGCAATGTTGGCTGAGCCGCCCCAAGATTCTATCACCCTAGCACACCTTACTCTTAGGTCCTATGCTGGTGTTATAAGGGGTTATGTAACAAGACCATAACTGCCTTGGGTAATCCTTTGATTTAAATAAAAACTGTGATGTCTTCTTATGGTGAAGTTTGTGAATTTTCAAATGTACGGATAATTATAGTATGCATATTATTGATGAATTCTAGAAAAAATATTTTTTAAAATATTTATATAAACCTTAAATAATTAATTATGTGTAATGATTTTCAAAAAATGGCCTTCTACAGCTGTGTTCAGTATGAAATTTAGAGTATAATAAGATCAACATAATTTTTGGTGAATAGTAAATTATGAATAGTGATTTTATGCTTATTATTAGTAATGTGACCAAATGGATTAAGTAACTTCACTTAAGAAAGTATTAATATAATTTATCCACCTTGATTAAGTAATGTGATTCAATAAAATAGGTAAATAACTGTTTCAGAAATTATTGGTTAAGTATTAGTTTTTTTCAGGTGAATAGTGTTTTTATTTAAAAATTAAATTAAAAATATTTAGAAAATTATTTTCATAAAATGAAGTTCATTTTTGAAATCAGAGCATCGATATTTGGTTAAGGTGAATTTTTGGGATTTTTCTGAGAAAGTTGAATTTTCAGTGAATAGTGTTTTTATTTAAAAATAAAATTAAAAATATTTAGAAAATTATTTTCATAAAATGGAGTTCATTTTTGAAATAAGAGCATTGATATTTGGTTAAGGTGATTTTTTGGGATTTTTCTGAGAAAGTTGAATTTTTAGTGAATAGTGAAAATACAGTTTTTGAGTTTCGGGTGTTTAATGACATCTTTAAGGATGTAATAATTATGAAATAATTATGGTCTAATTATGAATATTAATATAATGTATGAGGTTTCCAAAGTATCCAATACCATGGTCAAATACCATGGGAAAGCCCATGGTTTTTCCAATACCACGGATGAGGTGTCCCTTGGCCATTAATGCTCTGTCCCCTCACTTCTCCTATAAATACCAAGCATTTCCCTCATTAATTTCATTTAAAAATCCTCCCCAATGAATTTATAGTCTCTTTACCTCCCAAGAAGTCCTCCCAAATTTCCCTCAAGCCTCCCAAGGTCCCGACCTTCAAACTTTGGAAGTTACTCTTCAAGGTAAGGGATCCTACCTCTCTCTCTCTCTTTTCAAGTACTCTCTTTTATGTCATTTCTTTTATGCTCCTTGTCCTTATGTTGGAGGATGTTATTATATATCCACCTTAATATAATTTTTATTTTCATATGATGAGATACCCCCTCTTACTCTCATCAATTCATTTTAAGATTTTTTAATTGGCGCCATTAGGCTGCCGAATTTTTGTAAGGGATTCTTTCACCCTTCCCATTTTCAAAATTCTATTTTCATGTCAAGTATTTCAAGTTAATTTTTCTTATGTTGGGGTATGATATCTATATCCATAATACTTTCCTTTTATGTTCATATGATGAGGTACCCTATTTTATCTCATCAATTCATTTTTAGTAGTTTTAAGTGACGCCGTTAGGCTGCTGAATTTTTATAAGAGAAATCTTATTTTTGTCTTCCTTTCAAGTTTTTCATTTCACATGGTATGTCTTTAAAATTTCATTAACACGTTCTTATATCATTTATATTCTGTCCCTCTACTGTTCTTTAACTCATTTATGAGTGGGTAACCCATGTCCCCTCTCTTTTAAATGTTTTCTAAAACCCTGTAACATAGTCGTTATGCTGCAGAATTTTCATCTCAAAATGTCTCTCTCTTTTTTTCAAATTCTTTTATTTTATTAAGTGAATACTCAACGATCTTTCTTCAACGGGGGTATTCACATATATATCAAAATGTTTTATTTTTATTCTGGGATTTACATACATGAATCCCGCTTTCCCTTTCTGTGGGTTTAAAATGACATAAAGATCATGTCATAAAAGCAGTTTTTAAAATGATATGATTATGAAATGAAACCCATTTCTTTTATGATATATGGGTTATTTATGAAATGTTTGATGATGATATATGTGTCTCACATGCGAGTAAAGACAAATTTAAGGGTGCGCCTTGATAGCGCTCTAATGCATTGGGTAATGATGTAATCTCTAGGGATTACAATTTTAACGATACCTTGGGGAATAACCTTGGTAATTTTTTTTAAATGATACCTTGGGGACAGACCTTGGTGATATGTTCATGATTATCTAAGTTAAATTTTGTAGACACATATTCAAGTTATGAATCATGTTCTTTTCATTATGAAATGCCTCATGATCTGTTTATCAAGACTTAAAGTTATTTATCATGACTTTATTGATGTATCTGAAGTTCACATGTAAAATGTTTCCCTTGTTTCCCTTACTAGGACTTCTGCTCACCCTTTACTTTGATGTATGTTCCCAAGGTATGAGATGCAGTAATAAACTTAGGATGAACAAATTAAGAATCCTTTCAACTGTTTAAGAAGAATTTTTTTTATTTTTTCATGTATTAAGTTCCTAGTTTCCAAGACACTAAACCTTAAAGATCGTCGGTTTTGTATAATGTAATGAAAGTTTATGTGATAAAAAGGCGGGATGCTACAAGAACCCTACAAACCCATCAAATGTTTATACCCATACTCCATTTATTTAAAAAATAAACATACCCAAATTTTAGGTCATTTTTGTCAGAAAATGTTCTCCATCCTCAGGAGTCCAAAGATGCACCCAATTAAATATGTAAACAATCAAAGAGAAGGGAATTACCTAAAATATGGTAATGAGATGTTACAAACTCCGAACCATAAGAATTCCCATCCTTGGGAATTCATGTGTAAGATTGAAGTTTGATAAAGAGGTGAGTCCACTGCTCCCTCATTAATGAATCACACTCCTAAATATCATGAGAATATCATCTGTACCACCATAACACTCTGACCAACAAAATCAACTTCCCATGAAAGAATTTTACATGAGAGTCAAAGATCTCTACTGGTTTCTACACAACAGAAACATCTATCTATAACCCAATCTCATCCCAACTCAGAACAAGATAAGGGTGAGGATAATATTTTATGAGCTAAAATATATGTAAAACATTATGAATGCTTGTCAACTGAACTAGAAATAATAACTAATAAGCAACCTACCCAAGTCGCTCAGTGAACTCAAATGGTACAACATATCATGGAGCCATCTTTCCCTATTTTCCAAGATGATAGCGACCTAACTGAGGATAAAATTTTAAGTATATCTGATTACCTATAGAAAAATAAAAATGGATAATCTACTAATTTTTATAAGATTTCTGTTGAATCTATGATGTAACTAGACACCGATGTATATCTTAAATCCTCTCAGATGTCTTATGAACTAAACTCAGTCCCACTAAAAAAGCTTCACCCACCTCAGCCCAATAAAGAAGTGACCTGTATGGGTGACTATATAGAGCCTCAAAAGGATCCATTCTAATCTAAGAATGATACATGTTTTTATAAGAAAACTCAACTAGTCCCATATGGCTATTCCAAGATCCTCCAAAATCAAAGACACATGCATAGATCATATCCTCTAGGATCTGAATAACACAATATATATGACCATCTATTTGTAGATGATAAGGTGTACTCAACCTGAACTAAGTCACCATCACCTCTTGAAGACTCCTCTAAAACCTCAAATTAAACCTAGAAACCCTATCTAAAACAAAAGAATAAGGAACCCCATATAACATCACAATCACCGACACACAAAATTTACCTAGATCATCAACTTTTGTGGTGTATTTAATTGGAATTAAATGAGATGACTTTTTCAACAAATTAATTATCACCAAAATAGAATTATTCCCTCAGAGATTCCATAGTAATATAATGAAAAAAATCCATGTACACCTCATCTAAATTCCAAAACCTCACCAGAAGTGGTTGAATAAAACCCAAAGTTTTCAAATTCTTTTCTTTTATCTATTGGCAGGTGTAATAGCAGGACACAAAATTAGGAATTTCACACTTCACACCCAGTCGCTAGATTCATCGTCTTATTTCATAATACATATTAATAGTTCTTGGATGAAATATCCCATGAAGAACTATGAAAATAAAAAAAACCAATCTCCTCATAGATTCTGGTATGAAAAATTGATCCCCAAAACCAAGGATACCATCTGAAGAGAGATACCAACCACAAACAGTCTCTCTAGTATATAGGGTTTCTTGAATTCCTTTGAAATCATAATCCTTACACTGACCATTAAGAATAGACTCAAGGAGAGATAATGATGGATGAACACTGTTCATAACCATAACTAAAACATCCTCTCGAGCATACAGATGAAACTATGTGAAAATGCACATAATATTCCACTCTTCATTCAATTCCGAAATAGCTTGTAATAGAAATTTACTACTGAGAGTGTCTGCAATGACATTACCCTTCCTTGGGGTGTAGCCGATGTCAAAGAAAAACATCTGAATGTATTCCACACACCACCTCTATCAGAGACTCAATTATTTATAAGAAAAGATATATCTCAAACTCTTATGGCTAGAAAAAATGTGAACCTTTCCCCAAAAAGATAGTTCCACAAAAACATAAATACTTCATAAATGCAGAAAGATCTTAATCATGAGTGGGGTCATTCATTTCATGAATTCAAAGTTGATGAGTGTTGTAAGCTACCAGATAATCATCCTGTATGAGTAAATAACCCAAACTAGTGCCAAAAGCATCACAGAAAACCACATACCCCTTACCAGGATCTGTTAAGATCAAAATAAGATCTGATATTAGAATTATTTTCAGCTTGTTGAAATAAGTATGAAACTTTTCATCCCATGTTAATTTTACCCCTTTCCTAGTAATAACAGTCAATAGTGATTCCAAATTTGATAAATACTTAACAAATAGTAGGTAGTATCTAGAAAGACCAAGTAATATTCAAATCTCAAATGTTTTATGTAGTTATTCCCATGAAAAAAATATCCTCTACCTTCTTAGGATCAACTGATAAGCCCTGATCAGAAATCATGTTCCCTAAGAACTTCACCTCTTGGATATAGAAATGTAATTTCAAATTTTTTTTCCATTAAAATGGTGAATCATTATGATTTATAGAACCAAAACCAAATAGTGATCATGCTCACAATCAGATCTCAAGTAAACCAAAATATCATCCATGAACACTACCACAAAAGTGGTGAGATAATTATGTAATACCCAATTCATAAAAGTAATAAAAACTAAAAGAGTGTTAGTTAGACCAAATGATATATTATGATATTTTAAATGGACATATCTACTCTTAAATTTAGTATTAATTATATTAAAATTACAAACTCTAATATGATGATAATATGACCAAAGATAAATATTTGAAAACCACTTTCCCCCTTTAACTGGTAAAAAAATCATCCACATGAGTAAAATGATACTTATTCTTAACTATTACCTAGTTCAAATTATTATAGTATACAAACAATTAGAGTGAACCGTCTGACTTCTTGGAAAAGTGCACTGGGGATACCTAAGGACAAAAACTATGCTGAAAAAAACCCTTCGTGATCAAACCATCCAACTGAATCTTGAGATCCTTCAACTTCACTGGTTCCATATGATAAGAAGGTATCAAAATCAGCTACGTTCTTGGAACCAAATGAATTGTAAACTCCAAATCCCTCTCAAGAGTAATCCCGGAGAAATCATCAATGAAAAAATTAGTAAAATCCTAAAAAATAGTAGGAATATAAAAAACATAAGAAAGTCCATAGGTCTCAACTATGAAAACTATTAACAAACTCTTGAACTCTGGGTGGGAAGGTCTTACATGACTAGAAACTGGATTCCACTCTCCCTGAAACACCCATGATCTCCCATTGACTACAAGAAATGAGACACATCAATAATAAAAATCAAACTCAGTGAGTGACAATCCAATCCATCCTGATAATGATGCCAAAAAAATCTAGATCAAGAGTGAGAAAACGCCAGACTAACTCTGCCTCAATTATCGATAAAGCAGAAGAATGTCACTGAAAACAATTCTCTTTCCTATTCCCAAGAGGATTAGCTACCTCCAAAACAATGGACATGAGTTCTGTTGGAAGGTTAAGAATGTCAACAAAATTTCTAGATATAAATGAGTTGGAAGTACCGATATCAAATAAATAAATCGCTACTGAAGATGCAATAAATATGGTACCTGTCATTGTCGCTAGACCTACATCTACCACCTCCATAAACTCATATATTTCAAGAATTTTCTTCACTCCTAAGGCAATTGGCTAGGGATATGTAGTATTTGAAGCATCTGAATTCTCTATAGTGTCCTTTGGAAATGATGATCTCTAACCATATCGAGGTGTATAAATAACCAGATAGAAACAATGTAGATGACCATAGTGCCCAAAACTATTGCACATATTTGTAGGTGAAGGAAAATAATGTCATGTGTGTCCAACCTTTACAAACTAATAGTAATTTAGAGGCACATCACTAGCTATAAATGGAGTTTCCAAAGAGGCCGCTGCCGAGAGACACTTCCACCATTCCTGTGCTGATGCTTCTACTTCCTCTTCTTCCCTGACACTCTACTAGGTAGAAGAGAAAGTTAATAATATCCAACCTTTCCTTATATATTTAGTTCTTCCATTATATCCCTATCTTCTATCTTTTCATAGGTTGATTCTTTAACATAAATATATATGATATGATATCCAATCACAAATATTATAGGTACTGTTGATCCTTTAGCTATTCATTCTTTACAACCTCTGGTAAAAAATGAACCATCTTTATAAACCGATTAGTTTATGCTAACACCGAACTCTCTCCCTACCAAAAAGAGAGGATCTCTAGATAGATCACCATCATCAGTGAATCTAGAAAAAAATTATGGAAGAAAAGATACTTGAAACCCTTTCAGTATAATAACACATGATTATCTTCATATACAATTGAATACCACCACCATTTGTTGGGAGCATCGAGTATGAACACTATGCACTTTATCTTGATACTCTCAGATGTATCCCAGAAGTCAAAAATATGATCGATTTTGTCATGAAAGTCATCCAACTCTTGAGATTCATTCATACCATTAAAGGATAGTGCCTTCTCTCATAATAAATCCTATGATCAATTCCTTTCTCTACTAGCTCATTGATGTACCTAAAAAACTGCATTCTAAACTTGAGATATATTTTGGTCGAAAACATGAACTACCCATATGATATACTCGATGAAATTCTGATCCATAAGAGTATTTCTTTAGGGAGAATAAAATTCACCCTCCTGAGGAACTCACATAACACATATTAGAGGAATACTGTTGCACTCTGAAACAAAATAAATGGAGAAAAAATAGAATAATATTATTTCAAAATAGAAAACACATAAGAAGAAAATGAGATTAACATCAATAACTCAAAATAATAGACACATATCTCTTAATATCATGGTAAATTGAGTCTCATTACAACAAGAGCTGGCCATGAACTCACCACAATCTACATATCAAGTCCCGAAAATCCTATCCCCAATCTACTAAACATTCCAAGATAAGGACTATTGAGGGTAGAACGCCTCTAATAAAATTTTATAATGAAACAATTAGGAAACCCTCTCAATATTATCACTTTAACTAATATTATTCATACCCTAAGGGATTTTATAATCCCCATTGATTGGTGACTAGTAACTGGGCATCAAAAAACAACTAGAGGGAACAATTTCTCCTAACCCGAAGCAAAAATATGGCATATATACACATATAAAAAAAGTAGTGGAATATATCTAAATATATTCCATAATATTTAAGGTCCAATGGAAGTAATACAACTAAAATGGTGGGAAAACAATCTCCAAGTGAAAAGTCTAACTGAAAAGTGTGATGATTCTAAATGTCTACTCCATCATTCTCCATGTGATTGCTTGGGAAAACCCACACCATCTCACTATCCAGCTACCCAAACCAAACTGATAGAAAACATCTTCACCACAATAAAAATCCTTACCATTACCTACACTGAAAGTCATAACTAGGTATACACACTACCAAAGGGGTTTACAGGGTGTGAGGTAACAGGATCAGTAGAGTCTCTCCCAGGTGTTCCATGTTAAGTCTCTAAACAATAATCCAAGCATGATAAAAATTCAATAAAACAAGGTACGATATTCAATTTTATAGTTTTATATCAAAAGCATGGAAAATAATTCAATTTCACTTTTTTATATATTTTTAAATAAATTAGGTAAATAATATTCAATTCATTTCATATACATATACCAAAAAAATATTAAACCAAACCAAAGTATGAATCAAATATCATATAAAATCCATGGAAGTATAACTCAAAATAGTACAATCAAAAAGAAAAGAACAAGTAATATCATGAAAAGGATCACACTAGGAAAAGATAGTTAGGACACTCATACCTAACATATAAAATCATGACCACATGAAATGAATTGAGTTTATAGAGTAGAGGAATAGCCTGACAAGTGAACCCCCAATAGGTCTATGAAGTCCCTAGAACAACAGGCCTAGGGAGGAGAGGAAAGACCCAGGAAAAAACCCACTAAAAATGTACAAGAACTATTACTAAAACTTACATCTAAGTACCCAACTATTCTAATGTGATATAGTTTCCAAACACATTCATAAAACCATTACATAAAACCATTATTTTAAAACCATTTCACAAAACCATTACACAATGCTTTGAAAACTATTTTTCATTTACCAAAACTAGGGGAAACCATATTTTATCAAAAACCCATTTCCATACACACAAATAAAATAATTCAATCATGCTATTTCATATAATATTTTTTTTATAAAAAATCATGAGAAATAAATTTCATCAACACAAGATAGAGACAGAACCACCTACCTCAAAACTCGGGTTGCACATGCCCAAAATGGGATCCACCCATAAAAAAACACAACAGAGGCCGTAGAATCAATCTACACATTTCATTATTGATTTAATTTTAAAAAAGTGTTGAAAAAGAAGAAATATCACAACATACATCAAGAATTCACACCTATATCACCAAAACCAAAAAGGAAATGACCCTCAAAACAAGATTGCACAACGGATCTAGAAAGGAAATCAAGAGAATAACCAACATTGATCAATGAATCTAATAATTAAATTAAATGATGATAAAATGATCAAAAGAAATAAATAAGAAGAAATTAATATTCAACAAAAGATATACAATGCACAACCCTAATGACCAAACATCGAACAAATCGGTCTGGAAGGGTTGGAGGTTCCCAAAATCACCGGAGAGGAACTATAGGTCGAGAGAAAGGAGGATGTATATTTAATGAAAAAACATTCAATCATAGGTTTCCATAAAATACCTTTATATAACATTTACATGGTGTATAATCCATTTATACATCATAAAATCTGCGTGGATTACATATGCTAAAAAAACCAATTTCCATTTTATTAAAAACATGATTTTTAGCATTACACAGCTTGTAATATATACATGGTGTGTAATAAATTCACTTTGTATACCAGGTTTATAGTATCATTCCTTAAAAAATAAACATTGTGTACTCACATTAAAAGGAATGTATTCCTCCTTCAGACTATCAAAAGTCTATATTCACACATGAATACCCAAACCACCTCAACCATTCTCCAAACTTGGGGAGAACCCCACAAATACATTACATGTTTTTACCCAAAATAAATTTATTAAATCAATCATACATCCCAAAAATTTAATTCATTTTTCTTAGTAAATTCAGTCCATCCTTATGAGTCCAAAGATACACCTAATTAAAGAGGAAAACAAGCAAAGAGAAGGTAATTATCTGAAATAAATTAATGAGGTGTTACAAGATTTGTGGTTCCTTATATATTCCCTTTGGTATTATGAATTATATATATATTAATGTGATATGTGTAGTATCCACATTGAAGTATATCAAACATTTTTTTGTTAAATTAATTATTTTATTTAAAAATTAAATGTATGTATAATGGACAAAGTTCCAAGGTCCTCATTGGAACCTTGTGCACTAGCTTGAGTACCTCATCCTATGAGGTTTGAGTCCATGATTATTATGACGTGCCTCATGACACTTGGAATATGAGTAGTGTAAATTAAATGATATGAACATGATATGCTGGCCCTTATATTAGATATCCTAGAGAAATATAGTTTGAGGTATGTGATGAATCAAGATGGATGTCCAAGGAAGTTTCTATGTAGACTCTTGAGATGCCTTAGAGACTTCGGGCTAGTTGAGATGACCGTGGGGTGAGAGTTCATCCCACACTGGGATGTGGTTACTGATGTGTTTCCTTTGGGTTGATTAAAAATTAATCCTAGTATCCGAATAAAGATAAAAAAACTAGTATCCCCATGGAAGAAATATAAAAATACATAAAATTATAAATGAATAACATACTATAAATAGAGTACATTACGCCGATGATGCTTCAACAATCCTTGATATTCATCTAATTAATTTGATGAAGATCACTAAAGTAGTAGATGGAATACTCCCACCTCTATATAAATCCACATATCAAGATGAATCTATCATCACTCAAGAGGGACTCTCCTCCACCCATAGTGTGCTCGCACCTTAATGTGATAAGTATAAGAAGATAAAAGTATCAGGTGTTAGGGGGTTTTTGGCCAATCATCAACATAATATCACACAATGATATCATATATAAGTGGAATTATATAGTAATTAGGATTCTCACTAACTATAAATTTCATCTACTCAAGAATTACAATGCTTGAGTAACTGATTTAGCTCGTTCATGATTCATGTGAAAGAATGATGTCACAACCATTTTATCTTATGAAATGGTTCCATTAATGATAGATATGTGGTAAAATGAAACATAACAAAAAATAAAATCAATTTCAATTCATTGTATACTATATTTTTCTTCAAACTAGGTATTCACATACACCACTACAGTTTGTTAGTGCATGTTATAGTACATAAAAAACTGTCTCCCACTTTCACTAAAGCATCATAAAACATGTTCAATTTCATTTTATACTATATCATATATAATAACTTAAGAAACCATATCCAAAACTCTTTTGAATATCATCCAAATCACTTTTTTAAAGATATCATTAACATCAGAATATTTCACTTAATATGAAATACCTTGTGAATACCCATCCAAAACAATTTTTTATTAACTATAAACCATTTTTAGATTGGATCTATGAGTCAAACTCAATCCCCATTTAGTCAACCATAAATTTTACCCCCATAGGACTTTGTATAATTAATAAAAAATACAACTATATATATATATATAAGAGAAGTGAAGCCTCTAGAAGAGTGTCAATTATACTATATTTATAATGGGATTTGGCATGATCTTCATCAAACACATGTATCTCTGTAGTTATGTCCACCAGTCCGAATTATATGAAAATGTGCATTCTCATATTTTACCTTCATCCATGACATCAAGTGACCATGGGAAATAGAGTATGTCAATCCCTTATAGACTACTCATATATTATCAGTTATCAGAGTATAGATTGACCTAGTAGATGAATACATTTAATTTAATTCATCTATATGGATTAGTACATCACATGTCACACATAAAAATAGATAAGCACATAATTTGTACTTTATAGGTTCATATACACACTCAATTTTCTATCTTAATCAAGGGCCTAGATTTCATAATCATCATACAAGAGAACATATCCCATCATGGTTAATCTCCAACCAATAAAATTTCTAACAACATACCCAACCACCCCCTTATTAGATAAGTAGAAATACAATATTTCATAAGTAGGGTATTAAAGTATGATGTTTCACATCTTATGTATCTCTACAACCACATCTAGTGGGGACTTAAATACTATAAATGCACCCCTATTATATAAAATACATAAATATGATACTATATATGGTATACCTAGTATGTAATCCAATACACATAAAGAATATTATTCTTTTTTTGTATCTCTTGATAATATTCTATATATCTATACAACATTACTACTCATGATAGAATTAACATTTTATCATAACCTATAATACTCCATGATAAAAATTGGTTAGGGATAACTCAAAGTCATAATTTTATAGGTTAATGATCATTACAATTCACAATATATATATGTATGTATCCAATGTAAAAGAATGTTAAAGTAGAGTTTTTATTTCCTTATGATTCATTTTTAAACCCTTATAAACTTTTAAGAATGTTTAACAAATTCTACATGAGAATTAGTTGTTCATATCATATATGAAAAACTACCAGGTCATCCTTATATTTTCTATACCTTATAGGTTTTTTTAACTTATTAAATCATATGTAATACTAATCACATATCTATATGGTCATCATATAAAACCCTCTCCCTAAATAATTAGTTAAAAACACTATAAAGTAAGAAAATATGAAAAATTGTGATATTTAGGAATCATATTCCTAATAGTTAAAATCTTTGAACATATTCAAAATTATTAATTTCATTATATTTAAAGGTGTGAAGTCAAATACTATTGTATAATTAGAACTTTTTTTAAGTGAATCATCACCATCCTTGGAAGTCTTTCTATCAAACATTTTCTATTGATTTTTTAAAATTATTTTGTAATTAAATACTAATACCTTTTAGGATAAAGTGACATTTACTTTATTATGGATTCTAATGTAACTCCTTACATTTTTATTTACCTTCATACCCTAAATTAATTTAAGAAGTGAAGTGTAATTCACTTTTTAATTTGATTGGTACATTACTATTGTAATATTCACTTATTCACGATAACTAAATGTAACTCTTTAAATTTTTATTTAGTATCAAATATCTTAAAATCTTTAGGATATTAAGTGAAATAAACATTAATAATAGACTATTTTAATCAATTATTTTTTAACTTTGAAATTTTCTAAGTCCAAACATGATCCCAATCTATTATTAGATACAATAATCTTTCAGAATATCTTACTAAGATATGAAAATACATATTCATTAGGATATAAAACTTATTTTCCTCTTTAGTAGGAATATTTAACAAATAAACTTTTGTATCTATATCAAATATGGTGTTCTGTGCATTCGAAGTATTTTTTTTGAAGAGAAGGTAATTGTTTTTTAAAATGTAACTAATGGGTGGTGGAATCACATTCCTTTATATTTTAAAAAATATTTGGAAAAATTTATTAACCTTACCCTTTTTTAAGTATATTGTTGAATTTAATGAATCTTATTCCATTTTAAAAAACTATCATCTAAATTTTTTGTTCACAAAAACTATTTTTCATTGAACCACTTCACTTATCATATATAATAAATGATATAAAGATAAAAATACTTTAATTAGATTCATTTGAGGTTTATATAATATTTTATATTCAATTTTTTTTGTAAAACTATTCACTTTATAAAATTAATGTAAACTAAAAGGTCAATCAATTATTATTTTATTTTGAACTTTTATATATTTACTATAATTGTAAAATATACATTTGGTATCACATAAACTTTAAAATTATAGAATTTATTTTTATAACATTCATACCTAACATGGGAATTCCATAGAGTTTCCAAAAACTCCTTCAGGTATCTTTGATAATACTTCACATAGAATTAATACTCCTCCTTGAAATACCTAGATTTAAATGAAATTAACTTACTTCTTGAAGAAACATTATTTTACTTTTTTACAAACTTTTATTCTTTTAGTTTGAACATTTACGCATTTTTTCTATACAAAATTAGTACTAATACTACATATTCCTAGTTCAATTGTTCTCAAAACATTAAGAATATTGATTAAATATTTCCTTAAATTAAATCATATTATGGGAATATTTCCATAATTTAAAATATAATGAATTCCTTATCCAAGATATTCAATTTTAGTCTCCCTTAAAGAATGTTATAGAATCATAACTTTGTTTATCATAAATATCCAACTCATTTTATTCAAATAACTATTGTATAAATTCTATCCTTTAGAGAAAATCAAGATGATACAAAAATTATGAAAAGTACATCAAATCATACAGCATCGAAGTTATAAATATAGCAACTCCTTCTCTCCATAACTTGAAAGAAAACTTCAAACATCAATTCTTTCTCACCTTTTTTACTTCTTATATATTTTAAAAAAAATTAAACCATATACTCGATATAATATTTCTATAAGAATAATATAATTGGATTTTATAGCTTATATATATGATATGGAAACTCTGCTAGCCTTCTCACAACCACTCAGGTAATTTAGAAAATTTCGTATCCAATGGAAAAATTTCCCATAAAAAAATTATTCTTCCTTCTTAATATTTGATTGATTATGTGGTGTGGACTATCCAATGACTCTTTTATTTTCCTTATAGAAAAAACCTCTACCTTTCTCCTTTTATACCTTAGACATGGTAATTGATTTGGGACCTCCCATATCCTATACAGTAATCCTCAACATATTGAGGAGATCTAGTAAAGGTTTACTAAATTCATTCATATTGTAATTTAAAAAAAATCATCGGAACATTTTCGATAGTGATTGTGGAATAAAATCAGTAGACAATTCAAGCTTAAGAGGTGACCCTAGTCTATTTAATTAATTAATATAACCAATCATATTGATCACATGAGGAGAATAAGGTTACTTCTATCATCTTTCACTGAAAATGGGTTTTAGATACTTTATACAATTCATGAATAACCTCGTACTGATATAGCCTTTAAAGGTTATCTATCATTGTATAGGCATCTAGAGTCTTATGTATTTTTGAAAATTCAAATCCATGATATCATGAATTTGTGTAGATGGTTATTGTGAATATTTTAGATGTTTATTAAATTCAACAAAATCCTTTTTCTGAATAGCCTCACACGTTTTTTTCATAGGAATAGGCTTCTACAATTTAGCTTTTCCTTATCAAGGATTGACCGCAAGGTCAAGTTTGATGATGATTCTATTTATATAAAACAAAATATTTTATATGATGAGTATCATTTTTATAACTAATTAATAATGACTTTTATTAATTGGTCTCACATAAAAACAGCTACCACTTTTAGAATACAACATACCCATTAGTGTCCTAAGATCCACATTTCACTAATAAATGAGTCCACTATGGAATTTCTCTAACAAATTTTTATTTAGTTAGATCATCATCCCAAATATATCATATATTAATCTTGGATATTTGAGTGGAAAACCCATTTTCAAATCCATCATAAGGATAGACTCAACTTATTCTTATAGTAACCAAATCATATTAGGATATTCTAGTGAGTTTAACCCAACGATAACACCAAGAACAAGATAAAAAAGGAAATATAGGAGTAAGAGAATATTTAATGACCAAACCAAGGATATTATATTATCACCAATCCTTTTTTTACTTGAAAAATATAATCCATGGTCACCCAACTATGGCATGACCTACCCGGTTGTATGATCAAGGTCTTGATAAGTGATTATTTGGAAGTAATCTAACACTTAGTATTTTGAAGGGGTTTTAATATTTCTATCTTATCTCATGTTATTACCTTTTGTATACAAGCTTCTAATTATTTAGTTTGGAATCCCATTACCTATATAAAATAAATATGTTCAAAACATATTAATGTGTAACTGTTTACACAACCCACAAGTTCATGTTACTCACTCAAAAATAGAAGTCAATTATATTCATAAATAACTAACATCATTATATGAATAAGGTGCATGAAAACTTAATGTTAAGGTATAGAGTTATGTGAAATTGAAAATATCTATATGAGTAAGTCCAAAGTAATAGATATCCAACCCCATTCACCTTTCAATATAAGGCATCATCCTTTATTTTGGTAGGTGGTTAGACACCAAGTCCCTCTACCCGAGAATACTTTAATAAAGGCATAATTCAATTCATCATAACTCTAAAACCTAATATGAATAAACTATATTCAACAACTAAATCCGAATTTTGTAAATTCAATTACAAAATATGGTCAAGGTATATGAAAAACTAAATTCAATATGGAGTTATTCCTATAAAGTAATGGAAGGATCTATCCCAAAATAAATTTATTATATAAATCTTATCATAAGAATATTCATAATATTTTTTTATAATTGTAAACCAAATAGAGATTAAAAATTAAATAAATATATAATTCAAATATGTAAACATGAGATAACCATTTATGAACAATTCATAAATTAAATCTAATTGTAAAAACTTTTATAATTTATTTTTTATTAACTATGGAAATTCCATAAAAATAAATATTACACATTACACTCATTTTAATATGAACATTTCATATTCATCATAATAAATTATTTCATTAAATACATTATACGATCAATAATTGTAAACAACTTTATAATTCAATTTATTTTATATAAATATTTTACAAAATCTAAATATCACATACTTAACACTTCAAAATAAGGACTTATTTATTTTTAATAATTCAAAACAATAATGAAAAATTCATAATTCAAAATATTAACAAATTTATATTTTGTATTCATTTATGTAAATTATCAAAAATTACCTTTTATCATTATAAAATAAACCTTTTTATTTATAATCTATAAAACATACCGTATCAAATTTTAAAATGGTATTTCAAATATTAAAATTTAATATTTAAATAATATTTTATAAAAAAATAAATTTTTTATTAATTCATTATAAATTTTTTATAATTAATAAATAAATAAAAAATTAATTAATTAATTAATATTTCCAAAATAATTTTTATTAAAATTCATAAACAATTTATAAATTATTGATCCAATTTAAAATTGAAAAATTCAAAACAGTTTTCCTCATCACCATGACTTATGCTAGGATGTGTTGGTAACCATTGTAAAATTATTCACCACAGTTTACACTATGTTGTGGTGTTCATTATCAAGTTTCATTGAAGGCAAAAAAACTTGTGCTACATCGTGGTGTCTCGATTTCAAGAAACACTTCACCTGTGTAAAACGGTATCCACACTATACTCTAGTGAATATTGGTTGGCAGATTCACATGTGTTAACTCTTAAAACAAGAACCAAAATGGTTTGTCACCACACCCTAGGGGAAAATAGATGGTCATTTTGTATGTGTTAACTATTAAAAAATGAACAGAGCAGTCATCTATACGACATGGTGATGGTCTAGAAGAGAAATTTTGGTATCTAATAGAGTGCTCGGTTCTTCAGTGTTATTTGTTTCTCAAATGGGATTTCATAAACTAATAACATTACTCACTATGATACCAATTATGGGTTTCCTTTGTTCTAATTAAAACTTAATCATAGCTATAAAATCAATAGATACCACAAAACTAATATCACCATGGAATAAATATAAAAACACATAAAACTAGAAATGAAGAACACGTTGTAAATGGAGTACCTCACATTACCTTTGATCTTAATCTTATGTATTTTATGACAATAAATAAATTTTCATACAAAAACTTCACACCTCTATAGATATCCACATGGAAAGATGAATCTGACATTTCACTAAAGGAACTCTCCTCCTTCCATGGTGTGCTAGCACATTGATGTGTTAAGGAAGAAGAATATGAGTGTTCCATATATCAGAGAGTTTTTTCCAAGAATACAAAAAACCAAACACACTACCATCATATAGTACTAGATTTATATATCCATAAGGATACTCCCTAACTATAAATTTATTTTACTCATGTGTTATTACACTTGAGTAAATGCTCTGGTCAGTACATGAATCATATACATGAATGATCTACCAACCATTTCCTCATATGAAAAAATTCCATAAATTATAGATATATGGAGGAACACAGTCACCCAAAAAATATAATCCAATCCCACGCATTATTTTTTGGATATTTATTCAAACCATGGCTTCTCAAGCACCACAACACCATGGTGATTCTCATTTCAGTGCACAACTTCCCATGAACCAATAAATCATGGTAGATTTTATTTTAGTTCATATCCAAACATTACCTAGGTAGGTATACCCTTTGGATATTGACCGATAGGATAGGTGTGAAATCTAACCCTAGAAAACATGGGAATTTATATAATCCTTTTTCCATGTCTTATAAGTGATGCCTATGAGTCTTACCCTATGAGGCAAGTAAGACCATGGAATGAATATGATGATGTTGAGGGACACTATTCTCGATGAGTGTTAGGTTTTTCCTGAGAGATGCAATTAAGATTGAGGGACCCTGGTGAGGTATATATGTTATGATGTGACCTAGGTGATCTCAGTGGGTTCACCATTGAGATAATAACCCTAGAAAAGGTTTATAAGGGAATTAAGTGGTGATCATTGTAGGTGTCATCGTAGAATCATAATCGATGGTTGAGTCTGATACTACATATTTCCTAGGTTTTCCTTTTAGGAATCAATTAAAAAACATGATATTATATATTTCATATAATTACCTCATAATAATTTACTATGTACCCTAGAACTTCATGAATACCTAGTGATATTTTGAATTTTTCCTATGAGCTCGATATTCACACACATGTTTTCCTAGTGGACATGATAATAAATCATGGATCCTGAGATACTATATTTCCATAAAAACTAAGGAATAAGATATTGAGCTTGAAATGAATATAAACTATATATCCCTGTATGTTAGGGAATCAGTTTTTGAGCCTTATATTCACATAAAATGGACTACCAAGGACACCTGGGAATCAGTGGGATACCTAGTACTTGATTGCCTATAATGCCTAAGAATCATCTATGGTACTTGATACTTTATTTAATTTAATTTATAGGATTTTTAAGTAGTGAATGATACTCTCACACACTAGATTTCCTTAGATTTTAGGGAATCAAATTTTTAGCATGATATTCATATAAATGGTATTTCCTAAGATCCATAGGAATCAAAGGGATTCCTGATACTTGATTGCCTGTGAATCCTTGGAATCAATTGTGGTTCTTGATATTTTATTTCCTTAAATGCCAAGAAATCATCCATAGTTCCTAATACTCACACATAATGGATTTTACAAGACACTTGAATATATATTGTGAATCCTAATACTATTAGATTTCATATGTTCATCCCCTTAGGAATAAACTATTAATCCTAATACTATGATATTTCTTGGATATGATCATTGGAATTGACATTTAAACCTAATGTTATGGTTATTGGTAGGAAATTTTTTTCGATGAGCTTAGAGACACCCTGACACTTGATGATAAAGGTTTGGGTTGATCCTAGGTTCAATAGAATAACCAAGGATCATTATTGGTTATTTATTTATTTTTCCATTCTATTTATTTATATTATGATAATGTCATATGTAGATACATTACATAAACTATTAAGTATTGGACTACGTTAGTGGTTCCCTATCAAGTTATACTTACAACTTATTCTAAAATCCATGGGACTTATCTACCCGAGTATCCTTCACTACTCACAGGTTCTTGTTGGGAAAGGCTTAGATTAGTATGATCAAATGGAATATCTCAAACATGATTGGATATTAGGATGAGGTGAGGCTTATAGATATTGTAGAGCATTAGGGTCTTTTATTTTTTATTTATTTGTTTTTTATATATGATTGTCCCAGTGGGTGATCAGTGTTGTATACTAGAATTACCATGGGTTTGTATGACTACATTTCATTTATTATTAATTTCAATTATTTTCTTCCACATAATCTAATGATTATTTTTCATAGATGTTATCTTGTTATTTTATCTTTTATTGAACACTCTTATATGGGGGTATAGTCTCCCTATTGTACTACCATAAACCCTAGCTACTAATCAATAGCCTTTGGAATATGGAGAGCCACTCTGGAGGTCTGGGTGATGACTTGATCTGGTTACTTTTAAAAGTGAACCAAGGAATGGGGATTATAGAATGATTCTAATAATATATCTCTATAGATTATTTGAATATATTTCTCATCTAAATTTCCAAGTCAACAATTCCAATAGTATGTGGGTTTAGAATCAACCTTGTCATTCATATTCTTAATGTTATTGATATGATTATATATATATATGAAAAAATCTCTAAACTATTTACCATATTTCTGATTCCATAAAACATTTAATCAATATATATTGAAAAAATATAACATTTAATAATGAAAAAAATCTCATCTTATCTAAACATTATATATAAATAATTTTTTATGGTAGAAACAAAAAAAAAATAGTTTTTCTAAATCTAGGACTAATCTAGTAGGTTAACTTAGACAATAATTTTTAGCTTCTAATATAATAACTCTTTATCTATTTCCATCTTGTAGATCTACATCGCAATTTTTTTATTCCCAACTATCTTTAAGTATAATTTTATTAGCAAAAATGCATGATGCACACCTATTATTTAATACCCAATATTTAAAGTTGTATAAATTGATCTCTATAACATTCAGATTCATATTATTAGAATTACTATCTTTGAGAACACTTATCAACCATAGATACCATTCTAGAATTGTTTTATAGGTCATACCTATAAGATATCTTAAAATAATAATCATTACTCATGCCATAATCAATAATAATGACATTTCTGTCTATGAGAATCCTATTTTATATTTTTCAGCATGGAATTTTAAGGAAGGAAATCCTAATAAAAATAATGATTCCATACATCATATCCCTTAACCGAGACATGACTCGAGTTTCATCATGACTTACATCAGGTATCACATAAATAATCCACTAATTTATCTATTAGAAAACTATTATCAATCATATCATATATAACTCTTGGATAGTTGAGTGGATAATTCTTTACCCAAATCCATCATATGGATTCACTCAACTTTATTCCTATGGTATCCAAATGATTATGGTATCCTAGATAAGTGTAATCTAAGGAAAACTCTAATATTTAAGAAAACTAATGGTTAGTGTCACCTTATTACTTTCTTTCCTTAAATAAGATAATCCATAGGAAACTAATGGTTGGGCCACCCATACTAAATGATCAAGGTCTTGAAAAGTGACTCATTAGATGAAATATATTACTTAGTATTTGATGTTTTTTTCTTTAAATGTATCACTAATTTAATATAAATCATATGAATATTCAATCCATAAAAATTTTATCACATTAAATATTTTTATTTAATGTTTTTATTCCATTTAGTATACATTCTTCTAACAATTTAGTTTTGGAAACCCTATTATATCCACCAAATTAATATGTAAACACCATATTAATGTGTAACCATTAACACAACCCAAGGTTTCTCTTAACCACTCAAAATAAAACTTAAAAATATTCACATTTATCTAAATACATCTTGTATATAAGGTATATAAAAATTTCATAAAAAGGTTTATAATTATATGGGATTGATAATCCCCACATGTGTAAGTATAGAACCACAAATGGTTAACCCCTAACTTTCTAGAACAAGGAATGAGACTCTAGGCCAGTGGGAAGTCCAAACCGAATTCCCTATACCCTAGGATACTTTACTCAAAATATAATCCAATTCATCAAAATTATAATAGATAAATTTTATTAACCATAGTTAACAACTAAAATTAACCTAATAATATTAATTACAAACCTATTTTGAGTTTTATTAAAACTAAATCTTATGTTTTTGTGCCTAACATGTAATCCTTGGCATGATAATTTATAATAATAAATCTATCACATAAATTAAAACATAAAAAATATCCACATTTCAAAAATAAAATAAAATAAAACATGAATATTCTAAAGGAATAAAAAATTAATATATTTTTTTATTTTCTAAACATGATATATTTATATTGACATTTCATATTTAATATAGGATATAAACTCATCATTTATAATTCCAAACACTTATTATTTATAAAAATTTAATAAATTATAACCAAAATATTAAATTTCATCAATTTTTTGCTATAGAATATTTTATGATTGATAATGTAGAATTATCAGTATTAATCTATGATAAATATTGGTATTAATTATAAGCATTAACATAGGGTTCCGTACATATTTTAAAATAACCACAAAACATTATGTTTCAAATATTCTTCCAAGGGAAAAAATTACATATGGGGTAACCCATATATAAGATTATTTTCCATGAAACGGAAAAAAGGATACCCATCAATAAATCCTTATATATCTAGTAACCCATATGTAATATTATTTTACTTATAAAGGGAAAAAAACTTATGCATCGAAAAAACCTTACAAATGTGATAATTAATTACAAACGGGTCTTTCTTATTTGATTATATATTCTATTTCATTAATTCAACATGATTGTATTTTTTAATGGTACCTGTGTTTCTATTATATCCTATGATATCACCTATATCATATCTTACAACATAGATAAAAACCATTGATTATTATATATGTCTCACGAACCGACCTAATGGTGCTCGGGCTGAAACTACCCCAAGCTCACCTCTATAGGCCAGGTGATGGAGATAACCATCAAAAGGTATAACTAATATAGGAGTCCTTTTCCTAATGTACATGTATGAACACACCCAACCATATCAATGAAGAAGTGGAGAGGAATAATAATAAATGATTCAAAGTCTAGAGAATAAATCTTACATATAAAACCTCTAGGTAATAAAAGATTATGATAGTGTAATCTAAAAAATAAAATGGTAAAAATACACACCCAACCAAAAAGATGTCCCAACCTAAAAATAACTAGAAATTAAAGTGCTAAGAGAGCCCAAATACAAATCTCTAAGCCATGACCTTCATTTATAGTCTAATGCACTAGTTTATTGCTGTGAAAATATGTAATCACTTAAAAACTATCTATCTTCTTCAAAAGACATGGAACATGTGGGAAAATACCATAAATGGGTGAGTATATCCAAAAACATGGATATATATATATAAGATCATGAAAGAAACAAAAATGATAGAAAAAGGGGATCTCTATCTTAAAACATAGCCTAGGAAAAGAGTCTTCCATCAGTTATAGAGGTCTATCAACGATGCTCGACATCTCATGTGTCTGTCTGAAGAAACATATATGTCAAGCCACAAATCCCTATTATGATGAAAATTTGAGGGGAACAATATCTAGGTAGAAAAAACATTCCTCTATACAATATGAGGGTTCCACTTAATAAATAGAGGATCCATACACTAACTTCGTACGAGGGTGTCACTCTGATAGTCGAAAGAGGAACCATTCCCTATCCCAGTAGGAGGGTTCCACTCTAATAGTCGATAAATAACCCATGAACTATCTCAGCATGATGGTTCTACTCTAATAATTGAGGACCTATGTAATGACTCCATAAAAGGGCGCCACTATGATGGATAAGAACCCATTCTATGTCCCACAATAGGAGGATGTCACTCTGATGGTCGAGGATCCATGCCCTAACTCCATAAGAGGGTTCCACTGTATATAGAGATTGAGGACCCATGCCCTGTCCCTATAGGAGGGTGACACTCTGATGGTAGATATATGACCCATGCCCTATCCCGGAATGAGTATTCCACTCTAATAGACAATATACCCATGCCCTGTCTCAATAGGAGGGTTCTGCTCTAATATTTTAGATGATCTTGCCTGATAATTGTCTCTATCAAGTATCACCTAAATAAGATCCACATCCAGAAAATCTATCATTGTATCTAAAAACCCACTAAGAAGGCCACCATTTCATTATTCATGAAAAAAACCCAGTATAAGTTACCCATAGACCAAAATCCAATTCCAAATAAAGGAGATATGAGGGGTATAAGTTTCCTCAAAAGTAGGTATATGACATGTTGGGGAACCACATGACATATAGTGTCACACTTCTTCTTGGACGTGTTCTTTACAGTACATGGATATCTAGAAATTTATCCCTACACAGTGTGTAAGGGGATTACATGACACATCTCAACCACCTGGGTTCAAGTCGGGTTCTCCTAGTTGTTCGCATGTTCTTTAGGATGTGCCCATGTACCCTATTTGTGTGCTAGTACCCGACATGTTCCTAGACATGAACGTGTCCTTAAGGACATGTCTATATACCCTGGTCGTGCGTCGGTACACTATATGTTCTTATCCATTCCCATTTCCTTTGGGTTGTGTGCTAGTACACAGGATGTTCCTGGTCATGCCCATGTCTTTTGGTCTGTGTCCATGTACATATGTTGGTTGCTAGTATATGGGATGTTCCAGGCCATGCCTGTGTTTGTGTACTCCTAAAGTACATTCTGAGTCTCCAATACTAATTCAAAAAATGTATGGGGGGTCACACAAATTGTGTGATATTTAACCGACCCAAAAAACCTATCCCCCATGGGTCTACATGCCATGTGTTTTTCAAACTACACGGTGTGTAGTCATGTTTTTCACAAAATCCCAGACCTTCTCCCTGTGATATAGATCTAGCTTATGTACTGCCTTTTCTTCCTGATTCTCACTTGAAATCTGTAGAAAAGGATACCATTCAACAATTGTTTCCCTTTTGGTGCTGATATTAGGTATCTTATGATCCATAGTGGTTTGTCACATGACTCGCACACCTCTTGTCATCGTTGTTTGGTACTAGATCCCCGATCTATGAAAATCATCACCCAAATCCTTCAAAAAATCTCAATATATCCCAAAAATCATTGATTTGTTAGTTGCATGTGAATCTTCCATGAATCTAGGGGCCTGAGCATGCTTGATCCCACCTAAAAATAGTCAAATCATGACCCTTTGGTCCAATAATGAAGAACGTGAAGAACAATGTGAGAAAATCACAAGAAACTAATGTGAAACAATTGTTTGACAAGAATTTTTGACCTATTAATACAAATTAGGGATATCCAAGGTGTGAAACATGGAACAACAAGGATTAATTGAACAAATAAATTAGATATGATACATGGGTGCATATAAATACTCTAATTTGACACAGATCAAATTAAATAGGAATGATCATGCTCAATAATTTAATCATAAGGGTGGAAATCCAAAAATGATGAGTCCTACCTCATTTAGAATCATTTTTTGATGAAGAAAATACCAGCCAATGAAGGAGAAAGTTTCATTGTATTCACTACATCTAAATTCTCCTTGATCTAGAGTCTTATTATTATCTAATATCAATATTCTAATGAAGAACATGGAATTATCCTCCCAATGTTCACTAATTTATGAAGTTAACTATAGAGATACTTCATAATGGCATACTTTTAAAGGTAATTAGGTTTAGGCCATTTAATGAATTAATTAAACTAATTAATTAATTAATCCACTAAATGCACATGCCAATATCCATTTTATCTAAATGTCCTACATCGGCTAATTTTAGGTTTCTCCTAGGGTAAAAATCATGTTTTAGATTCAACCAAGATCTCAAGTTTTTTATCCGATACTTTTTTTATGATTTATTTTATTTTTCTTGAAATCAGTTTTTGTGTACTATTAAATATATTTAATATTTTTATAAAATTAACTCTAGGAAAACTGAGCCTTAGAATCACACGTCATATTAATGCCTAGATCTGAAAATATTTCTAGATATATTTCAGTGTCTTATAAAGAAAAAATAGGGTCTATACAATATTCCCTTATTTAAGACTTTTTTCATCAAAAAGAAAAACTAAAAAAATGTTGGGATACTGAGTTTGCATCGGGCTCTCCCACTCCCATGAGGTCTCCTACATGCTCCTATGCAGCCACAACACACAAACCAAAGGAATAGTATATCTATACAAGATCCTCTCCTACTAATACTTGATCTTCACCAAGTTCTTCATGAAGGTGGATCCATCATTGATTTCCAACTCACCCTAGTTAATAACATGTGTGGGATCATAAAAAAATATCTCATATTCTGTGACACATGGAAGAATTCATGAAACCACTCTAACTATGGGGGTATGGTGAGGCAGTAGGTAACCTTTCCATCCATTTTTAGGATCTCTAATGGTATAACAAACCTTGGGGATAACCTTCCTCCCTAGAAGAACCTCCAAAATCCTCATCATGAGGAGACTCTCAAAAAAATGTGGTCTCTATTCTTGAATTCCAATGAAAAAAAATCGATCTTCATAAGATTTAAACCTACTATATGTTTTTCTCATTCACTTATGGATCACCTGTACCTTCTCTATCATCATCTTTACTATACTTGACCAAATAATAAATGTCTCACTGATCTCAGTCCATCATAAGGGTGACCTACAAGGTCTCCCATATAGGATGTAAATATGTGACATGCTGATATTAGAGTTGTAGCTATTATTTTACATAAGCTCTACTAATGGAATGTTTTCCTACCAAATCTAACCAAATTATAACACACAAGACCTAAACATATCTTCCAACACTTGGATAGTGCACTTAGTCTTCCTATCTGTCTGGGGGTGAAAGGCTGTACTCATCCTCATCTGGGTCCTGAATACCCCTTGTAGGCCACTCTACAACTATGATGTAAACAACACATCACAGTCATAGAAAATGTATAAGGGAACCCCATGAAGGAGAAAAGTATCCCACATGTACAAATGACTCAAAATATATATCAAAATATTCTCCCTAATAGAAAGGAAGTGTGATGACTTCATAAGTAGGTCAAAAATCACCCAGATGGAATTATTGCCTCTCACTTTCCACAGAATCCCTATCACAAAGTCCATATACACGCCACCCCATTACTACTTTGAGAACTCAAGAGTCTACTACAAACTTACTAAAACATGGTGCTTAACTTTTACCAACTGGAATGTGAGCCACCGAGAGATGAACTTAACCATGATCCACCTCATGACAGCCCACCAAAACTTCTGATGAAGGTATATATACATCTTTCCTACATTGGGATGTAAAACTAAAGGATATGTGTGAAACTATCTCATCACCTCCTCCTGTATCATGACCGAGACCACCATCCATACCTAGAAAATGATGACATGATTAAATCCTTCATAAAATCCATATGGTGAGTCTATTGAGGATATTTATTCATATAAGATCTCATAGTTGATGTCTCCCAGCTGGGACTCTCTCACATGCTAGAAGACAGGAGGAGTAACACCATTTACTGAATAAAAGCTTCACCCTCCCCCTCAACCCAGGTCAGCTATAAGGAAGCCAACTACTCTGACACCACTTACACCAAACAAGCTTGGTAATTTCTACTATGGGAATATGCCACCACATTTCCCTTCCTAGGAATATAGAATATCCAAAAGTTTTAGTCTTGTAGGAACTCTAACTAGTTCATTTGTCTTAGATTCAAGTATCTATATGTGAATGTGAAGGGACCCTCATTTTACTAACATAGACATTACATATTTTTTTTGGAATACATAAACATTATACAAAAAGACACTCAAAGACATTAGTTGGTATATTGCCTTTGGAAATAGGGAAACTTAAACACTGGTATATAGGTGAGCTACATCATATCCCACTAGGTTCTTCTTGACTAGTACCCTTATTAGACATATCAAACATAGTACATATCATCATAACCTTGGGTAAAGGAAACATAAAATGGGTGAGCTCAAATGATCAATAAGGGTAAACAAGGGAGACATGTAAGAATAAACATGAGTATAAGGGTATGATAACATGATCATGAAAATAGAAGATTATACCCTGAATATCTAATATCATATACGTAAATCATGGCATAATGTATAAAAGTTCATAAGATAAGAATCAAAAAGAAGTAAAGGAAATAATCCATAAAAGCATAACATAAGAGTAAGATATGGAATTGTATCAAAACATAAGAATATACTGATTTATATAGTATCCAAGGCATCAATTCCAAGACCATATTAGTGGAAAAATTCCTTTACTGAACTGGGTAAACCCCTGTTCGAGCCCTATATAACTGAACTGAGTAAACCCTCGTTCCATCCCTGTATTACTAAACTGAGTTAACCCTCATTTCATCCCTAAATTACTAAACTAGTTAAACCCTCATTCCAACCCTATATTACTAAATAGAGTAAACCCTCATTACATCCCTGTGTTACTGAACCAAGTTAACCCCTTGTTCCAACCCTGTCTATCTCATGAGATATAAATATTTACCGAATTCATTGGAGGGAGATATAGGTACCACCTATCACATAATGAAATCATACATACATCTTCCACAAGATCATAAATGAACATATCAAAACCCATGAAATGAAATGGGTATCATAAACATGTAAACATATCATAACCAGTGGAAAGAGACATGTTTCATAACCATTTCATCGTAAAAATAACTTTTGAAAATAAGTAGGTTTAAAAATCATATAACCGATGAAAGAGAAATGGGTTTCATAAACATATTACCCATGAAGGAGAAATAGGTTCCATAAAGACCATGGAATTAATCATAACTCATTTATAGAAAGGATATGAATGGAAACTTTAGATCATTTCCTAGAAAGGCCTGAGTAACATCAATAGATGTCATCTTAGATGGATAATAATTTTGAGTACACTCTAAAAGAAATTAATTAGGAAAATACCCTTTCTTTTATGAAAAGAATTTTTAATACTAAAAACCATTTGAAAAAAAAAATCTTATAAAATAACTTGAAAACTTATAAAGAAGACTTGAAATTATTTTGAAAACCATTTTACTTAAAACATTTAAAATAATCTTCAAAACATTTTAAATACATTTTTCTTTTGAAAACTCAAGAAAGTTTGTAAATAAAGATTAATTTTTTTTGAAAACCATTTCTCTAAAAATATTTTTAAAAATTATAAATAAATCTTGAAAATTTCTTGAAAGGAAATTTTATTGAAAATTTATAAAGAATATTTAAAATGTTTTGAAAACCTTTACTTTGAAAGAACTTTGAAAACTTTCAAATAAGACTTGAAAACATTTTGAAAACATATTTCCATAAAAATATATAAAAAAAGTTTGAAACCATTTAGAAAACAATTTTCCTTGAAAATTAATTTTTAAAAACATTTCCTTAAATATTTACCTTTTTAACAATACAAAGGGAGCTTCGAAGAAATGACGGCGGGTAAATCTATATATGTTGTATGAGGTTAAAATAACATTCCTTTTTTACAGTAAAAAGGATATAAAAGTTACTTGTTTGGAAAGAGAGAAGAACATTCCTTTGAAGATATTGGTAAAAGAAAAGAAGGGTAAAATTTTATTTTAATTATCATAGGATATTAAAAAATTATTCTTGGAAACCATTTTTAGAAATCATGGTTTTGGAGGAACATAGATTCCCAACCAAAGAGAGGGTAAAGTCGGGCTTACTTAAAAAACTTTCTTAACTATCTTATGTTACAAAGAGTAGAAATATGGTACCATTACATGAGTATATCATTAATATCTAGTGGATAATTAAATTCATGGATGTTCTTAAGATATAAAACATAAGAATTCATAAAAGGAATCATAAACGTAAAAAATCTCGAAAAGCGATGAGATTGTCTCAATAAACACTTATAACTTGGTAACATTGGTGTAACGCCCCGACCCCAACTACCCAGAGTCGGTGCATTACTTCGTAACATTGGCATGATCACAAAAGATCAAGTCTCGAAAGACCGATTAGTTTAGTATCCTTGGAAACACTATATACATTCATAAGTCTTACATTACATCATAAAGTAAAAAAAACTACAACATCTTCTCTTCATATCCCCTTATATTATCCCTGCAGGTCATTCATAATATACTTCTTCACATCCTGGAAAATTTAAAACATTGAAAGGGGTGAGCTCAGATGCTCAGTAAGGATAACAATATAGCGGAAGCTTTCATAAATAAACATTAACATTTAATGCAATGTATAACTAAAACAAAATCATTTTAAACTTGATCTTTAGCATAATATGGCAAAAGTAAAATGAAATAATTCCATTTACTTACTCACATGGATATTCTACTAGTCGAATAATCACATGAAATATCAATAACCACTTTCATAATGATGGAATGCATAATGCCAGACTATCATAACCACGTAGCCAAGGCCTCATGCCAAGACCAACAATAAGATTTTGTCAAGGCCTCGTGCCAAGACACTAGATTGTCTCATGAGACCTACCGATGCATCGAGGAACTCTAGCGGGCTCCACCCGTCACTTAATAAGTCCAATGCATTCCTCATATGAATAGGTTTAAACATATCATAAACCATAACATAATTGCATAACATTTCCACATTTCAATCACAAGATATCAATACAACACATTGATATAATAAAAACGCTTTCAAAACCATTTTCAATACCAAAATAAAAGAAAGTTAAAACTTTTTATTTATTTTTCATTTAAAAAAAGTGATGGCTTGTAGTGGAAGCCGAAACTCAAATAATGGTCACGACGGTGGAGAAGTCGTTGTCACCACATATGTACAGAAAGAAAAACATTCCCTTTTTGTCGTTTAGTAAAACGATTCTTATAAAAAGATTCCTTTTGAATAAACGTAAAAGTCAAAGGGGTTTATACACCGTATAAAAGAAAGTTGTGTATAAAACAAAATATGCCTCAATGAAAGGAGATTGAGACGAAGTCCTTAAAAAGATAATTTTTAAAATAAAATAGATCTATTATGTGTATTCACTATATTTTCACAAAAATAAAGTATAAATACAAGATAGGACATAATAATGTCATGACATAATTTGAAAGTAGGAGATTAACCCAAAGAATGGAAATTGGGTTAAGAAGTTCCCTTACCTTGCATCCTGTCTTGACTTGACCGTTCTTTAACCTCCTGAATAATAAACTAGAGTTAATATCTAACTTCTTAAGAACCTTTTTAAAGTTCATTATTCCTTTTATATCACTTATTACCATGCTATGAACATTATGTAATTATTTAAGTTAATAACGGTCGTTTTGTCGATCTTTGGTACTTGAGTCAAAAATAAACTTCTTATAATTACAAGTTGTTCATGTGGTGAAATATTCATTATATCCAGAATTATATTCATGATGTAGATATCATATATATCATATATATCCAGTATATACATTCATTTATAATATTACGTAACATTTAGAGGTAAGAAATGAAATGCACCGTTCATGGAGACGGTAAGCCGTACATACGCATGAACGCTACTTTCATTTCTATTTCGTATTTAATGGAATGAAATCATAATTATATAAATGTATAATATAATTCCAGTATAATATAGTTTATAATACCATTTACTCCATCCTTTATACATCCCACATATGGCATTAACGATTCAAATTACTTTGAGGGGGCGGTAGTCCGCACTTCCTAAAATGAAATTATCGGGTTTACACATAATGGAAATCATAAAGGTATGACATAAATAAGAAATACAGAAGCATAATGAAAGAATAAAAATAATATATATGTCATATATGAAAATAGTGTCATCAAAATGGCCACCATTAGAGGTGTTAAAAGAATATTGAACAATCATCGTTTCGTGAGGCAGTATTTCGCCACCCACAAAAACAATATGTTCTTTAACCATTAGACGAAGGTGTGTGTATGTGTAAACCAAATCCTTATCATAACAACATCATAGTATATTTTATATACTGGTTTTGTTACAAAATAAAGGAATAAAAAGTGTTTAAGGGGTTGGAGAAGCTAAATAAAACAAAACAACATTAGAGAAGACATTACCTAAAAATCGGGTAACTCTTTTTGATTTGAGCCAAAGGCTTCATTGGGAAGAATTATGCCCAAAGTGAGGCTTTTAGGAGTAAGGGAGGGAAGTTGGGAGTGTATTTGGGCAGAGGTTGGCCGAGCCAAAAGGCTTTGAAAGTGTGAGTAAGGTGGTAGTGGTGGGGGCCTTTTATAAGAGGAGAGGAGGGGCACTCTTGGAAAGTAAGGAAATGTTACATTATTATACAATGATTTTCGGATTCCAAAGGTCCCACACTTATATAATTAGAGGATAAGGTGATAAGGGTTAGAAATATCCTCATCCAATATATTTTTGACAAGTGTAAGCCTTATATTTTACATTATCCTTTCATTTTATTTAAATCATTAATTAATGAGGTAATCGCTGCATCATCATGGTGTCATAAATACTTTAATTTATTTATTGTCTAAAAATTATAAAACAAATATCATGATGTAGGAAATATTTTTATCTTTATAATGAATATTTATAGTCAAACATATGACTTGTATAACCCCATTTAAAAATTGTTTTAGTAAAACAACTTTTGTTTGTGACCTTTTTATTTTAACATTAAATAAAAAGTTATTTATGTCCTTTTCCTACCAAAGTGGCTTCATGGGGTCCCCAAGTTGACCCATGGATTTTATTGGTCGGCCATGACACATACAATAGTGGTTGGACAAGTGTAAAGGTCATTCCATATTTTTATAATACTATTTTTACCTTAAATTTCACTAATTACCTTTAATCACGATTAATTAAACTTAAAAGTTACTATTCAGCAAAAAATTATTTTAATCCCATTGAACCACATTTTACTTCCCAATGACAACCATGTATGTCGGATTTTTGAAAATCAAATCACAGAAGTGGTAATATTTCATTTAAACGAAAAATTAGTTATTTAACTACCACTTAGTGGTTTCACTATTCATCAAAAATTGAAGTTTTTCAGAACAATGCCAAAATTTCACCCTAAGCTATAATTGATATTCCGAATTCAAAAATGATGTCTATTTTACAAAATTCAAAACATATAATTTTCATTAATTAATTTTATAATTAATTCCCGGTGTCACAACAAATAGCGTGTTTTTAAGAAACAATATATATCAAAAGATTGACAATTGTTTATGTCCAATTTCAAAGTGAAATTAATTCTAATGAACACCATTAGATAAAATGGTAAAAATATATTATAATTATACTTTAAAACAACTCAATAGTATAACTTATCCCTATAAATTATTTTGATTAAAAAATTTGTTTTAAGTATTTTTCACTATTGATAAAAAAATTGGAAGTTCTCAGAAAATTACAAAAAATTCAACATAGGCTAATTTCGATATTACGAATACAAAAATGAAGTCCATTTTGAAATATAAATTTTTTATAAATTTAAAAAGTGGTTATTACTATTCATAACGGCTACTTTTATTAGTCACGGTGTGTTAGAATTCGTAGTTGCATACAACACATGCTACTGTATTATTCAAAGAGAAGTGTACCGTGGAAGCTTGGGGTGTTACTTTCTCCCCCCTTCAAATAATTTTATCCTTGAAATTTCATATAATATCACTGTATAAAAAGACTCAGGTGATTATTCATCATAAGTTCCTCGGGTTCCCACGTTGCCTCCTCCATCTTATGGTTTCTCCATAGAACTTTTACCAGACGAGTCGTCCGGTTTCTCATCACTTGTTCTCTTGTATCAAGAATCCTGACGGGCTCTTCGCAATAAGACAGATCGGGTTCCAGTTCTAATTCCTCATAGGTGAGTACATGCGTTGGGTCAGGCATGTATTTTCTCAACAGTGATACGTGGAATACATCATGAACTTTGGAGAGACTTGGCGGCATTGCCAAACGGTAAGCTACAGATCCAATTCGTTCTAGAATTTCGAAGGGTCCGATGTACCTGGGACTCAATTTACCCTTCTTACCGAAACGTATAACTCCCTTCCATGGTGATACCTTCAAGAAAACATGATCTCCTGCCTGAAACTCCAAATCCTTCCTTCGATTGTCAGCATAGCTCTTCTGCCTACTTTGAGCTTCTTTGATGTGGTTTTTGTCACGACCCGTCCTCGGGGCCCGTGCCGTGACTACCCCAAGCCCGCCTTCCATAGGCCAGGGGTTGGCGACTAGCACCAAAGGCGTAAAATCCCGATAACTGGGAAGGCATTGCCTTTATAAAGAAAACAAGCACCACAGAGTACAAGCGGAAGTAAAACACTAAGTACAAAAAGAAGAGCTGAAAAGTAAAAAGGGGCCGGAAATACAAGCCCAACTGTAAAGTACAACTCGAAAGGGAAAAACAGCGACTGAAAAGTAAAGCTGCTACGTTGAGATGTCCACTGGAAATCCCACCTGAAGGGTGGGTACAGATAGCTCCTCTGCTCCTCGGGTCCCGCCATCCGCTCCGAGTATGTTCCGCCCAGTGGTCCTCCTCCGGGTACCGCCTCGTCGTATTGTCCACCTCCAGGTACCGTCCAGTCCTCGAACCTTCGGCTTCTGTCAGCACTGTCCGTCGTCTGCAACCAACACAGCGAGGTGCGGGCATAGCCCGTGCAGGGGTGAGTATAACGATACTCAGTAGGGACCCCGAGACCCTCAAGGTCTCACTAAAACCAACAAGGATAATCACAAGAAGATCTCAACAGATAAACTCTACTTAGGTGTATGCCCATACATATACCTAAGTTATCAAGTAACCCATCTCAATCATGAGGAAACACAAGGATTTTGAAAACGACGGATAACCACTACCCGGGTATATGCCCATACATATACCAAAGTTAGCAAGTGACCCATCTCAATCATGAAGTAAACACAAGGTCAAAAGTCTCAGCTCAAACCAGGATTTTCATTATCGAAACCGTAACTGCTGAAGAGCCCCGTCTCTGAAGTGTGCAGTAGTCCTGTCACGACTCCGAGGTACTGCTCACTAACCTAAGACTGCTGAGGTACTCCTCCTGTCGAGTACTGCGGGTTTGCGGCCAACTACCTGGCGCTCCGTCCGCTGAGGGTCTGTCGCCAAATACCGGGCGCTACCCAGATAGCCTGCTGAGGTACTCTCCGGACGAGTACCGCGGGTCTGCACTGTCACACACGTACTCCGTCCGCCATGGGTCTGCACCTCAGAAAGTAGTGCTCCATCCACTGGGCTAGTCAACTCACTCCAAGTCGAGTCGGTCAAGCAGTCGTCAGGTCTCAGCTAGTTACACGGTCTCCGTACTCTGCACGCTCGTCTTCGGGAGGGTCCGCTCCACGAGCTACTGGTCGATACTCTAAGTATCACAAGGTCCCACGAAGAAGTGACTCAAAAGTCCGTCTCGTCACAGGGGTCTCAACGCAACAGACGGCGCGTCGATCGGACGCCCGGTCTGTGAGTTATTAGCCTTTTCGTCCCAGGGGCCCGGTTGGTTTCGTAAGCGAACCAAACCCGGCCGTATCTCAACTGTACCCCGAACTCTCATAGGGTAAACTCATAGGGACCGTTTCTCATCGTGATCATCAACGCCGCTGACGGTTCGTCAGACGGACGTCCTGTCTGAAAGATAACAGCTTTTCCCGTTCCAGGGGCCCGGTTGGATTTCAGTGCGATCCAACCCGGCCACTATCCAACTGCATCCAAAACTCGGGCGGAGGGTGCCAAAAGTTTCGTATCGTCAAGAGGAAGTCAATGAAACAGACGGCGCGTCAATCGGACGCCCGGTCTGTGAGTTATTGGCATTTTCGTCTCCGGGGCCCGGTTGGTTTTTAAGGAAAAACCAACCCGACCGTACTCCACCTGCGTCCGAACCTCGGGCGGAGTATGCCAAAAGATCCGATTCACTAAGAGGAACACAACGCGACTGACGGCGCGTCAATCGGACGTTCGTGGCTCAAGATATGAGCGTTTCCGCTCCGAAGGCCCGGTTGGTTTCGTGAACGAACCAACCCGGCCGAACTCAAAGTAACCCGAAACCTTGAGTGCAATATATCGAAACGACCGTCTCGATCCAAGGATCGCGTTGCCGCAGACGGTTCGTCATTCGGAGGTCCGAGGCTCAAGTTATGAGCCAAAAACCAAATCAGGTTCGAAACGGGGGGGTCCGGGTCCGGGCCGACCCGGCCCGACCCCCCCCTGGGCGGCGCGGGGGCCGGCGGCGGCGGCGGGCGGCGGCGCGGCGGGCCACGGCGGCGGCGGCGGCGGGCCGCGCTGGCGGCGGCGGCGGGCCGCGCCGGCGGCGGCAGCGGGCCGCGCTGGCGGCGGGGGGCGCCGCACGGGCTGCGCACGCGGGGCTATGCCCCGCGGTTCTCTTCTGGCGGCGCGGCTTAGCCGCGCCGAAATAAGTAACCGCCCCCTCACATGAGGGGGCCTGCTTGCGCCGAACCAAAGGGGGCTGCTGCCCCCTTCCCTCATGAACCGCCCCCCTCATTAAGAGGGGGGTTTTAATGGACCGACCGGGGGATTTAATTCCCCCGGTTTTATGACATCCGGCCGGCCAGCTGGCCGGCCGGTTTTTACCAACGGGACCGGAAATTCCGGTCCCGCCCTCGACTTCCGACGCCGGCGGCCCGGCCGCCGGTCTTTCCTTCCGCCGCGGCCCGGAACCGGCCGCGGTCTTCTCGTCCCGCCGCGGCCCGGAACCGGCCGCGGTCTTCTCGTCCCGCCGCGGCCCGGAACCGGCCGCGGTCTTCGTCATCCGGCGCGGAGCGTCGGCACCGCGCCCCTTCGCCGTGCTTCGATTCTTTTCAACGCGGCGTGACGACGTCGCGTTCTTGAAGATTCTCCTCGGCGTAGCGCGACGGCGTTGCGTAAAATTAAACGCACAATCATCCGCGTGGTGCGACGGCACCACGCCACTTGCTTCCACCCGCAAGAACAACAAGAACGTTGGAGGGGGGGGGGGGGGGTTCGGCCGTGTTCGTGCGGTCCGGCCCCCCTCGCGTTAATAATAATAACGCAACTAAAGAAAAATCACGTCACACGTTAATCTTGCTAAAAGCACGATCAAGAATGAAATGAGGAATCCAAAAGAAAAATCGACAACCCCTACCTCGGTTTTAAGATTCGAAGAATCGTCTACGATCCGCGGAAGACGGCGTCGCGGAAGTCGGGCGTCGCGGTCGTCGTTCGTCAAATCCGTTGACGAAGTGCTATGCCCGAAGAGACACGACGATGGCGGATCTTCGTTTGCCGACGAAGGTTGTCCGAAGAAGAGATGGCGTCCCCTTCGTTGTCACGGTGAACGAAGAAAGGAGTTGCGGCTTTCTTCGTCGGAAAAGAGAGCGTTCCTCGTCAAGTCTTGAGGAAAGTCAAATTAAAAAGGAAACAACGAACTCAAGAACCCTTACCTCGATAGTCGCACGTTGACGGAGTCGTGGATTATCGGTGTCGATTCCTTTGACGTCGGAGGAAGATTCGTTGTCGAAGGCGTTCGTCGTGGAAAACCGTCGCGGAAGGGATGACGCGGAAGAAGTACGTCGCGTCGCGGATACGGCGTCGCGGATGGATCGTGTTCTTCGGCGGAGAAGTTCTTCGTTGAAGAACGACGTTCTTCGCGTTCTTCGTTGAGGTTGAAGAAGAAGAAGAGGAGCTCTCCACCTCTCAAGAAGACAAACGATCAACCCAAAATAAAATAAGATAACATCTTATTTTATTATTACAAAACATAAAAGAATTTCAAAAGTTTGAAATTCAAAATGGCTAACCCCAAAATTAACTCACTTATTTAATATACAAGAGTTGTATAATTAAAAAGAAGTTAAGTTATCAAGCCATTAAGAGGGAGAGTGGGGAGTTGAAAAGGTGGGGGTTCGTGTGGGCCCCACCACACTTAATCCTCCCAAGGGAGGTTAAGTGGGTGTGGGTCCCACTCCCAACCACCTTAGATAGGTTTTAACAAGTTAAAAATAAAATTGTTCTACACAATTTTATTTAACTCAAACTAAAAACCCCAAAACGAAACTCTCAACCCGCAACAAACGCAACTCCCGAAAAGGTCTCTTTAAGCGAATATCGGCGCTGCGAGTTCATCGGTGCCCTCGGATTTCAATTCCGAGCACCGGATCAAAAGTTAGAAATTCCCGCTCGTTCGTTCACTGAACGTACCCGAGCCAAACTTCGGAAATTAATTCCGGGCACTCCGGGCCTCGGAATCAGGTGCCGTCTGAAACCGCATTCTTGTAAAATTCTAAAGAAAATTAAGAAAAAAAAAAAAAATTTCCCTTGAATTTTACGGGTCTTTACATTACTCCCACCTCAGGGCTTTACGTCCCCGTAAAGCTACATCAAAAACTAGGGAAACAAAAGAGGATACTGAGCACGCATCTGAGCCTCCCGCTCCCAAGTGCTCTCCTGGAGATTCCCGTGCCGCCATCTGTTGCGCACAAGAGGAATCGATCGCCCATGTAGGGCCCGCTCCTGGATGACATGGACCTCCTCTGACGTGGCCCGGACCATCTCTGGTCCCACAAGAGCTGCAAGATTTCTTCTTTGCCGAAAAGAGAAACCTGGTCTCATCCCCTGGATGAACCACATTCTTTGCCTAAAACAGTCAATCCTAACATGGATGATACAAATCCATACCAAGGATGACGTCGTAAGGCCTCGACGCTACTACTAAGATTTCCAACCGTTACTCTCGCCTCCAAGGGTTGAGTCACACTGTCGGCATCAGTGTGTGGTAACTGGTCTCCTCCAGTAGATGTCTCACAAGTGAGGGTCAAGTCAACAGCCAAAACTGGAACCTCTTAGTAACATCACAAAAGAGGACAGGAATGAAAACATCACAAAGGATGCGTCTTTTATTATTGCAGCTCATAATACAAGACGCTACACAAAAGCAGCAAGGAACCAGAAGTACAAGGATGTATCCACTAGTTCTGCTCCTGTCCACCTGCTCCCAGAGCTCCAGCATTTGTCGCTGCCTCAACCTCGGTGGCTCCCTCCAAGCCTGCAGATCGAGGAGTCGGACAATCACGTGCCAGGTGACCCTTTTCGCGGCATGAGTAACACAACCTGCTCCTTGCACGGTTAGCCCTGTTCCCACTCCGGGTGCCCTGCACCACTGGTCCTAAAACCCGAGATCGCCCATCTGCTGGTCTGGTCCTCCTGGACCTCTGCATCATCTGTCTACTGCCCACAGATGACTCGGCTTCTGATCGAAAAACACGCGTCAAAGGCAGAATCTCCTGTACACGCTCGGGGTGTAGAGATACTGGCACAAACTCCACCCTGAAGAAGGTCTCGAAGTCTTCCCATGCGAAGTCCATCTCATCGCAAAACTGAAACAAGTGGCTCCACCACCTACCTGCTGCTGCCTGTAGTAGGCTCGCAGCGAGGATCACCATGAGGTCTGCTGGTGTCCTCACTAGCCTAAACACTCGTACCACTGCCTCCAGCCAGTCCTCTGCAGCCTGGGGATCCGTCTCCCCGCGAAATCTGGGCGGTCGCTGGCGCTGAAACTCATGCAGTGCGCTGAGGCGACGTGCATCGTCAGCGGCTGCTGCTGGAAGCATCGGGGGCTCGGCGGGTAGAGCTACCGCCGGTGCCACTGCTGACAAAGGGCCCTGCACCGAGGCCTCGTCGCTCGGTGGGCCGTCGTCACGCTCGATTCTCGGAACCCTAGCTGGCTGCCGTCGTGGGGCCATCCTGAAAGAAACAACGTAACACGATCAAACGATTATACCTGGTGAGCTGACCTGGTTTGAGCTGTTTTAAGGGGAAAAACTTTTGAAAACACACACGCAATCAGTGTTTTCGTGCACAAAGTCGGAAATCAGTTGTCAGGGTCCTGGTGTATGGATACGTCGGCCGCCCGCACCAACACTGGACTCCCTGAACTGAAAACCACACTCGGTACTCTCAACACTATTGCTTCACAGAAAGAAACATCAGAGTTATAAGTTCTGCGGTAGAACCGAACTCCTTTGATACCAATTTGTCACGACCCGTCCTCGGGGCCCGTGCCGTGACTACCCCAAGCCCGCCTTCCATAGGCCAGGGGTTGGCGACTAGCACCAAAGGCGTAAAATCCCGATAACTGGGAAGGCATTGCCTTTATAAAGAAAACAAGCACCACAGAGTACAAGCGGAAGTAAAACACTAAGTACAAAAAGAAGAGCTGAAAAGTAAAAAGGGTCCGGAAATACAAGCCCAACTGTAAAGTACAACTCGAAAGGGAAAAACAGCGACTGAAAAGTAAAGCTGCTACGTTGAGATGTCCACTGGAAATCCCACCTGAAGGGTGGGTACAGATAGCTCCTCTGCTCCTCGGGTCCCGCCATCCGCTCCGAGTATGTTCCGCCCAGTGGTCCTCCTCCGGGTACCGCCTCGTCGTATTGTCCACCTCCAGGTACCGTCCAGTCCTCGAACCTTCGGCTTCTGTCAGCACTGTCCGTCGTCTGCAACCAACACAGCGAGGTGCGGGCATAGCCCGTGCAGGGGTGAGTATAACGATACTCAGTAGGGACCCCGAGACCCTCAAGGTCTCACTAAAACCAACAAGGATAATCACAAGAAGATCTCAACAGATAAACTCTACTTAGGTGTATGCCCATACATATACCTAAGTTATCAAGTAACCCATCTCAATCATGAGGAAACACAAGGATTGTGAAAACGACGGATAACCACTACCCAGGTATATGCCCATACATATACCAAAGTTAGCAAGTGACCCATCTCAATCATGAAGTAAACACAAGGTCAAAAGTCTCAGCTCAAACCAGGATTTTCATTATCGAAACCGTAACTGCTGAAGAGCCCCGTCTCTGAAGTGTGCAGTAGTCCTGTCACGACTCCGAGGTACTGCTCACTAACCTAAGACTGCTGAGGTACTCCTCCTGTCGAGTACTGCGGGTTTGCGGCCAACTACCTGGCGCTCCGTCCGCTGAGGGTCTGTCGCCAAATACCGGGCGCTACCCAGATAGCCTGCTGAGGTACTCTCCGGACGAGTACCGCGGGTCTGCACTGTCACACACGTACTCCGTCCGCCATGGGTCTGCACCTCAGAAAGTAGTGCTCCGTCCACTGGGCTAGTCGACTCACTCCAAGTCGAGTCGGTCAAGCAGTCGTCAGGTCTCAGCTAGTTACACGGTCTCCGTACTCTGCACGCTCGTCTTCGGGAGGGTCCGCTCCACGAGCTACTGGTCGATACTCTAAGTATCACAAGGTCCCACGAAGAAGTGACTCAAAAGTCCGTCTCGTCACAGGGGTCTCAACGCAATAGACGGCGCGTCGATCGGACGCCCGGTCTGTGAGTTATTAGCCTTTTCGTCCCAGGGGCCCGGTTGGTTTCGTAAGCGAACCAAACCCGGCCGTATCTCAACTGTACCCCGAACTCTCATAGGGTAAACTCATAGGGACCGTTTCTCATCGTGATCATCAACGCCGCTGACGGTTCGTCAGACGGACGTCCTGTCTGAAAGATAACAGCTTTTCCCGTTCCAGGGGCCCGATTGGATTTCAGTGCGATCCAACCCGGCCACTATCCAACTGCATCCAAAACTCGGGCGGAGGGTGCCAAAAGTTTCGTATCGTCAAGAGGAAGTCAACGAAACAGACGGCGCGTCAATCGGACGCCCGGTCTGTGAGTTATTGGCATTTTCGTCTCCGGGGCCCGGTTGGTTTTTAAGGAAAAACCAACCCGACCGTACTCCACCTGCGTCCGAACCTCGGGCGGAGTATGCCAAAAGATCCGATTCACTAAGAGGAACACAACGCGACTGACGGCGCGTCAATCGGACGTTCGTGGCTCAAGATATGAGCGTTTCCGCTCCGAAGGCCCGGTTGGTTTCGTGAACGAACCAACCCGGCCGAACTCAAAGTAACCCGAAACCTTGAGTGCGATATATCGAAACGACCGTCTCGATCCAAGGATCGCGTTGCTGCAGACGGTTCGTCATTCGGAGGTCCGAGGCTCAAGTTATGAGCCAAAAACCAAATCAGGTTCGAAACGGGGGGGTCCGGGTCCGGGCCGACCCGGCCCGACCCCCCCCTGGGCGGCGCGGTGGCCGGCGGCGGCGCGGTGGCCGGCGGCGGCGGGCGGCGGCGCGGCGGGCCGCGGCGGCGGCGGCGGCGGGCCGCGCTGGCGGCGGCGGCGGGCCGCGCTGGCGGCGGCAGCGGGCCGCGCTGGCGGCGGGGGGCGCCGCACGGGCTGCGCACGCGGGGCTATGCCCCGCGGTTCTCTTCTGGCGGCGCGGCTTAGCCGCGCCGAAATAAGTAACCGCCCCCTCACATGAGGGGGCCTGCTTGCGCCGAACCAAAGGGGGCTGCTGCCCCCTTCCCTCATGAACCGCCCCCCTCATTAAGAGGGGGGTTTTAATGGACCGACCGGGGGATTTAATTCCCCCGGTTTTATGACATCCGGCCGGCCAGCTGGCCGGCCGGTTTTTACCAACGGGACCGGAAATTCCGGTCCCGCCCTCGACTTCCGACGCCGGCGGCCCGGCCGCCGGTCTTCTCGTCCCGCCGCGGCCCGGAACCGGCCGCGGTCTTCTCGTCCCGCCGCGGCCCGGAACCGGCCGCGGTCTTCGTCATCCGGCGCGGAGCGTCGGCACCGCGCCCCTTCGCCGTGCTTCGATTCTTTTCAACGCGGCGCGACGACGTCGCGTTCTTGAAGATTCTCCTCGGCGTAGCGCGACGGCGTTGCGTAAAATTAAACGCACAATCATCCGCGTGGTGCGACGGCACCACGCCACTTGCTTCCACCCGCAAGAACAACAAGAACGTTGGAGGGGGGGGGTTCGGCCGTGTTCGTGCGGTCCGGCCCCCCTCGCGTTAATAATAATAACGCAACTAAATAAAAATCACGTCACACGTTAATCTTGCTAAAAGCACGATCAAGAATGAAATGAGGAATCCAAAAGAAAAATCGACAACCCCTACCTCGGTTTTAAGATTCGAAGAATCGTCTACGATCCGCGGAAGACGGCGTCGCGGAAGTCGGGCGTCGCGGTCGTCGTTCGTCAAATCCGTTGACGAAGTGCTATGCCCGAAGAGACACGACGATGGCGGATCTTCGTTTGCCGACGAAGGTTGTCCGAAGAAGAGATGGCGTCCCCTTCGTTGTCACGGTGAACGAAGAAAGGAGTTGCGGCGTTCTTCGTCGGAAAAGAGAGCGTTCCTCGTCAAGTCTTGAGGAAAGTCAAATTAAAAAGGAAACAACGAACTCAAGAACCCTTACCTCGATAGTCGCACGTTGACGGAGTCGTGGATTATCGGTGTCGATTCCTTTGACGTCGGAGGAAGATTCGTTGTCGAAGGCGTTCGTCGCGGAAAACCGTCGCGGAAGGGATGACGCGGAAGAAGTACGTCGCGTCGCGGATACGGCGTCGCGGATGGATCGTGTTCTTCGGCGGAGAAGTTCTTCGTTGAAGAACGACGTTCTTCGCGTTCTTCGTTGAGGTTGAAGAAGAAGAAGAGGAGCTCTCCACCTCTCAAGAAGACAAACGATCAACCCAAAATAAAATAAGATAACATCTTATTTTATTATTACAAAACATAAAAGAATTTCAAAAGTTTGAAATTCAAAATGGCTAACCCCAAAATTAACTCACTTATTTAATATACAAGAGTTGTATAATTAAAAAGAAGTTAAGTTATCAAGCCATTAAGAGGGAGAGTGGGGAGTTGAAAAGGTGGGGGTTCGTGTGGGCCCCACCACACTTAATCCTCCCAAGGGAGGTTAAGTGGGTGTGGGTCCCACTCCCAACCACCTTAGATAGGTTTTAACAAGTTAAAAATAAAATTGTTCTACACAATTTTATTTAACTCAAACTAAAAACCCCAAAACGAAACTCTCAACCCGCAACAAACGCAACTCCCGAAAAGGTCTCTTTAAGCGAATATCGGCGCTGCGAGTTCATCGGTGCCCTCGGATTTCAATTCCGAGCACCGGATCAAAAGTTAGAAATTCCCGCTCGTTCGTTCACTGAACGTACCCGAGCCAAACTTCGGAAATTAATTCCGGGCACTCCGGGCCTCGAAATCAGGTGCCGTCTGAAACCGCATTCTTGTAAAATTCTAAAGAAAATTAAGAAAAAAAAAAAAAAAATTTCCCTTAAATTTTACGGGTCTTTACATTACTCCCACCTCAGGGCTTTACGTCCCCGTAAAGCTACATCAAAAACTAGGGAAACAAAAGAGGATACTGAGCACGCATCTGAGCCTCCCGCTCCCAAGTGCTCTCCTGGAGATTCCCGTGCCGCCATCTGTTGCGCACAAGAGGAATCGATCGCCCATGTAGGGCCCGCTCCTGGATGACATGGACCTCCTCTGACGTGGCCCGGACCATCTCTGGTCCCACAAGAGCTGCAAGATTTCTTCTTTGCCGAAAAGAGAAACCTGGTCTCATCCCCTGGATGAACCACATTCTTTGCCTAAAACAGTCAATCCTAACATGGATGATACAAATCCATACCAAGGATGACGTCGTAAGGCCTCGACGCTACTACTAAGAGTTCCAACCGTTACTCTCGCCTCCAAGGGTTGAGTCACACTGTCGGCATCAGTGTGTGGTAACTGGTCTCCTCCAGTAGATGTCTCACAAGTGAGGGTCAAGTCAACAGCCAAAACTGGAACCTCTTAGTAACATCACAAAAGAGGACAGGAATGAAAACATCACAAAGGATGCGTCTTTTATTATTGCAGCTCATAATACAAGACGCTACACAAAAGCAGCAAGGAACCAGAAGTACAAGGATGTATCCACTAGTTCTGCTCCTGTCCACCTACTCCCAGAGCTCCAGCATTTGTCGCTGCCTCAACCTCGGTGGCTCCCTCCAAGCCTGCAGATCGAGGAGTCGGACAGTCACGTGCCAGGTGACCCTTTTCGCGGCATGAGTAACACAACCTGCTCCTTGCACGGTTAGCCCTGTTCCCACTCCGGGTGCCCTGCACCACTGGTCCTAAAACCCGAGATCGCCCTTCTTCTGGTCTGGTCCTCCTGGACCTCTGCATCATCTGTCTACTGCCCACAGATGACTCGGCTTCTGATCGAAAAACACGCGTCAAAGGCAGAATCTCCTGTACACGCTCGGGGTGTAGAGATACTGGCACAAACTCCACCCTGAAGAAGGTCTCGAAGTCTTCCCATGCGAAGTCCATCTCATCGCAAAACTGAAACAAGTGGCTCCACCACCTACCTGCTGCTGCGTGTAGTAGGCTCGCAGCGAGGATCACCATGAGGTCTGCTGGTGTCCTCACTAGCCTAAACACTCGTACCACTGCCTCCAGCCAGTCCTCTGCAGCCTGGGGATCCGTCTCCCCGCGAAATCTGGGCGGTCGCTGGCGCTGAAACTCATGCAGTGCGCTGAGGCGACGTGCATCGTCAGCGGCTGCTGCTGGAAGCATCGGGGGCTCGGCGGGTAGAGCTACCGCCGGTGCCACTGCTGACAAAGGGCCCTGCACCGAGGCCTCGTCGCTCGGTGGGCCGTCGTCACGCTCGATTCTCGGAACCCTAGCGGGCTGCCGTCGTGGGGCCATCCTGAAAGAAACAACGTAACACGATCAAACGATTATACCTGGTGAGCTGACCTGGTTTGAGCTGTTTTAAGGGGAAAAACTTTTGAAAACACACACGCAATCAGTGTTTTCGTGCACAAAGTCGGAAATCAGTTGTCAGGGTCCTGGTGTATGGATACGTCGGCCGCCCGCACCAACACTGGACTCCCTGAACTGAAAACCACACTCGGTACTCTCAACACTATTGCTTCACAGAAAGAAACATCAGAGTTATAAGTTCTGCGGTAGAACTGAACTCCTTTGATACCAATTTGTCACGACCCGTCCTCGGGGCCCGTGCCGTGACTACCCCAAGCCCGCCTTCCATAGGCCAGGGGTTGGCGACTAGCACCAAAGGCGTAAAATCCCGATAACTGGGAAGGCATTGCCTTTATAAAGAAAACAAGCACCACAGAGTACAAGCGGAAGTAAAACACTAAGTACAAAAAGAAGAGCTGAAAAGTAAAAAGGGTCCGGAAATACAAGCCCAATTGTAAAGTACAACTCGAAAGGGAAAAACAGCGACTGAAAAGTAAAGCTGCTACGTTGAGATGTCCACTGGAAATCCCACCTGAAGGGTGGGTACAGATAGCTCCTCTGCTCCTCGGGTCCCGCCATCCGCTCCGAGTATGTTCCGCCCAGTGGTCCTCCTCCGGGTACCGCCTCGTCGTATTGTCCACCTCCAGGTACCGTCCAGTCCTCGAACCTTCGGCTTCTGTCAGCACTGTCCGTCGTCTGCAACCAACACAGCGAGGTGCGGGCATAGCCCGTGCAGGGGTGAGTATAACGATACTCAGTAGGGACCCCGAGACCCTCAAGGTCTCACTAAAACCAACAAGGATAATCACAAGAAGATCTCAACAGATAAACTCTACTTAGGTGTATGCCCATACATATACCTAAGTTATCAAGTAACCCATCTCAATCATGAGGAAACACAAGGATTGTGAAAACGACGGATAACCACTACCCGGTTATATGCCCATACATATACCAAAGTTAGCAAGTGACCCATCTCAATCATGAAGTAAACACAAGGTCAAAAGTCTCAGCTCAAACCAGGATTTTCATTATCGAAACCGTAACTGCTGAAGAGCCCCGTCTCTGAAGTGTGCAGTAGTCCTGTCACGACTCCGAGGTACTGCTCACTAACCTAAGACTGCTGAGGTACTCCTCCTGTCGAGTACTGCGGGTTTGCGGCCAACTACCTGGCGCTCCTTCCGCTGAGGGTCTGTCGCCAAATACCGGGCGCTACCCAGATAGCCTGCTGAGGTACTCTCCGGACGAGTACCGCGGGTCTGCACTGTCACACACGTACTCCGTCCGCCATGGGTATGCACCTCAGAAAGTAGTGCTCCGTCCACTGGGCTAGTCGACTCACTCCAAGTCGAGTCGGTCAAGCAGTCGTCAGGTCTCAGCTAGTTACACGGTCTCCGTACTCTGCACGCTCGTCTTCGGGAGGGTCCGCTCCACGAGCTACTGGTCGATACTCTAAGTATCACAAGGTCCCACGAAGAAGTGACTCAAAAGTCCGTCTCGTCACAGGGGTCTCAACGCAATAGACGGCGCGTCGATCGGACGCCCGGTCTGTGAGTTATTAGCCTTTTCGTCCCAGGGGCCCGGTTGGTTTCGTAAGCGAACCAAACCCGGCCGTATCTCAACTGTACCCCGAACTCTCATAGGGTAAACTCATAGGGACCGTTTCTCATCGTGATCATCAACGCCGCTGACGGTTCGTCAGACGGACGTCCTGTCTGAAAGATAACAGCTTTTCCCGTTCCAGGGGCCCGGTTGGATTTCAGTGCGATCCAACCCGGCCACTATCCAACTGCATCCAAAACTCGGGCGGAGGGTGCCAAAAGTTTCGTATCGTCAAGAGGAAGTCAACGAAACAGACGGCGCGTCAATCGGACGCCCGGTCTATGAGTTATTGGCATTTTCGTCTCCGGGGCCCGGTTGGTTTTTAAGGAAAAACCAACCCGACCGTACTCCACCTGCGTCCGAACCTCGGGCGGAGTATGCCAAAAGATCCGATTCACTAAGAGGAACACAACGCGACTGACGGCGCGTCAATCGGACGTTCGTGGCTCAAGATATGAGCGTTTCCGCTCCGAAGGCCCGGTTGGTTTCGTGAACGAACCAACCCGGCCGAACTCAAAGTAACCCGAAACCTTGAGTGCGATATATCGAAACGACCGTCTCGATCCAAGGATCGCGTTGCTGCAGACGGTTCGTCATTCGGAGGTCCGAGGCTCAAGTTATGATTCAAAAACCAAATCAGGTTCGAAACGGGGGGGTCCGGGTCCGGGCCGACCCGGCCCGACCCCCCCCTGGGCGGCGCGGTGGCCGGCGGCGGCGGACGGCGGCGGCGCGGGGGCCGGCGGCGGCGCGCGGCGGCGGCGGGCCGCGCTGGCGGCGGCGGCGGGCCGCGCAGGCGGCGGCAGCGGGCCGCGCCGGCGGCGGGGTGCGCCGCACGGGCTGCGCACGCGGGGCTATGCCCCGCGGTTCTCTTCTGGCGGCGCGGCTTAGCCACGCCGAAATAAGTAACCGCCCCCTCACATGAGGGGGCCTGCTTGCGCCGAACCAAAGGGGGCTGCTGCCCCCTTCCCTCATGAACCGCCCCCCTCATTAAGAGGGGGGTTTTAATGGACCGACCGGGGGATTTAATTCCCCCGGTTTTATGACATCCGGCCGGCCAGCTGGCCGGCCGGTTTTTACCAACGGGATCGGAAATTCCGGTCCCGCCCTCGACTTCCGACGCCGGCGGCCCGGCCGCCGGTCTTTCCTTCCGCCGCGGCCCGGAACCGGCCGCGGTCTTCTCGTCCCGCCGCGGCCCGGAACCGGCCGCGGTCTTCTCGTCCCGCCGCGGCCCGGAACCGGCCGCGGTCTTCGTCATCCGGCGCGGAGCGTCGGCACCGCGCCCCTTCGCCGTGCTTCGATTCTTTTCAACGCGGCGCGACGACGTCGCGTTCTTGAAGATTCTCCTCGGCGTAGCGCGACGGCGTTGCGTAAAATTAAACGCACAATCATCCGCGTGGTGCGACGGCACCACGCCACTTGCTTCCACCCGCAAGAACAACAAGAACGTTGGAGGGGGGGGGGTTCGGCCGTGTTCGTGCGGTCCGGCCCCCCTCGCGTTAATAATAATAACGCAACTAAAGAAAAATCACGTCACACGTTAATCTTGCTAAAAGCACGATCAAGAATGAAATGAGGAATCCAAAAGAAAAATCGACAACCCCTACCTCGGTTTTAAGATTCGAAGAATCGTCTACGATCCGCGGAAGACGGCGTCGCGGAAGTCGGGCGTCGCGGTCGTCGTTCGTCAAATCCGTTGACGAAGTGCTATGCCCGAAGAGACACGACGATGGCGGATCTTCGTTTGCCGACGAAGGTTGTCCGAAGAAGAGATGGCGTCCCCTTCGTTGTCACGGTGAACGAAGAAAGGAGTTGCGGCGTTCTTCGTCGGAAAAGAGAGCGTTCCTCGTCAAGTCTTGAGGAAAGTCAAATTAAAAAGGAAACAACGAACTCAAGAACCCTTACCTCGATAGTCGCACGTTGACGGAGTCGTGGATTATCGGTGTCGATTCCTTTGACGTCGGAGGAAGATTCGTTGTCGAAGGCGTTCGTCGCGGAAAACCGTCGCGGAAGGGATGACGCGGAAGAAGTACGTCGCGTCGCGGATACGGCGTCGCGGATGGATCGTGTTCTTCGGCGGAGAAGTTCTTCGTTGAAGAACGACGTTCTTCGCGTTCTTCGTTGAGGTTGAAGAAGAAGAAGAGGAGCTCTCCACCTCTCAAGAAGACAAACGATCAACCCAAAATAAAATAAGATAACATCTTATTTTATTATTACAAAACATAAAAGAATTTCAAAAGTTTGAAATTCAAAATGGCTAACCCCAAAATTAACTCACTTATTTAATATACAAGAGTTGTATAATTAAAAAGAAGTTAAGTTATCAAGCCATTAAGAGGGAGAGTGGGGAGTTGAAAAGGTGGGGGTTCGTGTGGGCCCCACCACACTTAATCCTCCCAAGGGAGGTTAAGTGGGTGTGGGTCCCACTCCCAACCACCTTAGATAGGTTTTAACAAGTTAAAAATAAAATTGTTCTACACAATTTTATTTAACTCAAACTAAAAACCCCAAAACGAAACTCTCAACCCGCAACAAACGCAACTCCCGAAAAGGTCTCTTTAAGCGAATATCGGCGCTGCGAGTTCATCGGTGCCCTCAGATTTCAATTCCGAGCACCGGATCAAAAGTTAGAAATTCCCGCTCGTTCGTTCACTGAACGTACCCGAGCCAAACTTCGGAAATTAATTCCGGGCACTCCGGGCCTCGGAATCAGGTGCCGTCTGAAACCGCATTCTTGTAAAATTCTAAAGAAAATTAAGAAAAAAAAAAAAAAATTTCCCTTGAATTTTACGGGTCTTTACAGTTTTGGATTACCTTCACCTTTTCCATCGTTTCCTCCACCAGTTCTGGGCCTACAAGTTTTCTTTCACCAACGTCATCCCAACAGGTTGGTGTGCGACATCTCTTTCCGTATAACGCTTCATATGGTGCCATCTGAATACTTGAATGGAAAATATTGTTATAGGAAAATTCTACCAGAGGTAAATATCGATCCCACATTCCTTGAAAGTCAAGTGAGCATGATCTCAACATGTCTTCTAAGGTTTGAATAGTTCTTTCTGATTGTCCATCTATTTGAGGGTGGTAAGCAGTGCTCAAATGAAGTTCAGTATCCAAGGCCTTCTGAAGACTTTTCCAGAATCCTGATGTGAAACGAGGATCACGATCCGAGACAATCGACAGGGGTATACCATGAAGTCTCACAACTTCATTAATATACAGTCTTGCTAGACTTTCAAGTGGTAGATCTTCCCTTATAGCAAGAAAATGTGTTGACTTCGTGAGACGATCAACAATGACCCATATTGCGTCATTTCTTCTAGGAGTCTTTGGTAGTCCCATGACAAAATCCATCGTAATATTATCCCATTTCCACTCAGGTATGGGAAGAGGTTGCAATACTCCACCAGGCAGTTGCCTTCCAGCTTTCACTTGTTGACAAACCATACATCTTGACACAAAATCAGCAATATCCCTCTTCATGTTGTACCACCAAAAATGTCCCTTTAAATCTCTATACATTTTGGTTCTCCCAGGGTGTATAGAGAAATTGGAACTATGAGAATCATCTAACAATTCCCTCTTTAAATCAGGTATATCGGGAACACAAAGTCTCCTCCCAAATTTCAAAATTCCATCTTCACACACAAAGTCCCTCAACCTCCCATCATTCATAGCTTTAATCTTCTTTTTCAACACTTCATCATCGGACTAAGAACTCTTTATCCTTTCTAGTAAAGATGGTTTGGAAACCATTTGAAAAAGTTTTGATGTTTCACCCTCCATGGTGATTCCCATATCTATCTTTACTAGATCCATGAAAATAGGATCCCTTTCCACTCTCATCATGTTCAAAACTCCATGATATTTTCTACTCAAAGCATCCACAACCTTATTTTCCTTCCCTGGGTGGTAGTGTATCGTGCAATCATAATCCTTGAGTAGTTCAAGCCATCGCCTTTGCCTCATGTTGAGTTCTTTTTGTGAGAAAATATATTTCAAACTCTTGTGATTGGTATATATCTCACATTTTCACCATAGAGATAATGTCTCCATATCTTCAAGGCAAAGATTAAAGCAGCTAACTCGAGATCATGAGTAGGATAGTTTTGATCATGAATTTTCAGCTGTCGTGATGCATAGTCAATAACCTTATCATTCTGCATAAGGACACAACCAAGTCCTTTCATTGATGCATCACTATAAATAACGAACCCGTCATTCCCTGATGGTAGAGTCAATATAGGAGCGTTAACTAATATTCTTTTCAGTTCTTCAAAACATTCTTCACACTCTTTTGTCCAGACAAATTTAACCCCTTTACGGTGAGCTTCGTTAATGGGTTATCCAATCGGGCAAAATTCTTGACAAAATGTCGATAATAACCTTCCAAACCAATAAAGCTGCGTACCTCAGTTATACTCGTCGATTCTTTCCATTCTTGGATTGCCTTGGTCTTAGAAGGATCAATGGAAATTCCATCCTTAGAGACAATATGGACAAGAAAAGAAATCTCCTGAAGCCAGAATTCACACTTGCTAAACTTCCCATATAATTCATGCCTTCTAAGAGTCTTCAAGATAATGCGCAAAATGATTTTCATGATCTTCGTAGATTTTGGAGTACACCAAGATATCATTAATAAATACCACCACAAAATCATCAAGATATTCCTTGAAAACTCTATTCATTAGATCCATGAATACAGAGGGTGCATTAGTCAATCCAAAAGGCATTACTGTAAACTCGTAATGCCCGTACCTTGTTCGAAATGCTATCTTCGGAATGTATTCCTTCTTCACACACAACTGATGGTATCCAGATCGAAGGTCAATCTTTGAAAAGTATTGAGCTCCATACAATTGGTCAAATAAATCATCAATGCGAGGTAGGGGATACTTGTTCTTTATTGTTATAGCATTGATCTCCCTGTAGTCAACGCAAAACCTCATAGATCCATCTTTATTCTTAACAAAAAGGACAGGGGATCCCCATGGAGAAACACTAGGGCGAATAAATCCCTTATTACTCAATTCCTCTAGTTGTTTCTTTAGTTCAACTAATTCCACAGTGGCCATTCTATAAGGGGTCTTCGATATGGGCCTGGATCCAGGAATTAAATCAATGGAAAACTCAACTTCTCGTTCTAGAGGATGTCCAGGTAAATCTTCCGGAAACACATCTACATATTCTTTCACAATAGGTACATCCTCTATTTGAACATTCCTTTCCTCTCCATTAGTCATTTCATTCTCTTCCTCCCCAATAATTGAATTTAGTTGAGCTACTGGGGGTGGATCTAAATAAGAATTAGGTGGTGATGATTCTGCTCTAAAAATAAGGTGTTCCTTATCATCATCATCAAAAATCGTGACCTCCTTCTTCTTACAATAAATCTTTGCATCATAGTCTGAAAGCCAATCCATACTGAGGATTATATCAAACTCAATCATAGGTATGACAATGAGATCAGTGGATAAAGAACAGTTATGTGCTCTAATGGGGACTGATTCACAAAACTTTATTGCAATAATACTTCCCTTAGGAGTTTTGACTGACAATTCTCTTGTCAAATCAAACTGGAAATATCTAATTTTCTTAGCAAACTGAGAAGATATGAAACAATGCGATGATCTAGAATCAAATAATGCATTTTCTAAACTTGAGGAAACTATTAAATTACCCGCCACCACATCTTTCGGAGCTTCAACCTCAGCAGTAGTGATAGCATAAGCTTGGCCTTGATCCCTTGGACTCTTCTGAGTTAAGTTCCCCTGACACTTAGGACATTCATTTGCATAATGCCCCATCTCTCTACAATTATAGCATTCCACATTGACAACAACTTTATTTCCCTTGCAATCATGAGCTTGGTGGCCTTTTCACCACACTTGTAACAGACTCCCATTCCCTTCAAGAAAGTACTGGGGTGTTTCTTTCCACATTTACTACATGACAGATATTAAACTCTTCCCTTTTTCCCCTTATTTCCATTTCCAGATTGATCAGAAGATCTCTTCTTTTATTGCTTTGCTTTAAAGTCATAAGACTTAGAGAATTCCTTTTCTGTCTTGATAACACACGAGACAATATCTTCGTATGACGAGAAGGTTTGTGAGACTAATGCTCGAAGAAGAAATGGTTTTAACCCATCAAAGAAACGATCAATCTTACTTCTTGGGTTACGTATATAATCTGCTGCATGCCTTGCTAACCTTGTAAATTTAGCCTCATACTTTGCGACATTCTCATCCTCCTTTTGTATCAGACTCAGAAATTGTCTTTCCATATCTGCTCGATGGTCATGTGGAAAGTATTTTTCTAAGAAAATATCCTTGAACTGTCTCCATTCCATATTTGATACTTCATCATCTTCCTTTGTGTTTTGAATCAGTGACCACCATTGATCGGCATCTCCAGTGAGGCGGTAGACCGCCATGACAACCTTCTCCCTTTCACTACTCCCCAAGGCGTGGAATATTTTCTCTAAGGAGTTTATCCATTTCTCAGCTACTAATGGATTTGTACCCCCATTAAATGTTGGCGGTTTTTTCCTCATGAATCGGTCTAACATTGATCCTCCACATTGCGGATCAGGGTGCTCCATACGAGTAAGGTTATTATTCATAACCTGAGTGAGTTGTCCTAGTATGGTAATAAGTTGATCAGCACCAGTTGTATCCCCAGATCCACAATAATTATCTTGAGCAGGAGGGAAATCCCTACACGGAGTGCGTGCATTGATACAGTTTCCATTCCTTCCACTAGGATCCATTTCTAAACAATGGAATAAACTAGATTAGTTTATGAATCAAAATAAATAATTCCATACTTATAAAATACTTAACATAAATTGAACTATTTATGGATATAATCCATAATCATAAAATTTTTTCTTTGAGGAAGTATATACTCATAACCCTTCATAGTGGTTTGTAAAGAAAATGAGAATTATCCTAAGCATATCCCCCAGGAGTGTCGTAACCAAGAGTGCAACAAGGCCCGTTGTCATGCACCAGTTCCTGTTCGAGTCTAGATCAAAGTGGTGTTTTCGGGTTTTACCCCTAGGTACATTTGTGCCAGATCCCCCTCTACCTGCTCGTATCCAGACAGGGATGTATTGCTCGGAAAACTCACAACATCTCTACAATACCAAAATTCTAGGAAGTTCTTCTATACTAATCCTCAAATTCTATCTTTGGGATATGTGCTATAATCAGAGTTTATCTAAATCTAGCTTCCAAGGATAGTACTAAACTGCCTCTGATACCAACTATAACACCCCGACCCCAGCTACCCAGAGTCGGTGCATTACTTCGTAACATTGGCATGATCACAAAAGATCAAGTCTCGAAAGACCGATTAGTTTAGTAGCCTTGGAAACACTAGATACATTCATAAGTCTTACATTACATCATAAAGTAAAACAATACTACAACATCTTCTCTTCATATCCCCTTATATTATCCCTTCAGGTCATTCATAATATACTTCTTCACATCCTGGAAAAATTAAAACATTGAAAGGGGTGAGCTCAGATGCTCAGTAAGGATAACAATATAGAGGAAGCTTTCATAAATAAACATTAACATTTAAGGCAATGTATAACTAAAACAAAAGCCTTTTAAACTTGAACTTTAGCATAATATGGAAAAAGTAAAATGAAATAATGCCATTTACTTACTCACATGGATATTCTACTAGTCGAATAATAACATGAAATATCAATAACCACTTTCATAATGATGGAATGCAGAATGCCAGACTATCATAACCACGTAGCAAAGGCCTCGTGCCAAGACCACCAATAAGATTTTGTCAAGGCCTCGTGCCAAGACACTAGTTTGTCTCATGAGACCTACCGATGCATCGAGGAGCTGTAGCGGGCTCCACCCGTCACTTATTAATTCCAATGCATTCCTCATATGAATAGGTTTAAACATATAATAAACCATAACATAATTGCATAACATTTCCACATTTCAATCACAAGATATCAATACAACACATTGATATAATAAAAACGCTTTCAAAACCATTTTCAATACCAAAATAAAATAAAGTTAAAAATTTGTATTTATTTTTCATTTAAAAAAAGTGATGGCTTGTAGAGGAAGCTGAAACTCAAATAATGGTCACGGCGGCGGAGAAGTCGTTGTCGCCACATATGTACGGAAAGAAAAACATTCCCTTTTTTTTGTTTAGTAAAACGATTGGTATAAAAAGATTTCTTTTGAAGAAACGTAAAAGTCAAAGGGGTTTATACACCGTATAAAAGAAAGTTGTGTATAAAACAAAATATGCCTCAATGAAAGGAGATTGAGACGAAGTCCATAAAAAGATCATTTTTAAAATAAAATAGATCTATTATGTGTATTAAATATATGTACACATAAAGAAAGTATAAATACAAGATAGGACATAATAATATCATGACATAATTTTAAAGTAGGAGATTAACCCAAAGAATGGAAATTGGGTTAAGAAGTTCCCTTACCTTGCATCCTGTCTTGACTTGACCGTTCTTTAACCTCCTGAATAATAAACTAGAGTTAATCTCTAACTTCTTAAGAACCTTTTTCAAGTTCATTATTCCTTTTATATCACTTATTACCATGTTATGAACATTATGTAATTATTTAAGTTAATAACGGTCGTTTTGTCGATCTTTGGTACGTGAGTCAAAAATAAACTTCTTATAATTAAAAGTTGTTCATGTGGTGAAATATCCATTATATCCAGAATTATATTCATGATGTAGATATCATATATATCATATATATCCATTATATACATTCATTTATAATATTACGTAACATTTAGAGGTAAGAAATGAAATGCACCGTTCATGGAGACGGTAAGCCGTACGTACGCATGAACGCTACTTTCATTTCTATTTCGTATTTAATGGAATGAAATCATAATTATATAAATGTATAATATAATTCCAGTATAATATAGTGTATAATACCATCTACTCCATCCTTTATACATCCCACATATGGCATTAACGATTCAAATCACTTTGAGGGGGCGGTAGTCCGCACTTCCTAAAATGAAATTATCGTGTTTACACATAATGGAAATCATAAAGGTATGACATAAATGAGAAATAAAGAAGCATAATGAAAACATAAAAATTATATATATGTCATATATGAAAATAGTGTCATCAAAATGGCCACCATTAGAGGTGTTAAAAGAATATTGAACAATCATCGTTTCGTGAGCCAGTATTTCGCCACCCACAGAAATAGTATGTTCTTTAACCATTAGACGAAGGTGTGTGTATGTGTAAACCAAATACTTATCATAACAACATCCTAGTATATTTTAGATACTGGTTTTTTACAAAAGAAAGGAATAAAAAGAGTTTAAGGTGTTGGAGAAGTTAAATAAAACAAAACAACATTAGAGAAGACATTACCTAAAAATCGGGTAACTCTTTTTGATTTGAGCCAAAGGCTTCCTTGGGAAGAATTCTGTCCAAAGCGAGGCTTTTAGGAGTAAGGGAGGGAAGTTGGGAGAGTATTTGGAACAGAGGTTGGCTGAGCCAAAATGCTTTTAAAGTGTCAGTAAGGTGGTAGTGGTGGGGGCCTTTTATAAGAGGAGAGGAGGGGCACTCTTGGAAAGTAAGGAAATGTTACATTATTATACAATGCTTTTCGGATTCCAAAGGTCCCAAACTTATATAATTCTAATCTAAGGTGATAAGGGTTCTAAATATCCTCTTCCCATAGGTTTTTGACAAGTGTAAGCCTTAGATTTTACATTATCCTTTCATTTTATTTAAATCATTAATTAATGAGGTAATCACTACATCATCATGGTGTCATAAATAATTTAATTTATTTAATGTCTAAAAATTATAATAAAAAATCATGATGTAGGAAATTATTTTATCTTTCTAATTAATATTTATAGTCAAACATATGACTTGTATAACCCCATTTAAAAATTGTTTTAGTAAAACATCTTTTGTTTGTGACTTTTTTATTTTAACATTAAATAAAAAGTTATTTATGTCCTTTTCCTACCAAAGTGGCTCCATGGGGTCCCCAAGTTGACCCATGGATTGTATTGGTCGGAAATGACACATAAAATAGTGTTTGGACAAGTGTAAAGGTCATTCCATATTTTAATAATACTATTTTTACCTTAAATTTCACTAATTACCTTTAATCGCGATTAATTAAACTTAAAAGTTACTATTCACCAAAAAATTATTTTAATCCCATTGAACCACATTTTACTTCCTAATGATAACCATGTATGTCGGATTTTTGAAAATCAAATCATAGAAGTGGTAATATTTCATTTAAATGAAAAATCAGTTATTTAACTACCACTTAGTGGTTTCACTATTCATCAAAAATTGAAGTTTTTCAGAACAATGCCAAAATTTCACCCTAAGATATAATTGATATTCCAAATTCAAAAATGATGTATATTTTAAAAAAATTCCAAACACATAAGTTTCATTAATTAATTTTATAATTAATTGCCGCTGTCACAACAAATAGCGTGTTTTTAAGAAACAATATATATCAAAAGATTGACAATTGTTTATGTCCAATTTCAAAGTGAAATTAATTCTAATGAACACCATTGGATAAAATGGTAAAAATATATTCAAATTATACTTTAAAACAACTCAATAGTATAACTTATCCCTATAAATTATTTTTATTAAAAATGTTGTTTTAAGTATTTTTCACTATTCATAAAAAAATTGGAAGTTCTCAGAAAATTACAAAAAATTCAACATAGGCTAATTTCGATATTACGAATACAAAAATGAAGTCCATTTTGAAATATAAAATTTCTATAAATTTAAAAAGTGGTTATTACTATTCATAACGGCTACTTTGATTAGTCGCGGTGTGTTAGAATTCGTAGTTGCGTACAACACACGCTACTGTATTATTCAAAGAGAAGTGTACCGTGGAAGCTTGGGGTGTTACAATTGGATTACATTATCCATGAAAAAAAAATTATATGAAGCTTAAAATATCATGAAAATAATTATATTCATGATATAACATGTAAAATTTAAGTATATACACCTTGGAAAAGTGTTTAGGTTCATAAGAAAAACATGAGTCTCAAAGAAGGCAAATTGAGACAAAATTGTCATATTAATTTGGTAAATTAGGAAACATAAACCCCATTAAATAAGTATCATAAAATGGGAATGTGAATAAATGTAAATTTATATAAATGATACATAGAATACAATCACATTAAGTACATACACCACACAAAAGGAAAGAGTGGTAAACATAGATTGTATCTCACAAAAATTAAAAGTGAGATGAAATCTGCTTACCTTGTATATTGAATCTCTTTGTACTCATACAATCTTCCTATATAATAAATATAAGTTCATTATAAGTATTTTATAGAATAATATTCTTATATCTATTACCACATATGGTTTTATTATAATCTTATATTACCCGCTTGTTAGCGATCCTATATTAAAGTTTCACTTCGGGTAATATTCACTTTTCTCTTCACATGTGTCTTAATTTGTTATATATTTGGTCATTATAATTATATCATAATTCTAGAATGTAGATCATGATTGTAATGTCCTGGACCTTCCTGGTCTATTACTTTTCCAAAATCTTGGTCCCATCAAACGGTTCCACCAAAATGGTGGCACCAGTCACGATCACACACCGAAACGGTGGCACCGCTTATAGTGTCCCACCAAACTATTGGCATCGTGATGGTGGAACCTTAATGGTTTAACCATCATGGTAACAAACTGAAATGGTGGCACCATGATAGTGGCACCGTAATAGTCACACCATCACGGTCGCACACCGAAACGGTGGCACTGCTTATGGTGGCACCATGATGGTGGCACCATAACCGTGGCACCGCTTGCGGTGTCTCACCAAATGGTGTCCCACCCTGGTTTCCTTTTTCAATCCCACTCCTGAAACATATCTTTTGATGTAAGAGAGTTTTAATACCCCATTCACATCCATTAAAATCCCATAAATGATATCAAAAATCCCCCAAGAGCCGTCCAACCCTTGAATTACCAAAACATGTGGCTTTTTCCTCGGTTCCACACGCGTTTCCCGTAATTTATAGTTCCGCCCCTGTTGCGCATTTTCCTCTATTTAAAGGAAAACCTTTAACTCACATCCATTATGGCCACATCTCTAATGATAATTATAAAATAACAATTAATTGCATCGTTTGTAACCGTCCAACCGCACTGTGAAACCATGATCCACCTTTAAAGCCGTTCAAGATTCATATCCCGTAACTCTAGGATCTCCCATTTTTATCACATGAGACTTATTTATTATTCTTTTATGGTATCTTTTCCTTTCTTTGGTGTGTTTTGAGTCCCCCTTATCGATTCTAGTGGTTTGCCTGTACTAGAGCCTTACCTACTCACCCTTGGATTCCTCAAAGTTCCTCCCCTCCAAGTCGCGCATCCCCAGTTCTTAGTGCATGGAGAAAAAATTCGATCATTGATCATCTAAGTAGGGATATTCCTTAGTCTCTCTTTACTATGTATCATGCAAGGTAGGTATTCTAATATTTCTATGAGGATGGAAAAAACCAAACCTTAAGGAAGATAATAAATAGACTTTTAAAGAATAAAGCAGTGTGTTTGATGATACTATTGTACTCTTTTACCCTTGCTTATATGTTGTGAATTTTATGGGCTTATTTCCACTAAAAATCATGTCTATTGGTGGTCTTTACTTGTGCACTAAGGGACCCCTATTTTCTATGATGATTGAATGGCTGTAACATGGAAATGGGTTAATCACGTAAGCTCGGTTGATTAAATGGATGTCCAGTGAACAATAATCCCTGTGGGATCACCCCAGTTAGCCCAATGGAAAAGAAGGAACTCAATGAATGGTGTGTTTAAATATGGAAACTCCCTTGATCTGTCTTGGTAATATGTGTGGTTGTTCTACTTGATTCTTTTCAGGTGACATGGATGGGGATGTGATCTCCTATTGTGAGACAGTTGTTGTTTTGTGGATCTAAGGTTGTGTGGGGCTGTATGGCGGGGCTTGGTTTGGTTCTAGTACTTTAAGGGATCTCACAGATCCCTTTTGTTGTTGTGACATACAAGAGAACCGGGTGTGAATGCTTAAATTGCTGCTTGATTGTTTATCCTTTCTTGGATTGTGGCTATGCCTATTCGTTTCTAGGTAGTGAAGAATTATTTAAATTGAATCAATTTATTATGAAAACAAGAATGGGTTTAATGGATAATTGTTATTTGGGAATGAGTTTTGACTTGGTTATGGCTGTTGTAATTATTATGAATGAATAGTAATGAGGGTGTTTGTGTATGAGCTGGTTTGGAACCCCTAGGTTGGGATGAGTGCTTGTTTACCTATATATATAATTTAGTTATTATGTTTTTTATTCAAACCCACCCAAGTTGAGTACTTCGTGTCGAACACCCCCATTTCATGGGAGATGGTATTTTTCCAAACACTCCTATGAGCGGATGGTTATTAGCTCCTTTTTTGCTCCCTTTCCCGAGTATCCTAAGACTCTTCGGGCAGGCTGTGATGGATTGAGGTCCATTATATCCCAATATTCGTTAGGTAGGGAATGTTGTGGTGGTTAGCCTAGGTGTGTGAGGGCAGGTTGTTTCCCAAGTGTCTTCAAGATGGGCCCCATGTGTCTTTGGGCGTGGTAGTAGTTGTCCAGGCCTAAGTGTCTTTGGGTGTGGCAGTAGTTGTTCTGGCCCATGTGTCTACGATCATGGTTATGTGTGGTTGTGGCCAATGTGTTTACGGATAGGATGTGTGGTTGTGGAAGCACAGGTGTGTGTGGGCGGGGTATGGTAGTGGGACTACGGTGAAAATGGTGGGGAAGGTCTGACGTGTAGGATGTCTTCAGTAACCAATGTGAAAGTGGTGTGGGGTACCCAAACATCGATGTGTTATTACTATTACTTTACTTGACTTGTGTTATTTAGGGAGTGTGCCTTGGTGAGGTTTGGGTGGATATTTTCCTTACTAGGTGCTTTGGTTATCACCTTTTCTCACGGGGCATTAGAATGCCTCCACACTTGTTCATGAGAGATTTTGGTTTTCCCTACTGAGTATACCTCTATACTCACCCTACATATATCAAATTGCTTACATGTTTCTAGGAGGAATTTGAGGACTGTGATGGACCCTATTAGCTCGAACGCCGGGACAATTGATGTTGCTGTTTTTCTTTTCTTTTGGTACTTCTCTTTGGATTTTTCTTGTACCATGTAACACTTCATTATTGGAACACGCATATGTGAATGGATTGTTTTGGCCTTAATTTTACTTCCAGCTTTGGTGTTGTTTGGGTTTACTATCTTATCTCCCAATACTACAAAATAAAAAGGGTAATTCCTTCCATATTATATGTGATTCTATACCCTTGGTGCTAGTCGCCACTTTGGGGCCTCTTGAAGGTGGGTCTCAAGGGTCATTATCTCTCCTTCAACTTGAGGAAGGAAGGGTTTGGAAATATGCTATCACTTTCCCTCATCTTGGTGAAGGTGGGTCATGATAGAATGACATCAAAGGGGAGGTTATTCAAGAGATAGGATGGAGTTCAGAGTTAGTCATAGTGAGGATTTCATGGGATGGTAGGGAAACAATGTTAGGAAATCTTAGTGCATAAGATAGGCCAGGGAAGACCAGCTAGGACACAGGATTTTAAGGCCCCCATGATCTGACGCAAAGACTCTGGGCCTACCGAACGACCAAGTTAGGCTACACTGATTTCATAGTAGATACCTTAGGAAAGGTACATGAATCATAATTATTTGTGTTATTTTGTGTCTTGGGTATTTTGGGTATTTTTAAATAAATAAAAAGTATAAGAAAAATTTAAAAGCGATCTTCTACACTACTCGGGATTAGGAATTTCTTATTTACCTTGAAGCTATGGCACCCAGACAATGACCACGAGTAGTTCAAGAGATTGAATCCTAGGAGGATGATTTAGTTGATCAACAGAGTAATGATTAAGAGGAGGAGGATGACTAGTGGCTGAGGATGCTTCGTGCCTTTTAGTGGAAGACCCTCAGGAAGTATGAGGGAAACGTCTTGGACATGTAGACAAAGAGCTGGTGATATATTTCATCTTGATCCAGGATCCAACGAAGTACTGGTTTCCTCTGGATGTAATCCAAATGTGGAGATCAGCACATCAGTGGTGGATACTCTATCTTGGGGAGAAGAGGGAGGCTAAGGTTTTATCGATTGACTTCGAGAGGGATTTCTGGGCGTAATTCCTCCCTTCCACGATGAAGGATGTAAAGAGGCAGGAGCTACTCTCTCTTCATCAGGGGATTATGTCAGTGAGTGAGTTGGGGATGAAGTTCAAGGATATCTTTCGCTTTGCTCTGGACCTCTTTCTGGATGAGGAGTCTTGGGAGAGACGTTTAGAGGAGGCACTTCGACCTTCTCTTCAGTATGTTGTTACTCCCTTCACTCTACTGACATACTTGGAGGTCTAAAAGAAGGCTGAAGTGGTGGATATGATGAATGTGCTGGGAGGTGTGCCCTAAGAAGGGTTCTAGTTGGGATCATCAAAGGGGAAGGCTATCAGCAGCATGCCTCTAGCGTCAGGACCTTTCAGGTTTCGGCTAGCGGGGAACAGGCCCCAACAGTTTCAGTTTCGATCTCACGGTCCTCACTCTTTCTTTTCAGGCCTAGGACTGAGATGCTTCATCTACGTTATTCATGGGCACCATCAGAATCAGTGCCTGGACTGAGTGCAATATAGTGGGGGTGGGCCGGTTCAGCGCCCACCTCAACATCAGTAGTTTCTAGCCAGTCCCTTTCAGCAGTAGCAGTAGGGACAACGAGCTCCCACTCCTTCGAGAGTAGATGTTGTAGGAGGAGGTTGAACTCAAGGTGCTCCTCTGGGACCTCAACTAGGGTGTGTTTGGGGAGGCAACCAACAACCAAGGGGTTGAGGAGCTGGGCGTGGGCAGTTTTACGCCATAGAGGCAACAATTCTAGCAGGGCCAGAAGTCATTCAAGGTACGATCATCTTGTTTAGAACTCTTTCATGTGCCTTGTTTGATTAAGGAGATTCATACTCGTTTGTTACACCTAGTATATCCCATGCTTTTGGTATAGAGGCAGAGACACTTTCTGTACCCCTAGTTTTGAGTATTCCAGTCGGAGGTCAGACCAGCTTGTCTTGTGTTTTTTGAGGGTATAGACTGATGTTGGGACCACATCAGCCCAGTGGTGACCTTATTTTGCTGAAGATGCAGCCATATGATGTCATTTTAGGCATTGAATGGCTGTTATCTATGTGTTCCGTTATCGACTACTTCCATAGAAGGGAAGTTTTTTCAGATATGGGCGACCAATGTTAGAATTTCATTGGTGAGCGAGGTTTCCAGGAGGGAATCCGAAGAGTGGATACCTTTATTTCCTTATTATATGAGCTGTCAGTGGACTCAGAAATGATGGAATCTTTGAGGATTATCGATGAGTTCATGGACTTATTCCCTAAATTGGTGGTGGATCTACCCCCTTGATGTGATGTTGATTTTGGGATAGGCTTGCAACCCGACGACTGTCTGATTTTGATGGATTCCTATGGGATGGTGCCTTTTGAGTTACGAGAGTTATGAATTCATATTAATGATCAGATGAAGAAGAGTTTTGTTTAACCAAGAACGTCACCATGGGGTGCTATAGTCTTATTCGTGAAGAAGGAAGATGGTGGTCTTAGGCTATGCATAGACTACCAGAGACTGAATCAGGTAACGATCATGAACCATTACCCTCTTCCAAGGATAGATGACCTTTTTGATTAGTTGAAGGAGGTAGGATGGTTCTCCAAGATCGACCTACAGTCAGGATATCAACAGTTGAGGGTGAAGGAGGGTGACATCTCAAAGACTTCCTTCAGGTGCAGATATGGGCACTTTGAGTTCGTGGTCATGCCGTTCGATGTTACGAACACACCAACCATGTTCATGGGGATTATTAACTCTATATTCTGGGAATATCTGGACCAGTTTGTAGTCATGTTTATTGATGATATCCTGATCCACTCAAGATCATAGGAGGATCACGCTGAGCATCTAAGGATGGTTTTAGAGGTCCTCCAGCAGCACCAACTCTATGGGAAGTTGTCAAAGTGTAAGTTTTGGACATGATAAGTGAACTTCCTTGGAAATGTGGTGTCTGAGTAGAGGATAGCAGTGGACCCATCAAAGTTCAATGTGGTTGTTTCTTGGGAAGCACCCAAGAATGTGACGGAGGTTTGCAGTTTGTTGGGTCTAGCAGGATATCACTGAAGGTTCATGCCCGACTTCTCTCGAGTTGAAGCTCCTTTGATAGCCTTGAACAAAAAGGACCAGGCCTTAGTGTGGAGTGAATAGTGTCATACATCCTTCAGTTATCTGAAGTGGAATTTGGTTAGTGCCCCAGTGCTGAGGTTTCCAGAACAAGGGGTGATTTTTGAGGTGTTCTGTGATGCTTCAGGCCAAGGCTTGGGGGGTGTGCTGATGTAATAGTAGGGGGTGATCTCTTATGGGTCTAGGAAGTTATGTTCCCATGAGCGTAACTATACCACCCATGAATTGGAGCTTGCAGCGGTTGTGTTCACACTAAAGTTGTGGTGGAAATACCTCATTGGGGAGCGCTTTGTTGTCTTCAAAGATCAAAAGATCATGAGGAATATCTTCTCCCAGTGAGACCTGAACATGCAAAAATGGAGGTGGATGGAGTTTCTTTAGGACTACAACTTCAAAATCTCTTACAATGAAGGTAAAGGGAATTTGGTGGATGATTCCTTGAGCAGGAAGTCACAGAAGGATGCGGTTAGAGAGTCGGAAGATTCTTGGAAGGCGATAGAGGAGTTGGCTACCCTACACCTGGATGCATGGGTGGAGGATGGTAGAGGATATCTGTTACAAATTAAACTGTATTCCTCTCTACTTAATTAGGTGGAGGAGTCGTAGTGGGGGGACTTAGAGGAAAAAGTGATTCGCGATCATGTTAGCTAGAGTGATGCTCCAGGAGGATGGTCGAAAGACGGATAGAATCAGATGATGTTTCATGGGAAGTTGTTCATCCTGGTGGAAATGTGCAAGATAGTTCTTGGTGAGTTCCACAACTCACCCATGGCGGTGCACCCAGGAGTTTCCAATATGTAACAAGGCTTGAGGGGTCAGTTTTTGTGGCCTGGGGTGAAGCGGGAAGTGGAAGATTTCGTGGCAATGTGCCTCATGTGTTCGCTGGTGAAGGCTGAACACTGCATCCCAGGAGGTATGTTACACCCTTTAGATGTTCCTGAGTGGAAGTGGGATGAAAGATCGATGTATTTCGTCATGGGACTACCCAGTTTTCAAGAGGGTTGTGATGCTATCTGTGTAGTGGTGGACCGACTGATGAAATCAGCTCACTTCCTAGCAATCAAGGAGTTGAGTGCGGTGGATTCACTAGCACAGTGGTATGTGGACGAATTGGTGAGGTTTCACAGATTTCTGAGGTCCATAGTCTCTAATTGGGATACCCAATTTTCCACATGGGTCCGGAATGGGTTTCAACATGATTTTATCACCCAACTATGCCTTAGCACTGCTTTCTACCCCCAGACAAATGGGAGGATAGAGCGCACCATCTAGACATTGGAGGATATGCTACCAACATGTTTTTTGGACTTTGGAGGATCGTGGGTATGACACTTGCCTCTGGTAGAGTTTTCCTACAATAATATCCATCACTCTACCATTGGAAAGGCTCCATTAGAATCCTTGTACGGGAGGCTGTGTCGCTCACCCATGTGTTGGACAAAGGTTGGGGAAGCAGGTGTTCTTGGCCCAGAGGTTGTGCAGAGCATGATGGAGAATGTTCATCTTGTACAGGAGAGGATAAAGGCAGCTCAGGATCAGCATAAGTCATATACCGACCATAAGAGGAGACCCCTGGAGTTTGAGGTTGGGGACCACGTGTTTTTGAAAGTATCCCCTCGGGGTGGGAAATAGAGGTTTGGTAGGGGTAAACTTTCTCCCAGGTTCGTCAGACCCTTCTAGGTGTTGCGGTGGGTCAGCGAAGTGGATTATCAGCTGACACAACCACCGCTGCTACTGAGGGTACACGATGTCTTCCATGTGTCTCAACTCCGTTGGTATCTACATGATCATTCACACATCCTCGACTGGGGAAAGTTGGATATCGAGGATGATGCGACATTCGTAGAGCGACCAATGAGGATTGAGGATCATGAGGAGAATGTGTTTCATGGATGAACCATTCCCTTGGTTAGTGTGTTTTAGAGGCATGGTGGCCTCAAGGAGAGTACCTTGGAATGGGAGGCACAAATACGCACTCAGTACCTAGAGTTGTTTTGAGTTTTTTTTGTTTTGTTTTGTACATTTTTTTGATGTAGTGTTTGACCTTGTTAACTAAGAAATGGAACTTTTCCCTTGTTCCTTGGATGTTTGTGAAGAGTCCTGACTGTGGGGAGGGGAGGACCTGATCCCTAATCAAGATGCATTAATGAGGATGCGGTTAAACCTGTGAGGGAAAGTCAGTGCTGCCCATAGCTGATAGTATCTTGACATGGAGGAAGGGAATCCCTAATCCATATGTCTGGATGGTATTACCTTTACATGTTTGTAGGTATACATGAGGGAGAGGTGTTCCTAGATGTTGAGGAGGTTTACTCTTGAGAGGTATCTTTTGAGGTGGTTGTTCGGACCCCTCTCTTTTCTTCGAGTCTAGTTTTATTCTCGGGGGTGAGAATATTTTGAGAGGTATCTGTTGTAATGGCATTGAACCTCCTGGTATAGTACTTTACCAAAATTTCGGTCCCATTAAACAATTCCACCAAAATAGTGGCACCGGTCACAGTCGTACACCGAAACTGTGGCACCGTGATGGTGGCACCGTAATGGTCACACCATTATAGTCGCACATTGAAACAGTTGCACTGTGAGGGTGGAACCATAATAGTTGCACACCGATATGGTGGCATTGTGACGGTGGCACCGTGATGGTGGCACCATGACCCTGACACCGCTTATGGCGTCTCACCAAACGGTATCCCAACCTTGTTTCTTTTTCTAGTCCTGCTCTCACAACGTATCTTTTGACATAATAGTGTTTTAATACCCTCTTCAAAGCCATTAAAATCCCATAAATGATATATAAAATCCCTCAAGAGCTGGGCGGCCCTTGTCTTACCAAAATATGTGGCTTTTTCCTCAGTTCCACACCCTTTTCCCTTACTTTCTAGTTCTACCCCTATTGCGTGTTTTCTTCTGTTTAAAGGAATCCCTTTAACTCATCGCCATTATGGCCACCTCTATGATGAGAATTATTAAATAAAAATTAATTCCATCATGTGTAACTGCCCAACCATGTGGTGAAACCACAATCTGTCTTTAAAGCCGTTCAAGATTCATATTCCTAACTCTAGGATCTCGCCTTTTTATTGTACACGAATTCTTTATTCTTATTGAATGGTTTCTTTTACTTTCCTTGGTACATTTTGATCCCCCCTTCCTAATTCTAGTGGTGCGCCTATATTGGAGCCTTTCCTACTCACCCTTGGAGTCCCCAAAGTTCCTCCCCTACAAGTCGCGCATCCCAAGTTCTCAGTGCGTGGAGAAAAACATCGATCATTGATCATCCAAGTAGGGTTCTTCCATCATCTCTCTTTAATGTGTATCATGTGGGGCAGGTATGCTAATGTTTCTATGGGGAAGGATTAAACCAAACTTTAACGAAGATAATAAATATAATTTTAAATAATGAAGAGGTGTGTTTGATGATTTTTTTTTACTCTTTTACCCTTTATTATATGTTGTGAATTTTATGGACTTCTTTCCATTGAAAATCATGGACATTGGTGGTCTTTCCTTGCGCACTAAGGGACCCCTGTTTTCGGTGATGGTTTAATAGAAGTAACATGGAAATTGGTTAATCACGTAAGCTTGGTTGAATAAATGGATGTCCAATGAAAAGGAATCCATGTGTGATCACCCCATTTAACCCAATGGAAAAGAATGAACTCAATGAATGGTGTCATTAAATATGGAAACTCCCTTGCTCTATCTTGGTAATATGTGTGGTTGTTCTTCTTGAGTCTTATCGAGTGACATGGTCGGGGATGGGATCTCCTATTGTGGTGAAGTTGTTGGTTTGTGGATCTAAGGCCATGTGGGGATGTATGGTTGGGATTGGTTTGGTTCCAGTACTTTGAGGGATCTCATGGATCCATTTTGTTGTTGTGACTTATAAGAGAACCAGGTGTGAATGCTTAAATTTTTTCTTGATTGTTTTTCCTTCATTGGATTGTGGCTATGCCTGTTTGCTTCCCAGTAGTAAAGAATTATTTAAATAGAATCACTTGAATATGTAAACAAGAATTGGTTTAATGGGTAATTATTTTCTGAGAATGATTTGTGACTTATTTATGGCTATAGTCATTCTTATGAATGAATAGTAATGAGGGTGTTTGTGTATGAGCTGGTTTAGAACCCCTAGGTTGGGATGAGTTCTTGTTTACCTATATGTATAATTTAGTTCTTATATTTATTATTCGCACCTCACCCAAGTTGAGAACTTCATGTCAAACACCCCTATTTCATGGGGGAGGGTGTTTTTCCCAACACTCCTATGAGTGGTTGGTTATTAGATCCTTTTCTGCTCCATTTTCCAAGTATCCCAAGACTCTTCGGGTAGGCTGCAATGGCCTGAGGTCTATTATAGCACAAGATTCTTCAGGAAGGGAATGTTGTGGTTGTTTTCTCAGGTTTGTGTGGGCAGGTTGTTTCCCAAGTGTCTTCGGGATGAGGTCCAAGTGTCTTTAGGCATGACACTAGTGGTCCGAAACTAGGTGTCTTCAAGCATGGTGGTAGTTATTCTGGCCCAGGTGTCCGCAGGCATGGTTACGTGTGGTTGTGGAATAGGTATTTGTGGGAAGGATGTGTGGTTATGGTAGCCTAGCTGTGTTCCGGCAGGGTATGTCAGTGGGACTGCGGTGAAAATAATGGTGAAGGTCTGACGCGTAGGATGTCTTCAGTAACCAGTGGGAAAGTGGTGTGGGGTATCCAAACATCGATGTGTTATTACTATTACATTACTTGTCTTGCACTATTTGGGGAGTGTTCCTTAGTGAGGTTTGGGTGGATAGTTTCCTTACTAGGTGCTTTGGTTATCTCCTTTTCTCACCAGGCATTAGAATTCCTCCCAACTTGTACACGAGATCTTTTGGTTTTCCCTACCGAGTATACCTATATACTCACAATACATATATTAAATTGATTATAGGTTTCTAGGAGGACTTCGAGGATAGTGAAAAACCCTATTAGATTTGACGCCCGGACTGTTGACGTTGTTGTTTTTCTTTTCTTTTTGTACTTCCCTTTGGAGTTTTTCTTGTACTTCTTTGCACTTCATTATTGGAACATGCATATGGGAATGAATTATTTTGGCCTAACTTTTACTTCCATCTTTAGTGTTATTTGGTATTTACTATATTATCTTCTGATACTACTAAATAAAAAGGGTAATTCATTACATATTAAGTGTGATTATATACCCTTGGTGCTAGTCACCACTATGGGGCCTATTGAAGCTGGGTCTCGGAGGTCATTATCTCTCCTTCAACATGAGGAAGGAAAGGTTTGTCAATATTCTTTCCCTTCCCTCATATTGGTGAAGGCGGGTCGTGATAATGAAATAAATTAAATTTATATCCATTATATTCATATTATAATAATTTATAGCATATATAAGTGCAAAATGAAATACACCACTCATGGAGATGGTAAGCTGTACGTACGTATGAACACTGTTTCCATTTTTATTTTCGTATTGAAATAAAGTATGTAAATGAAATATGTATATATATGTATGTATATATATGTATATATATATATAATTATTAAATTATCATTAATATATAATATATATCATATAAGTTCATTAAAACCATCCTTAATACATTCTATGTGGTGTGTGAATGAATCACATCACTTTGAGAGGGTGGTAATCCACATTAACTCAAACAAGATTATTGTATTAACCCAAAATAGAAGGTAAAAATACGTTTATTGTAAAATTAATAAATAATATTAAAGAAATTATAAATATAATATATTACGTATATAAATAGAGTGTCCATCATAATGACCACCATGATTAGTGGTAAAGAAGAAATGAATAATCACCATTTTGAGAGGCAATAGTTCACCCTACACAGAAACAATATGTTCAATATCCATTAGATGAATGTGTTTGTAAGTGAAGGTTATAAACTTGTAATAACAACATCATAGTATATTTAGGACATTGGTGTTGTCATACATGAAGGTAATAAATATATTGGTGTGGGTAGAGAAAGAAAATAAAGGAAAAGAGCTTGAGAGAAGATGTTACCTCTTAATCGGATAACTCCTTTTAATTTGTGCCAAAAGGCTTCCTTGAGAGGGGTTTTTCCCAAATAGAGGAATAAAGTTATAAAGAAAGATTTTTGGTAAGTGTATCTTTCAGGTATTGGTTGAAATTAAAAGGTTTTAGTGGTGTGAGGAATGGGTAGAGGTGGTGGCCTTTTTTAGGGAAGGAAAAGGACTCACATAGAATTTTATAAACAAATTAGGTGTGTACATGTTATTACCTAAAAAATGTCTTACAAAAAAAAAACTCAATATTGGAAGGTTTAAGGCCTATATATGGACATAAAATGGTGTTTGGAGAAGTTTCTAGTTTATTTGGGCTATTAATTTTAATGTTTAGACCCTAATTAAGCATAATTTGGCCTTAATTGTTGTGATTAATTTTAATCACTTTTACATATAATTTTAGTAAAAAATTAACATGGTCTTATTAGAATATAAATATTATACTTAATAAAGTGGTGTATGAGATATTTTTTAAATTCCAATCCCAGAAGAGGTAAAATTAAGATTAGTGTTAATCCTGCAGACGGGATGAAATAACAGAGTTTTAAAGTAGGAAAAAGTTCAAATGTTTGTTAAGATTTTACTTTCAGTATCAAAGTGGAATTAATCATAACTAATTTAATTGTATTATTAGATGTAATATTCATATAATGTGACCTTAAAACATATTTATAATATCATTTACATTAATAGTTAATTATACAAAAAGATATTTTTTAACTAAAAAGTAGTATTTTTTAATATTCATCAAATAATAAAGTTTCTCAGAAAAATTCCAAAATTTACCCTAGGATAATTTAAAAATTTTGAATTAAAAAATAAAGTTTATTTTATCCAATTCAATTTATAACTGTGTCTAAAATTACTTTTATCATTAAAAGCTTTCCATTCATAAAAACAATATTTTTAACATAATAGGACTTTACCAAAAATATTATCTTTCACTATCAATATGTTTTATTTGTCTAAAACAACAATATTTGAAAATTATTTATTATTAAGTTTAACAGATAGGTTATAATTATCTTATTTAAATTATTGAAACAATAAAAAGAGATGTTTCATAGAAACTCAGTGTTGCGTGCATCGTATACCAAGTCGGTGTTGCTTATAGCGTAAGCCAAGTTGGTATTGCATGTAGCGCAATCCAAGTTGTATTTAATGTGAAAGGAATGCTTGAATTAGTGTTTTAATATATATATATATATATATATATATATATATATAACTATTCTCAGTGTCTTGTGAAATGAAAAATATTGAAATGTTAAATTAATTCGAAAAAATAATTCTCAAAATCTCGGGGTGTTACATAATACATACCCAAGACTCTAATGGTATAAGTAAATAAAAAATATATATCCTAGAAAATAATACCTACACATAATTAGAGAAAAAATTACTATTTCCAACTCCAGGTCGTGAGTCACCTAGTTTTTCTCATAGGGTCTCAGTTTCCTTGACCCATATGCGAAAACTGTCTTCCTCTGTGTCAACACCCAGCCGAGCCCAACTCCTAATGAATCACAATAAAAAAAGTACCCCACAAACTCCTTATATAGTCTCAAAATAAGGATAATCATCAACCTTAGCCTCAAATCCTCAGGGCTCTCTAGCACTACTCAGTCCATGTAAAAAGATTCCCTTTCCACATTAGGGTGGTCTAATGGGCTACAATCCTAGAGAAGTCTCCCAAAAAACTCCTGTAGTACCCCACCAAGACAAGAATGCTCCACACCTCTAAAAAAATCTTGGGTGTATCCCAATAAATAAATACATCGATTTTTACTAGGTCCAAAACTAATCTATTCTAAAAAATGACATGCACCAGAAAGTGAACCTCATGGATCTATTACTGGCCCTTTGTGAACTTACCATAAGGATGGTTCTCCCGAAGCAAATCTCGGACCATCAAAAATTTCTATACATGATCCTATTATAATATAGATTATATGATTATTTCATCAATAAAGACAATAAAAAATCAGTCCAAGTATGGGTGGAAGATCCAGTTCATCAAATCCATAAACACAAAGAAAGAATTTGTCACACCAAAAGGCATCACCAGGAACTCATAATGTCTATAGTGACATCAGAATGCCAGATTTAGAATTTTAGACTTACAAACTATAAATTGGTGATATCCAGACCTGATATTTATCTTCAATAACCATATCATTCCTCAAAATTAATCAAATAGGTCATCAATCCTCGAAAAGGGTTAATTTTTCTTTATCATGATCTGATTCTGGTGATAATAATCCACACAAAGCCGAAAGATTTTGTCTTCCTTATTAACAAACAAGACCATGGATAAATATGGAAACAAACTAGGTCTAATGAGATCCTTTTCTAGAAGGTCCACCAACTACAACTATAGCTCTCATCACTCATTATGGTCCATTTGATATGCCACATAAGATATTGGAGTGGTCCCAGGGTACAAGTTGATGAAAAACTCTACCTCCCACCATGTCGATAGTCCCAAAACATCTACAGGGAAGACATTCATAACATATTCTATGACTAAATTAATCTATAATCTTATATATCCTGATGAACCAAGTGATACACTCTCCAATTGATGGGTTATGGGTTATAGACTCATACTCACAAAACCCACTCATCTTATAATGAGGTATCTCTCACCCAAAAAGAAGAATCTTTTACCATCAATGAGAAGGCATATGAATCATCTATGGTGATAGTCAATATGGTCTTGAACTGTGGAAAACCAATCCATGACCAAGATTATGTCATAATGCCTCATTTTTATGACCAAAAGTTCCCATGAGATCCTCTATAAACCAAGCGATAGCTCAGACCATCAGAAAATAAAAGATATCGATGGAGAATTTCCTATATGAACCTCAAGATAAATATTCTTAGCTAAATCTTCAACTAATAGATCCATATATCACACTAGGAGTAAAGAGATGAAGGAATGAATCACACATATTCCTACTAGTACTACAGTAAGAGTATAAGAAACACATATCAAACCTATAGTTATCTCACGAGAAATTTTTTAATATTACACCATAGACTACAACTATCTGTGACCCTGATTTCCATATACCTGAGTCTGGTGTGGGATACATAGTTGTGGTGGAAGGAGCTAATAATATTTTCCACCACCGACATCTCCTCCACCTAGATCCCCACCTGATCCTCTTCCATATCTGCCTCATTAGGTTCCACCCTACCCTCTTATGGAAGATCCATGATCATGACTCTGCCTCTGTCGTGGTGGTCTATACACTATATGTTTTCCCTACATGACATGTCGGGATATGAAATATCATGCCATATGACCTTAACCGTCACATGAATATCAAAAACACTCTTTGATCTTCCCAAATCCCATGTCCGGTACCTATGCCGCATGACCACATGCCTAAGACTAATCCTAGAAAGATCTTCTATACTGAGATCCAACTGACTAGAATTTGCTAGATACTACAAAAAACTCAGCCCTATAACTCCCATGACTAGATCTAGCCACATGCAGTCCATTTGAAAGGATGATCTCTATCACCATAACCTGATCCAAAACCTCAACATTGGTGGGAATGCATATTAGTACCACACTAGCATGTATATCTCTATAAAGACCCTTATCAAACATCCATGCCTAAAAATAACTATATCGAATCATGTTGAGGGAGTACTGTATAAGGTCTGTAAACCTCGTAGAATAATCTACAAATATCATCCCTCCCTTATGTATCTCTATAATATCAAAAATTCAAACTGATCACAAGTATGAGGGGGAGTACTCCTCATAAAATAGGTTCTAGAATTTGGTCAATGATATTGTCGACTCCTCATGCATCTAATTAACTATACTCTACCAGTTCTTGACTACTATATTGAAAAAGTTACTTACCAATGTAAAAACCTGATTAGTTGGTGTCCAAATAATCCTAAAAAATCAGATCACTAACTATAGTTAATCCTCCATTACATAGGGATCTAGCTCACCATGGAACCTAAACAGCCTCTGGTGCTGGAAGCCGCAGAGCGGGCTAAGATTGCGTAAATCCTTAACCTGAAATTTTGTTACTATAAGTTTATCGATATGTGGGGTGTTTCTACCTATCCAAATGGTGGAAGAAACTCAGGAGATGGCCCCTAAACTAAGGCCTCATCACTAATCAGATCATCATCATGGTCTAGAATTGGTATCCTAGCTGGGTGCCTTAATAGAGGAATCCTAAAAATTTAATCAAGATGTACCACATTCATATGAGAATATATATATGTAGAGATAACTAAAGTAGGATATAAAAAGACTAAATATTGTATGATAAATTTTCCAATGTTTCTTGCAACCAATGTATTGACATACCAAGTAGATGAGAAGGTGGTTAGAGACCTGATGTATGGATATGTCAATATACTCACCAAGATTGAGTTCCCTATCTTTAAAGCTGTACTTGAGATACATTGACATTGTTTCCCTAAATCCCAACCAAACCTCTAAAGGGGGAATCACACCAAAAATCGTCCTGAGGTTGAAGGATCTTTGATACCAATCTATCATGACCCAAAATAACGGGGATCAAGACACAAATACACAAAGCCTACCTCTATAGCCAAAGGATAGTAACAAGCACTGAAAAGAATATTTGATATGGGAGGACTTTGTCTAATGTACCTGTATCCACACACCAAACCATATCCATGAAGAAGTAAAAAAGAAATAATAATAAAATATTCAATATATAGAGAATAAACCATGCATGTAATACCGCTATGTAATACAAGAGTATGATAGCGTAATCTAAAAAAGAAAAAGGAAAAAATACACGCCCAAACAAAAAGATTTCATAACCGGACAATAAATGCAAAGTAAAGTGTTGAGAGAGACTAACTCTAGATATCTAAGCCCCGAACATCATAAATTATATAATCAATCAGGGTATCCTTATGCTCCTATATAATCACTTCTAACCTATATATTGTTTTCATAATACACGACATGTTCAGAAAAAACCCATGCAGGGGTGAGTATATACATATCCAGTATGACACCTTGAAAGCTGGAGGGGGAGCAGTAAGAGACATGATGGGAATAAATAGATCAACCCATATCAAGAGATTAACAAGAATATAGTAACATGGACACACACACACACACACATATATATTCTCATGAAAGAAACCCAAATGAGAGAGAAAGGGGATCTCCATCTCACAGCCCAACCCAAGAAAAGAGTCTACCATTAGTTCTAGAGGTCCATCAATGATTCCTAACATCTTTTGTGTTTTTACAAATAAACGTCCATGTCTAGACACACCTTGAAACTATGAAACATAGTCGAGGGGAAAAATCTCTAGGTAGAGGACCCATGCCCTGGTGAAACAGAAGGGTACCACAAAATAGATAGAGGACCCATACACTGAATCAACATGAGGGTGTCACTTTAATAGTTGATAGAGGACCCATGACATATCATAATAGGAGGGTTCCACTCTAATAGTCGATAGAGTACTCATTCCATATCCTAGAAGTAAGGATCCTCTATAATGGTTGAGGACCCATTCCACAACTCTGTAGGAGGGTTCCACTCTAATGGTCGAGGACCCATGACTTGTCAGACACCAGTAGGGTGCCACTCTGATGGGTTAGGACCCATTTCCTGACTTTGTATGAGGGTTCTACTCAGTAGATTGCTCTAAGAACCATGAACTATCCCTACAAAAGGTTGACACATTGATAGTAGATAGAGTAACCATTACATATATTGATAGAAGTGTTCCACACTAATAGTTGATAGAGGACCCATGCCATGTATCGACATGAGGGTTACACTCTAATATCTCTGATGATCCTTCCCAATAAATTTCATTATTAAGAATCACCTAAAGAATCTTCACACACAACAAATATCACACCATATATCAAAATCCACTATAAAGGAAACCATTGTGTTCTAAAAGAAAAAACACTAAGAATAGGATACTCATAAGAAAAAAATAATTCCAAACAAAAGATATATGAGAGTATAAGTCTCATAAAAACGAGGTACATGATGTGTAGGGGACCCACATGATGTGTAGTCCCACTCTTCTATCTACTTGTGTTATTTCTAGTACATGACTCTCTATCCATGTAGCCCTGTATATCTTGTAACGAGATTGCACAACGTTTCTCAGCCACCTGGGATTGAGTCGTGTTTTCCTGGATGTGTTCATATCCTTTAGGCTAAGTCCATATACCCTAGACATGTATCGGTATATAGTATGTGTATGGTCATTCCCATGTCCTTTAGGTCATGTCCATGTACCCTAGAAGTGTTTTGATACTCAACATGTACCTATCCATGCTTGTGTCCTTTAGGTCGTGTACATGTACCGTAATTGTTTTTCATTACATGGCATGTTCCTAGTTGTGCTTGTGTCATTTGGGATGCGCCCATATACCCTGGTCATGTGTCGGTACATGACATGTGCCTAGCCATGTCCGTCTATGTACTCCTAGAGTACACAACGGGTCACCATAATTGAGTCACATAACATGTGGGGATCCCACACATTATCTGATATTTAATTCACTCGAAAACCCTAGCCACCACATCTTGGAGTCTACATTCCATATATTATTCACACTATATAGTGTATAGTCACGTTTTCCCCAAAATCACAAATCTTCTCCCCATAATCCATATATGGCTTCTTCATGACCATTTTCACTCGATTCTCACCGAAATCAATAGAAAAATCTATCATTCCTCAATTCTAGACCTCTGATGGCTAGAAATAGGTATCTCCTAATCCATGGTGGTTCATCACTCACCTTACATGCCTTTTATAATCATCTTATAGTCTCAGATTCAGAGGAATCATTACCCCAATCCTATAAAATATCCTAATACATACGCAAATCATTTATCCATTCATCATATGTGAATATTCCATGAAACGAGGGGTCTAATCATTCTTGGTTCAGACAAAAAATAGTTGAATCGTGATCCTGTGGTCTAATGATGAAGAAAAAAATTACGGTTGGGGAAAATCACATGAAACAGATGTGAAACAATCATTTTCCAGGTTTTATTGAATAATGAATACAAATTGGGGATATTTGAGGTGAGAAACATGACACAACAATGATTAATCTAACAAATAAATTGAATTCAAAACACGGGTGCATGAAAAGTATCAAATTTGATGCAGATCAAATAAATAGGAATGATCACGCCTAATCATTTAATAATAATAATGGAAGCCTACAAATAAATATTACTACCATGATTTGGATCATTTTTGATGAATAACATGCTCACCATTGGAGGAAGATCTATAACACCCGCTTTGTCTCAATTCGCTTGGAACTATAGGCTCATCGTCATCTGATCTCAATCCTCCAATAAAGAACATGGAATTATCCTCCCAATGGTCCTAGGGTTATATGGTTAACACTATCAACTCACCATCATGTCATAATTATATATGGTATTAGATTTAGGTCGTTTAATGAATGAATGAATTAAATTATTTAATTAATTCAATGAAATCACCCACCAATAGCTATTTTATCCAAACTCCCCATATCGACTAATTTAAGGTCACTCCTAGGTTAATCCTCACATTTTAGATTCAACCATGGTATCATATTTTTTATCCGAGAATCTGTTAAATATTTATCCCATTTTTTTTGGAAAATTATGTACACGTAACATAACAAATATTTAATATTTTTATAAAATTAATTCTAGGTATCGGGCCTTAGAATCACATTATGTTTCAGCACCTGTATCCAGATATGTTTTTAGATATATTTCAATGTATTAAAAATAAAAAATAGGGTCTCTACAGTATTATACCTTATGATGGAAACTAGTTAAACTCTATGACTTAGAAAAATAGAATTATGATATCATATATCATAAAACCCCAAGAATAATATAATACATATTTTCTACATAAAATTAATAAAATAACACATTGATTCCTTAATTAATGTTTCTTTATTATACTAATTGGTTTTATAGGATCATAAAATGATCAATGCATTAGAAGAATCATAAATAAATTATAAGATCTAGAATCAATAGAATTAATAAAAAAAGGAAGAACATAAATAAATAGATATAAATTTATAATAGTGAGCTCAAGTTCTATCAAACATGATGGGTCACACTTGATGGAGATCGTCAAGTGACAACTGAATAATTATCACCACAGTAGTTTGTACATCCTCCCCAGGTTTCTCATTCATAATGAGAGGACCTTCCAAACAAAAAAGGTGTTCTATCACCTTCTATATGAATATGAATGGTAAAAATAGATAAATAAAGAGTTTTTATAAGGTTAAATAATATAATTTATTACCATTAGGGAAATTTGATCCCTTATATAGGCTCCCTTTATTAAATTAAGGGAGTTAAAAATTGGTTTCCAACACTTGAACGCCGATATATGTTATAATATCATATACCCATAGAAGTTTTCTAATAGGTTGTAATTCCCCAACCCCAGAAGCCCGGAGCCAGTGCATTATTTTAATACATTTGCATGATTACAAGGAATCCAGTCTCTATGGACCGATCAATTTAGTAGTCTTGGAAAATAGATTACATACATGAACATTACATTATGAATTCAAACATAAAACACAACATAAATAATCCATTGATAATGCCATTATTCCTCTAGATTAACCCTGCATATGAAATATAATACACTTCTTGGAATCCTGGGAAAACAAACATAATAAAGGGGTGATCTCAAATGTTCTATAAGGGTAAAAATTTAGCAGAAGGTATAAACTTTTAAGGCAATATGTGTAATTAAAAAAACATACTTTTAAAAATAAAATTGAACATAATATGGAAAAAATAAATCAAACATTACCATATAAATATGCACATGGATATTCTACTAGTCTAATAATCACATGTAATAATTTATTTTATAACGAGGGAATGCCTAACGCTGAACATAATTACCACATAGTCAAGGCCTCGTTCTAAGACTACAAATACATTTCTTTTTAAGACCTTGTACCAAGACACTAGTTTGTCTCATGAGACCTACCGATACATCGAGGAGATATAGCGGGCTCCACCCATCACTTACTAAGTCCACTGCATTCCTCATATGAAATTTTTGAAACATAACATAAACATTCGTATTAAAATTAGCATCGGAAATGTCAATACATTAGCAATAAACCATTAATGGTATAAAAATAGCACATCCATAGTAAAACATATCATAACTCATTAAATACAATATAGAAGATTGTATTATAATAAATAAACCTCAATCAAGAATAATATCTAGTAAAGGATGACGATATAGTTGAAAATAATTAGTAAAACTCATTGAGTGAAATACCCCTTTTTAATGAAATCATTTAAAAGTCACACAATTTATAAAGGATGACATTTAAAAGATATTTTTGAATAAATGTGTACCATATCACATTGAAACTTTTTAAAGGAATTAACATTTTAAAACATTCATGTCCATATAAACAAATCCTTAAAACAATTTTGAAAACATGGGTATTAATGAGAAATATTTATAAGAATAAATATTTAAAACATTTAAAATGATGTTTTAGTAAAATATTACCTTAAAATAATTATTTTTAAAAAGTATTTTATAAAACATAGACATTGATAATAAATATTTCACAGAAAATACTTACATATAAACAATTTCAGATAATAATGGGATTGAGGAATAAACCCTTACCTTACATTTTCCTTTGGTTGATGGTACGTTTAACCTATTATATAATGACCATAGTATGTTATTAAATTATACCAAAACCATATCAATATTTATTATATCATAAGTGATTTATTTATTACTTTATAATACCCATTTAATAATGATTTTCAAGTTAAATTAACATTTTGGGTAATAATCACTTTCTTTATCGTACGTGTTTTAACTTGTTATTCTTGATCATATAATTTAGATCATGATTTAAATACTTCAAGAATATAAAACATGATTTATATATAGTATATATTTATAATATAAATATGTATAATAGATAGATATATGAAGTGGAAAACACCATTTATGGAGATGATAGGTTGTACGTACGCATAAACTTTGTTTCCATTTTTATATCGTATTGAACGGAAGTAAGTGAAAAAGATATGCCTAAGTACACACACACACACATATATAACTCCAGTAGAATTATTATTTCATATATTACATACTTATTAATAATATATATTTTTATAATCATCATTGAATGGTGAACCTGGAAATGAATCTCATCTCGCCGTGGAGACGGTAAGCCGTACGTACACACGAGCGACGATATCATTTCCTTAATGATTAAAAGGTGTGGAATTGTATGGTATATTAATTTTCATAGAAATTATAATGTTATTTTCATTATTTATATACATATAACTCATAATTACTTCCATCTAAATAACATAGCGTTGAATAACAAACTACACCATGACGTGGAGACGGTAAGCCGTACGTACACATTCATGGTGACATTATCATTTATAGGATGGATAGAATAATGAGTATGATTTTAACATATTTATAAAAAAATAAAAGTATGTAGAAGGTACTGGAGTTATTATTTTGGTATGGAAATAAAAAATAAAGAGAAAGTGGAAGAAGAAAATAACTTTGAAAGAGGTGATAAAATAATTACCTCTTCTTTGGGTGTTTCTTTTTTATTTCAAAAAAAGGGCTCCTTAGGTTGGATTTATTCTCAAGGGGAGCCCTCTAGGTTCAAGTGAGTTAAGTTTGGAGGATATTTGGGTAGGGTTTTTCTGAGCCAAATGGCTTTGGAGGTGTGATTTGGAGATAAGGGGAAATACCCTTTTATAAGAGAGTTGAGTGTCACTTTAGGAAAAGATTGAAATATTATTTTATTATACAATCATATTCTGTTTATAATGTCTCAAAAATGATTTATTTAGAGAATAAGGTGGGTATAGATTGAAAACCTCTCAACCAATAGGTTTTATATAGGTTTAGGCTACTATATTAATCTTTACTTTTAGATTTAACTCTTAGTTAAATAGTTTAACTTTTACATGTATTCTTATATTATTATAACAATTGGTTAATAAACTTACTATAAAAATCAAAGATAAACCCAAGTGGTTCATTATTAATATATCTAATCTTATCTAAGTCCTTTGGATGAACCTTAGATTTTTAGGAATATTATATCAATTAATAATATAATATTTGTTTTAAAAACTCATTTATGTCAATTTTGACACGATTTGGTATTTTGTTTTTGTGAAAGTCATAAAAACTTTGTAACTTCAACAAAAATTTATTTAATAAACCCTAAAATGTCATATTAACCTAGAAAATTAGTTTAATTTATCAAAAGTCTCAATTTATATTTATTTGGATATTTATAATATCAACTGTTTTAATCATTCATTAATAAGGTAATTACTGCATCATCATTGTGTCATAAATAAATTTAATTATTTAATGTCTAAAAATTATAAATAAAATACCATTATGTAGGAAATATTTTTATCTTTATAATTAATATTTTTAGTCGAATTTATCTTATGTTTAACCCTATATTAAAAATATTTTAGTTATGAAAACTTGAATTTAACACTTTTAACTCTTCTTTAAATAGAATAATAATAAATGTCCTAATCTAATCCAAGTGGACCAAAAGGATAATATTTTATTTATAAGGTTAATTTTTTCCGAAAAATAGTTATTCAATATAATTAGGATATGTTTTTGGGTAATTGTAATATCATTTTTACCTTTAATTACCCTATTTACTTTTAACCGCAGTAAATAAAAGTTAAAAGTTACTATTGACAAAAAATTATTTTCATCTTATTGAACCAGATTTTGCTTACTGATTTCAACAATTTCTCTTGGATTTTTGGAATTCAATTCACAGAACTGGTAAAATTACGTTTTATGCAAATTTGCAAATGCGTCTAGAAGGTTAGTAAAAGACGTTAAAAAGTTCAATAAAATTTTATACATCTAATTTTATCATAAAATGACTCCAATGAATTAAATTGAACTTATATATGTATTATATATCTATTTTTACTTAAAATAAATTTAAATAAAATAAATAATTATTTAAATAAAAAGTCGATTTTAGACAATAATGCAATGTTTTTCACTATTCATCAAAAATTGAAAGTTTTCAGAAAAACTCCAAAAATTAACCGTAAGATAATTTTGATATTATGAATTAAAAAATTAATTCTATTTTAAAAAATTCAAAACATATGAGTTTCGTTAATTGATTGAAAATTTATTCCCGTTGTCAAAACCAAAAAGCGGGTTTTTAAAAAGTAAAAACTATCAAAAGATTGACATGTGTTTATGTCAAATTTAAATGTGAAATTTCTTATAATGACCTAAATTGTATTAAATGATAAAAATATAATCTAATTATATTTAAAAAGCATTAAAATTCATAATTTAACAATATAAATTATTTCGATTAAAAAAGTTGTTTTCAATTAAATTTAGTATTTTTCACTATTCATCAAAATAATAAAGTTATCAGAAAAGTACCAAAAATTTATCCAAACTAAATTTTTATGCCTGATTCTAAATAAGAATTTAATTTAATTAAATTTAATATATAAATGTGTAAAAATTTTTGTTTTAAAATGGGTTCACCATTAAAAGGCGGTAAAATTGCATTTTTTGAAAAATAATTCTTTTATCTGAAAAAAATGAATTTGTTCTTATATTATGTCTAAGAAACACATAATATGGATTCTAAAATTATATGTAGTTTATAAAATTCAAAATTCAGTTAATACTATTCATAACCTCTTTTTGAATGGCTAGTTTGGTAAGTCGTGGTGTGCTCGAACTCGGTGTTGCTTGTACGACATGTTATTGAATTACTTTGAAGAGATAATGTACTATGAAGTCTTGAGGTGTTACATAGGTGAAACCTTCAATAATTATTATAAATTTATATAGTTATAAATGAACTAACCCAATATTTACCATAGAAAATCATGTCAAAGATCTAGTAGTGGATAAGCACTCAATATCACATATCATTGATCTATTATATACTACTATATATATCAATAGTATGATACAATTGAAGCATATGTATGCACATATAATTGGCTATAAATCATGGTATATTGTGAAATAAAATATCAAAATTAATTTTATTTCCAACAGGATATCCTTTAGGATTAGTGGATCCAATATGGGCATGGTTACAAAAACCCATTTTCTCTCCATGGGGGTGGCCCAATGGTTAGGATTGTTGACATGGTTCCTCGAATTCAAGGGTTAAATTCTCACTGGTTGTGGTTTTTCACCATAACTTCACACCTATTTGATTTACCACAATAAAATTCTAGGATAGGGTGTGGAGTCTAGTTATACCTAGTCGACTCATGGTTCACATTCAAGACCTAAGGTCTAATTCCCACTTTAGTTGGGGGATGATTGTCTTAAGAAAATCATGAATTATATTTTAACATATCAACTCAACACTCTCTAAAACAACCAAAATGGTTCGCTATGAGACCTCAATCTTGCCTCTCTATATGCCAAAGGCTTCCAAATAATAACAAGGGATTAAGATGTTACCATGGGGAGACAATACCATCATATCAGTGTAGTTTGACATAACAAAAATAAAAAACACTCAATCATAATAAATCCAAATATATTAAATAAACATCACATTAAAATCCAAAGGATTAAATATATAAAACTTCAATATTTTCAATTTATTTTATTTATATAATACTACATTCAATAGAATGTGTATTATGCAATATCAATATTAGAAGAATAATGATATATTATTATTTAAATATAGTCATCGTGAAAAAGCCATCAGTTTAGTGGGTATGTATAATTTTAGTCAAATCATGAAATATATGTAGAATTTATTTCATAGTAAAATAAATAATAAATTATTAATTGGTTATAAATTGTTCATAAATAATGATAAAACCTTTTATAGGTAAAAGATATATTTTTCATAAAACTGTTTTTATGTGTGCAATGTATTTTTGTCTTAATAAATTTAATTAAACATTGTAGATAGATGACCATCAAGAAATAATTATATTATATATCCAATCATATGAATTAATTTTTATTTTATTAGTTTTATTAAGAAAGGGAATGAGAATAAATTCATTTTACGCTATAAAAATACATTTTCTTAAAAATAGTTTTTATTTCATTTTGTGCATGGAAGTTATAATTAATGTATAACACTTTAAAAAAAATTTCTTTATAAATTTTCATAATTTGTTAAATCATATTTTTTTTTTGAAATTATGGGGAATAATTTTTTGAATTTTTCTAAAAAATATTGATTTTTGACTGAATAGTGAAAAATATCTGTTTTTATAAAACCATATTTTATTTACATTTAATACAGTAATTTAAAATCCTAATTATATTATATATTTTTTCTAAAATAACACAATATCAATTTTATCAAAAAGTATCTAAATAATTCCATATGAAAAAAATATATTTTACTTTCATACAAGTTCATTTTTATTCTTAAAAACAAAATTATCTAAAAATTGTTTTTTGATTTTGTTTTGTGAACTTACGTTAAAATTAATTTCTGAAACTTCTACAAATATAATCATTAAAAATATATTTTATATTTACAATTAGGTGATTAAAATTTAATAATAAGGTCAATTTCTTTTTTGGTCACAATGAACTGTAAATTTGATTAAAATATTATCTCCGTAGTGAAAGGGTTAATTTGGTTAATTAAGGTCAAAACTAAGTGATAAGGTTGAAAACAATTTTTTTTATTTTTATTAAATGATATTATAAAAAAAATTACCTTAGTTTCTAATTTTAATTGTTTAAGTAAAATTTTCCATTGATTAATACCTTTATATTAATTTAAGTAAAGGATAATTACAAAATGTCACTCTCTTTCTTTTAATATGTTTAACATATTTTTATAGGGATAAAAAAGTTATTAATGGTTATTAATTATTATTTATAATATTAATAAATTATTGTATTTATAGTAATTAATTTTTATTCTTTAGTGACGATATAATTACACTAAATTCTCATACACCATTGATACAGTGCTTGTGTAAGTAGTAAAAAAATAAAGGTAAATTATTCTAAAAAGAATAAAATTAATATGTTTTCAATTAATTATGATATTAAATAAATTTAATAGGTAATAATAAATTATAATTAATGGTAAATGTGTTTTTAATCTAATTAATATGTTTTCTTGATGTCTTTAAAGTAAAATTAATTTAATAGTCTAAAAAAAGATTTTATTTCTATTTTATGATAAACAATATTATATGAAATTATTTAAAAAAACTATTAAAAGAGTAAAATTGGTATAGTAAATGGTCTAAAATTTCATACATTGTCCATTTTTGATGTACTTTTATTCTTATAAATAAATTTATAACCTTTAAATAATAAAAAACACGTTACCATAGTTATGGTTAAAAAGGTTTAACAAGGGGTTAAATCAAAAGATAAGGTTTAAAATACAACATAAACATGTCTAAATTTTATTAGGTTAAGGTATTTATAATTATCATGTAATAACTCCAAAATTATTTCTATTTTTTCCACTTGACATGATTATTATATTTTTTAAATTTTAATGTTCTTAAAATTTACAATTGTTTCACTTTCCTCACTTATAAAAGGGTATCTCCTCTCCCCCATTCCTTAAACATTTTGAGCACTATATTTCATCCAATAATTTCCCAAATATCTCTCCAACATCCCTTACCGTGACATATATGTTATTTTATCACTAAAAGTAAATCCTAAAAAGGATTATGTTTTATCCAATGATGGGTTTCTAAAGAAGAGGTATAAATCTTAAGTGAGTTCTTTAGTTTTATTTCTTCTTTTATCTCCTTAAATTTTTTCCCAAACTTGATTGTTAGATTGAAATATAGATGTGAATTTTAGGTTTAAAAAATTTTCATTTAAACTCTTAAGAAGGAACTTAGGTTAAAAAGTCTTAAACTAATACAATTCACAACTAATAAAAATGATCAACTGGTTTTGGAACCGATGGATATGATGTGATATGATACCAAAAGTAATTAATAAAAATTTTATTTGAATTGAATATAATGATCAGAGTATAAAAAAGGTAAATGATTCTACCATACAATGTATATAATCTATTAATAAAATATGAAATGAAAGTATCTCAATTAAAAAAAATTACAATAGAAAATAATATGAATAGAAAGAGGAAACAAACTGATTCCCTTTCTATTACCAATGGAAACAGAAAAATTAAAGGTATTATAATTCTTTTATCCGAGAGTGTAGGGTATCCTTTCACCTAGGATAAAAAGTCTGTCTTACCACCACCCGGGTAATCCCTCGATACGATGATCGACACAACTGTATTCCTATCCACAGAAGCCCTCGATTAAGAAGGTAATCAAAACCTCTGTCTTTAAAATACATGAAAGCCCTCGATACAACGATTAGTAGCACCATCTTCCTATCCTCGGAATCCCTTGATCATTATCACAATGACCAGTCACACAAAGCAAAAACAAATCACTTATTGAAATATAAGAACTAGGAACAAGCCATTAACATCTTGTATCTTCAAGGATTTTCACACAAAGTAAGAGAGATGTCACACATTCTCAATATATAACTTGGATGATACAAAAGATAATTACTTTGGTTTGAATGACCTCTTATTTATAGGCCTCATATTCCAATGGGCATATTTTCTCCAACGTGCATATTTCTACAGAAAATTCAGAGGGACTTGGACACCTAGCATTATAACGGTCAAAACAAAACAAAATACACAACATCGTATTGATTAATATATAACTAACTTCAAAAAATTGTTTTGGTTATAATATAGTAAGTATAAAAGTATGAAGGAATGAGTATGATGAAAAAAATTTATTCAGTATTGGAGTAAGACATGAGTTCAATGCATTACATAAGTAAGATACACAACTTGGCTACGATGCATATTGTGATTACGAAGCATATCGTGGTTATGATATATAACATGGTTATAGTGCTTAAAATGGTTAGAATGAATATTGTGGTTAAGATTTATATTGTGGTCACGATACATAACATTGTTATAATACATGGTTATAATGCATAATGTGAATATTATGTATATTATGATTATGAAACATAGCAGTTATGATGCATAATGTGACTATGATGCATAATGTAATTATGATGTATATCATGGATATAAAACGTGGTTATGATGGGTAACATGAATATGATGCATATCCTGATTACAATGAATATTATAATTACGATGCATATCATGGTTACGAAACATCACGTGAGGTTACAATTCTAAAACAATTTATGTGACTAAAACAACATATGTGATTACAATAAGAAACAATATATGTGGTTAGGATGAAAAAAAAACAGCATATGATTATGATATAAAAAAATAATATATATAAAAAACAAGAAGTAATTTGTGATTTCCAAAACAAAAAGTTTAATGGGAAAGTTGAAACACATTTTGACTCATCAATATCCCCCTTTTTGGAAAGCACAAAACAAGATAAACAAAAAGGACTTATCTCCCCCTGAGTTTAGTAACTCTTATAAAAGTAATAGTGAATTGGAAGAATTCCACCCTAAGTCTAAAAATATCACTAGTGATCATATTCTCTTTTCTTTTACTTTTGAGTTATCCCCCTCAATAATAAACTCACCTATTTTCATTATTAAAAAAAACTTCAATATAAAGCCATTTCTTATTTTTCAAATTATTCTCCCCCTTTGTTATTTTCAAAAAGAAGAATGGAATACATTAATTTCCTACCATGAGTTAGAGAAATAGAGTACGAAACAATAGACATTACTTTGAATGAAATAAGATTTTATTACAATAAGAGTTCAAAAATTCATTCCTTCACCTTTTATTCTTCCAAGAGGTTGAACATAGAGTGATTCATCTTCTTGAATTATTTTCTATCCTCCATAAATTTTTTTAGAGCTTCCTACTGAGCTGCCATCTTTAGATCCTATTCTTCAATAATCCTTTCTTACTTCTGTAACCTATCTCCAGGAAGCTGATTAATTTCTTCATGTGATTTGATACTTGCTTCCTGGGCATTAAAATCATCCACTCTGATTCTATAGGAATTCTCCAGAATTACAACTCTATTTGGTAGAAAAATAACGTCATTACATTCATTCTCCAATTTTCCTTTAGATGATCAAGTTATTCAGAGGATATTCTTTTGAGGTACCCGATCTTTGGAAGACTTCATGTTTTTCATTGAAATCAGTGACCAAATTTTGGTATACTGAATTGAGACCATTTACCAACTTCACCACTTCATAAATATTTTCCACATGATACTTGAGATTATCATCAATGTTGTATGACCACTTGACATCCTTGTTACAAGCCTTTATGTGCTCAGCAGCCTATTCATTGAATATTATGAAATCTACTTCAAGATTCAAAAACCTATACATCAGAGTCTTGACAGAATCCGTTATTTCATTATGACTGTTTGAAATGATTTCTTTCCTAGATTAAATTTTTGGAAAGAATGGTATAATCTTTTCCAATCTGTTTAAAGCTTGTTCGATGTGTTGAATTCCCTTCACTGTGATTGTTATTTTTGAATATGTATCTTCATTGTATTATGGGAGATCTCCAAAATGAGTTTTGGCACAAAAAAAAATAGTTGGATGATTCTTATTCTTATAGGATTTTTATTCTTATTCTTTACCTGAAATCTGAATGACTTTCTTGGAATAAACCCTTTGAGAAACTTCCTTGGATGGATGAGGATCAAGAGATGGAAACTTAAAAGATCGAACTTCTAACGATTCAACTGAATGATTTCTCTTGTTTGAATCTTCATTCTCTTACACTTATTTTTATTCTTTTCCTTGTTCTTATTCCAATTGTTATTATTCTTCTTCTTCTTTATATTCTTGAATGAGCCATTGTGTAGCCTATTTTTTAGTTGCTTGTTTCTCTTTCCCTTTATCTATAAGATTCGATTGAGTCTGAACAGGTGGTTCCCTTATAAAAATTCTAGTTCTAGCTTCCTAGACTCTATTAAGAAGACTATAAATATCAATATCTAGAGAATTTATCTTCTTCATTCTATTCTTCCTTTATTCTTCTTTTAAAGTTTCCTCAGTTCTTATTTTCACTGCCAGATATTCAATCGGATCCAAACCAAATTGAGGATCCCCTTATTTCCTTTTTCCTTCTTCTTCCTCTACTCAACCACAAACTCATCTGATACTTCTTTTTGTTTCTTTTATTTTTTAGAGTTGTAGTCTTAACTACCTTTCTTTTACTAGAAGTAGATTTATATGGATTTGAAAGTTTTTTCACTCTCTTCAGCTAATTAATTTTCTCTCTCATCTTACAGATCTTTCTCAAACTTTTTAGATTCAGGATTGAATTGTAACTTAAGTCTCCTAATATTATCCTTATTTATGAGAGGATTCTTGAAGGATATTAGATCTCACTTCATTGAAACATTGCATAAACTCAAACACTCTTTTAGAAACTTTCTCAAGATGGTAGGAAACATAATTATATGATAATTTATGGAACCAGATTTAAGTTTCTTGATTTAAAAAAAAATGAATCCTATTAGATTTAATTTACTCATATTCACCAGATAGTCAATCACATAAACATCTAAAACTTTTAAAGTTTCCTTATCACCCTTTATTTGTACAAAAAAGCCTTGTATTCAGAGGGAAATTAGGTGATTGTTTGGTAATTTTTGGGAAGGACATAGGGCATCTCCCTCAGACAGAACTCCAAGGAAAGAGGCTTATTATTTTATTGTGCTTGTGTATTTCTTATCATACATCATAAAATTAATCTTGATGCCATTATCTATCTCTATTATTTTATAGAATTGTAACACTTCCTCATAAAACACAAAGTCTTGATATGAATCTAGTCTTTCAACACAAATGGATTCCCACCCTTGGAAAAATATTATCCTTTTCAATAATGAATTAAAAGTCTCAAAAAAATCTCGAGAGACTAACCATTTACATTGGAAGGTCATAGAAGAAAAATCATTTTGATACATTTGATTTGGAGATAAAGTAGTTGAATCAAACATGAAATAATGACTTGAAACCTGAAGTTTTTCATGGTTACGAAAGATGAGTAGTTCACTGATTATGAAAACTAAGGTAAACTATGATTCTGAACCGTGATGGGTATTTATAGTGCATCATAAATTTAGAGTAATTCATAGAAATTTGATGGGGGATGGAAAAGGATGTTTTATTTAAAAAATAATTTGATGTCTAGGATTAAATATAAAAGATCGAATAGTTTAGAATGAATTTGAACTCTTGAGGTTTTTCTTAAAAGAAAATTGTATTTATAATGAATTTGATAAGGTGTTAAAAGAAAGAATTGAAAAAAAACTACTTGAATGAACAAAATAAGGTTTTAGAAATTGTACCTATAAGAGTATCATGATAGATAAATTGGTTTCAATATATTGTTATTAGAATAATAATATGAACAAAATTGTAATACAATAAAAAACATGAGATCGATCGGAATTGTAAAACTGGTAAAATATTATAATACCGATAAAATAATCTAATACCGATAAATTAATCTAATATCGATAAAATGATCTAATACTGATAAAATAATATAATACTGGTAAAATATTCTAATACCGATAATCTAATACCGATGGTATGAAATTGATAACCATGAAACTGATAATTAGGAAACTGATAAATATGAAACTAATAAACATGAAACTGATAAAAATTAAAACCGTTAAAAAGTAAAAATGATAAAAAGTAAAACTTATGTAGTAAAAACTTTAAAAAGTAAAACTAATAAAAAGTCAAACCGTCAAAAATTAAAACCGATAAAAATTGAAACTAATAAAAATTAAAACTTTTAAAAAGTAAAACTGATAAAAATTGAAACCGATAAAACATGAAACTGAAAAAAATATATTTACTCCCCCTTTTAAAATAAATAACTTAATTTTTGGAGATGTTTTAAAAAAAATATATGAAAATGATTAATTTATAGTGATCATTATTAGTTTCTATTTAACGTATTCAAACATTTTGAAAAATAGTGGTTTTGTGAAAATATTAGTAAGTTGTTCTTCAATTTTGATGAATTGTAAAATAATATCTCCTTTTAGTGTGTGATATCTAAGAAAGTGATGCCTAATATCTATTTGTTTTGTACATGAGTGATGTAAATGATTTTTACTAAGAGCAATGTCACTAGTATTATCCCATAGTATTTGAGTTTTGGAAAAACTCATGCCATAGTCAGTGAGTGTGTGTTGCATTCACAACACTTGAGCACAATAACTTCTATCTGCTACATATTCAGCTTCAGAAGTGTAAAGTGATACTAAATATTTTTTTTTCATGAAAAAGAAAATAATGAATCACCTAAGAAATGACATTTTTGGATTTAATTTTTCTATCCATTCTAAAACCACCAAAGTCATCATCTGAATTTTTTTAAAACAAAATCATTTCAGAAGAATAAAATAATCCTAAATCCATAGTACCCTTTAATTAGTGAAAATTTCTTTTAATTACTTTTAAATGAGAGTCCTTTAAATTAGATTGTTATATTTCACATAATCATACTGAAAACATTAAGTCTAGATGACTAGATGTTAAGTATAACAAACTTCCTATCATACCTCTAAAAAATGTTTGATCTATTGGTTTCCCATCTTCATTAAGATCAAGTGTATTTTAGGTACCGATTGGAGTGCTTATACTTTTAGTGTTTTCATATCCATACTTTTCTATATTAATCTTTGATATTATTATGTTGGGATATATATGTTCCTTCGGGTTTTTGATACATTTTAAAACCTAAAAAGAACATTAACTCTCTCATCATACTCATTTCAAACTTATATTTCATGACATTCAAAAAAGAATCAATTAGGGATTACTAAGTTGATCTAAATATAATGTCATCAACATTTATTTGAACAATCAAATTGTTTTTGTTTTATATTTATATAAATATAGTTGGATCTACAGTTCCTTTAGCATATTTTTTTTGTAATATAAATATTGTGAGTCTATCATACCAAGATCTAGGGTCTTGTTTAAGGCCATATAAGGATTTGGTAAGTTTAAAAACATGATCAAGATGTTTTGAGTCTATAAAACTTGGAGGTTGTTCTACAAAAACTTCTTCTTGAACAAATCCATTATGAAAAACACATTTTAAGTCCATTTTAAAAATTTTGAAGTTAAAGAATTCAAAAAATTCTAATAGAATATGAACATATTCAATTCTTTCAACAAGATCATATGTTTCATCATAGTATATTACCTCTTGTTGATTATAGGCTTTTAGAAACAAGTCTTACTTTATTTCTTATAATGACTCCATTTTCATCACATTTGTTTCTGAAAACCCATTTTACACCAATTACAATTGTTTCTTTAGGTATTTCAACCAAGGTCCATATTTTATTCCATTCAAATTCATTTAGTTCATCTTTAATTGCTTTAATCCAATATTAATCACTTAAGGCCTCATTTGAAGTTATATGTTCAAATTGAGATAAAAAAGAAAGATGTTTTAATTCATTTCTCAAGGAATTTCTAGTTCTTATGGGTTGATTTACATCACCAATGATATTATCACTGGGATTTTTCCTAATAAACAATTGATATGGGTTTTTTAAAACATGTTCATCAACATAAGGTAGAAATTATTCTGAGGTAAATATTTCAGAAACATTTTATTGAGTATTTCCCTTTTCAGAAGAGTTTTCAATCAAGGGTTGATGATCAGTTTGTGAAAACACATCTATTGATGTAGGAAGGATTTGTTTAAAAACCAAATGATCAGTTTCATAAAATTTAACATGTAGTATTTCCTCAATAGTACAAGAGTTTTTGTTAAATACTCTATAAGACTTAGAAGTAGTGGAATAACATAGAAGGATTCCTTCATCAGATTTGGTTGCAAATTTTTGTAGGTTATCTTTAGTATTCAATATGAATACTTTTAATACAAATAATCTAAAGTAAGAAACTTTCTGTTTTTGGTCAGTCCATAATTCATAAGGTGTTTTATTAATAAAAGGCCTAGTTAAAAATTGATTTATAGTGTAAAAAGCAGTACTTATAGCTTCATCCTAGAAATTCTTAGCAATTGAGTATTCACTCAACATGGTTCTTGTAATTTCTTGAAGAATACGATTTCTTCTTTAAACAACACCATTTTGCTGAGGGGTTCTTGGAGATGAAAAGTTGTGAGTAATACTTTTTTTTTCTACAAAAAGTTTAAAAATCCGAATTTTGAAATTCTCCACCATGATCACATAGAATAATTATTAATGATAGGTTTTTCTCATTTTTAACTTGGGATATAAATGTTTTGAAATAGAAAAAGGATTTAGATTTATTTTCTAAAAAATAGACCCAAGTAAATCTGGGGTAGTCATCAACTAAAACAAATACATAGTACATGCCTCCAATACTTCTAGTTGGTGGAGGACCGAAAAGATCCATGTGCAATAATTGTAATGCATTAGAATTTGGAACTTAATTAATTTTTTTAATGCTAGTTTTATGTTTATTTCCATATTGAAAATGGTCACAAACTTTTTAAGAATCATACCTGAGATCCAGCAGATCCTTAACGTGTCTTTTCTTTGAGAGTTTACAAAGGTTCCTAATGTTAAATTTTCCTAACCTTCTATTCCATAACCAATATTGGTCTTCCATTATAGTTAAGCAAGGTAAATCTTGGCTCCTAATGCCTTCTAAGTTAAGTGTGTAAACATTCTCATGCCTATGGGCATATAAAATGAATTAATCCTTGGAATTGTGAACTAAACATTTCCCATTCCTAAAATTCATAAGTTAACCTTCATCTCATAAATGACTTATTCTTATAAGGTTGTTCGTAATACCTTTAACAAAAAAAACATTTGTAATTAAAACTTTTTCTAAAAGAACAATATTACCTATACCAATGACCATTCCTTGAGAATTATCTCTAAAGGTAACTCTTCCAACCTTTGTTTCAATGATCTTTTCAAAGAAATATTTATTTCTAGTCATATGATGAGAACATCCACTATCCATGTACCAAATATTCATGTTTTTGGTTAACTTTTTGTTTTCTTGAAAATGAAATAATTAGATTTTCAGAACCCAAAATTGTTTGGATCCAGAAATTTTAGATAAAATAACTTTAAGAATCCACATTTGTTTTGAAAAGTTAGCTTTATAAAATCCTAGAGATTGACTTTTTTAAGGGAACAATTTCTTTTCCAATTTCCACCACATTGACACTTGGTGAAGAATAAATCACTTTAAGGAACAAAATAATTATGACTAAAAATATAGTTTTAATGAGTATAACCAATTATGGAACTATTACTTAGAGGATGAATTTGTGAATTTTTTTTGTTAAATTATTTAATTCCATAAGTGAAATTTGATAGAAGATTCTTGAGAGAAAAAAATTAAGATTTTAGTCTAATGTCTAAATTATCATTCTCAAAAGAATTTTTTTTGGAATTGGTTTTTGTTTCAAAAACATTTTTCTTTAAAACAAGTTGTTCAAAGTCCTTAGAAAGTTTATCCTTCTTAGAATTTACTTCAATAAGGTTTCTTGAAATATTATCAAAATCAAGAGTTTGCTTATAAAGATATTTTGAAATAATTGATACTTTTTTGTAAGAATAGATATTCCAGAGATTTCCTTATCAAGTTTTTTCTTGATTTTGAAATTATCATTCTCAAGTAATTTGGAAAAAATGGATACTTATTCAAAAGAAGGTAAATTATCCTCTACTAAGGAAGATTCTTCATCCGAAGAGTAAGAATATTTCTCATCAGGGTAATTGGTATTTAAAGATAAATTTTTATGAGATTCTGCATTGTGTACCTTATCCACAAGACAATGATTTTCAATAGGTTTTCTAGATAAAAGTCCAATATTATTCTGAATAGAAGATTAATATTCAGAAGATTCATCCAATGAATCACCACCATTTTCACTCCAAATATCATTTTCTTTCACAAATTTTTTAGTCTTTGACTTGTAATTATTTTTCTTGTTTCTTTTAGAATGTTTATCTTTCCTGTCTTTTATTTTAAGAAAAGGACAATCTGGTCTAATATGAACTACTATTTTATATTCATAATAAGTTAATTCTTAGTATTTCTTGTCCTTTCTATCTTTATTATTGAATTTGTACAGAAAATATTTCTTTCCTACAATCTTGTTCATTCTTCGAGCAAGATTGGATAGTTCATTATTGGAATGATCACTTTCACTGGATTATATTATAACAACAAATTTATTAGCTTTGGATCTTGTTACCCTTTCTTGTGTCTTCGATTTAGATGTAGTAATAAAATCTACACTTCCATTTCCATTCTTATTCTTATTAAAATCTACATCTCTTTTCATTTTTGTCTCATACTGTAAGAGAGTACCAAATAATTCATCAAGAGTAATTTGAGTAACATTTCTATTCTCATCAATAGCTATTATTTTTGATTCACATTCATTGGGAATTATATCAATTATATTATCCACATGCACTTCATAATCAATAACTTTTTCTACATTGGATTGAATACTATTGAAAATTTTCAAAAATCAATGTTGAATCTTGCATATCGGTTCTCCATAGGGGAAAAAACCATGATATTCAAATCAGAGCATGGATCTTCTTGTTTCTATAACTTTAGATGTAACAAAATGTGTGACTTACAATTTCTTCCAGAAAAAATTGGTAGCTTCATATGAATATATCTGAATATATATATTCTTGGTGATAGAACATAATAGTGTATTGTATACCTTATAATTCAGTTGATACTCTAGTTTCTCTTGGTTAGTGAAGGTTCTGACTTCTTTATCTAAAATTTTTTAATATCCAGTGAGCATCAAAAAATTATATACTGTAGTATTAATAAAAAAATTCATCATTCAATATATCCAGTACTCATAATCATTCCTATAAAAAATAGGTGGTCTAGTTGGGTTCAGATTGTCAATTTATCCAATATTCATTCCTTCCATCTTATAATACAATAGTTTTCCACTCTACACATTAGTGTAGTAAGTAAATATAAAAAAAAGGATTATATAAAAAATATAAACAAAAGCTTTATATAAAAAATGTAATTTAATTAAAGAAAGAAATAAAGCATGTAAAACAAATCAGTGGAAACATCCTCTAATACCAATTGTTGGATCGAAATATAGATGTTAATGTATATGATGTGGCACAATGCAAGGGGGAGAGGGTAAATTTTAGGTTTTAAAAAATTTGTATTTAAATTATTAAGAAGGAACTTAGTTCAAGAAGTATTAAACTAACACAATTCATAACCAATAAAAATGATCAACTGGTTTTGGATCCGTTGGATAGGATATGACATGATAACACAAGTAATTAAGAACAATTATATTTGAATTGAATACAATGACCAGAGTATAACAAATGTAAATGATTCAACCACACAGTGTATATAATATCTCAATAAAATATGAAATGAAAGTATCATAATTAAAATGATTACAATAGAAAATAATATGAATAAAAATAAGAAAAAAATTGATTCCCCTTCTATTACAAAAGGCAGCGGAAAAATTAAAGGTATTACAATTCTTTTATCCTAAATAGTAGGGTATGCTTTCACCTAGGACAGAAGGGTTGTCTTACCACCACCAGGGAAATCCCTCAATACAATGATCGACACTATTATCTTCTAATCCATGGAATGCCTCAATTAAGAAGGTAATCAACACCTCTGTCTTTCAAATACTTGAAATCCCTTAACACAATGATCAGTAGCACCATCTTACTATCACTAGAAGCCTGCGATAATCATCACAATGATTAGTCGCACAAAGAAAAAACAAAAGAAATTATTAAAATGAAAGAACTAGGAAAAATACATTCGAATCTGGTATCTTCAAGGATTTCACATGAAGCAAGAGAGATGTCACACAATCTCTCTCTAGTACTTAGAAGATACAAAAATTGATTACTCTGGTTTGAATGACCTCTTATTTATAGGCCTCGGGTTCCAATGGTCATATTTTCTCCAATGATCATAGTTATTTGAAAAATTCAGAGGGACTTGGACACCTAGAATTATAATGGTAAAAAAATAGAATACACAAAATCATTTTGATTGATATATAACTAAATTTACAACAACTTTTTGGTTAGAAGATAGAAAGTAAAAAATTATGAAGTAATGAGTATGATAAAAAACATGTATTTAGTATGGGATTATGACATGAGTTCAATGAATTATATGAGTACATTACATAACTTGGTTATGATTCACATCATTTTCACAAATCATATCGTGGTTACGATACATAACATAGTTACGATGCTTAACATGGTTACGATGCATATCTTGGTTACGATTCATATCGTGGTTATGATACATAACATGGTTATGATGCATGGTTATGATGCATAATGTGAATACGATGTATATTATGATTATAAAACATATTAGTTATAATTCATAACATGATTATGATGTGTAACATAATTACGATGTATATCATGGATATTATATATGGTTGTGATGGGTAACATGAATATGATGCATATCCTGATTACGATACATATTATGAATATGATGCATATCATGGTTACAAATAATCATGTGAGGTTATGATTGTAAAACAATTTGTGTGACTAAAACAACATATGTGATTATAATAAGAAAAAACATATGTGGTTACAATGGAAAACAAAAATCATATGATTATAATGTAAAACAAAAACATATATGAAAAACATGAAGTAATTTGTGATTTCAAAAAAAAGGTTAATGGGAACGTCGAAACACATTTTGAATCAACATTGATGATATAATTTTATTATCTAAAATATAATGAATTTTATTTTGATTATGGCTCAACCCTTTATAATCCACTTTTCCATCCTATGAGAAATAGAAATATCGCTTCTGCATTTTAGTGGACTACCACCTCCACAAACCAATATGATTCATTTTTAATCACTACCTCATAAGGATTGTTGTTATGATGTATTTAATATAAATAAAAATAAAAATAAATAAATAAATATATATATATTATATTCTTTTAATAATTATTTTTATATAAATATATGGTATTACTTATCTTCATATCCTTCCACCCATTAAAAGATGATAATGTTTCATGTGCATACATGTGGAATACCACCTCCACAAAGAGAGGTGATTCATTTTACAAGTTTTCATTTCATAAATGATTATAAAATGAAATTTAATATATAAAAATGAAAATTAGTTCATTATTAATATTATGAATATTATGGGATAATGAATCCTTTGACCTTAGTCGGCCTAACAATGTTCTTTTGGGTATTATGAACTGAACGTCCTCAAAACATCCAACACAAACTTAATCGATTTAGTAAAAATATAATATAGGGTAGTAAATGATATAAAATATAATATTATAAGATAATAAACCATAAAAATCTTCTTAATCAAAAAAATAATCAATATATGATTATTATATAGGAGTTAAAGAACTTATGTATAAATTCAAGAGACGAGGCAAGGGATTTCTTGCCTCAAATTCCTACATTTGAGACTCATGCCATTTTCAAAAAAATGATTTCTTTTCTATGGTTTATATACTACTATATGGATGTATTTTATCATTAATTTAATGAAATTAAAGGGGCTAAAAAATCATTTTCAAGTTCCCTCCATCAATTTTCATTTGATTTAAATTTACTAATGTTTTTAGTTATTTTCCTTCAAAATGTTGTTTTAAATGTTTTAAACTATTTCTACTATATATCCATATTCTTTTATTTTTTTTGATAATGTTATTATCTATTATTAAATTCTTTCTAAATTTAATTTTCAACTATACTTTACTTTATTTACAAATTTTAAAATGAAATCTTTTCAACATTTTCCCTATGTGTTATTATTGATTTTTTACAAAAGTTAAGAATGAATGTTTTTTAACATATATGGATTGAAAAAAATTTCTTATCATCATAGATGCGATTTGTTATCAAAATTTATCTAAATTTTAACATGGTTTTTAAAATAATATATTATTCATATTAATCTAGGAATTTTTCACCTTTAAGAGTTATTCAAAGAAAAAGGATATTTCTTCTTGTGATTTTGTTAAAATGTAAAGTGTTTTGCTTATGGGTTAAATGATATTTTTAATCAAAAAGTGAATGATTAAAATAATTCAAGATATAGTAATTGAGAATTATAAATGATGAAAGTTGAGCCTAATATATCTCATAATTATAGTTGATCTTGATATATCTCTCTAATGAATTGGGCAATGAATAGTATTTGAAGGAGAATAATATGGGAGATAAATAAGATGGTTACTCCTATGAAATTAACTTAGATTTAGTTATTTTAACACTAGAAAAACAAGATGAACATGGTTTTTGTATATGATTCCAAAATATACTGATTTTATCCATAAAAATGGGTTTTTATGGAAATATTTTGATTTCATAAGGTAAGTATTTTTTTTAAATTTTAGAGGTGAAAGGATTATTTTTCAAAGAAAAGTTTTCATAATGTTTTTAAGGTTTTCATATGATTTCAAATGGGTTTAAAATGTTTTATTTGAATTTTTTTTGATTTTATCATGTGGAAATATTTAATTTATATCCTTAATTTTTATTGAGAAAATGGTAAATGTTTTTATTTGTTTTCATTTTTTTACTGGATGAATGAGATTTCTATATTTATATACTCCTAAATAAGGTTTCTTCCACATCTCACCTTTTCAAAAAAACACATTAGATATAAGGATGTTTAGGAACTATAGAAAGTTAAATCTTCTGTTATTGTGACTCATCCTAAAATATGAAGAAATTTTTTGAATGAAATAGAAGTTTAAATTTAAGAATCATTTATTGTGGAAATAATTAAAAATATGTTTCAGTATTCCCTATGTAATGTAATTTTTTTTACTATTTATCTAAAATTATAAACCTAAAATATCCTAGAAATGTTATAAAGTGAAAACCTTATTATAAATCATATAATTATGGGTTTTTATGTTAAAATACATTATTTTAAGTACGAGAGGAAATATTTATATAGATTTAGAGGTTAGAATGATTCATATAATGATATTTTAAGTGTTTTAGATAACATCATGGGTTAATAATTATAAGGCTGATCATAAGTTAAAAAAAACCTTTCAAGGTTTTATGTGATGGGATTACATTGGGAGGAATTTATTATGTTTTATTAAAATTTTGAGGTTTATGTATCCCTTATGTTTAACTTGTGTTTTAGTGAAAATTTTATTTTATTCAGAATACTATTATATTTTATGGATATAATTTGAATTGTATTGATAACAATTTGATTTAATATGTTCTTTTATGTTGATTTAATTAAGGTTAATTGGTATAAAAGGGTTATTAAATTTTTCAAACACATGATTTATCTTATAGATGACCATGGGATTGAAAATTTATTTGGTGGCTACGTGATTAACTCCATTTTTAAGATATTTCACTATATTTTTAATATTATATGATTATTCTAATTTGAAATATTTTTGGCTAATATGGAATTTTATTTTATTCATAATGTTGAGTTATCTTTTGAAAGAATATATGTTTCTTATGGTGTATTTATGGTGATTTTTATCATTTGTAAAAAAGATTAGCATTTTTTTAGATTATATGGTTAGGGAATATACATGTTTTATGATACTTTAGGAGTGATTGATGTTATTTGGTTATAAATGTAATGTTTATATTTTAAAAATATGTGATCAAATATTTCTATTTTTTGGGTTTTTAACTTGATCATGCATATATTAAACAGTTTTAAGGTTAGTGATTTATGGAATGATTTAAGTTAAAATTTGGGTTTTATTTTTGAGGATTTGAAGATTAATATTGTATTTATTTATATGATGTTTTATTCATTTTTCATATTATCTTATCTTGTGATTACCATTTTGGTTTTGGTTAATGTCTAAAGATAAGAGGAATAAATTTTTATCCTTTTATGGATCTTATAATCCATTAAAAGTTAATTTTAAATATTAATGAATGAAAAATTGATCATCAATATTAATTTCATGAAGAAAAGAGATATAAGTGGAAATTGACCGAAGTATAACCAAAGGATGAAATCTTTCTTATGAAATGGAAATTAATCAAATAAGTATATTTTTTCATGTTCTCTATCATGATAGTAAAAAATTACATAAACTATAGGAAAATTATCTTTAAATAAAAATTTTATCCTTTTTACTTAATTTATGATGAATTTATGGTCTTCTTTATCCCTCATTGATTTTTGGTTTTTTGGTCATTAACCTTTTCATGATCATGTTCTATATCACTTTTTATTATTACTTGGATGTCATTTTTCTCCTCCATGTCCATATTTTCAATTCCCACAAAGTATCTCTTAATGTGGGAACCTTATTATGTGATATTCTATTTGAAATTCTTATTTCAATTTTCCTCTTTTAAAAAGGATGTCTTATTATCTCTTTTTATGACATGTGTTTTCAACAAAGGTATTTTAAAATATTAAAAAAAAATTTCCTTTCGTGATCATATATTTTATCTTTCACTCCTGGGAATTGTTTTTTTAAATGTTTTAAAGACTTTTTATTGGACTTGAGATAAAATTTTGAGGAAAAATTTATTTAATGGGGTATAATGAAACACCTAAATATTTTAGAATATATTTTATTTAAATAATACTATGTTCGATAGTGTGTAGTATACGTAACATTAAGATCAAACAAACAATGATATATTTTTATTTAAATATGGAAATTATAAGTTAGTAGTTGGTTTAAGGGGTATGAATAATAATAACCATATTATAAAATATATGTAGAAAATTTTTCCTCAATAAAATTAATAATCAATTATTTATTGATTATCAATTATTTATAAATGAAGATAAAATATTTTATGGGTAAAAGATATAATTTTATTAAAACAGTTTTTTTTTCACAATATATTTTTGTATTAATAGATTAAATTAATCAATATATACAAATGATCCTAATTAAATGAGTATATTATATATCCAATAAAATTAATTAGCATTTATTTCATAAATTCTATCAGTATAGAAAATAAGAATAATGTCAATTTATACTTCAAAAATAAAATTTCTCCAAAAAATTCTTTTATTAAATTTTTTGCATGGATAGTATAATTAATTTATAAAAAAAGTTAGAAATATTATTTAAAAAAGTAAATAATTTTTAAAATAATCATTTCGTGATAGTGTTAGGATAGTATTTTTATATTTTTCTGGAAAGATTTATTTTTTAGTCAATAGTGAAAAAAGTTTTTTTTACAAAAAATATAATTTGTTTTCATTAAATTGAGAAATTAAAAATAACATTATGTTTTGGATTTTGTTTTAAAATAAAATAAAATTAATTTGGATAAAATTAATTCTATATCAATCACCATTATGTTTGAATTTGGTATAAGTTTATTTTTATGCTTAAGAATACAATTTTCTAAAAACAGTTTTTTGATTGTGTTTTGCACAGTTATATTAAAAGTAACTTATTCCACTTATAGTGTAGAAAAAGGAGTGTTTGAAAATAAGAGATTTAACTCTTAACAAAGTTCCTTCAATTTATTTCTTATTATATATCCTTTAATTATATCCTAATGATATTGATATAATAATTTAAGTATATTAAATATAATTCAAATTTATTATGATGATTTAAAAACCATTTATCATCTCGTTTTCTATCATATGAAATGAAAACATCACTCGTGCGTATGTGTGGATTAACACCTCCACTAAGTGATGGGTTTCATTTTTCATCACCAAATCATAGGGCTTGTTATTATGATGTATTTAAAAAATATATATGATATTAAATACATAATTATTATTTTATAAATATAATATATTACTTAACTTCTTACCCTTCCACCCGTTAAAAAATAATAATGTTTCTCATGCATACATGTGGAATACTACCTCCATGAAGTGATGTCATTCATTTTCCATGTCTTACTTTCATTAATCATTATAATATTTTATTAAATATATAATCATGATAATTATTTCACGATTAATATTATTTATATGATGTGAAAAAAGCCTTTGACCTTGGTTAACCTACCTAAGTTGTTTTGGATACTATGAACTGAATGTCCTCAAAATTTCAGACAAGAAATTAACTGATTTAGTAACTATATAAGACATGGTAATAATAAAAATATAATATATTATTATAAGGGAATAAACCTGAAAAGGTTTATTAAGTAATTAATTAATATATTTTTATTATACAAGAGTCAAATAATGTATGTGGCATGTCATGAGAGGAGGTAAGGTATTTCTCGTCTCAAATTCCTTAAAAACTCATTCCATTTTCAAAACATCTTTTTTTATGGTGTATATAATATAATGTTTTTTATTTTATAATTAATTTAATAAAATTAAAGTGTTTTAAAATGATTTTCAATTCCTATCCCTCAATTTACGTTTGGTTCACATGTTACTAAAGTTGTAAAGGATTTCCCTTTAAATTTTTTTTTACATGTTTCAATATCTTTCTCATACATATCCATGTTATTTTATATGTCTTAAGGTTGTTATTATTTATTGTTAAAATTTTTATAAATTTTATTTTAATATATAAATAAATTTATTTACAAAGGTTAAAAAATGATTCTTTTTATTGTTTTCAACATAAGTTATTGTTGATTTTTTACAAAATTACAAAAGAATATTTTTTAACATATATATATTGACCGTATTTTCATAAAATCATTTAAATTATTCCTTAAAAAGATTCATATACATGTTAATATGGTACTTATAAGAATATCATATTCCTGATCTTATTGAAATTTTTATTTTTTAAGAGTTTTTCCAAGAAAAATAATATTTTCCCTTATGATTGTGAAAATAGAAAGTGCTTTACTTATAAGTACAAATTAGGTTTTGTGATTAAAAATTGTAAGATTACAATGGTTTTTTACATGATATGGTACTTGATAATTATATATGATTATGGGTGATCCCAGTATAGATCATGGAGATCAGTGAGAAAAATATATCTCTCTAATGCACTAGTTAAGGAATAGTCTTTAAAGGTGAACATGAGGGATATAATTGGGATTGTTACTCCTATGGAATTAGTTAGTATTCATTTTTTATGATTTGGATTAAATCCAACAAAACATTATTTATGAATATTATTCTCCATAAAAGTTATTTTATTCTTACTGAAGGGTTTTATTGAAATATTTTGACTTTATAAAGTAAAGAAAGTTTGTGAACTTTTAAAGGTGAGATGTTTGTTTTTAAAAGAAATGTTTTCATGGTGATTTTATGGTTTTCATATTATTTATAATAGGTTTAAAATGTTTTATTTGATAAAATTATGATTTTATCATATAAAAATATTTTATTTATGTGTTTAAATTTTATCAGGAATATTTTCAATATCTTCATGGGTTTTCATGTTTTCCATTAGACTAATGGGTTTTCTTTATTTATATATCCCTTATTGAGATTTGTTTTGTTCATACCATGTTTTAAAATATATTTCATTGAACAAAAGTATGTGTTGGAACTATAACAAGGTTAATATTTTTGTTATAGCTACTCATAAAAAATGATGAATAAGTATTTTTAATGAATCAAGAGTTTAAATTTAAGAAGAATATTTTGTGGAAACAATGGACACTGTGTTTGAATGTTACTGTGCATTTTTTACATAATTCTATTAAACTATAAACCTAAAATATTATCAAAATCTAATAATGGTAAACTCTTATTATAAATATTGTAATTATGTGTTATTTTTATTATGGGGGCATTATAAGATAACTACCCACGTGCTATAATAGAATGAAATGTCTAAATAATATATTAGTTTGGTAGAAACTGCCATGATTTACCATGGGAAAGTCATATACATCAAAAACCAAAAATATAAAAAATAAAAAGATAGCCACAACCTAGTCCTACATTCCAACATAGTCCCATGTCTTCACTTAATCCATTCTATATAAGTGATTCATCGATGACTAGGCATATTATCTTCCAGTACCTATGATCATGAGGTATTCTCAGGTACCAATCTATGAGCCCTAACTGAGCAGGGTGAGATTATTAATTAGTAGGACACCACCATTGATTCCTTAACATAACTAGTATATATAGTGTATGAAAAATTTGATATTCTCTAAATAATAAAATAAAGTATAGAAACACAACAAATGAAACCACTGTCAATCATCGTGTTCTATAGTGACACCCAAGGTCGACCATTCCTTCTTTTGTTAGTGATAGAAGTATATGATCATTTCATATAACAACACTAAGGTTCAAATAATCTCCTTACCATAAGAGCAATGTATACCATATCATCATATATAAGACAAATGGGAATATTTTCCACTTTTTATATCACCATATATCATACTCATTGGGGGGATAAGAGGCCCACTCAAATATACCATCATATATAATCATTGGAGAGATAAGTGTCCCACATAGATATATGATAATGTATACCAATCAAGGAGATAAGTGTCCTACCAGGATATTCCATCATATATAATCATGATGGGATAATAATCACACCCAAATATACAATCATATATATTCATCATGAGAATAAGAATCCCGACAGGATATAAAAACATATATAATCATCGGGGGAAAGCGACTTTCCAAAATATAACATTATATATAAAAATAAAGGGAATAAGTGGATATCCCACACTAAAATCATATAATATTAAGGGGAAATAAACTCCATCATCTAAAATATCATATGACTTCGTCACATGGTTTTTTCACTCGCTAAAACATGACACATATTTCCTAGATTAACCACTCGAGAACACAACCAATACCCCTCACAATACTCATACAAGGCTAAAACCATGTTAACATATTTGTACTAATGTTATTCATAGACAACATAATATAGTCCCCCACTATTTTTCCCAAAGTTACTTCTAGGTCTGGAAACCACGCATGGGTTTCTTATTCTCATTCCCCACTATAGGGTCAAAGTCCATCACTTTGTGCATAACACCTCTCAATAAAAAAATCATTAAATAATTGTTTAATTGGTCATAATTGTGATAAAACTTGATTTTCATACTATAGAGATTGTATAAGTCTCATCTCACTTCAAATTTCAAACTGGATTGGTTCTTTTACACCTGACAAATACATAATACATTCCATGTTATACCCCTAAGCTAATTATTCCCTACCATCACACTACCCTAATTATTGGGAGATAATAGAACCCATATAATGGTCTACTAATTTTACTCATTTATTTTATACCCCACTAGGATCCATGTATCACATAACACACATTTATAGTCAATCCATCGACCATCGATGGTCGAGTCATCGAATTAGTTGTTAATGTTCCATCATAGAACCAGAAAATTCTCTTCATTTTTTGGGAGTTTAAATGAAATAATTCATTTTTAAAAATAAATTTAAATCAAGAAAAGTGTAGAGACCTCATATCACATGATATGTAAATAAATTCATAGACCTTATAGAGAAATTTTGGTACTATTTAACTCATACCAAGTCATTCCCTTTAAATAAATCATAAATATCATCACCCAAGCTCATCCAATAATAATAGCCAAAACTGTTAGTATTAAGACATAAATCTATAAATAATCAGCATAATTTATTATAAACCAATTATAATTAATTTACACATTAAATTAATATTTATTACATAATTAATATTTTGGTAATAGTAAAATAATATCTCATCTGCTGATCTCCTCATGACCAAAATATTGAACAAAGGTGTTAAAACCTCCCCTAAATGTTTACATGGACTTTTAAAATATAAAATCCCCAATTACATATATCAACACATCTATAAATTTTACCCAAATAAATAGAAACTCATAAATAAATCAAATTAGTGACATTTCTTAATGAATCCACACAAATTATATCATGTTCATCCTGATAGGATATCTAAAATTCAAGAAAAATAATGCCTCCATCATATATGATTTATTCCACCATTCTATGGTCGATTCAACATAAAATATTATAAATAAATTTAATAAATTTTCAGAAAAAAAGGAAGAGGAAGGACTGAAGAAGAAGATTGTAATCTCACCTTAAATGATAACGAAAGCCACCATAAATCACTATGGATCAAGAGGGTTGATAGAGGATAATTGAAGAGGGGCTGGATCAGCCTAACACTACTCACATAAATAAAAAATGATGAAGCACAGAGGGGTTTTCTAAATTAAAATCCCCAAAATTCCATTTTGAAATTTAAAAAAATATCATAATAGTAGGTAGCGATGTGACCCTCATGGTTATTCCATGAGTCAACCACAATAGAGAAAAATTACAACATTGACTCTATAGGTCAATATGTGAATACCTCTAGGTATAGGGACTGAACCCCTTGTAATTCACTATCATTTGTAACCCCTATGATCACATTATAGTACCCTGCATGCATAAAGTACCAAAATCCATATCCCTTACCTTCACAACATGGGATCCTCCCCACATAACATGGACTCCCTTTCATGACCATGACCTCTTTGATCTAATATGAAAAAAACCCTAGGTATAGCCTTAAAGGTGTGCCATAGGGGTAATCAAATGATCTCCTTTATTTTTAAAAGTTTTTCAAAGGAAAAATATAAGGCTTTCTAAAAACAATATGTAAGAGTCCTATCCTTAGAAAAATATCTTGGAAATAAGGGTTATCATGGAATGAATCCATTAATCATAGTGTGAAAATTATTCCTAAAAAATAAAGATTATCATAACCAATATGTAAAATTAATCACTATGGGGTGAAGACCTGACCAATACATGATCCAGTATAGAGGGGTATTTTCCTTAGAGAATAACATCACACAAAAACCACCACGTCATGAAACCCACTGGTCATGAAATGACTTGTTTCTATTATGACACAGTGAAACTTCTATCTATGGTGTAACTCCTCAATAATCCCTCGTCAAGGTGTGACCCTCACCTATCATGGAATAATGAGATATATGTAGTAGAAAAATCATCATGGGTCACCCCGACCTTGTTCTAACCATTACCTAAGCACCCTAAACACATCCTTAGACTCTGATAATATCCAAAAAAAGATTATAAAGACATTAAAAAACTTATAATCCTTATTTGAGTTCCAATTCTCATAATATACCCTACTATAGATTGAAAAATTACAATTTACCTAGAATTTGAAAACCCATAATGATGCATGTCGTTACAACCTACCCAACACAATTTTTCTTTTCCCAGATAATTATTATCATTTATATTTTAAGAACAATCATAAGAACCAAATACTAATGCACAATCTAAATTATATGTCTCACATTAGTTATGGTCATGCTAACACTACACCCCAACCAGATCCACTACTCAAAACCTCACCAACACATACATTGTGTCACCAATAATTTATACCGAAACCAACCAAATGTCCCATGTTGAATAAAATTCATTAATTATAAAACCCTAGAAATTATATTCCATCAGTATATGTCATTAATCTATATCATACCATCACTGAATTAGTTTCACACTCCAGCATCACCCAACCATCCTCATTAAAATCTATCATATAAATATTATGAAAATATATATAATATATAACTCCACCTTATTATGAATGTAAGAATGATACCATCATGCCTTAATATTCCACATACCCAATAAATCCATTATCATGTTTTCCTGAAACACATTATCGGTCATACTATCGAACCATCATATCACATCTATCTATTTTTTGTTATCAAATGTTCTGACTTTTCCCAATTCTAACCAGATTATACACACATCTAGGTATTTTTTCTTTACCATACATAACATGGCCACTTGAATTTGAGTTCCATCAAAAATTTGTACCATCTCTTGTTTGGGTCTACTAACACATCCCTTTCAACATTCCTTAAAAATATCTCAAATAAGTGTTATGCACTTAGACCATCTATGCTATTCTCCCTACTATAAGACATTCCTCATCAATGATCCATAATTATGATTCTTCTAGATATACATTTCTAGTCAAAATCTAACACTCAAGATCCTCACTCATATTTTATCAAATAGTTTCCATTGATAATCTAGTGCACTATGAAACTGTTTTCCAATTCCATAGATAATCCTCTATAAAAAAAACTCGTCTCGACTGATCTAAATCAAGATCTATGACCTAGATCACCATCATTTAACCCTCACTTTCCATCCAAATATGGTCTATACCTAGTCCCCCCAGAAACCCAAAAATCATTTCTATCCCTAATTCACCATAGTTAAGGAACTCTTCTAATTCCTTGTCCATTACACAAATCCACTCAGTACCATGGTGTTTTATAAGAACCAATGGTTATGACACTAGATTTCTTATTTAAAATATCTCATATCATAACTCACATGAGACGATCATCTTGATATATATGAAACCTTAGGACCAATTTTTAATTTTACCTACACATCTTAGGGATATCATCTCACACATAACCATATCCTGATGCACTTGTTCTCTAGGTAAAATCATACATAACCATCCCCATAAAACCCCCATCACTAAAAAATCATACACATAATTTCAGGTTCATAATTCATAAAAAATTATCATGCCTAACTGGATACACAAGAATACACCAATGGGGCATTGTATTTATAATTCAAGGAATCCACACATACCTCAAGTATCTAATGGAACTCACAATCCTGGTTTAACCCCGCTCTTGTTTTACCCAAAATTAAAACATAACTCAAAAAATAGGAAAGTTCCCTAGTACACATTTACAATTATAACTCACCAATATTCTAGGTTATATTTCAACATCACTAGGCTCACCCACCTAGTCTATAGGACACATATCACATATGAAATTCAAATACCTATACAACCACTCTAGGGTTCTCTTATTCATATTTATATATAATGAATCTCATACTCATGATAACTACCCACTCTAAAGTAAAAATACTCACCAGGAATCTACATAACAGAATACCCCCTTGATGGTCAAGGTCATATCCATGTGAACATAATTACATCACCCCATGATGATTCATATTAAGAAGATCATAACCATGGTTTAGTAAAATAAAATTTCATTAAAAATTTATATAGGAAAATACTTTTAATGCTTTTATTAAAATATTATTTAATTGATACCATATAATGAGTATAAAATTATATACATTGAAATATTAATAATAATATAGTTTTTTTATGTATAATGTGACAACAAAATCTTTTTTTTAAAACACCATATATGTTGTTGTTGACACTTTAAGAAACTGAATCTATTTTCTCTTTCTTTTTCCAAAACCAATGTATAAATCACACAAAAGAATTCATATGTCATTTAAACCTAAATTAATAATATAATTCATGAAACATCACTCTTTTTCTACCCTAGGTGAATAGAAAAACTTAAAATCAATAAATTTTAAACATCATTCTTGGAAGGAATCAACTGAACTATAACATTGAAAACCAAAACTAAAATCTCAAATCCCTTGTAACTTGGACTTCAACTCAGGTAGGTGTTGGATATAAATAAATTAAAGCATCCATAACACGTTTTGACAAGTAATATATCCTATATACTATTTCACAAATATATAGAAAAATAAAATAACACTTTGATACAACTTTCTAACATCCTGAACCTGATCACTGTACAGTAACTAGATTGGTTCTTTATAAGGCCCTAGGCATTCCACCCCATACGCTAGAGGTTTGTGACAACCAGTGATGGTTTTTAAGGTGTTTATTTAGTGATACTATACCCTCATGTTAGATTAGTATAACATAATGTAAATAATACACAATTAATGATCATGATTCCAAAAAAATAAATAAAATTCATGGAAAAAAACAAAACAAATAAATAATAACCCATTTGTTATAACAAAATAAACTATCTAAAATGTCTCATGAGTCAGAAAAACACTTCCAAGATCTATAATAGGTAGATAATACACATCTTGATCAAAAAATATATAAAACATAAAAATAGGAACAACCTGTTTTTGAGTCCAAACCTGATCCCATATCCCAACTTCATTAAATCTATCTAGTTGAACTATTGAACATTGGGCCTCTAGTCAATTAGTACCTATAATTAGGAGTTAAACTCTGGTACCAATATGTCTGCGATTCTTGAGTGAGGTATGAGTATAACTTGATATATAACCACAAACTATGTCCCTAATATTACCAGTATATAGAATGTATAAAAAATGTAATATTATTATAATGATCAAATAAATTATGGAAATGAAATAAAATAAACCACTATCAATCAGAAATTTTTAAGGTGATACATGAGGTTAACCATACCTAATTCGATCAATGTCAAATGTCTCTGATCATGTCACAAAACTATACCAAGGTCCAAATAAGAACCTACCCATAATACCATTTTATATCACATCACCATATATACAACTGACGGTCATAGTTTCCACCCAATATATCATCATATATCATAATAATCAGGGGATATGTGTCCTAATCAGTTATAACATCATATATAATCATTGAGGGGATACAAAATATGATCGAATATACCATCATATAAACTCATTGAGGGGATAATAATACTGACCATATATTCTATAATATAAGTAAATGAAGAGATAAGAGGCCCAACCATATATACTATGATATAAAATAATTGAGGGGATAAATGATCTAGAATAATATACCATCGCATCTAATTATCATGTGATAAGTAGAAAACTGATATATACCATCATATATGTAATCATAGAGAGGATAGATGGCTTTATATAAGAATTTAGGTATATGTGGACAACCTAGATATACCATCTTGTATATTTATCAGGTGTATAAGTGTCCTACATGGATATACCATTATATATAATAACTGGGTGGATTATTGGACCACCCGTAATATCATCATACAATTTTGGGGGGAATTGAGCTCACCCCCTATTACTCATTATATAACGTCGTCACATGGGTTGGACACTCACTTGAAGATGATACAAATTTCGGAGGTTGGTATCTTAAATATAAAACCCATACCTATCGCTTCACTCATACTAGTCTATAATCGTGTTAGCCACCATATATGAGTCATCTATATAGTCAACACCAGACTAGGGCCCCACCATGGACCCTGAGGTCAATTCAATGTTCGGACACACCACATGGGTTCTTCTATCCCATTCCCCACTCTACGGTAAAATCAAATCACTTAGGGAATAATGTCTCTAGACACTTCCAAGTCTGCATCATGGTCTAACTATCCACACTGGCGATACAACACGAGAATCCCACTGAAGTTATAAAATAAGGCCCATACCACTTTCAATGAAAAAATAGTGAACCTATATCAAGATTCTCTATATTAACTCAATTAATTTATACCCCTCTGGGTTCCATGTATCTCATAGTATGTATTTATAGTCAGACACTCAATCATATACATTTCATTCATCAAACTAGTGTTCAACTATCTATCATGGTCTAAGACACTTCCTTTTGTTTCATGGGAGTTTATAAAAAACATATTTTTAATGATAATGGTTAATCAAACATAAGTAGTGATATTATATATCAAAATATATATAAAAAATTCTTGGACCTTTGGGATATGGTTGGGTACCACCTACCTCATTCAGATCTATTCCCTTTAAATAAATCTCAGACACCATCGCCTAATATCATCCAAGACTAATGGACACCATCCATCCTTATGAATCCATAAATCCATCAATAAATATCTAAATAAATTATAAAACAATTATAAATAATTTAAACATTAAATAAAAATTTATCTATAATTAATAATTAGGAAATAATAAAATAATATCTTATTATGTGATCTCTCTATGATGGAAACCTTGATCAAAGGGGTTTTAACCACCCCATCATCTTTCCAGACTTATATCCTACAAAATTTATAATTACTTATCTAAAAAATGTATTAATTTCATCCAAATCAATAGAAAACCCTAAATAAATCCAAGCAATAACATAATATAATGAATTTTTACAAATAATAGTACATTCATTATCACAGGATCTCCTTTATTAAACTAAAAATATCCCCATAATCTTGTCTCTATTACACCATGATTTTGTGGAATCAACATCAACCCTAAACTAAACCTCAATGAATTATTAGTGAACCAAGGAATAGGAAGGACTAAGGGAAAAAGGGAATATTACCTTAAATAATGAGGCAAACCATAATAAATCACCACAGATCAGGGGGTAGAAATATTAAAAAGAAGGGGGGAGGGCACTGAACCCTTCTTGAGTGACTAAAAAGTGAGGAAATATAATGGGGATTTATGATTTAACATCCTTAAAATACCATTCATCCCTTAAAAAAATACCCAATTGTAGGTAGCAAATTCACCCTCATGGTTATGTCAGAATACATCCATGGTATGTCCATGTTTCATCATGGACCCTCTAGGTCATTGGAATATTTCTACCAATTATAATTTCTAACTCCCTAGTAAGTAACCACCCTGACATAACCTATTTATCTAGAGTGTAGTTCCCTACCTCCATGAAGAACCAAAATCCATGGCACAATCCTCTAGGTCATGGAATCTTCCCTTTAGGACAAGGCCTCACCATCATGGCCATGGCCACCACACTCCATGCCTAGACACCTCCCAAAGGTATAATAATCACAAAATGGCCCAAGGGTCATGGAATAACCACATTCCTTGAGAGAATTCTCACAAAGGAAAACCATAAGGGTTTTCAAACCCCATATGTATGATTCCTATCCAATATAAAAAATACAACATTTAATGACCATCATATTGTGGAACCCTCCATAATAGTGTGATTCACACACCCCATATGTAAAGGTTATTAGTCCCAATATCTAAAGGCCATAACCTTAATGTGACCCAATACCTAAGGGTATTTTACTCTGAGAAAACCATTACCCAAAAACCACCATGTCGTGATACCAACTTATCACATAATGACATGTTGGCCTCACCCTCCAGTGCCTCCCCTAGATATAGAGAAACTCCTTAATTAACCAACATCACATCATGAACCTCACCTATCAAGGTGTGATGATCCATCTATAGTATAAAAATCATCATGGGTCTACCCAACCTTATTCCAAACTTTACCCAAGAACTCGAAATGCCTCTCAGTCCTATGATCACTTCCAAAATACCCCCTAGTGATGTTTGAATCCTTTAAATCCATATTTAATTCCGAATTATTAAAAAAATCCTATACCAAAACAAAAAAATTACATGAATTTCAAAAACTATAATGACTTAGGTCATTACATATATGGGTTTGGTGAGGTTTCTAGACAGAATTGAAGAATAAGTTTTTTTTAAACACTCAGTATGGGTTATAATATCAATGATGTTACACATACCTCAATTTTTATTCATATAATAAATAATATCGAATGGATAACTACTCAATATATATCCATATAAAATATTTATTAAATAATAAGAGAATGATTATGTGAAAAATGTTGAATGTCATGAATATGAAATCAACTATTTATGCCAATACAACATACTTACTGGGTATGGAGTCTCCCATTACCCCAATATAAATGTCTCATGAGACCTAATAATGCATTGGGAGGTATATAATTTCAATCCACACCTATAACATATCAAATATTTCAATAAAACATCAAATAAAGAAAATGAATTGTAAATACAAGGAATCATGTTCAATAATGAATGTGTTACAAGTAATTTCCATAATGTTGAATAATAAATTAATTTTTAAGTTAACCCATATAAAATAAAATAATGTAAAATGATTTAATGGTTCCCTAATTAAATGAAATTAAATGGATATATAAATAAATAAAATTAACTTAAATAGATAAGAGTGTATTAAATGATTATTTTTAAGGGAATCTATTATAATTGATGAAGAAATAACCTATAAAACAATGATCATCTAAAAGAAAAATCAAGAACAATATAAATAAAATAATAGATTTCATACCTTATTATCTAGAAAATTCTATATCTAAGGGACACTTAACTCTAAATATATTCTTCCAATAATGTTGGTTACAATACCTCTTGTATTAATCCATTATCACTATGTTATAAAAGTATAGTAAGTAGAAAAGGCGATAAGAAGAAAAAGTGATATTTTCCTATCATGTAGCTCAAATATATATCACAAATAATAGAGTTATGAACTCCCATGATAAAACTTTAATCACAATTTAATGATTCTATTTTAAGTTAAATCATTTCATAAATGACCGGTTATTACTTTTCCTATTACATTATACTTTATAACATTAATTTCATATATCAAAGTTTTCATTTAAATAGTCAATGATATATTTAAATGCAAAAAATCATGAATAAATTATCTAATCTTGTATACAAAAAATGGTAACCAACTTGGAAGATACATATACACATCATCACTCAAATTATGATGTTAATACCAAAATTATGTATATATATAACTTATGACCTCACAATTTCACGAAATATTTACATACTTTATGTAGATTTTATAACACTTTGTGATATCACATCCAAATTTCATTAAAAAATATATCATATAAACGCTTTCATTGCAGAAAAAATATTTGTACCAAAATTAATCCTCATTTTATAGCATTATGGGTAAAACTTGGACCACTATAGAATTAAAAATTATTATAAACTCTTAATTAAAAACTATAATATATGAGTCACCTATAGAAATGTTTTATTTTCTAATTTTATATAAATACATCTACTGTGATGTCTATAAAAAAATCATACATCTATATGAACATATACACTGTTTATATTTATACATTATATGAATTCTAATATAATCTATTCATATAAGGAATAAATAATATCCCTCAAGCAGAGAACATGTTAACCTCATATAGGCTAACTCATTAATTCAATATGCTATAAATTAGAATGAATAAATTAAATAGGTACATCACATTTCATTCGTCCAAATATATGAGAGCATCATATATCACTCAACTAATCATATTGATGAATTTATTTAGTATAATTCAATCAAGGTACGAAATTTCATACCTATTATACAAGAGGATAATTCCCATCATGGTAATTAAAAAACCTACTACATAATCAATAATATAACCAACCACCCTTGATTATCTTAGCCTCTAAGATTTCATAATAAAGGTATAATAGTATAACATTTTAAATGAAAATTATGTTGTAAACCTTATCTAATGGGAATTAGTGTAAATCATGAACTACTAAATATATCAACATCTAAACTCATGAAATTCCATGTAATATACATTTATAGGTCATTATAGATAAAAATTATCATTAGTTATCTCATTAGTATTCTATATTCACGAATGAGCTCTATTCACACAAATCTTAACACATCATCTCTACCCATAATACTTTATGATGATAATTTATTAGGTACAACATATTTTATTACTCTAAGGAATGTCTATCATTCCACTATCATATAAAATATGCATCATATATGAATGAATGATAAAGTGATATTTCCTCTCTTAAGAAATCATGATAAAATTATATTTAAAAATAAAATATATTTGGTTCCACATTTATTTAATATTTAGAGAATTTACATAAATGTCAAGTTTTTATTATGATAATTACCTTTTCAATAGATCAGTAATATTTTCCTTTATGTTCATTAAATAGATCTTTAAATCAAACCCTCAATGATCTCTCAAATGAGATATTACTTGATAAGGATGTGTTTGATCCTCGATGAGGACATGGTTTCTTATAATATGAAATAACACTATTATTATCATGATTGATATCTATTACTAAAAATATTAAAATATCCACCCCAATATTAGTAATGATCTTATTCATAAAAAAACTTCCTTTTTATTATTTGATACAATGATGTACTCTTCTTAATCATTAATGTATATCATGGTGGGTTGTTTTTAATTCTTACAGATAATAACTACACTATTGAATAAAAACCTAAAACCATGATGATATCTTCAATAATACTTTTTTTCAAAGTTATTATTAGTAAAATCAATTATTTTGAACTCTATCTAACTTTAAATGACTAAAAATAGAATATTGGTTCATCTAAAGTAATAAAGATTATTCTTTACAATAATATAATGACTTTAACCTTGATTAAATTGCTCTTTATTGCAAATTCTTAAAGCATAAAATATATTAGGTTGAGTACCGAACATGGAATACATGATATAATCAATTATCAAAACATAATAAATCTATTACATGAATATCTTTCTAACTCAATAGAAGGATATTGAGCCCTCAAAATACCCATAACATGTAAAACTAGTAAAGGATCCATTTAGAGTTATTTATTTTAAAATAATTTATTAATTTACTAATAAATGTTTTATGAATGAATCCAAGAAACCTATTAGATACATATCTATGGATATTTATTCTTCGTATGTAGGTTATTTATCCCGTTTCATTCATTAATAATTATTTCCCAACCAATCATTTACAAAATGTAAATTTAGGAAATAATTTCCAATTAGTAACACATTATCAACATAAATTACCATAAATTATACACCAATTTTACTAATACAATTTTATACCAAAAATTAATCCACGATCTTAATTAAAACATAATAATTTATTACATAATCATAATAAATGCTCTATTAAAACATAAAATAAATTTTAACAATTATGTAATATTTTAAAATCAAAATAATTAAAATTAAATTTATAAAAGTTCTCAAAATAACTTCCCAAATAGACCTGGTCTAGGTTTAGGGACTCAAGAAGTTAGTGTGTACCCAGTTCTAGCCCATCCTACAAAATACCACCCAGGATAAGCTGGGCCTTGGAGATAAGAATTATCCTAGTGTAGAGTTAATTTTTCATCCACTAAAGAGGTAAAAAATGAAGTTATAAACAAATTAACATCTATTTAGTCCACCATTTATTGAAATTATGAAAACATCCTATATCCATTACTATTTAAATAAAGTATTTAATCTATAAAAAAGATGTCCAAGAATTTCAATGTTCACTTCTTTAGCCTTAGAGATTCCTATAAATCCTTGCTTGATATTTGGAATAATTAAAATGTGATTTGGAGCTTATAAATCTATATCCTTAAAAGTAAACACCTTTTTATCATTGTATATTATGTTACATGGTATTTCCTTGTTAATAATTTTGTCTAATATTATAAGTGAATCAAATAGAGTGATAAATAGAACTACTAATTTCCTAATCTAAATATTCTAAAATTGAGAATATTTCTTCAATCAATAGATTCATTATTTAAAATTGAATAGATTAGAAACATTATTTTGACACTCAAAACCTTAGTGTTTTATCATATATACATCCTATACTAAAATCCCATAAGGGAAAGCATTTTCTATATCCATTTCAAATATCTCATAATCCTAATGACCTATTATAGAAATAGTTATACTAATGTAATTTAATATCAGAACCTTTGAAAATGGATCATAAAATTCAATACCATGAATATATATATATATATTAATTTTTAAAAAATAGATCTTTTTTCGGTATAAAATATATAATATATATTGTTTTTATAGTAATAAAAAAACTTATATTGTATATATTTGGTGGAATTAAATTAATTACATCGACCAAGTTCTAAATATTGTTAGTGTACATGGATTTAATTTTAGTTTTTAGGATCATTAACCATTTCATAGAATAAAAAATATTGATTTCTTCTTGGTAAGTGATTGTTTTCTCTTGTATAAAATTAGTCTTATAAATATTTTTTATTAAAAGATTCATATATCTCAATCTTTTTATTTATTATAATAGACCTTTTAGGTTATTTATAACTGGGGTAGATTCAGATTCTACAACTTCTTATGAAACTAATTTTTCATCCAAATAACTATCACTATGTATTGGTATTGAACTTCTCTAAGTTTAATTCTCATCTCACTAATTACTCAAGTGATATATTATTTATTAATGAAAATACTTGTATAATCTACATAAATATTATGTTTAGTAGGATTATCAAAAAAATATCCCTTAGTTTTCTCAATATAACTAATAAATATGCACTTTTATAATTTGTGAGTGATTTTATCTAAAACCAAATATCATATATAAGATTCACAACCCAAAATCCTCATAAAAGAAAAATTGTAATCCCTCTTGGTCCATTTAATATATGATTTCACTATAAAGATCATATATAAAATATGGTTAAGTGATAATATAATTTCTTTAGAGAATGTCCATATTATGATAAGAGATACTCACATTGACCCATTATTTATCAAACCATGTTTAGAAAGGTAAAAATATTCCTCTTAGACACATAATTACACTTTTTTTTCAAGGAGCAGTATGTTATGAAAATATTCCATTATCTCTTAAAATATTAATAAATTATTAGCTTAAATATTCACCACCATGATCTGATCTATGAATCTTAATACATTTAGCCAGTTGATTCTATAATTAATTTTTAAACTCTTATAATTTGTTATATTTTTTAAACATGTTCCTCATAATAAACACATAATTATACCAACAGAAGTTTTTCATAAAGTTTATGAAGTTCCTATACCTTCCACTTTCTAATGTACTCATTGGTCAAAAAATATATTTGTGTATAAGATCCGATAACCCACTATCCCCATTTCATTTTCCATTAAATGTTTATTTGTTAATTTTAAATAAAAAACAACATTCTCATATATTAAATGATTCAAAATTAAAGGATTCCAATAATCTATTCCAATATAGTCTTTGAATGTTTGTTTCATTTAAGGATGGAACATAGTATTAATTTTCCATTTCTATAATTTATACAGTGGGAATATATAAGATCATATGGGTTTACCTACAATGAATAAACTTTTTCCCCATTAAAAATATATAGATATACTTCACCTTTAATAAATTATATGTTATTTTTAACTATATGTAAATCAACACATATGTGTTATGTGAATTCTATATTCATTACTCATGTGTAAAAATTAAAAAAATTAATTACATTAACATTCAAATATTGATGTTAAAAATGAATTTCTTAATAACACTTCTCAAAATTTGATACCAATATATTAAAATATAGAACCAATATATAAAATATATAAAAATTATATTCATGATTCTTTTTCCATCCAAACCCTTTTTTCTAATTTAAAAAATGACCACTTTTAGGGTAGTGGGAAACCCAATTTAAGACCATGATTCCATAGGTACAGAATCACAAATGAACCCTCTCAAAACTAGAAGAATAAAAAACATTGAGAAGGAATATAACCTTGAATATTGAACACAAATATTTACATTGTATATACCCCTGTGAAAAAAAAATTCATTCCATGATCTATAATATAATTATTTTTTAAGAGATAATCATGTTTTATATGAATTTAATTAGTAATTTTGGTTAATATAATTCCACAAAAGTGATGACCATGTTCATAAATATTGTTAGTGGTTAAAGATCCTTATTTTACTAAATATTGAGTATATTTGTAATTTATCTCAATAACTTATTATTTTGGTACACAATTATATCAATCATATCACATATGACACTCGAATAATTTTTAAACAAACTGTTTCCTAATTCATCAAATTAATTATAATAACTTTACTACTATTATCACCTAATCCAATTAGGTTCACCCAAAAAAGTAAAATCAAAAGAATATAATTTAATATAGGCACCTAATATTAATTGGTTCTCCTATACCCAACAAGGATACAATAAGATCATCCATGGGTTCCCATATTTGGTATAACCTACCCATTTGGATGATTGAGGTCTAGAAATCTGTTCACTTTGGAAAGAGTCTAAGAATTAATATTTTAAAAGGTTTTCATAATATTTCCAGTTAAAAATTTATCTCATGCATTTATTTACTTATCAATCAATCTTTATTGTTTTTGATGTTTTTGTTTTCATGTTTCCATCGACCTGATTTCCAAATACGGGCGATCATCAAAATGAATTGAAAAATATTTTGCGTATTTTGTGTCATGGATGGGTGGTAGACTCATATAATGAGAGAGTTTTTTTTAATTATGGTATTATTTTTTTTATTTTAGACATGTTCATGAAATTATTCCTAGTAGAAATACTGATTACCCTTTAGTGAAAGAAAAGTATTGTCACTGATGAATTTAAAAGGACACATCATTAGGGAATTATATTGTCTTGTATTTTATCTAAGTTATTTATTAATTTATCACTTATGTATATAAAGAAAGCTACTTTAGATTTTATCCCCTTCCAGAGTGGTGACATATATTATGGTTTAGGGATTGGAACCCTAAAAAGTGATTACTCTATATTCTTATGAAGGGAATCAAAAACCTAAATAGTTCAGTACCACTTTATGGGTAATTTTATACCTTTAAAATTTTTGGGATAGGAAATATAGTGGTTTCTTTTAACATCATGCATCCATCATCAAAGGTTATTCATTTTTAGGTCATTAATCCAAGACCATTGATGCACCTTTTAAGGTTATGAATCCAAAACTATTTCAAAGTAGTTTAAAGTCTCGTGGCATGGAATACTAGTTAAAAGGTACCTAGTTATGGTTTTTTGTGAGAATTACACATGAATATACATTTCTAGATTACTCTAAAGATGAGATAAGTGATGTATATTTATGAACAAAGCAGATAATCTAAATTCAAATCAATTTGAGAACTTATTAGAGTATCTAAAGTCATGAAATTTTAGTAAACAAAGTGGAGTATCTCAAATAAATTAATTTTATGAAACGAAGAGAAATATCTCAACTCAAGGAATTTTAGGAACTAATAGGAGGATATCAACTCAGGAAATTTGGGGAAATAAAGAGTAGTGTATTGACTCAATGAAATTTAATAAATAAAAGGAGTATCTTAAATCAATGCGTTTAGGGAACCAAGAAGAGTATCTTAACTTAGGGTATTTTGGGGCCCAAAAGAGTATTTCCACTCTAGGATATTTAGTGAATATAGGATTAAGAGACCATGGTGTTATACAATTTAAGGTTGATTGGTGAGGACTAATAGGTGATTGTTACCTAGAAAAAGATGGGTCTGGGACTTAACATGAGCTTCCCATATTTCATATAATCATGAAAGTGTATGAAAAACATGTAATTTTCACAAAAAATTCTTGAATTCCTATATAAAGGATCTTTTGTGAAGAGGGATACCATATGATTGATCTTATAAATCAATATATCATTTAAATTAGTGAAATACAGTCTTCATTATGAATCTATTTTACATAATATTTAGGTTCATGTGAATGGATGGGATTTACAAAGGGTTTGGATGTTTTAAGCTATAAACAACATAAATTATGCATGGCTGTATTTTAGTATCTTTCCATGAAGAGTTTATATGGTCATGATATGTTGTGAAGGTATTAAACATAGAGGAAATGGATGTGAATTTCTTACATAGAGATTAAATATCTTTAAAGATCATCTATAAAGATGATATGATCATAAAGATCATATATGTAGAGGGAATGATAGTGATGATCTACCAAGGAGAGGAATTGGTTATAAAAATATTAAATAGGGAGGAAATAACTATAAATTTTTTTCATGGAGGATCCCTTATACATTTGTACATGTATGTAGAGGTATAATATGGGATATTATATTTAAAGACCATCCCAAAAATTTATAGTCACATACGAAATTATTTCTTAAAGTCTATGACTCTAAAATTCCATGTTTCTCCCATCATCCCTAGAATGTGTTCTGAGAAGCCTATTTATAGGTAGAGTATCATGGAACATGAAATATTGGGCTCTAAACTAAATAAAAGACTCACGGTCATGTATGTTTTAGGAAACTAAAAACAAAACAAAACTATCTAGATATATAAAAGTGAGGCTCCATATAAGATAAAAATAGTCATAAGGGAATCTCAATATATCACTGCACATGAGAAGTTACTGTGAAATTATTCTATGGTCACGTTTGACTCTGTACTTTGACTACAAAAGAAATATTTATTCATAATTATTTTAAGATCATGTTGGAATCCAATTTTTTTACTATAAAGAGAGCTGGTTTATGTAATTATTTTGTGTTCTTGTAATGATTACACTACCGTTAATCTTCACTTATGTTAAAGAGAATAATAACTTAAAATGGATATAGATTTTTATATGGGTGTCCATTTTTTCTCCATGAGTTATAAAATTGAAACTGAAAAAAATAAAATGTATCCTTGGATATAGATTTTACTCATAGAATGTTTTTAGGTCCAATAAAGTATACATAAGAATTAATAATATATTTCATGGTTTTAGTTACAATTTCTTAAAAAATGTATGGAATCCATGTATAACTCATAGTGGGAGGTACTCACACAAAAATCACCATATTGGGAAACATTATTAATGGATATACACCCATTAGTGAATGAAAAATCATACTGTTTATGGATACCCCATTTCATCTTCAACATGAAGGTATACTTTCAAATTTATGTGATCCATGTAAGGATCTTGTTCTTTCTGAACATACACACCATATTTTTTGTTTTCAATACATATATGTATACATGATTATAGTAATTTAATTATTTATCATATAACTTTACCCAATATAATATTTTCCAAAAATATAAATATTAAAAAGTTTTTATAACCAATGATTTTTATTACTTTCCTAACATAAAAAACAATTATATCTATGCATATCAAAATGCATATCATGAATAAGGTACATAAAACCATTACATTTTAATGTTTAGAATCATATAAAACCAAAATATTACTCATGATAGAATATGGTGTGAAAGGTATTCACTTAATCACCTTTAAAATAAAATTAAAATTCTAATTATAATAAATCCAGATCCATAGGCATACTATCTATAAATCAATACTCAAGAGGGATGCTAATTCCAATATAATCATAAATAGAGTAAAAAAAATACTCCAATACAAATATATCTCATCTTTTTAGATGAATATTCAATATATTACATGAACACATTCCAGAGGACCATAATAGTTTAGTGTATTTGGAGACTAGGTATAAAATCTTATAATTTGGTGAAAGATCATCAATATCTCCCATAAAAATCTTCCCCCTTTATTCCTATTCACAAAAATAACCTACTTAAAAATTTCTTCATAACCTTGTTAAAGGAAACATAAGAAAGGGTGATATCAGATTCTCAATAAGGGTAAAAAAGGGAGATACGTAAGTTTTACATGAAATTGAGGGTATGATAACATGAAAATAACATTTAAAAACCATAACATTCATATCAAATATCATAATATTGAGTCATAAAATAAATACTAGTAGTTCATAAGACATGAATCATAAGGTAATAAAAAAATCAGAGCCATGAGAGCATAAAATTAGCATAAGACATAGATTTATGGCATACTCGATATATTATAACATTATAAATATGTATAAAAAGAGACAAGTTCACTAATTATGTTAAGGACATAAAATATGGCCCTTACATAAACTTATGGACATTCAACTAGGTACACACCTAACATTATGAACATGAAATATAGGTCCACACATAACATTGGGAACATGTAATTAGGTTCATGCATAACATTGTGAACATATAATCCAGTTTATGAAAGACATTCTGAACATGTAATTAGGATCATGCATAACAATTTGAACATGTAATTAGGTTCACACATAATATATTTACTCATGAGTTATCTATATTTACCCAAATCATTAGAGGGAGATATAGGTATAACCCATAACATAATGAAAATCATATGTTTTTGTGCAAAAATATCATAAACAATTCATCATATAATAACCCATTAAATGAAATGGGTTTCATAAACATCTCATTATATCATATATTATGGAAAAGAGAGAGTTTCCATAATCATATCATTATTTCAACATCGTATAACTTGGGGAAAAAGAAGTGGGTTTTGAAATAATATTATCATCATATAACCTATGGAAGAGAAATGAGTTTTATAAGTATCTGGTCATGATAAAAAGTTCATAGAAATAATAAAAATGGTATCCTTGGTTCAAATTCCTAGAAAATCATAAGTAATATCAAAGGACTTCATCTTAGATAGATAATTATTTTGAAAGATCACGTGGAATATTTCTTGGGTAAAATAAATTTTCTTTAAACATAAATTTTTAAAACTAAAAATTAATAAAATAATTAAAAAATAATTTTATTCTAAAATATACATAAAAAATTATAAAGTAATATTAAAATAAAATAATGATCATGATAGCAGGAAATTTTATTCATGTTGTACATGTTAAAAAGGGGTTCGTTTTACATTTTTAGTAAAATCCAAATGAGCATTGTTTATAAAAAAACATGAAGATTCCTTTCAAAAATTTTGAAAAAAAATAAAAAATGGGAAAACATTTATTTAATAAACAATTTTAATAATGTTAAAAAAATTAAAATCATTTTTAGAAAACATGGTTTTATAATAAAAAGGGTTTTCAACTGAAGATACAAATAAAGACATTTTTTTCTTGAAAATATTTTTTTGAACTATTGAGTACATAAAGAGAATAAATTTAATTAGTAATTAATTATAATTAAATAACTATCGGAGAATAAAATTAATTAGTTTCTTGATATATATATCATAATATTTACTTATCGGAATCACAATCATGAGCAATATTGATAAATGATGATATTATGACATAAAACCCTTAACACTTCGGTAAATTTGAATTATATTTCTCATGAAATAGAGATCATAAAATGGATATTTAAATCCATAAAATTTTAATTATAATAATAATAAAATAAATTCATGGTCATTATATACAGAACATAAAATAAACACTTGGTGAATATGGTTTGTGCCTCACAGAAAATAAAAGTGAGATGGAAAGCCCTTACTACTTTAGTAATATTTTGAATCACAAACCCAAAGAAATAATAACATAAAATGAAAATTTAAATAGCATTAAAAGTATTATATTAATGATATAACATTTTAAATTTGAATTACATACACCCCACAGAATGATTGAGTGGGGAATTTTCATATGTATCCCATAAATAAAGGTTAAAATAGAAATCCCTTACATTATGTATCAAATTTTTTCATACACATTTGAAACTAATGTATAAAAAATTCATGTTTCTTATAAATCTATTGTATAATTATAATTATATATATCATATCCTATATTATTTATATATAAACATTTATTACGTGTTTATTGATAATTCCTTTTAAAATCATGTTTTTGGTTATAACCACTTTTGATTTTATATATGTTTTGATTTATTATATTCATTTATATTACTTTTCTCATGGTTACATAATATTTAGAATAATAATCATGAAATAATTATCATATTCATATAACAATTATACATTCAAGACCAATCATGAAATATGGTTTTGATAAATGAAGTATGTTTCAATCATGGTAATGGTAGTCCATACATACGCATGAGTAACATTTCCATTTTGAAGTAATCATTATAGAAAGGTGGTAAGTAATATTTTATATTTAAATAATTATAATAGAATATAAAATAAAATATTATTTCTGTAAACATAATTTTAAAGATCATCTTTTTTCTATGGTGATGAAAAGAGACAGTCACATCGCTTTGCGAAAGCAGTAGTTTACATGTACATGAATGACATTATCATTTTTTAGTGAGTAAAATTTTAAGAAAGAAAACGATATATTATATTTTAATAATGATAAATATGTGATGAATATAATAAATTTGTTATGTATAACAAATATTTAATTAGATCTATCCTGATTTTCTTCCATTTAAAGTGTTAGTGAAAAATGAATCACATCGCTTCGTAAGGCGATAATCCACCGTACACACGAACGACATTATCATATCCTTTAAGAAATGGAAAGTAAAAAAGAATATATTATATAATGAATATATAGGTATAATTATTTTATAAATATAAAATATATAATTTATATACATAATCAGACCCAATTGCTAGAGGTGGAAATGGAAAAATGAATGAAATCAGTTCATGAAGTGGTAGTTTTCCGTACACATGAATAATGATTTCATAACCCATTTTATAAAAGTGGGGTTTTTTGTAGGTCATAAAAATAACATAAAAACGTATAATTACATTTTATATACTAAATTTATTATATAATCATTTTTTAATTATAATTTATGTAGATGGGGTAAGAAATATAATAAAAACACTCGTTGAAGATTGTTACCTATTCTTCAGGTACCCTTATTAGGTTTCCACAAAAATACTTCCCAGGTTTGATTTCTGAAAAAAATGAGGATTATATGATAATAGGAGGTAATTTTGGAATTTATTTGATTAGTTATTTTTTAAAAAAAAATATTTGAATTTTTGAAGAGGAGAAGAGAGGGGTCATCTTTTATAAGTGGGGTGAGTGACACACTAGTAATTTTTGAAAAAAAGATATATCCATGTTTTTCACATGAAAAAAGGATTTAAAATAGATTATTATTTATCCTTAGGAATTATATGGTATAAAAAAGTATATAAAATAGATTTTTGATAAGATTTTATATATTTTTAAACCTTATTTGTTTTATTTTAACCCCACGGTAAACCCATTTTTACCTTAACTACAATAAATAATTGTAATTGTTTTTTACTATTGATTATGGAAAAAATTAAGTTGAACATATTATATAATATAAATTATTATTATTTTAAATATGGAATCTATTTTTATAAATTTCATTAATATATGTGGAAAATTTTAATTTATAATTAATCCTATAGAAAAAATGAGAAAGTGGGTTTTCAAAGAGAATTTTTTTAAAGTTTACAAGGTGTTTATATTAATATTAAATATAAAAATGATTTTAATGACATAAATTGTGATAATATATGTATAATTAAAATAATTTTAATTTAAAATTCATTTAAAATATAATTTTACTTTGTAAATAATTTAAATAAAAAGATATTTTTCAATTAAAATTCTATAATTTTCACTATTTATAAAAAAATTAAATTTGTCAGAAAATTTTCAAAAATTCACCCTAAGATAATTTTTACATGATTATTAAAAAATATATATTTAATTTTTAAAATAATTTTTATAAAAGTATCAATTTTTTCTAAAATAAGTATGTAGAAAGGTGGTAGAACATTTTTTTATAAAAATATTGTTTTTTATTAGAAAATTGGGTTTATTCTTATCCCTTATCTAAAAAAATAAGATAAATGATAAAAAATTTATTAAATACACAATATATAAATTTAATTAAAATAATTAACCAAAATTGGTTTTTTAATTTTTTGTGATAAAATGTGTTTTTTCCTAAAAATAGTTTTTTAGAAAAAGATTTCCATTATTTTCAAATAGTTTTTATTTTGAATTTTAATTAAATTTTCACCAAATAATTAATTTTATAAACATGTGTAAACCATATATTTTTATAATTAAATAATTCTATTTTTACCTACCATTCTAATGTTTAAGAGATAAATATCATTTTAAATAATAATATTTTAATAGTATGTCACATTTCGTTTAAGTGTTGCGTACAATGAAAAATATCAAAAAGTTTAAATTTATTTGAAAAAATATTTCAAAAAATATTAGGGTGTTATATTATACCCCCTTAAAATGAATCTCTCCCTAAAAATACATCACTTTAGTACCAAAAACTTAGGAAACCTTTGCCTCATCACATCCTTATGTCCATATGTTACATCCTCAAGGTTGTGGTTTTTCCACAAAACATTGAGTATGTAAGTGGTCTTTGTTTCATAGAATCTTTTTTATTTGATATATAATCTCTTCTGGTTATTGCTCATAATGAATATAATGATTTAGTGGTAAGACCTCTAAGTTCAGTACATGGGATGGATTGGATATGTACTTCTTAAAGAGAGAAACATGAAACACATTGATAAACTAAGAGTGTTCCATTGGAAGAGCCAAGAGATAAGATATGGTCCCAATCAAATCAAGAATTTCAAAGGGATTGATATACCTAGGTCTTATTTTTCACTTCCTTCTTCCACATAGACATTATTAGAAAGGCCTTCTACCAACTTCAAATTCTCGATCACGTTGATGATTATATGCATAATATTTTTTTCAAATTTTCCTGCATGTTTTTAGAAATGGATCTAACCTTCTATTAAATTTTATTACCAAGATCAGGTGCTAATAGAATTGTTAATGAAACTTCATTCCAATAAACTGGAGTTTTACAATTATTTCCATAAAGGGCTTCACAAATATCTATATGAATGATTGAGTGAAACCAATTGTTGTAAGAAAACTCAAATTGAGGAAGGTTTTAATCCAAACTGCCTTTGAAATCAATATAACTAGATCACAACATATCCTATATGGTTTGAATTTTTCATGTAGACTGATCATATTTCTACGGATGATACAGAGTATTGAAATTCAACTCTGTTTAAGATATTTCTGAATACTTCCCTTGGATTTTGAGGTAAATTTCATGTTCTAATTAGATACAACTGAACATGGTACCCCATATAACCTTACCACTCCCTTAATGTATATTTTTGAAAGAGAATCCATATATTAATTTATATGGTAACAATAACATGTGCTGACTTCATAAGGTGATCAACTACAACCCATAATTACCTCAATATCCATGATAAGATAAACCCTAAATGTTACCAATACCTATATTCATATGTCTATAAAAATTAATTCCTCATCAAAACCAAAGGGTTATGTTTCAGTAAATTTCTCTCAAAGTATCTATCATCTGGATAAAATCCCAAGTCATAAAATCTAAAAATGGGTTTCCAATACTTTGAACTTATGATCAAACTTAAACTCATAAACTCATGATGTAATCTATAATGCTTATGTAAATATTACATTGATACTTATATGCTTCCAAAAACAATGAAATCCTATGATGTTTCATGATTATTATAACAAAAATACCATTTGTAAAATACTTTATAACATAATTCTTTAATCCAATTACACAAAAAATTCAATCTTACAACTTCAATAATTGGAATGGAATAGGTATTTCCTTAGTCTAGATGTTAATTCTTTGATCATGGTATTGAGTTAGATAATTCCCATGTTCCCACATGTAATATTGAATTACTTGACAAATTTTTACTCTATGACCTTATTTTACACACAGAAAACATCTCCCTCTCCATTTTTGATATTCCTAAAGGTTATTCTTCTCACCTTATTGACAAGTAAGAATCTGAATATTCTTCCCACTATATTCATTACTGCATGAACATTTATGAAATTTCATCTTCCCCTTATTAAATGTTTTAGGAATCTTACCTATGTTCACATTGTTAATCATATATCATGATAGCTGATTAGGAATAATCACAATATCTTTTTCTCCAGACATCTTCCAATTTGGTTTCTCATAGTCACAAAATTGTTCATCATATTAAATGTTTTCATGATTCCTTCTAGTTCCATCCATTGAATAATACCAAGAATCATAGTGTGAGAAAGACCAATCATTATGGAAAACTATATAATCATAAAAAATCAATTATATGATGTCTAAATCCTGACACCTTTTATTTAATTTATGACATATTAGGTTTATCCAAGGTTATTCATTGTCATCATATATTTAAATCCTTCAAAATGGTTTGAAAAGTGTTTATGAATTTATGAAGACTATCATCCAAAAGTTTCAAACTAGGTGTGAAACAAGTTTTTTTTAATCATGAACCAGGTGACAATCGAGTCTAGATCAATTCACCTTTTTCATAGTTATTACACCTAAATACCTATGTTCAAGATCTACATCCACATTTAGTATCAAGAAATGGATGAAATTTTATAGAAACAACTTTCTCTATCCTTTAACAAAATCCCAAATTTTTTTTATACTTTTAATCATCCTTAAACTTATCCTTAGGGACATCCCTAGACATATCCTTAGAAATATACCTAGGGATCTTGCTAAATTTTCTCATCATAGTTTCCAAATGTTATATAAACATTTAATACGATACCAAATATAGAAACATAGGATTGTCATACATAGATATTATATCTTTTTATATGAATATTCTATACATTACACAAACACACATATGAGGAATGTAATAGTTTATTTTCTTTGGAAACATGTACATAATCTTCTAATTTGGTGAAAGATCTTCAATATCTCCCAAAACATAATCCCCTTTAATACTATTCATAAACATACCCTACATAAAATCATTATTAATAACCTAGGGAAATGAAACATAAGAAAGGGTGAGATCAGATGCTCATTAAGGGTAAACAAGGGATATGCATAAGCATAACATGAATATAAGTTTATGAGAACATGTGAATTACATTTAAAGACCATATCCTGCACATCAAAGATTGTAATGTTGAGTAATTTTATAAATATTGAAATTTCATAAGACAATATTCATAAGGGAATCAAATAACATGAACCATGCGAGCATAACATTGGCATAAGATATAGATTTATTGTATACACACCATATTATAACATTATAAAAATGAATAAATAGAGACAACATCACCCATTAAGTTAAGTAAATGAAATCAATCCCTCACATAAACTTATGAACATGCAACCATGTCTACACATAACAATATGGCCATGGAAAAAGGTCTATACATAACAATGTGAACACGTAGTCTGGTTCATTCATAACATTGTGAACATATAATCAGGTTCATGCATTAAACTATGAACATGTAATATGGTTCATGCATAACATTGAGAAAAGTTAATTAGATTTACTCATAACATATTTACTCATGAGCTATACATATTTACCCAATTCATTGTAAGGAGATATAGATCCCACCTATCACATAATGAAAATAATACATATGTGTGAAAAAAGATAAAAAACATTTCATCATATCATAACCCATGAAATAAAATGGATTTTATAAACATTTTTTCATATCATAAATTGTGGAAAAGTGACAAGTTTTATAATCATTTCACTATTTTATCATAGCATAACCCATGGAAAAAGGAGCAGATCACAAAATCATTTTTTCATGTCATAAACTGTGGAAGAGAAATGGGTTTCATAAATATCTTTTCATGATAAACCATTTAGAAAAATAATCAGAATGGTATCCTTGGTTTATAACCCAAAAAAATAATAATTTACATCAAAATATGTTATCTTATAAGTAGAATGATTTTGAAAGATTATTTGGAACATTTCTTGATGAAACTAAATTTTCATTGAAAATTAATTTTTAAAACTAAAAATTAATAAAACATTATGAAAATTATTTTTATTTGAAAATAAACTTGAAAAATTATAATTTAATCTTCAAATAAAATAATGGTCATGCTAGTAGAAAATTTTGTTCATTCAGTGCAGATTAAAATAAATATTTATTTTAAATATTTGATAAAATCCAAATAGGAATTATTTTGAGAAATAAATGAATATTATTTTCAAACATTTTTTTAAATAAAAAATTGAAAAAATATACTTGATAAATAATTTGAATAATTTTAAAAAAAAATTATTTTTTTATAAAACATGGTTTTGAAATAAAAAGGGTCTTTGACCAAAGAGAGAAATAAAGATTTTTTTCTTAAAAACAACATTTTGAAATATTTAGTACATAAAGAGAGGAAAATGAATTGAAAACATGTATTCTAATGAAATAACCATATTATATGAAAATTATTTAGTTTATTGATATATATCATATGATTTTATTATTGGATGCATAATCTTGAGAAATCCTGATAAATGATGTGATTGTAAAATAAAACCCTTACCACTTTGGTAACTTCAAATCATAAGCCCTAAGAAAGAGAGATATTAAAATGGGTATGTAAATAAACATAAATTTTAGTATAATAATCATAAAATAAAATTAATATGTTGAATATACACCATGTAAAATAATCCTATGGTGAATATAGATTGTGTATCCTAGAAAATAAAAGTGAGATAGAAAGCCTTTACCGCTTTAGTAAAATTTTGAATCGTAAGACCCAATAAAAAAATGAAACTTTAAATATAATTAAAAGGATTATATTAATGGTATAATATTTCAAATTTTTAGTATATACTCTACAAAAATAAATTAGGGGTGAATTTTCATGTCTTCTAGAAATAACAGTGAAACTACAAATCCCTTACCTTAAGTATCGACTTCCTTCATATGTGTTAAAAGCTCATTTATCATAAATATAAGTTTATTATATATATATATATGTATATATTTTAGAACCATAGTTATATATATATATTATATCATATATTATTTACATATTACCATTTATTACCCATTTATTAATAATTCCTTGTCAAAATCATGGTTTGGGTAATAACCGCTTTGCTTTTCATATATGTTTTGATTTGTTATTTTTGATCTTATTCATTTTAACTTGGCTCTATAATCTCAAGAATAATAATCATGAAATAATTATCATATTTATACCCTAATTATAGTTTATAAGAATAATCATGAAAGATGTTTTTGATAAAAGAAGTATGTCACGATCATAGAGATGGTAGGTCATACGTTCTCATAAGAAACATTTCCATTTTGAAGGATCGTTATGGTTAGGAGGTAAGTAATAATGAATATTTATAGAATTATAATAATATCATATATAATATATTATTTATTTAAATATAATTATACAAATAATTCATTTGGTGTTTTGATTAAAAGAGAAAGTCACATCACTTCATAAAGTCAGTAGTCCACACGTACAAGAAAAGTGTTGTCATCTTTCAGTGAGTGAAAATGTAAGAAAAATGATATATTATCTTATAAGAATAATAAATAAGAAATAAATATCATAGTTACATCATGTATGTCACAAATATTCATTAACTTTATCATTATTATCCTCTATTTAAAGTGTTAGTGAAAAAGGTATCACATCGCTTCATGATGTAGTAGTCCGTCATACAGAAGAGCGATGTTATCATATCCCCTATGAAATGGAAAGTAAAAAAGTTATATATTATATTAATAATAAAGATGTATGATTATTTTATAAATATCATATATATACTTTACACCCATCATCGTACCCAACCGTGAGAGGTGGTAATGGAAAAATTAATAACATCAGTTCGCGAGGCGATAGTCTGCCATACACACAAATGATAATTTTGTAACCTATTTAATAGAAGTGGGGATTTTTGTAGGTAATTAAATTAAAATAAAAAAATCTCATTATACGTAATATATTTATTTTATTATTTAATCATTTATTAATAATAACAGAAGGAGGTAGAGGAAAAAATAGAATAAAAATGCTCGTTGATGAACACTACATCTTCTTTGGGTAACCTCCTTAGGTTTGCACCAAAATCCTTCCTAGGATAGATTTATTCCAAAAATTAATATTATATAATAATTTTATGAAATTTTTGAATTTATTTTGGAAATTATTTGCCAAACCTAAAAGGTTTTAATGTTTGAATATGAGAGGAGAGGGGGTGCCTATTTATTAGGGAGGTTAGTGACACACTTGGAATTCTTGAGAAGATAAAGGTGTATCAACATTTTTCACATGAAACAATGATCCCAAATATATTATTATTGATAATTATACATGAAATTGTATAACTATATCTATCCAATATATTTATTATTTTTTTAGGTAAATATAAAAATTATATTTTTAGTTTAACCCCCCAATATACCCGTTTTTACCTTAACTATGGTAAATAATTTTTACTATTTTTTATGATTCATTGTGTTAAAAAATTAATTTGTCCTTATTATATAATATTAATTTCCTAGTTAAAAATTTGGAAACCATTTTTCCTAATTCCATTCATAAAATTGGAAAAATTCAATTTAAAATTAATCATGCGGATGTGACAAGAAAGTGAGTTTTCAAAAAGAAAATTTTCAAAAGTTTACAAGGTTTTCATATCAAAATTATATATGAAAATGATTATTATAACCTAAATTGAATTAATAGATATATATTGAACTAAATTTTATTTTTAAACCATTTAAAATATAATTTAACTTTATAAATAATTTAAACTAAATAACTGTTTTCAATTCAAATTCAGTATTTTTACTATTCATAAAAAAATTAGTCTTTTCAAAAAATTATCAACAATTGAACATAAGATGATTTTGAAATTATGATTAAAAATATGAAAATTGTTTTTTCAAATAAGTTTTATAAAATCTTTAAAAAATAATTTTTAAAATAATTTTAAAAAAAGTCGACAAAATTTCTTATTAGAAAAATACAGTTTTAAGCGTAAAATTGGATTTATTTTTATCCCTTCTCTAGAAAACACGTAAGATGAATGTTAAATATTTTATTAAAAATATACTATAAAAATTTCATTAAAATAATTCACTAGAAGAGTTTTTTTATTTATTGTGGTAAAACATGTTTTTTTTTCATAAAAATAGTTTTTTTTTTCAGAAATTTTTTTACTTTATTTTCAAATAGTTTTTATTTTTATTTTTAATTAATTAGTAACAAAATAATTCATTTTTTATAAATCTATAAACAATATATATTTCATAATTTAGTTAATTCTATTCTTATTCTCCATTCTAATGGCTAGGAGATAACTATCATTCTAAATAATAATATTTTAATAGTACACCACATTTCATTTAAACTCAATATTGTATGTAACACAATATAAACTCAGTATTACATGTATTGAAGAATATATAAAGATTAAATTTTTTTGAAAAAAATATTTTAAAAAATCTCACGACATTACAATAACACCCAATATACATAAATAATAATCTAAATTTATTTTTAAATTAATAACCAAAATAATAATAAACGTATTTGAATAAGACTAAATATTATAATAAACTACATATGTTACTTTTATATACATGGTATACAAAATTTAAATATAAATTTAAGTCCTTTAAATTAACGAATAGAAAAAATATGATATAAACAATTTAGGTAAATGAAAATTATATAGTAATTTAAATAAAAAATGAATTCTTCAAATATTTATCCTTTAATACAAAAAACTTTATGAAAATATGAATTTATCCAAAATAAATTTTTATATTATATAAATTCATATAGATTCAGTCTGTGATAAAATGGGCCAAATGGTTAAGGGTATTAATAATATTTTATTTTTTATAAAATGACATAGATAGTGTCCCACCTCCAAAAACTGTCCTGATATAGTATATTATAATATATAAGGATAGAATTGGTTCTATGAGTTTTCATTTCATTTATAATATTTCTATATTAATGGATAAAAATATTATTATATCATAATGATGTTCCTACCAGCATATACAATAAGATAGGTGTGACATTATTTTATAACAATGCCTTATTTTTAAGGAATATTTTCAATGTTTTACAATTTGAATCATTAAGATCATTATCTCATAACTCCATTAATATTATAAAAAAACCTGAAACGTTTATATCATGGATATAGTTTTTCTTAGACATCATATGTAATTTTTATCCTAGATAATGATATCCTAATATTAATCTTTATATCATGCAATCCTTCATACATTTTAAAAATATAAAGTTTCAACACTGAAGCTGTCTCTAATACCACTGATGAATTTTAATTAAATATACTATGTTTTATGTAGTGGATGAATAACCTATAATACAAGTATAATCTATATGAATAATCTATAAGAATATAAATAATATAATAATTTACAAACCTAACTATCTATAAAATATTTCACCAATGTGATTTATGGAGATAACCAAGAAAAAAGCAAAATCATACTTTCAAAAATATTCCGTGAATTATGGAATCACCAAAAAACTTTGGTAGGACTCCTTCCTCTCCATGGAATAATAGCGTATCGAGAAATAAATAATATAATAAGAATAAGTGATATTCAGCTATGATGTATCTCAAAAAAATGTTACAAATAATGATAGATCCACCTATTAAGGTTTAGGATTTCATAAATTCGTCATTGATTCTCAAAAATTTAAATTATATTTCATAATATGAATTTCATTTATAAAAAATGATCATTTAATTCTTCAATGAATCATTTTTATGATACATGTCATAAATATATTAACTATTTTTGTATAAAACAACCCAAATATTTTAGAAACACAAAAGATACTTATACACAACATAAATAAATATCTAATATCAATCCCTTAACATGAGAAGTTTCATCATCATAACACATGTAATTTTATAAATTCCATGTATATATATATAATTTTCATTCAATTTTTTTGGTTCTTGATAATAGTGAAACTCATAAATTAGTGATTATTTTAATGGATTAAATAATGGTTGGTCATTATAGTAATAAAAAACAATCACTCAATAGGAATGAATATATATATATATATTAATACTATAATATATATAAATTATTAATGATGTCATTTATAGTATAATTTTTTGATACTAAGTGTTCACATATTTTTAATAACAATAGTACACCTAAAGACCATGGTACAGAAAAAAATATGTATACTTGAAATTGCATTCTAACAGAGTTTCCCTTCATAATTTTTTTAAAATTATATAATTATTATAATGATCCATACATATGTATTATAAAATAATTAATAAAGAGACTCAAAATTAAATTAATAAAATGTAATATGAAAATAAAATTAATAATAAAACATCAAATGTATGTGAGTGTGAAAATGTTATCATTATTTTATTTTAGATTTTAGAGCCAACCTTTCACGACTTCTAAAATTTTCTAAGTTTGATATAGTTATAAGGTAGAATGTTTTTGATAGAAATATGTAAAGGGATTTTAAATTTGGTATTAGGATAAAGATAGGATAATTCATGTGGAAACCATTTTCTGTAAAGAATTAGATCTAATTAAAGGGAGGGAAATAAAAGTCTAACTTTAAAAACCTAGGTGTAGATGATGGAGTTCCAAATAAGACATTCATAAGTATATAAGTATGAAGTCGAGATGTAGGTAGTTAGAGGTAGGAAATCTGTAGATATCCTTGAAAATACTAATTTTGGAAGTTTATAGATTCAAGGGATTTTGATTAAGGTTTAACTTTGAAAATACACAAATTTCATTCCAAAGGTCATGTAAGGATATTATCCTAAAGGTTTTGTGAAAATAGAGTTATGTAATGGTCTTCTGATGGAAACTTTAAAGTATACTCCTGGAGTTTCTGTAAGTTTTCACTGTTCATTAGATGGGAAAGTTAATGAAATGAATGTCTCTATACAATAGAAGGGGTACTTGAAAAGTTTGGATTTATGTGGATATTATCTATGTGAAGAATAATAGATGATTCCACCGATTTCACCTGTTGGAATCTACTTTAATTAGTAGGATGGGATGATTTTTTTAGTATAATTTTTGCGTGTAATTATCTTCTATTTCTTGAATATAAGAGTATGTAGTGTTCCCCCATGTATTAAAACTAAGTATAAACTTTGTAAATTACTTGTTTTATTCCTTTTAATTATTTATTTCCATAATTTTGTTTTATAAGTTCTTTTCTTGGTTTAATTTCATTGTGTGTGTTTTGACATGGTAATTTAATTATAACATTTATTATATAGTTTAGTACATAATTATCATGGGTTCATTGTGGTCATTTTTTTCCAAATTATATGTTTTGTAGGATAACGTCTAGGTGTTTAAAAAGTTCATCAGACCAAACAAAGGGTATTAGAGCATCAATTCCAGAGCTTAAGACAACAATATCCTAACCAAGTTCTTTATAGATCTGTTTAGTGCAATCATTTTTACCTTATAATTATTAGATAATACCAACAAATAGTTTTGGATCACTCATATTCATTTAAAAATTTAGTGAGTATTCAATGATTCTAGAATTAAAAACATTAGATTAGGGTAAGGTCTGGGTGGAGAGGTTTTATGAGAAGGATTTTGGATTCTCGAAGATATAAAAATAATATTTTCTACTATATAAGGATCTTAATCTTCTATTGATGTGTACCAAGAAAGAAGTGGTGAAGAAAGAATAATGTCAATGTAAAGGTGTGTATTTTCCTTATTTCCTTTATCATTTAGGGTTGTCAAGTGTCTTTGGAGAGTTTTGGTAAATTTAAGAAGTTTTTTTAAAAATAGTATTTTCAATTATAATTTTTTTTAAAGTGATTTAATTATTAGTTTGTAATTATAATAAATATTAATAATTTTTATCCTTTATTATTTAAAATTTTTCTTAATGTGAATTAAAATTTCTTTTTAAAACTTATTTTACCCTTATAAAATATTTTTTATAGCTATATAATGGTCATATTTTGTTTCATTTCACACGTAAAGGTAAGATGTATTTGTCATTGGCTACTTAAAGGTAGTCTTATTATCATGTAATGGTCTTGTAGATTCTGTGTGAGTGTATATGGGCCTCACATTAGGGTCATCTAGAAATATATAAGTTGTGTATATATAGTTCAATATTTACATAAGTGCAGGATAAATTTTCTAGCGTTGTGTGTGTCTAGTCTATCATGTAAAGGTAACACCATTGATGGATTGATGCGAAAGGTACAGTAGGATAGTTTTTATATTTTTTGATAAGGTAAATTCTATATTTTTTTTCATAAAGTTAAAATTGATTACCATTATTCAACATATCCATCTCATATAGGTGTAGTATATTTTAGGTAAAATTTAATTTTTATTCTTTATTTCGGCTTTGTAAAATGTTTTATGAAAATATAAGATGACATAAATGGAAAATTAGGGTTCTAATGCATATTTTCAATCACATGATATCTTCATCAAATTTAGGAAGATTAATATAGGTCATGTGAGGATAATAAAATGGAAATGGTTTTAATGTTAATCAATTACAAAGACTTATCTAAGTCTTTAAGGATACCTATGGAAATTGTATCTGTTATTTTAAAATTATTGATGTATTTTTCATTTTATTTTGATTGCTTTCTATTAATCTAAAATGGAAATAACTCATTCACTCAAGATATGTAATCCATTATAGATTATGTTGAGTTCATTCCTCAAGTTTCAAGGATAATTATCCTCCCCTCTATCCTTTTTTCTTAGTGAAACTCTTGTGAAGATTCTTGCATAGGTAGGGGATCTAATTCATCTCTTTTATTTTGTAAAATGTGTGATTTAATCATGATTTAGTTTCCTATAGATAAATATATTTCATCAAACTCAAATAAGATAAAAACCTTGACATTATTGAAAGGAAGAGAAGGGGAATAATTGCATGAATAATTCTTAATTTTATTTTAAAATGTGTAAATTAAATAAAATAAGGAAGAATAAGTTATTAATCACATGTTGTAGATGTTATAGTTGTCATTTATAATTAAATTTTCATGATATAGAAATAAATGAATTAAATTAGATGATTTTTCACATATTGTAGAATTGTAATATCACTTAATCTGAAAATTAAAGGAATAAGTCATTAGTGCATGAAGATGTTTTTATGATTATTTTCTTATATACAGGAAGTTAAAGAAACAAAATGGGAAAAAAATTCACACTATTGTTGATAGTTTTTAATATTATTTTATAGATATTTTTTTAATTATATATATTTTTTGTGCCTCCTTATATCTAGGTGTTATCACATGTATTTTAAAATAGATAAATAATGTAAATTCAAAGTGATGGAATTGATAATGATAGAAGAAAATAAATTAATTACCATTATTATAGAAACTATTTGAATATGGAAGTAATGATTTAATCATGTTTAGTAATTATTCATAGCTATTAATAGATATTTTTATTTTGGGTTGTTATTGTGAACACCAATTCATAATGAATCAATTAATTTGAGATGGTAAAGAATGGTTTCTTGCTAAATATAACCATATGGTATTAAACTAGACTATTCTTATTTTTAATAGGTTTTAATTTATCAATACTAGGGAATTAGTTTTCCTACATTTTATGTTGAAAATATTTTTTCCCATATATATATGCTCTATGAAATTATAGCCTTGATGTGATTTATTATTAACCAGGTATGGTTGAAATATTTGAAGAGATATTGGTGGGAATTTCTTGGGGATAGAGTGTTGGTGGATGTTAGTGATAGTGGGATAGAATATATTATTCACAAGTGGTCAAAATGATTCAAAATTTAGGTTTTCATGATTACTTATTTCTCAGGTCAATTGATTAGATTTTTTTGGTTATGGTTCCAAACTTCTTGGAAAAGTTTGGTTTTATGAACGGAAAGTGAAATCAACTTATGATATCCAAGGATGAGTACTAGAGTTCTGAGTACATTATGATATTCAAATGGATTAATAAAATAATTTTGATAATTATTAATTATTATATATAATGATGATATACTTGAGAATAACTAGGAAACTATAGTGTTAAAGGAAATTTCCATTGAATATTAATGTATTAATCTCATAATTACAGAATAATATTAATTATTTAATGGTTGATTGAATAATTAATATATAATTCCAATGATTATGTGAATTTTTGAGTTATGGATCTAGTGGTGTATGCTAGGTATCATGTTGGATGACAAATGCAGATGTGTATAAGGATAGGTTGTTTCCCTTGCTATGGATTGTGTACGATATATATTATATTTTATCATTTCATATGCTTCACCATCAAAGTCAATATGGAAAAAGACACCAAAATGTTTTTGGGGGTGTTTTCCCCAACATTCAGGCTAGATAGGTGAAGGATGGATTACTATATAGTGAAATAATACTCTTATACAAATTATTACATAATTTTTAACATAAACATCTAATAAAAATTGCCCAAAGATCACGAGGCCTAGTGTCTTTGGAAGACCATGTTCATAATACATCTAAAAGAAACTAAAACATGACATATCCATTTTATTATCCATAATGATATCTTAAATCTTTTTGACCACCTAAAACTAAATTGTATAACTAAGGGAATGAATAAAATAAAGGGGTCAATTATAAAGACTAGTAAGGAAATACACATGGGAATGAAGCATATCATATGAGTTATAAATAATAAAATGATATCACAAAAGAAAAATATCATGATTAATAATATGGAAGAATATTATAAGGAACATGGAATAATAATATCAATGAAATATAATAAATTTAAAACAACATAAAAACGACATAATCATAAGTTAAGGATAACTAGAAAGACAACATTACATGGTGGATAGAGTCCCATCATAGATTTGGTTTAATCTCTAATCCCATACATAACATATCATAAGAAAAAACATTAACAAATTCATTAGGTCTCTCTCTAGGTGTTCCCGTCATAACATATAAATTCTTATGTGTGCCAAAAAAGGAAATCAATCATAAGGAATAAACATTAGGATTACTAATTGAAAGAAATGGGTTGAATAATATTTCATCATATCAAAATCAAATAATATTTCATAAAGATTATAGATAGAATAAGGAATTAAATATTTTGGACATGAATATGTTATTACATAATAATAGGTATCAAAATTTATTGTTTATTTGAAAAAACCATTATTATAAATGGTATATAATTTGGTATAGAAATGAACTTTTTTAATAGTGTTTAAGGAATAAGTAAAAGAATTTTGGAGATAGAGTAAGTATGGAATTTTCTTTGAAGACCGTAGGTGAATAAGAATTTTTATAAATAAAATATTCCTTTATTTAATGAAATCAGTAATAGGAATAAATACTTTAAATAGTCATTTCATAAATGGATTAAGGGATATAAAATTTCCCTTTTTCCAGGTTTGACATTAAATAAGGCATGTGAGAAATTAATTTAAGGTATTTATCACCCCATAAAAGGAAGATATAATAAAAAAGGTATATAATTATGAGACATATAAAAATAATTTAGAATCATTAACTAACATCAAATGGGGATATAAATTGATTTTGAGAGATAAATGTAATGAACAAAATAAAAAAGGGTAGTTCGGAGAGACACCTTACCTTATGTTCTAGAATCATTATGCACATGCACCTAAAATCCTCGATAATAAAATAAAATTAATTAATTAATTAATACCCTTTTCCATATATATTTTATTTCTTATAATTTTATAATCTCTATTTATAACAATTTCAATGAGATACAATGTTTTATTTCTCTTTTATAGGAGTGTTCGTTTCATGGTCCCATCGTCAGATCACTTGTGTATGATTATGGAAATTATTTTAAAATGGGAATAAAAATACAAAAATGAAATGAAAATATATTCATGTAAATAATAAAATTTAATCTTACCAATTATATATATTTTTTATATATGGACAATTCACTTACTAAACATTTTAACGTTATGCAGTTAGTTCATTAAGGCGGTTTTACCAATCTTTATGAACCTGTGTCATTTTATTTAATATTATATATATATATTTATTACAAATCATTAAATGGGTTATAATATATTCATTATCATCTTATTTAACAATAATAATATTTTTATGACCAACCTTGAGGGCATTAATGGAAAATGAAAACTCATCATCCATGAAGGGGATTAACTAACATAATATGGACCATAGTTTGTTTTTTTAGAATAAGAGGATAAGAGAAGAGGATGGATGGTAGATATTTAACTATTAGTAAAAAATTTAAGTATATATATGATACTATAGTTATTATGTCATGTTTTATGATGTAGGTGAAAGGAAGTTTGAAGAAGTAAAGAATTTAAAAGAGTAATTATGCGAATATTACCTTTTGAATATTGTCTTCTTAAGGCACATGGAATTGGTATTTTAGTGATACCAGTAGCATTAGGATGTGCGGGAGAAAATTTTAAAGATAATATGATATAAAAAAAATTCAATATAAATTCTTTTTAGGTGTGAGGAGAAGGGGTTTTCATCATCAAGTAAATTTTTATCCAAAGAAAGAGGCACATTGGACACAAACATACATGGATCATGGTGGTCTGAAGTAGTGAAGACCGAGAGAATCCCCTCAAATAAAATTAACCCCATTGGGATTCAAAGATAACACATTGTTGAGGATAAGGGGGTTGGGGAAAGAACCATCCAGGGAAGCAAGATGATCCACAAATTGGTTCCCTAATCTCTACACATGCAACACTTTGATGTTGCTAATGAGAATGCCTCTTCACTTTCTGACAATGTATGAAATAGACCAAGGGTGGGGCTAAGACCAAGTATGTAATTGTAAAGGATTTTGGAGTCTGTTTCAACTTCCAATAACTCAATATCTTTCTGATGACACAAACTAATACACTAGAACAGAGCCTCCGCCTTCTCTTAAAGGGAAGATCCACTGCCAAGGCGGGAGGAGAAAGAAAGGATTACCGATCCTTTTTCATCCTATACCAATCCTCCACCAAAGAGTACCCCCATGTATAATGAACCATTAGAGTTTAGTTTGAGAACTTTGGAGGGGGGGGGGACATCAGAACTAGTGACCTACTCCAGAGTTAGAACCTATCTGGGCATCATGTGAGCTTCTTTGGAGAAAGCGGAGGGATGGAGAAACTCGCAAGTTGTTCAAGATATGAGACAGATCCAAAAGAAAGTTTTTGGTTATAATTAGTAAGGAACTACCAAAGGAAGATACCCCATCATTTATTTCTTTGTTACATACATTCCACAGGCTCCATAACCCCAAATGTTATATAATGGTGCGAGCCTCCTTCTTGGGGCCCCTGTCTCTCGAACCATGAGACCACCTCTCCAGGAACAAAACATCAACCATGCTGGAAATATAGAAGGCTATGAATTTGCCAAGGGCACTCCATACACCACACACCTAGTCTCCCTAGAAGAACATGTGATCCACATTATCCTACTTTCTATTCTTGCAATAGGGGAAACAATAAGCCATATGAATACCACAATGTTTGATGTTGTCATCTGTAGGAATAGATCTATTTCAGATTATCCATGAAAGAAAGTTATATTTCAAGGGAAGGGACTTGGACCAGAGGATTTTGTTCCATGTGATCATTTTTTCTTGAGAGGGAAGAATGATACAAAATTCCCTAGAGGAGAATGAACCTAAGGAGGATGGAGAAAAGATACAACGATATGGTTCTGGGGAGAGGTCAATGAGTTTGAAAGTTTCCTGTTGATCAGTGTCCAACACTAAGTTGGTTAAGGCCAGGTAGATTTTTGATTCTATGAAGGAGATATTAGAATTTGGGAATCCAGAAAACCAAATGGACTCTCTTACCCAGTTGTTGTGCCAGAACGAGATCTCTTCCTACCCCACAGTCCATCAAGAGTGCGGTTCAAGACTAACAAGAAGGGGCCGAATGACAGTCCAAAGTGAAGATCCCTAAATTGTCTCCAATTAGGTATTACAAAAATGAAATGAGTTCATGGTTTTACCCCACATAATTCTTTATTACAGAATCTCCTAGGCGAGTTTTGTATGCATGTAGAGGGTGGTGTCTTTGAGAGAGTGGACATTGATGCCACCTTCCCTAACCGGACGAGCCACCTTCCTCTAAGATTCCCAGTGGAACGTTCCTTCTGAAGTAAGGTCCCATATGAATCCTTCAAAGATATTGTCAATGTTATGAAGCACCCCCTTTAGGACTTTGATAGATGAAAGAACATGAACATGTGTTTCAAGAAAAACACTATTTATGAGAGCAATACGTCCTCTAAAAGAAAGATACTCGTCCTTCCGGTTGAGAATGTGATCAGTAATCTTGTAGGAAAAAAAATAGAAATATATAATGCAAAGTCTACCTGTGGAAATAGTGGCTCTAAGATATTCCATGGGAAATATGCCTCTATCCATGTCAAGGGCATGCTGGGTAGAAGAGGACCATATTGGAGTGCATTTGTTAGAGATATAGATGGTTCTTTTTTTCATTATTGATCACCTGGGCACTCCAATGGTAATACTCCTCCAAAATATTTTTGAAGATCTTAATGGATTTCATCCCTACATTAATGAATATTATAATATCTCCCACAAAAATTAGGTGGGAAATGGGCTTGGATCTCATGCTTCTTTTAAAAATAATAATCTCCCCAATGTTGATCTTTATGTTGAGGTGGTGACTGAGAATGTCCTGGGAGAGAACGAAGAGGCTTGGAGAGATCAGGTCTCCCTTCCTAAGCCAACAGGTGGATTTAAAGAACCCAAAATACTTCTCCATGGCATTAAACTCCATTTAAGAGGAACTAAAACAACAAAATAAGAGATCAATATTCCTATATTAAAGGCCCATTCTAGCTAGAGTCTTGTTGATGATGCTCCACTATACCCGATCACAAGACTTGTTCATGGAAAAATTAAAGGAAATATTGGATCTATGAGACTTGATATTCATATCTTTGAGAATCTCGTGGGTGAGAGTGATAGAGCCTTGGATTGAGAAGCCTTTCACAAAGTTGTTTTTCTCCATTGAAATCCACCAAGGGATATTCATAGACATGTGGGAGTTGATCACACTGGCCAATTTTTTTTAAGGAAAGTAGGCTCACCGGACAATAATGTCAAATATAGGATGGGTTTCTAATTTTTGTAATAATCACAAGAGAGTTCGTAGAATAAACCCTTAGAAGGATACCCCTATAAAAGAAATCTTGGACAACTAAGAAAATGTCCTCCTTCACCACATCCATTTTCAGAACATTTGAAAAATTATTTGAGGTTTGAAAAAGATATATTATCATTATAATAAAACATAATACTAATTTAAAAATATATTTTATGAAAATTAATTTTCTTCAAAATTATTATATTTATTATAAAATTAAAATTAAAACATTTATATTTTATAAAAATAAAAACACTTAATTTTTCATGTTTAAAACATTTATTTACTTATACCATGATAAAAATATTTCATTTTTTAATTTTTTAGATACTTAAATATTATTTTAAAATTTCATTAGTGAGGATACTATTATAATGGTTAGGTTACTTTTCTTAACGATTAGATTACTATTCCAATAGTAAGGTTATTATTCCAATAGTCAGATTACAATTTCAACTGTCAAATTTATAATGGTCATATGGGTCCCCAAATTTTTAAAAATAATCTATATTTCATTCATTATTCATTCACTTATATTTTCCCTAAATTATATATATATATATATATCTTCATTTATAAAAACTCATGTTTTATTACTAATATTCTTATTTATTTATACAGTGTTGTCCATGAGTGGGATTACACTGGGGGATCAGGAAGATACAAACTTTCCCATTCCTGTTATCTTTTTTTTCTATTTTTATCCCATTATAACACTTAAAATTATTATATCCATATATATTATCCAAATTCAATATTTAAATTAATATAATAAATTGTAGTTGGATTTATCCTAGAGTGCGTGTGTATTATATAATATTTTATTACTAAATATGACATAATTATATATTTATAAGGGAAATTCCATTGATAAAATTATGGGTCATTACATTCTCCCCCGTTAAGAAATTTCACCCTTGAAATTTATTTTTATATACTATAGTGAAAATATGATACGACACTTCTTCTTCATCGCTTCCTCTGATTCCTATGTAACCACCTCATACATTGGGTTTCATTATAGTAATTTGACTAGGTGAGTTGTATTGTTTTCTAGAACCTTATCTTTATGAGCCAAGATCAATACTAAATTCTCCTCATAAAAGATCATTTTTCAATTGTACCACTTCTAAATTAAGTATATGTGAGTGATTTGGTATGTGCTACCTCAAGAGGGATAATTGGAATATTTCATGTACTTGAGAATGGGTTAGTGGGAGTGCTATTTGATAGGCCACATCTCTAATGTGATCAATAATAAAAAAGGGGTCTATATACATGGGACTTATATTTCCTTTTTTACCAAAGGTAATGACACTATTCCATGGATATATATGGAGGAACACTTTATCTCTAGCCTCAAACTCTAGGTCTCATTGATCATTGTCAGTGCAACTCTTCTATCGACTTTGATCATCCCTAATGTACTACTTAATGGTATTTCCATTTCTAAAATTTCCTCAACTATTTGAGGACCTATCTTTTTGTGTTCATTAACTTCCTCCCATACCATAAGTTTTCTACATCTATTTTTAAAATTATATCCATATAAATCCATTTTGATTCTTAATTGGAAAATAATATTGTAAGAGAACTAAAACAAAGGCTTATAATGACCCCATATTCCTTTGAAGTCTATTGAGAATGATGTAAACTTTTATTCATGTTTCTAGATAGTCTACTCAGTTTGAAAATCATTTTGGAGGTAATAATCAAAATGAATGTTCAACTCAGTGTTTATGGAGACTATTAAGGAACCTATATGAAAATATTGTATCTCGATCAGATAAAATCATAAATGGTGTTTCATGTATCCTCACCACTTATTTGATGTATATCCATTAAATTTGATCATGTGAGATGTCCTCTCGACTAGAAATGAAATGATCGCCCTTAGTAAGATAGTCCACCACAACCCATATTTCATTATAAACTCCTGATGTATTTGGAAGTTTAGAAATTAATTAAATTGTGATTTTATGTCATTTACATATTGGTTTGCGTAATGGTTTCATCATCCCCTTGTACTTTTTCCTTTTATCCTTCACCTATTAAAATGACATTAATTTTTATGTATATTCTATAATATTCTTCTTCATATTATCCCACTAATTGTACTATTATATTTCTCAATACATATTCATTCTCTTTAGGTTTATGGAGATGGTATAACTATGTCTATAATTCAAAAAATCCCTTTTTATCTCATTATTTGATGGTATGAATAGTCATGACCCAAATATTACAAATCCTTTACCAATTTTAAACATCAAGGATCTACCTTTTCTTATAGCTTCCACCTTCTTCTGTATTTATAGATAAATTCTTTGAGAATCTTTTATCTTCTCCAAAAGGTTTGTTTAGTAAATCATTTGAGAATATAATGATGATGTTACTTCTATTATAATCCCCATATCTAACCTTTTAAATTAAAAAAAGATTTTATCTTTCTCAATTCTCATAATTTATAAGTTTGTCAGATCATTTCTACTTAAATCCTCTTCCACATTATTTTATTTTCCATAATTTTAGTGGATTGAGTAGTCATAGTCCTTGATAAGTTATAATCATCTTTTTGGGCACATATTTTTCTCATTTTGTGTGAATTTATACTTGAGGATCATATTGTATATATCTCACACTTCTCATATTAGATATAATTCCACCTAATATTCAAAATGAAGATCACTAAATCCAACTAAAAATCATGATTTTTATAGTTTAACTAATAAAATTTAAACAACCTTGAGGAATAATTTATTACTTTATCATTTTGAATTAGTACACATCTTCATCCATTCTTTGAAGAATCAACATTTACCATGAAAATATTTCCACTTGAGGGTAGCATGAGGAATAGTATAGTGATATGCCTATTTTTCAATTCCTTAAATATATATTCATATTAATATTTCTATAAAAACTTTACTGCCTTATGATTAAACTTGGTTAGTGGGATTTAAAATCATGATATGTTTCTCACAAATAACCAGTAATACTCGGTTAGTCCAAGGAAACTATAGATCCACAATAAAAATGTTGTTTTAGGGCACTTATCAATTCCATTTTACATATAAGGGTCCACATATATACCTTTGATAGTGAATACTTACCCCAATAATGATACATACTCGGTAAAGAACTCACATTCATTATAAATTACATATAAACTCTCCTTTCACAAAATCTTTAGTACAATATTCAAGATATCCTCATGATCCTCCTTGCTTTTGGAGTATATCATAATATCATCAATAATGACAATGAATAATTTGTCAAGGGCATATATGGAGACTCTATTTATTAAGTCCATAAATATTTTTGGATCATTAGTGAGTTTTAAGAGAATCACTATGAACTCATAGTGTCTATTCCTTATTCAAAAGAAAGTTTTTAGAATATCATCCTTCTTCACCTTTAATTTGTGATATCCCAATCAATGGTTCACTTTAGAAAAATATTGGGACCCACATGGTTGATTGAAAAAATTATTTATCCATGGAAGGTGATTATTTTTATTTATAATGATTTTGATGATTTCACGATAATCAATGTAGTGGAACATTGATTCATTCTTCTTCTTGATGAAGAGGACTGACGCACCCCACAGTGAAGCACTCATGAAAATAAAATAATTTTCTAGATTCTCTTGTAACTAGTTCTTTAGTTCTTCCAAATAAACGGTGTTAATTATATAAGTATTCTTTGATATGTTATGATATCCAAGTATAAGATCAATTTATAACTCTACCTCTTGATCATGAGGAAGACCAGAAAACACCTTAGGGAATACATTAGTGTAGTCCCTCACAATGGGAATATCTTCAAGAAACATTATCCCCATTATTTCAATCATATGAGATATATATTCTTTTTCATTATGAAATAATGTTTACACTTCAAATAAATATTTCAAAGTATATTCATCCTCCCACTTACACATTTACAACATCATAGGATGTATCGGGATTTGAAGAGTGATCTCCCTCTCCAAAAAATTGATGTTGGCATTATATAAGGAAAACCATCCATTCCCAATATATCATAAAACTATAATGAATTAAGATAATATTTTTAGGAGTATAAATCCATAAAAATTGAATTGGGAAGAGTTATATACTTGGAATGTAACAATTTATCCATTATCTATTCTCATAGAGAGCTCAAACCCCATATTTTGAGTTAGTGTTTGAATAGTTAAACTAAAATTGCATGATATGAAAGAATGTTTATAAATAAAATTCAAAAGTATATTCACTATTATTAAATGAATAACCTACAAACCTATCACTATGACATTTTTAGAATCCACCTCAGCAGTAGTGGTAGTGTATTCTCTTCAATTATCTCTAGGCCTTGGAGGTTGTGTTCATTGATTGTCACCAATAATCACCATCTTCGAAAATTGGTTCACATAATGTGTGGGTTCCTTATAACTGAAACATTGTACCATAGGATGTATTTTGATCTAAACCTTCTTTTCTTCTATCAAATTAATGGGTTTCATTATCTCTATTAAGAATTGATTAGCTTAATAACCCTATTTCATAAAATTTAAACATATTTCGGTTCACTTGAGATGGTTTTTAGGATGAATCTTCCCACATTTTTGACACATGGATAGTTGGGTTTTCATTTCTCAATGAGATTTATCCATTTATCCTTCAAATGATAACTCCATTTTAAAATTTTTATATCTAAGACCATGAGGCCACTAAGAGTCTCCAATAACTATGTCGACCTTTGGAGAACAATGGGAAATCTCTTCATATCTTTCAAAGTCTCAAATAAAAAAACCTTTTCATAGACTCGTATTTAACCCACTAAAAAAATGGTCTACCTTACATTAGGTGTCGATGATAAATTTGGAGGTGTACAATTTAAGTGGATAGAAAAATATTTTCTTGAATAAATAGAGTTTAGGGGAAAAATATTTTATTTTGTGTAAGTAACTCTAATTCAATTTTAATACATAGAGTTTAGGAGAAATATTTATTGTAAAATATTTTCTTGAATCCTTCCCACTCCATCAAATAAATTTCCTCTTTGGTCATGACATTCCTTATTAGTTTCCACCAATAATTTACTTCCCCTCAAGAGGATAGAAAAACCAACAAAAAATTATCTTATTCTAAGCCTTTGTGGAAATAAAATATATTATCAATAGGGTTAATCCATTGTTCCATGATAAGGGGATTAGAAGATCCACTAAATATAGGAGGCCTTTTTCACATAAAGGAATCATTGTAACTTTGACTTTCTTAAGAGAAGGAGGGTACTACACATGATTCAAGTTACTATTAATAAAATGAGTCACCTAACCCTGTAATACCATGAAATTCTTGGCTACCACTCCCATAATGTTAGGCATATCATTAAGGAAATTATCACATTTCTTATCTGGTTGGTTGTTTTCATGATTCCTCCTATTTATAGCCATTAACTAAAATAATGTAAAATTATAATGAGAATACTTTATCTAATAAATATATTAATGGGAAACTATAAACTTAGAAGGAATAAATTATGAATGAAAAGTATATCATAACTTATGAGTCTCTTAGTTTCAATATATTTTATCCATGTTAATTTTCTTAGTAGTTTTTCTATCCTAACAATCTATTCATGTCCTTCTTAATAGTTCAAAAAGAGTTTTTGAATTTGTCAAAGCATGTACCTAGAGAGTTTCAAAATAGGTGTACAACAAGGACTCTTGATCATGAATCAGGTAAAGATAATGTTAATACCCAATGTTCCATTTTTGAAGTTATTACCCCTACGTACAACTAATCTAGAGGCACACACACTTATTTTATCTATAAATGGATATAATTTCATGAAAATCACTCACTATATACTTCAAAAAAATTAGAATATTTTTATATACTTAGACTTATTTTAGGTGTTTTCACTAAATTATTCTAGTCCTAATACCCAAAAATAAATTTATCTTACTCTGATACCAAATATAGAGACCTAATACTTTTACATTAATTATTATATAAATTTTTTATTTAAACATCCAAAAAACACAACCAAAATATCATGAGGCCTACTATCTTTAAAATAATATGTTCTTAATACCAAAAAAAAACTAAAATAAAAAATATTTATTTATTCTCCATAATGATCTATTAATTAACTTTGATCTTATAAAACTATATTTGATAACCACAGGAGTACATAAAATAAAGGGGTGATCTTTAAAGAATAGTAAGGGAATAAACATGGTAATGGGGCATAACTTAGATTCAGAAGGTATAACATGATATCATAAAAGAAAAGGTTCATGATTAATCATATGGAGGAATAAAATAAGAACATGGAATCATAATATCTTAAAAATATAAAAAATTTCAATAATATAAGACATGACATAATCATAGGTCAATGCCAGTTTCTAAGAAAACACCACATGGTGGAAAGACTCCCAAAATGGAATAGATTTACTCCCTAATATCATACATAATATATCAAAATAAAATAAAATAACCCAATGAATTGGAGTTATTTTTGGGCACACCCATCATAACATGTACATGCGTTCAATAAAATTAAATCAATCATAAGGCATAAACATAAGGATTAATCATGTAATGAAATAGGTTACTTTATCTTGCCTCAATCATAATAAAATGAGATTTCATAATGATTATAGAGAGAATAATGAATTAAATATTTTGGACATTCACATCCAATTAAATAATAATTGGTCTCAAAAATATGGTGTTCATTTGGAAAAAACATCATGAGAAAGTGTATAGAATTTGGTATAGAAACAAATATTTAAAATAGTGTTTTAATAAATCAGTTAAAATATCTTCGAGAAAGAGTAAGTATAATTTTTTTAAAACTAGAGGATAACCAGAATGGTTATACCTAAAATATTACTTTATTTAATTATATCATGAATGGTAATAATAAATTTAAATTATAATTACATAAAATGATTAATGGATACAAATGTTCCCCTTTACCAGGTTTAATTTTAATGAAGGCATTAGAGAAATAAACTTAAGGAATGTATTAACCCATCAAAGGAAAGGAGAATGAGAGAGGTATATATGTAAGAGAAATATATTAAGAATTTAGAATTATTTAATAACATTAAATATATATATAAATCTAGTTAGAGAGAGAAATGTAATAACCAAAAGAAAAAGGGTGGTTCGTAGAGACCCCTTACCTTATGTTTCAGAATCATTCTACACTTGAAAATAATGTACTAGATAATAAAATTAAACTCATGAATTAATTAATTTAGAACATATTCAATATATATTTTATTTAATATAATATTATTATATTCATTTATAACTATTTCAATTATATTTAAAGCACAATTTTTCTTTTCCACAAGTATTCATTTCATGGTTCCATGGTTTGATCACCAGTGTAAATTATGGAAGTTATTTTAAAATTGAAATAAAATTACAGAAATTAATTGGAAATATATTCATGTCATTAAAAAAATTTATGCTTTAAATTATAATTTGATTTACCAAAATAGGGATGATTCGCTTAGAAAAAAATGTTAACATTATGCGACCAGTTCATTTAGGTTGTTTTTCTGACCATCACCAACTAGTATCATTTTATTTAATATTATTTATAAATATCTATTATAAAATATTAAATTATATATAATATAATTATTATCATCTTATTTAAACATAATAATATTTTTATGACCATCGTTGAAGGTGACAATAGAAAATGAAAACTCATAGTCCACGAAGGCAATAAACCGACATGATAGGAACAATGGATTCATTTTTAGAATAAGAAGAGAAGTGAAAAGGATGTATGGTATAAAATCCATTATAAATATAAAATTATAGTATATATATGATAATTTATTTATTATTCCAGGTAATATTAGGGATATGAGTATTAGGTAGAAGAATAAAATAATTTAAAGTGGTAGTTTGAGAATATTCCCTCTTGAATGTTGTATCCTTGATAAAATATTTAAGGCACTTGGATTTTTTTTGTCAGTACATAAGAACTAGATCATGGGGGAGATCATTTGGAAGATAATTGGTAATAAATTAGAAATTTATAAGGATTATAATTTCTAAGGAGATAGGGTTGTGAGGTGTGGTATTTATATGGGGGGTAGATTAGTGTTTTTAAATATTATAATCATTAGTTCATTATTTAGGATCAAGACTAAAAATAGTGTTGATTATTATAAAAACATATGGTAAATATTGAATGTGATTTTTAAATACGGGTTTCTTAAATTTTAAATTACATATAAATTCATGTTTTAAACTTATAATGTTAAATATCGTATTATGTCGTATTTCATTATTCACCAAAAATTCAACTATTTTAGAAAAATTTCAAAAATATACCATAATAAATTTTCAATGTTTAGATTAAAAAATGAACTATTTTTTATGAAAATAATTTTTAAAATATGATAAATTTTATTTTTAAATAAAATCCACATTTATTTGAAAAATGCTGATTATAATATTATGGTCATTTTTCAAACCCTTTGAAAAATTACTTATGGTCACATAAAATTATCTTCTCATTATAGTAAAAAATAATAATTTATAATTATATTTTATGAAAATAAACTATCTTTTAAATCTCTATATTTAATATAAAAATTAAATTAAAACCTTCATATTTTATAAAAAATACTTACACTTAATTTATCATTTTTAAAAAATTAATTTACCTGTACCATGATATAAAAATATTATATTTTCATTTTATAGGATATATAAATATTATATTACAATTATATAGGTGATAATAATTTTTTAATGGTTAGGATACTATTCTTAATGGTCATATTATTGTTCTAATAGTTTGGTTACTATTCTAATAGTCAGATTAATTTTCTAATAGTAAGACTTGTTATAGTCATGTGGTTTCCCTAATTCTTATAAAGACCTCATATTTCAATAATTATAAATTCACTTATATTTTATATTAATTATATATACATTTTCATTTTCAAATTTCTTACGTCATTACTAATATTCTACTTAATTTCTACAACATTATTCATGAGTACAATTATTCTAAGTGACCAAGAATATCCAGATATTTCTCTTACTGTTATCTTATTTTCTATTTTTTATCTTTATAATAAATTCAAATATTATGGACATATTTATTCTAAAAATTTAATGTTTAAATTAATATTATAAAATGTAGTTGTATTTATCATGTGGTTCATGTGCATTATATAATATTATATTACTAAATACGACACAATTATATATTCAAAAGGGAATTTCCATTGTTAAAATTATTGGTCATTATAGGATACTCTCTCCCCCCATTATCTCTTTAATTTTAATAAATTATGTGGAAATTCAAGGGTTGTGAATTCCAAAGGTATATGGTATGGATCATAGGGGAAGTTATGGATCATGAAATTACAATACATTTATATGTGGGTTGTAAGAACTTGAGGTGTAGCATATAATTGTATCTAGTCCTAGTGGTCATGTATTCCCAAGTGTGTGCATGCATGGGATATTATGGATTGATATATAATGTATTATACATTGGATATAGTGGGGAAGTTTAACTGGGGTACCTTCATTTTTATATATGATTTAAATCTAAAATGATTTAATTTTATGTTTTACTTGGGGAGTAAGCTATGGTGAGGATGGGAAATAGTTTTCCTTATGTAGGTGATGAGTTGGTTTCATTTATTTATTCACTATGATTTAGTATACTTCTTTCACATCTTTCAAAGAGGTTCAAAGTAGAATCCTATTGGGTGTAAATGTTATTCTCACCCTATGTTTATATTAATTTTTAGGTCTTTGGGAGCTAGTTGGTGATCAAGTTTGGTGGTACTAGATCGAGGAGTTTTTTGGGAGATGTTAGAGATTCATATTCACTACCAAGGATTTATTTTGGTAGTTTATGGTTGTTTCATTCTATTATAAAATTACATTATGTATTATGATTTATTATTATTTATACATGGATTTTATTGGTTTTATCTCATCTTATCACTTGTTCCTTAAAAAATATATCTGGATAATGCCTCCCATTGAATGAATTATATACCTTTGGTAATATTTATAAACTCATATCCTAATGGAGGAAAGCTTGATGATTAGTATATCCCTATATTCACTAATATATTAGAAGGGATACCTTTGGGGTGGGGGGATTGAAAAACTGGTTTCAAAGATAATGGTTGAGAGATAGAATAGATTTTAGATCAAGATAATGTGGAAACTTTCATGGGATATTTGGAAACTAGTATATTCCATACTCAGAATATGATGTAAACATGTTATAATGACTAGAAATTGGTATTTAGGACCCCATGTGATCTGATGTAAGGACCTTCAATTTTACTTAACATGATAAGCATGGTGATGCTACTTACGAAGTAAAGACCTAATAAAGGATTAAGCATCATGATTATCCATGTATGTGTTTGAATTGGGTAGATATTGAGAATTAGCTTAAAATAAAATAATTAATTACACTACATTTTTTTATCCATGTTTAAATGTCCCTAAATTTTATTACTTTTGTAGTTATGAATCCAAGTTCCCATCCTCATTAGGTTCACAGGAAAAAATTTCATTATGATGTGCTAGAAAATCATCATAGAGTGTAGGTTGATGATGAAGACATTTGGAGGAGAAAACTCCAAGAGTTTCAGAAATAGATCAAGTAAATGTATGGGGACTCTATATTACATTAGGAGATAGAGGACTTGTTATAGGAGGAGGATATTGACTTCAGTTCTATTCATGAAAGGAGTACTGGGTTTACTTGTTTGAGATGATGATGTGTAAGGTAGAACTATAGTGTTGGATCCTACTACTTAAGGATCATGAAGAGTCAAATGTTGTATGGGAGAATATTTGAGGCTAATTATATTATGAGTTTATTTATTTAAATATATAGTATACTTTTAATTCAGATATTCATACCCTTCACTAGGGGAGTTCCAATGTGTGGGAGTTTAGAAATCTTTATATAAACCTTATATGTATGATTTAGAACTTCTTCTAGATGAGGTGGCTGGGATGAGGCATTTAAAAAGGCTTTGAGTCTATAGATCTCGTTCCAAGTCACCTTATTTATGATATGGTAATACATTAATATTCTTAAAAAGGTATAGGTTATTAAGATGATGCAGGATAGAACCAAATCATCAAGAAGTGGGGTTCATTGAGATTTTCTATGGAGTAGAACTATGAATAAGAGTTATCAGTTTCCTTATAAAAAGTAAAAGTTTCATTCAGTATTGATCCATATTTATCCTTCTTCAATAGATTTTACCAGGTATGGTGGTTCTCAGATTCTTAGAAGTTGATCATACATTGTTTATTATTCTTACAAAAGTCAGGCCCATCTATATTGAGAGTGGATTACATTTTTCATTAGTCAACAAGGCTTTTGAATATCACTTTAGGCTTATCCCTTATAATAGTAACATACTAGGAATAAAAAACAAGGTTATCCAATTTATGATTATTAGAGAGGGTATGGAACATGTGAGGACAACCCCGTGATACTCCTAATCCTTTGAGAGTAGAGAATGACCATGGAGGTGGATTCCATCGGGGTAAAAGACGTCATGTATCAGGTCATCTTAAAATACATGCCATAGAGTTTCTATATCCAGGTGAGTTGGATATCATTAAAGTTATTATTTTATGGTTTTCTATTTGGTATATAACTTGTTTGATTTAGGATTTACACACTCATTTATTTCACCCACCCTAGTCTATGTTTTGTGACTTAAGGTAGGGAGACCAGTTACCTTGGAATTAACTATTTCAGTTGGAGGTCTAGAAAGATTGTATGATGTGTGTAGAGGTTGTAAGTTGGTGTTGGGGTAACACTTATTTTGGGGTTACTTCTATGTTTATGGATACAACTATAAAAAATAATTCTCAATAAGGATTGGATATATTCAATAAATGATATTTTGGATTTCTTTAAGAGGTGTGTTATATTATATGACCTTGAGGGAGAGAAGGCTGTGTTCATTAGTAAGAGATACCCTTAGATGGGTTGGAGGCTTATTGATTCATTTCATTCCTTTATAAAAAAATATAATTAATTCTATAAAGTTTTAGATATTTTTATTTCTCATGTTTATTGAGTAGTTCCTTGATGTCTTTCTAGAAGTGGTTTTGATGCTACCCCCTTGTCAGGATATTTTGGGATAAAGTTATATCCAAGTGTTTCCATTATATTTATATATTCATATAGTATGTATCCTTATGAATTATAGAATTTTTGGTTTCAAATTTACATTATGAAATTGTGAGGTTTAATTCAACTTAATGTTTCACCTTAGCGAGCTTCAGTTTTGTTTGTAAATAAGGTTGATGGTAGTCTGTGACTGTATATTTATTATCATAAAATGAATTATGTGGTAGTGAAGAATAGTTATCCCCTCTCACAAATTAATTATTAATTAAATTAGTTGAAGGGATCTAGTTAGTTCTCTAATATAGATTTGTGGTTGGGATAACTTCAGATGCGAGTGAAGGATGAGAATATTCTAAAGACTTTTTGTGATTTCCTTATGAGAATTATAAGTTCATTGTGATGTATTTAAGTGTGGAAAATTCACCATTTATTTTTATATGAATGTTTAATTTTTTATTATGTTATTTTATGGACTGGTTCATCATGATGTTTATTAATGAAATCCTTATGTGTACAATATTTTAAGAGGTGCATATAGAGCACCCATAAGTTGTTTTGGGAGTTCTTCATTATGATCAGTTATTCAGTATGCTGTCTAACTGTGAGTTATGGTATTGTGAGGTATGTTTCATGAGTTATGTCATGACATAGTGTGAAGTATTCATGGATACTTTAAATATTAATGTGGTGGTTTCTTGAGTATCCCCCAAGAACATTATATAGGTGTGAAGTTTCCTTTCTCTCGTTGTCCATTATATGAGGTTCAAACCTAGATGTTCTCAAATTGAGACTCCTATGACTTTGTTGACTATACATTTTTTTTTGTATATAATGACTAGTTATCAGTTATTTTTGAGTATTTTAAGAAGAATTTGATCAGTGATCTACTTATTCATTTTCTAACAGATAGAATTTCATTTGAGTTTTATTGTAATGCTTAATGTTTTAGCATGGTTCAAAAGTTGATACATCAGAGGGTGGTTATGCCTTATTGATCTTGAAAGTTTCAGCCTCATGGATTCAAATACACTACCTATGATCTTGAGATTTTTTTGGTTGTGGTTTCCAAGAATTTTTTGTGGAATTACCTCATCAGTGAGTATTGTTTTGCCTTCACAAACCATAAAGGCCTAAGTTGTTTCTTCACCCTATATGTCTTGAAATTTTGATAGAAATGGTGGATGGAATTCTTATATGACTATAAATTTAATATTTTATATACATTAAGGAAGGGAATATCATATATAAGGCACTATCTAGGAAGTCACATGGTGATTTTGTGCATAAATCTGGAATTCATTGAGAGTGATGGTGGAACTATCATTGATGCAGCTTGATAATAGAGAAATTGATCATATATGATGTCTTTATCATATGTAGGTTCATTATTATTTAGTTAAGTAGGTTGAGGAGTCTCATATAAGGTATTTTTAGGTAGGGGTGTGGCATGATTTATTTTTTTTATGGTGAATCACTAGAAGATGTTCTGAGGATGGATAACATCAGGTGTTATTATAGGGAAAGCTCCTCATTCCTTTTGTGATGAACAAGGTGGTTCACTCTGTTTTCTATAGTTATACCTTGGTGGTATATCCTAGACTTATGAAGATATGTCAGTCACTAAAAGGTTGGTTTTATTGGTATAGCATGAAGCATTCCTTTATATATTTTGTCTCATAATTTTTATTTTTTCAAAGAGTGAAGGCTGAACATTGTGTTCTGGGTGGTTTCTTTTAGCTATTTGCGGTTACCTAGGGGAAATGGGGGAACATTTAAATGTACTAAATCAGATTTTTGGATTGATATATAGGTGGATACAATGTTATATTGGTTATTTTGGACAATTTGATGAATTCTTATCACTTATTAGTAATTAAGTAGTTGAGATCAGTGGTGGTTTTTTCAAGGTATAATCTAGAGAAGGGGATGAGGCATCATAGGGTTCCAAATATGATTATCTCTAATAATGATCCATGTTTTAACACAAGGGTATACAAAAGTCTCAAGTGTGATTTTGGATATCATATCTTCTATAAAACTACATTTCATTTATAGATGGATGGTCAAACAAATTAGACAATTCAGACTCTTGAAGACATGTAGTACACATGGGTCCAAGAATTTGAGGTTCATGGGTGAGTCATCAACCATTGGTGGATTTTTCTTATAAAAACAATTATCACTCAACTATAAGTATTAGTAAATTTTTATTTTTATATATCTGACCTTACTGATCTCTTTTTTATTGGACTGGGATCAAAGAGTCAACATTTTCAGAACAGAATTGGTGAAAAGCACAAAAGGAGGGTACATGTGATATGTGAGTGAATAAAGGAGGAGTAGGATTATCATAAGTCATATTATTTATCATAGGGTGAGACATATGAACTTATATATTGGTGATAACATGTTCTTGAATGTGTCTCCTCATCACTAGTAGAGAAGGTTTATTGGGGGTTTAAGCTTCCTATTTGGTTTATTGAGACTTTCAAGGTGTTGGTGCATAATGGTGTTATTGTGTATCAATTAGAAATTACCTCATAGGTGATCCAGATTCATGAAATATTCCATGTTTCCTATATTCATAGATATATTCATGATGAATACTACATTAAAAATTAGGGATAACATGATATTTAAGATGATGTGACCTTTAAAGAACAACTTATAGAGGTGCAGGGATATTAGGATAAGGTATTGCACAAGTGGTTATTCCCTTAGTTTGTGTCCTAAATGAATGTATATAAAATAGTACATGGGATAGGGAGTCATAGATTCATGTTCAGTGTCTTGATTTGTGGAATTATTGATTTTTTTTTTCAGATGATGTATTTAACATTTTCAGGTTTATGAGATTGATTTGTCTCCTTGGAACATTTTTTTATTGATGGACTTATTCCTGTTTGAGGGGTATCTTCTATGGGTGTGTTTTTGGGATGTTTTGATTATGTTTTAAGGTTATATGAGTTTTCCCTCTATTGTGATGGCTATGTTCATAATGTTATGAGTTCCTTGAGAGATATCTCAGGAGGTGGTAAATCAAACCCATTCCAATTCATTTTGAGGTTTTGTTTTAAATTCTCAAGGTTTAAAATTGTTTGAGGGGTATCTGATGTGAATGCTTGGATTTTATTTGAGTCCTTAATTTTTCATTTTGGGTTTTTAATTATCATAAGAGAGTTTTCATAAATTTAATTGGTATATTTAAAATGGTTTTATAAAATAAAAAATAATAATTTTTATGTTATTAAATTATGAATTTATAATTTTGGAATATAATAATAAATTATATCTTTTATTATGTAAATTTTTCCTTAATTTAAATTAATTTTTATAAAATATTATTTTACAATTACATATATTTTTTAGTTTCACAAATGTTAACTTCTTGTTTCATTTTATACGTAAAGGTAAGATGGATTTTACTTTTTCTACATAAATATAGTCTTTATTCTCATGTATAGGTCATATATTATCTGAATGAGGGTAGATGAACCTCGCATCAGGATCATCCATATTTAGTCGAGACGTATATATGTATTTCAATGTTCGCATAAGGGTAGAATTAATTTTCCAATACTGTGTGCAGGTAGTCTATCATGTAATGGTATAATACATATAAGATTTTTTCATAAAGGTAGGGTAGACCATTTTTTAGATTTTTATATACGGGTAGTTCTAAGAAGGAGGTTCATATTGGTAAGATCACCTACCTTTATCATGTATGGATAGTATATTTTATACAAAATTTTATTTTCTCTTTCCTAATTTTGTTTTTTAATGAGTGGTATAAAAATACAAGGTAATGTAAATGGAAAATTAGGCTTCTAATGTATCTTTTTAATTTTAAGATGATTAAAATCTATTATGTGCATCTATTAAATTAGAAATGATTTTAATATGAATTAATTAGAATGATTTGGAGAATTATTTAGGTATATCTATGAAAATAATATATGTTATTTTAAAATCAGTGAATTATCACTCATTTGATTATTCTCACTTTAACTAAAACTGAGATTACCAAAATTCCTTCATTCAAGAACTGAAAGCTTTCTTCGATCAGAATAAGTTCCTTCCTCACATTTCCATGTTGAATATCCATCTCTCTCCCATCTATTCTTAGTGTAACTAATTTAAATCTTCTTGCATAGGTATGAGATATGATTCTTCTATTTTATTTTCTGAAAGGTGTGACTTAATCATTATTTATTTTCCTATACATGAATAAATGAGATCAATCTCAAATATGATATAAAATTGTAAAGTATAGAAATAAATAGAAAAATTATAATTGCGTACATAATTATAATTATTATTTTATAAAATATAAACTAAATAAAATTATGAAAAATTTATTAGTCATATGTTGTTAACATTGTTATTTTCATTTATTTTTATTATTTCATGACATATAAAGAATGAAATTAAATAGGGGGATTAATCACATGGGGTAGAATAATAATATATCATAATTTAAAAAATTAAAATAATAATTCATTAACACATGAATTTGTTTTTGTGATTATTTTTTAATATACAGGAAGTCATAGAAATAGAAAGGGGATATTTTGCACATTCTTTTGTTGATAATATTTCAGGTGATTTTGTATATAGTGTGTTAGTAATAGATACCATTCATGCTCTATCACTTCTGGGTGTTATCAAATATATTTTAAAATGTATAAAAAAATATAAATCTAGAATTATGAAGTTGATTAAATAGAAAATCAAGTAATTTAATTATCGCTCTTGTGAAAACCAATATAATATGGAAATTATAACGACACAAATTTTATCTATGGAAATACCATACTTATAATTATTTCATATGGTATACACACATTATATAACACAATAAAATATTTATAAATGATTAATGAATGAAATAAGTAGTATTTATAGAAGTTAAGGAACCTATACCGATGAAATAGTTTCTTGACCATTGGAATAGTAATGTGACCCTTATAAATAGTAAACTGGCCAATTAAATAGTAACATAACCAATGAAAGTATAAATAAAACTTATCCAGATTATAAGTGAAAATATGATATAAATATTTTATAGTATAAGTAAATATTTATTTTAAACATTATTAATTAAGTGTTGGTATTTTTGTAGGACAGAAATATTTAATTACAATTTTAGGAATAATTTAATAATTTAAAATAAAATGTTTTCTTCATAAAATGTATTCATAATTTAATATTTTTATGTCATATGTTTATAATATAATTTCATGTGACCTTATTTAATTTTTAAAAGTGATATAAAATCAGTTATATTTTTAAAATCTGTATTTTTCATGTAAATTATGATTTTAATTGAAAAAATGATTTTCTCAAATTTCAATAATTAATTTAATAATATGTAGTGAATTCTTGAATCCTACACATAAAAAATGGTTATGGTGAATTTTTTGGATTTTTATGAAATACTTGAATTTTTGGTGAATAGTAAAATACGATAATTTACGATATATATACATTATAAGTTAAATACACTAGTAATTAAGTCATAGATGATGTAATCACATTTGGTTAGAACTCACATGATATAATTACTATATTTAGTCTCAATAATAAACACTATTTCTTTTTTTGATTAAAATAATAAACCAGTGAATTAAATAACGAGAAAACAACCCCTTATCCACTATAAATACCACCCCGCACCACATGTTCTCCTCACACCTCTAAAGCCGTCAGACTTGTCAAAATTATACACAATACTCTTCCCAAAACTCTCCCCCACATCCAAGATCTTTTTTATTAACAAAATATGAAAACCTATCCCCTAAGGAGGTTCTAAAGAAGAAGGAATCAAGGGGAAATTAATCTCATTTATAGAATTGTTTCAGACTTATGTAAATTATTCTACCCACACCTTCATTATTACTTAATGTTACTCTTTCTCTATTTTTTCATAAATTAAACTCTATTTTATCTTTATGTATCTATTTTAAAAGTTTTTTATATGTTCCAAAATCATGTATCAAGATCAATTCATCATTCTTTTCAAGGATATACATGTCTTTAAAAGATTCCGTACTTGATTCTTCTCGATAAGTAAGCCTGATTTAAGGGAACATCCCAAATTGTTACCTAATTTCAAGTTCACTCTAAAATATTTTTTAATCCACCATTATATTTATAAAATAAATCATTTTGTCTTGAAAAAATACCTTGGTTAAATTATGGTTTTATAAGAACAATTTTGCCTTTTCCATTTTAAAGAATCTTGAAAGTTTTCCCTTAAACCGTACTAAATTGTTTCATTTCTAAAGTTCATTAAATAATATTTTCACTCTATTTATAAATAACTTATAATGATATATGTTTATATTACTTTATAAATTTCCATGTATTATTTAATTCTTTTCTTTAGTGTACAATTTTATAATACACCCTTTTATTATGATTTTGACAAGATTATGATAAATAATTATTTCCATGGGTAACCCTTATGTTTATGTTTGATTGATTATGTATGCTTATTTATGTGGAAAATATATTCATTAAAATTTTTTGATGGTTGAAACCAGATAGTTCTCTAATGTATTAGGTCATTTTTAATCTCATGAGACATTATGCACAATATTCTTGTTGGTTATTTTTGACTCATGCTCCTCTATGTGCAATGAGCCTTGACTCACACTCCTGTATATGCAATGAGCCTTGAATTTTACTCCTATATGTGCAATGATCCTTTAATTTTGAAAAAGTAAATGTTTCATGTTTCTTCTACATTACTATGGATTCAGGATTTTATGATCCCATGTTTGGATTCCTTATGTTTAATCATGTGCCATACCTTTTTATGTCATTATGTTGTGCCTTCTTACCGATTTTCTATGCATTATTTTTATGTTTATTCCCATAATAAGATTTTTATCTCATCCATATGTTAATTTTTTCCTGAGGTTATCCTATTTAGATGTAAGGTATTAGAGAATTTTAGGATATCTTAGTGGATAAAAAATAAATAAATGTTTTATTTAGTCCCATGTTTTCCGTTTTATATACCTTGTTTTCCAAGACACTAGACATTGTGATACATGGGTTGTAACTTTATGTTTAATTATTCTTAAAATAATTTAATTATATGTGTAAAAGGATAGGGTTTCTATAGTTGGTATCAAAGGAAAAGTTAATTTATTTTTAGAGACTATTAATAGAACACTTAAGTAAGAACCCTAGGGATAAGACTGAGTAAGAGGAAACATACCTAAATTTTTTTTAGTATAGAGTAAGTGTTTTATCATGAAAATAAGTCTCTGTTTGGATAATACAAGTGTATTTGGTTCTAGAATAGATGTACCTAAGAGTAATAACTCCAACAAGGTGTTCTGGGCCTGACTCGGGGTAACCTGGTACACAACAATGGGCCTTACCACACACCTATTTTGAAACTCCTGGGGGGATTTGATTTGGTAAATTAATAATCTCATTAGTAAACATTATTAATATAATAGAGAAAATTATAATAAGAATATATGTTAGGAAACAGATCAGGGATAACCTAGATTAAAACCTAGGGAATCACAAGGTAGGACATACTTTTCCTTTAAGAGTTTATCCCTTTATATTCAAAGTTTCATTTTATTATGCTCATTGGTTAAGTATTCAAGCCCGCTAATTTTACATTATTTATATTAGATAATGGTGGAAAATAGAAGAACACATTCCAATAATCAATGTTATAGTTAATGTGACGATTTCTCTAATTATATTCCAAATATGATGGAAACGGGTGATTAAAACATCATGAAAGTGATTTATCAACTGGTTTAAGTTATGAATGATAACTTGAATTATGTAGAATTACATCCTTATCCAATTAAAGAGAAAGTTTCTATTGAATCCTTCATGTGGAAATTTCATCCCATGTTTACTGGATCTTCTGATCCCGTCATCACGGATTAGTGGATTAACCCCATTGAAAATATTTTCTTTGTCCTCTAGTGCTCAGAAGAAGAGAAAGTTGTGATGGAAGTCTATGATTTTGATAGAGAAGCTGATAAATGGTGTAAATTTATCATAAATATAAATTAAAAGAATGAAATTGATTACATGGATTTAAAGGAGTTCAAGAAAATGTATTTCAATAAATATTTTCCCAAAACCCTCTATCTCATGATGGAAAGAGAGTTACTTAGACTTAAGCAAAAGGAAGATGAGTTTTTCAGAGCGTATGAAGAAAAATTTACAAGGATTTCAAGATACGCCAACATCATTTTCATGAACACCGAATGTAAGTTGGATCACTACATTAACAGACTAATGTTGAGTCTATGAAAAGAATTTGTGATTCAAGACTTTGAAAGTTATGAGGAGACTGTCCATTGTTCCATCATGGTTGAAATCGAGATTGGAGACTCTAAATGGTCTCATGGGCCTGATGATAAAAAGAGGAAAATAGAGTCTTGTATGGGTGGATCAGTAAATAAATCCCATGGTAGAAAGAAGACTGAATATCTAATGTGTCAAAATTATGGGAAGAAGCATATTGGGAACTGTATAAAGGGAACCAGGAAATGCTTCAAATGTAGAAGAATGGTTTATATGGCTAAGAACTAATGAAGGGATTTGAATAATTCCACTAATGTGGAAGAATAAAGGAAGTTTCATATCCACACTCATCTTGTAGTTTAGTGTTTAAACTGCAAGGAACATGGGAATTTTGTGAACCAATTCCCTAAGTTGAGGGTTGTCATAGGAAATCAACAACAACCTCTAAGGAAACAAGGAAGGGCTTATTATATCACTAAAACTAATGTGGAGATGGACAAAAATGTGGTGACATGTATGCTGGTTATTCATTCAATAATTGTGAATTTACTATTTGATTATAGTTCTATGCATTCTTCCATATCTTGTAAGTTTAGTAGAACTATTTAAAAACCACCTCAAAATTTGGATGTTGAGTTATCTGTGAGAACATCTAATGGGGAAATTATTGCATGAAAAGTACATAACTCCTCCCCAGTAAATATTTGTGGGAAGAACCTCCAAGAAAATCTTATATTACTTACTTTGGTGGATTTTGATGCTATTTTAGGGATGGATTGTCTATCATTATACAATTCCAATATCATCTGTCAAGAAAGGGAATCAATGTTCACATCTCGAAGCATCCTCTAATTATTTACCAGTGTATAGATGATGATGAATCTCCTTCAGAATCATATTCTCAATTGTAGATATTACTGCCTTATGGGCAAGCATATCTCGCTCAAATGATTGAGAAAAAGGAGATAATCATTCTTTAATACATGCCCATCCTGATGGATTACACTAATATATTCCCTAAATAATTGTTTGTCCTTCCCCATGATTGATAAGTTGAGTTCTCAAATAAAAATATTCTTGGATATCTTTCTATATTAAAGAAACATTATTGAAAGGCCACCATTGAGCTGGAGGAACTAAAGAAATAGTTATAGAAGAAACTGGAAAATGGTTTTATATGCCCGAGTGCTTTACCATGTGGTGTGATAGTCCCCTTTGTCAAGAATAAGGATGGATCAATGTGCCTCTGCATTGATTATTATGAGATGAATAAAATCATGATAAAGAATAAGTATCCCCTACCACAGATAGATGACTTGTTTGATCAGCTATGTGGGGCCCGTTATTTCTCAAAGGTCGACTTTCGGTTGATATATCACCAATTAAAGGTATGGAAGGATGATATTCCCAAGAATACCTTTAGAACAAGGTATTCACACTATGAGTTCATAGTGATTCCCTTTAGACTCCCTAATTCTCAAAAAATATTCCTAGAATTAATGAATAGAGTATTTATTGATATCCTAGAAAAATTTATGGTAGTCTTATTGATGATATTCTGATATACTCCAAGATTAAGGAGGAACATGAGGAGCATTTTAATACTATGATAATGAATTTTCAAAAGGAGAAACAATATGTTTTTTATATAGGAAGTATCATTCTTGGGGCATGTAATCACCAACAAAGGAATATATGTGAACCCTTCCCAGACAAAGGCAACTGAAGAGTATCTCAAGCTAATATTTGTTATAGATATTAGTAGTTTTCTTGGCCTAGCTAGGTATCAATGATGATTTTTTAAGAACTTCTTATCAAACCCAATAACCAAGATGACATTGAAGGGACTTAAGTTTTTATAGACTCAAGGATGTGAGGAAAGATTTAAGGAGCACAAAAATAGGCTTATCACTGCACCGGTACTCACACTCCCAAAATGTAGAGAAATATTTTTGGTGTAAAATGATTCTTTAATGAAAGGCTTAGGCTATGTAATGTTGAAAAATGATAAACTGATAGCCTATGACTTAAGAAAATTGAAGATCCATGAGAAAAACTATCCCAAGCATGATCTGGAGTTAGAAGTCGTCATCTTTGTACTAAAAATCTAGCGGCATTATCTCTATGGGGAGAAGTGTGAGATATATACTGCTAAAAAGAGTCTCAAATATATATTCACACAGAATATGCTTAATATGAACTAGTGAAGATGGTTAGATCTCATTAAGGATTAAAACTTCTCAATCCACTACTATCCTGAGAAGGCAAATAAGGTGGCAGATGCTCTAAGTATAAAGGATCCTATATCTTTATCAAGGATGAAAATTGAGAAAGATAAATATTATAAGACTTATAAAAGATTGACATGGGAATAATTAAGGGGGGACATCATAAATCCATTCTCAAATTATTTCTCAACCATGTATTATGGGTAAAATAAATGATTCTCTAGGAAATGATGTGCAAATTCACAAAAGGATGAAAGCTATATAAAATGGTAAATCCTATGAATTAACGATTAGTTAGTATAGAGTTGTAGGATTTGGGTCACAACAATGAGTAACATCCAATAAAGAGATAAATAAATAGCTTCTGATTGATGCACATAGCTCAAACTTCTCTATTCAACCAGGGAGCACAAAGATATATCGAGATCTCTAGGAAATTTTTTGGTGGGACAATATGAAAAAGGATATCATTGAATATACATCAAACTGCCTGGTATGTCAGTAATTGAAGGCTGAAAGAAAAAATTCTAAAGGTTTAATGAATCAATTTTCTATACGAACATGGAAATGAGAGAACATCACCATGGACTTTGTTACTATACTTCTAATGAAATCCAGAGGAAACAATGCTATATGGGTTTTTTTGGATCGTCTTAGAATGCCAAATCACTTTATCGAAATTTGAGAGGACTTCTCACTGGATCAAATTTCATGGATATACATCAAATAAGTGGTAAGGTTGCATGGAGTACCACTATCTATTGTATCTGATAGAGATTCGAGATTCACATCGATGCTCTGGAAAAGTCTTCAACAAAGTATAAGAAATTAGTTGAACTTCAGTACGGATTATCATCCTAAAATTGATGGCCATTATGAGAAAACTATTTAGACACTAAAAGACATGTTGAGAGTGTGTTCTATGGGATTAAAAGGATTATGGGACCAATATATTCCACTGGTTTAATTCTCTGACAATAATAGTTTTTACTCTAGAATTTGAATGGATCTATATAAATACCTTTATCAGAAAAGTGGTAGAACACCAACATACTGAGATGTAGTCAGTGAATGTAAGATGATAGGACCTGAAATGGTTAACTAAATGGTCGAGAAGGTGAAAACCATTTAGAATCATATCAAGGAATTCCAATTTTAACAAAATTTCTATTCAAAAAATCGTTGATGGGACCTGGAGTTTAAGGTTGGAGACATAGAATTCCTCTACATATCTCCATGGAAGAGGATAATAAGATTTAAAAGGAAAGGGACGCTGGGTCCTAGGTACATCAGCCCGATCGAGATCCTTGACCATGTCAGAGATGTGGCCTATCAACTAGAACTTCCACCAACCATGTCTCAAGTACACAATGTATTCCATTTATCCCTCTTAGGGAAGTACACACCAGATCCTTTACATATACTAACTTCATAGGTGGTATAATTGGAGAATGATATTTCTTATGAGGAGAAGACATTGAAGATATTAGATCATAGAGATAATGTTATACACAATGAGACCACTCACCTGGTCAAAGTACTATGGCAGAACCACAAGTACAAAGAGGAAACATGAGAACTGGAGAAAGCAATGAAGGAAAAGTACCCACACATGTTTTCATCTTAGAATGTAAAATTAAATTTCTTGGGAGAAATTTCATAAGGGGAGAAGAATGTAACAACCCAAAGTTTTATCTATGGAAATTTCCTTATTATAATTATTTCATATGGAGTAAATACATTATAGAACACAATAAAAGAATTACAAATGATGAATGGATAAAATACGAAGTGTTTCTAGATGTTAAAAAACCTATACTGCTAAAATAGTAACTTGACCTTTGTAATAGTAATGAGACCCTTATGAATAGTAAACTTGCCAATTTAATAGTAACCTCACCAATGAAAGTATAAATAAAATTTATCTAACTTATAAGTGAAAATATTATTTAATCATATCATAGTATAATTAAATAGATATTTTAATTATTATTAATTAAGTGTGGGTTTTTTGTAAGACATAAATATTTAATTACAATTTTATGACTAATTTAATAATTTAGAGGAAAATTTATTTCCAAAATTGTATTCATAATTTAATATTTTGATTTATTATAGTAATAAGATAATTTTATTTGACCTTAGTTAATTTTTCAATGTGATATAAAATTAGTTATAATTTATAAATTTATATTTTTTGAGTAAATTATGATTTTAATTTTAAAAAAAAATTCTCATATTTAGAAAATTATTTTCATAAAATGGAGTACATTTTTGAATCCTACACATCAAAAAATGGGTATGGTGATTTTTTTGGATTTTTTTGAAATACATGAATTTTTGGTGAATAGTAAAATATAGTAATTTATGGTATATATACATTATAAGTTAAATAAACTATTCATTGAGTCATGGATGATGTATGCACAATTTTTATGAATTTAAATGGTCTAATTAATATATTTATTCTAGATAATAAACACTATTTCTTGTCTTGATAAAAATGATAAACTGATGAATTAAATAATTAGAAAACACCCCTCCACTATAAATACCACCCCTCACCACCTCTTTTCCCCACACCTCTCAAGCCTTGAGGCTTGTATAAATTTTTCCCAATACTATAAACTAATCTCTCTCCCAAATCCAAGAGATTTTGTTCTTAACAAAAGAAAAAAACCAATACCCTAAGGAGGTTCTCAAGAAGAAGGAATCAAGAGGACATGAAGCTCAAGTGCAGAATCATTTCAGAGTTATGGTAAGGTATTCTACCCAAACCTCAATTATTCCTCCAGGATAATATTTGTATCTTTGTAACTAAATTAAACTCACTTTTATCTTTATGTATCTCATTTAAATATTGTTTCCATATTCCAAAATCATGTATCAAGATCAATTCATCTTTCTTTTTTGGGATATACATGTATTTAAAAGGTTCCCTGCTCGATTCTTCCCAATAAGTAAGATCGATTTAAGGTAAATTCCATAATTCTTACCTAATTTCAATTAAAATTGATAATATATTTTAATAAACTCTTATTTTTATAAAATAAATCATTTTAACATGAAAAAAACACCTTGGTTCAATTTTGGTTTTATACAAACAATTATGCCTTTTCAATTTTAAAGAATCTTGAATGTTTTCCCTTAAACTGTACTAAAATGTTTTATTGATACAGTTTATTAAACACTAATTTCCATTCAATTTGATATCACTTATCATGATATATGACTATTTTTATTTAGTAATGTCCATTTATGATTTAATTACTTTCTTTCATGTACACATTTATGATACACCCATTTATTATGATTTTGACATGATTATGATACCCAATTCCTTACATGGGTAACCCTTATGTTTATGTTTGATTTATTATGTATTATTATTTATGTGGAAAAAATATTCATGAACATGTTATGATGGGTTCACCCATATAGTGCTCTAATGAATTGGGTAATTATGAGTCTCATGAGATGTTATGTGCAGTGGTCTTAGTGGTTAGCCCTGACTCGTGCTCTTCTATGTGAAACAAGCCTTGACTCATGCTCCTATATGTGCAATGAGCCTTGAATAATGATCCTCTTTGTGCAAGAAGCCTTCAATCTTGCTAAAGTCATTTTTTATGTTGGTGAAACATTACTATGAATTCATGATTTTAGGATCCCATGTTGTGATTCCTTTTGTTTAATCATATTCCATGCCTTTTTATGTCATTATATTGTTCCTTCTAACCCATGTTTGAGTCTTTATTTTAATTTTTATTTCCTTATTGGTATTTTTAGCTCATCCTATTGTTTATGTTATCCCTAAGTTATCCTATAAAGATTTAAGGTCTCAAAGGATGTTATGGTCTCTTAGTGGATGATAAATAAAAAAATATTTTATTTAGTCCCATGTTATCAGTTTTATGTACCTAGTGTTCCAAGACACTAGACTTTACGATCCTTGTCTTGTAATTTGATGTTTAATTATAAATAAAATCATTTAATGATTTGTGTAAAAGGCTAGGGCCACTATATAAATAATACCTGAATCATGTTTAATGATAATTCTTAGCTATTAATTATTATTGTAATTATGGGTTGTTATTGTTAATGCCTATAAATTAGGAATCAATTAATTAAATATTGTTAAAAACTAGTTCCTTTCTAAATATAAATTTTTGGGGTTGAACAAACCCATTTTTTTGTGTTAGGATGGGATTCCATGATGATACAACCTTAGTTACCCAAAATTGTGTGCTAAATATATTTGTTTCCCTATATATATAAGATCTAGAAAATTGTATCCTTAATTTGATTTATTTATAACATAATATAATTGGAATATTTTGAGAGAAATGGGAGGTAATTTTCTGGATCTATATTGATAGTGGTACGGATGATTGTGGGATAGAATACATTAGGCGCAATGGTATTGGGAATGACACCTGGGAGGCTGGAACAAATTAAATGCATGGTTTTCTTAATTACTTGTTTCTTAGTGATTAATTTATTGGTCAATTGGTTGGATAGTGTTGGTTATGGTTCCCAAATTCTTGAAAAAGTTTAATTGTATATATGTAAAGTGAAATATCTTTAGGGTAGATTAGGATAAGTTCTAGAGTTCTCGATATATTATGAAATATAGGTGAATTTATAAAAGAATGAGGATTGTTCTTGATTATTATAAATTATTGTGACATAATAGATAATATGTAAGGAACTATGGTTCCAAAGGAAATTGTATAGGAAAATTACAGTATTAATCTTGTAAATATAGAATAATATTAATTAATTGATCACATATTAAATAATTACTATCGAAGATCAATTCTTGTGTGCATGTTTGAGATCCAGACCATAATGGTGGATGATGAGTGTCTTATTCAATGATAGTTGTAGATTAGTCTAAGACTAAGTAGTTTCCATTGATATAAATTATATGAAATATATATTATATTTTATGATTTCATATGTTTCACAACCTGATTTGGTAGGTAATATGACACCCAAATGGTGGGGAGGTGGGTGTGTGTTATCTAACATAGAGGTTGGTGAGAGGATGAATGGATAACTGCTACCTCTTGTTATCTCTATATCTCTCTTCAAATATAGTGCATTATGTGGGTATACCAGGTATTTAATGACTTAAAGTATAGGATATGGAATCACATGGGTATTTATGTCTCTCAATTTTACTATATATTTATATGTGGGTTGTAATGGATTGAGGTGTAATACATACTTGTATCTGGTCATGGTGGTTATGGATTCCCATGGGTGTACATTCATGGGTTGTAATGGATTGAGTTGTAATGCTTGAAACATGGGTTATGGTTTCTTTCAGACTATTACTTGGTTACCAATGAGATGATAATGATTAGGTTGTGTTAGGATACAAGGGATGTATAATTGATACGATATGATTACACAGAGTGCAAGATGATTTATGAAAGGGTTGGATATAAAACATGAGTTGTTGGGGCATGATAGTGACAACCTTGTGGGGAAGTGGAAGTGGGGTACATTCATTTATATATATAGTATTTTGATCTAAAATTATTTAATTATCTGTTTTACTTAGAAAGTAATCCATGGTTAGGATGGGAAATGGTTTTACCTATTTATTTGATGAGTCAGTTTCATTTATTTACTCACTAGGATTTATTATGTTTTATTAAAAGTTTTCATGATATATTTCAAGAAGTATCTCACTGAGTATACATGTTATTCTCACCCTATGATTATATAAAATTATTTTCAAGTTCATAGAAGCTAGTTAATGATCTTGTTGTGTGTTACTAGCTTGAGGAGTTGTTTATGAGAATTAGGATATTCATGGTCATTGTTGAGGATTAATTTTGGTATTTTATAGTTGTTTCAGTTTTTATGACTTTACATTATGTTTTGGGATTACTTATTATTTATTTATGGTGTGGATTAATGGAATCACATATTATCTCTTATTCCCAAAAGTAAATATGAGGGTAATTCCTCCCATTGTATGGATTATATACCCTCAGTGATAGTCTTCAACACATGACCTATTATGGCTGAGGTTTGAGGGTCATTATCCACCTCTCTCCAATATTATCCCATGAGGGGTACTTTTTGGATGTTATTTTTGATAGGTAAATGGTTGATAAGAAATATTTCATGATGGTTTAGTTGTCACTAGGCCAGAATATGTCTTATAACATTCATGAGGTGAAAACAACTTTATAAAATATGAAGTCCCTTGTTTATATATATGATAAGATGATAGGATTGAACAAAGTGTTCCTCATATGGAGGTTATTCAGCATGATAATTTTGGAAGTAAATTTGGTAGGTGATCACATCAAGGACTACAAAACTAGTCAAAGTTAGTTAGAATCAATGAAGTTAAGCTTTTGGGATCCATAATCAGATCTGTTTTCACTTTTATCACACCTAGAATAATGGGATGAAATACAAATTATGGTCAATATATCAAGTGGTAAGATTAACTTAGTATTCTAAGAAATTAGGGATTAAATTTTGAGTGAGGATATTTTCCAGAAGTAGATCCAAGAATCTATCTAAAATGCATAAGATTTAGAAATTAGGGGACATTCTACAATATGGAAAGGTCATATGAAAGGAAAATAAAGTTGTAGTTGTAGTATCTTGAAGGAAGGTGGACCCTTGAGTTGGAATTATGTGAATAAATACCATTTTAGGAATGATTTATATGAATAATAACTTAATTTTAGATTATATACCACACGAAGGGCATCTATAAATCCAATTTCAGAAGATATGAGTCATCTTCTATTGAGTGTCTCTAGATCACTTTAGCCTTAGATTATTGACCCTAGAGATTTATTACACTATACATCCAAGAGAGGATATATGAAGAATTATAGTTTTGAAAGATACAGTAGAGAACCCCTTATGGATAGTGTTTCTTCAATGATTGTGGGAAGTGATGATATTTCCACCCTGAAAAATAACAGAAACATGCTGGAATAACAAGGAGTGTGTCTCAAACTAAGGCTAGGTAAAAATTAATTTCATTAGGATAGTTATTTTATTTTGGATTTTGTAAAACCTTTGTGGATGGATCATGAAAAGTCATATGTTGTTTCTTTCTAGTGTCTAAATGAGTGAAGGATATAATGTTATACCTAACGTGAGTTTTAAAAGGTGAAATTCATGCTGGAAGGATAAATTATGAAATGTTATGTAATAAATGTATCAATCACTTAAGTGAAAAATAGATGAAAATAATAACAACCTAAGGAGTGTTAAATATTGAAAGCATATATTATTGAACATGTAAATAATTAATCCTTGGAAATCAATGGAAGGTGTAATTCAAAATCGATGTTTGGATGCACAAGGACTAGAAGCTGGAGTTCATTCCTATAGATGTATGGGTTCTATCTCTAGTTCATTCTAATAGAGGATAAATATACTATTTTACCATTATTGATGAGGTTACATAGAAATTTTGGTTGTTATTTACCAAAAATAGGTATGGGGTATTTAATACCTTCATCTAATAAAGATCTATTATAGAGAAGTATACTGGAAGAAATTTAAAATGTTTAAGGTATGAAATGGTGGATAATAGTGAAGAAGGTAGTTTTGAAGGCTCTATTGGTGGAAATGAATATATTTTGAGAATACCATACCAGGTAATCTAAAAAAATGGGGTCATGAAGAGGATGAATTATAAATTTGTTAAAAAGGAAAAAATATGGATGATTCATACTGGTTTTACAAAGGTGTTTTGGGTGGAAGCCGTGGATTTTTTTTCCTACTTGGTGAATAGAATTCCATCATCATTTTTAAGGAAGAAAATTATAAAATATTTTTGTTCTGAAAAAAATATTGAAATTTCTCATCTCAAAGTACTTATATTACACTCTTAAATACACATTGATTCCAATGAAATGGAAAATATAGAATCTAAGTCTTGTGTTATGTATTTGTAGGGTATGGTTTAAAATTATTTGGTTTTAATCATTAGAATTATAACTCTTAAAAATATTATAGAATCTATAATTTAATATTCAAAGAAGAGATATTGTAAAAATATAGGAACCTAGAAAAAGTTGTTTATGAGATCAAATTATCATCAAATGACGAGGTTTGGATGAATAGAAATATGGAATTTACATATGTTTCAGTGAGTTTTTGGAGTAGATAAAATCTAGAAACACAAGACTGGTCAGAAGAATTTATGGATATGAATCATGGTTTGATGTCATTTCTATGGTTAAAAGTACCAGAAATATCTAGGACTTTAAAATCATGATGAGGAGCTATAAATGGTTATTTTTTATAATATGTAGTACCACAAGGAGATGATATATTGGGATAGTTATGTAGGTGTACCAGGATTTGGAGCCTAGTGTAGGGATGTGTAAGTATCTTGCACTATTGTCATCTCATGGATGTTAGCGAGTCCAAGATCCCAAAAAAACTGTAAGGCTAAAATACTTGAGTTAGAGGGAGTAAGTGATGAAGGTTAAAATGGATTACTTTCATGTGTCTTGAACATGGGAGCTAATGGATCAAACTAATAGGAAGATATTTATTTATAAAAAATAATGTTATCTACTATAAAGGAATATAGATAGAAAAAGTGGTTGACCAATTTGGATGGGGTACTTGGTAGTGCAGATTGAAAATGATTCTAAAGTGGTTGATTGTTAGGTTAATTCAATTGAAACCAATTTAATAACATAGGAAAAAGGAATTATGAAAGCATGTCTTCTATAAGTCTAGTTTATGAAACCCAAATATAATGGTGGATTAGCAGCTATAGTATCTGGAGTAAATAAGAAGAAATAATGAAAGTAGGCAATAAAAAGTAAGAAATCAGAAGTTTTCCTTAACATTCCTAAAAGTGAAATTGTGGATACAAAAAGGAATTTTCATAACACTAAAATCTATGAATACATAAAGGTCATCCCTGAAGTTATATAAGGGTCTTCCTAAAATGTTTTCTGTTAAAGGTTACATTCAATGGGCTTCAGAAAGACAAGTAAGAGTAAACTCGTCGAGTTTCTTGGAGTATGAATTGTTCATCATAATGGTACATTAAGGTAGTGTGTGTATTTTATCAAGTGAAAGGTTTACTATAAATATTAGATCTATATAGACATTCTATTAATGTAGATATAAATATAGTGTCATTGGTAACACTATCTAAACTCTAATTTAAGTAGTATGATGGGAAAATTTTTTAGTGTACTTTTTCACTTGTAAACATTTTGTTTTATTGAATAAAATTGGTTAATGTGTCCCCTTATGGATTAGGAATATGTATGAACCATGAAAAAGACTTGTTTTCTTTTCCATTATTTCTTTTAATTATTGTATTTTATAAGTTCCTATATGAGTTTTGTTTCAAGGTGTGCACTATAGTGTGGTAAATTAGCTTTGGATTTTACTTTAATTTTTGTAACATTTTCATCATGGGCTCATTTTGATTATTTTTTTCCACCATGTATGTTTTGGATTATAACATATGGCTATTAAGAAAGATCATTATACCCAATAGAGAAAATAGAGGAAAAGTGAGTTTTTATTGGTGGGGTGAGTGGTATTTTTGAAAAAAATAAAAAAAAATAAATTATTATTTGATTATCTTAAGTTTTTCAATTCAATCTGTTGTTCTCCACTTCACCAGTTAGCATTCCAATATAACCTTTAGTGATAAAATTAATCCAATTTAACTATGTTAAATTAATCTTGATCATACATGTATATTGCGTGATTTCATACACACCATATTATAACGTATTTCACTTTTTTCACAATATTTTACATTTTCACCTAAAATTAAATATGTTTCCACATAATAAATTTTAATTTCCAAATTCTAAATTAAAAAAATTCCAAATTATAATTATAATAATAATAAATTTATTTTTTTACTAGGAATTATACAATTAATAAAAACAAATTATTTAGGTGAAAGATATTTTTATCCAATAAACATTAATATGACTACCACTTTAGCACCTATAAGAATAACCACTTATTAAAAATTATTATTTTATAAAGTAATCATAGGAGATAATGGTAGTATCATCTGGTTGTTTTTTCAACATGGAATGTGTAATGATTTCTAAAATCATAAACCTATTTTTCAGATGATTCCACTATAGTCATTCTTATTAAATCATGGATTAGGCTTAGTAAAGATAAATCTATGTGATTTAATATATTTTTTAATCTTATACAAGTTTACTATATATAATATTTTTTCCCTATTCATGATCTTTCTTCCCCCATTTTGAACTAATCTGACCATTTCACTACCATTATTTATATATATCTCTTTTAATTTTCACATATAATTGATACTTTATATGAATGTTGATATTTTTGGATGATTAATTTATTATTTTTTAAAAAATATTTTATATATTTTTTTGATGAATTTTTTATTAGGTATATAATGTAGAGATATAATGATTATACTCATTTAATTTATGATTTATATGGTGTTATAGAATAAAGTAAAAGATAAAAAGTTAGGTTTTGATAGAAATCCAACATGACATGAAAACCGATCCATGTTAATTATGTAACACAATATGGTTAGTTCTATGAGAGGATGGTTGGAGAAATGTTTTTTTGTTAATAGGTGAAATATATTGAGGTGGTTACTAGCCAATATGATTTTAAAAAACAAAATATGTTTGAGTTAAACACATAATGGTGTAGTTTGAATCAACAAGGATAAGAGTAACGAATTAGAGATTTTTTTTTCATTTATCTATTGGAATTCAGAAGATAATAATCATGGTTTGTTTTATTTAAAACATTTCATGGTTGTTATGTTGATTTATTGGAGATTTTAGATGGTTAACATAAGAAAGGTGACATGTTTATTTTAGGGATAAGTAATTAAACATGCCATGGTTTATTTATGAATTCCATGTTTATGATCATATTTTTTAAAATATATTTGAAAAAGGTTAGTGTAATTTTTAAGGAATATAAAAACATTAAATGAATATTAGATATGATATTAAAAAATATCAAAGTAGCGTTTTTGGTATGTATACACCATGGGTTTTTGAGAAACATTAGTTAAAATATTAGAAATAATTTCAATATTATACTTCATATCAATAAACTACTCTTTGATCCTTGGTATTCAATTTTAATAAATTATCAGATATTTATAATTCTCATTGACATACCCTGATGTATTTATTTATGAGGTTGGATAGATAAAATCATGGATCAATGGTTAGTGAAATCTGAGATCTATTTCTTATAATGGATTAGTAAACCCTTATTATCTTCTTACCATATAGACTGGTTGTGTGGATATATTAATCATGGGAATATTTATCATGATTGGGGATTTGAGGATTTGGATGTATAATGTCATAGAATATTCAATGAGGGATTTTTTATTTGACGAGTTATGTGATTTTAATCTCTTTATTTTATATGTTTATGAATTTGTATAATCTTGTTGATGTGGTGTTGGGTAAATTATTCTATTAAAATGAAATCATTGATAAATAAACACCATTAATGAGAGTTTATGTGGAAATTGGATATGAAATTATTGCAGGACAATGTGATGTTTGGAAATTATGATGAATCTAGTTGGAATTAATTGCATGTGGTAATGATTCAAATGAGAAGATAAGAAATAGGTTAATTGATAATAATGGGGAAATAAATTGGGGTTAAATTTTTGTTGTGATTATTCATATACATATTTAATATGGTATATAAATTCTTATTTTTTAATATATCAAACCCTATTAATTGTTGGATAATTATTTGTTGGAAACTACGATGTAGAATAGGTTTTGATGTTATATGGTGATGAGAATTTATAGGGAAACCATAGTTTGACTATTATAAGGTTATGTGAAGTAGCCCAAGGATATGTTTATGTTAGAGGAAATGATGGAATTATTTGAATGATAATAGATGAGGTCACTTTGGTTGATGTGTTATGAAATCTTGGTTTGTTTTGAAATTTGGTAATATGTTTAGAATGGATATTGCGATTTAGACTATATGTTGATTGATGTGATATTGATATTTATGATATAAGTTATGATTAAATTGTTTGACTTGGTGATGATGTGTCTTAGTGGTGTGGTATTCATTAATTATGAGGTTGTAAAAAGGGATGTGATATTCCCTAATATGGTTGTGGTTTGATGGGATAATTTATTTAGGATATAAGTATGGTTATTATTGTATTCATACCACTATAATGTTGTTATTCTATTTTTATGGTTCTGATATGTTGTTACAGTTATTTTAACTGAATTAGAGAATAGTAGTTGTTGTAGTTATTCCATAATTAAAGATGTGGATAGTGATATTCAGAGATTAATATGTGGTTTTTTGGGGTGGTCTAATTGTGGTGATGTTAATTTAATGACATGGGAGATGTGATTGATGACATGAAGTGGTGGTATTATTGAGATTGTTTTGATGCACATGGATTCTCTAAACATGTTTATATATATTTATGACATTTTTATTGGTTTAATTTAGTTATATTTATTTTTTAAATTTAATATAACTATTTTATAATATTTTAATTATTTTTATAGTTTTTATTTAATTTTATATCAATATTAGTTAATATTTTAAATATTAATTATTATTATTTTTATTATTACTACTACTATTACTATTACTACTATTTTATTAATATTATATATTAATATTATTTAACAATGTATATAATTAATCATAATAGTAATAATAATAATAATATTATTATTTATGTAATTTTATCAAAAAATATTATTATTATATCTAATTATATGTTCTTTTATAATTACATCAAGTTATATTTAGTTATATATATTTATATATTAATTTATTTCTATATATATATATAACATAAATTTTACATTCTTATTATTATCCTTTGTATTATCCATATATATATATAACATACCAAATTTTATTATTTGCAATCTATCATATCTAATACTATTATTAGTACCACTACTACTACCACCACTACAAATACAACCAAGACTACTACAACCACCAACACCACCACCACCATGAAAAAAATGACTACTACTGCTACTACTATTAAAACCACTATGACTACAACTGTTGTTTCTAATATTACTAATACTTATACTATTAATCCTAAGACCACTACCATGAATCTTATTGTTATAACCCACCTTCACAAAGATGTGGAAAGGGACATCAAACTACCAGACCATTCCTTATTCAAGTTGAAGGAGAGATAATGACCCCCAAGTCCCACTTTCAATAGGCCCAAGAGTGGAAACTAGAACCAAGGGTATATAATCTCATGTAAAATGGAAGGAATTACCCTTTTTATTTAATAATATTGGGAGATAAGATAGTAAATCCCAAACAACTCCAAAAATTGAAAGTAAAAGTAAATCCAAAAATCTATTCCCATATGAATGTTCAAAATAAACTCATATAATGTACAAGAAAAATCTTATGAAAAAAAACCAAAAGAAAGAAAACTAGAAAAAACAACTCCTAAAGCCGGAGCTAGTAAGGTCTGGTATGGGTTTCAAAGTCCTCATGGAAACATGAAAGTAGTTTTATACACAAAGGGTGAGTATATAGGTATACTTATTAGGGAAAACCAAAATCTCTCATTCACAAGTGGGGGGAACATTCTAATGCCCCGTGAGAAAAGAGGTAACCAAAACACCTAGTAAGAAAACTATCCACTCAGCCTCACCAAGGCGCACTCCCTAAAATAACACATGTGATATAAAGTAATAGTAATAACACACTGATATTTGGGTACCCCACAACACTTTCCCCGGTTATTTAGGATATCCTACGCATCAACCCCCCCCCCCCCACACACACACACACACAAGTTCCATTGCAGTCCCACTACCGCCCCAACAACAACCTTATGAGCTATCAAAACTATGTATCCCACCTGAAGACACCTGGGACATCACAACCACACACATCTCTGCCCATAGACACCTGGTCCACAACAACCACTACCATGCCCAAAGAAACCTAATATAGAACAACAATTTTCCCACATTAAGACACCTATGCATCATCCCAAAGATTCTTGGGAAACTATCCCGCATGCATACACCTGGGCCAACCACCAAAACACACCCTCCCTAAAGAGTCTTGGGACATAATGAACTTTAGGTCATCACAGCCTACCAGAAGAGTCTTGGGATATCTGGGAGAGGGAGAAGGAAGGAGCTAATAACCATCCACCCATAGTAATATTGGAAAAACACCCTCCCCTGTGAAATGGGGGTGTTCGGCACAAAGTGCTCAACATAGGTGGGATGCGAATAAGAAACAGAAGAACTAAATTTATACATATAGTTGAACAAGAACTCATCCCAACCCAAGTGTTCTGAAACTATACTATAAACAAACACTCTCGTTACTATTCCTACTTGCACGAATACACAATATCCACAACCTGAGAATAACCCATTTTGGGAAAACAATCCCCCATTTTACCCATTATCATTATCATGCTCAAGTGATTTCATTTAAATAATGCTTCACTACCGGGAGACTAATAGGCATATCCATGAAACAAGTCAACAACTGAAGGAAAACAACCAAGCAGTAGTTTAAGTATTCAAACTCGGTTCTCTTGTAAAGTCACAACATCAAAAGGGATTTGTGAGATCCCTATAAGTAATGAAACCAAACCAAGCCCCGACATATATCCCCACATGGCCTCAAATCCTAAAAGCAACAACTCAACAACAGGAGATCCCATCCCCATATATGTCACCCCACAAGCATCAACCAAAACAACCATGTGATTATTAGTAGAACAGATCAAGGGAGTTCCCAGATTTAGCCACACCATTTATCTAGTTCCTTCTTTACATTTGATTAACCAGGGTGATCACACTAGGATTCTTATTAACTGGTCATATATTTAATCAACTGAGCTTACGTCATTAACCTGTTTCCATGTTACAACCATTCAATCACAAAGTTTTTAAAAAAATAGAGGTTCATTAGTGCATAAGAAAGGACCACCACTAACAACTATTTTCAGTGGGAATAATACCATAAAATTTATAAAATAAAAATGAAGATAAAAGAAGAAAAACATCATCATCATCCACACCCCTTCATTCTATAAAATTATGTTTATTATCTTCATAAAGGTTTGGATTCATCAATTTCTTGAGGGAAACATTATCATACCCACCCCACATGATACACAATAAAGAGAGATGAAGGAAAACCCTACTTGGATGATCAAAAATCAATATTTTCTCCATGTGGAAAGAACTGAGGATGTGAGAAATGAAGAGAAATAACTCCAAGGACTCCAAGGATGAGTGGTAAGGGCTCCAGCATGGGCACATGATTCATCTCGGAAGGAAGTCTCGAGTCTCAGTAAGAGAGACTAGAAGGAAAAAGGAAGAAAGCATCTTGGCTTATGAAAAGTCCAGATCCTAAAATTAGGGAGTTGATTTTGAAGTACTTAAAAGCTCGGTCGTGGCTCAACCACATGGTTGGGTGGTTTCAAAACATGGGATTAATTTATATTTATTAATTCTCCTTGGAGATGGTGGTGATAATGGTTGTGAGTTAATAGATTTCCTTTAAATAGAGAAAAATGCGTAATAGGGGAAAAACTGTAAAACACGTCGAAGCTGTGAAAGTGAAGAAAAAGACCACATTTTTTTGGTAACTAAAGGGCATACCAATTATTGGGGGTTTAAAAAATATTTTAACATCTCTAAATGGATTTGAAATAGGCATCAAAACACTTTTATGTCAAAAGATATGTTACTGGGGAAAAACTGGAAGGTCTTGGAAAAACCGGGAATGACTCACCATTAGGTGAGTCATGGACACCCTGTCATTGTTACCCTGGCACCATCTCCCTAGCACCGTTACCAGGGAAACATCGACCTAGCACTGTCACCCTGGCACCATCACCCTGGCAGTGTTGCCCTGGCACCATAACCCTGGCACCATGGCCATGACACTGTCACCCTGACACCAATGCCAATCGATGCTATGAAGGACCCATCGGTGCCACCAATGCCAAACGGTGTTACGGACAACCCATCAGTGCCACTGAGGCCGATCAGTACCACCGACGCTGATCAGTTCCATCGATGCCCATCGATGCCACTGACGCCCATCGGTGCCATCGACACCCATTGGTGCCACCAAAAACCATTGGTGCCACTATCGCCCATTAGTGCCACCAAAGCTGATTAGTGACACAAACTCCCATCAGTGCCATTGTTCCTTTGACCTAAAATTTAAGAAAACTTATTAATGAGTCACTAATTGTCCCCATGATACCATAAACATCAAAAACTTGGAAAATTAATGGACCGGGAGGGTCCATTCCATTACATCAGATACCTATCAAACTATTCTCATCTTTGAGAATTTAAGAGTAAACCCGAAGAAAGAGAGGGATCCAGAAAACCACCACATAAGATACCTCTCAGGGACAAAACCACCCTAGAGTTTTTTTAAAGTCGGAACAAACCTCTATATCCAGGAACCAATCTACCTCATTTATCTCTTAAAAAATCACGGATACAGTACAGATATTTTCCCCCAAGTAACCACACAATCATATAAAGGTCACACTGTCAAGACATATGGATTAGGGAGTCCCTTCCTCCATGTCAAGATACTATCCTCTTTGGGTGGCATTGACTCTCCTGCATGGGTTTAATCGTATCCACCTAAATGAATCTTGATTAGGGATCAGGTCCTCCCCTCCCCAAGGTTAGGGCTTTTCACACACATTTAGATAAGGTAAGACAACCCATATCATAGAAGACATGGTCAAGAATTACATCACAGTCTAGTATGAAACAACACAAAAAAAATCTCAAAACTACTCTGGGTACTGGGCACACATCTGTGGCTCCCATCCTAGGTACTCTCTTGAAGGCCACCATGCCCCCATAACACACAAACCAAGTAAATGTTTCATCCATGAAGCACCTTCTCCCCATGATCCATGGTCCTCACTGGTCGCTCCACGATCGTCGCATCGTCCTCGATATCCAGCTCTCTCTAGTCAAGGACATGTGAATCATCATGTAGATATAGATAGAGATGAGACACATGGAAGAAGACGTGGACCCTCTGTAGCAATGGTGGTAGTTCTAGCTAATAATCCACTTTAGTGACCCATCATAACACCTCTAAGGGTATGAAAAACCTAAGAGAAATCTTAATCCCCCTATCGAACCTCCATTCCCCATGCCGAGGGGAGACCTTTTAGAACACATTGTTCCCAACCTTGAACTCTAAGGGTCTCATCCTATGATCATTATATGACTTTTTCCGGTCCTAATCCACATTTATCCTCACACACAAGATGAACCTTCTCCATCATGCTCTGCACCACCTCTGGGCCAAGAACACCTACTTCCCCATCCTCGGTCCAACACATGGGTGAATGACATGACCTTCTATACAAGGCTTATAACAGAGCCATGAAAATAGTTGAGTGGTAACTATTGTTGTAGAAAAACTCTACCAGAGGTATGTGTCATACCCACAATCCATTGAAGTCCAAAACACATGACTGTAACATGTCTTTCCAACATCTAGATGGTTCTCTCTGTCTGCCCATCTGTCTGGGGGTGGAAGGCAGTGCTGAGGCATAACTGGGTTCCAAAATAATGTTTCAATACTTTAAAATTAATGAGGAAAACCATGCATCCTATCCTGAGACTATGGACCTTGAAAATCCATGAAATCACACTACCTCGTCCACATACCTCTATGCTAAGGCATCCACCACACTCGACTCCTTGATTTCCCGGATGTTAGATGATTTCGCCAGCCGATCCACCACTACCCAGATAACATCACAGCATCATTGAACCCTTGGTAGTCCCATGATGAAATACATCGAGATTTCATCCCACTTACACTCGATAAAGTCTAAGGGTTATAACAGACTGCCTAGAACATGGTTCTCAATCTTCACCTACTGACACATGAGGCACTTTTCTACAAACATCACCACTACCTATTTCACCCTGGGCCACAAAAACTATTCCCTTAGGCCTCAGTACATCATTGAAACTCATGGGTGTACCACTATGGGGAAGTTATGAAACTCATAGAGAAATCACTCAACCATTATCTCTAGGACAAAAAAATTCTCGCATAAAAGCATTTGATTCCGACCATCCTCTGACCATCATTCTGGAGCATCACCCTAGCTAACACGATCATGCAGCACTTAAGCCTCTAAGTCCCACCACTAAGACTCCTCCACTTTTCATACCAAGGACCAATTCACTGTCATCTAAAATAGAAAGCCTCTATCGTCCTCCACTATTATGCTCAGATGTAAAGAATCCAACTCTTCTATTGCTTTCCAAGAATCTGCTGACTCTTGAACCACATCCTTCTGCGACTTCCTACTCATGGCATCATCCACCACATTTTTCTTTCATGAGGTGTAGGTGATATCAAATTCATAGTCCAGATGAAACTCCATCCACCTCTGATACTGCAAGTTCAGAACTCTCTAGGAGAAGACATACCTCAAGATCTTGTGATCTATGAAGACCAAAAATTATTCCCCGATGAGGAAATGTTGCCATAACTTCATAGAGAAAACAACTATTTCAAGATCTAGGTCATGGGTAGATTATTTATGTTCATGAGGATGTAACTTATGAGACCCATAAGAGATCACTCCTCACTGGTACATCAGCACACACCCCAAGCCTAGACTGGAAGCAACACAGAACACTTCAAAATTTACCCCTTCCTCAAGAAACCTCAGCACTGGGGCACTGACCAGCTTTCCCTTTAGATAACTGAAGGCAACCTAGCACTTATCACTCCAAAATAAATCCTGGAATTTCTTGGTCAAGGTTGTTAAAGGCGCTGCAACTTAAGAGAATTTGAGAATGAACCTCTGGTAGTAACCTTCTAGACCCAAGAAACTACAAACCTCTACCACGTTCTTTGGTGCTGCCCAAGAAACAACCACTTCAACCTTCTATAGGTCCACCGCTATTCCCTATTGGGACACCACGTGTCCAAGGAAGTGCTCCTCTCATGTATAGAAATTTTACTTGCACAAATTCCTGTAGAGCTAGTGGTGTTGGAGGACCTTTAAAACCGTCCTCAGATGCTCAGAGCGATCCTCCTATGATCTTGAGTAGATCAGAATGTTTTCGATAAACACAACTACTAACTGGTCCAAATATTCACAAAATATATATTTCATGAGTCCCATGAACATGAATGATGTGTTTGTAATGCAGAATGACATGACCATGAACTTAAAGTGATTATATCTTCACCTGAAAGCAGTATTCGAAAAGTCACCCTCTTTCACCCTCAATTGGTGATATCCTAACTGCAAGATGATATTAGGGAACCATCCTACTCCCTTCAACTGGTCAAAAAGGATCACAATACTCGAGAGAGGGTAACCGTTCTTGACCATCACCTGATTCAGCCTTCGGTAGTCTATACATAGCATGAGACCACCATCTTCCTTCTTTTCAAACAAGACCGGTGCATCCCATAGTGATGCGCTCGGTCAGATAAAACCCTTCTTCATTAGGTCATCAACCTAGATCTACAACTCCCACAACTCAAAGGGATTCATCTGATAGGGATCCATCAAAATCGAACGGGTTCAGGGTTCTAAGTCTATCCCGAACTCAACATCACATTAAGGGGTAGATTAACCACCTCTCTAAGGAATATGTCCAGGAACTCACTAATAATACCCCGGACTTCAACCATTTTTGAGTATATTGGTTTCATTAATAGCTCGGCTAGAATGGAATGAAGGGGATCAACACACCAGCCACCCTCCCGATAACCTCGCTCACCGATGAAAGCTACACGCTAGCCGACCATACTTGAGAACACGAGCATTCTCCAGAAGTAGTTTATAACAGTGTGCAAGGAAAATTGCCATTCGATGCCTAGGATGAAATCATATGGCTACATTTGCAGTAGAAAGAGATCCCCACTTGATTGATGCGGCCCTAGAATTAGTCCGCATCCTTGACAAACGTCAAATAGGCTGGTCCAATCTCCAACTAGCATACTCAGCTCCATGGGTAACGCGAGTCACTCTACATCTAGGCCCAATGAATGGGATATACTGGGTGTAAAAAAGGAGTTCGAATATCTTGAATCAAACAAGGCACATGCAAGAGTATTAAACAAGATGATCATACCTCAAATGACCTCTGACCCTGCCAGAACTGCTGCATTTCTGGGGTAGAACTCCCCAGAACCAACTCCTCTATGTCTCATCTGTCGACCACCTCCCCAACCATGAACTAGTTGAGGTCCCTGAGGATCACCCTAAGGACGGCCTCCTCCACATCGTCTTCCCTCGGTGGAGTGGGAGCAAGCTTCCCCTGTAACACCCCGAGATTTTATGAAAAATATTCTTTTAATATCATTGATGTGTTGTGTTGTATGCTACAACAAGATTACCTTGTGCTACACACAACAACGTATGAGCTTGCAGTATACACAACACTATTTTTGGATCATGTTACACACAATTTTGATAGTAGTTATTTTATGAAACATTGAGTGTATATATATATATATTCAATGTATAAATGAAATATGGTTGGATTCTGTTATACGAAACAACGGAGGAGTCTTGCACAACACACAACCCTGACTTGTCTTGCATTACATGCAATCGCGACTTTCCTCGATAGCGTATGATGTACGCAATACCAGGTTTCACTAAACAAAGATATATGGTTAAAATATTATTAAAACTAGCCGTTATGAATAGTAATAACCACTTTTTGAAATTTTGTAAATTTCATCTTTCAAAATGGACTTCATTTTTGGATCCAGAATATCGAAATTAGCCTAGGCTGAAATTTTGGTATTTTTCTGAAAACTTTCAATTTTTGATGAATATTAAAAACACAGGGTTACTATTTAAAAATAGACTTTGTATTTAAATAATTATTTATTTTATTTAAATTTATTTTAGGTCAAAATTGACACATAATACCTATATTAGTTCAATGTAATTCATTGAAATCATTTTATAATAATTTTAGATATATAAAAATTTTATTGAACTTTTGACCGTCTTTTACCCACCTCCTAGGAGAATTTGCAAATTTACATAAAACTTAATTTTACAGCTTTTGTGAATGGAATTTCAAAAAATCCGAGAGACATGGTTGATGTCAGTAAGTAAAATGTGGTTTAATGAGATGAAAATAATTTTTGGTGAATAGTAACCTTTTACTTTTATTTACCACAGTTAAAAGTAAATAGGGTAATTAAGGGTAAAAATTATATTATTATTACCCTAACACATGTACTAATTCTATTGGATGAGATTATTTCGACCCATCCACACCTTAGCTTCGAAATAAATTAATTTGGAGCTATTAAAAACCGAATATGACTTTATAATAAAATAATATTTTTAGTTATTCCAAAGGTGCCCCTCTCCTCCCTTATAAAAGGGCACCTCCTCCCTCTCTCCCTCACACCATTTTGAGCCTTGAAGCTCGGCCAACCCCTGACAAATTCTCTTCTACACTTCCCTAGAAACATCCTAGAGGTCCTGGTCTTCTTCAAAGACCAATTTCAGTGCCCTAAGAGGAGGTTTCAAAGAGGTGCTTCAAAGAAGAGGTAATGTCCGTTACCGATTCTTTCAACTTTATTTCTTATTATACTTCTTCTTCTTTAGTTGTTTCACTATGAAGTAATAAAATCAGTATCAATAATATATTGATATGTTATTATAAGTATGAAATAAACCTATTTCACAATCTATCCATCCTACGGAAAATGAAATCACCGCGCATGCATATGTACGGAATACCGTCTCCACGCCGTGGTGTAATCTGTTTTTCCAACACCACCTTACTTGGAAGGGTATAATGGTGTAAAGAATAACTATACATAGTTATTATAAAATCATAATGATTATGATATATTGTATCATCCTATCCAATTCAATTCAATAATTATGGGAACGATATCATCGCTCGTGCGTACGTACGGACTACCGTCTCCACGACGCGATGAGATTCAATCTCCATGTTAACCATTTAAGAATGATTATAAAGTATAAATAAGCAATAATAATGAAATATATGACATGATAAAGCTACTGGATTTATGTATATATATATGTATGTCATCTACTTAATTCCATTCAATTCAATAATGAAACGAAAATAGCGTACATGCGTACGTACGGCCTACCATCTCCATGAACAGTGGATTTCATTCCTTTTATCGATCTATAATATATATGTATATAATGAATATATATTATATAAAAATCATGTTTTACATTCTGGAATTATTTAAATGAGGATATAATTAATAATATCAAGAATGATTAGTCGAAACACATATGATAAATGAAACGATTTTACCCAAAACGCTCTTTAACATGGAATTTACAAAAGAATGGGTAATATAAAGTCATAAGTGAACCATTTATGATATCGTAACAATGAATATGATTCTATAATAAGTCCATGACATTATTTAAATCATTATACCGGAGGTTCAGATCCACACAAAGCATATCGGACCTAAGGTAAGGGAAATTTTGCAAATCTCATTTTTATCCAAGATTGTTTATTCGTAAGTATTTACTAGGGTTATTTCTATCATCCATGTCCATGTTTTATAAAAGTATTTTAATGTATGTTTAAAGTCCTTTTAAACCATTTTTAACCTTTACTACATGGTATGTAAGGAATATTTTTTTTACCATACGAGGTACTTTTTGACTTTTCGGACAAAAGTACGAGGAGATTGTTATTTTTAACTTATATGGCATGAATGGATTTTTACAGTTTTATAAAGCCTTATTTTCATAAAGCTTCCTCCAAAATATTTCATGACTATTTTCAACCAAATCTTTTTCTTTTAAAATTACATGACGTTTTATGAAAAGAAATTGATTTTGAAGAAGAAATGATATTTTCATCAAGAATTTATTTCAAATCTTTTATCAAAACCATTATCCATATAAGATGAAATTATTTCATATGTGTATGTTTCAAGTTTAATGTCTCTATGATTTACACGGTTTCACTTTTCTTATGATGAAATGTCCATTTGTTTTATATGGATTATGAGATAATGGGATGATGTTTATGAAACCCATTTTATTCATTGGGTTATGATGAATGTTTTAAGTTTATTTTGTGGCACAAGAATGATTTCATTATGAGATGGGTGGGACCTATATCTCCCTCCAATGCATTGGGTAAAGATTTATATCTCATGAGATAGACATGGCCAGAACGGTAAGTTAATCTGGTTCAGTATTACAGGACTGAAACGAGGAGTGAACTCGATTCAGAAAGGGACTTTGTCCACTAAGATGGTCTTGGCAGCAATGCCTTGGCTACTATGGAAATCATTACATATGCTTAATGGATTCCACAATTACATGTTTTATTCCCATGCTATGTTATCATGATTTATTTTCCATTATGATCTATGCCTTATGTACTTCCATGTTTTAAGTCATTATTCAAGATTTTGATGTTTAAACATTATGTTCATGTTTTTAAGTTCAAATGTATATGGTATGTTTTATTTTATCCATGTTTACCCTTACTAAGCATTTGAGCTCACCCTTTTTATGTTTTATTTTCCCCCAGGATTAAAAGAAAAGTTTTAGGTAAGGAAACAAAAGTGGAAGATATTTATGGGAGATGTTGAAGATCTTTCACCACGATTAGAGGAGTATGTTCCAAGTTTCCAAAGACACTAAACTATTACGGTCCTTGTGTGTATGTTTTTGTTATGTATTGTGTATTCCCTAAAAGTAATGTAATATCTATGTACGTCAAGCTTCGGGTCTCTATAGTTGGTATCATAGGAAAGGTTTATTCAACCTTTGGAAAATAGGATACGAAAACGTTAGTGAGATCCCTATAGATATTTATAAGGTATGTCTTGGGATGTCCCTAAGGTTAATTATAAGTATAGGTTATAGTCCTAGAATTACAGTAACGATCTTATAATTAAACCTAAGATGTTAGATATTGAAGGTACTCCCCCTTTATTATGTTGTTTTCCCTAGCATGATTTTTGCCTCTCACACTATACTTTTTGGGTTTTAGACGATGGATGGAACCCGAAGGAACCATGTTGATCAATGCAATGGACAATGAAATGATTGTCCTCTTGAACAAACAAATGTTATGGGAGATGGAGTGCAAAATCTTATTGCTATACTTACACATGCAATGGACAATGAAATGATTGTCCTCTTGAACAAACAAATGTTATGGGAGATGGAGTGCAAAATCTTATTGCTATACTTACACAAGCTATGAATCATTCTGGACTTCCAAATGAGTAGAGAAGGGAAAAATATTCTATTGAGTCCTTCATGAGGAAACGTCCACCTTCTTTCAGTGGGTCTTATGATCCACTTGTTGCTGAACAATGGATCAGTACCACTGAAAAGATATTTTCAGTTCTTCAATGTTCTGAACATGATAAAGTCGTCTTAGCAGTATATCGTTTGGAAGGTGAAGCTGATCAATGGTGGAATCTTATCAAGAATACGAGGCAAAGAGATGAAATTGAGTCCATGGAATGGGATGAGTTCAAGAACTTATTTTTCAATAAGAACTTCCCTCGTATTCTTCAAACAAAGATGGAGAAGGAGTTTCTTGAACTAAAGCAAAAGGATGATGAATCTGTTGGTATATACGAAGCGAATTTTACAAGGCTTGCAAGGTATGCATCTGGCTTTATCATCCAACCTGAAAGTAAAATTGATCGATTCTTCAGTGGCTTAAAACCAAATCTTCGAAGGGAATTAACTATAAGAGACTTTAGTAGCTATGAAGAAATTGTGTGTTGTGCTATCAAGGTAGAAATGGAAGTTGGTGTTACATATCCATCTCATGGTTTTGACATGAAATGAAAGATGGAGTTCAAGGGGAAATTTCAGAATAATGGTGAAAATAATATGAATGTTTCCTTATGCTCAAAGTGTGGAAAGAAGCATGGTGTAGATTATCTTAAATGGACTAGAAAATGTTTTAAGTGTGGAAAATAAGGTCATCGAGCAGCTGAGTATCGAAGTAATGGAAAAAGGGTTGCTAATGGTGTGAATAAAGAAAAGACTATAGATAACGCACCAACAACACTTCAATGCTTCAAGTGCAATGAAATGGGGCATTATGCTAATCAATGCCCTAATCCAAGGGTTAATGATGATTGAAATGAGCAACCACTTAAGGCAAAGGACAAAGGGAAGTCACATGCGATCACTATTGGTGATGTTGAATATGACAATGAGGTGGTGGAATGATTAAGTGTTTATGTAATGGGATTCCAAAATAATGTTGTATATAGTATCGTGGAATATTGGAATATTTATGTATTGGTCTATTGTGTTTTTCAATAATTTTATGGTACCGGTAACCATGGAATGTGATTGAGAAATTTTGGTATGCAGATGATATGCGCATAATGAAGGGATAAGAAGATAATGAGATGTTTGATTGTATTCATGAGCTCATGATTGATATAAGGACTAAGTGATATCATGGTTTGAGTATAAATAATTTTGAGGATTTTGGTATGTGGAAAAGTGTTAACTTTTAACTGCATTCATGTTTTCACTAAGGTTCAATGGGTATTCATTCTTTAAGAGAATACATAATTAAGGTATTCACATGTTTGTAATTTGACCAACAAGATATATATTATGATATATGGGGGATAAATGATGGCATTCACGTGATTGTTATGTGACATTTCAAGTAATCATTTTCTTTATACTATGAGCTTGGACTGAAGTATTTTAGATAAGACTAAAGATTGGAATGAATTATGTTGGACATAAGTTAGTATTGTTTAAGGATAGAAATTTTTTCAATATTATTGATGGGATGTTATAGTAATATAGTTTTAGAAAAAGGACAACCTGCAGGACGGGCGACAGCCCATCGCGTCGGACAAGGCTGTGGGAATCGAACCCACAACTGAAGTGCGACTGGCCTTTATCGCCTACCACTAGCCTACAGGAAGTCCCTGGTTAGTAGAAACTAGTTTTATTTTATTATGCGGTATGATATATGAATTATAAGTTCATTTTTGGAATCATATACGATTAACCTCAACATAGATGGACTTATGTATATTTGATAACTTTTGCTAACCTTTTGTTTGAAATAGATGGAATGACCCATCATTCTATCACATGATCTGTTAACACTTCACGAATAACAAATTCAACTTCATTTCTTTGAGAGATGAAGTGGAAATTGTTCAAAGCATGAACAATAGTGATATTGTACCAAAATAAAGTAAGTATTTATTCTAATTCAAATTCTTCAACTTTAGGGAAATGATCTTGAAAACCAAAAATGTTGTCCTAGTTCCCCTATATCCGATGAATCATATGGAACCTTAGATCATCACAAATCTATGGATTTGTGATTGTTGGATTTTTCATAGCCATGTTTTCAACCACTCTCCATCAGAACATGATGGTTAGGTTTCTCTTCCATATCCATATTTTCACCTATGTTCTCCTATGTGGAAACCCAGTGATGAGTTAATTTGGGTAACCATTAAATTTCATACTTTAGTTTTTAAAGCCACATTTTGGTATTCCTTTTTACGATGTGAGTTTCTATTAAACAAACTTTCAAGTAGTAAACCATTTATAACCCCGATGAATTTCGAGGGAGAAATTCATTTTAAGGGGGGTAGAATGTAACACCCCAAGATTTTATGAAAAATATTCTTTTAATATCATTGATGTCTTGTGTTGTATTCTACAACAAGATTACCTTGTGCTACACACAACACTGTATGAGATTGCAGTATACACAACACTATTCTTGGATCATGTTACACACAATTTTGATAGTAGTTATTTTACGAAACATTGAGTGTATATATATATATTCAATGTATAAATGAAATATGGTTGGATTCTGTTATACAAAACAATGGAGGAATCTTGCACAACACGCATCCCTGACTTGGCTTGCATTACACGCAATCGCGACTTTCCTCGATAGCGTATGTTGTACGCAATACCAGGTTTCACTAAACAACGATATATGGTTAAAATATTATTAAAACTAGCTGTTATGAATAGTAATAACCACTTTTTGAAATTTTGTAAATTTCATCTTTCAAAATGGATTTCATTTTTGGATTCAGAATATCGAAATTAGCCTAGGGTGAAATTTTGGTATTTTTCTGAAAACTTTAAATTTTTGATTAATTGTGAAAACACAGGGTTACTATTTAAAAACCGACTTATTATTTAAATAATTATTTATTTTATTTAAATTTATTTTAGGTCAAAATTGACACATAATACCTATATAAGTTCAATGTAATTCATTGGAGTCATTTTATAATAATTTAAATATATAAAAATTTTATTGAACTTTTGACCGTCTTTTACCCACCTCCTAGGAGAATTTGCAAATTTACATAAAACTTAATTTTACCGCTTTTGTGAATAGAATTTAAAAAAATCTGAGATACACAGTTGATGTTAGTAAGTAAAATGTGGTTCAATGAGATGAAAATAATTTTTGGTGAATAGTAACTTTTTACTTTTATTTACCACGGTTAAAAGTAAATAGGGTAATTAAGGGTAAAAATGATATTATTATTACCCTAACACATCTCTTGATTCTGTTGGATGAGAGGATTTCGACCCATACCCACCTTAGATTTGAAATAAATCAATTTGGAGCTATTAAAAACCGAATATGACTTTATAATAAAATAATATTTTTAGTTATTCCAAAGGTGACCCTCTCCTCCCTTATAAAAGGGCACCTCCTCCCTCTCTTCCTCAAACCATTTTGAGCCTTGAAGCTCGGCCAACCCCTACCAAATTTTCTTCTCCACTTCCCTAGAAACATCACAGAGGTCCTGGTCTTCTTCAAAGACCAATTTTAGTGCCCTAAGAGGAGGTCTCAAAGAGGTTCTACAAAGAAGAGGTAATGTCCGTTACGTATTCTTTCAACTTTATTTCTTCTTCTACTTCTTCTTTTTTAGTTATTTCATTTTGAATTAATAAAATCAGTATCACTCATATACTGATATGTTATTATAAGTATGAAACAACCCTATTTCACCATCTATCCATCCAACGGAAAATGAAATCACCGCGTGTGCGTACGTACGGAATACCGTCTCCACGCCGTGGTGTAATCTGTTTTTCCAACACCACCTTACTTGGATGGGTATAATGGTGTAAAGAATAAATATAAATAGTTATTATAACATCATACTTATTATGATATATTGTATCATCCTATCCAATTCAATTCAATAATTATGGGAACGATATCATCGCTCGTGCGTACGTATGGACTACCGTCCCCACGACGCGATGAGATTCATTCTCCATGTTAACCATTTAAGAATTATTATAAAGTATATATAAGAAATAATAATAAAATATATGACATTATAAAGCTACTATATTTATGTATATATGTATGTATTTCATCTACTTAATTCCATTCAATTCAATAAGGAAACGAAAACAGCGTACATGCGTACGTACGACCTACCATCTCCATGAAAGGTGTATTAAATTACTTTTATCGATCTATAATATATATGTATATAATGAATATATATTATATATAAATCATGTTTTACATTCTGGAATTATTTAAATCAGGATATAATTAATAATATCAAGAACGACGAGTCAAAACACATACGATAAATGAAACGATTTTACCCAAAACGCTCTTTAACATGGAATTTACAAAAGAATGGGTAATATAAAGTCATAAGTGAACCATATATGATATCCTAACAATTAATATGATTCTTTAATAAGTCAATGACATTATTTAAATAATTATACAGGAGGTTCGGATCCATACAAAGCATATCGGACCTAAGGTAAGGGATAATTTTGCAAATCTCATTTTTATCCGAGATTGCTTATTCGTAAGTATTTACTAGGGTTATTTATATAATCCATGTCCATGTTTTATAAAAGTGTTTTCATGTATGTTTAAAGTCCTTTTAATTCATTTTTGACTTTTACTACATGGTATGTGATGAATCTTTTTTTTACCATACGAGGTACTTTTTGACTTTTCCGACAAAAGTACGAGGAGATTGTTATTTTTAACATATACGGCATGAAAGGATTTTTACGGTTTTATAAAGACTTATTTTCATGAAGCTTCCTCCAAAAGATTTCATGTATATTTTCAACCAAATCTTTTTCTTTTAAAATTACATGACTTTTTGTGAAAAAAAATTGATTTTGAAAAAGAAAGGATATTTTCCTCAAGAATTTATTTCAAATCTTTTATCAAAACCATTATCCATAAAGATGAAATTATTTCATATGTGTATGTTTCAAGTTTAATGTCTCTATTATTTACATGGTTTCACTTTTATTATGATGAAATGTTCATTTGTTTTATATGGATTATGAGATAATGGGATGATGTTTATGAAACCCATTTTATTCATTGGGTTATGATGAATGTTTTAAGTTTATTTTGTGGCACAAGAATGATTTCATTATGAGATGGGTGGGACCTATATCTCCCTCCAATACATTGGGTAAAGATTTATATCTCATGAGATAGACATGGATGGAATGTTAAGTTAATCCGGTTCAGTATTACAGGACTGAAACGAGGAGTGAACTCGATTCAGAAAGGGACTTTGTCCACTAAGATGGTCTTGGAAGCAATGCCTTGGCTACTATGGAAATCATTACATGTTATTAATGGATGCCACAATTACATGTTTTATTCCCATGCTATTTTATCATGATTTATGTTCCATTATGATCTATGCCTTATGTACTTCCATGTTTTAAGTCATTACTCAAGATTTTGATGTTTAAAAATTATGTTCATGTTTTTAAGTTCAAATGTATATGGTATGTTTTATTTTATTCATGTTTACCCTTACTGAGCATTTGAGCTCACCCTTTTTATGTTTTATTTTCCCCCAGGATTAAAATAAAATTTTTAGGTAAGGAAACAAAAGTGGAAGATCTTTATGGGAGATGTTGAAGATCTTTCACCACGATTAGAGGATTACGTTCCAAGTTTCCAAATACACTAAACTATTACGGTCCTTGTCTGTCTGTTTTTGTTATGTATTGTGTATTCCTAAAAAGTAATGTAATATCTATGTACGTCAAGCTTCAGGTCTCTACATCCCCTACTGCTGCTACTACTAAAAAGGTATGGCTACAAATCGTTGCTGCTGAGGTGGATGCTGAACCTGCCCACCTCTACTGTAATGAACTAGGTCCGAACACTGATTCCGAAAATTTTCACATCTACCACAAATAAAGAATCTCGGTCGTTGTCTTGTAGGCAATGGGTGAGGACTGGGAGATCAAAACTGGAACTTCTGGGGAATACTCCCCATCAGTCGAAACCTGAATGGCTCTGATGTTTGATGCCTACTGCTTACAGACTTACCCTTTGATGAGCTCAACTGGATCCCCTCTTGTGGAAAACCTCCTAGCGTGAGCATCCTCTACACCAATTTAGCATTCTTCCGAACCTCCAAGTATGTCGATATAGTGAAGGGAGTAACCGGATACTACTAGGATGGTCGGAGTGCCTCCTCTAAGTGCCTTGCCCGTGATTCCTCATCCGGGAAGAGGTTTGGAGTGAAATTAAAGAGATCCTTGAACTTGATCCCTAACTACCTTACTGACATACTCCCCTACAGAAGGGAGAGTATCTCCTACCTCTTTTCACCCTTCATTATGGAAGAGGGGAATTCCACCCGAAACTCCCTCTTGAAGTCGGTCAATGAAACCTCAACCTCCTTCTTCTCCTCGAGATAGAGTTCCCACCACTGACGCACCTCTCCCCAAATCTGGATTACATCTATAGGAACCCAGTACTCAGATGGAGCCTGGATCAAGTTAAAAGATATCACCAACTCCTTGATCTAGTTATCCATCCCCATATCTGAGACGCAACCCTTGTACTTCTCGAGAGTCTATTGCTAAAAGGCACAAAGTGTCTTCTGCCACTGGTCATCCTCCTCCTCTTGATCAGCCCTCCTATGATCAGCCAAATCAGCCTCATGGGCCTCAATCTCACTCACTACTCATGGTCATCGTCAGGGTTCCATAGCCGCAAGGTAAACAAGTAATGCCTAAGCTTGAGTAGTGTAGAAGATTCCTTTTAATTTTTTCATAATTTTTTTTATTTTAAAATCCCCAAACACCTATAACATAGAAGAACACAAGTCATTATGATTCATGTACCTTTACTAGGGTCTATACTATGAAATCAGTGTAGCCTCACTTGGTCATTCAGTTGGTCCAGAGTCCTTGCATCGGATCACAGGGGGCCCTAAAATCCTATGTCCTAAATGGTCTTCCCTAGCCCATTTCATGCACCAAGATTGACTAACACTTTTCCCTACCATCCCATGCAATACTCACCTTGCCTAACCGTGAACTCCATCCAATCTCTCAACCATTACTAATGATACTATTCTTTTACGACCCACTTTCACCAAGATGAGGAAGGGGACAAAAAACTTCTAGACCCTTCCTTCCTTAAGGTGAAAGAGAGATAATGACCCCAGAGTCCCACGTTCTATAGGAACCGAAGTGGCCACTAGAACCAAGGGTATATAAGCTCACATAAAATGGAAGGCATTACACTTTTTATTTAATAATGTCGGTATATAAGGTGGTAAATCCAAAAAAACTCCAAAAAATAAAAGTAAAAGTAAATCCAAAAATCAATTCCCATATGCATGTTCAAAATAAACTGATACAAGGTACAAGAAAACTATGACGAAAAGAAACCAAAACAAAGAAGAGAAACAACAAAAACTCCTAAAGCCCAAGATGGTAAGTTCTAGCATGATCCTCAAAGTCCTCATGGAAACATGAAAATAGTTTTATATATAGAGGGTGAGTATACAGGTATACTTAGTAGGGAAAACCAAAATATCTCATGCACAAGTGGGGGGAAAATTATAATTCCCCATGAGAAAAGAGGTAACCAAAACACATAGTAAGGAAACAATCCACCCGACCTCATGAAGGAACACTCAACAAAAACACAAGTATGATAAAGTAATAGTAATTACACATTGATATTTGGGTACCCCACACCACTTTACCATTCGTTATTTAAGAAATTCAATGCATTACACCCCCCCACAAGTTCTGCTACAGTCCCACTACCACCCCAACAATAAACATACGGGCTATCACAACCATGCATCCTGACTGCAGACACCTGGTCCACCATAACCATACACATCCCCACTCGCAGAAACCTATTCTACAACAACCATTGCCACGCCTGAATACACCTGGTCCACAACAACTGCTTCCACCATCAAAGTCACTTGGGCCTCATCTTGAAGATTCTCTGGCAACAATCCTGCCCACACACTCCTGATCCAACCACCACAACAAACCTTTCCTAAATAGTCTTTGGCCCTAATGAACTTTAGGTTTCCCCAACCTAACCAAAGAGTCTTGGGCCACCTAGGAGAGGGAGCAGAAAGGATCTAATAACCATCCACACATATGAATGTTGGGAAAAAACCGTCCCCTATGAAATGAGGGTGTTCAGAACGAAGTGATCAACATGGGTGGGTGATGTTATTAATATTTTCAGGACTTATTATATACTTACTTTACTGATTTTATATTAAATGTGCATAACTTTTGTGAAATATTAACGTTTTAATACTAAATATAATTTTTTAGCATTTTTAGAAGTAGTCCAATTGAGTCAGTTTACTATGTTATTTATAAATCTCACCCTATTTATAGTAATTTTATGGTTTTTATTTTTTAGGATTCCACTCTCAATTTCTAATATATAATTAGAATAAATCTGTGACCAACTCTTTCATTTGAAGGGTCATATGGTTCTCACAAGAAGGCCCAAAGAATCTGTAAAGAAACTGGACCAGCCATGATGATTGTGTAAATTGTATAAATACCAAAGCCCATATTTTATTAAACTACACCATATGTTATTTATTATCTAAATTAATCATGGATAAAAAATTCTAATGTCCAACTACCATAACAAGGATCCCAACTGATGCTTTGAAGTCCAGCCCACCATTCTGGCCAGGAATTAAATTACGAACAATATTCATGACATTTATCATTATATAGTCATCAAATAAAGATGTTATTTTTTCGTGTGAAAGTTATTATATGTAAGGAAAACTCTATAGAAGAAACAATTTTTATTCGAGGGAATATTCTTATTACAAAACCCATTCACATTTCGACCTTCTGAAATGTATGGATTGAAATGGACAGATTAAAATTGTTTACTCCAACCTCCTTAACTTTGGTTCCATAAGTCCAAATGCCTCAAAATTTTTAGAGTAGTCAGAAAAACTTATTATATAAAACTTTTAAGAATAATTTATTTCGAGATTCATCTGTTGGAATGGAAAAACTAGTAAGACAAGTGGAGAGACAAATTTGGAATGCAAACAGTCCAACTCCTTGGGCTATAAATACACCCCCTCCTTTCCTTCAAAATAGTTGGCAATTAAGAATATAGGAGGATAAATTTTCATGAACAGGGATCTGAAAAAGGCCAGGTAGGACATGCCAAACTCAAGTTTTCACTTTAGATACCCTTCCTCATCTCTTTGATTTCATGTTATTTCCGTTCGTTTTCAATTTCAATTTTGTAAGTGTTTGTATTTGTAATTCTATTTTAATGCATGTTTATTTATTCATAATATTTTATTCTCATCTACCTTATGTAGTTTAATATTAATTTTCTTTAAATATTATAAATAAATTTTAAAATAATTCTCTTCATTCACTTTCTTATTTTACCAAAAGTGTGTTTTTGTTATTTCTCTCCATCGCTCGTGTGTGTGTTCGACACACCACTCTTTTATTATCCCTTTATTTTTCTTCCCTTGTTAATTAATCATCATAAAAATAATACACCATATTACTAATGATTTCAATGGATGAGTAAATATACCATTGGGGTGAGTTAAAATTTAGGGATGTGATGTGATCGAGAGCTTTTTTTTGGATGGATATTTTTTGAATTAACATTGTGTATATTGGGCTTAACATGTCATGGATTAATGACTTTTTTTATTTAATGAGTGTTTTACATGGATTATTGGAACCATAAATACACTACCATAAACATGTAATTATTGAGATTAGAACCCTATGTTAATTTAAGGCTTGTATTAAAGACTTAACACTTTGGAATTACAATCAACATCATCTTGTGATGTGGGTGTTAATTTAGTGCAATATAAAGCAAGAATTAAAGATATCACTAATTTAACTACCTAATGATGAACTCACCCCCAATATTTTTCAAATTATTAAATAAATCTTAATAAATCAATCATTTCAATTAATCTCTTCAAAGAAACCCCCAATCAAAATACAATCTACTAAAAAAACTATTAAAAAGTATCATCGCTAAGGATTCAACCCATGTGCTGCTATACACATTAGTAGAGCACCAGAACCTTGAATGCTCAATTGGAAAAAATTAGGTGAACTTTCAAATGGATCCATTGTTGGGGATGGTGAAATTATGTAGTCGTTAGTTTATGGTTATTGTAAAAAATAGAATTTAAAAAAATTGAAAAAAAACACAAAGAAAAACTCATCTTCCACTTTCTTCCAAAATCTCTCTGAATTCCCCTTAGCCTCCCAAATAATCCCTCAGATTTTTTTGATCCTAAAATTGAGTGAACACTTTGTCAAATTTGGAGCAACATTATTGATAATCAAATAATTCAAGAACCAATCATTTTCTAACCAATCGAATTAGATATGGCTAATCCTAAGGAACACACATTTAAAGAACTTGTTTCCCCTAATATGAATTACCAACCGCTTGGTATTCAATATCCAAACATAGAGGCTGAATTCAAATTCAAATCGGGTTTGATTCATCTTCTCCCTCATTTCAACGTTCTAGCCGATGAGGATCCACATCTCCACCTTAAATAGTTCCAAGTGGTGTTCTCTACTATGAAGCCTCAAGGGGTTTATGAGGAACAAATAACAATTCAAGAATTCCCTTTCTCCCTAGATGAATTTTCTAAGTCATGGATCTACTACCTCCCTCCTGGTTCCATAACCACATGGAATGAAATAAAGTATCTTTTCTTAGAGAAATTCTTTCCTGCTTCTCGTACTGCTTCTATCCGAAAGGAAATAGTGGTATCCATAAATTCTCAAATGAATCACTCCATGAGTACTGGGAGAGGTTCAAAAAGATTGTTGCAACCTTCCCACTCCACCAAATCCCTGACCAACTCTTGATCCAATACTTCTATGAGGGGTTATTGGCTATGGAGATAACTATCATTGATGTTGCAAGTGGCAGTGCTTTGGTTGATAAAAATCCTACAGCTTAAAGAGATCTCATAAGCAACATGGATGAAAACACAGAATAATTCCATAATGAAGAACATTCTTAATTCAAAAAATCCTGATATAGTCAATCGATATAGCCAAAAAATATGATAGAGTGGATGAGTGAACTTATAGGTCTTGTGCTACAACTAGTTGTGGCTTCTAAAGCCCCAACCTCGCCTTCTTCACAATCTTTGTTCCCTGGACCAATCAAGAACTGTGTAATCTATAGATACCTATTTCATCCAATTGACACATGTCCACAACTTCAATAGGATACATTTGATTCATTTGGACCAATGGAGCTCAATGCAGTATATGCTCAGTGGAACCCCAACACTCAACAATCAGGTCAATTTTTTAGAAACATTAATTAATACCACTCTGAGCCCTTTTCTACTGCCTACAATCCCAACTTTAGGTATGGTAATCCCATTTCTCATCCCCCTCAATTCCTTCCTCAAATAACAAACCAATTCCAATATGGTCAAGGTAGTTGTAACATCCATCAACCTTATCCTTTTCTTCATCAATCTCAAATGAAAAATCCTACTCCTGGATTCCACAATCCTAGTGATCCTTCTCCATTCCCAAACCAATACAATCACTTTCCTTTGAACCAAAATCAAGGTGATCCCAATCCGGGACAATCCTTTTCTTCCAATTAACCATGGGAAAGTGCAGTGGAAGATCTTTCCTTCTTCATCCATTCCAGCCTTAAAAATATTGAAACCCAAATTGGTTAACTTTCATCCCACCTGAGCTAGTAATAGTAACACAATTCTTCCCAACTCCCAAATCAACCATTACCCACCCCCAAGGGTAATATAAGTGAAATTTCACTTAGATCAGGGATGAAAATTTCTACTCCTCAAGATAAGTCCTCCAACCCCCTTTTAATGTTGACTTAGAAAATTAAAATAAAAATAAACATGAAAAGGAACCTAAATCCTTTCCCCCACTTCCTTCCATTCCACTTATGAATCCAATTCATTTTCCTCAAGCAGTTTCTAAACCCAATAAGTCCTTTGAACCCGATTCTGAAATGCTTGACATGTTTAGACGTGTTAAAGTCAACATTCCCCTATTAGATTCCATAAAACAAATCCCTAAGTATGCCATGTTTCTTAAAGAATTGTTTAACCATAATAGGCATATTAGGACCTTCAAAAATGTTTCCACCTAGTAGTCTATTCCCATAAAGCGTAAAGATATAGGGACATTTACTATCACATGTCAAATTGGAAGTTCAAACTTTGATGATGAACTCATAAACCTAGGAGCCTCAATTAATTTCATGACCAAATACATATTCTCAAACCTTGGTCTTGGTCCATTACATCCAATGGGTTTTTTCATTAAATTGGCCAATATAAGAACTACTATTCCTGAGGGTATAATATAGGATGTCCTTGTTTGAGTGAATGATCTTATCTTCCCTACTGGTTTCTATGTCCTTGACATGGAAGGTGAGATGAAATCTTCTCTATCACCCCTAATTCTAGGAAGACCATTTTTAATGACAGTGAGAACCACGATTGATGTCCATTCATGCATCTTATACATCAAATTTGGTGATGAACAGGTCAAGTTTAACATTTTCCAAGCCATGCGATACCCATTTGAGGATCACTATGCATTCTCAATCCATGATTCTTAGAGCACTTATGACTGTCAATTGAACCCAAATATATCATGTTAATCATGTTATAGTGATAAAGGATCTTGTGAAATATTCACCATGATTAACAAAGTCATAAATGGTGAAGTTGATGTGGACCTCTTATTCATAGACCCTATAAATCTTGAGGATATTGAAAACTATATTGAATCCCACATCAAATCCGATATCTACTACTCCACCTTTAACAATATTAAGGAAAATGAATAAAAAACAACTGAAGTCACTTCCTCCCTTCCTGAGTTGTCTAACCCACAAATGCAAGATGAGACTGATCTGGAACCTCTTTCTGAACACCTAAAATAGACATTCATTTTCTATGATCACTCTTATCCTGTCATTACCTTCACTTAACTTACTGAAACTGATGAGTAAAAACTTGTTCAAGTGTTAGAGGAAAACACAAAGGCCTTAGGTTGGACCCTATATGACATACCATAAATAAAAAATTCTCTTTTCATGTATTACATCCATCTTGATGAATCATCCAAACCAATTATACAACCACAAAGAAGAATCAATCCACCCATACTCTAGGTAGTTAGGGAAGAGACCACAAAGATTCTTCAAGCTGGTATTATCTACCCAATTTCTGATAGTGAATTGGTTAGTACAAATTCAAGTTGTACCTAAGAAGGGTGGGATAACTATTGTCACAAATGTAAATGGGGAGGTAGTCACAACTTGAGTAAAGAAAAAATGTCATGTGTGCATCGACTATAGGAAATTGAATGTTGAAACCAACAAAGATCACTACCCTCTTCCATTCCTTGATCAAATTCTAGAAATATTAATTGGAAAGTCGTACTATTACTTTTTTGATGGATGCATCAGCTAATTATAAATCCCAATCACACCTTAGGACAAAGAAAAGAATACTTTCACTTTCCCCTTTGGAACATATGCCTACAAGAGAATTCCTTTTGGCCTTTGCAATGCTCCTGCTACATTTTGGAGGTGTATGATGAGTATCTTTTCGGAATTAATTGAAAACTACATGGAAATATTCATGGATGACTTTACCATTTATGGTGAGTTATTTGAATCATGATCTCATTCACTCTCTATAGTCCTTCAAGTGTGTGTCAAGTGTAGCCTTGTGTTAAATTTTGAAAAATTACACTTCATGGTTGCAAATGGGATTTTTCTAGGACACATAGTTTCAAAACAGGGTATTGAAGTTGATCCTACCAAAATTGAAGTGATCTAATCACTTATTGAACCCATTTCTGTTTGAGACATCTGTTCATTCCCCCATCATTCTGGTTTCTATCGATGATTTATCCATAACTTCAGTTGGATTTCACTCCTACTCAGTCAGTTTCTCCAAAATGATGTAACATTCCATTTCGATGAGGTTTGCAAGAGAGCCTTCATTGAACTCAAAAATTCTCTTACATATTCCCCAGTAATACAACCCCAGATTGTTCTTTACCCATTGAGTTAATGTATGATGCTTCTGATATAGCTGTTGGGGCTGTTCAAGATCAAAGAAGAGAACAAATTTCTCATGTCATATATTATGACTCAAAAACTTTGGATGAAACTCAATCTCATTTCATTGTCACTGAAAAAGAACTTTTAGTAGTTTTTTTCCTTAGATAAATTCCATACCTATCTCTTAGGTTCCAAAATCATAATCTTCACAGACCATTCTACTATAAATTTCTTACTCAAGAAAAGTGATTCCAAACTGAGGATAATAAGATTGATCCTAATGCTTCAAGTGTTTGACCTCGAAATCAGAGATAAACCTAGAAAAGAAAACCCTATGGCTGATCACTTGAGTAGAATTTCTAATTCTTATGATTCAAAAATAATTTTTCTTGAATTCCCCACTGAGCACCATTCATATCTCACTCCAAAAATACCACATTATGCCTCAATTGTAAATTACTTGGTTTCTGGGGTTTTTTTAATTTTTTTTTCAAAAGAACAAAAAATGAAGTTGAAAAATGATTCAAAATACTATTTTTGGGTAGAAAATAAACTTTGGAAAACTGGGGATAACATGGTGATTATGATATGTGTTGATGAAGATGAAAATTCCTCCATCTTAGAATTATGTCACTCACTTCTCAGAGGTGGACTCTTTAGACCACAAAGGACCTCCCGAAAGGTCTTAGATACTAGATTATTCTTTCCTTCACTCTTCAAAGACTCACATGAGTTTTGTCAATAATTTCCTACTTTCTAAAAGTTTGGCACAATTTCAAAGAGAAATGAAATTCCCCAAAATCCTTTAATTTTCTGTGAGATATTTGATGTTTGGGGCATAAATTTCATGGACCATTACCCCATTATAATGGATTATCATACATTATTCTTGCAGTTGATTATGTTTTTAGGTGGGTCGAGGCAAAACCCACTAGAAAGGATGATTCACATATTGTTTGTGAGTTCCTAAAGACACACATATTCCACCTATTTGGAACACCACGTTCCCTGATAAGTGACTTAAGAACCCATTTTTTGTAATAAAACCTTGGAATCTATTTTGAAAAAGAATGGTGTTGTACATAAAACTTCAACTGCATATCACCCCCAACAAAAATGGCATGACTGGACTTTTTAAAAGAGAAGTCAAAATAGTGCTTGAGAGAATTGTTAATCCCACCAGAAAAGATTGGCCCGAAAGTCCTGATGAAGCACTTTGGGATTATTGAATTACCTATAAAACACCCATTAGGATGTCTCCAATTAGGCTAGTATTTGGTAAATTATATCATTTACCAGTTGAAATCCAACATAAGTCTTTTTGGGCTGTCAAAACTCGTAATTTTGATTGTGAAAAATCTTTTGAAGAAAGATTGTCGTAGTTGACTAAACTAGAGGAGATTTTACTTGATTCTTACGAGAATTATAATTTTTATAATGAAAAATCAAAGGTACTCCATGACAAACATATCCTAAGAATGGTATTCCAGAAAGGTGAGAAGGTAATTCTCTTCAATTCTCGATTTTGACTTCACCCAAGTAAGCATAATTCTCATTGGGAAGGTCCTTTTATTGTTTCTAATGTTTACCCATTTGGTGAAGTGCATGTCTAAGACCCATCTTCCAAAAGGAAATTCATAGTTAATGGACATCGGCTAAAGCATCACCATGAGATGATACATAATCTTGGAACCACATCAACTTCTATAAGATCCCCAACTTCTACAGTTGACCCACCACTGGATGGAGATGGAAACCCACCAAATATGAACCAAAGGGAACCTTTTTCCCTTTAACTCCTCTTATATCCTCCTCTCTCTCGCTCCTTATTTTTCTTCCTCCCTCATTCTCATTTTGTTTTTACCACTTTCCTCATCACACTTTTTTATTTACTATTTCTATTTTGTGTGGGTGTGTATTTATAAAAAAATAAAAAAACCTTAAAAAATAATAATAATTTAAAAAAATATGAAAAATATACAGTCATACTTACTCACATTCCAATTTTTATATTTTTTCCAACCATTTTGGGGAGTCAAAATACATGGTTTTATCTCAAAAATTTTGTGGTTTCTTCAAAAATTTGGATAACGAATATTGTGTCAAAACCAAAAAAAATTGAATGATTAATTTTTTGATTTGGAAAATGATTTTCCCCACACATGAGGAACAACATTTTCTTTCATGCCAAGGCCACCTAAGGCCATCTTTACAAAATATGTGTTTTGCACCCCCATTTTTGAATCTTGATTTTGTGGAACTTTGAGCTGAATTTCCTACTTTAGTGTTAATTAAAATGATAGAGGCATTTTCTGAACCTCGTGAGCATCAGAATAAAACAATAGCTTCCCATTACCGTTACATTATTCCTACTTTTGAAATCCCCTATGATCCTATGAAAACCTTTTCTTTGATAGCTACATTACAAGACCAATACCTTATCCCAATCAATATGTACATGGATTTTTAGTGCATTATTTATTGAAATTTAAGTATGGGGGGAATGTATTTCATTTGGGGTAACATTTAATTGATTTTCAACGTGTTATCATATGCTTCAATTCAAGAAATAATTTTAGTGTAGGGGAGAGGTTGTAATTTAGTGACATATTTGAAATGTATATATTATTATGACATATTGTTCAAATTTTATTAACAAGTGTTAAAAAAATCAAAAAAAATAAAAAAAAAATAATGAAAAAAGGAATGGGTTGTGTCTTGGGTGGGTAAAAAATCAATTTTTCTTATCCTTTGATCTTATTATAACTATTAAAATTAGTTTTTTGAGGAGATCAAACATGGGTTGGGAGATGAGTGTGAGATTTGTTTCAAGTTCAACTTTTGAAAAAATATATAAAAAGAAAAAAAAATGAAGACTTATTTCATTGGGAGAAGTTTCGTGGTTTGTAAATATTTCATCTTCTCATCCACTTAAAATTTATTTCCTCTTTTATGTATTATTTCACATTTTCATTCCCTCATAAATATGTGTTTTAATTTCCTTCCATGTTTCATTTCAAAAAAAAAATTGTTCATTTTTTACCCATAATGATGTTTTATCCCTCTTCTCCTCTCTCTTGAATATTATATTAATACCATCCCATAGCCACTGAAAAACCCCTTAATAAGACCTCTTGATTCTTCTGCACTTTAGTATAGGGAATGGAAGCTAAGATCTCTTTCAGACTCTAATATTTTCCCTTTTGGTTGGTGAAAGAGTGAACCTCCATAAATGAATTTTATCATCTTGAGAGGTTTGAGTTTTGAGTGTCCACATTTTCCATTTCTAAATTTGATAATGAAATAGTTTTTTTGGAACATTGTTTCTATTAAAATTTGAGGTGAAATTCAATATAGATGAGTGAAATAGTCTTAACCTCCCCTGAGTGGGGAAAACAAAATTTCAATATTTTTTGAGGAGTGAAAATGATATTTTCATGGTTTTATATTTGTTTTACTTGAGAACATGAACAATAATAAGTGTGGGGGATTTGATCGTATTAATATTTTGATGAAATATTATATACCCCCTTTACTGATTTTATATGAAATGTGTATAATTTTTGTGAAATATTAATTTTTTAATACTAAATGTGATTTTAGATCATTTTTAGAAGTAGTATAATTGAGTCAGTTTACTATTTTTTTTCTAAATATCACCCTAATTATTCAAATTTCACGGTTATTGTTTTTTAGGATTCCTCTCTCAATTTTAAACATATGATTAGAATAAATTAGTGGACAATTATTTCATTTAAAGGGTAATATGGTCCTTACAAGAAGGCCCAAAGAATCTATGAAGAAACTAGACTAGACATGATGATTGAGTTAATGGTATAAATCCCAAAGACCAAATTTTATGAAACTCACCCAGATGTTCGTGATTATCCAAAGGAATCATGGATAAATCTTTCAAGGTCCAAATAAAATAACAAGGGTCCCGACTGATGATTTGATGTCTTTCCCACCATTCTGGTCAGGAATTAAAATCTGGACACTATTCATGACATTGCTCATGATCTAGTCATCAAATAAAGCTAGAATTTTGTAGTGTGAAAGATAATATATGTGCATAAAACTTTATATAATAATCCATTTTTATTGAGGGAATATTCCTATTCAAAAACCCCTTCATATTTTGACCTTCTGAAAAGTATGGATTGAAATGGATAGATTACAATTGTTTACACCATCCGCCAAAACTTTGGTTCTCTAAGTCCAAATGAATCCAAATGATGAGAGTAGTCAGGCATCAATATTATATAAAACTTTGAAGTATAATATATTTCTATATTCAACTGTTTGAATGGCCAAAACGTTGATAAAATTGGATGGACATATTTGGAATGCAAATAGTCCAACTCCTTGGGCTATAAATACATCTCCCTATTTTTCATCAAAAGAGTTGGCAATTAAGAATATAGTAGGATAAATTGGCATGACCAAGGCTCTTCCAATGGCCTAATAGAACATTCCAAACTCAATTTTTTACTTGAGAGACCCTTTTTCCTCTCTTTGATTTCATGTTTTCTCTTTCATTTTCAATTGTAATTTCATAAGTGTTTGTATTTGTAATCCTATTTTAATGCATTTTTATTTTTTGATATCCTCTTATTATCATCTACCTTATTTAGTTTAATATTAATTTTATTTAAATATTCTAAATAAATTTTAAAATAATTCTCTTCATTCACTTTCTCATTCAAGAAAAAGTATGTTTTTGTTATTTCTCTCCATCTCTCATGTGTGTGTTTGGTGCACCAATCTTTTCATATCCATTTATTTTTATTCTATTATTAATTCATCATAATAAAAATAATAAAACAGATTAATAATCATTTCAATGGCTGAGTAAATCTACCATTTGGGTGAGTTAAAATTTAGGTATGTTAAGTTATTGAGATCTTTTTCTCGATGAATATTCTTTGAATTAACATTGTGTAAGTTGGACTTATCTTGTCATGAATTAATGAATTGTTTTATTTAACGAGTGGTTTCTATGGATTATTGGAACCACAAATACACTACCATAAACATGTACTGATTGATATTAGAACCCTATTTTATGTTAAGGATTGCATTAAAGCCTTAACACTTCAGAATTCCAATCAATATCATCTTGTGAAGTGGGTGTTAATTTAATGCAATATAAATCAAGACTCAAAGATATCACTAGTTTAACTACCTAATGATGAACTCACCCCAATATTTATCAAATGATTAAATCAATATTAATTAAGAAATAATTTCAATTAAGATCTGCAAAGAAACCCCTCCAATCAAAATACAATATACTAAAATCAATCAACTATTAAAAAGTATCATCGGCGAGGATTCGACCCGAGTGCTGCTATACATATTAGTAGAGAAATGGAACAATGAATAGTCGATAGGCGAAAATTGGCTTCACTTTTAGTGGGATGTGAATAAGACACAATAACTAAATTTAAACATATAGTTGAACAAGCACTCATCCCAACCTAAGGGTTCTGAAACTAGACCACACACAAACACTCTCATTACAATTTTTACATGCACAAATAAACGACAACCACAACTCGAGAACAACCCATTTATGGGAAACAATAACCCATTGTTCCCATTATCATTATCATATTCAAGTGATTCCATTGAAATAATCCTTCACTATTGGGCAACTAATAGGAATATCCACAAACCAACTCAACAACTGAAAGAAAAAAATCCAAGAAGCAATTTAAGCATTCACACCTAGTTATCTTGTAAAGTCACAACATCAAAAGGGATATTTGAGATCCCTATAAGTACTATAACAAAACCAATCCCCAACATATGGTCCCATATGGCCTTAGATCCACAAACCAACAATAGAACAATAGGAGATCCCATTCCCATCCACGTCACCCCATAAACATCAAGTAGAACAACCATGTACTTATTAGTAGAACAAAGCAAGGGAGTTTTCAAGATTTAGCCACACCATTTATCAAGTTCCTTCTTTCCATTTGATTAACTATGGTGATCACACGGAGATTCTTATCCATTGGGAATCCATTTAATCTGCTGAGTTTATGTGATTAACCTGTTTCCTTGTTACAACCATTCAATCACAAGATTATAAAAAAATATAGGTTCATTAGTGTGCAAGAAAGGACCACCAATGGATACTATTTTCAGTGGGCATAAGCCCATACAATTCACAAAATAAAAACAAAGATAAAAGGAAAAAACATCATCATCATCCACACCCCTTAATTCTTTAAAAGTCCATTTATTATCATCATTAAGGTTTGGTTTCATCTATGTCCTGAGGGAAAAATTATCATACCCACCAAGAACTGGGGATGTGCAACATGTAGGGGAAGAACTTCAAGGTCTCCAAGGCTGCATGGGAAGGGATCCAGCATGGGTGTATAAACTGTCTTGGAAGGAAGTATCGAGTCGCACTAAGAGAGACCAGAAGGAAAAAGGAAGAGAGAATCTTGGCTTAAGAAATGTCCATATCCTAAAATTAGGGAGATGATTTTAAAGTATATAAAAGTCAGATCGTGGATCGACCATGCGGTTGAGCAGTTTCACAAGTTGGGATTAATCAAGATTTAATAATTCTCCTTGGATATGTTAGAGATAATGATTGTGAGTTAATAAATTTCCTTTAAATGGAGAAAAACGTGTAATAGGGGCGAAACTGTAAAACACATTAATGGTGTAACACTAAAGAAAAAGGTCACACATTTTCAAAACTCAAGGGTCACCTAGGCACCATCAATCTAACACCTTCACCCTAGCACCATCACCCTAGCACCATCACCCTGGCACCGTCGCCTTGGCACCGTCGCCCTAGAACAGTCGCCCTAGCACTAATGCCAATCAGTGCTATGGACGACCCATATGTGCCACTGATTTCAATTGGTGATACAGATGACCCATCAGTGCCATTGATGCCTATCAGTGCCACCGACACCCATTGGTGCTACCAACACACATCGGTTCCACTGAAGCCCATCGGTTCCACCATTTGTTCGACCCAAAATTTTGGAAAACTCTTTAATAAGTCACTTATGGCCCCATGATACCCCAAACACCAGAAACTTGGAAAAGTAATGGACCAGGAGGGTCTAAACCATTACAATTACTACCATTACTATTTTAAAAAAACTATTAACACATATAATACCACCACCACCACTATGTATACCTCTACCACTACAATGACTATTATTAGTGTTGGTGGTGGTGCAACTGCTACTAATTCTGCTACTCCTACTATTTTTGTTGTCTCTACAATTCATACTACTGTTATTATTTCTACTAATGCTACTTCTACAACTACTTTTATTTTTACTATTTTTTCTAATGCTCCTACTACTGATGTTACATCTACTATAACTATTGTTTCTAATTAAATTACTTATCCTCCTACAACTACAATTGTTGTGGTTGAAAATACTGTTAATTGGGGTTTCTATTAGACCTGTTATTGCTTATCCTACTACATGTACAATTTCTTCGGATGAAGCTACTATTATTATTATTTTTATAGTAGATATTACTAAAAATTACAATCTCAAAACCCCCGATACAAGGGAGTAACCAGAAGGAAGTCCATAAAATATCCAAATATACTTGACTATTAAAAGTCTTAGGGACACATAGAAGTGTTGGCCATCACAACTCCAACCGGTGAAGTTTCATACCTCAAAAGAAGCTTAGGATCTCAGAGAACTATAAACACCACAAATTATGATGTTAATATACATCAATACATCACATCTTGAAAAAAACCAATGTGTTCATAAGGAATAACAATTATCATTGTATAAAAAATGAACCACCTTTCTTCCACACAACCATTAGTAACCGTGAAAGAGGAATTACTCCTCTATAAATCATGTTCGTTAGTTAAGGGGGTACTACACTATGTTATTATAAACATTGATATTGTGCCTTATACTATAAACCCATGGGTAACATGAACCTTTACTAAAAATAGATTTCAAACAAGGAGTTACTAACCCCTTCTATCACAACCACTTTAGAATAACATAGAGGGGAGAACCTAAAACATAGGAGAGATTCATGCTATTCTAACCTATATTTATGATAAATTAGTACATCACTCCAAGAGTTAAAACTACACAAATCCATCAACCCGATAAAACATACTCGGGACCACAGTGTAGGACCCATGCCTTACTGAGGAATAAGACATCGGTTGAGGGTACACCAACCCCATGGGTAGATGAACCACACCCTAAGAATATGGGGGAGTATAGAACCCAATATATTTTATGTGGTGTAATTTCATCTCATTAACATCGAGTGAGTACAAAATCCAAGTAGATCTAGGGGACCCACACCCTGAGAATCTATGGGAGTACAAAAATTTATAATGAAAGAATACAGGGGAACTGATCCCTATCATAACATGCCTTTAGAAAAGTATCAACCCTGATAACACTATGATCACCATATATGATCCTTATCAGCATTCCTACAGATCTAAAACAAAAATCTTCTTATATAACCTCACAAAAGGACTCAAATGTCCAAATGGTCAACACTATTGTGATCTACATAGAAAAATGATCTAGATGTGTAGTTTTTTTAAATAGGCATTAGATGGGAAATATGTTTTATGTCACATCATAGATGAGAATTATCACATGATTGGACCCAAGGCCCATGAAATGAGTTTAAATTATTTATCTAGTTTTTTTCTTGAAATTTTCTCCTACATGCCTTGTTCATGAAGTCATATACATATAAACAATCTAATATATCAGTAAAACTTTACAACCCAAACATTATATGATAACAATAATTTTATTAATTGTAATTATAAAAATAATTTTATTATTATTATAAAATCATTTATATACAATAAGAAAGAGAAAGTTCACATGAACCCCCCACTAATAAGCTGTCCACCACCCATATTTATTATCCTATTATTTTATTTATTTTCATTTCATTTTTTCTTTCTTCATTGATCTTGAGGCTTGGGGGAGTCTTTACCTACTCACACCGACCTAATTTCACTGATCACCTCTACTTGAAAAAATTTCCACTTCAATCCGGCACTGCTAAACCTAATCCACCATCGATAAGGTACCACACAACTTCTATAGAATCTATATTGAGATTTTCCTTTACAACAAGCTTCATCCAAATGTCTACCCATGCCTAACCACCAATTTATAACTTCCTTCCTCGAATCATCATACACTAAAAACGTTGGTATCTTTTTCACCTACATGTGATTGAATAAGAGAGATTAGAGAGGTTGGAAAATTTCATACCTGTTCTTCATTTACCCACATATGATACAAATCAAACAAGGTTAGGGGAATGATTTCTCCCCAAAAATTAATTCCAAAATGACCCAATTCAAGAAAAAACAATAAAATTTAAAAATTTAAATGAATTTTCATGAAGAATATATTTAAAATAAAACAAAAAATCTTACCTCAAATAAGTATCATTTTATGATGAATAACACACCTATATCAATTTTCACATCAATCTCACCGACACTTCCAAAATCCACCCAAGATCCTCCCTATCCTCTCCCCTTCCTCTAATTAGGGTTTATGGATAACCCTAATTAAATAAATTAAATATGTTTAAATGGTAAGGGTATACCATTTCATTAATTAAATAATTATTTGATTTTATTTTCTCTACCCACTATGATGATTCGTTCTAAAATTACATGATGGGAACAAAAATTATACTTCCTAAAGGGTAAATTCTTGATTTTATAAGAATATGTGGTCTTAGATTCTCTATATAAAGTGTTTTAAGAGATATATGTGTTCTATTTCAAACTTGTGTGCATGGAATAAAAAAATATATTTCTCTTAAAAAATTATTATTGAGGCCCCATCATGCCTGAAATTCTACGTTGACACAAAATTTCATATGAAATACAACTTAAAAATATTTCAAACTCCAAAAACTGAAATCCAATGTTATAAAATCACTATAAAAGCTTTTAGAGTAATATTTTTTTTAAGAATAAATATTAAAATTCATATAAAACTCATCATGCTATTTTTTGTTTCAAAAATCATCTTCTGGTAAACAGTGCTATAAAATATCAGCAGAACCATTCAATTTTTTTATGAGGTCATAGGTTAAGGTAAATTTACCATTTTTACTCATGGTGAGGTCCTAGTAAGTATAAATCAAAATTTATATAAGTCTCATCTAGGATATTCCTAGGTTACTACATCCTTCCCACATTATAACCCATTTTATTACTCAAAAATATAACAAACAGAGCTTCTAAAAGAGAATTATCACGAAAAAATAATGTGAAAAAAACACATCATTACATCAACATCCATTATCTTTGAAGATATAAACTCTATGAAAACTTGGTATAATCCACCAAAGAAGGAAAAATCCTCTTTGATCATTGAAGATATCATATCCACTCTAAATGGTTCATGAAAAGGTTACTCTAGAGACCCATATTTTCCCGTGCAATACTATAAAATATTTTTATATATACTTATAGAGCTAAGAACCAAGACAACGAGATATTATTAGGCTCTATGTTCCCTGAATTAATTTTATAAAAATATTTAAACATATTTTTTATTGCATGTGAAAAAATTCTTAAAGAAAATGGGATAAATATTAAACACAAACTTGTATTTGAAAGATAAGTCCATAGTTAAGTCTGGAATGTGGTGTTTACACTAGGCATGACCTAAAATTTGTTGGCGTGGGGTGTTCAAATCCCTCACCCATTGGTGGTACATTCAATGAGTTTAATTAATTTATTAGATTAATTAATGAAACAAATTTTACGTAAACTATTGCAAAAAATATATCATCATGGTGGATTGGGAGGGTTGGCTCATAATTTTGGAATCTCCAATGACGATCTCCTTCCTATTTCTACTGGTGGATCTCATCAGACAATGAAGAAACACCGAATCAGAGCAGACCATGATGAAAAAAATTCAATGATCCCTATTTCTTGTTGGACAACACATCATTCATAAAAAAATGATCCAAAAAGAAAACTATAACTAGTCAATTGATGATTAATGCATTTTGATTAATTTTTTTGAGAATATATATCCTTTCTCTTAGATATGTTCCAATTTTGGACAATTTCATGCTCTAGTTTATTAAATATAAATTTATTTCAATTTTTTCTGACTTGTTGTCACCATTCTTGATCGCTGGCCAAGAAAACTTAGAGAAAAATGATTAAACTTTTGTTATGGTGTTTTTTTCACCCAAATGTTCTTTGAGTTCGTCAATAGTAGGACCCCGCCAGGTGGTGGAGTGGGACCACATTCCATGTGGTCCCGTCACACACCATGTACCCTTTGTCCTATTTTGAAGAAACTTCAAGGTTCTGTATCTCATTCATTTGAACTGATATTTTGGGACTGCGAGTATCCTATACAGATTATTTTTCCAAATAGATTGCAATGGTTCCCTCAGTTGTGGATTTCAATATATGATGTGAAATTTCTCAGTCATGATTATTATTGATGTGATTTCTAATGAAGACAATGATATGTAAGATTCAACCGATACTATCGAGTTTTACCCTCCATAGAGCTAGGCGGTTGAGTCCTTTACATTTATATAAGACCACCCATCAGCATGGAAATATGTCCTTTGTAGTTACCTTCTGAGTGGATCCCCTACTGGGTAGGGTGTGGGTCCTCTATGACTATATTGGAACCCCCTATTATACCAGGGTGAGATTCCTCAACTTTTGAGAAGAACCCCCTTACCGTGTAGGGTTCAGGTCCTCGATAACTATAGTGGAACCCCTTGTTGTACCAAGCCACATGTCCTTGACTTCTGAATGGAACCTCTCTACCAAGTAAGGTGTGGTTCCTCAATGACAAGAGTGGAACCCCCTATTATACCAGGGTGTGAGTCCTCTGCATTTTAGTGGAACCCATTATTGGATAGGGAATGAGTCCTTTATAACCTAATTGGAACCCCCTATTACATCAGGGTGTAGGTCCTCAACCTATAGAGTGTACCCCCCCCCCCATCGACATGGGTTTGGGTCTTTTACCTTATTGAGTGGAACTCCCTATCAGTATAGGGTGTGGGTCCTTGTTACACTAGATTTGAACCCCCCATCATCATGGGAACATTTCCTCTATAGATACTTCAGAGTGGAACCTCCATGAAGTAATAGGGAATATGTCATCCACTTAGATTTTTTGTCCCCTCTAATGTGTTGCATAGTGGTATGGCATGGAATGACTTGGAAGGTTACTTCTAGACAGACGCGTTAGATGTTGGGAATCACAGATGAAATTATAGAATTGTTGGCTACTCATATTCTTAGGCTAAGTTATGAGATGGTGATCCCATTACTCCATAATTTTGGATTCTTTTGAATGAGAATATTTATATATCATTATGTATCCACACCTAGGATTTGGTTACTCTCCTTCTAGAGTGGTGAAGACACGTAAGGGATTCTGCATTCTTTTTTTGTTTAGATTATCATGGTTGGATGAGTCTACTCTCATACTATAGGTGTTTAAGAGTTGATGGATAGTTCATCTACTCACTGTGTTTGTCTCCTTATGTTTGGAAATGGTTACTTTCACTCTTTTTTTCGGTTAAGCTTTTCTAATTAACTATATCATTCATTCTGGGTTCTACATTATTTATTTCCTATTGTATCTATTACTAACCCCCCTTCATATTTTATAGTTCCCTATTATTTATGAATATAATCACCACTACATGGACTTTGCCTAAAAATGTAATGTCTTATAAAGATGTTGGACTAGTCGATGGGGAATTTATAGGAGCTTTGGGGTACTGGGTCCTTTACACCACATACAGTGGTCATAGATTGAGATTCAAGTGTCAGGATGTCTTAGTAGTTTACTTTTCTGCTTTTTTCAGGTTGAGAAATATTTTTGGTTGGGAATGTAATTTCCTCCTAGAATTTTCAGTTTACACTACCGTACTTTTGTAATTTCTAGAGGTACATGCATGCTTGGTTTAATTTGTAGCTGTGATGCATCTTTTAATATTTTAATCCATACTATTTCATCGATATGTCTATGTTTATATGTATAGGTACATAAGAAAAGGCCTCTCCAAGTTAGTTATTCCTTTGGTACTTGTCTCCATCCCTAGGAAATAGAGGCGGGATCGGGGTAGTTACAGATCGATCCCCAGTTTGGGTCGAGTCTTGACATTTACCTCGGGTGGGTTCACCCTTATAACCAACTTTAACTTGTTTCTAAATGGTTATTGCATGAGGTAAACCCATCCATAACACACTCTAAAACAAATCACCTCAAAAAAATTCTACACTAACACCATAAGAGTTGCAAGACAACATGATTCTCCAGTCCTGTGTCTATTTCTCCATTATATCTTATTAGAAGGATACCGACACTAATATTAAAAACTCATGACACAGAGGCATCATTGGAAGTTTTTTACTAACATCGAACATTTGAAGTAATCCTTCATCTATATCCTAATCTCTAATATGTCTCTGACCACTATTGAAGACATCCTTATTGTGTTGTCATTTCTTCTTAAGGAATCCAACCGATGAGTGCTTAAAAAATAGTACCATGCACATAAAAATTCTCAAAATAACACCACTACCCATTAGTTGTACAGATGTTTGAAAATTTAAAATAGATGGTCCAGAACATTTAGATGAACTTGCTCTATTGCCTCCAGATCCCATTATAACACCTACACGAGTGACTAAAATCCACAACCTCATATAAAAACCTCCTATATCACCATATAGAAAGAGTTTCAATGTGATGGTCACACAAACAGGGATATTCTAGAAATAAAAAACTAAGGTTTTTGCTCTGAAAGGGTAATATCAACTTAGGATATCATCATATTCAAAATAAACACAAGAGGAAAACACTTTCCACGCAGAAACAAAATTGTCAACATTATCCCAACCTTCATGAAAGTACTTTAAATCCATTGATGTGTCCTATTTTCGATACACATGAACACATCTATTTTGTTTATAAATAAATAAGTTTTTAATATCAAGATATAATTTTAATGATAAATTTTTGATCATTTCATAAGATATAATGAAAGTAGAATTATTTGAATATTTTATTCAAAATTTGGGCTATGGCGCTTTAATTTTCAGATTTTATTTGGTTTAGTTTTTTGAATATATTTTAAGAACATCAATTTTTGTTATTTTTCATTAAAAATATATTTTTCATATAATTATGATGTTTTTTTATATTTGAGGAATTAATTATTCTTTTTCCATGTTTTTATTTTAAATTTTTTATATAAAATCATTATAATTTCCATTATGTAAATCATTAATAATTATGATTTTGGATGTAGTTGGGGTTCATCTTAGTGGTAAGCACCCCGTAATGCTACATGAAAAGTGGGGGTTCAAAACCCATGGGGCACATGACTGTAGCAGTACTATTACAACAGCAGGAATTGTAGCAGCGACAGGTCATTTTAGCGGCAGTAGGGTACTATAGCTATGGTAGGTACTATGTGAGAATATAGCAGTGCAGGTACAGTAGTAGTACTATTAAAAGAATGGGCCTTGGGCCAAAAATTTGGGCCTACAGACCATATAATGGGCTAAATGTCCACTGGGACTTCGGGCTATGTTATGGGTCTACCTCTACCCAGTTAAAGGAGGTCATTAATTTGCTTTAATAATAAACGAGGCTTCAACCCCAACCTTTAAAATATATTATTTTGGATTTATGGTTTTTTATTTTAAATTGATCATTTTTTACATTAAGATGAATTATGTTTTTATTAATTATTTATTATTTGGATTGATAGAATTCTCATGATATTTATTTTTTTAAGGTGGGACCTCATGTTTTATGGAAGTAGGAAACTAGTGAAATCAATGAAATGTTAATAAGAAATGGTTGTTCAGTCACTCGAGAAACCACATGTAGTAAAATTGGCCAATTAAGAGTTACAACAAGAAAAATCCATAAGTTGTAACATAATGATTTTTTAACCTACCTAATGTGCCTTTTTTCAAATTCACCAAGATATCATTGGATATATTGACCACAAGTGGGAAAATTGGTAAGCTCATAAGTGACCATATGTCAAAAATTAAAATTAGCCATATGAAAGACAATTAGAAAGGCATGAAAATACCATGATCACTACCAAGATCTCATTCCAAGAAACCATGAAAGTAAGTTTGGAAAATTATTAATGATTATATAATAAGGGAGTAATCTTGACCAATCATACCATCACATTGAAAATTATTAAAGCCCTAATGCAAGAATAGAGGTGCAGAAACCACGCAATGAAAACTAAACCAATCATGAATTTCCTTAATAAGTTTGTCCATGTATTAGATATCCCATGTGGTAAAAAAAGTGACCACATAAAGGAATATGAAGTTTATTATGAGTGGGGAACTTGAACTATTATGAGTCTGTAGTCGCTCAACCAACCATTGATAAAGAATCAATAATGGATGGGAATGAAGTGGATTTTGAATCTTAGAGAAGCTAAACCACAAAGGTTTTAGGATAATATAAAGATTATTTAGTATTAGTAATATTGAAAAGAGATTCAACATGAATGATTTATGGAATATAAAAAATATAAGAACTAGATTTGTGATGGAAACTAAACCTAAAGACCCATCTTACTAAAGATATGTTATAAACAGCTCAAACTAGATCAAGGTTAAACAATAATCTACACATAAAAGTGGATAAACATTACCATTATGAGGATCTAAATGGTGAATTTTCAATCATTTCCCAAAAATCAGATGAACTTGAGCCACCAAACCATATTTTCAATAACAATTAAATATGACACAAGATAAATACCAATGATATTCATCATAGAATTTGGGTTGATATGAAGTTATTAAATAAACTAGTTTCATAATTTTTCATCTACCAATCAATGTGATTGAGTTTTTTTAGGAATGATGAGTCATCTGGATGAAATTAGATGAATTGGTTTGAAATTTTTTCTTGATTATAATCTAACCTAGAATTGGGATGAATAACTAACCACCAATAGAGACTGACATTCCTGCGTGAAGAATATGTGTTTAAGATTGAGATTGGGAATCATTTTTAATAATTAGATTTCAATATTTTTCAAAAAAGGTAATATGATGGATTGAAGGGGTTGAGGTATGACTAAATAAAGAAACTAAAAACCAATATCGAGTGGAATAATGGATCAAGATATGAACTCAATATGTTTATATTGTTCATTTGAGTGACAATTGAGGTCGCTACTTCATGGTTAAAGATTTTTGGATCACTAATTTTATTCCCTATGCAGGATGACAATGGAAAAAATAATGGGGCTTCAAAAAATCATAATGATATAGCTTCACCATCATGAAGGATTGTATTGTGGGTGTTTTAAATTTTCATTTAGAGAACTCAGGTAGAATAGTATTTTTTAATACAATCATCTATTCTGAGATTTCATTCTGGAGAAGTGTAGATCTATGGGGGGGTTGAGTTTGAGAAAGTGTCTTCTTGGTTTGTTTTTCTGGGAGATTAATGTCCTAAAGTGTCAGATTTTGTATGCTTTATAGAAACCATCATTGTATTTTCCTGAATTAAATCTCTCATACAATGTGCCAGACCAAACTTGAGGTGCATATTTCTGGTTCTAATCATGGATTTTATTTTAGTGGTATTGTATCATAATGGTTAACTATGTTGTATAATACTTTTATGAAGGATAATATAGATGGAACTCAAAGTTGACCTGAAGACACTTGATTTGTGGTGTTCCCTGTGTGGGTTTAAAAATGATGGGGCCTCCGTATTTTCTAGGATTATAGATCTAATGATATAATTTCACACACAACACATTCCCAATTTATTGATGTCAAAGAGATCAATATATTATGAATTCAAGGTTGATATTATGGAATTCTAGTCATATAATTGATTTAAAAAGGTAGTGCATTGTGTTTCAGGACCTATAGAAATATATAGTTAAATCCACATAATGGTACTATTTATGTTTCAGAGTCAATCATTAAGGATTCAAGATTATACTTAAAGTACAAGGAGACATACCTAAGGGTAAATAGGCTGTGTTACACTAGGATTTGGAATCATACTTTAATTGGGCCTAAAAGACATGCCAATTTCCAGTATAAAAATTAAAGGTGAATGGTGACCTAGAACTTAGAAATCATGAAATAAGAAGCCAAGAAGAGGGCTTAAGGTTTGAAAATAATTTCCTAAATAGAGAAAATTGACATAAATTCAACTTACATATTTTTATATTTATATAAATGAATTTGAAAAGATGATTTCAAATGAAGGAGTAGGAGAATGTGGTGGGAATTATGAATGGATGGAAGGTTAGAATGATAAAAACTTCATCATTCATGACCGTTGATATTTCAATGTGGATATAACATGAAATTGAAATAATATTCATCATTAATTACAATAATTTGAGAGAAATAAAATTCATTTATGAGGCCTCTAATTCTGTAACCAACGAGGAAGATGATCCATGATGAATTTTACCACACAAAGGCTATGGGAGATATTTTTAGAGCTATGAGTTTGAGATTAATGTTGATAATTTTGGGAGATTCTTATTAATTAGAGACTTTGATATAATAAATAGAGATATCTAGAGATCTATAGAATAAAAATGGATTGATGTGCATGACTGGTTGAGTGATCTATGGATGAGGAGTAAACAACAAAACATCACTTGGGATTGGGAGGAGTTTGGAGAACTTCAAAAATGAGATTTTGTCTCTTCTTACTTCTTCATCTCTTAATTATTATTTTTTAATGGATTCTTGAAATATTTATATAATATGAGAAAAATCAGTGGATAAACTCCTCTAGTTAAAGAGATTATGTTGGTAAACAATTTTACTTCATTTATGTGTGATCTATTTATAGAATATACACTCGTCTTCATATCTTATGTAGTAATTTTTCAAAAAAGTTGGGAACAAGTGTAAACTGATCTTAGTTGAATTTATTTTTTAATTATTTACTCATCTGAGAATTCATCTGAAAAGATATCTACTCGCTGAGGGTAGCACATTAGGATCAACTGAGAAGTTTATTTTGATGCAGGTTTAATTTCAAAATTTTGTTGATGAGTGGTTGTTATATTTTAGGAACTATATAATTCATTCACTTACAATTTTTTAATTAAAAATAATGGTACACACTCCTTAATCTCAAATCTAGTGTTTTCTTCAAGTTCAGGATTGAAGAAAAATCTATTTGAAAGAAACCAATCAAATTCCCCTCTACCATTATTTATTTTTCTTGATTTTCTATGAGTTATGTTCTCTCTTTCTCTATTCTCCTACCATGTTACTTTTTTATTAACTTCACTATAATCATAACTTCCACAAATATTTTTGTTATGTGTTTTTTTAACTTTTTTTACTGTTTTCTTTGATACCTTGGTCACACAAACAAATTGAATGTATTCCCCTATGGATCAACCACTATTCACCACTTAACTAGTATAAAATATGGTTTATAAATAATTAATTTTATAGGTGACTAGTCAATGGACAGATTTACCCTTTTCAAATTGTGTCAATGTTGATGGAGAAGTAATGTGTGACCAAGAAACATAAAAACAATATTAAGGAAAATTTTCCAAAAAAATACATCAAATACATCTCCAAAGAAAACTCAGAAAAATATGTTTAACCTATTAGTGTATGCATATTAAGTCCACTTTTAGAAACCTAAAACCATTGATCTATAAAATAAAAAATAACTTATTGGCCCTAAAATAGAAAAATAGAGCTAAAATGTAAGAAAATAAGGGGTTGAGAAGATAAATAACCAGTATGATTAAAACATCAACCCACCTCAACTAGGTAATGAGCTGAAATATAGATATGGTATTAGGGAGTTTAAAATTTCTATAGTCTCTAACATTTTATCCTACTTTATAAATACTCCTAACTCTTGAAACAATGAATCAATAAATCTAATATGTTCATGATACCATCACATCATAGATTACCTAATGAATACTCTCTTGAATTCATTAGGGATTTCTATTGTGTGGTGTGAAAAAACACATAGGGGTTGATTAAGGAAGATATAAAATTGAGATTCTTAAAATTTTACTTGAAGATAAATTCAAAACCTTATTTAAAAAAATAGTTGAAGAAATATTTGATACATGGAACCAATTTTAAAATGATTTTGCAAGGAAGTTTTTTTCTAAGATAACAATAACTGAAATAATGATTAAAATCATTAAATTTATTTAAGTTGGGAGTTGTCTATTCCATGAACCTTGGGACAAATTTAATGTTTTACTTAGGTAGTGTATAAATCACCAATACACTCCAAATTTTCTCATGAATAAATTTTATACTACTATCACCTCATATCACCAAACACTTTTTGATCAATAATATTTTGGAGAATTTAGTGATAAAATAGTTGATGAACTAAAAAAAATTAACATTCATGATAAAATATCACAAAAAAGTTTTCTAGTCATAAATACATTGTTAGGATGAAAAATAATACTATTTGATAAGCTAAGGTACAAGGGGCTAGTTATTACAATGAAAATAATAAAAATACTATTAAGGAGAAATTTAACTATAATTTCATGTTTGTTCATTCAATGTTATGTTTCTTGAAAATTGATATGCCATCCAAAGCTCTTGATAAGTCTAATTTCACTAGGTATAGACCTTGTATATTGTTTTAGGATGATCTATTATCAAACACATATAATCATTTCTACTAAAACCATACTAATCTTTCTTAGAGATATCATGGAGTTCCTAGAATAGTTTCTCCCCCAGATTTCAATAAAAGCTTAAGAAAAAATTCCATACCCAACCTAAGGCTGAGTCTTCCAATTAACAAAGAAATGTATAGCATATTTTTCATTGGTTATTGAGTAAAAAGGATGATTAAGAATATAAACACAAATATAAAGTGGTGGATCATAATTTTTCAATAAAAAATTAAATGAAAAGCTTACAAAATGAAATCTACTAAATGGATATAGATTTTAGAGGAAGAGAAAAAGGGAAGTTACCATGCACCAATAAACATAATCCTAGTGATAAATTTATGTCTATCACAGCAAGAGTTGTTTTAAACATACTAGGATTCATGAAATGATCCTGAATATTCTCTATATAAAAATGTGTATGAAACTAAAACCCAATTATAGAAATTAAATTATCTAGAACTTTGGATAGCCACACTAAAAACTATTTTAAACCTACTGTTATAGTAAAAAACAAAAGAAAAATGCCTAAAAATGAATGATAATTAATGGAATTAAAATACGTAATAATAAATTGAGGTATTTCCAAATATTATAAATAATTTTTCTCTAACAATTTATTTCTATATGTTAATTAAAAGAATAATAATGAATAAAAACTTATCAAATTTATGGAACTTGTTAACAAACTTCATATCACCATAAAATTTATCAAAGACTTAATTCAAATTCTATATTATTATAGATCATATATAATATCTTTAAAAAATAACATTAAAATAATTTGATACTTATACTCTCAAAGAGGATTGTATTGTTTTCTTTTAGAATATGATACCTCATAATCTCCATAATATGGAGATTTTTTTCTTTCTTTTCATTATAGGGGATAGTTTCATGCACAACTATTTCTTGTGTCCTTATAATGAGTATTAATTTGAGTCCCTTATAAATTTTTAAAAACTTGAGTTCAGTAGAAGAACTTCCCTCCATACTTTTCTGGTTTTTATCACATTAGTATACACTTAGCCAATTTAGAGAGTTGATGAATTGATAATGAGAGTAGGGAAATTTTATTTTCCAACTGATTATATTCTATTATATACATAGTGTGACATAGATGTAACCATTATTTTGAGTATTCATTTCTTATACATAAGTGTATTTTTCATCAATCTTTCGAAAGGTAATCAAATTTTATATTTTTGAGAATAATGATTAGATTTTGATGTCATCTAAAATGATAAGAAACCTCTTCCAAGAGAAAAATTATCAAGATTCAAGTTTCTTGGATTAATTAAATAATTTGATCATGTTTAATAAGAAATATATAAATAATAATTGGTCATTGAAACATCTTCGGAAGTGTAAAATAAGTGTCCCTGCCATTTTGAGAAAATTGAAGATGAAAATCTGCAAAGTTTTATAGAGAAGGATAACTATTATGTTTCTGCTAGGATAATATTTTTAAAATATTCATTTTCTATCTTTCAGCTTAAGAAATTTTTCGGAGAGTTTGAAGATCCATAACTTATATAAAATTAGGGGGATAATTTTATTTTGTATTTAAAAAAATCAATAGAACACTTAGATTTTGTTTACTTGCAACAAATTCTAAACCAAGCCTTAGATTCAATATATGTGAATCATTTTTCTTGGGATTTAAAAGAGTCTTTATACATGGCCTTCTTCAATGGGTATCTTGAGGATCTCTGACCTCTTAGGCCTAACATTTTCCCTTTAAGTTAAAATTAAATAAAGTTGGATCTCAGACACCACCCATCTCATTTGGAATAATATTTTCTAGGTAAGAGTTCTTCATTATCCACAATCATCTCATCCAACTTAGGAGAATGTCAACATGAGAGTTTATTGTCTATCTTGAGCAGGTTTCAATATATGATTGTGAGCCCCATAGATGAAATTAAGGTTATAATTAATTCTTACTTCATGAATAAAATACTCATGGTACTTGACCATAAACTTATGTTTTAGGGAAAAATAATATTTAATCTAAACAAGAAATAAGTGATCGGGGAGGAAGTTATTAGATTTGTTGATCCCAGAATTTTTTTCCCAATATTAGTTAGTTCATGTGTTTTACTATAAAATTAGTCCCTAATAATAGTGGAATCACTGGTATTGCAATTTATAATAGTTACCAAATCCAAACCATAACACCAAAAAATTAGAGAGTCTATATTTATTATAGAAAACTAAACTCAACCACTAGTAAAAGCAATTTTTCAATGCCTTTACTTGGAAAAATTATTGAATTGTTGGATGATAATGAGTTCTATGGTTTTATTTATGTCTATTCAGGTTACAACTAGATTCAAATATCCCATTATAATTATGATAAAACTACTTTCAAAAATCTATTTGGGAAATTTTCTTACCAGCGAATACCCTTTGGCTTGTGTGGTGATCTAGAAACCTTTTAGAGACATATGATAAAATTTTTCTATAATATGATTAAAAAGATAGATTAAGTGTTTATGGATGATTTTTATATTGTTTTAAAAACATTTTTAATTTAATTTAAATATTTGTAAACTATTTTGGAAGGATGCCAAGAAAGAAATCTTGTTTTTAACTGGGAAAAGTTCTAGTTGATGGTTACTGAGAAATTTTTCTTTGGTAAGAAGGTTTTTGAGAGATTAATTGAGGTGCTTAATTATTATATTAAAGTTATACAAATTTCCCCCCAATAAAATTTGTCAAAGGAATTATAAAAATTCTATAACATTCTAGTTTATACTAGAGATTCATCAAGTAGTTTTCTAAAATCATCTATTCCCTTTTCTATCTATTAGATAAGGACATAAATTTTCTGATTGATGAAAAATATTTATATTAATTTAATATACTAAAATAGAAAATCATATAATCTCCCATTACCAATACTTTTTATTGAAAATTTCCTTTAGAAATTATATGCAATACCAATCACATGGTTGTGGGAGCAGTTTTAGGGAAAAGGAAGGAGAAAAGGTTTCCTATGATTTATTATGCTAATAAGATATTGGATGATGCCCTAATTTTTTTTTCATATTTGTCTTGGATAATTGTATGCCATATCTTATATATTCTTAGGTGAAAATTATCATAAACCATTCTTCTCTTAAGTATATTTTAGATAAGAAAGAATCAGAACCAAGGTTTGTGATATGGAATCTTCAGTTGCCAGAGTTTGATATGGAAATAAAAGATAATAAATGAGTTTAAAATATGGGTTTTATATTCTTTTCTAGAACACCCATTACTCAATCAGAGGAACTAGGAGGGATCAATATTTCCTTTATAGATTAACAATTTTTTATTGGATTGGTTAAGGAGTATTCCTAGTTTGTAGACTATGAAAACTTTCTAGATGTATGATTCATTCCCATAGACATTTCATAGAACTAATTGAAAAAGTTTAATATAAATTTAAATATGAATTTTGGGATGATACCTTCATATTTAGTAGATGTGGTAATGGTATACCAAGTCTATGATTGGTTGAGGAAAAAATGCTTCTCATTATTGAGAGTTGCCACTCTTTGCCTTTGGGTGGACATCATGGGTATGAGAGGACTTCCCAAAAGATTCTACAAGAATATTTTTACAATTAAACTCTATTTATTGAGATAATTATTCTTTTTGTTTTTTGTGATAAGTTTCTAAAGTGAGGAAAAATTGTTAGGAAGTATAAACCTCTTTAATGTTAATTTTTTTTTTGTGAGGGGCTTGAAATTCATGGTAACATTTACACATTCTTATGGGAATGATTAAATTCTTATGGTTATGGATTCTATATCTATGTGGGTTGAGGTAGTGGAACTTCAAACAAATTGGTTTATATTTTTGTTAAATTCATCAAGGAAAATATTTGTTCTGTATTTGGAGTTCCTAGGCTTTTGTTACTGATAATATAACTCATATTAAGAACTGTAAGTTTAAGTTTTTAATGGAAAAAATATGGGTGTTATCATAGAACATGAGAAACCTATCACCCATAATCTAGTGGATAGGTATAAATTTAAAACAAATCAATCAATATTTTTAGATAAGACCGTGTCTAGATCTTGGAAGGATTAGTATATCAAGTTTGAAGATTCTTTGTTGGACTATGTGACTACTAAAAATAACCTCATAGGTTTGTCTCAATATAGTCTTTTTTTTTGGGAAAAACATTTCATTTATATATGAAACTTAATAATTAATCATTTTTTTCCATGAAATACTTCAATTATGAATTTAATAATATTAGTGAAAGAAGGTTCTTGGAGCTATGTGAACTGGAGGAAATTAGAAGGAATTCTTATGAAAATTATAAAATTTAAAATATGGGAAGAAAAGACTTAAATGAAACAATAATTCCAAATAGATATTTCAAGGATGAAAAAATGAACATATTTTTCAATTTTATACTTTAACTTTCTTGTAGAAAATTGAAGACCAAGAGGATTGGAATCTTCGCCATTATAAGAGTACTTATTAATGGGGATATTTAATTAGTTTGATAGGAGAACATGATATTTACAGTTAATGATAAGATAATTAAGTACACTTGTTATGGGAAGTTAAGGGGATTAACTACCATCACATTGTTAGAAAGTTGATCTACCACTAAGTATAACTTAATACTAAAAACTCAATGCTTCATGGGATTAAACACATGGTTTCTTATTTTTGTTGCCATTTAATTTATGTTTATTAAAAATAATTCTAACAATTGTTCTCTAATCCCTTATTAATTTCTCAGAGTGGTTATTGTGGAACTTATCATATCTTAGTAGTAAGTTCTTTACTAACCATGGACTCCCACTATAGGTCCATTTAACATGATAGAAACATAAAATTAAATAAAGTTCTAGAATAACTATGTGAGTAAAATTGTTATGTGGTAGGTCGACTGACCATGGGGTTAATCAACCACAAAAATTAGACATTTTATAGAAAATTGGAAAAGTATAGACTAACCACATGAAAGTATACATCAACTGTATGGTAAAAATAAGAAACCATGCATGTGATTTTTTAAGTGGTAGGTTAAAAAACCAAAAGAGGAAAGGAATAACTAGAATAAGGGATCCAACCAGGAAAATGATGGTTGTTCTAAAAAAATAAAGATATATATTAAATAATTCTATATAACATTATCTGGAAATCAATCCTATGGTTAGATTTTCTCTCAGGATTAAATTTATTAACTCTTATGTATATATGTGTGACTTCTAAGAATCCCAAATGGTCCAACAAGAGGACTTCACTCTTGGTTGAATACATGCTACACTTAATTGAATTCAATTGATTTTTTTCTACAATAAGGGGGTTACTTATTTTATTCTTGTATATTTAAATCCCTTCACTTATTGAATATGTAATAGTTAATTTATTATAGGGGTGAAGTTACTATTTTTGTTTAAGATCAATGAATCAATTCTTCCTTAATGATTTTTAACTTATTAATTTATGTGTTATTAAAAATAAAATTAATCTAATTTCAATAACTTATATGCACCCATTCAAATTATTTTGGACTCAAATTCCATTTTTTTCTATACAAAATTATGATCATGTTAATTATATTCTCTTTAATGATAATTATTATATCTGTACTTAAATAGAAAAATGAAAATTTTTAAATATGTTGAGAATTTTCTGGTTGGTGAGGTAAAATGTAAATACCTCGACCCCAGAAGCCTACAGTGAATGGTTACTTTATTACATTAGAACTATATATAAGGTATCACATCACCAATTACCAAATATTTAAGTAGTCTTGATAAACAAGATACATACACAAAAATTGCCATAAAATTTCAAAACATAAAACACAAAAAGTATTTTATTTGATAATGAAATTTTTTTCCCTTAGCGTTTCCCTACATGTCAATCTTTGAAAACTTCATGGTATCATGGAGAAATTAAAGCATAAGAAATGGGTTTTCTTAGATGTTCAATGAGGGTAAGGGTACAATAAAATCAATCATGAATAAATAATCATAATTAGTATGGAATGGTAAATAATTAAAACACATTCCATTTAATCAATATATTGACCCTAATATGGAAGAAATAAATGATGATCAAATAAATCCATATAAATAATAAAATAATCTTGAAACTTATCCACATATATTCTAACTAATAAAATAATCACATGGAAATAGTTAATCTCATAGTGAGGGAATGAATAATTTCAAACATTTGAAACATACTATGAGGAACTTTCACAAGAAAGTTCAAATATGTGTGTACAAACCCATCTAATTTGGTCAACTAATTAGTCTCATGAGACCATTAGATTCACTGATGGGATATCCATTACCATGCCCTAACCATCACTTACTAGTCTAATTCATTCCTCATATGAAATGGTTGGAGCATAATAAACATAGAAAATCTTACTGAAAAACTAAAATATGAAATTTTAATACTTACCACAATCAAATAAACTTAATCATAAATCATCTAGAATAATATAGTGAATGATAATAAAATTATAAATCCTTGGTTAAATAGATCGTAAAGCATCCAAATAAATAATAAGGATGATATCAATAAAAAATATACCCAGTAGATAATAATTAAAATAAATTTTTATGTCATCTATGAATAGTAATACCATAAAAATTTCATTAAAAAAATTCTTGAAAAAAATATCCTTTACAATTTGAAAATAAAATATCAAAAAACGATCAAAAAAATTTTGAAATTAATTTTCATTGAAAATAATATTTTAAAACTTGTATAATAAGAATTAAAACATTGAGTGATCATGGAAGCATAAAATTACATTAATGACTTACCATATAAAACAAAATTCCTTTCACATTTTCTGTAAAATACAGACTGACCTTGTTTTGAAAACAATATAAAGATTCCTTTAAAAAAATAAATAATTCAAAATAGGTAAAAATTTATCTAGTAAATCATTTGGAAAATTTTAACAAAATTTTTTAAAAATATTTTCAAAAGACATATATTATGATGAAAAAGGATCTCTGATCGAAGAGAAAAATTAGTTTGTATTTTCTTGAAAAAAAATTTATCAATCATTTTATGTACCAAAGAGGATAAATTTTTTAATATTACATAAAAAAGTTCATGAAAAAAAATAATATATGAAAATTGATTTATGTTTGGATATAAATATAAAATAATTCCCAAAAGGGAGACTTACATAAAAAATCCGAAATGATGATGAGATTATTAAATAAACTCGTACCAATTTGGTAAATTCTAAATCCTAAGCCCCATAAAATAAATAACCTAAAATTAAACTCTAAATAACCTAAAAATAATATATAACATATCAAAGTGTAAGTATATACACCAAACAAAATAAATAAGTGACGAATATGAAATATGTCTTATAGAAGTAAAAGTGAGACGAGAAACCCTTACCTCAAGTTCGAATTCCATCATATGAGTCTGAAACTCCTATTTAAAAATATATTTTTATTATAAATATATTACATAACCGTAATCATATATATAATATCATATATGATTTAATTATAGTCTTTATCACCCTTTTATTAATAATTATTTCTTTAAATCACTATTTCGGGTAATAATTACATCATTTTTATGTATGTTTTAGTTTGGTAATTTTGGTCCTTTTAATTTTATTATGGTTGAATCATATATATAATGTTAAACATGATATAAATATTATATATATTCATTATATATGTATTTATAGTAATCTATTAAATTTATATATAGAAAATTGATTACACCATTCATGGAGACTATAGGTCGTATGTACGCATGAACGCTGCTTCAATTTTTCTTAAAAGATTGAATGAAAGGAAGATAAATATTAATTAAAATTTAAATAATAATTTTAATGTTATATATATCATGTTATTTAATTAAATATATCCTTAATCCCATCCATTTAAAAATTAAATGAAATACATTTCACATCACTACATGGAGGCGATAGTCCCAATGTGTGCACAAGTGATGTTATTGTGTTACAAAAGATAAGAAGGTAGGAAGTTATATGTTATATTATATTTTCATAATTATTTTTAGGTCATAAATATCACATATATTCATTAAATTCATCATTAATAACTTCCATGTAAAGTGTAATTTAAAAATGAATCAGGTCACTTTGTGTGGTTATTGTTCGTTGTACACATGAGAGACATTATCGTATCCCCTACATAATGAAAAGAAAAAAAGTATATGAAATATAACAATTATAAAACTATAATATTTTTATTAATATTATATTAATATATTAAATCCATCATTATATCTATCATTGAAAGGTGGTGATGGAAAAAAAACTACATTGGTTCGTGAAGTGGTACTCTGTTGTACACATGATCAGAAATTTTGTATTCCATTTGATAGAAGTGTAAATGTTTAAAAGTTTTTGAAATTAACACAATAACATATAATTATATGTTATATATTGTTTTAATTATATTATCTTTATTTAATAATATTTTAAATATGTGGAAGAAGAAATAAAAAGAAAACACTCGTTTAAGAAACTTTCCTCTTCTTCGAGGAAATTCTTTAGGTTTGCACCAAAATCATTACTATGATGTATTTATGATCTAAATAAAGATTATATGATATTGGGAGAGGAATAGGGAAGGTTTGTTTGGTAGTTATTTTCTAAAACAAATATTTTTTAATGTTTTAAGAGGGTAGGATAGGGGTGGCCTTTTATAAGTGTCATAGAGGACACAAATGGAATTTTTGAAAAGAATCAATCACAACCTTGTTTTCATCATGAAAAAAGACTCAAAAAAATTTCATTAGTTACCCTTTGTGGTTATAAGGTGTAAATATTGGTATGAAATGAGTTTTTTTACAAATTTTAGGTAATTTTTAACTCTTATATTCTTAGACTAACCCTCAGTAAACCTATTTTTACCATAACCATATAAATAATATTTACTATTTTCACTATTCATAATGGTAAAAAATTAAGTTGGAAATATTATATGATAAAAATTATTCTGATTCCAAATATGGAAAAAAAAATTCTAAATTCAATTAACATAAGTGATAGAATTCAATTTAAAATTAAACCACAAACATTACAAAAGAGCGGTTTTCCAAAGCATAAATTCCCATGAGTGTAAAAATTTTTAATATCAAAATTAAATATGAAATTTATAAAAATGACCTGAATTGGTAAAATTATAATATAATTTAAATAATCTTACTTAAACTTATTTAAAATTTAATTTAACTTTCTAAATAACTGAAATGAAAAGGTAGTTTTCAATAAAAAATAATATTTTCACTATTCATCAGAAAATTTTAATTTTCAAGAAAATCCATAAGATTCACTGAATAATAATTTTAAAATATATATTTAAAAAATTATTTTTATTTTTTCAAACATTTTTTCTAAAAGTGGTAAAAATTAATTTTAAATTATGTTCTAAAAGTGATAATAAATAGCCTTTTAGAAAATAAAATTTTTCAAAAAAACATTTCTTTTTTTCAAATGATTATTATTTTATTTACAATAAATAGATAACCATTGAATTTATTTATACATTTTAAAACCATACAATTTTCATAATTTATTTATTCTTATTCATACTTGTTAACTTAATGGTTACGTTATAATGTTTATGTTTAGTTAATAATATTTTAATAGAGTATCATGTTTCATTTAAACCCAACGCTGCATGCATCACATTATTTTGAAGAGATTGAATTAAAATTATTATTTCATAAAGTAACAGGGTGTTATATTATATTCTAATATTGGTGTTGTGTTTCATACATGCTATGGAACATGAAGTTCCACTTTTAAAAGGTTGGGGTGTTACATTTCCCCCTTAAATAAATTGCATCCTCACAATTTAATCTTGATCTCGGTAATCAAGAGTTTAAAATTTTATAATAACTTTATTGGAATCCCACACAAAAAAATTTCATAAAAATTCCTCTTGATAAGATAATGAATGAAGTATGGAGGTCTTATAGAATAACACATTACTAGGTTTCCAAGTAAGATAACATTGGTGGGAATTGAAAAAATTGACATAGAAGAGAATACTAACACCTAATGATTAATATAGAGTGATAGAGAACATGGTAATGAGAAATTTAACCACAAAAAACCAAATATTTTTGATGAGTTAAAATAAAACTGATTCAACCGAAATGAAAGTCATAAGAAAATATTTTTGTCTCATGATTTTTTTTCCAAAGGTTGAGGGATTCTGTTACCATTATGATAGAGTACACCATAAAATATACTTACAATTTTCATTCTCTGGTAGTGATTCAATCAATTCCAACATCATATATTACTCTAATAAATGAATTTCTAGTAGGTATTTTTATTCCTAAATCAATAAAATTAATATTTAACTAATCATTAGCTCAATAAAATAATGAAAATTCATTCCTCATATTTTTATATATTTTCTAATACCAAAATGGTTATAAAAAGATATATAATAATTACAGGTGATCAACTTAATCGATTCCACAAGTAGTTAATCTTAATACTTGTCAAAAATATGCCCGACCAAATTTAGAAGGAATATTAAAAAATTAAAGTTATGTTCCCCAGAAAATATAAAGTATATATTAATGTCACATACAAAATTTGTGAATTCCTTGATCACCATAAAATGTTAATAAAAACAAGCATTATTCCGAAAATAAAATCTTATGTTGATGAATGTATTCCATAAATCCAAACATGTAGTAAACTATAACAAATAGAAACCACTAACAAATTACAAGGTCAACAATAGTATCCCATAAAAAAATATTTATCATTATTATCTAAACATTGAGAACATATTAAGGGTCATATTCCCTCAATAATGTGTTTTCTAAAAATATGAAATTACCACTTAATCACCTTTCCTAGTCATTTAAACAATTAAACATATGCTCTTATATCGTTAAAGAAAAATTACTATAGTATAATTATTATATATTTAGTAATTCCTATAACCAGAATATCATTAATGAAATACTTCTTTAAAATAATTCCTAAATTCAAACACAATCACATTAACAATTCCACCTCATCCGTAGTAATATAATAAAATTGACCATGGAACCTTAACTTATTTTGAGGTATATTACCTTGATGTTTGGGGAATTAATTTTCGAAGTGACCCTTATCCTTACAGCTGAAGCATTGAACATTTGAAACTTATGTATTTCCCTTAAAAACATGAACATAGTTCCCTTTTTCTCTACACTTGTATCAAACTCTCATTACCCTTAAGCAAGTAAGAGGGTGTTTACTTTCACAATTATCAAATGTAAGAAACCCCTTCTTTTCCTTCTTCCCCTTATGTATTTTTTTCTCTTCCATCCTCTTCTTATCTTTCTTCCCTTCTAATACATAATACTTAGAGACTTATTTTTCTATATTGATAGTATAAGATACTACTTCCTTGTATGTTGATAATTTTTGGTAGAATAGTTCCCTTAGAAACATTTTCTTAATCTCATCAATGAAATGATCATTATTACTCTTTAGATTACATTCATTGGAATGATTATCATCCCTTACACTAGGTTCCATTTCTAAAAAATTTAAGGCACTAGTGTAGATCATAACATTACATATCATAAAATATGATATCAAATGTAGTGATACACTTAATATAAATTGAAAAATATTTGAATGGATAATATCATAATCATAAACATCATTTATTTGGGAAAGTTTCCAAAATATAAAAATATTTTCAAATCATTTATAATGGTTTGTAAAGAAAATGTTAATTATCATAAGTATATACCCCAATAGTTTCAACCTAGGCATGTAGTAAGATCCATTTTCATGTACCAAGTAATTATTGGGTCAAGCTTAACATGCCTATTTTAGAGTTATTACCCCTTGGTACATCTATGCTAGAACCATGTCCAATTGTAGTATCTAGACATGAATTTATTGTTAAAAAACCCTATAATCTCTACCTTACAAAAACTTTAGTATGTTATTTTATAATTATCCCCAATGTTTATCATATTTTTATGTTTCTTAATATATTTTTTTCCTAAACCCACTTTCCAAGGTTTCCAATAAAACTTCTCTAATAACAACTGTAAAGAGCCCGACCCCAGTAGCCTAGAGCTGATGGTAATTTTTTTTACTTTGGAACAATATACAAGGTATAAAATCTCAATAGAATTAATAGTTTATTAGTCTTGATAAATTACATACATAAATAAAATTCTAATTACATTTTAAAAAATAAACTTGATAAAGTATTTTCTTTGATAACAACATTTTCCCCGATTATACCCCTTAATATAAATCGTAAAACACTTCTTAGTATCGTGGGGAAATTAAAACATAAGAAATGGGTGATATCAGATGATCATTAAGGGTAATATTATAACAAAATATATCATGAATAAATAATAATAATCAATATATCAAGGTAAATAACAAAAACACATGTCCTTTAATTAATAAACTGGTCGTAATATGACAAAAACAAGTGACAATGAAATAAATCCATATAAATAATCACATTATCTTGAAACTTATTGATCGATATTATAACTAATGGAATAATAATATAGAAATAAATGATCTCATAATGAGTAAATTCATAATTTCTTACATCTAAAATAGATTATTAATACCTTTCATAATACATTTTAATTTTGTGGGTAGAGACCTATCTAATTTGGCTAATTGATTTGTATAATGTGAAATGTTGATGCATAAAGGAGCTATCTATAACTGGGACCCACCCATAACTTGTGAAGTCTAATTCATTCCTCTTATGAAAGGGTTTAATCATGATCAATATAAATATTCATATTAAAAAATACATGTAAAATATTAATACTTACCCCAATCAAATAAACATAATCATAAAAGATCCAGAATAATATGGTGAGTGGTTATAAAATTGAATATATTTAGTTAAACTAATAAAAACATCCAAATAAATATTAAGTGTGATATCAATACAATATATCCCTAGTGTATCATAATTATAATAAATTGTTGATGTTATCAATGAATAGAAATACCATTAAAATTTCATCAATACATTATTGAGGAAAATAACCTTTCCACTTTGAAAATAACCTTTAAAAAGGTTGAAAAAACATTTTTAAAAAACTTTTCCTTGAAAATAAACTTTAAAAACTTTTAAAATAATATTTAAAATATTTTTTGGTCATGAAAGTGGAAAATTTTGTTCTTTTCATAAATTTTCAAACAAAGATTCCTTCCACATTTTATATAAAAGACATATAGGACTTGTTTTCAAAATGACATGAAGATTCCTTTTAATTTTTTTTTTGTAAAATTCCAAAAATATATAAAAATATATTTAATAAAATAATTTATAATATTTTTGATAATATTTTGAAAAAAAATTATATAAAACATGGATTTTGTTGAAAAATAATTTTCGACCGAAGAGAGAAATAAAGTTGGGTTTACTTAAAAATATTTTATTAATAATTTTAAGTAAAAAAGGGCATAAAAATGGTACTATTAATTGAAAAATTTCCTGAATATACATATGAGAAAAAAATAAACTTATTTTAATATAGAAATATCAAATAATTATCCTAAGGGAGAGCTGTATAAAAATAATCTCGAATAATGATGAGATTGTGAAATAAACCCTTACCACATTAGTAGCTTCTGAATTGTACGCCCAATAAAAGAAATAATATCAAATGAAAAATTAAATACTATAAAGATAAATATATTAATGATATAATATATCAAATAGGTAGTATATACACCACAAAAAATAAATAAGTGGTGAATATGGCATATGTCTGATGGATAAAAGTAAGACGAGAAACCCATACCTTACATTCAAATTCCTTCATATGAGTATGAAACTCTTGTATAATAATTACAGGTTTATTAAAAATATATTATACAACCATAATCATATATCTCATACCATATATTATTTACTTATAGTATTTTATCATCTATTTATTATCAATTCTTAGTTAAAATCCATGTTTTTGGTGATAATTGCTTCATTTTTATATATGTTTTTATACGGTAATTTTGGTGCTTTTAATTTGAACATGGTTAAATAATATCTATAATTTTAACCCGGATATAAGTAACATATATATTCATTATAAATTTATTTATAGTAATCTATTAATGTATTATATATAAATTGGATTACATCATTCATACAAATAGTAGATCATACGTTTTCATGAACATGTTTCCATTTTTATTGATAGATAGAATAAAAAGAAAATAAATATTAATTAACATTTATAGAATCATTATTATTTTATATATATCATTTATATTAATTAAATATATCCATATTATTATCCATGTAAAAATAAAATGAGAAATATTTCATATCACTTTGAGGAGGTGGTAGTTAACACGTACACACGCACAAATTGTTTTTTACAATGGATGGGAAGGTAGGAAGTTGGATGCGATATTATGTTTCCAAATTTATTTTTAAATTATAAATATCACATATATTCCTTAAATTTATCCTTACTAATTGTAAGAAAAAAATGAATCACATCGCTCCATGAGGTGGTAGTTCACCGTACACACGAGCGACGTTATCGTATCCCCTATGAAATTGAAAGTAATATGGTATATGAGATAAAATAATTTCATAAGTATAATAATTTAATAAATATAAAATAAATATTTTTAATCCATCATTATATTAATCCTTTAAATGTGTTAATGGAAAATAAACTACATCGGTTCATGAGGTGGTATTCCTTTATACAAATGATCTATGATTTAGTATTCCATTTGATGTAAGTAGTGATGGGTATCAACTATTAAATTAACATAATAAAATCTCAGTATATGTAATATAATTATGTTACTATTTTAAAATTATTTAATAATATTTTAATGAGGTGGAATAAGAGATAAAATAAAAAAATATCATTTAAGAACATTTCCTCTTCTTCGGAAAACTTCTTTTGGTTTCCATCAATAGCTTTCAGAGGATGGATTAATTATAAAACCAAGGCCTATATCATGTTGGGATAGGAGTAATAAAGGTATTTGGTTTTGTATTTTCTTAATTAAATGTATTTTGGAGTGTGACGAGGGCAAAAGATGGGGCGATATTTTATAAATGGGTGAGAGAACACAAATGGAATGTTTGAAAAGAATCTATTACACCTATGTTTTTATCATGCTAAAAGCCTCCAAAATGGGTCATTGTTGACCATAATAGGTTATAAGGTTGAAATATGTCCAAAAAATTGATTTTGAAAAAAAAATATAGGTTATTTTTAACACTTATCTATTTCATTTAACCACCCCTCATTAAATCCTTTTTTACCATAATTTCGATAATTAATTTTTAGAATTTTCACTATTCATTATGGTAAAATTTTTAGTTGAAGTTATTAGATAATATAAATTATTCTGATTCCAAATTTGGATTCCATTTTTAAAAATTAAATTCAAATAAGTGGAAGGAGTAAATTTAAAATTAAACCGTATATGTGACTAAAGAACGGTTTTCCAATGTGAAAATTCTCATAAGTATAGAATGTTTTAATATCAAAATTCAAAATGAAATAGATTAAAATGACCTAAATTAGTTAAATTTAAATATAATTTTTCTAATTTTACTTTATAATAAATCTCAAAGTATAATTTAACTGTAAAAATATTTTAAATGAAAAGAAAATTATTAAAATTCAATTTAAAATTATGTGCACAAAGCCTGAATGAACCGCATTTTAGAGAAATATAATATTTAGAAGACATTTATTTTTCTTTAAAATGTTTTTTATTTTATTTCTAATCAATATATAACCAGTTTATTTATTTATACACATGTAAACCATATAATTTTCAAAATTTATTTAGTCATATTCATACTCGATAATTTAATGTCTATGTTATAATGGCCATGTTTCAATAATAATATTTTAATTGAGTATTGAATTTCATTTAAGCCCAGTGTTAGTTGTATCATAATATATCAAAGAGATTGAATTTAATGAAATATTTTGTAAAGTCTCAGTGTGTTATATACTCTTATATGAATAGTGTTACATTTCATACACATTATCAAACATTTTGTTCCAATTTTAAAATCTCAGGGTGTTACATTAAATGTTTTTGAAATTTCATTTAACCCTTCAAACCTAATGTGGATTTTTGGATTACGAAATAAATCAAAGAAAATGTCCACCCACTTTAAGATTATATATTGGTGACAGTGTTATATTTTTAGCATGGGGTATATGAGTCTTTATATATACATATTTGTTCTTAAATGATTTTTATATGTCACAAAATTATTAAACATTTCTGAAAATTTAGGGGGGGTGGGGGTTTAGATTCAATATACATCACAATGTTTTCTTTCCTAGTTGATAATGGTATGGAAGCTACTAAGGTTGACTTTGAGGCAAATTTTTAAGAGGTTCATGATTTCAAAATTATGTTTCCCACTATTTTTATGGAAATTCTATTTGGGAACTATGAATAGTAGTGTTATAAGATTAATATTTTATGTAATTGAAATTAAAACTTTTGGATACAAGATGTTTTAACTTCAACCTATATCTTTTCATTTGTAAAATATTACAACTCAGGGAACCGACTTAAAATATTTTCATATAAGTCCTTTTAAATGGGAGTAAAATGAGAACTTGAGATTCCATAGTTATTCTTTGATACATCAGGAATATATAAAAACCCACTTTAAATATAATATGTATTTTGTAGATACTTTTAAAAAAACATCAAATAAAATTCCTAACTATCAAAAAATGAATTCATTAATGTGGGTAGAATATTGAACCCAAATAAATATGGTGGTAATTTACTTATAGAAAATAAGTTGATTTGTATCAATAGAGTGGAATGTAGATCTTTAGTTTAATTAACCTAAGGAAGTGTGATAATTGGAATTGATTTTTTTTATAGTTATAATTCCCCTTAAATATTACTTGTCTACACTCCTAGTAATGGAAGTTGAATTTGTATTGAAATAGGGTAGTGACTAATTTTCATATAGGAGGTTTTGAATCTTCAATGATAGATGATCATGTACTTCCTTAATTTTTAGTGTGTGTATTTGAATCAAGTAAGTCCCTATATAAAAATTATTTGAAATCTTTGGCCCATCCCAAAATCTTATTATTTTGTATGTAAATGTTTCAACATGCTACATTGCGGTGTGATTTGTGACATTCTGTTTTCTATGAACAAACTAAAAGTGTTAATTGGTTTATTCTAAGAAACTTTCAAATTTGAGGGTATTTTTATGTGGCCCATTTTTGATAAACTTGGTGACATCAATTTTAATGAGTAATAACTGAGTTTATAATATCAAAATTTTTAATTTAGATGGATTATTGTAGTGACACAAGAGGAGGGTTAATTGAGTTGATGAAAAATCAACCCCAATTAATTATCCCTTGAACTTTTCTCTACTATTTTATCATATAAATGATTTAAAGAAAAATAGAAAATAATATAATAGAACATGTAATATTTATAGTGGTTTATTGAACAAGAATCCACTAGCATACTCCACCAACAGTCTCTCTGCAAGCATGTTTGTTTTTACAATACAAGTCTTTTTTCTATGGAAATCGATAATTGGGTGTAAGAAACTAAAACTTCTTAAAAAATGTATTAATATATTTTATAGGGATATAAACATTAAAATTACATATAAATGGACTTCAAACACTTACAATAGATAAAGATATATAATATAGATAACAATTCAACTCAAAATTACAAGATGCTACTTGAAAAAATAAGATAGGTTCTTATAAAAAAGAATAAGACTTCAACAATAAAATCTAGAAGATATCTCGACTATAGTAAATGTGATCTTCAAATAATGACTTTTTTAATTTTTTATTCTTAATAAAAAATAATTACTAGTTTGTATTTACAAGAAAGAATAATATAGTTTTAATTCGTTATATAATACTCTTTTTCTTGAATATTCTTTTTTATTGATATTTTAATTTTAAACTCTTTATATTCCAATAGTCAGGAGTAGATAGACTATATTAGATTCCAAAAATAGTAATAACTATAATTATTATTGATAGTAACCTTAGTCTTCATTGGAACTATATGAATTCTTATAAGTAGATGTATTATTTAATTCTTCTTTCCTTATATATCCATCACAATTTCTGAAAAAAAATAGAAATATACATGGAATTTTATTGAGTTCCTCCAGGGTAATAAATTCCGGAAAAGAGTGAATAAATAATCTTACAAAAATAATTCAATTGTATATATCTTTATATGTTTTTATCATTCTAATAGGTCATTTATATCCTCAAACCTTCAAAAGACTCTTCAAAATTCCGAAATTGAAATATGAAAGAATATTTTCACTTGGAAATAATTCTTCGACTTTGTAAGATAATTTTTTATGTAATATATTTAATATATTCCAAAGATAATACTCTCATCATGGGATAAATTAACTAGAAACACTGTTCTATAATATAATTTCTATCCACATATGATTTTTTATCTATTTATGATAATTATTTACTTCGTATGATAATTTCCTTTATCAAATACTTATATTCTCTTTGATCTCATAGGAAAAATTAGTGCTTCGTAGCACAATTTGATCTTTGTTTGATAAATGAATTTTCCAAAACCATGAATCATAAAACATTATTTTTCCTCATATAATAATTCAAATATGTAAGGCTTTTAAAGAATAATTTACCTTATGCAGAATTTAATTTCCAATGTGAAGATGTTTGTTTTCTCATATGATGATTTCCTTTAAAAAAATATTTCTTAATAGCTTATGAAAAATAATACCTCATATATGATAATTTATCACATTGTATGATAATTTATTATCTATTATGATATTTTATATAGAAAATTTCTTTTAACCTAAAAAACATAAATTTAACCAAAATATTTTGAAACAAAATATTACTTAATAAAATGCATAATTTTATGAAAACACATTAGAAGAGTATATTAGTAAAAAATGGGGAATGTGAGAGCATTAAAACATATATAATATTAATATATGTTAAAACAGCATTATTATGCCCAAAATAATTATGATTTTAATGTTAAATTTTAAAATATTTTATAAAATTTTATTAAGACACAATTCTTTTAATATTTTAATCAAAATTAGTGTTTTGGAACTTTAATTTTTAATTTTTTTTGGTTTCATTTTTTATAAATTATAAGAAAATTAATTTTTTGATTTTTCACTGAAAATAACATTTCTATGTAATTATGATTATTTTTTGGATTTGAAAAATTAAATATATCATTTTCCTTGTTTTTATACTAATTATTTTTATGAAATTATTTTTTATTTTAACAATTGATTTCATTTATTATTATTATTTTTTATTTGTATATTTTTCATTTTAAATTGATAATTTATTACTTTGAGATGATTTTTTTTAGTTTAAATTCACAAGAATATTAATTCTTTCAAAGGTGGAACCTAATTTGGGAAGGCGTAAAGCGGCCAGTGCAGTTGATTGTATGTTGGGAAGAAATGGTCATGTGGTCACTAAAGAAACCAATTTTTTTTTAAAATTTACTAAGGTAGGAGAAACCATAATTAATAACCATAAACTTTTTCTTCATGAATTTTCAACCAACAATGCAAGGATTTTTTGGAAAATTCTCCAAGATACTGTGATATATAGTGACCGCAAGTCAAAAAATTGGAAAAGGAACTAGTGAACATTGGTAGGAAATTATTATCAACCACATACTTGAAAATTATAAATGTTATAAAGCTAAAATAATCCATGCTATATTGTGATACCAAGCTACCACATTAAGAAATTTGGAAAAATATTGATGCTTCTATAAGAACAAGGTCTTCTTAAACAATTATACCATCACATTGAAAATTGGTAAATAAAAATGAAAAAGAAAATGTTTTCAAATATTATGAATCTAGAAGTATTTTGAGCTTAATTAGTAAAATGGTCTAATTTTAGATTTTAACTTTTTTATCTTCTTCTACATTTCAGCCATAAAATTTTCAGAACTAAATTAAATTTGGAAATTACTTTTTTTAGGATTAAATAAAATTTATTATTCATTTAATTATTCTAGATAAAATCTTAATCCATCATTTGGAGGCCAAAAACAAGCTCACAAGCCGAGCCTCAAAATTTGTTCATTGATTTGGATACTTTTAAGATGGAATCATATCTAATAAATTAAATATCTAAATGATATAAAATTCAACATGGATATATAAAAGTAATTAAAGAACATTTTTATAAATGTTTTCATTCCTGATTCTTCCTCTTTCAAGTCTATAAATTCATCATAAATCAGATATGGGGAATACAAAGAGTCTTCCTAGCCAGAATATGCATTTTGAGTAAAATAGTCATAAATCCTACATCAAAAGGCTAATAAAGCTGTAATTTTGATGATTCATGATCATATAATATAATAAAAACTTTATATAATACCATATTTTCCAATTCAATCATTTTTTAGGGATACCATGTGAAAAATTATGGTGGACATAATTAGATCCAAAATTTGCACCTCCTATCCCTATAAAAATGTATCTCTCTTTATTTTCAAAGGGTTGGAAACTTTAGTTGTGAATATTCATTATATTTTTAGGCTTTTATTTTTATATAATATTATTATGAATTGTTAATATATATTAGTATTATTCCTATCATTATCTTATTTTTATCATTTATGTTTCCACCCTATTCTTCTCCAATGTATTATCTAATACTCATGATCATGATAAAATTACCTAACAAAGTTCTCGTGGGATTAGTCTAATTTTTTAACCATGTAATTTAATATTAATTCATATTTTTTATTATTTTCATAGAGTTATCCTGAGGGAGATCTTAGTGGTAACGAGCCTTTATGTCTCCACTTTCTTCCCGAGCCTTGTCATTCTATTTTGTAATATTATCCCTCAATCAAGGAAGTGGATGTGAAATCTCTTAGTGATCATTTAGTGCACCATATACTCCCAAAATGGGTATAAGATTATGTTCATGAATATAATGGATTGTGTTCATTAAGTATATTATCAACTAATAATAAGACGATGAAGGTTCAATTTGGGTGTTCTCATTGGATGATATCCTTTCTATCTAACATTAATAATTTTGTATATATTCTGCATTGCATGTGTACTTTTATTTATTTAATTTTAATTCCAAAATTTCAAACCTATAATATTATATTATTTAGTTTTATATTTGTTATAATATAAATAGTGACAATAAAAATTCGGTGTTGTGTAAGCTACCTCCTCAAGACCGAACCCGGGTGTGCACTTTACTTCATTCTTAGTTAAACAAAATATCAATTGGGGATATATTAAAAATACCTATGAATCAATTGAAAATCATTTCCAAAGGGTCAAAAAACTATCACACCCCTTTTTTCATAGAAAATCACAAAAAATTTATAAATTTCAAATACTAATTTTTTGTTTATGATATATTTCAAGTCAAATTATTATTCATATATTGACCAATCATAGGTGTATAAAGAAGATAAAAATGATATTTAATCCCAGATACAAGAAATTAATGATGAAATATGAAAATTGAATAGCCAATATGAAAGGGAAGAACAATATATTCATGAACTGCTAGAGAAAACTAATCCCGAGGCAAAACTAGAACAAGAATGAGTGGTGGAAGATATTTCACCAATAATTTTTAAATTAAGAGAACTCGAGGTTGTTGAGGATCTAATAATGGAATTAAAAAAATCATCCCATACATAACCATTATATAAGAAATTCTTCAAATATAACATATTAGCTGATATTCTTATGGGAGATCAACATTTTTTTAGAAGAATCTTGGAAACACTTTATTGAAGATAACCTAAAATATGTTGTTCCCATCCTTGATAATGAATGATATGTACCTATCTACCTCACTATTTCTATGGAATATGATGATGAAGATACACGTATTGAGATTGCGTAACCAATGGTCCTTCTAAAAGAGATGAATTACAAATCTGAATTACTTAAAAGGGAATATTTTTTTATTTGTTCATCATGTTTTAATCTTATGAAAGTTGATTTTTTAATCTAACTTCTCCTTTTATGAAATTTATAACATGGATAAAATGGATCACAACATCGATATTGAGGAAGAGGACCCAAAATTGGTGGTTATTAGATAAGAAGCGCTCAATAAACACATGGTGATGTGACTGTCTCCTCTATAACAACTTGTATACCATATAGAGGAGGACATAAAGAAAGTCAACAGGAAGTACCCCTATATTCTTTTCCCTCCTGCTATGGACTTATAATTCTGTCATTCTTCTTTCTTAGGGTTTTTTAAATTTATTATCTCATTTGTGGTTCTCCTTTATTGGTGTCGAATCATGGACACTATCAAAAATCACATGTGGTGGTTCATCTCAAAGAAACCACATCAATATTCTTCTTGTGGGTAATCCACTACAAATGCCTAAATATGGGTAGTAAAAACCTAGCACCCTCTTAAGGGTATAAATCATGAATTCTTTCTTTTATTTCCATTTTATCTTTATTTTTTTTATTTTTCTTATATTTTGTTTATTTCTTTCTTATTTTTTTAAAGTGTTAGAAGCTCTAAGCTTAACCAAAAGTTACCACTGAAAAATAAATCAGGTCGTGTCATTCCTTTTCATTATTTTATTTACTACCCAATTAAGATTCTATATGAAAATAATTATTTATCTAATTTGAACTAAAAAGAGGGTATTAAATGCAATAAGCGTGGGGGAGGGATTTAAATATTTTTTTAGAAATTACTTGTGTGCTTCTTTTTTTTGAATTTTTCATGTTTTCATTTTCCATTTTTTTTGTTTTTAGTATTATTGATCTAAATTGAATTATTTAGAAAATTAAAACCATATTAGTGTTTTTAGAACATTTCTTGATTTCAATGTTTTCGGATTTAAATTATTTATTAATGGATTTTTTTAATAATTTCCAATATTTTAATTTGATGATGATTTATTGATTGCAAAACCCATGTTACTAGTACTGTTTGAATTAAAATCATGCCCAACTTGGGAGGTTTCTAAACCATTTTGACATATTATTTAAATTTATATTTTTATTGAGAGTATTGAGACCTGTTTTTTGATCTATAAATTTCTATTTTTAATATTTTCAAAGATATTATATTTCAAAGAATTTTTCAAGTATGATTGCGACACAACTTTGAATTCCCTTTATACATTCAACACTTATTGTGCCCTTCCTTTTCATCTGAACTTTATTAATCACCTATTACCCATGAAATTATTTTTTAGGAACCAAATTAAAATAAATTTATCCCTTTACAAACTTATATATAATATAATTCATGATTATTGTTGAACTCGGGTGTAGGGGAGGGAGACGATAAGTTGTACACTACGATAAAAAAGGCATTTAGCAGCGGTTTTTTTTCGTTTCGCGGCGGTTTAAACCACCACTAAATCGATTGGCGGCGGTTTTGAAAAACCGCCACTAAATCGTGCGTTGAGAAACTATTCGCGGCAGTTTTCAAAACCGTCGCAGAATGTTTCGCGGCGGTTTTTAGCGGCGGTTTAAACTGCCGCTAAATGATTTACCGGTAGTTTTTTTTGTTATTTATTTTAATTTTTTTAATTTTTCATTTTATATATATATATATATATTTATTTATATTTTTATTTATATTTTTCGTATTTATTTATATATTTATTTATATTTATATTTATATTTATATTTATATTTTTCGTATTTATTTATATATTTATTTATATTTTTATTTATATTTTTATTTTTCGTATTTACTTATATATTTATTTCATATTTATTTATTTTATTAATTTATTTATTTTATTTATTTTATTTATTTATTTATTTTATTTATTTATTTCTTTTATTTATTTATTTATTTATTTTATTTATTTATTTATTTTATTTATTTATTTATTTATTTTATTTATTTATTTATTTTATTTATTTATTTATTTATTTTTCGTATTTATTTATTTATTTTTCGTATTTATTTATTTATTTTCTGTATTTATTTATTTTATTTTATTTTATTCATTTATTTTATTTATTTAATTTCATATTTATTATTTATTTTTTTATTTCGTATTTTTTATTATTTTATTTACTTTATTTATCCATGCATGCACATCTCATGCACATGCACATACACATGCATACCCATGCAATATAAAGAAATTCGGCGTTTGGTGAGATTTGAACCCCTACCTCTTGCATATTTTCCAAAGACTTTACCGCTCCAGCAAGCTCGCCATGTGGTTAATAAATAGAATTTAATATACTTATATATATTAATTGAAAAGACAAATAATACATAAATAAAAGATTTAAACTCAATAATAATAAATAATAAATAATAAATAATAAATAATAAATAATAAATAATAAATAATAAATAATAAATAATAAATAATAAATAATAAATAATAAATAATAAATAATAACAAATAACTAATAACTAATAAATAATAAATAATAAATAATATATAAATATAAATAATAAATAATAAATAGAAAATAATAAATAATAAATAAATATAAATAATAAATAAATATAAATAATAAATAAATATAAATAATATATAAATATAAATAATATATAAATATAAATAATAAATAATAAATAATAAATAAATTATAAATAATAAATAAATATAAATAATGAATAATAAATAATAAATAAATATGAATAATAAATAATAAATAAATATAAATAATAAATAATAAATAATAAATAAATATAAATAATAAATAATAAATAATAAATAATAAATAATAAATAATAACTAATAAATAAATATAAATAATAAACAATAAACAATAAATAATAAATAATAAATAATAAATAATAAATAATAAATAATAAATAATAAATAATAAATAATAAATAATAAATAATAAATAATAAGTAATAAATAATAAATAAATATATATAATAAATAATAAATAATAAATAGAAAATAATAAATAATAAATAAATATAAATAATAAATAATAAATAAATATAAATAATAAATAATAAATAAATATAAATAATAAATAATAAATAATAAATAATAAATAATAAATAATAAATAATAAATAATAAATAATAAATAATAAATAATAAATAATAAATAAATATAAATAATAAATAATAAATAAATATAGATAATAAATAATAAATAAATATAAATAATAAATAAATATAAATAATAAATAAATATAAATAATAAATAAATATAAATATAAATAATAAATAATAAATAAATATAAATAATAAATAAATATAAATATAAATAATAAATAATAAATAAATATAAATAATAAATAAATATAAATAATAAATAATAAATAATAAATAATAAATAATAAATAAATATAAATAATAAATAATAAATAGAAAATAATAAATAATAAATAATAAATAAATATAAATAATAAATAATAAATAATAAATAATAAATAAATATAAATAATAAAAAATAAATCAATATAAATATAAATAATAAATAATAAATAAATATAAATAAGAAATAAATATAAGTAATAAGTAATAAATAATAAATAATAAATAATAAATAATAAATAAATATAAATAATAAATAAATATAAATAATCAATAATCAATAATAAATAAATAGAAATAATAAATAAATATAAATTATAAATAACAAATAATAAATAATAAATAATAAATAATAAATAATAAATAATAACTAATAAATAAATATAAATAATAAATAATAAATAATAAATAATAAATAATCAGTTACAAATAATAGATAATAAATAAATTAAAGTATATTATAAATAATAAATAATAAATAATAAAGGAAACACATGAAAAAGTATGAAAAGACGTGATAAGGGATGAAAAATCATGAAAACGCATGAAAAAGGATGGAGAAGCATATGAAGAATGAGGCATTAGAAAAAATGAGAACGCATGAAAACTCGTAACAACTCTGGAAAACTCCTAAATAATTCAACATAATCATCATAATAACCCATAAAAAACCATTGATAAAGATAACAAGTCATGGAAACCCAAATAAACAGTAATAAATGGAGCTACCGTTAAAACCCGTCAAAACGGACATAAAGAGACAAAAACATTGGACTCATATTAACGAAGATAACTTATGATCCGAGAGTCCGTTTTAGATCCGCGACCTGTCAAATCCAAGATCCTGAAACGCTCTTCAACCTGAAAGGTGAAAGTGTCCGAATGGACAGACAGATCGGAAGTTATGACCAAATAAAAAAAGCTGACGGAGAATGGGTGCTAGAAACGAGGCATTGAAAAACATAACAAACCTGATACCCACTGAAAAGGCCATAACATATGATCTAGGAGTGCATGTGGGCGCTGCGACCAGTCAAACTGAAGCTCATGGAATGAGCTATGATCTGACAGGTGGAGGAGGCCGAACTGACATGCGGATCAAAAGTTAGGTCTATTTTAAGACAAGTTCGACGAGACACCGGTGACAGAAACAGGGTTTTTGAGGCCATCGGAGGGGTTTTTGGGGTCGAAAAACATGATAGAAGCTTTTTTCGGTCAAAATGGTGCGTAGCTCTCTTCGCTGGCTTCAATTTAATATGTGGTAGAGCCCAAACGGACACCCGGAGTGAATGTTATGGTTGTTTGAAGTTGGAGAACTTTTTTCAACTTTCTTATAACTCTAATATCTTCCACACCTTAGACCTTCTCATGGTTTTGATTATATGTGCCTCTAGATCTTTTCATGAGCTTCGATTTGACTGGTCGTGGCACTTCAACGGACGCCCGGATCAAAAGTTATGGTCGTTTTAGTGATTTCGGGGTTTCTCGCGTCTTCTTATTTTTTTCATTTCATTTCGCGGCGGTTTTACGGAAACCGCCGCTATTTCGCGGCAGTTTTCTAAAAAACCGCCGCTAATCCTCGAATAAATATATAAAAAAATAAAAAAAAAATTTAAAAAAAATAATTTTTTTTTGCCGTTTAGCGGTGGTTTTTTCGTGGCGGTTCTTAAAACCGCTGCGAAATGGCGGCCTGAAAACGTGTTTCGCAGCGGTTTTAAAAACCGCCGCTAAACGACGGTTTTCTTATAGTGGTATTTTACTTTCCTGAATAATCTATTTTAAATGAAATGAAAAAAGTGATTCTATGATTATTTATTATTTTTTGAAAGAAAATTCATGATGGAAATATGGATGGTTGTTTCAAAATATCATTAAAAATATGGGTCAGGAGTTCACTAATATTAGAATATCAAAATATGCCTCTCTTTTTCAATGAAATATGATTTTGAAGAGAAATCCAAATATAAATTCAAGATGAAATAATAATAGAAATGGGGAAAAATTGGCAAGAAAATTTTCATTCATGATGAAAATACCATGTTTTGACTTTAAAATAATATCAAGATGTGTTTGGAGATTATTAATTTTTGATTTGATTGAGGAGGAGACCATTATTGAGAAAAAATATTTTCATGTATTTAATTTACTCTAGAGATCAACCCTTCTCATTCAACAATAAATATTTTTTCATTTAAAAACTATCAACACTCATCTTTAGAAAAATATTCCAATAGAACTCCTTATTAACACATTTTTGACTCTGTGAAGTTTAGATACTAGGAGGATTATAAGCCTATAAATATTACACATGTTCTTGAGAATTATAAAAACTCTACATAATCAATCTTTGAGTGAAGAGAGAAATATTATTTCAAAGAGGTAGGGTTAACATGAACATAAAGATTAACATGAGTTTGAACGTATTTTTATGATATTTTTATTTATATAATTTTTATCCATGTATGAGGCATATTATTTACTTTGATATGACAATTGATCTCTGTTGTCATTTATATTTTGGGAAGTTTATTTTGACCATTATATGACATGAATTTCCAGGAGTGCAATGCTTAAGTGTGGTGGAGTTGATATAGAACTATTTTCAATATTTTAACTTTGAATTTATTTCTTTAATCCCAATAAAGTGTTATTTTAAGTTCAATTTCTTTATTTTATGGTTTTAGAAATATTTTGATCTTAATTGAAAAAATGGACTAATTTTTTATTTTAACTATTCTTATGTTCTTCAATATTTTGGCCATAACATTTTATGAAAAAATATTAAATTGTGACATAATTTTTTAAAATATTAAATACATATTGGGATTAATTTAATTATTTTTTATCCAATTATAAATCTTTTATTTTAAGTCCAAAAACCAACACACAAGTTTGGCCTTGAAATATATTTACATATTTAAATACTTTTTAATATGGGCCCATATCTCATAAATGAAAAATCTAAATGAGGTGAACTCTGACATGGATCTATAAAAGACGTTGATGATTTTGTTTTATAAATTTTGACACTCCTAATTCTTCCTCTTTTAGGGATATAAATTCATGGGAAATCATATATAAATAATAAAAATACTCTACCTGGGCCGTATAATTTTTCAGAATAAAATAGACATAAATAATACATATGAAAGAAAAATTAAGCTAAAATATTGATATTAAAATATCAAGGAATATAAAAAACTTTCAAAAATTCCACATTTACCAATTTGGTCATTTATTATGGATACTATGAGAAATATTCTAGTGGAAATAATTAGATCTGAATTTTTCACTCCCTCTACCAATAAAAATTTATCACTCTTTCTTTTTTAAGGGTTGGAAACATTAGTTGGCCATTTTCCTTATTTTTTGAGGTTTTTATTTTTTTTATACTAGTATTATAAATTTTTAATATATATTAGTGTTATTATGACCCACATTATTTTTATTTTTATCTTTGTCTTTCCATCCCATTCTTCTCCACTCTAATATTTAATACTCGTGATCATGAGTAACTAACCCAAGGAAATTGTCAGGGGAGAAGTCCAGTGTTTAACCTAGTTTATTTCACGTTAATTCATATTATTTATTATTTTTTATATAGTTAGGTCAAGGTGGATCTTAGTGGGTAAGGTGGATTTGTGTCTCCACTCGCCACCCGAGGTTTATCATTCTCTTATGAAATATTCTCTCTCGACCGAGGAGGTGGATGTGAAGTATATCAATGACTGTTGAGTGCACTATATATTCAAAAAATAGGTAGAAGAGTTTTTTCATATATATGATGGATCATGTTTATTAAGTATATTTTAAACAAATAATGAGATGATGAAGGTTTAATCTGGGTTTTCACTTAGTGGTATCACCTTTCTATCTAACATTAATCATTATTTCTGTATGATGCATTGCATAATGAATTTTCTTTATATTAAATTTATTTAATTTTCATTACCAATTTTTAAACCCCTAACATTATATTATTTATTTTTATATCTGTTAAAATATAAATAGAGACAATAGAAGTTTGGTATTGTGTATGCTACCACATTGAGGCCTACCCTGGGTGTGAACTATATTTCATGCTTAGGTAGATAAATTATTAATAGGGGATCAACAAAAAATCCACATGCATTATAAATCTCTACCACAACAACATAGGTGCATTGATTGTAACATGAAAACACTACCTGTCGTGAGACCATTGACCAGGATACTACAATGAGGTATTGAAGTTGTTATAGAGGATCAACCATAAAAAGTAGCCCCAAGATATTGATCTATCATGTAGTACTAAAATTGAAAATAAGAAGGAATGTGTGGTCGATCATGTATGATAAAAGAAAATTGGACCTACTTTGAGGTTACGGTCGATCATATGGCCATGGATGAAGATTGAACAATCAATCATGCATGGGAAAGAAGTAGATTTTGAAACTGAGAGAAGTTGAACCACAAAGATTATGATCTCCATTAAAGATAAAATGGGATTTATAAGATTTAAAGGGGATTTAACAAGATCAATCTAAGGAAGAAGACAACCAAAAAGGATAGATTTGTGAAGGAAATTTAAACTCAAGCCCAATATTTCTTGAATTATGTTATGAATAGATCAAATGAGATCAAGGTTTAAGATTCATCTACACCTACGTAAATGGATAGACCAAACCCTTATAAGGATCTTGGGTGTGTATATTTTAGATTTTCTCAAGAATCCAATGATCTTGACTTTCCAAACTATATTTTTTACACTAATTGAAGATTCCATGAGCTAAATAAAGATGATTTTCATCATAGAATTCGGATGGATATGATGTTAGGTGATGAACCATTTTCACATCCTCTTGGACTTAAATCAATGTGATCGAGTTATTCAAGGGAAGTTGAGTCATCTAGATGAATCAAGATGAAGTGGTTCAATTTTTTTTCTTAATGATAATCAAACCTTGTAATTGAATTGAGAGATGATATCATCCAGATACTAATGAACTATTGGGAAGAATGCGTGTTTAATATTGACACTGAGACTCATTTTTAAGAACCATATTTTGAGATTTTTTCCAAAATACATTAATAATGAATAAATTTGTTGAAGTATGACGGAAAAAAATTACTAAAAATCAAGATTGAGTGGAAGAATATATCCAGAGATGAACTTTGGTTTTTGATGTGGTTTGTTAAAGTGATAATATAGGTTTATGTTGTGGGATTAAGTATTTAGGGTTACTTATTTCAATCCTTATATTTCATGATGATAGAAAAAATTAAGGGGCTTTGAATCATTTGAACACCACGGTTTCACCATCACGAATGATTTCACTGTAGGTGTTTGATATTTTTCTTCTGGACTCTTGAGTAATATAGGATTTTTGAGTACCAGTAATGTAAGATTAAATTCTATACTAAATATGTTTTGATCCATGAAAGGTATGAGTTTAAAAATGGTGGATTATTGGTTCATTTATCTGAGATTTCAATGACCTGAAGTGCTGGAGTTGTAGCATTTCTTGGAGAATGTCGTGGTCTTTTTAGAAAAAAAGATATCCAAGAGTGAGGTTGGAAAAACTTGAGGGGTGGGTTTTCATTTTCATGTATTGATTTTAGTTAAAGGGTTATTGTTTTATAATAAATAACTATGATATACAATCCTTATATAAATGACCGTTCGAATGAAGTTTGAAGTTGGCTTGAATACATTTGACTGTCAGTGTACCCTGTCTATGATTGAAGATAGTGGGGACTCAGTATTTCCTAGTATTGTGTCTGAAATGTTGTAATTGTATACAAATCACTTTCTCAATTGAATTATGTTGGACAAGTCAATATATAAGTCAAGGTAAATCTTAGGGGAATACCATGCATACCAATGATTCAGAAAGGTAGTGCAAGGTGATCATGGTATTATGGAAATATTAATTCAAGGCCATGTCAATATAATATTTTGGTTTCAAAGTGTTACGTCAATGTTTTTTGATACTATTTCAAGGTCAGGGTGACCTACGTGAGGATATTAAGGTTGCGCTGCATTGGGATTCAGAAGGATACATCAATTGGTTTTGGAATATGCGTTAAGTCCTAGTAAATAAATTAGAGGTGGTGGATGACCTAAAATTTATAAATGGAGAAATGGGAAGGAAAGAAAAGGAATTGAGGTTTAAATATAATTTCCAAAATACAACAGACCTACCTAGATTCAAATATTCAAAATTTTCTATTATTTTTATGAATCTGGAAAGATGATCATAAGAAATAGATAAGTATATTTTGAGAGGAATAAAAAAATGGATGTAATATTCAAGCTTTACTCAGTTCAAAAATCAAAACCCTTGAACTTTTCATAAGGGGACCTTATAAAATTAAGATCGTGGTCACTACTAAGTACGGTAATTGTAGAGAAATTTCATTTTTTCATAAAGGATTTCCTTGTGTCACCTATGAGGAAGATGATCCATAGTGAATGATGCCATGTGGGGGCCAGGGAGACATTTTTAGAGTTATGACTATGAGATCAAGGTGTAGAATTAGTAAAAAATGGTTATTAATTACAGACTTAACATAGAATAAAGAGAGATATCAAGAGATCTATATAGATAAAAAGGCTTCAAGTGGATTAATAATCAGCATGATCTATGGATGAGGAGTAGGAAACAAAGCATCACAAGGTCTTGGGAAGAGTTTAAGTTATTATAATAGAGAAATTATACATATTCCTACTTATACATCTCTCTATTTTGATATCTGTAATGGATTTATTAAATTATTATGATGATATTAATACAATAGTTAGATAAAATCATTTTGGGAATGAAATTGTGTTTTTAAACAATTTTACATCATTCATGTGAGATTTCTTGTTGGAAGTTACCCTCATCTACATTTTATAGGAAGTAATTTTTTGAAAACTCGTGGAACCAGTGAAAAATGATCTCATATGAATTTATTTTCTTACTACTTATTCTTACAGTAATAAATATGAAAAGAGATATTCTCATAGAGGATAACACATCCAAATAAACAGATAAGTTGATCTTGATATAAGGATGATTTCATCATTATGTGGATGAGTTGATGGTGCAGTTAAGGAACTGCATGATTCATTCACTAATAGGTTGATCATTAAAAATTAAGTTTCACTCTCTTCTATATCATTTCTATTTTTTTATTATAATTAATTAATAAAAAAACAAAATTGAAACCAACCAATTAAATTTCTCCATCTCATCATTGATTTTTCCCACTTTCTCTATGAACTATGTGCTCTCTCTCTCTCTATGTTCACCTTCCTTATTACGATTTTATTCACTAAACTGTGATCATAACATCCATAACCACTATTGTTTCTGTGTTTTTAAACCTTTCTTGATATTATTATTTATTCCCTTTTTCACACGCATAAATATAGGTCATTCTTTATGAATCAGTACCTATTCGCCACTAAACTCGTTTACAACATGGTATATAAATAATTAATTTGATAGGTGATTAGTCAATGACTTATTTTACCATTTACAACCATTATCTAAGAATACCTAGTTTCATAAGACCACTATGTAAACAACGACATTGAAAAACTCTCTCACAAAAGGGAATAGTTCAGGAAAACACATCAATTTAAGGTTTGCAATGGCTCCCTCTTTTTGCATAAACCAACTACTTTGAAGATAGTTTTTGATGAACCTCCTCTACTATTTGGACATAGATTATCCTACTAGAACCATTAATTACCATGTTTATGCATCACAAATTTGATCTTATCAACTACCCTATTCACAGCATCATAAAGTATAACAACACTCCTTGAATCCATATCTCACACTACCAGAAGGGGTGGGTTGAAAGACAACCTCTATTAGTGGAAAATCTCTAGTTGTAAAGGGCTATGATAAGGGTCCTACAAGCATTTATAACTATTGAAAATATATCATGGAAATAATAACTCATGCATGTTCCATCAAGTATGATGGTCCATGAATAAAGGACATGAATCATACTCTAAAGTGCACCCATTAAAACCTAACTAAAGACATCCATTTGCGCGCATCCTCCCACAAATCTGACTATCATCACTCCTCTCATAACTAAATCCAAGAAAATGTCGTTTTCACATGAGTGGATAGATGCATCACCCATCTCTAACTAATCTTATACCACTTCCCCCTCCACCAAACGACCTCCAAGTGGGTTACTAGGCCTATAAAACAAAGGTCTCAAATCTCAACATTATCTCCCACAAGGAGGCCCATCTATGAAACCACTATAGTTATCATTATGAAAAAAATCCTTCTTTCCCAAAAGTTAGGGTTCATTTCTACTGATAATCCTTAATCTATCAGTCATCACTCATGTGTCTTTTACATGGGTAGTGATACTTAAAAACACAACCACAACTCAATTAATCCACCTCAAGAGACCTTTTTCAAACCTAAAGACCATGAATAATTTCACCACACAACATGTTCCGGGGACACCGTATATCGTCTATTGGTCTTGATGCATACTCAAACATGGTCATTCCAGCCAGCGGAGGGTCTCATGAACCATAATAAATTCCATTTTGAATAAGGGATCAAACTATTACCATGGTAGATAAGTCTCATTAAGAGTTTTAGGAACACATCATCAACTAATGGATATATATTCAATATATAAATATCAATATAAGAATCAACATATGGTCAGTATAAGTCTAAACAAGATGGATAAATGAGTCTTAATATTTAAAAAGAACCATATATCATGAGGATCATATTACCCTTGTAATCCCATGATGCACCACCAATCAAAACACACATAGTACACCCATACCATGGGAAATAACATCCATCTTAATTGGAGGTTCAACCTCTCTATGAAGAAAATCTACACTAAACATAAAGGGGAAGGAAAATTTCTTAGATCATGTGGCAAGAAAATATATCGATGGAGTCTAGAAAGTAATACCTCATCACTTTATATTTATTGGTTCAAGGCCCAAACACAGTCACAAGCTCATAAAAACCCTACCTCAATGTAAAATTTGGTTATAAATGGATGGAACCCTTAATTTGATAGGATAAACCCTCAAGGATTATAGAATATCATGATGAGATGACATGGGAAGAACATTAAAGATTCGTACTGGCCACTATATGATGTATGTAGCAATGTGAATATACCCTAAAATGATGCCTTAGAGATATGGGTCTAGTAACAACTTATCATATTTCTATAGAAAGGATATTTCAACCACATCACTAACTCTATTATACCTTTTTAGATAACAAAACTCAAGAATCCTTTAACATTGTTTCCCAAAATTCCAAAACTAGTCCTCTCATAACTGCTAACTCCATACTATTTCCCTAGAAAAAACACTCTAATACCACTCTAACATGATGTGACCCAATGAGGGCCCACTCGGGTCAGCAATAAATCAAGGTTTCCACCTCAAGCCTTCATCCAATAGGTCACAAGCTTTTGATTATCACCGAGTATGCATAACCCCTAATTTGAGAGTCCTTATACTTTATCAACCTATAATATATGAATATCTACAATGTATAAGAATAATCATTTGTATATATATTGACCCCAAACTATTTTAAAACACATGAATGACAAAAATTGTAATATCAATATAGATAATTGGTACAAAAAACCACAATTAAAAGGTATAAGATACACTAAAAATGGATAAAAAGGGAAACCTACATAAGAATATAAGATGAAGAGGTCCTCACTACATGCTGGATTGAAACAAAAAAAAATTCCTACTACCAACACAACCTGGTACCTCTACACTCTACCAATATTGTTTCCCCCAAGGTCGCTAGGAATAAACTTCAAACAATTCTCACAAACTCCTAATCTATTAATACCATCTTCGACTTATGTATTGTCTTCATATAAACATCATGTGTGGGCCCAAGGCCCATGCATGGGTGAGTATAAGCATACTCAAAAGGATTTTATGAAACTATAAAGAAAAACCTGCTTAAACCATCATATCAATACCCCTAGAACAAAGGAGTTATGCGAAGGAAGGAAATAAATGATCTAGATATTCTTTATAAGTTAAAGTCTTAGGGACATAGAGAAGTCTTAACCATCATATATCTAACCCACGAATGTTTATACCTCATTAGAAACTAAGGAATCTTGGAGAATCGAAAATCCCACAAAGTCTAAAGTTAATAACTAGTTATATATCACATTTTAATGGAAACCCAGGGGTGCCTAAGGAATCAAAAGTATCAGAGTATCCTAAATACATTTCATTCCTTGCACATAAGCATTAGTAACCATGAAGGGGGACCCACTCCTCATTGAAAAATGTCTGTCAGCCGAGGGAATATTACACCCAGTAGTTCGCATCACTCATATCGTACCACCATATTAGAAACCCATGGGGAACCCACTCCATGACTAAGAAGAGATTTCAATTAACTAATCTTAACCCTTACCATCACATACACTTGGATATGATGTAAAGGGGAGAACTTGAGACACTGGAGAGACTCATGCACTGTTAGACCAACTAGAGGGAAAATCAACACATAGCTTTGAGTGTCTAAACTACAAAAACCTATCAATGAAATGAATCCTTACTAAAACTATAGAGGTAGTCCTATGCATTATCGAGGAATAATACATTGGTTCAAGGAGTATCTACCCCATGGATAGAGGACCTACACCTTGAGAAAGTGGGCGAGTATCAAACCCTATCCATAGTGTGTGGGGGACCCACACCTTGTTGGGGTTAAGGGAGTAGAGAACCCAATTTGATTTAGAGGACCTGTTCCAAGAGTTTATAGGGAAGTACATAACTTTATAATTAAATAATAAGGGGGCCCACACCCTATCACAATATGCTTCTATGGGAATATCGATCCCAAGAATGATTGGATCGCCATGCTCAATCCCTTTCATCATCCCTATGGAGATAAAACCAAAATCCTCCTAAGTTACCTCACAAATAGCCTCAAATGTCCAAACAAACTGCAAAGTTGGAATCTACAAAGAAAAATTTTCAAGATAGACAAGTCATTTATTGAAAACATGCATCCAATGAAAAATATGCATTTTATCACATCATAGATGAGGGGAGTTATATGATGGGACCCAAGGTCCATGAAATTTCTTGGAATTATGTAAACCATACTAGCCTCAAAATATTCACCTTAATATCAAGTTTGTGATGCCATAGAAGAATCGTCAATCTGATGTCCTGGTGAAAAGTTACATATGGAACAATATATAATAATAATAATAATAATATAATAAAAATAAAAATAAAAATAAAAAGAATAATTATTAAATCATTTTATAAGACAAGTAAGGGAAATTTATTGTAGAACGCCAGCCCACAATCAAATTAGTCATATATACCCCATATTTATTATTTCATAAACTTATTTCTTTTTATTTTTTTTTCTTCGTTACCCTAACACCCTGAGGGCCTCTGTGGTTAGGAATCACCACTATACCTGAATGGGAGTTTTTATTTTCAGTTTTTGAAAAAATTAATTATTAAAATAATGTTAGGTTAAAAATATTTATAAAACTGATCCACAGAGGCGATAAGGGTCTTTCCACCTATTTCAAATTGTTTGGGAAAATTATATAAAGGCCTTACCACCTTTTCCAATTAGATTCAAATTTATAAAGGACCAGAAATACCTTGTTTTCATATCATTACAAAGTGAATTAATATAAATACAGATGTAAGAAGAGGTAATAGTCACCCATTCATAAAGTAAAGTCAAATGTATATAATTCTTTTGTGTCCCCGTCCCCCAAACTTTTATATGTATATATATATATATAAAAAATATTTCATCAAAATTTAATTGTTATTTAATATCCATCATTACTGATATTAAACCATCATGAAATTTAGACAGAAAGCATCTCACGGGTTTTCCTTTTATAAGTGGGATTTACATGGAAATCCATTCGGATTTCCAATCTGGGTTCCATGTCATCTCTTTCTTGCACATAATTAAGAATATATTTTTATTAAAAATTAGTAATTAATTAATAATAAAAATTAATTACTAATAAATAATAATAATACATAAATAATAAATAAATATTTATAAGTACTATTAAATATTATTAATTAAGTAATTAATATTAACAATATTTTAAACAATATAAATTAATAACTAATTAATTAGTAAAAAATAAATTTAAAAATTGATTAATCAATTCCTAACTAATTATTAATAATTAACAGGTTTAAATTAAGTTAAATTTAAATAATATATAATTAACAATACATAATTTTAATAATGACTAAAAAATAAAAAAACATATAGTTATTATTATTAGATAGTTTATAAAGAACAATTTTAAATTTTTATTAGCAACTAATATTAATTAGTAATTAATATTAATTAGCACAAATTTATTTAATTAAATAATAATAAATTAATAATAATTAATTAATCCTTTGTATTTTAATAATTAAATCATTATTAATAATATTCAGAAACTAAATAATATTTTTAAATATTTATTACCAATTGTATAATAATAAATATTCGTAATTATTATTTAATAATTAACTAATTAGTTAATTTTAACTTAATATTATTAATAAGTAACTAAATATGGTGTAATTAAAATTTAATTAATAACTAATAATTATGTTATTATTTTAAATAATTGGTTTCTAAATAAAATTTTATATATTTATTATGAATTAATAATAATTATTAATTAATATTTATTATAAATTAATATTATTAATATTTAAATCATATTTTTAATTAATATTTATTTGTAATTAATCTTTATTAGTAATTAATATTAATTAAAAATAATTAGTTAATTAAATATTAATTATTTAAAAATTACTAATTTACCCATTTAATCATTATTATTAATATTTAGTAAATAAATATTTATTTTAAATATTTATTTGTAATTGTGTAATAGAAAAAGTATTAAATTAAGTAATTAATCAATTATTAGTTATTTAATTTGTAATTACAATTATTAATTAGAAATTAAATATTAATTAATGGTAAATTTATTAAAAGCTATTGACTATTAATAATTTAATAGTAATTTATTATTTATTAATTAATGTTGTTTAAAATATTATTAATAATTAATAGTAAATGTTAATAGTTAATTATTATCAAGGTAGTATTATTATTTGTTAGTAATTAATATTGATTATTAATTAATTAAAAATTGTTAATAAAAATATATTATTAGTTATTTATAGGAAAGAGAGGACTTGAATTCCACATTGAAAATCTAGAAGGATTTCAAAGGAAATATCCCATATAAAATGAAGCCTTATGAGAGGGTTTCTATCAAAATTTCAGGTTTCTTTAATGACAGTAATGTTAGATATTAAATAGTAGTTAAATTATGTTGAATAATTTTTTTATATATACACATAAAACAAAATAGAAATAGAAATTTAAATACACAAACATGTATATTTGAAAGTATTATTATTTTCATTCTCACAAAGGTGTAAATATCCTTGCTGCCTTTGTATATTAGTTTTATAAATAATTTTAAACTAGCATTATTTTATAATTATTTTAAAAACCATATATTTCTGTTTTAGTTTTATAAATATTTTTAACCTTGAATTATTTTAATAATTATTTACAAAAACATATATAAAAAACTCCTCGGTGGACACCCCATCTTCATTCATGTCATTCTACTCAAATTGGTCACCTCCACTTTCACGAACATCTTCCTCAATCCCACACAACTGAACTTGATTCTTCATCCTTAAAGCCATATGCCCCTTATATTGAAACCCTACTAGTAGTCACCTCCACAACCAACATCTTAAAAACATCTGGTCATTCCCAACACCCTACACTATAGATTCCCACTCTATTTTCAACCACTAATATGGATAATAGCTTATTCATCCCCAAGTTATGGAATAAGATCGAAAATTGAGGTAGAAAAAATTCAGACTTGTTCATCATTGACCTCTATATTGCACAAATAAAATATGGATAAGGGTAATGATCTATACCAAAAAAAATCCATTGCACCCATTTCCAATTAAAGAACAAAAAATAAAATATAATTCTAAAAAATATGAATAATGGAGTAAAACTGAAGGAACAAATTAATCCTACATTACATTATGATTGTTTAATTGTGAATAACTCTCATGTTCTGGTCATCGTCGATGATTTCTTCTCAACGATATTTTCCACATCTTCCAAACTCCTTATAAACTCTTCTATCTCCTCTCCCATTACTCTAATATCTCTTCTCCCCTTCCTCTAATTATGTTTTATATCTAACCTTAATCATAGGTCTTAAAGATTTTTAAATAGGGGATGGAGATATGGTTTTATAAATTAAATAATTAATTTATTTTATCTTGTTGTCTCACTACCATGATGCATCCCAAAATTCCCTGAATTAAAGTTATAACTCCCCTAGTTTAATTTCCATATTCCAGTCATAACTTCTATCACATATCTGGTATTATAGAAACTTTTTAAGAGATATAAGTCTTCAATTATAATGCATGTAGATTAAAAAAATATTTTTATACTTTATCATCAAGGCCCCATTGCTCCCACAATTATAAAACATCTCATTATTTCATCTAAAATACACTTTAAAAGAATTCAAAAATACAAACACTAAAAATACAGGTCAAAAAATCACCATTTTAGATTCATGAGAAATATTTATTTAACAATAATCATTGAGAATCCCATAAAACTCATCATGTGTGTAAATTCCCCCAAACTCAACTGGGTGATGAACACTACTTTCTAATATCAACAGAACCATCCAAAAAAATTTATAAGATTCTATTCTAAGGTAAATTTATCATTTTTACCACTAGTGAGGTCCTGATACTTGAAACTCAAAATTGAGATACATCTCATCTGGGAAATAGACGGGTCACTACAACAACTATTACAACCAGTGCTAAAAAATTGTTGATAAAAGTCAAAATAATATTTTTTTTGGATTTTTTTTTCTACAAATCATATGGTCAACCCCCCCCCCCCCCCCCACATTAGCACCAAATACCCCATTTTAACATCAATCGTCCACCCTCTATGTCAATTCAATAGCACTAGGTATCCCCTCCCCCTTTAATAATGTTATGAACCTGCTTCACTTATCTACGCACACACATGCCTTTGCTGGGTTTTGAACACAATACCTCCTCCTCATAATCCATCTTTTTTTCCACTCCATCAAATTGTTTTGTTCTCTAGTTTAGGATATATCTTTATATTTATATAAATTTTGTAACATTTTTTTATCTTTATATATATATATATATTTAAATACATATATAAAATATGTTTTTTGTATGTGTGTCTGTGTGTATGTGTGTATTTGTGTGTATGTTTATACATACATACATAGATATATTTATATATGTGTGTTCATCTAGAAATATAATTATACTTATTTATATTTATTTACATATAATATATAAATATTTATATACATATATTCAAATATAGATAAATATATATATGTTCGTCAACACACATGCACAAATATATATATATATATATATATTAATTATATATGTATATAAATATTCATACATTTTTATTATAAAAAAATGGATATTATTTTTTTATTTAGATAAGGTTTATATATAGATAAATATATTATATATGTAAACATGTTTAATTATTTATTTATAAAATTAAATTTTTATCTGTGAATATATAAAAATGTGTATATATTGTTATATATTTGATTATAAATTATTGTAAATTATGAAAAAAGATAAAATTTTAAAGGCATAATTTCAATATGAATGTAATCCTCATGAGTAAATTCAGTCACCACTGAAAAGGGGCAAAAAGTACCCCTTAAATGAGCTTGCAAATCTATCGAATGTTAAAAAATTGTGACACCCGACAAAAAACTCAGTTTTAGAGGCCTTATGAACCATTTTTTGCCTCAAAAAATGGGAAAAGGGTTTCCCTATGTCATTAGGGTGAAAAACTTATTACAAGCTTCAATTTGATTTGTGGTAGAGCCCAAATGAACACCCAGATCAAAAGTTATAGTCGTTTGAAGTTCGAGTTATGTTTTCAACTTATTTTTGATATTTTATTAATTTTTTTTGAATTTTTTTATATTAAATTTTTTATTAAATGACTATTAGTTCATAATAATAAGAAAATTATTAATTAAAAAATATTTTTAATTATTTTATGTGTTATCTTCACTAATTATCTTATATATTAAGTGTAAATTCATATTTAGCCTTATCTAGAACATATTTAAAATATATATATTATATTTATATAAATATATAAATATATTATTTTTAATGATATATATATATATATATATATTAAAATGTTATTTTTATCAGTGCTAGTAAAAAATCCCTGATAAAGGGGGGGGGGGGCGGCGAGTCTCTATCAACACTTAAAAAAATGCTGATAAAGTGGGTCCCTTTAACAATGCTAAAAAAAGTACTGATAATGGGGTGCCTATATCAGAGCTTTTATTTAGCACTATTAAAGTGTGGAACTATGTAAATCTATTTTTATGGTCATTCTACTAGCACAACTGCTTCTACTATCACTACTACTACTGCTACTACTACTACTACTACTACTACTACTACTACTACTCCTACTTCCATGACTACTACCACAACTACTACCAAGAATACTATTAAAAGTACAACCAACACTAATATTACTACTACTATCACCACCGCCACTACCACCACTATGATTACCACTATTGCTACTAGGACTACTCTCACTAATACCGTTACTACTGCCACTACTATTACTGTTACTCCTCCTACTGTTGGTGCTGCTACTACTTTTACTATTGATGCACTACCACTGCGAGTGTTGTTGTTATTTCTATTACAACCACTAAGATGAAGAATACTTCTGCTATTGATGTTTTTAGATACTACTGCTACTACAACTACTATTACTATTGTTGTTATTGTTTTTTCTTCTGTTGATTCTTCTCCTCCACCTCCTCCTCCTCCTCATACAACCACTACCACAAATAGGACATTTAACAATGAACGAGATAAGATTTAATAATACTAAGAAATATTTTTGTCCTAATCACCATTAAAATGGGGACCCCTTTATCAATGATAAAAAAGCACTGATAAAATTGTACTATTATCAGTGCTATTTCACGTACTAATAAAGGCCCTACTACTATAACATGCTGTTGAAATTATAGCACACTACAAAAAAGAAACCAGTATGTAAACACACCTTTATAAAAATTCATAATTTAATTAAAATAAAATTTAAATCACAAATATAAAAAAACAAAATATTGTATACATTTCAAATAATGTTTTTTATAATTACATTTTCAGTTACTAACCATAAACATTTAAAAACATCAATGTTTCATTGTCTTTGGCACTCGCAACCCCATATAAAAAAGGCTCAATCATGGTATCAATTTCCAAAAAAAAGGACCCCAACCCAAGAAAAATATTACACTAGATAAAAATTATTATATTAGTAATACTATAAATAAATAAATTAACCATAAATATGAAACAATACATTAATAAAATGTAAATTTTAAATAAAAGGACACACTTTGAGTCACACCGGGGACACCATGCGTCATATCGAGGTGGAGATATTTCCTAAACATAAAAAATGACTTATGGATAATTTTTATAAAGTATCAAAATAGTATGAATCCATTTTCTTGGTTTTGAGCATATCACGTGTCTTTTTTACTAAAATTCCATTTTAATACTAAAAACAAGAACTTTGAGTCATACCAGTCATATATTGTGTCACTTTATTATGAGACTAATTCTTTCACATCAAATATGTCTTATGAATCATTTTACTAAAGTATCAATATAATTCGTGTGAATTTTATAATCTTTCAGTGAGCGATACACGTTTTGAACAAAAATGTCAATTTTAGACCGATAATAGATACATTGATTTATACCATGCACACCATGTAATGGATTGAGGTTAAACTGATTCCTACATGTCAAAAATGACTTATGAATCATTTTCCTAAAGTGTCAAAACAATTCGAAATCATTTTATTGATTTTGAGTAAGTCACTTGTTTTTTTGCTAAAATGAAAAATTTAAATAAAATTACAATCTTGGAGTCATACCAGTCACACCATGAATTATATTGAGATTTGGTTGATTCTTAAACATCAAAAATGACATATGGATTATTTTACTAAAGTATCAAAATAATCTGAAGGTGTTTTTTCAGTTTTGAGTATGTCACTTTTGTTTTTTACTTAAATGTCATCTTGAACTGAAAACACATACATTGAGTCATACCTATCACATCGTGTGTTGGTTTGATGTGATATTGATTACTTCCTATAACAAAATGACTTATGAATCATTATATATAATTAAAAAGATAATCATAGTGTGTTTTATTGGTTTTCATTGAGTGACACACGCTTTGAACTAAAATGTAAATTTTAAACTAATAACGGACACATTTATTTATACCAGGAACACAATGCATCTAACTGAGGTACGACTAATTAATATATGTCACAAATGACTAATGGATTATTTTTCTAAAGTATCAAGTCAATATGAATGCATTTTATTGGTCTTGATTATGTCACTTGTCCTTTTTACTATAATTAATATCAGTTTTAAATAAAAAGACTCACTTGGAGTCATATCAGTAGCACCATAAATCGGATTGAGGTGTTGTTGATTCTTACACATCAAAAATGACTTATTTATAGTTTTTATATATTATCAAAACAATTAGAAATATTTTTCTTGGTTTTGAGTATGTCACTTGTGTTTTTTACTAAAATGTGATTTTAAACTCAAAACATGAACTTTGAGTCATACCAGTCACATTGTGTTTCATTTAATGAAAGAATGATTAATACAAATCAAAAATGAATTATGAATAATTTTTCTAAATTGTCAAGACAATCAGAGCATTTATGCCCATTTTTCAGTGAGTGAAACCCAGTTTGAACGAAAATGTCAATTTTAAACTAATAATGAACACTTTGAGTTATACCGGGAATGTCGTATATCAGATTGAGGTGATGTTAATTCCTACCTGTCACAAATTACTCATGGACTATTTCTTAAAATATCAAAACTATATTAATGTTCTATCTTGGTTTCGAATATGTCACTTGTCTTTTTTAATAAAATTCATGTCAATTTTAAATAAAAAGTAACAGAGCCATACTGGGCACACATTATATTAGATAAAGGTGATGATGATTCCTACACATCACAAATTACTTATGGATCATTTTATGAAAGTATAAAAATAATATTAATGTGTTTACTCAATTTTTAGTATGTCACATGTCTATTTTTACTAAAATTAAAGTCAATTTGAAATAACAATATATACTTGGATTCATACTGGCCGCACCATGTATCAGATTGAGGTGAGGCTAATTCTTAAACATCAAAATTGACTTATATATTATTTACCAAAAGTATCCGAACAATACGAATTCATTTTCTTTGTTTTGAGTATGTCACTTTTGTTTTTCACTAAAATTAATCACAATTTTAAATAAAAAGACACATTTGGAGTCATACCGATCACATTGTATGTCCGATTGAGGTGTTAATAATTGCTACACATTGAAAATAACATATGGAGAATTTTCCTAAAGTATCAAATCAAACTAAATGTGTTTTCTCGGTTTTTGTTATGTGATGTATGTTTTGATCTAAAATGTAAATTGTAAACTAAAAACATATAGTTTGAGTCATACCGAGCATGTATCAGATTAAGGCTAAACTGATTGAGTATGTGTTTGTTTTTCTTTAAAGTGCCTAAAACACATCAAAAAAGAGATAAAATATTCCATTTAGATGGAATAGTAAACCACATGCTACCTAAAACGCCCCATCAAAAAGCAACATGTTTTCTATTTTCTAGGTTGTTGCAGATAGTTGAAAGAAAATTATTAACTCTTAAAAGATCTGTTAAAAAACTAAATAATTATTAGATAAAAATGAAAAGGAAATTAACTTAAAAAATTAGATAAAATGGTGAAAATATAAACTAAATAAATAGCATGAATTTACATTTTCATGATGTCTGTATACATTCTTAACTCATTTCCTTGTTTTCATTATCTCAGTTGCAACCTCAAAGTGAAATCCCTCACAAGCATGAGCAACTTTTAACAAACCAACCCAACTCAAGAAAAATAATCCACCTATATAAGAAAATAATTATTATGTTAGTAATACTATAAATAAATAAATTAAACATAAATATAAATGAATAGATTAACAAAATTTCATTCTTAAACTAAAACCACACAATCTGAGTCATACCGGGTACACTATGTATTTGATTGAGGTATACTTGAAGCAATAAAGTATTTTTAACCTATATTTCATTCAAAATTCTATGTTATCTAACAATATTTTTGATTGATAACTTGGGATATTTAATTCATTGGAGATTAAAAATTAAATCGCATCATCATGAGTGTGTTATCCGTGTTGAGTGCATGATCATAGTGCATGGTTGAATCATCTTTATTGATGTAGTCATATCTTCATGATCTCTAAAAAAATTAACAAAATAAGAATAATATAAAATTTATGAGGAAATTAACTGAAAAAAAGTAGACAAAATGATGATAAAATCAACTAAATAAGTAGTAGGAAGTCACGCATTCATGTTATATGTGTACATTTTGACACCAGGTATGCTGCCAAATCATTTCTAAACAAATATATTTCTTCTTGTGAATACGAGGACATTCAAAAGTCACGATAATAGTGGAAAAATATAAATACACAAAGGATTAATAAATATTTTAAATAAAATAGTAATTATCTTATAAAATATCTATTCTGGTAGACTAGTTTGTTTATTGTAAATGATATCTCTCATAAAATTACAAACATATTAACTAAAATCTATTCCATTGTATTGTTTCATAAACTATATAAATGTTGAAAAAATAAGTAATTTGATTTGATATGTGTTTTAATAGTGAAATATTATTATATATACCCTAATACTTATCCACTTTTAGAAGTTGATAGGCTCCTTGTTTGCATAGACTATCCTAATCCCCTAATTTTGAAAATATTTAAGCACCACCCTATTATAATAAAATTTTAATTAAAACATAATATAAACTATATAAAATGAATTTTATTTCTAAAAAGATGGATATACTGTATTAAAATTTAAAAACATCATCACATGTGGTCGGTTTTTTGGGTATCCATGTAGTGAATCCAAAAAATAAATCTTTGGTGTAAGATCCCGTATTTTTTAGGGTACGTCCCTCTTTGAGTTTTTTAGCCTTGGTGGCCATGTTTTGTTCAGAGATGGAGATTCTTTATTGAGGAAAATGACCTAAATTTTAGGAATGTATTCTTTTTTTAATAAATGATGTCTGAGTATAAACATTTAAACATGTTTACTAGGGTTTTAATAGGGTTTTCAGGTTTGGATGTGTTTTGGATTTTATGTATAAACTGGTTTGAAAACCTTCCACTGGACACTTACACATCGTGAATGTGTTACACGATGTGTAAGTGTAAATAAAAATGTCGTGAACCAGTTCAAGGTGTGAGGTGGTTACATGTATTTTAAAACTTTCATGTCATTTAAAATCTGAATAGGGTTAAATAGTAAACTGTGATGATGGGTTTTTAAATGCTTTTATTTAAAAAAAGACACAACATTTAAATGGATTACAAACTTTGTTAATGTCACAAGTAGTGGTTTTAGGTAGCGTCGTATACCAGTTTCTCATTCCATTTTTTGTAGCCTCTTTTCTCAAGACCGAGGAAACTCCTAGTGATTCTAAGGTGTTTCATCACATTTAGATGTCAAGGTTTGGTGTTTGATCACTGGTTAGTCACCTTTCTTTTTCCTTCTTCCCATTTCCTCTTTTTTAAATCTAAGTAGGGTTTTCTTCTGAACTCTTTTGTGAATTCGCATTGACCTTATTTCTGTGTGATCTAGGTTTTCTTCATTGATATCTATCAGCTTCATTTTTGTTGGTGTTACCCATTTTTTGTGTTGTGATGATTTTCGAATAATGTTATGGGCTCCAAACCATAACACTGTGGTTTGATAATTGTCAAGTATATGCATTATTGTGACTACACCAACATAACATGAAAATTAATTGATAAAATAATGGATTGGATTATTCCTTGATTCAATTTTGGATCCAATTGATTTTGAACATGATTTTGGCTACCCGTTGGGTGAGAAAACCCTTGAATAATGATAATTGGATAATAGATATATGTGTGTATTGCATGAAATGATACCTTCGGTGATTTCTGGATATAGAATCCCAAGATAATTTTGTATTGCATATTGATACAACTATTGATATTTTGAGATATAAAGGAAATGGAAACTAAAAGAAAACTGGCAATTTTCATAACTAATCATTTAAACTTATGATGTGATATTGTGATATTCTTACTGTTATGACATTTTGTAGTCCCATCTGTAATGCTTATATTGAGTGGCCTATCACTACGAGAAAAATGACTTTTTGTGATGGGAATAAATCTCATCACATAAAGTTCGTCCAAGAGGTTATTTACGACGGGGGTAACGACTTGTCACAAATAACCAATTATTTGGGACGGGATTTCGTCTCCCGTCGCAAAAAGTTTGGCGCGGGTAGCGTGCCAAACCGCGCGAAGGTTATTTGCGACGGTGAGACCCCACCGTTGCAAATAGTGATGTATTTGTGACGAGCCTCGTCGCAAATACCCGGCGGCGGTTAATAGCTCTTTGCGACAGGATGTCGTCCCGTCCCAAAAGGTGTGTCGGCATGGACTATTTTCGACGAGACCCGTCGCAACTAACTTTTTAACCGCCTATAGTAATTAATGCGGGCGTAGGTATTTGCAATAGATCCCGTCGCAAATACTCTAACCTATATATACCCCCATCCATTTTCCCCTCATTCCTCTCAATTCTTAGATCCTGTTTCTCTCTAAACTCTGATTTTAGTGGAAAATTTTTCTAAGTTTATTTTTTTGTTCACGAAGAAGTTGTGAAGCCGTCTACATCAACAGAAAATCAAACTTATAGGTATATATGTTTTATTTAATTTATTATTTATTTCATTTTTTATGTTAATTTCTATTATTGTTGATTAGTTGTAATTAAATTAAATTTAAATTGTTTTGTCATGAGTATTTATTTGTACTAATAAATTGAAATTTTTAGTACTAATTTTTAATAATTAGTAGTAATTAATAATTATTAACGATAATTAGTAATGTATATAATTAATTTGTAGTAATTAATAATAATTGGTAATAAATAATAATAAATACTAATAATTAGTAATACATATTAATAATTAGTAATAAATAGTAATAAATAGTAATAATGAGTAATAAATAGTAATAATGAGTAATAAATAGTAATAATGAGTAATAAATTGTCATAAATTGTCATAAATAGTAATAAATTGTAATAATTAGTAATAAATTGAAATAATTAGTAATAAATTGTAATAATTAGTAATAAATTGTAATAATTAGTAATAAATTGTAATAATTAGTAATAAAGTGTAATAATGAGTAGTAAATAGTAATAATGAGTAATAAATAGTAATAAATAGTATTAATTAGTAATAAATTGTAATGATTAGTAATAAATTGTAATAATTAGTAATAAATCGTAATAAATTGTAATAAATTGTAATAAATTGTAATATTTAGTAATAAATTATAATAATTACTAATAAACTGTAATAATTACTAATAATTAGTAATAAATTGTAATAATTAGAAATAAATTGTAATAATTAGTAATAAATTTTAATAATTAGTAATATACTAAAATAATTAGTAATAAACTGTTATAATTACTAATAAATTGTAATAATTAGTAATATTTATTAATAAATACTAATAATTAGTAATAATTTGTAATAATTAGTAATAAATACAGATAATTAGTAATAAATACAGATAATTAGTAATAATTAGTAATAATTAGTAATAATTAGTAATAAATTGTAATAATTAGTAATAAATTGTATTAATTAGTAATAAATTGTAATAATTAGTAATAAATTGTAATAATTAGTAATAAATTGTAATAATTAGTAATAAATTGTAATAATTATTAATAAATTGTAATAATTAGTAATAAATTGTAATAATTAGTAATACTTAGTAATAATTAATAATAATTAGTAATAATTAGTAATAAATTGTAATAATTACTAATAAATTGTAATAATTAGTAATAAATTGTAATAATTAGTAATAAATTGTAATAATTAGTAATAAATACTAATAATTAGTAATAAATACTAATAATTAGTAATAAATACTAATAAATACTAATAATTAGAAATAGTTAGCAATAATTAAGAATAATTAGCAGCAATTAGGAATAATTAGAAATAATTAGTAATAAATATCAATAAATAGCAATAATTAGTAATAAATAGCAATAATTAGTAATAAATAGTAATAAATAGTAATAAATAGTAATAAATAGAAATAATAACTAATAAATATGAATAATTAGTAATAATTAGTAATAATAATGAGTAATTAGGAATAATTAGTAACAAATAGGAATAATTATAATAATTAGTAATAAATTGTAATAATTAGTAATAATTTGTAATAATTAGTAATAAATACTAATAAATACTAATAATTAATAATAAATACTAATAATTAGCAATAATTAGAAATAATTAGGAATAATCTGCAATAATTGGAAATAAATAGAAATAATTAGAAATAATTAGAAACAATTAGCAATAATTAGTAATAATTAGCAATAATTAGTAATAATTAGCAATAATTAGCAATAATTAGTAATAAATAGAAATATTTTGTAATAAATAGCAATAAATAGTAATAAATAGTAATAATTAGGAATAATTAGTAATAATTAGGAATAATTATTAATAATTAGGAATAATTAGTAATAATTAGTAATAATTAGTAATAAATAGTAATAATTATTAATAATTAGTAATAATTAGTAACAATTAGTAATAATTAGTAATAATTAGTAATAATTTGGAACAAATAGAAATAAATAGGAATAAAAAGGAATAAATAGGAATAAATAGTAATAAATAGGAATAATTAGTAATAATTAGGAATAAATAGTAATAGTTAGTAATAAATATGAATAGTTAGTAATAAATATGAATAACCAGTAATAAATAGGAATAATTAGTAATAAATCAGAATAATTAGTAATTTATAATAATAATTAGTAATAATTAGTAAGAAATAGTAATAATTAGTAATAATTAGTAATAATTAGTAATAAATAGTAATAGTTAGTAATAAATAGGAACAATTAGTGATAAATATGAATAATTAGTAGTAAATAGGAATAATTGGTAATAAATAGGAATAATTAGTAATATATAGGAATAATTAGTAATAAACAGTAATAATTATTAATAAATAGTAATAATTAGTTAGGAACAATTATGAATAATTAGAAAGAAATTTTAATAAATTTTAATAAATTTTAAGAACTTGGCATAATTTACAGTGGATTGACGACACTCCTTTTTATCGATGACTTTTCTCCTTTCCACTCTCACGGACTCAAAACATTATGATAAATGGGCTGATACATAGGCATATTCAATCTCGTATGCATGATATTGGATATGCATTCGTAGGATCATATTTTTATAATGTTTTTAGGTGGTGACAGTTGGAAGAAGGCGATTCATCGACAAAAAAGGGGGCTCTTTTTTCTGATGGCTCATTTACTTCCAGCTTTCTCACACTGAAATCACAATGAAGAATCTGAATGGAGGTGTGCATATTCATTCTCATGAATATGAGAATGAATATGCGTACCTCCAACCAGATTCTTCTTTGTGATTTCAGTGTGAGAAATATGCAAGTAAATGAGCCGTCAGACAAAAGTGTAACCGTTAATCCATCGAAAATTAGGTCACCCTTAATTAATTGTAATTATTAAGAAGTAGTAGTAATTATTTATCTTTTTTTTTTCAGATAGTGTTTTTATAATTTCAAATTATTCAAAAATAGTGATGATTTTATATTTTTTAGAAAAATATGGAATAAGGAAGTCGACATCAGTCATTATTAGATAATCGCACTTGGATAAATCAGCGCTGAAATTCAAATGGTTCTGGTTTAAATCCTGTATATATTGAGGGTGTTAACTCTTTCTAAGCATTTGCATCATCAAAACCAGAATATGTTTCATAAGGCACAATTAAGTGTCCTTATAAAAAATGTGCTCTGAGAACGTTTGACACATTTGAAGAGGTTGGGGGAAATCTCTTGCAGTTTGGTTTTCAACCAGATTATGTTTTTTGGTATCAACACGGTGAACACAGTTCCATAGAAGATACTAATAACTTGATTCCGGATCCATCACAATTCCAAAATTTAGTACATGATGTTGCAGGTCCATCTATTCAAAAAACTAAAACTCATGATGATATTGATTTAACTCTTGAGTTGGCACCATCTGAATTTTATGCGTTGTTGAGGTCTGCTGAGGATGCATTATATCCTGGTTGCAAGATAAGAAAATTAGAAGCGGTTGCAAAATTTATGGCTATTAAATCAGAAAATGCAATGTCAAACAACTATTTTGATCAGATATTTTCTTTGGTTAAAACACTGTTACCTGAAGGAAATGCGTTGCCTGCAAATGAATATGAGAGCAAGAGGTTGGTTCGTAATCTAGGCCTTAGTTATTAGAAGATTCATGCATGTGCAAATGATTGCATCTTCTATTCTGTTAAAAATGAGTCGTTGGATAGTTGTCCCACATGTGGAAAATCGAGGTATAAAGAAGTTCAACCAGGGAAGTCTGGATCGATTCCTATAAAACAGTTGAGATATTTCCCCCTTACACCCAGGTTGCAATGTTTATTTATGTCTCATAACACAACGTCAATGATGTCATGGCACAAAACCAATATTTCAATCAGTAAAAGCTTGAATCATTCATCTGATGGTGACTCATGGAAACATTTTGATCGTCTGCATCCATATTTTGCTTTAGAAGCCCAAAACATGCGATTGGGTCTTTCTACTGATGGTTTCTGTCCGTTTGGTTCTCATAGTAGTTAGTATTCATGTTGTCCTGTCTTTATAACTCCTTAAAATCTACCTCCATGGATGTTGATGAAGAAGCCCTATATCTTTTTGACCTTATTAATCCCATGACATTCAAAAAAGAATATTGATGTTTATTTGAAACCATTGATTGATGAGTTAAATTCATTGTGGAGTAATGGTATTAGTACATATGATGTTGTTGCGAAACAAAATTTCACATTAAACGCTGCATTGATTTGGAATATTAGTGACTTTATGACATATACCATGTTATCTAGATCGAGTACACATGGTCTGAAATCATGTCTTTACTGTATGAAGGAAAACAAAGAATTTATGCTCATCAATGGGAAAAAACTTCCTATTTTGACTGTCATCGCAAATTTATTCCAACCAATCATCCTTTTGAAAGGAAAAAATATCATTTCAAAAAAGGAAAAATTGAAAGGGTTGAACCTTCAAAAATGATCTTAGGTATAGAGTTAAAATCAGTTGTATTTTCATTACCTCCCATCACATTTGGGCCAATAGTAAACCAACAGAAAATTCATGGCTTTAGAAAAGAACACAATTGGATAAAACGAAGCATTTTTTTGGGATCTCCCATATTAGTCTTATTTTTTGGTCCGACACATGTTGGACGTCATGCATATTGAGAAGAACTATTTTTATAATTTATTTCATACAGTTTTGGATACACCAGGTAAGACCAAAGATACTGTAAAAGCACGATTAGATCTTTCCCAAAATTTCTGGCGACCAGAACTTGAACTATTTGAAAATATCAGATGAAAGAGGTTAATGAAGCCAAAAGTAGCTTATACACTATTAAAAGAGATTCAATTATTATTTTGTCAGTGGATTGTAGATTTGATACTTCCAGATGGTTATGCTTCCAATTTGGGCAGATGTGTTAAGAATGGTCATATTAATGGATTAAAAAGTCATCATTTTTATGTTATAATGGAAATATGTATGCTAATTAGATTCAGAGGTTTGTTGAATTCTATGATTTGGGATTTGATAACAGACATATCATATATTTTTTGAGACATTTGTGCAACGAAAATAGACTACGATGCACTAAGAAAACTGGAAGAAGATGTTGCTGTAATTATATGTAAACTGGAAAAAATATTTCCTTCTACTTCCTTTGACTCAATGGAACATCTGATATTACATTTTCCACATGAAGATAAATCTAGAGGTCCAGTACAGTTTTTATGGATGTACCCATTCGAGAGATGCATGTGGAAATTGAAGAAAAAAGTACGAAACAAAGCATCGGTTGAAGGCTCAATTGCTAAAGCTTATTTATAAGAGGAAATTGATTGTTTCTGCTCTCACTATTTTGAATTTGAATATGCCTAAAAACAAAACCGCATGGGACACAATGAGGAAAATGTTAATGATGAAATGTACAATCAATTATTAGTTTTTAATCAGCCAAATATTGGCTTCAGTGGAGTTTAAGAACGATGGCTTTCAGACGATGAACATCACATAACTCATACATATGTTCTTCTCAACTGTGAAAAAATGACAGCATTTGTACTGTGAGGGATTCTATCAATTATTCTATAATTTATGTTACATTATGTAAAATTATTTTAATTATAGGTTATATAATAATCATATCAAGAAACAACTTCCACAAATTACAGCAGCTACTCTTGAAGAACACAGAGAAAAAAAATTCTCAATGGTTCCAAAAACTGGTAACATAAATTATTGATTGTTTAATATCAATTTAGTTTAGTATTTATTATATTGATAATTGTTTTACAAATTTTCAGGTGTCTCAACATTTTGATAAAATTGATAAGCAACTATATATATTGGGTAACCCACCATCCCAAATGGTTAAATATTATAATTCATGTGTGGTGAATGGTTTTTGATTTCATACACATGCTTATGGGGAATCAAAAAAAAACAATTAACAGTAGAGTTTGTTTGAGAGGATCACATCATAGTGAAACTGAATTTTACTTTTAAGGCATTCTGGATGAAATTATTGAGCTATGTTATCTTGGAACGAAGTACATAATGATGTTTAAATGTCGATGGTTGGATACTGAGAGAGGCTTGCAAGTTCATATGACTCATGGAATCATCGATATTAAATATAAATGTCTTCTTGTAGTAAATGATTCATTTTTACTGCCTCAACAGGCACATAAAATTTATTATGCAAAGTAATGTGCTACTTCAAGAGACCTAAGTAATTGGTGGAGCATAATAAAAATAAAATATTGGGAAAATCAATTTACTCAAACTGAATGTAGTTCTGTTTAAGTAGAAGGAATTGAATTTTTTCTAGAGACTACCCAAAATCCATCTTTTTCACAAAGAAACATGAATATCGATGATGAAACCCCACAATTAAGGGTTGACAAAGAAGAAGATGTTAATGATGTTACTGAAGTTCCCAGATCAGTGTGAATCACTGAGAGGGGGAGGGGGTGAATCAGGGATCCTTTAAAACTTTTTACTAATTGATTCTTAATCAATTAAACCTCTATGGCTTGTTAAGTCCTCGATCCACTCTTCTTATGTCTCTCAACCTTTCCCGGATAATGCAGTAATGAAAAGGCACAGGACACAAGGATTTACAAGGTTCGACACCAAAGGCCTACATCCTTTCCATGCTCTCCCAGCATGGATTCTCCATTATAACCTGTTAAAATTACAATGGTCGATACAGAGTCCCACTGTATCTCTCCTGAGTCCCACAGGAGGGTCTTTATACTGCGTCACACAGTGTTACCAGAGTCCCACTGGCCTACTCCAGAATCCCACTGAAGACTTCTTCTCCCTGAGTCCCACAGGGTCTTCTCTTGGCTCCTCAAGTCGCACGAGTAGCTCTTCTTCACTTTAAGTTCTTCAAGTATCTTTAGCAGCCTGGGATAAAGGCTGCTGGCCTTGCTCTGTACCTCTGATCACTTGAGTTGATCAGGTCTTCTCGTCTTGCTCAGGATTTATCTCCTTCTTCTCAGGATGACCTGACTTCTCTCCAACTACTGAATACTCAGACAACTGATATCTTTAACTTCAGTCTGGTCCAGTCTCACTTCAAAACAACTTCATGCACTGAATGCATGGAAACTCTAAATCCTCATGCACTGACTGCATGGCCTTCTCAAATTCTTCAAGATCTTCTGGTCTTGGACAACTCAGATGCACACAGCCTGATTTAGCTTTGTTCACGTGTGCACGTGCATGCATGCATGCATGCACTTTCCCTTTCCTCTTCTTGGTGCAGTAGACCCAAAAAGGGTGTAACACTTTAAGCACACACCAACTCCTTGAACTTCACACACTTTATTCAATTTGGTTACACACTTAGAAGTGTGTTATACTCTAGTGTGAGTCCTCCCTTTTCTTCTTCTATGTGTATACACACTTCTTAGTGCACACACTAGGTTCGGCCACTTTGTTGTTTTGCACACACAACTTGTTCTTTGATTTGCACACACACAATGAGTGTATATTTAGCCTTCACTCTTTTTCTTGCACACACTTAACCCGTAGGTCCTCTTCTTGTTTTTTACACACAAAAGGTGTGGCCTTCACTTGGTGCACACACAAGGCTATGCCTCGGCCTCCTCTTGCACACACCCGAATACCAACACAAATGAAGGCGCGCAAGGTCCTCGGTGTAAGCGGCGTGCAATGGGTAAGTGGCGCGCAATCACTCAGGTGTGCAGGATGCAACAACATGAGGCGCACAAGCCACAAGGGTGCAAGGACACCTTGGGCGCGCAAGTGCCTACCGCGCAGGGGGCGCGGTGCACAGAGGGAGCGCGCAAGGTCGCGCAAGCTCCTCTCCTTCCTGTCGCGCAAAGGATTAGCGCGTAGGGGACACCTTCGGGCCAAGGATGGCACTGAGATCTTCAGCCGCGCAAGTAATTTGCGCGGGGCTTCTTTCTTCGTGAGGCAGAGAGCACTCACGGGACTTCAAAAATTCAGCGCATCAGCAAGCCTCTCCAATGCCTCGGGCTCTCCTTATATAGGCAGAGGCATCTCGTTCAATCCGCGTGGATATAAATTCAAACTCCCGAGATTTTCGGTTCTTCAAGATTCTGCAAAATCTTGTTTTTCTTTCGCTGTTTCACGCGGCTTTATCTTCCTCTTCCATTCCTCCTCGTGCATGCGATTTAGAACGCATGCACAGCCTCTGTTTTGGCCATCCCATGCAAAACACGAATTCTTCAACACCTCGCACCTTCGGTTTGCTTCGGCTTCGACCGAAATATTCCTCTCGTTGCATGCAAACTCATTTTCGTGCATGGATGGGTTCAGAAGGGCCAGACGAGCTCCATGGTGCCTTTATCTTCGACAATGGTGGTTGGGAGCTTCAAAACCATCCTCGGGGAGGCTCTGGTTCAGCGGCGGCAAGCGGGTGGCTTCGGGGAGGCCTCGGACGAGCTCGAGGATGAAGACGAGCTCTCGGCCGTCGATGTTTAATGATGCTCAACGGCCAGGATTATAACATCTCGGCGCTAGATGAGATAAGCGGTCCAGATCGGCGCGCGATGGAACGGACGGCCGCGATTAGATCCCTGATGAATTTTCACCGTCCCACATCGAAACGCCGCGGGATTTTGCCGCGGTTTATCAAAGTTCCTCTCCCATACTCACTTCAGTTGAACTTCTCCCATCCCGGTGCCGCCCCTCACCGGGTTCTCTCTGCGGGCGCGCTCTGCGCCCACTCACGCCTCCTGCAGGCGCGCTACTGGCGCCCACTATGCGTGCCTCAGGCGCGCGCGCTGCGCGGGCTTCATCACCGCGTGGCCTCGGGGCTTTATACACTGCCCCCTGCCGCCTTGTGCTTGCACCATGGTATCCCCCATGGGCGTGGCGCCTTAGGCCCACAAGTGCCTTGGGGTTGAACCCGTGGGCTGGCCTTGGCTGGCCTAATTTTTTGCTTGAATATACACAACTATACAAAGTACTCTTAAGTGTAAAATGCCAAATGCCACAACTCTAAGCCATCTTCCTTCTTCTTCTTAAGAATTCCATCATTTCACCTCTCATATGCTCTCTACTTAGGATATGGAATTCCTAAGGTTTCTTCTTAATCTTCTTCATCTCCTCTTCCATATGTGTTCAATACTTAGGAGGGACTTCTTCAACTGAATCTCATAAATCACACATGTTCTTCAACATTCTTCATTGATCTAATCAGAGATCAATTGGATCTTCTTCTGATTCACATGCACTAAGAGTTAGTACATGGACTTCTTTAATCCACGTCATCCACTTAGAAGTTGTGGATGGATCTCTTGCTTCTCCTCATGCATTGTCAATACAATACATGGTCTTCTATCATTGTTGTGACTTTGTATCATCAAGATACAAGTTCTATGAACTTAAAGATCAGCTCAACAATCGTCAGATGTCCATGCATGGACTTCATTAATCCACTTCATCCACTTAGAACTTATGGATGGTTCTCCTCATCTCCTCATGCATTGTTAAGACAATGCATGGTCTTATAATATTGTTGTGACATTGTATCATCTTGATACAAGGTTCTTTAAACTTTAAGAACAGCTCAACAATCGTCTGATGTTACTAGAGAATGTTTCAACCACATCTCCTATGCCACTTAGTGAATCTTCTAAGTGACATGCATCTTAGTACCATGGCCATTCTCCATTCATCACCATCACCATCACATCCTTTGTCATTCACATATTGAAACTCCTTGACATCCATCCATTCATTCCTTGATAACAACATACCTCATTGACAACAAATGCAACACAGTGCACTTCAGTTACAAATGAATTTGAAATGGTAAGGGATGGTGAAAGTGAAAATCATATGGATATTGATGATGATAAGAAGGAATATGAAGACATTGACATCGTCAGATATGAAGATGATGATGAAGGTGAACATTGACACACTTAAATGCTGGTTATGATCATAACTAATATATATCTATATATAATAGTTATTTTCAACTATCTGCTAACAACAATCATTTTTTGTTTCATATGGAATATGATCTATTTCTTGAGTTAGAGGAGGCTGAGCTACCTTTAGATGAGGGGGATGTTGGATCGTCTGACCCTCAGCCTACTGGTGGTTCAGGAGGTAGGCGGAGGGGGCGCAATCTTGCATGACTGATGATTCTTGACCCTATCCCCGAGCGATGTCCACGTCTTGGCTTCCACTACTAGAATTCTAAGTATTTGTGACGGATTATTTGCAACAGGATCCCGTCGCAAATAATCTTAAGTGACGAGGTCCCGTCGCAAATAGCTCTTCATAGAAAACGGCGTCGCAAAAACTATTATTTGCGACAGGCCCATCGCAAATAATAATTTTTTTAGCGATGGGTAGCTTCACCGTCGCATATAAGTATCAGATTATATACTTTATATATATAAACTTTTTTACGACTGGCCCATCAAAAAAAGTATTTGCGACGATCCTGTAATCTTGTCGTAAATAATTTTAAAAAAATATCTTTAGACTATTTGCGATGGGCCCGTCGTGAATACTTTTTTTGACGAGTCACTAATCCCGTCGAAAATACTAAATAAAATTAGACTATTTGTGACGGGAACCCGTCTCAACAGATCACGTTGCAAATAATAAATAAATTTTAAAAAAATAAATTTAATAAAATTATGATTATTGAAAAATTAATTTTAATATTATTAAAATAATTAAAATAAAAATATATTAAAATTCTCAATATTTACAAAAAAATATAAAAAAATCATAAAATATTATTACTATTATTATTAGTTAAATGAACAAACATTAAAAAATATAATACTAAAAAAATATATTTATTAAAATTATGATTATTGAAACAATAATATTAATATTATTAAAATAATAAAAAAATAAAAATTATTAAAATTATTAAAATTATGAATATTCACAAAAAAAATCATAAAATATTAAAAATTAAATTATCTAATATTCTCATCAATATAAATGACAAAAACTGTAAATAATTCATATTACAAATGTTAAATTCAAAAGTTTTTAACATAAAAAAAATCACTAGGGGGTCATCTTCTGGAGGAGGATGGAGGATCTGAAGGAGATGGTTGAGGAAACTCTATCCCCAAACTACGAGTCAGATGACACATGTACTCCATCTACTCCTGTTGCTGCTTTTGTCATCGATGCATTTCCTCCTCATGCTGCTGCTTCTGCTGCTGCTAACGCATCTCTTCTTGCTGCTTCTGCAAACTCTCTATAAGGTCATTTCGAGCTGTAACGTTTCCTGATACTATAAGGCAGAATATGATGCCCCTCCACGATCTCCTCTCAAGCTAGATTCCGACATCGTAGCAGTACCATAATAAGTACCAGGAGTCACATGAGAGCTGATACCAACTACTTGACACTTCTCAAATCCATACTAAGTCGCCCACATCCATGCCGCCTCATCGAAATGGTGTGCACTGGTCTGATCAGTCACCTCGTCCTAACCCTCAGCCTGTGTCTGAGAGGTCTCAGCCTCATATGACTCCTTCAATTCCAATTTGGAATTAAAATTGTGAAAATATTATATGTAGTTAAATTTCAAAATGAAAAAATAATACTAACCACAATCTGACGCTAGCGATCACCTCTAATCTCTCCAGTGACTGGATCACTATACATCCTCCAATAAACGTCGAACTCCGTAATATCGGGATGCTTGACTGCCTACAGAGATATAAAATAAAATGATTATATTTAAAGTTATATAATTTTTTTTAAAAATATTCTTACCAGCTTCTCTCTATGCGTACTGAATGTACGACTACCAGCACGATGCATCACCTCCAATCTCCCCTGGTTCTGCCGACCCAATGAATACCTCCTCTGAAATCCACCACCAACTAGTGTGCACAAATTATATCCCAAACCTAAGATGAAATGTACTTTGGTCAGTGGTCTCTACACGACTCATCAAATACTTTCGCTCCTGCTTTCTTAATGGCCGTCTTTCTCAAATTGTATAAAAACTTACGTAAACGCTCATGCATAGCCACCTCCCATATTGCATGGATAGCGTCACGCATGCTATCATCGATGGGATACCATAAACCCTACAAATAATTTATAATATAAAGTTATTAATAAAATAAATTTCAAAATAAATATTTTTTATTTACGTACCAGCCAATGATTGTACACAGAGAGCTTCACATCAACAAGAATCTGTTCTCATGTAATCTATGGCTGAGAAAAAAAATTACACAAGATAGCGCTCCCCTGTCCAACAGCTACATGCACAAAACTGTGAAAAAAGAATAAATAATAAAACAATTAGTATATATATAAATGAATTGATGAAAAAGATAACTAAAATATAGAGGTTATCATACCTCCATGTGCGTGGATCGAAGCCGATATGTGGACGTCGCTCAGGGATAGGGTCAGGAATCATCAGTCGAGCAAGACCGTGCTCCCTCCGCGTACCTCCTGAACCACCAGTAGGCTGAGGGTCAGATGATCCCACATCCCCCTCATCCAAAGGTAGATCAGCCTCCTGCAACTCGCAAAATAGATCAAGATCCATCTGAAACACAAAATTATTACTGTTAGCAGATAGTTGAAAATAACTATCATATATAGATATATATTAGTTATGATTATAACCAACATTTAACTATGTCAATATTCACCTTCATCATCATCTGCATATCTGATGATGTCAATGTCTTCATATTCCTCCTTAGCATCATCAATATCCATATGAGTTTCACTTTCACCATCCCTTTTCATTTCAAATTCATTTGTAACATCATTAACATCCACATCACCATCGACCCCTAATTGTGTGGTGTCATCATCGATATTCACGTTTCTTTGTGAAAAAAGATGGATTTTGAGTAGTCTCTTGAAAATTTTCAATTCCTTCTACTTCAGTAGAACCACATTCAGTTTCAGTAAATTTATTTTCACGAGATTTCATTTTTATTATGATCCACCAATTACTCAGGTCTCCTGAAGTAGCATAGTACTTTGCGTAACAAATTTGATGTGTCTATTGAGCCAGTAAAAATGGTTCATTTACAGCAATAAGACTTTTATATTTAATATCGACGATTCCATGAGTCGGATGAACACACACGCCTCTTTCAGTATCCAACCACCTACATTTAAACATCGTTATGTAATTCTTTCCAAGATAACACAACTCAATAATTTCATCCAGAATGCCATTAAAGTCAACTTCAGTTTCTCTATGATACGATCCTCTCAAACAAACTCCACTATTCATTGTTTTTGTTGATTCCCCATATGCACATGTATGAAATCAAAAACCATTCACCACATATGCCTGATAATATTTAACCATTTTGGATGGTGGGTCACTCAATATACACAATCGCTTATAAATTTTATCATCATGTTGAGACACCTGAATTTTTTAAAACAATTATCAATATAATAAATAGTAAACTGAATTGATATTAAACCATCAATAATTTATATTACTAGTTTTTGAAACCATTGATAAATTTATTTTGTCTGCGTTCTTCAAGAGAAGCTGTTGTAATTTGTGGAAGTTATTTTTTGATAAGATTATCATATAACCTACAAATAAAATAAGTTTACATACTGTAATAAAAATTATAAAATAAGTGATACAAGCACTCATAGTACAAATGCTATAATTTCTTCACAGTTGAACATAACATATGTATGAGCTCTGTGATGTTCATCGTCTAAAATCCATCATTATTGAACTCCACCGAAGCCAAGATTTGGCTGATAAGAAACTGATAATTGATTGTCCATTTCATCATTAACATTTCCCTCATTCTGTCCCATGTGGTTTTATTTTCAGGGATATTCAGATTCAAAATAGTGATAGTAGAAAAACACAATTTCCTCTTGCAAATAATCTTAAGCAATTGAGCCTTCAACCGATGATTTTTTAGGTACTTTTTTCTTCCATTTCTGCATGCATATCTTGAATGGGTACATCCATCAAAAATGTAATGGACCTCCACATTTAGCTTCCTGTGGAAAATGTAATATTAGATGTTCCACTGAGTTAAAGAGAGCAGGCGGAAAGATTTTTTCCAGTTTACATATAATTACAGCAACATCTTCTTCCAGTTTTCTTAGCGCATCGTAGTCTGTTGTCACTGCACAAATGTCTCGAAAAAAATATGATATGTCTGTTAATGAATCAAAAATCATAGAATTCAACAAACCTTTGAATCCAATCGGTATAAGTCTTTCCATTATAACATGACAATCATGACTTTTTAATCCGGTAATATGACCATTCTTAACACATCTTCCCAAATTGGAAGCACAACCATCTGGAAGTCTCAAATCTGCAATCCACTGAAAAAATAATAAGCGACTCTCTTTGGACAATGTATAAACTGCTTTTGGTTTCATGAACCTTTGTTATCTGAAATTTTCAAATAGTTCAAGTTCTGGTCACCTACAAATTTGGGCAAGATCTAATCGTTCTTTTATAATATCTTTGGTCTTACCTAGTGTATCCAAAAATGTATGAAATAAATTATCAAAACAGTTCTTCTCAATATGAATGGAATCTAACATATGGCCGACCAACAAATCAGACTAATATGGGAGATCCCAAAAAATGCTTCATTTTATCCAATTATGTTCTTTCCCAAAGCCATGAAATTTCTGTTGGTTTACTGTTGGACCAAATGTTATGGGAGGTAATGAAAATACAACATATTTTAACTATGTACCTGAGATCATTTTTGGAGGTTCATCCCATTCAATTGTGTCTTTTCCGAAATGAGATTTTTTCCTTCAAAAAGGATGATCGGTTGGAAGAAATCTGTGATGACAGTCAAAATAGCAAGGTTTTTTTTCCATTGATGAGCATAAAATCTTTATTGTCTTTCATACATTAAGGACATGATTTCAGATTATGTGTACTCCATCCAGATAACATTCCATATGCCGGAAAGTCACTAATCATCCACATCAATTCAGCTTTTAAGGTGAAATTTTGTTTCGCAGCAACATCATATGTACTAACACCATTACTCCACAATACATTTAACTCATCAGTAAATGGTTTCAAATAAACATCAATATTATTTTTCGGATGTCTTGGGATTAATAAGGTCAAAAAGATATAGGGCTCCTTCATCAACATCCATGGAGGTAGATTTTACGGAGTTATAAAGATATGCCAACATTAATACTGACTACCATAAGAACCAAACAAAAAAAAACCTTCAGCAGAAATACCCAATCACACGTTTTGGGCTTCTAAAGCAAAAGACGGATGCTGACAATCAAAATGTTTCCATGAATCACCATCAGATGGATGATTCAAGATTTTACTGGTTGAAATATTGGTTTTGTGCCATGACATCATTGAGGCTATGTTATGAGACATAAATAAACGTTACAACCTTGGTGTAAGGGGAAAATATCTCAACTATTTTACAGGAATCAATCCAGACTTCCCTTATTGAGCTTCTTTATACCTCAATTGTCCTCATATGGGACAACTAACCAACCACTCATTTTCACAGGAATATAAGATGCAATCATTTTCACATTCTTGAATCTTCCGATAACTAATTCCCAGATTACGAACCAACCTTTTACTCTCATAGTAATTTGCAAGCAACACATTTCCTTCAGGTAACAGTGTTTTAACCAAAGAATATATCTGATCAAAACAGTTGTTTGACATTGCATTATCTGATTTAATAGCCACAAAATTTTCAAATGCTTCTACTTTTCTTATCTTTCAACCAGGATATAATGTATCCTCAGCAGACCTCAACAACTCATAAAATTTGGATGGTGCCAACTCAGGAGTTAAATCAATATCATTGTGAGTTTCAGTTTGTTGAAGAGATGGACCTGCAACATCATGTACTAAATATTAGAACTATGATGGATCCAGAATCAAGTTATTAGTATCTTCTATGGAACTGTGTTTCCCATGTTGATACCAAAATACATAATCTAGTTGAAAATCAACCCGCAAGAGATGTCCCCCAACCTTTTCAAATGTGTCAAATATTCTCAGAGCACATTTTTTACAAGGACACATAATTGTTCCTTCTGAAACATATTCTGGTTTTGATGATGAAAATGCTAAGAAATATTCAAAACCCTCAATATATACAATATTTAAACCAGAACCATTTGGATTTCTATGCTAATTTATCCAAGCGTGATCACCTAATAATGACTGATGTCAACTTCCTTGTTCCATATTTTTCTACAAAATATAAAATCATCACTTTTTTTGAATAATATGAAATTATAAAAATACTATCTGAAAAAATATAACTAATTACTAATACTTCTTAATAATTACCATTAATTAAGGGTGACACAATTTCCAGTGGATTGATGACTACTCTTTTGTCTGATGACTCATTTACTTGCATCTTTCTCACACTAAAATCACAATGAAGAATCTGGTTGGAGGTATTCCTATTCATTCTCGTATGAACAAGAATGAATATTTCTATCTCCGATGAGATTCTTCATTGTGATTCCAGTTTCAAAAAGATACAAGTAAATGAGCTGTCAGATAAAAGAGCCCCCTTTTCATCAATGAATCGTCTTCTTCCAACTGTCACCACCAGTAAGCATTATAAAAAATGTAATCTTATGAATGCATATCCAATCTTTTGCATATGAGATTGAATATGCCTATGTAGCAGCACATTTTTCAAAATTTTTTGAGTCAGTGAGAGTTGAAAGGAGAAAAGTCATCGGGAAAAAGGAGTGTCATCAATCCACTAAAAATTATGCCAAGTTCTTAAAATTTATTTAAATTTATTAACTTTTTTTCTAACTCTTCCTAACTAATTATTACTATTTATTACTAATTATTCCTATTTATTAATAATTATTCCTATTTATTACTAACTATTCCTATTTATTACTAACTATTCCTATTTATTACTAACTATTCCTATTTATTACTAACCATTCCTATTTATTACAAACTATTCCAATTTATTACTAACTATTCCTATTTATTACTAACTATTCCTATTTATTACAAATTATTCCTATTTATTACTAATTATTCCTATTTATTACTAACTATTCTTATTTATTACTAACTATTACTATTTATTACTAATTATTACTATTTATTACCAACTATTACTATTTATTACTAACTATTACTATTTATTACTAACTATTTTTGTTTATTCCTTTTTATTACTAATTATTACTAATTATTACTAATTATTACTAATTATTAATAATTATTACTAATTATTACTAATTATTCCTATTTATTACTAATTATTCCAATTTATTCCTAATTATTACTAATTATTACTAATTATTACTAATTATTACTAATTATTACTAATTTCTCCTATTTATTACAAATTATTCCTATTTATTACTAATTATTCCTATTTATTTCTAATTATTACTAATTATTTCTAATTATTGCTAAGTATTCCTAATTATTTGTAATTATTAGTATTTATTACTAATTATTACAATTTATTACTAATTATTACAATTTTTTACTACTTATTACAATTTATTACTAATTATTACAATTTATTACAAGTTATTACAATTTATTACTATTTAATACAATTTATTACTAATTATCAAAATTTATTACCAATTATTACAATTTATAACTAATTAATACAATTTATTACTAATTATTACTAATTATTACTAATTATTACTAATTATTCCTATTTATTGCTAATTATTTTTATTTATTCCAAATTATTACTAATTATTTCTAATTATTGATAATTATTCCTAAATATTACAATTTATTACTAATTAATACAATTTATTACAATTTATTACTAATTATTATAATTTATTACTAATTATTACAATTTAATATTAATTATTACTAATTATAACTAATTATTACTAATTATTACTATTTATTACTATTTATTACTATTTATTACAAATTATTACTAATTATTAGTATATATTAATAAATATTACTAATTATTTCTAATTATTATTAATTATTACTAATTATTATTATTTATTAATAAATATAACAATTTAATACTAATTATTACAATTTATTAATAATTATTACAATTTATTACTAATTATTACAGTTTATTTCTAATTATTAAAGTTTATTATTAATTATTACCGTTTATTACTAATTAATACATTTTATTACAATTTATTATTAATTATTACAATTAATTACTAATTATTACAATTTATTACTAATTATTACAATTTATTACTAATTAATAAAATTCATTAGAATTTATTAGTAATTATTACAATTTATTACTAATAATTAAAATTTATTACTAATAATTACAACTTATTACTATTTATTACAATTTATTACAATTTGTTACTAATTATTACAATTTATTACTAATTATTACTATTTATTACTAATTATTACTATTTATTACTAATTATTATAATTTATTACTAATTATTACAATTTATTACTAATTATTACAATTTATTACTAATTATGAAAATTTATTACTAATTATTACAATTTATTACTATTTATTACAATTTATTACTAATTATTACTAATTATTACAATTTATTACTAATTATTACAATTTATTACTAATTATTACAATAGATTACTAGTTATTCCTATTTATTGATAATTATTCTTAATTATTGCTAATTATTGCTAATTATTTTTAATTATTCCTAATTATTACAATTTATTACTAATGATTACTAATTATTACTAATTATTACTAATTATTACTAATTATTACTAATTATGACTAATTATTACTAATTATTACTATTTATTTCTATTTATTACTATTTATTACTAATTATTACAAACTATTACTAATTATTAGTATTTATTATAAAATATTACTAAATATTACTAATTATTACTAATTATTATAGTTTATTACTAATTCTTACAGTTTATTACTAATTATTACAGTTTATTACTAATTATTACAGTTTATTACTAATTATTACAGTTTATTACTCATTAAAAAATTTTACTACAATTTATTATTAATTATTACCATTAATTACTAATTATTACAATTTATTACTAAGTATTACAATTTATTACTAACTAATAAAATTTATTACTAATTAATACGATTTATTACAATTTATTACTAGTTATTACAATTTATTGCTAACTATTACAATTTATTACTAATTATTACAATTTATTACTAATTATTACAATTTCTTACTAAATTTTACCAATTATTACAATTTATTACTAATTATTAAAATTTATTTCAATTTGTTACTAATTATTACAATTTATTACTAATTATTAGAATTTATTACCAATTATTACAATTTATTACTAATTATTACATTTTATTACTAATTATTTCAATTTATTACAAATTATTACAATTTATTACTAATTATTACAATTTATTACTAATTATTACAATTTATTGCTAATTATTATAATTTATTACTATTTATTACTCATTATTACTCATTATTACTATTTATTAATAATTATTATTATTTATTACTAATTATTAGTATTTATTATTATTTATTACCAATTATTATTAATTACCACAAATTGATTACATACATTACTAATTATTGTTAACAATTACTAATTACTACTGATTATTAAAAATTATTACTTAAAATTTCAATTTATTAGTACAAATAAATAGTCATGACAAAACAATTTAAATTCAATTTAATTACAACTAATCAACAATAATAATAATTAACATAAAAATTTGAAATAAATAATAAATTAAATAAAACATAAATACCTTTAAACCGGATTTGCAATTGATGTAGACGACTTCACAAGTTCTTCATGACCAAAAAATTAACTTAGAAAAATTTTCCCTCTGAAATAAGAGTTCAGAGAGAAACAAGATCTAGAAATTGAGAGGAATGAGAAGAAAAACGGATGGGGGTATGAAGAGGTAAGATTATTTGGGACGAGACTATTTGCGACGGGTTACCCATCGCAAATACCTACTCCCGCATTAATTACTGTCGGTGGTTAAAAAGTTATTTGCGACGGGTCCCGTTGTAAATAGTCCATGCCGACACACCTTTTGCGACGAGAGGACATCCCGTCGCAAAAAGCTATTAACCACCGCTGATTATTTGTGATGGGCCCTGTCGCAAATAACCTTCGCGTGGTTTGGCGCACTATCCGCGCCAAACCTTTTGCAACGGAACACGAAATCCCGTCGCAAATAATTGGTTACTTGCGACGGGTTGTTAACCCCGTCGCAAATAACCTCTTGGACGGACTTTTTGCGACGAGATTTTTTCCCGTTGCAAAAAACCCGTCGCAAAAAAGTCCTTTTTCCTGTAGTGTTCGATCCACGAACACGGATGTAGAGACCCAAAGCCTGGCATACACGAACATTACATTACTTTTTCAGAATACTTAATACATAACAAAAACAGACACACAAGGACCGTAATAGTTTAGGGTCTTTGGAAACTTGGAATATAATCTTCTAGTCGTGTTGAAAGATCTTCAATATCTCCCATACAGATCTTCCCCTTTTTGTTTTCTTACCTAAAACCTTTCTTTATATCCTGGGGAAAAGAAAACATAAAAAGGGTGAGCTCAAATGCTCAGTAAGGGTAAAGATAGAGAACATAAAACAATCCATAAATATTTGAATGCAAAAACTTGAACATAAAATCTAAACATCAAAATCTTGAGAAAAAACATAAATCTTGGAAGTACGTAAGACATATATCATAAAGGAACATCAATCATGATAAAATATCATGGGAAGAAAACATTTAATTGTGGAAAACCATTAAGCACATGATATGATCTCCATAGTAGCCAAGACATTGCTGCCAAGACCATCTTAGTGGACAAAGTCCCTTTCTGAATCGAGTTCACTCCTCATTTCAGTCCTATAACACTGAACCAGATTAACTTAGCATTCCAGTCATGTCTATCTCATGAGATATAAATCTTTACCCAATGCATTGGAGGGAGATATAGGTCCCACCCATCTCATAATGAAATCATTCTTTCGTGTGCCACAAAATAAACATACATCATTCATAATAACCCAACGAATAAAATGAGTTTCATAAACATCATTCCATCATAACATAATCCATATAAAACAAATGGTTATCATTTCATCATAAGAAAAGTGAAACCATGTAAATCATAGAGACATTATACTTGAAACATACACATATGAAATAATGTCATCTTAGATGGAAAATGATTTTGAGAAAACACTTGAAATGAATTATTGAGGAAAATATCCTTTCTTATTCAAAATCGTTTTATTTTCTCAAAATGCCATGAAATTTTAAAAGAAAAGGATTTTGTTGAAATTTTTTATGAAATATTGTAGAGTATGCTTCATGAAAATAAGGTGTTATAAAACCGTAAAAATCCGTTCATGCCATATAAGTTAAAAAAACATTCTCCTCATACTTTTGTCAGAAAATTGAAAAAGTTCCTCGTGTGGTAAACAAAAGTAAGATTCCTTTCATAACATGTGGTAAATTTCAAAATTGGGTAAAAAGGAATTCAAACATACATGAAAACATTTTAGAAAACATGAGAATGAATGATAACAATAACCAAAGTAAATACTTATGAATAAACAATCTCGGCTAAAAACTAGATTGGAAAAGTTATCCCTTACCTTAGGTCTGATATGCTTCGTACGTATCCGAAACTCCTCTTTCTTGAAGTGCCTCCTTTGAACTTCCTCTTAGGGAACCATAGTTGGTCTTTTGAGAAGACCAGTACCTCTATAATGTTTCTAGGGAAGTGGGGAAGTGAAATGGGAAGAGGTTGGCCGAGCTTTAAGGCTCAAAATGGTGTGAAGAGAAGAGGGAAGGTGTTCACTTTTTATAAGGGAGGAGAGGGGCAACTTTGGAATCCTAAAAAATATTAGTTTAATATAAATTAAAACCCCACATAAAAACATCAAAAATGAATCAATTCGAAGATGAGATTAGATAGGGTTGTAATCTAATGAACCAATCAAATTTAGACATGTTTTGATTTTATTTTAAACCTTATCATTTTGATTTATCCTTATTTAATCTATTTAATTTTATTTGCGGTAATAAAATTATAAATTTTAAATGGTTATAAATAATCACTTATGTGTTGTTAATTTTCCATAACTGGATACTTTATGAAATTCTTGACTTTATAAATTTTTATTTATAATTTGTAAATATTTTTGTGATTTTTATAAAATTTAATAATATGTTATTTTAATAAAATAACAATAGTTTAAATTTTAAAACTATTCAATTATTTGAATTTAAATAAAATACATATAGAAGATATATTCGATCAAAAATGTTTAATAGATTCCTAACATGTCATATTCATCTATAAAATTAGTGTGGAACATCAAATAGTTCATATAATATTTATTTTACTATTTGTAAAACCATTTATTTGATATTTCTCTTAATAAAATAATTACTACGACATTTTTTTATAATTATTAAATATACTTATTTGTTGCATAAAAATTAAAAATAAAATACTAGGATGAAGATAAATCTTATATATTTTATAAGAATAATTTTAGTCGGATTTATCTTCTAAAACACCCAACTTTTAAAATGTTATATTTATTAAATTATGAAGGTGACAACTTTGACATCATTTAAAATAATATAATATAAGTGTCATAATCACTTTTATAAGACTCCAATCGGTCATATATTCAGTAATTGTATGCTTATGGTATATATATAAACTACCAATAAGTTTTGGTCAGGTTGTTGGGCCTTTTAACATGTATTACTATTTCAATAAAAACAATATTATTGATTTTTCACTAAATAAATAATTTTTGCCTCATTAATGTATAAGCTAATAAGGTAATTAAATAACTCTTTAAAATTACAAATAAATTACCATGATAAAGAAAATTATTTTAGCTTTAAAATGAGAATTAATAATCGAATTTATATTCTATATAACCTTATATTAAAAATACTTTAATTATTAAAGTTTGAGTGAGACATATTTCACTTTCCATTAAATAAAATAAACTAAAGGTATTAATCATATCCTAGTGGGTTAAAATGGATTCCATTTTGACCCCAATATAACTTAGGACGAAATATAATCATTCAATTTTGTTAAGACAAGTATTAGGGTAATTTTATAATATTATATTTACCCTTAATTAACCGATTTACCTTTAACAATGGTAAATAAAATTTACCATAGTTACTATTCATATTGCCCAAAAATAAAAAGTAGCCCATTAAAATAATTTAGACCCACTAATTCCAAATATGGAATCCAATTTTTCAAATTCAATACACATAAGTTGCAAAAATTAAATTAAAATTAATCCCGTTGTTGAAAGAAAACGGGTTTTTGTTTAAAACATTGCAAAAGATGAATTGATTTAACCTACGAATTCAATGTAAAATCAATGGTAATGAAATACATTATATTGAATGGTAAAAATATATTTTATTTATACTTTAAAACCATTCAATTTTATAATTTATCCATATAAATTATTACGATGAAAAAAGTTGTTTTTAATTAAAATATAGCGTGTTTTTACTATTCAATAAAATATGAAAGTTATCAGAAAAATATCAAAAATTAATCCAAAGTAAATTTTTATATCATGATTCCAAAGAAGAATTTTATTTTGTCAAATTGAACTTATAAACATGTCAAAAACTATATTTAAAGTGGGTGCGCCATCAAAAGGCGGCAAAACTACATTTTATGAAAACTACTTGTTTTACCTGAAACTATTCTTTAGTTCTTATACCATGTTCTAGAAAATGTGTAAGATTAATAATAATGTTATAAAATTAAAAATGTGGTTAATACTATTCATAATGTCTATTTCATAATAATATTATAACCATATATCGTTGTTTAGTGAAACCCGGTATTACGTACAACACACGCTATCGAAGAAGGTCACAATTGCGTGTAATGCAAGCCAAGTCAGGGTTGCGTGTAATGCAAGACTTCTTTATTGTTGCATATAGCAGAATCCAACCATATTTAATTTATACATTGAATATATATATATATACATACATATATATATATATATACACTCAATGTTGCGAACTTGAAATTGTGTGTAACATGATCCAAGAATAGTGTTGCGTATACTGAAAACTAATACAGTGTTGTGTATAGTGCAAGATAATCTTGGTGTAGTGTACAACATAAGATATTAAAGAAATTAAAAATAATATATCTTATACAATCTCGTGGTGTTACATTCTACCCCCCTTAAAATGAATTTCGCCCTCGAAATTTGTCGGGGTTATAAATCGTTTACTATTCATAGAAACCCACATCATAAAAAGGAATACTAAAACTTAATTTTAAAAATTAAAGTATGAAATGTAATGATTACCCAAAGTAACTCATCACTAGGTTTCCACATAGGGGAACATAGGTGAAAATATGGATATGGAAGAAAAATCTAACCATCAAGTTCTGATGGATAGTGGTAGCGAACATGGCTATGAAAAAGCCAACAATCACTAATCCATAAATTTGTGATGATCTATAGTACCATATGATTCATCGGATATGAGGAAACTAGGAAAAAAATTTTGGTTTTCAAGATCATTTCCCTAATGTTGATTAATTAAAAGAAATACTTACATGATTTTTGGTACAATCTCACTGTTGTTCGTGCCTTGAACAATTTCCACTTCATCTCTAAAAGAAATGGAGTTGAATTCTTTATTCGTGAAGTGTGAGAAGATCATGCGATAGAATGATATGTCATTCCATATGTCTCAAACAAAATGTTATCAAAATTTATCAAATATACATATGTCCATCTATGGTGAGGTTAATCAGATACGGTTCCAATATAGACTTATACTTCATCTATCATACCACTTAATAAAATAAAACTAGTTTTCACTAACTAGGGACTTCCTGTAGGCCAGTGGTAGGTGATAAAGGCCTGTCACACTTCGGTTGTGGGTTCGATTCACGCAACCTTGTCCGACGGGATGGGTTGTCGCCCATTCTGTAGGTTGTCCCTTTTCTTAAAACTATACTATTATAACATTCCAGAAAAAGTTCCGGACATAATCAATACTATCTTATGTCCACTTAATCCATTCCAACCTTAAGACTTATCCAAAATAATTCTTTCCAAACTCATAGTATAAAGAAAACAATTACTAGAAAGGTATTATAACAAGCATGTGAATACCGTCATTTATCCCAGATATATCTTGTTAATTGCAGGTGAATACCTTAATCATGTATTCTCTTGAAACATCAATTACCATAGAACCATATGCTTTCAAAAGTTAACTCTTTCCACATTAAAAAATTCCTATATACTCAAACCATGATACCACTTTGTCCTTATATCAGTCATGATCTCATGAATACTATCAAACAAATTATTTTCTTCTTATCCCTTCATTATGTGCATATCAACTACTTTCCAAAAATATTTCAAGCACTTTTCACGGTTACCGGTACCAAACAATTATTGAAAACCAGTACATAGATATTCCAAAATTCCACAATACTATAAATGAGATTCCATGATACTATTTTGAAAAACCATTACATAAAAACTTAATCATTCTACAACATCATTTTCATATTCAACATCGCAAATACTGATCGCATGTGACTTCCCTTTGTCATTTGCCTTAAGAGGTTGCTCACGTCAATAATCATTAATCCTTGGATTAGGGCATTGATTAGCATAATGCACCATTTCATATCCATTGAAGCATTCAAGTGTTGGTTGTGCGTTCTCTACAGTCTTTTCTTTATTCACATCATTAACAAACCTTTTTCTGTTATTTCGACACTCAGATGCTCGATGACCTTCTTTTCCACACTTAAAACAGTTTCTAGTCTCTTTGAGAAAATCTCCACCATGCTTCTTTCCACACTTTGAGCATAAAGAAACATTTATCTTCTTTTCACAATTATTCTGAGATTTCTCCTTGAGCTCCATCTTTCGTTTCTTGTAAAAAAAATGAGATAAATATATAACACCAACTTCCATTTATACATTGATAGTACAATGCACAATTTATTCATAGCTACTGAAGACTCTTATAGCTAATTCCCTTTAAAGACTTGGTTTTAAGCCATTGAAGAATCGATCAACTTTACATTCAAGTTGGATGATAAGGCCAGATGCATACCTTGCAAGCCTTGTAAAATTCACTTCGTATATACCAACAGATTCATCATATTTTTTCTTATGATCAAGGAAATCCTTTTCCATCTTTGTTCGAAGAATAAGAGGGAAGTACTTATTGAAAAATAGGTTCTTGAACTCATCCCATTCCATGGATTCAATTTTATCCCGGGGCCTCATATTCTTAATTAGAGTCCACCATTGATTCTCTTTACCTTCTAAACGGTAAATATCTAGAATGAATTTTTCATGTTCCGAACAGAGAAGTATGGAAAATATATTTTCAATGGTACTGATCCATTGTTCAGCAACAGGTGGACTAGAAGACCCACTGAAAGAAGGTTGGCGTTGCCTCATGAAGGACTCAATAGAATATTGTTCCATTCTCTGCTCATTTGGAAGTCCAGAATGATTCATAGCTTGTGTAAGTATAACAATAAGATTTTGCACTCCATCTTCCATCACATTTGGTTGTTTGGGAGGACAATCATTGTATTTTCCATTACATTGATTAACATGGTTCCTTCGGGTTCTATCCATCATCTAAAACCCAAAAAGAACAGTGTGAGGGGAAAAATTATGCTAGGAAAACAACATAATAAATGGGGAGTACTTTCAATATCTAACATCTTAGGTTTAATTCTATGATCGTTAACATAATCCTAAGACTATAACCTATACTTATACTTAACCTTAGGGACATACCTAGACATACCTTAGAAATATCTCTAGGGATATCACTAAAGTTTTCGCATCCTAGTTTCCAAAGGTTGACTAAACCTTTCCTCTGATACAAACTGTAGAGACCCAAAGCCTGACGTACACGAACATTACATTACTTTTTCGAAATACTTAATACATAACAAAAACAGACACATAAGGACTGTAATAGTTTAGTGTCTTTGGAAACTCAGAATATAATCTTCTAGTCGTGGTGAAGTTCTTCAATATATCCCATAAAGACCTTCCCCTTTTTTTTCTTACCTAAAACCATTCTTTATATCCTAGGGAAAAGAAAACATAAAAAGGGTGAGCTAAAATTCTCAATAATGGTAAACATAGAGAACATAAAACAATCCATAAACATTTGAATGCAAAAACTTGAACATAAAATCTAAACATCAAAATATTGATCAAAGACATAAATCTTGGAAGTACGTAAGGAATATATCATAAAGGAACATCAATCGTGATAAAATATCATGGAAAGAAAACATATAATTGTGGAAAACCGTTAAGAACATGATATTATCTCCATAGTAGCCAAGGAATTGCTGCCAAAACCATCTTAGTGGACAAAGTCCCTTTCTGAATCAAGTTCACTCCTCATTTCAGTCCTGTAATAGTGAACCAGATTAACTTACCATTCCGGCCATGTCTATCTCATGAGATATAAATCTTTACCCAATGAATTGGAGGGAGATATAGGTCCCACCCATCTCATAATGAAATCATTCTTTCATGTGCCACAAAATAAACATACATCATTCATAATAACCCAACGAATAAAATGGGTTTCATAAACATCATTCCATCATAACATAATCTATATAAAACAAATGGATATCATTTAATCATAAGAAAAGTGAAACCATATAAATCATAGAGACATTATACTTGAAACATACACAAATGAAATAATGTCATCTTATATGGAAAATGGTTTTGAGAAAACACTTGAAATGAATTCTTGACGAAAATATCCTTTCTTATTCAAAATCATTTTATTTTCACAAAATGCCATGCAATTTTAAAAGAAAAGGATTTTGTTGAAAATATTCATGAAATATTGTAGACTAAGATTCATTAAAATAAGGCCTTATAAAACCGTAAAAATATGTTCTTGCCGTATAAGTTAAAAAAACATTCTCCTCATACTTTTTTCATAAAAGTCAAAAAGTTCCTCATGTGGTAAACAAAAGTAAGATTCCTTTCATAACATGTGGTAAATTTCAAAATTGGGTAAAAAGGAATTTAAACATACATGAAAATTTTTAGAAAACATCGGCATGAATGATAAAAATTACCCCAATAAATACTTATGAATAAACAATCTCGGATAAAAACGAGATTGGAAAAGTTATGCTTACCTTAGGTTCGATATGCTTCGTACGTATCCAAAACTCCTCTTTCTTGAAGTGCCTCCTTTGAATTTCCTCTTAGGGCACTAGAGTTGGTCTTTTGAGAAGACCAATACATCTATAAGGTTTATAGGGAAGTGGGGAAGTGAAATGGGTAGAGGTTGGCTAAGCTTCAAGGCTCAAAAGGGTGTGAAGAGAAGAGGGAAGGGGTTCCCTTTTTATAAGGGAGGAGAGGGTCACCTTTGGAATCCTCAAAAATATTAGTTTAATATAAATTAAAACCCCACATAAAAACCTCAAAAAATAACTCAATTCAAAAATGAGATTATATAGGGTTGTAATATCATCAACCAATTAAATTTAGACTTGTTTTTATTTTATTTTAAACCTTATAATTTTTATTTATCCTTATTTAATCTATTTAATTTTATTTGTGGAAATAAAATTATAAATTATAAATGGTTATAAATAATCACTTATGTGTTGTTACTTTTCCATAATTGGACAATTTATGACATTTTCGACTATATAAATTTCAATTTATAATTTTTAAATATTTTTGTGATTTTTAAACAATTTAATAATATGTTATTTTTATAAAATAACAATATCGAAAATTTTAAAACTATTAAATTATTTGAATTTAAATAAAATCCAAAGAGAAGATATATTCAATAAAAAAAGTTTAATAGATTACTAACATGTCATATTCATATAGAAAATTTGTGTAGAACATTAAATAGTTCATATAAAATTTATTTTACTATTTATAAAACCATTTATTTGATATTTCCTTTAATAAAATAATTACTATAACATTTTTGTATAATTATTAAATATACTTATATGTTGCATAAAAATTAAAAATAAAATACTAGGACGAATATAAATCTTATATATTCCATAAGAATACTTTTAGTCAGATTTATCTTCTAAAACACCCAACTTTTAAAATGTTATATTTATTAAATTATGAAGGTGACAAATTTTACATCATTTAAAATAAAATACTATAAGTGTTATAATCACGTTTAGATGACTCCAAACGGTCATATATTCGGTCGTTGGATGGTTATGGTGTATATATAAACTACCAATAAGTTTGGGTTAGGATTTTGGGCCTTTTAACATGTATTACTATTTCAATAAAAACAATATTATCGATTTTTCACTAAGTAAATAATTTCAGCATCATTAATGTATAAGCTAATTAGATAATTAAATAACTCTTAAAAATTAAAAATAAATTTCCATGATAAAGAAAAACATTTTATATTTAAAATGAGTATTTATAAACGAATTTATATTCTTTATAACCTTATATTAAAAATACTTTAATTATTAAAGTTTCAGTGAGACATATTTCACTTTCCTTTAAATAAAATAAACTAAAGGTATTAATCACATAATAGTGGGTTCTAATGGATTCCATTTTGACCCAAATATAACTTAGGACTAAATATAATCATCCAATTGTATTAATACAAGTATTATGGTAATTTTATAATATTATATTTACCCTTAATTACCCGATTTACCTTTAACGATGATAAATAAAACTTTCCATAGTTACTATTCATATTGCCCAAAAAAAGTAGCCAATTAACATAATTTGAACCCACTGTTTCTAAATATGGAATCCATTTTTCCAAATTCAATACACAGAAGTTGTAGAAATTAAATTAAAATTAATCCCGTTGTCGAAAGAAAATTGGTTTTTGTTTAAAACATTACAAAAGATTGAATTGATTTAACCTACGAATTCAATGTAAAATCAATGCTAATGACATACATTATATTAAAGGGTAAAAATATATTTTATTTATACTATAAAACCATTCAGTGTTATAATTTATCCATATAAATTATTACGATGAAAAAATTTGTTTTTAATTAAAATATAGCGTGTTTTTACTATTCATTAAAATATGAAAGTTATCAGAAAAATAACAAAAATTTATCCAAAGTAAAATTTTATATCCTGATTTCAAAGAAGAATTTTATTTTGTCAAATTGAACTTATAAACATGTCAAGAACTATATTTAAAGTGGGTGCACCATCAAAAGGCGGCAAAACTACATTTTATGAAAAATACTTATTTTACCTGAAACAATTATTTTGTTCTCATACCATGTTCTAGAAAATGTGTAAGATTAATAATAATGTTATAAAATTCAAAATGTTGTTAATAATATTCATAAAAACTAGTTCATAATAATATTATAACCATATATCGTTGTTTAGTGAAACCCGGTATTGCGTAGAACACACGCTATCGAAGAAGGTCGTGATTACGTGTAATGAAAGCCAAGTCAGGGTTGTTTGTAGTGAAAGACTCCTTTGTTGTTGCATATAGCAGAATCTAACCATATTTCATTTATACATTAAATATATATATATATATATATATACACTCAATGTTGTAAACTTGATATTGTGTGTAACATGATCCAAGAATAGTGTTGCGTATACTACAAACTAATACGCTGTTGCATGTAGTACAAGCTAATCTTGGTGTAGTGTACAACAGAAGATATGAAAGAAATTAAAAATAATATATCTTATAAAATCTCAGGGTGTTACATTAGAGGTATGGTAACCTATATATTTTAGTTAGCTTTCATTAATTTATTTATATATATACTAATTGTTTGATTATTTATTATTTTTTCACAGTTTTGCGCATGTAGTTGTTGGACATGGGAGCCCTATCTTGTGCAATTATTTTTCTTAGCCATGAATCACATGGGAACAGATTCCCATTGATGTGCAGCTGGACATGTACAATCATTGGCTTGTACGTAAATAAATAATATTTATTTTGAAATTTATTTTATCAATAACTTGATATTATAAATTATTTGTAGAGTTTATGGTATCCCATCGATGATAGCATGCATGACGATATCCTTGCAGCATGGGAGGTGTCTATACGTGAGCGTTTGCGTCAGTTTTTGCATAATTTGTGAAGGATGACCATTAAGAAAGCAGGAGCGACAATATTTGATGAGTTGTGTAAAGCCCACCGACCAGAGTAAATTTCATCTAATGTTTGGGATGGATTATGTGCACACTAGTTGGGTGGTGGATTTCAGAGGAGGTATACATTGGGTCGGCAGAACCGGGGGAGATAGGAGGTGACACATCGAGCTGGTAGCCATATATTCAGTACGGATAGAGAGCATCTGGTAAGTATTTTTTTAAAAATATTTTATATAACTTCAAATATAAACAGTTTATTTTATAATAATATAGGCAGTCGAGCATCTCGATATTACAAAGTACAATGTTAATCAGAGGATATACAGTGATCCAGCCATCAGATAGATTATAGGTGATCGCCGATGTCAGATTGTGGTTAGTCTTATTTTTTTCAGTTTGAAAATTAACTGCATATAATATTTTCACAATTTTAATTTCAAATTAGAATTGAAGAGTCATATGAGGTTGAGACCTCTCAAACACAGGCTGAGGGTCAGGACGAGGTGACTGATCAGACCAGTGCCCACTATTTCGATGAGGCGACATGGATGTAGGTGACTCAGTATGGCTTTAAGAAGGGCCGAGTAGTTGGTATCGACTGTCATGTGACTCTTGGCACTTATTATGGTACTACTGCGATGTCGGCGTCCAGCTCGAGAGAAGCTCATGGAGAGGCATCATCTTCTTCCTCACAGTATCAGGAGCAGTTCTGAGCTCAAAATGACCCTATATAGAGTTTGCAGAAGCAGCAAGAAGAGATGCGTCAACAACAGTAGCAACAAAAGTAGCAACACGAGGAGGAGATACATCAATGGAAGCAACAACATCACGAGCAGATGGAGTACATGCTCCATCTGACTCGTAGTTTAGGGATGGAGTTTCCTCCACCATCTTCTTCAGCTCCTCCACCTCCTCTAGAAGAGAACCCCCCATTGATTTTTTATGTTAAAAATATTTTAATTTAAATTTTTTTAGTAATATGAACTATTTATAATTTCGGTCTTTTACATCAGTGCGAATATTACATAATTTAATTTTTAATATTTTATGATTTTTTTGTGAATATTGAGAATTTTAATAATTTTTAGTTTATTATTATTTTAATAATATTAATATTATTGTTTCATTAATCATAATTTTATTAAATATATTTTTTTAGTATTATATTTTTTAATGTTTGTTTATTTTACTAATAATAATAATAATAATAATATTTTATGATTTTTTTATATTTTTTTTGTGAATATAGAGAATTTTAATATTTTTTTTATTTTATTTTAATAATATTAAAACTAATTTTTCAATAATCATAATTTTATTAAATTTGTTTTTTGAAAATTTATTTATTATTTGCGACAGGATCTGTTGCAACGGGTTTCCGTTGCAAATAGCCTAAATATTTTTTTTTAAAAAGTATTTGTGATGGGATTATGGGCCAGTCGGAAAAAGTATTTGTGACGAGCCCATCACAAATAGTCTAAATAAATATTTTCAAAAAAGTATTTGCGGGGGGATTACGGGCCCGTCGTAGAAAGTATTTGTGACGGGCCCGTCGCAAAAAAGTTTATATATATAAAGTATTTAATCAGAGAATTATTTGCGACGATGTTTTCTGCAACGGGATATTTGCGACAGGACCCCATCACTAAATCTTATTTGAAACGGGATCCCGTCGCAAAAAACACGTCACAAATACCTAGAATTCTAGTAGTGTATGCCCAATCCAATTCTGTAATTCTTATATTGAGAAGGTTATGACCAGTCCCATACTGTAATGATTATATTGAGCTGCCTTGGCCCAATCCCATGTTATAATTCTTATAGTGAACATTCCGAATCTAGTCCCATGCTGTAATGATTATATTGAGCAGGATCTTCCTAGTCCCATACTTAAATGCTTATACAGCGAACTCATCCAATATTTTTGTGATAATGCCATGTTTATCATTATGGATTATTTTTTCATGGATATATGGTTATTTGTGGGCATGGTTATGCTACATGTTTAGAGATATTCAGGAATGATGTCATAGTAGGTTGTTTGATGTATTATATAAAATATTTAATTAATACGCCTATTTATCATTTTATTACATACACTTATTATCAATCTATTTATATTTATACAGGGTGGTGTTGACCTACTGAGTTTTACTCACACATAATTTGGGCCACCATTTGGTACATGAGAATACTTCATGGATAAATGTTTGGAAAAGGGGAAGGGACTTTGTTGGATGGGATGGAGTTTTGATATGGGTCCGACTTGGAGTCTAGGACTGGGGACTTTTGGTATTATTAAGTGCTAGTTGTTTTATTTGAATTGTTTCAGTTTGAAATTTAGATAAATCTCATATTATTATTTCATATTGACTTTTTATTGGTAGTTTAGAATCTTCTTTATTTCCAAGTTGTAATATATGATTTTCAATATATCTAGTACTCTGGTTAGGGTTATTTAGATTTCTTTTCTAATACTATATAACTCCATACTAGGGTTATAGTATCCCCACTATATATCATGCCCCCACTACTAATCGGTATCCTCTGGAATACGGGGAGGTGCTCTTTAGGTTTAGTAGAAAACCTGTTTCAGAAACATGAGAGAGTTTTGGATTGGGGGACACTACTAAGTGGTACCTAAGTAGCAAGTTTTTTTTTTTTTTTTTATTTTTTAGTTGGGATGGGTAGAAATTAATTGAGGATGTGTCAGAACTGGGTAATTAACTTGATCATGGGAGTAGCTAACCCATTTATGGGGGAAAATCTGAGTGCCTAGGGTTGGGATTGTTTTTTATGTTTTTTATTATTATTATAGTTGATGTTATTTCACCTTGGATGATTCATATGTTGTTTGATATTATTGTTTCATGATGATATTATTTATTGAGGTTTAGACTGATGGACCAATATGAAATAAGGTGGGTATTCTCACATCATGATAAGAACATAAGGACAAATATTGACATGCATTGTTCATGATAAGAAAAAATTAATTTCATGTGATATGTGCTTTCCTATGTGAACAGTGGTATAAGATATATATTATATGTGATAAATGGAATAAAATGAATTTTTATTTCATTCTAAAAGACTTTTAATCCATTTTTAGATAGATGAGGAGTAGTGGTTATTGGTTGTTGTCACTTGTTTAGGTTGACCTTGTTGTTATAACCTGTTTTGTAAGGAGTTTGTTTGTTATTTAGAGGAAATACCTCCTTGTCATCTTTGAGTTGAGAATAAGAAGATCAGAAATAAATATTATACTAATGCAGTGAACCCAAATATTCCTATATCTTTATAGGTTTATATGGATGTTATTCTCATGAAACATTCTTTAGGGTCATATGATCCATGGAAATATAGACATTTCACACCATGCCTTTGATGTATGAGTTTATGAGAGAGTTATAGCTACATCATCCACCTATATTTATTGTGTAGGGAGGCCCCCAGGTAGTGAAGTTCTGGATTGAGTCAGTCTTGAAAATATTTTAAAATCTTGAGACATCAACATATAGGAGGGTGAAACTTTCTATACACATGCTCTGTGTACCTACCAATCATTAGTGGGATATTCTATAGAAGTATGGGTAGCATGAGGAGTTATCTTGGAGTGTATTCGTGGTGTAGTTCTTGAGAAAATTATATCTAGAGATGTTGAGGGATGATTAGGATCATGAGTTCAGGTATCTAGTAGAAGAGATAATATAAGTGATGGACTACACTAAACATTTCACTGTGCATCAGTGATTTGTGCCATCTTTAGCTTCTGATGATATCTTCAAGGTGAGAAGTCTTTAGGATGGTCTTCTCTATGAAATAAAGTCACATGTGTACATTTTTCATCAACATATATTTCCATATGTGATTAATTAATAACTCCACAAAAAAGGAAATCTAAGAGAGGACCTGATTATTGGCCAGACTATATCAGTAGGGTGAAATGGGTGCTCTTATTCGGGTGGAAATAAGTGATTCTATCACTATATTATCAAAGGGAATAGTGAAAAGAACATTTTTTGTAGTGGTAAACCATCTCAAGATTGTGTTACATTACATTTATTTCAGTGTTGAATGTTGGGCCACAAGATGGCTTAGTATCCATACCCTTATTTGGAGTGTTGTGCTTGCAGAAAGATTAACCATCTACAATAGTTTTTTAAGGGTATATTATAGCAGTGTAGTGGAAGGAGATCAGGATTGGTATCAAAGTCAGGGGATGACTCAGGTACTTCTTAATGGATCAGTAATTGGATTTACATAGCACATTCTGGTTGAGGCAGGGGATGTAGTACCCAATTCTAGAAATAACTATACCAGACAGAGGGAATAGCTTAGGAGAGTCAGGCTGAATCCTAGGGAAGAAGGTATTGTCAGATGCATGCTGTGTAGAAAAATCCAGCTATTTTGGATGTAAGACCTTATATCATCATAGGTATGATTCTTGTATCATCATTACATTCATGAATTTTGTTTGACAAAGGAGAATCACATTCCTTTTTATCTACTCTATTTGGAAAAAATTTGGTCTTGGTTATGGAAATCATGGATGGTAATTTAACCATTGATATGATTCTAGTCATACATGACAAATTCCGTGAATATTGGATCATCTCATGGACCATATAGAAAATATTTCTTTGGATGATGCAGGAATATAGCACGATTATTTTTTTCCAGTGGTAGACCTTTTTCAATTTGTATTTATAGATGAATTCTATAGATTACCACCTGAGTATGAAATCAAGTTCACAACCGAGATAGTTCTAGGATAAAGTCCATTTTATATCCCCCCTTATATAATGAAACCAAAAGAGATTCACGAATTGAAAATTTATTTATAAGATCTAAATGTTATCAGCTTCATATGTGCTAGTATGTCTCCATGGGTTTCCCTAGTTCTTTTCTCTAAGAAGGATGATGGTTTATTGCACTTATGTATGGATTATTAGATATTGATCCAGATAAAAACCAAAAACCAGTATCCCCTTCTGTGCATTGATGATCTCTTTGACCAGTTTAGAGGTGATAAGATCTTCTCTATGATTTATTTGAGATCTATATACCACTAGTTTATGGAGATTCCTTTATAAATACCTCATACATATTTGAGAAGCATTTATAGATTGTATGAGTTTATATTAATGCCTTTTATTTTGACCAATGCACTGATGATATTCATGGATTTGATGAATAATGTCATTTATCCTTTTTTGGACTAGTTTTTGGTGGTTTTTGTTTATGTCATCTCAGTATTCTCCTTGTTAGCATATTATCATGAAAAACATTTTGACATCATCTTTAATACATTGAAAAATCATAATATTTATGATTATCTAACCAAATATAGTTTCTAGATTGATAAAGTACACTTATTGGGATGTGTCAATTTAATGGAAAGTGTGTTAGTGGACACAGAGAAAGTTACAACTATGGTATCTAGGTATTTTTCCAAGAATGTATTTGAGATTTAGAGTTTTCTATGTTTAGATGGTCATTATTGGTGTTTTATCTAGAAATTCTCATGTTTGGTGGAACCAATGTCAAAAGTGACCATGGAAGGGGTGATGTAAGTTTGGTAGGTTAGTTTTGAGAGATATTTTCTAGAGATGAAATGTAGGATAACCCCAACACTTATCCTCTCTCTACCCAGGATGGGTAAATAATACATCGACTACTATGACATATTTGAAGTTGGACTCGGAGAAGTTATGATGTAGGAGGATCGCATGGTTTCTTATGGATCTAGACTTTTGAGATCGTATGGGAGGAATTACCCTACTCATAGTCTAGAGTTAACCTCAATTCTGCATACTTTGAGATTTTGCAGAATGTATCTTATGGGTGAGAGGTTTGTGGTGTACACAGACCACAAGATCCTTAGGTATATCTTTTCTTAGTGGGACTTGAGCCTTTGGTAGAGGAGGTGGTTTGAGTATCTTTAGTATTTCGACTTTTAGGTGGTTGATACACCAGATAAAGGAAATGTCATTGTTTATTATTTGAGTAGAAATATGAAGACATAAGCAGTGTGAGAGTCTTGTGATGAGTGAAGTATGATTCAAATTTTTACAAAAACAAATCTAGATGTTTAGGAATCTCCGAGATCAGTAGCTCTGACATCAGCATCTGTTATACTCATGGTTTGGTACAAGATCAAGACCAACCAGTTATATAATATGGAGGAATTAGTTTTGAGAGATGTATTATATAGTGGTGAGACCCCATATAAGTGGAAATTATCTTCTTTTTTGGATATGATTATATGTTCTTACTAGTTTATGTGAGGATCAGATGAGATATTTTCATGCTTCAAGATGGTCGGTACATCCTTGTTTGTCCAAGATGTATTGTGATCTCTCTAAAAATTAATGGGGGTCAAGAATAAAAAATAGGTAGTAATAATTGTGGAGAGATATTTCATCTATCAACATGATGAATATGAGAATCAAAGAACAACTAGGATTTTACAAACCTTTTCTATTCCTAAGTGGAAATGGGATGATGTAACTATGGATTTTGTGACAGGATTACATATAAAGTCCCATAAGAATGATGTAGTATGGGTCATCATGGATCAAATAAAAAGTAATGACACTTATTACCTATTTGGGAGACCTTAACCCTTGATGATCTGGGTAGTATGTATGTTCGCAAGATATTTTTTTTGCATGGTGTTCTGATGAGTATCATTTTAGAGAGGGATCCTCATTTCACATACCCATTATAAAAGGGTCTTCAAAAGGCTCTGGGATCGTGTGTTATATTGAGCATGGCCTATCATCCTCAGAATGATGGTCAATCTAAGGGGACTATTCAGGTTCTGTATGACATGTTATGAGTCTATGTTTTGGATTTTTTGGTTTATAAGAGTATCTCATATGAAACATATGGAGTTTAAATTTAATAAAATATTTTAAAAATCTATCTAGATGGAACCTTTCAAGGATTTGTATGGAAATTTATTTAGTTATCATCTTTATTGGTTAAAGGTAGGAGAGTCAGTGCCTATTGGGACTAATCTCATACAATATACTTCTAAGTCAATTAAACTAACCAAGAGGTTGTTGGTCACCATACAGATAATGTAGAAATCTTAAATTGACCATTAAAGATGACCTATAGAGATTGAGGTTAATCATTGTATTTTCCTTTAGATATTTCAAAGGTTGGGGACATAGCGTATTATGAAACAGGGAAAGCTAGCACTTAGGTCTATCAGGTCATTTTAGATACTGGATAGGGTCAGTCTTGTGGCACATCGATTATCCCCTCCAAAATGTTATAGTTCTTTGCAAGGAGTATTTCACATGTCACGACTTAAAATATATTATATTAATATTTTCATGTGGTGGAAATATAGGACTTCGAGATTTGTACTGATGCATTATTTGAGGATAATTATTTAGAGATTGTGGACCATAGTGAGTAGTATCTTGGCGTAGGAATATACCTCTAGTTAGAGTGTAGTGGAAACATAAGCATGTTCAAAAGGAGACCTGGGGGAAGGGGGACTAATATGCAAGAATTGTTTTGAGGCTTATTCACCAAGAACCCACAGTGATGAATGGGGAAGCTCAGGGATAAGATATAATATGGCGGGGAGGTTTTTAGATCTTGTATTTTTCTATTTATGTCCCTATTTGAGTATTTTCATTTGAGCATGGGTTTCAAACTTGTTTTTGGAGATAGAGAGTCTTTTTTGGGGGTAATGGAATAAAGTTAAAGGGTATATGTTTTTTTTAATTAATTTATCTTGAGTATAAATGTGTTAAATGAGATTATGAGGATTTTTATTTTTTTGTAAAGGTTGGATGGGGTTTGTGATTTTATGCATAAATTTTTTTGAGAACTCCCAAATAGACACCTACATGTCGTGAACATGTTACATTATGTGTACGTGCACAAGTAGAAGTCATGAATCAGTATATGGAGTGAAGTGGTTACATGTCATGTAAACCTTTTACGTAATGTAAAATTTGAGTGTGGTAAAATAATAACTCGAGATAATGGGGTTTTCTGTGTATCTCTTTAAAAATAAACACACAACATGTAAATGTATTATAAACTATGTAAATGTTGTGAGTAGTAATTTTAGGTTGTGTTGAATTCCTGTTTCTCATTCCACCTTTTTGTGACACCCCTACTCTCAAGCCCTAGGAAACTCCTAGTGATTCTAAGGTGATTTTGTCACATTTGGAAGTCACCGTTTGATGTTTGATCCTTGGTAGGTCACCTTGATTTGGTCATCTTGACCTTTCCTCGTTTTTCCATCAAAGAAATGTTTTCTTTTTATCTACATGGTGGATTTGTGCTGATCCTTTTTTGTGTGATCCTAGTTTTCTTTATTGATCTTTATTGCCTTAGTTTCCATTGGTATTAACCACCGTCGGTGTTGCATTGGTTTCTGGATAAATGTATGGGGTTTAAACCTTAACCCTATAGTTTTATAATTGTCAAGTATGTGAAATATTGTGATTATTCCAACATAACATGTGAATTAATTGATTAAATAATTTATTGGATTATTCCTTGGTTCACTTTTAGATCCAATTGATTTTGGTCACGATTTTGGCTACCCATTAGGTGATAAAACCATTTAATAGTGAGAATTGTTTAATGAATTAAAGTATACTTAGTATGAACTGATAACATAGGTTATTTATTCATATAGAATCTCTAGGTAATGGTTTATTACTTATTGATATGACTATTGTTCTTTTGAGATATAAAGTAAAGGTAAATTGAAACACAAATGGTAATTTTCATAATTGACCATTGATATTTATGATGTTATATTTTGATATTCTTTCTGTTATGAATTTTTGTAGTCCCATGTTGTAATGCTTATATTGATAGAGATATTCCAGTCTAATGGTATAATGTTCATATTGAGTGGGATATTCCTAGTACCATGTTGTAGTTCTTATATTGAGAAAGTTTGACCCAGTCTCATATTGTAAGGCTTATATTGAGCGGTCTCAGCCCAGTCCCATGTTGTAATGCTTATATTGAGTGGGATATTCCTAGTCCCATGATAAAATGCTTACATAGTAGGCTTAAACTATATTTGTGTGATTATTCCCTATTTATGGTTAAGGTTGATTTTTCCATGGATATATGGTTGTTGGTTGGCATGGTTGTGTTGAATACTTAGAGATATTCAACATGGTTCCAAATTAAGTAGTTTGATGTATTATATTAAATGTTTAATTAATAATTTTTTTTGATTTCTTTCATACACTTATTATCAGGATGGTTATATTTAAACTTGATGGTGTCAAAGTATTTAGTTTTACTCACACTCTGTTCGGGCTGTCGTTTGGTACCCGAGAAGACTATATAGATACTGGTTTGGATAAGAGAAATGGACCATGTTTCTCTTTAATTTATTACTTTCTAGACGGGCTAGAGTTTGAAGATGGGTTTGACATGGGGTTTGGGACTGTGGTCTTTTGGTATTATTTAGTTTCAATTGTTTCTTTTTTTTATTGTTGTAGTTTAAAATTTAGATACATATCATCTTGTTATTACATATTTCTTTATTATTTTTAGTTTGGTCTCTCCTTTATTTTTAAACAATATTATATGGTTTTTTCTATGTCTCTTACGCTAATTATTTTTATTTATATCAATTTTTTACTGCAATGTTACTCTATACCAGAGGGTATAGTCTCCCCACCATACATATCACACCCCCGCTACTATTCGGTAGCATCTATCTTACCAAGAGGAAAACTTTAGGCCTCATAACTAATCTATTTTGTCCATACGAGACATTGTTAGATTAGGGGATATTAAATTTGATGTCTCAAAATTGACCATAATGAGTAACCAATGTTTCCTAAAAACAACAAGTGTTAAGTAAATAAAGAAATGAAAATATATTTGATTTGATTAAATTATGGAGTTTTACCCCTGTATAGTTGGTAATAAGAAGAGTGTGTCGTCCATAAGTTTACCTTCTAACATTATGGCTAGTTTCTACTATTTCATCAATTTTATTTTAATCCAATGAAATTAGTTATGAAGAAGTGATGTAAGGACTAATGAGTCTATATTTATGTTCATAGGATTTTACCTTCAAATGGTATTGATATATATGTATGTAAAAAATATTAATTGTATTTAGTAATAATTAGGATAGTAGATAAGATATTAAAAAAAATCAATAAAACACACCTCATATATACATTTATAACTGATATTCCAAGATAGTCATCCTTGAGGGTTTTATATACATTCTGAAGAGAAATGTAGTTTGTAATGGCCTCTAGGTATATTTATTCTTAAAAATAAACTATGGAATTTCTACAACATTATAACCTTGTATCTATAAGATTCTTCAATGTTAGCAAATGTAGATATTGAATAGCTAGGGTAAAGGTTCTTTGTGAAGATATTTTTTATTGTTTATTTTATTATTTAAATTGTTTTGATTGGACCTTTCATTTCAACCCTTCCCTTTTTCTGTCTATATTAAATTTAATTGGTTCATAAATTTTTTTATTAATTTTTTAAAGGATTAGAATTAGTAATAAATTGGAAATTAATAATCCCTTATTGATGTGTTTTTTACAAGACCTGACAACCATGTAATGAATGTTCCAAATAGATTTCTCGACCATATGAAGATAAACCTCTTCAAGTAGAATAGGTAGTTTGATGCTCGTCTCATGAGCTACGATAATAAGCACTCTAACCTATTAGATTTTTTCTATTTTGTAGAGTATCATATTGGATATTAAGCATGGTATAACTCACAAAAAGGCAATGGGTGGGTGTTGATAGATATAAATCACAATCATTTTTACCCTATACAATATTATTAAAAGAAAGTTATTAGTGTCTACCTGATTCACATTTAAATGAAATGATTATGATAATATTTATTACCTTGTATAAGATAGATCTTTTAGAGGAATTACTTTCTAGAAATCTGGTGGGGGTGGGGGGGGGATCTTCACACAATGTTTTTTCATGAGTTTTTCATTCTCCTTGCTTCATCCCCAGGAAATTTTTTAGCAACTCATACTTCAAATGAAATTTTTCATCAAGGGAAAATAATCATTCCCTCATACCTTTCATTTTTTTATCTTTAACCCATGTTTATTTATTTTATCAAAATATGTTCGGGGTGTCACACAAAAACATGAACCATTTATGTGGTAACACTATTATGGCTACTTCAAGACCACTGATAGTAGCTGTTCATTCAGTATATGTGATGATGAATCTAGTGTCTAGGTCAGATAAAAAATTTAGGAAAATAATTAATCATTATTATATAATATCAATTTAAATAAAAATAGTTTTTTATTATGCCTTACACAAACATTATTCCCACATTTTTATGTGTTTATATCTATTAAAAACCTATATTTATTTACACATTCCTCCTTCCACAGAACATGACATGAGATGGAATTGGATTAGGATTTGGATTCATCAATCAATATATAAATAGTGGATTGTAATTACATTGTTATTTATTGACACATAAAAGTGTTATGGTAGATTTAAAATATGTACCAATTTTTTTCAAGTGAATTGCAACCCATCCTTACTTTATGGTAGTAGTACATTGGTTTTATATCTAGTTTCTTATTTTCAACACTCATTTTTTGTTTCATAGATTAAAAAATCTTAATAAAAATGGATAATACACACATTTTCGAATAATGTATTACCATTCAAATTGTACCTAAAAAGTTTTCTCCCCATAAAATCCAGTAAAAGAATCCCATTATTCTTAGATTATCAAGTGTTCATACATATGTGGTGGGTGAGGGTTTATTTTCCCTTCATCATATTTGAGATGAAACATTATTAGAATTAAAAAAATCCTCTGTGATACTTTCCAGTAAACATTAATACAAATCTACTTTGGATTTTATCTACTAAAAATGCATTCTATAAGTGATAATTAATGGTAAGTCAATGTTTCATTATTTTTTTAGTAAAAAAAATATAGTATATCATAATGTTACCCTAATCTCTTCCCAAATCAGTATCATAAGTGATTTTACAACATTGTATCATGAATTTATATCAGTAGACACATGCTACTGAGTGGTGATCCCAATGAAACAAATGAACATGGCCTTTTGTGGTTAATTTCTTCACTGCATTTATTCCATCCAACCTTGATTTGATGCCTTTGTTTCTCACCTTAATAGTTTTTTCTAACACCGTCCTCCTAAGATGCTCTAGGTTTCTCTAAGAAACATGTTATTTACTATATACTATTTTCATGGGTTCAAAATTATCCATATGTTGTTCTTATGGAGTAGTAGCATCAACATGTGTATAAGGTTGTTGTTCCACTGCACTGGGAGAACTAGTAAGTTGAGAAAGATATTTTTACCTAGGATTGAGAGCACCAACATTTGATGAAGTGTGGATGAATATTTAATTTAGATTATATAAACATAAAAGTGAAAAATGAATAATATGAGGTAACACAATGTATATTAAAAAACATATATAACCCTATTATTGAAATCACACTTTTTTAAAGGTTAAAGGGATTTAACCCCTCTATAGAGTATCTGAATTACTTTATTATGGTCTCATTTAATATACAAGATCCCATATACATTGGGACTGATATGAGATTATGTCGACGTCCCAATGAAAGGTCCAACCTTAGTTAAATTTTCATATAAGTTTTCAGTGGTTTAAATCGATAATAGAACAATTTACCACTATCAGTTTGTGGGATCTGTAACATAAAACACTTATACTACCTATGATTTTATTATAAAAAGTTCATATATGTACCCTTCCTTATTTAAATCCACTCTCACAAATCCTAGTTCATCTATTTTAATAGAACTCCTATTATAAACCCACTTAAATTGAATAATAAGCACATGGAATGTTGTATAATTCAACTCACATATTTTTTTGATGATGCCAAAGTATGAAATATTCACATAAATTGGAATTCTTTCCCTAGTACTAGATTCAGGCATCACATCATCCAAAAGTGTAACTACCCTATTTTTCATGGTACTACATTCATCATGTTCATTTTTATAGAACCCATAACCATTATATGATAATACATGAACACTTGGTCCTCTTCCTATCCATTTATGTAAATTCTAAAAATGAATTTGGATATTTCATCTGACTCCTTAAATAGACTATCTTGAAACCACCATAAAAACTATTGATTATATTTATTTGATATCCATTTTTTATCCCTTTATGGATTAAAATTCATAATAATTTTGTTGTGGTTTTCAACATATGTGGAAACCTATCAATTGTTATAAAATATGTAAATATGGTCCTGATCCAAATATATAATAGCGACTATGATAACATATATTCTAGAAATTTCTTTATCCAAAAGTCACCCAGTGTGATGAGATTTCAGTAGACTAATTATTTCACACCTAATAGGTAGTTAGTATAGAATTCACCAACTTCCTCAACAATATATAACTCTGTAATACAACCTTATGGATGACTTTGATTTTTGACACACCCTTTCATAATCTTCATAAATTGTTAAATGGTTAACATCCATTTATAATGTATAGGACCACATAGTTGAATCTATCTTACCAAGTGAACCATCAATTGAACCATCATATTAAAGAATTCTTGCAGGAAGAACATTTATAATCTACATAATATGAAGGAAATTTTCTTTTCTATAGTAATAAATTTCACCGGGTGTATAAATTTAATGAATATAGATTAAAAAAACAAATCATGATTAATGTATGATGAGAATTATTGAAAAAAAAATGTAAAGCTACATGCATTAGATATTTCAACAAAACATGACATTCATGGGATTCCAGACCATTTAAATTTAAAATATTCACTGACATGTAATTATTGATATTCTATTAATACCCCTATAAACCTTTAAAATATTCAATAAGTTGAAAAAATTATATCTCTCTTTCCTGGAAAGAGTGTAAGTAGTTGGAGGAAGAAAATTGTGTTTTCACCCTTCAATGGTGCCAACTATTCCCGTATTCCCATGTCAATCATGACCATCCTATCCTAAATTCAATCTTTTTTTCCAGGTTCATTTAATAATGTGTTAATGAAATGATCACATACATATTTTTCAACATGTATAACATCAATAAGATTCAGGATGAACAAAAAACTCTAATACCGTTAGTAAAAAATGATCCCTTTTTTCAACTCGTTTTCTTAAGTTTTTTCAAAAAAATATTTACAAATAAATGTTTCCATATATTTTACTTTCTCAAACTGTTGATCTCTTATTAGAGGAGATGGTGTTGTATATTCTTTTGAACTTCTATTAAATGACCTCATCCAATATCTAAAATTATTTCATCTGGGTAAAAATATGTGATGTCCTAGAAACATAGTCGTTGATGAATGTTTCATCCTAATTGACTGTATACCTAATGGGACACCCTTGAGTTCATTTAATTCTATATCCTGAAAATTTTCCATAATAAGGAATGTAATTTATCATCCCATACAATACAAATCTCAACATGAAATCTTTATTTCTTTACGAATCTTACAACATAAAACCTGAATCCCACAATAAATTCAAAATTTTAATTAATAGATCCAAATAATCATCAATATCAATAACCAGTAATTTTTGGTCTAGATATAAGCATATATAACATAATATATTATCATTTCATGTATAAACATGGTGGAATATTATAATTTACTAACATAAGAGGCTAACTACAATGAGTTATGATTTTAAAACCAAAGGATTCACTCTAAATGTAGATAGTGCAATATGAACTCTTCTCATATCATTTCCAAATTTAGGATACTCTTCATCAACCCTATTCTAATGATAAGAGTCTTTTAGGTGATGATGTTTCCCATATTTTTTTCTTGTATCTGCATTCCAAATAAATTACCTTGAAGTCTCCTCACTTTCTCATAGGTGCCAAAAACATGGAATAATTGGAAAGTACCATAAAACTTTCAAAGGACCCAATTCATCTTTCTGTTATCAAGAAGAACCACAATTTGGTAATTATTTAAGTGATTTGTGATCTTTGAGAAATAGTTTGCAATCATCAGGAAAGGAATGTATTATTTCATAGATCATACCCATTGAATATAAAATTTATATAACGTCATATGTTTAGATAGGTAGCTCATTATCTTATAGGAATATATCATTGAATAGGTAAATTAGTTCAGTAAAGATGTCCTCACTCAATCCATTGCTAGATTTTAAATTATAGAGCTTTTATATGGCTGAAAATGATGTATATTTAGTACAAATACCATAAAATGGCATATTTTCACAACTCTTTAACATCTCAACCAATTTTAAACAATCACAAAATTTATCTTCAACTATAATTGTCATTTTCTCAATATGATCTTCATCATAACTCACACCTATAATCTCATCATCGATAAAATCTTCTTCATTTTCCACACTTGTAATCATATAAGATGGCCCATAAAATGAAGTGTTATCCTAGTCACTAGATACATTAAATTTTTACCTATGTTTAGTCCAACATTTATACATTACATATATTCTATTAAATATTAACTGTTTTTACAACTCCTCTGGGCTAATTAGTCTTGAATAAAAACCACATAAACATGGAAAAAATATTTGAGAAGGTTCATATGCATGAACTTTTACAAACTTGATGAACTCTTTCACCCTATCTTCATACTTTTTTTTCATGGATTTTCATCCATCCATTTTTGATTCCTATCCGTCCTATTTGATTCAATATAATTAATATTTAACAAAATAAAAAAAATACATAAAAGGGGAATTTCAAATAATGGGAACCCAACATTTAAATATTTCAAAAAAATTATCATACATTGATGTAAATGAGTGATTTCATTTAAGAAAATAATTATTTCACTGGTGGTAGGTGTTATCCTATAAATTCATCCATAATGATCACTGTTACTTACTATGGGATGAATAATACTTAGGGTAGTTCAAGAAACATAGGTGCATGTCCCGAAGAGATGTTGGATGAGTCTCAGGTAAAAAATAGAATAATAATTTTTTAGGAGATGAGGATGATGTGGATGATAGTTTTATCCTTAAATTTAAATGTTCCCAGGCTGGGGATTTGGTGACGCATCAGAAAAAATTTCTTAGTTTTCTATCTAAAGTTGAAAAAAGTAGAAGCAATAGTATGATCCCTACAAGGGGCTCCTTTATTGGTGTGACTACGAGAAGGCTCCACAAGATGGTCTTACATACATTCATGCCGAGACAACCATTAAAGTTTCAACATTCATGTAAATCACTAAATTAATCTGTGAAATGGAAAAGTCTTTTGGTATAAGGACTAAATTTTATTAGTTCTTATCTTCCTGTGAGGTTTTGGTTGTAGGAGTGGGGTCATGATGGATATCTTGTTGGTTGGATAGAGTTAGTGACATGCTCTTTCCATGGTGTTATTATAAATCTGTATTATGTAGGGGGTGATATTCTAGGTATCTTAGAGGTATCTAAAAGTTAATATAATCATATAAATATATATATACCACCCTTTTTTCCTTATACATGTATGAATTTATAAATATAGATAATGATCATCATGTTGAATTTACAAATATAGACATCAATCAAATTTTAGAGACACGTATTAAGGTTATTTTGAAAAGGATAATGAATTTTTTAACTAAGTGGATAAAGACTTTAATCAATAAAAGGTTAATTTCTAAAGAATAATTGTAAAAAAATGTATCACTTATTTGTCACCCATTATCAGTGATAAATTACCACTACCCTACAGTCTTTAATGTTTCTTATGTTTTGTTGGAGTGGATGGTTTCCTTGAATGATACCAAGGTAATACATTCTTTACCTTTTCTAGTTTTATACTTATTATAAAAAACAAACCAATCCTTAATTTTATGGATGTTTTTTGATAAGAGGTCTGGGAGAAAAGATAAAATATAATTCATGTGGTGACATGGTAAATTCATTTAACTTATGTCTTGACCCATGAATCTAATTATGGAATAGAAAACTTGATCATCATAGAAAAAAAAAGAGAAACATCACTTAAAGAGAAAATATTTATGATATACCAATACATAAAAGAGAAAGGAATATGATGTTCTCAACATGCCTAAAGGTAATAATTGTTAACTATTCATCAAATAATTTAGAGATACAATTTACCTAACAACACTAGGAATTATTTGATTCATCATTTATGGCATGTGGTTTCACATGCCTCCTTTTCTTTCCATAACCATGAATAATTATATTAGTTTAATTAGTTTTTTCATATAGATTAAATTGTTTTTATTCATGACAATGAAATGGTGATAGTACTAACAAGATTTTACTTTGGCTAAAATGTTATAAATTTATGTTTTTATTTAGAATGCACCAATCCAAATTTTAAAATAATAGTTCATAGAAGGAACTTTAAGAAATGAAATTTTCCAATGATATTATTGATGATATTAAAATAACTGATATATGGGTGTGATATAAACAGTGGGATTTCAAATTCCTCAGACTGGTGTAATTATTGTTATCGTATCTTTACCACTATAAATTTATTTTTTAAAACATGGTTATCATCATCAGGGATAAGTATTTTTCATTGATATACTATCCAATAATTATAGTTGGCGATATCAATATTGTCTAACATTTCATAATTAAAACCAGTAATATTTTTGTTGAGTTCTACCCTAGAAGGTTCATCAAAGACTTGTAAAAAATTATTTAGCAATGAAAAAATTTGTTATCATTTTTAATAAAAAAATAATATATGTAAACTAGATGAAATATATTAAATCTGTAAGAAATACATAATATCGTTGCATGAAATTTTCTTAGACAATATAATTTGTAAGAATATTTGTGTTTTAGTATTAAATGTCCCTCCCAATGGGAAATTATATATATAGAAATGAATAGTTGGTAACGATCACCTGTTAGTAGTTAATTTTTTTTATTACTTATAAAATCTTATATCTTTTATAATCAATAATTACAGAATTTTAAAATTTAATAAAAAAAATACCTAGAAATGACTAATTAAAAATATCTTTATATGATGTTTAAATTTTTTTAATGTGTACTTTTAAATTATACATAACAATTTCATGTAATCATAACAAGTAGAATTATTTTTATATTTATAGGAAAATGAGTCATGTAGGAATCCATGTTATATTTTTCATGGAATTTTATCTAGACATAAATTTAGTCCATTTATTTAAATATAAAAAGTGATTTTGAATTTCACTACTTTGAATAATAACTGAGTAAGATAAAAAATTTCAATACATTAGAAATCAGTTTATTCACTCTAAAACAATTATTAAAAAATAAACTTATTTGTATCCAAATGCATCCCAATGGTTTTATTAGTCAATAATTATTATATAAGTTAAAATGATAGTTTTGAAGTAGAAGTTTTTTCCATTAAAATAAAAAATGTAATAAATATATAATATATTTAAAAGTTGTAGAAAACAATTCAAAAAACTAGAAAGTTAGAGGGGTGTATAATTACGTGCTAGGAAAGGCTATTAGATATCAAAGAAGAAAATGAAATAAGTTGGGGATATTTGTTTCCTAATATTTCTGAATAAAACATCATTTGAAATGGTATTTTGAACAAAATCTTATGAAATCTCATTTCTAAATTATTTAAAATCATTCAAATATTATTGGAAAGAGAAGAATGAATAAATGTTTATGAGAAAGGATTTTAATTTGTGGAAAACATAAATTTATTTTGAATGACTAGATTCTTTATGGAATAACTTTTTTTTAAAATTATGTTTAGTTCATTATTTTATTTATTATTATTATGAAAGGATGTGATATAAGATTTTTGTGATTTTTTTCTAGTGCACAATAACGTTGAAGAGAGGGTTCCACCTATTACTATTTAGAGGGATTATATCTATGTTTTTTCGGTTTATTTTATTTTTATTTTTTTTAATCTTTTTTCTAGGGCATTACGACATTGGTGGTTGTAATATGTTGTGGTGGGGATGAAATTCCCATAAGAATTTCACTATGCCATATAGGGATAGTTGGGTCAAACAAGAAGAGGATCAATCGCTACTGAGGTGAGTCATAAAGTCTCTTACCCAAAACCAAAAACAAAGAGGACTGAATCAAGACTTCAAGATTGAATAAGACATGAGGACATGTGAGGTGAAACAACTAAAGAACTGAGTACAGTCAGAGGTGCTAAAAAATAAATCAGCACATACATTAGATTTGGAGAGGATTTATTTGTTAAGAAATTTGTGTGGCGACAACAGTAGGGTTCGACAAGAGCAGCGACAACAGTCTGGTTCCATGAGAGCTTGAAGATGCGAGACAGGAGACTCTATTAGGTTTCTTTTTTATAATATTGATTTAGGCTTTTATTAGTGCTTTTTAAAAATCACTGATAAAGAGTAGTTTTATAAACATTAAAATAGTAAGCACTGATAAAAATACTCTTTACTAGTGCCTTTTTAGCACTAATATATATGTATATATATATTTATAATTATATATAAATATAATTATAAATATATTTATATATTTATAAAATTACACACACACACATATATTTATATAAATATATATATATAAAATTAGAATAAATATATTTATTATAATTTTCTAATAATTTAAATATATATATATATATTTGTAATTATAATTATAAATAATTTTATATTATTATAAATAAAAAAAATATATTTATTATCTAATAATATTTTTTTATAATTTTTTAATTATTTAAATATATATTTATTTATAATTATAATCATAAATAAATTTATTGAAAAAGAATTTATATATAATTATAAATATATAATTATAAATATATAATTACAGAGATAATAAATATATTTATTATTTATATATATTTATTATAATTTTATAATTATTTAAATACGTATTTTGTTATTTATAATTATAATTATAAATAAATATATTTATAATTATAATTATAAATAAATATATTTAAAATGTATTTATATATAATTATAAATTTATTTATATAAATATATATATTTACTATTATATAATTATAAATATAATAAATATATTTATTATTTAAATATATTTATTATAATTTTATTTTAATTTAAATATATAATTATTTATTTATAATTTAACAAATACTTTTTTTTCAAACTATGTCCCGAGAAGTATTCCCCATGTCTGATGTTGTCGTAGCTATAGTAATGATTACAGATGTTCCCTATAATCAAAGGATTTCTGCTCGACATCTACTGGTGGCATTTAAAATTGTATCTATTTATAGGACACTTAAGAATGGATCACTGGCCCATGTTGATGTTGGCCGAGAAGCATTTTTGGAGCACCTGGATTGGGGTATGAACTTTCTAATTAGTTAGGTTCTTATCCTTAAAGGTCAGAAGCCGTGGAAGCTTGAAAATCTTTCTCAAAGTATCTCTTTTTTGTGGGGGGGGGTTTCAGATTGGAAGTGTATTTCATTGAGAAGAGGTTTATTTCACTGGTTGTTTCAATTTTATGAAGCCATGATCCATGCATGGACCTCTAGATCATTATTTTTGAAGCTGGTAAAGCTTCATCTTCATGAATAGATGATGGATTTTTATGTGTCTAGGGTCAAGAATGCATGTGTACAGGGTTAGATCAGACTGTATGGTCTCAACAGGATTTTATGGAATCTAAAAATCTTGCATGATATTGTTGCTAACATTCTTGTTTTGATTTGTCTGGATAAGAAGACATAACATTTCAAGTGTGGACCATTTGCAAGAATTCTGGTTGAAATTTATTTGAGTTCCACTTTTACTAGAAATGTGACTATTATTACTCCAGCTGATGATATTCAAATCAGTGTTGTGTATGAAAATTGTACTAAGTTTGGCCAAAATTGTAAATCTGTTGGTCATTTGTATGTGAAATGTAAGAGGAATGTTTGCGATTCTTGTGGTTTGAAGGGGAAACCTTAAAAAATATTTTAACAATAATGATAAGAAGACATCATCCATGTCACATGGGCAATCAGTACCTAAGATCCCTAAAAACCAACCGATTGAATTTCTAGATATGAAGCCTCATAATCAAGGGGCTTAAGTGTGAAAAGATAACTCGTTGGTTGGTAATCAAGAGCAGACATGAACTTCCCTGGTTGCTAATTGTTCTTCTTTAATTCCCGAACTGAAGAATGGGAATATTTGTCGTGGGCATGTTGTTGGAGATGAGGAACTCAATTGTAGATGCATTGATCTTCCATCTAAACCTGGACAATACGTTGGTATCTCTAATTTCATTATCATGAATTCCACTAGTCAGGATGGAATGAACATAAGTGAGGTGGTCCATCTTGCTGATGAGGATATTGGTGCTGTGTCTGGGTGTTCTCCTTCACTAAATAATGAGAAAGGTTGTATTTTGTATCCCCTCGATGATGATTTTTTGGGAATGTTTTACAAGATGAAAGAGATAAGCAATCTGATGGTCCTAGGCGTGTTGATTATCTTCCAGAAATTTAAAATGTCTTCAGTTATTAAAAAATTTCTAAAAAATGGGGTAATATTTTAGCTGATGGAAGTGACATGGGAAAATAGATGGTTCTTCTGGAAACTACTCATCTCCAACCTACTGGAAGTAGTGATTCTGTTTCTTTCAAGGATGATGTTTTACAAGGAAAGGGAAATATAGTCATAAGTGATGGTGTTTCTCTAGTTCCTTCAAAAAGAAGGTTGTGAAAGGATTATTCCAGTTTTCCCAAGAATGTATCAACCAAGTCATTATCCAAAGCATCGAAGATCCACCTCACTTTAGAGCAAGAAAGGTCCAAGTATAGGGTCATTGGGATTCAAAATTAAAAAAAATCACAATTAGAATGGGAAACTGTTGATGAGGTTGATGATTCTGATTATGATTATGGGATTAATCCTGACTTTCTGGATTCGTAGATTTCATTTACGGATGAGAGCATGTCTTTTTGTATGACCCCATCCATCTCCATTATTGGTTTTCTCTTTTGCTTTCTTATTTAATAAATGGTTAGGAGATTTGGCTTCTTCATAGACCTTTTTCATGTAATTAATGTATATAAATAAATTATAAAATATTTTGACTAATATAATTTTGATAATTTTTTATAAATAAAATTATGAAAATATGATTCATTTTTTATGAAAATTTATATAAATAATATTTATATATTACTTTAAAATATATACTTATATATACTTAATAAAATAAAAATTTAAACAAATAAATAAATAAATAAATTTATTTATTTATAATGAAAATTCTCAATAAATATATTTATAAATATTTGTGTATAATTATAAATATATTTAAAAAATTATATATATTTATTAATATATAAGTATATATAATTATAAATATAACAAATATATATTATTTAAATATATTTATTATAATTTTATAATTATTTAAATATACATATTTATAAATTTAATTATAAATAAATATATTTTTAAACTTTTTTATATAAATATAAATATATTTACATAATTGTATATATTTGTCTAGTTATATATAATTTTATAATTATATATATGCGTATAGTTATATATATTTATATAAGTATAGATATTTATATAATTATAAATATAATAAAAATATTTATTATTTAAATATATTTATTATAATTTAATATTTATTTATATATATATATTATTTAAATGTATTTATTATAATTTTTTAATTATTTAAATAAATATAAATATATTCATAATTTTATATCTACTTTTTTAAACCATTATATAAATATTTTAATTATTAAAAAATATATACTGATATATCATATTTATATTAATTATATACATGCTTTTTTAATTAATGTTTATAAATATACATTATTATTATTATTATTATTATTATTATTATTTTAAGATGGTGGCCACAGAAATCAAGAGCTCTTCTCTTATTTCTCATGGTGATTATGGAAAATCCCTATGATGGATTTAGATCTTGATGGTTTTTAGGTACAACGAGGGTGTTTTTTGGTCCTCTAATGAAGGAATACTCTGAATCAAGCCCAAGCAATTCGCTTGTGCCCTCTTCTTATGCAGAGTAGGACTCAAAAAAAGATGATCTCATTTCTCTCTATACAAAGGTGGATGGTTAGGGTTCTGATGAAGTTTAGAAAATTGATCACACTTCGCAGCCTGTTGTAAGTGTTAGATTCTTTTCCATTCCCCAAAACGATTCAGTGCTTGCTCTCAATCAGATTTCAATAAATTATTCCATGGTGTTTTTTAAATAAAATTCAAATTTTTTGAGGACTAGATTGAGGAATTTAAGAATTACATTATAGTGCGACTCTCCCCCTTTGTGAAGAATGATTCACAAAATCTAAAAGACCTAAAAAATAAATTATTATAGATTTTAGTATTTGAAAGTTTTCAAATATTATCAATAGGTTTGAGTATTTTCCATATCACATCCCCTTCACAAGATCCCAAATCACGTTCCTGGAGATACGATTTTGGGAATCTCAAACCAGGGGTCCTACAATTTCAAGATTGGGATCCCTGGTTTCACCTGTATCACACTAATAACATTATAGATCAATCCTGGATTATAATTAAAGGGTTGAATTGGTTCTTTTGGAATCCGAATATCCTATGGGATATTACCTTGGACGTGGGATCTCCAATTAAGTTTAACAAAGAAACCAAATTGGATAGATATGTCCTTTATGCTAGAATTGTAGCTAAATTTTTTCTCATTTCAACATTGGTTAAAAGAGTCTATTTGATTGATAGAGAGTTTAATTTTGAACTAGTAATTGTGTATGAATTTATTTCGGACTTTTACTACAACTACACATTAATAGGATATGTTAGAGAGAATTGTAAAAGGTGCTGGAGGTGTTCCAATTGCAAGAAGTATGGGTAATAGATTATGGACTGTAAATTTAAGCTACCCATTTCTGAGGAAAATAATTTTGCAGGGCCAGTTGCTAAGAAGGATTGAGGATGAAGGGTTCAAAGGAAAGTATATAGTAGTGGTGATCTTGTTAAGGATAATGGTTCATTATATACGGGTGGTGTTAAGATCTCCCTACCAGGCGTGGAAGATAATCATGATGTTGGTATTCCTGCTGTAAAACCGATTTATAGGGAGTAGGAGATTTCATATTCTATAAATAAATGCAGGAAGCTAACTATTGAAGTCAAAAGGGGTAGGGATGTACATGATAACACCACAAATGTGTCAATTTAGGCTATGATATAGGAAGCTGTAATTCAGATATCCAGTAACTAGAAGATCTATCTACACACACATATGATGCTGAAAAATCTAGAGTGGTGTTTTTTACTTCTGCTGATAAATGTGTACATACCGTTGTATTGGGTTTTTATACCCATCGATAAATTATACCTTTACATCTACCTATGTGGGGATTTATGGATGAATCTACTGACACTTTCACTAATGAGTTGAAAATCTCTATGGAGTTTGTTAATGTGGTATTTTTATAACCATGGAAGTTATCTTTCATTACTAGTGGTTTAGATGAATCACTCTTGAAGGGTGGCCCTAATAAGGAACTAATGGAGGATCATTCCATTTATGAAGATTTTTTTTCAACATATGGTTGATCAATAGTTAAAGTTATAGAATATAATTGCATCAAGGGCTCTCAAAGGTAAACAAAAAATGAATACTAAAATTCTTATGAAGATTAAAAATATTCTTTTAGAATCTATGCTTTATTCTGATGATGAAAAATATTTCTCTCATACTCCATTATCTACTGATGTCTTAGGGATTTCCTCTCCAGGATTGCAACCTCCTTGATCCTTGGAGTTTGATAAAGTGAAGGAGAGTGAAGCTCTTCTATCTTGAATGGTTTTATATTACTCTTTTCCAAATGTAAGAAGATTATCCCCAATGGATATGGGTGATTTGGAAAATAATGACCAAGTATTACATAGAACATTGAATGAACAGGTGATTAGTAACAATCTTCATTGAGCACTTGATTCTCTTAAAAAGGAAGGAAGTAGGAGATCAGGTTATTCATGAGGAATATACAACTATTGTTTTGCTACAAAATAAAGAGGTTACTTTTCTGGATGAAATTTCTAATAAGGTGGAACTCTGATATATATTGGGAGAAATGGATTGAAGGATAATGGCATTGAGGGATTTTGGAAATAACTAAAAATATGGTGGAGATGCCATCATCCTAGAGGTCGAAGATGTGGGCATGGGCATGGAAGAAATGATTATAATTCCTTGTTTGATGAGGAATATAGGATTGCGGCTAAGATTTGAGAAAATTTTGGTCTTTGACTATTTTACTGATGAGGGAAACACTGTCATTCATGACCCTATCTTTCACTTTCTTTGTTTTATTTTTTTTAATAAAGGGGATTTGTCCCTACTTTTTCAAAATAAAAACATTACTTTTTGAATATAATTATTATAATTTTATATGTATTAATAATATTTTTTGTTAAAAGTTTTTATCAGTGCTAATAATATCTATAATAAAGATCAACATTTATCAGTGCTAAAAAAAGCTCCAATAAAATGAAAACCTTTATTAGAAATTTTTTAGAACAGATAAAAGTTACGTTTATTAGTGATATTAGCTAGTGCTGATAATGTTAACCCATTTATTAAATATTTCTGGTTAGTGATGATACAAGCACACTTTACATTCGTCACTATCTGTGGTAGCATACTTCTATTGTTGTTTTTATTTATATTACTCTTACTATTACTAATGCTTTTTATATTACTGTTTTTACGCCACTACCACCACCACCACCACCACTACTACTATTGTTATCACTATTATTTCTACTATTATTGTGGAAACTATTGTTGTCTTTTTACTACTTTTACTTCTCCTCCTCCTCCTATTACTACTACCACCATCACTTATACTACTACTATTATCTATACCACCACCACCACCCCACCACCTCTGCTAAAACTACAAAAACAACTTCTAATACTAATCATAATTCATAAAATACTCATACTACTACAATTAATTATACTAAAACTACAACCAAAAACTACTACTAATACTAATCACACTTCAAATATTACTACCCCACATCCTCCTCCTACTGCTACTCGTCATACTAATGATATTATTACTACTAATCCATCAACTATGACTCCTACTACTTTTACAACTTCTCCTACCACTATTGTTGATTCAACTACTTATATTATTATATGATATATTCATTGAATGGTTGTGTATGACTACAGAATCAAAATAATATAATATTTTCATAGACTATTTATGTATGACTATTTAATCACATCATAGAGGTCAGGGGTTCAATCCACACATGAAAATAAAATATTTAGAGGTTTTATATTTTTGATTGGTGTGGATTCATGTATTTTGGATACATGATATGAAAATAAGGGCTAGATATGGGTGTCTCATATGGAAGGTGACTTGATTAATTCGATGTACATGATATTGGACACCACTGGATAGTTTCTTTTCTAACTTTCCTAACGTAATGGAGTGTCTTGATTGGGGACCTAGGTGTCTCATTGAATATCAAGGATATTCCTATTGGAATTCTTCTATAACAATATTGAGCCACCATCCATCTACTAGAGACCTTCCATCTCTTCAAACCCTAGAAGCCACCTCATAGGAGTCTACACAACATCTCATTAATGTGAAACATCCTATTTTCTTCACCAAATATCATATATCACATAATGAACCCCACCACCGTTGAAATCTATCACATTCTTTCTTCACATCTTCTTCCATCCACAATAGATGGAACCATCACAATGACATTAACCCAAGATCCACCACCCCTTATTTCTGGTTCTTCATCCACTAGCCACACAAAAATCTCTCTCTAGTTCACAAACCCATGATGCACATATAAAACTTCTATTTCATTTTTACATCCTATAAACCAAGCTTCCTTTATCCTATTTTTTCAAAATTCATATTCCTCCCCACACCAATCAATGTCTCTTAAATACTAACCTTACTACAAAGAGTTGTGTCGCTTCTTCCAATTACTGCACCAACACCTGTCTAAAACATTGACCAATGAACCCCTATCCATGTCAATCCATCATCCACTATCAATGAAACACATATATACATGTGTGTTATATTCTTTTTTTGGTATCTAATATGCTCAATGGGTGTTGAAAATTTCATGTACTAGTCAAGTGTGTAGTGGTTTGTGGAAAACATGGAAGAATAAATTGTTTCGGTTCGTGTTATAAGTTAGTTCATGCACATTAACGGTGTGCATAGTGGATCGCTTTGGTACTTCAGTGATAAAAAATGATTTTTTTCATCATTCAACAATTGTTCATACTGACGTGAATATTATTTTATAAATTATATCATGTTTTTCAAATTTTATAATTTTATTATTATGTGTATGTTGTGATCACTATGTCGATAATATTTCTTTTAATCCCAAAATATGAATTGAGTATGATAATTATTACACATTCCATTTCAATAACACTAAAGACTGAGTATATAAATAGATTAGGTCATAAAACAATCATTTTAACTAATAATTACTTTATGAAATTGGAGATAATTATGTGAAATAATTTTTAAACCACAAAATACATTTTTTATTTCATGCACAACAATTTATCTTACAATGATTAAATCTTGAAAACATATCACTATTTTATTTTCTTCTTCAATATACACCTTTTTTCTTAGTAACAAGGTTTTATTAATTTTTAGATTTATTTTTATATAAAAAATAAAATAATATCCCTTATGTAACATCTTGGACCAAATGCCACTAAACCGGTGTCCCAATCCAGTTCATCACATGACCTAAGACACAGATCCAAATATTCCAAAGGTCACCGACTATAATTGATGGTACAAAGAAAAAAATGGGGATATTATACCCTCTTTAGAAGATTATAATAACATCTAAAGTCAAAATAAATATTAGAATACAATAATGAATGATAATAATACATCACATACCATATTTAAAAAATGAAGAAGTTCCACTGAACCAATACATTAAACACATTACATGTCATGATAGTCTATAGTGTAAAGGGGAAACCAAAATAGAGACACACTAAAAAACTCCGGAGTCAGGTCCTGACAACATTTCAGGTTCCCCCATCCATGTTTCATCCCAATTCAACCTTCTAACATTAGGCATTTACCCTTATATAAAACCACAACCATGAGATATTCTCGATTACCATAGGAAGCCTAATCATGGTGTGAGTAAAACATAGTATTCCACCACTATCAGTGTTTAAACCAATATCCATTCAAAACATAAAATTTTGAAAAAGTAAGATAGAATAATAATGATAAGACATAAAGTAAAACATTTTTTGGTTTAACCAATTACCAATTAACCTTATAATCCCCATTCTTTATAATCCCGTGCCATGTACTCTTGGAGTAAACACTTCTCATAAAAATAAATATGATATTCATTTACTATTATGTAACGTCCCCGATCCGGAAGCCACTAAACCGGTGCTCAGAGCTGGGTGGTTACATGACCTTAGGCGCGCCTCCCCGTACACCAAAGGCTGCCAACTAGCAGTGGGGGTCTATGGGGTCAAGTGGGGAGACTATACCCCCTTTTTATCATAGTAAGCCACAACGGAATAACCAAATAGCAGAAACAATAACCAATAAACAAGGAACATGTATAACAACAATTTCCAAAAATAAATATGCCATGTCATACTATAGTGCAAGATTGAACAAAATCCAAAAAATAAAGACAACGGCCAAAATACCCAAAATGGTCCTGACTCCAATTCCAGATCCTCCACCAAGTGCTACCCATGTCCACTTAGATAACTAGCAAGGACCCTTGCCCTTTTCCTAACCTACAAACATGTAGTCTGCATGGGTACCCAACGGCGGCCCGAGTAGGGTGTGAGTACAACTCAGTAGGCCACCACCAACGGTGTCTACGAAATATCCAGTATAAACAGTTGTGCATGCAAAAGGAAATGAATGATAAATGCCAAGTAATTATTTAAGGTTCCATTAACCAGTTTAGAGCCAAATCCATTGCCATTCCATTACCATCCATTTATCACCACTTACCGTCACTTACCCTTTCATCACATTTCCATGGGATAATCACATACCTTATGTTACATGGGTCTAAGGCCAATAATCACATGCAATAGGGTAAATACATCGTTATCCTATCTCACTAGGACTAACTCCCTCATAAAAACCATAACCTCACCTTGAAGCCTCAGTCCGGGTGGATGTGACCATTAGGAGAATAGATCATCAGTCCCCATTCCTAGCCCATGCATTTAGGGTGGAGTTCAGAGCATCAGTCTTCACTCGACCCGTGGGCGTAGATCCTCAAGTCATACCCCACACTACCAAGACATGTGCACATGCTTATATATATATAACCATCAACCATTCAAACCATTTCCCCTTGGGCATCACAATCAATAACAACCCACATGGGAATCCACATCATGCCTTAACCCATTAACACGTCACGTTTAACAACATTTAGCCATTTAATCAATTCCCATGTGTTATGCCTATCTCAATAAGCATTCAACACTAGACCCATAATCTATCCCATTATGGTATTTAATCATTTTACACATTAACCCATTTAACCCATTCATTATTCCGTGAATCAACCATTTAACCCATTCCAAATAACCCTTCGGTTATTTCAAAGTCTAGGTGCATAACCTATCTTCTATTCCAAATTCAACCAATCATAACAACATTTTTATCAAGGGCTACACATTTCATTTCAACAAAGTCACTTGTTCAATATCAGTCCCCAGACCCGGGAAAGCCGACAAATCCAATGGATGGCCCTAAATTAGGTCAAGTCTAACCCAACACATCACATGTGGATCGTGAGGGTTCTCATTTACCATTTTAAACATCATTATTACCAAACATGCTTAGGTTATTCTAACCATAACCAAAGGAAAACAAGAACGCAATTAAACATGCACAAATACCCAATTAACCATCGGATATAACTTTGTAAACCACCTACCTCGAATCCGCGGTTGAACACACCCTCAATCGAGTCCTTAGACCTCGATTCGACCAACCCTTGGAGCTTCAACCTATAACTCACCCAAAAGATAGGGTTTTAGGGTTTTGGAACAAGAGGGAGAGAAGACACAATCCTGATACCAAGAAAAGAACCAAGGAGGAGATTAGCCTTACCCAGAGCTTCAATCCGCAACCAACGACACCAAAAATGCCTTAGAAACGTGGGAGATCGATCTCTTGGAGATCTTGGGTAAATCGGTTTTTTCCTAGGGTGAAGAGGGAGGAAATGGAAGAAAATCCCAAGTTGGGGTTATAAAGCCTAGAGTGGAAATTTTGTAAATTTTCCAACTTTAAGTGGCCGTACGGTTTAGCCGCACAGATTGGCAAACCGTGCGGAAATCGTGTGCACGCCACTGCCCGGAGGAGGGAGAGTCGCACGATTATGCCGCACGGTTTGTAAAACCGTGTAAAAATCATGCGCTCGCTTCTCTCATGAGGACGGAGGGTCGCACGGTTTAGTCTGGGCAAGCCGCACGGTTTGGATGACCATGCACAGGTCGTGCGACTTGGTCTGCTTTGCCTAGACTTCCCGTCTTCCATGCCCCGAGCCCCCGGAACACCCCCAAGGCCTCTTACACTTCCAAGAAATCTTTTAAGGCCCCCAAACCAAATGTTTTAACCCAAAACACAACAAAACACACCTTTCCAAAAACCGGGATCATACAACCTCCCCACCTTATAACGGATCTTCCTTAAGCCGAGCTTCCGAGCCTCATTGCTCCACCGAAGAGAAGAGTTCGGGCCACTGAGCCTGTATCTCCGATTCCGGCTCCCAAGTTTCTTCTTGAACTTTCCCATGCCGCCATAGTACTCGCACTAATGTCACAACTTTTCCTCGCAAGACATTTTCACTACGATCCACCACACGAACCGGATGCTCCTCAAAGTACGCATCAACCTCAAGCTCCACATCCTCAACATCAACAACATGAGATGGGTAAGGGTGATACCATAGAAGCTGCAATACATTAAACACATCATGCATCCCACCATACCGTTGTGGAAGAGCCAATTGGTAAGCCAATGGTATGATCCTGTCCACAATCTCAAAAGGTCCCACATATCTAGGCACCAACTTACCTTGCTTCTGAATCCGTCAGTGACCCAACCTTGGCGACACCCAAATGAACACTTTATCACCCACCCCAAACTCAAGAGGTCTATGCCTCCGATCTGTATTCGACTTATGTCTACTCTAATCCATATCCATCCGCTTCCTAATCAACTTGACTTTCTCGGAAGTCTCCTGCACGAGACTTGGCCCCAATAACTCAGATTCACCGGCCTCTAGCCAACAAAATGAAGATCTACATGGCCTCCCGTAGAGTGCCTCAAATGTTTCCATCTAAATTTAAGCCTGAAAACCATTGTTGTAGGAAAAATCAACCAACGATAGGTGCCTCTCCGAAGAACCACCAAATTCAATGACACAAGCTCTCAACATGTCTTACAACACTTGGATCGTACGCTCCGACTGCCCGTCCGTCTGTGGGTGGAAATCCGTACTAAAAAACACCTTCGTACCAAGTTCCTTCTACAACCCTTGCTAGAAACATGACATTAAATGTAGATCTCAGTCCGAAAATATGGTCCACGACACCCTATGTAACCGCACTACTTCTCGAATATACAGCTCACCCAACTGGTCGACTGTATAGGTCTCCTGAATCAGTGTGAAATGAGCCACTTTCGTTAACCGATCCACGACCACCCAGATTGCATCGTTGTTCCATGGTGTCCTTGGCAGACCCATGACAAAATCCATTGTTACATCATCCCACTTCTATTCCGGAATGGGAAATGGATGCAATAAACCACCTGGGCATTGATGCTCGACCTTCACCTACTGACGGGTAAGACACCATGCCACAAAGCCCACAACTTCCTTCTTCATTCCAGGTCACCAAAACTGCCTTCGGATATCACGATACATCTTGGTCAAACTAGGATGCACTTCCCACTTTCCAAGTTTTGGTTGTACATCACAATTCTTATCAAACGCGAATCAAGGGCACAAACTTTCCCCACAAGCCTTCCTCACCGCAACCATGACCCAAGCTGAAAAACTCCACAATGATTTATCGACTTCAATCGTTCTTACCATAAGAACTTCATGGGGAAAACATAGGTGGAAACACCTAACTCACAACACATGGAAACATAAAACACAACTTCTCATCATCATGGGGAAACCAATCGTCGCCTCATCTTCTCGATCCTCTGCACAACTCATGACCCCAAATCACTTGGTGTCATTTTTTGTTCACCCAACTCTAATGGTGACCCAACCCAGTATCACCTGGAGGAAAACACACGACCCTTCCAACCACATTTCTTGAAGATCTCACTCCACAACTACACACCCAACACAAAACAAAACTCTCGGCTACTTAACCAGTTAAACCATGCCAAAGCTCTCTACCTGGGACAACTCACCCGAACGGTGACCACTTGAGTACTTCCAACCCGAAACTATGGTCACGTTATCAACCGACCATTTATCCGGTATTGTTCTCTTCACCATTTTTGGTTACTTGGCACCTCCTCTATTGATGAAGGACCATCAGATCTCAACCCAACCTTCCTATTGCCTAACACATTCTACCTTACCGGCCTCAAGCATCCGTAGGAGCATTACCCTGCCTTGGAATCCAGCCGCACTGTCACAACCATTGGGAAGACATTCCTACACCATCCATTCAAGGACTAAGATCATCATGACCTCACTTAGGTTCAAATTTTCTTCGAAAGGTGCTTTCCACTACAACATAATCCCGTAAGTGGTCACTCTCACCTCACCCATTCAAGTTTACCGTATCAGGTTGGACCACCTTCGACTAGCTTTCCCCAGAACACCAACCGAGGCCATTTCCCGAATTCCAGTAGAATTCATTATCACAGCATTACCACCCTCCAAACTATCATCAACCTCACCCTTGGCATGACACCACATCCCATGACCAAGGTTCGCCCAACTTCACGACATCCTAAAACCACACAAGGATGATTGACCCAGGTCTAACCCGAATCTCCATTGGTGTTATAAGACCTCAACTTCTCTTTCCACAACCTATTGTCATATCCAACCACATCCTCCCACGACTAAGCCAAAATCTCACAAGCTTCACTTTGAACGACCCTGAGCTCAAGCCAACACTTGGCTCATTTGTCACCACATCCAAGTCCCACATGCCTCTCCAAGGAACCCAACACGCACCTCACCGGTTCCTCAATGCTACCCTGGTGTCACTACACCATCTCGAGGTTCTCTCTTCCACATTCAAGGCTGATTTATCACTCCCCACCTTAGGAGTGTCGTTACCTTTGCTCACCATGAGGGATTCCTACCCCCGCATTTAGAACCAATCACAAATCGAACCCCAAACTTAGACATGGCCATCCAACCTTTTTCCCAAAACAAGGAAACGAACGTCACCTAGTGCCTGTTCTTGGCCCCCTTGAACGGAACCCAAGGAATTGTCAACATTCGACCCATCCCAAGGTCTCTACCCTAAGCCATCGAGGGTGTACATCCCATCATCAAACTCCACACATATCGTTTCCTTGTGCGTAAACTCCATGATGTCCCTCATCCAAACAAACACCTTCATGTCTCTTGGCGAGATCCATAGCTTCTCAACATACCCTGGACGATGTTAAGATGTTGGCCATGCTCGTCACTAGGTGAGGTACGCTAAAAAGTCATCGAGGAAAACCACCACCAACTTACCTATTTCTGATGTCAAGCTACAGGACACCATGACCTGCTAGGAATCTCAGGCTTCCCTGGAAAATGGGCTACATCAACACTTAACCATCACCACTCAGGTGTGATCGCCAACCAATTTCAACCATAACTCCACAACCAACCCATTCATACACAAGTTCAGCCACATGACCCACCCTTACCTCGGGTGTCACCATCGAGCGAGAGTATATAACCATACTTTATCCACCCTTGTATTTCCTATTCAAAACAACTTCTAGACCTCCATTAATCCTCACTCAAACAGTTGAGTCATGCATTCAAGCGATATAACCATTCGAAACAAACCTTACCCATTATCACAAAAACTAGGGTGCCCTTATGAAAGAACCAGACACAACTAGACCACCAAACTTCCCAGTTATCCTTACGTCACAATACTGCACCACACAGCACTTGATGCCCCACTTTCAAGGTCCAAAACATCCATAGGAGTGACACAGACCCAAAAGCACTAGAAGAATTGTCTGACCTCTCTCATAGGTAACCTTGAAGGATGAACGATACCAACTCCCTAAACACACCACCTAGGCCATAGCATGACCGGGAAGGCCTCACAATCTAAGCCCAAAATCTCCACTAGGTCACTCTCATGGCCACAACCCATGGATACAAGGTGATAACCAACAACACCAAGGATACCCACATTTTCACTCAAACATTCACATTCCGAACTTTTCATTCACTCGGCACTTCGAAAGAATGACTGACAGAATTTAACCACAAATGGAAAGACCCCACGCGATCAATCCTTAAACAAACCATTCTTCATTATTGACCCCAACAACCATCATCACACTTAGAACACCACCCCCTACCATACCTACCGCGGTCATGGTCAATATGGGTAACCAACTTACTCAATCACAAGTCTTTTATCAACACATATTCAAACCAATTCTTCTTTCACAACACGATCCTTTCCTCTTAGGCACATTTCCCATTTCACAACATATTAAAATCATGATTTTAACACATTTACACCTTTCATTAGGCAAAATTCATTAACAATTTTACTTTTACTATGCAACCCCCCTTTTTTTTCTTTTGGACACTGAATCAACCCTTTCAATTTATCATGACCCAAAACTTTAACCAGGTCACAAAATTTCTCATATTCTTTCCTTTCATTCACCCAATTGTTTTATTTCATTCATCTCATCATTTTTTGATTTCCTGAAATGCATGATGCATCCTACTTTTCCTACCTCACACACCCACCCCATGTGTGTGCCTAACATAATGCATGACACCTATCTCCCTAGGTGCCTATAATGATGCATGAATGCAATTTCTTGTACCGTTAAGTCCATGAGCCAAATATCATAAAACAGTCACATAAAACCTCATGTGCATCACCCAACGGCGAAATATCACCAACTATAACAACACAAACCCAAGAACAACAATTCCCACCCAGGGTGACTCGGATTTTTCCCCCATACCTGGGTTAGCTACTCCCAAGCATGAGCTCATTACCATGGCTTGACACATCTTAACCCTTGGCTATCAATCCCAAATAACAAGACATTAGAGAAGGAGAAGAAATACATCCTCGGATACCACTTTGTAATGTCCTTGACCCAGAAGCCACTAAACCGGTGCTCTGAGCCGGGTGGTTACATGACCTTAGGCATGCCTCCCCATACACCAAAGGTAGCCGACTAGCAGCAGGGATCTATGGGGTCAAGTGGGGAGACTATACCCCCTTTTTATCAGAGTAAGCCACAACAGAATAACCAAATAGCAGAAATAATAACCGATAAAAAAGGAACATGTATAACAACCATTTCCAAAAATAAATATGCCATGTCATAATACAGTGCAAGAGTGAACAAAAGCCCAAAAATAATGACAATGGCCAAAATCCCCAAAATGGTCCCGACTCCAAGTCTAGATCCTCCACCAAGTGCTAACCGTGTACACTCAGCTAACTAGCAAGGACCCTTGCCGTTGTCCTGACCGGCAAATATGAAGTTTTCTCGGGTACCAAACGACAGCCCGAGCAGGGTGTGAGTACAACTCAGAAGGCCAACACCAACAGTGTCTATAAAATATCCAATACAAACAGTTGTGCATGAAAAAGGAAAATGAATGATAAATGCCAAGTAATTATTTAAGGTGACATTAACCAGTTTAGAGACAAATCCATTTCCATTCCATTACCATCCATTTATAACCATTTACCATCACTTAATGTTTCATCACATTTCCATGGGTTACCCACATACCTTATGTTACATGGGTATAAGGCCAAAAATCACATGCAAGAGGGTAAACACATCGTTATCCTATCTTACTAGGGATAACTCCCTCATAGAAACCATAACCTCACCTCGAAGCCTTAGTCCGGGTGGATGCAACTGTTAAGAGAATAGATCATCAGCCCCCCTTCCTAACCCGTGCATTTAGGGTGGAGTTCAGAGCATCAGTCTTCACTCGACCCGTGGGCATAGATCCTCAATTCATACCCCACACTACCAAGCCATGTGCACATGCTTATATATATATAACCATAAACCATTCAAGCCATTGCCCCTTGGGAATCACAATCCACAACAACCCACATGAGAATCCACATCATGACTTAACCCATTAACACATCACATTTAACATCATTTAGCCATTTAATCAATTCCCATGTGTTATGCCTATCTCACTAAGAATTCAACACTAGACCCATAATCTATCCCATTATGGTCTTTAATCATTTTACACATTAACCCATTTAACCCCTTCATCATTCCGTGAATCAACCATTTAACCCATTCTAAATAACCCTTCGGTTATTGCCAAGTCTAGGTGCATCACCTATCTTCTATTCGAAATTCAACCAATCATGCCAACATGTTTATCAAGGGCTACACATTTCATTTCAACAAAGTCACTTATTCAATATCAATCCCCAAACTCAGGAAAGCCAACACATCCATTGGATGGCCCTAAATTAGGTCAAGTCTAACCCAACACATCCCACGGGGATTGTGAGGGTTCCCATTTAACATTTTAAACATCATTATTACGAAACATGCTTAGGTCATTCTAACCAAAACCAAAGGAAAAAAGAACGCAATTAAACATGCACAAATACCCAATTAACCATGGGATATAACTTTGTAGACCACCTACCTCGAATCAGCAGTTGAACGCACCCTCAATCGAGTCCTTAGACCTCTATTAGGCCAACCCTTGGAGCTTCAACCAAGAACTCACCCAAAAGATAGGGTTTTATGGTTTTGGAACAAGAGGTAGAGAAGACACAAACCCTAAACCATGAAAAGAACCAAGGAGGAGATTAGCCTTACCCAGAGCTTCAATCCTCAAACAACGACACCAAAAACGCCTTAAAAACGAGGGAGATCGATCTCTTGGAGCTTTTGGGAGAATCTGTTCGTTCCTAGGGTGAAGAAGGAGGAAATGGAGGAAAATCCCGAGTTGGGGTTATAAAGCCCGGAGCGGAAATTTTGTAAATTTTCCAACTTTATGTGGCTTCATGGTTTAGCTGCACGATTTGGAAAACCGTGCACACGCCACTGCCCGGAGGAGGGGGAGTTGTACGATTTAGCCGCACGGTTTGGAAAACTGTGCGCAAACTGTGCGCTCGCTTCTGTCCAGAGGATGGAGGGTCACACGGCTTAGTCTGGGCAGGCCACACGGTTTGGCTGACTGTGCGCAGGCCGTGTGCCTTGGTCTGCTTTTCCCAGACTTCCCGTCTTCCGTGCCCCGATCCCCCGGAACACCCCCAAGGCCTATCACACTTCCAAGAAACCTTTTAAATCACCAAAACCAAAGGGTTCAACCCAAAACACAACAAAACATACCTTTCCAAAAACTGGGATCTTACATATTCAATTCTTAATAAAAAATAGTTCGATCCAAGTTCCCATATCACATCAAACCATTTGGCCCTGAATCATCATGTTGGTACCCAAATCAAGAGTATGATGTTCCATGCTCATCAACCTATTCCATAGATGTAGATTCCTTGTCCGACCAACAAAAACTAAAGAGAAGGAATTCCATGTCCAATATCCATAACCAAGGAGAAGGAAAGTCGTGTCTAACCTCCTTACCCATGGTTCAGAGATTCCATACATGACATCTCAATCATTAATAAAAAAACCATTTATACAGTTTAAAATAAATCATATTCAATGCATGAAGAAAATAAGGATATCCATTATTCTCAAATTTTCATTAATCACATATTAAACCATATTCAATATCGTTTAACTAATTATAAAATTAGACAATTCCAACATTTCATTCACTCACAATAATGAATCATTCATTAAAATCTTTTTACAATTCATATATTATCCCCTTTAATCAATTTCCATCACTTCCATATCTCATTCCATTTCACATTAATTCAAATCATACCAAACAATCCCTTTGTCCCCATTATCATACCATATAACACAAGAACTAGTTCAATCCCATAAACCCTCTTTTTTTGTTTTTCACATTTCAAATTTACCATTCAAAATAGATTGTCACACCCCTTATATGACCACTAATCATAGTCTTGTAAACTCTAACTGACCTAATAAGGTCTGTGAAGGGTCTCACACAATAATCTAATCCCTAATTAGTCATTAATAGGATAAAACCAAATATTCATCACATTGGATCATTAACTCACATCACAAACACATGAAAATCATCAATATTATGAGAGAGAGCATTATACCACCTACCTCAAGCTTGTAGATAAGAAAAAACCCATACATGGCCCTTGATTTGAGTTAAATCATCCATTAACACCAAAGTTAATAATTCTATGGGAAAATAGGTTTTAGCATCTTCATAATAATAGAAAATAACGTACAACAATTCTTCTAAAAATGGAAATAAAGAGGAAACATAAACTCACATGGGGATTCAATTCTCACTAAAAGACACATCAAACACATAAGAAATGAAGTTAAAAGATCCTTGGAGAGGGAAAGATCTCCCGGTTTTCACCCCTTGCTCCTAGGGAAAAATTGGTTAAAAAATTGGGGAGGATACATTTAAGGTATGGAGGAAAAATGGTTATTTTATAACTTTTAAAGAGGTTCATGGTTTGGCTGTATGATTTTCCAAATCATGAATCAACATTGTGGTTCCCTCTACCCAGGAGGAAACTGTTTTGCACAATTGGTTTAGGCCACCCACATGGTTTCAAAATTCATTTGATAGTCATGTGGTTTTCTCTATCAGAGGAGATGAAGTCACATGATCACCTCGACCACCATTAATATTTTAGAAACTACGAATCCCCTTCTCCAGTGCACAAGGTTCTACCACACAATTAATACTAACCATACTCCAATCGTGATCCATGCAATGGATGACCCCTTACTAACATTTTCATTCCCTAAACCCTCAAGAAAATCTCAATACCTTTCCTACACTTTAGAGTCATTCCATTATCCCTTTTAAAATGAGTTAGGCCAAAATTTGAAAAAAATCATACCTCATCAGAAGTTTAGGATCTTACAACAACATTACATTAAAATAGTCCATCCTATAACTACACTATAAATCATCACTAGGAATCCAAGTTAAAAATATTTGTTCATTAGTCCCACATATCATATTCCCTCTCCTAATTTTTCTCCTGAACATGGCCATGCTACAACAACTCTCGTATCAGAAACATAGTCTTACCCAAAAGAAGTTTATCAATACGGTTCAGAATACGAATGAGATTCTACTCTAAGGATGCATTAGACTCAGGATTAACATAATAAACATCAATCACATGAAAAGGGTCAGGGTGATACTTCCAAATCCATGACACATGAAAGGAATCGAGCATAACACTGTAGTACCATAGAAGAGCTAACTAATAAACTACCAGTCTAATCCTCTCCACAATCCTAAATGGTCCCACATACATAGGTGATAACTTGCCTTGTTTTTAATTTAATGGTGACCAAATCTTGGTGAAACCTATATAAATGAATGGTAAACCACTATAAACTCAAGTGGTAAATAAAATTGATCAACATATGAATTTTTTCTACTCTGGTCTATATCCATATGCTTCCGTGTTAGCTAAATCTTCTATAACATCCCCTGTATGAGAATTGGTCTGAACAACATATATTCTCCTACTTCTATCTAATGCAACAGTGATTTAAATGGCCTACTATCAAGTTTCTCTTATGGTTTCATCAGAATTGTCACATTATAGATGTTATTATAAAATAAATCATCAAAAACAAGGTTCTTATCCTAATTTACACTAAAATCTAGGATCTACACTCTCAAGATGTCCTCTAACACCTAGATAACATGATTTTATTTCCCATCTATTAGTGGCTGAAAAGTGTCACTGAATTTCACCTGAGTACTTATTACCCTATAAAATCCTTTCTATAAGATCCATGTAAAGTGGGGGTCAATATATATAACTATAATTTGAGACACCTCGTTAGAATACATTATCTCTTGAACATACATGTCTCCCAACTGATCAATGGTGAAAGTATCCCAAATTAGTAAAAAATGTGATACTTTTCAACTGATCCATAATTACCCAGATCAAATCACTCTTCTAATGATTCCTCATTAAGACAACTAATAAATAAATTGAAACATCATCCCACATCCTCTATGGAATATGAAATGACTATAATAGATCAGTAGGTCACTAATGCTCAACCTTCACTTTCTGATAATTTTAGCATCATGTTACAAAACCTATGATCTTATTCTTTATTCCTGAAAACGAATAATATCTATTAATTTCACGTCACATTTTTCCCAAGCGAGCATCAACCTCACACTTTGAGGAACGAAACTCATGCATCATCACATCATGTAAAAAGTAGGAAAAATAACGCCACTCTAAACAAGGAGGATTTCATCATCATCAATTTATTCAGGAGGTAGCTCCACACCATTAAAACTAAACCTCAAAAAAATTAATTTTGGATCCTCATACTCTATTCTATTAATCAAGATTATAATATTTGGATTAATGGATAAAGACACAATTTTAATCTTCTCCCACTCCTCCTAGACCCCTATATGCATCTTAGTGATCAAGGCCATCATCTTCCACACAGAACTAGACTCCTAGTCTTCTTGAGGCTATGAATTTTCACTCAAAGCATCAACAAAAAAAATCGGCTTTTCCAGTTTATAAGTTGAATAAAAACAAATTATTTCATATAATAAACCCATCTACACTAGATATTATTTAGATCAAACTAGGAAAAGATACATTTTAGGCTCTTAAGATAAGTATAAATGTTAAACTTCTCACCTAGAAGACAATGCCACCGATAATTAAATTCGAAAACCAATACAGCTAACTCAAGATCATGCATAAGGTAATGTCATTCATTTGACCTTAATTGTCATGATCTATAAACCATGAATTTTCCCCTACCTTAATAAAACCCCATGTTAGATCCTAGATGCATCGCAAAACAGAGTATACTTCTCTCCTGGTTTAGGTATTACTAGGATCAATGTTATGGTCAAAAGCCTATTTAAATATAAGAAATATTTCTCATACTCCTCATACAACTCAAACTTTATACCATTATTGGTCAATCCCAAAAGAGAAACTACCTGGAGAAAAAAATATTTTATGAACCTTCGATAATAGCATGCCAAACCCCAAAAGATTTAGATGTCAAAACAATTATTGGTATTATCCCTAGAAAAAACCACTCAAAACTTATCATGTTCCACTAATAAACCTTTTTATGAGATGATGTGACCTAAAAAATTTACATTTTCAATCTAGAAATGACACTTAGATAGCTTGGTGTACATTCGATTCTCTCTTAGGGTACTCAAGATGATGTAAATATGTTTTTCATGATCATATTGAGTGTGGGAGTACACCAAGAATTCATCAACAAAGAAAAAACAAAATAATCTAGGTATGGGTGAAAAATATGTTTCATAAAATCCATGAACATAGAATGATTGTTTTTTAGACAAAAAATCACTAAAAACTCATACATCCCACACCTAAATTTGAAAACAGTCTATGGAATATCATAGGGTTTCAACTTCAAATGATGGCAACCTAATGTCAAATCAATCTTAGATAACACGCAATCACTCCTTAACTAGTAAAAATGATCATAAATATACGACAAAGGATACCGGTTCATAATCATCTTCTGGTTCAACTTTTAACAATAAACACACATATGAAAGGATCTATAAGTATTCTTGGGAATTTAAACCAATGATCCCCAATGTGAAATTCTCATATAGATAAACCATTTGTCCACAAACTCTTCTAGTTGAGACTTAATCCCTTACATCACTTATGGTGCTATTTTTTTATGCTTAATCAAAACTGGCTCAGCCCTAGAAAATAATTAAATCATGAACTCAACATCTCTCTTGGGTGGAAACCCTGAAAATCCATTAGGATACACATAATGAGATTGTTTTTCTATAGGAGGGAATGAATAATGATCCAGTCCAGCATCAATCAGCATCAAAATCACAACCTAGGTTATGACCTCACCCAACTGCAGAAAAATTGGCTTTTCTCAGTACTCAAAAATAACCAACTCTCCATGGTGAATATAAATGTCACCCTCAAGAGATGTAAATTTCACTCTCATGCGGTAATAATCAATGTGATATTAGTAAGAAAAAAACTATACCATTACTAGTATTAGGTCAAAATTCAACATATAAAGTAAAAATAATTCCCAAAGGATACAGTACCCACCGACTCCAAGGGATCCCTCCTTGCAATGTCGAACAATCTCTAATCTCACCCATAATGGAATGTCAATTGATATAATCCCATACATATACTCTATCATCAGAACCAAAACATTAAAAAGATATGAATATATAAAGGAATGTAAAACTCCTAAATCAAATAAGGAACTAGAATGCATAGAATCTCCAAGGATCAAACCTCATACAGTCGAGGGTCTCGCATCGCTACTAATGGGTATAGGTTGAACGGAATTCAGTTGACCTTTTCCTCTACCCAATGTTAAATTTGGAATCCCATTCATTTCACTACCCTAATGATATATATTCTCTTGTATCAAAGTACCATGTCCCCAACCTTTACTAGTACATCTGGTGGAACTCCAATTTCCTGACTGGTATGGGGTAGTAGATCTCCTACTAGTTCTCTACATTAGATAAGGCCCTATATCACTACCCATATGAATAGGGTTACTATAGAACCTTACACATAAAACATATTTCCCCAATATCAACACTCTATGGGTGGTATAAGAAACTAACCACACATGTGAGCTGGATTTCCACACTAATAGCATACCACATGACTGTTTCCTTGAAAGGATAGTCCAATCCCTTAGTTACCCAATCAGCCACCACATTGACATAAGTTCTCATAATGATAATTCATACTATCTAAATACATACAACTAGATCACCCAACTAAAACCACATATATTCCACTTTAGGCCTCCTTCTAGTTCCCCTAAGAAAAATGAGCTTGATTTACCACCTTAATAAACTTTTTCAGCCAAAAGATATTCAATTCTAAATTAATTTCACATTTGAGCCCATCTTTAAAATTCCTCCCCCTCATTTTCTCATCTCTTGAAAGAATTAGGACAAAACATTTCAGGTCAGTGAAGTGGCCAACATAATCCATTAGTGACATATTCTTCTAGGTCAAATGCATGAAATCTTCAACCCTTTTATTCCTAAGGGTCTCTAGTTAGAAATAATTTAATAAATTCTCTTGTAAGTCCTTCCAACACATTCCAAATGTGTTCTAGTTCTAGAAATAAAAATCCCATCAACACTTCATGGGTCCACACAACATATATACAAACAACTTTCCGGTTTTATTTGGATGGGTATATAAGTGGTCCAGCATCATCTAGATAGACTCAATCTAGAACTTTTATGCCTTAAGTATTTTGTAGTTGGTGTCCTAAGACCAAATTATTGTAATTTGATTACATGTATATTCAATGAATTGAATATTAATAAGACATATTATTACATAAATTTTGATGAATTTTGTTATTACATTAATGTAATAATTTCCTATGGTATCTATCACATTGATAAATTCATAGTAGTTGCACACTATGAATATTTACTTGAAGTTCTATGATGGTATTATTAATTATAGTTTTATTATTTGATAACACACGATGATAGGAAACATAGTATATAAACTATATGATGAGTGTACTCATAAGAATATGTGTATTCTTTACACGACGTTCACAATTATTAATCTTAAAGATGGGAGATTTTGAGGATATAACCACTAGAAGGAATTCCACATGTTTTGGTTCCATTAGATATTCTTATCTAGGAGAACGTGTAATTATTATTAGACATTAAGATTATCATTTATGAATTTCATTACATGTGAACTTATATTTACTGACCAAAACCATCATTCCATTTGTCGGGGAGAAGTATGTTATGTTGGGTGTATAAAAAATAACATGTTATAAATGGATAAATCAAGGAAGGATTTGTCCATTATATATTTATGGAAGCTTATATCTCATCCTTTTTAATGTAATATAACTATTTTATTATATTCCATGGCCATGTTACAACAACGTGTTTATTTTAGATAGTCTATTAAATGAGTATCGAGTATATCGGTTAATGACATAGATGTGAATCGTTATTGTTGAGATATTGAGAAAAAAGGGATTATATTACACAATGAGTGTTTATATGTGGTTGTTGATGTTGAAATTATAAGTTCATTCTCTTGGGTACCTATACCCATTTCTAGATAGTAATCTTGAACTTTTTACAAGACTCCCAAATTTTAATGAGAAATAATCCTAGAGGGTCACACACTAGGTTTTCTGTTGATCTCTATTAAATTCTATTTGAATTTAATTTTTAGAAAAAAATATTATTCTAATTATTGTGGAATAAATTTAATTAATTTTCATCAAAAACAAATATTTATTAATGAATTAATTATTTAACTAAAATATTTATTTGGGTGTTCAATAAATTTCAAGGAGTCTGAATGATCCAAGACCGCAATTGTTTTTTAGGATTAGTCTTTCCATCTAGTAAAAATATATTTATCTTTGTGCTGGTTAATGAACACCATAAAATAATAATATTATTATTACTATATGGAATGGGGTTTGTTAAATATTATTATATTATTTAAGATTTGGTGTGAAATTAAATATTATTTTAACACAAATTAAAGATTTATAAATAGATGGTTATGTCTACTAAGTAGGTTTAAAAAATAAAAATTGATAATAGACAATTGTTGAGATAAACAAACTTATCTCTCTCTATTGAGTTCCTCCTCTATTCCAATCAAAAAATGAGAATTATTCCTTCTATCAGGAAGGATATTATAGTGATCAATAAAAACAACGTAAGACAATTGATTTACTATACTAGTACCCAAAAATCAGTCATTGTCATTCAGAGATAAAATGATCACATGTGGATCACTGTTAGAGAGATTTTACACTTGGATACTTACAGTTAAAATAAGGTAATCTGAAAGGGTTTTAGAAGATCAAAAACAACATCGAAGAAAGGATCTTATGTTGAGGTGATAATTTATTCATATGTAAATAAATTAATTACAATTTCAATATAAAAGATCCTTTAATGGGGTTTCAAAAAACTCTAAATTAAAAGAAATTATAATTTAACACCCACCACATGCACTTACACTATGCCTAAAATCTTCATATGGTATTAGATAATAAAAATTTCAAAATTTATAACTATTTATTTAATTATTAATATATATATATAATAATGGTTAGATATTCATTCCAATAATTGTTTGTTATTTAATCCTACTATTTAAATTAACATGCCTTCAATATTTTAATTGCTTTATTCAAGATTAAAAATTTATGAATTATAAGAATATATGAAAAACAACTAGAGATTTCATCAAGAAGTATCATGGAATATGGCCAGATAGCATGGATTACATGGTGTGTAGCTGGAGTACACATTGTGTACCCAAGTAAACTACTCAAAACCATGTCATGAGATACATTAATTGACAATAAGTAATTACATGTTGTATATTTATTTCACATCATGTGTTGACTGGGCTAACTAGAACATGACATGTTGGATTACATGATGTGTAGTAAGAGTATATGCCTTTAGTCAACATGGTTTAACAGAGAAATTATCACAAACGGTGTGGTCAAATATATTGTCAAAACTATATAAGACATATAACCTAGAGAATTAATGAATTACAAAACCTGTATCTGGAGTACATGAAATGTAGTTTATTAATTCCTATGTTAGAAATACACATCGAGTTCCTAAAAAAGTTAAAAATACACATGACATTCAAGATATATGACATGTATCTAGATTCTACATTTCGTATAGTCTCATATTTGATAAACACAATGTGGTTTTTAGTGGGTTTCATAGATACATTCCAAGTGGAACACATGACCTATAGCTAGTTATTACATTCTCTATAGTCCGGTCAAGGAACATGCTGAATCCCTAGTCATGTACCCTGGATACATGGTAACCAAGATACATGGAATCTAGATAGATATTAAATTCCGTTTGGTCTCCCAATAGAATAAAAAATTAAAATTGCATTAATTTTATCATTGTAGCATTAAAAATTATTATATTGATTGTCACTTATTATGTTTGACAGTTTAATAATGGTTATAAATAATTTTATATTCTCAATTAATTTATTATAATAATATGTAATTATTAGTTCTTTCATTTATTTTCCATGGATGCATTAACGACGAGTATCTCAAAAAGAATATGTATGGTCGTTATGATGAAATAGAATTAATTAATTAATTAATGTATGCATGTTTATCTTACTAATAAAAAATGAATAAGAAATGGGTATTAACTAGATTTACTTTTTCATATTCATTATATGTATGACTATTCATGATAATGACCAAGATCTATGTATGTGTTGATTGAGTTAATTTAATTTATTTCATTTATTTTAAATTATTTAATATTAAATCAAATTTTATGGCCTATGAGTCATCACTCCCTCGATTATTATATATGACATGTGTGTCAAAGGTTATTTATGTAATTCCCATTAACAATTACATTAGTTCCCCTCACCTATGTGTGAGTTAAAAATACATTTAATTAAGGGAGTATACCAAGTCACATGGAGGTGGTCCATGATGGAACCATAATGATGCCAACCCAAGTGATACATAATTGGACAAGTGTAATACTACAACTCCTGCAAAGACTAGCACAAGGAGTTATTCCCAAAGTTCAAAGGATTATTTATTATCTACTCAACAAATATACTATTATATAAGATCTTGATATATATATTTATTTATTTCTCAATATTATTTATTTTATGGATTCAATACCATGATCACATAAATAAATAAATTAATGTGAAAGGATGAAATTTAAATAAATGAATTATTTTTAAATATTTTATCTAACATTGGTAATTAATTAAGTAAAATAAACTTAATATTAAAAATTCATGTAAAGTATAAAACAATAAAATCTTTATTCATAATAAATTAAAAACCATCAACTAAATATTATGTCAGACTTGGCCCTCCATTACATGACTAGGAATGAATCCTTAGAACTAAGTGTTTGACTAAAACCTGTTCTAACACTTACTTTTAATGTGGAATTATTATGAATATTATGGGTGAATTAAAAACATTAAGTCAATAGTAGTATCTATCTATAGACTTGATGTAACTTGGAGGTACGTATTGGGGAAATCCAAGTTAGGATTTCATGATTGGGGAGTCCAATCAACAGATAAAAGAGATGAAATCCCAAAGTTGGAAAAGACCTGCCTACTTAAATACATTAAAATATCTTGACCAACCCTCATTGTTGTTATGTGAATTGTTATATGGATCCTTTTTGGTAGAATTTATTAGCAACTAGACATTTCAAGTTCAATGATGAGGGATATTGGGCCTTGATAAAATAGTGAGAGTTTTAATGACCTTAATTTTCTTATTTCTCATAATTTTGTCATTAGGAAAAGTACTAATAATATGAACTTTTAAATTATAGAATATAATGGAAATTTTATCATCCACACTATCCTTGTGATTTATATTAGATAAATACCATCTTTTCACTAGTAGTAACTTCCAGGAGTAGATAAGAAACCTTTAGGTTAAGCTACGCCATGAATAGAAATATTAATTTCTAGAATCCTGTATGCATAATATACTTTCGAAAGTCAAGTGATAAAGAGTTACTTATCTATGATAAACTTATGAATAATGTGTTTGACATTAAATTGTTGATATTATCATCTATGTCCAGTGATCCTGTGATGTCTCATGACAACATGGATTCCTATATCATGCTTGGGTATCTCCTTAGTATTTATCTGGAGGGAGTAATATAGTAATGGTTTGAGATTTCTAAAGCACTATTTCAAAGTAATCTTATGGATGGTGAGCCATATGGGTCTCACATAGTTAGGATAATTTCTTATATTGAGTTCTTAGAAGTTGTAGGTTTTATACTCCTTGAAGAACTGTGCACCAATCTCATTCTTACATCACTCCTTCAAATATTCTATAGTTTTGTTACAAATTTTAATATGAATAACATTGATATTTACCTTTTAGATCTAATCAATATCCTACACCAGGTAGATAAATATATGAAATAATAAAATCCATCCATCCTTATAGTGAATAAAAATAAAGGGAATGTGAATATATCTGAACCCAATGCTTCTTTACACCCTTCCAAGAAGAGAATGTTAAAGGGGAAATCATGGGAGTGGGAGGTTATTTGTTTTGTATGTGGCCATAAGGGCCACTAGAATAAAAACATCACCAATAATAATAAGTAATGGGAAGGTTCTGGTAAGGGTATTAGATATAGTTTTTGGTTCTCACACATGTATTCAGATAATAGAACCAAGTAGCTTCATAATGATTAGTGAAGGAATGGTTGATCTACGAGCCACCAATTGAAAAAAACTAGCTAATATAGAAATAGGGGACTACCACATCATTATTTTAATGGGAATGATCTTAGTTTTTAAGGATTTTTATTTTTTTCTCCATGTTACCAAAAACATTATTTCTATAACCATACTTGATACCTATGTATTTATTTTCAAGTTCATGAATACATGTTTCTTATTTTATAATGATATAATTTTTTATGGTAATTCACATTTAAATAATGACATTTATGTGTTGGATTACACGAAAAAATAATGTAAATTGATAATGAAACTATTTCACAAGAATCATAGCACAACAAAATTTGGAATCACTAGATAGGTTTTGTAGACAAAATGAATTTGACTAAATTAATTCAAGAGGGATATTTATATTCTTTTGAACTAAAAACACTTGGTGTATATAATACATTTTTAAAAGGAAAAATTACCAAATACTCATTTATTGGAAAATTTTAAAGAGACAAAGAGATTCTTGAATTAGTTCATACTAATGTGTGTAGACCATTTTATATTGAAACAAGGGGTAGGAACTCATAATTCATAACTTTTACTGATGATTCTAATATATATTTATTTGTTTTTTTGTTTTGGTATAATTCGGATTACTTTGAGAGATTCAAGTAATAAAAAAATTAAATTGAGAATTATATGGGTAAAAAGATTAAGAAACTTCACTCAGACCATGGGGGAGAGTATCTTAATAAGGATTTAATTGATTAAAAATGGGATTTTGGGATTACATCCAAGATCACTCCTCCTTATATACCTTAGTGTAATTCTATAATTGAAAGAAGAAACTATACCTTATTGTACTTGGTGAGAACAATGATGTGTCATGTTAATATTTCATTATTTTTTTGGGATTACATATTAAAAATAGATGAGAAATACTAAACCTAGTGAAAACTGAAGCATCACATGGTATCCCATACCAATTATGGAATGTAAAGAATCCCATATTGTAATACTTACTTGTGTAGGTTTGGAAAGTGTTTTCTAATGCCTATTTAGATAAAAAACTTTCACCATGAGGTATAAAGTGTACCATTATAGGTTACCCCAAGGAAATAAGGGGATATTACCTATACAACACCTAATGTAAAAAGATAATAGTGTAAATACATTCCAAGTTCCTTAAGTGGGATCACATCTTTAAAAGAGATAGTGTAATCAAGATATGTTTTTATTATGTCAAGGATCAATGTTTATAAAAGTTTTCTCAAGAATAGATTCCAAAAATCCCCATGGAAGAAGTTGATATTCTAGAGACACAAGTACTACATAGAAGTATAAGATAAGTTAGAGAATCAGAATAGTACGGTTTTCTAGTCACTGAATATAGTGATTCATTATTATTTGACAATAATGGATATATAAACTTTAAGAATGTTTTAAGTGAAAAAATGTTTCCATGCGGAAGGTACCTATGAATTCTGAAATGGATTCCAACCATCAAAACCAAGTGTGGATTTTGGAAGATCCTTATGGATGTAAATCTCATTGGTTATAAATGGGTATTCAATAAGAAATTCGAAATTAATTGAAAATTTAGTACCTATAAGGCATGAATGGTTGCAAAAGGGTTTAATAAACGTTAAGTAATAGACTATGATTAAACCATTTCACTAGTTACAATAATAAAATCCACCATAATACTATTTTATTTTGCGACCTTCCAAGACTATGATATTTGGAAAATGGATGTCAAAATATCATTCCTTAATGGGAGCATTTTAAAAGATGTCTATATGACATAATCTAAAGAGTTTGTGACTCTAATGGATACTAAAAAGATATGTAAATTGAAAAAATAAATTTATGGACTAAAATATCATATAGGTTGTGGAACATTTGATTTTATAAGGCCATAATAGAATTTTATTTTATGAAGAAGAAATTTGAGCCTTGTTTATATTAACAATATAGTGGGAGTTCAATCATTTTTATAATAGAGTATATCCATTAAATATTAATTATAGGAAAAGAAATAACCAAAAAATCTGTCTATTAAATATTTCTTGAATAAATAATTCTCCCTGAAGAAATTCTGTGTGGTGGAATAAGTTCTTATGATCAAGATCCATTATTATGGTTCCAAGATACTACTCATCCTAAGTCATGGCATGTATATTAACAATGCACCGAAGAGGTTTAGTATAGAAAAATTAAATAGGATATTGTTTCCAATGTTCCATATCATTCATCATTCCAAGAAAATGTGTCCTTAGACACATGAGAAAAGAAAAGGAATGGAATGGATTCAATATAAATCAGAGATTTAACTAGTCATGCATACTATGGTATATACTAAGCTAGATGTCTCTTACACCTTAAGTGTGGTAAGAAGATATCAAGATGACCCAGGTGAACACTATTGGATGGAATTAAAGACTTTATATAAGTATATGAGGCATACTAAGGATATGTTCTTAGTATAAGGAAGAGACGAGGAACTAATCATCATAGGATATAAAGATTCTAGTTTCCAAATAAATTTAGAAGATATTAAATCACAAACATGATACATCCTCACTTGAATTGAAGGTACTATGAGATGGAGGACCTCAAAGTAGGTTGTAGACATAGATTTTTTTAGTATAGTATGATTATATTATAGCTTTTAAGGAAACTAAAGAAGCAGTTTGATATATAACATCATCAAATAGATTGAACTTTTACCTAGAAGTAAATATCCTATCACCCACTATTTTGATAATAATGTAGTGGTGGCTCTTTCTAAGGATCCATGGTCACATCAATAAACGGAGAATATACATCGGTAGTATCATATCTTAAAGGGTTTTCTTCTGAGATACAATGTTAAAGTGAGTTTTAATTCCATGGGTGACAATGTGGAGTACCCCTTGACTAAATCCTTGACTAAATTGAAATTTTATTATCACGTGAATTCAATTATAACAACATTCATAGGTAGTTGTCTCCAGTGTAAGTGGAATTTTTCGGATTTGGTATCCTAAGACCAAATAATTATACTTTCATAACATGTATATTTGATGAATTGAATATTAATAAAATATCTTATTACATATATTTAATTTTTCTATAATACATTAATGTTATAATGTCATAAGGTACCTATCCCATTGATAAGGTAATTGAAGTTCCCCAATATGATAAGAACAATGAAGTGCTCTGGTGATATTTTAAAATATAGTTCTATGGTTGGATTAAATACTATGACATGACACATAATATGTATACTGTCAGGTGAGAGTACTCATAAGTGGATGAGGCTTCTTCTTATAAAGTTTACACTTTGTAATCTATAATATGGGTGATAACAATAACAGACCCATCAGTCGAAATTCTTCATGTTTTGGTGTGATCAAATATTCATATCTACAAGCATGTTTAATATTACTTATACTTTAATATTATTATTGAGGATTTTCACAAATCTTTCACTTAGATCTACTAACCAAAACCATCATTCCATTTGTTGGCATGATATAGGGTATGTTGGGTGTGTCTCAAATGACATGTAATTAATGGATAATTTGAGGAAGAATTTATCCCTTCTATATTTATGAAGGATTATATCCTAATCCTTTGATTGTAATAAAACCGTCGTATTAAATTATAAGTCCATGATGTAATAACATGTTTATTTCAAATAGTCAAAGAACGATGTATCAATCATATAGTTTTATGACATAGATGTGAAAAATTCTTGATGAAATGTTGAGACAAAGGGATTATACCACACAAAGAGATTTTATATGTTGTTGTTAACGTTGGGACACTAAATTCATTCTTGTGGGTGCCTTACCCTATTTGTAGATAATAATCTAAGAATTTAGACAAACCTTGCTAATTCCAATGAGAAATAATTCTGGAGTGTCACACACTATGTGTTTCTAATGATCTTGATTAAATAATATTTGAATTTAATTAATAGAATAAATATTATTCTCATGAAATAAGAATAATTTTATTGAAGTTTTATAGATAAAAAATATTAAATTAAATATTTATTCAGTATTTGATAAATTTTGAGGAGTTCAAATGGTCTAAGACCACGTTTGTTGATAAATATTAATTTTTATGGCTCATAATAATTTATTTATCATTGCACAAGTTAGAACACACCATAAAATAAGAATAATAATATTATTATATTTCATGGGTTTATTTAATTATTATTATATTTTTTCAGGTATGGTACAAAATTGAATAATATTTTTACCTAAAACCTATCTCTATAAATAAATGATTATTTCTATTTTGTAGGTTTAAAAAATTGAAAATTTTAAACTGAGAATTGTTACACATAGTGAACTTATCTCTCTAACTCTCTCCCTATATCTCCCTCTCTTTTGAATTCCTCCTCTCTTCCTGTCATGAATGAGAATAACTCATTCAAGTCCAAATGATCAATGAGTGATCAAGAAGAATAATACAATCTTGTTAATTAATCGTGCTAGCACTCTAAAATCAATCAACCTCTATCGGAGATCGAAGGAGAATGTGTGGATAACTGCTAGATATATTCTATCCATGGATTATTACATCATAATAGAGGTAATCCAAAAGGCTTTGAGAAGATCAATAATATCATTAAAAAAACCTAATATGGGGTAATCATTTATTAATTTTAAAATTAATTAATTATAAATTTGATATGAAAGATCCTCTATCAGGGTTTTAGTAAAATCTAAATTAAAAAAATGTGAATTTAACTCCCATCACAACCACTTCATCAATGAAAAAAACATTCAAGGTCCACCCTCTCCAACAAATGTCGAAGGTTTCTATAGTTGAAGCTTTCTCACCATCTCAAACATACACGGAGCTAGCCACCCTAGGGATTTATTTATAAACTATATAAAATGGGTGTTGTTATCAAGAAACTACTCTCCTAACTTATTTCTTGGAACAAATGGGTCTATTTTCCCACTATTGGAGGATTATTCATGATAATTCTCACCTATCACAATTTCGAGAAACATCATCATTATGGAATCTGTCTACAATTCCAAATGCATGTTTCAAGGCACATAACAAGTTATTTAATAGTTATATAAAAGATGGGTCACATATAGACAATAATCAAACAATCTAACATACACTATCCCTATGATCACAACTTCATCACCATCACTACCCTCAATATTTCATATTTGGGGCCATGGATAACATAGGGTAAAACAAATTCCAAATTTTAAAATTCACAGTAGACACTAATTTATCATATTTTTAATTTTTAAATAGTTATATCATACTGATTATAAACTATTTTAACCATTTCTCTTTTTACTAATTTTCAATTCAAAGAATTTTACCTTCTTTATTAGAAACAAATTCTTCACAATCACAAAAGAAACATAAAATAATTTTATTTACCATAATTGACATGATCTTCCATGTATTCGTAACATGATTCATGTCACATAAATCCATAAGCACCTAAAATGTTGAATGAATGAATAATAGTTCCATGTCATCTCATGAGTAAAACATAAATATCAATAACATCACCCATCAAGTGATTCAATCAATGTGAAATACCATCCAACCATAAACAAAAACATAATGAAAAACAATCCCACCCTAGGGATCTTGGGTTTTCCCTCATACATGGGTTCAATAAACTCATGAAAAAGATTATAACTATGTCTTTCCACATCTTAATCTTTTATCTACCTTTCCCAAACATTAATGAAAAATAAAATAAAAGGATCTGATACCACTTTGTAACATCTTAGTATCGATTCCACTAAACCTATGCTTTGAGGCAGTTTTTTCACATGAGCTCAGGTGTTCCCACCTATATTACAGAGGTTACTAACTAGCAGAATGGTTTTATAGACAAACATAGAGATATTATACCCTCTTTACCAAAGTATACTGACAGTTAAAATAAAATTAAACAATAGCATGCAGTAATTAATGGTAATCATACATCACATACCATATTTTTAAAAATGGGATGTACCAATGAATCAATGTAGTAAAAATATTCCATGTCATGATAGGTTATAGTTTCATGGGAAAACCTAAATAGACACACACTGGAAAACTCCCAAGTTGGGTCCCAAGATCATGTTTAGTCCCCTCATCCATGCCTCATCCCAAGAAAACCATCTAACATATGGACTTTACCATTATCCAGACCTAAAACCATGATATCTGCTCAGCTACCATGAGTGGTCTATGTAGGGTGTGATTACAACTCAGCAGGCTACCAAAAAATATTTCTAAAGCAATATCCAATAAAAATATAATTATATGAAAAAGATATATATAATATAAATAATGATATGATATAAAATATATATTTTATTTTAACCCATTACCAATTTATTTCTTAGGCCTTAGGCTTCAAAATCTATTACATGTATGCTAAGGATTAATAATTTTCATAAAAATAAAGGGGTGTTCATTTAAAATTTAATTATTAATACTAGATATTTCTATCCAAGTTCCCATGTCATGTTAAACCATTTGTGTCTAAATCATAATTTCGACACCCAAATCTATAGTTTGATGTTCCAATATCATCACCCTATTCCACAAATGAAAAAAATTCATTCCTGACCATCCCAAAACAAGGAGAAGTAATTACTTACCTGATGTCCTTAACCGAGAATTAATTACATATCCAAGATTATTACCCATATGTCGGGAATCCCATGTACCACATCTCAACCATTGATTAATAACCAATTCCAATGTTCGATATGTTTCTTTATTAATATATTCTTTTAAAAAGTACATCCATTATTCTCAAATGTTCATTAATCACATGGTCTACTATGTTCAACCCTTTTTAACTAATTTTGAAATTAAACCTTTTTAACATTTCATTCACCCTTCATAATAATTAATCATTAATTAAAATTATTTAACAATTAACACATAATCCCATTTTACCATTTTCCATCATGTCTATTTCTCTTTCCATTTCACATTTTAATTTAATTCATTCCAAAAAATCCCTTATGATCGATTATCATACCATGTAACCGAATACTTGGCATAATCCCCAAAACCTTTTATTTACCTTTTATAAATTTCACATTTATTATTAAAAAGTTATTGGTATACCACTGGGGTGGCCACTAATTTAAATATTATAATCTCAAATTGACCTAACAATGTCTGTGTAAGCTATCACATAACAATATATGCCCAAATTTATCATTAATTAAAAAGAAACAAATCTACAGCATGTTGGTTCATTAAAATACATCACATATACATTAAAAAAATAATACTATAAAAGAGAGAATTAGACCATCCACATCAAGATCGTAGACAAGAAATCACTCAATAAGGGTAATTGATTCGAGTTAAAATAAACTGCTAAAATAGAATATAACAATTCCCTATAAAAAGTAGGGCTTAAGAGCTTTAGAATAATATAAAATAACCCATAATGATTATTCTATAAAATAAAATAATGTGGACCCATAGACTCACTTTGTATTTCAAATTTTTTTAAGAACACTTCAAATGCTTCGAAATAAAGTAAAATGATACTTGGAGAAGGATGGACCTCATGGTTTAGACCACTTATTACTATTAAATAATTAGGGTAAAAAATAAAGGAATAAAAAGTAAAATTCAGGATGGAAAATAAACAATTTCAACTTTTAAATAGGAAAAAATTTTGGTAACACGGTTTTCCAAATTGTGTACCAATAATGTGGTTTTTTGTCCAAGAGGAAACCATGTCACATGAGTTTTTAGTCCATACACACTATTTAAATAACCATGTGGATTTTTGGTTGTCTATATCTTAGGGTATCAAGCTAAAAATTCTTTTGGTCCACCATGAATGGTTTATAAACCATGAATCCCCCTTCTTAAGGGAACATGGTTATATTTAACTATTCATACTTACCACAGGACACGCACTAGATAACCCCTTTTCTCCCATTATCATGTCCCAAGCCCCTAGGATACTCACAAGACCTTTACTACTAATGAGAGGCATTCTGTTAACTATTTTAAAGGGATTTAAACCAAAATTTAAAAAAACATACCTTATAACACCACGACACCAGAAGCCCAAAGATAGTGCGTTTCATTATTACATTAGCATAGATAGAAGCTTAAAATCCCAAGGTATTGGATAGTTTGGACGTATTTTAAAAATATATTATATACACAATACCCATATTACACTGGGAAATAGAAAATAAAACATTGCACATGATAAAATGAAAAAACTACATCCTTGAAAGATTATTCCAATATTTCTTCTTCATAATAGGGGGAAATGAAAAAAATAAAGGTGAGATAAAATGATCAATAAGGCCAAAAATGTAGAAGAAATAATGTATTGGTGAGAGTAAATCATAATATAAAGGTAAATAAATTATAAACTATACCATTCAATTAATCAGATAAGGCATAATCAATATGGAAATGTGAGAAATTACAACACATGCCATTTAATCAATAAACTGAGAATAGAATACATCCTTTGATATGTATAAACAATAATCTCATTAATAAAAAAAATGAATTCTTAATAAATGAAATTATTAATTATTGGAGGTCATGTTTTCGAGGAACATGATACCTTTACCGTTAAGATAAGACAGTTTAAACTATTCTGATTTGGCCAACTGATTCGTCTCATGAGACTATTGACACATCAAGTGGTTTCCATTAACTATTACCCTACCAGTATGGCTTTCCATAAATGGTTCCAAACCCATGTATTACATTTATAAATAATTTAGGATTTATCAAGTAATTTTTTTAATTAAAAAACAATATTCCTTATCAAAATGTATCCGTATTGAAAAAAAGATACATATTTATCAATAATTTCACAATTAATAAAATAATTTTTAAAGTGAAACCACAGGTAAATATGGTATATTTTTTAGAAAATAATAATATCGATCACCCAATAATTTTTATAATTGGGGAAATATCCAATGAAAAATTATTACAATAAAGGTATTTTCTTAGGAGAAAGTTAACAATAAAAAATGATTTCAGAGGTAACTTTTACCACATGGATTTTTTAACGAAAAAATATTTGGGTGAGATAATTCAAATTAATACATAAAATACCATGAATTATGAGTTAATAATGATTTTTAATTAAAATGGGGTAATCAATACACCATAATATTGTTAATTGGTGTATAGTAACAAATAAGACTCAATGGAATATAATTTGAGATGAAAACCCGTACCTTGAGTCCAACTTGTCATGTGTGTCTTTATATTTCTGAATAATAAACTTATGTTAATTATTTAATTTATTTATACAATTTTTCATGTATATAATTACATTTATTTAAATTATTACAATATTTTAAACAACTACTTAAATAATTAATTTTACATTGGGTGTTTTGACCATATTCGGTTTATATGTCAAAAATGACATTGGTAGGTCAACTATGATGAATGGGTTCGCTATATAAATATATGAAGAATAATAATAGTGAAATAATTATCACATTTGTACATAAACTATAGTTTTAAAACCAATAGTAAAATATTTTTATGAAAACGAACCAACATTACAATCATGGAGATGGTAGGCCTTATGTACGCATGAGTAACATTCTCATTATTTAGTAATCATTATCGAAAGAAGTTAAGTAACATTATATCTTTCCCAAATTTTAATTATATCATAAAACCATTTTAATTAATCATATATAATTATTTATATAATTTTTGTAATGTAAAAGGAATCACATTGTGTGAGGGAGGCGGTAGTCTACACGTCCACGACCGACGTTATCACTTTTTAGTGTGTGAAAAGGGTCATAAATAAAATGATAAATTATGTTTACATAAAGGTAATTATGTAATTAATATAATATATATTTCATTTATGTTACATATTTTTAATTTAAAATATATTTTATATGTTCGATGTATAGTGTGAATGAATCACATTGCTTTGAAAAGGTGGTAGTCCACACTTCCACAAACGATGTTATTGTATTTCCAAAAAATAGATCACATAAAGTTATGTGTTGATAAATAATTACAGAAGTATAAATAAATTATAAATATCATATATATCATATAGAAAAAGTTTTACATCATAATTCTCACCCATGATAGGTGGTAAAGGAAAAACGAACGACATCCTTTTGTGACGTGGTAGTTTGCCGTACATAAACAGTATGTACGCTACCCATTCGATGGAAGTGTGTATAAGTGTAGAAAATACCATTTAAATAAACAAATATAATTATATTTATGATACCAATGATATTATATAATCTTTAGAAAATAATATTTTTTGGGGCGGAGAAGGAAAATAAAACAAAAGAGCTTGGGGAAGGATGCTACCTCTTCTTTGGGTAACTTCTTTTGGTTTTCACCAAAGGGATTACTTGGATGGATTTATACCCAAGGTGAGTCTTATATGATGAACTTAGGGATGTTGGGAGATTATTTAAATAGATATTATAGAGAAAAATGTATTTATATGTGTGAATAAGTGGGAGGGGTGAGTGTCTTTTCAAGTGGAGGAGGACTTGCATTCTTGTAAATTTTGGGAAAGGGAATTCCACCCATGTTTTTACCATGTAAAATGGGTCCAATAATGGAAAATATTATATAAAATGTAGTATATGGTATAAATATGAACATAAAATGTCTTTTAGACAATCTTCTATGTCATCTTAGGCCTTAATTTGATGTTTTAGACCCTTGTTATGCTAAATTTCCTCTTAATCGTTGTAAATAATTTTAATCACTTTCAGTAATATTTTTGGTAAAAAAATTATTTGATATTATTATAAATAATAAATTATTATTATTTAAAATATGGAATTATTTTTTTGAAATTAAAATCACAAAACTAAAAGAAATTTATTTAAAATTAATCATGTAGACGAGACGATAATTTGGGTCTTTAATGTAAAAAATTTCAAAAGTTTGCTTAGTTTTTATATCCAATTTCATTGTGAAAGTGAATAAAATGAAATAAATGAAATAAATTGGATAAGTAGATATAAAATTAAACTAATTAATATTTAAAACAAATAAAATATCCAATTTATACTTATAAATAAATTATATAAAAAAACATTTTTGAAATAAAATTCAGTACTTTTCATTATTCATCAAAAAATGAAACCTCAAAGAAAAATACCAAAAATTCACCCTAACCTAATTTTGAAATTTATATTTCATAAATTTACTTTATTTTTTCATATTAAATACATAAAATTTCAAAAATTAATATTTAATGTAGGTGATCCATTAAAATTCTGTAAAATCGCCTTTATAAAAATATCAGTTTATATTCATAATATTGGGTAAGTTATCATATTATGTTTATCAAATATACTGGATGAATATAAAAAATATTTTATTTATTATATAATATATATATATATATATAATATTAATGTCACTCTCTAATTTTAATTAATTCAATTTATTAGGATATAATGACTTCATGAGCATAGAAATAGTTTTTATAAAAACATTCCCTTTATATTCAATTGGTTCTTATATTCATTTATAATTAATTTATAACAAATTAATTCAATAATATATTTTCATAAGTTAGTTAATTCTACTCATAACAAAAAATTTAATATCTTAGTTTTATCTTATTATACTAAATGATAATATTTTTAATAATATATTATTGTTCGGTAAAACTCGGTCTAGCATGTTACGCAAGCTATCAAGGAAAGTTCGTCTTACTTATAACTCATGAAAACCTCAATGTTTCATGAATTTTGAGATATATAAAAGATTTATTTAAAATATTAAATATATATTAATGTCTCAGGGTGTTATATTCATTTCTTAGTTATGTGTTGCATGTCAAATATGTTATTCTCAATATTGTGTGTATCATAAGTTTAACTTGGTGTTGCATATAAAGAAATCTAGAAAAAACAAAATATTTATTATATTAGGAAAATATTTTTTTGAAATGGGGTTTTATATTCTCCCCAACTTAAATAAATTATGTCCTCAAAATTAAAAATTGATCTCAGTAATCAAGGGATTGATATTTGAAACAAAACTATCATGGGAAAACCCACATCATGAATAGGGGTTATAACACATCTTCTTAATAAAAGAGAAAGGGAAGTACAATGGTCATGTAACTAGATCCCCTAGTCAGAGAACATAGTTGGGAAATGTAAAAATGGATACAGAATAAAAATCTAACAATAATGTTATGACGAGCAGTGATAGAGAACATGTTTATTAGAAAGTTCATGACCAAAAATCTATATTTAAAATATTATGATCAAACACTTTAGAAGGAAGGTCACTGAATTACCAAAATAAACTTATCAAATAACATGAAGTTGATTTTAATCGTCACATACTAAACAGGTAAATTTAGTAATAAATTGAATTACCATAAAAATTACTGAAAACATGCATGATTATTATTAATTAATCAAACCATATATTATTGGATATATTTCTTAAATCTAAAAATAATGTAAACTCCATCAATGATATCATAAACCAATTTTTCAATAAATCATTACTAAATTCCAAGGTTGTCATAAATTATTTGATTTATGTTATCCAAACCAATACTTTCATTATCCAAACATCATTGTCTTAAAATTAGTAACATATTAATGGTTATATTTCAATTAATCAAGTGTTTTCCAAAAAGTTTCACTTTCTATTGAATAAAGTTTATTGGTACCATTAAACATGTGATTTGAAATCCTTAATGAAAAAGTATTATATTATATTCTTCATATATTCCATAATTTTTAGAACAGGTAAATCATTGATAAATTACACAAATTAAACAATTATTTAATCTAGACAAAATCAAATCAATCATTCCTTTTTTGGTAGTCTTATAATCTTGACCATGACCCATTAACCACTTTTGGGGTATATTCTTTTGATGTCTGAGACATTGATTTGAGTAGTGTCTAATCTCATTGAAAAGGAAGAATTTCACATTGGAATTTTCTATCATTCCATTTAAATCAAAAACTTGGTGGTATTTTCATCAACACTTATAAAAAACTCTAATCCCCTTAAATCAAGTACTAATTTGTTTATTTTCATAATTATCACATGTTGGACAATAATTATTTTCCTTATTCCCTTTATACATATTTTGTCATACCATACTCTTATTTTCTTTATTTACATAACTACCATAGTACTTGGAGACTTATTTACCACTATTTTGTCACAAGATACTGTGTCCTCATATGATGATAATTCTGGGGAGACTGTTTACCTTAAAAATATTATCCTAAGACCATAATATATATAATCCATCTTCTTATTTGGATCATGTTCACTGGTGAGGTTCACATTTCTTCTACAAGGTGGTATTTAAAAATTATTACATACACTAAATTAGTTCATATCATTATAAAACATAATGTATAATTACAAATATGTTATAACACAAAACATAAATTTATGCATCGTAACGCTTAGAATCCTAAACATTGGTTTCTTTTGGGAAATCTTTACTTTTAAATCCATAATAATAGTAGGAAAATAATATGATAATTATCCTAATCATATCCCCTAGGAGTGTCAAAATAGGTGCGCAATAAGGCTCATTGTTGTGCACCAGGTTACGCTCGAGTCAAGATTAACACACCTTGTTGGGGGTGTTACCCCTAGGTACATCTAAGCCAGAACTGCTTCCACTTCTAGTATCTAGACAGAGATGTATTTCTAGGAACACCCACATAATATCAACCTTACCAAAATTATATGATGTTTTTATATAATTATCCTCAAATTATATCTTAGTGTTATGTTACCTAATCTAAATTTTCTAAATCTAATTTCCAAAGTTGCTGCTAAACCTGCTCTGATACCAACTATAACACCATAACCCTAAAATCCTAGAGCTGATACGTTACTTTGTTACGTTGGTATAGATATAAGTTTCAAATACCAAGGGACCAAATATTTTAATAGTTTTGGAAAACATTATTACATACACAATACCCATATTACATTTAGAAACAGAAAATATAACATGGAACAAAATAAAATTTAATGAACTATATCCTTGAAATCGTAATCAAATATTTCTTTTTCATAACCTGGGGAATGGAAAAAAAATAAGCATGAGATAAAATGATCAATAAGGGAAGGAAAATATGAATAAATAATCAATTTATTAGATTAAATAAATATATAAAGGTAAACAACTAATATCACATTCCATTTAAATTACAATATAAGGCATAATCAATATGATGAGGTTAGAAACTGAAATAATTTTCATTTAATTAATAAACTGAGAATGAAATTAATCCATAGATATATAGATGAAATAATATCTTTTATAATAATAATAAATGAATTGTAAAAAAAGGAAATTACTAATTATTGGAAACCAAATTTACCAGGAACATGAAACCTTTACCATCAAGATAATATAGTTTAAACTATTTTGATTTGGCCCACTGATTTGTTTCACGAGACTACCAATGCATTGAGGGGTTTTCATAAACTGGTCTCCAACCTGTAGGGATTGAATTAAATAGTCCCCAAGACATTTAATGTATTTAAAAATGATTCCCCATATATCAAATAATCAATTCAATATAAAAACAATGCACCTTATCAAAATGCATATGTATTTAATTTAAGATATTGATTTATCAATAAATCCATAGTTAATCAAATAACTATCATAATGAACACCATAAGTAAATATGTTATACATTCTAGGAAACAATAATATCCGTAATCAAATAATTTTATTATTTAAATAAATATCTAATGGAAAATTATTACAAAAAAGTTATTGTGTTAGGATAATTCTAATAGTCACAAAAGAAAGTAAGATCACAATGGTAACTTTTACCACTTGGGAATTTTCAATCTAAAAACTTTTGGAGAGATAAGTAAAAGTAAAAAATAAAATAACATGTAGTATGTGTGAATGATGATATTAAATGACAAAAGGTTTATTTTATACACTACAATAAAGTTTATTGGTTTATAATAACAAATAAGTCTCAATGGATTGTAAATTGAGATGAAAACCCATACCTTGATTCCAACTTGTCATGTGGGTATTTATATTGATAAATATTAAAATTATGTTAATTATTGACTTGATTAATAATATTTCTCATGTTTATGAATAATTGTATTTCACTTATTACAATTTTTTAAACATCTACTTATAAAATTATGTTTACGTCCTGTGTTTTGACCATATTGAGTTTATGTGTTAAAAATGAATTTGGTAGGTCAAATATGGTCAATGAGGACATTATATAAACATATAAGTAATAATAATAATTAAATATTTATTATATTTATACATAAATTATAATTTTTAAACCAACCATGAAATATTTTCATAAAAAATGAACCAACATTATAATAATGGAGACGGTAGGTCGTACATACGCATGAGTAACATTCCCATTTTTAGTGATCATTATGGAAAGAAGGTAAGTAACTATATATAATTATATAGTGATATTTATATCATAAATAAACCTTAATTTTATAATATAAACTCATATAATTAATTGTTGTGATGTAAGAGGAATGACATCATGTCGGGGAGGAGGTAGTCCACACGTCCACGACTGATGGTATCACCTTTTACTATGTGAAAAGGTTTATAAAAAATGATATATTATGTTTATATAAAGGTAATTATGTCATGAATATAATATATATTCCATTTATTTTACATATTTTTAATTAAACCTCTCATTTATATGTTGAATGTATAGTGTGAACAAATGACATCGCTTTGAGAAGACAGTAGTCCACACTTCCACAAACGATGTTAACATATTCCCACAAAATAGAGTGCATAAAGGTTTCTGTTAATAAATAATAAAAATAATAATAATGAAATTATATATATCATATATATATAATATATAAATAAATTTTCCATCATAATTCCCACCCATGAGAGGTGGTAAAGGAAAAATGTACGACTTCATTTTTCGAGGCGGCTGATCTTTGTACATTATTGGTAAGTTCTTTACCAATTATATGGAAGTTTGTGTAAGTATAGGATGAAACCTTAGAATAAAAACATATAAAAATATTTATGATATTTAGGTTATTATGTAATCATGAAAAAAATATTTTAGGGGGTGTATGATGAAAATAAAACAAAAGAGCTTGAGGAAGGATGTTATCTCTTCTTTTGGTAACTCCTTTTGGTTTTCACCAAAGGGATTAATTGAATATATTTATGAACAATTTTAGGACAATAGGTTTAGTTTAGGTATTTTTAGAGATTATTTGATCTTTTTTTAGTGATAGAAGTGTCTTGAGAGGTGTGAATAAGTGGGATGGGTGAGTGATATTTTATAGTCGAGGAGGATTGACATTCTTGTAAATTTTGGAAAAGGGAATTGCACCCACATTTTTCCCATTTATAGTGGATATAATAATATAAAACATTATATAAAAGGGATTATAGAGTATAAATATGAACATAAAATGGATTTTAGACAATTTTTTAGGTCATTTAGGGCCTTAAGTTTAATGACTAGTCTATCATGAAGCTAAATTTCTTCTTAAACGCAATAAGTAAGTTTAATTACCCCAAATGGCCTAAAGTAATTCATTTTTATTGATTTTTGATAACTCACCATTCAAGGGATGAAGGGGAACCCTTACAAGGCTCGTAGGTTTGGAGATTACATAGCCCATAGTCTTAATAGACATTACATGACCCGAAGGTCTTAGGGAATTCAACCTGACTATAACTACAGGGAACTACCCCTCCACAACATATGAATTGTGATGGTATCTCTCCACCTTTCCATGGTCGTCTAGATAAGCTTCATATGCAATAATAGGCTGGTACCAATGTCATTTCATTAAAAAATGAAACTTCACTGAAAAATACCAAAAATTTACACGAACATATTTTTGATGTTTTGATTTCAAAAATTAATTTTATTTTTTCATATTAAATTCATTAAGGTTTAAACATTAATATTTAATGTAAGTACACTATTAAAAGGTAGTAGAACATTATTTATAAAAATATAGGTTTTGATGCATAATATTGAGTTTGTTCTTATCACATGCTTATAAATATATTAAATGAATGTAAATAATATTCTATTGAATATATAATATATATATATATATATATATTAAATTAATATCACACACTAACTATAATTAATTTAATTTATTATGATAAAATGACTTCATGGTCATAAAAATAGTTTTTTATAAAAACATTACATTTATATTCAATTGGTTCTTATATTTATTTCTAATTAATTTGTAACCAATGAATTCAAAAATATATTTTCATAATTTAGTTAAAACTTTTAATAACCATAAATTTAAATACTAGGTTGTATCTTATTATATTAAATAATAATATTTTTAATAATATATTATTGTTTTGTAAAACTCAGTCTTGCGTGTTATGCAATCCATTGATGAAAGTTAGCCTTATGTGTAATGAAATCTAACCTCAGTTTTGCATGAATTAAAAGCTATAGAATATATTTATTTAGAATATTAAATATATAACAATGTATCAAGATTTTATATTCCTTTCAATGTTATGTTTAGGGCGTCAAACAAGCTATTCTTAATGTTGTGTGTAGTGTAAGTTTAACTTGGTGTCACGTATAATGCAAGATAGAAAAAATTATATTTATTATAAAAGTGAAATTTTGTAAAGTCTTCGGGTGTTTCATAACTCATTATATGTTTGGGATATTACACCTTGAATAGATTATCTAAACATTATTAAAAAGTAATATTTATATTGATCTTGAATAGTTTTTCTTATGAATTTTCCATACTTTACTATAATACAGTGGTAAAAAGGACTAATAAATTTTATAAATTTGGTACATTGTGATAGTGCATACCTAGTTTTTTCCATCATTTCTGGGAATCACATGTAGGTCTAACATTATAAGAGTATTTTCTATACATTGATTTTGTAATTATTTATCTTTATGGTAAAAACTTATAGTTTATATTAGTAAAAAAACAAACCTATATTGGATGTAAGAACAATAAAGAAAATGAAACAGTATAATAGTTTTTTCTTTTGATAATAAGATTTATAAAAGAATAAAAACATCAAACTCCCATTTCGATGCTTATTAGTAGAAAATTCCATCCTCTCTTCCAAAATTTTATCAATAATAAAATAACTAGGAATACTATGATATAAGAACTAAGATATTACATAGTTATAGTATGATAATGCATTATAAAATCAAAAATAAAAGCTACACCCTTTGAATTGATGGACATTATGATAAACTTGTTTCAATAGTATTCACAATTCCATTTCTTTAGTAGTGAATACACATATATGAATGTTAAAAATGTATTAATATTGTTCATACATTTAAATATTATTTGGTAACTGAAGATGAAGATATTTGGAGTTTTTATTATTCTCATTGTAAAGTAAATCGAAGCACTTGTTGGAGAGATTGGATCCAAACATTGTTTTTACTAGGTAAGATCTAAGAATAATATTATTTTATCATTATTTCATGATATCATGATCTCTAAATAACAAGATAAATCTTTAATATTTATTTTAGGATGAGTACGAATCCATAAGAGAATCCTAGGAATAATTCAACACCCTATTATGGCATTGTCCACATAATGAAATAATGTGGCAGATGTTATTCCTATCTATCATGGTGTTTTCAAGATCATAAAATATCATATTTGTATCTCATGCTTTCATCTAAGTGATTTATTTTTCATGATTATGTTTTTACTAGACCAGGAAGTATCACTTTACAATATCATGGGTATTGAAATCATGGAAAGGGTCCTTAAATCAATAAGAGGCAATTGAAGGAAGCCTAAATGACCTTGGTTGAAGATAGAATACAGTATAAATTACTCATGAAAGAATGAAAAAATTCAAATACACTAATCATGGTTTGTATAAACAAGGATTTTAATGTTTTTTTATGTATGAAAATGACTCTATTTATGATATTTTTACTCAATTTTCTAACATTTTAAATGGTTAAAACTCTCTTTGTGATGATTTTTCTATAAAAACATTATAAAAAATTATATGGGTTTTACCAAGATCATGGGAACAAAAGGTCAGGGATATATAATAAGTCAAAAATATATAAATTATGACTCTTGATGAACTAATTGGATCTATCATGGCATATAAAATAACCATGAAGCATCAATTGGATAAAAAAGATAAACTATAAAGGGAAGCCAAAGAATAAAAAAATGATTTCAAAGCATTTCAATATATAGATTCATGTGATAATGATTTTGAGATTTATCAATTTACCAAGATATTGAAAAAAATTGAACAAAAAGAAGAATACATACTTCCATGAAAAAAAGAAAAATAAAACTAAAGAACCATAGTTGACATGTTATGAATCAAATAAGAAGTTTCATATTAGATCAGACAACCCCATCTACAAAAATATTTTGAAAGAAGAGAAGAAATATAATAAATCCTTTAAATTTATAACTTGGAGTTCTTGTGAATACTCCCTTTAATCATCCAACTAAAGGGAATAATGACCTAAATACCTCATGGATCATATCATGATATGTGATGAGGTTTTTTATCCTATTTTTCACTATCCTTTTCATTCCTCATTTTCCTCTCATTCATCTAATTTGTCCTTCTCTTCTAATCAAAAATATGAACATGTGATATTTTTTTTTCAAAACCATATATAATTAAAAATTTCATAAAAAAAATCAAACATGTTCTTAATGAAAATGGTCTTTTTTATAAAGAAAGTAATGATTTTGTTTGGAAATTAAAAAAACAAACAATCATGTTGAGTTTATAACTCAAAATCAAATAACTAAAAAAAATACTCTCACCCAATTCAAAAATGGTGATTAATATCTTAATATAATTATTTGTTCTCATAATCCTATAAAAAATAATCATGGTTTTGGTTTTTTATATAATATTATTAATTATAAAAATATTAATTTCTAAAAAGGGATTTCACAAAATAATTTATTATATTTATTGTCGTAAAACTAGGTATCATGTTTATGGGAATTATTACAAAAATGATAGATATATAATGACTAAATATATACCTATTTCATCTCATATGACTCATAAAAAATAATATAATATAAATTCTTAGGATTATAAATATTTATTATACAATATTATTGGACCCAAGAGTGTTTCGACTTCTAAATTTCTTCTAAACAATCATGTGGGACCCCAAATCTACGTAGAAAAAAGTATTTTTGTTTGATATTTTGTAGGATTATGACACCAAACTTAAATATCATATAATAATCTGTATTCTCAATATATATTCAATATAAACTATTGAAATGATTTATCTATTATTAACTCTTTATCAGTTTTTTAAATTATCCAATTGAGGGGGAACCTAGAAATTATTTTTCAAGAGAACTTTGGATATCAACTTTCATATCATAGGGGATAGATTTTTATGTGAAATAATTTATTATTTTCCCTATTTAATATCATTTAAATATATATACTCTCACTCTCTCATATCTATGCTTTATTATTCTCAAAATTTGTGAGTTTTTCTTTTTAAGCATTTTTAAGGGTTTTTCCCTTATTTGCTTTCTCTTAAACTTATTTTCAAATTTATCTTATTTTTTCTAAATTATTTTATTATTTCTTTTTCAAATTTATTTTTCTTATTTTTTAAATTTCAATTTTCTTATATATTTCAAAATTTATATTTCAAAATAATTTATGTTTTTAAAATATTGAGAATAACTCGTATCCATTTAATTTTAAAAAATTTAAATTCTCTTTGTAATGTTTATTTGCATATACTTATAATTTGAGAAAAATAATGTTTCACATTTAATCCATCTCACATTATTTACTTATTCATAACTTATGCATTGTCTATGATTTAAATTCTTTATTGACCTATCTTGGTTTTTTAGTTTATCATTTATGGGGAACATGGTAATAAATGTCACTATTGTTTTACCTCTTGAGTGATTACCTTCTTGTTTTAAATAGATTATCATTTACCTTCATTGTATTATTTTTTATAGTTATAATGTGGGATGCATTTTTTATTATTGGGGATAAATTTTTTGTATTTATAATAGTTTTATGTTTCTTGGATTTGAGGGAGAAGATTTTGGGTTAAAATGAAATTTAGTTTATCTATTGAGTATATTGAATATTTTGAACTTTAATATCTTGAATAAATTTTAGTAATTTTTTTAGACTTTATTTAATGTTGATATATATTTATATATTAAGTTTTTTTTATCATAAAAATGGGAGATTGTTGTACCAATCTCCCTATCTCATGGTGTTTTTGTGATTACTAACACTCACATTCTTAACTAATTGTTACATTTAAGTGATTTTATTTTCCATGATTATAGATTTAATAGACCTTGAATCATCAATTTAAATTATCATAGATGTTAAAATAAGGAAAGGGTCTTTGAATCAGTAAGGGGTAATTAATGGAATCTTGATGGATCTTTGGTGAAGATGGGATGTTATAGCTATAAATTCCTAGCCAGTGTAACTGGACTAACTCTAGAGTTTTAACAAAATCCCACCAGCAATCCAATGGAGTTTGGAATGAAGTGGTAGCATATAGAAAGTACACTAGCTAGCTAGTGGAATCGAGATTCTAGCTAGTGGTTTCATTCCAAAACCTTTTGAGGATCATTTAATGATGGTCAAAACGAATTTTATTGGGCCATTACAGGCATAACTTGACCATATACATCCCCATATCTTATGAATTATATAAATAGAGACCTTGGGAGCCTTTGATCTCATCTAACAATGAATATGGATTAAACAATAAAATCATGTTACACTTCAATGATGAATCCCTAGAAATTATTTCTCATTATGAAAACCATCTCTCACGAGACAATTTCATTTCTCTATTCTCAAAGGCTCTCATCTTATACTTTGATATCTCTCTCTATCTCATCTTATTCTATCCTTTGTGATACATGGGACTTGATTTTAATCATATTTTCATCAAGAAAATATTTATTGTATCTTTTTACCTTCTATAATTGATTTATTTATAATTTTGTCATAAAGGGAGGATTGGTTTATTGCTACATCTGTAAAAAACAATGGAGTATTGGTTTCTTACTAATTATATAAAAAATGAGTGAGTATTGGTTTCTTTATACTTCCATAAAAAATTAAGGTTGGGGGGGGGGGGAGCTCCTAATATCTGTTAAATTAAGGGAATAAGAAAAAACTATCATCCCGAGGAGAATATATGTAGGGTATCACCCCAATCTATTATTGAACAACTTTATCAAACTTTGTTTTCATTCTCTTTAAATTTTTTCATTAAATAATCTGATCTTGATATTCATAATCACATAAATTTGATATGTCTATTTTCAATTGTGCTTACTCACTAAATTAACTTAAATATTTTCTTTTTAATATAGATTACATTTATTACTTTATCACTTCATCATATTTAAATCATTCAATTTTAGATTTTTCCATTACATTTATTATTTTATTTTTTAAAATAAAATCCACCCTACCCCTCTTTCCATTCTATAGTGACAAACAATTGGAATCAAAGGAGGCATTTATATTATTTTTTCAAAAAAACATGTTTTTGTTTTTTTCTTAGAATAAACTTGTTTAAAAAAATTAATATTTAAATGTAAATTTATTTCCCCTTTTCATTCTACTCTGAAAAACAAGAGAACTAGTTTTAATATTTTTACTGTTGTTTATAACTAGAAAGTAGGTCAACAGTCAAGACATCCACCAGTAATAAATTCTTGGATATAGATTCAGAATATTTATACATTTTAATTCATCACATGGAAGAAAACAGTTTCTAGCAGTTAGAATAAAGTACTAAAATGAAAGTAATATTTCATTAATAGTACACTTAGGATTTCATATACGTTAAATTTGAATATCATAAGAAGAATATAGAAAAATTTCCATTAAATTCACCTTAGAAGAGTCATGATATTCAAACTAAAATTTCCCAAAAAGTAGGGGTCCTCATTATTATTATATATTTCCATGGAATAATTCAGGGAAAAAATTTTCTAAAAATAAAATTTTAAGTTATAAAATAATAAATTATGAAAAACATTATAACCAAAACTAGTGAAATAGTATAAATTTCAACTAAAAGGAATACGGATTTGATCAACCACTCAATAATAACATAGTCCCACCGAGATTCCTTTCTCAAACAACCTTCAAAACTATAGAACTATTACAGTTTGTAAGATCTCAATATACATGTCGATCGCTCTCAAATTGGAAGCAACAATACAAATAACAAAACCAAAATAAAAGCTTCACTCCTACTACAACGTAAGGCCAACTAAATTTAAAACTTATTATATAAAAAATTATTTATCCCACTCAAATGAAAAACCAAAATATAAAAGATTCAATTCATAACATGGAAAACCAATTAGTTCAGAGAGCTTTACAAATATAAGAATTTTATGACGTAATTTTATTGGTTAACATGATGTTTAACCCAATACAAGGATAAATAGTTATTACATAACACAGTGATATACTATTTTCAAATTGAAATGTAGGAATAGATCAACCAATATAATTCATATGTAAACTTACTATAGTTGATAATACTTCAATGGAAAAGGATATCAAAGTATAAATAAAGTTAAAGGAAGATAAAAATTAAAAATTTTAATTTTTAAAAGCTATAATAGAAAAGAAAAAATGAATTAATCAATGAAAGAGTAAAGGAATATACATCACTTTTTTATTCATACAAATATTGAAGAAATTAAAGTTAGATTCTCAATTTTTTATTTTTATATATATGTTTTAGAAAAATTATAAAAACATCTCCTTTCCATAATTCATTACTATAATACCTCACTATGATAAATTCTTTAAATATATTCTATTTAAAAGAAAAAAACTAAATGAAATGAAAATAATTCTAAAACATAAATAATTTTTTAAAATTATCCCATGATCTATAAATACTAATCTAAGAGAACTAAATTGTTTCATCATACTTTACAATATTAGAGGATTTAAGTTTAGGAGAGTTTTATGTGTCTTGAGATCTAATATTTACTATATTCCATTTATAGTCATTAAAAAATTGATATTATATAACTAAATCCAACTAGAATCATATTGAAAATAGTTTTTCAGTCAATGAATAATCCTTGGGGTTTTCATTGGATATTCTTATCAAATATGACGAATTTTACTTCCCCTAAAATTTTATTATCCTTTATTTGAATGAATATAAATTCAACCCACTCATTATTAGAAAGCACTGCATGGCTAGATACATATCTCTTTTTGAAGTCAAAGAAGAAAAACTATAAAACCTAACTTTTATTGTTCTAAAATATATGGAAAAAATTCAGTGGGTTACTTTCGTTTCCTTGATATTATTTATGATTGAGATGAGTTATAAAAGTATGTTCTAGATCTCGAGTAATTTGATAAGGAAAATAAGTATTTAATTAAATCAATAATATAAATTCAATTGATCTAAACCATGGTAGAGACACTAGATGGATAAGAGATAACTTAGTTAACTCCATCACTTTATGAACCTCTAATACTTTTACTTAAATCTATTCTAGCAAAATTATAAAAAAACTAATTGGGAGACTCATATACTTTACCTACCATCATAAATGTTGATAATTTATGTAAATAAGAAATTAAATTTCACAAAGACTTTTCATATAGGAAACTAGTTATTTTCTAGGTGGTAACTATTTTAAAAGGTACAATCCCTACGATATGTATTAAAAGGAAACATATGGAATAAAATTCAAAACATTTTAGGTTTACTCAATGATGATAAAAACCTTCAATGAAGAAATTAAAAATGGAATATATAATTAAAATTCTCGATTTTGGATTAATATTTTACATCTCTAATTGTCAATGGGTTTACTCATTACAAGTGGTAACTAAAATGAGTGAGACCATAGCAGTTAAAAATTATAATGATGAATTCATACCTATTGAAATATTTATTGAATGAAGGGTTTTCAAATACAATCATAAATTTAATTATGTATCATAATTAATATATTATCATTACCCTTTATTTACTGAATTCTTAATGTATAATGGAAATAGAGTAGTACTTTTTTCAAGATCGATAAGATGGTTATAATAAAATAATGGGTTCTCTTGAAGATAAATATTAAATATCATTCACATATCCATATGGTAAAATATATTATGAATAAAATATTTTATAAATATACAATGCATTAGTCAAATTTCAATAAAGCATAGTGGCAATATTTTATGACATGATAGAGGATTTTTTGGAAATATTCAAGGATAGCTTCTCTATATAGGGAAATTAATTAGATGAATATTTAACATATTTAGAAAAAATTTAAAAAAGTCATGAAGAAAAGAATTTAGTTCTTAATTGATAAAAGTCTCATGTCATGAAACATAGTGGGATAATGTTAGCACATCAAATTCCAAAGAAATAAATTGATGTTTACCCATCCAAAATTAATACATTTTTAGCTACCCTTGACTGCAATAGTTTGTGTTATTTGAGATTTTCTTTGGAATGTGGGATTTTATGGAAACTTTAAAAAGGATTTTTCTGTTATTTCCCACCCCCTAACTTACCTACTAGAAAATTATATTACCATTCATTTTGGGATTTAATATCCGGACTCTGTATGATTTCTAATTAAATTATTTATAGAATATCCAATATTGATTTCATTATATTAGGATCAACCATTTGAATTAATGTGTAATGTATGTTATTGGGTAATTGGATCCTCCTTTGGATAAATAAAAGAAAATATCTTTATACTAATCTATTATGAAATCCAAACAATGGATGATGCTCATAAAAATTTAAAAACAATTTAAAAAGAGATTCAAGTAGATATTTTCACATTTTAAACAATATTTTCAATCATATTGTTCTTAAGAGTCACTATTTATATGGATCACACTACCTCATTATATTTAATGACAAAGAATAATTCTAATACTAAAATTATTTTGTGGAACATTCTAATTTTATAATTCGACATAGAAATAAAATATAAAATGATACTTATAATTTCATCATTGTTCATTTGTCTGGTTTGAAATTGAAAACAGGTGATATCAATGTCTAATTAATTAAAGAAACATTTCACAATGAATAAAATTATTCCTCTAATACTATCACACCCTGTTTTGTTGATATATTCAACTACTTAGCTTCAGGTGTGATTCATTTGGATTTATTAAAGAAACAGAGGAGATGGTTTTTAAATAAATCCCACCATTACTAATGGGGTGATATATTAACATTTGAGTATTTTTTATAAATCATTATTATACAATTAATCCTAGAAGATTAATTTGATGGGTATTTGAATCATTTACATTCATAAAAATTAATAAGACACCATGGAATTCACTATACAATTAGTTAATTATTTCAATGAAAATTGTATTTTCCCACTTTACATCAAGATATTAAATATTTCATCAATAATTATTAAAAAACCCAAATAACTAAAAACAATTGTTTAAAAAATGAGATGTCAAAACCCCCTATTATGGGTGTTTATATTTTTTATGTATGGGGGATTCACTTCATGGGTCTATTTCCTTAATCATTTGAAAAACCATTATTTCTAGTTTGGGTTTACTATATGTCAATGTGGATAAAATATAAAGCATTTATACATAATAAACTTAGGTTGTAATTAAATTTATAAAATAATACACAATTACATATTTCAGTATTCCAAAATATATCACTGGTGGCCAAGGTACTCACTTCGACAATGGTATGTTTCAAAATTAAATTACTCACTATGTATATTTCCATTATATAAGAACCCCATATCATCCCATACAAAGGGATAAGATAAAATATAAAATCAAGATATTTAAGTAATTCTATTGAAAACCCTAAATATCTCATGAAATTATTATTCCACCATGCTTGATGATGCACTATCGTCTTACAAGAATTCATAAAAAATGTTAATTAGAATGTCATTAAACCACTTAGTCTTTAGAAAAACCAATTATATACATATATATCTAGAAAATAAATCTCAATAGGATATGAAAACTTTGAACCTGGATTTTAAGACTACCCATGAAAATCCCATTTTGTAGATGAATGTGATTGATGAGGCATAGAGAGATTCATATGATAAATCTATAATTTATAAATAGAAAACCTAGGTAATACATGATGTGAGAATTTAAAAACAAAATTTTTCACCGGATGACAATGTCGTAGTGCTATTAAAATTTATGATGGAAATATGATACCATTCAAGTTAAATGGAACACTAATAAAACATTTTCACACATTATATATGATGGTCATCACTGAATAAATTTATTTAAAATGAAATTTTATTTTTTGTGATGAATATATTCAACTTAGTATTGATTAAGATAAGACCTGGATAATTTTTAATTACATGATCTCTATTTATTGATTCTCATTTTATTGGTTTATTTTTTGAATATGTATGTATAAAATATAGTATAAATAATAAGCGTGATTCAACATGACATGTTATTGTGCTATTTGGATTTATATAAGTGTGAATTCAAGAGTTATTTCTTGACTATTTTTTCCAGGGGTGGAAATTTTTTTGTGTTGAGATTTTGATACAAATGGATTTTATTAAAATTTTAATATATATTTAGAAATTAATATTTTGATATTATGTTTATATCTCATTGGATTCCCTCAAGAAATTAAAATCTTAATTTCTAGAAAGAAAACATGTTTGGTGGACCCATTAATCACACTCTCTAGCCTCCCCAAAAATGATTAATTTTTCCATTGATGATTCTCTCAATTATTTAGAATAGGTTGTTCACTTCCTCATACATTAAATCACACCACCCATTATCAACTTCAATTTTCTAGAGTTGTAATTAAGATTATAGTGTCTTGTTAGGATCTTCTCTCTCAACCCGAAGATACAAAATCAGTATACATGTGCAGATTCTAAAGAAAACAAAATGTTTCTTAAGCTCTTTAGGTGGCCCCCCATCTCCCCAAAAAGGAATATTCTTTTATGGAAACTCTAGATAAACATGATTTTTATTAAATATAGGATCCAACTTTCTATTTCAAAGATTTTATTTTGTGGTTTTCTTTATAGACATGAATGTGAATACAATCTCCATATCTTTACTCACTAGGCATTAGCAAAGAGAATTTGTAATATTTATGAATCCACCATTCACAATAATTTGGGAACTGTTGAAATCCTTGATAAATTCATGAATGTTGTATGAAACATGAAACTAATTCCCCAAGTGAAAAACCTTCTATAAATATTCATTTTATCTTCTCTTCACTACATTTAGGTGGTTTTAAATAGTTCTATGTTCGAGGTTGGAAACCCCAACTTTAAGAATATTGTTGTTTGTATCTCCAAGAATGTTCAAATGGAATCCAAGATTCAACAATGATGCATGAAAAATATAATGGATTAAATTGTTGTTATCATCAAAATGCTTTGTGTTTTTTTGAACCACATAAGCCCATCCAACCTAATTTTTTTATATGGATTCCACTACCCCCTCCCTATATCGGATAAAAGTAAATATTTATAACATTGTTGGTGTATCATCAAAGTATACTTCCGAAAATTCCTTATAAAATTAATTTACTTTAATTATGATCTTATGGTGGTTATATAAATGGTTAATTATACTAAATAACTTGTATGGACTAAACTCTATATCGAAAGTGACTTAACACTTGTGGTCAATCTTTTGAGATGAAATTCTACTTTTATCCCTTAGAAACTCTTTAATGAGTGGAAAAATTGTCTGGGATAAATGGAGAGGGTTCAAATAGTTGTCTCTCATACATATAGGGAAGAAAAATTGAAAAAGATTAATTATCCAAGAATGAATTAGAGGATAGAATCTCTTTTTTTGATTCTCCCTTAATGATAACTACATGAATCATTATTATTATAATGTTTGGGGTTATGTGTACTCTCATTTTTAACTCCTTCCAATTTTCACTATGTTCCATTTTTTAAAATTTTTTTGAGAATGGGTCTCTCATCCCATAACCCAGAATTTCTTTGATTATTATCCACACACCTAGTGGGAAAGTGGTATGGGATATGGGTTTGTTACTAGTTCATTTGGGTTCTTATTATAGGTGGTTATTTCACTTTAATTTTATTCTGAATGAGATGATATAGTATACCAAGATGATGTTTATTATTATTATTATTATTATTAATAAGTAACCATGAAAATAACCACAAAAATGAGTGTTTTTTGTGGGGTACTTCAATCCACCACCATAATTCCCTAACCCATAATCCACTTGAATGGTGCCTTAATCTATTGTGCCACATGGCCTCAAGCATACCTTCCCATATTCCAGAGGCTTCCAAAAATTAGTGAGGGCTTTAGAGGTTACCATGGGGAGACTATTCCCTCATGATCAGAGTATAATAATGGATAAATAAAATGAAATATATAAATTCCAAATGTAAACATCAAAACCAGGTAAAGTTCCAATAAATAAACCAAACATCATGTGATATATTAAATTAATGTGTCATACATACTAATTAGACCCCCATGTGTGGATTATACACAAAAAATAAAAAATAAAAAATAATCAAAGAATGGATAACAACCTATCCCCAACTTGTCTAGAGACCATATCAGTCCCATTTTCCAACTACAACCTTGGAATCCAAGTCAATAATCATCAATACTTTCCCTAAAACCTATAAGTGTAAAAAATAGTGATATTTTCCTGAGTACCCAAGTTTTATAGAGGTCTGAGAAGAGTGAGAGTACAACTAAGTGAGCCACCACTAATGATGCCCCTAAAATAACCAATCTGATATTCAGTGCATTAATAAGTGATATGTATAAAAAATTTAAATAATTTAAAAAATAATTTTAACATCAAATAATAATCATGAAATACCAAGCTTTATAGTGAACACCAATATTAGAGTATACCATATCAGTCTATGGGTCTATGACACTGATCATCAATACCAACATTAGCTAGTGATGGCAGATCTTTGAGAACATTATAATGATAATTCCAACCATAAATATCCACATTTAATCCTACAATTCATCCTATCATTCCATCTCTTAATTAAGTAATTTAACAAACTTAGGAATTTAATCAATTTTAAAAATTATTTCATTTCATTTTTTAAGAAACCAAATAAAAAAAATTAAAAATAACATTGAGATCATTATTGATTATGAAATCCCATTTCACAATCATTAATTTTAAAAAACTCCATTTGTAAAATATTAATGCCATTTTATTTTATTTTTCATTAAAAATTTCAATGAAAGGTGACCCATATTCCAAAATATCTCACCTAATGTGTTATAATGTTCTCTAAGAAACTAAAAGATTTAAAAATTTCCAAGTATAGATGGTTGTGAAATTCCATTTTAACAACCATAAACTCAGACCAATTCCTATCTTAAACCATTTTTAGAAAAACATAATTTCGGGATTTAGAAATATAGAGAAACATCAAGGTTAACTCCCCTATTAAGAAACCTGATTTAAACAACCATTTCCTAACCTATAATTCCTTATAAAAATTCATTTAAATAATATAAACACATACTAAAACAATTAATTTAAATTGATTGATTTCATGGAAAACCGGTAGGACTACAACATGAACATAGTAAAAAACCAAGGCAAGACTATGGATTAAATAAAATGGATTACTTACCTCAACCTCATAAGTTTCTACTCATCTGGTTCCAGCCCTCATTTTGTTCTAAAATGACAAAAAATGAAGAAATAGACAAACACAATAAAAATAGGGCATAACCTATATAAATGAAGCGAGGGATATAGATAATGAGGAAAACCAATAATGGAATCTAATGAAGTGATATCCTTAATGATATTTTTATATCATGATCAGATAAATAAATAATTAAGGTTTTATGAAGGAGGAACATCTACAAAATAAGTGGAGGAGAATCCCCCCATGCCACTACTGCCTCCAAAAAGAGGGAAAGATTCTGGTTAACAAAAGGAGTAAAGTGGAAAATGGAACTTTTACCCCACTTTAAAAAAACTAGGACAGAGAACACTAGACAATTAGTGGGGCCCAAAGTCAAACTACTTGTATACTATAACTTGAATCATCCACCCCAGCCACTCCCTGATTCCCCCTTGAGCTCCCTCATACAACTCGATCCCAATTCAATATAAAAAAACCCATCTTTATGTACTCAAACTCTTTGAATTTTATTTCAAGGTTTGGATCAATGATTGGAGAGTTCACTATTAAAAAAATTCAAAATTCCTTATGAAATCCATTTTTTCATATGTACACGAGGCCTTAAAAACTCCCCATCATAACTCTTACATCACCAAGATGTACAGGTGTTCATCCACCTATTTCTCTTGAACTACAATAGTATAAAAACTGACTGAAATAATTATAATTATCAAACACCCAAACCATGTATAAGGAATAACCATCAATTCAAGGCCCTTCAACCACTAAAACTTGAGACAATACCTATCATCACTATTCAAACAACTGAAATATTCTTACCCAAACCCATAAATTATAAACACTGATGCTGTCATTGCCCAAAAACATTACTAGCCAATGGCGATCACCACTATAATATTCCAGTCAAAGCCACCAAATTCTTATGCTTCTATAATAGTTTACATCATAAAATCCTAAAGAACCTCAAACCCAAGATAAAATATTGAGCTCAATGTAGATCCTAACTCATCACACCCTAATAGCTCTGAGAACATTGGATAAAACATTATTACTCATCCTCATTATCATAAAACACTATGATGGAAAAAATAATTGAATTCTATATGTAATATAAGTTGATAGCATCATTTCCTTAAAAATCATGATTTTATTACTTAACACATTTGAGATCGTCAAAAGATACTCCAGACATGGTTTGAAATTCTATATATCCAATCCTACACATGAAAACAATTAAAACTATTCCTAGTCAACTAATCACAAAAACACATAGCTCCAACTATGGATGGATCTCAAAAAACACTAGGTCATAATTCTTTCACACCATGAGACATCCCATAATAACCTAAACACACTCATTGAAGTCCAATAAAAAATATGGTGAGGTTCTATAGTAATATCCAACTTCCCAAACCATATTATCATTCTTCTACTTATAATGATGTACCTTCGATCCAAGTACCATTGAATCACCATAAAAATATCTCAACCCCATATCTAATTCTTGGCCTTGGCCCACCATCACACTCGATTTAATTATTTGAAATTCCCTAACGAATATAGGTATACATACCATTAGTTCAATGTCGACATCTTGATTCCACCTTGAACATTCCATGGTTAAGTCCATATTTTAGAGACCCTCCTAGAATAATGGTCACAGACTCATATCCAATACATAACTCCCCCCCATAGGATTATTTCCACCATCACCTCATAAGAGTAACTACCAACTACCATAGCACATTCTCCATCTGTTGTCAAACTCAAGATTGAACATGTCCATCCTACTCTCACCTAAGTGATAAAATGAAATATCTACTACCACTCATTAATTTCATTTGATTACAACACCCATGGCTTTGTCATCTCACATCGTGAGGCACACATTTACTAAAACATGCCATAGCCATGTGACCCTCAACTGAGATGTCATGAACTATTGCTCATGGTGAAACCACCAACACCAAACTACTTTATATCTAAAACAATGATCCAAATCATTTTCAATGGAACATAGATAATCAACCTTAATAATACAAATTTAAACTGTCCCCACATATATAAAATTTGTATCACTAGATTCTTTGTGAAAAGAAATGGGTTATCGCTCTTGATTCATCATATTACATAATTCAAATGGAATTGTGCACCTATAGAAAATAATTTCCACTTTAATATCACCCAAGACATAGAGTTTATTATTCCCTAGTTTCCATTTACCAACCTAACTCAATGTCCCTTGATTCATGAATTATAGATCTTAGGCCCACACCACCACTAAATAACATTACCATGTTTCCTAGATCATCAATCTTATCGAGCTGGACTAATATCACATGTTTCTACCCCTCAATACTAAAATTTATCATGATTCAAGTCTAACTACATATCCACACATTATCAAAGGAATCATTCATATCTTAGAGAATCTACAAATGACTCACACATCTAAAAAATGTATAACACCAGGTTAACCCCACTTGTGGGTTCCCTTCGATCTCCAACCACACCGACCCGACACTATATTCTTGAATAATAAAACAAATATCATTGTTCTATCACACCAATACCCTTATATCTATTATTTTACAAGAAAATTCTAATGGTAAATTCTCCTAAATTCATCCGAAAACACATAGCTACGATCACTTTAAAACCAACCACTTACACAAGGATCCACACACCCATATCAACAACACTATGAGCCAAGACACCTTCTCTAGGGTCTAAAATTCATATATATTATAGATCAACAACCCTATCCACTCTTGGGTTATGAATAAACAGACAAGGTTCACAATTAATAATGGTATAAGGAAATACCACATAACCTCAAGGTCACTACCCAACTATAGGAACAATGGAAATTTTCTACTCTCTTGTAAAACAAAACTCATCATGGTCTCACAATCCAAGAACTCTCTCAAGATAAACTACCCTTATATAAGTTCAGGTTATAAACATAAGGTATACTCATTACCAAGGTCCCTAAAGGACTCTTCTTTTCTCATTTTCACATTATTCAACTTCATAATTTTAACCCATGGATTAACATTTTAAAAACACTTTTCCTTTGAAAAAATATTTTCATTTGTTTCTCATTCATTATTTAATTAGATTATACATTCTAGGTTTAGTTATATATAATTACATTCACATGTTATAAGGGAAATAGATTATATGTTGCTTAATAGATTTTTATTTAACCAAATCCACCACTTTCTAACCCATTTATACATTCTTATTAACCAGAAGTCAACTGAGGAGTTGGTCAAGTAGAATAACACCATAAAATTATATATATACCATTTAGATAGCTGTGGAAACTTTAAATACCAATCCCAATAAATTATATAAAACTATAAACAGATATAAATTACTAGTATAATGAACAATTAATATTAAATTAAACACAACCATACATGAATACAAGGATAATATCAATCACTTGAAACATATGGATAATTTGTAAATTCTATGTTTAAAACACGATTCATGAAACCCAAACCCTATTATCATACCAAAAAAATATTTAAAACATCATTAATTAATAACATGACACCCAAGTGAACAACTTAAGGTGGAATTCAATCAACTGTAAACATGTAAAAAAAGATAAAAAATTCCCACCATTGGTAACGTGGTATTCCCCACATATGTGGGTTAGCAATTCCCATACATGATTTCATTACCATTCCCTAACAAAATCCTAATCATCTATCAACTATAACCTAATATTAAGATAAAAAAGAAACATTTAATGTCACTTTGTAATGAACTGGCCTAGAAGCCACACAACTGGTTCCCTAGGATAGTGTGCCACATGACCTTAAGTGTGCCTCCCCATTTTCTAGAGGCTACCAACTAAAGGAAAGGGATTGAGAGGTTATCACGGTGATATTATTCCATTATTATTAGAGTATAATAATAGTGGAAATAAAACTAAATAGGTAACAACATAATTTAAAAAACACAACAAATGAAAGGGTTGATAAATAAAACTATCATCACCAGTGATATTACATTAATGGGTCATACATACCAACTAGATATCCTATCAGAGGATAAAAAAAGGGATACAAAAGGAGAAATAATAAAACAAAGTCTAAAAAATACACCCCAATTAGTCTAAATTATATCCCAGTCCCATATTCAAACTCCAACTAAGGTAGCCAAGTAAAAAATTGTCCTCCTTTACCTTATAACCTATACCTATGAAAAATAATGGTATCTATTCAAGTACCCAAGATTCATGTATGCCTAATTTGGGTGTGAGTGTAAATTAGTTGACCATCACCAAGGGTGTACCTAAAATAACCATTTAGATATGCTATGTATTTTAAAATGATATCTATAAAAAAAATTTAAAAAAAAAATTAGTAACAGAAAATAACCTGAAAATATTAGGTCCTATGGTGACTCCCGAGATTGGATTGTACTATGTTGATCTTTGGGTTCGTGTCCCAGATCAGCCATACCTGATTTGTACAATGTAAGGGTGTCTCTGATCATATTGTGATGATTGTTCCAACCAAAAATACTACATGGAATCCAAGTCTTCATCATGGAATTCCTCAACTATCATTCATCACACATAATCCAGATGCTCATCCTGAAATTCCCAAAGAATCTAAGATCTCCTCCCAAAATTACCCATTATTAGTAATTACATGGAATATATTAATATTATCTTGGAAATACAATTTTATTTGAGTACACATCTCAATTTTCCCAAACATCATGTCTTATAGATACTCTCAGAACTCCTTCTCAACTTCCCAATCCATTCATTATTTATATGGAATCTGAGTGCTCATCCTATTATTTATATCCATTGAGTATCATATGGAATTTGGGTTCTCATCCCAACATTCCCAAGTGTCACAAGTTATATGGAATCCAAGGATCTCATCTAGATATTTCTACACGTTAGGAATAATTTTAATAATTTTATTAAGAAATAATTATTTTCATTTAATTATCTTTAAGGATAAGGGCACAACCAAACATATTCCTTATTTCACATCATAGGTTCCATTTTCCATCTCATAATTAATTAATTTAAATACCATGTAATCTAATAATTTTTAAAATATCATTTCATTATTGTTATTAATAAATCACATCAATATTCTAAATACCACTTCAAGATCATTAATTATTATGAAATCTCATTTCAAAATAATTAATTTATGATGAAAAATAATAATAAAATATTATAGATATATTTTTCAAGGTTAAAAACTTCAATCCAAGGCATCCCATATTATCGCATGTCTCATATAGTGTGTTATAACATTCTATCAGGACAAAAAAGGTTAAAAATATTTCCAATTATCGATGGTTATGAAATTCTAGTTTCACAACAATCGGCTCAAACCAATTCTACTATTAAACCATTAAGAGTTCAACATAATTTAGGTTATTAAAAAAATCAATCAACATAAAGTTTAACCACGCCACTATGATACCCACATGAAACTAAAATTCCCTAAGTTATAATGGGTGTTAAGTGGGAATTTATTTATGGAAAACTTTTAATCGAACCCTTAATTCAATTTGAGTCAAGGAATGGAGAAACAAGCCTGACTGCACAAACTTGAAAATTTGGGAAAGACTATGGGTTATAATTAAAGGACCACTTACCTCAACCAAATAAGAGTATATTAATCTAATATTGTCCCCTTTTAGGTAAAGGTAAATAAACTGAAGAACCAAAAAATCCCTAAAAATTGGACATAACACATATAAATGGTGTGAGGGATTTAGATAACAAGGAAGACCAAGATTTTAAGATAAAGGAGAGATAACCTTAACAGGATCCTCACAACATGAAGAATAGAAGTGAAAATGGAGGTAGGATAAAAGAGGAAACCCTAAAAATTTAAAGGAGGTGGATAAGACTCTCACACAACTACTACTACCCAAAAAGAGAGAAATATTCGGGTTAAGAAAAAATAGGGGAAAGTTGTAATAGAACATTTTTTCCTCTTTAAAAAAATTGAGCCATATCGCACCTTATCACTAGTTAAGAACACCGGTGGATCAATGTTTTCAAGTAAAAATTACTACAACTTCCAAACACCACCGACTAGCCAGTGGTCTTCTGTAACTTACATCATCCACCTAAACTACTTATTGATGCGTCTTCAAGATCTATAATACAACCCAAGCCCCATTTAATGTCCAGAACACCTCTCTCAAGGTATTAAAACTATCAAAATTTAATTTTGAGTTCTTTTTTAATGTTTTTACTATCCAATATTTAAAAAAAGTAAATGTATTCTTCAAATAAAAATGCCTATATAAATGTGCGGCCTTAAAAACACCACAACCACCCACTAGGTTCCAAATTCACATATTTCTACATATATAGAAGTAGAAAATCGTATAGTGGAATCCACTATATCACCAACACCCTATAGTGACATTTCTTTATTCACCATCCCTAAAACAATCACTCCCTACTTTGTTTCAAGAACCAATTCATCTTGCTTAGATTTTTTAGGCCCAAAACATAAGACCTTATGGGATTCCATCCTAAAAACAATTGCTTATATGAAGAGTATCATATCCAAGGTTATATATATTACACTATTACATGAGTAAATTGAAGAATCATTACTTGAAAAAGAGGCATTTCCAACGGTTCACAACTGTTGGGAAAGGCTGCAGAACCGTTGGGAATATCTATCCCAACGGTTCTGAAAACCATGGGGAAGTAAGTCGTTGGGAAAAGTTTTCCCAACGGTTTAAAAAGAACCGTTGGGATAGGTTAGAAAAATCAACCTATCCCAATGGTTAACATTAACCATTGGCATATGTTTTCCCAACGGTTTACTTAAAACTGTTGGGAAAACCCAACAAAATCTCTAGCTTTTCCCAACGGTTCACTCAAAACCGTTGGGAAAAATCCAACTATACATCTTTCCCAACGGTTTGAAACCATTGGGAAAGAGTTTATACCAACGGTTCCACCTGAAACATTGGTATAAACCTCTTTATTAGACTATGCCAACGGTTTCAAACCATTGGCATAGCCTATGCCGTGCAAATTGCACAGCAGCCTGCAATTGGCACAACAGCCTGCAATTTGCATAAGGGAGGAGCATGGTCTCCATTCACCTATGATTATTCAATCCCTCTCCTTTACCTGCAATAACCAACTAACATATACATATATAGAACAAATTCATATACATTTAACATATAATACATCCTGAAACTATACACATTCACAATTAAATCAGAATTCATAACGTAATTATAAAGATACGTAATTTATAATTCATTTAGAATTCATTTAGAATTCATTTAGAATTCATTTTAAAATTAATTTATAATTTAATTTAAAATTTAGATGAAAATTATATGTGAAATTTGGAATTCAATTCATAATTTGATCGGTTTTTTTTATACAAGTGTTTTTACTATATATGATATCCATTTTAAACAAAATACATGAACTTGGAGTAGTACCAGTCACACCATGCCTCGAATTGAGGAATGATTAAGTAGTGCACGTCACACATGACCCATTGATCATTTTCCTAAAGTATCAACATATTCTGAAAGGGTTTCATTGGTTTTCCGTATGTTAGTTATTATCACTTAAAATGTGGTTCATTTAAAAAAAATAACATTTTTGAGTGATCCCCGCCACACCGCGACTTGGATTGAGCCGGGATTGACTCGTAAAAGTCAAAAATAACCCATGGATATTTTTCTTAAAGTTTCAACAGAATATGAATGTGTTTGGTCAGTTTTTCGTATGTCAGTTGTTGTTTTCACTTAAAATGCTTTCCATTTCAAATAAAAGTGATCCACATTGAGTTGTGGCGGCCACACAGAGGCTCAGATTGAGGCGCAGTTTACTCATACACATCAAAAATGACTCATGGATCCTATTCATAAAGTATCAACATAAACCGAATGTGTTTGGTCAGTTTTCCGTATGTTAGTTGTTCTTTTCACTTAAAATGAAGTCCATTTTAAACTATAGAGAGACACTTAGAGTGATCCCAACCACACCGCGACTCGGATTGAGGTGGGGTTGACTATTACACATCACAAATGACCCATGGATTGTTTTCCTAAAGTTTCAACGGAATCCTAATGCCTTTGGTCGGTTTTCAGTATGTCAGTTATTGTTTTCACTTAAAATGTTTTCCAATTCAAAGAAAAGTGAGACACTTTGAGTTTTCCCAGCCACACCAAGGCTCGGATTGAGGATCGGTTGACTCGTAAACATCAAAAATGAACCATGGATTGTTTTCCTAAAGTTTCAATGGAATCCAAATGCATTTTGTGGGGTTTCAGTATGTCAGTTGTTGTTTTCACTTAAAATGATTTCCATTTCAAAGAAAAGTGTGTCACTTTGAGTCATGGCGGCCACAATGAGGATTGGATTGAGGTGCGGTTGACTCATACACGTCACAAATGACCCATGGATCCTTTTCCTTATGTATCAACAGAATCCGAATGTGTTTGGTCAGTTTTCCGTATGTCAGTTGCTATTTTCACTTAAAATGAAGTCCATTTTAAACTATAGAGAGACACTTCGAGTGGTTTCAGCCACACCACTACTCGGATTGATGTGGGGTTGACTCGTACACGTCAAATATGACTTATGTATTGTTTTCCTAACGTTTTAATGGAATATGAATTCATTTGGTCTGTTTTCCGTATGTCAGTTGTTGTTTTCACTAAAAATGATGTCCTTTTGAAACAAAAGAGAGACACTTCGAGTGGTTATGGCCTCACCATGCCTTGGATTGAGGTGGGTTTGACTCGTACACGTCACATATGACCCATGGATAGTTTTCCTAAAGTTTCAACCGATTACGAATGCGTTTGGTCATTTTTCCATATGCCAGTTGTTCTTTTCAGTTAAAATTATGTATATTTTAAACAAAAGAGATACACTATGAGTGGTGTTAGGCACACCACACCTCGGATTGAGGAGGGGTTAACTTTTACACATCACATATGACTCATTGATCGTTTTGCTAAAGTATCAACATAATCAGAATCCATTTGGTCAGTTTTCCGTATGTACTTAAAATGTTTTCCATTTTTAACAAAAGAGAGACATTTTGAATGGTACCGTCCACACCGCGCCTCATATTAAGGCGGGGATGACTCTTACACTTCACATATGACCCATGGATCATTTTCCTGTAGTATCAACAGAATCCTAATGCGTTTGGTCAGTTTACCATATGTTTGTTGTTGAATTCACTTAAAATTAAGTCCATTTTTAACAAAACAGAGGCATTTTGAGTGGTGTTAACCACACCGAGCGTCATATTGAGGAGGGTTTTACTCGTACACATTTCATTTGACTCGTGGAACGTTTTCCTTAAGTTTCAATATAATCCGAATGCGTTTGGTCGGTTTGTCGTATGTCAGTTGTTGATTTCACTTAAAATTAAGTCCACTTTTAACAAAACAGAGGCACTTTGAGTTGTGTCGGCCACACCGGGCCTCGAATTGAGGCAGGGTTGACTCTTACACATCACATATGAGTGATGGATCGTTTTGAAAAATTATAAACACAATTAGAATCCGTTTGTTCGGTTTGGCGTATGTACGTAAAATATTGTCAATTTTAAACAAAAGAGGGACAGTTTGGGTGGTTCTGGCCACACCGTGCCTTGTATTGAGGCGAGGTTGAATCTTACACATCACATATGACCCATGGATCATTTTCCTAAAGATTCTACAGATTTGGAACTCATTTGGTCGGTTTTCCGTATGCCAGTTTTTGTTTTCACTTAAAATTAAAGTCATTTTGAACAAAAAAGAGACATTTTGAATGGTACCGTCCACACCGCGCCTTGGATTGAGGTGGGGTTGACTCATACACGTCACATATGACCCATGGATCATTTTACTATAGTATCAATAGAATCCGAATGCATTTGGTCGGTTTACCGTATGTCAGTTGTTGATGTCACTTAAAATTAGACGTCACTTAAAATTAAGTCCATTTTTAACAAAATAGATGCATTTTGAGTGGTGTCGGCCACACCGAGCCTCTTATTGAGGCAGAGTTGACTCATACATGTCAAATTTGACTCATGGATCGTTTTCCTTATGTTTCAACAGAATACGAATGCATTTGGTCAGTTTTCCGTATGTCAGTTGTTGATTTCACTTAAAATTAAGTCCATTTTTAACAAAACAGAGCCACTTTGAGTGGTGTACGCCACATCGGGCCTCGAATTGAGGCGGGGTTGACTCGTACACGACACATATGAGTCATGGATCTTTGTGAAAAAGTATCAACACAATCAAAAATGGTTTGATTGGATTGGCGTATGTATGTAAAATATTGTCCATTTTAAACAAAATACATACACTTGGAGTGATACCGGCTACACCACGCATCGGATTGAGGCGGAGTTGACTTTTACATGTAACATATGACCCATTGATCTTTTTCCTAATGATTCAAAACAATCCAAAGGCGTTTGGTCTGTTTCCCATATGTCAGTTGTTGATTTCACTTAAAAATAAGTCAATTTTGAACAAAAGAGAGGCAGTTTGAGTGATCCTGGCCACACCGTGCCTTTTATTGAGGCGGGGTTGACATATACACATCAAATTTGACCCATGGATCGTTTCCCTTAAGTTTCAATAGAATAGGAATGCATTTGGTCAGAGGGGAAGGGTCTAGTCGGGTATGTGGAGATGCTCTTCTACCTCTGGTATGAACCTCCCTCGTACCATCGGCCTAAGCACTGAAAGAATGGAATAAAGAAAACTGCACATACTTATGTACCTGTAAAATCTACACATAGAAAGCACATATCCGGATCATTTCATAAAAAATAACACCAAGGATCAGACAAAATAGAAGCAGTCATGCAGAGTAATGACAAGTGCACATACAGATTAGAAGCAGCTAATTTTTTTTTGCATACATGCCTTGTTTATTCCCTAAAACAAAGTAAAAAAACCAAAATGATGAAACTCTAGAACATGGGTTGCCTCCCATGAAGTGATAATTTTTACGTCTTCATCCAGATGGATGGACACTGGTCAATCGTCTTGGTCCATCAGCTCATAACTCCTCTACGTCTTACAAGAACTGGTGTCCGTGTCATCAAGCTCACATGGACGCTTAATGGGATTGATCACTTAAGGAGAATAGCGGGCGTGAATCTGTTGTGAAAGTAAGAGAATCTGGCGCTCATCATCAGCCAGACGCTGATTCACCCATCGTGCGAGGTCAGATGGAGACGGGACGTGCACATCGATGATCATGGAAGAGGCAGACAAGCTAGACATTGTTGGTCAAGCTGCATCCACAAATAGATTCATTTTTATATATTAGAACCTTTATAAATGTTTTTACCATTTTTACAAACAATTAATGTGTGAAAATTGTGAAAAATAACTTATCGGATATATAAAAATGGATTTACTCAGAGGCATGATGCATAATATCTCAAATATTCCTCATTGGATCCCAATTTAAAATTTTAATTCATTATCAAATGTCTTATAACAATTTATTTTTATCTGGATCCTTAAGGTTGAATCCTTTTTGCAAAATCTAGCCAAGGGAGGATAGACTAGTGACTTGGAATACAATTGGATTCTATGTGGTGAAAACCACATTATAAGCATTGTTTAGGATATTATTGAGGTGGTTTGAGGATCAAATCAATCTTTTTAGAGAACATACAGCATGTCCAAGTTTGGTGGTCAAAGTTTTGAAGTGGGGGGTATTTCTTGGTTGAGGAGGGGGATGAGGGGGATGTCCAAGGTCTAGGAGGAGGGGTGGGGGACTGTCCAAAGTCTAGGAAGGGGGTGGGGGCTGTCCAGGGTCAAGGAGAAGGGGAGAAGGGGTTTTCCATGGTCTAGGAAGGAGGGGGGTGCTGTCTAGGGTCCATCGAGGAGGGGGGATATCCAGGGTCCAGGGTGGAGGGTGGGGGGATTCCTAGGGTACAGGAAGGAGGGGGACTATACAAGGTCCTGGGAGGAGGGTGGAGGGGGGTTGTACAGGGTCCAAGAGGGGGGATGTCCAAGTTTCAGGAAAGAGGGGGGCCAGGCTGTCCATGTTCCAGGAGGGGGGGGGGGGACTGCCCAGGGTCCAAGAGGGGGGGTTTCCAGGGTCCATGAGGAGTGGGGGCTCTGTTAAAGGGAGTAAATCCCCAAATAATTCATTGAAAATTAACTAAACTTAATCCAAAAAACATCACAATTCCAATCCATCACCCAACCAACATCCAATTCATCCTAAATATCACTAACCTCTGCATGCCATAAACAACACAACCTAGTTTATACCAAATTAAAATAGAAAACAAAAATAATAGATGCAAAACATTAAAACTAAGTTAGTACTTACAGATTTAGAGTGTAGAAATAAATTTTTTTTTGATTTAATATGGATCTATGAGTGGAATGAGTTTCTGAGTCTTTGTATAGAGATGTCCCAAACGTTTAGGTCAAATCAAAATAGAAAATAAAAAAATAGATGAAGAACATTATAACTGAGGTAGAACTTAGAACAGAAAAATTGTTTGATTGAAGAGGATGGATGGAGCTTCGAAGACTGGGTAACTAGAGAGCATCGGGAGAGGTTCAATTTAGGGCTGCAGTCGAGCAGAGGGGGACTACAATCGAGAGGAGGGGATACTGGACACCCGAACTGGATTTAGGGGAAAACTTTCACAACCGTTTTAAAAACCGTTGGGAATGTAGAAACATATACCAATGGTTAGTGTATAACCTTTGGTAAAAGTGTCTTAATTTAGGCCTATACCAACTGTTTTACAAACCATTGGTAAAATTATTCATAAAAGCCTCTATACCAACGGTTTTCTTAAAACCGTTGGTTTACAAGACCATTCCCAACGGTTTGATAAACCGTTGGGATATAAGAGTTGGTAAAAATGGGATTTCCAATAGTGAATGATTTTAATTTTTAACCAATATTCCTCCCCTAAAACAAAATACCACTCAATTGGGCCTCCTAATCTATGATAATCCACCTAATCCAAATAGCAGGCACTATCATTTTAATCATGAGGAGATTCTACCAAACCACTTTTATCATGAATAATTTTGATAAAAGGAATCACCCTGGATCCACATGATTTTATCAAGACACAATTATCTTTTATAAACTAGTTTGGGGCTGCCCATATCACACATACGACACACCCTGTCACTACAACCGCTTTGTATGATCCAATTCTTGCATCCCTGTAACGACTTTGGTATTTATAGAATAATACTTTTTCATATCTAATAATATTTATGAATAATATATTAATTTTAAATTAAAGGGTAGATTTTTTATGATAGCGTAACTGAAACGCAACAATGGGTTTCTCTGAAATATTACGTTGTTCATAACACAAAGTTATATAAAAAATAATAAAATAATAATATTGTTATTTTAAATTGCAATTAATGCCTAGAATTTATATAGGTGGGAAGGAAAATAATTAACTATATTATGATTTTACATATTTTTTAAATGTTTATACATTTATCAAATTAATTTTAGAGGCTTAAAATGAGAATGAATCCAATTTTAAGCATAATATACTCTAATATTTTTAAAAGGCTATTTTACATCCATTTTATGGAGAAACTTTTTTAAAAATAGTTTTTTTTCACTTTTATATGTTCTATTAGACAAAATAAATTTATTCTTTAGAAGAGGGACCTTAAAATTTACCTTGGTTGAAATTTTGGTATTTTCCAGATGAAATTAATATTTTAATGAATAGTAAAAAAATACTGCATTTAAATTCAAAACTGCCTTTTCATATAATTTATTTAATAGTTTGATTATATTTTTAATTTGTTTTAAAGTGTAAATGGATTATTTTTTTATCATTTTATACAATTTTGGTCATTTTATGTAAATTCACTTTTAAATTGGACATTAACACATGTCAATCTTTTGATAATTTTACTTCTTAAAACCCCATTTTTTGGTTTTGACAGTATGGAATTAATTTTAAATTAATTTATTAAAATTAGGTGTTTTTCATTTAGAAAAATTTATTTCATATTTGGAATCATAAGTTCCAATTTTTTTAAATAGGTACCTTTTATATTTAGACATTATGAATAGTAACAACAACAATTATTTTTATTTACCATGGTTAAAGGGTAAATCAGGTAAATAAGGATAAAAACTAAGATTATAATAATATAAAACTATCTTAACATATCCTTTAATACTATTTTATGAGTTATTTACAACAATTATAATCCTTAGGTTGATTTTAGGACCCCATAGAGCCACTTGGGTGTGAAAATGACATTTTATAATATTTAATTTAAATTAATGGGAAATATAACATAAACATGTATCATTGTAGTAAAACAATTTTAAGGTGGGGTTATATAAATTATATATATGAAAATAAATAGTAATTATAAATATAAAAATATTTCCTACATCATGAAATTTTATTTATAATTTTTAGACATTAAATAAATTTAGTTATTTATGACACAATGATGATGCAGTGATTACCTTATTAATGAATGATTCAAATAAATGTTATTATAAATAGTAAAATAAATTTAATTTAAAAATTAGGATGCCATATACTAATTATCTATATGATATTGATATATTATATTTGAGTTAATGCATTTTTTTGAATGAATCAAGTTTTCATGACTTTAAAAAAATCAGTTACTAAATAGTGTCAAAATTAACATAAATGAGTTTAAAAAAAATACTATTTTATTAAATGATATAATAGTAATGAAAATATAATATTAGGAAAATTTACTTATACAATGTCAAAAACATCATTAATTATTTGATTTTGGTTTTCTTGGCATTTTATATTAACTATTGTAACCATATTTTATAAAAATAAAAGAATGCACGGTAAGAGCTAATGTTTTTGATTAAGGGTTAAAGCTAAAAGATAAGGTTACTTTTGTGCCCTAAAATTGTCTAAAACATATTGGTTGAGATTATTTAGATACATTATCATCTAATACTCTAAATATATCACTTTTTAACTATTATAATTGTAAAATCATTTTATAATAAAATAATATTTCAAGACTTTCCTAAAGTGCCCCTCATCCCCCTTATAAAAGCATACCACCTCTACCCACTTACTCACACCTCTCAAGACCTTAGTATCATCTAAATTAATCTAAAATAAGCTCCCAAAATCAATTTATTCATCCTATAATCCCTAACTTTTGAATAAGGAAATTCTAGAATGCCTTTTGGCTCAATTCAAAAGGACTTACCCATTTTTGAGGTAAAGTGTTCTCTAAAGTTCCTTTAATTTATTTTCCTTCTTCACTCCCTAGGATATTATTATTATATGATTATATAAAAACACTAGTATCCTCAATATACTATGATTTTTTTAATAGATGTATTTGAAATACACTTACACACACCACTATCAAATGTATACGAACATATTGTTTCTACGTACATCGAATTATTACCTCACAGATCGATGATTGTTCAATTTTCCCCTTCCACCTCTCAGGGTGGCCATTATTATGGTACTATATTTATATATAATAAATTTTATAATATGTTTTCTCTATCCTTATATAATTTTTTATTTAAAACATAACTTTATTCTTTCCGTAATGTGTACCTATGATAATTTAATTTGGGGAAGTGCGGACTACCGCCCCATGAAAGTGATATGACTCATTCATGACATATATGTAACGTATAAAGGATGGTGTTAATGAACTTATGTAACATATATAACATTGATATTATAATGTAATTATAACATACCTATATATCATTTCATTTTTATTCCTTCAATATGATAATGAAATGAAAGTAGCATTTATGTGTACGTATGGCCTACCATCTCTATAAATGGTTCATTTCATTTCTTATCTCCAAATGTTATGAAATATTAAAAATAAATATATAATGGATATTTAAATCATTAATAAAATTATAAATATAATGTACTAATGATTTAATGGATAATTTTCTTCAAAACAATTTCATTTTTTACTTAAGTACCGAACAATGACAAAACGTCTAATATGAACTCAAATAATTAACTATTTACGATAACATGGTAATAAGTGATATAAAATGAATAATAAACTTTATAAATGTTATAAATTAAGTATAAATTAACCTAAATTTATTAATTAGGAAGTTAAAGAATTAATCGGACAAGTGAGTTTCAAGGTAAGAGAATTTTTAAACTCAATTTCCACTCTTTGAATTTTACGCATACTTCGTTGAATATAATATTCCAAGATTATGGGTGGAATCATTATTTATTTATTTATTTTTTAATTTAAAATTGCCTTTATGTGGATATAATTTTTCAACACCTAATCACCCCATTGATAAATTCTTACATCATTTATACAAACTTTTTAAGGGAGATCTTTTCTCAATCTCCATTCATTGAGTTATGTATCCATTTCATTTGTTTTGTTTTTTCATGAATATATGTGAATGAACTATGATTATTTTAAACTTAATATCTACTAATATTGGGTGTATTTATATTTTTCACACATAATTATTTCATTGATTTATCCTTAATCTAATGATACGATATTTGTAAGGGACAGTGTCTTAATCTCTTTTCATTTACTCATATCTCAATATTGTACACCTTTAATATCATATAAGGTATATGTACAACCCTTTTGACATTTTATATAATGAATTTATATATTATCAAGATATATTAAAATTTCTTTTGATGTTATTATTTAAATAATTTGATTCGTGTGTTTCTCAAGTGTTACGAGACTCTTTAACTCAAATATTGTTTTAAATGTTTAAAAGATATATTCTTATAAATATTTCACATTAATTCCCATGTTTTGAAAATGGTTTTAAGTATTTATTTATATGAACATTAATGTTTTAAAATGTTAATTTCTTTTAAAGGTTTCAAAGTGGTATGGGACACTTTTATTAAAAAAATATCATTATTAAATGTTTTAAATGGTTTTGGAAATGGATTGAATATTAATTGAATTATTATGATTTATGAGTGAAATTTTAATTATTTAAATATTTTATGTGTTATGATTATGTACTAGTACTTGGATATTTGATGGGCTGTTATGTGATAAACCAAATATAGGTGGTTCCTTGATAAACCTAGGGTGGGTGAGCTCGCGATAGCTCTCCAATGTAATTATGATATAGATGCAACAAGTTACCTTTATGTTTTATGATTTCTATGATGTTTTGTATGAATATTATTATTATATTATGTAATATAAATAGTTTATGTTTTATTGATTAAAATTATGATTATTTGTGAAAATATTTTCATGGGTTTTATGTATTCATGGACTAAAAATTTTATTCCTTATTTTATATTCATTACTAAGATTTTTATAGTCATACAATGTTTTTGAAATGTTTTTCATAGGGTATAAAAAAGGATAAAAGAAAGGAAGAATTCAATAATATTTCTATCAAGAAAATAATTCTTATTTTATTTAAGGAGTTTTATTATTTTAAAAAAATTGGATAGAGTATAAGTGTCTACTTTGTAATTTTTGAGATGCAAAGTAATAGTTATGGCCAAATTCTATAAAACTCTAAACCTGAAAAGATCCTTAGTGAAAATTATTTCCTTAAATAAAGATTATGTAATGTTTAATGTTGGGGCCTTACAGTAGGTATCATAGGTCAGTTTAGACAACTTTGGAGATTGAGTTGTTTTCTTAAGAGTTAATGATATCATTATGGGTTTATAATTTTAAGGTATATCACGAGTTAAATGTCTTAGAAACTCCTTTTTATGATTTATGATCAGAAACATTAAGGTGACTAATGGTATTTTTGAGACATTCACCTTTGAGGAAATTATGGGTTATTTATTTTTGGGATGAAAAATGCGAGGTATGAGATAAAAATTGAGGTTAAAATATGTTATGGTTATTTTTGAGTATTTTATCTCAATTTTGATAGAGTTATAAAATTATATAGTTTTTGAAAAAGGACAACACACAGACTATGTGACAACCCATCACGTCAGACAAATATGCGGTCATCGAACCAACAACCTAAGTGTGATTGGGGTTTATTTCCTTCCACTTGCCTATGTAAAGTCCCTTGTTAGTATGACTTATTCTTTTTAGTGGAATATTTTTTATGGATTAATAATAATTTTATTTTGGGAACATATGTTCTATAAAATGGATATCCTTAGTACAAGAAATGATTTGTTGATTTAGTGATAAATTTTATTTTGAAAGACGTTCGCCCTTTTATAAGTACTATATGCTTAAAGAAAATAGAATACTATGGGATTTCATTTGAGGTGTAATGGTTGAATTTTATTATGGAATAATCTATGTTATTATTTTACAAATTTGTAGATTTGAGTTATTTATGGAAATTATTAACCTATCATGGAGAATATGTGATTTGGTTAATTACTTTTAATTGTGAGAAATTAAAAGTAGTATATTTTATTTAGAGATTAATGTTAAGATTTATTGTGGAATACAATGTGAACAAATCCTTCCGAATTTTGGATTTCAATATTAGTTTGGATTATTTTGAATAATTTTAAGGACAATTTTTTATTGAATGATCTTTGTTGAACTTTGGATAATTTTTGAGTAGTATTTCTTTTTATAAAGGATTATTCTTTTTGGGAATTGTTTGATCTTGTACTAACCATTTTGGTTTTGGTTAATGTATAAATACAAGGTAAATATGTGGTTCATATTTTATGGATTATGTGATTCTCTAGAATTTGATTATAGTGATTCATGTGTGACCAAGTCATCTTGAATACTCATTATTTTGATAAAACATGTGTTTGTGGTATATATTTATTAAAGGATGAAAATCTACTTGACAAGTAAGTATGTTTCCTTATATTATTAGTCACGATCATAAATAAATTCCTCAAATTTATGAAAAGGACCTTAAAATAAAAAAATTTCATTTTAATTTTACTACTAGATAATCAAAGACCGTTTAAACCCATCACATGTTTTTAGTATTCAGATTGTTAATTTTTTCCTGATCATGTTTTCTATCACTCTCCATCGGAATAGGATGGTTAGTTTTTCTTCCATATCCATGTTTTACTTCATGTAATACTAGTATGTGTTATCTCGACTGGCATTTTTGATTATATTTATTTCTTTTAATGTGATAGTTTTATTGACTCTTTTTTTGATGTGGGATTTTCAATGATTTTTTCAAGCCCATTTTTTTTAAATTGTGAGGACGCAATTTCGAAAAGAGGGGAATGATGTAACAACCTAGGTATTTATAGAATAATACCATTTCATATCTAATAATATTTATGAATAATTTATTAATTTTATAATAAGGGGGATAATTTTTCTGATAGTGTACTCGACACGCAATAACGGGTTTCTTCAAAATCTTATATTGCGCACAACACAGAGTTATACCAAAAAATAATACAACAAAAATATTATTATTTTAAATAGTAGTTGAGACCTAGCTATTGTATTGGCATGAATGAAAATAATTAACTATATTATGATTTTATATATTTTTTATATGATTATACATTTATCCAATGATTTTTAGAGGCTTAAAATGAGAATGAATCCAATTTCAAGCAAAAAAATACTCTAACATTTTTAATAGGTCATTTTACTACCTTTTGATAGTGAAAATTTTCTAAAAATATTTTTCTCACTTTTATATGATATATTTTACAAAATAAACTTATTCTTTATAAAAGGAACATCAAAATTTACCTTGTTTGAAATTTTGGTACTTTCCTAATGAAATTCATATTTTAATGAATAGTGAAAAATACTGCATTTAAAATCAAAATTGCATTTTCATCTAATTTATTTATATAGTTATATTATATTTTTAATTAGTTTTAAATGGTAATTGGATCTTGTTTTTATCATTTAATCCAATGTTTTTCTAAGTAAGTAAACTCACTTTTAAATTGGAAACAAACACATGTTAATATTCTGATAGTTTTTACTTCTTAAAAACCTTCTTTTTGGTTTTGACAACGGGAATTAATTTAAAATTATTTTTTGAAAATTATATGTTTTTAATTTTTAAACTTTTATTATATATTTGGTATCATAATTTCCAAATTTTCTAAATAGGTACCTTTTATTTTTGGACATTATGAATAGTAACTTCAGTAATTATTTTAATTTACCATGGTTAAAGGTTAAATTAGGTAAATTAGGGTAAGCAATAATATTATAATAATATAAAACTGTCCTAAAACGTTTCCTAATCCTATTATATGAGTTATTTATGACCATGAGAATCCTTGGGTTGATTTTAGGACCCCATGGAGCAACTCGGGTGTGAAGACATTTTATAATATTTAATTTAATGTAATGAGAAATATAACATAAACAAGTATCTTTTTACTAAAACAATTTTAAGGTGGGGATATATAAATGATCTCTATGACTATAAATATTCACTACTGGAAATGGGGTCTATCCCCACGCACCTATTACCACGGTTCTTTAAACCGTGGGGATAGTATGTTTTTTGCTGTTTATACCCACGGTTCTATTAAAACCGTGGGTATTAATTTTTTTTTCGAGCCCTTGTATCGGGATCCTCCTCAATCTCTCCTCAATCTCTCCTCAAATCCGCGACGCATCGAGCTCTACCCTACCTCCCCAAGCCGCGACGCCGCTCCCCGACCACTGACTCCCGACCCTCCCCTCTCCTCTCCGACTCCCCTCCCCGGCCTCCGACTCCCCTCCCCGGCCTCCAACCCCGGGCTCCGACTCCCGGCTCCGCCTCCCGGCTCCCGACTCGCGGCTCCTGACTCGCGGATCCCGACTCGCAGCTCCCGATTCGCGGCTCCCGGCTCCCGACTCCCGGCTCCCGACTCCCGGCTCGGCCTCCCGGCTCACGACCTGGACCTACCGGCCTTCTCAGTAGTGATTTTTTTTATGCTGGAGTCCCATATTTCCTGGTAATTTCTTAGTCTTGGTTGATTTCCCATAATTTCATCATATTACCTCTTGATAATCAATTAGTGTTGTAGTCAAAGGTAGCAGTTGATGCATTCATAGGTTAATGGAGTGGTTTGATTCTAATTTTTTTTAAGCAATTTCATTTTTTTATGATGGAATACTAAAAGATGAATGATATAAATATCCTGATTATCAAACCTAGTGAGAATATTTCCCCAAATTAATTTAGCATTGATAATCCTAAGATGCACTATTTTGGCCTTAAAATAGTATATATGAAGGTAAGTACATACACATGTTGAGCAGTTCCGGGTGGTTGTTTATAAATCTATCAAGTTTCAGGTGTTGGCTTGGTTCCTCTTTGAGGAAGGGTACCCTTCCAATTCCTCAAATTTATTAATGCATTAATTAGTTTCTTACTACACTTTTTCTTTGTTTTTAGTTAATGCAGTGAATACATTAGATTAAATTCCTCTTAATCTTGAATTTAGTATGTTTCATGATTTAAGAGTTAAAGGTAATAAATGATTGTTTCATAAGAAATATCATGTTTATATATTAAAACCCCTCCAACGGAGGTGCACTGTCTTCAAGTTAAAAAACAATTATTAGACTTTTAGGATTTATTGTCTTGTTGTACTGATATTTCTTTATGAATTGATGTTATGTTTGAATTATGTCATATATGACCCCTAATGGAATTAAAAAAACTAAGTTTTCCTTTTTGAATGATTAAATAACCAAGGAACCGTTTAAGTTCTTTGACCGGTTCTTATATTGGAATTACCCATGTAGAATTGTTTCCCATAATTTTCATTTTAGTATGTTGACATGTTTGAGCCACCATTCGGTGAGCCTTCGATTTAAATTTCTAAGGGTATGATTTTCTATATTAAATGGCTTGAATTATCTTTTGAATTTCAGAATGGAAATTACCCTGTATGCACAGCATTTAACCCGCCTAATGTAAGTGCTTCAATGTAATAATTAAATGTGAAATAGAAATTGTAAAGTATACTAAGTACATGAATTAGCTGTATTAGATGTAATTGAAAAATATGTTGCGTATTCATAGAACCCCTTACCATGTTAATGGAAGGTACCAGAGTGAACCTTGATTATTGAAAATTCCTTAAATGGATTAAATGAGTGGTTTCAAGCTACATGGCCTTGTCACACTAATGAAAGGATAGGGTTGAACAAAATTGACTTATTGATTAATTATTACTTGATTAAAGGGTTTCATGCTACTTGGCCTTGTCACACTAATCAAAGGAAAGGCTTGAACCAAATGGAATATTATATGAATTCAATATCAAAGTAGGTGTGGCCTGACTCAAGCTCACCTTGGATACTTGAGAGAAAGCCTTGAGCACTCAAGGACCCTATTCCGAATTCAAGGATACAACTTTCTTAGGTTGAGACCTACATAGAACCTGATCCTTGTCTAACTTTAGATGCCTGGTATGACACCATATAATCCCTCATGTATTATAACAAGATTCCTTAGATACACTCCTTGGTTCCAGAATTGACAAGTAGGTGCCATGGTTAAATCCTAGCCCAATCTTTTCTTAGACCCATTTTACCTTTGATGAACTTCTTAGACTAGATAGTCCTCTTATTGTGGAATTAGTTGGACTGTTATCCTTGGATTACACTCTTACCCCATGTGAGGCTATAGTTATTACTAAGTTGTTTACACTTGAGGTCTATGTTTCCTTGGTTATAACCTTGGAACTTCATTATTAAATATCATTACATGTTTTCTTGTCACATCTTAGAACCTCAATATCTTTCTCATATAAATTATATTTAAACTGGATAAAATTGATTAATGAAATGGTTACACATTCTGACACCAGTCAAAGGCTAAAGAAGGTATAACTGCTATGTGTCCCATAGGAACCTGTACGGGTGATGTTTATTTATCTCTCTATTATTATTCTATATACCAGTGAACTATATATTTTATACTGCACTATCTAGATTGGGCTGGACATCAGTGGTTCCATCCTATTATTATTTATATCTCACACCCTACTCAGGCCACTATTACATTGGGATACTCGAGTATACTTTCATTTTCTCAGGACCTTGGACCTTTCTTTTCAATGTATGCTTGTAACTAGAGTTAGGAGAAAAGGACTGAGTTGGATCTCGGGATGCTCAAGGAGATCGCCCATGGGGTTTTGATGTGACTTTATTATTTTTTTATTTTATTGAAAATAATTATGTAATGTTTACTACTTTTAGATATGTATCATTACCATGTCATGCATTGATCTGTTGTTTAAACTACCATTGACCAATTTAATTCAGTTATAATAATATTTATCTTATGCTGCTTTGTCATTTATTTACTACCTCTTTCATTGTTGATTGTTATTTATTCAATTTTACCACTGTGTATATGTGATAAGAGGGTATAGTCCCCACTATCACCTCTCGAGACCCTCACTACAATTCAAAAACCTCTAACGTATGGGGAGACTCACCAGCCCCCCCTGCCCTACACAACCTCTCCCCCTCCCTCTACTGCACCAGTCCCTCCCCCTCCCCCTTCCCTTGCACCAGCCCCTCCCTTAACCCCCTGCTGCAACATCCCCTCCCCCTGCACCAGCCCCTCCCCCTCCCCCCTCTTGCACCAGCCCCTCCCCCTACCATGCACCAGCCCATCCCCCCCACCAGCCCCTACCCCCCCCCCCACTACACCAGCCAGCCCCTCCCCCTCCCCCCTTCCCTTACATCAGCCCCTCCCCCCCCCCACACTGCACCCCCACCAGCCCCTTACCCCATGCTTCCCCAGCCCCACCACCAGCCCCTCCCCCTCCCACTTTCCCTGCTGCACTGGCCCCTCCCCCTTTCCCTGCTGCACCAACCAACCCTCTCCCTCCCCCCTGCACTACTTTCCATGTGGAGTGTCTTTTTTAACTTTTTTCTTTAGTTTACATCTCAAGGAAGACCTTTTTCTCTTTTTCCCTACTTATTCAATCATGAACTCCTCTTGTCATTAAATACTTGTCATTAAATATGTTTTGCTAGCTACTAATATGCTTTGATTGATTTAATAATAAAATTGATTGTAATGATTTTTTTAAATATGATTTACATTGTTGATTGAATGATAATTTTTTTTCTTGTTATAGAATGGATAGAAGCTGGATGTATCGTACCGATCGGATTTCAACTGAGTTTCAAAATAATTTGAAGAATTTTTTAGATTTTGCATTTAGCAATGCGTCAAATGGAGGTTGTATACAGTGTCCCTGCTATAATTGTGTTGGAAGACCATGGTTAAGACGAGAAGAAGTTAGTTACCATTTAATGAAATTTGGATTTCAAGCAAACTATAATGTTTGGTTTCACCATGGAGAGACGAGTCAATCTTCGACTGTTCATAAACGAAATGAACGAAGTGACATGGAGAATTTGATATTTGATCGGTTTCCATATGTGCATCATTCTGAGAGAGATAGCATGCCGGTGCAAGAAGACAATGATATCAGTACACATGAGGAAAATGCTGAAGATGATGATGTTGACATAGTGAAAAATTTATTGGATGATGCCAGAACTCCAGTATATCAAGAATGTACTAGAATGACCAAGTTGGAATTTTTAATGTGGTTATATCATGGGAAAACTATGTATGGGATTTCTAATACTGCCATTGATTATATTCTTACATTTTTGAAGGACTTGCTTTCGGATGGTGCAGATATTCCCTCAAATCATTACATGGCATGGAAGTTAATTAAGCAGCTTGGATTTGCTACTAATAAAGTCCATGCTTGTCCGAAAGATTGCAGTTTATTTTTGGAGGAAATAGCTGACCGTAATGACTGTAAAGACTGTGGTACATCTCGATGGAAGACAAATGCAGATGGAACACCGTCTCGTGTGCCACAGAAAGTCATGTGGCACTTTCCATTGATTCCCAGACTTCAAAATCTATTCATGTCTCCAGAAATCTCAGCCAATATGCGATGGAACGATGTTGAGAGAATTAACGGAAATGATGAGCTGGTCCATCCAACAGATGGATTAGCATGGCGGACATTTGATGCACAACATCCTGATTTTGCAGCTGAGGTGCGTAATGTCAGATTGGGCCTATCATGTGATGGTTTTAATCCGTTTGGTCAGATGCTTACTTCTCATAGCACGTGGCCGGTTTTTATTCATGTTTATAATCTTCCTCCGTGGATGTGTATGAAAAAACCTTTCACTTTCTTGAGTATACTGATATCTGGACCTTCGGATCCTGGTAATGACATAGATGTATACTTGCAGCCTTTAATAAAAGAGTTGAAACAACTTTGGGATTTAGGTGTGCAGACATTTGATGCTTCTTCAAAGAATACGTTTCAGATGCGTGCTGCCCTTCTATGGACCATAAATGATTTCCCTGCCTATGCAATGATGTCTGGGTGGAGCACGAAGGGAAAACTTTCATGTCCCGTTTGTATGAAGAATACACGATCGAGAAGGCTTAAATATCGTCGTAGTTTCAGTTTCATGGGGCATCGCCGATTCTTGCCAATGGATCATCAATACAGGAAGAATCGTCGGAGGTTTGATAATAATGTTGACACTGAAGAACCACCTCAACGTATGTCAGGAAATGATGTGCTTGATGAATTGAAAGATTTCAGCTTTTCATTAGGAAAAGGTCATTTGACATCTCGAAAGAGGAAGAATGCTGATACTGAAGTCATTTACAATTGGAAAAAGAGAAGTATTTTTTTTGTGTTGCCATATTGGTCTACTAATTTGTTACGTCATTGTTTAGACGTAATGCATATTGAGAAAAATATATGTTAAATGTTGCTTGCAATTCTTTTGAATATTAAGGGGAAGACCAAAGATGACTTCCTATCTCGTCAGGATTTATTGGATTGGGGTATTCGACCAGAACTACATCCTGTTTGTATCGGTGAAAACAAATGGAAAGTTCCCTGTGCTTCTTATGTGATGACACAGGCAGAGAAAGATCAATTTCTGGCAGTATTGGAGAATATTAAGGTTCCAGACGGCTATTCCAGCAACATATCTAAACGAGTCAACAGAAGACATTTGAAATTGAAATCCCTAAAAACTCATGATTACCACATCCTTCTTCATGAATTGATTCCAATAGCAATTCGACATTTGCTATCCAATAATGTAAGGGTGGCAGTGATTCGGTTGTGTCATTTTTTTAGAGACCTTTGTGCTAAAAGGTTATCCAAATCATTGTTGATAAAAATGCAGCAAGAGGCACCATTAATTCTGTGTGAGTTGGAAAAAAAAAATTCCTCCATCCTTTTTCACTTGCATGCTGCATTTAACAGTTCATATTCCAACTGAGACACTTCTTGGGGGACCAGTTGCTTTTCGGTGGATGTATCCCACTGAAAGAAATATGTGCACAATGAAATCATATGTCCGAAATAAGAATTATCCTGAAGGTTCCATTGTGAGGAGTTATCTGGCCCAAGAATGTATGGATTTTTGTTCAATGTATTTGTCTTATGTGAGCACAAGACATAATCGAACAATGAGAAATGAAGATGAGCAGTATGAGGAAATTCAACCCTCATTTCCATCTCTTCCCTAAACAGGTGGAATTGTCGGGTCATATACATTGGTTACATTGAGCTCTGAAGAGTGGAATATGGCACATCGTACAGTCTTGTTTAATTGTGGTTTTTTCGATGCCTATATCAAGTAAGTAATTTGAATATATATATATGTTATCTCATATGATATCATATCACATATACCTTATACTTTTATTGTCATTTTATGTAGAGAACATAAACAAATTATAAGTAGAGTTCATCGGTCTTTGCCGTTGAGAAGGAGAGAGGCTATGCATAGCCAAGAGTTCCCAGCTTGGTTGAAATCAAAGGTATGACCATTACATTAAATACCTTAAAATATAGATATATATTTAAATATATTACTCATGTATTCCAGGTATTGAGTTTACCTGCTGACTTCATTTCTCAAGAATTAAGAACGTTGGCTTTTGGTCCCAATTCTTTGGTTCGTGACTGCAAATCTTTAATAATCAATGGATACAAATTTGTTACAACTGATAAAGCGGTGAAAATGAGAACACAGCATGATGGCGTTATGTTAATTGCTAGAACGGATTGTTATGCCAGTGCATCTGATAGTCGACCTCGATATGAAGATGTGTATTATTATGGACTGGTTGAGAAAATATTGTTATTGGATTACTACTCTCGAGGTCGAGTCACTATGATGAAATGTAAATGGTTTTATTCAATGACGCGCCATGGTACATTTATTGATGATTGCGGATTTAGAGTTATTGACATGAGTCGATTCCTGCATACCGATGAACCATACATTTTGGCATCAATGGAAAAACAAGTGTTTTATGTGAAAGATCATCTGAACCCTGATTACGGTGTCATTAATGAAGTAATCCCAAGACATATTTTTCATGATGCTGGGGATGAAATTGTCACCATTGACACCCCCATCAGTGTTAGCCAAAATATTGCATTTGATGACACAAATTGCCCCATTGTGAGGGATGATGTTGAACCTGAGGTAGTGGAGGGTAATATATAAAAGCAACCATATATATTCAGAGTTCATTCAGTTTACCTTGACATGAGTTTCTCAGGTTGGTACTAATTTAATTACTTTAATTTACTTTTAGTTTGAAATGATATGTCTGTTTTAGTAATGTTTGGTTTCGTTTCATTTAATTCTATTTCTTTCAATTCAGAAAAGTGGTTTTAAAATGTGGTTTTAAAAATTGTATAACTTGGTTGTAAATTATCATTACTGAAAGATGTTATGACATTTTTTAAGTAGTATCTATGATTTGTAAAAATTGTTGCTAAAAAATATTTATTTTCATTCTTATGCAGATTATGAAGACAACTACAGAAGCTCGCAAGAAGAGATTATTTGATGCTGATCCTGTTAGACGTGAGCGCGAGTTGTCTTCAGTGAGTATATTAATTTAAATATTTATCTTCTGCATTACAAATAATATCAAGTTCATATTTTTTATCCAATTTTTTTAGGGACATGTAACTCCAGAGAATCCTCTTCCCAGTATGGGACCCGAGTAGGGATCCTCCTAGACCTAGGCGGAGCTCCCGTCTTACCACTCCCACACAGACCCATTAGTGGACATCCCATCTACCACACATGTCCGCCCTCCGCTTGAGACCCCTGGGATGTTCCCATACATGCGCCATCATCATCCCGTTTACCCTCTTTTTCCCATTCAATGTCCACGCCGACTCGACCGATGTTCTCACCTGCACAGTTTTCATATCCATTCATGTATCCCCAGACCTACTATGCATATTCTGACATGTCTACGCCACATACTTTTCCTACCATCCATCCTACACATATTGAGTCTGTTCCTTCAGTTTCCACTCCTGTTCATGAAGATCAGCCAGAGCATGTTGTGGAACAGATACTTCCTTCGGAGGATGCTGATCCAGCACAGTCTACGGATGCCTCACAGCCTATTCAGGAGCCTGCATCAGGTTTTTTTATTATAAATGTTTCAAATTATAGCATTTCACTTTTTTTCTATTGTATTGTCACCTAACTCTTCTCTTTTCACCTCTTATCTTATTTAGTGGGATCTTCTAGTAGGCGACGTGGGCGCACTCGAATGCGGGATGCTTGGAATCGTGAAACTCAGATTATGGTGGATTACAATTCTCAAAATCAAATGGTAGGTAAAAATGCTAAGGAGTGTAGAAGTTTCATGGCTACTTTAGCCAAATATCATGATATCGTTCCGGTGGAACCGGTCTCATGGAGACATATCAGTGCCGACATCAAGGATAGGGCATGGGCGCAGATATGGGTACGAAAATTTTATAAATTTATATGATATTAGTAATGTATTTATATGACTTAACATGTTTGTTGCAGAGTCGATTTAACTTTCCTAACGGTGAAGCTACCAAAGCTGCTAGGTTGAGTGATCTTGGAGAGTATTGGCGGTCATACAAGTATGAGTTACATATTGGTTGGAGGAGCAGAGTGGGTACTGAGTTAGAGGGTGTACCCACAAACCCTGACTGTCCAAAAAGTCAATATCAAAAATGACCACACATTGGAATACTGAACAGTATAAGGTACTACCCATCTTTACTGTTTTTTATATAAAATTTAATTTTTATTACTTGTATTGTTTTTTTTGTTTCTTAGGAAGTGTCAGCGAAAAACAAAAAAAAACAAAGATGAAATGACATATCTACACACATTGGGGCGCACTACAATGCCCGATAAAGAGAAGCGGCTGGTACGTTCATCTGAATTAAAATAATGTCTTTATTTATAACATGTCATCATAACTTATTCATGCTTTCCCTTGGTTAGTCCATGTCTTTAACTCAATGTTTGTGGGTCTTTGTTGCAACTCACTTCAATCCAATATTTTGCATTTATCATATATGGTTGTAATTCAAATTTTTGCACTTCTTATATGCAGCAAGCTGAATTGGGCATTGAAGGTCCTGTACCTCATGCCAAATTATTCTGCTTCAGTAGGAAAAAAAGATGGAACTGCAGTTAATTCACAAACACAAGATAAAATTGTAAGTTTGTTTATTTATATTTCAAACATTTATACGAAATTCATAATTTAATATGTTTATAATTTCAACAGTCTGCCTTGGAGGCCATGGATGAGAAGGAAGCTGATAACTTAGGGCAAATGATCATTTCAGTCAGGTGTTAGGTGTGGAGCATCCAGGAAGAGTCCGTTGTAGACCATGCAAAAACATTATCCCCTCTAGGTATTGTTCATCATCAGACTCCTCTAAGGCCTCTGAGTTGGAAAGTGCGCGTGCTGAATTAGCTGCGACAAAGAAAATAGTATTAGAGGAGCGTGAAAAAAGTAAGCTGATGAATGAACATTTCATGAAAGCTCTGTCAGTTTTGAGTCAGTCACTACCATCAGAGGTTGCTGCCACTTTTCATTCATGTATGACATCAATGCACTCTTTAAATAATGCCTCGGGTGATTCCCATGAGGGTCCTAGTGGCGATAACGGTGGTGGCGATAGAGCTGACGAGGATGTTGCTGATGATGTTGTTGGTGATGAGATTGCTGATGATGATGCTGACGGTGCGGTTGGTGATGATGTTGCTGTCGATGTTGCTGCTGATGATGATGATGCTGGACATGAGGATGACAGTGATGGCGATGGGGGGATATTAATCCCCTCCATTTTTGACTTAGCAGAGAGACGTGTGTTGGAGTTTAATGTTTTTTTTGTATTGGTGGACTGCTTGTATGTGAATTTCTTTATGCAATGAAATGCATTTTGGATTATGTTTTCATCAGGGGTGTTATTTGTCAGTTATTTAGGTAATTTTCACATGCCATTCTGTTTACTCCTTGTTTTTTCATGAACTTTCTGCAGGGGGAGGTGGGGGGGGGGGTGGGCAGGGGGGAGGGGGAGGGGGGCTGGGCAGTGGGAGGGCTGGGCAGGGGGGGAGGGGAGGGGGAGGGGGAGGGGGGAGGGGCAGTGGGGGGGCTGGGCAGTGGGGGGCTGGGCAGTGGGGGGGAGGGCTGGGCAGGGGGGGAGGGGGAGGGGGAGGGGGTGGCTGGGCAGGGGGGAGGGGGGGGGGTGCTGGGCAGTGGGGAGGGGAGGGGGGTGGCTGGGCAGGGGGGAGGGGGGGGGGGGGCTGGGTAGTGGGAGGGCTGGGCAGGGGGGGAGGGGGGAGGGGCAGTGGGGGGCTGGCCAGTGGGCGGGCTGGGGAGGTGGAAAAATAGGTTTAAAGATGACGTACATAGATCACCCTGATGTTTGAAGTAGTTCTCTGTGGAATTTGAGTTCAAGATATTTCTTTCTTGAGATTTCAACAATGGTTTTTTGTAATAAATATCTCATTATAAGTCATTTAATAACCAATTAAAATAATTTTAATCAATGAATAAAGTCATTCATATTTCTAAGAGAAGGTATGATTTTTAGTAGTATTTTAAATTCAAATTCCAAATGCACTAATTGTTTTGAATATCACACTTTATCTGGTGATATTTCTGGATCTGTTTGACCACGATCAAATCACATTCTTATTTATTCTCAACTAGTTTAGTGTGCAAGGATGTATACATACATGTTTTGATCTACTGCTACTAATAACAAAATTTCTTTATGCAATTTCTTCTTTCATTTTTTCTACTTTTTTTCAGCATTTGTTTTAGTTCAATATGAAATTTCATTGCTTATGAGTCTTATATATTCATTAATAATAATTCATGGTTTTATTTGTTGCATGTACAGATTGTAGCAAATTAAATTATGATTAACAATCAGTGGTTTGCCATTCGATCTTTATCAAGGTGAGCTGACAAATCTATGTGCCAATCTAACACGGAATTTGAGCTTATTGATGCATGACTCATCAATTTGAATTCTTCTTTGAGTTATGAGTCTAGCTGAAACGCACTTTAGATATTGGAATCATTGAACACACATGCATTCTGAATGTCCAATTTTTTTTTCCTGCTCGGTCATCGGTTTTAATCTAGCTTCTTTCATTTGGTTGGCATTTCCCATCACTTTTGTGCTGAATATGTTTTCCATCTATTGTTTGAACAGTTGAAACTGTTTGAATGGTTATGTATGTAGTATGTGGGTGTGTCTCGATACGTTCTGTTTGACCAAGTCTATCCTATCCCCTTATCTCCTTAGGATCCGAATTTGGTAAGTGTTTTCTCATAATGGAATTGAAATATTATGGTGTTCCCAGGAATAATCAGTTTTCTTCTTCTTTATATCACTTCATCTTTATTTGAGTAGTGGGGAGGGGTGCTGGGTAGTGGGGAGGGTGGGGGGGGGGGCTGGGCAGTGGGGAGGGGGGGGGGGGGTGCTGGGCAGTGGGGAGGGGGGGGGGGTGCTGGGCAGTGGGGAGGGGGGGGGGGGCAGTGGGGAGGGGGGGGGCTGGGCAGTGGGGAGGGGGGGGGGCTGGGCAGTGGGGAGGGGGGGGGGGGGTGCTGGGGAGGGGGGGGTGCTGGGCAGTGGGGAGGGGTGCTGGGTAGTGGGGAGGGGGGGGGGTGCTGGGCAGTGGGGAGGGGGGGTGCTGGTGCTGGTGCTGGGGAGGGGGGGGGGTGCTGGGCAGTGGGGAGGGGTGCTGGGCAGTGGGGAGGGGGGGGGGTGCTGGGCAGTGGGGAGGGGTGCTGGGCAGTGGGGAGGGGGGGCTGGGCAGTGGGGAGGGGGGGTGCTGGGCAGTGGGGAGGGGGGGTGCTGGTGCTGGGGAGGGGGGGGGGGTGCTGGGCAGTGGGGAGGGGTGCTGGGCAGTGGGGAGGGGGGGGGTGCTGGGCAGTGGGGAGGGGTGATGGGCAGTGGGGAGGGTGGGGGGGGGGGGGGTGCTCGGCAGTGGGGAGGGGTGCTGGGCAGTGGGGAGGGGGGGGGGGGGGGCTGGGCAGTGGGGAGGGGGGGTGCTGGGCAGTGGGGAGGGGGGGGGGGGTGCTGGGCAGTGGGGAGGGGGGGGGGGGGTGCTGGGCAGTGGGGAGGGGGGGGGGGCTGGGCAGTGGGGAGGGGTGCTGGGCAGTGGGGAGGGGGGGGGGCTGGGCAGTGGGGAGGGGGGGGTGCTGGGCAGTGGGGAGGGGGGGGGGGTGCTGGGCAGTGGGGGGGGGGGCTGGGCAGTGGGGAGGGGGGGGTGCTGGGCAGTGGGGAGGGGGGGTGCTGGGCAGTGGGTAGGGGGGGTGCTGGGCAGTGGGGAGGGGGGGGTGCTGGGCAGTGGGGAGGGGGGGTGCTGGGCAGTGGGGAGGGGGGGTGCTGTGCAGTGGGGGGGGGGGGGGGGTTGCTGGGCAGTGGGGAGGGGCTGGCACACAAGATCCTCCCCAAATGGAAACATAAGTAGTCCCTACTCCCCACAGGACACTTTGGGAGACACATTTTCTCATCCACAGCCACTGGTTGCTCTACTCAAGGAGTAGACATATTCAAATGACATTAACTAGAAGTATCGCATGTTTATTTGGAAGCTCTCCCTATGGTATAGAATTCTACATCACAAAGCTATCACCAAACCCTTCAACAATGATACATTCATAGCATTGTGTGTCAAACTGACCTAAAATTTCATCCTTTGTGTGTCAAACTGACCTTACTTTTTTGGCGGCCTTTCTTTCTCTTTATTATGATTTGACTTTAATTTAGTGCATGTCATCATGTTCATCACTTAAGTGGTCAAGTCAATTCACTATGGTTTTTTAGCGCCTTTGATTAGGGGTTCACTACCCTCACACTTGTCTTCTTAATTGAACAGAAAATCAAGAAGTCACTAAAGAGTTCTGCTCACAATCACACCAATCACCATTCAAGAAGTCAATTACATAGCAAATCAAGAAGTCACTAAATAGATCTGCTCACAATCACACCAATCACCATTCAAGAATGGAACTGGAAGATAAGATTAAGCTGTTCATCTTGGATCAATTTTCTCCCAGCAACGTGGTGTTCTTGCGTCACATTCTTCTCTTCTCTGATGCATGGCTCTCTTTTGTGGGGCATTCTCTCTTCTCTAGTTCATCGACCTACCTCTTCTAGGGTTTATTGTATAAAGCTGACCCTTGAAAACACTATGGAATGTATATATATTTCATTTGTTTTATCTTATTCTTTCCATATTCACCATCTCTATTTACATCTGTCCTGCTGTTTTCAAACAGTTTAATTGAACGTTTGGAACAAACTTCCACCGTAGCATCACTTATTAACATTATTGTCTGTCTTAAACAGTGTTGACCTACTTTGGAAACCATGTAGTCTATAAATGATGGTCTATAGCATTTGTTAGCCGAACTTGAACTGTTAATGAGCAGCTCTGTTCGTTTACACACCTATCCACAACTAATGCAAAGTTGGTTGAAATGGCATATATTAAAAACCAAATGTTTTCAATCCTTAAATATAATACGCTACTGCAAAACCTTACTATAAAACAAAAATAACTAAAATTAGTTTGGCTGAATTGAATTTCAGATCATTTATGAAACTTGTCAGCCCAATTTAGAAAAGGGAATAAAAAATGTGCCCATTTAACTGAATTGCTAGAGCACACCCTAGTTCTTCTTCATCATATCAAGGTCACGCTGCCACAAATTTTTGCTAGATGTTTTCATTTCCATGGCTTTTATTGATGTTTTAATGCATTTTAATTTATGCTGTGCAGCTTGCAAGTTTCTTTTATTATGAAATTCATGTCTCCAAATCACTATTCTTGTTGAACATCTTTAATTTATGCTGTGCAGCTTGCAAGTTTCTTTTATTATGAAATTCCTGTCTCCAAATCACTATTCTTGTTGAACATCTTTAATGCAATATCCATTATTCCCATTGTGCTGGTAGTATCTGTATTGCTTCATTTTTTCCCTGCGGTTTCAAGCTATAGCCATGTAATGTTTTCAATGCCTATAATTAGACTTATTTTTAACTTGCACATTGTTCCATGTAGGATGATCAGAAATTTGTTAAGCGGAAAACAGAACTTGGCGGAACTTTCTCAATTGCAAGCTGCATACTTTTTGTTCTTATATTTTTTTGTTATATTTTGTTCTTATATTTTTTCTTCAGGTAGAATTGTAGAGCCTGCTTCCAGGCCTGCGTTGATGCGGGGGACATTGCAAATACCCACGGTTCATTTGAACCGTGGAAATATTCTGGCGCTGGAAACATGTGTACCCACGGTTATAAAACCGTGGGAATACATATATACCCACGGTTCAAGTGAACCGTGGGTATATTCTGGAGCTGCAAAAAACTATACCCACGGTTATAAAACCGTGGGTATACATATATACCGGAGCTGCAAAAAACTATACCCACGGTTATAAAACCGTGGGTATACATATATACCTACGGTTCAGTGAACCGTGGGTAATATAAAAATTTCTGGGTCTATACCCACGGTTTTTTTAAAACCGTGGGTATAGGGCTATTGCGACGGCATTCCAGCCCGCGGTTGGCGAAACCGTGGGTATACCCTATACCCACGGTTTCAAGGGCTATACCCACGGTTTGAAACCGTGGGTATAGGTGAAATTTCCAGTAGTGATTTATTATAAATCTAAAAAGAGTTCCTACATCATGTTATTTTATTTATAAGTTTTAAATATAAAATAAATTTATTTATTTATGACACAATGATGATGTAGTGATTACCTTATCAATGAAAGATTAAATTAAATGATATTATATAAATTAAAATAAATGAAATTTGTACATTTTTATACCATAAATTAATTTTATGGATGATATTTACATATTATATTATATTTAATCTATTTATTTTGAAGTAATCAACTTTTTATGAGTTTAAAAAAAATCAATTACTAAATAGTGTCAAAATTTTCATAAAAGAGTTTTTAAAACAATTAATATTTTATTCAATGATATAATAGTCATAAAACTATATTATTCATCTAAATAAATTATATAATGTTACAAATGTCATTAATTATACACTTTTGGTTCTATTTTCATTTATAGTAACTATAATAACCATATATTATGAAAATACAAGAAGATATGGTAAGAGTTAGTGTTTTTAACTAAGGGTTAAAGCTAAAAGATAAGGTTAGTTTTGTGATCTAAAAATGTATAAAATAAATTATTTGAAAGGATTTGAACCATTTTCATATTATCCTATAAATATATAACTTTGGTACTATTAGACATCGAAAATAATTTTATAATAAAATAATATTTCAAGACTTTCCTAAAGTGCCCATCCTCCCTCTTATAAATGTACAACACCTATAATAACTTACCCACACCTATCAAGACCCTTGGATCATCCAAATTACACTCAAATAATCTCCTAACACCCTTCTATTTGTCATAGAATCCTTAACTTGTCATAAGTCAGTGCAAGAAACCATTTTCTCTCAAATCAAAAGGAGTTACCCGTTTTAGAGGTAGCATTTTCTCTAAAGTTTCTTTACATTATTTTACTTCTTCAGTCCCTATTCTCTTTTTATTATATGATTACAAAACATAAATAGATTCCTCAATATACTTGGATGATTTTATGAGAATTATTCTAAATAAACTAACACACACCTCCATCTAATGGATATGGACATATTGTTTCAGTGTACGGGAACTAGTGCCTCATGAAACAATGATTTTTCAATTTTTTCCTATCACCTCTCATGGTGGAAATTGTGATGAAAATATATTTATATTTTATACATATTAAATTTATTTTGACTCTATGATTTTATAATTTTTATTTACAATATACCTGTATGTTTTCCATAATGTGTAAATACAATAATTTCATTTTAGGAAGTGCGGACTACCACCCCCTAAAAGTGATATGAATCATTAATTACATACATGGAACATGTGAAGGATTAATTTAATGAAATTATATAAAATATATAACACATATATTATAATTTAATAATAAAATATTTATATATCATTTAGTTTTCATTCCTTTAATATGAGAATAAACTGAAAGTAGCGTTCATGTGTACGTAAGACCAATCATCTCCATGAATGGCACATTTCATTTTTTATCCCCAAATGTTATGGAATATTATAAATAAAAATATAATGGATAATTAAATCATGAATAATATTTTGTAGATAATTTACTTATGAACACATGGATAATTTTCATCAAAACCAGTTCATTTTTCACTAAAGTAACGAACATCGACAAAACATCTGATATGAACTCAAATAATTAACTAATTTCTATAACATGGTAACAATTGATATAAAATGAATAATAAAATTTAAAAAGGTTTTAAGAAAATTATAAAATAAACTTTTTTTTATTATTTAGGAAATTAAAGAACGAACGAGACAAGTCAGATTCTAGGTAAGGGAATTTCTGAACTAAATTTCTACTCTTTGGGTATTATGCATACTTTGTTGATTATATTATTCCAAAATTTTTTGTGGAATTAATTTTTATTTATTTATGTTATATTTTACACTTCCGTTTGTTTTTATATACATTTTCAATGCATAATCTCCCCATTGATAAATTCTTATATCATTTATATGACCCTGGTAAGGGAAATCTTAGATTAATCTCCATTCATTGTGTTAAATATCCATTTCATTGGTTTTGTTTTTCCAAGAAAATGTGTGAATGACTTATGATTGTTTTAAAATTAATATCTACTTATATTGGGTGTATTTATACTTTTCACACATAATTATGTCATTGACTTATCCTTAATCTAATGATACGATCTTTGTAAAGGACTACGTCTCAATCTCCTTTCATTGAGGCATATCTCGATATTGTGCACCTTTAACATATTATAAGTTGTATATACAACCCTTTTGTAATTTTATATAATGAATGTATATATTCTCATGACATTTAATGTTTCGTTTGATGTTATTCTTTATTTTTTTTATTCCAGTGTTTCTCAAGTGTTACGAGACTCTTTAACTAAAATATCATTTTAAATGTTTTAAATATTAATTATTCTAAATATTTCTTATTAATGTCCATGTTTTCAAAATGGTTTTAAAAATTTATTTATATAGACATTACAGTTTTAAAATGTTAATTTCTTTTGAATGTTTCAAAGTGGTATGGGACACTTTGATTAAAAAATATACTTATTTAATGTATTAAATGATTTTAGAAATGGATTGAATATTGAATTGATTTATTATTATTTATTAGTAAAATATATATAATTTCAATCTTTTATCTATTATGATTATGTAATGGTACTTGGACACTTGATGGTTGGTTATGTGATAAACCAAATATGCGTGGTTCTATGATAAACCTAGGCCGAGTGAGCCCGTGATAGCTCTTCAATGCATTGGGTAACGTGATAGAGGTAAATGATAATGTTTATCCAATAATATTTCAGTAATATACTATGATGGGTATTATAATTGTACCCATGAATGTTACTCCCTATGTAGTTGTAAAATATATAATGTAAGTATGATATGGATGTCACATGTTACCTTTATGTTTTATGATTTCTATGATGTTTTGTATATATTTTATGATTACATGATGTAAGATAAATAGTTTATGTTTTATTAGTGAAAAGAATGATTTTGTGAAAATGTATTCATGGGTTTCAAATATTCATGGACTAACGGTTTTGTTCATTATTTTATCTCCCTTACTGGGATTTGTATGCTCATCCTAAGTTTTTTTAAAAAAATTTACAGGGTTTAAGGAAGGGTAAGAGAAAGGAAGAATTCTAGAAAATTTTGATCAAGAAAATAATTATTGTTTTATTTAAGGAGTTTTATTATTGTGAAAATATTAGATATATTAGAAGTCTCTACATTGTAATTTTTGAGATGTAATGTAATTGTAATGGAATAACTCTTTAAAACTCAAAACTTGAGAAGATACTCAGTGTGAATTATTGAATTAAATCAAGATTAGGTAATGTTTAAGGTCAGGGCCTTACAAATACCATACCTTCTAGACCGAACACATAATCCCTTCTGGGGTTCCATCCAAAAAAAAATTAGTGAAAGGAGTTGTATCCCAACCATGATTATATTTCAAATAATTTTATTTATAGAAATCAATATGGAATTTGGGTTTTCACCCAATAGATCATGGCTCATAATTCACATCTAAAATTCCTAATTCATTTGAATAGTCGGTAACCAAGGATATCATCCACCGTTCTATACTGACTTGCATAATATTCCTCCATTCAATGGTTACCTTCAATAATATACATCTTACCAGAACCATTCAACCTATGCATAGATACCCACTAATTCATACATTTCACTAGCACTCATACATGTTTCGTCACCAATCCAAACCAGTGACCCATGAACCCCCATCCACGTGGACTCATCTTCCATTGATGATGAAACTGGTAGATCATTGTGTCAGGTGTACATTGGTTCAAAAAATCATGTGGTCGGTGGGTTTTTAAAACATCATTTAAATTTTGAGTGTGCAGTGGTTTTTGGTCGGTAATAGTGATGTTCCTTGTTCTAATTCAATTTTTGAGGTTGTTTAGGAACATCAAAAAAATTTATGATAGTTCTCTTTGGAACATCAATGATAAGTGGAGATATGTTCTCTTAGTTCAATGTGTTTTCAGAAGGAAATGGTTATTATTTCAATAACCTGATATTGTTTACCAAATTTTATTATTTTATTATTTCATGCAAGTTATGATCACCATAGTAGGTTAATTTGTTTCAGTATGTGAACATTGGATTATATTTAATATTCATGTCATTTCAAAATTTTATTTTAGTGAATAAAACTCTAATTAGATTATTTAATTGTTTTTTTATTAATTATATTTGCACTGAACATAATTAAAAAAATATCTAGTAAATATAATATTTAGGTGTTTATGCGATACCTAATAATATATCTTATTCCACCAATTATAGTAGAAATATATGAATGGGATTACTGAAATATAGATCCTATTGTTCTTCGATATAAATTAGGTACTTAAATTAATCTTCCAATTTACTTAGAACACCTAAGGGTGGGTAATTAAATAATTTTTTAAAAAGAAACTTTTTTAAAAATGATTAATTTTTATGATTAGTGATAATTGATCCAAATAATTATTTAATCAGGGATTATATTTTTATAGAATTCATAATAATTTACCATCCAAAGTTTACATCCTAAACTAATCTCAACCCTACTTTCCACTACTACAGTAGTTGGTAAGACTAAAATTTTCTAAATTTGAATCATCATAGCGGTGAATAAAAAAATTATCTTGTATATTGTTGTGTATAAATTGATTAGTTTTTATGTCATTTGTTGTGAGTTTATTATGCATGTTTATAAAAAATGTAAGGTTATAGAAAAAACAAACAAGGTGTACTTGTAAACTATACCAACTGTAATCAGATGTTTTTTAGACATAGAGTATTAAATAAAAGGTGGTTTGGGTCAATGTTAGATTCTGTAATAGGTGATATTGTTAGTAGGATATAGATTCCCATATTTCTATTTCTTTAAGAGTTTTAAGATCATTTATATACTCATACATATGATCATTTACTAATGTTGGGATCATTTAGTGTCTTATTATTATTATGGTTGTTTATTTCACATTAATAAGGGAAATGCCTCCAATAATAATATTTGTTATACCCTTGGTACTAATAACCACATCATGGTTCATTGGAATTACGTTTCATTGGTCATTATAGATATCACTTTCAGATCAGGAGGAATCCTAATGGAGTCAGTATTATGGGTTCTTAAAGGTCTTAAAACCTATATTCTAGGACCACAAACCTATATTTAGTGTGTGGGTTGGACTTGAAAAAATAATTTTTATTTTAAACAGTCTTAAATGGACCAAAAAAACTATGGGCTTAGGTGGGCCAACCTTCTCATATATGGGTCACCCTGTGGGTCATTAATAGTTTCTTTATTTTTTATTAATTAATTTTATTGAAACATTTTTTAGGAATTTTTTTTTAAAATCATGTTATAAGTAAAAATATAAATTATAATTTATTTCATAACCATTATGCGTTTAATATTTAATATTCCTTAATAATTATTTTTTAAAAATTATTTTTAACCATAATAAAATGAATGATCTGCACCACAAAACGACTAATATAAAATGCATATAGTATAAGACTATTTTTTTTGATACCCTATTATATAAGATCCTAAATGGATTTGGGATTTGTGATCAATATCAATATATTATTTTCCCACTCAATGCAAGTATATTCCATTAAACTCCCCTAGTACACACATGATATAATGGTATCAAAGTGAGTATTATATAATTGAGGATGGATAAAGAATAAGTGAATAGTTCATGTATTAATAGGGTAATTGTATTTCATGAACTTAGTTGTGAAGTAGGATAATGAAAGTATCTAAAAAATATAGTTCCCTTGTGATTATAAGTACAAAATTTGATCTCATATAGATAATCATAATATGAATAATGTATTATTAGCATAGTATATATATAGATGTTGGTAAATGCATCATATAGTATCATTTTATGATAATTGTATGTGTTATGCATTTAATAATTATTTTTTATTGATATTTAGATGGTGTAACCAGATATATCCACGTTTTCCATATATTTAGAGACTTATTTATTTTTAATTAAGTGGTTTATTCATCAAAGTCATGGGGCATAGGAAGATAGGTTATAGTAGGAACCGGTTTTTTTATTAGATAAAGTAACCGACAGCTACTAAAGTATGAACAATTACCCTATGATTGTTTTAGTGGCAAAACATTCTAAAGTATAAAGAACTTATTTTAGAAAAATCTTTAGGGAAGTTGTAAGTGGAAGTGTAGATAAACATACAATATATCATGGTGTCATAGGGGAACTGGATTTTGTTTATGGGGAGATTATTATGTGGTAAATCACTATAGTATAAAAAAATGTTTTCTTATTATTGAGATATTTCTATTATCAAGTTAAATTTTTGAGATCAGTTATGGGTATACTTAAATAATACTACTCATTGATCAGAACATTAACAATATTTTTGGTCATACAAAAGGGTAATTCTAATGTACAATGGTATGAGGTTCATTTTTTGATCTTATTAAAAAATTCACCTTATTTTTTTCTGATGAGAAGTGGAGATATTACTATTATTGGAGCATATTGAAACCATATATTCAACAATAGTGATATCAATTAACTTTGTAGACTTATACCGAGGTGTTATGAAAGATAAATGTCATTGAGATAACTTTGGTAAGAACTATCTTTATACAAGATAGAGTATGATTAATCTTAGTGAATAATGTATATTGGAGTAGGAGTACTTCATTTTTGTTGAATTTGGGTCATTAGAATATCCCTCCTTATTTAAAAACCCTAGGATATGGTAGTTTTCATTCCTTGGGTATCTATAGTGATGTGATATTTTATCCATGTATAGGCATCGAACATCAAGAATTTAATGTCTACCTCATATTAGGGTGGCCAACATAGGCTAGAGAATAGTATGATAGTGGATAGGCTACCTCATTAACAATAATATAGGCCCTAATTATTTTTTATCATAGTAACATTAGTGATCTAGGGGACCACCTGTGAAAGGTGGGGTTAGTACATGATAAACCAAGAAATTAATTATTCCCAAGATAAAATAAATGATCAAATTTTTTGGGGAGTCAATCAACATGACACAATTATAGGATATTTGGTAAAGTAAAACTCTATATAGTGAAATTTGAAGAGTGTAGAGGTTCTAAGGCGGCGTGAGGCATAATATGTGTCCTTTTGAATTTTATTTTTTTAATTGATTCTAAAAGATCACCTATAAGTATTATTCTTAGTCTAGTTAGAGGAATGGGTATTCTTATAAATATGATTCACCGACCTATGGAATTATATACTTCAATAGGGAATTGTTTCATGTTTTTGAAAGTGATTATTGGATGTGACTTGGTGATAGGGGTGATTATATAAAGTGTATTTTAGTCTTAATATATGTGAAACCTTATGATGTCATGTTTTTCATGGATTAGTAACATTTTTTGAAAACATTATTGATTATTATAGGAGGAGGGTATTTTATTCTGATGTGGATATATATCATTTAGTATTCACTAGAGAGTGAGGTCATAGGATTGGTTGAAATGTATTGAACCTAAAATCATTACATCTTAACAGAACTATTTTTTATATATGATATTATTTTTAATAAATTCCCTTGGGTGGTAAGGGATATTTTTTATGTATTCCTAGATGGGATTACCAGTTTACCATAGTGGTGTGAGATAAATTTTGGCATCGAGATATATATAATGTACTTTTTATATCTACTTCTTCTTATAAAAATTTTACCTAAAAGATTTCTTGAGTTGTATATTTAGATTGATGATATGTTTTAGAGGGATTTTTATTCTCCTTAGTTTATATTTGTGGGGTCACCAAATGTTATTCACTAGGAATTTATATATTAAGACGAGATTATATATCAATTATAATTATTTGAAACAATTGAAAATGAAGAATTGATATCCTTTTTCTAGGATTGATGACTTATTCAGTTAGTTGAAGGAAGTTTGTTTGTTTTTAAAATATAACTTCAATCATGATATCTTTAGATGAGGTTAAAGTATTAGTAAATTCAAAAGATAGTGTTTTTGTGCCATTATATGCATTTTTTTCATAATAATTCCTTTTTTATTTTTTAATTCATTCACATAATTTTTGGTATTAATAAATTTGGTTTTTGGCATCATCTTGGTCATTTTTAGTGGTATTTATTGATGAAATTATAGTATACTTTAGGTCCTAGGATGATCATGTTGAAAATCCTTGAATAGTTTCAAAACTAATTTTTGAACATTAGTTGTACAGGAAAATATAAAACAGAAATTATTTAGTATGGTAATTCCTCTTACATGGACAAAATTTTTTTTGAACTAGGAGTAGATGAGATCTATAAAATATTTAAGTGGTTATTTATTGGTAATTATCAAATAATATCTATGAGTTTCATAGTTTTCTTGAATTTTTTTTAGTATTATCACAAGATTTTTGCTTATTTTTATCATATTTTAAAGACCTTATTAGATTTATACACCCATAATATTGTGTTAGAAGTGATGGTATTTTATTTTAAGTTTTTGATAAATTACTTATTTATATAACAAAATTTTTTAATTTAGTGACCCCAAGATTCTTCTTAAATATACTTATAAATAAATTTTAATTTAAACCAATTGATATGGGTAAAATTCCTTCAATTTTTTTTTTAAGATTGCATATAATACATATAATTGGAAGGTGGTAGCTGATGCATGAATCCATTAACTCAGAATGTGATATTTTATAGGAGGTAAATGAAAATTGAAAGATAATATTGGAAGTTTCCAACATTTAATTTCGATATAAATGATGTTTAACTATATTAGCTAATGATTAATTACCCATTTTTTTCAAAAGGTAGCAGAGTCTTAGTTGAATGACCTTGAGTTTAATGTATGGTGAGATTGAGTAGTTACAAAAATATTATTGATGGTTGGAAAATTATAAGTTTAATAAACCATTATAGATTTACCTTTAAGCAAAGATAACCCACCATTATCTTCATGTGTGTTTCGCCTAATCACTAGAAGCTAATAGTAAGCATTAAGGGATAAATGTACGTCATGGGTAAAATGTTTCTCTCTAAATCCAAAAACTAATAAGTGTGATTTAAATTTGACAAAATTAAAATAAAAAAAAACTTATAACAAATACTTTCGGGTATTTTTGTAACAAATGATGGAATATGTGAATTTATACATAAATAATTATATATATAATAATAAAATAATATAATCTAACAAATTTAAAATAAAAATAAAAATGAAAAGTGAGACCTATGTGGTTTATTTCCTCTTTGAACCTTATTTGGATCATTATTTGAGTCCATGAGAGATTTCATCCCTCAACCAACACAATGAATAATATCTCCACCAAACTAATAAATTGATAGAATGAAAAAATACATATACATATACACCAAGGTTTATATTTAGAGGGTTATTATATAAAAAATAAAAAATACAAATTCCTCAAATAGACACTATTATAGAACAATATAATCATCAACCACTATATTAGTAAGACACATCATGATTTTAGGAATTAGTTTTGGTTGTCTAAGATGACAAGTTAAGTGGATTATTTTGTATGAAAATTATGCACATGGTAAAAAGTTAATGTTTAACATCAATATCTAACCTATTTTTTATGCCTAAAATTCCACTATTATTTTCTGTAAGAATCCACTTTTTAGGGTTAAATGGGAATAAAAAAAGAACTCATAAGAGGAGATTATGCATCAAATCATGATATGGAATCTTTTCAAAATAATTTCAATAGGTTAGGACCTTTTAACTTTTTCAATATCTAGTTGAGGTAAAAATTCTATATCTTATATTAAACTTGTATTAGAAACTCAAATAGTGAATGCATCTTGTCCTAGGTCTTAAAATACTCCTATGATTTTTTATTCCCTTCATTAAAACTACATATCAATATGTGATATTGGTTGTTAATCCATTTATCCTATTCCTAATTATTATGTACACTTATTTTCCTTTCATATATCCTATCAACAAACTCAAGTGTGTATTTGATGAAAAACATACCTTCATTCCATTTCTCCTTGGAGTGAAACAACAAATACATGGTTGTTGTAGGTTCAACCTTTTAAACATTATCATTTTCTTATACCCCTCCATATTTAAACTAAAATTCCAAAATTTAATTTTATGAATCCTTTATCCCGAAAAACCCTTTTAGGTAGATTTTATTAGTGCCTTTGGTCCTTGGTCACTTCCTTCTCTGCCTCCACTTTCAGACTGGCCTTTTTCTATGCAAATTTTCACAGGATTATACACAATAACAAGGAATTTATTTTTATTAGATGATACTTCACTAGAAGATCTTATAACTAGTTCTCTGGGTAAATAATATTAGTCTTTCCATGTTTGTGACCACATCACTATCTTGAGAAATACCTCAGAATCCATAATATATTCTTGAGTTTCATGGTATATAACCAAAGGTATTCCTCTACTGTTTTCTCAAAATTTCTCCCAGTATAATGTGTAGTGATGTCAAAATACTTCTCTAAATCATTTCAACCCAAGAATACTCCATAATAGGTATCCTCATCATAGACTAGATCCCAATAATTCCCTCATTCAACTGAGATTAACTAACCATCACATAACACTGAAAACTTGTTCTGGATTGCAACTCCAATGGTGGTCTCCTTGATATGCTTACTAGACTAGCCCATTTTATGTTTAAAATCATATTTCCATTTCAAGACATTTAATACCCATTCTTTACTAATATTCAAATTAAAAATAACTAAGGGGTGATATTTCCATTGACCTTTCAGGACTGGCTTTAGTATAATTGGATCTAATTACAATTATTGAGGGATGTACCTGATTGAATACATCTACAAAAAAGGCTTATTGAATTTTATTTAGTCATTACTCTTAGTAATAAATATCTCTCAAAATTCATGATTTTTTTTACAATTAGTGGCTATATTTTTTTGCAAGGTGTCCTCATTTGGTAGATTTAATTCAAGTGGAGTGATTTCCTTATGATGACCTCTATGTTCCAAATTCATTTGGTACTAGAAGAGGATAAATATATTCTCCATTAATCATAGATAATTATTTTTAATGTATCTACCCTCTTTCAATTTTGATCTAGATGAAATATAATGGGTGTTTTAAAATTTCATCTTCACCCTCAATGGGATGACATACCACTTGGTTTATGAGATCCACAACTAGGAAAAGACCAATGTGGTTACATAGAATCTAAATTTGGGAGGATGAAAACATCGATTTTAGGTTTATATTGATTCTTTAATTGAGAGGGAATGAAACTATTTGGGTCTTCATTGATAGATTAAAAAAATTTAGGTTATTTCTTACCAACTAGAGAGTTGAATTTAGTGGATGGTTTAAAAATAATTAATATAATAGAGGTATTCAATCTTTATTGGGTTTCAAATATTATCATTTTAGTAAAAAGCACAATTTTCGTCGTAGATGTGGTTGGGATTATGACATGACTTTAGAACCTACTTGTATATTAATGATACATTCCACTAATAGAATAATGCTTAAACTAACTATATGACTTAGATATTGGAGGATATGTTGAGGTAATGCATTCTAGATTAAAATAGATCATGGATAGATAATTTTTTGATCATTCTGTTTTTCTTATAATAATAAATATCCCTCATATATTAGGATAATATCCTATGAATCAATTTTTGTATGTATTTGGAGATCCCATGTTTTTTGAGTTGATGTTGATGAAATAGTGATTATTATACTTGATATGATATAGGAAATGATATAAAACATGTAGACGATTCAAGATAGAATTAAAATGAAAATAATTAATCAGAAATCATATGTTTATTAGATGAGGACATAAAATCCTATTACGATCTACTCAAATAGTAAAAAACATAGTTACGGTATGTAAAATCATGTTTGACTCCCTATATTACAAAGGATTATAACTAGAAGTAATGGTCTATCGATAATGTAGGGAGACAATACATTATTGATTTGAAACCATAAATTAATTTTTAATAAATAATAATAAACCATCATAATAACGTAACAATATAGTATGGATAATAGAGATAAGGGACACCCATAAAGAAATATATCACATGATATAAAAAAATATGTACCACCTAAAATGTCATAAAAGCCACACATAATTAATCATGATTAAATCATGGGGTGATCATGTATAATTCAATCCAAAATAAAAAAATTGAGATGAAATAATAAAAATTAGGGGGAATTCAATACCTGAAACCATATCCTAACCCTACCATCTATTCAATCCATCCATCGATTGTAGATCCCCACCTTACCTTCATCTTTAATCATGAAATTTTTATACACACCATGATACCCATGTAGGTGTGAGTATAACTCAATAAGACACTACCAATTGTTTCCCTTACTAAATCTAGAATATATTTAAGTTCATGAATAACATGAAATGATAATTACAATATCTATAATATATAATCACCGTATCATTAGGTTATAATTCACCACTAAGGATCAAGCATACCTTATTTAATCAATGTAAGTGTCATGTCTAAACATGTCATAAAAGGATACCCCGGGATTTCATAGTTTCCACCCTTTGTAAACATCAATATCCATTAGGAAAATGGTTAAAAATACAACCAACTTAGGACAATAATGATAAAGAGTTAAAATTACACCCAAACCACAAAATGAAACCCATGGAGTTGAAATTACACTCAACCACACTTAAAAATATCATCTATGGTTTAAAATACACCTAACGTATATCCCAAGTCTAGTCCAGGTTAGCATTACACCCATCACAAATCTCATTGATATTCATGTTTATAATCAATACCAACCTCATCCTTTAACAATAATGGGTGTAATTACACCCAACTCGCTAAGAAAAATATTCATGGTTGGAAATACACCAAAATAACATCACAGAAAGAGTGGAGGTTGGAACATCACACAACCCGCACCACAAAATTTCATTAAGGTTTTCATTACATCAATTATACTTCCCAAAAATATCTAATTTTAGCATTATACCAAACCCACATTAAAAAATGGACAATATTGGCATTACACTCGACTCCATTTACATCAATGATCATTTTTGAAATTACAACCAGCCACCATAACAGAAGTGATTATTGTTAATAGCACACCAAACCTATATAATCAAAACATTTTTGGTTGGTATACAACCTCAAAAAATAACAGGTATAATATTGTTTTCATTGGATCTAATCCCCCATAAAAAGAGAAATCTTGGTTGGAATTACACCCAACTACACCACCAAAATAATCATAATATAAAAACTCAAGATTTATTAATAATCACATCACAAATAAATATTCATAATATATAAACAATAATTTTAAATTCATATAAAAATTTACACAAGGCTACATACTAGGTTGTAATTCCATGAAACTCTTCATTACACATTACATTTAAATAGGTTATCCAAAAACATACAACCCCTATATCCATTTTATATTCATTCATGGACAAATACTATGCTATTCTTCACTTTTTTTAGAGTTCCATCATAAATGAATTCTATAGGTAACCTACCAAGTCCACTATATCATAATAAAACCAAAAATACCCATTGTGGGTTCTATATCCCAATTTCCCTAACACTTTTAGTTATAAACCTAGACATTAGTTATTATGGAATCATAATTCATACCTAAAGGACCACTCTAGACCCTAAATGTTCCCAATCCACTATCACAATTAAATGGTAAATGATATAGTTTCATTATAGGTCTTGTTTGGAGATCCTTATAACCCACATATCGCACATCAAAAAAATCACATAATATAATGAGAAATATTAGGGACCACCTACCTCATGTTAGTAAATCTAAACTCATCAAAGATCATTATTTTAATCAATCTCAATAAATTTAAATCACTAAGTTTGATAGATACTTTCATTTTAGGGATTTATATATTAGAATGGAACAAAAATATAAGAAAACAAGAATAGATAAGAGATTATTTTTATTCTCTCCTTCAATGATCCTTCGGGGAAAACTACTTGTCAATATGATCACAAACAAGGGAGAAACAATATAGAGAGAAGAATATCTCATGGGAGAAAAGGATGGGAATGTGTGGAAAGTAGGTGTAAAATGAAGGAGGGTTTTATTTTTATAATATATTAACAAATTTAATTAAAATTATATGAAAACTAGATTGGATAATACCACGTACACAGTCTCTTATCACCGAGTACCCTGTATCCCACACCATAGGGCTACTGAATTCCTAGTTCACCTTTAGGGAATCCCCCACTCTCCCTATGGCTATTAGGAACATTGTACCAATCCATCAGGTACACATTTCCATCTAAAATCAAGATTTATTTTTAATACTCATCCAAATTAATAAAATTCCAACCACCAACCTTTGGTCAGGTCCTCTAACATCCAAAAACCCAAAAAACACACATGGTTTGAAAAAAAACTTATAAATTCCAACCTTGGGTTATAAAAGTTATTAAATCACCCCCACCTTACAGTATCCCATCCTCCAGAATTATCAATGATAATCGTCACTGAAAATATTAGACCACTATACTCTAATAACAAACACCTAATTCTAAGTATCCTATTATATATACTCATTCTACCACTGCATGCATAAAAACAGAACTATTTTCCCTTATGGTATATTCTTCCTTCAGTATACTATATGAATTGGTCATTCCATAGGTGATACAGCTGCCTCTATCTCAATATCATTGACACTAATCATGTGATAAAGGTTAAGATGATATATTTGAAACCTACATATATAAAACACATCATTCATATCTTGTATCTCTAGGAAAATTAAAATTAGTATTCCACCAAATTGATCCTCTTGATAAACTCTATTGGTTGCATGGACCCATTCACCAATTTTCCCTACCACTGAATCTTCCAATGTCCCAATTTAGATGACACTCTCAAGAACACATAGCCACCTACGTCGAACTCTAGATTATGTCTTTATCCATCGATAAATGATTATTGTCTACTATGGATAGTCATTAGGTGATTCAAAATCAATTAATTATTCTAAAAAATACCCTATTAGAGACTCTTCCCATTAATAGAAAACTTATTTTCCTCTGTACAATGCATTGAGATGATTTGAATAGACTTCTATTTAAGGAATTGAAAAGTACTATCTAATTCAAATTGTGCTAACTATTATTATAAGTTAACTCTATTAAGGTGGAATGAATCTCCTATAAACCACCAAAATCAAGGACACCTTCTAGTAACATGTACTATAACACTCATATAGAATACTCATACTGTCAATTAGTATGAGGGTGATAAGTTTTTCTCATATGAACCATGGTATCTAGTGTATTATATAATACAAACTAAAAGAAATATGTAAATAATGCATCTAGATATGTTACACCACAATATTTTGGGCCTTCAATAATCCCTACCAATGTCTAACAGAGTGTTAAGAAATGATCCACTTTGACCAACCAATCAACTATAAATATAATTACATTACCGCATCAATGCAACCTCACCAACCCCATATTAATGTCCGTCATCAATTCATCTTAGTTCCACTCATGAATGTGTATAAGATAAAGAATAACTATGGGACTTTGGTTCTCAGTATTGACCTACTGAGTGGTGAATAATTTTTAGAAGAAAAATAAAACCCCATTCTATGGAGTGTTATTAGATTCCTAGAATAAGTATTACACATGGACATAAGAGATCCTACCCATATTCTAAAGGATGCTGACTAGCAATGAGTTCCTATTTCGGGAAAGGGAGAGATTGTTCCCCAAATTAGAGTAAAACACACCAAAAAAATAACTAAATGATATCCATCACAAAAATCATAGTACACATAAATCAATATAAAATGATATAAAATTTTTTCACTAAGTAAGTCATACAATCATATATCATTGGTCCTAAACTATTAATATCTCATACAAAAAAAGAAACAAATGGAAACAATAATATACAACCAGACCCACTTCTATCCATAGGCCTCAACGTAACCAAGTCTCTACATCCATTGAGTTACTCCAACCCAAACCACTACACAACATGTAATCTAAACTAAGAGAAAACATAATGTCCTCATGAATAATATATCACCCATGTCAGGTGTGATAAATACATCATATCAAGGTCTCACCAAATTTTCCTAGTACACCCCATCATATACATGTATGCATGGGGAAAATTAAAATGTCACAAAAGTGTATAGAATGTCATTTGTTAACCTAGCCACAATGATTCAATATGTATAGATCATCATGTGCTAACTAGGAAACCATGACACCTGATAATATTTCATTTGGAACCATGTTTAAATTATACATCTTCCCCATTCAACCAAATACATGTCCCAAACTTTATTTGAAGAATTAGGGTAAGGAATATCACAAAGCCTCAACCTAGACTTGAAGATGTAGGGTAGTGTGTCCACAAGGCTTGAAAACCACCCAAAGGAATATAGTAAATTCACTCATCCAAGTACCAAAAAATTATATTCTCACTCAAGATAGTGTCTCTCAATCACATCCCAACCCACAAGCAAATCACTCAAGGTAGGATCCATCATCCATGCCTCACATCACATCCTATCCAGAACAGTCTTCTCACTTGTGACTATCCATTATCCTGAACACTAAATTATCACTCAAGGAAATTCCCAAAAATACCTGCCCACTCAAGGTGAGGAGAAATAGTCTTAGGTAAAATATTATTTTTCCCGTTTAGCCCAGACTCTATAATTCCTAGTGTCTGAATGAAATGAAAATTTTTATAAGGAAGTTGAATTTTGGAATTAGAGGGTTGGATATATTTTTTTGGGAATTAAATAAATTTATTATTGTTTGTACACATATAATGGGAGTTATTTTATATACAATGGGACTTGGTAAAAAACCCAGAGGGTTTGGAAATCATCTAAGTTAGCTATGTTGGATATAGTCTACAACCACTGAATAGAGAGTGGGATAGCCTGCAAGGCTCACCAACTAACTAATAGAATAATACTAGCTTAACATTTTCCATTAAAGTGGTAAAAATAATTTTTTTATTCATTGAGTTATTTGCATGGGTATGCTCACTTCCTCCCTCATTATTTCTCACATGGACTGGGGGTGGATTCCCCTTATTCCCCGTGAAACCCCCTTTGAATGGGAATGTTTTTGTGTCATTTCCCGATGATCTAAAGGAGGTATCTCCCTATGATTCCCCATTAATTCTCATCCTATACTTACTTATAATTTATTCTTGTCCAAGATTAGGGTTTTATTCCCATTATACTAGAGCATCATGGAATCATCTCCTTGAGATGGGGATTTTGTTGTGTATAGCGATGGGATGTCCCGAGAAAATATCCGCCTATTTATGTTCACCATTTTGATGAAGCTACATCATTGCATGGATTTTTCTATGGGTTTTATTTAAAATAGATTCATTTTTCAGTTTTAAAAGTTTCTCTTGTTTTTTATTTGGATCAATATAGGTTCGAGAGTGTGTCCGGGATGGTCAACACCCTTTTAGTCAATGAACTAATGATCGTTGAATGCCTGATGAGTTTTTGTGGTTTATTCTAGTTTTTAATAAATGGTATAAGTAATTAAAATTGGTTACAATTAATTTTTTTATGATTATTTGGAATGAGTTAGGTGTTTGAGAATGTGGGAAGTGGTTAGTGGTGCTGGGATGTCCTTGGATGAGCTTGAGTGATCCTAGGAAAGAGTTGCTTGGATATGACACAAATGTGAATTATTATAAAATAGTTTGTTGCCTAGTCCCTTCCCTTTGAATTAATTATTATTATTTATTATTCATGTGATGCACTATCATGCCTTGTATTTTTTAACCCATTTAATTAATGAATTTAATTTTTTTATTTAAATTAAAATGTTAAATTATAAATACATTCCTTAAATTAAAATGAATGAAATTACATGGCCATGTTGGTTGTTATACACCTCCTTGACCACCTCAGTCACTGGTGGATGAGGTTGTGAGAATTTTTGTATTCTTAGTGACATTTGAACCCCTTGAGTGGTGTAACAAGAGTGAGATATATTTGAATTAGTGAACTAGTATAAGATCCCATAGAACCTCTTGGATGAGTTTATTTTACTTAAATAAGGTGTATTTGTTGTCCATGGGATGACCTTGATATTATTTATAGGTTTTGGTTAGATGTGATAACTCGAAACATGAATGAGGCTCATGATCCCAAGTAGGGTGCCCTAATATGTGGTGACCTAGGTGTCCCCAGTAGGTTAAAAAATTTTAGATCAACCATGAGAAGTTGTGATATGATTTTGATAGTGCCAGTAAGATTAATTATTTATCCAATCCATGTTATATGATATAGCTACATGTGTTTATTCCCTTAAGGTAGTTGGGTTATGAAATGGAAAATGCCCATGGAGTGGTTTTTTTAATGTTTTAAATGGAATACATTGATGGTGTTCCCAATAATTATGAATGGAAAATTCCTAAGTTATTTTGATATATTATTTGTTACTACTAATTGAGAAATGTCACATAAGGGGTGGTGTGTGTTACTATTGGCTGAGAAAAATCTCATAGGGGAGGTCCATGTAACTTATGGGATTATTTATTTTATAAGAAAATCCCATAGTGGTGTTCTATATTAATTATTGTCTTATTACTTGGAAGAGAAAAAAATAACATGGGAATTTTATGATTCTTATTATATATATCCCAGCTACATGGGTTTGTTATATTGGTCAAAATTATCGACACGATGTGCTCATATATACCCCAGAACTGGGTAGATCAAGTATGTTAAATCATTCTCACATAACTAAGGGTCAAATATAGGTTTTTGGATTGGCCTAAGTTATAGATATATTCCTTTAGGGAAGTTGTGATATTACGGTTGGCATGATTCCCATGACATGATCCAAGAAATTCTAGTATCATGAAACATTATATATTCTTAGTGGTTATTTATTATGTTCTATAGTTTATTTATCATTCACAGTGGAGTGTGTCATAATAACATATCAATACATTGCTTGAATCGTAAAAGAACACACTAGTGGATCCCTACTGAGTTAGGTACTCATACCATGATCGGGCCGCCATTATATTTATGTACCTGAGAAAACCTCATTGGTTATATTTTTAGGTTTGATTGAGGCACTGAGATTTAAAGATCAAGATAGAGTATCTTGAAGTGTATAAGGATTTTAAGGTGAGGAATAGATCAGATTTTTAGTGCATTCCTATATTGATTTTTTTTATTTCATATATTTGATTGGCACAATGGGTGATCAGTCTAGTATCCTTGTGTTACTAATTTTATGTGTATTCAATTTATTATCATTAATGTTTACTCTGATGTGATAGATGCGTATGGTTCTTGGTTATTTTATTTTTTATTGTAAACTATGATATAGGGAGCATATTATCCCCATAATAACATCATAGACCTTCTATTCTAGTCATCAACCTCTTGTATACAAAGATGTGTTCCTAAGGTACAATGGAGACCAGTGGACCAGACACCGATTTGTGTTCTGAGGAAAAGGAATGTTATAAATTTGTATCATTGGTGTTTTTATTTTTCTTACTATTTATTGTATGATATCTATGAAATATAGGAATGTGTCAAAGCCTATGATAGATATCAGGGTAGCGCATCATGAACACCTATTTTGATATTAATTATATGTTTATAGGGATGGGATTGATGTTCTTGGATTGTACTATTATGGTTGTTTGTTATTTTCACTTTTTGTGATGCACTTGATGTTTAAAGTAATTATGAATTATTATGTTTCTGGCTCTTATACCATTGGTAAGAGGTATGTTTTTGGATTTTTACTCATGTACTATAGAGAAAAGAGGTGTTTTAACATAACTCATACTAGGATTTTAGGATTCACATGACATGTAAGGACCAAAAATGATATTTTTATCATAGAAAATAGAGGTTCATCTATTTAAATCATAAAAAATATCCCATATGATGCTTTCCCAAATATGTTCATGGTGAAATAATACTCAATCAGAGTTCCTCTTAAAAAATTGATGGTCATAAATAAAATGACACTATAAAATATTTGGTGATACAATAAAATAAATTGATTTAATGAAAGTAATGAAAAAATTAAAAAAAAATTGGGAAAACATTGTGGAAAGTAAAGTGTGGAAATTAAATTGAGATGAGAAATTTTGTAAAGAGGCTAAAAAATAACACCCAAAGTTTCCCTTATATGTGCTCCCCAAAAGAATGAAATTAAGTTTTAGTATAATATATCCCTTAGTCTAAATTGGAACAATGAAACCAAAAACGCTTAATTTTAATAGAAATCAAGAACCTGATAAATGAGTAATTTTAATGGAATATAAAGAACCTCAATCCCTTAGTTTGAATGGATAACCAAGAACCAAATATATATAGGGATAAGACAAATATATTTCTTGCTTAATTAAAATCCCTTTAAAATTCATGAATATCACTCTCTCTTGAAAGAATTAGAATAAAATAAAAATGGAGAGATGGAAGTATAATAAGAGAGAGATAATGGGTTATATAAAAGGCTCAATAGGAGGATATACAAATAGGTATAAAAAGATATAACAATAACTTCTTTGGTACTTTTGATGGATCTATTTAAAAACACACCCTTCTTGATTCTATTTCTTGATCTCCTCTGATGATGATCACTTTGATTCTACATTGTAAAAGGATGAAGATGATGCATAATTGAAACTATTGGGAGAATATTAATCCATATGGGATCATAAATCATTTTGATTGATTCAAACTATAACTATATTATGTTATATGCCTCCTAAAGCCTCCTATATAGCCTCTATAGGCTGTCAGGGTCCTAGGGGTTTAGCCACATCAATAAAGACCCAAAAAAAATTCTTATTGGCCACCATAAATTCCACCTTAAACTATTAGTCTCGATGTCACTAGTTAATCAATAGCCTCTATTGATTAGTCAATGTTTATGTTGGAACTAACTACACACCAGCTTCTCACATTGGTTGGCCAATGAGCTCTTCTGGATAACTCGAGGGGCTTATGGAGTTTCGGGTGTTTTTCCATATTCTAATGGATATCTAGTGATACAATACTTCAAAATCTTTGAAATATACCATTTTAACATACATTGAATCTAACTATTGGCTGGATGTCTCCATACCCAAAAAAAAGATAAAATAAAAACACAAAATTCACTTGAAATAATATGAAATAAGTTAGAAAAAACATTAGAGTTTTTTTGATAATTAAAAAAATTAATCTTTAAAGTAAAAAATATCCCCCTTTTTTATGATAAATAACACATGATTTAAAAAAAATATAATAAATAAGTAAAATATAAAAAGGAAGGAGTTTACAAAATTTTCATGAAACCATGTCTCCCCCACTATGATAATTTGAAAAAAAGTTATCCCCTTGAAAAAACACTATTTGAAACTAATATTATTTTATAGTTTACTTATATATAAAACTTATACCTATTTTATATTATCAAAAATTAACTTATGATCACGAGGGTACGATATATTTGATAATATAATTAGAAGTAATTTTAAAAAAAAACATTTACAAAAGATTTAACTCCCTTAGAGAAAAATAAGAAAAATTAATGTGAGGTGATATATGAACCATCATTATTCCATATATAAAGATAATGAAATTAAAATAAAAAATACAATGGATGAAAACATTTAATATCCTTCTAATTATAAAAACAAGACATAAAAATCCCATTTAAAAATAGAATCTTTTGAAAATACATGTTTTGGAAGCATGTATAAAGATATTCAATGAATTAAGAAAGAAAATGCCAAAGAAATAGTAAATTTTAAACATTATTTGATAATATATATGAGAAATAAATAAGATAATTATCCCCCCCAATTAAAACACATAAATATTATAAAAATTAGATACTTATAGGATTATATTTTAGAACAGAACCCCATGTATTTTTATTTTGACAATATTCTTATTTCAGATGGATCATTCGTTTTTTATATATCCACAAAATGATAGATCAATTAATCTATATGGTGAATATATATAAAATATAAAAAATAATAACTTTGTTATCATTGAGTTTCTAGAAATTTTACCACAAGATGAATTGGGTATGGAAAAAAATTTAGGTCTATAAACACAGGCTAATAATGATTTAGTTACACATTATTTATTAGATTTTTTAGGAAGATTTAAAAGAAATATAGATCAATTTAGGTCATCCATATCTATATTTTTCCCAATAATATTCATATATAATATATCTATTTACTAAAATATTTGAAAATTTTATTTCAAGAAACATCATTCAAAAAAGTATTAGTTTTTGGAGAAGTTTAATTATCACCTAAGAAGAAGAAAATTATTATTTCATTCAATGCATTCAGAACTAGGGATCATATTAGGATTTTATTTTCCTTGGTTTAACTCTAAAAAGGATATTTTGGGATCATTTATTAATTTTTTTAAAAATTCAACATCAGATTAAATTTCTAATTTTAAAACCAAATCATAAATTTCTTTTAAAAGAAGATCCTTTTTAATTAAAATAGATCTTTTTATTTAAAAAATTGTGTATACTTTATTTTGAGATATAAATATAAAGAATAAAGTTGTTGGTAGAATTTATTAACCTTTTATTGATTATATTTTAGGTCTTCATTATTTAGGTGACTTAAATAGAAAGAATAACAAGAGGAGGAATTAGGAAGAGGAGTAATAACCTCATTGTCTTTATCAACATCTCCCATGATTCACTTCATACTTTCATCTCTTGATGAGGATGAATCACTCCAAGTAAAAACTTTTAGAATTTTCATACCACTATTCTTATCATACAACCTATATTTTGAATTAGAAAATCCAATATTATCTAGCCCTTTTTATTACATTAATAACATGTCACTTTTAGAACATCAATTATATCATTATTTTTGGGACACTATGATGATTTATTTTCTTTTAAGAATTTGTACATAATTTTGGAAAATTTATCAATTTATCCTTCATTATCAATGGACTTTTTGAAAGAATAATAATATTCAATAACATTAAAAGTAATTTATTCTTGGATTCATTGACCTCTATTTCTTATTTCACCACTTTGAGTTTCATCATTATGTCATTTGTCATTAAGGATACAATGAGTTCTCTAAAAACCATATTTTTCAATATACATGTATTCTTTGATCAGTTTGACTTTGGGAGCCCATGAATTTGTTAAAAGAAATAGGATTGTACTCATAATCATTTCTATGGTAATTTTATCTATTATATAATTTCTTACAAATTTTGATGAAATTAGTAAACATGCTTGTGATATATTCATTTTCATGCATGGATAAAATTTAAAATAATTATGATACATATCCAATATAGTGTCTTAAATTTATCCATTCCTTTATGTGATATTTCAAGATATTTAAAATTTTCATTTTCAAATTTTTAAGAAGATATTCAATTGTACCTGTTTTGATATAAATCACTAAATAATGAATTCATAGTTTTTCCATGAAATTAAAAATATGAAATATCTTGAGGAGTCCATTTATCTTTATAATAATTTATAGAGTTATAGCCATGAATAAACATTTTACTAATAGGATATCCAATTCTTATTAAAAAATTTGACATATGAGTTTTCTAATATGAATAATTTGAACCATCAAATAAATGATAATTCATATAAAAATTAGATTCCATTTGAAAATTACTTTGAATTTGAAAATAAAAAAACAATTTTTAAAAAGAGAGTTTTTGATTAAAAAACCTTAAAGTGGTCCTTTGATACAATTTTTTTAAAAGAAATGGATAGTGGTGGGATTGGATTTTAAAAAAATAAATCATATAAATAAAACAATCTTGTAAAAGATATTTTGATGCAATACATGTAGTTGATATAATAAAAGAAAATTGAAAATTAAAATAAGGAAATTATATTAAATCATGGTAGAAAGTAAAGTAAATAAAGAAATTTACATGTTAATTTGGGTATGTAATTTCAGAAATAGTGACCAATGGTACCCCTACATTTCCTTTATATGGTAATAATCACGAGGTTCAATATAATAAATCCCTTGTCATAAACTAGAAACAAGAAACCAAAAAAATTAGTTTTAATGAAAACTGGGAACCTAATTTTTTTCTTTTAACCGAATAGAAAGAACCTCAATACCTTTGTTTAAATTGATAACCAAAAACCAATTAAATATAAGGATAAAAGAATTGATAAATTACTTAATTTCAATTCCTTTACAATTCATGGACTTCACTCTCTCTTGAAATAATTAGACCAATATATAAATGGATAGAAATAAGGATAAGAAGAAAGTTCCAAGGGGTTGTACAATAGAAGGAAAGAGAAACAGGCAAAAAAATATAGAACAAGAATTTTATCATCACATTAGATGAAGTAAATCAAGAAAAAATCCATCATTATTCATTAACCTAATCTCCTCAGTTCACTATCACTTTGATTATCCTTTGCAAAAGTACATAGAAGATGGAACTTTGAATATCTTGGGTGATTGTGAAGTCATTAAAGATCGAAGTGACTTTCAGTTGATGCACACTTCAATTATATGAAATTCCATATCTCTGAAAGCTTAAATATATAGATGTAATAAGATTATAAGGTTTAAGGGGTAAATCCATGTCATTAAATATTTGAATCAAATACTCTTTAAAAACCATAAATTTCACCTTGGACTAGTAGTCCCAATGCCATTGGATCCCTATTATCCTCCAGGGGGTAGATTATAGTGATATTGAAACTACCAACACACCACCTCCTCCCATCATTTGGCTAGTGAGCTCCCTGAACAAGATTATGGGACTTATAGAGTACTTGGTGTTTTTTATATGCTCTCGTCTTGTCGATTGAACTGCTCCAGCTAGTCGATGATTCACTTTTTCACAAGCTTCAAAAAATAATCTTTAAACTTATTTGGATGATGACTAATGTTCAGATACATCTTTACCAAAATAACATAAAATAAACACAAAAAATAAACATTAATGAGTATGAAAGAAGTTAGAACAACATTACAGTGTTTCTGATATTGAAAATAATTATGCTTCGGGGTATACCAATATAGATATATAGTAAGATTCTAATTTATGATGAAAAAAATACCTTGGTATGTAGGACATGGTGTGACCCTGGTAGGTCAATGATTCACATGATGCCATAGTGGGGAAATCCCGTGAGGGTGGTTACTAGTTGTGTCTCAATTATTTAAAATTTTAGTAACAACCTATATTGTGTTTCTCAATATAGCATGGAGTTATATTATACTTAATTGAGCCAGTGATTATTCTTACCTTAATTTGAATTGTCTAGGGTGTAATAGTTATATATATATATAGACCTTGGTTGATGAGAGGATGATTCTAATGTGCATTTTACCATATGTGGATGTTCTATGAGGATAAATTCCCTTATAAGATGGTGGGATGTCATGGGATTATGGTTATGTATATGAGACCCATGAGTTGTTGTTTTGGAATGTGGGATGCCATGGGAAGTTTGAGATAGGTGCATAGATGATGCTCTATAGATTGTGACACTTATAAGATTTGAACTTTTATCTAATTGGGAGCACCCAGATAACCTTGATATATGACTTGGTTTGAAGATAGTTAGTTCCTGGTAGTATGTGAGGGTAACCCATGTGAGGTGTTAAACCAGGTTTATTAGTTTATTTGAGGTGGAAACCATGGGTATTTGATTTCACTTTATATCAGTACATGAGAGGTTCTATTGAGACTATGGTATAGTCATTGGGGTTCCTTAGTGTTTCAGGAAGAAATCACCTTGATTTTTATTACCTTGGGATGTGAGGAACTTATTGTTTCATAGTATTAAGACTAGAATTGAAGGTTAGGATCGTTAAGGTGCGTTATCCTAAGGAACTTGGAATGATTTTAGTATGCAGTGAGAGAACGGGTATACACTCATTATTTGGAATGGCGATATATGATGACTAAGCATATGGTTGGATTGATGAACTTACATGAAGTGGATTATGGTCAACAGTTCTGGAATATTTTCCTAGTTCTGGTAGAATACAAATCACGAGATTGTGATTCAATTTTTAACAATTGGGTGGTATATAAGCGTATTCATGTTATGTTTTAGCAAGATTGAGGTGATGGACGATTTTTACTAATGGTATTGATTAAAGTTGAATTTGTTGATGATTTTGTGTCATTTGAGGGTCAATATTTTTTATTAAATTCTATAATATTGGTTTTTTAGGATTTTTTTAGAATGGGAAAATATCCTCTATGACAGAGGAGACATCAAAAAGGGATTAGGTGTGGTGTAATGACTAATTTTGCTCGATTTTGGTAAGTTATAGCGGGAAAAGTATGTGTATATTAGGAATAGTGACACACATTATGGTATGAGATCCATTGGGAATTGTGAAAGAAATTTTTTAAAGGAATTTTTATGGTGGAGAGTGCACCATCTGTCCTTTGAGGTCATGACCCACATCATGAATTTGATTTCAATAAATTTCACAGGTGATGTTTCTGCAAGTAGGGAATTGTTAGAAATTCGGTGTTACTAATATTTCTTGGTTATATGTGAGTTTTTCCATGTTTAGTCATTATGTATGGTAAGGGACATGGCATGATCTACAATGATCATGAATTTAAACAAGTGATGTGATGACAAGGGTGCTCTTATAGTTGGGATCATATGATATATAAGATAACATTTATTTGGAGTGGTATGAATCCTTTAATATTCTATATAATCCTATTATTTTACTGAAATTGTATATTTTAAAGGGTTTATAGAGATTTTAGAAGCATTCAGGCTTGGTTCGATCCTTGAATTTCTAGTTTTTTGGAGAAACGGGATGAAGAGAACATTTAACACATGGTTTGTACCAACCATGACCATCAACCATGCAACCCTATAAGGGTGTAGTAATTTTTTTTCAAAACCTTTAATAGAATACTCATAACCCTAAAACCCCTAAAAAAACTTATAGAGGAACCATGCTTGGTTTTCATAGGGATTTCATAAATTTTGACCTAAACCATGTGTGGCATGGGAACATGGACAATGGCTATCACACAATTGGAACACAGTTAGAAAAATTGTAAGACCAAATGGTGCCCCTTTAAAAGGAATAAATTTATATAAAAACTCCAATTTTTCCATTAAGTATTTTTTAATATTGTATTAATTATTTTTTAGATCTTGTCATGGAGACTAAGTGATATTCTGATGTTTGGTGTGCCCAAAATTAATTTTTCGAATATATTAAATATATTAAATTCATGTGCACATAACTTTCCTAAAAAAGTTGAATAAATTATAAGTAGAGGCTAAAATTAGAAATCTATCTTTTTGTTGAATTTAGAGAGTAGGTTTTACCCGGGTCCTGATATAACCTTAGAGTTCATTAGATGTTCATGTTGGGTGTTGTTGTGGGAGGAAGTTTAAAGAAATTAATTGAAATAAATAAATAAATTTAATTAATTTTCCTAACCTAGATTTTTTTTTATAAATATGGTATTATGGGTAGTTTTTAGGGTTATCTCCATAACCCTAAAAATTGTAAGTATCCATTAGAGATAATTGTAGGATCTTCCAATGGAGAGTGAAGATCGGATTGTGGATCATCGATTAGTGTGCAATGGAATTAGAGGATCTTTCCAAAGATGGTGAAATAGAATCATTCTTTTCCAAAAATTGTTTTGAACTAAGGTAGGATGGTTTTTTTATTTTGATTCTTTCTCCATTTTTTATTTTTATGATGAATTCAAACAAATTGACCGACAAACTAATTCTTGTATTGGTCGTAATGTGGGTATGGGTTTATTTGCAGGAATTATTGGGAGAATTGTTTATTTTATTTGGATCATCATTTTTTATTCTAACGGTAATGGATCAAGGATGACCTAACACTACCAAGGTTTTTTCCTCCTTTATTTGTTTCTTAGATTACTCCCCACCATTATTCATTCATCGTGGGAAATTATTTTGGTATGGGTTTTGACGAATATAGAAAAATGAATCGTTGTACAGCCGTTTCTTGGCACAAAATATTGATACCGAAGATTTGGGCTTGGATCAATGATGGGATCAGGATACGATGGTGGATGATTTATTGGGAATAGATTTAGGGATACCATTATTCATATATTTTGTGTGTGATGACAAAAGATATTGGTAGATGACCTACAAATGGATTCAATGGGATATAAGTTAGAAAACAATGACAGAAAGGCTTAGCCGGTTGCGTTCATTAATTTTTGGGATAGAGCTTGGCCAGATTAATGGCCAGAGGAGAAGATGATGATGTGTGAACTAGATATGGGATTCTAAAAAATATCATAGAAATAGGAGTGTAATTATGAATTAGACTACATGTGGTTCCCTTGTTTCAATGCTAGGATTTCCACGGAGAATTTAAATATTCCACGACATGTGACCCTTGTCACATGCTGCGTGACTCGACCTGGAATCTCAGTGTGTACCTAGGAGGGTAAAATGACACAGATAGGAGTTCCCAGGCTCAGAAACACCTTGTACTCATACACGGACATATACATGGGCACATTCCATAATTCATGGGTAGGACCTGATACCAAAGTTACTCTCTGTGCACTTTCAATACACACCATATACCCCTTCAAAGAGGGATTAGAGCTCTTGTCCTATTATTCTTGGAAAAGTTTCATTAAGGAGTGTTCCATTGATCAATTTCATAACAGTTATTATTAAATTATATCCTACATATAGGATGGTGATCCCTTTAGTGGTGATTCTTGGATAGAGTTGTTGTAATCCTTCCGTAAGGCCCATAGTGAGATCCTTTATCATCATCTTTCCCTAGGTATAGTTCTTGGTATCATCATCATCATCACTATGTGGGCATAAATCCTACCCTTATCGAGTTATTTAAGAGTTATTTGTCATTATATCCTATAGATTTGGGAGTGATCCTCATATATGTATCGTTCTCTTCAGACATCCATCATATACACCTTATGGCGAGACTCAATGAGTTTTACATCTCAGATGGATGCCATCAGTGTTTGTTTGACTTGTGGATCGTGTTATCTAAGGTGAGTGATATGTGAACCCATTAATTATGATTCCTAGATTGTCATTAACGTTTTAGATTTTAATTTTATATGATGTGTATTTGTTGAGTATATCTGTATATTATTATTATATGTGTTTTAGACATATATCTATGATGAGATGACCGTTATTCTTGATGTTATATGCTTAGTGATATTAGAGTGTCCAACTAGGTATTTTTATACTCAACCCTACAAGGTATTTTCCCACATGTTTCATGTCTTGTGAAGATGATCAACCCTTTGTTGAAGTCCAAAAGATATCAGGACCATGAAGAAATTAGTGACCTTAAATGACTATGGTTTGTTCTGATAGTTACCTTGATAGAACCCCCCTTCTTTACTTTTAGTCTGGACTTGTTTTCAAACTCTTTTTGGTGGTATTTTATTTGGAACCTTTTTATTTCTACTACTTGTTGTCTTACTCTACTTGTGGGATTTATATGTATGCATGAATGGTTTATTAGTTGTTTTAAATTTCTACATTGCATGGGCTTGGAGATGTGTGCTTGTGTACATGTACCTTAGGTTAAGGCCTACCATGTCAATGATATGCCTACTTGGTGCTAGTTGCTAGACCATGTCCTATAAGAGGTGGATCTTGGGTAGTCACGAAATGGTCCCTATTGGGATGAGTCTTGAAAAATCAGTATCTGAGTAGTCCATTCTTCCTTAGGACCAAAGCCAATGATATTGGTTTGGGGATACAGTGTTAAGTGTTTTGAGTTCCGTTTTCAAGATAGGGACTCTAGTATTGGTGCAGTGACTGATGTATCCATGCCTCGGGACTATGATCACATTCCTTTCGACTTGTTACATGTATAAATTGGTTAAATGATGAACATTAGTACATGCATCATATAAGAATGGGTTTTGGTTTCTATATCAATATTGAGCTAGCTCTCCAAAAACACCCATTGACTATGGAATATCTTATTTTTTTCAAGATGTCTCGATGACATATGCCAGTTTGGATTCAACATCAGGATCATGATGATGATACACTCAGTGAATATACATCGATACAAAGACCTGTTTTGGAGGTGTCAACTCTAGGTGGTGCACCAGTTATACAAACACCTATTGAGAAGTAGATGGTACCCACAGTACTAGTAGATGAGGTGCACAGGATGACTGTGCATCATGAGTTTCTGCGATAGTGACACCTCACGATCCAAGGAGAGGCTGACTTATACGAATCTAAGGAATGGATTGAGGTAATAAAATGTGTTTTTTTATCTTTTGAGGACATCAAAAGATCAAACGCTAATAATGGTAGTGATCCTTCTCCTTGGATATTTTAGATGATGGTAGGGTTTAGTTACTGATTCATATCTTGAGGTGGCTCTATCATGGTCAAAGTTTGAGAACCTTTTTAGAGAGGAGTTATATCCAACTAAATTGAGTATTGTACACTCCTAGGAGATTCTATAGCTTCAGCAGGGTAGTACAATATTGGTTGAGTGTTCATAGAGGTCCACCAACCTCTCTTGGTACTCAATGGATATGGTTTATGATCCATTATTTCGGGTGGAAAACTTTTATAGGATACTATATAGAGACACTAAATCCATCTTTAAACCTCTATGAATTCATGCCTGTGATGGGGTGCTAGAGTGTGCTTTGGTGGTCAAGATTTTTAGGGATAAGCAGATGCAGATAGTTATTTCCAAAATTGGGAACATAGGAACATATAATTTTTTCATCAAAGAGATGATGTTTGAATTAGGGGTCTGGAATTTTGACACCTTTCAAGATTTGATCCCAGGACAAAGGGTTTTTTGGTTTAGGGCTCACAGGATGGGTCTTATCAGCCCATAAAGAGGTGGTACTACTCTTATGATGGTAGGGTACATCTTGCACAAAATTTTCTGACCCATAATATGGATAAAAGATAGATAGTGGATGGGCCTCCTAAGTAGAGGCAATGACAAGAACAAACAGATACATAGGGAATTGAACGTAGTAGAGGAGAAGTGAGAGTAGTTGATGGTGTAGATGTTTTGAATTTCCACTAGCACAACCCCCAGATTGTCCACACCAGGCTCATATAGATGGGAAAAGGGGTGAGGGAAGCTATAGGCAGTTGAGGCATATGACCCAGATCCTCAAGGGGTGACATGAGGTATATTATGTGTCTTTTATACCTTATCTATAGTACTAATATACATATGTGTGAGTCATTCCTTTATTTCCACTTATCTGGTTGAAGACTTAGAGATTCTGGTACAACCTTTAGCTCAAACCTTGTACTAAGAGACTCCTATTGAAGATGGCTTAGTGATCACAAACTTGTTCCAATAGTGTGAAATGGCCCTTGTATGAGAGAGTTTTTACTGGTATCTCTTTGTTTTATTGATGAGGCCTTATGACGTCATCTTATGTATGTAATGGTTATCTATAGTTCATGACCAAATAGACTATTTTAGTCAAAGGATGTGGGGTGTTCATAGCAATGGGACTACATTTTAATTTATGAGAGAAAAGAAAACCCATGAAGAGCATGATAAACTCATGCATAGAAGGTGTCACGACCCGTCCTCGGGGCCCGTTCCGTGACTACCCCAAACCTGCCTTCTATAGGCAAGGGGATGGCGACTAGCACCAAAGGTGTAAATCCTGATAAAAGGGAAGGCATTGCCTTTATAAAGTAAAAAAACATCACAGAGTACGCAAGCTGAAGTAAACACTAAGTAGAATGAGTACAAAAGTAAGTGTTGTAAAGTAAATGGGTCAGAATACAAACCCAACTGAAAGTAAAGTACAACTGAAAAGAAAGTACAATAGCAGAAAAGTAAACCAGCAACACCGAGCCGTCCTTTGGAAAACCCACCTGAAGGGTGGGTATAGATAGTCTCCTCAGCTCCTTGGGTCTAGCCGCCCACTCCATGTACATCCCGTCCAGTGATCCACCTCCAGGTATCGTCCAACTCCATGAGCCTCCACCTCGATCAGCGTTGTCCGTCGTCTACATCCAACACAACGTAGTGCGGGCATAGCCCGTGCAGGGGTGAGTATACAATACTCAGTAGGGACCCCGAGACTCCCGAAGGTCTCCCAGAATCCACGAAGGAAAAACCACAAAGGAAAGATACAATCACAAAGTATCAACCAACTCTACTTAGGTATATTCCCATACATATACCTAAGTCATCAATTCTAGTTCTGCTCCAACTCACGAGCCCAAGTTCAACCCAGTCCACACAGGAAAGTACAACCCAATCCACACAGGAAATCACAGCCCAATCCACACAGGATAGCAAGTCAATCATATCAAAGATAATGATTGAAAGTCGAGACTCAACTCACACAGGTATACTACTCACCAAGAGGGGTGGAGATGATAGATGTAGCCTATGAATCATCTCCCTTTCCGAACCCACGTAGGATCCAGGTATAGAAGTCGTCGCTATCGGACCCACGTAGGATCCAAGTACAATAACCATCGCGGCCGAACCCACGTAGGATCCAAGTACAGTAACCATCGCTGCCAAACCCACGTAGGATCCAAGTACCATCTTCATCACTGCCGAACCCACGTTGGATCCAAGTACAGTCATCATCATCGTCGTAGTCGCAGCCAGCTCTAGGGTTCCCGCACACAGCATGCTCGATCCCGGGAGGGTCCGCTCCACGAGCCAAGGGGTCGATACATCAATTTTCACGAAGTCCAGAGTTGATGTATCACAAAGTTCTGTCTCATCAATAAGAACTCAATGCGACAGACGCCGCATCAATCGGATGCCCGGTCTGAGAGTTATTGGCTTTTTCATCCAAGGGGCCCGGTTGGTTTTTAAGCTAAAACCAACCCGTCCATACTCCAGCTGCATCCAATCCTCTATTGGAGTAATCCAAAAGAACTGTATCACTAAGAGGAATCCAACAAAGTCGACGGCACGTTAATCGGACGTCCGGAGCTCGAGTTATAAGTGTTTCCGCTCCGAGGGCCCGGTTGGTTTCGTGTTCGAACCAACCCGGCCATATGCAAACTTTTTTTAAAGCTTGAGTGTAATATACTGAAACGACCGTCTCGATCCCAGGATCCCAACGCAACTGATGGTGCGTCAATCGGAGGTATGTATCCCAAGATATAGGCTTTTGAACGGATCTGTCCGAACGTAGGGGGTTTGGGCCCGGTCAGACCCGGCCCAATACCCCTTGGGTCGGCCCGAACCGGGTCGACCCGACCCTGGTTCCGCCCAGCTTGGCCGGCTGAGCACCGAGCGGGCATGAAGGGGGGGCTTGTTTTGAAATGGATTCCCCTTTCTCTGTGGGGCCCGCCCTTGCCTGCTGGCCAGGGGTTGTAACCCCCAGTATTCCCAAAAACGGACGGTCATAATGGCCGGCCGGTGAGCTGCTGCGGGACCCCGGCGGGTCCCGCCTCCTGGTGTGCTAGTGGCTGGCCCAGCCCGACCGCCTCCTACTGAACCGCTGCGGTCTAGGGTTGCGGCTTCCGTCCATCCAGCGCGGCGTGACCGCGCCCTGCCCCTCCGTCATGGCCCGCTCTTGGCCATGGCCTCCTTCGGCCTCTACGGCACGGTGCTATAGTGCCGCACTCCACCACCGCGGCCCGATCCGACCGCGGTCTTCATCATTCCCGCGTGGTGCAATGGCACTGCGCCGTCTTCACCTCAAACGCCATTATTAATAAATAAGAGACGGGGAGGAGAATCAGCAGTGTTTGTGCAGTCTGATTTCCTCCCGTTACGTTGGTAACAATTGGAAAAATTAAATGAGATACGTCACCATTAATTCAAAGCACAATCTAAATTCAACAATAATGAATTAAACCCCTACCTCAAATCAAGAAGGTTGATCGCTTGATGAAGGATGGAAAAGATTTTGTTGTTCTATTGATGTTGCCGCGGGATGACGACATCGCTTCGTCAATGTCGAGAAAAAGGAATCAGAGGTTAGCGTCGACGTTCTTCGCATTCTTCAATGAAGAAGATGATGTTCTTTCTCCTCCCAAGCCCAACACAACGAGCCAACCCCCAAATAAAATAAGTACACCCTTATTTTATTAAAGCATGGCATGCATTTAAAATTAAAAAATTCAAACACAAATCACTTAATTAATTAACTTAAGTTTCCTAATTAATTAGGTGTTTAGTTGGCATGAATTAATGTGGGAGAGTTACATAACTTATGAGGGGTTTAGTGGAGTTAGGGAATGTGAGGGGTTGGGCTCATGTGGGCCCCACCTCACCTTTAACCACTCAAGGGTGGTTAGTATATAGCGGGTCCCACCCCAACTTCAACTCCTAGGATTAAACCACTTTGAAAAGAAATAAAATTGTAACACAATTTTATTTTACTCTTCATTTAATCCACACATTTTTCTACAGCTCCTCCTAAGCAAACATAACTCCAGTAAATGTCTTCTTAAGAAATTACCGGCGCTGCGGTTTCGTTGGTGCCCTCGGATTTCAATTTCGATCATCGATTCAAAAGTTAGAAAAACCCGCTCGTTCGTTCACTGAACGTACCCGAGCTAAACTTCGGAAATTGATTTCAGGCACACCGGGCCTCAGAATGAGGTGCTGTTAGAAACTGCGTACTCGTAAAATCCTAAAAATTTTAAGAAAAAAATTTCCTTGAAATTTACGAGTCTTTACACTACTCCCACCTTAGGTCTTTACATCCCTATAAAGATACATCACAAACTAGGGAAACAAATGAGGGTACTGAGCATGCATCTGAGCCTCCCGCTCCCATGTGCTCTCATGGGGGTTCCTGTGCTGCCACCTGATGCACACTAGAGGAATCGACTGTCCATGTAGGACCCGCTCCTATCGATCGTTGATCTCCACCAAGACCTCTGCAAAAGTCGCCCTGTCATCGATGTCCAGCTTCCCGTGGTCGATGATATGTGTCGGGTCGTGCACATATCTCCTCAGCTAAGATCTGTGGAAGACGTCATGCACCCGGTGCAACTAAGGTAGAAGAGCCAGACGATAAGCCACCTCGCCTATCCTGCTGAGAACCTGGAATGGTCCGATGAAGCGTAGAGATAACTTGCCGCCCCGACCAAATCTCCGTAATCCAAGTCGAGGTGAGACCCGTAAGAAAACGTGGTCTCCATCCTCAAACTCTACTGGTATCCGAATCCTGTCATCATAAGACTTATGTCAGCTCTGAGCTATCCTCATCTACTCCTGGATGAACAAAACCTTTTTCCGACAAGGCCTGGACCATCTCTGGTCCTACTAGTGCTCACTCCCTAGGATCTGTCCAGCACAGAGGTGATCTGCAAGGTCAGCAGTACAATGCCTCGTATGGTGCCATCCCGATGGTGGAGTGGTAGCTGTTGTTGTATGAAAACTCCACCAAGGGTAGGTGATCCTCCCAACTACATCCAAAGTCGAGGACACATGCTCGGAGCATGTCCTCGAGAGTCTGAATGGTCCTCTCATTCTGACTATCCGTCTGAGGGTGAAAGGCGGTGCTCAGGCATAGCTGCGTCCCAAATGCCTCTTGAAACCCCTTTCAAAGCCAGGAAGTAAAATGAGCATCTCGATCGGAGACGATAGATGATGGAAAATCATGAAGCCATACGATTTCCTGAATTTAGAGGCGTCCCAAGATCTCCACTGAGCCCTGCTCCCTGATAGGTAGAAAGTGGGCCGACTTGGTGAGTCGGTCTACAATCACCCAAATAGAGTTGTGTCCTCTAGAAGTGCGTGGAAGCCCAGTCACAAAATCCATAGATATCTCATCCCACTTCCACTATGGGACCTCCAAGGGCTGTACCAAGCCTGCTAGTACCTGGTGCTCCGCCTTCACCTGCTGACAGGTGAGACATCAAGAAACGAACTCCGCCACAGCCTTCTTCATACCTGGCCACCAGTGCTGTCGTCTGAGATCCTGGTACATCTTCGCTACTCCTGAATGTACCGTTAAAGGGGAAGTGTGAAACTCTCTCAGCACCTCCTCTTGTAATGCAGCTGGTACCATGGTACGTCCTCTGAAAAGGATGACGTGCTCTCCTCCTATAGAAAATCGATCAGGTTCCTGTCCTGTGGAAATCTGTGCACGCCGTGTCTCACAGTCAATGTCCCCACGTTGTGTCTCTCTGACCCACTGAAGAAGTGGAGGTGTGACTATGAGTGACTGTAGAAAGTCTGCCCCATCTCTATTCATGAAGGATATCTATAAAGCGGCTAACTACTCTATCGCCTCTCCAAGTAGCTAAATGCACATCCTCCTGCTGAGATCATCAACTACTACGTTCTCCTTTCCAGGAGTATAGACTATCTCAAAGTCATAGTCCTAGAGGAACTCAAGACATTGCCAATATCCCAGGTTTAGGTCCTTCTACGAGAAGATTTACCTGAGACTCTGGTGGTCAGAGTAGATTGTAAAGCACTCGCACATCAGATAGTGCCACCACATCTTCAGAGAAAAGACCACTGCTGCTAACTCCAGGTCATGGGTAGCATAGTTCTGTTCATGCTGCCTCAGATGTTGTGATCCATAGGCGATCACTACCCACTCCTGCATCAGGACACACCCGAGTCTGGTCCCTGATGCATCGTAGTAAACTACATTCCCCACTCCCTCCTCTGGTAGCCTCAAGATGGGTGCACTGGTCAATCTCGGTCTGAGCTCCTGAAAGCTCTAATGACATCTATCTTACCACACGAAGGGTTTCCCCTTCTTCATCAAAGAGGAAAGTGGTGCTGAAACTCTGGAGATGTCTGGAAAAAATCTCTGATAGTACCCAGCCAGACCTAGAAAACTTCTCACCTCCATCACGCTCCTGGGTGTCTCCCATGGTAGCACTGCCTTGATCTTCGCAGGATCCACCGCAACTCCCACCTCAGAGATAAAGTGCCCTAAGAAGTGGACCTCACATATCCAGAACTGACACTTCGAGAGCTTACCATAAATCTGGTGCTCTCGGAGTGTGTCTAGTACAACCCGCAAGGGGTAGGCATGCTCCTCCTCAGTAGTCGAATAAATCAATATGTCGTCGATGAAGACTATGACAAATAGATCAAGGTAAGGCTAGAATATCCTGTTCATGAGACTCATGAACACTATTGGAGTGTTGGTTATGCTGAAAGGAATAACCAAAAACTCATAGTGTCCATACTGACACCTGAAAGTATTCTTCTGCACATCCTCATCTCAAACTCTGAGCTGATGATAGCCTGACCTAAGGTATATATTTGAGAACCACCGTGCTCCCTTGAACTGATCAAAGAGTTCATCAATCCTCTGAAGTGGATACTTATTCTTTACGGTCACCTGGTTCAGGTGACGGTAATCGACACACAGTTGCAAGCTCCAGTTCGCCTTCTTGGCGAACAAAATCGGGGAAGACTAGGGTGAGACACTTGGTCGAATGAATCCCTTTCCCTGCAAGTCCTCCAACTGTACCCATAGCTCTCAAAGCTTAGCAGGAGCCATCTGATATTATGGTGTAGATATCGGTGTTGTCCAAGGGTACAAGTCAATATAGAAGTCTACCTCTCTACGAGGAGGTAGTCCTAGAACATCGTCAGGAAAAACATACACATACTGATCCACCACAATAGGAAAACTCAGACGCTGCACATCAAATTCTCCTAGGATGTGACTAGCCAACTGATGAGTGATCGGATGTCCTCTCCTCTACATGAGTCCATCCTGCACTGCAAAGGCTCCCTTCTCACCGGTGATGGTGAACCCGCTCCCATCGGTGCAGACACACTGCACCTTGTGCCTAATACAGTCAATCTGAGAATGAACTGTAGATAATCAATCCATGCCCAAGATGATGTCGTAAGGCCTCGACACTGCTACAAGAATATCCCAGCTGAAGCTCTCGCCTCCTAGAGTAAGTTCACACTACCGGAACCAGTGTGTAATCGTCGAGTCTTCTCCTGTAGGAGTCTCTAGAAATAAGGATCGAGCCAAAGGCTCCATCGGAATCTTCGAGCTTCGAACAAGGGCAGCGACAATGAAAGAATGACTTGCTTCTATGTCTATAAGAACTGCAGCAAGGGTGGAGTAGACATAGATAGTACCTCAAATCATCTCAGGCGCGCCGTGTTCATAAGCCTCCACTTCCTAGAGCTGGTCCTTCCTTTGTCCGCCAGCTCCCTGTGGTTGGGGCGGACCTCCTAGTGGTGGTGGTGGTAGAGCCCCGAAGCGTCATCCACCACCTGTTGCTCGGCCAGCTCCTCTGCCTCATCTGGCTGCTCCCTACGGACCACCACGGTCGAACCACTGCCTCTTCCTGGGTGGTCCCTCCACCGTCTGCTACTCCTCTGCATGGAAGGTCGGAAAGTCTCAAGCCATGTGCCCTTGTCTGTCGCATGCATAGCACTATCTGCCTCTCGAATGACTGGCTCTGCTGCGTGTTCCCCGCACCTCTAAACCAGTATCCTGAGGTCATCCACCTAATGGTCTGGTTCTCTTGGACCTCTGCAATGTATGTCTACTACCATCTACAGAAGAATTCTCTGCGTGTCGCCCTGCAGTAGGCCTTGCTGCTGGAATAGGCTCAGCTAGAAAGATCTCTACAAGAAGGGCTCGCTCCAGAACTCCTACCTGTGTCAGAATGCTAAGGGAGATCATCGATGCACTGATCTCATGCCTCAGTCCCTGCTCGAAGGTCTGGGCCCAGAAGAATGGGTCTCATACCATGTCTGTGGAGTAGCGTGATAGATCGGTAAACCTCACCGAGTACTGGGCTGCTGTCATGCTGCCATGTCGCAGCTGTAGTTACAATTGGATGCGCACCGCACAGAGGGTGGCTGGAACGAAATCTGAGCGGAAAAAGTCTCTTGAAGTACAAACAAAGGAGAGATTCCTCTTCGTGCACATGGAGCATCAAGTTCCACCATCTACCTACTTCTGCGTGCAAGAGTCTCACCACAAGGATCACTATGTCTTCTGGTGTCCCTACCAACCTGAAGACTCGAACGACAACCTCCATCCAATCCTCGGCTGTCTGAGGGTCTATCTCCCTGTAGAAACTAGGCGGTCTCTGACGCCGAAACTCATACAGTGCACTCAAGCGACATGCACTCTCAGCTGTTAGGGCCAGTGGCATCAGTGGCATGGCGGGTAGAGGTATCGTCGGTGCCTCTGCTGTAATGGGGCCCTGCACCGAGGCCTCGTCACTCGGTGGGCTGCCGTCTCACACAAAACCCAGAACCCTAGCTGGTTGCCGTCGTGGGGCTATCCTGAAAATAAATAGGTGTGCCATAGATAATAAAGTATACCTGGTGAGCTGACACAAAGTAATCAAAAAGAAAACTTTTGAAACACACTTGCAATCAATGTTTTCGTGCATTGACTCGAAAATTAGAAGTCATGGCCCTGGTGTATGGATACGTCAGCCGCTGCACCAACACCGGATGCCCTGGACTGACAACCACACTCAAATCCCCTTAACACTATTTCTTCCAATAGAATAAATTATCAGAGTCTTGAGTTCTGCAGTAGAACTGACTGCTCTGATACCAATTTGTCACGACCCATCCTCGGGGCCCTTGTCGTGACTACCCCAAGCCCGCCTTCCATAGGCCAGGGGCTGGCGACTAGCACCAAAGGCGTAAATCCCGATAAAAGGGAAGGCATTTCCTTTATAAAGTAAACAAACACCACAGAGTACGCAAGCTAAAGTAAACACTAAGTAAACTGAGTACAAAAGTAAGTGCTCGAAAGTAAATGGGTCAGAATACAAACCCAACTGAAAGTAAAGTACAACTGAAAAGAAAGTACAATAGCAGAAAAGTAAAGCAGCAACACTGAGCCATCCTCTGGAAAACCCTCCTGAAGGGTGGGTAGAGATAGTCTCCTCAGCTCCTCAGGTCCAGCCGTCCGCTCCGTGTACGTCTCGTCCAATGATCCACCTCTAGGTATCGTCCCGCTCCACAAGCCTCCACCTCGATCAGTGCTTTCTGTCGTCTGCATCCAACACAACGTAGTGCTGGCATAGCCCGTGTAGGGGTGAGTATATGATACTCAGTAGGGACCCGGAGACTCTTGATGGTCTCCCAGAATACACGAAGGATAAACCAAAAAAAGGAAAGATACAATCACAAAGTATCAACCAACTCTTCTTAGGTATATGCCCATACATATACCTAAGTCATCAATTCCAGTTCTGCTCCAACTCAAGAGCCCAAGTTCAACCCAGTCCACACAAGAAAGTACAACCCAATCCACATAGGAAAGCACAACCCAATCCACACAGGATAGAAAGTAAATCATATCGAAGATAATGATTGAAATTCAAGACTCAGCTCACACAGGTATACTACTCACGAAGAGGGGTGGAGATGATAGATGTAGCCTCTGAATCATCTCCCCTACCGAACCCACGTAGGATCCAAGTACAGAAGTCGTCGCTGCCAGACCCACGTAGGATCCAAGTATAGTAACCATCTATGACGAACCTATGTAGGATCCAATTACAGAAACCATCGCTACCGAACCCACGTAGGATACAAGTACATTCGTCATCGCTGCTGAACCCACGTAGGATCCAAGTACAGTCGTCATCGTCATCGCAGTCGCAACCAGCTCTAAGGTTCCCACACACAGCATGCTCGATTCCGGGAGGGTCCACTCCACGAGCCAAGGGGTCAATACATCAACTCTCACGAAGTCCAAATTTGATGTATCAAAAAGTTATGTCTCATCAATTGGAACTCAACGCGACAGACGGCGCGTCAATCAGACGCCCAGTCTTAGAGTTGTTGGCTTTTTCGTCCCAGGGGCCCGATTGGTTTTTAAGCTAAAGACAACCCGTCCATAATCCAGCTGTGTCCAAACCTCGAGCGTAGTAATCCAAAAGAACCATCTCACTAAGAGTAATCCAACAAAGTCGACGGCACATCAATCGGACGTCCGAAGCTCGAGTTATAAGCATTTTCACTCCGAGGGCCCGGTTGGTTTCATGTTCGAACCAACCCGGCCGCACCCAAAGTTCTCTGAAACCTTTAGTATAATATACCAAAACGACCGTCTTTATCCAAGGATCCAAACGCAAAAGATGGTGTGTCGATTGGAGGTCCATATCCCATGATATAGGATTTTGAAAGGATCTGTCTGAAAACAGGGAGTTTGGGCCCGGTCCGACTAGGCCCAATACCCCCTGGGTCGGCCCGAGCTTGGTCGACCCGACCCGGGTCCGGGTCCGGCCCAGTTGGCCGCGGCCCAGCCCGGCCGGCGCGGTCCAGCCCAGCACCGCCGGTCGAGTGCCGAGCGGGCGCGAAGGGGGGGGGGGGGGCTTGTTTTGAAACGGCGACCCCCTTCTCAGTGGGGCCCACCCTTGCCTGCTGTCCGGGGGTTGTAACCCCTGGTCTTCCCGAAAACGGTCGGTCTTAATGGCGGGCCAGTGAGTTTCTACTTGACCCCCACGGGTCCCACCTCCTAGTGTGCCGACAGCCGGCTAAGCCCGACCACCTCCTGCTGAACCGCTGCGGCTTCCGTCCGTCCGGCGCGGTGCGACGGCGCTGCGCCCCTCCACCGTGACCCTCTCTTGGCCGCGGCCTCCTTCGGCCTCTCTAGCACTACGCGATGGCACCGCGCTCCACCATCGCGGCCCACTCCGGCCGTGGTATTCATCGTTCCCGCGTGGTGAAATGGCACTGCGCCGTCTTCGCCTCAAACGCCATTGTTAATAAACAAGATACGGGGAGGAGAATTGGCCGTGTTTGTGCGGTCCGGTTTCCTCCCGTTACGTTGGTAACAATTGGAAAAATTAATCGAGATACGTCAACATTAATTCAAAGAACAATGTTAATTCACCAATAATGAATTTAACCCCGACCTCAAATCAAGAAGTTTGATTGCTTGATGAAGGAAGGAAAAGCTTTTGTTGTTCTGTTGACATTGCCGCGGGATGACGGCATCACTTCGTCAACGTCGAGAAAAAGGAAGCCAAGGTTGGCGATGACGTTCTTCGCATTCTTCAACGAAGAAGATGAAGTTCTTTCTCCTCCCATTCCCAACACAACGAGCCAACCCCCCAAATAACATATGTCCACCCTTATTTTATTAAAGCATGGCATGCATTTAAAATTACAAAATTCAAAAACAACTCACTTAATTAATTAAACTTAAGTTTTATAATTAATTAGGTGTTTAGTTGAAATGAATTAATGTGGGAGAGTTACATAAATTATGAGGGGTTTGGAGGAGTTAGGGAATGTGAGGGGTTGGGCTCGTGTGGGCCCCACCTCACCTTTAACCACTATAGGGTGGTTAGTATCTAGCGAGTCCCACCCCACCTTCCCCTCCTAGGATTAAACCACTTTGAAAAGAAATAAAATTTTAAAACAATTTTATTTTACTCTTCATTTAATCCACACATTTTTCTACAACTCCTCCCAAGCAAACACAACTTCAGTAAAGGTTTTCTTAAGCAATTACTGGTGCTGCGGTTTCATCGGTGCCCTCTGATTTCGATTCTGAGCACCGGTTCAAAAGTTAGAAAAACCTTCTCATTCGTTCACTGAATGTACCTGAGCTATACTTCAGAAATTGATTCTGGGCACACCGAGCCTTGGAATCAGGTGCTGTCAGAAACTACATACTCATAAAATCCCAAAGAATTTAAGAAAAAAAATTCCTTGAAATTTACAGGTCTCTACTGTAGGGTTCATCCAATTAATCATTATTAGTCTAGCATGACCCTTGGTGTTATGAATTATGTGAGTTCTTAGTTACCTGCAGTGGTGGAGGTGTATGGGGATGTCTTTCCTATGGAAGTTTTAGGATTACTTCTCCACCAATATATTGACTTTATCATTGATCTAAACCCCTTGGAAACCCTGATATCTATACCATCATATCATATAACTCATATAGAGCTTCAGGATATGAGGGTGAAGTAAGAGGAATTTTAGAGGAAGGGAATTGTTAGACCCAGTATTTCACCCTAGATAACCCCAATGTTATTCTCTAAGAAGAAGGATAGGAGGTTGAGGTTAGGTGTAGACTAACATCACCTAAACTAAGTGACTATATAGAAAAATTATCCAATACCAAATATCAATGACCTCTTTGATTAGCTGAGAGAGGAATGATGGTTATCATAGATTCACCTCAGATTAATTTATCCCCAGTTACGAGTACATGATGAGGATATATTGAAGATGACATTACAACTCTCTTATAGTCACTATGTGTACTTGGTGATGCCCTTTCGCATAAGGAATGCCACTACAGTGTCCATTATACACCTCAACTAGATCTTTTAGTCCTACTTAGACTAGTTCATGGTATTCTTCATCGATGATAACCTAGTATACTCAACGTCTAAGGTTGATCATGAGAGAAACATTAGGATCGTTATATAAGTAATACAATTGCTTGAAATTTATAGGAAGCACTCAAAGTTTCTTTTCTAGATTTAGGAGGTCCACATTATATGACCTGTTATCTCGAAAGATAGTGTAATAGTGGACACAACAAAGGTCAAGGTGATGTTAGCTTGGGATCCACCCAATAGAGTGACAGAGGTATGAATTTTCCTTGGGTTGTCGGGATACTGTTCGAGATTCTTACCTTACTTATCCAAGATATCAGCAGCCTTGAAAACATTTACTCAAAAGGGGAATCATTTCCTATAGAAAGAGAGGTTCCAGCCAGGTTTCTAGGAGTTGAGGTTGATATTGACGAACACTCCCATTTTTAGATTTCTAGAGGAGGGTATCGAGTACGTAGTATTCTGAAATGCATCGGGGAACAATATTAGTTGTGTTCATAGTTAGATATAGTCAGTGATTTCTTATGGTTCACATGGAATAATAACACTTGATTAGAACTATGTGACCTATGATTTTGAGTTAGGAGTGATAGTCTTTGCACAGAATACGTAGCTACACTACCTTATGGGGGATAGATTTACCATCTATTATAACCACAAGAGTCTCAAGTATATATTATCTCATAAGGATCTTAACAATAAATATATGAGGTGGTAATATTTCCTCCAGTATTATGACTATGATATTGACTATACTTTTTTGAAGGGGAATGTGGTAGTAGAGTCTCTCAGAAGGAGATCTTTTTTGTAGTGGTTGAGAAAGGTTCCAAAGTAGCTGGACTCATTGAATATATACTTTTTGGATTAGTATGAAGCATCTCACCTTCATTATATTGTTGTTATACCTCAATATGTATAGAGAGTCATGGAGGAACTGTGTGTGGATACCCACTATGAGACCCTACATACTCAGATATACACTAGACATTCTCCTGAAAGATTTTATAAAGGTGGGGAGCATGTCATTCATTTCAGAGTACACGCGATGGTACCAGTGATTTTGTGGGAGGAGGTTCTAATATTACTTCCTAAATCTACTTTTTTGGTCCATAAAAGTGTGTAAAAGTTGTAATAAGACCTACAATGTCAGTTTTGGTGGATATGGATGAAGAAGAGAATTGCAGAGTTTATATCTCGATGCCTTACTTATTAGTAAGTGAAGTCTGATCACCGGGTTCTAGTGAGTTTATATCAACCCCTTGAGGTTTCTGAGTGGAAGTGTGATGAGATATCTATGTACTTCATGATATAGTTACCATGTATGTTAAGGGAACATGATTCCATCTAGGTGATCAAAGAACAACTCACCATCTCATCCCACATCCTAGATATTTGAGGGATGAGTTTTATAGAGAGATTGTTATGCCTCTACATGTAGGGGATAGTATGAATCCATTGATTTACCTCTACGATAATTTATGACCATTATTTTTACTTCAAACATTGTTTATGTAAGGGATTATAGGATGCTTTTGGGACTGATCTGTGATTTATAACAACTTTTCACCCCCAAACTCATGACCAGACTGAGTAGATCATTCAAGTATTGGGGGATATGATAAAGGCTTTCCAGTTGGACTTTATCTATAGTAAGGAAGATCACCTAACATTGTAAGATTATTCATTCAACAATATATACCATTCCACCATCAGTATAGAACCATTCTAGTACTTGTACAAACAACCCTACAGGTCACCCCTTTACTGGACTGACCCAAGAGAGGAGACACTTATGGGCCCAAATTTGGTGGGATCAGCTTTTGAGAAGGTGTAGGTCGTTCAGGAGTGGATGGGGTATATACAGATCCATTTGAAGTGCTATGTGAACTGACAATTGAGGCCTTCAGAGTTTGAGGATTGAGACCAAGTGTTACTTTGAATTTCACCTCAACATGGATTGTGAATATTTGGATGAGGTGGAAAGATATCTATGAGATTTGTTGTCCCTTTTTAGATACAACATGGATTTGTAATGGTGGAATACCGCTTAGCTCTACCACCATATTTAAATGGGTACATGATGTCATCCATGTGTCACAGCTGAGGAAGAACTTGCATGATTTGTCACATGTTATTGACTATGATGATTTGGACATCAAGGATGAAGCTACCTTTGATGAGTAGTCGATAGAGATATAGGAGTAGCATGAGATGGTATTTTATAGACAATCAAATACAGTAGTGTATGTCTGGTGGTAGAAAGGGAATCTTCAAGAGTGGACCTGGGAGCATGAGACTCAGATGTGTTCTCAGTACTCATATCTCCTTGTGTAGCTTTTTTGTTTTGTCTTTTGAAGAAGTAAATCCCCAAGGTGTGGATTATATAGTGACTATAATTTTTTGATCTATTTTTTTGGAATATTATATGAATTATTTTTGGAGATATAAATGGAGACAACATGAGATTCTGAGGCCTGATGTGACCGATATTAATTTTTGAAATATATTAAATATAACAAATGCATGCACAGTTTTCCAAAAAAACTAGAATAACTTCTAAAAAGAGGATCAGATTAGAAATATTATGCCACAAATGATTTTGGACGATTGGTTTTATAGTAGGAATGATATAACCTTGGAGAGAATCAGATGTTTGGGTTGGGTTCATTTGTGGGTGGAAATTTAAATAAATTAATTGAATTAATTAATTAATTTAGTTAAATTCCCTAACCGAGAATTTGTCTATAAATATGTTTCTCTGATGGATTATAATGGTTATCTGCATAACCTTGAAAATTATAAGTATCCATTAGATATCATTGAAGTATATTTCATTGGATGTTGATAACCATATCGTGGATCATCAATCGGTCCGTGATGGAGTTTGAGGATCTTTCCAATGACAATGAAATTGAATCTTTCTTTACCTTCAATTTATCCAAATGGATATATGATTATGTTTTATTTGGATTCATTCCATGTTGTTTATTTCTATGATAAATGTGAACCAATCGACCAAATAGAATGATTTGTGGATCAGGCGTATTGTGAGTATGGGTTTATGTTTGGGATTTATTGAGTGAATTGTTTATTTTATTTAGATCTTTGTTCATAGTTATAACCATAATGGATCGATTCAAGATGAATGTGGATGAGGTTCATTCCTACTTTTCATGTTTCTAGGATTTCTCCCCACTATTATTCATTTATAATGGGAAATTATTTTGGTTAGATTATTGAAAAATACTAGAAAATAAATCATCGTACACCTATTTCTTAACACAATGGATCGATACCACAAATCTAATTATAAATTTTAGATGAGACCAAGCTATGATAACAGATGTTCGATCGAGGATAGATATAGGGATACTATTCTTTGTATATTTGGTGTGTGATAATTAATGACATAGGTGGATACCCTATTAAAAAATTTAAAGGCACATAAATCAGTAATCAATGATAGCAAGACCTGGACAATTGAGTTTGATGATTTACAATATGATGCATGGATTAATTTAAGTATATAGGAGAAGATGAAATATACATGAACCAAATATAGTATCCTAGAAAATCCCATAGAACACAAAATTTAATAAAATATTACATGGTGTTTGGGGCCCTAACTACAGTGCTAAGGTTTTTGCAAAGAAGTTAAATATCACATGATGTATGAATGAACCTTGAAGATCATTACGTACCATAGTGGTTACATGAACATAACTAGGATTATATAGGGTTGGACACACTTTGTACATTGACAAGGACACATCCATGCCAAGTGTACATGAATAGGTTCATGTAATTTGACACGGTCAGAAGTATAAATGCATGGAAACATCGTGTACTCAAACATGGACACAAACACAGGACCAATTAATGACTCATGGGTAGGACCCAGTGCTGAAGGGACATGTCATGCACTACCATTACATGCTATATAACCTTTAAAATAAGTCATAGATACCTTTTCATCTTCATCTTGGATAAGCTTCATTAGTGATTGTTCCCTAAATATGTTCCTTGAGGTTTTGTATAGAATCAAACCCTACAAATCATATGGTGATCCCTTCAGTGGTACTTATTAGATAGAGTTCTTGGAATCCTTCCATGAGGTATGGAGTGAGATCCTCTATCATAATTTTCCCCATATTGGAGTTCTTGGTATCATCATGAGAAACACTATATGGGCATCGATCCTCAACTTAGCAGGTTATTCCAGAGTGAGTTCTAAATATACCACATGTCCTTGGGAGTGATCCTCATATATGTATTCATATCTTCATACTTCCAATATATAATTATTACAGTGAGACTTGATGATAAGTACATATCGGATAGACACCATCCATGATATTTGAATCACGGTGCATGTTCTCTAAAATAAGTTCTATGTGGATCCTTTGATTAGGATTCATAGTTTGACTATACAATTGTGACTTGACATTGAGATAGTGTGTATTTGTTGATTATATTGAGAAAATCTTATTATATGTTTTGTATACATATACCTATCATGAGTTAGCTACTATTCTTGATGTTATATTCTTATTAATTTTGGGGTTTCCTACTAGGTATTATTATAATAACCCCTACATAGGCTTTTCCCACACATGTACTGCATTATTAATATAATCAACCCTTTTAAATAGTACTACAGGGACCAGAACTATGTAGATCTTAGTGAGATAGACTTTTGCGGTGTGTTTTAGCGGTTAACTTGACAAAATTCACCTTCTATACTTTCAAGTTGGACTTCTTTCATTGTGTTGGGCATATATTTGGACCATTCGTCTTTCCATTACTTATTGATGTACTCTGAGACTAGGACATAGATGTATGAATGCATAGATTATCAGCTATTTTACATTTTATCATTTTATGGGATTGGAGATGTTTTTTTTGTGTATAGTTACCTTAGACTAAGGCCTCCCATGCGAGTGATATGCCTACTCAATGATAGTCTCCATACTCTGTCCGATTGGAGGTGTTCATGGGGTTGTCATGATACAGGACCTATAGAGATGGGTCATGAAAAATTACATTTTCACCCTAGAATACTATAATCATTTTCTATACTTCCTTTTCCTGATTTTCACATAAGACCTTTGAGGGCTCTCCCTCTTCCCACTTTTGAGATTTTGGTGGATCTCCTTCATTCAAAATCTATTTTTTTCATCATCAACCACATTGGATCACCCTAAATCATTCACCTGGTTTGATGTTTTCTCACTTTCCATCCCAAATATGAGGAAAATTATAGATGAGGATTCTACTTTTTGATTAAGTGAGGTGATATAATAATTTTCCCTAAAATTGTTTAGGTTTATAATATTTCATCATTATACCACACATCAGACTTTCTGCATGGTTCTCTTAAAATTATTATTCCTTTAATTCACTATTTAATTCACAAAAAAAACATGATATGAGACACATTTAATCTTTCCATGGTTGATTAACTCAACTTGTACCACCTATTACGGTGTGTCGAATTGAATAAACCTGAGAACCATGCTTCCATTGTAACTCGAACATCCCTGGGGTTTTTTGGTTTTTCCTCTATAAAATGAATTTCCAAATTAAATTAAATGAATTCTAATATGGAATGTATACTTCACTTGGACATATTAATTACATATAATGAAAATGGATAATGGTATGAATTGAATTGTACTATGACATGGATATATCTCTTGGAACTTGATTCCACTTATTGTCCTTGATTAGTTTAATGGAACTTGATGAAGCTATTAAAATTGTTACATACATTTAGTAAGACATGGATTACTGACCTAGAATGGCTTGGGAAAACTCATAGGATACCTGGTGATTCATTTATTTAACCACCAATTGATATATCAAACTTGGACTACATTTGATTATCTCTTTGGGATTAAATATAGTCTATCTTAAGATTACATTGGATTGATTCCTTGGCCTCAGTTAGAAACTTTTACATTAGAATTCCAAGGGTTCAACCCTTGGATTACACTAATATCCCCATATCCTAGCTTCTTAATTGATTATTGAAAGTGGGATCAATATTTTATAGTCATGGATTCTATGGTTTTCCTTTATATCTCTTGTGATTTTTATACATGCATTCCTTGGATATTTCCATTGGGACCCATAAAGATATTAAAATATTATATGATCAGAAACAATATGCTTAGTCCAAAGTAGGTATGTTCAGTTGAATAACCCATAAGGAACCCAATCTCGACATGATTTATATTTATTTTTATGCCTTAATTTATTATACCTATACACTATTATTTTTAATATTTACAAACTATATTTTCATTAGACCTCATTGGTGGTGGCCTACTGAGTTTTTCTCACACCCTATTGGATCCACAATTTGGTAACTAGAAATATTACATGGATGTAGGTAAGGATAAGGGTAAGTTACCATCTATGGAAGATTTATTTCCTTGGGTATGTGAGCTTGGGAGTAGATGAATTAGGTAGTTCATTTGATTCTCATGGAGAATTTTTTATCCTTTTTTGTATATTTTGTATATGATAGTTCTATATTGTATGCCTATTTCCTTGTTCTACTATTTTATATCTATATTTACTCTTGAAATCATCACATATATGATCATTTTGTTTTTTATATCTTTTTTTCATTATTTGGATGGTTTATATTTTTATGTCTATTATTATTTTTGATTATTATTATAATTTATCAATTTGATACACTCTCATAAATAGGGTATAGTTTCTACATCATACCACCATAGACCCTTGATGCTATTAAAAAATATCAAGTATATGGGGAGGTGTGCTTGAGTCCATGTTGGAAACTAGGTTCAGTTAATTATGAGTGAACTGGGTCCAGGACATCAAAATATTGTATTTAAGGTTTCTTTTATTTTTATTAAAATTTTGGATTGGTATATAAGATACAAGGAATTTTAATAACTTTCAAATCAGTCATTCGGGGGAGTATCTGCCCATATTTGAGGGAAAATACAAGTTACCATTTATGGGTCTTATTTTCATAGACTTTTAATATTAATATTTCACTATCTTCACCATTGGATGATTAACATGATTTATGAAATTTGTTATGATTATTAATTTTTACCCATGGGATAGTATGAAAAGGCAGAATTTCCTTATGAATAATAATATCCATGTAGGTATATATATATATATGTCATGCATATGACATACCATGTTAATTTCAATGCCTATTTTATATTTTATGTTCTTATATTACAATTCTCATAATTTTTTAAAATGTTTTTTGTTAGAAAAAGGAGCAAAATAATTTGTCGCTTAAAAACTCTACCTCAACCCAAATGGAGTTTTACTACATAGTTTGATGGTGGAACCTAAACTAACCAATTAGAAAATGTTAATCCATGAAACCATAGTAACATGGGAGAAAACCTTAGTTAGTTGTGATTAAATGGATTCTAATTGTAATTTATAAATTTTGTGCATCTATAATTTGGGAATGGTGATCATGATAATTAAACCATTATAAATGGACTTTTTACATCCTATGGTAAAATGTAAAAGTTTGGTTACAGATACATGGAATTCCAATTGTAACTTATAAATCCTAAGTATTTATAACTTGGGGATGGAAATAAATCTAACTGAAACATTATATAATCATGAAAATTATAAATATCAAAAGATTTGGTTATCATTAAATGGGGGTTTCATTTTCAAATTGAAGTATGGTTTCCCCTATAAATTCAAATTGAAACTCCATATAATGGAACCCATATGTTTGAAACATGGAATCTTTCACTATAAATTGACCATATAAAATGTTAGTTGGCTAGAATATTTCTTTCAATCAGGCCATGAGCCTATCCTTATTTCTACTAATATTCCTTCTAGCTTGGAATCTTGTCTGAGGAATGTTCTTGGTATTGTAGAAATGTCCCTCCATTATGACTTCATGATGAGTACCAAGAAGGAGGTGATGACCATGCTCCTGAGATGGTGATACATGACCCAACATTATTTCTACCAGTGACACCTCCACTAGTACTACCTATTTATCCAAGACTGATTACTTATTCTTAGATCAGAGTGTTTTCTTTGGATATTTGTGTCCATATAGGGAGCTCTATGACATACACTAACTATGTTTGAGTTGAAAAGGGAGTTCCAATAGCTACAACCATCTAATTTCTTAAGGGAATGTGGTTACTAAGATGTTGAGTCGTGTCTCGAGGATATACTTTTGATATTTAAGAATCTAGATAAAACAATAAAATAGAGGTTAAAAATCACAGCTTATATGCTTTATGTACCATCCAAGTAATTGTGAGATATTCTTACATGGTAATATCATCATTGGGGCATGATCTAGAGGAATTTATATACTACCTTCATTTCCAACTTTTTATCGGAGACACTAAGATCCAATAGAGATTGGTAATTTATACACATGGAGTGGTGTATTATGACTAGAATGGACTGTTCAACTCAATTCACTGACCTATATCACATTTCACCATCTCTTACTGGTTATGAGCTATCCTGGGTGAGACTATTTGAGAATGGGAATAAGTATACCATCAGATCTCATGTGAACATTTCATTACTATATACCATCTCTAAAATGATGGTCCATGACATTATATCTATGTGGAATTTGAGGGAATGTGAAGTTACATGGAATGGTGTTTCATCCCCATGATAAGTAAGTGATTCACATATTGGAAGGAAGCATCACTTTGAGATTACTCATGAGGGAAGTGTAAAACAGAGAGTGCATACTTGAAATTATGTGGTATGCCACCAATGTGGAATACTGGGTCACACAAAGACCTACTATAGTAGAGACCCATTATATCACTGATCCTATGGAATTTTAGGCCATCTATATAGATTTTATAGGACCTTTCCACTACTCCCCAATGGGATAATATCTTCATCATTTCTAAATTCTCGACTCGGATCAATGAAACCATTCCAGGTCGATAGTGGGAGTTCCACCATCCGTATAATATGAGGAGGTGGATGAGGATGGGCATTCCAAACTTATGATTTGAAAAACTAGTACATTAGATCTATTCAGGTAGGTTTGGTTATAGATCAGGGTCATGGATCAATCCAATTTCATGTTTCATAGTCTACACTTGAGGAGAAGAGTGCTTGGCCTTCTACAATACGAGGTAAGATATTAGTATCCTAGAATCTTTTATCTTCTTTGTTTGATATATGTTATACAAAATTATTTATATTTATTTTTTAATGTAAATTATTGGGCTCAATATTAATTACTTTTGTAAGGTAATGTATCTTGACACTCTGTTGGGAGTATGATCAAAAAGTGTTCACCAATGTAAGGAGTGTCCCCTCAAGATCGGTAGTTACCATTTTTTATGGAACCGTTTTGTCCTTAAGATGGCATGTTTTGTCCTAATTCTCATGATGAATTTTCTAGTTCCTTATCAATCCCATATTTATTATTATCATCATAGGGTGTTTTTTACACCACCTCAGGTAGGTATCTATGTTCATAAATGATAGTGGGATGTTTAGGAAAGTCGGGCTGGACCTGAGTGATATGGACTGGGTGGTGTGTTGGCCTAGATTGATAGTATTTTTCTTGATGAATGGAGAGTACGAAACGCTATTTACATTGGATTTGTGGACCAATATATAGATTTTTTTTCTAGAAAAACTTTCTTGGTTACCTCCATATAGAGAGTTATATTTCACCCTCTAACTTGTTCTTGGAACAGATTCAGTGTCTATACCTCTATAAAGGATATATATTATTGAGCTTCAAGATCTCAATAGGTAGTTGGATGATCTGAAAGGCAATGGTTTTTTACAACCCATCTTTTTGGGGTCCACAAGCACTTTTTTTCAAAAGGTGGATGGTACCTTATGACTATGTGTGGATTAACAGTGGTTGAATAATATTATAGAAAATAACTAGTACCCACTTCCTCAAATAGACAATATATTTGATCTTCTACATAAATCTATGGTGTTCTCAAAGATTTGTTTATGATCAAATTATTATTGGGTGTGATTTGGCCTCTTAAATATACTATTTCTAGAATTTCATGGCATCTATGGCTGGTAAAAGTATTTGGTTATTCCATTTTTCTTAACCAAAATACTTATAGTTTTCATTTACTTGATGAATTGGGGTTTCTACCCATACCTGGATACTTTTACATTAGTTTTTTAGGATGTTATCTTGGTGTATTTGTAGACATTGAATAATCATTATAGACACATTGACATCATACTGAGTACACTAATATAGCATATGTTATATTCCAATCTCAAAAAATAACACTTTTAGATTGATAAAGTTCACTTCTTGAGTAACATTATATCATAAGTAGTATCTATGGATCTAAAAAGGTGATATTCTTAATTTCTTGGGAGAATTCCAAGAACGTATTTGATATGCATAGGGTGGTGGTAATTTATTATTAATGTTTCATCCAAAAAATTTCATTCCTTATAGCTCCACTTATAATGTTGACCAATAAAGGTGTGAAGTTTACATGGTCTAAATTTTATAAGAAGGAATATCAATATTTTAAAGGAATTATAACCATAGAACATGCCTTAATTTTACATGAAAATGGTTGACTCTACACAGTTTATTGTGATGTGTCAATCACCAGGCTACAAGTTATTTTTACATAAGGTAAACAAGTCATAACGTATGTATCTTGTCAGTGATGCCTCACAAGTGAAATTACCTAATGCCTGACCTCGAGTTAATAGTTGTTTTTCATTATTTTTATAGATAAAATTTTTCTTATTGGGGGAAGAATTCATGGTATACATAGACCATAAAAGTTTCAACTATATATTCATTTAGAACTACATGAACTTACAATAATGAATATGGGTTGAATATATACATCCATTCTAATATAATATTTCTTACACACTAGGTAAGGACAATGCAGTTGCTGATTCTCTGATATGGAATTATGAGATTCAATTTTTTCCAGAATTTAATATTGAATGATAGTATATAGATATTATTTATGAAGTGAATCTAGAGTTTAGGAGTTTCATGAATAACCTTGTCTTACAACCTTAATGGTGACCTCAACACTTTTGGATCTTGTAAAGTGGAGTTAGATTTTATACCCCAAAGGATTAGTCCTAAGAGAAAGTGTTTTAGGTGAGGATCAAACACCTGGTTGGTCTATTAATGTGAATCAAATCCTATATATCAAGGGGTCAGTTTGGTAAACTCTAGAAATTCAAGAGGATTTGATGTGAGAATATCATTATTCTTAGTGGGAATTACATCCTAAACTCACTATGATTTACCATGACTTACACCATCCGTATTGGTAACCTGGGATAAAAATCAAAATAATAATTTTTATTACTTGGTGTTCCACCTGTCAGCATGTGAAGGTGGAACACCTGTTCCCTACTAGTATTTTATAATCATTACCATCCTAGAGTGTAAATGGTATGATTTTCACTCAGAATTTCATTATGGGGTCACCAAGGTATTCTCAGGGTAGTGGTGTTATATGGGTAATTGTGGGTAGTTTGATGAAGGCCAATGACTTCATTCCAATCTCAGAGACCTTCTCAGTGCAAGATCTTGGGAGGTTATATGTATGATAGATCATAATCCTACATATTTTTTCACATACCATCATATAATAAAGGTATTATTTATTTACTTTTCATTTCAATAAATTGTTACTCAGGGATCGTGGTTCACAAGTAATTCTGAGTACCGCATACCACCCTTAGACCAATGATCAATCCAAACACACTATAAAAAAATTATAGGACATTCTATGAGTGTTTATCCTTGATTTTGAAGGATACTAGGATAATAACTTGTATCTTTCTAATTTTTATTATAATAATGGTTTTCAAGTGAGTATCCAAATGGATCCGTATGAGTATTTTTACGGTATACCATTTCAGTCACCTATATTCAAGATAGAGGCAGGGGAGGTAGAAATTTTGGGATAGTGACCCTTTTAAGAGACATTAGATCAGGTAAAACTGATCAGAAATTTTATGGATATGGTTTAGTCTAGAAATAAGTAATACAATGATCATCATCACTAATGTATACTTTTTTGAGGTGTAATATGAGTCTTTTTTGTGTGTTTCACATATATTGGTTCATCGGTGAATTCATAAGTAAGGTAAATTTTCAACAACATTAATTTTTCCTTTGATGATCTTAGATAGGGTTGGGCTAGTATCATATAGGATAGATATTACTCAACTATGAAGTATGGTATTTTTTTTGCAGAGTATCTAGTTCGTATTACAGATCATAACACTAAGGCTCTTTGAAGTAGTATATTTTATAAATTTTATGTTCTATGGTAGAATGGTTTTGTATTGGGTGAGACCTAGGAGTGAGAGTCTAATATACATGATTAGTGGCTAGATTTATTATTAGATTCAACACAACTACCCTTGGAAGGGAAAAGCAGGGACAAGTTGTTTTAATGAGGGGAGGTTTTAGGATACTAGTTTATCAGTGAGGTATATATCCTTTAATTTTCTATATAAACCACTTGTTTTACCTAAATAGTACTGTGTAAAGGGGTTATTGAGGTATTAGGAGTATTCATGATTGGTTATGGGACTGGAGTTCTAGTTTTCATAGAAACAAGATGAGGTCCAAGCTTAGCATTTAGTTGGTACCAACCAAATACCTCATCTAGACGGACCTATAAGGGTGTATCATAGTTTTTCAATCCATGAAATATAGGGTACATGACCACGAAAAACATAAAATTAATTATAGAAGCACAACACATGGTTTTTGAATGGATTTTCTTACTATACACCTAAACCGTGTGATGTGTGGGCACATGGATGGTGGATATTATATGGATGAAACACCATGTGACCAAAACATATGCCTCATTAAAGTGTGGATGGTGGATATTATATGGATGACACACCATGTGACCAATCCATATGCCTCATTAAAGAGTATGAAATTAACCTTTTACCCCTTAATACTTTAACCCTTATCTACCCTTTCTTATCCTCAATTATCTATAGGATTTATGAGAGGTCTCCCTCCTCTGTATATTTTGATGGATCTCTTACATCAAAAATATAATTCAATCATTATTTGTCATGTTGGATAACCCTTAAGTATTTGTCTAGTTTATAATTTTCTATCATTCCAACCAAAATATGATCTGATATTTAATGAGAAGTCCACTACTAGATTAAGGTAAGTATTCTATCACTATTATCTAAGAGTCTTTAGGTTTATAATTTGTCATCATTTTGTTGTCGGCCAAACATATTGTGAATTTCTTGTAAATTTACTATTACATTAATTGGATGTCTAATTTTTGACCTAAACATTCTATCAGACCCATGTAATTTTTTTGAGGTTAATGAACTCAACATGAACCACCACTTATGATGTTTCTAAATAAATGAACATGGAAACTATGCTTTTGTTGTTACCAAAACATCCCTTGGGTGTGTTTGGATTGTCTCTTGTAAAACCAATGTCCAAATTGAATTAAATAAATTATAATTTAGAATGTATACATAACATGTCCATATTCATCAAATATAATGAAAATGACTAATTGGGTGAATTTAATTGTCATATCACATGTATATATCTTTTGGAACTTTGTTACAAATATTTTCATTCTTAATTATTATAGAAATTGATGAAACATTTAAAATAATGACCTACCTTGAGTAAGAATTGATTTTTTGTCTTAGATAATCTTGTTATACTAACACAAAGTCAGTCAATTCATTTACGAAACTTCCAAGTAAGGTATCAAACTTGGTCTTGATAATTGTGTTATATTGTTAATGCATTAGTTTAAAATAGACGATTAACCCATATCTTTAAAAAATTATAATTACCAAAATAATATCATTGGATTTATCTAGATATTATTGAGCACAAACCACATTTTATTATCTCATTATGATCCAATCAAGCCTCTCTAATATTACCTTGGACTAATTCCTCAAGCTCAATTATAAATCATTATGGTATAATTCCAAGGTTTCATCCCTTGGATTATACTTATACCCTAACAAACAAGATTCTCTATTGATTAAAATGAGTGGGATATACTTTCTAAGGTCATGGATGCCATAGGATTCCTTTGTATACCTTTTTATTATTATACATCGATTCCATGGCTATGTCCCTTGGGTTATAGAATGAATTAAAAGACCCCATTCTTAGAGACATTTGGCTTAGGCTAAAGAAGGTAGGGCCAGCAGGGTACCCTATGAGGAACCCGAACTATACATAGTTAATAATTATTTTTCTACCTTAATTTATTGTACCTTCACATTGTTAAATTTTATATTCACATAATGGATTTCATTAGAGACCATTGGTGGTGGATTGCTAAATTTCACTCACACTTGTTTGAATGGTTGTTTGGTATCCAGGAAAATTACTTACATATAGGTATGTATAAGGGGATTCACCCATATATAGACACTTGATTTCATTTATTATGGGAGATTGGGAGAACATGACTAGGATAGTTCTTGATATTCTCATAGATATAGCTATTTCTGGTCTTTTCTCTCTCTTTTTTATATGATGGAACTATATTGTATGTCTGTTTTCATGTCTACCTACTTCGTATATATATTTATGTAATAAATAATCACCTATATATGATCCTATCGATGTTTATGCCTACTTATTATTATCATGATGGTCTATATTAAGCTTCCTATAATTAATTCAAATGATTACAAATTATTATTCATCATTTTTTCACTATTATAAAGAGGTTATAGTCTCCCCATTATACCACTATACACCATCACTACTTGTTGTAATCCTCTAGAATGTGGGGAGGTGAACTTGAGGCCATTCAGGTGACAAGGTTCAGCTATTTATGAGTGAATTGGGTATAATATTCTACACTATTTGTTCCAAGTGACACAAAATCATGTGGGTAGGGTCATGGACTTGTGATATCAGTCGTTAAGTTGTCCTAATGGAAATTAGATTCAATCAAGATAGCAGATACATGATGTCATTATATTTTTATATTTCTTAGAGTTTAAAATTGGCCTCAGGTTTGGAATTTGAATTGAGGTAGCTGAAGTGTGGACCAGATAGAAGATATTCTAGTTCTTGGGTCAGTGTATGATGATGATTTAGACTAATTTATGTTATTTCTAGGTAACTTCACTAAAACTCATGTTTGGACTTTAGTGAGAATATAAAAAAGATCTTTGAGTGCCCCCATGATTATGGTCATTGGGATCAAGTATTCTAGTAATTACCCAGTGTTGAAAGCAGTTCATTTTCCAAAGAGGTAAAACAGAGGAATTCTGGATGGTTGGTTTGTGTGTAGTTGGATGTAGTGGGCTAGGAACCACATTAGGAACATAATTTTTGGATGTGAAGTCCACGTTTTAGTAATTAATGAGGATTTTTAAGGAAATGTGGCTTGTCCAGGATTGTTTCATGGATGAAGGTTACTTGTCCATTTTGAATAGGAGCTATGAAATGAGAATAATTATTGACATCCTTACATGTTTTGGGGTGTGGCATACCGAGAACCTTCTTGATCATATCATTAGACCACTAAGAACATGTTTTAGTAGGTTATTTTTAATTTGGTAAGCATCGTGACATGGAATTGGCTATTTTAGAAAACAACATATAATGGGGAGAACCATTGGAAAAATGACTAACTGAATAAATAAACATGGGTGTCTTTGAATAGATGGGTGGAGGGGAGAGTCGTATTAGTGTTTTGGGGGTGAATTAGATGTATTATGTTTCTGTTTCTTGAGCATCTTATGATGGAATTTCACTTGGGAAGCACATTAAGAACAAAATACTGGATCTCATCCATTTGACTAGGAGTGTAATACTATGATAGATTGAGATTTATTATTGTATAACCACTGACACTTCTTATAAATGATATGTACTATGGTGGGGAGTTTGTAATGAACAGTGTCTATATGAGTTAGAAAATTACATAATGAATTTGAATTTTTTAATTAGTTGGTGGACAAATTTTTGAATTGAGAATCAAAATAGAAATTTATAAGTTTGGACACCTCCAATGGGTGTGATTAGACATGGAATGGGGAATGGGAGTTATCCTATAGGGTTTAGGAAGAATCAAGGGAAACCGATGTGGCTACGTTGTAGGGTGACTATAGTTGGTATCCACTATATATCTATTGTCTAGTCATTGGATAGCCTACTGGTCTCATCAAATAGATGATTTCTGTTAAATGGGAAATAATACCCCCCTCAATTTTTAAAGGGAAACCCCTCTTATGCACTCTTTCTTGATTTCATAGACTATAGGTGGGTCTCCCTTATTCCCCATCAAACCCCCTTCTGAATGGGTTTTTTTTGTGAATTTGCCTGGAAATATATGGAAGGTATATTTATTTTGTGCCCCTTTCTTTCTCCTCATCTCTTTCCTTTTAATTTATTCTTCTCAAATATTAAGGATTGATTCTGATTCCATCAATTGAGGGTTTAATTATTCATTTGAGATTGCGATTTTTTTATTCCTATCAAATGGACAACTCAAGATAAATTCCACACATATTCTTTCAATATTTTTATGAAGGTACATCTCTACATGTATTTTTCTATATTTTTTATTTAAAACTGAGTTTAATTCCCAGTTGTAATGGAATCTCATGTTTGATATTTGTCTTGGTGTGGGTTTGTGAGTGTCATCGATGGTCTAAACCCTGATTCATTAAGAACTAATTATCCTTAGATGCTCGATGAGTTTTTAACATTTATTCTATTTCTAAATAAATGGTATAATTGATTATAATTTTTTATAATTAATTTTTTATGGTTTTTTGTGTGATTTAGGTGATCTAGAATGTGGTGAGTGTTTGGTGGTGGCAGGATAACCTTAGACGATCTTGGGAAATCATAGGTTTTTGTTTTTATGTTGTGAATTATAAGGGAAAGTCTCTAAAATTGATAGGTGGTCCTTGGTATCTTCCATATGAATTAATGCTTATGTGATGTGTTGTCATGCCATCGATGGCATAGACTCGTTTAATAAATTAATTTAATTATTTGATTAAAATTAAAATTTTATATTATCATGAATTTCATTATATTAAAATAAAACAAATTCCATGGCCATGTTGGTATTTGTGAACCACCTTGATCACCTCAGTCATTGGTGGTCAAGGTCATGAGTTTTTTAGTATGCTCGGTGACATTTAGACCCTTTTAGGTGTGTAACGAGAGTGGAAAATTTGTTAATTAGTGTCCTATTATATGATCCCTTAGCATCTCTTAGTTGAGGTGATTTGACATAATGGATGTGGCATTGTGGTACATGAGATGGCCTTGATATGCCTCATTTGGTTTGGGATTGAAGTGATGACCCAATACATGATTGATACCTAGAACCCTAAGTTGGGTGACTCAATGAATGAGGGCCTAGGCGACGCTAATTATTTTACTAGTGTTAGATCAACCATGAGCGAGTGCAATAGGATTTGGATAATAATTGATGGTTTAGGTGTTTTACCAACCATGTTCTCATATATGATGAGATGTGTATATACCCTTGGGGTAGTTGGGTTATGAATTAGAAAATTCTTATTGGGGAGTGGTTATAATGTTTAAAATGGAATATTCCTATAGGGTGGTCTTTAATTATGTATAGAAAACACCCAAGGGACATTGATTTATTATATTCTACTAATGGATAAGAAAAAACATATAAGGGTGTTATATATTAAAATTGGTTAAGAAAATTCCTACAAGGGAGGTCTATAATACTTATGAGTTTATTCCATAGCTAAGAAAACACCCATATGGGAGGTCTATGACACTTATTCTACATACCAAGTAGACCTGAATTTGTTATATTGGTTGGAAAGTTCACCACAACATGATCAGTGACATATCAGTACTAGATGAAGTGGGTATTATCATTCTGGGTCACAAACATGAGGATTGATATTAGGTTTTCAGCATGTCCTGATTTATATGTATACGCCCTTGGGGAGGTTGTGATACTATAGTCAGCACGGTCCCCATGATGAACTCTGAGACATTCTAGCATCAGGATGAAGATGGTATTATTGGTGGTTTATTTATTTATTATGTTATGTTGAATACATATGGTTTATACATAATCATTTCACATTCACATATTATTATATTATGGGTATAGTACGTGACCAAATTGGTGGTTCCCTACTGATTTATGTAATCACACACTACTCAGATCACCATTGTATTTGAGTGCCCAAGAATCCCTCACATGTTATAGGTTTAGATTATGATGAGGCCCTTGGATATCATGATTGGGATAGAGTATCTGATAGGGTATTTTGAGTTTTAGATGAGGTATGTATCATAGTTGTAAATGATTCATGTATTTTTTATTCTGTATAAGTGATCAGATCAATGAGTTATCATTCTTGTGTCCTTTTATTAATGTATTTAATTATGTTTTAGATTTTCAGTATATTATTATTCCTACATACTCTGATGTGATGGATATGAATGATTCTTGGTTATTTTATTTTTTATTACTCACTCTGATATAAAGGGTATCGTCTCCCCAATGTACTATCATAGAATGTCGATTCTAGTTGGGAGACTCTAGTGTATAGAGAGGTGCACCTGAGGTAAAGTGGTGATTACTGGTCTGGACACTAATTAGTGGTCTAAGGGAGTATGATATTATAGACATCATGCAAAATTAAGAACCCATCTCAATCATAAATATCCTGCCAGTTCTATCTCACTCATATCAGGGGAAATCCTTCAGATCTATCCTCTATATTGAATTCCATTGACTATCACAATCACATGTAATAACAATTATGGAACACATCCCATCACACAAGTCACCATCTAATCACATGGGATCTAGTAACTCAGAACTATCCCTACACCTGTAATAACATGTCATCTCTCTAATCAGGGAATCTATTTGGGTTCTTCTGAACTATCCCAATACTTTCTCCTTAATACCATCTAACATTTTCACCCTCATTGGCATCATAAAATGTAATCTATTCCTAGCCTAAAATTTATGAGGCTGGTTAATATCCACATTGATAACCTACATCGGTCATAATCCCACTACCCTGGGACCACCCCAAGCTATCCAACTCTAAGACCCCCTGGAAACCTGATGCCAAGGTCAGAATAGTTCCCACAACCCACACATGGGTCCCATATCACATCTCATAAGGTATATCCTTCTTCTAACACTTTTAGGAAATCCTCTATGTCATACCTCATCTAGGCCCAGGGGACTTATCCTTCCCACAACTCTTCCCAAGCTCTCAAACCACCTTCAAGAGGGTTTCACACACCTGATGTGAGAAGTATGACTGACCCATTGATCCCACTAGGACTAATCCTCTCGTGTATTCTAGAATAGACCTAGGAAACCATAATAGGATTCTCAAAACTAAAATCACATCCTGATATCTACTTGAGTCATCACATAAAAAAATCAACACCTCCTCCCCTTAGCAGTATAAGCGTTTGGAAATCAAAATCACCTAAAGTTATAAAGTGAAATTGTCTTCAGTCCAAGAGTCTTAGATCCATATTATCTCTTTATCCAAGTTGGTCTTGGTCCCTGTACCTTATAACCAATCCCATGAACATATATACAAGAAAGAAATCATACATAAATGGGAATATAAATTTATATTTTAGAGACTACCTACCACCATATAAGAGTTACCAACCAATCCATGCTCTACACGCCCTCAACATAGCTCATCCATTATAATACTATAACCAAAGACCATATTTATTTCCATAACAATAAAATAATTAATTATAAGAATTTGTAATTAATTAATTAAATTAAACAATGTTTTAATATTCACTAGAGATATCATTTACATCGTCATTGTACTTAAACTACACCCAAAGACGCTTGTTTTTCCTTTTAGGACCCTCTCTTTCCAACACAGATGAAATATTCACCAACCTCATTCAATTACCCCATGATCTCAAGGAATTATCACCAAATCCTAGCTCAAATTCTAGTAAAACTAGTATGAAAAAAAGTGGAATAATAAAAGATGATGAAACAAAATCTGTGCCTCAGATCTTCTATAGATATTTTACAAGAACATCGCTATAGAATAAAGTTTCCAAAGGAGTAAGGGGAAGGGGATATTCATCCAAAATGGTCATCTCCCAATGTCTTTGGTTCCTAAATATCCAATGGGGGAATCCCCAAAAAAGATGAGTCTTTCCCTAATTAAAAAACATGTCATCATCCCAACATGAACTAGTGGGTCTTATAGTGACATACACCTTCCCCTAAAAGATTAATGACATGACTAGGGGTCATAGTGTGATTATCCCTACATAGATGGCTCAAAACTCATCCAAAAACAATCATGGAATTAACTGTGGGTTACTGATTGTCCTATTATAGGTACAAAATTTTATCAAGGCCCCCATCCTTTCTGTGACATTCTCCTAAGATCTCATAACACTAATTAGGCCTCATTTCATGTCCAAAAACATCTTCCTATGATTTCTAAATATCATATTCCAAATCCAAGTCCTAATTCATAAAATGGACCCTACTCTAAGATCAAAATTTGAACTCCCAAATAGTAGAAGTGGAAAACTCAATATGGGGGTTGAATTTAGCTTTCAATTTAGAATTTTTGTTTAAAATAAATCGAAAAACCCTGAAAATAAAACATCCTAGTTAAAAAACAAAGTATTTATATTCAATTTTAATCTTTGAAATAGTTTCTCAACGGTTGAGAAAAAGCTAGTTTAATTTATTTTGAAAAGTATTTTACTTTTGAAATTTTTTTACTCATTAAAAATTGAATATATCAAAAATAATTTATAACTATCAGAGGTATTATTTACAAAACAACATTAAGAAAATAATTAGTGAATAACTTATAAGAGATAAAATAAATTAAAATAGTTTAAAAATGAGTAATAAAATAAATTAAAACACATTAAACAATTTAAAGAAACTAGTTTGTTTTAAATATGAAAATTTTTCATTTTCAACTCACAATCACCTGCCACTAAGAAACTTTATTAAATACTATTTAACTTGATCCAAAACCTGGATCGGGTTTTAAAGATAAAAATGCACAAAGGGAAGTCCATGATATAACTATAATCTCCCACATTTATGTATAGGATAACAGATATAGAAAGAATAAGGATAAAGTATCCAGTACTCTTCAATATAGTGAAGGATCATGGAGTAACAAATTTATAAAACAGTATAAACATATCTTGTATGTAAAAAAAGAGAGATAGTAAAAAGAGATGAAGAGAGTGTTTTGAATCAAATAAATCTAATAGTCTTACTTTGATCAATTATCTTTCAATATGTCCTTGAAAAATATTCAATGGCATCTTTCATTGAGAATAAAAATAACAAAGTTTCATGGAATCACATAGTGAAGTTGTTGGTATAATCAATATTCCACCATTAATCTCTCACTATTTTTTTCCATGAGTGACTCTACATCTATAAGGGAAACCCTTCACTAATTATCAGTGGTAAAATATTCATAAAATAATATTTTTACTAATTAATATGATATGGAATCCTTAAAGTTTTTGAATCCTTGGAAAATAATTCAAAATATTTCCATTAGAATTCAAAAATTCCCTATAAGTTGAATTAGACATAGTTAGTTGATTTTACATTGGATAAATCACTTTGGATTGAGGTCACTTGATCTTGAGATCACTTAATCTTGTTGTCACTTGACATAGCCACTTGTTCTTTATTTAAGCACAATCACTTTGTCTTATGGTTACTTAACCTTGCTTCCACTTTACATGATCACTTTCTATTAAGTCACATGTCTTTTTGGTCACTTCATTTCTATATATTATCAATTAAGTCTTTCATGCGATCATTTAATGGAAATTTTTTTATCTAACACTTGGTCACCTGTTCCTTCATGAGGTCACATAGACATCAATGTTCGGTTAGTTATATATGGTAACATGACCTTCATGGATAGTTTAACTTCTATATACATTAGTTTGATGTGATCACCTCAACACTTATCCATTTTTCATATTTTTTCTATAAAAGCTTGCAACTATAATAAAATATATAGATCAGTAATAAGATAAGAATCATGATTTTTGGTAATTAAAATAAGTAGTTTCTGGACTAATATAACAATATTCTCCTCTTTGAGGATAAAAAATAAAGGAAAAATCTACAAAATGAACTAAAAAACAATTCTCCCCTATTTGGGATTATCAAATAGTATGTCAAACATAGATGAAAAGGATAAAGTAAAAATCAAAAAGACATTAGACACTGTAATCAAGAAATACTAAAAAAATTGATAAATGAAAATATATAAAGGAAATAACATATTTCATTTATAATTCCAAAATGGTTACTAAATTACATTTTATACACTCTAATCGGAATTAGAAACCAAAACAATATATCTAGTGTTTGATTAGAGAATAAGATATATATGTTTTTATGTGGTGGATAAGAAATGAGTTTTAGGCTATGTTGAAGATATGGGATAAGTTTTTTGAATAACTAGACACCTAAAAATAAGGAAAAGATACAAAACAATGTGTCTAGGAGAAAATCCAAAGGGGGTTGGTAGAAGAAGTGGAAGAGGTAGGTGTTGAAGAAATATGTACAGTTGGATGTTCCAAAATGAAAGTATTAATATTACTAAGGTTGGGATCTATGTATGGGGAAACCCTACACATATCATGGTCCATACTATATAACCAAGAATTAATCCTCCTTGTTCTCTAAAAGTTCATCTAGAATGGGTGTGATAATATTAAATATCTCTAAAAGAGTTTTGAAGGCCTGAGATAGAGGAGGCATTTAGAGATCACTTTTTAAGGATTTGAGCATGGTCTTCAGTTTTGACTTGGTGAAAATAATGCTAAGATAAAAGTCAATATATCTTAGAATTTTATCTTTTTATCTATAAACATGCTTCATATCTCTTCTGACCAGTTTAAAAAAAATTGCCGTATATTTTAAAAATAAATTAAAACCCATTTTTTTTAACAAATTCACCCAAGAAAACTTTAAACTCGTCTCTTATGACATGTTTAATATGATATTTATTAAAATTACTTCCCATAAGAACATGAGGTGAAATAGGAGAGGGTACATGAGGAGGATAAACTGATGTAGAATATTGAAAGAACACATTCAAAACCATTTTTCTAACTTCAACATCATGTCTTATAGGTTTATTTTCAAGTATCTTAATTTATATCTTAATCACTCAATATCATTGTTTATCAGATCCATTTTAATATATATATTCTTTTAAAAATGAGAGATAACAATAGTGACTATTATAGAGATATCATCTTAAATAATGGCTTCAACATACTTCGAAAATCAAATTAAAGAATCTTTAAAAATACTCATCAAATAAAATTTGGTCTCAATCAAATCATAATTTTTCACAGTGTATGTAGAAGGAGAATAAGGAGGGAGAATTGTACATGGATAAATATTAGATTTTCTACCATCCATCTCACCATAAAACATCATAGGATATGGTATAAAGGACTATAATTCTTATATTTCACTAGATTATTTCTCAATATTATATAAAATAAATGTATGTGTATAACTAAGAGGGGTTGTAAAATTACTAGCTTCTTATTTGTCATCATATTTACATGTTTTTGGTCCAAAATGTTCTTCAAGAACATGGTTCACTATTAGTCTAGGAGGATATAATTCAACTCTATCCTGGAGATCTATCTAAAAAATTAAGAACCCTCAAAAACATTCTAATTATAATAGATGGAAGGTCCACAACATATAGGTTTACTAACTAAATGGTAATCACTATCATCATATTCCTCCCCTTGACCTCTTACACTTTTCCTTGGAGTGCCTGCTATGTTAGGGATCAAAGTAAAATATGTTTCACTAATTTTTACACTTATTTATAATTACTCTAAGTATCTATACTACCATATTATGTCTTCAAAAAATAATTCATTCATACCTTATTATCATCAAGATCCTAATCTCATGTTTCTTATTCTTGAGATGGTAGTTGTAGGGAGAATCATGAGATACAAAGAATATAACAGGAGAGAGATTTTGATCCTCCTTGTAATATCCCCTTTATTAATCATTAAGATCAATATTTCCATCTTCCTCATATTAAACATCAATATAAACTTAATTTTCATCATATGAATACTCAACAACCACATCTTCTTCAAAATCTAGATCCACTTTGTTCCCTCGTCTTATTGGATCCTTAAAAGGATTTAAATTTTCATATATATTCTCATTATCTTCTACTCATTCCCTCTTCCATGGGTTCCAATTTATCTTCATATTCCTAAAAACTATATGATTTAGTTAAACACAACAATACGAGACTACTCTTTCCTTGTAACACCCCAATCATCCACGATACGCTTCTTCTTAATAATTCAATAGCTTGCACTACATGCAACACCGAGTTTGATCACACCATAAACTATCAAACTAGACGTTTAAAAAGAGGTTATGAATAGTGTTAACCAAATTTTGAAATTTATATATCCCATATAATTTTAACATTCATATTTTTGGTTTATTAGACATAATATAAGGACAAATTCAATTTATTAGATAAAAGAACTATTTAAATAAATGCAGTTTTTCCGTCTTTTAATGGAGAATCATTTTTAAATCCAATATTTGACACTTTTATATATTCAATTTGAAGAAATGAAATTATTATTTAAAAAAGGGACATAAAAAATTAGTTTGGATAATTTTTTTTATTTTTATGAAAACTTTTATATTTTAATGACTAGTGAAGAATACTGCATTTTAATTCAAAACTACCTTTTCATCTAAATTATTTATATAGTTAGATTATATTTTTAATTGGTTTAAAAGTTTATTTGGATTATATTTTTATTATATAATCAATTTATGGTCATTGGAAGTAATTTCACAATGAAATTGGAAATAAACACATGTCAATCATTTGATAGTTTTTACTTCCCGAAAACCCCACTTTCTGGTTTTGACAACGATAATTAATTTCAAATTAATTTATAAAAATTATGTGTTTTGAATTTTAAAAAATGAATTAAATATTTGGAATCCTAAATTATAAATTGTGTAAATAGGTACATTTTATTTTTTACATTATTAATAGTAACATTAGTAATTATTTTATTTACCATGGTTGAAGGGTAAATCAGGTAAATAAGGGTAAAAATAATAATATAAAAATACCCTAACATGTGCACTACTCCTATTTTATGATATATTTCTTACCATGATCATGCTTAGGTAGATTTTAAGACCCCATGGAACCACTTGTGTGTGAAAATGACATGTTATAATAATTAATTAAAAGTAAAGGGAAATATAACATAAACATGTATCGTATTACTAAAACAATTTTAATTTGAGTTATATAATTGAAATCTTAAACTATAAAAAGTAATGATATAGATAAACATATTTCATATGTCATGTTATTTAATTTATAATTTTTATACATTAAATAATTAAATTTATTTATGACATAATAATGATACAATATTTGTCTTATTAATTAAAAAATCAAATAATTGACATTATAAATATTAAAATTAATGTAATTTGAAAGTTTTTATGTCATAAAAAATTTTATGGATTACCATGAAATATTATATTTGATTTAATTAATCTTTTTTAAGTAATAATTTTTCTATAAATTTTTAAAAAATCAATTACTAAATAGTGTCAAAATTTACATAAATGGGTTTTTAAAACAAATACCATTTTATTAAATGACATAAAAATACTAAAAATATAATATTTGTACAACTAACTTATATAATGTTAAAAATTTCATTAATTATCTATTTTATTTTCTCTTGACATTTTATAGTAACTATATTAACCCTATAGTGTAAAAATACACGAAGACACGGTAAGAGTTAAATTGTTTAACTAAGGGTTAATCCCAAAAGATAAGGTTAATTTCATGACATAAACTTGTATAAAAATCATTTTATGAGATTATTTCAACCCATACATATCTTATCCTAGAAATAAATTAATTTGAAGCTATTATAAACCGAAAATAAAATTATAATAAATTAATATTTCAATATTTTCTTAAAGTTACCCTCACCTCTTTCATAGAATAGAATTTCTCCTTATCTTTTATTCACAAATATAAATACCTTTGGCTTGAGAAAATCCTGCCCAAAAATCCTCCAAAAGTCACTCACATCATCCAAGAGGCAACACATTGGGAAGAAAACCAACTTAAGGTTACCTTTTGTGAAAATAAAAAGGAGACACCTGAAGAAGTGGTAATCATTTTATCCCTTCTTTCAAAGTTCTTTTATTCTTCTACATCCTCTTACTAAGTTGTCACCATACTAAAATAAAAAATCCAGAATATAATATATTCTAAGATGTTTTTTGGATTATGAGACAACCATATTACTCCTTTACCAATCCTTTTAAAAATAATATCAACATGTGTGTGTACGTATGGCATACCGTCTCTATGACGCGATGAGACTCATCTTCCACATCCACCATCCAAGAATGACTATAAGAAATATATATTCTGCATAATTTTGAATTATATGAATTAATAAGGCTAATATAATAATATATATATTTATGTATGTATGTATGTATGTATGTACATATATTTCATTCACTTACTTTCATTCAATAAGATAAGAAAACAGAAACAATGATCAAGAATATGTACGACATACCGTCACCATGAACGGTATATTCCATTTCATATATCTATATATTATATATATTAATATTATGAATATATATGATATATAAATCATATTATACATTTTTAAGTAAGTAAATCATGATCTAGGTAATATGATCAAGAATTACAAGTCAAAAACAAGTATGATAAACAAAGCGATTATTACATGAAACATTGAATTGACTTGTAATTGTTAATAAAATGGTAATATAAAGCCATAAAAGAATCATATATGATATGATAAATATTATTATGTTTTTTATATATGTTAATAATATCATTTCAATCATTATACATGAGTTTCAGACACGTATGGAGATTATCAGACCTAAGATAAGGGTTAATTCCTCAATCTTGTTATTATCTAAGATAGTTTATGTGTAAGTATTTAATAAGACATATTTATAACCACTATCCATGTTTCATAAAAATATCTTGAAAATAAACCTTTTAAGGTTTTATGGAAGGGAGTCTTTAACTATAACATCATTTTAAATGTTTTAAAGAATTATTTTTGTAAATTTCTTAATTAACGTCCATGTTTTCAAAATGATTTTAAGGATTTTTTATATGGGAATTATTGTTTTAAAATGTTAATTACTTTAAATAGTTTTAATGTGGTATGGGAAACTTTGATTCAAAAATATCTTTTAAATGACATCTTTTATAAATTCTGTGACTTTTAAATGATTTCAAGAAAAAATGAATATTTCTCTAAAATAATTTTACTAATTATTTTCATCTATGTCAATATCCTTTATTGGATTTTATTATTGATTGAGTTTTATTTATTAAATTACAAATATTCCATATTTTATTGAATGAGTAATGATATGTTTGACTGTGGATGTGGTATTTTTATACCATTCATGGTTTGTGGTTAATGTATTAAGATTTTTTATGCTAGTTTTAATATTAATGTTTATGTTATGTTTTACCCTTTTTATAAGAGAAATGGATTGGAATTAATAAGTTGTTGGAGGGGCCCACTATAGCCCCTCAATGCATCACTAGGTCTCATGAGAAACACTAGATATAGAATCTGATGATTCCTTGCCCATTTATTTTTAAATATAGATTTTTATGAGTCCATAACCATTTTTTTAAATGTCTTGGAAGAGGCCTAGAAGAAATGTTTCTGATGTCTGACATTATGCATTCCTTCATTATGATATTAGTTATTAATATTAAAAGTGATTATTTGACTAGTATAAAATTTGGGATAAATTTTAAATGAAATTATTTAATTTATTCTTTCCATATTATACTAAAGATTATCTTTAAAAGGATTTTTTCAGTTTTATACCTTCCCTTAAAAGTTTATGCTTATTTATGATAGCTTCTGTTATATTTTTTATCCTTAATGAGCATCTGATCTCAACCATTTTTTATGTTTTATTTTCCAAGGATGCCATGAAGTGTTTTATGATTGATATTAAGGGTTTAACTAGGGAAATAATGGCATTCACAAAGGATTAACTATGATGTTTGTTATGTTATAAATTGTAATGTAAAGTTCATGTATGTAATCTATTTTCCAAAACTGCTAAACTGATTGATCCTTCAAGGCTTGATTCCTTGTAATCAAGACAATGTATTAAAACAGTGAACTAGCTTTGGGCTTCTGGGGTCAGGGTGTTATATTTGGTACTAGAAGATATTTAGCAACAACCTTGTAAATTGATTTAGAAAACTTAGATTAAGGATCATAACCCTAAGATATATTTTGAGAACAAGTATAGAGGAACCCTGTAGAATTTGGAAATGATCATGGATGACCTAGGATTAAACCTAAGATGTTATAGATTGAATGTACCTTCCCTTGATTATGTGGTTTTCTTTAATGATATTTTTTTCTCACCCTGTGCTTTATGGTCTTAGTTAATGGATGAATCTAGAAGGAATGGTATTTTAATTGAGTTTGATGGAAAATCTGCTAATTTTGAGAAAAAAATTGGATAATGATTGGAGAGAAAGATATTGTGATTATGTGGAATCATTTATCATGATATATGATTAACAATGTTATATTTGATGACTTTCCAAACACATTGCGTAAGAAGAATATGAAACTTCATAAATTTTTAAATCTTAAAAAGCATAGAGGAAATAAGATTTAGTGTCCTACCTTTCAAGAGGAAGGGAGGAATAACCTTGAGGAATACCTCAGATGGAGGGGAAGATGTTATCTATGTGGGAAAAAGGGTCATAGAGTGACCAATTTTTAAGAAGTTCAATGTCTCATCTGTTGAAATCATGGGAATTACCTAACTCAATTTGAAGACATAAGAATGTACCTATAAACCAAGGAAGGACTTATTCTATACCAACCATTAAATTGTAAGGATTAAAGTATTTTATTTGGATCCAAGAATTATGAATAGTGAATTGTATAAGATGTGTTCAATTTATGTTTTTTTCTATGGATTTTCAAGAATATCTTGAATAGTTATAATGGAAAAGAAAATTGATTTAAGGGTAATATTTTATTTGGAGAACATATGATTAAGGTATAGATAACCCTTAATATGTTCCTTATGTTAAGATAATGATGTTTGGATAACGATATGTTGGATTTGAATAAGTAAATTGGATGATGATAGTTTTTTGAGAACTAATTATGAATTTTTAGAAATTAGGGTTACACTGTCATGAATGAAGTATACAAATTTTGGGGACTTAAGGAATAATCCACAATGTTTTGGAACAAGGAAACATGCATGTTTTTAATAAGGATACCTAATAATCCATGTTGTTACTGTGAATTAAGAGAATACGTGATGAAGGTGTTCACATTTTTGGAATGTGACAACCAAGAACTGCCCGATAAGATATGGGATATAAATTCTAAGCTTATTTGGTTCAAATATTTCTAAATTTATAGATTTTAAATTTTTTGGAATGATTTTAAGGTAATACATTTATGGATAGTATAAGTTATACTCTACTTAATTTTTGTTATATTGATGTATTATCTCACTATAGGTGGACTTATGAATATGTGATAACCTATTATAACACATTTTTTGAGATATATATAATGAAATATCATTCTATTTATGAATCGCATCATCTTCCAACACTTTAGGAATGAAAAATTCAACATCATTTCTTTGAAGAAGAGATGAATTTGAAATTGTTCAAGGCATGACCAATGGTGATATTGTACTGAAATAAAGTAGGTATTTCTTCACAACTTTAGTTAGAGGATATTTAAAACAAAAAATGTTATATTAGTACCTTCTTATCCAATGATTCAGATGGTCCCTTAAATCATCATAGATTTAGGGATTTCAGATTGTTAACTTTCTCCTAATAATATTCTCTATATATCTCCATCAAAACATGATGGTTGGATTTTTCTTTTATATCCATGTTTTACTATATAGAACCCCAGTATGTGTTATTTCTAGTAACCTTCATACTTACATTTCTTTATTTTAAAATAGAGGTCTCATTAATCCATTTTTTGATGTGGGATTTCAACTAAGATATTTTGAAATGTCAAACCCGTAGTTTTCAATTCTAATTTTAAATTGAGTTTATGAAATTTATTGAATGAGGGGATAATTTAAAGCCCCAAGATTCCATGGTACACTTCTTCTTAATAATTAATTAGCATGTGTTATATGCAACACTGAGTTCGAGTGTACCACAACCTATCAAAATATCTGTTTAAAAAGTTATTTTGAATAGTATTAAAGAAATTTTGAATTTCATATACCCAATATAATTTTAAAATTCATAGTATGTGTTTATTATACATAATATATAGAAAAATTTAAATTTTTAGATAAATGAATTATTTTTCAAAAAATGAAGTTCTTATACCTTTTATTGGTGAACCCTTTTTAATCCAATATTTGACACTTTTATATGTGAAATTTTACCAAATGAAATTATTCTTTAGAATAGGGACATAAAAATTTAGTTTGGATAAATTTTTGGTGTTTTCTGATAACTTTCATATTTTAATAAATTGTGAAAAATAAAACATTTTAATTCAAAACCATTTTTTCATCAAAATTTTTTATATAGTAAGATTATTTTTTAATTGGGTTTAAAGTGTAATTGTATTATTTTTTATAATTTCATCTAATATTTGGAATTTTATGTAAATTTACGTTTTAATTGGACCTAAACACATGTAAATCTTTTGATAGTTTTTACTTCTTAAGAACCCGTTTTCGGGTTTGGACAACATGAATTAATATTAAAATAATTTTTTCTAATTCTGTGTTTCGAATTTTGAAAAATGGATTCCCTATTTTTAATCATAAGGTCAAATTTTTTTTAAATAGATACCTTTTATTTTTTGACATTATGAATAGTAAATTTAGTTTTTATTTTTATTTAACATGGTTAAAGGGTAAAGCAGGTAAATGAGGGAAAAATAATATTAAACTACACTAACATGGGTCCTAATCCTATTGGATTATATATTCCCGACCATGATCATCCTTAGGTTGATTTTAGGACCCCGTGGAGACACTTCGGTGTGAAAATAACATGTTATAATAATTAATTTAATGTAAAGGAAAATATAACATAAATATGTATCTTCTTACTAAAAAATTTTAATTCAAGTTATAAAAGTTATACATACAACTATTAATAGTCATTATAAATATAAATGACTTAATACACCATGCTATTTTATTTGTTTTTTAGAAATTAAATAATTAAATTTATTTATGACCCAATAATGTTACAGTATATGACTTATTAATGGAAGAATCAAATAAATGATATTATAAATATTAAAATAAATTTAATTTGAGAATTTTTGTGTCATACACAAATTTTATGGATGAATATGAAATGATATATTTTATCTAATTAATTTTTTATTTTAAGGAATCAAGTTTTGATGACTTTAAGAAAAAACAATTAATAAATAGTGTCAAAATTGACAAAAATGAGTTTTCCAAACAAATAATATTTTATTAAATGATAAAAAATCATAAAAATATAGGATTTTTCCAAATGAATTATATTATGATTAAAATTTCATTAATTATCCACTTGATTTTATATTGTTATTTTATAGTAACTTTACTAACCCAATAATATAAAAATACAAGAAGGCACAGTAAGAGTTAAATTGTTTAACTAAGGGTTAATCCCAAAGGAAAATGTTAATTTCATGACCTAAACTTGTCTAAAAAAATTTTATGGGATTATTTAGACCCATATTCATATTACCCTTAAAATAAATTTCTTTTTTTCTATTATAGACTTAAAAAAATCAATTTATAATAAATTAATATTTCAATCTTTTTATAAAGTGCCCCTCACCTCTCTTATAAAAGGGCACTTCTCCTTCTCTTTTATTCACACATCCAAAGACCGCTGGCTTAGCCAAACAATTCAAAAATCTACTAAAATATTTCACAAATTCATCCAAGAGGCCACACTTTTGGAATAAAACCATCTTAAAAAATATATTTTGTGAAAATCAAAAGGGGACACCTGAAGAATAGGTAATCATTTTATCCCTTCTTTCAATGTTATTTTCTTCTTATACTCCCTCCTCCAAAAAAAATTCCATAATTAAATAAAAAATTAAGAATATAATATATTCTTATATTATTTTATGATTATGGGACAACCATGATCCTACTTTTACCCATATTATAAAAACTATATCATTGTGGGTGTGTACGTACAAATTACCGTCTCCACGACAAGATAAGACTTATCTTCCACGTCCACCATCCAAGAAATATTTTAAGAAATATATATTTTGCATAATTATTAATTATATGATATAATAAGGCTACTAGAATAATATATATATATACATATATTTCATTTACTTCCATTCAATACAATATGAAAACGGAAACATTATTCAAGCATACATATGACCTACTGTCTCCATGAACAATGTATTCCATTTCATATATCTATATATTATATAGATTTATATTATGAATATATATGATATATAAATCATATTATACATTTCGTAATTAATTAAATCATGATCTAAGTAATATGATTGGGAATAAAATGTCAAAACAAGTACGATAAACAAAGTGATTATTACCCAAAATGTTGCATTAACTAAGAATTGATAATAAATGGGTAATATAAAGTCATAAAATAATAATATATGATATGATAAATATTATTATTATTCTGATATAAGTGAATAATATGTTTACAAACATTATATAGGATTTTTAGACACGTATAGAGATTATTGCAGCTAAGGTAAAGGTTAATTACTCAATCTCAATATTATCCGAGATTGTTTATGTGTAGGAATTTACTGAGACATATTTATCATCCATGTAAAAGTTTCAAAAAAAATCAAAATTAATCTTTTAAGGTTTTATGGAAGGGAATCTTTAACTTTAACATCATTTAAAATATTTTAAAGATTTTTTTTTCTAAATATTTTTAATTAATGTCTATGTTTTCAAAATAATTTGGAGGATTTATTTATATGGACATGATTATTTTAAAATATTATTTTTATTCAAAAGTTTCAAAGTGGTATGGGACACTTTTATTTAAAAACCGTTTTTAAATGACATATTTTATAAATTGTTTTACTTTTAAATTATTTCAAGAAAAAAATGGATATTTTCATCAAAGAGTTTTACTGATTATATTCATCTAGGTCAAGACCCTTTATGGGATTTTATTATTGATCGAAGTTGATTTATTACAATATAATCATCCATATTTTATTTAATGATTAATGATATGTTTTAATGTGGATGTATTATTTTTATACCATTCATGGTTTATCGTTAATGTATTAACATTTCATTTGCTAGTTTTAATATGAATGTTTATGTTATTTTTCACCCTTTTAAAAATAGGAATGCATTAGAATTAGTAAGTGACCAGTGGGAACCAGTATGGTCCCTCGATGCATTGGTAGGTCTCATGAGACAAAATAGATATGGACTTGGTTGTGGCCTTGACCATTTATTTTTATATATGGATTTGGCTGAAGCCATAACCATTTACTTTTAGATGTCTTGGCTAAGGCCTCGATGGTTTGTTTCTGATATCCGACATTTTTCATTCCCTCATTATGAGATTAGTTATTGATATTGAATGTGATTATTTGACTTGTAGAAAATCCATGTAAAATTTAAAAGGTAATTATTTTATTTATTCTTGCCATATTATGATAAATATTATGTTTAAAAATCTTGTGTTTCAATTTTATACCATTTCATAAATGTTAATGCTTATTTATAATAGCTTCTACTATATTGTGTATCCTTAATTAACATCTGAGATCACCCATTTATTATTTTTTATTTTCTCAGGATTCCAAAAAGTGTTGTATAATTGATTTATAGGGTCAAATAAGGAAATAATGTAATTACCAAAGGATTATCTATACAATGTTTTATGTTAGAAATTGTAATGTTAAGTTAATGTATGTAATCTATTTTCCAATACTATTAAACTAATCTGTCCTTTGGGACTTGGTTCCTTGTAATTATTCCAATGTATTAAAATAAGGCACTGGATCTGGGCTTTTGGGGTTAGGGAATTAAATCCCCCCTAGGAACTAACCCTTTAAATTTCAATAGGGATGATATATACCTTGGATATAGAAAAGAGGTGAATTTATAAGAGGATTTTCACAAATCAACCATTTTTTTAATAATATAACTTGAAGTAATTATCTAATTATATTTTTCAATAGATAAAGAAAAAAAATTGAAACCAAAAAATGATAAGTCACACTTTCTTAAGACTAATTAGATGTTGGATAAACATAACCAACAATCTTCATTCCCCATAAAATTAAACAATTTTTTTTCTTCTGGGAGTTCTTTTCATAGTTAATTCATTAATACCATTCAAAAACTCAATATGGGAATAATTAATAGAATATTAACTTTGATACTTTTCTATATGAGGGACATTCAATATTTTATCTCACAACATTGAAGAGAACACCCAACTTCTGAAATTTATAACCATTCGAATAGTACCCATTAAATCACCAGTATTACACTCTATATTTTCATATAACACTTTGACTAGATAAGGATATACTATCTTACTATTTTACTTAAATAAATCATCTCGTCATTAATTTTGAATTTATTTCTAAACCAAGTTATGCTTGTCTATATCCATTCCAAATGCACTTATTTTTTTTCAAAAATAGGTCAGTCTAGAAGATGAGGGTTGAAAGTCTTGACTATATTTATCGAACATGAAAGGATTTTATTTTTTTTCCTTAAAGGTGTAAAGAAATAAGATATTTGACTTTGATAAATCTTTTCATTCTGAACATTCATCTATAATTATTTGAAAACATCGAAGCTCAGTTTCAGTTTTGAGAGAAAAAGTGGTTTAAAGGGGGAGAATCAAAAGGGAAAACATCAAAGGATAGGAAAGCAATATAGACATATATGTTTGAAATTTAAAATTCTAAATAAAGTACATTTAACCCTTTAGGTCACAAAAAATAAAATAAAAATAATATGAAACAAAATACCACCAAAACACATGATTTAAACTTGAATAGACATGGTAGGTTGACTAGCTATATGATCTTGTTTATGGAAACTTAAATAAGTCATGGTCATTGTACTTAACATATCACATGTATTGTGATAACATAGAGAGATTATGGTAGGTTACCTATCCTCATGACTAAATTCTTACTATTAATTAACTAACCACATGAATAGATTATCATAGTTCATTAAGTGATCTCATGAACATACCATACAGTTACTTATTAATACAACATAGAAATAATTTTATTATAATTAGATATCAAGAAATATTAATAAACACATATGTTGTGTAATAAAAAGAAATATTAAATAATTAATCATTAAGAAAAGTAAATAAATAAAGATAGGGGATAAGAACTGAAATGAAATATTTAGAAATAACTAATTATAACTCCTCAGAATGATAAAGGGTTAAATGACTAAATGATATGAATCATGTTAACAAGTTGAAACTTTATTTTTGGGATCCTAACTGATTAGAATTCCAAAATTAAGTGTGATTGGTATGTATTAGAGATCAAGATGGGTGACCTCCTAGGAAGTTTCCTAGGGTGTGTGCAAGTGGGGGAAAGCACTCTAGAAAGAACATGTATTGGCATGTGAGGATAGTCATTAGTCTTATGATCTGTTCGGGAATGTGGTTGGGACCCATTGTGGGGACCACATGTCTGGGGGGAAATTGGTGGTGTCTATATGGCTAGGACTTGATAAGAATGTTATAGTGGGGTGTCTATGTTTTCAACTGGTCCTAGTTGTGAAATTCGTATCAGAGCAGGAACCTAGCCCTATGTGCAGTGTCACCGCTTGGGTTGCGATTTAGGGTCCACAAAAGGGTTTTGTTCCCTAAAGGGGGTGAATGTAACTCTATAAAATTTTGAAGGGTTAAATGAATAAAATATATGACTCATGTAAATAAGTCGAACCTTTATTTTTTGGATCCTACTTGATTAGAACTCCACAACTAAGTGTGTTTAGTCTAGAGTAGTGATCCAGATGGGTGACCTACTGGGATGATTCCCATGGTGTGTAAAAGTGATAAAAAACACACTGGAAAAAACATGTTTTTGCCTATGGGGATAGTCATTAGTCTGATCACCCATTTTGGAATGTTGGTGGGCCCTAGAGAGGGGACCAAATATCTGTAGGGAAACTCATGGTACCTAACAAACTAGGACCCAACAACAATGTTAAGGTGGGGTGTCTATGTGGTTTGTAGTGCCCATTTGTTACATTAATCATCCTTAAATCATGTCTAATATTACTAAATATTTCTCTATTCAATGTATATTAATGGATATTATCAATTTTATGTTTTATACTAATAAACTCAAGAATAATATCACCTTTTCAAAAATAGTCTTTCAAAAAGTGATGCAAGATATCAATATTCTTAGTATTGTAATGAGATACAAGAATCATAGAAATAATAATAGCACATTTATTAATAACACATATTTTCTTAGTTTTATTTTGATAAAATTTCTTTGAAAATTTTGAGACCATGTGCTGAGATGGTGTGCGATTCGGCGACCCAGTGTTCCTAAAATGGTCCGTCGAAAATGTTAAGTTTTAAATAGTGAACATGAGTAGTTTTTCAAAAAAAAAGTAAAATAACTCTTAAATGGGTGCTCTGATCATAAATCTGATGGCACTGTTGAATTTCGGATAAATGTTTTACCCTAGGTTCCACTTAACTTTGGATGGCACATATCAACTATGGAAATTAGTTTTCGGGATGTGACCATAAATAAAATAATTTAAAAGAATTATTTTCTTTTCAAATACTATAACTCATAAAAGGTAAATAATATTGAAAATATGAGAGTACTGATGATCTTGTGAGGTTGTTATTTTATTAGGTGATCCCTAACCTTGGCCGATATAGGTTAAGGGTAAAATTTATTTTATGGAGGTTTTAAAAGATAATAAAATAAATTTTAGAAAAAGTTTATTTTATTTATTTTGATGTTTCACAACGATGAAACAATACTGTGATGCCACAAAAAAGTAGTTTTTTCCTTTATTAAATTAAATAGTGTGTCAACACTACAACATAGCAAAATAGATACTTAAATATGTTTCTTCATTTAATATCTTGATAGGGATACAAGTTTAGATTGAGAAAACTGGAGAAATTCCCTATAAGCTATGTAAAAGAAAAGGCATTGGCGAAGCCTCTTAGTGGAGAACGAAAAGAGGAAACGAACACCGATGGATCACTAATAATGAATCAATGATAAAATAAAGAGGATCAAATATCAACAAATGATAGCGGTGAAACCCCATTTTTCACCAAAGATCGATATAGTCCTCAAGGTAGGGGTTTTATTCTTTTTGTGTGATTGCCTTAATCACCTGTTCTTTTTTTCTAAATGAAGGACATTGATCAAATCAATAAAAAGTTGAACCAAAGATCATTCATTCACGTGGTATGGGAATTTTCATGTGTATATTAAATAAAGGTAATAATGTCTTAGTGATTGATTGAATATCTTCCTATTTCGAATGTGATAATCAAAGTCCAAACAAACAAGACCTATATTGGTTGTTTTTTGTGTTATTTAATCTCTGTCTCTTTTTCCCTACGTTATTCACTAACGAACCCCTATGGTTGCATTGGAATATTCTGGGGGTTCCGAATCTAGTCAGACCCCCGGATCGACGGTGAGATGTCTTGGAGTATGCAACAATGGAGGTGACGCCCCAAGAATCATGACGGTTCCCTAAGATCGGAAAACGGACCACCAAAGTGAGTTCGGTGGCTGCGGAAAAAAACCACTGACGTATCGTAGTGGGCCACGGAAAGCAAGAAACATCCTGTGGCTAGAGACCATGGTCCATCTAGACCGCGGGTTGGATTCCTTGCTTACTTCATCTCAGGTGGAGCAGACAAGCCTGATTCAGTGGGTCGGGCTAGGCAGGCAGGACGACATGTCAGGTCGGGCCAAGCCCAATCAGTTTGGGCCAAGTCAAGCTCATCCAGTTCAGTCCGGGCCAAAGTAGTGATATGAGTTGAATCGACAGGTCGGGTTGGGTCAGCCTAACCAGTTCAGACCAGGCCTAGACCTAACCAACCCCTTTTTACTAAACGGTTCATAACTTCTAAACTGTATGTTTGATTGACGGGCTGTTTTTGGTGTTGGGACCCTCACAATGAAGCAATACTTTTTTTATACTCTAAGTGGGTTTTTTTAGAATTTGATATATGAAAGATTAATCGGGGAATAGATTCTCCCAGAATAAATAACACTATGATCGGGAATCCAGAGGCTGGCTGTGATGAGAAGTCTATGGCGAGCGGCTCTAGGTGACCCGGCATGCCTAAGTGACAAGTGGGTCTAGGTGACCCAACATGCCTAAGTTATGAGTAGGTATTGGTGACCCAACAGGACTTAGTGACTCAATGGGGATGACTGCCTTAGTAGTACAAGGTGTTCAGTGTTTATGATGGATATTATTCCTTTTCATACTTTAGTTTATACCTATGTGAGATGACTCTAGTGACTCTATTGACATTGCTTCTTAGATGATACACTTCATGTAAATCCTTGGTAGTATGCATTGTGTATTTCTTTGTGTTATACCCTTATGGTTTGGGGTCCCTAATGAGTAATGTTTTACTCACACATGCATGGGCTTCACCCGCACATGTTGTGTCTTGTGTAGACAGTCGACACTTTGGGGGAATCCTTAGTGGACTGGGGACAGGTGGTGCTTAAAGTGACCTGATAGAAAATATGTGCTTCTAGGGATTCCGAAAATTATTTCTATAACTACCCTTCAAGTAGGGTTTTTGTGGAGAAGTTCCAAAGACACAAACTTTTACTTTTCTATTTCAGTTGGTCTTGTATTCTTGTCTCATTTACCTTTAGTTTTTTATTGTCGTACCTTGTGTTTGTTAATGTAGTGTTTTCACATTCTTGCATCTGTGGTTTTGAGTTGTGTGCATGTGTATAGGTACATAAGAAAATATCTCCCATTTGTTGGGATATTACTACTTAGTTAATATCACCATCCCCTTGCCCATGAGAGGCAGGATTGGGGTAGTCATGGCACGATCCCTATGGGACGGTCCGTGACACTTGTATTATCACAATTTATTGAGATGTGTCTGAATCTAAATCCATATTCTAGTAATGTATATTTTATCCAAAGGATTTGGGTACAACAACTAATTACATCTATGTACTCAGATTTAGTAGTAGATAATGCAACATACTTTTTGTTTTTTACTATGACAAGATACTAGAAACTTTCTAAAAAATGACATATTATATAGGTGATTTTTCAATTTAACTTATAACAACCAAAATTAGCATTAGAATGAATTATTAATTCCAATGAATGGCCTTTAGAGTATAACATCCCACATTTTTTTGAATTATTAAGGTATTTAGAAACATATTTAGAAACATTTAAATGAGATTTTTTTCTTGAAATTAGGAAAACATATATACACTAAACATAATATCAAGCTGACTACAAGTAAATTATAGAATAATTGAAATCATATTTCTATAATTAGTCTGATCAACTAACATTCCAACTTCATCTAGATCAAGATTACAACTATTACACATAGGAATATCACTACATTGGTGTTATCCATTCCAAAATGATTTAAAACATCATTTATTTTTTTACTTTGATTTAAGAAAATTCATTCATTTTTTTGAAAATTTTTAAAACAAATAAATAATTTTAACTTACCCATTAAACTCAATTAAAATTCATTTTTCATTGTTTTAGAAAATAATCTAAATAGTAATATTTAGATGATCAAATGGTAATAGCACCAATATATTGAACAATTGAAATTTCCTATAAAATTATTTTTATAAAGAGAGTATGGTTATCTATACGTTTGTAAAATTTATTTGAAATCAATAGGGAGATGATATTATCTTAACATGCTATTGGATCCTATTTTAAACCATATAAGGCTTTTTAATGTCTAAAAACATGATTTGGAAAATTATTATTTTAAAATCTAGGGGAATTCTCAACAAAAACATCCTCAATAATATATCCATTAATAAATGAACAATTGTAAACCATTTGATATTGTTTGAAATTAAGATGTGCTTCATATGAAAGAAGTATTCAAATGAATTCATGTATTTATTTTGGTGTAAAGGGTTCTTTATAATCAAAAAATTCCTTTTTAGTATAAACTTATATAACCAATAAAGAGTTGTTTATTTCTATTATTATATACCCATAGAACTTATTTATATATACCCATTTGGTTTGAATAATTAGGTATTATTTAGGTATATCAACGGATTCCCACACTTTATTTATTTCAACCTGATGCCATTATTCATTCATAGTTGTCACCCAATGCTCATCATTGATGGCTTAATTGATGTTCTTAGGTTTAATCTAATACAATAAAGGCTTTATGTTCAAACTATTTTCTTAGTGATGATCATGTTTGAGTACCTATGTCTAGGTATTTAAAAATAATATCCATGGGATGGTTTTCAGTGTTCTAATGGTTCTAAGAACATAATTTCTTGGTTTTTTCTTGTATTCTTTTAGATTTGGAAGAACTTGAAGGTTTGTGCTTAAATATTTATCCGGTAAATCAGCAGAAAAGTATGAATATTTATAGGTATCATTGATATTCAAATTTTATATATTATCCTCAATGTTTTCTATAAAAGGTTTGGGTTTATATGGATATTTCTCATCAAAAAAGACATTTATAAATTCTTCAAAAACATTAGATTTTTTATTAAAGACACTATATCTTCACTAGTGGTTTAGTAACCTAGAAAATTTTCTTAAAATATTATAATTGAAAACTTGCCTTCATTCTCTTTTGTGTTTAGAATGTATAATTTTCATCCAAAAACAATAAAGTAATTTACTTTGGGGTTTTTACAATTCCATGACTCATATGGAATATGTTTCAATATTTTTTTAATGAGAACACATTTAATTACCTAAAAAGTTTTTCAAATAGATTTATCACAGAAATATATTGTTAATCCATATTCACTGAGGATTATTTAGAAAATTAATTAAAGAGTCCTATTTATTCTTTCTATAAACAAATTTTGATGAGGAGTTCATGGTGTAGATAAATTGTGAGTAGAGCTATGTTTTGAGTAGATAGATTCAAACTCTTGATTCCAAAATTCATGGAAATGATCAATTCTCAAATTTTTTATTGTGAGTCCACGTTGGTTTTCTACTAATTTTTTATATTTCGAAAAATAATAATGATCATTACTTTTGTGAGAAAGGAAAACACCCATATAAATGTTGAATGATAATCAACAATTATATAAGAGTAGTGGTTTACTAATAAACTAAAAACTCTAGACAGTAAAAATAAATCCATGTGAACTAATTATAGTGGTTGAGAGATATAAACCTAATTATTTGGTTTGTAAGTTATTTTCCGTGGCCTTCAATTTTGACAAGGATTGCACACTTTATAGTTTGGGATCTCTAGTTTGGGTATATTTTGGAATAAGTTTTTTATTTTTCTTTTTAAGATTATATTCCAGTGTCTTAATCTCCTATGTCATAGATAAGATTATCCTTAAAAGGCACTCAAATTAGAAACATTTTTATAAAAAAATGAATCTAATTTAAAAACATAAATATTTTCATTTCTCATGTTAATATTAAATAATTCTTGGAATAATAAGCTTTAAAAGTATTGTTTTCAAACATCAAATTCAAACCAATGCCACATAATTGATTAATAGTTAGTATATTATAATGTAAACCATCAAAAAATAATACTTTATAAATGTTTAAAAATTCAAAGTTACCAATTTTTCTAAGTCCAATAATTATTCCACTAAATTTTCCTCGAATGTGGTTTATAATCCATCCATTTTTACATGTTTCTTAAAGCATTAATAACATCTAGTTATATTCTTGGAACATCAACTATCTAGATACCATAAATTTTACTGGATATTTTCAATCATTTTTTCTAAAAATAATCAAACAAAAATGACTTTAGTATCCATATTTTCTTGGGTCCAGAGAAGTTATCAAATATAGACTTTGGAATCCACATTTTTTCAAGGGATTGGTTATAATAGAATTAGAATACTTAGAGAGAAAATCCTTTATGGTTCTAAAATTTTCAGAATAATTTCAAAAAAAAAAGTTTCCTTAATATTAGAGACTAATGTATTATTCTATGAACTAGGAATAAAATAATTTTTATACAGTTTCCCTTAATATCAAGATCCAAACCTAATTTCCAATTTAAATTTGAGATATTTTGTTTACCCATTATAATATTCAATGTTTATTACTATAAATTTTTTTCAAACTCCTTTTTATATTTTTCATTTAAAAGATTCAAATCATTATTTTCTTTCAACATATTTGAATTATTTTCTTTTTCTCTACTAAGAACAATTTTATCAACATGACATAAAACATGAATCATTTTCATATTTTTATATTTACCTTTTAATTCATTCATGGTATCTTCCAACATAAAATTATATTCATCAAATTGTTTATTTTAAATTTTGGATTCATCTCATATATTAAAAAAAGCAATAGATTACACCTCTAAATGAGTAGCCTAAAAATCATATATTTTCTTTTTCTTTTTCATCTTATCAACTAAAATCTAAATCATTGGAACTATCCATAGATATAGCCCATGTTTCCTTCATCAATTTATTTTGTCTCTTCTATTTATCTTCATAATTATACTTAGATATAATAATTGGTCAATTATATTTTATATTTAATTTCATATTACACTCATTATAGATAATATCATTAGTAGAGTCATCCCATTTTCAATATTTATTTAATTTTCCTCTTTTATCATACATTGTTTTATAGTTTGAATTACAGAAAAACTTATTTTTTTTATAAAAATTATTGAATATTCTAGTCAAATGACACATTTCCTCATCACTATCTTTATTAGATTCAATTCCACTAGTACTAACATGATTGATGACTTACTTAATTTTTTAATGTGCTCTTTTAAAGTCAAAAAAATTTCTTTTTGGTTCATCATCTTTTTTATTTTCTTTCAAATATTATTCATACATCAAAATCCTTTTAATTAGTTATTTGATTAGTTGTTTATTAATGTCTCATAACTCTAAAATAGTAATTGTAGTTCCTCTCCTTTAATCTAGTCGAAATCCTAAGATATTTATTTCTTGAGTTTCTATCCATATTTAGTGGAATATCAATCATAGTGTTTATGATTTCATTGAACCTGAGATATATTCCAATTATAGATTAATTGGGATTCATTTTAAAAGTGTCATACTTAATATTATATTTATTTAATCGTATTTCCTTAACATTAGATGTTCCTTCGTTAGACACAAAAAGAATATCCGAAATTTGATGAGTGGTATCACAAAATGATATTATAATAAACCCAACCCCTCTTAAAGGACAAAAAAAGCAGAATTTCTTTTAATTAGAAATGTAATACTATTTAGTTGTTGTAAACTATTACTTTATAGCTGTTTTAGGATTTTATTATTGATTTCAATAGATCCCCAAATTTCAAAACCCACACTATGAAGATGAATTTTCATTTTAATTTTACACTATCCATAATTATGAAAACTAATTTAAGGATATATTTTTATGTCATAAGCTTCACACTGATCATCCATAATGATTAAATAAAGAACAAACAAAAATTTTAAATATCTTCTTAGAAACATGATCAATTCTCTTGAAAAAAGAAAAGAAGTTAGGCTTTTATACTAAATGTTGGTCATAGCGGAAAAATCAATAGGGGGTGAATTGAGATTCCAATATAAAATTTAAATTTAAAATCAATTTAAAACCCTAAAAATAAAATGGAACATTTATCAGATAATTTAGATAGGTACAATTTTATTATTTGAAATAGTTTCTCAGTGGTTTGATTAAAACCTAGCTAAATATATTTTGAAATGGATTTAAATTTTGAAAATATTTTACACACACAAATTATAATATATCAAATATAACTTATAAATATCAATAATATTATTTAAAAACCATACTTTATAAAATAATGAGTTAATAACCTATAAAAGATAAAATTAGTGAAATTAGTTAAAAAATAGAGTAAGAAAATAAATAAGAACACATGTCAGAATTTAAAACAATAAATTCAATTAAAAATATGGAACTTAATCCTCCCAACTTAAAATCAACCTACTTCCAAGAACATTTATTAAATCCTAATAAATGAGAACCACAACTCAGATCAGATATTATAGATACAACTGAATAAAGGGAATTCTAGACTATAACTGGCCACTTAAAAAGTAATTCATGGGATAACATATAAAAAATATTAAGGAGAGAGTATATAGTAATATCCAATATAGTTTATAAGAATGTGATAACAAATCAATAAGATAGCATAAAAATGCTTGAGATTAAGTTAAAACTGAGATAACATAAAGAGATGAAGAGAAAGATTTGAAGTAACTCAATATGATCGGCTTAAATTGATAAATTATATTTAAATATATTCTTGAAAAATATTTGAATGGGTAATATAATGAGAAAAAAAAGAACAGTGTGTCATGGAAGAAGATAGTGAATTAGTTCTTCTAATTAGAATTCAATCATTAGTCTCTCATTATTTATGTCTATGAGTGACTCTAATTATTATAGAGAAAACCTTCTCTAATTAGTCATTGTAGAATATTCATAAAATAGTCTACATACTAATTACTATGATATAGAATCCTTAAATACTATAACACCTATGTAAATGATTCAAAATATAATCATTAGTATTATAAAATTCCATACCGGTAGAATTATACGTGATAACTTAATATTTACTTACGCATAATCACTTTGGATTGAATTCACTTTAGATTTTTTCAACTTGATAGTGAATTCAATTGACATGGTGACTTTGGTTTTTGTTCAATTCATCATTTAGTCACTTGATCTAAAAGTCACATGACAAAGTTACTTACTATATGGTCACTTAACTTGTATTCAATTCATTTCTTTTTACGGTCACTTAATAACTTCATGTAGTCATTGAGTTCCTAATGTGGTAGGTTAAATCCTTCATGTGGTCACTTGAACACTTCATGTTTTCAATTCAATAATTTTGTGTTTAGTTCAATACATATATAATATTTTCTTATCTGGAACAGAATCACTTTTTTTCCATACAATCACTTGGACTTCAACATGTGGTCACTTCTATATGGTTAGTTAACCTCCACCTTTAGTTGAACTTATTCATAGAATATATGGATGTGGTCACTTGAATACATATCAAATTTTAATAATTCTTATAGTATTACTATCATAAAACATAGATATCATTAATAACATTAGAAACATGACTTCTGAGCAATAAAATAAGTATTTTTTTGGACTAATCCAACACTCCACTTGAAAAATAACAATCATGAAATTCACAGGTTGTTACATGAACCCTACAATATCCATATTTATCCATAGAAATCAATATTATTTATAGATGTTTTGATATATCTAAAAGAGATATTTCCAAAAAAATTATGTTCGTGTGATGCATCTAGTCTATTTCATATGTGACATTATAAGGGATATCATATCGTATGATATACATGGTATAAAATCATGTTTTATTCTATATGGGTATATCATGTAACTTGATATAAAGATGTTATGTAGATGATACCAATGTCTATAATACTATGTGGTAGGATATATCACAAGGATTGGAGAATTTTGTTATATGATTCACCCTATGATTAACAAAGGTATCTAAGAATTAATGAGTTAACAGTTGAATCTATCATCCATGTAATACATCATTAACACATTTAGAATCTATACACATACGATTTAAGTGAATGTTTTAAGGGTAACAAACCATTATAACGACATTACATTTACTTGCAAGTTATGTAATGAATGTGTAAATACATGGGGACTCAGGGAGTGTCACTAAAGCTTATAAAGACAATAAAAACCCATATATATGGGTTATTCATGAAATTATTTGGATTCTATACATAAAATTTATTTCTTCGTTTTTTACTTTACCATTTTAGATATTAGTATATCATGGAGAGAAGGAGAGTCCTACCCATATGATGGGTGAATCATTTTTGACCTTTGATACACCATGGAGGTGGGACTTTGATATTTGAAAATTAGGGATCTTTATCAAAAATATTTTTAAAGATAGTGGTAGTAGTGATCATTGGTGTATAGTATACATAGTTTCATCATTATATATATATATATACATGGTGTTAGTTTTAAGCATGGTTTTTCATGGGAATGAGGATTCTTATTGCTTTTGAGGTATTGATTAAGTGTTAATTGATGCTTAGAAACCCAATAGTGTAATTAAAGCCTAACCAATTGTTTTCACTCAAAAAATAATAGTTCAAAATGAATAAATAAAATATCATATTGATAGTATTTTTCCTATTATAAAAAATTATAGAGGCATTATTTTTGGGATGGTTATACGATATGTGATATCATAAGCCATGATAGGACAACTACACTTGATATGTGATATTATATTGTATGACACATTGTTTTACTTCGGTTTTCCTTGAGTCATGACACATGATATAATGGGTCATAATATAGGATTTCATTATTTCATGCATAAAGAACAAATTATTGGGTCACCTTGGGGATACATTTACCAATCATAAAATATGATACAAAGTGCCAAAGGGAGATAACATAGACGTATCATAAGTCATGGCATAATTTTTTTACTATAAAATATCTTTTGATATAAAATATCATAAAGTATAGTTGATAACCTAGGACTACTAATTGTTGATAGTGACATACTATATCGTAAAATAAGATATCAATTTTGAACTTAATTGTGCATTATGATATAACCAATATCGGAAAATAAAATATCACATAAAATTATTTTTTCATAAATTTTTTGACTATGAATTGAATTTTATGGTCTATAAATATCTTTTAAATCATGTAATGTTTATTTTTAGATATTTATTTAATTTATAAATTTTTTATAAATTAAATATTTATAAATATTTTACAATTAATTATTAAATATTTATGAAACATTTATTTAATAATACTCAATAATAATAAATGTTAATATTAAGAACCCATGAAGTTTTATGGAATGAATTGTAATTTAAATATATAATTTTTATATGGAAATTAGATGTATAATTTATTAAATATTTATAAATTACGAAATAAGGAATGAATTTAAAGGAATTTATATTTAAAATTTTTAATTGTTCATAATTATAAATTTGAAATGTTTAAAATAAAAATACTCATTTAAGAAATCTATTTACCCCATATCAACATTTTTTTATAATTTTTTAGATGAAGGATTAAATAATAATAAATTTATATAATTATTAATGTAAATATAATGTATAAATGGTTTACATATATAATTGTTATATTTATGGTATCAAATTTTTAAATGAAATATAATGTCATGAACTTTCCTGGATAACATGGTACTATAATATTGGAGACTACAATAACATGTGATAAAGGGAATTCTTGATCCCCATGGGTTGACTGCAAGCACCTAAAATCATACAAGATCAAAGAGGGAAATATTTTGTTACAAAAAATAATGGAAGATAAAGATACCATTCAACATTCTCAACACTCCAAAATGAAGAAAGTACTAGAATAAAACAATTAAATAAAACCTAAAATAGTACATCATCAAAATAATCAACATCAATCAAGATAAAAGCTCTGAAATTCCATGAAATGATTGGATAAAATCTCCATCAGTCGCCTCTATGAATCAAGGTCCAAAACATCAATAACATCCACCACCTTTAAGTGGAACTCTCCCTTTGCTGGGACCTAGAATATGATAGGATAAAATTCATGAAATAAAAGTTCAGGTGTAAGATAAACAGCCTAGTAGTGTCTCACCATGTGATCCATAAAATATTCCATATTAATAAATCTATTATGATATCAATTTAAATATAGTATGACTTGTAAAATAATTTTAATATTTTCAAAAAATATGATTTAAAATCAATTAATGACAAATATAACAAAAATCAATTAAATAAAAATTTTATATAAAAACTTATATAAACTAGCTTGCATGAATATAATGTTCTATAGTAGATGGCATGTACAATAAAGTCATGTATGTAAAGTACAATGCTAACAAGAACCATTGTATGTTAGTTTATGGTATTAGGATCCCCACATTTCTCACACATAAACAAGAATCTATAATTGTCTGCGCACTCAAATAAACACAACATTAGTGGATCCACTATGGAAAATCAATCTACACCCCGTTAGGGGAGCCACTGTGGGAAATATAGCTTAAATTAGTTTAGTTATCATTGGAATTAAAAATTATTTGTTATGGAGTTAGATTCCAAGAAATATTATCCCAATTACCTACTAACTATATAGTTTTACATGTTCCCCAATAATCAATCAATAATTTATGGGGAAATACAGTCTACACCCCATTAGGGGACCCATTCAAGGAAATCAAATGTTTCAAAAAAATTAATCTTTCAAAATTCAATTTCCCTAAAAATCAGTTCTTAATATGTCCTTTCTCATTTCTAAACCAAATTATTGTTTTAATAAATTTCATGCCCTTTCAAAAAAATCTTTCAATTTAATCAATTTTATCAAGGATAAATAACCATTAAATTTCATCAAATAAATTTTCAAATCAAGCAATCATTTTTTTTCAAATCCATCCAACAATTTCAATTTCAGTAAAATTGGGGTTTTTTCATTAAATTCATGTCAATATGAAAATAAAACATCAATAATGTAAATTACAGGTTTTAAATCATTTAAAAATCATTTATGTTTAATCAAGAAACATAGTGTTTCAATTGAATGGAAAAGACTTATGGAACAACATAAATTTAATCATAGGGTTAAGATAATGCACACAATGTCATTGTTTTCATAATAATGAGTTCTAATAGATAATTTGAGGAGGTCATGGCTGGTTTTTAAATAATTAAATCTCAAAAATCCCCAAAAGTCATCAAAGGTTCCTAACTCATAAAGCACATTTATAGAGATACCTCCCAACTGCGAGCACGCGAAGGCATCTGAAGGTACTCTTGTGATTTTGATGACCCCTACGACCCCCTACACCATGCGAACATCTTTGGAGGATCTCTTAGTGAGTATGATGAAGCCACAGAACTTCGAGGTGGTTTTTTCTTCATAATTCATGTCTAAGAATTGAGAGACCCAATTTCATTCAAATATCCAGGTCACCCCCCCCCCTTTAAAGGCATGACTACCCAAACCTTTTAACTTCCCATTTCGTGAAGAACTAGAGAATAATGAATGTGAGATAAAATGAATCAACCAATACATTGGAACATCACGATACCCCCTTCCTTTGGTTCCATAATGTCCCTACCTATAGTAGGGATGCCCTTCACGAAGGTCCATGCCTTTTGTGGAGGAAGGAGACCCTTTGGGACACACGAGGCTTCAGGGAGAATTAGTCGTTCACAAAGAACTCTTTCACCAATACATGACCCCATTCTAAGGTAGGGTCAACCTTCTCTGCGAATCCACTTCTTTTGTGAAGTGCCTATACTTTGCGAAGAAAATTAGATACATGAAGCCCTAATTATTGGCCCCCCTACTACTTGAGACCCTTTTCTATTCGGCCCTCTAGTATCAAATGTATTGATTTCATGGTCACATGTGAGGTTTTCCTTATTGAGTTTCCTCACCTATTTCTTTTTTGCATAGGTATGCGGATGGCTATTTCATTTTCATATAGCTATGGTAACATGTACCCCAACATCGATCACTCCTCCACCCCACTCCCTTAGATAATTTCTAATTAATTACCTTCCCATGTGTGGGTGGGTGTCAGTTATGTATGTACAAGGGGTAAGGAGTGAGTCCCCCATGTTTGAGCTGCAGGACATTAAACTACCAAACACCCACATCCTCTGCACATGATGTTATACTATGATCTCTCCATGCGTGGTAAGCCTGGGATGACACCATGTATGAGTGACAAGGAATGACATCCTTTTCATGAGAACAGAGGGGATATGGTTATCGGGGGCCTTCTACTTCCAACATCTTCATATTTCCTTCCTGATCCCTTTGGGCTTTATCTCCATGTGCACCTCGAGAAGTATCCACATAAGACACAACACTTCCTTTGATATTATTCCCTATGTATGAATGAAATATAAAAAACTCTTCCCCCTATGTAATGAGATCCTAATTGCACATATCATCATCCTCCTTGGAATGCTTTTATATGTAACCCCCACAATATTCCCCGTGTGCGCACCTTCTATGAAATGTCAGTCATATCTAAAGTTTCCCCTTCTTTCTCACATAAAGCATGAATCATGTGGGATTAGAAGTTAGTAGTGACCATGACACCATAACCACTTGAACTATGTGGGTTTTGATCTATGTCTTATAAGTAGGGTATGTATGACGTGTCCATGAATTTCAATCCTGACCAATGGCGAACCCTAGTTCCCTCCTCCTAGGGGTGCACCTCTCAGATCCCAATATCTACTCTATCACCTCAATATTATCCCAATGATATCATTCTCTATCCTGGAGGTCATTTCCCTTTTGAATCTCCATGGTAATCCATCCTAGTGTAAGCCCCGTCATGCCCCTCTCATCTGGTCAGCTTCCATGCATAAGCACTAACCATATATCCCATGTTTATTGGGAATCCTCCTTTGGTATAATCTCCAATTCCCCACTTCATAACTACATGGACATTGATTACCAATAAACTAGGATACGTAGGAAACCTCCCTAAGGTTCAAGACCGACATTTCATCTGTATCATCAATTCCATCCCTTTCATCTAAACCTTCCATAACCCATCCTATCTTTACCCAAGCCACCACATCTCGGTAAACTCATTCCATCCATCTAGGTTATCTCAATGCATAATTATTATTCACCCAATCAATGCTCTTATAAGATAAATCCCGACGCAATCCTCATCATCCAAATAAGATAAATCCTCTTGAAACGGTAAGTATATGTGATTAATCCCCACACCGTACCCTTAAGAACAATGTGGGTTTTGTTACCTTTATTATAATAATAGGATGTAGGAAGCCACCATGAGTTTAAATCCCAAACAATGGTAAACTATGGTGTCCCCTCCTAGGGGAGAACATCTCTAATCCGCCGCCAGCAGTGTCTAGATCATCCTTCTTGGTGTGACACCTTGTCTTTATGAAACACACCAACCTCGGTCCCCTCTCATTGGGCATTCTAACACAACAATATTTTAAACATTCTAGGTATTCCCTCATAGGTACATACCTCCTTGATCCAAATTCATGGGGTGTTATGATCATTTCACATCATCTCCCCATAATGGTAAACTTGTGGCCTACCCCATTTTAAACATGGGATGCCTGAGGAAAACCTTGGAAGAAATTCCTCTAGAATAATATACTCCACAATAAAAATGGAATTCCATAGGTTGTGTTTCCTTGAGAGACCATCCTATGAGTAAAAATAAAGGTGACTAATGTTCTATCATCTAAACATTCAAGTGATGACCAACGCAACTACTTCCTTGGATGAAGGTTTCTGCCCTGTCAAGACCACTTGAAATTTATAGAAAAAATAACGATAATTAACAATCATCAACAAATATATGGAATTTAGAATGAGGTTAGTGAACACATATTATTCTATAAGGGATACCCATACTAGGAAACAAATTCTGAGGAGGAATCCATGAAAGGAGGAACCAACATCCCATCATACAATTTAGATCATGGAGAAAACATCACTGATAAAGTGATGAATACAACCCACCTTAGGAAAGAAAGAATGTGGGGGATTAAATGTGGTCGTCAGCGTGTAATGAAAATTGAAGGTGGACGCACTTCGGTGGAAAGCATTGGAAAATGAAATGGTGAAACTGACGTGAACATATCTCTTTGACATCAAAATTAGCAGCATTTGAGAAATATAAAGATAAGAATGTCACAAAATCAATATATCTGATTCTAGGTCCATCAAAACAAATAGTGGTCCTGGCATAGAACTCACCAGAATTTGGGCAGTTAATTATTGGGCATTTTAGTGTGCAACATCGTCAGCATGGATCTCTCTCCAATCTTGGATGATTGAATGCCGTTAGGGATTTCAGAATTTCTTTCTTAATATTTGTACTGATGACCGAATATTCCTACTTTACAGGACCCAAAACACAGTAAATCAATCTCCCCCATCCCATAGATGTTGGTTTAGGAGGAATAAAAATGCATTAATCCTATATGACTCAACCATCTCCATGACTTTAGCCACGACTACGACTACTGAGTGCTAACCCCCTATCTCGCCCTCATAGATCATCCACAGTAGGGTGATCAACAACCTCATATACTATTATGAGTAGTAGGAGTATTTTCCAAAAGGTTTATTCCCTACTAGGACCTGGAGGCATCCATTCCCCATCGACACCACCGCACCCAAGGGCTGTATAGGGAGCCACTACTCCAAACATCTACATTCAATCACTTTGGGAGCCTCTCCCCTAAGAAATATTCAGATTCAGGTGGTTCTAAGGCACCCCATCTATGAATACCACTTATGAGCCCCTAAGGAGGGATCCCATAAGGCCCCATCAACACCATAAATGTTCAATCCCTCTGGATGAAGAACATATAGTCTTTACCCATGATTTTCTAACCTTAATCTGAATGACCTGACACCAATGTCAAGCACAATATCAAGAGGATTCTCATCAAGGGGAATCATCTTCCATGACTTCAGTGGACCACTCCACCACCTGTGTATTCTACCAAATCCCTTCCACATCTGATTAGGGACCCTTTAGTGCTCAACTAGAACTGATACCTCATCCACCTCCTAGGCTATTTGGGTTGACTATTTCAATCATCGTGAAAATATAAATCCATCACAGGATGACCTGTGATGATGAGATCCAGTATGGAGGCCCTCCTTATACCATCGCCAGGTAGAGTGGAGGTCCTCCCCACTCATACAACTAGCATCGTGGTCATTACCATGTTCCTACCATTGACCAAAGTTGATGCCCTCCCCACCTCATTAGAATTCAACATGGAGTTCCTCCATGTGCCTACAATTTTGGATATAGAGGCCCTCCCCATGTCATGGAATGTCAATGCGAAGGTCCTCCTCATTTCATTCTTGAATCAAGAGAAAGTCTTCCCTTATCTAGAAACAACCAAAGAAGAGGTCCTCTCTACTCAAGTAATGATCAATGTGGAGGTCCTCCCTGCTCAAGGAACAACCAAAGTGGAGGTCCTTCCCACTCCAGAAATGACCAAATAGTAGGTCCTCCCTACTCCAGTAATGATCAAAGAATAGGTCCACCCTTCTTTATCGATCACTAGTACAAAGGTCATCACCATACCCATGTCTACTAACACTATGGTCCTCCCCATGTTCCATTCCACATATGTCCAGGTGCTACTCGCACCTCATCCCAGAAAAGTCGAGGTCCTTCCCACTCCATCAACAATCAACATAGAGGTCCTACACATGTTATCGATGACTAAAGTAGAGGTCCTCACTGCTCTGTCAACACCAAGGCTAGAAGTCCTCCCCACTCTCACAATAGTCTCAGTAGAGACCCTCCAAACTTCAAAAAAAATCAATAAGGAGGTCCTCCCCATATCTTATCTAGCTTAAGAGGAGGTTTTCTCCACTGCATCACCAACCAGAATGAAGGTCCTTCTCAATACAAAAATTTTTCATGCCCAGAAAAACCATAATATGGAAGAATAGAGAACTATAAAAACTAATGTAATAACTCCTAGAATAACCAAATCATTGTCAATCCAATCCGCTTCTCCAATTTTTAAGAACAATGAAACTTAATGATGGATCCTTCACCCCCATCATCTACATCAGAGTCTGGGGTAGGTGCCTGGCATCTGAGTTTGTTCATTCCAGAAGGACAGATGAATCAAATCACTGAGTCTCTTCTTAGGTACATGTAGGTGGAGAACAATTTGGCACCCTTCCAAGATCTCACTGTGAAAACATATTTTTCATCACCAACTTCAAGCTCTTCCACTACCTGAGATCACAGAGGGTGTTTCTAGATATGATAGAATGTGATCACTCGATAGACCCAAAAATGACTTCCAATACTCTATCCCATGATGCAATAGTGAGTACTCCATCCTATAAGGATATGATGATGTGTTTGACACCACCTCCAAGAGACAGCCTAACCCACAATGTTAAGTCAATGCATGTAGCTATTTCTCCACCTATCAATCTATCATCACCGTTGTCCACATTTGTGTCATTTACAATTTCTAATCTAGTGATGATCAAAGCTTTGGTTTTCCTAGAGTAAAATACCACTTCCAAATAGGGAAGTTTGTGGGACACTCTAGCTGCAAATCAATTGTTGGAGATGTTAAGGAAAATTTTAGTTCCTAACATTGAAATTCTAGAGGACCTCATAAAATATGTTGTTACATACTTTTTCCAAAAAATCTGGGTGATGCATTTATTCCTCAACAACTATCAGATGATCTACCCCAGGAGTTCGAATTATTTCAATGATATCAACCAAGACTACCGCATGGTTGAGTTGGAAATACATCTAGTGGCCCAGCACATAATGTCTCCCAGATACCATCAGACCCTTCAACAACAATTCATTTAGACCTACACCATGCTCTGTAGAATTTTGGAGGAGGCATCCACACAAATGCAGATCTAGGGCTGGGGTAAGTACACTACTCTCTATTTTATCCCTATCTTGAGACAACCTTAATAACCTAGAAACATCAAGGATATGCGTCCAGAAACAATAACAGTGAATTTGGATCAGATCAGCACACTCAAGGATAAGGGCACCTAGGTAGGGGTCAATGAAGAGGAATCACCTCTTAGGGAACCATAATATTAGGCGGATACTCAAACTGGTATCCTTACACACCAGAAAATGTAGTCACTTGGACTTGGAGACCCATATTCATCAGTTCCAGTCTGAAATTACATAAAAAATGGAAAAGGTCAGATCAGGACTTCTAAGCCACCTGACCCATCTGATGTCATGCTAGGTATAGAGGTTGATGTTTCCATTACCACCTTGATCTAGTAAATTTTGGATGAAAGGAGGTTAATTTAATGGCTCCTTGATGAGTTCCTTGTAGAGAAGAACCCTAATTATGGAGATCCTCAGCATAATCCTACCCCTCCTCTATTGGGGCAGCAAGGCAATCCATAGGTCTTTCTTTTCTAGTTGCCTCTCTTCGATCTCAAAAATCCTATGTATCCCAAAAGGGTAGATACTAGATTCTATGGAAAGAGACCATGATATGTGTCACCAAATTCATCCAAGCAGCATGATAAACCACCTTAGGATCTAGATCAATTTTTCCTCCAGTATCTCCCTACGATGCTCTATGCATTCCCAGAGGTGTTCCGCCAGCCACTTCACAAGTTGTTGCACCTACCTATCATGATGACGAGACTATAAATGTACCGGGGGTACAGAATCATATACATGATTGGAATACCCTTATAAAAGATGTGATATATAATATTTATGCTCACCTTGAAGCCTTAAGGATGTGATAGGTGGTGATCCCACTTTATGGGAAGTCGTATCTGGTGTGGGTGGATGACATGAAAGAACCCCAATATTTAGGGAATCCTTACTTTATATCATTCAATGGGATGATTTATCTACTGGAATATATATCCCGCTTAATTTCATTGTGTAGAACCATGTTGGGGACTCCAGAGCAGCAAGAGGTCTCCAAGATTTGTTATTTTGTGCAGACATTGGAAGGTCCCATATTCATCTGGTATAATCAGCTACCCATAGGGTCCATTTTAGGTTGGGAAGAAAATATTAGGTAGTATCATTATCAATTGTATTCCAAACCCAAAAGAAAAGTATTTTCAACCTCTTCCAATGTAGAAAATGGCCAGACAAGCACATTGTAGACTTTGTCGCCAGGTGGAAGGGCCTTACGTATTAACTTGAAAAGTTGTTATTCAAAGAGTAGATATTGATGATATACATGAGGAATGTAAAGAAAATATTGGTTTCATCCCTCTTCACTCATAATTTCCTAGTTGGATTCTAGGATTTAGTTTATAACGCACTATGCCTAAAGGAAGCCTTACATCTAGCTAATCAGCATGCCCATTTCCCCATAGAGCTCCGGAAAGAAGGGCCTCCAAGGTATATATTTATATCATAACACCAATAAAGGACCCTAGGATGTTATATTTGTTACTGGAAGAGCCTCCTCAGTATCCTCGCCGAGGGAAACAACCTCAGTCTCAATAATTCCCAGAAAAAATTAGCAGGCACTACCCCATAATGCACCATCGCTACCTAGGTGAGAGAATAAAGATTTAGCCCCTCTCTAGGATCTAGTACCTCGTCATGTCTAGGCTTTTAGAGCTCCATCACTAGATAGGAGAAACTAGACCAACTCATTTAACAAGTCTCGAGTTCCTGGTTATTCATGATGTTCCATGGGGCAATGAATTCTGAAGTTTCCAAAATTCAAGAAACCCTATGAGGTCGATCTCATAGATCAACCGGACTAATTCCATTATCAGAATATCCTTGGTAATACCATGAATATATTATATGAGTTCAAAGAATGGATTCAAGACCATTTTTATAACAATTTAGTTAGGTTAGTCCCTATCCAGTGATGGTGGCATATATTTCTACAAATCCCAATAGTGATGGAGAAGGTGAATGCAAGCAGGTATCCATCCTTAGGTCTCATAATTATGATGATTGGTTGGATAGAAGATAATATTATCATGACCATGGTATCATTTTTTTCCCATTTTAATCAACCCTAGCCTCCTAATGTTATTGTGCCTCCTTTGACTACTATTTCTGTGTACACATTTCAACCTACTAATGTTGAGAAGAGTAAGTGTCGAGAGTGCAAGGGAAGTAATTTCACCCACCGATGATGAAGCCATCCTACACTCTAAGTGACATCATTCCTCCAGAGATGGTGATTTACCTCAGAGTCCTCCCAATATTGTAAGATTACTATAAATATGAGAATGATTATTAATCTATGAATAAAACAATGTTAGAGGATCCATATATGGTTCTCGATGATGAATAGTATTTGGAGAACCCTCTGAAGGTCCTCGGTCGATTCCATTATCTAAGGAAGCATGAATATGTGAATTGTCAGAATGCTCAGGATAGCACTTCAACCCAAGATTTCCATGCTACCAGGACTAGGTAATAGGATCTATATAGAATCTAGTAGGCACTGTCATCTCAATCTGCCTTGTCAGATCTGCTACCACCACTGGTAATGCTACTCGTCCAGGAAGAATAGCCATGTGCACGTCATGAATAGTTGCATCCAGCTATGTCCGGGACTCGACCATCAAAAATTCCACTATTAGTGACCATTCATGGTTAAAATGGTATGAAATGGGATATTCTTAGCACCAGTTAGAATCCAATGATTCGACCAGTAGTGCTCGTCACAACCCTTCCAATGAATAACCTACTATCGGAAGAACTGTACGTCTGGCATGAAAATATGATGTGCTCAAGAACCTCTCCAAAATTCCTGAAAAACATTCAATCATCAATTCGCTCCTTCTGTCATATGACATGCAAGAATCCCTTTGCATAAGCCTTGAGGATCCCCATCTAGTCTGAAACAAAAGTAGCATCCATAGAGTCCTTTCAATATGAGGAAGTAGATCAAGAAGAATGTGAATCCATAATCTCATTATTATGAGATGATGAAGGATCCCCTGTGTAGGGGAATATCCATGCACTATACCTAACCAGCCAATTCAATGGTGTGGAGTTCCATCGCTGTCTAGTTGACACAATTTCCAAGATCAAAATTATCACAACATGGGAACTCTATAATCTAGGAATGAATGAAGTAGTTCTAATCCCCTTGGACCTGAATATATAGGGTTATGATATGATCGACTATTGACCATGTGGAAGAATTCGATTGAAGAACCGGTTCAGTTTCTTAATTGAAAACACTGGGTTTTTGGTCATCTCTTGGGAAACTACCAATAATGCGCTAACGGGTAGACCTTAGCTCCACCTACATGTAACAATTCCCCCATCATATCACTAAGGCCTCAAGTAATCCCACAATGGTTGAGTCGATATGTTATAAGGTGGTGTGTCTCCCATTTCCTCTTGTAAATCCCACTATCTAAATGATGACTGTTAAAAGAGTAAGAAAAAACAGGTTCTAACCAACAAGGTTGAGAACACTTCTATAGTGACCGACCCATTGATGAACTTTATTGATGATTTCATCCTCCTGATTCACTGGTTAGAGGACATAACCCAAAACCTAGGACACTACTTCATCATTTTAAAGAATATGGGAAGACATGTTCCCATGTACAAGGAACGTCAGAAAATCAAATCATACTTTTACACAAGATTGTATAGAGTGATACCATAACCCCTTACCCCTGTGAGGTATCATGTTGTTCTCCGCATGGAAATAAATTTATGCCATACCTTCCTATTCTATCAGGCTGGGTTGAGTCGATATAGACCAACCCGTAATTATTTCTTTGACATCAAGCACAAACCCCTCAGTTGGAGGCCTAACAAAATCAGTTCAATAGCTAGTGTCTCCATGGTTTCGGCGTAGTAGGAGTTCCCTAGTGAGGATTCCATCACCGCCCAGGTAGGTGCCAGTATTTCATTGAGATCAGTTGACTTAGATGAACCATATCCTTACACTAATCACCCTACCTCAGTCAATTAAGAAGATTCAGAAGATTCCCCTCTTACATTTGAAAAAGGAATCTATACCACCATTGAGGAGATGGTTTAGGTGAATCTAGGCACCAAAGAAGATCATAGGCCAACACTGATTAGTGCATCCATGACTTTAGAGGGATAATAGTAGTATATGGATTTCTTGAAGCAGAACCATGATCTTTTTTCCTTGATTTATAATCAAATTCCAAGGCTAGACCCTCACGTTTCTAACCACCATCTTGGTTTTCCAAAAATTCATCACATGTTTGAGCATCCTCCCAAGAAGATGCTCCCCTCTCATAGTGTTATGGTTGAAGCCAATGTTGATAATCTCATTAAATAAAACTTCTTAAAGGATGTAAAGTACCCCAAATGGTTGGCTAACATCATTCCCATTAGGAAAAAGAATAGATATATTAGGATCTACATCAACTTCTCGGATCTCAATTTCCATTTCCCAAAGGATTATTCTCCTATTTCAGTGAAACATTTGTTGATTGATGCCACCGCTGGGTTACAGGCTCGCTACTTCATGGATGTGTATTCTGAATACAATTAGATCTAGATGGACATCAATGATGAAGAGTGTACCAAATTAAGGGAATAACAAAGAACTATTTTTTTTCAGGTAATTTATTTTGGTTTTAAGAATGTTGGAGCCACCTATCACTGATCCATGTACCACATTTTCAAGTCGATCCTTGGGACTTTAGTGGAATTATATGTAGATGATTTGGTGGCCTAATCCCATAAGAATATGGACCATCTTAATTATCTTGAGAAATTTTTCAGCTTCCTCTACTCAAGGAATTTGAAGACGAACCCCTTGGAGTGTACCTTTGGGGTTACCTATGGGAAGTTTCTCAGCTTTTTCATCAAGTAAAGAGGCATTGAGGTTGACCCAGATAAGATCAATTCTATCAGTCAAATTATTCCTTTGATCAACCACTGAGAGCTCTGAGGCATTCAAGGACTCTTAGCCTACATACGTTGATTCATCATGAATCTATCCGGAAAGTGTAATCCACTTTCTAGACATATGAAGAAAGATATCTTCTACCAATGGAATGAAGAGTGTCAGACCATATTTGAGGAGATAAAAGAAGTATCTAATATAGAATCTGGTTCTAATTCCACCCATATTAGAGAAGTTTTTGGTTCTTTATGTGATCACCCTAGAAAGATCCCTGAACACCCTTCTCACCTAGAAGAAAAGAAAGAGATATAGAAAAACTTTTATTATCTTAGTCACAAACTCCTTGACACATAGTATAGATACTCTACTATCATGACAGCTACCTCAGGCTGGTTTTCATGGTGCAGAAGTTGTGGCATTACATGTAGCACCATAAGATTCAAATGGTATCCCACGTAGAACTTCAAAATTATATCCTGAATGTCCCTATATTGACAGACTATATAGCTTTTTGGTAAGTGGTCATTTAGAATTTTGACATCAAATTATTTCAAAATAATGTCATCAAGGGTCAGGAACTAGCTGATTTCCTAGATTCCCATCTAGCCCCCGTAGAGTAGTACCTAAATCTTGACTTCCTATATGAGGTGATCCTCTTAGTGGGCCAGGTTATGCCATGTTGGCATATACATTTCGAGGGTGCCTCCCAGTTCCCAACCAGTAGAAGTATCAGTGATCCCAGACTCAACAGAGTGTGCCAAGGGATTGTCTTCATCACCATGACATAGCACTACAATAAAAAGCAACTTAAACAGCACTAGAATGGTCCTTTATTTGTTCTAGAGAAGTTCTGACTACCACAATGTGGTAAAAGTCCATGTATTTTATCAACACTAAAACTGATGGTAAAGGGTAGCTTTATTTGCACAAATAAAATCCTTGATAAATAATACTTTCATCAGTAATTTTAAAAGTTTTGATAAAATACCACATTTATCAGCACTTTTATTTAGCATTGATAAATAGACCCTTTCTCAGCTCTTTTAAAAGCATCGATTAAAGTATGATTTATCAACACTTTTATTTGGGTTGATAAAAGAGTGATTTATCAGAAGATTTAAAAGAGCTGATAAAGATAAAACTTATCATCACCACTATAAGCTCTGATAAAGGGTATCTTTATAGGTTCTTTTAAAAGTGATGATAAATCATAATTTTATTAGCGCATTTAGTAGCACTTATGAATTTTAAAACTGTAGTGTTATGTTGCACTGCATCACCAGAAATAGGTGCAGTGTGCTGCAACAACATACTGCATCACCAAAAACAACAAAATAAATTACCAAAATAAGATACAAATACTGAATTTAACTGAAATATAATTTCTAACGCAAACAAAAGAAAAAAAACACTATTATATAGTATATTAGTTATTTCTTCACTAAAATTAATGTAAATATTGAGTAAAAAGGAACAATTTGTGTCATAAAAATTACACAATGTGTCATATTGTGGTTTGGATGATCCATACATGTCACAAATGATGTATACATCATTTTCCTAATGTACCAAAACAATAAAAATGAGTTTTCTTGGTTTTGGGTATGGTAGATTTTTTTCACTGAAATTAATGTCGGTTTTGAATAAAAATACACAATTGAAGTCTTATCGGTTATACGGTGCATATTATTAAGTAATGGATGATCATTACATGTTCTAAATGACTTAGAGATCATTTTTATAAATCCCCAAAACAATATGAATGTGTTTTCATGGTTTTGAGTATGCCATGTGTGTTTTTTACTAAAATATCATTTTAAACTGGAAACACGCACTTTGATCCATACAGGTGCCATAATATGTGTGTTTGACATGATATAGATTCATACAAGTCACCAATTAATAATGAATTATTTTTCCAAATTATCAAGAAAAATTGATTGTGTTTTCTCAATTTTTAGTGAGTGTCACTTTTTTGTATTGAAATGTAAATTTTAAACTAATAAAAGACGCTTGGAGTGATATCGGTCACACCATTCATCAGATTGATTTGAACCTGATACATATATGTCAAAAACTATGTATGGATCATTTTACAAAATTACCAAAACAATCTGAATGCATTTTATTGGTTGTTAGTATGATAATTGTTTTTTTCACTAAAATTATTGCCAATTTTGAATCAAATTATGAACTTTGAGTCATATCGGTCACACCATGTGTTAGATTGGGGTACAGTTGATCTTTACACATCCCAAATTATGTATGAATCATTTTCCTAAAGAATCTGAATGTTTTTTCTTAGTTTTGATCATGTCAGTTTTTTTCACTAAAATTAATGTCAATTTTGAATAAAAAGATGCACTTGGAGTCATACTGGTCACAACGTGTGTTGGATTTATGTGTGTATGATCCATACAAATCTAAAATTATTCATGGATCATTTCCCTAAAGTATCAAGGCAATCTGAATGCATGAACTTGGTTTTTAATACTACACGTGGGTTTTTTACTAAAATTATATTTAAAACTAGACACACACCCAATGGATATTATATTTTGTGGAACATGTTTTTTTATCATTTAAACAATTATTTTTAAACAAAATCATGATATTATCCTTATTCTATATCATTTCCCAACAATTTTATTATTTTTAATCCAACACTTCTTATCCCCCTCTGCCTCGGTCTCCACCTAGGTCTTCGCCTCTACCTTCTCCTCCACATTGGTCTCTGGATCTGACTCTGCCTATGCCCTTGTCTCTACCTATACCTTCACCTCAGTCTATGCCTCTTCTTTCACCTCTTACTCCAATGCTAACTCTGCCTCTGTGATTTCCTAAAAAATTATTCTTTATAGGTTAGCACTTCTAAACAAATTGATTTCCTTCATTATTCTTCTCCTTGACAAATAGATCAAAAATAATATATAAGCATTCTGAAACTAATTATTCACACCCCGAATATATTTTGTAGGTTATAAATCATAATAGATAACAAACATTGTAGGTAATCACTTAATGTTTTTTGTAAGAATACATTATGAAAAAAAGTACATTTCTTGCTCATCTCTAAAGTAATTGACTTCTTCTTTTGACTAACTTTGTTGTAATCAATATTTATATTACTAAGAAAATATATATAGAAAAATGATTATGAAATATATTTAATAAAATTGTAATTAATATTGGAAATTAACTATTGGTGGATTCTAGTCTTTTCATGCTTTATAATTTATTTCATAAATTTGGAAATATAATATCCACAATAGATTTCATTATCTTATCTCAGACACTGAATAAACATTGACCAAAATAAGTAAATTTTTTTGAAATGTTTTGATAGCTAAATCACTCTATATGTACATTAATATGTTTCCAATTTTATTAATCTCTAGGCATTATTTTTTTAGACCCAAATTCATGCCATGATTTAGCCTGTATTGAGCGACTACCCTATCATAACAAAATTGTCGTTAAAACAGAGACTAAACATATAATTCAAATTTTATCGGTAAAATGTTGATTTTAGTGTATTAAATATTCACAATACATATAATGTGTGGTAATTTGGTTGCATATACATGCATTGAATCCAAAAAATAAATATTCAGGGTGTCTATATTAACTACTATCATCATTCAATGCCTCCTAAAAAACAAAAAAAAACAATTAAGTAATGAAAAAATTAAAAATATATTTTATGTTATTAAATCATAGAGTTCTACCCGTTAAATGTAGGCATAAAAAATAGTATTTCATATAATGATTTTTTTATTAAACTCTTTGAGTAACTCCCCTTTTTATAGTTATTTTCTTCTCATTCAATGTAAATTATGGCATAGAAATGATACAAGGATTAATGAATCTAAATTATGCTTCGCGTGATCTTCTCTTTATATAATTATAATATGAACGCTTGTAAAAAATATGAATATTTATTAAATTTAATAAACATATTTATCTTACTATGTGGGAAGACATATTATGAAAATTTGCCTTATAAATGTATTCGTAACTGAGATACCCAACCATTCATGCTTGAGAATATCAGTTAGAGTCTCGAGATCAATTATGTCTGTGAAGGAATATTCATATATGTTTTCTTCATATTCAATATATGAAATATTTTTATCTTTAAATGTGGTCTTTTCAGGATTTTTTAATGATAATAAATGTTTCCCTAGAACTGGTAGGGAGAAGGTACTCTCACAAGGTTTTTTAGTTTTCTCGGTCGATTCACTAGATTTTATTGATTCAACATTTAGTTTCTCCACCTTTTATACATCTATAATACCATACCTCACTTCAGAACTTTATTATCAACTATTACATGTTTTTAAAATGATTTTTTTTTTCAAATATGTACCTCATGTATCTTTATAAGATTAGACAACCATGCTATGAAAGCTCCAATAGCATCTTTGATTTTTGTAATATCTGGACCATCAAGTGGAACATGAAACTTAGTATTCGGATCAAAATCTACCTGAATCCCCACTCTCATGTGATTTTTTGGGAGGGGTTTATTTTATATATCGTATCCCGATATATTACACACTATACCTGTCACAACATAACGGTACGTGGGTGTTGATCGATAAAAATCACATACCATTGTACCCTATTGAATTTTAGTAATATAAAGTTATCAGATGTTTTTTGGTTTACATTTAGAATAAATAGTAATGAAAAAATTAATTACCCTGGGTATGGTATACAGTTGGGGGAATGACTAGCCTCTAATATAGTGGGATCATTTTGTTCATGTGCAGATCTTTACTCCACCTCTAGTTCGCTTTGATCATTTTTATACATTTTTCTTCCAAACTAGACCGCAAAATAATATATTGCAGTGACTGTATTTGTGTTTTCAATCATCTGATCTTATTATATGTATCTTCTTGTGGTTTTATATTCTTGAAAGATTTTCAAGGAGAGACTCGAAAACCAAATTCTCTATCACTTTCATATTGTTTAGGATGCTTCAAAGCTACTAAAAGTTTCTTTTCTTCTGGTACGGTCATTGCCAATTCTTATGTCTAAACCATATGAAAATATTTATTTTTATATAAGATTGTTATAAATCATATAGAATTACAATTATTTCATATATACACTTGATTCTCATACTAATTTTGTTTTTTGATCAACTAATATACCCTCTTTATTTAAACGAGTCTCCTTTTATGGCACGTGACTTGGGATGGAAGTGGCTTTATATTTTGATTAATCAATATGCATGTAAAAAAGGAACAAATATTGTTTCATATCACATAATTAAACATTTATTATTTATTTAAAATACATATCAATTTTATCTCTAATGAATCAAGCCTCATCCTTCCTCTATGATAGAGGTGCTTTGGTTTTGATGCATGTTCTTTATTTTCAACACCCCTTTACTATTTCATAAATTAATAATTTTGAATCAAGTTGGATAAAATAAATGATGTAAAATAATATATTATCGACTGTAATTCACCAAAAATTATTTATCATTACTACCATTACACAAAGAAGTTCATGTTTCCTGCTTTATAATGTGTACATAACTATGTGGTGGGTGGGGAATTATTTTCCCCTAATCACCCCTAAGATATAACTTCATCGAAAGATTCCATAAGACTCTATAGGATTTTAAAATAGCCATTAAGAAAAATTTGTAATGGAAATATTCTAAAATAAATGAATTATTCAAGGAATAATGAAAACAAAATCAATGTTTCTTTATATTTTTTTTCCTTAAAATAGAGAAATTATATTGTAATATTAACGTTATATCTTTCAAAAGGACTTCCTTCGTTATAGGTTGGACACATAGCAATGAGTTAATATCCATCGGTGCATTCATCTTCTTTGTGTCCCCAATATAACTAATGAATGTTGACTTATTGAGGTTAATTTATTGTCCTTTTTTATTCCATCCAAACTCAAATTTTATGCCCTGAATTCTTGCTTTGATAATTTTATTCAAAACGGTGATGTAGCATCGTTTTTGTTTTTATCATCCACATGTTTTTGATACCTTAATAATTCCATAGTTTCATTATCAACAGTTTGTTATTCCATGGGATTGGTAACATCATAATGTTCATAATAAATTATTGACATGAGTATTCAAACATTTAATTTTTCTTGAATAAAAACAATACAATACACTTCATGCATAATATTCGAAAATTTCACGCATCTTGAATGAAAATTGTTACATTTGTGAACATATATATAATACTTCAATACTAAAGTATAACTAACCTTCACTAAATTTATTTAATACATCATCATATGCTTTATTTCCTTCCATCTCTTGATTATGGATTTGAGGCTACTCATTCCCTCTTTCAAACTAGCCTTCCACCCATCACTGTTCATGTGGTATGTCATCAATGAATTTTTGAACCACAATGGCTAGTTTGAAAGAGGGAGTCCAATCCATCATTAAGAGATATAATACAATCTAGTTTCTAAGGATTAAAGTGTCCTTTAAAGAAATATTTTGGGATATTCCTAACACTAGTATTGGGGTGAATCATTGTTGGGGAATTTTTAAACCAATTTCTAAATTATTATCACTATAACTCTTAACCTATTAGGATATTTATTCTATTGTTTTCCTTTACTTGTCACATGAAATAATAGAAAGTAGTAAAAATATGCACAAGATATTTTTAGAAGGTTCACCCCACTCAATAAGAGTAGCTACATCCTTTCCATGTATGGGAAAGACTAATACACATATTCTCCACTAAAATTTTGTAATAGTTTACTATGAAATGGCTAAAAACAATCCTTTAGCTACTGTGAGTCCCTATACATTAGAGGGGGGATGGAAATAGTCCACTTACCTGAACTAGTGATGACCTATTCCAACTTGTAGCTCCTAGATGGTTCTTTATACTACATCCTAAGACAATCTTCTCCTTGTTGAACAGGGTTTGTAAAACCAATAGATTATTTCACCTATTTAGACCTGTTGGATGTTACGGTGCTTCTTGATCTTCCTTTCTTCACTTGTTACTTGCTCGGTATCATGTAATCAAACAAATTATTCATATTTATATTTCTTCATTACAATAACGAAATTTACTAAAACATATTCTTCCTTTGTCTAGAATCACAATAACCTATGTGAGTTTTCAAATAATGAGGATCAACTTACTGGGAATATTTATAATCAACTTATTCTTCTTTCCTCTTTTCATGTATGCATGAAATCATGCATATAGAATTTAAATGAACACCTCTTTTTATTTCACTTCTTATTCTTATTCACACATGTGCACCCACTTTCTTGGTTCTTTTTTTTAATTCATTCACTTATGAATGGGAAGGAATGAGTTAATGCATGTGGTGTGGTGTATTCTCAAACAAACCGAACACACTTTTCCACTTCTTCTCTTCTATTTGAAAACCCTTTCACATACACTACCACTTCTCTTATTCCATTTATCTTATTTTATTTTAACTTGGTTTGGTTGTCTTTAAATCATTCACATGAGTGAATGCATGTGTATAATTCCCATATTCATTCAAACTCCTTATTCTTAAAAAAAATCCCTGTAAACAGTATAGTTTTGACAAGAAAATAGGTGTATTTTTACCTTTGTGCACACAGTGGGGTTCACGCTTCTTATTTGTAAAAAAAGTGTATAGTACCTTTTCTTCACAAGCCATATCAAGTGTGATATTTCAATTTTTCATTCCTTTTGGATCTCCTTCACAAAACAAGATGAGGGTTTGGGTAAACTAGAAACATGTTTGCGGTTCTCCTCCACACAGAATGTAACACCCGAGACTTTTATGTTATATAAATCATCAGAGGAATCTTTTTCTACACAACACTTTCTTGGCTTACTTTACATGCAATCACGACCTTCCTCGATAGCTTGCGTCGTACGCAATACTGAGTTTCACTAAACAACGATATGCTATTAAAATATTATTAAAACTAGCCGTTATAAATAGTAATAACCACTTTTTGAAATTTTATAAATTTTATTTTTCAAAATGGACTTCATTTTTGGATTCGGAATACCGAAATTAGCCCAGGGTGAAATTTTGGTATTTTTCTGAAAACTTTCAATTTTTGATGAATAGTGAAACCACTAAGTGGTAGGTTAAAAACTGAATTTTGCATAAAACTTAATTTTACCGCTTCTGTGAATGGAATTTCGAAAATCCGACAGACACGGTTAATATCAAGGACTAAAATGTGGTTCAATGAGATGAAAATAATTTTTGGTGAATAGTAACTTTTTTCTTTTTTTTACCGCGGTTAATAGTAAATAGGGTAACTAAGGGTAAATATGATATTACTATTACCCTAACACATGTCCTAATTCTATTGGACAAGTGTAATTCGACCAAAAACAAACTTAGGAATAAAATATGACCATTTAGGCCCACTTGGATTAGATTAGGACATTTATTATTAATTTATTTAAAGAAGGGTTAAAATAGTTAAAATCAAAGTTTAATAAGTAAATAATTTTTAATATGGGGTTATACATAAGCTAAATTAGACTATAAATATTCATTAGAAAGCTAAATAGATTTCCTACATAATGGTATTTTATTTGTAATTTTTAGACATTAAATAATTTAATTTATTTATGACACAATGATGATGCAGTAATTATCTTATTAATGAAATATTGACATAATTGATAATATAAATACCAAAATAAATGTAATTTAAGACTTTTTATGAATTCCAATAATTTTCTAGGTTACTATGATATATTATTGTTGATTTAATCAACTTGGTTCGAACATATAATTCTGTTATGACTTTCACAAAAATCATATATCAAATAGTGTCAAAATTGACACAAAATAGTTTTTAAATCAAATATTATATTATTAATTGTTATTTTATTCCTAAAAATCTAAGGTTCTTCCAAATGACTTAGATAAGGATATATATATTAATAATAAACAATTTGGGGTTCGTTTGGCATGTTATAGTAAGTGTATTAACCATATAGTGAAAGAAAACAAAAAGACACGGTAAAAGTTAAATTAATTAACTTAGAGTTAAATCTAATTGATAAGGTTACAATAATACCCTAAACTTGTCTAAATCCTATTGGTTGATAGTATTTCGACCCATCCCCACTTTAGCTTCGAAATAAGACCCTTTGAAACCATTATAAACCGATTTTGACTTTAATATAAAATAATATTTTGAGATATTCCTAAGGTGCCCCTCTCCTCCCTTATAAAAGGGCACCTCCTCCCCCTCCTCCTCACACCAAATTGAGCACTCAAGCTCGTCCAACCCCTGCCATTTTCTCCTCTACACTTCCCTAGAATAATCCTAGAGGTCCTGGTCTTCTTCAAAGACCAATCTTAGTTCCCTAAGTGGAGGATTCAAAGAAGCGTTCCAAAGAAGAGGTAATATCCATTACCGATCTTTTCAATTTCTTCCTTCTTCAACTTCTTCTTCTTTAGTTTTTTCATGATAAAGTAATAACATCAGTATTACTTACATACTGATATGTTATTATAAATATGAAACAACCCTAATTCACCTTCTATCCATCCCACGGAAAAATGAAATCACCGCGCGTGCGTACGTACGGAATACCGTCTCCACGTCGTGGTGTAATCTATTTTTCCACCATCACTTTACAAGGATGGGTATAATGGTGTAATGAGTAACTATTTATGATTATTATAAAGTAATATTGATACTGAAATAATATATATATACTCCAATACAGTTCCACGATCATTGAAACGATATCATCACTCGTGCGTACGTATGGAATACCGTCTCCACGATGTGATGCGACTCGTTCTACATGATCATCATTACATAGCAATTATATAAATGAATTGAATGAATAAATATGATATATGTTACACTAATACCATTCTGGATAAAAGGTATCTATAACCTTAAAAGAAGAATAAGAATGTATTCGGCAAAACACGCATAAGAACAAAAGGCAATAAAGACCCGAGCAAAAAGTAACAATGAAATATTGCTATCAAGAAGCTAAGAATATGAACATATATGATATCATAAAAATATGTATGATTCTGGAATAAGTCAATAACATTATTTAAACCATTATACAGGAGCTTCGGACACGTACAAAGCAAATTGGACCTAAGGTAAGGGAAATATCACAATCTCATTTTTATCCGAGATTGTTTATTCGTAAGTATTTACTGGGGTGTATTTTATCATCCACATACATGTTTCATCAATATGTAATATTATTTCCATCCACCTACAATTGTTTAAATCCATTTTTACCCTTCGGTGAGTTTTTAGTAATATGTATGAAAGGAATCTTTTGTCGTTTTTCGTACGAGGTACTTTTTGACTTTTCAGACAAAAGTACCAAGAATGTTTTTTTAACTTATACGGCATGAATGGATTTTTAAAACATTATTTCCAAGAAGCTTCCTTTACAAGTTTTCAAGTTTATTTTTAATAAACTTCTTTTATTTTAATGTTTTATGACATGTTATGAAAGGAAAAATGTTTTAGAAGAAGAAAGGATATTTTCCTCAAGAATATTGTTCAAGTGTTTTATCAAAATTATTTTCCATCTAAGATAATAAAGGGTTCTGTTTTTATCCCTATTATTACATTGATTTGATCATGTTGTGATGGAATTATTTTTATGAATTCCTTTATCTTATATGAATTGATTTATGATGTCATGATGTTACAAGAATCCCATTTTTGTTACATGTATTATGTGATGATGTATGATTATGTGGCACACATAAGAAAGGATTCATTATAAGATGGGTGGGACCTATATCTCCCTCCAATGCATTGGGTAAAGATTTTATATCTCATGAGATATACATGGCTGGAACGGTAGGTTATACCGGTTCAGTGAAACAGGACTGGAACGAGGGTGACTCGGTTCAGAAAGGGACTTTGTCCACTAAGATAGTCTTGGCAATGAGTCATGACTAACAAGAAATGATTTTCCATGATTATGTGTGCATGCCACAAAGTTTCAAGTTTTATGTTATGATTAAGGGGATCTCATTTTCACTTCTATGATTTATTCCATGATAAGATATTATGATATCTTTTGCAGGTTTTGATTTTTCAAGAAGATATGATATGATTTTTATTTCCTTTATTTTCCCTTGCTGAGCGTTTGAGCTCCCCCTTTTATGTTTTCTTTTCCCCAGGTCAGGAAGATGGATATTAAGTAGAATATGCTAAAAGGGACCCCAGATATGATGAAATAAATGGGAGACACTGTAGAAGATTTATGAACCAGTTGTTTATGTTTCCCAGTTTCTAAAGACACTATACCTATACGGTCCTTTGTGGTTTTGTCATATGTTGTAATAAGTGTGCTTCAATTTTGAAGTATTAACAATGTATGTAAAGTATGGGTCGTTATAGTTGGTATGAGAGGAAAGGTATATTCAACCTTTGGAAACTAGGATGTGAAAGTCTTAGTAAGAACCCTAAGGATAAGTCTAAGCATAGAACACAATCTTAGTGTTTTAGAAATGGCCATGAATACCCTAGGATAAGACCTTAAGCGTGAAATTTTATTCTTGAATTATGTGGTTTTCCTATTATAATTAGTGTTGCTCACACTATTCTTCATGGTTTTAGTCAATGGCTGGAACCCGAAGGAACCGTGTTAATGCGGAATGCGATGGGCAATGCAATGATTGTCCCCCTGAGCAACCAAACGATATGGGAGCTGGAATGAAAAATCTTGTAGCCATGCTCACACAACTTTCTCAAGCTATGAATCATACAGGACATCCAAACGAGCAAAGGAAGGAGCAACATTCTGTTGAATCCTTCATGAGGCAGGGTCCGCCTTCTTTCAGTGGGTCTACTGATCCATTAGTTTCTGAACAATGGATTAGTACTACTGAAAAGATATTTTCAGTTCTTCAATGTTCTGAACATGATAAAGTCATCCTAGCAGTGTATCGTTTGGAAGGAGATGCTGATCAATGGTGGAATCTTATTAAGAATATGAGGCAAAGGGATGAAATTGAGTCTATGGAATGGGAAGAGTTCAAGAACTTATTTTTCAATAAGTACTTCCCTCGTATTCTCCGAACAAAGATGGAGAAAGAGTTTCTTGAACTGATGCAAAGGGATGATGAATCTGTTGGTACCTATGAAGCAAATTTTACAAGACTTGCAAGGTACGCTTCTGGTATTATTATCCAACCTGAGAGTAAGATCGATCGATTCTTTAGTGGCTTAAAACCAAGTCTTCGAAGGGCGTTAGCCATAAGGGACTTCAATAGCTACGAGGAAATCGTTCGATGTGCTCTCAAAGTCGAGATGGAGATTGGAATAACCCATCAGTCACATGGGTTTGATAAGAAGAGGAAGATGGAATTCAAAGAAAAATCTAAAGAGCACACGGAAAAGAAGATGAGCTTTTCCTTATGCTCAAAGTGTGGAAAGAAACATGGAGGGAGTTGTCTTAAAGGGACAAGTGAATGTTTTAAATGTGTAAAGGAAGGTCATCGGGCATTTGAATGCCGTGATAATGGGAAGAAGATGTCTAATGACGCCAACAAAGGAAGGGATACACAGAATGAACCTAATACACTTCAATGTTTCAAGTGCAAGGAGATGGGTCATTATTCCAATCAATGCCCAAATCCAAGGGTTGATGATGATGGTCAAAGTAAACAAAATCTTAAGGGTAAAGACAAAGGAAAGTCACATGCAATTTCTATCAGCGATGTGGAGTACGATAACGAAGTGGTGAAAGGTACACTTACCATCCACTCTAAAGTACCAAATGTTTTATTTGATTCTGGATCCACCCACTCTTTTATTTCTAAAGAATTTTCTAAGGGTATCACCGTATTACCTCAACAATTAGATGTTGAGTTAGCTGTGACAACACCTAATGGCACAATAGTCGCATCAAAAGTTTATAATTCTTCTCCGATCGAAGTTTGTGGAAAATTTCTTCCTGCAAATATTGTGATCCTTCCTTTAGTGGAATTTGATGTGATTCTTGGCATGGATTGGCTTTCTCTACATGGAGCTCATATCAATTTCTAAAGAAGGGAAGTCACATTTCATATTCCATATCAATCTACGATCGTCTATCAATGCAAGGATGAACATAACCTTCCAGTGGAAATTTCTTCCATCTTATGGGTATTGATTCCACTAAATGAAGGTTATTTATCTCAAATGGTTGGTGAGAAACTCACGATTATGAATATGCGCATTGTACGGGAGTTTGATGATGTCTTTCCGGAGGAATTACCGGGTCTTCCACCAAATCGTGAAGTTGAGTTTTCAATAGAACTCGTACCGGGTGCTTTGCCTATTTCAAAGACACCTTATAGAATGGCCCCAATTGAGTTGCAGGAATTGAAGAAGCAACTCCAAGAGAATCTTGATAAGGGATTCATACGCCCTAGTGCATCACCGTGGGGAGCACCTGTTCTATTTGTTAAGAAGAAAGATGGATCAATGAGACTCTGCATTGATTATCGAGAACTTAAAAAGATCACTATCAAGAACAAATATCCTCTCCCACGCATTGATGACTTATTTGACCAACTACGCGGAGATCAATACTTTTCCATGATTGATCTTCGTTCAGGGTATCATCAATTAAGGGTCAAAAGGGAGGATATACCAAAGACGGCTTTCCGTACAAGGTATGGACACTATGAATTTATAGTGATGCCATTTGGTCTTACTAATGCCCCTGCTATCTTCACGGATCTAATGAATAGAGTCTTTAGAGACTATCTTGATCAATTTGTGGTAGTCTTTATAGACGATATTCTTTTCTATTCAAAGAGCAAGGAAGAGCATGAAGATCACTTGAGAATTATATTGAAGACCCTGAGAAAGGAGAAGCTTTATGCCAAATTTACCAAGTGTGAATTTTGGCTTCAAAAAGTTGCATTTTTGGGTCACATAATCTCAAAAGAGGGGATATCTGTGGATCCAGCAAAAACAGAGGTTATCGAAAGATGGTCGAGACCAACAACAGTAACTGAGATCCAAAGTTTTCTTGGTTTGGCTGGATATTATCGACGTTTTGTAAAAGATTTTTCACGATTATCTAATCCACTCACCAAGTTGACTCGGAAAGGAGTTAAGTTTGTCTGGACAGAGGAATGTGAAGAGAATTTCAAGGAGTTGAAAAGAAGGTTATCCAGTGCACCTGTTCTCACACTGCCTTGTAGTGGAGAAAGGTTTGTGATATACAGTGATGAATCCAAGAAGGGATTGGGGTGTGTTCTTATGAAAAATGATATGGTGATAGCTTATGCCTCACGACAGTTGAAAATTCATGACCAAAATTACCCAACACATGATTTGGAGTTGGCTGCGGTAATATTTTCATTAAAGATTTGGAGGCATTACCTTTATGGTGAAAGGTGTGATATTTATACTGATCATAAAAGTTTAAAGTATATTTTCACACAAAAGGAGCTGAATATGCGTCAAAGAAGATGGTTGGAGCTGATTAAGGATTATGACTGCTCAATCCATTACCACCCTGGGAAAGCAAACAAGGTGGCAGATGCATTAAGTTGACAAGACCATGCTAGTTTATCCATGATGAGGATCACAAAAGATCCAATATTTATGGATTTACAAAGGATGGATCTTGGAATTATAATGGAAGGGGAAAAATATTATCTTTCTCAAATGAATGTTCAACCATCTATACATGTGAAGATTAAAGAGGCACAGAAAGAAGATGTCGAGTTACAAAATAAGGTGAGAAATGTTCCTGAATTCAACCTTGATTGTGATGGGATAATAAAGTTCAGGAATCGGGTTTGTGTTCCTTCCATCCCTGAATTAAAGAAGGAGCTGCTGGATGAGGCTCATAGTTCTTCATTCTCTATTCATCCTGGAAGCACGAAGATGTATAGGGACCTGAAAGAGTACTTCTGGTGGGATGGAATGAAAAGAGATGTTGCTGAATATGTCTCTCGATGCTTGGTTTGTCAACAAGTTAAAGCTGAGTGAAAAAAGTCTAAGGGGATGTTACAACCATTACCCAACCCGAATGGAAATGGGAAAACATCACTATGGACTTTGTCACAGGACTTCCTAAAACATCCAAAGGAAATAATGCTATCTGGGTCATAGTTGATCGTCTTACAAAGTCTGCACACTTCATTCCTATTAGAGATGATTTCTCTCTAGATCAGCTTGCCAGGATATATGTAAAGGAAGTGGTAAGATTGCATGGAGTACCACTTTCTATTATATCTGATCGGGATCCGAGATTTACCTCGATGTTCTGGCGCAGTCTTCAGCATACTCTGGATATAGAGTTGAGTTTCAGCACTGCTTATCATCCCCAGACAGACGGTCAGTCTGAGAGAACAATTCAAACCCTAGAAGATATGTTGAGAGCTTGCTCTATGGATTTCAAAGGAGGTTGGGATCAACACCTACCTTTGGTGGAATTTTCTTATAATAATAGCTTTCACTCCAGTATTCAGATGGCTCCTTATGAAGCTCTCTATGGAAAGAAATGCAGGACTCCAACTTGCTGGGATGAAGTTGGGGAAAGAAAGCTATTAGGACCTGATCTCGTTGATGAAATGGCAGAAATGGTCAGATCTATTCAACAACACATAAGCGCAGCTCAGAGTCGACAGAAAAGTTATGCCGACAACCGAAGAAAAGACCTAGAGTTTGAAGTGGGTGATAAAGTGTTCTTACGAATATCTCCCTAGAAGAGGGTAATGAGATTTGGAAAGAAAGGGAAGTTGAGCCCTAGATATATCGGTCCTTTCGAAATACTGGATCATGTTGGAAAGGTAGCTTACCGATTGGCGCTTCCACCGAATCTCTCTCAAGTTCACGATGTGTTCCATGTATCTCTCCTGAGAAAGTACATACCAGATCCTTCACATGTACTCAGCTCAAAAGTTGTACCGCTGGAGCAAGATCTTTCTTATGAAGAACAGCCGATAGAGATTCTGGATCGTAGCGAAAAAGTCCTACGAAACAAGACCACTCGCTTGGTGAAAGTTTTATGGAGGAACCACCAACTTGAATAAGCTACTTGGGAGCTTGAGGATATGATGAGGGAGAAGTATCCTCATCTGTTTGTTACAAAGTGACGAATTTCGAGGGCGAAATTCTTTTTAAGGGGGGTAGAATGTAACACCCGAGACTTTTATGTTATATAAATCATCAAAGGAATCATTTTCTACACAACACTTTCTTGGCTTACTTTACACGCAATCACGACCTTCCTCGATAGCTTGTGTCATACGCAATACTGAGTTTCACTAAACAACGATATGCTATTAAAATATTATTAAAACTAGCCGTTATAAATAATAATAACCACTTTTTGAAATTTTATAAATTTTATTTTTCAAAATGGACTTCATTTTTGGATTCGGAATACCGAAATTAGCCCAGGGTGAAATTTTGGTATTTTTCTGAAAACTTTCAATTTTTGATGAATAGTGAAACCACTAAGTGGTAGGTTAAAAACTGAATTTTGCATAAAACTTAATTTTACCGCTTCTTTGAATGAATTTCGAAAATCCGACAGACACGGTTAATATCAAGGACTAAAATGTGGTTCAATGAGAGGAAAATAATTTTTGGTGAATAGTAACTTTTTACTTTTTTTTACCGCGGTTAATAGTAAATAGTGTAACTAAGGGTAAATATGATACTACTATTACCCTAACACATGTCCTAATTCTATTGGACAAGTGTAATTCGACCAAAAACAAACTTAGGAATAAAATATGACCATTTAGGCCCACTTGGATTAGATTAGGACATTTATTATTAGTTTATTTAAAGAAGGGTTAAAATAGTTAATATCAAAGTTTAATAAGTAAATCATTTTTAATATGGGGTTATACATAAGATAAATTCGACTATAAATATTCATTAGAAAGATAAAAAGATTTCCTACATAATGGTATTTTATTTGTAATTTTTAAACATTAAATAATTTAATTTATTTATGACACAATGATGATGCAGTAATTATCTTATTAATGAAATATTGACATAATTGATAATATAATTACCAAAATAAATGTAATTTAAGACTTTTTATGAATTCCAATAATTTTCTAGGTTACTATGATATATTAGTGTTGATTTAATCAACTTCGTTCGAACATATAATTCTGTTATGACTTTCACAAAAATCATATATCAAATAGTGTCAAAATTGACACAAAATAGTTTTTAAATAAAATAAAATATTATTAATTGTTATTTTATTCCTAAAAATCTAAGTTTCGGCCAAATGACTTAGATAAGGATATATATATTAATAATAAACAATTTGGGGTTCGTTTGGCAAGTTATAGTAAGTGTATTAACCATATAGTGAAAGAAAACAAAAAGACACGGTAAAAGTTAAATTAATTAACTTAGAGTTAAATCTAATTGATAAGGTTAAAATAATACCCTAAACTTTTCTAAATCCTATTGGTTGATAAGATTTCGACCCATCCCCACTTTAGATTCGAAATAAGACCCTTTGGAACCATTATAAACCGATTTTGACTTTAATATAAAATAATATTTTGAGATATTCCTAAGGTGCCCCTCTCCTCCCTTATAAAAGGGCACCTCCTCCCCCTCCTCCTCACACCAAATTGAGAACTCAAGCTCGGACAACCCCTGCCATTTTCTCCTCTCCACTTCCCTAGAATAATCCTAGAGGTCCTGGTCTTCTTCAAAGACCAATCTTAGTTCCCTAAGTGGAGGATTCAAAGAAGTGTTCCAAAGAAGAGGTAATATCCATTACCGATCTTTTCAATTTCTTTCTTCTTCAACTTCTTATTTTTTAGTTGTTTCATGATAAAGTAATAACATCAGTATTACTTACATACTGATATGTTATTATAAATATGAAACAACCCTAATTCACCTTCTATCTATCCCACGGAAAAATGAAATCACCGCGCGTGCGTACGTACGGAATACCGTCTCCACGCCGTGGTGTAATCTATTTTTCCACCATCACTTTACAAGGATGGGTATAACGGTGTAATGAGTAACTATTTATTATTATTATAAAGTAATATTGATACTGAAATAATATATATATACTCCAATACAGTTCCACGATCATAGGAACGATATCATCACTCGTGCGTACGTACGGAATACCGTCTCCACGATGTGATGCGACTCGTTCTACATGATCTTAATTACATAGTAATTATATAAATGAATTGAATGAATAAATATGATATATGTTACACTAATACCATTATGGATATAAGGTATCTATAACCTTAAAAGAAGAATAAGAATGTATTCGGCAAAACACGCATAAGAACAAAAGGCAATAAAGACCCTAGCAAAAAGTAACAATGAAATATTACTATCAAGAAGCTAAGAATATGACCATATATGATATCATACCAATATGTATGATTCTGGAATAAGTCAATAACATTATTTAAACCATTATACAGGAGATTCGGACACGTACAAAGAAAATTGGACCTAAGTTAAGGGAAATATCACAATCTCATTTTTATCCGAGATTGTTTATTCGTAAGTATTTACTGGGGTGTATTTTATCATCCACATCCATGTTTCATCAATATGTAATATTATTTCCATCCACCTACAATTTTTTAAACCCATTTTTACCCTTCGGTGAGTTTTTAGTAATATGTATGAAAGGAATCTTTTGTCGTTTTTCGTACGAGGTACTTTTTGACTTTTCAGACAAAAGTACAAAGAATGTTTTTTTAACTTATACGGCATGAATGGATTTTTAAAACATTATTTCCAAGAAGCTTCCTTTACAAGTTTTCAAGTTTATTTTTAATAAACTTCTTTTATTTTAAAGTTGTATGACATGTTATGAAAGGAAAAATGTTTTTGAAGAAGAAAGAATATTTTCCTCAAGAATGGAGTTCAAGTGTTTTATCAAAATTATTTTCCATCTAAGATAATAAAGGGTTCTGTTTTTATCCCTATTATTACATTGATTTGATCATGTTGTGATGGAATTATTTTTATGAATTCCTTTATCTTATATGAATTTATTTATGATGTCATGATGTTTCAAGAATCCCATTTTTGTTACATGTGTTATGTGATGATGTGTGATTATGTGGCACACATAAGAAAGGATTCATTATAAGATGGGTGGGACATATATCTCCCTCCAATGCATTGGGTAAAGATTTTATATCTCATGAGATAGACATGGCTGGAACGGTAGGTTATACCGGTTCAGTGAAACAGGACTGGAACGAGGGTGACTCGGTTCAAAAAGGGACTTTGTCCACTAAGATAGTCTTGGCAATGAGTCATGACTAACAAGAAATGATTTTCCATGATTATGTGTTCATGCCACAAAGTTTCAAGTTTTATGTTATGATTAAGGGGATCTCATTTTCACTTCTATGATTTATTCCATGATAAGATATTATGATCTCTTTTGCAGGTTTTGATTTTTCAAAAAGATATGATATGATTTTTATTTCCTTTATTTGCCCTTGCTGAGCGTTTGAGCTCACCCTTTTATGTTTTCTTTTCCCCAGGTCAGGAAGATAGATATTAAGTATAATATGCTAAAAGGGACCCTAGATATGATGAAATAAATGGGAGACACTGTAGAAGATTTATGAACCAGTTGTTTATGTTTCCCAGTTTCTAAAGACACTATACCTATACGGTCCTTTGTGGTTTTGTCATATGTTGTAATAAGTGTGATTCAATTTTGAAGTATTAACAATGTATGTAAAGTATGGGTCGTTATACAGAAGGTGTCGATTTTTTTGAAAAACTAGATGGTTCATGATTATTTTTCTTCATGATATGCTTCAAGAGTGTGTTTTACTTTTTAAGGCATCTGGGATACTATCTTCCTAGAGTCTTGAAGACTCGTGATTGTCACTTTCCCTTTATGAAATAGGAGTTTGATGATATTCTATGTTTTTGAAAACAAAATCCCTTTGGTGTATGAACGACATCAACTAGCTCGACCACAGGGATTCTCTTATTATAGGTGAATATCATAGTATTTTTCTGTATTCAAATCCAATGAGATATTCCATGAAGATCATCCCTTTTAATAGCTAATATCCTCGATTTTTAAGATCTTAAAACCATGAAAAAGAAATGGAGAGATTTATGGAATGTTTCCATTTTCAAATGAGCGCCTCCTTTACATTTAATAGATAACATTCATGTGATCATGATTACAATCAATCTTTATTTGAATTTAATGTTGAATCATCCATGGGGTCTCGCAACTCTGTTTTCCTTGGATGAGGCTTCCTTGGAGTTTTTTCTATATATTCAACATTTATATTTCATGCATAGACTTGGTTTAATCCAATTGTGCTCAAGATATTGGAATGATCCTCATTTAATAGGCAGAATTTGATCATGACGGTTCAGTATTCATCTCCAGTGATTAGCCCTAGTGGGGTCAAGTGCTGTGAGGAAGAAGATGATGGAGGGACTTCTTCAAATGTTGTGGTAGCATCAGACAGTCCTGATTCAAAATGGTGAGACATGGGATGAATTGGATGGACACGATCGCATCTCGATAAGATGAGTGTCCTTAATTTCTTACAGGATAAGATAGATGGAGAGGATTTCTCCGATCTTAAAAATTTCCACCCCATAAAGAAACAGTGACATGGGGTATCCATGGTTTATCAATCAACTCACTATGCTAATGGTGTAGATTACCCATTCCCCCACCACAGTACCACCTCATACCATGTTCTTCAGGTGTGCTCTGTGCCCACTCTCTTCGAGGGCTTCAACCAAACTTATTCATGGGCTCACCCTTATGCACTTCTTCTATCCTTCACACGACCGATGTGTGGGGTGCTCATCCCATTCCACCTTCGGGTTAGCGATGGAAGGTTCCCTCAATGTGGTTGACCATTGAGTCCGATATGTTCTGGGGTAAGTCTGTCCTTGGATTTCATGAGGTTTTCCCCAATTTTTCTAATTTAATCCCCATAAAAAATATTTATAATTATATAATTCATAGACTCTTATTAATTCAAAAAATCATCCATGTACACCTTAGAACTTCAAGACCTTCTACACACTCTCTTTACCTCTACATCTACAACCATTACTCATCTTTTTATTATTTTGGGAATATGAATTCCAAGGAACATTAATCATCATTAAATGGACGATACTTCATTGTTATAGACAATTTGTCACCTTTGAGACATGTATTTAGAACTTATTTCTAGTTCAACAATCATTGGATTTAAACAACATGAAGAATTTCCCAAGCGTGGAATCTAATGTTATAATTCCATAACGATTATCCATGCATCATCACTTCTACCATTCTTCATTAATTTTGGAGTTCGTTCTTCATTTTGGACAATATTGACAACTGTTGACAAAAAATACAACTTCACACACAAAAGTGGTCCCAAAAATCTCCCCATTTTTATTTATTGAAAATATTTAAATGTTATCTCAAATGAATGTTTCGTTATCAAAATAGTAATCTTCTCTCTCCTATTTTATTTTCTTTGTCTCCGCCTTTCACTTTTTGAACATTCATTTCCCTTTATCTCCCCCTTATTGACAAGGAATAAAAATTTCATGGTAAAAGGGTATCAATCCATTCTTAAGAAATGTGTCATCCATCATTTCACTCTAAGTCTACTTGGGCAATGCTGGGTGTATAAAACAAGAAGCTTTGATTTAGAGAACAATGTTCTCCATTACCCGTTGATATGATACCTTAAGAAATGAGAACACATATACTTATCTTCATGGGTATTTCCACTTTTTTTTCTAGGTTTGAGAATGTGTCATGATATCATTTTAAGAGAAAGTAACCAAAAAATTGTACACTCAATTCAACAAAGAGATTAAAAACATTCATGTTCAATAGGTAAGATAAGTGACCTTGGGGAACTTCCATTCTTCTTTTGTCACTGGTTTGTTCAATTTCTGCCCCTTTATAGAAAGTTTGTTATTTTTGATAACCAAGGATAAGAGATTAGAAAAATGACATACCCAATCCAATTACCTGATCTTCAAGAAATTTATAGAGTAATATAATTTGATAGAAATTGAAATAATAACTCTAGCAACTTCTTCATTTGTCTCCCATTGTAGGGGAACACTTATCCATGTGAATATCAAGGTTGAGATGATTATGTAAAACAAGATGACCCATTTGATCCATTCTTCACAATTTTACATTTCTTCATCAATTATGATTATGTTTTTGTGGATATTATCACTTCTTCCATTTCTTTTTGTGTGAGAGTTCTCTCTTTAATAGATTTTAAAGCACTAGTATATCCTAGTGAAAATTTCATCTTCTTAAGGAATTATTTTTGAGATAGAATAAATGCATTTCAATTTTTAATCATATGACCGGCCTTATTTCACCTCACACACTTGAATTCTTTAAATTCGTGTAAAATCATTTCATTTACTATTTCACTAGCCTTAGCTTGTGCATCTTCCATTTTATCATTCTCTCTAAATATTCTATTCATATAACCAATATGTTATTAGGAACTGAGGCATCAAGATTGGATCTTCCACATGGCATTTTTTTAGTTTCATCCTTCTTAGAAATTCTTTTCAATGCACTACCCTTAAACTTATTATATTTAGAATTCCTTAACTTCTCACCTTTTCTTCTTGGAATCTTCTTCAGAGAATTTGTTTTCACAAAATTATTCTGATTTCTTCCCAAGGCTGATTCAATATTCTTATCCAGCTTTTGTGGTCTTCATTTTTTTTAGCTTTGGATACCTATTGAGATGATCATGCTCCAACCTTGTGACCACTCCCATTGTATACATCATATATTTTGCCAAGAAATCCATATCTATTTATAGTATATAGATTATTTTGGATCTATGAATGTTTCTTCTTCCTCTCAAGATTTCTTCCCCTTGAAATGGGCTTCCTTTCTACTTTTATATTTTGAGGATTGTGCCAAAAATTTAATTAAAAATTCCCAAACCTGTTACAGCACCAACATTGAACAACTAATATCGACTTCTTGATATATTTTGTATAGGTTTGTTGGGACTTCTTATTGATGTGTTGTTCTCTCTATGGGGAACTATCTTTCAACTTTTTTTTCTATATACCCTATACATGGTGGTAGGAATATCATCACCTTTATTCATCCATATTTGTTTAGAAATTTTCTTCTACCCTACACTTTTTATAGAAACACTTTTAGAAACAAGACTATAATATGGTTTGGATAGTACCTTATTGCTCTCAGATTCTGGAATAAATCAATGAATGAATTCATGATGTTTTTTCTTACAAGTTGGATGTATTTTAACCATAGAATCCTCCAATGATCATTGAGTACCAACAACTACTGTTTCATTCTTCTATGAAATATCAATATGTGTGTTCTCAAAGTTGTCCAACTAAGCATCAAAATATAGATATTTCATATTGATAGTGATTTTCTGATCTTCAATCATAATCATATTCTCTTCATAGGCCTTCTTCAATCTTTCAACTTCACCTTCACGCAAATTAACATTATTTTGTAACAAAGAGTCAAGTTCCTTGATCTTTTTAGAGATTTATTCCAAATATAAATCGTTGATATCAATTATATTCTTCAACTCATTTTCAATTGAATGGATCTTATCTTCTATAGTCTTATGGACTCTCTATTTCTCTTTAACTTTTTAATCCATTTTGAGAAAATATTTTCAAATATCCATTTTTTCCTTCAAATGATCCAACCTATCTGGAGAGATTTAAACATTCAACAATTTTTCTTGGAAACCATTCCCCAAATCATTGATTTCTTCTTTTGGCTAGGTGATATCATCCCATATACATTGAAATACTCCACAAACTATGGATGTACATTCTTTAGGAATACCATGCAAAATAATTCTTAATCTATCAACTGATAATTCTTGGAAATTTGTTGATTGATAATCATTACAACTTGTGCCAACATTTTCATCATAAGAATAATTTCCAAATTTACTAACACATACCTCCTAATCACATGAGGTAGGAAGGTTATCCATATTGTTGGTGGAAACTTGATCTACATACTCATTAATTCCCAAGACTGATATTGTCTTTATTGTCATCAAGGTATGTAGATACAAGCACTTTTTATTATTTATATGAAAATGAATTATTCTCCAGATTTATCTTCTCATTATTTTTCATGTTCATTATATCCATGGTAGATATTGACGTCTGCTCATAGATAACGGAATCTTTACCAAAACTGCACTTCATTGTTGACATAGCTAATGAACTCATGTCTTAAAAAGGGAATCCAATAGAGGTGTTCCTAGATCCGATACCAATTAAAAGGAATAGTTTAGGATATGACTAACACTAAGAGGGAGGTGAATCGGTGTTTCATACTTTTTAAACCAATTTTTAACTTTCTATCCATGTACGTCTTGACCTATTCGGGTCATGATTCTCTTGTTATTTTTCCCTATCACATGAAATAATAGGAAACAGTAAAAATATGCACACGATATTTTTACAAGGTTCACCACTCAAAAAGAGAATCTACATCCTTTCCATGTATGGGAAATCCCAATAAATGGATTATCCATTAAAATGTAGTAATAGTTTATAGTGGATTGTTTAAGAAAAGAATCTTTTTCAAGCGTGAGTCCCTAAAATTTGGAGGGGGAGGTAAATTATCCTCTTCCTTGAACTGCTGATGACCTAGTCCAACTTGCAGCTCATAGATGGTTCTTTATACCTACTCTCAATAAATTATTCTCCCTATTGAATAGGTCTTGTAACACCAATATAGTCTTCCACCTATTAATACATGTTTGATGTCACGGTGCTGCTTGATCTTCTTTTCTTCACTTGTTATTTGGTCAGTAACATGTAAGTAACCAACTTCTTCTTATTCTTTTTTCTTTATTACAATAATTGAATGCGCTAAAACATCTTCTTCATTTCGCTAAAATTACAATAACCTATTTTATTATTCAAATAATTAGGATCATCTTACTAGGAATCACCATAATCAACTTCTTCTCCTTTCTTCTTTTCTAGTATATATGAAATCATGCATGTATCATTTAAATGAACTACTCTTTTTCTTTCAATTATTTTTCTTATTCAAACATGTGCACCAACATTCTTGGTTCATTTTTTAAATTCATTCACATATTCATGTTCATTAATGAGTTTATGCATGTGTTGTGGTTTATTCTCAAACAAACCGAAAACACTTGTCCACTTCTTCTATTCTCTTTGAAACTATTTTAACAGACATTGAATCTTATCTTCTTCCCTTTCTATTATTTTATTTTAACTTGGTTTGGGAGTCATTAAATAATTAACATGAGTTAATTCATGTATATACTTCCCATATTGGTGAAAATCATTCTTCTTAAAAACAAACCCCTGAAAACAGTAAAGTTTTAACATTCAAATAGGAGGTTGTTTACCTTTGTGAAGACTGTGGGGTTCATATTTCTTCTTTGTGCAAGAGGTGCATCGTTATATTTCTTTGCAAGGCACAACAAGGGTGATATTTCACATGTTTCATGACTTCGAGATCTTCTTCAAAGAAAAGATGAGGGTTTCGCTAAAATAGCCGTGTGTTCACAATTCTCCGCTACATAGAAGGTGTGGATCTTCTTTGTGAAACTAGATGGTTCATGATTCTTCTTCTTCTTAAGACGCTTCAAGAGCGTGTTTCACTTGTTTAAGGCATGTGGGATTCTCTCTTAAGAGTGTCTTGAATACTTGAGATTCTTACTTTCCTATTGTGAAATAGGAGTTTGAAGAGATGCTATGTTTTTTAAAACAAAATCCCTTTGGTGTATAGATGACATCAACTGACTTGACCTCAGGGATTATATTATTATAGGTGAATATAAAAATATTTTTTCATTTAAATCAAATGAGATATTATGTGAATATCATCCCTTATAATAGCTAAGATCCTTGATTTTTAAAATCTTCAAACCATGTAAAAGATATGCTAAGAATTTTAGGATGTTTCCTTTCTCTAATGAGCTCCTACTTTATAGTGAAAAGATCACATGAATTTGATCAATATTGCATGAAATATTTTTCTAAATTCAATAAAGAATAATCCACGTGGCCTCTCAATTTTTTTTGGGAGGTTTCCTTATTTTTTTAATGCAATAACAGAATGCACTAAAACATCTTCTTCCTTTAGCAAGAATCACCAGCACCTATGAGATTGTTCAAATAATGAGGATCAGCTTACTGAGAATCATCCTAATAAAATTCTTATCCTTTTTTATTTTCATTTATGCATAAATCATGCATGTAGAATTTAAATGAACTCCTTTTTTTCTTTAACTTATTCTTCTTCTTCACACTCATGCACTCAAATTCTTATTTCTTTATTTGAATTATTTCACGTATTCATGTGTAGAAAAGAGTTCATTCATGTGGTGTGGTGTATTCTCAAACAAACTAAATACACTTGTCCACTTCTTTTATTATCTTTTAAACCCTTTTCACACACACACACACTTCCTTTTCTCTTCTTCCAATTTTATTATTTTCTTTGAACTTGGTTTGGGTATCTTTAAATCATGAACATGAGTTCATGCATGTACATACCAGCCATCTTCATGAAAACTCCTTAATATTGAAAACAAAACCCTTTAAATAGTATAGTTTTAACATCAAAAGGAATATTTATATATTCATATAGACCATGGGGTTCATGATTCTTATTCATGAAAGAGTTCTACAATTTTGTGTCTTCTCAAGGAAAAACAAGGGTGATCTTTCACTTATTTCGTTCATGTGGGATATCCTTCATGAAGCACAATGAGGGTTTGAATAAACTAGTCGCGTGTTCGTAATTATCCTTCACACATAATGTGTAGATATTCTTTGTGAAACCAGATGGTTCATAGTTCTTATTATTCACAAGATGCTTCAAGAGTGTGTTTCACTTATTTAAGCCCTGTGGGATTCTCTCTTCTTGGAAACTTGAAGACTCGCGGTTATTGCTTCCCCTTTCTGAAACAGGAACTCGAATAGAAGATCTGTTTTTTGAAAACAAAATCCCTCATGTATATGGATGTCATCAACATGCTCAGCCTCAAGGATTCTCTTTTTATATGAAAAGATAAAATACTTTTTCTACATTAAAATCCCTTGAGATATGATGTGAATATCATCCCTTTGAATAGATAAGATCCTCGATTTTTAAGATCGGCAAATAGTGTAAAAGATGTGCTAAGAATTTGGGGATGTTTTCTTTTTCAAACAATATCTTACTTTACAATTAATAGATCACGTGCATGTGATAAATATTTCATGTAATATTTATTTAAATACAATCAAGAATCATCCACATCACTTGGAAACTCTGTTTTCTTCGGTCAAGACTTCCTTCGAGTTATCCACATGCATGAAAGATGTAGATTTTATGAATGGTCTCGGTTTGATCCAATAGTAATTGTGATGTCATCATGATCCTAATTTTATAGGTAAGAGTCGATCATGGTGGTTCAGTCTTTATCTATGGTGAGTAGAAATGGAAGAGTGGAGTGGTGGGAGGAAGTAGATGACAGAGCAGCTTCTTCAAATGTCACGGGAGCATCAGACAACCCTGATTCAAAATGGTGAGATGTGGGATGCATTGGATGTCCATGATCACATCTAGATGAGATGTGTGGCTGGGATTTCATGCAGGATAAGATGGATGATGATGATTTATCCACTCTTAAAAATTGCCATCCCACATCAAAATGGAGACGCGGGGAATCCATAGATTATAAATCAACTCACAATGCTAACAGATCAGATTACTCCTTCCCCCTCTACGGTACCACCTCGTACCATGTTCTACGAGCACTCTATGATACCACTCTATTCATGGGCTTCAGCCCAACCTATGCATAGGCTCTCCCCCATGCACTTATATTGGCCCTCACATGACCTGTTTGCAGGGTGCTCAACCCATGCCACCTTCAGGCTGGCCAAGAAAGGTTCCCTCAACGTGGTTGACCCTAGAGTCCCACATGTGATGGGGTTAATCTATCCTTGGATTTATTGAGGGATATCCCAATTTTTTTAAAGTAATCCCCATAAAAATGTATCAAATTGTATAATGCATGGCCACTTAGTACTCCAAAAAGTTAGGCATGGACGCCTTAGAATTTCAAGCCCTTCCACACACTCCCTTTCCCTCTACATACTCTAAAAAATACTCTTATTCTTGTTATTTTTGAAATATTAATTCCAAATAAAATTTATCATCCTTAAATGGGAGATAATTAATTGTTGTAGACAATGTATCACCTCTGATACATGTATTTAGAACTTAGGACCAATGCAACAATCATCTAATTTAAACAACATGAATAATTTCCCAAGAGTCGCATCCAATGCTATAATTTCATAACAATTCTCTATGAATCATCACTTCTAGACTTATTCATTAATTTTGGATTTATTTATTCATTTTGTCCAATATTGACAACTATTGACAACAAATAAAACTTCACACACAAAAGTGGTCCCAATAGTCCTAGGAGCCTACAATAAAGGAATCGCTCAAAATGTCTCCTCAATTGAAGAGGAATTGTAATACCTACACTCTAATGGTAATGAAGAAATAAATCACACCCCAATACATTGGACATCACTTCTGTCTACACAAGGATTCATTACCTTCCAATTTTGGATATTTTTCTAATCCACCATAAGATCCCTCCAAAAGAATACATCCCTTTAAAGGGTGAATTTTTAACTTATGCTTAGTATTGATCAAGAATTTTTTTACTCTTATAAATTAAATGAATACATTCAATGAAATACTAAATTTATTATTATTATATATTACAATAAAATTTTAGAGTAACCATAGATACTTATCATCATTGAAAATTATACCACATAACATGAAGTAAATCTACAATTACCTTTAGAACATGAGGATCAATATAAGTTCTAGAGTTCATAGGATGCTCATTGGCTCCTTTCAATGGAGATATATGGGCCAGAGTGGCGACATATTCTAATTTAAAGTATAGATTCACAAAATATTTCCCTTCTAAAAAATAATAATCTTTAAAAAAAATAGGAACAAAATAATCTATATTAAATTTGAACCCCTATACCCCCTCTCTCATTCATTTCCTTTTTAATAAGTCCTTTCAAACATTATATATAATTTAAAATATGTTAGAATCATTATATTAAGTATAAGTATGAAACAACTAACTAATAGTATCGATAATTGAGGTTACTAAATAAACTCAATCAATTAATAAGTTATATAAACCTAATCATCACTAACAAGTAAATAATAATTCACTATTTATTTAATTTTGTGTGGTTCTATTAATATACATTAATAACTGATTCTATAAAAAAACAAAGACAGATAAGAAAATGAAATTTCATATATTTCTACCAATTCTTACCTATCAACTCATAAATATGAGGCATTAGACTCGAAAATATAGGTAAAGAAAAAATCAAAAAAAATACACCCAACCTTGATAAGGATAAACCACCAGTCTATAAGAACAAATAAAAAATACCACATATTATGTGTCCCATTGTAAAATTGCATCAATACCCTCAACACAACCACACAATTGAAGAAGGGTATAACCAAACAATGAGACTCATCAAGGAAAATAAAACTTATCAAAATCAATAAAATAACTAACTACTAGATTCCCTAGCCTCAACCAACTCTACATCCAAAAAATAAATATCCTAATATGGGGTTTGAGAGAAAGAAAGTTCGATGTTCCCCACTCAATTTAGAGTTTGGGTAGAGAATGAAACAAAATAAGTTTCCTCTAAATGAATGGAGAAATCACTAAGAGGGTTATCATTGGAGAAAAATCCTCCACAATTTTCATTGAACATTTCTGGTGGAAGAATTTAAATGACACAAGACATGAACTCAAATAGTTAATGTCCAATATAACAAACAAAATAGTCCCTCAAAGACAACATGACAAATCGAAAAGCATAAACACCAAAAAAAACATCATCAAATTATAACACACATTTTTATTGAAAATAACTAACTTTACAAAAATATTTTTAAAACACTACACTCAATTAAAAATAAAACAAAACCATTTTTAGATTTTGTTAACAGTTAAATAAAATTTCAAATAAATTTTGTTCATTTTAAATCATTTCCAAAAAATATACATTTTTTACAAATCATTTTTCTAAAATGCCATAATGAAACCAACCACTTTTTGAAATACCTTTTATGATATAATAAATTTATCTTAAAATAAACCATTAAAAATATTTCAGAACCTAACATTTTTTTAGAATATAAGGAAAACCCATTTTAACCCAAATAACATTTAAAATTTTCAAAACACTACACAACACTCAATAAAATTCATATAAATAACATCAAGCAACACGAACCCCTCTTTAATGCACCCCCGCAAGTGATAATTCACTTTAACATAAATTAAATAATTAAAAGTGGTTGAAATAAGTTCAAATGAAATGAACGATTTTTTTCGGGTTCAGTGGAGTCGTTAGAACTATCCACATGGGATCCACATGGTTGTATTGACCATAGGGACTAGCCTTGTATCTCTATCTCTTCATCCACCATCACACCATGATCAACCAAATCTAAGAATCACTTAAAAATAATTGTGAATTTAAATATAAATTCTCATAACAAACTCATAAAACCGATCAAAATCTCAATCAAATTACAATATGCAAGCCCAAAGTTCCCTAGAAAATTGTTTCTCTATACATAAGAGTGTTCCTGAAACTATTCTCTACATGTACCTCTCGATTTTGAATAACCTAAATCCACACTACCCATACTATTAAAATAAAAAATCCCACTTTGAAACTTTGGAAATCTGTAGAACCTATGATTAGATACCATTTTTCACAAACTATCCAAAGTCGTGTGTCAGTTTTAAGGGATATAGATAAAATGTTTGAGAAATGGGTTAACCACTTCAATATTTAACTAAAATCAATTTGATCATGTTATAAAGACAACATTACCTTTGTAGTAGCATGTGGTATAGAATCTATTTTATTTATCCATATAGGCCAATACACATATGTTGACTAACATTACTATATGAGAACATCCTTCTCTTTATTCGAAGCCTTTTTCTATAGAAGAAAACGATGAAATAGAACCACTTATTGTATTTCAGTAGTGAGGAGAAGCGGTGTAGGGTTCGTCATGGGTATGAACAATGAAAAAATAAATAAATATAGAACCCAAGACATCAAATAATGATAGAGGAAATATAGAAAATAACATACATTTGATTTTAGCCCTAATTAATCTATGGGAAGTAGAGGAGTCATGTCGGAAACAAGGGAGTTATGAGAGATCTTGATAATCACGAGTGAATGAGTCGAGGTTAAGGTTTTTTAAATAGATTAGGGACACTTTTAACAGCGCTTTTAGAAAATCGCTGATAGAGATCCCTTTTATTAGCACTAAATTTATAAGTGTTGATAAAAGGAATATTTAGTAGATTATTTTTAGCGATGATAAATATTGAGCTTTATTAGTGCTAAAAATGTTCTGGTAAAATCCATATTTATCAGCGCTAATATTTTACCACTAATAAATATTTCTTTTAACATATCTAAAAAATAACTGATAATAGTTTTGTAAATATAATTATTAAAAAAATTTATTATATTGTTATAATTATTTAAATAAATTTATTATAATTTTATACTTATTTAAAAAATAATTATTATTTATTTATAATAATTATAAATATAGTAAATTTACATTTATAGATATATTTATATAAAAATATAATGTCAAAATTATTAATGGATATATAATCTTAAATAAAAACAATTTATAATGAGTGAAATTGAATAATTCAAAATTATTACTATAACACCCAAAGGTTTTGAAAATAAATATAGAATTCAATTTTATAATCTATCCATTAAACACAACTTGGCCTCTTCTATGTATTGAATTTCAAAAAATGGTCATCTAGAGTTGTGTTCAGTAAGTCATATGGAGTCTGATAGAACGAACTTTATTTTTGGTTAATAGTAACATACCGTTATGAATAGTAATATGAATAGTAATATGACCCTTATGAATATTAAATAATAATATTATTTTATTTTCCTAAGGCAATATGATAATGTGATCTTAATTAATTTTTCAATGTCACATAAAACTAATTGCACTTCAAGATTGTTATTTTTCGAATTAACTATGACCTTATTTAAAAATTAAATTATTAATATTTTGATAATTGTTTTTGAAAAATGTATTTCACTTTTTAATTCTACACGTCGAAAATTGGTAGGGGTGAATTTTTGGGATTTTTCTAAAATACATGAATTTTTCATGAATAGTAAAAATACAGTTCTGAGTTTTCTGTAGTTTAATGACATCATAATGATGTAATAATTAAATATAAAAGTATGATCAACTTGTGTATATTAACATATGACATGAGGTGTCCCAATTGGCTTAAACCATGGGAAAATACCATGGGAAAGCCCATGGTTTGGAAAAAACCACCAATGAGGTGTCCCTTTGAAATTATTAAAAAATTACCTCTCTTTTTCTATAAATACCCACTCATCCATTCGTTTTATTTCATTCCAAATCCCTAATCCTCAAAGATATGGTGTTTATACCTCTCTATATGTCCTCCCAGGGTGTCCTTAAGCCCAAAAGGTCCCATCCTTCAAGATCGAGGAGTTATTCTACATGGTAAGGGAATCCTTAATTCTCTTCTTTAAGTCGACTCTTATTTTATGTTAGTTATTTGAAATTCCTTTCTCATATGTTGAGGTTTGATTTTATTCATTATTCTAACTTTGATTTTTTATTTTAAATATGGTGAGATACCCTTTTTGTTCTCATAATTTTATTTTATGAAATTTTAAGTGACGTCGTTAGGCTGCCGAATTTTCATAAGGGATCTCTTAACTTTTCTTTTATTTTCAAGTACATCTCTTTTATTTTTTTCTCTCCTCACCTCCTCTGTCAATATTATCATGATAACTCCAGTATAATATATATATTTTAATTATATCTTTTTAATGTAAGAACCATCATAAATATTCTTACTCCCTCTCTTTTATTTTTTATAAATGAAATCAACGTCCATGGGGTTCCAATTTAAAACCTTCGCGGACGACGAAGTTTCGTTCTTCAATTTATTATTAATTACTGGTCATGAAACCATATTCATGGTTGAACCAGAATATAATATATGTGTTATAAGCGAATTAATATTCAGGAACCATAATATGTACATATAATTAAGTTATATGACAAAACTATTTCATAATATTCCAAATACCGCTGAATAATCAAAGTGGTTGTCATTTAATGATTCATCCTCATTCCATGTAACCAAATGATAGAAATGTCTATTATAAATTATTTATATTCATTAATAATATATAATTCTAATCTTGGATATTTATAACCAATACCCATGAACTTCATTACTTAAAAACAAATGGACTGAATATGAAAATAAAGGAAACAAACACTCCATAATGACGAAATTCAATACAATAACTTATCAATAATGACATAAATGAACTAACCAGAATTATGGTAAACTAAATAAATGTCTAATAGGTTATGAAATAATTTATTAAGAAGTATAATTTCATATTCTAGGAGCTTAAGTACAGGAGTGGAATACATTTGGGGTTAAGGTAAGGGTTTTTTCACCCGAAGTTCCACTTTCATTCGGGTTACTTTCATTGTCTAAATACCTCAATGGAATTCTTATGTACTCCAAATATATTCTGTGTGATTATAATATATATGTTTGCAAACCAGAATCCTTTCTTATTTTATTGATAGTTACATGTTTTAAAAAAACATTCAAAATTGTTTCAAAAATATGTGCCCGATACAAGGGAATTTCTCAAATTCTTACCTATTTTCAAGGGCACTCTATAATATGTTTTTTGGAAAACATTATATTTATAAAATCACTCATTTTGTTATGAAAATACTATCTTACTTCACTTCTGGTTTTATACAAAGTTTTTTCCAAAAGAACTCTTCTTTTCAAAATAAAAGAGTATTTATCTCCAGAATTGCTTAATGATTTTATAAGAGTGTTTTCATCTAATTCAAAACTCTTATTGATTCAATGGTATTATTGGGTTTAATAATTTATAAATTCATCTACCATATTTGATTTAATGGTTTATGAATAACTCTATTATGGATGATCTATCCTAAAACCATTCACCATATTATTCCGAATGGTTAGTGTTTTATGTTTAATGGTTGGGGAAAGATAGTTACATTTCTTATGAAAGTTTCAATATGAATGTATTTGTTGTTTATGTTTATCCTCACTCATATGAGGATTGAATTGGACTTATTATTTTATTGGTGGTCCCGCTATATCCCATCGATGCATCGGTAGGTCTCATGAGACAACTAGACGAAGAATTGGCTGAGGACTTTCCCAATGTGATATGGATTTTGGTCGAGGCCTTAATCATTAGACATATTGGCCGAGGCCTTGAAAAAATGTTTTAGAATGTCCGAAATTATTCATTCCATCATTATGAGTTCAGCTATTGATATTTCATGTGGTTATTCGATTAGTAGAATGCCCATGATTATGTTTTATTATGACATTATTTACTCAGCTCATATTCCTGCCATAATGTGTGCAAGTTTATTATTAAAGGAATGTGTTTTCAATTATTCACCTTGTATAATGATTATATAATCTTCCGCTGTATTTCTTACTCTTATTGAGCATTTGATCTCACCCATTTATTATGTTTCATTTTCTCAGGGCAAGAAGAATTCTATTATGAGTGACATGATGAAATAACCTTGGAGTTAGGGAAGTTGTATAAGGAGTTTCTATGTTGTTTTTCATTTCATGTTGTAATGATGAACTTATATATGTATCTTGGTTCCAATAATACTAAACTACTCGGTCCTTATGGATTCGAATTCCTTGTTTGTATGCCAATAAGGCACCGACACCTGAGTGTTCGAAGGACGAAACTTCCCTCTGGGCAGTTCTGGGGTCGGATCCTTACAATTACATTTTAAAAATATTGAATAATTGATATGTTTTATTAAATAAATATAAATTATTAAAAAATATCGATATATATATATTGAAGTGGATGCATGTATACTAAAAATACTAAAACGTAGTAAATAAATATATAAAAATAAATAATAGAAAATGAACAAATTCAAAAATAAAATAAGAATAAAAAATATTAAAAATGAATACCCTAACCATAGTATTAAAAAAAAAAAAAATTGATCGATTAAAAACCTAATATATATTAAAAGTATCATATTATAATTAAAATATAAAATATACTAAAATTTGAATAAATTACATAAATATTAGGTGTATGTGATTCTATATATTGAGTAAATATATTTGTGTGTGTGTTTGTATATAAAAATGTTTTAACACAGACACACACACATATATTTACGTGAAATAAATAAAACACACGACATTTGATATATGTTAAATTGAAAAATCAAACATTAAAAATGAATAAGACATTAATAGGTTTTTAATTAACACTTTATATATATTATACTTATTCATTTTACATATCTATATTTAATATATACTATTTATTAATATTTATAATATATATATACATATTAAATTTATTTATTTTTCTCAATAATTATTTAATTAAATAAATATTTCATATTTTTCATAATTTACTCATTTTTTTATTCGTTTAATTTTTCATTTTATTCTGGACCTTTATCAATGCTAAAAAAGCACCGATAAAGGGAACCTTTGATTAGTGCTGAAAATAAATTGTTGATAAAGGTTTCCTTTATCAGTTCTAAAAAAAGTGCTGATAAATGTTACCTTTTATCAATGGTATAAAAAAGTTCTGATAAAGGGTTCCCTTTATCAGTGCCTTTTAAGTGCTAATAAAGTGATTCCTTTATGATCACTTATTTTATCACTGATAAAGATAGACTTTATTAGTGAATTTTTCTAGTGTTAATAAATTTCAGGGTTGTTATAGACATGTTTTGAAGTAGTGCAGGCTGTCATTCCAAAATCGTTCCATCCATTAGAAGGCTGCACCAACAATGAGGTTGAGTATCAGGCTCTTATTACTGGTCTTGATCTAGCTCTTGATATTTTTTTCCCCACATACACGTGAAATGGGACTCTGATATAGTCATCATGCAGATCAAAGGTGACTTTGTAATTAAGAAGTCATTACTTGTGCCACTACTAGAATGCACCCTCCAACTAATGGCTCAATTCCCTTATCGACAAGAGGTAACTATTGTTTCCATGTCACAGAATGGTTTATTTGATTCCTTGGAAAATCTTGCTTCATCTCTTATAGAGACTAACCATGATGATCTATTTATTTTGGTGGTGTGCTAAAGGGTCATCACTCAGGTTTCCCCGGACAATGATGATAGACAACAGGTAAACCACATGACCATTGGTGCCTCCATATTAGGACCTAAGGACCCCCTAAAACTAAATAATCATCAAATTGGATTATACCCTTCATATAGTATAATCAACATGACACTCTAAAGCTAGAAAGAGTTAAACGTGAGTGACTTCATCGGTGTGTGTTGCAGTTCACCCTATAGAGTAGTCTCATCCTTAAGAAAACTCTATAAAAATGTGGATTCAATGGAATTATCCTCCACTTCATTCAAAAATATGAGATTCACCAGGTTATTTAGGAAGTTCATGTCCGTTCTTAGGATTCTCATCAGGTAGGGTTACAACTCTCCCACCAGATTTGTAGGTTGTGATACTTTTGGCCCACCATGTTCCAAAAATGTACAAGTTCATCAATATGTTTCATTCATGTTAGATTCATTCCAATTTTGTGTATCGTTCACCAGACACCTTTTATACTACCAAATAATCCTGGCCCATTTTGGGCTTTGGACTCGATTTTATAGGACCATATCCACCAGCAACATCTCGTCAGTGCAGGTTCATTCTGACCGCAACAGATTTCTTTTCTGAGTGGGAAGACATAGCTTTGATCATGGAATTAAAAGCTAGGCATATTAATTGATTTGTTAAATCCCACTTCATTTATCAATTCGAATTTCCTCACATCGTTCTCACTAAGAACAACGCCAACTATTTGTAAGCTTAGCTAAACAAGTTGTATGACAATTATAAAATTCGTTCCCAACACACTTCTCACTACCACACATAGGAAAATGGACAAGCTGTGGCATTCAACAAAACCCTCTCCAATATTCAATAGAATATGGTTTGTCCAAACAAGAAACGTTTTTCATAAAATCTCTACAATGCTCTTTGGTCTTATCATATGACAACTCAGAACTCCACCAAGGTAACCCTATATTACCTAGTGTATGGAATAGAGGTAGTTTTTTCCATAGAGATTCGACTTCCTTCATTACAAGCAGTTGTCTATTATCAATAAAAGTCAAACAGGGTAGAAAAAGTTTATTTAAATGAACCAGAAATCCTTATCAATAATAGGTTATAGGCCTTGTATAATCTCAAGAGGCACTAGAACAATATATCTAGGGCTTTCAACAAGAAGGTCTGCATCTTCTCTTTCCTTCAAGGTGACACAGTATTGGATCTCTGGATACTAATGATACATGGTAGGAAACCCCCAAAGTTTTAACCCAAATGGCAAGGGACTTACATTATTCAAAATGTCTACCCCAATTTTTCATACTCTTTGGTCCCCGTGAATTGGGAGGGCATCACTTCTCCCACCAATGCCAAGTTACTTAAGAATTACTTTTCATAAATGGATATCCACATCCCAGTTTCATGATGTTAAATTGTGTAATGACTATAGTCCTTGTGTTATTACTTTAAACTACATGAAAATCACAATCCTTACCATACGACATTAAAATACATGTTCATCATCTCCGCAACATGATTTTAAACTAGGTTACATTTTCTTAGTTGTCTGATGTTAGACTTCATTACATTTTTCATCCAAGGCACAAAACATTAAACTAGGTGCCTAAGTATAATAATCAAAAGTTTAAAATATACAAAAAATTATCTTATGATAGTTTCCTATTATTTTGAGACCCCTAGGTCCTCATTTTTGTTAAGTTTTTCACCTCAACATGTATATCCAATTGATAATAATACCCCACGGTCTGAATTATATGACCCTAAACTAAGAAAAAAGTCCAAGCTATATGAATTTAAACTAAATATAATCATCATTATGTTCTCATCCAAGAGGATGTCACTTCCATCATAGGTCCCAGACCTTGTCGTGATCAAGAAAAATACATGTCTTGATTCCCATCCTCATGGGATATATAAGGATGGCCATGAATTTCTTCCTTGGGCCCAGCCACAAATATAAAACTTCCTACTTTTCTCCTGAGGTTCTTATAATAGTATTTGGTATGGAGAAGGGCCTCCCTAGGTCCTCATTTACACCAATTTACAATTTCTCCACCATGTACCTCCCTTGGTAACACTCCTAGAACACACCATTTAAAGTGTCCTAGCTTCATGATGTTAAAGTGACCAACAGTGATATTCCTTCCTACAAAATGATAAATGGAAAATTACCTTGTCCCTACAACATGACGTTAAACTATGCTGCATCATTTTTTCATTATGGTAAACTACGTAACATTTTATTTCCCAGAAAAATGACATTAAATTGGGTACCCATGTTCCAAACTCTATTACCATAAACTAGGATCCTTTGGTCAAAAAAAAATACAATCTTAAACTTTTGTCAATGTCGAGGTACTCTACCCTGAGTTTTGGCTAGGTCTTTATCCCCACTTGAGAATCCAATCCTTAAGAAAATATCTAATCCCATTTCCTGATGTTCTCCACCAACATGCTCAAATGAATTGTGGTGTGAAACCTAGAATGTTCGATTCATCATAGACATTATCTCATTACATTTTCATGCTTCATGTGTCCCTTTATCTAAAACCTCACCATCTTCTATGTCTGAATGACCCCCTAACAAAATGGTTCCTGGACACAATGGCTCAACTACCATCCTTCGCCAACTCCCCTGCAGATTTTGGATGAAATTTTGAAATAGGTCCCATGATTTGAACATGGTTAGTGGTCTAAGGTAATTTATATATACCCATACAAGGTAACATGATATGGATTCTATGTTTAAAACATGGTAAGATGTTATCCTCCCTCATCACACCACCCTCATTGTGTTCCAGATATCGAGCATTATGATTCACATTATTCACCTCCTTATGTACCGGTGGGATCCTGACACCATAGGTATTTCCCCTCCATGCATATGAACACATTGAGTGAGAAAATCAATATTTTTGGGAAATTATTAACCCAAAATCTTCATAAATAATTTGGAAGTCCCTCCATGTGATGGAAAATCCTAACATCACTCCTTGTTTCTCACATCGATCATGGATCACCTGGGCTTAGAAGTCTTGGTTGGGTATTCACCCACATAGAGGAGCTACAAAAATTTCATAGGTTCTAACTCTATGACAATAAACTAGGATCCTTATGGTCCAAACTCTATAACCTCAAACTAGGTTCCCTATGGTCCAAACTCCATGACCATAAACTATGAGACTGTGGTCCAGGAGAGATGACAATAAACTATATGCAATGGGTCCAAGGATTATGACCATAAACTATTTGAAGCCCCTATAGTCCAAGCATCATTAATCTAAACTATATGAAAGTCCCTTGAAGAATATGGGGTATGGTGATGGGCCTTCATAGGCCCTCATTAACAATGGGTTTGTGACCTCTCAATGCTACATATATCCAATTGAGAATCATCACTGATCTGATTTCTATAACCCTAAATTAAGAACCATATAGTCCAAGCTATATGACATTAAAGAGCATAACACCGTCGTGATATTCTCATCCAAGAGACTTCTGGCACTGTTATTCTACCCTTATGTGGTTTTAGAACTATTCATGGCTTTATTACCATCCTCATGGGATGAAAATTGACTCCCAAACTTTTTTTATTTGGGAATATCCATAGGTTTTTTAACCTTTTTTTATGGTCCCTTCTACATGACCTTAAAATAAAAGTTCCTCACGTCCCTAAAACATGATGTTAAACTATGTTTCATTGTCCCAGTTTCATGATAATAAATTGTGTAAGATTCTACCTCTTAGCTACACAATGATAAACTACACAACATTGACGTTCCTTCTACATGACCTTAAAGGGAAATTACTTATTCATCCTAGGAACATGATGTTAAACTAGGCATTACCCCTTCTGTGAATTTTTTTATGTGGAAATGAGCCTCCCTAAGTCCTCATTCACATTGATTTATAGATTCCGCATAATACACATTCTTTTCAAAATTACTTACAATTATTTTTTTCCTACTACATGACATTAAAATATGTTGCAATGTCCTTAATATATGAAGTTATGTCTTCATGGGTGCATCCTAGGCACAAAACTCTAAACTAGAAAAAAATTGTCCAAACTTTATGACTTCAAACAAATAGGCTTAGGTCCATGATATGTGGCCTTAAAATATTTTTAATAACAGTGTATTTTACCCAGATTATAGCTACGACTTTCCACTGAAATGCTCTGATGTGCTTGGAAGTGAGACCTAAAGTGTCAGATTCCACTCAGAAATCTCCATAATTCATTACAATACATCAAGTCTTTACATATTCGGATCCCAACCATTTTTCATATCCATAAAAAACCCATAATTTTGATGGTATAATTCCATCTTTGGCTCACCTCCAATCCTTATCCAACACCCAAATGGATATTCGGTAGAAAATAGAAGATCATTTGTTTTGAATAGAGTCAGCAATTGACTCTAAATTTTCATGCCTCATCCTTGACTAGTATGGTTTATCCTATGTTTTGAATTTGGTAAACGTTTTCCCTGTCTATTTGACATACCTTTCATGGTCTGGATCTTATAAGCCTTGATTTACAACTTTTCCACCTCACTATGTTTTGGTGAAATGCCAACACTCTTGGTATCACCCCTTTGTGCATCTATGCATGTTAAGTGTAAATGATAGTTTCATTAGAAATTTCCCACTGAGAAATTACTTAACCCACCATGTACTTACATGTGATGGGACAATCCTAAAATCACTTCAATTTTCCCACACTGAGCATGACTCACATGGTCTTGGCAGTCTTGGCAGGATTTGAATCCACATGGTAGCGTGGGTCCAGCTAAACTGGGCACCTGAGTCTAGGCATCTGGACTTTAAACTGTATGCAAGTTTTTATTCAAGATATGTCATGTGTCCTATGCCCCCTTTTCCCTCATTAATGTTGTTTTGTTCCTTCTTCACTACACATGTCCCTTCTTATAGATACCCTGTTATCTATTGTCTAAGACTCATGACTTTAAAATGTATGTGGGTTCTATCAAGAATGTGTTGTGTGTGTGGGCCTCCTTGGTTCTCATTAACATCAGGTTTTGTCACCCCTTTATGCTAAACATTTAAATAAAATATTCCTTTCCCTTACAGTATGAATTCTATGACCTTCAACTAAGAACCATATAGTTCAAGCTGTAATGAATTTAAATAATATAACACCATTGTGACATTCTTTCCTGAGAGTATATCATCTTTGGAACTATTCATCCACCATGACATTATTTAAGAACTACATATGGCATGATTCCTATCCTTTCAGGATATATACGAGTGTTAATGCATTTACTTTAGTCCCATCCATAATTTCATCCTTTTGTCCCCAAGGCCTTAGTTTCTACTTGGGAGTGCACTGAGTGGTGAAGGCCCTCCCTAGGCACTCATTCATGTCAATTTGTTTCTCCAAACCACACACATCCCCTCTTGGATATCTCTCTACCTAAAATTCCTAGCCAGATGATGATAAAATGTGTAGAAACTAGTATCTTTACCACACAACGATAAACTATAGAGACCGGTCCTGTCACAAGACCTAAAACTGTGGCACCATCGTCTTGGTCGTACGATGAAAAATGACACAACATGGTGGTGTTATTTCTTTATTAGACATCTCATTTGGAACTAGTAATCCACCATTACATCTATAATGAAATATTTATGGATTTATTTTTATTTACAGGGGAAACATAGAAATTCTCGGTTTCTCCATCCCAATCCATCCACTAAAAAAAGATACAAAAAATACTTCTATTTATGTGTACATGTGATACCCATGCAAAGAGATTCTCCATTCAAAACTATGTCTCGATTGATTCCCATACTTATGGGATACATAGTGATGCTGATAAATTTTATCTTTGGGCCCAGTTTAAAATTCACTTTCTCTCTTTTCTTTTTCTCTTAGGACCCATCTATAGTACATGAACCTTATTTTCCCACTCACATAACATGTATATTCCACCCATTTCATACTGATGTATTTAGGGCTAATCTAAAAATTCTCATCAGGAAAATGTGGTGTGAAATTTGGCCTCATTGGCCACATTAACGTCGGGTTTGTATGACAATGCACTATGTGTAAATGTTTGAGAAAACATCACTTAGGATATAATATATATGACCTTAAACTAATATTCAATGTTCTCAATGCATGATGTTAAACTACAGTTATTTTTTATATTCAAGAACTACATCTGTCTTGATTCCCATCCTTATGGGATATGTAGTAACTCCCAGACCTTCCATCTTGGGGCCTGACCACAAAATCCTTCAAACCTCTGGCCCTATGGCCTTGATCATAGTCCAATATCCATTTCCCTAAACTATATGAAGTAAATATTAAGGTATTTATGTGATAAGTGGGATCCTTTTTCTCTCTTTCACATTGGGTTTTATCCCTTGTGTGTCACATATTTATCCTTGAAATGAGTGTTCCTTTTTGTCCCTTATGGCCTTAGTATAGTCTAAGAAACATGACTATAAACTATTTGCAAGCTTCCTTAGGAATGAAAAGGTTGTGAGTGTGAGACTCCTTGGTCCTCAGTCATGATGGTTTTGTTATGCCACTATATTATGAATATTCCTCTCGGGGAACCTCCATTTGGTCCAAGAAATGTGACCATAAACTATTTTCAAACCTAGGTCTGAATCCTCTCTCTAATATGTTCATTCCCCACTTTGATTCCTTCTTAGGGGCGGGGTTTACATAATCCTTCAAATCCATAGGGACCCCCTAATGGTGATGGTCTCATGCCACTTCAGCTCTCCTCCCGTCCTGGGCTAGTTTCCTAATGAATCTTTGGAAGTAAAGGGTGAACCATGTGTTTCGAGTTTGGTCAATAGTTGATCCTGTATTTCTTCACCCAATTCCTTCCTGGCATAGTTATGGTTTTCTTGTCTTGCATATGGTCAATTTTTTACCCTAACTCACCAATATCCCATTCATCCAATTCTTGAAGGAATTGATGTACTTCATTTCCATGTTCCTATATCACCATGGGATTCTATAATGGGTTTCACCTTCGACGTGTGCTCCCATATATCTAGTAAACCCCATATATTATTTCTTGTTTCCTATATTGAGCATGGATCATGTGGGGTTTAGGATTTCTAGAAGAGTGGGTACTGATGTGGTTGGTCCATATGAGGAATTCTCAACCCTCACTCTATAACCTTAAACAATGATCCTCAATAGGATATGTGGTGTGGTGTTTAGGCCTCCTTGGTCCTCATTCATGATGGTTTTTTCTTCTGCCACATCACATATGCCTTCATACCATCTGTTTCCTTGTATTTTTATGGTATGAGGGCCTCCTTTGGCCCTCATTCATGATGGTTTTCTTCCCTACACACCACAAAAATAATTAAGAACACTTCATAGTCCATGTAACATGACTTTAAACTATTGGTCAGGGTCAAGGTAGTATGACCCTAAACTTTGTGCAACGTATCATTCACATGACATTAAACTGTGGGACACATCCTGGTCATATGATGTTAAACTATTCCATGAATAATCCTTACCATATAATGTAACATTTTGTATTCATCATCCTTAATTTCATGATGTTAAACTGCAATGCATCCTAGAACCTCACATGAGAGTTCCACTCTCACAGTGTTGGTCATTTATCACATTTTTCACATCTTTAGTTGTCGGTCGAGATTCAAGATGATACTCCCATCGAAGATAGGTTTGACCTCTATTCAAAACAGTATGCTCACTCTAGTGTGTTCTAATCCATGGTGGCATAACTCCAATCGTGTTGGAATACTTTTGAACATTCCATCACTCAACTCTCTTGCTTTGCAGGAACCATATTTGGATCCTTATCCACTTTTACGTCTGAAGGGACCAACCTAACACAATGATTCCTAAATTATTTGGCTCACTTAACATTCTCTCCCAATTCCCCATAAGGTTTTGGATGATAATCCGAGATAGGTCCCTTATTGCGAACATGGGCAGTATTCAACCCTAATTTTTTGTCCCCATTTCAGGCTAAGATATAAAGATACCATGTTTCGATAATGGTGAATAATTATCCTATATCATAATTCCATTTTCAATGTTTTCTGAATTTTAGGTAATCGTGATTCACATTTCTCATTCCCCATTGTTTGGATAGAATCCAACGCCCCAATCATTATACCATTCATGCACTAAAGCACATTGGGGAAGGAAAATTGGAATCTCCGAGAGCCCTATTCTATAGCCACAACTACTCTCATCTCAAATGATCTTGGTGGTCAGTCAACAATAACAGATCCCAAGTTTTTAATGATTATTTGACACTCTCATAAAAATTGAACAATTATTTGTTTTTCTCTTGTTTCTCACACTGGGCACAACCCGTGCGAGCTTAGGGATTGATCCTTATGTGGCTCAAAGATATGATTGAGATGCAATAATTAATGTAATGAAGTAAGAAAGAATGTGTCCATGCACACAAAAAAATGTTTCTAGGGATGAAATCTTGGTGAAGTAAGTAGGGAAATACACACATCAGATCCTCTTATGAGCTTTGGAAATATCAAATTATGGATATGAACCTTCAATATAGAGCTCCATCTCTGCCACCTTTTGCTGTATGGACACTAGGGTCTATTATCGCCTTCTAAGCTCCATATATTTATCATCATACATAGGAATAAGCTCATATAACTTGATCTATGTATGGTCCAAATCATCTCTATGATCAACCAATTGAAGAGATTCCTATATCATCTTCCCTTGAGCCTCCTCCAGTTGGACCCACAATGGTTTGAAATGATCCAATTGAGAGATGGAGAATGAGTGGTATTAGTTATTCTGTTCTTATAAATAATGGATACCATATTAATCCTCTTAACGCTTTTGTATGTTGACATGATTCTTTTAATTCCAAGAGACTCCCAAATTCTGACTGCTTTCCCATATATTTTAAGCAGTGTATTCTCGGATCAGCATGTGTAGACCATGGGAATTTCCTCTTCAAGCACACAGACTGCATATCCATTGGTGAATTTATCTCATGCTTATTATCCATTGTGACTCTAGAGTCTTTTTTGTTAGACTCTTGATCAAATTACATGTCTGGAGTTGGATGGTTTTACTGTCCTCAAATGCATCATAATCATACTCATCCTGCTCCACTGGATCTAAAGGATCATGCTCTAGAAATACGACCAAGAGATTAGTAGCTGAATACTCTTCTAGAATAATGTTAGATGGGATGGGATCCATGCCATTAGGTTGTTCATCATCACTTGAACCCAACTCAACAGTGTTGTCCCTATCATCCCCGAGTACTACACTACCAGTGGCACCACCAGCAACCACAGCTGAATGACCAGTAGAGGTTGTGGACCAGTTAGTTTAAACAGAAGGTCTAGAATAGATTGAAAACCCTATTGATAAAGGCATCCAAGATGCTCTAAGAATTCCCCACAATAGAGGTCTCACTACTCCCAGCACTTTTCAGGTTGGAAACAAATCAATCAGTCTGATTAAGCAATAATATATATGGTTCTATAAGGGAAAAAACACACACAAGATGAGTAGTGACATGTACTCCTCTTGGGTTGTTGCTATCAGGATTCCATGATGTGTAACCCATATATTATTGAAGTATGTGGAGATTATTGGGTGGACACTCTACCCTCTTCAACACTGATTGGCCCCACAACCACTATTATCCAAGATACAGCTCCTGGGGTTTGGGTCTTTGCACCTGATGCTATTCAACCATCCCTGTTAGTAGGGGTCCCTTGTGAAACATCCTACTTTGAAAATAGAATTCAGTCGACAAATTTATAAAAATAATGATGAATTTAGAAACATAGGGAGATAAGTTAAATCTCACTTCCAAACCAATAGTGAATCCCTCCAATGAAGTCTCCTCTGAGGCTACAAACTATCCTTCATCTAGGGGGATACCTTCATTGTCATTTTCCCCCTAGGATCCTTCAAATTCATCGATAAAGGGATAGTTTTATTCATTCTCATATGCTGATAGATTTGGAAGAGTTTTCATGTCTAGAAGTACCCTCACTCAATATGTCATTGGATGTGCAGTTCCCTGGGAGTACACCAGGTCCTCCAACTCTACTACATATCACGCACCTTCTATCAGTGACATGATTAAACCAACTTTGTAATTACCAATCCTAGAAGATTCCATTACATACCTATTGATGTGGTCTCACATTTATCTACTATCAAGTAAATATCAGTTTACATCCTAGGTTTCCCACACATCAGGATATATAATGTTCTTGTAAATTTCCACCTAGTACAGTTGCTTCCTAAGATCTTGGGAAGGTATGTTGCAGACACCTTTTGATGGTATCCTTCCTATTGAGTTTACCCAATAGGTGATATTGCCCCTATATCATCACTGTTCGGTGAAGGTCCTGAACCATCGGCTTTGCAGTTGCATCTTCGCTTCCATAATATGAATTATCCTTGCCCTCATAGTGCTCCCTTTCCACCATTTGAATTTGGCCCTAGGTAGAGGAGCCACTCCCTCATTGGCCCGAATAGTCCACTACCTCAATGTATCTCATGAGTATGCATCTTCCAAGATCCTCGCATACTCATGAACGAACCCATATGCAGTAGTGGATGGAGGCAGTTCATTCCACATTTTTCAATATTCATGCATGAACATGAGCTAGATATGCCTCATTACACATAGATAACATTCATGTCGTGCTCCCAGATATACCTTCAGATTCAGTCTCTATAGGTACCTGAACTAACTGATGAAATGGTGTGGGTTTCATGGTCTGCATATTGGTTCACAGTCCACTCTCTCCACTATCACTCCACCTCATAAGGCTAAAAGAAATGAGTGAAACTCTTCAGTCCCCATGCCATCATTATTTATCACCACCGTTAGTAGAAGAAACTTTTGGAAGGTGAATCTATCTGCCTAGCTGACCCTACTCAGCACGTCCATCAAACCCATCTTGAACAGAAAGCTCCTTACGATGTTCAAAATCATTTCCTGGATGTTCATATCAAGACAAGCAATAAGATTTGGGTATTCATATCCTCCCATGTGTGCACCCAATCTACCTTATAGAAAAGTTAACAGACCCACACATATGCAATGTATTCTTCCCCTCGGTAACATGATGGGTCATTTTGTATATATTTTCTAGCACCGGGAGCCCCCAAATTGATAAGTTTCCAAGTCACATGCATCGACTCCATGATAAAAGTGCTCGGTCACTCCCCCATATGTGAATCTCTCACGGGAATAATCCTCCCATATATAGGCACCATAGTAAACCTAGAAAACCTAACTATTGATTGAGTCTCAGTCTTGATGTTTTAACCCCACTATTTCCACTCGGTATTCTCCAATGTCCACCTATATGAGTTTTACTTTACTTTTTGAATTCCCCTTAGATAGGTTTGGGGCCTTGTCAAAAATTTCAAGGGTTCTTCTTCAACCTCAACAATAACCTTCACTGGGAAGTTCATAAATTTTTCAAAAACTTATTGAAATTAATATCCCTTATTGCCTACTTATCTTTAACTATCCCTACCACTAGATCCAACAATGAATTTTCCAGGCGTGGCATGTTCTCCTGATCTTTCCATGAATTATCCATAGGGAGGAATTTTTCATACATTTTCCCAGAGATCGAGATACCAAAAAGGTGATGGATGTACTAGAGGATAATGATGACCTCCCCGTGGGGTAGATGGAATGTATTGGTCTTTGAGGACTATCTACTCAGTTGTTCCGTCATGATATCCTTCCGCTGGAATATGGGAAACTGTGAGAACCATGATTCTTCATACAGTCCTACTTGCTTCAACTCTCCACAAAACTATATGCAAGGTGAACGCAACCAGTGGGCCCAAACCCCCTCATCTGTGAATTTTCAACCCTGGTAAAGATCCTAATCATCATTCCATACCTTCTCCGTATTTTCAATATCTTCATTGCTGATCATACTGTATTGTAGTGGAGATTCCTCAACCAATAGCTCCTTATCGTCAATGTAGTTGGTGTGGTTGTTAAGTTAGTCAATTGTGATGTGGGACTGATCCAACTAGATGTGGACATCAGCAACCCTATTCCACTATTACTACCCCAGTGTACCTCTAAACCAGTTGGTTGGTTCATCTCTACTCTCCAATGGGATAAATATATCATCTCTTAGACCGAAGGAATAAAATGACAACCTCTTCCATAGGGGGTAGTCCTTACGGGATTCTGAAAATAGTTCTAACATTAATTCATGGTATGAGTGGCTTTATATATAATCCCAGATCTTAATGTTGTTCGACATTACTTATCTCCAGGAAATATCTTCAAGAACCTCTCTAGAAGCTTCCTGAGAATCCATCGATCCCGAACATAGGTAATTTTCTAAACCTATTCATTGAGCACAATCCTAAATAATGTTTGTAGATTACCAGTCTGTGGAGAATCCTTAGACTCAACGTGTGTCGTGGAGGAGAAGTGGATTGTGATTCCTTGGTTTACTAGAAAGCATTTTTGGAGTGAAGTATTGTGAAACCAAATTCTCAAAGATGTGTTGGTGGGGTGGAAAGCTTTTTGAAAAGAAAGGTTAGGTGAAGGGATTCACAGAGATCCTATATGGATAATGTACCCCTCATGCACTATTTATAGGCCTGGGGAAAATCGATCTTTGTGGCTGAATTTGTGCCCCTAAGCTTCACAGATCATTGATCCACATGTGCATCACAAGCTTTCTTCACGATCATCCAGTGATTAGTGATTTACCCTCAGAATCTGATCCTCATTTTCATATCATCTCCCATTATGATGGGGAAATTTTTTGGGTTCCATAATGTGTGATAATAGATATTTTAAGGATACTATAGCTAGTTTGATGCTAATCCAGTCTCAAACAGGCCCAAAATTCATCAAAGGATCCTACCTTGTGAAGCTCTTTTGTGAAGATCCCTCCCCACCATGATCATGCAAAGGTAGTTAATGGTACTCATGTGTGTCCGATGACCCCCATGACTTTACAAACATCTTTGGTGGACCAATCTATGAGTTTGAAGAAGTCATATCCCATCGTACTACCATTTTCATCGCAAAACACATCTAAGCATCGAGATACATGATTGCCTATAAATATCTGGCTCAACCCCCCCCCCCCCCCTCCCAAAGGGATGGCTACCCCAACCATTAAACTTCTGATATCCTATTTTGTGAAGCACTTGTGCACTGTGAACATGAGAAAAAATGATTGACCCAAGGTATTGTAGCATTGAAATACTCGCTTTACATTGTTCCACAATTCCCATGTCTATGGTAGGGATTCTCTTTTTGAAGGATCATGAATTTCATGGAGGAAAGAGATCCTTTGGTCCACTAGAGGCTTCGTGGAGATTTCTTATTTTTTTTAAATAACTCTTCCACAAAGGCAGTTTTACCCTTCTTTAGGAATCCCCTTCTTTCACAAAGCACCTATACATCACAAATAACCCGACCTTCAAAAATCCGTCCTCAGTGAGGCCCCTTGTTGTGAGAGGTCCTCATATGTGTGGCACTCCAGGATCACACATTGTGATTTACTGGTCCCACGTGAGGTTCTCCATGTTGTTTTTTCTAACCTATTTATTTTTCACATAGGTACACTAATGGTTATTCCTTTTTCTTATAGAGACAATAACAATGATTCCATGATTGACCACTCCTAGAACCACTCCCCTCAATAATATTTTATGCCTTACCTTCCCAAAGTGTGGTTGGTATCAGTTATGTAAGTCAAAGGTGTAAGTAGTGAGTCCCCCATGTCTGAGCCGCATGACATTAAACTGCCAAGCACCCATTTCCTCAACACATGATGTTAAACTGTGATCTTTCCATGTGTGGAAAGCCTAGGATTCTATCATCTATGAGGGACACAAAATGACATCCTCTACAAGGGAATAGATGGGGGATGGTCATCATGGGTCTACTGCATCGCACATATTCAGATCTATATTCATCTCCATTTGGGATTTGTCGCCATGTGTGCCTCAGGAAGTCTCCACATAAGCCTCGACACCTCCTTTGATTGGATGCCCTGTGTGTGACAGACATAGAACAAACACTTCCCCCTATATAATGAGTTCATTTTCACACGGTTCATCATCCCTCTTGGTATACATTTATATTTAATCCCCACACCATTCATCGTGTTCTCACCTTTCACAACACATCGGTCATTTCTACTACTTTCTCTTGTTTCTCACATCAAGCATGACTCGCATGCGATTAAAGATTCATAGTGACCAAAACACCATACCATTCTGAACTATAAGGGTTTTTATCCATGTCTTCTCAATATGTTATGTAGGATTCCTCTATGAGGTTCAGTCTTGACCAATGGTGAACCTTTGTGCCCCCTCTTAGGGGTGAACCTCTTGGATCCCAATATATGCTCCATCACATCACTCTATTCCCAGGGAGATCATGCCCCATCCTGGTGGTCATGTCCCCTTTGGGTATCCATGGGAATCTATTCTATTCTAATCCCCATCATCTCCCTCTTATCTAGGTAGCTTCCATACATAAGCCTAAAAGATATTTCCGATGTTTACTGGGCCTCCTCCTTTGGTATAATCCTCAATTCCCCGGTTTATAATTATGTGGAATTTGATTCCAAATCAACTATGATATATAGGAAAACTTTTTGAGGATCAGTCCTGACACTTCATCCATCTTATTCACTAAATAACTTTCATCCAAACCATCAATAACCCATCCTGGTAAACTCATGACATCCATATGGGCCATCTTAGTTAATAATCATTATTCACCATATCACTATTCTCAGTATCACTCATGTAATCTCACTTTGTAATCCCCTAAATATCCACATCGTCCAACCAAGAGAAATCCTCCTGTAATGGGAAGTCTCCGGGCTTAATCATCACATCATATACTTTTGAACTATGTGGTTTTTTATCCCTATATTCTAATAAAGGTACATTGGACTCCTACATAAGGTTAAATCCCAACTGATGGTAAACCTTAGAGTCCCCTTCCCAAGGGTGAGCCTCTATGATCCTCCCCCAGTGGTGTCTAGATCAGCCTTTACAGTGTGACACCTTCTCTTTATGAGAGATACCATCCCATATCCACTCTCATTGGGTATTCTGATCCATCCATCTAGTAAACGTTCAAGGTATTCATTCCTATAGACATACCTCCTTTATCTGCCTTCATGGGGAATTCTGATAATTTCACGCAGTCTCTATTGGAAGTTAAAATCATGGACTACCCCATGTTAAACACGAAATGATTGAGGAAAAACTTGGATGGAATGACTCTCGAATAATATACTTTGAGATCAATGTGGAATGCCTTTGGTTTGGCACACTTGAGAATCCCTCCAATGAGGAAAAATATAGATGAACAATGTTTTAGTGTGAATACATTCCAGTCATGCCCATTGTGACTACTTCTTTGACTGAAGGTTGTTGTCCTGTCAAGACCCCTTGGAAAGTCTAGACAAAAGCAGCATAATTGATCAGTGTCCAAAAAGAGATGTAACCATGAATGAGGTTTACGAACATGTCTTAATCAATAAGGGATAACAATAATAGGAAATGAATTCTGAGGAGGAATCCAAATAATTAGGAACCAACATCCCATAATCCCATTTCGATCAAAGATAAAACATCTCCCAGAAAGTGATGAATGTTTCCCTCGTTTTTAAAGAGGAAATTCGGGGAAACAAATGTGGATGTTAGCATGCGACGACATGAAAATACAGACACATCCTAGTAGAAAGAATTAGAAACATTTATTTCTAAAAAATAAAGAGGTGAAGGAGATAATGAAACAATACCATGAATCAAGATCCATGAAAATTGATTTTATATCCACCAAAAAATGATGATCAATAAAACTCTAAAGAATAAAGAAGACAAGATCAGATGAAACCAAATGAGATAATATATTCTTACATGAAGGAGATAAAAAGAGATCAACCATGCATTGATCTACCAAGAGAATGAGTTTAGGGATCCAATACTGCTTATTGAGATCTATTAATACCAATGAAATTGAATAGGGTTGAGTGGGGGGATAGTAGTTAAACCAGGGTCCCAGAATTTTAAAAGTAATTTTTAGGGGATTAAAAACCCAAACACATGGTTTTCTAGAGAGGTCGCATGGTTAGTAGTAACCATGAATCCTCCTTAGGATTCTATTTTGGATTCATAGTTTTTTTGAATGGTTAATTTAAATTTACACCAACTATACCAAAACACACTATTTTCGTCCTCATGGTTTGAGGGATAGGCCTCACAGTTTGGAAAAATTGTTCAAACCATTCCAATGGTTCCAACATGGCTGCACGGCTTCCTAGACCAAGATGAATGGTTTTCCCTAACCATGCACCAACTATTCAAACCCATTATGGTTCAAATTGTTTCCAAATTACACCCGAAATAAACCAAATCGAACCCTCTATAATGCACAACCAAAAAAAGTTTCAAGATGTCCATGTAAGAAGGTAATAGAATATTACACCCTACCCACCATAAACCCTTTTTGTCTCCAGAAATAATTTCAAGAAGATTACATGTCCAAGAGATGTGGCCACCACTCACTCATTATTGAATCATGCTCCCACATCTCATTTCAATCAGAACTATGATTCCATAGAACATAGACCAAAGGTATCATCTTCTAATGAAGTATCTTTGTTTCTGAATCAATAATTTTTACTAGATGCTCAGTCATGGATAAATTATTCTCAACATCAATATCTTACTATCTCTAAATATAAGAAGGGTGAAAAATATAATATCAGTGATAAATGGCATGAAACACATTTTGGATCGATTTCAACAATGGTGGATTTTCTAAATGATAAGACACTTTCCCTAGAAACTCAACAATCTCAAGTGGACCCATAAACTATGGAGCATGATTTCCATATTTTCAAAGATATAGGTTACCCAACCAATGTGTAACTCTAAATAAACCCTAGTCACAATCTAAAAAAAATCAAATGTTTATTGATAATGATTAAAATAATTCTTATATAGGCTCTATTCCATAACAATTATTTGAAAAATTAATTGAATATTCATCATCATCTCCTGGGCCAAACTCAGTACAAATAATGAAGCCTCACCAAAATATAATCCAAAACAGTGTATATTTACATGGCTTTTTATACAAGGCCCCAAAAATATCCCTTTGAATTTCAAAATGGTAACTTTTATTATAATAAAACTCAACCAGTCCCAAATGTAAGTCCTAAGATCTACCATAGTTGATAATATAAGCATATAGAATGTCCTCTAGAATATGTATAGCTAGTTATGTCTTTCTATCCATATGAAGTTGATATGTCATGATCAAACATACCTAATATCCTAGTTCCTCCCAGAGGCCTCTTTTAAATGAGAAGTAAAACATGGATCCATATTTGATATTATATCATAAGGAACTCTATGAATCAGATAATCTCTTCCACACCGAGAAGTCCTAAGTCCTAAAGTATAGATGTATCTAAAATGGATAAAAATTGTCAAATTTGGTTAGCCTATTGATCACAACCCATATCTAATTATTTTTCTAAGGGTTATGTGGAAACCCAAACACAAAGGACATAGAAACCTCATCCCACTTCCATGTTTGAATTGGAACTGGATGAATCAAACCCAAAGTTCTATGGTGCTCTTCCTTGACCCGATGATAGGTATATGAATGAAAAATAAAGTCAGTGATATATTTTCTCATACCCGTCCACCAGAACCATCATCACATTTTATATAACCTCTTCATAGTTCTAGGGTACAACACCTAATGGGAAATATAGAAATCCCCCATTACGTCCTTCCTTACGGAAATGGTATAAAAACTAATTCCAAAAACATATGATTCCCTTATAAGATAATGTTATCTTAGTGATGGTATTCCCACCATAAAGAGTGTCCCTAATGATACAGAATTCATCGTGAAGTTATTTCTCTTAAAGAATCATCTTGAGAAGAGTAGAGGTCAATTGAACAATTTCCATGAAAATGTTGGCATCTTCCTCTTGGACTCACAAATTCAAATGAGAAAAAATATCCATCAAGTTTCACTCTTCTAAATATTCTTTCATATCCTTGGTTTGATGTTTCTTAGTCATGATGTCAGCAAAGACGTTCCCCTTCCTTGGGATATAAGAAATGTTGAAATCAAAAGACTATAGGTACTCCACCCAACAACTCCGTTGAAGGTTCAAATATTTTTAAGAGAGTATACAAATCAAGATTTTGGGGTTATAATAAATGGAAAAACATTCTGTAAAAAGATAATGTCACCAGCTCTAAAGAGAATGCATCGTAGTCGTGAGTTTGAGATAATGGGTTTAGTACTTATTCTCGTGTGTCCTAAGATTTCTGGAGGAATAGGATACCACGTGATCACCCTGCATAAGAACACATTCTCAAACCAAACATGATGAATAATAGAAGATGACACAAACTTACCTACCCTCTATAAGAGTAAACACTAGCACATAAGTCAAAATAAAATTCAACATATCAAAATAAATTTAAAATTTTTCATTCTAAAAGAACTTCAATACCTTCTAGGTGAGTGTTGTAATTATAGAATGTATTGACTAAGAATCCATATTTCGAGTCTATGTGTCCAAATAACTTCACTTCTTATGTCTATATATTATATCATCTAAAAAATATCAATATTTTGTTAGTACTACTCTCAGATGAAACACATTATCCTCCTTAGTTTTGGAGTAAGACAATATATCATTGAAAAAATACCACTATGAACGAATCTAGGTACTCATGGAAAATTCTACTCATTAAATCCATAAATAACTTATTAGAATTGGTCATGAAAAAGGGAATAAACGGATATCCAATGTGACAATACCTTCTATTAAAGAAAGTCCTAGGAATGTCAGATACTTTAATTACAAATTGGTGATTACCAGATTGGATGTCTATCTTCAAGAAACACTTTTCTCTTTTCAACTGGTCAAACAGATCATCTATCTGTGGCAACATATACATTTACTTTACAATAATAAAATTGATTTTTCATTAACAAATATAAAATAAAAGTGTTCTATCAACGTTTTTGAAAAAGAGAATAGGTGATACCCAAGTTGAAACACTTGGTCTTATGAAGACTTTCTCTAATAGATCATCCAACTGTGACTTCAACTCTTTCAACTCTTCTGGTGTCATAAATTAATAAGGAATATATACTGGATAAGTAACAATTAATAAATCAATATATAAATCTACCACTCTCACCAATGGAATAATAGTGATTTCAGAAGGAAACATATTAGGAAACATGATGATGAGTGGAGGGATATCATCACTAAAAGATTAATTATCTAAGTCAAGAGACAACACCAATATTGCCCTTCCCATGTACAGAAAAGACATTTGGAGTCTTATCCACCTCAGGTCCCATTCTCTCTGAAGGAAAAAAACACCCCATTGGGTGTAGTAAAGAATAACCATCAAAGATAATAATCAATTCATACCTTATTATAAATCATCCAATCCATTCTGAGGATAATGTTAAGAGGATTCATGTATAGAACTAGAAAATCCCAGTTAAGTTCAAACTCTAATATACTACTGGAAAATAGGTTTTTACCAATGCATTTATACCAACGGTTTAAGAAAACCATTGGTATATATGTGGTAGGCATGTCTATCCCTTCGGTTTTAAATAAACCATAGGTATACCATCCTCAAAAATCAATCCCGTCAGGCTCATCCCTTCATTCCACTGCCCCCGTAAACTCTCCTCGCCCTTGCTACCCTCTTCTTCCCCACAAACCACTTCTCCCCCGATTAATCATTGCGCTTATCCGGTGAGTGCCTCTCCACCGGTGCTTATCCAATGAGTGAATCTCCCCTGCAACCCTATTCTTCCTCAGATTATCCATCGTGCTCATCCCGTGAACTCTCTATTCCATTGTAGTTGAATTCAAGAGGCAACTCGTACAATCGTATGAGTTTGCGGATGGACTTATCCCCTTCGATGACTGAATAAACGATTTGATGCAGCTTCAAATGCACAAACTCTGAGCAAAATCATTCACACAGGTAGACTCGGTGCTTCCATTAGGCGATATCACGTTTCTTTTTTAATTTCAAATTTGATGGTTTTTAATCGATTTCAACCTGACGCACCTCACATACCTAGGGTTCAATTTCTTCCCCTTTACTAACATCTCTTTGCTCTTCAGTGGTGTTCCCCTCTTCCATGGCCTGGATGATCTCTGCTAGTGGCACCCTGATGTAGAACTCCTTGTAGTCTCCATATCCTTTTCTCAGCATGTGCCACCACCAACATCAAAAGCAGGTATACACTAATTTCATTCAATGCACCACTCATTTAGTCTGTCACTTGATTTTCCTACAAGTAATATAGAAAATCAATGGATTTCGTGAACATATATGTCTATTTTAGTGTTCCGGTTTTATAATTGCTTCATTGAGATGGAAAAGGTTCTGCCTTTCGAATCTCTACCCCTCCATAGAATCCCCGCTCCTGTGGTGATTCTCTTGTAGGCCCTTCCATTGAATCCCTACTCACAATCTAATCTTTTCTTTTCATCTCAAATTAATTACTCCATTATATTTTTCAACATATTCTTCATATAATTAGTACCAGTTAAGGTAGGTGGATCGATCGATCTAGGAAAATTAGATCGATAGGTGGATTGATTTCGGGCGGGCATGCATGTCTTTTAGAAATTCTATTGCATTATGTATATATGTGTGTGGCTAAATTTCCAGTAAACTCATAGGTATCTAATTAGTTTTCTTGTTTTCCTTTTGGGTTTCTTCTTCCCTTTTGTAATTTTTGGTTTGGTCAAACCCAGGTTTAAGGGGCTGACCCAATTTTTGTGGGTTCTTTTGTGTTTAGGGTTCATGGTAGTTTCTTATTGGTTTTTTGGCCATCCACTGTCAGAGGATATGCATTCATGGTCATGTGTTGTTGATTCGAGGTAGGTTTTCTTGTTCCCTTAATCTCAAGGTAAAATTTTAATGATGAAATATAGGGTTTTTTGATACATTTATTTAAAAACCATGCATGTTGATAAATATAATCTTTTTGATATAACATTATGACTTAACTCATCCTTTTTCATTGACCATTTTATCTTCATCTATGAGACTTCAATCAATCTTTCAATAATTCTCAAATTAGAAAATTTATCTAGAACACATTCTAGATGATTAAAATAATGATACATATATTAGGGCTTATCTTAGACTTGTTTCATAGATCTTATACCTACAAAAATATCTTCAATTGGTGAGGAGTTTCTTTCCCTTTAATTGATTGGTTCATAAAACATATGTTGGTGCTGCATATATTATGTAATTGGAATTGGTAAAGTAAAATGTTGGTATTGGATTTCCAAGTAGGTTATTTGGGGTATTCTATATTTAAAGTTGGTATATCTCTATTGACTATGGGTGTATTTTCCAATTGACCAATGTATTTATTAAACTGACCATGCAATACACATTTCCTAGAATACATAAGCACCACAAAAATCATAGATAGAAACTACACACCACAAGACACCCATGGGAGACACCCCTTGACATCTACAAATAGTTAAGGGGACATTAACTTAGGATCTGAATTCGATTGTCACTCAAGCCTTGAGAAATTCCCATTGCTGGTAGAAAATATACCAAAAAATTTATTCTAATAATAGTATAATGAAATGGTTTACACCCTCATGACCAAGTAGACCATCTGGTTCATGGATTGGTGCCTAACCAGGTTCAAGAGTAGGATCAACTACTAAACATTGATTGTGGTCCGTATGAGGTTCTTTCAATAGTGAAGAGGGTTATGTGCACAATATTCAACTCAACTAATGTAGCGTAGGTGCATATTCAATGGCTAAGTGTACTAGTATGGTGTTTCCAACATCATGCTATATAAAGAACATAATGAAAAATAAAGAGATTATTAAATGGAACTATGTCCTCATTGCTTGCAGGAACATTTTTTGACCCATGGGGTGGTGTGGTTCTTATGTATTGGGCGGTGACATGTATAGTCACAGGATACAGGTATGTTTTTGTTTAGTTTTTATTTTATTTTCTTTATCGCTTTGGCCACTTAGGTAATTTACTTCTTTCTACAGATAGAGGGTAGTGATGCTATCCTGACTAGTTGACGTAGATCACTTGTATACTGTAATACAATGAGGTGTGAGTGTGAGGAAACATTAGAAGATAGAAGAGCCTTGGGGTCTTACAGGAGATGAAATTTTTTTTCTAAAACATTGTGTGAGAACATTTCTGGAGTATGTAGAAGTCCTAAAATAACCCCAAGTGTCTCCAAGAGATAGCATAAATAACCCCAAGTGTCTCCAAGTGTCTCCATACATCGTATCATCCTCGTATGGGTTGGCCACTCACACAATCCTATAAAACCTATCCTAGTCTATACTCTTAGTCACATAGTCTAGATTCATCTCTCAAGGATTATCCCATGCCTTGATGCACATCTCTTCATCCAATTACAAAAAGAGGATTATTCACCTTATGATTGTCCTAGTCACAAAAGAACACCATGTCAAACCTATCTACATTATATTCTCAATAATCCGGTCAAGAACCTCATTAAAATCATGTATTATAACCTAACACCACTAACCAGGTTCCATCCTAAGCTAAATCACACCAAGCCTCTTGGAATTATAATGCCAATCTATCCGACAATACCCAATACCCACACTAGCATCTCATACTTCATCTCATTAGTTGAACTCACTAGTGGAAATTCCACCTATACCAACACTTTTTTCCCAATGGTTTTAACAAACCATTGGGAAAAGACCCTATGCCAACAGTTCATATGAACCGTTGGGATATATCTATCTAAAATCACTTCTCCATTGGGATACTTCTCCTATCCATAAGTCGAACATCTCTAAACCCTCAGCGCCACTCACATACTCCCCTCGTCCTCACCACCGCTCCTATACCGACCACCCCTCGCCATCGCTCCCATCCAGACCACCCCTCGCCGCTCGCCGCTCACTGATCGCCGCTCACCACTTGCCACTCGTCGCTCCCCGCTCATCGACGCTCACGCATCCCCATTAAATAGACAATTATCCAAACCCTACAGGGCCACTCTGCTCCTCCCATCATTGCCATTTCTCTCATCTCCCTTGAGTTCCCCTCCTCCCATCCTGACTCCCGCTCACCGCTTGTAGCTCCCCGCTCATGGTCGCTCGTGAATCCCCTTTCTTCTATGTAAGAATCAGTTCTAACTCTCTGTAAGCTTGAATTAAGGTTAATTATGAGTAATTATTAGTATTTATATGATTCATTCAGGCTATATACCAGTTATTTACAATGTTTTATATGATTTATTTTAGCTCTGTTAATGATTCATGCCTTTACAAAAATTATCCAACGGAGGGTGATTCAACAATACATCCTTGAGTTCACCTGTACATCGAAACAATGTTTTTTGATTCCACATTTGCATACATGAAACCCAATAACTGCAGTACATGTGTATTATAATCAGTATCCCAATTTGTTTGAGGGGTGATCTTCCTTATTTATATTCTTTTCTTGTTTCCTTTCTGTTGATACAATGTGTTTGACTTTATACTATTTTATGATATTGCTTCTCTTGTTCGATGTGATGATCTTTAATGGATTTTCCCTTTTTTGAGAGGCATCTCACATGAGGGATCTCAAGATCTAGTTTGTTTAAGCTCATGAAACAATAGACATACAATTTCCACATCTATCACCATAAGGCCCAATCCTCTTAGGAATATTTTACTTGATCTAAACCATCATCCAGTCCATACAGATATCATCCAAATTATAAGTCATATGTTAGACCACTCATATCCCAATCGATATATTATCCACTTGGAGACCTAGTGACAGGGTGATTTCACTTCCATAAAATCACTAAATAATTTTCTCTAAACCTAGGTGGTTTGTGAACACCATATCATTAGGTCTACTATGTTAATCTATTTACTTTAATTTACCGTTTTTAGACTCCATGACTCCCATGTAACATAGTTATAATCAGTCCCTTGGAAATCTATGATCGAATAATCAAGTTAGTGTTTAAGGGTATATCGAGGCTCTTAATATTGTCTCTATATACATAAGAATTCTTATTTAAAGAAACAATTAATTTATGTAATGGTTGATCACTCATGGAGGTGTTTATACTTCATATTCTAACTACTAAATGATGTATTCCCTCCACCTGAGTGAGGAATTAAATAACCCCCCTTCCATGTTCATGTAAAACCTATATTTTCCAAAGACATCATACTAACCACAAATATATAGGTGAGAAAAATCAGAAGACTGGTCCATGATCACATCATTAGTCATAGCTTCATCACAAATATTCATGCCTTAAGCCTTATATTAATCATATGATTTGAAATATACTTACCAAATTAGTAAATGTTGATTCATATTCGATCACAAACAATTTTTCCTACTCAATACCTAAGAGATCTCATAATCTTGCTTGTTTAAGCTCATATAGGAAGTTTTGGTCATTGAATATTAGTTGGAATCACTAATAATAATGTATTCATCCTTCCATTCCACAATAAATTTACACCACAACCTATCTTGACCCTTTAGTAATGGTGTATTCATGTAATTTCCCAAACAAACTTGTATTGAACAAAACCAAACTAAGATGAAACTCGAGACAAACTAATTATATACCATTTATAAGAAGATTAATTGTTAATTGCTACGAATGTACTTTTTGATAGTATAATTTTGAAACATGGATTTGTTTCCCCCTTGCTTGTAGGAACATGATTTGACCCATGTGGCGTTGTGGTTCTTATATGTTGGGCGGTGACATATATATTCATAGGAGATAGGTATGCTTTAGTTTATTTTTTATTTTATTTTATTTATCGCATTGGCCACTTAGGTCTTTTACTGGTTTCTATGGACAATGAGTAGTTATATTATATGAAGGATTCCATAAGAGGTTCAGATTGTTTTAGTCCGCTGGCTTTTTTCTGAGGTAAGATTTTATGATTACTACTTGTCTCACACCTCATATATTTTAGGGATTTCAATGTTTTCACTCCATATTATGTTTTTGGTAGGGCGTTGTATCGTTTTGTGTTGGTTCAGGTGGATTTGGTTCTCTGTAATCAAGGTAAGGCTTTAATGCTGGTGGTTGGTTTTTCACTAGTTATGTAGGGTCCTTTATGTGTTTTAAGGTTCTTAATATCCTTTGTGTAGTGCGTTGATCCCTTCTCGTTGGTTTCAAGTCACCAAGTCAAGGGTGACTCGCCTTCCTGTGCATAGGTAAGTAAGTATATGTATGTGGGTTCCCCTGTTACGTGTATAGTCAACCATAGAAATGATTATACACGTATGGGGCTAGGTGTTCCCATGTATATATATAAAAATGCATACACAGGTGAGTGGAGACTAGTATATGCATATAAGAATATGTGTAAGGATCCCCTTGCATATGCTCATGGCCATGCGGGTGTGTGCATAGGGGATAAGTGTCCTTGCATGTGTGTGAAGGTGCGTATACCCTGTGGGGGAGCAGCAGATTTTAGTTAGAAAGCTCCAAGAGCCGAAGTGGATGACTTGGTTCCACCTTGAGGTAGGGTCCCTCTCGTAGCCTCTTTAATTTAAGAATGCTTTAAATTGAATTTATCTTCTTTTTTAATTATGCTTAATTATATTGAATTACATATCTTGAATAAGTTTTCTTTAATATAATTGTTTCATTTGTTAAATACAGTCATGTTTTTATAATAAAACCACTTTAAAAAACAATTAATATAAAATATATATCTTTATCATAGCACAATCTTGAATCAAGTGTCTGTTTTTTATAACATAAGATCAGTTTCTATAATGTGAAGGACAACAACATAGGATTTATTTGGAATCCTGGCCGGAAGATGCTGCCCCGCGAATGTTGCTGGATAGGGCCAACACACCACGGTCACGCCGCAGTCACGTCGCGGTCATGCCGTGATCACGCCACGGTCACGCCGTGATTTGGCCTTGCTCTAGGACGACACCCCATGACGGTTCACAGTTCTATCTGAATTCTATGTATGATACCTAGATAGAGTTTTAGATACATTGCACATCCATAGTTAATGGGGAGGGAGGCGACGACCGGAATGTTTCCCCGCTTCCTCCCGCTCCCTTTCGCTCCTGGCTGGAAGATGCTGCCCTGCAGATGTCACTGGATCGGGCCAACACGTCGCGGTCATGCCGCGGTCACACCGTGATTTGGCCCTACTCCAGGACTACACCCCGCAACGGTTCGCAGTCCTATCAGAATTTGATATATGATACCTAGATAGAGTTTTAGATACATTACTCAACCATAGTTAATGGGGAGGGGGTGATGGCCGGAATGTTGCCCCACTTCCTCCTGCTCCCTTCGCTCCTAGCCAGAAGATGTTGCCCCGCGGATGTTGCCGGACCAAGCCAACACGCCGCGGTCACGCCACGGTCACGCCGCGGTCACGCCGCTATCACTCCACGGTCACGGCGCGGTCACGGCGCGGTCACGCTGCGATCATGCCATGGTAATGTCGTGATTTGGCCTTGCTCCAGGATGAAACCCTACAACGGTTCACAGTCCTGTCAGAATTCGATGTATGATACCTAGATAGAGTTTTAGATACATTACCCACTCACAGATAATGGGGAGGGAGGCAACGGTCAGAATGTTGCCTGCCTCCTCCCGCTCCCTTCTATCCAGGCCGGAAGATGCTGCCCCAAGGATTTTGCTGGACCAGGCCTACATATCGTGGTCATGCCACGGTCACACCGTGATTTGGTCCTGCTCCAGGACGACACCCCGCGACGGTTCGCAGTCCTGTCGAAATTCGATATATGATACCTAGATAGAGTTTTAGATACATTACTCACCCATAGTTAATGGGGAGGGAGGTGACGGTCGGAATGTTGTTATACTTCCTCCTGCTCCCTTTTATCTTTGCCAAAAGATGTTACCCCGCGGATGTCTCCAGACGGGGCCAACACGTCGCAGTCATGCCAGGGTCATGCCGCGGTCACACCGCGGTAATGCCGTGATTTGGCCCTGGTCCAGGACGACACCTCGCGACGGTTCGTAGTCCTGTCAGAATTCGATGTATGATACCTAGATAGAGTTTTAGATATATTAACCACTCATTGTTAATGGGGGAGGGAGGTGACGGCCAAAATATTTCCCCACCTCCTCCCGCACCCTTCGCTCCTGGTCGGAAGATGCTGCCCTACGAATGTTGCTGGACCCGGCCAAGACGCCGCGGTCACGCCGTCGTCACGCCGCTGTCACGCCGCGGTCACGCCGAGGTCACACCGCTGTCACGCCGCGATCATGCCATAGTCATGCCATGATCATGATGTGGTTACGCTGTGGTCATGCCGTAGTAATGCGGTGATTTGGCCCTGCTCCAGGATGACACCCCACTGCGGTTCGGAGTCCTTCCCAAATTCAATGTATGATACCTAGATAGAGTTTTAGATACATTACCCACCCTCTTTCTGTATTCTTTTAAAACTTTAGGAAAATGATCCATGGGTCATATGAGACTTTTATGAGTCAACCACACCTCAATCCAAAGGATGTTGTGACCAGAACCACTCAAATTGTCTCACTTTTATTTCAAATGGATGGGATTTTAAGTGAAAACTACAATTGACATACGGAAAACTGACCAAATGCATTCAGATTCTATTGAAAATTTAGGAATACGATCCATGGTTCATATGTGATGTGTAAGAGTCAACCCCGCCTCAATCTGAGGTGTGGTGTGGCCGGCACCACTCAAATTTTCTCTCTTTTGTTTCAAATGGACATCATTTTAAGTGAATACAACAACTGACATACGTAAAACCAACCAAAGGCATTCGGATTCTATTGAAACGTTAGGGAAACAGTCCATGGGTCATATGTTACTTGTATGAGTCAACCCCGCTTCAATATGAGGGTCATTGTGGCCGAAAAAACTCAAACTATTTCACTTTTATTTGAAATGGATAGGATTTTAAATGAAAACAACAACTAGCATACGGAAAACCAACCAATCGCATTTGTATTGTGTTGATACTTTAGGAAAACGATCCATGGGTCATTTGTGACGTGTATGAGTGAACCCTGCCTCAATTAGAGGCATGGTGTGGCTAACACCACTAAAATTTCCTCTCTTTTGTTTAAAATAGACATCATTTTAAGTGAAAAGAACAACTGACATACGGAAATCCAATCAAACGCATTCAGATTCTGTTGAAACTTTAAGAAAATGATCCATGGATCATATGTGATGTGTACGAGTCAACCCCACCTCAATCCGAGCACAATGTGGCTGGAACCACTCAAAGTGTCTCTCTTTTGTTTAAAATGAACATCATTTTAAGTGAAAACAACAATTGACATATGAAAAACTGACTAAACACATTCTGATTCTATTGAAAATTTAGGACAAAGATCCATTGGTCATATGTCATGTGTAAAATTCAACCCCTCCTCAATACGAGGCGTGGTGTGGCCGACATCACTCAAAGTGTCTCTATTTTGTTTCAAAAGGACATCATTTTAAGTGAATACCACAATTGACATACATAAAACCGACCAAAGGCATTCATATTCTATTCAAACTTTAGGAAAATGATCCTTGGGTCATATTTGACTTGTACGAGTCAACCCTGCCAAAATATGAGGGCCGGTGTGGCTAGAAACACTCCAACTATCTCACTTTTATTTGAAATGGATATGATTTTAAGTGAAAACAACAACTGGCATACGGGAAACTGACCAAACGCATTCAGACTGTGTTAATACTTTAGGAAAATGATCCACGGATCATTTTTGATGTGTATGAGTCAAACTCACCTCAATACGAGGCACGGTGCGACCGACACCACTCAAAGTGTCTCTCTTTTGTTTAAAATGGACATCATTTTAAGTGAAAACAACAACTGACATACAGAAAACTGACCAAACGCATTCAGATTATGTTGAAACTTTAAGAAAACAATCCATGTTTCATATGTGACATGTACGCGTCAACCCTGCCTCAATCTGAAGCATAGTGTGGCTGGCACCACTCAAAGTGTCTCTCTTTTGTTTAAAATGAACATCATTTTAAGTGAAAACAACAATTGACATAAATAAAACTTACCAAACACATTCAGATTCAATTAAAAATTTAGTACAACAATCCATGGGTCATATGTGACGTGTATGAGTCAACCTTGCCTCAATACAAGGTATGGTGTGGCCGGAACCACTCAAAGTTTCTCTCTTTTATTTCAAAAGGACATCATTTTAAGTGCATACAACAACTGAAATACGTAAAACCAACCAAAGGCATTTGGATTCTATTGAAACGTTAGTAAAATGATCCATGGGTCATATGTGACTTGTACGAGTCAAACCCACCTCAATACAAGGGACGGTGTGGCTAGAACCACTCAAAATATGTCACTTTTATTTGAAATGGATAAAATTTTTTGTGAAAAAAACTAGCATATAGAAAATAGAGCAAACGCATTCGGATTGTGTTGATACTTTAGGAAAAAAATCCATGGGTCATTTGTGATGTGTATGAGTCAACCCCACTTCATTCTGAGGCGCGGTATGGCCGACACCACTCAAGGTCTCTCTCTTTTGATTAAAATGGACATCATTTTAAGTGAAAACAACAACAGACATACGAAAAAATTATCAAACACATTCGGATTCTATTGAAACTATAGGAAAATAATCCATGGGTCATATGTGATGTTTACGAGTCTACCCCACCTCAATCCGAATCATGGTGTGGCTGACACCACTCAAATGTGTGATTTACATTCATACCTTCAAAAACTTTGAATCTCTTGATACCACTTTGAAATATCATGAGTGATGAGTAGGGAATAAATACTTCTTCAATCTCAAAATCATTCATTGAACCTAGAAATGAAATATTCATACAACCATACTTAGAATACTTTTGGATCTGTTCATAGGTTACATAAACAGTTAACAAGTTTTTTGATTTTGTAAACCTATTTTTGATTTTCTGCAACCATGATCAAAAAACTTTTAGAGCAGTTCATAGGTTATAAAAATAGTTCACAAGTTCTTGATTTTTTAAAATGATTTTAGATTTCTTACAACCATGCTCTAAAAACTTTTATAGCAGTTCACAGGTTACACAAACAGTTCACAAATTTCTGATTTTGTAAACATATTTCAGATTTTCAGTTTTCTATAAACAAATTCAATATTTTGACAACCCAACACATTGTTGAATTCACAGCTTATTCTTTTTAGCAGCTCTTTCTAAACACATGCTTCCCTTTTAGAGATCACTCACCCAAAAGGTTAAACACATGTCAAACTCTAAACGCACATATCATTTCCAAAACCACACAATAGATATATCATTAAACCTTAAGAACCCACATTATCGGCTTAATCATATACCCTAAATGATTTTCTATTTAAAAACCCTTTGAAAACTAATTTCACTCATCAAGGATTCCACACTATAATCACAATTCCACCCCAACCAATCCAATCACAATGCCACCCCAACCAATCCAAAGCTAGTTCCACAAACCTATGAGCCTTCTAGAACAAGGATTATATCTTTGCAACAAATACATCACTTCCCACCATAGAAGTTTCACCATCATCAACTCACCCAAAAAACCTCGAACACTTTGTCAAACTCTCCAACCACTACTAAAGACATAATTAGATGTTTCTATATTTTTTACACCTTAGAAACCAAATGAAACATCAATTTTCACTCATTCCCTAAATCCTTGAATGAAACCCAAGGTATTATTCAATATTTGATCCACTATGAGGACCTCACCCATAAATAGTCAACGTTGTAGTTTCCACCACGTGGATTCACAAAAACTCTCCATGATCATAACCCATAAGATGTTTCATATCTGTCCAAAAGACATTTGGGTATCTAGATATATAGACATTTCACCCCCCATTATTCTAATGAATATATTGTTGTTTTTGGAGTGATCATCTCTAAATAATTGTATGATGTGATTTTATCGATGAATAATACCAACAGTAATCTATTTCAGATGTCTCCAATCACTAAATGGACATGTCAAAGTAATTTAAAAGTCTTGGGCATCCCTACCCATGATAATAACATCACATCGATATCATTCATCTGCCTACTCATAGTTTTCTTCCCCACTCAAGAAACTTAGCCTACACCCTCTAACTGGTCCTACCCCTAGTAACCACATGCACTAGAAAAACATCAACACTCCAAGCTATTATCATTTAATGACAACTAGGAACCTCCATGTGCTTCCTACCAAAACCAAATCTCACATGCACAGTCTTCGCCCAAATAGAAAGTTTTCACATAAAACCACATCAACCCACATTTCCTTGAGCACCTATTATTCTCATGATCAAATTTATAAGTATAAGGACCACCCATTTTAATATAAATTACACGGGCTAGGCACTCAAACATGTCCATCCCTCTAGAAGCCAACCGCAAGGGTAAACCACAAGCACTCAAGTTCTCTTCCTCAAAACCAAATCCACCATACATTCCAAAACCCATATCAGGTTTCACCATTCATGTACAACTTTCAAAGGTCCAAAAAATCCATCTTGATGTCACACAACCAAAATCACACATAGCCTACTTGACCTATCTCATCTTATGATGCATTTATCTAAGACTAATTTTACTTCTGAAGTAATTACACATTTATTCCTTTCATTTTCTTATCTGCTTCCAGAGCCTTAGACACCATATTTTCTTCTTATTTCTTGCAAATTGTTTTCAATTTAACATTTCATAATTTCTTCCAGTGATTACTACACCATGTTTTTCCATATTTTTTTTATTGAAACTCTCTTCATAAGATGATGTTAACCTTACATTCCTCAAGAATCAATCTTATGGAATCAATCTTAAGGACATTTTCAATTCGTTAAGGTGTTCTATTCTTTCGATCATCATATTTTCTTCATATTTTGATGACCATAGTTTATCGGTATTTATAAAACCTTCAAAAGTATGGTGTTTGACTTCTAGTTAGTCTATTAACCAAAATCGTCCAGATTTTGGGATGATTTGAAGAGGGCTGGAATCGTTGGGGAGAAATCTGTTTGTCCCCATTTCTGTGGCATCCATTTCTCTCGGTGGTTTCAAACTCACCAAATATATTCAATCAATTTATTTTGGTGGTCCTATGACTTTCACTGGAATCGAGATCCTCCGACTGCTTCACTTTGGATGTTTTGAAACCTCCTGCAAGTTTTCTGTGGCTTGAGGTTGACCAGTAGGTTAGCAATCTGGTCCTTCATCTCTGACCTACATTTATGGTATTTTTGTATTGGATCTTGGGAGAAAAGAGACATACCATGGAAATTCACAGAACATGGAAGAAACAGAGGCCTAGAAGGAGGGTGATGTCGATAGAGCCATTTCCAAGGGAGTTTCCCTTTAGAAGATATTATTAGATTTAGGTGAAGGTCCTTCAGATGATGATGATTCATGGAGTGGAAAATGGTTGGTAGCAGAAATACCAAGAAGGCTGGGAATTTTAAATAGTAGAAATCTTCAGTGATTCAAGAATGAGCAATTGAACCTTCTAAGAATTATCAAAATTTATTAGAGTAAGAGGATGAGAAACCAATATTTTTCTACTAGAATGGAATGAATAAAGGAATGAAATTTGACATTGAATTTGATGATCACCTAGTTACTATTAACCAACCAGTTTATTTAATATAACTCCAAAATTTCCTTTGGATTTTCAATCTCTATTAACCAACCAGTTTCTTTAATATATCTCCATAATTTCCTTTGTATTTTCAATCTCTCCAACTACTGGCTTCTAAAAATTTATCAAACCTTTTGTAAATAGTTATCTTTAAACTATTAACACTTTGTATTCAACTTAAAGACCAGTTTAACAACAATTTTGCATCTTGGAGAGGTGCAGGTTTTCAGTTTTACAGGTTGGGGTTTACAGGTTGGGAAATATATTGGAGAGGTGTAGGTTTATAGTTTTATAGGTTGGGGTTTACATCTTTGGAATTAGGGGTTTACATGCAGGTTGTTTACATGCAGGCTGTCCACATGCAGGATGCAGGCTGTTTACATGCAGCCTATCCAGTTTTGGGGAAATAAGATGTATACCAATGGTTCTGCAAACCATTGGTATACAGAGTATGCTGGATAGAGTATGAAAATGGTTCTGAACCGTTGGTATAAAGGATACATAGGACAGAGTATGCCAACGGTTCTGAAACTGTTGGTATACAAATATGCCAACGGTTTTGAAACCATTGGTATACTACGAGTTGGAATGAAATGTATACCAACGGTCTGGAAACCGTTGGTATACCCACCATTACCAATGGTTCATCAATCATTGGTACATATATATACCAACGATTTAAGTATAAACATTGGTATAAATTAATTTCAGACCATATATGCCAATAGTTTTCTAGGAACTGTTGGTATAGATCTAGTGCCATGCGTCACATAACAACAGGCTGTGAAACTGTTGGGAAATACTATCCCAACGGTTTTAGTGGATATCCCAATAGTTTAAAACCATTGGGAAATATGGAATATCTAGTAGTGATAAGAAGAAAACAAAATTTTACATCAAATACCCAACTATCACTTTATTCCTATGGGAATAGTAATATCAATCACATAAGATAAAATCTCCACAGTAATATTTATAACTTTCATAAAATTATTAAATATAAAAATTGAGATGAACTAATATCAAACAAAGAAATCACTAATAATGAATCTATAGTGATGGTACCTCTCACGATCACTAGACTCACATATGATCCCTCTAGAGACTCTCCAACTGTTAGAAGAAGCCTCATTCTAGATGCCTATGGCTTGAACCCCTTATATTTTTAATCATATAATTTCATCATATCATTTTTTTGGTGTTGATTATCCCATTCTATTGTGTGGAGTAAAAAATAAATAGAAGAATTTATGTAGGTGGACCGAGCGACTGCACTAACCATATATTATGGGTGACTCAGAGAAAATTCAATTAAAATTTACAACCTTCCCACATTATAAATAAGTCAAAGGGACTCTTCTAGGAACTTTAGAAGGTCTGGATGATTCATTTTTTCTATATCCACAATGAATCTTGTCATGCTTTCTCTTTCCCTTTAAGGAACTCACTGAAAAAAAACTAAGAGAACAATAAAACTCCCATCAACCATGACTTTCCAGACCAACCATGATCAGTTGTAAATGTTATATCCAATATTTCTACATAATAAGTGATCTTCAACATGAATACTTTAGATAATATATTATCATTAAAACCCATTTCAAATACTCAATCCTTTAGGTTCTCATTAGTCACAACTTTAGGATAAAACTATAAGGGCTCAAAAAATAGTTAACATACTATGTCACAGTCTTGTCACCCAGTTGAAGGTTAATGAACTCCGTAGAATTTTCCAATACTATTGAATCAGGATATAATTGATAAATCCTAATAACTATAAATTCATTTTACCTTGATACCTTATACATCTTCACTATCATTATAGAATCCAACCATCTCTTTCTAGGACCCTCTAGCTTGATGGTATCACACTTTACATTAAGCAAATAAGAAATTTTCAAGAACTCCAAAAGAAGATTGATCATTTTTAACCAATCCCAACCCCCTTAAGAATCACTAGAGCCTTGAAAAGCTAGTGGATTCTGGAGAGGAAACTCTTAATAATGATTCTGAGATTCACCCCTTTGAGGTTCAATAACTAGTTCCTGAACTGGAATGGGTGCAAGTGTCTACCCCAAACCTTTGAAAACAAGCGCTACTATCGCAAAAATATTTTGGTCCACTAGAGGATTTTATCAATATAGTTCACTAGTAGCTTCTTTCTAGGAACTATTCATATGGATTCTCAGTGTAATGATGCTATAAAACATCAAAAAAACAACAACATTAGAATATTTATCTTGATTACATAGATCAAGGATACACAAGTCAAAGATACAAGAATTCCATTTCCATCAAATAGAATTCGTGATTGGAATTTTAAAAAACAAAAAAAGGTAGGTAAGAGATTAGAATCAGATCAGAAAATTCATCAAGATTATTTTCTTCAAAACTCATGGTGACTTAAGGCTCGTTACGATGATAGATGTCTAGGTACTTGATCACAACTTCCTACTAAGTCCCAACAATCCAATATCTTGTTTAACAAGACATCCCAACTGCATATCAACATCAATGAGAGATGAAAAACCTCTCCCCTCTGATATGTATTTTTCAAGAACCAACATGGATATCCTAATACACTAGCTTGATTATACCCATCTCAAAGGGCATTACTAATGCCCACAGGTTGGCTACTAGCACATGGAATCATGAAATATCAATGAGGGAAAACAATTCCCATAAAATAGTGGAAAATAAAGATACAAGCCATCTTGATCAACACTCCAAAAAGGATAATGCACCAGAATAAAATAGGTAAAAAAACAAAAATAGTACAAAATCAAAGAACTCAACATCTACTAATATAAAATTTCAGACATCCCATGTAACAAGTAGATAAAATCTCCACCGACCACCTCCATGACTCCTGGTCCCCAGGATCAAGACATCCACCAACTCCAAATAAAACTTTCCCTTTTCTTGGACTTGGAATAAGATCACCTATAGACACCAAAAGTAAAAGCTAAGGTGTGAGATAAACATCCCATTAGGGTCTCACCAAGTGTTCCATAAACAATACCTTGTCAATAAACCAATTATGAAATCAATTTAAAAAGAGTAAGGAATTGAAAATCAATTAAATATTTTCAAAAAAACATGCTTCCAAATAAATTGATGAAAAATATTTAAAAACTATCTTAAAAAGGACAATTTATATAATAAAATTTATATAAATCAATTTCCTTGAATAAATATAGTTCTATAATCAATGGAACACACAGTCATGTCATGTAAACAAATCACTATGTTAAAAACATCATATTACATTAGTTTTGGTAATAAGATCCTCACACATCTCATTCATCAACATGGCTCCAGAAATGTGTGCACACTCAAATCTAAACCACATTAGGGGAGCCGTTGTGTAAAATCAATCTACTCCCCATTATTAGATCCACTATGGGAAATCTATCCAAACATTGTTAAGTTATTTTTTTCCATCACAAATCCATTTATAGGGTGTCATGATCCTAGTGTGATCGTCTCAGTTACATACTAAATACCCAGTGTCACATGTGATCCAACAATAAATCAATAATTCATGGGAAAATACAATCCACCGCCCATGAGGGGACCCTTTCTAGGAAATCATGTGTTTCAATAGAATTTATCTTTAAAAATTTAATTTCCCAAAAAAAACAATTTTTAAAATGTCCTTCTTCATTTCAAAACCATCTAATGGTTTTCCTCAATTTCATTAAATTTTAAAAACATCAATAAGTTTAATCCATTTTCTCAATGATCAACATCAATTAAATTTCATTAAATCAATTTCTAAATCAAGCCATCAATTTTTTCAAATACACCCAACAATTTAGATTTCATCAAAATTGAGGGTTTTTGATTAGTTATATATTGATCTCAAAATAAATCACCAATCATTTAAAACTCAGTTTTTTGAAATCATTTAATAACTAATTTCAATTCAATCATGTAATATAAGGTTTCAATTGAATGGAGATGTCTTATGAACAACCTAAATTTATTAAAACTATAAATATAAGACCTATAACAAGATTAACAATGAAAAAAAGGTGAAGGATATCAAGAAACATAATGTATAATCATGATTAATCCAAAAGGAGTTTCTTCCATCAACAACATAGTGACCTATCAAACTCTAAGGAAGATAAAAGAGAATATCATAAGAAACAACATGAGAGAAGATCTACTTACCAAATGGAGATAAAATAAGATCAACCATCCTTATATCCACCAAGAGAAGGGGTTTAAAGAAGAAATACTGCTTTTTTAGAGCCTTTAAGACTAGTGAAACTGATTAGGGTCAAGTGAAGGACAATTAGGGGTTAAATCGGGATCCCAAGATTTTAAAATTATTTTTTAGGGAAAAAACTCACATGCATGGTTTGATAGTGAGGCCACATGGTTAGTATTAAATGAGAATTCTAACTATGCCCCCACCATGGGTTTCTTGTTAGGGAATATAGTTTGGATGCACGTTTACTTTAACCATGTTCCAACCATGTCAAACCCCAATATTTGAAGCCGCATGGTTTGAGGGAGAGGTCGCATGGTTTTGAAAAATTTCTCGCCCCATTACAGTGAATCCAACATGGCCGCATGGTTTCCTATTCCAAACCACATGGTTTTCCATAACCCTGATCCAACCATACAAATCCCCTTAAAGTTCCAAAATTCTTCAAATTCCACCTGAAATAGCCCGAAACGAACCCCGACGAAAGTAAAACCAAAACAAGTATTAAGAAGTGACCTTAAAAAGGTGATAGGATATTACATATAATATGATGAATAATATTAATGAGTTATTATTAGAAATAAATATAAAATTTATGTATTTATTTAATTATGGAATGTTCATAATATATGTATAAATTATAAAGGTTTTATAATTGTTTATTTAGGAATTATTCATAAATGTTTATCACATGTCTAATATATGAATTATTAATTTATTAATTTATTCCATTATTTTATTCATGAATATAATTATTGTATTTTTAAGGAATTTATTATTTATTTTAAAGTGTTAAACCACTTATATTTTTTTGCAAGCATTTAGGGAGTTTCATGCTAGGTATGATAACTGTTTTTTGTTTTCTTCAACCTTGAATTTGGATCGTATTGGGTAGTTAGATAGAATTTAATGTATGATTTTTTATACATATTATGTTTTAGAATTATAATTTGATTGTGGTATCTATTTAGTAAAGTAACCATGGGTAAATGGGAATAGGGTCAGACTGCTCACTATCTTGGAGGTTTTTCTTTTGCTAGGAAATGGGGTTGTCTATCTGTAGTTTCAAGATTACTTTTATAGGTTTGTATATTTATTATGATTCTAATACTTTATATGAAATGGTTTCATGTAATTTATGAATGGGATGTTTTTGGGGGCATATAAATGTAGTTATATATTTTTTGGGTTAGTAATACAAGCTACAAGTTGTGTATAGAGTTATACTTTAATTTGGTTTGAACATATTGATTTGGTAGAAATAATAATATAGAAAAAAATAATTTTAAACACATGTAATGTAAATAGAATTAACAAGATAATATGGTCAGATTAAATACACTTTAAAAGTACTTTGTGTGCGATAACTTCCAATGCATACACTTGCCAAGACCTCAATCATTCATTATAAGTTACCCTAACCCTTAGGTTCCCATAATTATCTTATGTTAGGAGAGTAGGTAATGTAGTGATCCTAACCATTAGTTATATCATTTATGGTGTTTACTATAAGTTACACTTATTTGAAAAAACATAACTATTAGGATAATGGAGGAATAAAGTTGAGATTATCAATATGATGGATTATAGTAAAATTTATCCACTCAAATATCCAAGAGTATTATATGATATGATTGACATGATTTTCGACCTGATATAGGATTGAATTATTTACATATTTAAATTGTGTAAGTCATGATTAATTATATATATATTTCCATTAATGGATATAATAGATTTTAAAAGGGGTTATCATTTTAGTGAGAGAACATGTAATAAAATACCTCATTAAATGAAAGTAAAACATTATACTCATCTGGTAAATGATTCTATTATAGATAAATAAAGTAAACATCACCTAACTTAACTCTAAAATGAATATAATAAAATAATTAGATTATTCTATGTAACATATTAGGTTGGTAAAAAATATTAATAATTTTTCTTAAGTTAGTAAAAATTATATTTACTAGAGGAACTACTTTCTATTTTATCATATGTTAAAGTAGTCCAACAAGTGGATAAAATAAATTATTATGAGAAGCATAAAATGATTTAATGAAATTTTTTGAAAGAAATATATAAAAAATACCTATTTAAATGTATACTCATATAATACATTGAATGTGATTGAGTGTTCTAATAACTTGGAGAGAATGGAGGTTTCCATTAAGGTTTGTTCTACAATATAATTCATTATTTGATAATAATTGGATATGTTTCGATAATATAATGAGTTTGGGAAAAAATTACCCTATTTTATAAATTTTCCTGATAAATTATCGTGAAATGTGATGTCAAAGAAATTGTGTTGTGTTGATAGTTCAAGTGGGTAGAAGTTATAACTAGAAAAATAAGAAGTTAGTTGAAGAGTCCAACAATGGTTCTTCGAGTATCCATTAATAGTTATCAACAACTAAATAATGATTCAAGAAGGTCTGATATGTTTCTAACTTATGTAATATTATATAATACTTGAAAGAGTTTAGAAACTCCATAGAGAGTTCAAGTCAGATATTAGTGTTACAGAATTCAATTTTTTGATTTTGAAGGGTAAAAGGTACCAAATGTATGCTTTAAAAATGTTTTAAGTGAATAAAAATTCAGAATAATTTAATTAATTGGTTGATCCTATAGTTGTAATTTTATATGTAAAATAAAGGGTAATTTAATCATGTATTTAATGTAAAATAATATATTAATCATAGATTAATTTGAAAATGATGTGTAATTTCATCTCATTTATCTTATATGATCAGAGATGATTTTTATAAATAGATAGTTTTTCTAAACAATAACAGCTAATGGTTTTAATAAACATATTTTTTAAATCATCATATTCTATAACATACATGATAAGAATATAAGGATAAAGTTGTTTTTTCAATGATAAAGTGTTTATCTGGTTTTATGTAAAAAATGTAGTATTTGATCCACCATAAATTTCATTTTTAAAATAATACAGTCTTCTTTTCAATAATAATTATTCACAAAAATAGACTACCATATATGATATGGATATAATAGTTTATTTTTTAAATATTATAACTAAATGAAATAAATGATATTTTTTTAGCATGAAAACGTTTATGTATCTTAACATGACATTATGAAAATAATCTATCATCTAAGTGGCTTGTGGGAGTATTTTTTAACTAGGTGAGGATATAAAGTTAAAGAAGTGGATTACACCTATCAAAATACAAATTTAACGTCAATTATTATTGTGAAATGTTTAGCATATTTTTGTGAATGATTAATTTAAATAGTCACATCATTCTCCAAAATATTTCAAAGAATTTTTTTAATGTAATGTGTTTCAAGGATTAAAATAAATATCAACATTGAAAGAGTTATCAGTTAAAAAAGTTATTAGCATCGTCAAATTTGATGTTGTGGAGAAAAGAAGATTGAATACTATGTTTAAGGAGTTAAAAATTGTGAATTTGTTTCCTAATTCCCAACATTATTAAAACTCGTTTTCTTCATTCATTTTACTCAAAAAAATGAATTTACTTGTAGGTTTTTATCAAATGTCGATATAGATATGTGGAAATGATTATGTAGAAATGTAACGAGTTCCATAAAATCCAAAAATTACAAAAAACAAAAGGCTGATATTGTGATATATTATATGGGATATGTTTTCATGGGATAATATGTATGATTTTATTAGTGTTATTAAAATAGTTTAAGTATATGAAATATATCTTGTTATAAAAAATTTAGCATCCACTTTGGCATTATTTCACATTTTCTACATATATTATATGAAATATAATTATAATTGAATGATGAGTTTTTAACATTTTATTATCCCTAACCAATATTTTTTATAGATTATTATAGGTTCTGATGAAATTTTAAGGTTATCATGAGAAGTATTTCACATGGAGATACAAAATACAGTCATGGTGAAAAAAAGGAGTATTGTTTTCTGGACCACCACCCAAGTATACCACATGAAGTGTCATATATTATGCCATTGGTATACTAGTGAGGCATGGTTTATATTAGGATTCCCCCAATACCTGATGTTGGAATAATACCAAGCATGTGAACCTTCTTACATTGATACCTTTATTAATAAATCCTTGAGGATTAGATAATTAGAGTATGATTTGATATATTGAAAATCATGTCATTAGTTCAAGATTTTCCAAGATAGGATTTCTCTTATCATATAATGAGTATTTCATTTGGGGCCTTGATTGAGTTTTACTGAGGATGTGTACATTTGTAACTACATAATACATATTATGTTCTTATATTTATGAAAGGGGTAATTTTATGTGATAATTATTATAGGTGAAAGACATATGATGTATTAATTGAATTTGAAAAAATATAAAAAGATAATCCAGAATGTACGAGTGGTTATATGGGATTGATATGATCCATGTAACATGTTTACCTAATAACTTAGAAAAAGGTATCATATAATGATTTATTCATTAAAATTACACATCTAGTGGAGCTAGGTATAGAGATACATGTTTTTGACATATATCATTCCATATACCTCTATAGCTTGAGTTTCACCATTGCTTTTCTAGTGGCTAGACTTTACTTACAATTATTGATTCTTTAATTTATATTTAGTATTATCACTTCAAAATATCATGAGTTCAAAAATTATTTGTGAATAAATGGATATTTATCTTTTTTTTAAAAGTTTCCCTAAATTTGTTTTAGTGTTTTCCCAAAAGTATATTTGGGTGGGTATTTACAAAGTATTGTATATGATTTGATACATGGTGAAATTAATAACCGCTTTCTGAAATTGATTTAGAACATATCCAAAATGAATTTTGGATATGGTTTTAGATATTAATTAGATGATATAATATAAGGATAAATAGAATAAAGTTTATAAATATTTATTGAAAGTTGGAGATTGAAAGAATTATACCAAAAAAACTTATGTAAATGTGATTCATCTAGGATATTTCATATGTGATGATTTAATGGATATATTATTGTAAAATATTAATAATATAATATAATGTTTTATTCCATATGGGTATATCATTTAATATGATATGATGATATCAGGTAGTTGTTTCCAATTCAAATCATACTTTGTGGTAGGCTATATCATAAGCCCTGTAGAATTGTATCATATAACTGATTATATGATTAACAAAGGCAAAAAATAATTAATGAATTAATGTTTGAATATATAAACTTGGAAATCCATCATTAACATGGATAATTGATTCACTTAAAAATCAATTTCATGGTTTAAGGGTTGTAAACTATTTCAACTACATGCCATTTACTCATGTGTTTTGTAACACATGAGTAAATTCATGGGGAAGCCTATAAAATCATACTAAACCCTTAGAGATGGGTTGTTTATTTCATTATATGGATTCTACTCATAAGATTTATTCCTTATTAATTATTTTACATATGATATACTATCATATAATGGATATAATTAGTGTTATATCCATATAATGGGTGATTTATTTTATCATATGGATACACCATGAAAGAGATATTTTTGTAAGAACCTGTGTTTTTCTGGACTGCAGTTTTGAGAAGGAATTTGAATTTTTTTCCTGTAAAATTATTATAAAGTGGTAAAGTGAATCTTTTTTCCTATAATATGATCTTTTATTTTTTCTAGCTACTCTTTTAGTCCCAAAATAAGTTGTTTACCCAAGGACGTGAGTTTTGTGGAAATCTGATCTGTTCAAATTTTAGCAAAATAATTGATATTTAATATTATTAAATTAAATATTAATTTATTCATGTAGGTTAATTCAGTGATAAATTTTAAATGGATCATTGTATTGAGATTCTATTCTCACCATTGAGTTTGTAATGGAGAGTTTATCCTAGGTAGGTCCTAAACTTGAGTCGGGCGACGGGGCCAGGGCCCTTTTTCTTATTTTTTTCTTTTCTTATTTTTATTTTCTCTCCCATATTCATCCTTGAACATGATCCTTTTGATGATAATCCTTCATCTTTTCCTAAGTGATAATTGAATGAGGGATAAATATTAATAGTGGGAAGGGATGAGAGGTGTCTTTGTAGAGCCCTCGATGTATAGAGTCAGCGTATGGAACCTGTGGACGGTGCAATCAACTGATGCTACGCCGGTTTCCTCCTAAAGGTAGAACCATTTAAATTTTCTCTATAGATACCCATTAAAAATGTTTTTTAGTTTTTTAAAGCCTTTTTATTATTTCTTGTGGCCTATTTAGGTTGGATATGTTGTTTCGGAGGTGAATATGGGGGTTTCGGGCTATCCTAGGGTTTTCTTGTCAGGAAACCCAGGGTACACAACATGTGTTCTAGGGGAACACACTATTTGTTATTCCTGTTCGGGGAAGAAGAAGTTTTCTTAAGTACACACGTTGAACTCTGAGTACACGTCGTGTACTCTAAGTACAAACCTTGTGGTGGAACATTTCCGTGTGAAAAATAACATGGGTTTTGGTTTTTTAAACAGTACATGATGTATACTTTGAAGTACATGTCATGTGCTTTTACACAGGCAGAACCTATGTCGGTATTTCCATGTATAATTACACTGCGAGGGAGAGGAATAAGAGTACATTCCACGCACTCTAAATTACATTCCATGTACATTTTCCAGCTTAGAGTTTTGGGGTATTTTGTGCCATGGAAGTCAGAATTGGGGGTGTGAGTAGTCCATTCTGAGCATTGTTCCACGTAGATCACAATGGTGGAATCCTATTGACATATATATGTCATAAAATTGGTGTTTTGTAAGATATATATAAATGGATAGGCTCTTCTTCCAATTATCAAGTTCAGTTGTCACCTAAGAGTGAGACTTGGCATGGATGATTGGTTGGGTGTTCAGACAAGCCTAGTTAAGACCCTTGATCTAAGATAAGTTGTGATCTATCTCCCATGACCTATTATTTTTTGGATTTTCCCCTTTTGAGATATTACCTTCAGAACTATGAGGTTGTCAGACTAGATACTTTCAAGGATCCGCTGAGGGATTCCTCTACTTAAGTGTTGACCCAGGGAGTCCCTCGTAGGATATCTCTCTTATTTTCAATTGATAGGATCCCTATTGTAGGATGCATCTGTTGTTCTTCATTCGAGGATTCCAGGTAGGATTCCTCCAATTATTTTTTTAAAAGATCCTATGTAGTATTCCTTCACTCTTATTTACCTAGATAATTCTGAGTAGTATGCCTCCTCATTATTTGACTTGAGGGACCTAGCGGGTGCCCATGGTTTGAACGACCCTGAGCTGTTACATTGGGTTTTGGTAGTGATGGTGTTTGGGTGTCACCTAGAACCCACACCAGACTTTTAATCCCATGGGGCCATTATTGTAGTGTTTGGTTAGGCGTTCGGACCACCATCACTCATTTTTTATATCTAACTTGGTTTTGCAGATGCATTAGTGTTTACCAGAGGGGCTTTCTGGTTAGTGGATGTTGAGCCTAACGTGAGGCATCTTTCCTGTTTTTTGGGATTCCTAGATTTGTTCTCCAGGGATCCAGATTCAAGGACATGTTATTTTTGATATTTTACTAGTCCCCAGAGTTATTACCTTGGACTTGGACATTTATCATGGATATATATATATATATATATTGTGAAATATATTTTGTTGGGTTGTCCAGAGGTGATTCCTGGTATCTGATTATTGAGCCTTTCATGTTTACTTTAATACCTTGAGTGATACTTGGATTCCTACAGTAGGAATGCCTTGGACAGACACATGGGCTAAATGATATGTCAAAGGGAAAGGTTGTGATATGCCTGTGGGTGAGTTTGTGATATGATTGTGGGCAAGGTTGTGATATACCAATGGGTGAGGTTGGGATATACCTACTGGTGATGTTGTGATATGCCTGAGGGTGAGGTTTTTTCTATATCTATGGGAAAGGTTTTCCGAGTCTCAGTTGGATTCATGGGATTATGCTCTATTGTTGCCATCCAGTGACCTCTTTACATGATTGACCATTGGTATACGATATCCTTGTTTATAGTATTGACCATCGTTATATGGTATCCTTCTACACAGGATTGACTGTCAGTATATGGTATCCTAGTTTGTGATTGGAGGTGAGTACATGTGAGCCTAGGTGTAGGATGAGCATCCCCCTATGGTGACGTAGCTTGCTCAGAGATTTAATTTTGGTGTTCACCAAAGAAGGTACATGTCGATGGAATTACAGACCCAGAGATCAACTTAATGATACATGGCTTTACTGGCACAACATCCATCTTAATTCCCTTTCATATGATGTCTAGGCAATCGGGCTTATGGACCCAAGGATCGACTGTTGTTTTGGTTCCCTGTTGTTTGATATACATACCAATGGATATTCATATTTATGTATATATGTATAGGTATGGGACTATACTTGTCTATGTATATAGATATGAACATACATGGTGGAACTTTCTAGTTGACAGGGTTCACGAACTCTGAGTTCGACTATGTTTTCATGTTTGAGTTTAACTAACTTTTGGTTGTGTCTCAGCTAGGCTAATCATGTTGTTGTTACATACACATTAGCAACACAGTTACAAGTTGCTTGTTAGGGTGGCCTATTGATATTCTTTCTCAACTCTACATGTAAAAATCAGTGTACATGTGGACCTTATGTCTACTTTTCAGGTTGAGCATGAGTTTCATAGTGGATAGGTATGAGGCCCAGTGTTTCTTGATCGATCGGAGCTTCTCAAGTACTTTTACTGATCGGGGTGGTGTAGATCGACAGTGTTTGGAGATCGGGTATGTGGGTTGGCTCGGAGTTAGTAATAAATCTATGCACTTTTACTTTCAGTTTATTTTGTACTTGTATATGTATGGTCGGACCAATGGGTGACTGGTTTTGTATTTTATTATATGGTTGTTCATGATTTTACAACATTTTACTATTATATCTTGTTCTATTTCAGTTGTTATTACTTTCACACTCTATTTGTGTTCCACTTTGTATGATACTTGGCTATTTCCTTTGTTTTATTACTCTGATATGATGGAATAGTCTCCTCACTATGACCTCCTAGGCCCTCGCTACTAGTCATTAGCCTTTGGCATATAGGGAGGTGCGCTTGAGGCCTGGTGGTGAACTAGCTCAGAGCACCATTTTAGTGGCTTCCGGGCCAGGATGTTACAAAGTGGTATCAAAGGAGTTTTTTTCTTTGTCCTTGCTATTTTGGATATGGTATTGAGGAGTATTTGGAATGTGTTGGAACCTATGATGGATATCAGACTGGTGAATCAAGAACACTTGTTTTAGTAAGAAGTCCAAGTTTTCAGAATTTGGGATTGCTATTCTAATTTACGATGTTACAGTTGTATATGATTTCACCATGAGTGACACACATGTTGTGTGGATGTTAAAATTTAATATGGATCTCTAGCTCTTGGACATTGGTAAGATGACAGGTATGGTTTTTGACTATTGGTTGGAAAAGACAAGAGGTGTCTCATGCATCATACTATGAACATAGGATTCACAACATATAGTCCTTCTAGTGTTTGGTTTTACTAATGACTGAGACATTTGGGTCTACTTACACATACTTTTTACTCTGATTGTAGGTTATGTGGATCTACATTGATTAATTTTTTGTGAGGATAATGAATCATTCCCCATGCACAGGAGGTGCAGTGACCCTAGTAGGTCAATATGGCACATGATTCCTTTCATTTTAACCATTTTAGGTGTTACTTCCCAGGTCTATGGTTATCTAGTCAGATCATTGAGTACAATTCTAATAGATACCAAGTCTTTTCTTATGAACTGGACCTCCTTGGGGTATTTTCTTATACAGATACCAGATGAGTGTTAGTTCAATTTAACTTTTGTGTTGGTTGTGACCTCTAAGGATTAGTTCCTTATGAGGATGATCAAAGAGGATCAGGGCACTTGTAGGCCATGTTTTTCAGATTTGACCCTTGTTAGTCATTGTGATCTTACCTACTTTTTAGAGGTTTGGATAATTTGTCTAGGTGGTAAGACCTTGTGACCCAGTTGTGACGCTTGTTTTGTAAGTCTAGGTGAGACACCTAGAGACCCTTAGTTTGACTTGAACCCTTTTAGGTTGATGTCTGTTTTGTTATAGGTAAACCTGTGTGAGGATGTTTGGTATGTTTCTTATGAAGGCTTTTTAGGCAGTGATCTTTATTTTATGCTCGCCTTGCGATGGAGGCACGATAGGTGCTCAATTTTGCATTGTAGGCAAGTTGATGCCTTCAGATTTTGATCAAAGCACCTCTGTTCTTTTGAGACTTGCTTCAATGGGAAGATAGTTCGGGTGCTTGGATTGGTCGACCAATGTTTTCACTATTTCTAATGTAGTCGGACTGTGGGTATACACTCGCTACTGGAAAGAATTGTCGTGTGTACATGTCAGGTGGTAAAGATGCGTGATTTTTTCACATGGTATCATTTGAATCTAAATCGGTGTGTGGTAGGGTGAGAGCCGAGGACCGATGTTTTAAGACTTGCAGTGGGTTTGGACCCTGAGGGGGTGTTGAAATGTCCCTTCGTGGTAAAGCTGACATCATGAAATGTCAGGTTACTGTGAGACAGTTGACCCATGGTAGAATCCTTGTCAAGTTGACAGAATGTGAGCATGGCTCAGAAGTAGCTGTAAATGCCTTTTTGTATAATTTTATTGTACTTCTATTAGATATGATCATGCTCTGTCTTGATTCATCTTGATTAAGTTGAGAGAGCTACGACCCTACGCTGAGCTCCTTTTTCTTTCATAATGTTCTTCCCTGTTGAAGAGGGAACCTATTGAGGTTTCACTCTAGGAGTGGTGTAGGGAAATTCATATGGTGGGGAGTGCACCATTGACCATTGAGGGTGGTTTTTCTTATTTCGGTTAAACTTTGTAGTTTTTCGTGAGCTTTTGAGCTCATAGTTTTCTTTTAAGATGAAAACAGGGTTATTCCTATGGTGGGGAGTACCAAATCGGTCGTAGTTAATTGTCTTCCGTGTATAATGTAGTTGTTAATGCTTTGAGGCTCATTGTTGGATATTCTAGATAGCATGGTTGTGTATATTCTTGTGTTGAGAGTGTGGATGCTTGTCTATTCACCAGGATTCTCATGGATGAGAAGGTTTGTGGTGGGCAGTTTGAAAGAACTTTTGTTTTTCTAGAATAAAGTTTTGAATATGAATTTGAATTTTTTTTCTTTCAAATGCTTGTAAAGGGGTAAAATAGTCATTTTTTCCTAGAAGATGATCTCAGATTTTTTTTCTTACCTCTTTTTTTGTCCCAAAATAGGGTGTTTACCCTAGGACATGAGTTTGGTGGAAATCTGAGTAGTTCAAATTTTTGTTGAATAATTAATAATTAATATTATTAAATTAAATATTAATTTACTTTTTCATGTTCATTCAGGGATAAATTTTAAATGGAGGATAGTTCATTCCATCTATCACAATAAAATTGTTATCACAAGTTATCCAATCACTACTAGAAATTTGATGATTTGCGACAGGATTTCATCGAAAATAGCCCATTGCAAAAATCGGCATCACAACTAATATTTTTTGTGATGGGACCGTCATAAAACCTATTAGTTGTGACAGGAAGCAGGCTCATCATAAATAGATGTCTGATTAAATACATTATATATACAAGAACCTTTAGCGATGGGCCTTTCGCAAAAAGTATTTGCAATGGGACACCAGCCCGTCACAAATAGCTTATATGTTATAATTCTTTTGTGACAGGTCCGTTGCAAAAACATTATTCGGACGGTAAATAAAACCATCGTAAAAAACTTTTAAATATATATATATAATCTATTTGCGACAGGACCCCCTTCGCAAAATGCCCCGTCAAAAATACTTAATAAAATAAAAAAAAATATTATTAAAATAATAAAAAATAAAAATATTAAAATTCTCAATATTCAAAAAAAATATAAAAAAATCATAAATTATTATTATTATTATTATTGTTATCATTAAAATAAACAAATATTAAAAAAATATAATACTAATAATAAATATTAAAATATTAAAATATTAAAAATACTAAAAAAAATTAAGTAATATTCACACCAATATAAAAGACAAAAACTATAAATAGTTCATATTACAACTAATGTTCAATTCAAATGTTTTTAACAGAACTAAAAAATATATATATAAAATCATAAAATATTATTATTATTTATTAGTATTTATTGCTAATTATTGCTAATTGTTGCTAATTGTTGCTAATTATTGCTAATTATTGCTATTTTTGTTAATTATTTCAAATTATTTCAAACTATTACTTATTATTTCGAATTATTCCTATTTATTTCTAATTATTGCTAATTATTCCTAATTATTGCTAATTATTTATAATTACTGCTAATTATTGCTAATTATTGCTATGTATTGCTAATTATGGCTAATTATTGTTAATTATTTCTATTTATTCAATTTATTGCAATTTATTGCAATTTATTGCTATTTATTTCTATTTAATGCTATTTATTTCAATTTATTGCTATTTATTACAATTAATTGCTATTTTTTAAAATTTATTGCTATTTATTAAAATTTATTACTATTAATTGCTATTTATTGCTAATTATTGATAATTATTAGTAATTATTGTTAATTATTTCTAATTATTTCTATTTATTCCTAACTATTATTAATTATTGCTAATTATTCTTAATTATTCCTAATTATTGTTTTTTATTGCTAAATATTGCTAATTATTGCTAATTATTACTAATTATATCTAATTATTACTATTTTTTGGTAATTATTTCTAATTATTACAAATTATTACTAATTATTCCTAATTATTACTAATTATTCCTAATTATTCCTAATTATTACTTATTATTTCTAATTATTACTAATTATTACTATTTATTACTCATTATTAGTATTTATTAGTATATATTAATATTTATTAGCATTTATTACTATTTATTACTATTTATTACTATTTACTAATATTTATTAGTATTTATTAGTATTTATTAGTATTTATTAGTATTTATTAGTATTTATTAGTATTTATTAGTAATTATTACTATTTATTTCTATTTATTAGTTTTTATTAGTATTTATTAGTATTTATTACTGTTTATTAGTATTTATTAGTATTTATTATTATTTATTAATATTTATTAGTATTTATTAGTATTTATTAGTATTTATTACTATTTATTACTAATTATTAGTATTTATTAGCATTTATTACTAATTATTACTATTTATTACTATTTATTACAATTTGTTAGTATTTATTAGTATTTATTAGTATTTATTAGTATTTATTACTATTTATTACTATTTATTACTAATTATTAATAGTTATTAGAATTTATTAGTATTTATTAGTATTTATTAGTATTTATTACTATTTATTACTGTTTATTACTATTTATTACTATTTATTACTATTTATTACAAATTATTACTAATTATTACTAATTATTACAAATTATTACTAATTATAACTAATTATAACTATTTAGTACTATTTATTAGTATTTGTTAGTATTTATTAATATTTATTAGTATTTATTACCATTTATTACCATTTATTACCAATTATTAGTATTTATTACTATTTATTAGTATTTATTACTATTTATTTCTAGTTATTACTATTTAGTACTATTTATTAGTATTTATTTCTATTTATTAGTATTTATTATTATTTGTTACTATTTATTATTATTTATTTCTATTTATTATTATCTATTTCTATTTATTAGTATTTATTTCTATTTATTACTATTTATTAAAAATTATTAGTATTTAATATAATTTATTAGTATTTATTACTATTTATTAGTATTTATTAATATTTATTACTATTTATTAGTAATTATTACTATTTATTAGTATTTATTACTATTTATTAGTATTTATTTCTATTTATTAGTATTTATTTCTCTTTATTACTATTTATTTCAATTTATTTTTCTTTATTACTATTTATTTTTATGTATTAGTATTTATTACTATTTATTGCTATTTATTAGTATTTATTAGTATTTATTACTATTTATTGGTATTTATTAAAATTTATTAGTAATTATTACTAATTATTACTAATTATTACTATTTATTACTATTTATTAGTATTTATTGCCATTTATTAATATTTATTACAATTAATTTGTATTTTTATTACTAATTATTATTATTTATTACTAAATATTAGTATTTATTAGTATTTATTACTATTTATTACTATTTATTACTATTTATTAGTATTTCTTACTAATTGTTACTAATTAATGCTATTTATTACTAATTGTTAATATTTATTACTTTTTTCTAATTATTACTAATTAGTGTTAATTACTATTAATTACTGCAAAATACAGCTACTAATTACAAATTATCGCTAATTATATATATACATTACTAATTATCGTTAATAATGATTAATTATTACTAATTACTAAGAATTAATACTAATAGTGTAATTTTATTATTACAAATAAATACTGATGACAAATCAATTTAAATCTAACTTAATTACAACACATCAACAATAATTTAAATTAATACAAAGAAAGAAATAAATACTAAATTAAATAAAACATAAATACCTTTAAACTTGATCTCTTATAATTGTAGGCGGCTTCACAACTTCATCGGAAAAAAAAAGCTAACTCTCAAAAAAATTCACTCTAAAATTATAGTTTACAGAAGTAGAGGAACAAGAAATTCAGGCAGAGTAAACAAAAAACAGAAGCGGTATATTTTTGTTTGATTAGATGCGACAGGACTTTTTGAGATGGGAATACCATCACAAAAGGTACTTTTTACGACGGGAATACCGTCGCAAAAGGTATGTTTTGCGACGTGGCCCGTCGTAAATAACTTCGGCTGCATTAATTAACGTCGGCGATTAAAAGGTTATTTGCGACGGGGTTCGTCGCAAAAAGTGACCCGCCGACACACTTTTTGCGATGGGATGTTGCCCTGTCGCAAATAGGTTTTTACCGCCGCCAGTTATTTGTGATGGGTCCCATCACAAATAACTTTTGGGGGTCGAACTATTTGTGATGGGGGGTCCCCCCGTCGCAACTAGTTCTTACCGCCTCCTGGTATTTGCGATGGGCGGTGCCAACTTGTTGCAAATACTCTTTCGCGCGGTTTGGCATGAAAAACGCACCAAACCACGTGTAACTTTTTGCGACGGGGCGCCTATTCGAATCGCAAATAACTGATTATTTGTGACAGGTTGACCATCCCGTCGCAAATAATCTATTCGACGGACTATTTTCAATGGGATTTATTCCTGTCGCAAATAACGGTTTTTCCTGTAGTGAATATGCATAATACACATATGGAGATATTATACATCAATCTCCAAAACCTCATCCAATGTTTAACATAAACCATTCACTAAATGGATAACCTTATAATCCTTTCAGAAGATTAACATCCAAACATTTATAAATAAGTGCATTAATTAGCTTAACATTGACCCCCCATTTATTATAAAGTAGCTCTTGGTTTTCACATTCCAAATATGTGAATAACCTCATCATATATTCTCTTGAAAAATTGTAATAACCCGAATTACCATAAATCCATTCGGAAAACATGAATGGTTCCTTATTCTAAATATTTAACGATATATTCCTTAAATCTAAGAAGTTGTAAACTTTATCCATGATAATATAAACTAAATTTTCATCAAATACTTTATCAGTTCTAAGGTAAACAGTACCCTCCAATTTACTTATTCATATCCAACATATCTTTAGCCAAACATCATTATTTCAACATCAGGAATTAATTAATGGCTACCTTCCCTTATTGAAAATATTACCATTATATGAAATCAATATTCTACCTCACCATCACCATTCAACTTATCCTTTCAAATCCTTAATAAAAATATTATACTGAAAATACTTATATATTTCATGATTCGTATAACATAATCTTTGAACTCTAAACCCTAAATACTTCATTCATTCAACTTTCTTCTCAGACAATTTACTATAATCTATCATCTTATTCCTTAATAATCGTTTCATAAAATAAGAAATAAAAATCATGTATTAACATTTATCAAAATAAATTTAATTATGCTTATTAACAAGACTATTAAAACAACACATACCATTCATATGCCATTCATGGTCTCCCCATCATCAATAGAAAAACAATTACATGTACCAACATGATGATTCTATTCACAAGTCTTCCAATTAGGAGATTGATTTTCATAATTCTCATACTTTACACTTTTAATATAATCTTCAATTGATTATACCATAGGCGGTCCAATATTCTCATCCATTGCGTTAACTGAACTTTTCATTTTCTCTTTATAGTTACTTTCTTTGTGAAATTCTTTTCCATAGTCAAAATATCTTCACGTTCCTCTAAGTCATTCAATTGGGTGATTCTTCCCACATTCTAGACATTTACCAACTGAATATTCATCCCACTATGGTATCCATTACCAAAATCTCAGTGAACTCCTTCCTTCTTTTATTTGGTGAGTTCGAGAGTTAGATATGGTATACATTGTTAATCATGTTCTGTGAAAACTGATTAGGCCTGATTACTAAATCCTTCACTCTAGTGACCATCACATTTGAATTCCAATCAAGAAATTTTCCATCACATCCATTGTTAAACTAGTTCCTTCTGGATTCCACCATTGACTTAAACCAAAAAGCATAGAGTGATAAACAATTATCATAGTGAGGAACCACATAATCATGAAAAAACACTTATTAGATGTCTAAATTATGGAACCTTATTTAATATATGACACCTTATGTTAATCCTAGGTTATTCATAGACAAATTATTATTAAATTCTTCATGATGGTTCATAAAGAGTTTGTGAATTCCTAAATAATATCCCCCAGGATGGTCAAACCAGGTGCATGGTAAGGCTCGTTGCCATGTACCCGGTTACACTCGAGCCAAGCTCGACGCACCTTGTCATAGTTATTACTCTTAGGTACATCTATGCCATAACCATTTCCACTTTCAGTATCCAAACAATGATGTATTCCTAGGAAACCACCCGCTCTATCCTTTACCAAAATTTCAGGGCATTTTCTGGAACTTTTTCTCATCCTTAATCTTATCCTTAGAGACATCCCTAGACATATCCTTTGAAATATCCCAAGGGATCTCTCTAAATTTTTCTCATCCTAGTTTCAAAAGGTTAACTAAAACTTTTCTCCCATAACAACTATAAAAACCCAGTTTTAATGTACATAGACATTAAATCATTTTTTCATAATACTTAAAACATTAGACAAACATACTCCCAAAGACCGTTTTAGTCTAGTGCCCTTGGAAACATTGAAATGTGACCACTAGTACATAAGTGAACTATATTATAAAAACTCATAGTTTTATCATTATAAATTAACTTCTCAAAATTATTTCATATGGTATGAACACCTATGATAACACAATAAAATCTTTATAAATGATGGAGTGAAATAAGAAGCATTTCTAGAAGTTAAAGAACCTATGCCAATGAAATAGTAACTGGACATTTGGAATAGTAATGTGACACTTATGAATAGTAAACTGACTAATTGAATAGTAACATCACCTATGAAATTATAAATAAAATTTACCCATCTTATAAGTGAAAATATGACATAATTATATCATAGTATAAGTAAATAATTTTTTTTAAAAAATTATTAATTGAGCATTGGTTTTTATAGGTCATAAATATTTAATTACATTTTTTTGATTATTTTAAAAATTCAAAAGAATTTTTTTTTCATAAAATGTATTCATAAATAAATATTTTTATGTCTTAATATTATAAGATAATTTTATGAGACCTTAATTAATTTTTCAAAGTGTCCGAAAAGCGGTTTTAATTTTAAAATTTTTATTTTCCAAGTAAATGTAGATTTTGATTTCAAAATACATTCCTCAACATTAGAAAATTATTTTAATAAAATAGAGTCCATTTTTTAATTATACACATCAAAAAATGGTTAGAGTGAATTTTTGGATTTTTTAAAAAATACTTGAATTCTTGGTGAATAGTAAAATACGGTAATTTACGGCATATATATATTACAAGTTAAATAAACTATCAATTGAGTCATGGATGATGTAACCACACTCATTTTGAACTAAAATTATCTAATTACTATATATAGTCTCAATAATCAACACAATTTCTTATCGTGATCAAAATAATAAATTATTGAGTAAAATAATGGGAAAACACTTCTCTCATCCACTACAAATATCACCCCTCACCACCTATTCTCCTCACACCTCTTAAGAAATGGGACATGTCAAAATTAAACCCACTATTATTACCAAACCTCTACCCCACTTACAAGATATTTTTGTATTAACCTAAGACCCAAACCAATTTCCTAAGGAGGTTCTTAAGAAGAACGAATTAAGTGGTAAAACCCTCTTCTATTTTCTTTCAATTTCCTTTCAAGTTCCTTTTTTTCATTTTATATGCTCACCTCCCGACATATAAATGGAATAAAAACACCATTATCTTACATGTAATTTAATTATATCATGTTTATGGAATAATTATTCATCAAATATCTTCTTCTATCTCTTTTATTTTAAGAATGAAAACATCGTCTGTGATGTGCTGATTTACCACCATCGTTGATGTAGTGATTTCATATTTCAATTAAAACTTCAACTATAGTAATGAAACCATTTTTATTGTTTAAATAGTTTATAATATACTTATTAGGTCTTATTTAATGTTCTGTAATCATTTTTTCCCATGATATTAATTTATAAAACCAGATGAGTTTGTTGTGATCAAAAAACCCTAAATTAATATAAACAATTATCAGTAATGATTTATCAAATGAATCATAATTAATTATGGAAAAAATTATTTTAATATTATATAAGTTCATTAATAATATATATGTTTAATTATTTAAAATTAACCTAATTATACATGATTTCCCAAACACATATACACGGAAAACGAATCCTGAAAACCAGGTAAACTAATGCTTCTAAACGATGAAGTTGAATCTCATAAACCATAAAAGGTACATGAAAGAAATTAATAAAAGCATAATAAAAAAATAAATGTATAAAATTTTCTTAATTAATTATTTTATTTTATTTTATTATTCAGGAAATTAAGATCATGTTCAGAATTGTTTTAGACATAAGGTAAGGGATTCTACCCAAACCTCCATTATTCCTTTGGGTTATTCATTCTCTTTTTTTACCCAATTGAAATTATATTTTATTTTTTTATTTTAATATTACAAATTATGTTTATATGTTCCAAACTCATGTATCAAGTTCCATTAATTCTTCATTATGTGGATATGCATGTTTTTAAACGGTTCCCTCCTAAATTCTTCCGATAAGCAAGCCCAATTTAAAAGAGCTTCCCAAATTCATACCCATTTTAAATTTTGATCCATAATCTATTTTAAGCCATCATTATTTTTATAAAATCACTCATCTTCTCAGGAAAAACTACCTTGGTTCAATTTTGGTTTTATAAAAACAAATATTCCTTTTCCATTTTTATGAATATTCAAAGTTTTCCATTAATTCGTACTAAAATGTTTTATTTCAAAAGTTTCTTAAACATTCTATTCACTTCAGTTTGACATCACTTATCATGATCTATGCCTATATTCCCTTATTAATGTCCATTTATTATTTAAATCCATCCTATCATGGACACCATTATGATACCCAATTCTCTCCATGTTTAACCCTTATGTTTATGTTTGGTTGCTTATGTTTGATTCTTTATGTGGAAAACTTATTCATGAACATTTTATGATTGGTGTTCCTATATATCACCCTAATTAATTGTTTAATGGTTATTCTCATTAGATGTTATTTTCAATGGTCATGTCAGTTATCCTTGACTCATGCTCTTCTATTTTCAATGAGACTTGACTTGTGCTCCTCTATGTCCAACGAGCCTTGATTCATGCTAAAGCCATGGTTTATGTTGTGACCAAATTACTATGAATACCTTATTATTTGATAACATGTTATGATTCCTTCTGTTTAATCATGTTCCATTTTTTATATCATTATGTTATGCCTTCTAACCCATTTTCTAAGCTTTATTTTAATGTTTATTCCCTTACAGGGATTCAATACTCATCCCTTTGTTCATGTTATCCCCCAAGTTATCCTATGAATTTGTAAGGGATCAAAATAAGTTAGGAGATCATAATGGATGATAAATAAAGAAATTTTTTATTTAGTCCCATGTTTTTAGTTTTATTTAACCTAGTCTTCCAAGACACCAAACTCTACGATCATTGTCATGTAATTTTATGTTTAATTATTATTAAAATCATGAAATGATATGTGTAAAAGGATAGGGTATCTATGGCTAGTATAAGAGCAAATGTTTAGTTATTTTGGAGACTAGGAATAGAGCACTTTATAATGAACCTCAGGGATAAGACTAAGTCTACGAAGACATACCAAAATTTTGGTAAGTATAGAGTATGTGGTTTATCATGAAAATACATACCTATCTGGATAATACAAGTGGATGTGGTTCTAGAACAAATTTACCTAGGAATACCAAATTCAACAAGGTGTTCCGAGCCTAACTGGGGGTAACCTGGTACATGGCAATGAGACTTACTATGCACCTAGTTTTACACTCCTGGGGGATATGCTTTGGTAAATTTATAAGCTCATTACAAATCATTATTAAGGGAACAATGAAAATTCCCATCAGAATATATGTTAGGAAATGGATCATGGATAACCTATATTGAAACCTAGGGAATAAAAAGTTAAGATATAATTTTCCTTTAATATTTTACCCTTTTATTTTTACAGTTTCCATTTTATGCTTAATAGGTATCTATTCAAGACCATTAATTGATCTTTATTTTTATTAGTTAATTTCTAGAAATTTAAGAACACATTCCAACAATAAATGTGTTAGTAAATGTGATGATTACTCTAATGATATGCCAAATATGATGGAAAAGGGTTCTCACAACTTCATGACAGTACTTGCTCAACTGACTCAAGTTATCACATATAACTTGAATCACGTGGAATTCCTTCCTTCTCCAAGGAAAGTGCATGTTTCCATCAAATCCTTCATATAGAAAGGCTTCCCAAGTATAGTGTATCTTCTAATACCCTCCATGTGAAACAGTAAATTAACTCCATTTAAATGATATTATATTTCCTCCAGTTCTTAGAAGAAGCGAAATTTGTGTTGGCATTCTATCATTTTGATGGGAAAGATGATTAGTGGTGGACACTGATCAAAAATATGATTTCCATGGAGAAATTTTATTCCATAGATTGGGAGAAATTTAAGATAACATTTTTTAATAAATATTTTCCCCAAAGCCTCCATCTCAAGATGGAAGGATAGTTCCTCTGACTTAATCAGAAGGAATATGAATCTATCGGGCGTATGAAGAAAACTTTACAAGTCTTTCAAGATATGCCTCTCGCTTTTTCAGGAACACCAATTGAATGGTGGGTCAATTCTTTAGTAGACTAAATATGAGTCTATAAATATCATTTGTTATTTGAGACTTTGATATTTATGAAGAGATTATCTATTGTGACCTCAAGGTTAAAATGGAGACTGGAAACTCTCAATGGTCTTTTGGGAACGATGACAAAAATGGGAAAATGGAGTCTAATGTTGGAGGATCAAAAATTAAACCCCATGATGTAAAGAAGACTAAATATCCCATGTGTTAAAATTATGGGAATAAGAATCCAGGTAACTGTCTAAAGGGAACCAGGAAATGCTTCAAATGTGGTAGAATGGAGAATCAGGCTACGAATTTCTAAAGGGATTTGAAGAATCCTACAAAGTTGTAAGAATAATGGAATATTTATATCAATGTTAGTCTAGTAGTGAAATGTTTCAACTGTAAGGAACATGTTCATTTTGGGAACTAATTCCCAAAACTCACTATTTTTGGAGGCAATCAACAACAACCTCCAAGGAATTATGCTTTCACTACTACTGATGTGGAGTCAAAAAATGATGTGGTGACAAGTAAACTGGTTTTTAATTCTAGAATAGTGAATGTAATATTTGATTCTAGTTATAGAGATTATTTTATACCTTTAAAGTTTAGTAGAACTTTTAAAACACCACCTCAAAATTTAGTGATTGAGTTATCTGTGAGATACAAAAATGAGGAAATTATTGCATCCAAAGTACATAACTCCTTCCCAATTAATGTTTATGGGCTGAAACTCCCAGAAAATATTGTCATACTCCCTTTGGTAAATTTCGATGCTATTTTGGGCATGAATTTTCTATCATTATTCAAATTTAACATCAACTGTTGAGAAAGGGAGATCACTATTCACATCCTGAAGAATCCTCCAATTCTTTAAAATTGTAAGGAGGAAGAGGAATCTCCTTCAAAATATTCATCTCAATGGTGGATTTTACTACCTTATGAGCAAGAACATATCACTCAAATGATTGAGACAAAGGAGATTATCATTCTTAAATACATGCCCATTATGAGGGATTACATTGATCTATTCCCTAAAGAATTGTCTGGTATTCCACATGACGATGAAGTTTATTTTTTTAATCAAATTTATTCCGGGATATCTACCTATATCAAAAAAACCTTATAGAATAGCCACTGTTGAGCTAGAAGAACTGAAGAAGTAGTTACAGGAGAATCTGGAAAAGGGTTTTATATGACTGAGTGCTTCACCATGGAGTGTGAAAATCCTCTTAATCAAGAATAAGGATATATCAATGTACCTCTTCATTGATTATAATGATCTTAATAAAATCATGATAAAGAAAAAGTATTCCCTTCCACAGATAGATTCCTTTTTTTGGTTAGCTAAGTGGGGCCAGTTATTTCTCTAATGTAGATCTTTGGTTAGGATATCACCAATCAAAGGTGATGAAGGAAGTTATTCCCAAGAAATATTTTGAATGAGGTATGGACACTATGAGTTCATGGTGATTCCCCTTGGACTTTCTAATAATCCATCAATTTTCATAGATTTAATTAATAGATTCTTTATTGATGATATTCTAATATACTCCAAGAGAAAGGAGGAATATGAGGAGCATTTGAATATTGTGATGAAGACTTTGTGAAGGGTTAAACAATATGAAAATTATAGTAAATGTGAGTTATTTATAGGTAAATTTTCATTCTTAGGTAATGTTATCACTAGAAAAGGAATATCTGTGGACCCTTCCAAGACAAATGAAATTGAAGAGTGTCTTAGACCAACATCTGTAACAAATATCCACACATTTTTTGGTCTAGTAGGGTATTACTGATGATTTGTGAAGAAATTATCATGATTTTAAAACACAATTACTAAGATGACATATAAGGGAGTGAAGTTTTTCTAGACTCAATAATATGAATAAAATATATAAAGAGCTCTAAAGGTGGCTTATCACTGGGCCAGTACTCACAATCCTACCAAGTGGAGAAATATTTATGGTATACATCGATTCTTCAAAGAAAGTATTAGGATGTGTACTAATGAAAACTGATAAATTGATAGACTACACCATAAGATAGTTTAAAATTCATGAGAAAAACTATCCTACACATTATATGGAGTTGGTAGTTGTGATCATTGAATTGAAAATCTAGCAGCATTATCTATATGTGGAGAAGAGTGAGATATACACTGATTAAAAGAGTATCAAATATATATTCACAAAGAAGGAGCTTAATATACTCCAGATAAGATGGTTAGATATCATTAAGGATTACGACTACTCAATCCACTACCATCTTGGTAAGAAAAATATGGTGGCAGATGATCTAAGTATAAAGGATCATACATCTTTATCAATGATGATAATTGAGAAGGATCCAATATTCTTAGACTTATAAAGGATAGACATGGGAATCATTAAGTGAGGAACATAATCAATACTTTCTCAAATGGATGTTCAATCTTCCCTTGTGGATAAAATAATGGATGCTCAAAGAAATGGTATGGAAATTAATAAAAGGGTGGAATCTATCAAAAATAGTAAATCCTATAAGTTCAAGATTGATGACAATGGAATCATAATATTTGGTTCATGGATATGTGTAACATAAAATCTAAAGATAAATAAAGATATTATAAATGACACACATATCTCAACCTTCTTTATTCACACAGGGATCACAAAGATGTATCAAGATCTCTGGGAGAACTTTTGGTGGGATAATATGAAAAAGGATATCACTGAATATACAACAAAGTTCTTGGTATTTCTACAAGTGGAGGATGAAAGGAAAAAAATTAAAAGGGATGATGAAACCATTACCCATGCCAACTTGGAAGTGGGAAAAATCACCATGGATTTTTCATTGGACTTCCAAATACATCCAGAGGAAACAATGTAATATGGGTTAATATGGATCATATTTCAAAGACTTCTCAAATTATCACAATTCAAGAATATTTATCACTAGATCAACATGCACAGATATAAATCAAAGAAGTGGTAAAGATGTATGGAGTACCACTATATATGGTATCTGACCAAGAGATGAGATTCACCTCGATGTTCTATAAAGGTTTACAACATGCTCTAAGAACTCAGTGGAACTTCAGTATGACCTATCATTATCAAACTGATAGCCAATCTAAGAAGACTATTCAAACACTAGAAAACATGTTGAAAGCATGTTCTATGGACTTAAAGGTAGGATAGTACCAACATCTTCCACTGGTCAAATTCTCCTACAACAATAGTTTCCACTCGAGCATCCAAATGACTCCAAATGAATCTATTTATAGGAAAAGGTGTAGAACATCGAGATGTTGCGATGAAGTCCATGAAAGTAAGCTGTTAAGACCTAAAATGGTCAAAGAAATGGCCAAGAAAGTGAAATACATTCAGCAACATATCAAGGAAGCCCATATTTGATAAAATATCTATGCATACAATCATCGAAAAGACGTAGATTTTAAGGATGGATACATGGTATTCCTACACATATATTCATATAATAGGATCATGAGATTCAGGAATAAAGAGAAGATAACTCCTAGGTACATAGGCCCCTTAAAGATCCTTGACTGTGTGGGAGTTTTGGCACATCGACTAGAATTTCTAGCAACTATGTCTCAAGTACATGATGTATTCCATGTATCACTCATAATGAAGTAAATACTATATCCTTCACATATACTGACTTTGGTGGTGGTACATTTGGAGAATAATCGTTCTTACAAGATCTTAGATTGAAGAGATAATGTTCTATGCAATAAGAATACTCACCTGGGAAAAGTACTATGGAAAAACCATAACTATGAAGAGGCAACATGGGAGCCGTAGGAAGTGATGAAGGAAGAGTTCCCAAACCTTTTTTCACCTTAGTATGTAAAATGAAATTTGGAGGGTGAAATTTCATAAGGGGGGAAGAATGTAACAACCCAAAGTTTTATCTACAGAAATTCCCTTTTTATAATTATGCCATATGGTAAAAATATATAATAGAACACAATAAATTTTTTATAAATGATTAATTAATTAAATATGAAAAGTTTCTAGAAGTTAAGAAATCTATACTAATGAAATAATAACTTGACCTTTGAAATAGCAACATGTCCCTTATGAATATTAAAACACCCAATTGAATAGTAACCTCACCAATGAAAGCATAGATAAAATTTATCCATCTTATAAGTGACAATATGATATAATTATATCATAGTATAAGTGAATAAATATTTTAAAAAAAAATATTAATTAAGCTTTGGTATTTTTATCGGTCATAAATATTTAATTACATTTTTTGATTAATTTAATAATTTAAAAGAAAATTTAGTTTCATAAAATGTATTCATAAATTACTATTTTAATGTCTAAAAATTATAATATTATTTTATGAGACCTTAATTAATTTTTTTCAAAGAGTTATAAAAACAGTTTTAATTATGAAATTTATATTTTCCCAGTAAATAGCGATTTTACATAAAAACTATATTTCTCATAATTATAATTTTTTTCATAAAATAGAGTTAATTTTTTAATTATACATGTTTAAAAATTGATAGGGTAAATTTTTGGGATTTTTCTGAAATACTTGATTTTTTGCTGAATTGTAAAATATGGTAATTTACAGTATATATACATTATAAGTTAAATACACTATTTATTGATTCATGGATGGTGTAAGAACAATTGGTTATAACTAAAATGATATAATTACATTATTTAGTCTCAATAATAAACATAATTTATTTTCTTGATAAAAATAATAAATTATTGAGTAAAATAATAAGAAAACACCCCTCTCCACCACTATAAATACCACCCCTTTCCACCGCTTCTCCTCACACATCTCAATACTTGATCCTTTTCCAAATTTAAAAAACTACTATTCCCAAATCTCTCCCCCATTTACAAGATATTTTTTTAACTAAATACCAAAATTAATTCTCTAAGGAGGTTCTCAAGAAGAAGGAATCAAACTGTAAAACCCTCTTCCATTATCTTTCAATTTATTGTCAAGTTCCTTTATTTTCTTTTTCTCTCCTCACCTAAACTCATAAAAATGACATGAACAAATGTATTATCTTATATATTCTATAATTTTATCTTGTTTATGGAATAATTATTCCATAAATATATTCTATTCTCAATTTTATTTTAAGAATGAAAACATCATCCGTGAGGTGCAGATTTACCACCTTCATGGACAACATGATTTCAACTTTCAATTCAACCTTAAATGCTGGTCATGAAACCATTTTTATTGTATAAAAAAATTAAAATATATTTATTATATCTTATTTTATATTATGGATTTATTTTTACCCTTGATATGAATTTATAAAACAAAATGAGTTCGTTATGATTAAAAATGCTAAATTAATCTAACCAATTATCATTAATTATTATTTTAATGAATCATCCTAATTCGAGAAAAAAAGTTATTTTAATACTATATATGTTATTTAATAACATATATGTTCATTTATGTACAATTAACCTCATTCTACATGATTTTCCATACACATATACAAGTAAAACAATCAAGAAAACCAAGGAAACTAACACATCCGAACAATGATATTGAATCTCATAACCCATAAAATGGAAATGAAAAAACCTATTAAAATTATAATAAATAAAATTAATTTATAAAAGGTTATTAATTAATTAATTAATATATTTAATTTTATTTTTCGGGACATTAAGATCAGGTGAAGAGTCGTTTTCGACATCAAGTAAGGGATTCTACACGAACCTCTATTATTCCTTCAAGTTATTCATTCTCTTTTTTTTTACCCAAATGAAATTATATTTTATTTTTCAAGTACATATTCTAAATTCTGAATATATTTTCCATAATCATGTATAATGTTCTATTCATCCTTATTTTTGGGGATATACATATTTTTAAAAGGTTTCATACTCAATTCTTCCCAACAAGCAAGCCTTGTTTAAGGGAACTTCCCAAATTTTTAACCATTTTCAAGTGTGATCTACAATATATTTTAATTCAAAATTATTTTTATAAAATCACACATTTTATCATGAAAAACTAACTTGGTTCAATTCTTATTTTATACAAACAAATATTACTTTACCATTTTAAATAATCTTGAAATTTTTCTGTAATTTCGTACTAAAATGTTTTATTTCTAAAGTTTTTTAAATAGTCTTTTCACTTCAGTTTGACATCACTTATAATGATATATGCCTATATAAAAGTATAAATTTCTATTTATTATTTAAATATATACTCTCATGTTCACGGTTGTGATATCATCTTTTTATGTGCCTTTTGACATGATTATGATACCCAATTCATTCCAAGGGCAACACGTTTGTTTATATAAGATTTAATATGTATGATTATTTATGTGGAAAACATATTGATGAAAATTTTATGATGGTTATTCCCAAATATCACTCCAATGCATTAGGTAATGTTTAGTCTCATGAAATGTTATGTGCAATAGTCTTGGTGGTTAGCCTTGACTCGTACTCCTCTATGTGAAACAAGCCTTGAATCGTGATAAATTCATGTTTTATTTTTCTTCAAAATTACTATTATTACATGATTATATGATCCCATTTTAATATTACATATTTATAATAATGTTCCATGAATTTTTATATCATTTTGTTATTCATTATAACCCATGTGCTAAGCTTTATTTTAATGTTCATTCCCTTACTTGGTTTTTTAGCTCATCCATTTGTTCATGTTATCCCTAGGTTATTATATGAATATGTAAGGGCTCTATGGAAATTAGGATATCATAATGGATGAAAATTAAATAAATGTTTTATTTTGTCCCATATTTTCATTTTTATGTACCTAGTCTTCCAAGACACTAGAATTTACAGTCCTTGTATTGTAATTTGATGTTTAATTGTGCTTAAAATCATGTAATGATATGTGTAAATGGCTAGGGTCACTATATAAATTGTCTCCCACTATGTTCATAATGAATATAACCCTTATTATACAAAAAAACTTAGTAAATATCTTTATATCATATATAAGGAAATATAAAAGGGGTGAGCTTAGATGCTCAGTAAGGGTAAACAAGAGAGATATGTAAGCATAAACATGAGCACAAGGGTATAATAATGTATTCATAATAGTATAAGATCATACCAAACATATCGAATATATTAAAAGTAAATAATTTCATAAATATTAACATTTCATAAGACAAGAATCATAAGATAAACAAGATCTTGATTTGTGATAGCATAATAAAGGAATAAGACACGGAATTATGGTATAAACATAAACATTTAATATCATTCACTATAAGCCAAGATAAATTTCTGGAACTTATCAGGGAAATTCATGGGAACTAAACCAATGGGTCATATACACCTCCATCCCGAGTCATAGTCCTTTCCTTTTAATGGATCAAGTTTACACATCTTCCCATAATTGATCAGGTTTCCCCATATTCCATCATCATTGTGACAACACCTATTGGGTGGGACACACCACCATCCCCATTCGTAGTTCTTTCCTTGTAAGGGATTAGGTTACCTCACACCTCCATATTAGATTAAGCCCATAGAATTTATTCCCAAAATTATCTCATGATATATAAATATTTACCCAATGAATTGGAGGGAGATATATCTCTCACACATCACATGATAAAATCATTCATACATGTGCCACAAGACAGTAAAAATTTCATCATATAATGGCCAATAAAAATAGATGGGTTTCCTAAAAATCATATCATAACCCATGAAATGAAATGGGTATCATAAGAATTTCATCACATCATAACCTATAGAAAAGTGATAGGTTTCAAAATAATTTCATCAGATCATAACCAATTAAAAGAAGAGGTTTTCAAAAGAATATAACTCAAGGAAGAGAAATGGGTTCCATAAGCATCATTCTATTAAAACATAAACCATTTAAGAAAGAACATGAATGGTATTCTTGTATCATTTCATAAATAAATATTAAACTATAAAAAAATGACATATTAGATGGAGAATAATTTTGAAAGATCACTTGAATAATTTCTTAAGGAAAATATCTTTTATTTGAAAATCCTTCCATACAACCAATTCAAAAATTATTTTATTATAATTAAATATTTAAAATTTCATTTAAAACATATCTTGAGGAAAATATATTTTCCACTATGAAATTTTTTTTTTAAACAACAAATCATTTGGAAAACCTTTTTCTTTTAAAATAGATTTGAAAAATTATAGAAGCAGATTGAAATTATTTTGAAAACTATTTTATTGAAAAAAATTTGAAAAATCATAATGAAATATTTAAAACATTTTGAAACACTTTTTAAACATAATTTTTTTTGAAAACCATTTTTCCTTTACAAACATTTTAAAATAAAACAAATATAGAATATTATGTTAAAAAAATTATATAAAAAGAATAACTTTTTAAACATACAAATTAAGAATCCTGGAAATGATAGTCATGAATATGGGTAAGTCTGTACATGCCGAACGTTCCTTTTTCACCTTAAAAGTTTAGAAATGTTCCTTGATTAAAAACAATAAGAATATTACTTTTAAAAAAATTGAAAAGGTAAAACATGGGTAAAAATTTACTTTAAACAAAATAGGATATTGCATCACATTTTTAAAAACTTTTTTAGAAAACATTGTTTTGAAAGAACATATATTTCTGACCAAAAGGAAAATTAATTTGATGTTTTCATAAAAAATGTTATTAATTATATTAAGTACCTAATTTTATAAAAATTGTACCATTACTGGTATAAAAAATGAATAACCATAGGGTGAGAAACTTTATTATATTTATTGGGATATATATTATAATATTTCATTAATGTAAGTGTAATATTAAAAAATCTTGATAAATGATGATATTTTAGCGATATATAGTTACCACTTTGGTAACATTGAATCATAATATAATGGAAATAATAATATTAAATGAATCTTAAAATATCATTAAAACAATTGAATTCATGATATAAAATGAAAACTTTATATATACACCTCATAGAAAAATATAGGTTCATAACATGGCATGTGTTTCAAAGAAGAAAAATTGACACAAAACTACTTTACAGATTTGGTAACTTTTAAAACATAAACCCCGTGAAAGAAAGATAATAAATGGATTTTTGAATACCCATTAATTTATATTTAATAATCATATAATACATCCATTTTCGTTATACACACCACCCAAAAGAAATTTTTGGTGAATAAGACATGTATCACACAAATATAAAAATGTGAGATGAAATTCCCTTACCTTAAGTATTGAATTTTGTTTCTAAACATTAAAAACTACAATATAATAAATATAATTTTATTATAATTATTCCAAAGATCCCTATTATTTTATATAATACCATATAACATTCACATAGGACTTTATATTTTCTTTTTATTAGTAGTTCCATATTAAATTAATGTTTCAAGTAATAAACACTTTGGTTGTCCTATGTGTTTTGACTTGTTAGTCTTGATACTCTTACATAGATCATGATTTACTTATTTTAATAATGTTAAAAATGATTTATATGTCATATCTATTCATTATATAAATATTTATAGAAATCTATAAGATACCAAAATGTTAAACAGAATATAGTATTCATAGAGATGGTAGGTCTTACGTACGCTTGAACGCTTCTCCCATTTTATTGTCGTATTTAAAGAAACAAAGAAAATGAAATATTTTTAAAAATTTATATTATAATTATAGTATAATTATTATTTCATATATATCATATAATTTTTTTAAACTCATCCTTAATACATTCCATGAAAATTTTAAGCGAATCATATCGTTTTGAGGAGGCGGTAGTCCACACTTCCACAAACGAAGTTATCGTATTTACACAAATTAGAAATCATGAAGGTAAGAGTAATATAATAACTAAAGAAGTATAAATAAAACATAAATATAATATATATAAAATAATAACATATTTGCATAATAATTCTCAAACATGATAGGTGGTAATTGAAAAAACGAACAACATCGTTTCGTGGGGTGGTAGTTCACCGTACACAAAAATGGTATGTTTGTTACCAATTAGATGAAAGTATGTGTATGTTTAAGTAGAAAAATTTTCATAAAAACATATTAGTAAATTTATTATATTAATTCTATTATTTATTCATTTAATAATAATAATTGAGGTAGTGGATGAATAAAATAAAGGAAATGTGCTTGAGGAAGGATGTTATCTCTTCTTTGGGTAACTCCTTTTGGCTTGCACCAGAGGTCTTCCTTGGTTGGATTTCATCTAAAAAGGATGATTCAAGGATGAATGGAGGTATTTTGGGAAGTGAATTGGGTATATCTTGGCTTAAATAAAGTGTCTTGAGAGGTGTGAATAAGGGCTAGAGGTGGTGGCCTTTTATAATGGGGGGAGGGGACACACTTGGTATTTTTAATAACAAGTTATGTGTACCCATGATTTTACCTAAAAAAAGTCATTAAAAAAACATAAAAACTCAATAATGGATGGTTTGTGGCCTAAATATATACATAAAATGGATTTTTTACAAGTTTATATGTCATTTTGGCCTTTACGTTTAAGTTTTAGTCCCTTGTTAAGCATAATTTTACCTTAATTGCTTTAATTAAATTTAATCACTTTCACTAATATTTTTGGTCAAAAATTATGTTTTTATTATTATAATATAAAAATTATACTAATTACATATATTTATTAACATTTTCCTAAATTCATTTCATAGAATTAGGAAAATAAATTTTATCGCAAATCCAGAAAATATGGTGATAAAGCGGGTTTTTAAAGTTAGAATGTTCAAATTTTAATTAAGATTTTATATATAAATTCAACATAAAAATTATTCCAATGACCTAAATTGGATTAATATATGTATAATTGATATATTTTTTACTTTAATACAAATATAAAAGATAATTTAACTATATAAATAAATTAGATTTAAAATTAGTTTGGAATTAAAATTCAGTATTGTTCACTATTCATCGAAAAATGATGTTTCTCAGAAAAACCCCAAAAGTTTATCCTAAGATAATTTAGAAATTATAAATTCCAAAATTAAGTTTATTTTATCAAATTAAATTAGTGAAGGTGTATAAAATTAGTTTTTTTTTCACAGAAGGACCTAAAAACTGTTCTTTTAAGAAAATAATACTTTCAAACATATAAAGACTTAACTAAAAATCGTATGTATTATTATAAATATGTATTATTTATATAAAACACTTATAAATAATGTTTAAAAACTAGTTATTACTATTCATATTACTATGTTTAATTCCCAGGTTATAACTATCCCATAATAATAATAAAATGTTTTTTCATAGAAATTCATTGATGCATGTAACGCAAGCCAAGGCAATGTTGCATTTCGTGAAAGAGTAACTTGGTATAATAAATAAATAATGTTTTACTTAGTATATAATGAAATGTATGAGATCAAAAATTAATTTACTCATGTTACACCATTGTGTGTTTTCCCAAGGCCCAATTCTTAGACCATATTAGGTCACTAACATATGTTCACATAGGCTAGTTTCTAATAAAATAGTAATTATTAAATAAATATTATTTTTATTATTGTAATATGTAATACAAATAATTTTTTTAATAGATTATAAAATAATCGTTGAAGAAACATTAACCCAGAGGGTTTGGGAATATTATATAAACCACTCTCATATTTTTTTTATTTTTTTCTCATAAAAAAATTTCTCCCACTAATATTAAATAGAAAATATTTGATATACCCCTATTTTAAAAAGCATGTTAAAAGGTAAAACATCAAATTTTCACCAATTCTATACTTAGATTTAGTATTATATAATTGTATTATATTATAATCTTATTTCATTTATTTTTATCTATTTTTTATTTTTGGTAATACATATTTTACAATGTAACTAATATTAGTTTTTTTATATTTTTTTGGTTTTTTATGTATTGTAATTTTTATATTTAATTTTTTATTATTTAATGAAATAGATAATCATTTTAAATTTTATTAGTCCCTTAGTAGTGATATCCCATATCTTTTTTTTTATTTTATCACCTATTGTATCATCATATATATCTCAAAATAAATATAATTTTTAAATTTATTTTGATAAAAATTATAATAATTAATCTAATAATATGTCCACATTGAGTGAAAATTTTAGATTATCAAATTTTATGTTTGTTTTACTTTATTTATTTTGGTGATGTTTGAGAAGTAATATAAAATATGAGAATTAAAAATTTGATAAAAATTAAATCTGACATGAAAACCACAATGTGTTGGATATATAACACATCATTATTAGATTAAAAATGGGATAATGATAATTAAGTGATTATGGTTTAAGAATATAGTGGTTAAATAAATTTTTCGAATATAATACTTAGAAAACAACTTTTTGTTTGTGTAAACATATCATGGTAAATTGACATGTTTTGGTTCTTGGATATGGATTGAAGAAATATTTTAGAGGCTAATAGAATTTTAGAAGATAAGAATATAAATTTTTTCATTTAAAACACTATATATGATATTTTATGATATATTTAGGATTCTACTGATCGACATGATGAATGTGACAATACATAGTTTCATGTCATGGTTTTGAGGGAAATAATTATATACAAAATGGTTTATTTTAACAAATATTATTTACAATTACAAGTGTGTGAATTTAATTTTGTAAAAAATTGTGCATAATATTAAGATGAATCAAAACACATCATAAATTTCACATTTGGTCTTGAGTAGTGAAAAATAGCCATAGTTATTGTTACACACCATGTTTTTTGAGAAATAAGATTAAAAATTATTAAACCAACTAAAACCTCTATATTTGATATCATAAATTCTCTTTATCCTTAGGAAAGACTAAAAGGAGACTTAAGGTATACATAAATATATGGATCTTTACCATATGTTGATGGATTTATTTAATGGAGTGATCAAATAAAATCATTTATAAATGGTATGTGAAATTGTAGGCCTATGTCTTGTTCTAGATTGGTGGGTCCTTATCTATATCTTTTTGTTTTTGGGATGTATAGATGGTGGATTATGAGATTGTCTATCTTATACAACCTAACCCATTTATTCACTACATATAATGGTAGTAGGTCAAGAGTTTCACCCCAACCATACTTTAATAGGCCATGGGTTGGTGACTATAACCTAGTAGGAATATCTTCCAACAAGGGAGGCCTTAGCCTATTATATCTTGAGAAAAAAATTTCTCATACACATGATAACCCAAAATCCAAATGGATATATATAATCAATTTAACTATATAAAATTCATGAATATGAAAATGAATACAATCATATTCCACAAAGAACGCACAAGGTAAATAGTACATCCAATAGGTATTTGAAAAACACAAAGTACCAAGATGCACCCCCATGTTGAAAATACTCCTAGATTAAATCCCAACCACATAAATCCTTGATATAATAATGTTTCTGATGCTTTCTCCAGGGTGAGCGCATCTGTCACGCGAAGGAGGAGGGCGCGCTGCTTGTTTCCCCGCATTCCTGCTTTCCAAAGACGGGTGAAATCCGCTCCTTATTCACAGATGACTGCTCCTTGATAAAAACTAGGATGATGGTATGTTGGTTCTTCCTTATGTGGATTCCTCCTCAGAGCCCATCACCTAGTTTTGGTCTCCCTTATAGATTTAAGATGTATTCGTGAATCTCGTTCCTAGTGGCATATCTTCATGGATGCCGGTTAATCACGCTGCTTCTATAGAGATACTCCAATGGTTCTGGTAGGGGCAGCAACCTTCGGTTAGGAGAGTGGTCATGCTGATGCATCGTTGTTGTGTCTTGACACTGGGGGATTGGCATGTCTATCTGTTGTCCCTTATTATAGGGCTTCTTGAGGGCGCGGAATCTAAAGGCATCCAAGATCGAACGCTAGTAATTGTATGCCATAGGCATGTATCTCAGGTTTTCCTCAGCTTCCCATGTTTAACAAAGGGTATGCCGCAAGTTTAACGTCCAGTAGAGACGGATCAAACTGATCGAAACACTGGCAAGAGTGGATCAGATTGAAGAACCCCCAAGAGGGAACACCGATGTTGGGGATAGCACGTGGATGGATTCCCAAATGATGTGGAGTAGAATGAGGTGGCATGATCCCACCAGGATGTGGCAGCCCGGGTAAGAATCAGGATGGGTGATGAAGCGAAGGGGATTGAACCTCGTGGAGGCTTCCTACATATCCCCGTGACAGGGAATCAGAATCTGTGTAGTTCGATGATGTGGTGGGGCACCTGAAAAGGTGACCTGTGAGAATGAACGCATGGATGGGGCCTGGAGAAAGTACAACCTCTGGGCGAGGGCATGAGCTTCTCGAGACACGTGGGCTCGAGGGAGAGGTCAGGATGTGACAAGGGTGCTAGGCTTGAACCTCTTGGAGGCTTCCTACATACCATGCCTTAGCACGGATCAAAGTCCACGTAGTTTGGGATGGTATGGGGGCTTGCACTCTGAGGCATCCCATAGTGATGGATGGATGGGGCTTACGCTCTGAGGTGGCCCACAATGACAGATCGATGGGGCTTACGCTCTAAGGCGGCCTACAGTGATTGTCGAATCGATGTGAAGGGATCGGAACGACCAGGTGGTGGGCTTGAACCTCGTGGAGGCTTCTTACGTACTGTGCCTTAGCACGAATCAAAGTCCACATAGTTCGGGTGGATAATTTAATGTCATGTGGGACAGGGGCATTTGGGGCTTATGCTCTAAGGCGGCCCATGGTGGTTGTGAACCGACGTGAAGTGGTCGGAACGACTAGGTGGTGGGCTTGAACCTCGTGGAGGCTTCCTACGTACCATGCCTTAGCACGAATCAAAGTCCACGTAGTTCCGGTGGACATCTTAACATCATGCGGGATGGGGGAATTTGAGGCTTACGCTCTAAGGCGGCCCAAGGTGGTGGCGAACCGGCGTGAAGGGGTCGGAACAACTGGGTGGTGGGATTGAACCTTGTGGAGGCTTCCTACGTACCATGCCTTAACATGGATCAAAGTCCACGTAGTTTGGGTAGGATGGGGCTTACGCTCTGGGGCGGCCTATAATGGTTGGTGAACCGACGTGGAGAGGTCGAAACGACTGGGTGGTGGGCTTGAACCTCATGGAAGCTTCCTACGTACCATGCCTTAGCATGGATCAAAGTCCACGTAGTTCGGGTGGATAGTTTAACATCATGCGGGACAAGGGCATTTGGGGCTTATGCTCTAAGGTAGCCCATGGTGGTGGAGAACTGACGTGAATGGGTCAGAATGACCGGGTGGTGGGCTTGAACCTCGTGGAGGCTTCCTACATACAATGCCTTAGCACAGATCAAAGTCCACGTAGTTCGGGTGGACAGTTTAACGTCATGCGGGATGGGGGCATTTGGGGCTTACGCTCTGAGGTGTCCCATGGTGGTGGTGAACCGACGTGAAGGGGTCGGAATGACCGGGCAGTGGGATTGAACCTCGTGGAGTCTTCCTATGTACGATGCCTTAACACGGATCAAAGTCCACGTAGTTCAGGTAGGATGGGGCTTATGCTTTGGGGTGGCCCACAATGGTTGATGAACCGATGTGGAGAGGTCGGAATGACTGGGTGGTGGGCTTGAACCTCGTGAAGGCTTCCTACATACCATGTCTTAGCACGGATCAAAGTCCACGTAGTTCGGGTAGGATGGAGGTCAGGGTCGGTGCTCACTCTAAGCTCATGTGAGTCATGATCGGTGTGAGAAATAAAAGGTTGCAGAGACCTGATGATCACGTCGCAAAGGGTGCGTCTGTGAGAGGCGAAGAGGGGCTTACGCATTAAGCGGCCCATGGTCCCGGGACTTACTCTAGGATGGAGGCCCGAAGTGCGACAAAGTGAAGAAGGAGAGGGATTTGGGACAGAAGAAAGGAGGGGCCTCGTTCCCTATCACACCCTCCACTGGCCTTGGGGGTGGGGAAGTACGGAGGTGCATGGGTGCTACCTTCGGCAAGAGGGGCTAGGGGCTTACACCAAGGAGGCTTCCCTTCCCCTGTGGGCAAACGCCACTCCGAGAAGGAGGATATCATCCCATGTGAGGGGTGATCCCATCCTCATGGAGACGAGTGGGCGTCAAGAATGCCCGAGATGGGGGGACCCTGTGTGCGAGGAACGGGGCCGAATCACAGTTTAACGTCATGTGTTAAGGACGAGGTGCTTGGTAGTTTAACGTCCTACAGCTCGGACGAGGTGGGTTCTCTCCACACCCCTAGGATGTACATGACAGGCACCCTCTACCCCTTGTGGGAGGGAAGGCATCAGCAAGGCCGTGGTGAAGGGGGTTCGCAGAGCGAACCATCGAGGGGTCCATGTTAGCGTGGCTATGCGAAGAAGCAATAGCTGTTAGCATACCTATGAGAAGAAGCATGAGGAAAATAAACGCAATGGGAAAAACTGCACAAGGAACCTTGAGGTTACATCGTACGAGCCTAGAAGGTCCCACGGGAAAACAGCGCACAGTGTGTATGCCCGGTATGTACGCCCGGGGCATCCATAAGGATGACATCGGGCGGCTACGCAGGTAGGCACCAGGGAAGCATCAAGGTGTGGGGTCTTAGGGATTGCACGCAAAGCAATTGTTTACGCACAAAACACTGGGATAGCGTGTAATCGGGGTAGAGGATTTGCGCGCGAATAGCAGGATCGCGCACAAGGGATGTGAATTGCACGCGAGTGGAAAAGACCACACCCAAGGACAAGGTCATACCTAGCAAAATGGATTGCGCATAATTGGACTGTCTTGCACACAATGGATAGAATTGTGAACAAGGGAGAAACCTTGAAGGGTTTGGAATTCGGTTTAAGCTAGTGGGATTCCTCGCAAAGGCGGATCCCGGGGCGAGGTGGTGCGAAAAGGATCAATACCTGAAGGTCATATTGCGCACGCGGAAGTCTTATTTTGCACACGAGAGCTGGTTTGAATTCCGAAACCCTGAAATGGAAGGGGTATCCTTCTATTTATAGGCATCCAGCGGTGCAGAATTCTGGGTGGCGCACAAAATTTGCACGCCAGAGGTAGCGGCGCGGAATTTTAACCGCGTGGGCACGTCCGCGCAATTATTCGGCGCCTACGTCGGGGACCCTTTCTGCGTGGCATTATTTTTTCGCGCGCATTCCCCTTTTTTCACACAACACATCCGGACCCTCCGAACCAAGCCTCCGGGTCCGAATATGACTTCGCTTTTTCATTTCGAAACTCCCCTCAGTAATTACGAACTTTTTGGCATCTAAATATACCCCCCCTTGGAATTGGATCAGCAGGGGGTCACAACGATCAGATTCCAAGGGAAACGCCGAAACACCAAAGTGTCGGTCTTCGTGGGCCTCCTGCATGCAAAAAATGATGGGGTGTGCAAAACGCCAGCTAGCACAGAAAAGAGACTTCTGCATGGCGCGGAACCCCGTCTTCGCCTATAAAAAGGGCCATGGGTCCCATGATCCGTACCCAAGCTTTCTCGCGCGACAGGCTCAGATATCTCATGCGCGAAATTTCCCTTGCGCCTATGCGTAAAACCCGCTTTGGCAGCGCGTAATTCCTCTGTGTTTTGACTGTATTTACATAGAAAATTAGTATTTTCCACGCTGGGTTCTCCGATTTCGCACCGAGCTTTTTAATTTCATGCAACACATCTAGATTCCGCGCAACACTCTCGAATCATTTGGCTGGAAAAAGATGGCCGATAACTAAGTAGATGAGGGGGAAGCTGCTGCACGTAGAGTTGAAATGGCGACGAAAAAGGAGGTTTATGGTGTTAAGGTGGTTGTTTCCAACAATCGTACTTTGGTCAACTTGTTAACCCCCACCCAGAAGGAGTATCCTTTTTCCAACAACCTTCTGCTATGGAACTTCAGTATTTTGGAGGAGGTTTCACTGCCGGGCTTCGAGGTTGATGCACCGCGGTCGTGGGTGACCCAGGAGGATGATCGTCCCCGATATAATATCACCAACAATGGTCATCCTTCCAGATAGACCATAAACATGGATGTATACATCCTAAACCTGAGGACCAGGACCATTGCTGGGGGTGATCCTGTCACAGAGAGTTCCACAACCCTCTACCCAAGCACGTTCTATCAGACCATCATGGACGATACTAAGGGCTGGCTGCAAGATTTGGATTTGCGGTCCAAAGGACACCTCACCAGTGAGTGGGCCTGGGCGTACTGGGTGCACCATACGTGCGACCAATTCGGGGCTGAGCTGTGGCACATTGGTCTGTTCGAGGCGGTGTGGATGTTGCAGTTCCACTTCTATCGTCAGCCTGAGCTCAGGTTCGATCTATTCACCTTGTGGTCCCCTCACACCAACACATTCCATCTTCACCATTGGGAAGTTGGTATCAGTATCTGGGACGTCCACTGCATCGGAGGTATCCCACTGGAGGGCTATCAATATGATGAGTTCCTTCCCCCAACGAACACCTAGGGGGATGGATCATGGACCCCCATGCTGACATGGCATCTACTGGATTTGGCCAAGGAGAGGCTGGAGGTCAAGGAATTTCTGAATGATATCGCCTACAGGGGCTGGTTCAGCCTGTTCCTAGAGAAGGATCTGGCGGTCAAGATGCTGGGACGGGGAAAACGGTGCCCAACTGTGGCTCAGAGGAGCAAGGATGGATCATACTGGAGGATCCTGAAGGCAGGACAATACCAATCACGGGGCTATCGCGTTAATGAGGCCCGAGACCTAAACATTAGATATGTCGGGTTCCTCACCACCTTCCTGAGCGGGTGGCTCCTGCCGATGTGAGACGCAAGGATGGGCATCCGTCTAACAACCCTGGTGATGGCAGGCACCATGGCCACCAACAAAAGGTTCAATCTGGGGGTGCCCATGCTGGCTAGGATATACGCCATTCTGGGACGCATCTCAAGAGGAGGGTCGCCTCGGAGGGTGTGTGGCCCCTTCTAGATCTTCCACGGCTGGGTGGAAACTCATCTTGGCGGGTATACTTTCCTAAATTCCATTATTCCTTCGGGAAATGGCCAATGGCCATCTCTGTTGAAAATTTTCAGGGTCGCGCCAATGACGCTCAACGAGGAGGGAGTATGGATCAGAATTGGAAACCATGCCAACTTCAACTTCAGCTCATTCCCAACCCAGATCAGCCAAATGGTACCAATGGGAAAGGCTCACTAGAGCGGCATGAATACTTCTAGAGCATCCGAGGTGGGGTCCTTGTGGCTCAGATTGAAGGGAAGATCATCCGCGAGCCTTACGTGCCGCCTTGATTCGCCAGGCAATTTGGGTCCTCCAGCGAATGCTGAAGAGGGTATTCACAGACTTCTGGGAGGAGAGTAATCCTTGCATCCTTTTCCAGATGTGGTTAATTTTCACCACTTAGAGCTCTGGTGACGTCATTAACCTTCCTCCCACCAGGGCCGACGCTGGCCTATCAACCGAGTATGCCGAAACATTGGGCTATAGCATACCCTGAGGGGCTTTTGTGAAAGCGAGTTCGGCAACTCGAGACTACCCACATGGAACCCGAGTGATGAGAGAGCAGGAAAGGTGCCGCTAGAATGGGGGACCAGGGGAGCGCCAGGCGGCGAGGCCTGTGTAGGCCGGGACCTCAGTAGCGGTGGCATCGCATGGTGTTACTGCAACCTCGCTGCCCGGAGGAGGGTCACACGGGGCGGTCAGGGAACAGCCCAGGAAGAAAATAAGATACATGCTCGAACCTTCCCAAGATGAAATATTCCCGGAATTATTGTCGGCCTGGATGACACTGCAGCAATCGATGAGTGTTGAATCCCTCTGGTAGAAGATAATGCAGGATGGGATCCAGCTGTCAGGAGTTGGGCTCATTCGGGTTACCAACTGGGAAAACTTTCATCAACGGCATGCCTACCTGACAGCCTTGGACATGTACGTGTGCCAATGGGGTCAGCGCGTAGAGACACCTCTCTTAGTGAAAGTGATGCTCGGTCAGGGGAATGATCCTGAATAGATGCCGTCGGAAGACGACAACAGTGGGGACGAGTCGGAGGGAGAGGAGGAGATAGGAGAAGATGAAGGATCTCAGGGAGGGTCCCTCCAAGGGAGCCTGTAGGAGAGTGGCGAGATTGTCGGCTTCAACATAGACTTTACCGAGCTTCTCGAGGTCTGTCTCTATCCTTATTTGTCCTCCATTATCCATTCTCTTCTGCAACTCCTAATCCATTTATCTATCTCACTCAGGAGAAAATAGGTGTTGATTAGGCATCCCTAATAAAGGAAGGAGAAGAGGCACGGGTGGGACAGGGAGGGGCTCTGATGCTCATTATCGAACTGACAAGTGTTGAGGGGTCTCCTGCCACGACAGCTCCTGTAGCTTCAAGAACACCGGAGGCTGATGTTGTAGGTTCTTATAAGTACCTTGCTTCACTACTGGTGCTTATTGTCAGAGAACTCAACTAATCAGGATGCTCCCTGTGCAGTGATCTCAGTGTTGGAGGCTCGTCAAGCTACTGAGACCAGGCCGTCCGTGAGCGAATTAGTGGCGGACGCACCGCCTCTTCCAGAACATACTTCCCAAACTGAGTCGGCCCCAACAATTGGTGAGCAGGGGGCGACAGACATGAGTGGAATTGTCATTGGAGTGAGGCCATAAGCTGACGAAGGCACCGCCGCTATCGGGGAAAGAGAGGAAGGTCGCCCAGACGTCGAGGATCTTGTTCCTCAGGAAGGCATTGCTGATGCAGATCCTGCTACAAACCTGCTGGCTGCCTTCCCTGTATACCAGCCCACTGATCCCGAAGAAATAGAAAACTCAGATTCGGAAGTGGCTGAGGAGAGCCGGATGACATGGCGCAAAGGGTGGAAGTGCATCCAGCATTTTCTTAGGAAACCTCAGACGGATTGGCTGAGGCGGATGGGATCGCTCCAGACCTAGCTGTGTTTCCTTTGTGCTGGAGGGGCTGATCCTCAATGCCTTCATCTGTCAGTCCAGGATTACATGGCTAAGAAGATACGTGAGAGCAGCCGGCGCTCCGACGTTGCCCAGTGTCGGGAAGAATCGGTGAGCACCCGAGCATTCTTGAGGGCATAGCAGGAAGTCCGATGCCTTGAAGAGCGGGTGAATGAGAGGGAATCCTTCATTGCAACATTCTATGATCTCGTGGAGAAACTGACGGCCCATCTGGCTGACGCCCAAGAACAACTGATGGAGGTGAGTCGCCATATGACCGTGCTTCAAACTGAACAAGCACAGGCACAAGCTATGGTTGGCGAACTGCGCTCTGTGGCTACTGATGAAGAGAGAGTCTTCAGGGAGCAAGAAGCAGTCCTGGAGGCCACTAGCCAAAGGGTAGAGGCATTGGAAAGATCTCTCCAAGAAGCTGACCCTTGAGGCCCCTGTTTTGTCCACATCATGAACTTTTTTCTTCCAATGTATGGACAAATCCATTTATCTGTACCTTTGGTTTATCCTTCTCGTCCATAATCCCAAAATAAATAACACTTCATCCCTAAGATTATGTGGGTCGTACCCAATGTAAGAAACAAAGGGTGATTGTATTATCATTTCATTCGACCGTGGGGGAATCAACCAAGTTTCAGGCATCCAAAATCGAGCTCGGATTTCCTAGGAGAAGAGGGAGGCTCATCCCAAGGAAGGGGACCTCAGACCTGATTGATGTATCATCTCCTCAATTTTCTCTAACGCATGAACAGGGAAATTCCACGGGCATTAGAATCTGTCCGAACATAGGGAGATGAAAAAGGTGAATCACATTACCCAAAATTCAGAATCATTGTGGGAGGGGCGTGACGATGGAGGATAGCTGTTAACCGTGGTGGAAACACAGCATCCCTATCGCATTAGCCTAAAATGAGGACAACAAATGAGGGCTGACCGATGACCATGTTTGTGACATAGGGCCTAACTCAAATATCATCGATCAGTCTTCTAGAACGTTGGCCCAGGAAAACAAGTGGACCATAGGTCAAGCATCCATACTGTTAGGGGGTACCATTAAACATGTCCAGTATTCCGGAATGTTGGCCCATGATAGAAGGTGGACCATAGGTTGAGCATCCATACTGTTAGGGGTCCCATTAAACATGACCAGTCTTCTAGAATGTTGGCCTAGGATAGCAGGCGGACCATAGGTCGAGCATCCATACTGTTAGGGGGTCCCATAAAACGTGAAATAAGATGAAGATCTGAATAAAGGGGCACAAAAATCAAGGAAATTGAAGTGGTGGTTTGTTCAAACAGAATCCAACACTCCCAAAATTACACCATCGTGGTGGAGGCACCTTAGGTAGACGTATTAATCTGGTAACAGATTATCCCTACTTCTAGAGAGGACCTCTCTGGTGAGGGAACTGTCGCTTCCCAACATCACTACGGGGCATCCCGAACTTATTCGGGGCTAACGTTGCAGTTACACAACTCCCTGAGAGGTCAGACCAGGGGGCCGATAGTGAGGAGGGATGGAATTTTGAAATCCCTGGGGCTGGACCAAAGACGAGATGTCTGGGCGTTCCTACATATCCCGTAAGAATGGGAATCAAGCCGCACATAGTTCTGGAAAGGATCTTAGTTTAAGGTCTTAGAACTCAAACCACAGACTGGTAAGGAGGGTGGGAGACACATGGAGAGGTGATCATGAAACCCGACGCAAATAAGGACGAGGTCCTTCTTACCATGTGTTCCTTGGAAAAGTGTTCTGGTCAAGGGACCGAACACGAAAGTTAGGATGGGCCTATGGGGAAGTTCTTGAGCATTCCTACATATCCCATAAGAATGGGAATCAAGCCACACGTAGTTCTGGAAAGGGAGGCACGGTACGGGAAGGTACTTGTGCCAAGGATGAAAGGGGCATGCAGGTCTAGCCCTCACACCAAAAGAAGAGGTATTTGATGTACCTTGTTTGTCCGAGAGGGTGAATGGTTTTTCTTTTGTGGAACAACCGACCAAGGTTAGAAATTCCTAGTATCACCACAATAGTCAAGCCTCATATGGGAGTTGAAAAATGGTTTGGTAAATGACCAATACCTAACATGATTTACTCTATGGAGAGGTCACCACAATGTAGTGCCATTTTTCCATCGTGCGTCCGGGACGGTATCATCACAGTTTATGGTCATGTGGTAGGACCAACCAGCACAGTTTAAGGTCATATGGCTTGAACTTGGGGAATGTTCACGATGCGATAAAGCATACTCGACGTGGATAAGAACATAATCCCACACCATCACCGCGTGCGATTCTGGGAGCCTCGATCTAAGAGGCCGGTGAGGGTTCAAAGATCAAGGGGCAAATGACACTAGCCTCCAGCTGAGCTGGGCCCGAAAAGCAATGTCTAGGAGAACCCTCATTTATCATGCGGATGAGGGTCAATATGTGCATGACCCTTAGAGAAGATCTCAGCCTATAGTCTTAGCGCTCGGATTGCGGGAGCCCCGATAGATGCCATAATGCAACTTCATCTGCCTGATGTGTGGATGTGCACTGAGGGTTAGTGAAAGGATTGTCGAGATTCCACCTAGACACGATGGGGTGGAACATAATGTGAATCATGCAACCAATATTCAGGTCCTAAAAGAGTCGGCATGATGACGGCGAATTACTGCTGACCATGTTCGCAACACAACATCGTATCGTGTTAGCCTGGAAGGGGGACAAACAAATGACCATCGACCGCTGACCATGTTCGCAACACAAGATTTGTATCAATTTGTTGTCTGAAACCCTCAGGGGTGTTGGCCCATAATGGTAGGATATCCCTTAGGCATTTTATTTAGGCCGTTCTTGGGGCTCTAGGTGTAAAAGATAATTGGGGCCCGAATGAAGGGGAGCACGAAGCTTGAAAAGTGGATGAAACTTGCCTAAGTTGAATCTGACACTCTAGGTCCTAGACCAGAGTACTCTGAACACATTAGCGGACCACTAAAAAGGGTCGAAGGGCTTAGTTTGAGAGTGGCCAAAAGATGGAGGATTCTTGGAAGAAGGGGGCATGGCGCCAAAAACCCTGTACCACACCTATATATCCCCCTCATGGAGAAGGAAAGGCCAAGAGGCCGAGGTGACTGGGAGATCATGGGATCTCTTAAGATATAGGGTTGGACCAGAAATCTAGGTGTTCAGGCAGTCGTACGTACCCCATAAGGATGAGAATCAAGCCACACATAGTTCTAGAATAACAGTTTAAAGACATGTAGAACGATGGGAGGCATTACATCCGGGAATGTGTATGGAACAACGAGTATCCCAATGTGTATGAGGACAAAGTCCCACACCATACCTACAGTCCCACAGGAGAGAGCCTGGGCTGGGGGCCTGAGGCTGGGTCTCGATCAGGAAGGCCTGACTGACTTGCAGTTTAATGTCTTGTAATGGGGATGAGAAGAAGTGGCAGACACCCCAGATAAGGGAGGTGTATAGTGTGGCGAATAACCTAACGTGAACGAGGACATAATCCCACACCACACCATACCCTTCAAGTAAGAACTTGGGCTAGGGACCTATAAGGCCAAGGGGCCTAAGGCTGGGCCTTGGACAGGAAGGTTGGACCAGCTTGTAGTTTAACATCATGCGGGACGAACGTGCAGTTTAAGGTCATGCGGGACCGGAAGCAGTTTAGGGTCATGCGGAACTGGTTACAGTTTAGGGTCATGCGGGACCAGAGGCAGTTTAGGGTCATGCGGGACCAGTGAAAATTTAGGGTCATGCGGGACCAGGGGTAGTTTAGGGTCATGTAGGACTAGAGGTAGTTTAGGGTCATGCGGGACCAGAGGCAGTTTAGGGTCATGAGGGACTAGAGTCTTAAGAGAAGTACTGCTTGAGGAACTTTGCCTTGGTGGGAGCAGTTATACGCTCACCATCCATGGTCACCAGGGAGTATGCTCCATTGGGGTACACCTTATGAACAATGAAAGGTACCTCCCATTTTGGCTCCAACTTGGGTGGTTTCCTGGTGGGTATCATCGACGGCCTAAGGGACAAGACCAAATCTCCTTGCAGGAAAGAGTGGAGGCGAACCTTCTGTTGAAGGCTTGAGCCATCCTGCTCTGATGCCTTTCTAGGTTGTGCAGAGCAGAAAGCCTATTCTCATCCAGCATTTCCAATTCATTTAGATGGATTTCGACAACTCTATCCGGACCTTTCTGGTCGTAGACCACTGTGCGCAATGAGGGTAACTGAATCTTGATGGACAGGATGGCCTCAGTTCGGTACACTAGGGAGTACGGGGTCACCTGGGTGGAATTAAGATTCGTCGTCCGATAAGTCTAGAGGGCGTTGGGGAGCTTATCCGTCCAACTCTTCTTATTATGACCAACCGTCTTCTGCAGAATGTTAGAGAGGGTTTTGTTAAACGCCTCGATCTGTCCATTTGCCTGCGCATGATAGCGAGAGGTATGGTTAGAGAGAATGTTGTACTTGGAGTACAATTTATTCAGATTGGCTGCTCAGAAGTTGGTGCCGTTATCAGTGAGGATAGTGTGAGTTACTCCAAATCGATAGATGATATTGGAACTCACGAAGTCGGCGATAGAACGGGCTTTGACTTCCTTGAGCGGAATTGCCTCCTCCCACATGGAAAAGAAATCTGTAATGGTCAGAATGAACCATCATTGGCGAGGCCTTTCCGATGGGTAAGGTCCAACGACATTCGACCCCTAGACTGAAAAGGTCCAAGAATACATAGTAGTATGGAGAGGCTCTAGTGGATGATGCACAAAGTTAGAATGAACATGGTACGCATGGAACCTCTTGGCGAACTCGATGCCGTCATGGATCATGGAGGGCCAAAAATATCCCAGTCTCTGTATATGGTGAGACAACTTTGGACCAGCCTAGTGGGTGCTGCAGGCAGCAGCATGAAAATCTTGAATGACCTGAGAAATCTTGACTCCTTAAAGGAAACGGAGGAGAACACCATCAAATTCGCGTTTATAAAGGATCTTCTCAAGGCTGAGACCACTTTGAAGGGTAAAATGTAGCACAAAGAATCGGATTAGCTCGCTCTCGTCCTGGTCTGATGGGAGATTACCGTATTGGAGGTACTCAACCAAGGGCATCCTCCAATCAGGAACTTTTTCGATCACCACATCTGAAGCACCTGGGGATCTTGACGTAGGGGAACCAACAGTAAGATGGTTTACCCGCGGGCCACAGTCATCCTATGGGGTAATTGGAGCAATTACTCTCCAGTGCACCATGTGGATAATCATGTCATCCTGTTCGGGCTCCGCAAGAGACACGGCCAGACTGGCCAAAGTATATGCTCGACCGTTCTATGACCGATGGATGTGAACGACCTCTGGCCGAGAAGGGAACTAGTCCACTAAATGGAGGTTTAATTTCAAATATGGCACGAGTTCTGGCTTTCTGACAACATAGTCGCCATTTACTTGCTTGATGACCAGATTAGAATCCCCTTTCACATATAGATGGGGCACATCAATCTCGAGGACCAGCTCGAGACCAGTAATGAGGGCATGATACTCTGCCTCGTTGTTGGTGCAGCACTCCAACAACAGGAATGAGTGTGGAAGAACAGCTTGCTCTGGGGTGATGAAAACAATACCCAACCCCACTCTATTGAGCCTAGGGTAATTGAGCCTCCTACCAGTGGGGCTCTGGGAGGCACCGTCAAAGTGAATCTACTAACATGGGATGACAAGATCGACTGATAGGATTGCCTCATTAGGAAAACCTCGGTCCAGTAGCTGATCTGCAGAGGTTGGGTGGGCAGCTAAAAAGTCTACCAATGCCTCTCCTTTGATAGCCTTATAAGGCAAAAACCTGATGTCAAACTGCTAGAGGATCACCGCCCACCGTGCTAGTCATCCAGTCAACATAGGTCAGTTCAGGATGTACTTCAGTGTGTCTACCCGAGAGAGCAACTGTACCTCGTCGTGCTATAAGTAGTGCTGCAATTTTTATATGGTGAACACGAGCGCAAGTCAGCTCTTCTCGATGGGATAATATTTTATTTTCGTATCGAGGAGCACGCAACTGAGGTAGTAGAGGCTATTCTTTGTCCCCTTGTGGTTATTTTGGGCGAGAAGTGCACCGAGGGACTGTTCCAGGGCAGTCACGTAAAGGACCATCGGCTTTCCAGAGATGGGTGGCATCAAGACCGGAGGCTGGAGAAAATACTGCTTGATTTCCTCATAGGAAACCCGACACTCTTCATCCCATTCATAGGCGGTGCCTTTTTTCATGATCTGGGAAAAGTTCTTACAATTTCTAGCCAGATTCACAACAAATCAATGTATGTAAGGAAAGTGGCCTTGGAAACCTTGAAGCTCCTGAATATTGCTCGGGGGAGGCATCTAGCTGATGGCCTTGATCTTTTCTGGGTCGATCTCAATGCCTTGGTACCTGACAACAAATCCAAGGAACTTGCCGAAGGTGACCCTGAAAGCACACTTCAACGGGTTCATCTTCAGGTGGTGGGAACGGAGGAAGCCAAACACTTTCTCAAGGTCCTTGAGAGGGTCCTGGTACTAGCAAGATTTGACCACCAGATCATCCACGTAGCATTCCACCAATCTTCCCAAAATCAGCTTAAATATGTGATGCATGGCCCGCTGATAGGTGGCACCCGCATTCTTCAATCCGAAGGGCATAACCTGATAACAGAAAGTACTTTGGTGTGCCCTGAAAGCAGTGGAATTCTCGTCCAAGGGGGCCATCTAGATCTTTTTGTACCCGGAATACCCATCCATGAAGGAGAGGGCTTGGAATGCGGTTGTGGAATCAATCAAAAACTCTATCACTAGAAGGGAAAAATCATCCTTCAGGCATTGGAGATTGAGATCGCAGAAGTCGATACAGAACCTGATTTGTACACTGTTCTTCTCGACTAGCACAATGTTGGCTAGCCACTTGGGGAACTAGACTTCCTTAACGAAGTTGGATTTTATGAGCTTATCAACCTAGGCCTCGACCATGGAACCATGATAAGGGTGCATCTTTATGGGTGGCTGCTTGAACCCACGATGGTTTTCCGGAAGACCAAGGCTGTGGATGACTACCTGAGGATCTAATCCTGGCATCTCATTGTAACTCCAAGTGAAAACATCACGGTGCTATTTGATGAATTCCACATACCGTTGTTTCTCCTCGAGGGGGCATGGTGGAACTGACCAATGTGGGTCTCAGGTCCACCTTGCTACCGAGGTTCACCTATACCAACTTGTTGACCATGTTGGAGATTCCATCCTCAATGGCGGGGGAGAATTCTCTAGATCCCCTTCTCCACTCGTAGAGGGATCTTCTGCAGGGGGGGAGATGCTTCTGAGCCACTAGATTCTGATGACAGGCTAGTGTTGGCTTGAGCCGCAGTGGTTGTCACATCAGGAGATTCATGCACCCCTGAGACCATAGCGATGAAGGCAGTCAATCCAATCCCATCTGGTCTTTGGCCTATGGGGCCGCGCTTGATGACATCAAAGTAGTAGTGGCGCGTCAGCTTGAGACAGCTAATTCTAGCCCGACGGAATAGACACATATGACATAACACTGTTGCCATGAGCCTGACATCTCGATACCGTATAGGGGTAGGATGTTCTGGTATCACCCGAGCCTGGTTGGTTTAAGAGTACGAGGTGATTTTCTGCCGTCGCTTGGACCTAGGAATATGCCTTCCTCTTATACCCAAAACAACAAAAAATTGCCCCATGTCGGGGGTCATGCCCTCTAACTGATGAATTGGGAAGACGTAGGCATCATCCAAACCTGCCGAAGGGTCAGTTGTAGCGGCGTCGGCCTCAACTTCACTTGCCTGTACTTGTTTATCCTTGCTCTTGTTGTATTTAGCATCCAGATAATGGGCTTCACAAGAGGCTGAAGGAGACACATCTCCTTGGATAATGCCTACTCGACCATTGAGGGAGTATTTGATTCATTGGTGATATGATGAGGGGACCGCCGTGTGATGGTGGAGCCACAACCTTCCCATCAACGCATTGTACGCGGTGTCCTGGGAGACAACCATAAATTTGGTGCTTGTGATTAGGCCACCGAACTGGGTATTCAAGCGGATCTTTCCAATCAGGGTTTGCTCGGTCCTATCGTATCCCTGGATTCTGAGGTCGGAGGGAGTTAAATCATCCTCAGACAAACCCAGCTTCCGTAGTATCCGAGTCGGGATTAGGTTAATCCCAGAACCTGTGTCAACAAGACATCGGAGGACGTCCACACCATTTATCTGGCCAGTGATGTAGAGCGGGAGAATTTTCCCTTGTATGGGAGGGTCTTCATCTTCACCGGATAATGAGATAACTGCCTGGTATTCAGCATTCTCAATTTCCTCGGTGTGAAAGGCTTCTATAGCCGCTACCTCCGTCTCTGGGGTGGGCTCCTTAGGGCCTCGATAAGTGCCTCACACATTTCAGACGACAGGATAAGATCCTCAAGAATATAAATCCTCACTGGAATGCTGGGAAGGTGCTTAAGAACATCATAATTTCATGCCAAATGTGATCCCTTACATACGGGAGGCCTCTCTCTAATTGGAGACATGGCGGGCCCTGCTGGCTGGACCGACGACTGACTAGTACTAGGCATATCTTGTTGTTCACTAGTCGAAGCCCAGAGAGTGGCTGCTAGAGGAGGAACCGAAGGCTAGGGCTGGCTGGTATTAGGACGAATCTGGTCGCAACATGGCTGATGTGGTCCCGCCTGATCCAGTAATACAAATGGTGGTAGAGGAGGACCCGTCGACACCGGGTGAAGGGGCCGCGTGTGCAGAGCTCTGCACTAGTCCGGTTGTCTGGTCTTGGCGGTCTGCACAGACTGGCTGGAGGTGCCAACTATCATGCCCTGTCGATTCAGGTATCCATGGCTCTGACGATGTTGGCGATGGATGGGGACATTGGGAAGGTCTACCTGGCGTTTTCCATTGCCAGGAGTCAAATAAGGATTTACCAACTCTACGGTGTTAACTGAATCATACCCCAGACGGTAACTTCACAAATCATCCACCGCTGGGTTGATTCTGGGAGGTATTCCCATCTCTGGGGGCTTGAAGTTGCCGAGAGTGCAGTATGATGATGGTAGTGATGGGGCACATTTCTTCTTCTTGCGTCGCCGTTGTTTTCTCTTCTGGGAAGAGACTGGCTGAGACAATGATTCTGAAGTAATAACCATAGCTTCTGAGGGCTCTGGATGATTTAGGCATGCACGGATGATTCCATGGGCACGGGAAACCATCTTGTAGGCCATCCAGTCATTATACTTCTGGGATCCATGGTCGGAAATCTGATGCCATTCACCCATGTCACCACTACTTCCATCCGATCTCACAACGACACCTGCCACTTGCACCAGGGCTAGGCCCAACCTGACTATATTATTGTCAATCTAGTCTTGGCGCCGGTCCTTGAACACGTAGAATCGCTTGATGGTGTGCCCCAGGATCCGATGATAAGGGCAGTAGTTGGGGTGATCAGTGAGATGTGCCTCTTCTGGCTTCCGACATTCAGGCAACCACACAATTCTCTACTCCAAGGCACTGTGGAAGTAACCGGGGACCTGAGCCTCATCAAAAGAGTAAGTCTGATTCCTTCTGTCCGAAAGGGGGGATCTAGGAGGCTAACCATGATGGGGGCCCAGAGGAGCATGCTGAGGAGGCAGAACCGGATTATCTCACCTAGGCGGTGGCGGCGCGTTACGCAGAGGCACTTGCCGATTTTGAGGTAGTCGCTTCTGAGCTGGAAGCTGTGCATGTGGGGGTGGACCCCTATGGGGCTGCGGAGCTGGCTTCAATGGTAGAAATTCTAGCTGCCTGGGGGCCTCTATCTAGGCCACAACAGTGGGCTCGGCTCTGGAATCTCTCTTTGCTGGGATCACAGGAGGCAGTGGGGGTGCCTGACTGGTCTGTTGCAGGGCTTCTTTGAGATGTTGAGCCTTGTATGAGAAATCTCGTAACCCTCCGGGGTAATTATGAGTGATTAGAGAAGGAACCAGCTCTGCCTTGATGTTCCCTACACACATCGTCAGTAATTTCTCTAGAATTAATGGCATGTCAAGGGAGTATGTGAGCCCCTTACACTGGGTGATGAAGTCTACAACTCACTCATCGGGCCTTTGCTTGCACCTAAAGAGGTCTGTGATGTTCATCTTCTGGGTTGTGGAACTAAACTGGTAGAGGAATTTCCTACGAAGGTCCTCCCAGCTAGTCAAAGATCCTACAGGGAGCTGGTTGTACCAGACAAATGCTGACCCCTCTAGTGTTTGAACAAAGTAACGAATCTTGGTGGACTCCTACTGCGCTGGAGTCCCTAACATAGGCCCAAACCTTGAATTGAAGTGGGCTAGGTGCTGTGGTGGGTCTCATGTCCCGTTAAATGGGGCGAAAGTGGGGTTCCCAAACCCCAGGGGTGCTGGCATATCATCCACTCATGCTGGGTACGGCTTGCCATATGGTGGGATCACCACCTGTCGAGTTTCCAACTCCTCTAAGCGGGTGATGAGTGCTCCCATTGGATTGTCTGGACGCGGGTTCCTATCCTGATGGGGACCCTAACCACAAGCATGTTACCGGGCCCTTCAATGTGGTAGACAAACTCAGCATCTCATGGATCGGCTGGTGGAGTGCCCCTTGGGGCGGCTGGAGGAACCCGATCCGGGTCTCTTGGGTGGTCGCACAGCTCAGGAGGGTTTATAGAAACATATCACAGCGTCTTTCCATGAGCTCTGGCCTCTCATCTGCCATCGAACACGGCTTGATCAAGGTTTCCTAGGAGAATCTCGCTGAGAGGAAGTTGTTCTTGCCCCTGCTGCCCCGGCCTAGGATCACCATAGTCGGGTCGCCGCTTTGTGATGCATTTTGCCAGAAGATCATCAACCAACCTTTTCTGCTCAGTAAGCTGTTGGCACAGTGTGGCCTTCTAAAGATCTTCCTCTGCCTTTTGCACTAAGGAAGACGGGTCGGAGAGCTTGACAGTCCAAACATGCTCCTTACCCTTGCTGATATTCCGACTCAGTATTAATGCCTTAGTGTGTGTGGGGAGACCTAGGAGGTTCCTCTGCTGACGAGTAATCCTACCTCCTGGTGGGTCCAGTGGAATTTTGTCCTCAAGAGGTAAGTCCCCATCAAGAAGTTCCAAACCATTCCCATCTCCTGATAGATCGGTCATGTTGACCACCATTGTCCTCAGGGGCATGTCCTCAGAGCCGCCCGATGAGTCCAGCTGCTGACGAACCACACTGAAGATAAGGGTAGCATACCACCCCCATCCACGGACGTGTGCGTGGGTGGTGGCCTCCATGATAACTTTGCGGAGTACTTGAAAAATATGAACGCATTGTTGTTGGAGGGCCCTGTGGTGGCCATGTGATTCAGGGTGCCGGATTCCGGGAAGCGTTGCCAGGTTGACCCGATGACATTACTCGCCGATATCCTCGAGGTGTGCTTGGCTCCCTGAATAAGGAACTTACTGATGGAGAATACGGGAGTGAGTCGCCCGGAGGGTCTAGTGGAAACATTCAAACTCTCCCGGGGTGAGCGATTCTGGTGTTTCAAAATCTGACCATGCGACCAGCCAAAAAATCTCGGGGATGTGCCCCACTGCGAGGATGGTCCAGAAGTTCTATGACTCAGGTTTAGGATCTGGACCTTGATGGACCCTATCATCAACTGAGAGTGGCTGGAGAACTGGCAGCGGTGCCGAGGCAGGCCGCTGGGTCGGTGGGCTGGCCGGTGGAGAATACGGCAAGCAAACTGATTTGTCGTTGAATCCTAGATCATCCTCTAAGGGATGCAGTGTCCTGGCTTCCACATCATGATATGATGGACTGGAAAACGGGCCCTCTTTCACAGTGTTGGTGCTTGCTGGGGGTGTGCTATATCGTGACTCTTTTTCCGTCGACCCCCAATAAAGGTCTCTGTCGTCTCTGGCTGAGGTGGAAGGTGCTTCCGGAGAGGCTGATGGTGACAGCATGTTCGGTACGAGGCTGACGTGTCACGTTATTATCCCAACCTTTATCTCAAAGGACTAAGGAGAGGTCTCCATCGCCAAGTCATACTCGGCCTCAGAGTCTGAGAAACGGACTGGTCTGATTTCCATCTGGCCTTTCCTGGCATTTCTCTTACGGCGACGAAATCCCACCTTCTGGCCCCTGGGTGGCTCCTCGGGGCAAGGCTAATTTCTGTCACGGAGTCCTCTGGACGCACTGGTGCTGGGGCGGAGAATATTGAAGGCCAGGGTGCAGGGAGCACCGGGGAAAATGTCGAAAGGGACATGGGGAGGACCTCCATGTGGGTGAGTGACTGGATATACAATGACTCCATACTCGCATCCTACAGTAGGGGAAGTAACCCCGAACTCATCGTAGTGAGCACTAGAGAGAGCCCCACTTGGAGTGTTGCTGTCGCGGGGAATCCCCCTACCTGCGGCGAGGGTGGTTCCAGGAAAGCCTCCAGGCTGAGTTTGGAAGCAGGGAAGGCCCATACCTTCCAGAACGGTGGCATGAAGTTGGCCTTCATACTGGATGGCGCTACCACGAAATTGGTCTGCGGCAGCCATTGCATGTGCCGGTGACCGGGAGAGTCGACCAAACCTGCCCGTGGGGCGGTTGGGGCCTCGATCCAGATTTGGAATATAACTAACCCTGCTTAACATGTGATGGGGTTTGATGATAGGAGTGAACAGTGGCTCGAGCCACAGTGACTGCTGACATTGATGCCCCGGGGCGGGCATCCTCTTCCGCTCGTGCCCGACGTTGGCATCAAGTCAGATGCCTTAGAGCTGGTGGTGTGAGCACATGGATTGCCTGCTCCTCGGCTTCGGGAACTGGGCGGCGACGCTGATGTAGCCTGGCGGGGACCCTTTCCACGAACCCTTGAAGCGGTTCTCCGATTAGGCCATCCCGAACATCCCCTACCTCGTCGGCGTAGGGGAGGGAGGTGTCAATGCGTTCTGGGGATAGGCTCCCAAAATAGTTGAATGTCAGGGTGGGGAGCAGTGGATCCTTGCACAGCCCTCAGGGGCGGTGTTGGCGGTGAGGCCCAGCTTCCTCATGGTCCAAACGGGCCATGTCCCTGGTGGGGATGACCCTTTCCTCTTTGTACCTACGCACAAGGTCATTGATCACCCTTCATTGGATAATATCTGATGGGGAGAGGGGGTGTGAGCGCCCAGCAATCGCGGTGGTCAGAGCAGCTATGGAAGAGGCGAAACCGCGTGGGGTAGCCACGTCGGTACTGCCCATGCCCTTTCACCGGTGGTCAGGTAGCAACCGGGCTCCGGATGCAGCGATCTGATTCCTAAAAGCAGGGAGATGACCCATTAACACTGATAAGAAAAGAAATCAAAAACTAGTATCCCAACACAATTCCTTCTTCTATGTTCAGTAAGAGGGATCCACGCTGTCAACGCCGTAGAACAGAGTGCTCATGGTCCTGACTTCCCCAACCCCTAGCGGGTTTCATGTCCTGGTACTGGGTGCCCAGACATGGTGACATGCTAAACTTCTGACACCCCAAACACTACCAGTCTTCATATTGATGAGAAGAGATTCACGTCGGGTTCACCATTTCTATTTCCGACACTTTTTCTGGGGTGTGCGCATCCATTACGCAGAGGAGGAGGGTGCGCTGCTTGTTTCCCTACATTCCCGCTTTCCAAAGGCGGGCGACATCCACTCCTTATTCAGGGACATCTACTCCTTGATCGAAACCAGGATGATGGGATGTCGGTTCTTCCTTTCGTGAATTCCTCCTCGGATCTTATCACCCAGTCTAGGTCTCCCTTATAGATTTAAGATGTATTCGTGAATCTCGTTCCCAGTGCAATATCTTTATGGACGCTGGTTAATTACGCTGCTTCCGTTGAGACGCTCCAAGGGGTCTGGTCGGGGCAGCAACTTTCGGTTAGGAGAGTGGTCACGCTGAGGCATCATTGGAATGTCTTGACGCTGGGGGATTGATATGTATGTCTTATGTCCCTTATTATAGGGCTTCTCGAGGGCGCGGAAGCCTGAGGAATCCCAGATCAAACACAGGGAATTGTATTCCATAGGCATTTATTTGAGGTTTTCCTCATCTTCCCATGTTTAACACAGGGTATGCCGCAAGTTTAACGTCCATCGGAGAGGGAGCAGACTAATCAGAACACTAGCTAGAGTGGATCAGATTGAAGAACCCCCTGGAGGGAACACCGATGTCGGGGCCAGTACATGGTTGGCTTCCCGAATGCTGTGGAGTGGAATGAGGCGGCATGATCCCACCTGGATGTGGCGGCCCGGGTAAGAATCAAGATGGGTGATTAAGCGAAGGGGCTTGAACCTCGTGGAGGATTCCTACATATCCCCGTGATAGGGAATCATAATCCGTGTAGTTCGATGATGCGGTGGGACACCTAAAAAGTCGACCTGTGAGAATGAATGCATGGATGGGGCCTGAAGGAAGTACAATTTCTGGGTGAGGGCATTAGCTTCCCGAGACACGTGAGCTCGAGGGAGAGGTCAGGATGGGAAATGGGTGTTGGGCTTGATCCTCGTGGAGGCTTCCTATGTACCATGCCTAAAAATGGATCAAAGTCCATGTAGTTAGTGATGGTATGGGGGATTACACTTTGAGGTGGACCGTAGTGATGGATGGATGGGGCTTACACTCTGAGGCAGCCCATAGTGACGAATAGATGGTGCTTACGCTCTGAGGCGGCCCATAGTGATGGATAGATGGGGATTACGCTCTGAGGTGGCCCACAATGATTGATGGATGGGGCTTACGCTCTAAGGTGTCCCACAGTGATTTATGAACCAACGTGAAGGGTTTGGAACTACCGTGCGGTGGGCCTGAACCTCGTGGAGGCTTCCTACGTACCATGCCTTAGCACAGATCAAAGTACACGTAGTTCGGGTGGACTGTTTAACATCATGCGGGATGGGGTCATTTGGGGCTTACATTCTGAGGAGGCCCATTGTGGTAGCGAACCGACGTGAAGGGGTCAGAACGACCGATTGGTGGGCTTGAACCTCGTGGAGGCTTCCTGCGTACCATGCCTTAGTATGGATCAAAGTCCACATAGTTTGGGTGGACAGTTTAACATCATGAGGGATGGGGGAATTTGGGGATTACGCTATGAGGTGACCCATGGTGGTGGCGAACCAACGTGAAGGGGTCAGAATGACCGGGTGGTGGGCTTGAACCTCGTGGAGGCTTCCTACGTATCATGCCTTAGCATGGATCAAAGTCCATGTAGTTCAGGTAGGATGGGGCTTACGCTCTGGGGCAGCCCACAATGGTTGGTGAACCGCCGTGGAGATGTTAGAATGACCGGGTGGTGGGCTTGAACCTATTGGAGGCTTCCTACGTATCATGCCTTAGCACAGATCAAAGTCCACGTAGTTCGAGTAGACAGTTTAACGTCATGCGGGATGGGGGAATTTGGGGATTATGCTCTGAGGCGGCCCATGGTAGTGGTGAACCGATGTGAAGGGGTCGGAATGACAGAGTGGTGGGATTGAACCTTGAGGAGGCTTCCAACGTACCATGCCTTAGCCCAGATCAAAGTCCACGTAGTTCGGGTGGACAGTTTAACGTCATGCGGGACAGGGGCATTTGGGGCTTATGCTTTGAGGCGGCCCATGGTGGTGGCGAACCAACGTGAAGGGGTCAGAATGATCAGGTGGTGGGCTTGAACCTTGTGGAGACCTCCTACGTAACATGCCTTAGCACATATCAAAGTCCATGTAGTTCGGGTAGGATGGGGCTTACACTCTGGGGCGGCCCACAATGGTTTGTGAACCGATGTGGAGAGGTCGGAATGACCAGGTGGTGGGCTTGAACCTCGTGGAGTCTTCCTACCTACCATTACTTAGTATGTATAAAAGTCCACATAGTTCAAGTAGGATGGAGGTAAGGGTCGGTGCTCAATCTAAGCTCACGTGAGTCATGCTCGGTGTGAGAAACAAGAGGTTGTAGAGACCTGACGATCACGTCGCAAAGGGTGCGTCCGTGAGAGGTGAAGAGGGGCTTACGTGTTAAGCAGCCCATGCTGTCGGGACTTACTCCAGGATGGAGGCCTGAAGTGCCACAAAGTGTATAAGGAGAGGGATTTGGGACCGAAGAAAGGAGGGTCCTCGTTCTCTATCACACCCTCCACTAGCCTTGGCGGTGGAGAAGTACGGAGGTTCATGGGTGCTACCTTCCGTAAGAGGGGATATGGGCTTACACCAAGGAGGCTGACCTTCCCCCGTGGGAAAACTCCACTCTGAGAAGGAGGATATCATCCCATGTGAGGGGTGATCCCATCCCCCGGAAGACGAGTGGGCGTAAAGAATGCCTGAGCTGGGGGGACCCTGTGTGCGAGGCACGGGGACGGATCACAGTTTAACATCATGTGTTAAGGACGAGGTGCTTGGCAGTTTAATATCCTGCAGCTCGGACGAGGTGGGTTCACTCCACACCCCTAAGACTTACATGACCGGCACCCTCTACCCCTTGTGGAAGGGAAGGCATCAGCAAGGCCGTGGTGAAGGGGGGTCGCAGAGCGAACCATCGAGGGGTCCATGTTAGCGTGGCTTTGTGAAGAAGCAACAGTCATTAGTGTGCCTATGCGAAGAAGCATGAGGCAAAGCAACGCAATGGGAAAAACCTCCCAAGGGACCTTGAGGTTACTTCGTACGAGCCTAGAAGGTCGCACAGGAAAATATCACATGGTGCGTATGCCTGGTATGTACGCCCGGGGCATCCATAAGGAGGACATCGGGCACCTACACAGAGAGGCACTCGGGAAGCATCAAGGTGAGGGGTCCTAGGGATTGCGCGCAAAAAAATGGTTTGCGTGAAAAACACCAGGATGGCGTGTAATCGGGGAATAGGATTTGCGCGCGACTAGAAGGATCGCGCACAAGGGATGTGAATTGCGCGCGAGTGGCAAAGACAGCACCCAAGGGCAAGGCCATACCCAGTGAAAGGGATTACGTACAATTTTACCGTTTTGCGCACAATAGAAGGAATTGTGCCCAGGGGAGGAACCCTAGAGGGTTTGGAATTCGGTTTAAGCAAGTGGGATTGCGCACAAAGGTAGATCCCGAGGTGAGGTGGCGCAAAAAGGATCAATACCTGAAGGTCATATTGCATGCACAAAATTCCAATTTCACGCATGAGATCCGATTAAAATTCCACAACCCCAAAATGGAAGGGGTATCCTTCTATTTATAGGTATCTGATAGTGCAGAATTCTGGGTGGCATGCAAAATTTGTGTGCCCGAGGTGGGGCGTGGAATGTTATCCGCATGGGTGCATCCGCGCAATTATTTCGCGCATGCGCCAGGGACCATTCACGAATCCCGAACCCTTTCCACATGACACTATTTTTCCGCACGCATTCCCCTTTTTTTTCGCGCAACACATCCGGACCCTCCGGACCGAGCCTCCAGGTCCGAATATGACTTCGCTTTTTCATTTCGAAACTCCCCTTAGTAATTACGAACTTTTCAGCATCTACAAATTTTGAATAAGAATGATATAGACTTCATAACCAATGATCACTAGATATTATATCCAAACAAGCCATGCCAACTCCATGTTTACCCATACCATCTTCAAATCGATGGGTCATCTTCACAGACATAACACATGAGGGCACAAAGTCTATATAGGGATGATTATAAACATACAAAGTAGGATTCCCCAAAAACCATAAAGAAACAAATATAAATAATTCAAATCAACTCCTAATATGGAATGTTCTTAGGAGAAAGGTAAATAAGAAAATGAGAACATTGGGTCATCTCTAAGCTCTTAGTACTAAAGAGTAATTGGATTAGTGCTAAAAAATAATGATATGGATATTCTCTAAAATTAGAATTCTAAAGGATATTATAATGGCCTCAATTATAATTTATCTAACCCTTGATATATATATATATATATATCACATTATCAAATAGGGAATCTCATAATATTATAGATTCAACAAACCCTGAAGTCAATGTCCATTTTTGTACCACATCATGAAGATATCCTTTAAAGTGAAGAAGAACCACAAGTCCTGTATAGGTGGGGGCATAAAAACTCCACAAACACATGTGAATATAGGGGGATATGAACCTTACCTGTATAAAGGAAGTGTGAGACCCATGGCTCATTAGAGGACACCATAGTCAAGGACCCCATTATTATTTTGAATTTCACATATGTGATTTTTCATTTGTTTCAAAGATCTAAATCAAAAAAATTTAATGTCATCTCACAAATAACCTTGGATATCCAAACATACCATAATGTTAATATATATAAAGAATAATGACTAAGATAGAATTTATATTTACTAAAAACAAGAATTAGATGAAAATTATGAATTTCATCTTATAAAATATGAGAAGAAATTAGTTATTAGACCCAATTCCTATGGGATCATGGGTCCATGTCATGAGCTAAATTTAACTGTCACATATTGGTCTTGAATCATCTGTCACAATTTTGAAGTTGTGATGCCACATATGGATCACCAACATGACATCTCAATGTAATGTTACAAACTAAAAAAATATGAGTTAATTATTGCTATGTTATTATTATTATTATTACTACTATTAGTAAATATGTATAATCATTTATACGTATAACATAATGGGTAGGGGGATTAACGCATGCATTCTATGCAATGAATCCAGCCCCACTCCCCCACCCACACCCTTCCCCACATCATCCAAAATCTCTTTGGATGAAATATTTTATTTTCTTTTACTTAATATATCTTCTCAATGTGTTATACAGTCATTCGAAATGTCACATTCACCTGATGGATGTCGCATATCCATTATGTATCGTTCCTTTATGGAATGTGTTTTATTTAATTTTTAATCCCTTCTTTAATTATTTCATTCTTTGAAACCCTGAAAATGTGGGTTCTTACTATAAAACATGTAGAACCCAATAGAGATTGCACCACCCTACCTTGTTTGATGGATATAAATCTACCCTTTCCTAGTCCAAACACATGAGGTTCCCCTATCACAAAAATTTCATCATCATACCTCGCATGTACAACCTCCACTGAGCCCTAGATGCATGGAGTTTCCACTACCTGAGCCCAATATCTAACTCTAAAATGTTCCCTCATGTCATCCCACATTGCCATTATCCACCTCAAAATTCATAGGCTCATTGTGTAATTTTTCAAGAAATAATTAAATAAATTTCTATGAAAACCAATAAAGATTTATTGTCTTTGAAAAAAAAAATCAGATTTTAATATAATATCCTTGAAGAATGGAGTAATATAAAATAAAAATTCCCTACCTTGATGGTTGATCTATACTGCTTTAATCTATCATTGAAACCACATATTTGATCATCATCATCACGCAAAACAAGTTCTTATCCTCAGCTCTCCATTAGATCCACCTTGATCCATCCCTCTTCTCCACCTCCTCTATAGTCTTATGCCAATGTCAGAAAATGGAAAACCCTAGGTATAATGTATAATAAAGAATTTTATAGGTTACACTTAGGTTTCATCTATAAATCCATCAATTTGTTAAATAAATAAATCATATTAATCAAATAATATACTTGTGACACAAACACACAAGGGTCTTAATGTGAACTAATTTTTTATCATTCCTATGATAAAACTCCCATACCTAATGAAAATGCTATCAAAGTTTCCCCTTATGATACTTTATTAGTAGATATAATTATTTTCTCATAATTATTCATGGTTGGGCTAAAAATAATTTTTTATGCTTATTATATTTTTATCAAGGCCCCACCAACCCCACAATTCCACAATGACTTAGCTAAGGGATAAACACTAAACCTCATAATCAATAGATCTATTGAATAATTTTATGATGTAGTCAACTTGGGTAAATTTCACATCTTACCCATGACAAAGACCTAGGACTCTAAAACTCAAAATTGAACTTAGTATCAATCGAAAAATACTTGGTTAATTATATTATAATCACCTGGGGTTTGATAAAATGGAGAGTGAAGATGTGAAATATTCGTTGAAGAGATCAATTTTTTTATGAGGTAAGTGATTAAAAACTCTTATTTTATTCATGTGTTTATATGAATCTACCATAATTTAGTAATTATGGGTGGATAGATCAATTTAGTTTTCTAGTTAATATGAAATTGCATTTGACTAACCAAGTTATGTAGTGTATTATTGACATAGACTTGTTTAAATTATATTTTTTATTCTAGATAGTTTAATTTCACATGGTAATGATAAGTTAAATTCAGATATTATATTCAAAATATGATTGGACAATGTACCATTGGATGTTGAGAGTTTTTCATATGAGGGAATGATATATTTATGATATTCAAAGGTGGTAATGGTTATTTTGATAGAGGATACTGAGATAAAAATCATCATGTTATTAGATGATGTTAAATTTATCGATATGGAAACATTGTAGTGAAGTTAGAAGATATCCTTAATGTTAAAGTCAAATGTTGTGTGAAGAATGAATTAAAATGATTACAGAGTGTGGATAGATATTGGAATAAGAAATTTGTGTAAGTATGATATATTTGACTTAGGTTGTGAGTATTTTTAGTATAACTTTGTATCTTTTGTTATTTTATCAATGGTTGATGTTGTATTCTTTGTTATCTAAACAACCACTATCTAGGATGGATTTCATGATATCCAAAATTTTAATTGTATGAGATTGTAGGTGATCCCCATCATCCATGTTGTATGGGATAGAAATATGTTGACTTATATTGTTACTTATATAGGATATTTTATTCCCTTTGCGAATGTTGTATTATTCCAATGTATATTTATTCATGAGATAATTTATTCCCAAGATATGTTAAATTCCTTTGTAGGTTGATTCAGTGAAAAGTAGTGCAGGTTAGAGTAGGGTTAAATTGGAAGAGGGGAAGTGAGTTGATGTTTAAAATATAAAAGGATATAACTAAATTCTTAAAGACAAAAAACCTATTTTTTAAAACATTTCATATATAAATCCTTTTGAAGAGATAAACAAATCAAATTTGAAAGCATAAAAATATAAATAAATATTATTTTAAAAGATAAATAATAAAAGAAAGATATAATTGTAAAGGAAGTGATTAAGTGTGTTTATGGATTAAATAATTTATTAAATGAATGAATTGAATAAATAAAAATTCAAAAAGTAGTTAAGACAAATAATTTGGTAAGGATGTTTGATAATATGGTATAAAAAATGTTGTCTTGGAGCCATTTTTTGTTTCTAATAGTTGTGTTTTGAATAACTTTTATATTATTTAAGGGAATTTATTTATACTACAACATAAATCATGGCCATCATTTATTTATCATCATTTCTTATAGTTTAGAGGTGATTATTTATTTATTAGGCTGTAATTTTTTAAAAACAAAAAGGGAAATTAATATGGGGGAAATTAAAATAACCACCACTAAATTATTTAAAGGTTTTATTTTATAGAGGTAAAAAATAATGGAAACCACCTGTACCACCACTAATATAATTTTCGGTGGTTATTACAAACCCCCTCTAAAATTATTTAATAAATTATTTGAAAATAAATATTTAATAAAATATAATATTCATTCCAATAAATTATTCATATAATAAACTAAACCATAAAAAAATACACTTAATCATACATCCATAGGAATACATCTATTTTCATACATCCATAGTCATATATACATAGCCACCAATCAACCAATAAGCTTTGTAATAATTTATATTAAATAAAATATGTCCAAAATCTATCATCAACCCATAACCAATATGTCCATATCAACACCTCCATTATATCATTTCTATTGGACTCCTCATGTGTTAATCATGTTTTAATGATCACAAATCCTATTCAAACTTGTATTCCTGTGTAAACTGTAACAAATAATTTATACATATGATTAGTATATTTTTTTTATGTAAAACTATCCAAGATCTTAGTTATTATAAATCATGTTTGACTACTGTACACTATATTTACATTACTTAATAGTGATTTTCCCTGATAAATGATTAAGTTTAATCCATTATATAAATATCACTAATTAATTCTGAATACTGATATTTGGATAAGTCTGAGACACCGCGACACTCAGACACCATGAAGATTCAGACACCGTGACACTCAGACACCGTGACACTCAGACACTATGAAGAATTGGATAGCATGACACTCAGACACTATGAAGAATCAGACACCGTGACACTCAGACACCGTGAAGAATTAGACACTGTGACACTCTGACACTGTGAAGAATCAGAAACCGTGACATCCAGACATCGTGAACAAATAGAAACCATGAAAAATCAGACACCATGACCATGAGACACTGTGACCATGAGACACCGTGAGCATGATACCCCATGACCAACCATCCATTGTGACCATGAGACACTACTTCAAGAAGACACCAGTTAAAGGAGACACCGTTCCATGACATACTCTGACACCGTTTCTTAATTTGTTTTGTCGTTTTTCTAATTTAATCTCTAATGGACATATTTGAAGATTTTAAATGCACTAACATAATTAATGTGTTTTTTAGACATGTCACCTAAAATTACAAGATACGAGGTGTAGAATACATGTAACCTATCATCTCAAACACATGCACTCCAAGAATAAAGAGAAGTGCTCCCTTGAACGACATATATGAAAAAAAATGTGAAGCAAGTGTGTGAGCATGTCAACAAAGAAAACACATAAAAATTTTTGAAGAGAGATTTGAAACATGTAAGTAGATTATTAATAACACAAAAAGAATACTTGAATCCTAGAATAGAGAACATCTTTACACTGTGAACACCACAAAGAACACATGCCAAATCTAGCTGACTTGCGATACTGTGTTTTTCACATGAAGACTTGATTCTTGTATATGCTTCATCTCAGAAGTCCATATATGCAAAGACTAACACTCAGAGAACTTCTAAACCTATCTTGATGTTTCTGCACTTTTATGTATCATTTTATTAACTTTCGAGCAGTTTGTGTATCTGTATAACAAACACACTTTGTCTCCTACATTAAACAGAAGGATATAGGATATCGTCTCTCAAACATATTTTTACACTTGTGTATACCCACAAATAAGTGTGCAAGAGGTACATGTGTGGCCTGGTACCCTATACTCATGAATAACTGTGGAAGAGGTCATGTGACCTGGACAATCCTGTGTACTATTGTTACCTCGATCTAGGGTGTGGATCAAGTTTATTTATATAAACTGCTTGATGGAAGGTGATCACCAAGTGGAGTGGATTGGGTCTTATCTTGAGACTGAACCACCTATTTTATTTACTATGTGTTACTCAATATATTCTTTCTCAGTTTTAATGAATAATTCATGAATTACTAAATTTACTTTGATAGTTAATCTTGGAAAGAAGTTATAATTGATTTACCTTATTAGAATAACTTAAAAACGTAATATTAATAACTAATATTATGATTACTGTGAATTAATCAATATTATAAGAAGTTATTTAAACAGTCAAACTCTCATAACTGTATTACTTTGATAAACTGGACTGTATTTAATTTTATCGGTGAACCCTTTTTGAAATATCCTTTTGAACAAGAATTTTTATAGATACTCAAATAACCCCCCTTGAGTAACCTACTCCGATGAACATTTGGTATCATATGAAGGTTTATTAAGACTCTGTTGTTAATCTTATGAAACTGTGATAGTAGTTGTACCTTAAATATGTTTAAATCTCTATCAATTCTAAATTTCTATCTCTTGAAAAATATTTCATTAGTATGGATAATATGTTGGAAGGTGATGCAACCAACAAACCACCATTCTTTAATGGAACCAACTATGCTCAATGGAAAATCAAAATGAAAGTGAATTTAGAAATTATGAGCTTTTAAATATGGTATTCAATTCTAGATGAATATAAGATTTCTTCTAATGATAGAACCAGTTCGGATGAAATTACCAAAACTTCCTACAATAACAATTGCAAAGCTATAAATGATTTATACTGCTCATTATGAGATTTGGAATTTAATAGAATTTTTTCTTGTAAAACTGCCCATGAAATTTGGTATACTTTGTCTGTTTCACATGAAGTAACTTCTAGTGTGAAAGAAATGAGACTTAGTACTTGTACCATTAAGTATGATAACTTTAAAGTATAACCTGATGATCCTATTTGTGACATGTATCTCAAGTTTAATGAAATTTTCAACAAAATGATTTATTTTAGAAGAGAATTCAATGCTAAGGAACAAATCATGAGAATTCTCAGATGTTTACCTAACAGATAGAGTGAAACCTCTGTCTCTATTAGAGAGTCATGTGATATCAACAAGATACCTACAAAAGAACTCATTAGAAAACTGATGATGTATAAAGAGGATCTTAAAGTCAATAATAAAGAAGAGTATGAACCAAAAAAAATTAGTTTCATTCAAGACCACTACCTCAAAACACAAATATGAAGTAAAGTTGGAAGTTTCTGTAGAAAATTCTAGTAGTGAACAATCATCACCTGACAATGATGAGGAGATGGATCAATTAGATAGAAGATTAAAGATATTTTACTAAATTAAGAACCTTTTCAGAAATCCTAATTTCAAGGGAAAATATGATCAAAAAAAAGTTGGAAGAAATATTGGGAAAGAATTGACAAGACTGATGAGATTGTCTGCTATGAATGTAATCGCAAAGGACATGTCAAGGATGACTGTCCAAAGCTCAAGTAAAAAAAAGAAATAAGAGGATAAGAATAGAAAATAAAAATGGAAATGAAAGAAACATGAAGTGATTCTGAGGAAAGTTCAAGTGAATCATAAATATCACATGATGAATGGGATAACAAAGCCAATATGTGTTTTATGACAAACACATCTGAGGTAACACTGGACTCTCCTATACATAATTCATACCATTCTGAAGATGAGAGTGATTATGAAAATATTTCTAATGAATAAATGTTTTAATACTGTAATAATCTTGAAAAAACATGTAATAAAATAAAAGATAAATATAAATATTTGAAGAACCAACATGCTCTTACAGTGACCATTAAATCAAAACTCACAACTGAAAAAGGGGAAAATGATCAACTTCTCAAGGAGAACAATCAATTAAAAATTTCTAATGAACAATTGAAGAATGAATTAGAAAAGTTTAACAATGGAAAAAATACTCTTACTCAAATTCTTGGAAAACAGATTTCCCCTAAGTATAATACTAGAATTGGCTATCAACTTGGAAAAAGAAATTTTGGGAGAACAAATTTTGTTTCTAAAACTAGGACATAAAACTTTATTCCTAGTTCAAGAAACAAATAAACTTGTTCAAGTTATGACACAATTTCTTCTATTTCATGTTTTTTTGGACCAAATAGAGTTTATTTTTCAAATACTTTACATAATTATTATAGGAAACCTATTAGGTAGATGTGGGTTTCTAAATAACTTATTACTAATATTACTGGACCCAAACAAGTATGGGTACCAAAATCTGTTTTTTCTTGATCATTTTGTAGGAAAGATTCATAAAGAGTTCCTATAAAAATTTATAGTACTTGGACAGTGGATGTTCAAGACACATGATAGGAGACTACTCATTCTTTAAGAAGCTAATAGAAATTGATGGAGGACATGTCACCTTTGGTGACAATGCCGAAGAAAAAATTATTGGTCTTGGACAAATCGGTAAACTCAGTTTTAATTTCCAAAGTACATTTCGTTTATGGATTGGAATATAATCTGCTTAGTATATCAAAATTATGTGACGATGGATTTTATGTTAGATTTGAAAATTATGCTTGTAATGTTTTTAATTATAATGAAGAATTAGTGTTTTCTGCATCAAGAAAAGAAAATGTATACTCTGTTAACTTAGATTATTTGGTTTCTCAAAATGCTTCATGCTTAAGTGTATTTCATAGAGTCTTGGCTCTAGCATAGGAGACTAGGACACTGCAATATTCACTCCCTTAGAAATATAACTCGAAAAATATTAGTCAAAGACCTACCCAAACACCAGTTTCCAAATTATAAAGTGTGTAATCCCTATCAGAAGGAAAAGCAACACAAAATTTCCTTCAAACCAATGAAAGAAGTGTCAACAACTCAACCTATCGAATTGGTTCACATGGATTTGATTGGACCATCTTGAGTTTTAGTTTAAATGGGAATCTCAATGTTTATGTACTTCTAGATGATTTTTCTAGATACACTTGGACCTTCTTTTTGGATCACAAATGTGAATCCTGCTCTCTTTTTACCAAATATGCCAAGTCTATAGAAAACCTTACTGGACTTAAAATAAAATTCTTAATAAGTGACCATGGCCGTGAGTTTGAGAATCAAGATTATGAATCCTTTTACTCACAAAATGGTTATAGTCACAATTTATCTTCCCCTAGGACACCTCAACAAAATGGAGATATAGAAATAATAAATAGAACTCTACAAGAAATTTCTAGAACCATGCTCAATGAATATAAAATACCTATTTATTTTTTGGATGATGTTGTCAATAAAACATGCTACAAAATCAATAGAGTGTTGATTAGTACAATTTATAAATGGACTCTTTATGAGTTATAGAACAATTGAAAATCCAAGGTTATCCACTTCAAAGTTTTTGGTTGTAAAGTTTATATCCTTAACAATATGGAAAATCTTGACAAATTTGTATCCATGAGTGATGAATAAATATTTTTAGGATATTCTATCTATAGTAAAGCCTATAGAGTGTTCATTAAAATAACAAAATGTGTAGAAGAATCTGTTCATGTAAAATTTTATGAAACAAATACACATTATCTTAAAACCATTCTAAAGGACCTGGAGGATGATGTATCAAATATGGACATTAATTCAAAATCCTCAAACCATCCTGTGAAAGAATCTGTAAAAAAATTCAGTTTTAGAAATTCCTTAGAATCAAGTCACAAAGAATCTAAACCTGTTGATGAACCTAAAATCGCTAGTTCATCTTTTTCTAGAGTTGTTAGATCTCTTAAGAACCATCCCTTAGATGCTTTAGTAGGAGACTTAGATAAAGAAACTCAAACTAGAGCTTCTCTTAGAAATCAGGTTGAACATGAAGTCTTCTTGTCACAACTTGAACCTAAGAGCATTAATGATGCTATAAATGATGAATTTTGTGTGATGGATATGAAAGAAGAACATAATCAGTTTGAAAGGAACAATGTTTGAAAACATGTTGAAATACCCAAGGACACATTCACCATAGGCACTAAATGGCTATTTAGAAATAAGGTTGATGAATCTAGTAACATAGTTAGAAACACTGCTAGATTGGTTTCACAAGGATATAGTCACGAAGAAGGAATTGAATATGAAGAGACCATTTCACCAGTATACAGACATGAAGCCATACAAATTATTCTTGATTATGTTGCACATATGAATGTGAAACTCTATCAAATGGAAATCAAGAGTGCATTCCTTAATGGTAATATAGTTGAAGATGTCTTTTATGAGAAACCCCTTGGTTTTACAAATCCCCTTTTTCCAAATCATATTTTTAAATTATCAAAAGCATTATATGGTTTAAAACAAGCTCCTAGAGATTGGTATGATAGATGAAGTACTTTTCTTATTTCCAAAAGTTTACAAAAGGAATATTTGATCCTACCATTTTTATAAAACGAATTTCCAATGATGTCTTAGTTTTTCAAATTTATGTCAATGACATTATTTCTGGATCTTCAAGAAATTCTTTATGTATTTAATTTTCTAAAATAATTCAAAATGAATTTGAAATGAGTTTAATGGGTGAACTAAAATTATTTCTTGGATTTCAAATCATTCAAAATGATGATTGTATTATCTTAAATCAAAGTAAATACACTAGAGATCTTCTAAAATGTTTTGGATTAAAAAGTACTAAACTTAGTAACACTCCAATGAGTACCAATTGTAAGTTGGATATTGATAAAGATGGAAAATATGTGGATCAAACCAGTTATAGAGGAATTATTGGAAGTTTACTCTAATTAACTACTAGTTGACCTAACATTATGTTTAGTGTGTGTATGTGTGAGTGTTTTAAAACAAATTATAAGGAATCTCATTTAAATGTTGTTAAAAGAATTTTCAAATACCTCAAGCATACACCCAATATAGGAATGTTCTATCCTAGAGGATATTCATTTGAATTAGTTAGTTATTCTGATGCTGAATTTGGTGGCTTTAGGTTAGATAGAAAAATCACCTCTAGAACATGTCACTTTTTGGGAAAGTCACTAGTATCATGGTGTAGTAAGAAACAAAATTCTATTGCATTATCCACTGTAGAAGATGAATACATAGCTGCTAGTAGTTGTTGTACACAAATATTGTGGTTGAAACACAAATTAATAGATTATAGATATCAATTCAGGAATGCACCTATAAATTTTGACAACACAAGTGCTATTAACATCTCGAAAAGTCTTGTTTCACATTCCATGAAAAATCATGTTGATGCACGACATCAATTTTTGAGAGATCATTATTAAAAAGGTGATATCACTTTGGAATTCATTAGTACTGAATATCAGCTCGCTGACATTTTCACCAAACCACTAAATTATGAAAGAATAGATTATATCATACATGAGTTAGGTATGATAAATCTTAAGTAGGCATCTTAGTGTTTCACACCTTGTTGTTTCATGTTTACGGTCTCACAGTTATTATTTCTTGGTTACTGTCTGACATTTACTATCTCAAATAACATGGTCACACAATATAGAAATCAAACTATTATGGACTCACTGTGAATGCTTGTTGCTGTCTCACCATAAGGGTCAGTCATTGTCTCATCGTAAGGGTCAGTCAGTGTCTCACCATAAAGGTCAGTCACTGTCTCACCGTAAGGGTTAGTTACTGTCTCACTGTAAAGACCTGATACAGTCTCACTATAAATATTCTTTATATGCTTTATTTATAAATTAGAAATTGTATCACGGTAATTATATATTTCACCCTTTTTACTTTCCAGGGATTTTATTTTTGTGATATTTCCTAAATGATAAAATAAATAAAGTGTCACTCGTTCTTCACTCGATATTTCTTCTATTCACTCAAACTGTAACCCTTCTTCACCCTTTCAACCCTTCTCTCTAGAACTTCCAATATGTGCCCAGGCTGAAGCTCCCTTCATCTTCGACTCATTTGAAACATAGCTCAAGGAAGAAGAAGATTGTGCCTCAGCTAGCACCAGATGGTCCCTTAAATCCAAATCTATTGAACCAAATAATAGTTCATGAGAAAGTGATATTCCTTACGTGGATTCTATCGAGTAATTATCTATTTTTGAAATTTTTAAAATATAAATGTTGTTTAGACTGGTTTTCAAAGGAAGATAGACCTATCTATTCTAAGTTAGTGGCTCAATTTTATCAGTATGTTCAGTTATCTATTGATTCTAATGATGGATATGTTATAAGAAGTTGGATAAATAGATATAGATGCACATTCTCATTAAGGTTATGGGATTCTTTCCTTGGATACCTCATGAAGGCATATGTGAGGACTATCAGAGAGGTCCTCCACATCCTAGTGAATTCTTTGTTTTGGAAGATTCTTTGAGAAGTTTAACTGGAAATGGAACCAAGAGAAGAGCCATTGCTGCCAAGCAAGATGGAAAATATAGACTTCTGTTTAATTTTATTCAATATTTGGTTAGTCCTAGAAAAGGTTATTTTGCTGTACTGAAATATCAGGATGCATTTTCAATACATCTCATGCAAAATGGAAATAATATCAATCTTTATAAGTATGCCATACACCATATGTGTGATATTATAAAAACCACCTCCAAGTCAACCTCCCTGTTTTATTCCACGCCCATTTTGTATATTCTTCATGAAAAATGTTTGGTTGGACCAAATGAATAAGTTATTAAGGATTATGAGTTCTATCTCTCGAAATATATTATAAAGAGGATGAAGATCAATAGGAATCCTCAGAAAAAGGCATGGGTGGAAGACAATGAGAGGATCTATGAAAATTTTAATCCAGTTGTACATCCTTCAATGCCTAAAAGAATTTCTAATCTGGGTTTAGAACCAGATGATGTTGCTGAGTATTATGAAGAAGAAAGAGAACAAGAGGCTGTTGAACCTCCCAATGAAACAGTTTTGATGAGATAGACAGTACACCTGCTCCTTCAGATATAACTGATAAGGAAATATCTGTTCATAAAGATGTTGCTGATATGGGGAGACATACACAAAGTTGAAAGAGAATCTATTGCTAAAGAAATCGAAAAGGATACTGTAGAATAAAAAATAGAAGAATTTTTTTTGTTATACAAGAAGCTACCCTTGAGGAACTCCTAGAGTAACAAGATGTTTGTGAAGTCATTCCCTCAGCTGAAGAAATAATGGAGCTTGCTTTTCAATTTTCTAGATAAGAAATGATTGAGGAAGTAAGGGCTGAAGTCATGGAAATTGATCAAGGTCTTAAACCTCTCAGTCCGGATAGGGATGCACCTGTTGAGGGGAGGAAACCCCATAGTCTGGAATCTGTTGAAGTGCCAAATCTGACTGATCCAAGCATAGTAGACATGTGGTATAAATTCCCCAATTTTTATGATGTGACTAAATCATAGGAATTATCAGTCAAAAGTATTGATCAGTTTACAATGTTATAATTAAAATCTATCTCTAATATTGCCCCTACAAAAGAACCTGATTATGTCTCAACCTCTCTCTCTGATCCTTCATAAGATCCCTCGGTTCTGGTCAATAAGAATGACCTGAAAGAATTTGCAGCTACCCTCTTGGCTGGAGTTGAAAAGCTCCTAGATTACCAACCAGCTCCTGTAACAAATTTGAGTGAAATGTATGCTTCACTATTGATGGAGAAATTTATTCGGTAGATTCAACCCAAGATACTCCATGAGATTCATGAAACAAGGATTGAAAATAAACTTCTTAGTGATGAAGTAAAGACTCTAAGAGGTATGGTTGAAGACATCCAGAAAGTGTTGAACTCAAGATTAGAGCCTTTTGAGACTAGTATTACTCAGACTCCACATGAGTTTGCTTCCCTGATTCACCCTCTTTTAACCTCTTTAGCTGAAAAGGTATATGAAAGGAACAAAAAGATTGTTTAAGAGATGCGAGAACTTGTTGTTAGACTTTACAAGTTAACTGATGAGTACAAGGGGTGCCTTCCTAAAGTGCTCAATCTACTGAAATCTCATACCTCAGCTATCACTAATTTTAATGCCTCTGGTAAATCTTCTCAACCTTCTTTAGATAGTGATCTATTTCGAATAATGGTCAAAGAGGAACTTCAGGATGTGCTTAGTGGTGTTAATAAAGAATATCTATCTGAAGTTATCAAGAACAGTGAAAAACATTTTGATTTGGTTAGAGTCCATTCCAAGATTGCTAATGATGCTCAACAATAGATTACCCATAAAGTGGGATTCTATCTCAATTGGATATTCTCTAAGAATGACATGAAAAATAACTTCAAGTGCCATGTGGAAAATCTTAGGATTCCTCCTATTACTCAAGCTTTCAAGACTTAATCTCAAAAGCTCACAGAATCCACTCGTCTGTTGGACAAGTTTATGGGGAAGAATGATGATTTTGAAAAAGCTATGTAGTATGGTGGAGATATCATTTCTGATTTTATAATGCTTATAAGGCCTTATCTTCAAGTCTTGAGTACTGCAATTGTTGCTCCTACGGCTACACCTATGAGATCTAGTTTTCCTACTTTCACCTCTGCCCTAGCCTCCACTTTGATGTCTAGCAATCATGCCAGGACCCAGATCCATCCTGTAATCCTTGATCAATAGTTTCCTCAGTCCTCTACTAGACCCACTTTGGCTCCTTATGTATTTGAAAGTCTTCCTTTACCTTCTCTAATAACCAGATCACACTCTTATTCTACTTCAACATCTGCTCCTATGGATTCTTCTTTTGATGTTTCTGCTAAGGGAAAAGAGAAGTCCAGCCAGTGATAAAGAATAGTGAAAATTCTGATTGATATGACTGATTTCTGGATTTTTGTTATTTACTATTTGTACTGCCATTTCTCTATCAAATGCAATATTCACCTTTTCTTGTCTCTTTCATTTTCACGCTTTTTACTAATCCCAAAAGGGGGAGTAAGCTATGCACATTGGGAATATGTAGTTTGAAAAAATATACACTCTAACTTTACATGATTTTTTATCATAAAAAAAGGAGAGATTGTTGGACTCTTCATGTGTTAATAATGTTTTAATGATCACAAATCCTATTCAAACTTGTATTGTTGTGTAAACTGTCACAAATTATTTTTACATATTATTAGTATCTTTTTTGTTTTAAGTAAACCTATCCAATATATTAGTTGATATACATCAAGTTTGAATACTTTAAACTATATTTACTTTATATTTTACTGATTTTCCATGATAAATGATTAAGTCTAATCCATTCTATAAATATCATTGCCTAAGTATGAATACTGATATTTGGCTAAGTTTAAGACAATATGACAATCAAACACCATACAGAATCAAACACCATGATACTTAGTCACCATGAAGAATCAGACACCATGACACTCAAACACCATGAAGAATCAGACACCGTGACACTCAGACACCATGAAGAATGAGACACCGTGACACTCAGACCCCATGAAGAATCAGACACTGTGACATCCAGACACCGTAAATAATCAGATGCCATGAATAATCAAACATTGTGACAATGAGAAACTGTGACCATGAGACATCGTGACCATGAGACACCATGACCAACCAACCATTGTGACAATGATACACTGCTTCAAGAAGACTCCAGTTCAATGAGACATCGTTCCATGACATACTATGACACCGTTTCTTAATCTATTTTTTCATTTTTTTAATTTAATATCTAAATGTAATATTTGAAGATTTTAAATTCTTTTACATAATTAATGTTTCTTTATAGAAATGTCACCTGACAGTACGAGGTATGAGGTGAATAATACATTCAACCTCTTGGCTCAAACACATGCACTCCATGAATAAAAGTTAAGTTCATCCCAGAACGACATATATGAAAAATAACGCGAAGCAAGTGTGTGATCACGACAATGAAGAAAACACGTAGATCTTTTTGAATATATATTTGACACAAGTAATTGTATGATTAAGAACACATGAAGCAAACTTGAATCCTAGAATCGAGAACATCTTCGCACTGTGAACACCACGAAGAACACACGACAGATCTAGCTGACTTGCGATACTTTGTTTTTCACATGAAGAATTGATTCCTGCATCTGCTTCATCATAGAAGTCTAGAGCTGCAGAGACTAACACTCAGAGCACTTCTATACCTATCTTGATATTTCTGATATGTTTTGTATCATTTTATTAACTTTTGTGTAATGTGTGTATCTGTATAACGAACACACTCTATCTCCTGCATTAAACTAAAGGATACAAGATATACTTCCTCAAACATCTTTTTACACTTTTGTATACACACAGATAAGTGTGGAAGACGTCCCTATATGGCCTTATACCTTTTACTCATAAAGAACTATGGAAGAAGTCGTGTGACCTGGACAGTCTTGTGTACTGTTGTTACCCTGATCTATGGTGTAGATCAACTTTATTTATTTAAACTTCTTGGTGGTGGCTGATCACCAAGTGGAGTGGATTAGGTCTTATATTGAGACTGAACCACTTGTTTAATTTCCACTATGTTACTCAATTTAGTCTTTCTCTATTTTACTAACTAAATCGAGAATCACTAAATTTACTTTGATATTTAATCTTGGAAAGATGTTTTAATTGTTTTTCCTTATTAGAATAACTTCAAAAAGTAATATTAATAACTAATATTAAGATTAATAAGAATTAATCAATATTTTAATAAGTTATTTAAACAGTAAAACTCTCATTACCATATTACATTGATTAATTGGGTTGTATTTAATTTTATTGGTGAACCCTTTTAGAAATATACTTTTGAACAAAATTTTTTATAGATACTCAATTTACCCCCATTGAGTAACCTACTCCAACCAACATTTGGTATGAGAGGAAGGTTTATTAAGACTCTGTTGTTAACCTTATGAAATTGTGATTGTAGTTGTACCTTAAAGATAATTAAATTTCTATCAATTCTAAATTTCTAGCTCTTTAAACATATTTCATTACTATAGATAATAGTTTATAAGGTGATGCAACCAAAAGAACCCTATTCTTTAATGAAACTAACTTTGCTCAATGGAAAATCAAAATGAAAATTCATTTAGAAAGTATGAGATTTGAAATATGGTCTTCAATTCAAGATGAATATAAGATTCTTTCTAATGATAGAACTACTTGGGATTAAATTATGAAAACTTCATATAATAACAATTGAAAATATATGAATGATTTATACTGCTCCTTAGGAGATGAAGAATTCAATATAATGTTTTCTTGTAAAACCGCCCATGAAATTTGGGATACTTTGTCTGTTTCACATGTAGAAACGTCTAATGTAAAAGAAATGAGACTTAATACTTATACAATTAAATATGATAACTTTAAAATGAAACCCGATGAGCCTATTTCTGGCATGTATCTCATGTTTATTGAAATTTTCAACAAAATGTTTTCTCTTGGAAGAGAAGACGCTGCTAAAGAACATAGTGTCATGTGATATCAGCAAGATACCTATAAAATAAATCATTGGGAAAATGATGAGTATGAAGAGGATCTTAAAGTCAATAAAGAAGAAGAGGATGAACCAAAACCAAAATCAGTTGCATTCAAGACCACTACCTCTAATCACAAAGACAAAGGAAAGTTCGAAGTTTCTGTAGAAAATTCCAATAATGAACATTCATCACCTGATAGTGATGAGGAGATGGCTCAATTAACTAGAAGATTCAAGATAATTTATAGGATGAAGAACTTTTTTAGAAAGCCTAACTTCAAGGGAAAATATGATCAAAAAGGAAGTTGGAAGAAAGACTTGAAAAAAGTGACAAGACTGATGATATTGTCCTCTATGAATGTAAGTTCAAGGGACATATCAAGACTGACGGTCCAAAGTTCAAGTAAAAAACAACTATGAGGAAAATGATATAAAATATAAAAAGGCAATGAAAGAAACCTAGAGTGCTTCTGGGGACAGTTCAAGTGACTCAGAAACATCACATAATGAACAGGATAACAAATCCAGTATGTGTTTTATGACAAACACATTTGAGGTAACACTGGAATCTCTTGTACATATTTCATACTATTCTAAAGATGAGAGTGACTCTGAAAATATGTCTAATGAAGAAATGTTTGAATATTGTTATATGCTTGAAGAAACATGTAATGAACTAAAAGATAAATATAAATAATTGAAGAAACAACATGCTCTTACTGTGACTGTTAAATCTTAACTCACAACTAAAGAAAGAAAAATGCTCAACTGATCAAGGAGAACAATCAATTAAAAATGTCTAATGAGAAATTCAAGAATTAATTAGAAAAGTTTACTAATCGGAAAAATAATCTTACTCAAATTCTTGGTAAATAGATTTCCCTTATGTATAATACTGGCATTGGCTATCAACCTGGAAAAAGAAAATTTTGGAGAAACAATTTTGTTTCTAAATATAGGACATACATATTTATTCCCAATTCAAGAAACAAATCAACTAGTTCAAGTTATGACACACTTTCTAGTGTTCCAAGTTTTTCTGGACCAAATAGATATTATTTTTCAAATATTTTACATAATTCTTATAGGAAACCTATTAGGCAGATGTGGGTTCCTAATGCACTTATTACTAATATTACTGGACCCAAAAAAGTATGGGTACCAAAATCTATTTTTTCTTGATCATTTTGTAGGAAAGAATATTAAAGAGTTCCGATAAAAAGTTATATTACTTGGACAGTGGATGTTCAAGACAAATGATAGGAGACTACTCATGCTTCAAGAACCTAATAAAAATTGAATGAGTACGTGTCTCTATTGGTGACAATTCCAAACAAAAAATTATTGGCCTTGGCCAAATTAGTAACTCTAAATCAATTTTAATTTCCAAATTACTTTTATTATGGATTGAAATATAATCTGCATAGTATATCACAATTATTTGGTGATGGATTTCATGTTAGATTTGAAAATGATTCTTGCAATGTTTTTAAATATAAAGAAGAATTTGTGTTTTCTACATCAGAAAAGAAAATGTATACCCTGCTGACATAGATTGTTTCATTTCTCAAAATTTTTCATGCTTAAGTGTCTTTCATAAAGATTCTTGGATATGGAATAGGATACCAGGACACTGCAATATTCACTCCCTTATAAATCTAACTAGAAATATATTAGTCAAAGACCTACCGAAACTTGTGTTTCCAAATGATAAAGTGTGTAATTCCTGTCAAAAGGGAAAGAAACAAAAAAATTCCTTTTAACCAAATAAATAAGGGCCAACATCTCAACCTATCGAATTGGTTCACATGGATTTGTTTGGACCATCTGGAGTTTCTAGTTTTAATAGGAATCACTATGTTTACGTCCTTATAAATGATTTTTCTAGATACACTTGGACCTTCTTTTTGGATCACAAAAGTGAATCATGCTCTCTTTTTACCAAATATGCCAAGTCTTTGGAAAACCTTAGTGGACTCAAAATCAATTCCTTACGAAGTGATCATGGTCGTGAGTTTTAGAATCAATAGTTTGAATTCTTTATCCCAAAAAATGGCTATAGTCACAATTTCTATGCCCCTAGTACACCTCAACAAAATGGAGTTGTAGAAAGAATGAAAAGAACCCTGTATGAAATTGCTTGAACTCTTCTCAATAAATATAAATTCCTATTTATTTTTGTGTTGAAGATGTCAATAAAAAATTCTAAATAATAAATAGAGTGTTGATTAAGACTATACTTAAAATTACTCCTTATGAGTTATGGAACAATCAAAAACCCAAGGTTATCTACTTTAACGTTTTTGGTGGTAATGTCTATATCCTTAACACAATGAAAAATCTTGAAAAATTTTCATTCAAGAGTGATGAAGGAATATTTTTAGGATATTCCATCTCTAGTAAAGCCTATAGAGTGTTCAATAAAAGAAATAAATGTTTGAAAAAATCTGGTCATGTCAAATTTGATGAAATAGATCCACATGATCCTAAAACCATTCTAAAGGACTTGGAGGATGATGTATCAAATATGGAAATTAAGTCAAAATCCTCAAACCATCCTGTGAAAGAATATATAAAAAATTCATGTTCTATAAATTCCTTAGACTCAAGTCACAAATAATGTGAACCTATTTGATGAACCTAAAATCTATATTACCTCTTTTCTAGATCTGTTAGATCTCTTAAGAACCATCCCTTAGATGCTGTAGTAGGAGACTTAGATAAAGGAACTCAAACTAGAGTTTCTCTTAGAAATTAGGTTGAACATAAAGTCTCCTTGTCAAAAATTGAACCTAAGAACATTAATGATGCTTTCAATGATGAATTTTGGGTGATGGATATGCAATAAGAACTTAATCAGTTTGAAAGGAATAAATTTTGGAAACTTGTTGAATGTACCAAGGACACATTCACCATAGGCACTAAATGGGTGTTTAGAAATAAGGTAGATGAAGATGATAACATAGTTAGAAAGAAGACTAGATTTTTTTCACAAGGATATAGTCAAGAATAAGGAATTGAATATAAAGAGACCTTTTTTCCAGTAGCCAGACTTGAAGCCATACGAATTCTGCTTGCTTATGCTGCACATCTGAATTTCAAACTGTATCAAATGGATGTCAAGAGTGACTTCCTAAATGGGTATATAGATGAGGATTTCTTTGTTGAGAACCCCATAGTTCTACAAATCCCTATTTTCCAAATCATATTTTTAAAATATCAAAAGCTTTATATTGTTTAAAACAAGCTCCAAGAGATTGATATGATATATTAAGTACTTTTATTTATTCCAAAGGATTTATAAAAGGAATAGCTGATCCTACCATTTTTATAAAATGAATTTCCAATGATTTCTTAATTGTTCAAATTTATGTAGATGACATTATCTTTGGATCTTCAAGAAATTCATTATGTATTGAATTTTCTAAAATAATAAAAAATGAATTTGAAATGAGTTTAATGGGTGATCTAAAATTTATTCTTGGATTCAAAATATTTCAAAAAAATGATGGTATTATCTAATATCAATGTAAATACACTAGAGAACTTCTTAAATGTTTTTGATTAGATAACACTAAAAGTAGTGACACTCCAATGAGTACCACTTGTAAGTTGGATCTTGATGAAGATGGAAAATCTGTTGATCAAACCACTTACAAAGGAATAATTGGAAGTTTACTCTACTTAATTGCTAGTCGACATGACATTTAGTTTAGTGTGTGTATGTGGGCTCATTTTTAAGAAAATACTTTATAATCTCATTTAAATTCTATTAAAATAATTTTCAAATACCTCAAGCATACACCCAATCTAGGACTGTTCTATCCTATAGGATAATCATTTGAATTAGTTGGTTATTCTGATGCTAAAATTGGTGGTTGTAAGTTAGATAGAAAAAGAACCTCTAGAACATCTCAGTTTTTGGGCAAGTCACTAGTACCATGGTGTATTAAGAAACCAAATTTTGTTGCATTATCTACTACAGAATCTAAATACATAGCTACTGGTAGTTGTTGTTCACTAATCTTGTTGATGAAACATACATTACTAGATTATGGATATCAGTTCATGAATGTACCTATAAATTGTGACAACACAAGTGCTATTAACATCTCTAAAAATCTTGTTTCACATTCTAGTACAAAGCATATTGATGTACAACGTCACTTTTTGAGTGATCATTATCAAAAAGTTGATATCACTTTGGAAATCATTTGTACTGAATATCAACTCACTGATATTTTCACCAAACCACTAAATTCTGAAAGAATATATGACATCATACATGAGTTAGGTATGATAAATCTTAAGTAGACATCTTACTGTTTCACACCTTACTGTTTCATGTTTACGATCTCACAGTTAGTATTTATTGGTTATTATCTGACATTTAATATCTCAAACAATACGGTCACACAATCTAGAAGTCACATTGTTACAGACTCAGCGTGAATGCCTGTGACTGTCTCACTATAAGGGTTAGTCACTATCTCATCATAAGGGTCAGTCACTATCTCACTGTAAGGGTCAGTCACTGTCTCACCAGAAGGGTCAGTTATTGTCCCACCATAAAGACTTGATACGGTCTCACCGTAAATATTCTTTATAAGTTTTATTTATAAATTAGAAACTCTATCACGATAATTATATATTTAACTCTTTTTAATTTCCCGTGCTTTTATTTTTGCAATGTTTGGTATTCCTAAATGATAAAATAAAGGAAGTGTCACCTATTCTTCACTTGAGATTTCTCCTATTCACTCAAACTATAACCCTTATTCACCCTTTCAACCCTTCTCTCTCAAACTTTCAGTATATTCCCAGGATGAAATGCCCTTCGTCATCAACTCCTGAGAAACGTAGCTCAAAGAAGAAGAAGATCGTGCCTAAGATAGCACATGAGGGTCCTCTGAATATAAATATAGTGAAATGAATAGTAGTACCTAAGAAAGAGATATGCCCAAAGTGGCTTCTGTCTAGTATGTCTCTAGTTTTAAAAGATTTAAAAGATCATGGTTGGTTAGAGTGGTTTTCAAAGGAAGATAGACCTATCAACCATAATCTAGTGTCTTAATTTTATCAGTATGTTCAATTCACATTTGATTCTGATTATGGATATGTTATAAGAAGTTGGATAAATAGCCAGATATGAACATTATCTTCGAGGTTATGGGTTTCATGCCTTGGGATACCTCATGTAGGCATCTATGAGGACTATCAAAGAGTTCCTCCTCCTCCTAGTGAATTATTTGCTTTCGAAGATGCTCTGAGAAGTTTATCTAGAAATGGAACCAAGATAAGATCCATCGCTGCTAAGTTAGATGGAGAATCTATACTTCTATTTAAGTTTATTCAGAATTTGGTTAGTCCCAGAAAAGTTGATTTTACTGTACTAAAATATCAGGATGTATTTTTGATACATATCATGAAAATGGACATAATATCAATCTTTGTAAGTACGTCATAAAACATATATGTGAGCTAATCAAAACCACCTCCAAGTCAACCTCCCTGTTTTATTCTATGATCATTTTAGTTATACTTCATTCCAATGGTATGGTTAGACCAAATGAAGAAGTTATCAAGGATAATGAGTTTTGTCTCTCAAAAGTTATTATAAAGAGGATAAAGATCAATAGTAATCCTTTAAAAAGGTGTTTGTGGAATACAATGAGAGGATCTATGAAAATTTTAATCAAGTAAAATATCCTTAAAGGCTTAAAGGCCTTTCTAATCCTGATGAGGAAGATAGTACACCTGCTCCTCAGGATGTAACTATGAAGGAAATACATGTTCATAAAGATGCTGCTAATTTGGGAGACAAACTCAAAGTTGAAAGAGAATATCTTTCTAAAGAAACCGAAAAGGATACTATAGAAGAGCAAATAAAATAATAAATTCTTGTTATACAAGAATCTACCCTTGAGGAACTCCAAGAGGAACAAGCTATTCTTGAAGTCATTCCCTCTGCTAAAGAAAGAATGGAGATAGCTTTTCAGTTGGCTAGACAAGAAATTATTGATGAAGTAAGGGATGAAGTAATGGAAATTGATGAAGGTCTTAAACCTCTTAGTCCTGAGAGGTATGTACCTGTTGAGGGGGAGAAACCCCCCAGCCTGGAATCTATTGAAGTGCTAAATTTGATTGATCCAAGCACAGTAGACACATGGTATAAATTCCACAGTTTTTATGATGTGACTAACTCACAGAAAGTCTCAATCAAAAGTCTTGATCTATCTACAATGTTCCAATTGAAATCTATCTATGATATTTCCCCTACAAATGAAAATGAGCTTGTCTCAGCCTCTCTTTTTGACCCTTCATAAGATCCCTTAGTCATGGACAATAAGAATGACCTGAAATAATTTGGAGCTACCCTCTTGGCTGGGGTTGAAAAGCTCATGGATTCCCAACTGGCTCCTATAACAAATTTGAGTGAAAGGTATTCTTCAATATTTATGGAGAAAATTATTTGGTAGATTCAAACCAAGATAATCCATGAGATTCAAGAAACAAGGATTGAAAATAAACTGCTTAGTGATGAAGTAAAGACTCTAAGAGGTAAGGTTGAAGAAATGCAGAAAGTGCTGAACTCGAGATCAGATCTAGTTGAGACTAGTATTACTCAGACTCCGCAAGAGGTAGCCTCCCTAATTAAACCTATTTTAACCTCCTTAGCTGAAAAGGTTTCTGAAAGGAACAAACATATTGTTCAAGAGATACGTGAACTTGTTGTTGGACTTAACAAGTTAATTGATGGGTACAAGGGGTGCTTCAGAAAGTTCTCAATCAACTAAAATCTATTACCTCAGCTGTCACTACATATAATGCCTCTAGTAAATCTTCTCAACCTTATTTATACAGTGATCTATTTCAAACAGTGGTTAAAGAGGAACATCAGGCTGTTCTTAGTGGTGTTTATAAAGAATCTATGTCTGAAGTTTTCAAGAACAATGACAAATTTATTGATTTGGTCAGAGTCCTTTCCAAGATTGCTAATGATTCTCAACAAGAGATTACCCAGAAAGTGGACTTCTATCCTTACCGGATCTTCTCTACGAATGAAATGACAACTCACTTCAAGTAACTTGTAGAATATATGAGGATTCCTCCTGTTACTCAAGATTTCAAGACTCAAGTTCAAAAGCCCAAAGAGTTTACTCATTTGTTGGAAAAGTTTATGGAGAATAAGGATGATTTTGAAAAAGATATACAGTATGGTGGAGATATCATTGCTGATTTTATCAAGGTTCAATGGCCTTATATTCATGTCTAGAGTAATTCCATTGTTGATCCTGCGGCTGCACCTCTAAGATCTAGTTTTCCTACATTCACCTTTTCCCTAACCTTCACTTATATGTCTATCATTCAAGCCCTAAACTAGATCTGACCTGAAATCCTTGATCAATAGTTACCTTAGTCTTATACTAGACCTACTTTTTTTCCTTTTGACTATGAAATTATTCCTTTACCTTCTAGTACAACCATCTCAGTCCCTTATTCAACTTCATCCTCTACTATTGTGGGTTCTTCTTCTGATGTTGCTGATAAGGGAAAAGAGAAGCCCAACCAGTGATGGAGAACAATGTAAATTCTGTTTGATAGGGCTTCTTTATAGATTTTTTATTTACTATTTTTACTGCCGCTTTTCCATCTAATGCAATATGTAATTTTTCTTGTCTCTTTCCTTTTCACTCTTTTTGCTAATCCCAAAAGGGGGAGGAAGCTATGGAAATTGGAAATATGTAGTTGGAACAAATATACACTCTAACTTCACATTATTTGTGATCATAAAAAAGGGGGATATTATTGGAATCCTCATGTGTTAATCACATTTTAATGATCAAAAATCCTATTCAAACTTATATTACTATGTAAACTGTCACAAATCATTTGTACAGATGATTAATATCTTTTTTCTTTAAGTAATAGTATCCAAGATCTTAGTTGTTATACATCAAGTTTGACTATTGTACACTATATTTAATTTAATTTATATTGATTTTCCCTGATTAATGATTAAGTATAATACATTCTATAAATATCACTTTTTAGGTCTGAATACAGATATTTGGATAAGTCTGAGACACCGTGACACTCAGACACTGTGAAGAATTAGACACCATGACACTCAGAAACTGTGAAGAATTAGACATCATGACACCCAGACACTGTGAAGAATCAGAAATCGTGACAGTCAGACACCATGAAGAATTAGACACCGTGACACCCAGACACTGTGAAGAATCAGAAACTGTGACATCTAGACACTGTGAACAATCAGACACCGTGAACAATCAAACACCATGAACAATCATACACCGTGAACAATCAGACACTGTGACCATGAGACACCATGACCATGAGACATAATGACCATGAGACACCATGACTAACTATCCATTGTGACCACGAGTCACTGCTTCAAGAAGACACTGGTTCAAGGAGACACCATTCCATGACATACTATGACATTGTTTCTTAATTTGTTTTGACGTTTTTTAATTTAATCTCTAATGGTAAAATTTTAATATTTTAAATTCACTAATATAATTAATGTTTCTTTGTAGACATGTCACCTGACAGTATGAGGTACGAGGTGCAGAATAGATGCAACTTGTCATCTCAAACACATGCACTCCATTACTAAAAGATAAGTGCTTCCCAGAACAACATATATGAAAAACAACGCAAAGAAAGTGTGTTAGAATGACAATGAAGAAAACACTTAGATCTTTTTGAAGAGATATTTGACACATGTAATTCGATGCTGAAGAACACACAAAGCATACTTGAATCCTAGAATCGAGAACATCTTCACACTGTGAACACCATGAAGAACACATGCCATATCTAGCTATCTTTCGATCCTCTATTTTCACATGAAGAATCAATTCCTACATCTGCTTCATCTCAGAATTCCATAGCTGCAAAGACTAACACTCATAGTACTTCTAAACCTATCTCGATATTTCTGCTCTATTGTGTATCATTTTATCAACTTTTGAGCAGTGTGTGTATCTGTATAACAAACACACTCTGTGTTCTACATTAAACTGAAGGATACAAGATATCATTTCTCAAATATCTATTTACACTTGTGTATACCCATGGATAAGTGTGTAAGAGGTCCTTGTGTGACCTGGTACCTTGTACCCATGAAGAACTGTGGAAGTGGTCGTGTGACATGGAAATTTCTGTGTATAGTTGTTACCCTAAAATAGGGTGTGAATCAAGTTTATTTATATAAACTAATTAGTGGTAGGTGATCACCAAGTATAGTGGATTAGTTCTCGGATTGATACTGAACCACTTGTTTTATTTCCATTGTGTTACTCAATTTAGTCTTTCTGTATTTTACTATCTAATTCAGGAATCACTAAATTTACTTTGATAGTTATTCTTGGAAATAATTTATAATTGTTTATCTTTATTAGAATAACTTTAAAATTAATATTAATAACTAATATTAATATTAATTAGAATTATTCAAAATTTTAATAATTTATTTAAATAGTCAAACTCTCACAAATTTATTACTTTGATTAACTGGGATGTATTTAATTTTATTAGTGAACACTTTTAGAAATATCCTTTTGAACAGAAATTTTTATAGATACTCAATCCCCCCCTTGAGTAACCTACTACAACAAATACTTCCATCTCCACAGATAATGTCATCATACACTTAACTATCCATATCATGTCATCAACTGAAACAAATAGAAGATATAAATTAGAACGTACAAAATTTAAAAACAATTTCAGTATAATCATTGATAATATTTTACCATATCATAAAAACTATAATCCATACTACTATCTTATAAAGAGTTTCATAGATCAGAATGGTCAACCTCCTTCCTATTGTTGACATCTGTCACCTATAATACAAAGCACAACATTTTAGAAAAAGAAATAAGAAACATAATAATCACATAATATATTCAAAAATTTTCACATAATTTTTTTATTTTATTAATAAAACAACTTAAATTTTAATATAAAACAAATAATATATTTTGATTTACCCTTTGAAAACATAAAATTATTTTTTATATATATGATCCAATACATAAAAATAAAAATGGATAAATATATAAAAATTAAATAAATTTTTAGAATGACATGAAATGTTCTTGAATTTTCTGAATAATTTTTTTAAAGACTTTGATTTGAAAACATTTTTTAAATTTCAAAAATAATTTAACAGTGTTTTCATCATGATTTAACATCAATATGATGTAATTTGCTTTGTTTTTTATCATTACTCTCATGTTTTAGTGTTTTAAAACAATAAAAATGCATTTATAGGAATCCTTAGAAACCCAAAACTTAGATTTATGTGTGTTTAATTCATATATGTTAAAAATTAATCTATTTTCATTTTAAAATCATTTCAAATCTATCTGACACCATTTATTAGGTTTTAACCCCCTAACGCATGTTTTTAAAGACTTTGACATGTTTAAAAACTACTTATTGAGTCATTCTGAGAAAACCACTCATTATATAGATATGTTTTCTAATATTAAATTTCAAAAATAATTTGATAGTGGTTTCACATCAATCAGATTCTGTTTTCAATGGTTTTTATAGTTACACACCTTTTAGTTTTTTTAAAACACTAAAAACATGTTTACATGCATCCCTGGAAAACCATAACTTAGAATGTTGTGATGTTAGTTCCTACATTTAAAAAACAAATCTATAGTTATTTTATAATTATTTCAGGGTCATATAATTCCATTTTCTTGGTTTTTACCTCTTCTTTCATGTTTTTAAAGAATTGATATCTTATAGAACTTTTTATTGAGTCATTATGAGAACACCGCACATCAGATGGACTTATTGAATGATTATACATGTAAAATATAATTCAAAGGCAGTTCTCCTCTGATCTGAAATCAATAATATGTCATTTTCTATGAGATTTTCTAGTACACATGTGTTTTAGTGTTTTAAAACACTAAAAATGTGTTTACATGCATCCTGAGAAAAATGTAAATCAGATTGAAATAAGGTTAGTTCATTCATTTTAAAAATCAATATATGGTCACTTTACTATTATTTCATAACCACATGGAATTTTTTCCAATTTTTACCCCCTAATACACATTTTGAAAGGATTTTATATCTTTTACAATATCTTATTGAGTCATTACAAAAACAAAACACATCATATGGACATGTTGTCTTCTCGTACGTGTCATAAATAATTCAGATTTGGTTTTCCCATTATTTAAAATATATAAATGGTAATTGTTTATGGTTTGGACCATTATATACATGTTTAAGTGTTTTAAAAAACATAAAAATGTATTAACATGCATCCCAAACAAATTATAAATGATGTAGAATCAGTTACTAAATATCAAAAATCAATATACAATTTCTTCTTTATGATTTCATGGCCATATAATTCTATTTTAATAGTTTTTCACAATGATTAATGCTTTTAAAAACATTGATATCATTAAAAAAACTTATTGTGTAAATTTGGGAACACTGTACACCAGATGGATGTGTTTTATGCTTTTACACATCAAAGATATTTCAATAGTGGTTGTCGTATGATTTCTCATCAATATGATGCAATTTGTGACATCCCAAACCCAGGTGACACTTAATAGCTGCCCTGAGCCCAGTTGGCCACATGGCCTCAACCACATCTATGCAAAATCCATAGGATTTAGACTAGTATTGGAGCTCAATATAGATGTATATGTATATTATATGGGAAAATGAAAGAGGTGGGTTAATTGTAGTTTTAAAAACTTTGTATTTAAATACTTAAGAAAGAACTTTGTTTAAGGGGTCTTAAACTAATAAAATTCACAATCAATACAATTAACCATATAAGACTTGGATCTGATGGTTTTGATATGGTGTAATACTATATATAATGTAAAACAGTTGTATTTTAATTGAATACAATGATCAGAGTAATACAAATGTAAATTATTCTACCATATAACATATAGAATCTCTTAATACAATATATAAGAATGAATCATAATTAAAACAATTACAATTGGAATGAATATTAATAGAAAGAGGAAACAATACAATTACCTTTATAATACAAACATAAGTGGAAATATAAAAGTATTACAATTATTTAATCCCAAAGAGTCGGGTATCCTATCACCTAGGATAAAAGGTCTATCTTACCACCACCTTGGTAAGCCCTCGATACAATGATCGACACGACTGTCTTCTTATCCCTATAAGCCTCTGATTAAGAAGGTAATCAACACCTCTATCATTCAAGCAATTGAAATACCTCAATACAATTATATGTAGAACATCTTCCTATCCCCCAAATCCCTCAATAATTATCACAATTATTGGTAACACAAATCATAAAAAAGAACTTATATAAATACAAGAACATGGAACAAGATGTTAACTTCTTGTATCTTTAAGGATTTCTCACGAAGAAAGAGAGAAGTCAGAGTATATCTCTCTAGAACCTGATAGAAGAAAAATTTGTGTATTCTGGTTTAAATTACATTCTATTTATAGGCCTCAGGTTCCAACAGTCATATTTTCTCCAACGGTCATATTTCATTGAAAAACATGTAGGGACTTGGACACTTTACATTACAATGGTCAAAACAAAGAGAATACATAGCATCCTTTTGTTTTTTAAATAACCAAATCAACGATGTTGTTTTAGGTTAGAAAATTGTAAGTTTAATGGAATGAAACAATGAGCATGAGATACATGCAATCTTTATTGAAGTTATGATAAGAGTGTAATTAATATCAAAAGTACAATACATAACTTGTTTTATAGGCTTATCATGATAAAAATGAATATCATGATTATAATTTATATTCTTGTTAGGATTATTAACATGGTTACGATGCATGATATTTAAACTGGTTACGATACATGAATACAATGCATAAATAATATTACAATACATAACCTCATAACGATTCATGACTACGATACAATACATAACATGGTAATGATGAATAATTATGATGTGGAACTTAGCCTTGTCAGAATGAACATGGTAATGATGCATGGTCTTGTTATGATACATGTGATTACGATGTATGATCTAGTTACAATATATGAGGTTACGATGAAGGTGATTACGATCTGATACTTATCCTAGTTATGATTCCTGATTATAATGAAATATATAATATGGTTACGATTCCAGATTATAATGAAATAGATAATCTAGTTACGATTCTTGATTATAATTCAATACACAGTCTAGTTCTGATTGTGAAACAACATATAAAACAATGTGGGTGAACAATGTACATGCTTATGATAAGAATAAAACATATAATAAACACAGTGTGTGTGATTATGATTTTGAATCAACACACATGATAAACAATATATGTGATTATGATATGTGTGATTTTTGGTTTCTAAAACAAATGATTGATGGGAAAGTCGAAACATGTTTTGACTCAACAATGTCCCCCCTTTTGGAAAGCACAAGATAGAACAAACATCACAAAAAACAAAAAAAAAACTTATCCCCCCCAAAGTTTAACAACTCTTCTGAAACAAATGGTGAATACTACTAATTCCACCGTTGGTTTAAACCAAAACACTAGGGATCATATTCTATTTAATTTTACTTGTGAATTATCCCCTTTAATAAGGCATTCATAAAAATCTTCTTTTTAAAACTATTCTCCCCTTTTGTGATTTTCAAAAAGAATAAGGGAAAGTATTTATTCCCTACCAAATGTTAAAGAAACAACATACGAAACAATAATTGTTATTTGAAAACAAAATTTCATTACAACAAGAGTTCAAAAATTATTCTTTCTCGTTTTTTTCAAATGATTAAACATCATAATATTCATCTTTTTGAACTCCTTTCTATCCTCCATGAGTTTATCAATAGCTTCTTTCTAAGCCTTCATCTTCATATCCTGTTCAGAAATAACCAATTATTTCTTCTAGAGACTTTTTTGTAGAATCCAATTGATTTATTCTTAGGATTTTAGATTTACTTCTTGATTTTTAAGGTTTTCTTCCTTGTTATTGAAATAATACAACCTAATTATGTAGGCCTTATCTAGGATAAAAACTCTATTTGATAGTGAAGAAACCTCATTACTCTCATTCTCTAACTTTTAATTTAAATTATCAAGCTATTTTGAGGCTACTCCTTTTTTATGTATTGGGTCTTTGAAAGTATTCAAGCTTTTCATTCAAGTCATCAATAAACTTTAGATAGAGAGTAGAGTTTATTTACCCGATGTGCCAATTCTTTCTGCTTGTCTAGATGGTTCTTGAGTCTTTCATCAATGTTGTAAGACCACTTCACAACCATATTGGAAGACTTACTATGCTCAGCAACACATTACTTGAAATTATTGAAATCAGCTTCAAGAAATAGAAATTTGTCCATCAAAATCTTGACAGAGTCTGTTCTATCATTATAGTAATTTGGAAGAATTTAAAGACTGGATTCAAATTTTTTAATGAATGGTAACAACTTCTCCAATATATTCAAGGCATGTTCAATGTACTAAACTCCTTTCATAGTGATTATTATTTCAGAATTTTTGTCCTCAGGGTATTGTGGTAGATCACCAAAATGGGTTTAAGTGCCAATCACTTGAGCTGGCTGATTCATATTCTTATTGAATTCTTCCTCTTCTTTATTTTAAATCTAAATCACTTTCTTGGTTGAAACCTTTAAAGAAGCTTTCTTAGAAGTCTAAGGATCCGGAGAGGGAAAAATTTAATGATTGGACTTCTGATGATTCTGTGGTATCAATTCTCCTATTTGTATCTTATTTTTTTCTTCCACTTCTATTTCTTCTTATCCATATTCTTCTTTTCCTTCTACTTCCTACTCTACTTCTTCTTCTTCATATTCTTGAGCAAGAGATTGTGTAACCGATTTTTTAGAATCTTTTTTTCACCATTCCTTTCTCTGCTGGAACCGATTTAGTCTTAACTGATGGATCCCAAATTTCAACTCTGGTTTTTAGTTGCTCAACTATTATGGGAAGACTATCAATGTCAATAGCTTCATCCTTTCTATTCTTCAAAATATTTTTTCTCTCTTCTTCTTTCAAGGTATCTTCTGGATTTACTTTTAATTCTAAGGCTTCAGTAGGATCCAATCCAAACTGAGGATCCCCTTCTTTCTTTTCTTACCTTTTCTTTCTCCATTCAGAAGAAACCTCATTGGATACAACCTTTTTGTTTCTTTGATGTTATTGGAGTTGTAATCTTATCTACCTTTATTTTATTTGAAGTTATCTTTGATGGATTAGAAGGTTTTTCAATACCTTACACTACTTCCTTTTCTTTCTCACTATTCAAATCATTCTCAAACTTTTTTAATTCAGGATTGAATCGTAACTTGAGCCTCCGTATTTTATCATTACTGATTAAGGTATCCTTTAAAGAATTTGGATCTAACTTTATTGCAACATTACAAAAGCTCGAGAATTTTTTCAGAAACATTTTGATAATGGTGGGAAACATGATCAGTTGTGATTCTATACAAATAGATTTGATATTGTTGATTTTTAGGAAGATAAACCCCTTAAGGTTGAACTTTCTCATGTTTAACAAATATAAAGGACATAGACATTTAAAACATTCAAAGTTTCTTTGTCACCCTTTCACATCACCAAAAACACTTGAGAAAAGAGATCTATAAGTCTGTTATCTTTTGATAAATGCCTCACTTTTCTCTTGTCCCCATAAATCTCAAAAAGTTTTTCTTTGGGTTTAGACCTATCAAAAGTTCAATCAGATTCTGGTAATTGATGAGGACATAAATCATCTCCATCAAATGGAACACATAGAAATATTTATTCATGTTTTGAGGAGGTTGTATAATTTTTATTGTACATCATAAAAGAAACCTTTAGATCCTTGTGTATCTTTACTTATTCATAAAATTTCAACACCTCATCATGATAAATATAATCCCGATCAAAATCCAATCTTTCTACACAAATTGATTCCCATCCTTGAAAACTTATAATTATTTTAAAAGATGAATCAAAAGACTCGTAAAAGTCTCGAGAGACTAACCTTTCACCCTGAAAGGTCATGGAACATAATTATTTTGGAGGCATTTCTTTCGGATATGAATCAGTAGACTGAGTCATGAAATATTAACTCACACCCTAAAAATCATGTTTATTACAAAATATGAGTAGATCTATGATTACGAAAATTGAGGAAGGAACCGATTTCAAACCTTGTTGACTATTTATAGAGCAACTGATATTGAGAGAAAAAAACATGAGATTGATGTGGGATATATTTTTCTTAAAAAAATTGATGGTTAGGATTAAATATAAAATATCCAATGGTCAATAATAATTTCAAACTCTTTAGGTTTTCCTTAAAAGAAAATCATATTTAGACAGAAACCGTTAAGGAATTAAAAGAATTGAGAAACAGCTATTGAAACAACCAAAATAAGACTCTAGAAATTGTACATGTAGAAGTACCAAGATAGATGTATTGGTTTCAAAATATTGTTCTTATGAAAACAATGAAAAAAATAATAAAAAAATCAATGAGATAAAAATTATAAAATTAATAATTTTAAATAGGTTGATACTTATTTTTTAGAACTGATAGAATAACCTACAACCGATATTCAAGTACCAACAAGGTAATCCAACACCGATAATATAGTACCAATAAAGTATTTCGATGCCATTAGTTTAGTACTGATAAAGTATCATAACTTTGATAGTATAATATAGTACTGATAATTATGAAACCGAAACATGAAACCAATAAAATTATGAAACTGATAAAATTATGAAATCGATAAAGTGAAAAACAAAATAGTAAAACCGATTTTAGTGAAATTGATATTCATGTAGAACTGATAAGTAAAAAACAATAAAGAAAATATTAAAGGAGTAAATAAAAAAACATAAAATAAAAAGAATATATTGGGGAAAGCCGATAATCATAAAATTTAAAGGTGAAATTGATAAAATTATGTATACTCCCAATTTTAAAAGGAGTAAATCAATGTAAAGAGATGAGTTAAACAAGAAATAGATGTGAATGAATACTTTATAGTTATCATTACTAGTTTATATTTAATGTATTCAAATCTATCAAAAGATAATGGTTTTGGGAAAATATCAGTAAATTGTTCTTGCATTTTGATGAATTGTAAAACAATATCCCCTTTTTGTGTGTGATCTCTAAGAAAGTGATGCCAAATATCTATATGTTTTGAACATGAGTTATGTGCAAGTTTTTTACTAATACAAATGGAACAAGTATTATAACATAGTATTTGAGTTTTGGAAAAACTCATTCCCTAGTCAGTGAGTGTGTGTTGCATCCACAATACTTGAGAACAACAACTTCCAACTACTACATATTCAACTTCAGCAATGGAAAGTGCTACTGAGTTTTTCTTCTTATAAGACCAAGAATCCAAAGAATATCCTAATAAATGAAATGTTCTGGATGTAAATTTTCTATCCATTATAAAACCTAGAAAGTCATCATCTGAAAAGCTTTTTTAAAACAAAACCATTTCCAGAAGAATAGAATAGCCATAAGTCTACAGTTACCTTTAAGTAAAAAAAATTATTTTCAATACTTTTAAATGAGATTATTTTGTATTAGATTGGTATCTTTCACATAAGAAAACTGAAAAAATTATGACTTGACGAATAGATATCAAGTATAAAAGTCATCCTATCATACCCCTAAAATTTGTTTGGTCCACTTGCTTTTAAGCTTTTTCAAGATCATGTGTATTTGAGGTACCAATTAGAGAGCTAATAATTTTATTGTTTTCATATCCATAATTTTTTAGTAAGTCTTTGATATAATTATATTGGGATATATAAGTTCCTTCTGGTTTTTGAGATATTTGAAAACCTAAAAATAATGTTAACTCACCCATTATACACATTTCAAACTCATATTTCATTAAAATTACAAAAGAATCAGTTATGGATTGATGAGTTGATCTGAATATAATGTCATCCACATAGATATAAACAATCAAAATATATTTGTTTTCCATTTTTATAAAAAGAGTTGGGTTATCTCTACTTTTTGTATAATTGTTTTGTAAAATAAATCTTATGAATCTATCATAACATGCTCTATGGGATTTTTTAAGGCCATAAAAAGCTTTAGTAAGTTTAAAAACATGATGAGGATGTTTTGAATCTATAAAACAAGGAGGTTTTTCAACAAAAACTTCTTCTTGTATAAAACTATTATGAAAATTACATTTTACATCTATTTGATTTTTTTAAATTGAGTTATGCTGCAAAGGATAATAGAATTCAAATAGATTCAAGTCTAGATACCAGAGCATAGGTTTCTTCATAGTCTATTCCCTCTTGTTGATTATAGCCCTTCGCAACAAGTCTTTATTTATTATAATTACTCCATTTTCATCACATTTATTTCTGAATACCCATTTTACACCAATTACAATTGTTTCTTTTGGTCTTTCAACCATGGTCCAGACTTGATTCCTTTCAAATTCATTTCATTAATATTGAATTTATTTAATTAAATATTCATCTCTTAAGGCCTTATTAGATGTTTTAGGTTCTAATTTGAAAAGAAAGACATTCTATTTCATTTCTCACAGAATTTCTTGTCCTTACAGGTTGTTTTACATCACCAATGTTATTATCACTGGGATGATTCCTAATGAACAATTTATTTAGGTTTTGTAAAACATGTTTATCTACATATGATAGAAATTATTATAGAGTAAATGTGTTAGAAAATTTTTTAGGAATATTTCCCTTTTCAGAAGATTTTTCAACCAAAGGATGATAATGAGTTTGTGAAAACACATCCTTTTATGTAGGTAAGGATTGTTTAAAAATGAAGGGGTCAGCTTCATCAAATTTTACATACAATGTTTCCTTAAAGTACAAGAGTTTGTGTGAAAAACTCTATAAGCCTTAAAAGTTATTGAATAACCTAGAAATATTGTTTCATCTGATTTGGGTGCAAATTTATGTAAATTCTTTTTTGTAGTCAATATGAATACTTTGTATCCAAACACTCTGAAGTTAGAAACTTTAGGTATTTTTCTAGTCCATAATTCATAGGGTGTTTTATTAAGAAATAGTCTAGATAAAATACTATTTATTTTCTAACATTAAGTACTAAAAACTTCATCCTAGAAATTCTTAGCCATTGAGTATTCACTCAACATGGTTATTTTCATTTCCTCAAGAATAAGATTTATTCTCTCAACAACACTTTTTTTCAGAGTGGTTCTCTGAGCTTAAAAGGCGTGATTAATACCTTTCTTAATACAAAAAGATTCAAAATCAAAAATTTTAAATTATCCACCATGATCACTATGAATAGTTATAAGTGGTAGGTTTTTCTCATTTTTAACTTGGTATCTAAATGTTTTGAAATAGAAAAAGGATTCAGATTTCTTGGCTAGAAAATAGAAACATGTGAATCTAGTGTAGTCATCAACTAAAAATGTACATAGTATGTGCCTCCAATTATTCTAGTTAGTGTAGGACTACAAATATCCATGTGCACTAATTGTAATGAATTATAAGTTGAAACATTATTAATTTATTTAAAGATATTTTTATTTTTTTCCATATTGATATGGGTCAATTTTTTTTTAAGAATCATACCTTAAATGTGGTAGATCCTTACCAAGTCTTTTCATTGAATGTTTACAAAGGTTTCTATAGTTACATTGTCCTAATATTCTATTCCATAACTAGGATTGGTCTTACATTACACTTAAGAAAGGTAGGTCTTCGCTCCTAAGGTCTTCTAAGTTAATTTTGTAAACATTCTCATGCCTATGGGAAAAAATAATGAATTCATCCTTCGAATTGTGAACTAATAATTTACCATTCCTAAAATTCACAAGGTAACCTTCATCAGATAATTGAATTATTCTTATGAGTTTGTTCTTAAGAACTTTGAAAAAAATTCATTTGAAATTAAAACTTTTCCTAAAAGAACAATATTAACTATACAAATGATCTTTCCCTGAGAATTATCTTTGAAGTTCACTCTTCTACCTTTCATTTCAATAATATTTTCAAATAAATATTTGTTTCCCGTCATGTGTTGAGAACAACCACTATCCCTGTACCAAATGTTCTTGTTTTTGGTATGCTTCTTATTTTCCTGAAAAAGAATTTATTATTTTTTTGGAACCCAAACTTGTTTGAATCTGGAAATGTTAGATAAAATAATTTTAGGAATCTACATTTGTTTTTAAAATGGGATTTATAAAATTATAAAGGTTTAGTTTTATTAATATAAAAAAAATTCCCAGTGGCCACTACATTGAAATTTAGTGTAGAGAAAATCATTTTGAGGAATAAAATAATTATGAAAAAAAATCGGTTTTGAGTGTAACAAATTTTAGAACTATTCCTTTTAGGAAAAATTTGAGAATACATTTTTTCAAATTCATTCCTTCCAATAGTAAAGTTTGATAAAAGTTTTTTAAGAAAAGATATTTCATATTTTAGTCTAATGACTAAATTATCATTCTCACAAAAAAAATGTTTTGGGATTATTTTTAGTTTCAAAAACATTTTTCTTTAAAACAAGTTGTTCAAAGTATTTAGAAAGTTTATCCTTCTAATAACTTACATCCATAAGGGGTTTTGATATATTTTCTGACTAAAGAGTTTTCTTATCAAGATATTTTGAAAGATTTGCTATTTCTTTTGTAGGAATAGATATTCTAGAATTTTCCTTATCAAGATTCTTCTTGAGTTTTAAATTTTCATTCACAAGAAATTTGGAAAATATGGATACTTTTTCAAAAGAAGGTAAATTGTCTTCTACTGAGGAATATTCTTCATCTGAAGAGTAATAATATTTTTCCTCAGGGTAATTTGCATTTAATGATACATTTTTAAGAGATTCGGCATTGTGTACCTTATCCAAGAAACAATTATTTTGAATAGGTAGCCTAGCTATGAGTCCTATATTCTTTTGACCAGAATATTTGTATTATAAGGATTTGTCTGATGAATCACCACAACATTCACACCATGTATAATTTCCCTTCAAAAATTTCTTAGTCTTTTTCTTGTAATAATTTTTATTGTTTCATTCAGAATGTTTATCCTTCATAACTTTTCTTTTTAGTAAAGTACAGTCTATTATAATTTGACCTACTCTTTTACATTCATAACATGTGACTTCTTAGTCTTTCTTATCCTTCCTAAATTTATTTTTTAATCTTTATTGAAATTATTTCTTTCTAACAATCTTGATCATCCTTCAAGAAATATTGGGTAACACATTCTCTGACTGATCACTATCACTTTATTCTGATATAACAACAACTTTATTAGATTTGGATCAAGTTATCATTTATTATGTATTAGCTTTGGATGTAGTAGTAAAAGATATACTCCCATTTCCATTCTTCTTCTAATTGATATCAGCATGTCTTTTAATTCTTGTCTCGTGTTGAAGAAGAGTTTCAAATAACTCATCAAGAGTGATTTGAGTAACTTTCCTATTTTCATCAATAACTGTCCTTGTTTAATCCCATTCATTGGGAATTATATCAATTATCTTGTTCACAAGTGCTTCATCATCAAGACCCTTTTCACCCATTTATTGTATACTATTGATGATTGTCATAAATATTTGTTGCACCTTGCTTACTGTTTCTATATAAGAAAAAATAAACCCAAGATATTCTGCTCGAAGAATTACTCTTCTTATTTCTATAACCTTGGATATACCAAAATGTGCGAGTTACAATTTCTTCTAGATACAATTAGAGGCTGCCCATGATGATCTCTGACTATATATATTTCTAGTAATGGAAAATAAGAAAGTATTACGTACCTTGTAGTTTAATTGATATTCTTGTTTATTTTGGTTATTGAAAGTACTGATTTCCTTGTCTGGGATTTTTAACTTCCAGTAATCATGATAAAGTTGTCTACTCTAGTATTAATAACCAAAGTCTTCATTCGATCTCTCCAGAACTCATAATCATTCCCATAAAAAATAAGTGCTTGTTTTGGATTTAGGTTGTCAATTGATCAAATATTCATTCTTTCCATATTATAAAACAATACTTTCCCACTCCACATGTTAGTGTAGTAAGTAGTTATAAACAAAAAATTTGTAACCGAAATTCAATTGAGATAAAAATAAATAAAGAAAGTAAAACAAATTAGTGGAAACCTACTCTGATACCAATTTTTGGATCATAATATAGATGTATATGCATATTAGATAGCATAATATAAGAGGGGTGAATTGTAGGTTTAAAAACATTGTATTTAAACACTTAAGAAATAACTTAATTTAAGAGGTCTTAAACTAATAAAATTCACACTCAATACAATTGACCATATAGGTATTGAACATGATGGTTATGATATTATGTAATACTATATATAATGTAAAACAATTTTATCTGAATTGAATACAATTATCAGATTAATACAAAAGTAAATGATTCTACCATATAGCATATAGAATCTCTTAACACAATATGTAATAATGAATCATTATTGAAACAATTATAATTGAAATGAATATGAATTGAAAGAGGGAAAAATACTATTCCCTTTCTAATATAAAAAATAGTAGAAATGTAAAATTATGACAATTATTTTATCCCAAATAGTAGGGTATCATTTCACCAAGGATAAAAGGTATGTCTTACCACCACCTTGGTAAGCCTTGGATACGATGATCGACACGATTGTCTTCCTATCCCCGTAATACCTCAATTAAAAAGGTAATCAAAACCTTTATCTTTCAAACAATTTAAATCCCTTCATATGATGATCGGAAGAATGTTTTCCTATCCATGGAATCCCTGGATTGTTATCACAATGATTGGTCTCAGAAAGCAGAAACAAAGCACTTATAGAAATACAAGAACATGGAACAAGTTGTTCACTTCTTGAATCTTCAAGGCTTTCATATGAATTTGGAGGGAAGTCCGAGAATATCTCTCTAGAACTTGATAGAAGAAAAATTTGTGTATTCTTGTTTGAATGACCTTCTATTTATAGGCATCAAGTTCCAACGATCGTATTTTCTCCAAAGGTCATATTTCTATAAAAAACTCAGAGGGACTTGGACATCGGCATTAAAATGGTCAAAACAAATAGAATACACGACATCATTTTGATTAGTAAACCATCAACTCAACAACATTGTTTTAGGTTAAAAAATAGTAAGTTCAAAGGCATGAAATAATGACTATAAGATACATGAAATCAGTATTGAAGTTATAATAAGAGTGTAATGAATTTCCAAAGTAGAATACATAACTTGTTTTCTAGGATTATTATGATAACAGTGCCTATCATGATTACAATTTATAACCTAGTAACGATTCTTAACATGGTTATGATGCAAGATATTTAAACTGGTTATGATACTTGAATACAATGCATAAATAAGAATATAATACATAACCTGGTAATGATTCATGACAATGATACAATACCTAACCTGGTTATAATGCATAATTATGATGTGGTACTTATCCCGGTTATAATTCACATGTTTATGATGCATGATATAGTTATGATACATTTGATTATGATGCATGACCTGGTTACGATATATGTGGTTATGATGTAGGTAATTATGATCTGATACTTATCCTAGTTATGATTCCTAATTATAATGCAATTTATAATCTGGTTATGATTCCTGATTATAATGCAATACAGAATCTAGTTCCGATTGTGAAACAACATATAAAATAATGTGAGTAAACAATATACGTGATTATGATAAGAATACAACATATAATAAAGAAAATGTGATTGATTAAGATTGTGATACAACACACATGATAAAGAGTATATGTGATTATGATATGTGTGATATGTGATTTCCAAAATAAATTATTGATGGGAATTTTGGAACACATTTTGACTCAACAACTAGTAGTGAGGGCCTAGGGTGTGTCCATGGGGAGACTATGCCCTCATTATTAAATTATAACACAACGTATAAGTATAAATAGAGGAAAATAGAAAAAGAAATATAAGTAAACAACATAACCTTATAGAAGGGATAAATAAGTAAGCATAGCGATAAATGAATCAACTAGAATAACTAATGATGATATTTAATTAATCTAGAAAAGTGGAAAACATGGATAAAAGAAATTATGCATAACATGGTTTACAAAAGTATAAAAAAATAAAAAGACTATCACAAACATCCCAAGATCTGGATCAGTCTTCTGCTATCACGATCCTTCCTAAACATCAATAAATGGAGTGTTCAAAGCCATACACTTCCCTTTATCGACACCTAAAATCATGTAATCTTCCCCAGGTACCAAGTGGTGCCTAGAGATGGTGTGACATAAATCTCAGTGGGCCACCACCAATGGTTTCTATAACATCCAACCCGTGCAATGGAAATTTAAAATTATTAAGCATCCATATATAAATTAAGAAGTACAATATAACTATATACCTAAGTACCTACTTAAACCCTAGGCTGGTGTCTAAACATACAACCAGTTCATTATTTTATTATTACTAGTTTATAAATAATCCACATGTAAGAAATAGTGAGGGTTCTAAGATGTAATGAGGCAACCAGTAATGATATTTAATAATGAAGTTCCAATGTAATAACAAAGGAAACATAGACCTCAAGGGTCACCAACACATTAATAACTGTATCCTAACTAAGGGTGTAAGAATGTAATCGAATGAGCATAGTCTAAGGCATTCCATAATAATATACATACCAAATCCAAGGGGTTCCTCCAAGCTAAAACGAGGATAAGTAATTACTAGGATCATTGGGATTTTACCATGGAACCTACTTGTCATTTTTTGATCCAAGGAGTGTACACAAGGAATCATTTAATACTGTGTGAGGGATCCTATGGTTTCATACCAAGCAACCAAGAATAGAAAAAGGATCAATATCTAGGTATGTTCCAACCAAAGCAAGTCATATCCTTGAATCAGAATGGGTTTCTTGAGTGCTGAAGGAATTCCCCAATAATAATCCAAGGCGATATTGATTTAGGACAATTCTATTTGATAATAAAATCATATAATATTTCATTATGTTCAACCCTTTCCTTTCATTAGTTAGATAAGGCCATGAAGCATGAAACCCTTTAATCAAGTCATAATTAATCAATTTGTCCATTTGGTTCAAGCCTTTCCTTTCCATAGTATGACAAGGACAAGTAGAATTCAACCATTCATTTAATCCATTTAAAAATATTCAAACATCAAGTTTCGTTCCTCTACCTTCCATTAGTGTGGTAAGGGGTTATACAGATATGCAACCTATTATTCATTTACATTTAAGGCCAAGTCATATACTTTCCAATTACTATTTCACGTTTAATTATCAAATTAAATCACTTACCTTAGGTGGGTCAAGTGTTTAAAATACATGTTAATTTCCATTATTATATTCATAATTTACAATAAAACATTTAATTTATGAAATGTTACCCTTAGAAGTTCAAGCCAAGTCACACCCAAATAGTGGCTCAAAGGTATCAAAACACTAAAATGAAAATTATGGATCAACATCCTACATAGGATGGATGGAGTTATTGGTGTAACCACTAAACAATAATCTAATATTTTATAATAGAATAACCATATAGTTCAAATGATTATAAGAATGGAATATAAATTCAAATAACAACACCTGTTGAAATTAGTGGGCCCCACATGGCAATTCTAAAATCAATGAACTTGAGGGATGAGTTATAGACCACCCACCTTTGGCTTGAATGAATCACCTACTTTGGTATCATCCCTTGATTTGTCTTGTGTATGATTATATATAAGAATAGAGGAATAATGGTCACACCACAATAACTAGGTTGAGAGAAAGAGAGATGAAGAACGCATCAAAAGGACTTGAGTACTTACTGTTGTGCATCCAATGTGATGAACGAAAGATCAACGAGATCCTGGATGAAGGAGATCTATTGATCCCTATCTTAAGCCTTCATAATTCTCAAAAAAGAGAGAAATGGAGGATGATCCCACTAGAATTTAGACTAGGGAGGAATGCAGATCTTAAATAGATCAATAAGGGAAAAAGGTAAAATTACCCAAAATTTAGCATGTGCATTGTTTGTCTGCAAGGTTTTCCAAACCATGCACAAACCGTGAACAAGTACTCAAGAAAAGGGTTGTACCACACAGTTAGCCCACACTATTAGGGATGTTTTGTGCCAACTGTGTGAGATGGAACTGCTCGAAAATGATGACCATACACACTGTTAGGTCTAACCATTCGGCCTACCTATACGGTTTTCTCTAACCTTGTGACAGACCGAGTTTTTTCCAAAAGATGGGTTCTGTGCTCCAAAAAAGGCCCAAACACCCTTGGAAACTTCTCTATCTCATTAAGAATCCATATTAGTTCCAAACCAAATAATTAGACAAAAATTTAAAGGATTCATACCTGAATGAAAAACCTGGTTCTTACAGTATTCCCCCATTAAAAGAAATCATCTTAGAGTTCACCTTCCAAGGCTGGTGAAACACTATCTAAGAATAATTATGGCCACTGAGCACGTATGTCGGCCTCCCACTCCTAATTCTTAGCAGGCATGTAGTTTTTCTACCATAACACACATTCTAGAGGGATAGATAGCCATAGAGAGCCTTCAAACTCCAGTCAATGATGCGTACTGGATACACATAAAAGGTAGCTTGGACATCTAATTTAACTTCCTTGGGATCAAAAATATGTGACAGGTTAGCATGATACTGGTGAAGCTGTGAAACATAGAAGATGTCATTCATGGTATGATACCTCTAAGGTGGTAGAAATCGATATTCTACTGGCACGACTCTCTATAGAATCTCAAACGACCATACATAATGAGTAGAGAGATTACCTTACTAATGTAACCATCTATTTCCTAGTATGGGTGATACCTAAACAAAAATATGATACCTGGCCTCAAACTCTAGAGGTCGGTGGCGGGGATCGGCATAATATTTTTGTCTATACTAAGCTGTAGTTTTATGCTTCCTGATCTTCTGAACCTACTCCCAAGTCTCCTAAAAAAGACGAGGTCATAATAGGGATTCCTCACCGACCTCAAGCTATAATAGGGGTGAATGGTACAATCTACTATATAAGGCCTTAAAAGGATCCATCTTAATTATAACATGGAATCTGTTATTATAGGAAAACTCAACAAGAGGGATATGCTTCTCCCAAGAACTGATGAAATCAAGGACACATGCTCAGAGAATATAATCTAGAACTTGTATTGTTTGTTTCAGTTTTACATAGGTTTGTGGGTGAAAATATGTGTTAGAAGCACCTATATTCCCATAGATTTCTACAATACCTTCCAAAACTGTGACATGAAACAAGAATTCATATCTGAAATGATAATATGAGGGACTCTGTGTAGTTGTATGATCTCAAAAATATATAGTATTCCTAGATAATCAACTAAGAAAGTATACCAAATAGGAATTAAGTGAGATACTTTCGTTAGCTGGCCAACAACTACCCATACAACGTCGCTACCCCTCAGTGAACTAGGAAACCTGACTACAAAGTCCATGGAAACATCTTCCCATTTCCATTCCAAGAATGGATGCGGTTGTTATAGGCCTACAGGTCTCTGGTTCTCTACCTTCACTTACTGACATGTGTAACACCAAGTGATAAACCCTATTATCTGACAATATTGGTGTCACATATCCTGGTACACCAATATTGGTGCCACATATCTCGATACATCTTGGACATTGTTGGATGAAATTATCATGAAGAAGTGTTGGACTCACACATCAACTCATCTCTCATATATTTAGAAACCTATATACATCCATGAATATTAAGTATTTCATCTCTATACTTATACTAATATAGAGGTGGGTTATATCCTGATATACCCTCACGAAAAACTAATCCCTTGGTATCTAAAAATTTCCTACCCTCCACCATCTCAAGGAGAGAAGAGGTAACTATCAAAGATGATAGGTAAGACTTCTTGTGAATGTCATGAAACTCTCAGTGTAGCTTAAAAAATAAGTCCATTAACTTCCATTCATCCCCAGATTCTGAAACATCTTTTGCCTAAGTTTTCTGACTCAGTGTATCTGTAACTACATTTCCCTTCATAGGTGTATAGGCAAGCTCAAAATCAAAGGATTGTAGATATTAGAACCATCTCCACTATCTAAGGTTCAAGTCATGCTATGTAAATATATATTTTAGGTTCTTGTGGTCTATTTTCACCAAAAATTACTCACCTAATTGATAGTGTCTCCAACAACATAAGGCATGGAAGACTATTTCTAGATCAAGGTATTGTATCATGTATTTTCTCTCGTAAGTCCTCAACTACTAAGATCCATACACAAAGACTTTGTCTCCTACATCAGAACTGGTCCTAGGATGATTCTTGATCCATCATAAAAGATGGTTCAACCTCTTCTAGGATCTGGAAGAATTAGAATAGGTTTGATAAAATCTTCCCTTTCAGCTTCTAAAATGATTTATCACACACTTATGACCATAGGAATTTAACAAATTTTTTTGTAAGCATATTAATAGGAGAAGAAATATTTGAAAAGTCCTATATGAGACACCAATAATACCCATCCATCCCTAAGAAACTCCATATATCAAACATGTTCTTTGGATTCTCCAAGATAACTATAACACTGACCTTTTCTCAGTCAATATATACTCCTAATTTTGAGATAATATGACTCAAGAAGTGAACTTTGTCGAACCAAAAGTGGAACTTAGCAAGATTAGTATAAAGCTGATTCTCTCTTAGTGTACTCAAAATGATATCAATATCTTTTTCATGGTTTTTATGATTATAAAAATACACCAATATGTCACCCACAAAGACCATGAAAAAAGAATTTAAATATGGGTGGAACACCCTATTAATTAGAGACATGAACATGAAAAGCTCGTTAATAAGACCAAATGACAAATCGAGGTACTCATAATGACCATACATGTTAAAAAAAGGTGTATGAGGTATGTCTGATGGCCATACTCATACATGGTGATATCCTGATCCCAGGTTGGTCTTAGAGAGGAACATATCTCCTCAGAGTTTTTTTAAGATATCATCTATTCAAGGTAGTGGATAGCAGTTATTGATTATAAGCTGGTTCAACCATCTCTAATCCACACATAGACATAAGGTTTCATCCACCTTCTTGGTAAAAAAAAGGGAAAACTCCAAGAGGATGTATTGTTCCATATAAATCCTTTTCACTCTAAATAATCTAATTACTACTTGAGATCCTAAAGCTTTGTATGTTCCATCCTATATAAAAGAATGGACACAGGAGATACTCTTAGAATAAGATTAATTTTAAACTCTACCTCTCAATCGAGAGGTAAGAAAGAAAAATCATCAAAAGATACATCCCTAAAACAATCCACTACTAGGGGAAATAAAATTGAGGTAAACCCTAATCCTTTATGAAGAGATTGGTGATACGAGCGGTCACTCCACCTATCCCATGATGCTTTGGTCCGACTCTACCAGGCCTAACATCCCACTCACCCCTATGTAGATAACTGATGCCCTTTTGTGATGTAAAAGATATCATGAAAAAAATGCAGTCTAAAAAAGCATGAAACTGAACTAAACAATACATCCTAGGAATGACATCAAAGCCTAAAATCTTGATAATTAATAGGTTCCATAAGAATGGGTAACTCCCTACCCCAAGAGTATAGTCCCTATATTGGTGTATGCCCTCTGACTACACTTCTAACGGTGTATCTACGGTCATTTCACCACAGTAATACTGTATCCATAGTCCGAGACTCACCACAAAGGATATAGATGTAAAAGAGTTTGAAGAAACTATATAAAAAAAGTAGACACAAATGTAGATTCCACAAGAATAGTACTACAAAATTTAGATGGTCCCACAGCCTAATCCTTGGGTATCGACTGTAGTGCATGCAACTATCATGATCCATGGACCTATGCAATAGATTGACTACCATGATCATAACTACTATGTTTGAACTACTGGTTTTCAAGGGTCTGGATACCATGGCCACAACCTCCTCATCATCCAATAATTCTAGTGCTATTACAACTCCCCGACTAACATGGTGCAAAAAACCCAACTCCTGAATGTGAAGCTGTCATAGATCCTTTTCCACTCATAGTTGGTGGAAAGGTCTTCTAGAGCTCTAAAGATTCCCATACAGCAGCAATCTAGACACTCCATTGAGTATCTATCATAATGAGGCTTCATGTCCCCATGTTGTCCACATTGATGACACAACATGGAGCTATCAAAACTTGTACTCTAGTGGTCTATTCCCTAATAAGAAACCTCTAGGGAACATTTCCTACCACCAGGAGAACTACTAACCTACCACAACACTGCTCTTATATACTCAGTATTGTTATTGTTCCTCTGGTTATATTTAGTGATAAGAGATGGATTGACAATCTTAGAAAATGTAGGTAGGTGAAATTCATTCACCTATGTACAAAATGGCATACACAAGCCCATCCTTGAAGTGTCTAGAATGCGAAAACTCATCACCAGATAGAAGCAGTACAAAGCACAATAACTCCATAAAAAACACTGGATATTACATTACAAACATAGAACCCTGATCGAGATGGATGAACTCTCTAGATCTATTATCACTTAGTTTCTAAGGAAAGAACTGATCATAAAAGGAATTATGGAAATCAACCCATAACATGGCCTGATGATCAGCCTAGGTAATGACATCCCACCAATTCTTGGATGAATCATGCCACATGTAAGTAGAAAGTTTAATCCTCCTATTTGAAAGCATCTCCAGATTCTCAGAGATAGGTAGGGTGGAATCAAACCAAGATTCAACAACCAACAGACCACCGTCTCCTAAAAAAGTAGGAGGATGTTGATGCTAGAACTCATGGATTAGATCATCCATTATAGGTGTAACACATGGATAACCATGCATTGACTGAATAAAATGTTATAAACTATCACGAACTTGGGTGTCAGTTCCCAGATTATGTATAGTAGGTGGTACCTCAAGTTTCACTCCTAAAAGTAAGACTGGTAGATTAGGGTTGACCGTGTCTGGATCATTGTCTTCACCACCCTCCTCGTATACGATATGAGGATTTTGTGGATGCATTAGTCTATAAATGACAAACACAAACCTTAAAAACGATTTAAATTAGTATATAGAAACACTTACGGAATCTAAAAAAGGAAGGTCTCACTACCCAAGGTGTACTACCCCAACTAACCACTTAGATATCTAGGTATCGATAAGTGCTCAATTATAAGATTAATTTCACTTTACATTTAATTAACATGTTTACTCATTTACCTTTCATAGATAATAAAATGAGGGATAAGGATACACAAACATTTAATTTTAGATGAAATGTATCACTTTATAATGACTAGTCATTCCCATTGAATCAGTTCCCATACACCTTATCAATGATAATGACACCCATTTATTTATAGAATAATGGATTGGATCAGTAAATTACTCACCCCAACCCATGAGGCCCCATAACACCTCATGAATTGGGATAAGAAATCACTCAACCACAAATAAGAATAATAAAATAATAATCTAACTATCACCATATCACTCAAAAATCACAAGCATATCAAGCAATGCAAAGTAGTTAAATGAACCTATATATAATGGAAATATGCATAACATGTGATTTATAGGTGCCTAATATGATTCATGTAACAATTATCATTTCCCTTATATCAGCAGGTCATAGATAAAATAGAAAATTATTTAGAATAATAATAAACAACACCGCAAAACTTGTGCATCACCCAATAGTGAAATAATGTCAACTATAATAGGCAAAACTGAACAACATTTATTTTTCAGGAAACATGGATTTTACCCTGAACTTGGGTTTACGACGCCCAAGCATGACTTATGAACAAATTTTAAGAATTCTTAATCTTTAATCTATTGTCTTAAAATATTAAAATAAGAAATATAAACACCTATGATACCACTTTTTGATGTCTTGGACCTGGATACCACATAATAGGTTCCCCAAGCCCTATGGGCCACATAGCCTCAAGCGCATCTCACCAAATACTAGAGGCCACTGACTAGAATCGAGGGCCTAAGGTGTTTCCATGGGTAGATTTTTCCCTCATTAACAAAGTGTATCATAGTGGATAAGTATAAATAGAAGTAAATAACAGAAGAAATATAAGTAAACAGCAGAAGCAGACAAAAGTGATAAATAGGCAAGGATAACGATAACTGAATCAACTGGAATAACTGATGATGATATTTAATACATCTAGAAAACTAAAAAACATGAATAAAATATAGTAGGAATAACATGTTACACAAAAGTATAAAGAAAATAAAAACCTATCCCAAGCATCCCAAGCTCCGACTCAGTCATCTACTATCAATCTCTATTATAAACATCAATAAATCATGTTTTCTAATCCATGAACTTCCCTTTGTCAACACCTACAATCATGTAATATTACCTAGGTACCAAACAACACCTAAAGAGGGTGTGAAATAAATAACATTTTATAATGACCCATACTTTACATACATGGTTATTACTTAAAAAATTGAAGCATACTTATTACAACATATAACAAAACCCTGGAATGACTGTATTGGTATAGTGTCTTTAGAAACTGCAAAACATAAACAACTGGTTCATAAATCATCTACTTTGTCTCCCATTTATTTCATCATACCTAGAGTCCCTTTAGGAATATTCTACTTAAAAACCTTCATCCAGACCTGGGGAAAAGAAAACATACAAAAGGGTGATCTCAAATGCTCAGTAAGGGTAAAAAAAGAATATCAATCATATCATATTCATAAGAACAAAACATTTTGAATATCTTAACCTGAAAAAGAGATCATAATATAATAACATGGGATAAATCATAGTGGTGAAATGTAATCCCAAATAATCTTAACATAAAACATGATACTTTGTGGTATACACACATAATCATCAAAAATCATTTCATATTAGTCATGACTCATTTCCAAGACTATAATAGTGGACAAAGTCCATTACTAAACCGAGTTCACTCCTTGTACCAGTCCTGTATCACTGAACCGGATTAACTTTCCATTCCAGCCATGTCTATCTCATGAGATATAAATCTTTACCCAATTCATTGGAGGGAGATATAGGTCCCACCCATCTCATAATTAAACCATTCTTATGTGTGCCACAAGATCATAAATCATAGCATAAACCATGTAATAAAAATGGGATTCTTAAACATAATTCCATCATAACATAATCTATATAAAATTAATTCCATCATGAAATAATCAAATCAATGTAAAAATAGGTATATAAACATAACCCTATATTATCTTATATGGAAAATAACTTTGATAAAACACTTGAACTCGATTCTTGAGGAAAATATCCTTTCTACTTTAAAAACATTTTTCCTTTCTTAACATGTCATAAAATTTTAAAATAAAAAAATTAGATTAAAAATAAACTTGAAAAATTGTAATGTAAGCTTCATGGAAATAATGTTCTGTGAAATAATAAAAATCCATCCATGCCGTATAAGTTTAAAAAACATTCTTCTCGTACTTTGTCTGAAAAAGTCAAAAAGTATCTCGTACTTAAAACGAAAAAAGATTCCTTTCATATCTTTTACTAAAAATACACCAATAGGTAAAATTGGATTTAAAATTTTTTATGAGGATAGAAATAATATTACATATTGAGTAAACATATATGTGGATGATAAATATGCCCTAGTAAATACCGAAGTATAAACAATATCGGATAAAAATTGAGATTGCGAGATTTTCCCTTACCTCAGGTCCGATTTGCTTCGTACGTGTCCGAAACTCCTGTATAATGATTTAAATCATGTTATTGACTTATTCCAAAATTTTACTCATTGGTATTATATCATATATGGTCATATTCTTAGCTTCTTATTAGTAATATTTCATTGTTACTTGTTATTCGGGTGTTTATTGCTTTTTTGTTCTGATGCGTGTTTTGTCAAATAAATTCTTATTCTTCTTTTTAGGTTAAAGATAACTCATTTCCATAATGGTATTAGTGTAATATATATCATATTTATTCATTCAATTTATTTATATAATCATTCTACAATGAAGATCATGTAGAACGAGTCGCATCACATCGTGGAGACGGTAGGCCGTACGTATGCATGAGTGATGATATCGTTCCCATGATTGTGGAATTTTATTGAAGTGTATGTATACTATTTTAGAATAAATATCAATTTAATATAATCATACATAGTTATTATTTACACCATTATACCCATCCAAGTAAGGTGGTGGTGGAAAATAGATTACACCACAGCGTGCAGACGATATTCTGTACGTACACACGCGCGGTGATTTTGTATTCCATAGGATGGATAGAAGGTGAAATAGGGTTGTTTCATAATTTTAATAACATATAAGTATATTATTGATACTAATGTTATTACTTCATAATGAAACAACAAAATAAGAATAAGTAGAAGAAGAAATAAGGTTGAAATAATTGATAACAGACATTACCTCTTCTTTGAAACGCCTATTCTTAACCTCCTCTTAGGGAACTAAAGATGGTCTTTGAAGAAGACCAGGACCTCTAGGATGTTTCTAGGGAAGTTTAGAAGGAAAATTGGCAGGGTTTGTCCAAGCTTGAAGGCTCAAAGTGGTGTAAGGAGGAGAGGGAGGAGGTGCCCATTTATAAGGGAGGAGAGGGGAACCTTTGGAAAAACTAATTATATTATTTAATTATAAAGTCATATTCTGTTTTTAATAGCTCCATATTGATTTATTTCTAAGATATGGTGGGTATGGGTCTAAATCCTCTCATCAAATAGAATTTGGACAAGTTTAGGTTACTGGTTTAACCTTATCATTTAGATTTAACTCTAAGTTAAATAATTTAACCTTTACTATGTCTTCTTGTTTTCTTACACTCTATGGTTAATAAACATACTATAACAAGACAAACGAACCCCAAGTGGTTTATTATTGATATATATATCCTTATATAAGTCTTTTTTCCAAAACGTAGATTCTTATGAATAAAATAACAATTAATAATATTATATTTGTTTTAAAAAACTATTTTATGTCAATTTTGACACTATTTGGTACTTTATTTTTTTGAAAATCATAACAGCATGATTAGTTCGAAAAAAGTTTATTAAATCAATACTAACATGTAATATTAACCTGGAAAATTAGTGTAATTCATAAAAAGTCTAAAATTATATTTATTTGGGTATTTATAACATCAATTATGTTAATATTTCATTAATAAGGTAATTACTGCAACAACATTGTGTCATAAATAAATTATATTATTTAATGTCCAAAAATTATAAATAAAATACCATTATGTAGGAAATATTTTTGTCTTTCTAATGAATATTTATAGTCGAATTTATCTCATGTATAACCCAATATTAAAAATGTTTTACTTATTAAACTTTGATTTTCAATATTTTAACTCCTCTTTGACTTAAATAATAATAAATGTCCTAATCTAATCCATGTGGACCTAAATGGTCATATATTATTCCTAATGTTGTTTTTGGTCGAATTAAACTTATCCAATAGAATTTGGACATGTGTTAGGTTAATAATAATATCATTTTTACCCCTAATTACTCTATTTACTTTTAACCGTGGTAAATAAAAGTAAAAAGTTACTATTCACGAAAAAATTATTTTCATCTCATTGAACCACATTTTACTTACTGACATCAACCGTGTCTCTTGGATTTTGGAAATTCCATTCATAGAAGCTGTAAAATTAAGTTTTATGTAAGTTTGCAAATTCTCCTAGGAGGTGGGTGTAGAGACCCAAAGTTTGACGTACATGGATATTACATTTCTTTTGTGGAATACATAATACATAACAAAAAACAGAAACACAAGGACCGTAATAGTTTAGTGTCTTTGGAAACTTGGAACATAATCTTCTAATCATGGTGAAAGATCTTCAACATCTCCCATAAAGATCTTCCCCTTTTTTTTCTTACCCAAAACCTTTCTTTATATCCTGGGGAAAAGAAAACATATAAAGGGTGAGCTCAAATGCTCAGTAAGGGTAAGCATGGAGAAAATAAACCAAACCGTATACATTTGAACTTAAAAACATGACCATAATTTTTAAACATGAAAATCTTTAGAACTGAGATAAGACATGGAAGTACATAAGGAATAGATCATAATGGAACATCAATCATGATAAAATAGCATGGGAATAAATGTTTTAATTGTGGAAAAACATTAATCACATGATATGATTTCCATAGTAGCTAAGACATTGCTGCCATGACCATCTTAGTGGACAAATTCCCTTTCTGAATCGAGTTCACTCCTCGTTCCAGTCATGTATCACTGAACCGGATTAACTTACCATTCCAGCCATATCTATCTCATGAGATATAAATCTTTACCCAATGCATTGGAGAGAGATATAGGTCCCACCCATCTCATAATGAAATCATTCTTACTTGTTCCACAAAATAAACTTAAAACATTCATCATAACCGAAAGATTAAAATGGGTTTCATAAACATCATCCCATCATCACATAATCCATATAAAACTAATGGATATTTCATCATAAGAAAAGTGAAACCATGTAAATCATAGAGACATTATACTTGAAACATACACATATGAAATAATGTCATCTTATATGGAAAATGGTTTTGATAAAACACTTGAAATGAATTCTTGAGGAAAATAGACTTTCTTCTTCAAAATCATTTTCTTTTCAGAAAATTCCATGCAATTTCAAAAGAAAAGTATTTTGTTGAAAATAGTCATAAAATCTTGTAGAGTAAGCTTACTGAAAATGACGCGTTATGAAACTGTAAAATCTGCTCACGCCTTATAAGTTAAAAATAACATTCTTCTCGTACTTTTGTCAGAAAAGTCAAAAATTTCCTCTTATGGTAAACAATAGAAATATTCCTTTCATAAAATGTGGTAAAAGTAAGAAATGGGTAAAAAGGATATTAAACATACATAAAAACATTTTTAGAAAACATGGGCTTGGATGATAACAATAACCCCAGTAAATACATACGAATAAACAATCTCGGATAAAAAAACAAGATTGGAAAAGTTATCCCTTACCTTAGGTCTGATATGCTTCGTACGTATCTGAACCTCCTGTATAATGATTTAAATAATTTCATTGACTTATTACAGAATCATATTTATTGTTATGATATTATATATGGTTCACTTATGACTTTATATTACCCGTTCTTTTGTAAATTCCATGTTATTGCATCGTTTTGGGTAAAATCGTTTTATTTATCGTACGTGTTTGGACTTCTTGTTCTTCATATTACTATTAATTATATCATGATTTACATACTTATAGAATGTAAAACATGATTTATATATCATATATATTCAGTATATATATATATATAATAGATAGATAAATGGAATGAAACACACCATTCATGGAGACGGTAGGCCGTACGTACGCATGAACGCTATTTTCCTTTATTTATTGACTTGAATGGAAGTAAGTATATGACATATATATATACATGTATACATAAATCCATTAGCTTAATTATGTCATATATTTCATTATTATTCATTATATATACTTTATAGTCAATCTTGAATGGTTAATCATGGAAAATGAATCTCATCGCATTCGTAGAGACGGTAGTCCGTACGTACGCACAAACGATGATATCATTCCCATGATTGTGGAATTGTATTGAAGTGTATGTATAATATTAAATAATCAATATCACATTAAAATAACCATATATAATTATTTATTTACACCATTATACCCATCCAAGTAAGGTGGTGGTGGAAAAACAAATTACACCATGACGTGGAGACGGTATTCCATATGTACGCACGTGCGGTGATTTCATTTTCCGTAGGATGGATAGAAGGTGAAATGGGGTTGTTTCATATTTATAATAAAATATCAGTATATAAGTAATACTTATGTAATTAATTCATAATGAAACAACTAAAGAAGAATAAATTGAAGAAGAAAGAAATTGGAAAGGATCGGTAATGGATATTACCTCTTCTTTGACGCGCCTCTTCTTAACCTCCTCTTAGGGCACCAGGGTCGGTATTTGAAGAAGACCAGGACCTCTAGTATGTTTCTAGGGAAGTATAGAAGAGAAATTGTCAGGGTTTGGCCTATCTTGATGGCTCAATGTGGTGTAAAGAAGAGGGGGAGTAGGTGCCCTTTTATAAGGGAGGAGAGGGGCACCTTTGAAAAAACTAAAAATATTATTTTATTATAAAGTCATATTCGGTTTTTAATAGATAAAATTTGTTTTTTTTATAAGATAAGGGGGTTATGGGTCAAAATACACTCATACAATATAATTTGGACAAGGTTAGGTTACTATTTTAACCTTATCATTTAGATTTAACTCTAAGTTAAATAATTTAACTTTTACTGTGTCTTCTTGTTTTCTTACACTATATGGTTAATAAACCTACTATAAAAAGACAAACGAACCCCAAGTGGTTAATTATTAATATATATATATATATATCCTTATCTAAGTCATTTGGCTGAACCTTAGATTTTTAGGAATAAAATAACAATTAATAATATAATATTTATTTTAGAAACTATTTTATGTCAATTTTGACACTATTTGGTAATTGATTTTTGTGAAAATCATAAAAACCTGATTAGTTCGAAAAAAGTTAATTAAATAAATACTAACATGTCATATTAACCTATAAAATTAGTGGAATTTATAAAAAGTCTGAAATTACATTTATTTGGGTATTTATAATATCAATTATGTTAATATTTCCTTAAAAAGGTAATTACTACATCATCATTGTGTCGTATATAAATTAAATTATTTAAAGTCCAAAAATTATAAAAAAAATACCATTATGTAGGAAATATTTTTATATTTATAATGAATATTTATAGTCGAATTTATATTATTTATAACCCTATATTAAAAATATGTTAGTTATTAAACTTTGATTTTGACAATTTTAAATCTTTTTTAAATAAAATAATAATAATTCTCCTAATCTTATCCAAGTGGACCTAAATTGTCATATTTTTTTTCCAAAGGTTGTTTTTGGTCAAATTAAACTTATCCAATAGAATTAGAACACGTGTTAGGGTAATAATAATATGATTTTTACCCTTAATTACCCTATTTACTTTTAAATGTGGTAAATAAAAGTAAAATGTTTCTATTCACCGAAAATTATATTTATTTCATTGAAACAAATTTTACTTACTAACATCAACCGTGTCTCTCAGATTTTTGAAATTACATTCATAGAAGCGGTAAAATTATGTTTTACGAACAATTTGAAAAGCTCTTAGGAGGTGGGTAAAAGACGGTGAAAAGTTCAATATAATTTTTATAAATCTAAAATTATTATAAAATGACTCCAATTAATTTCATTGAACTTATATAAGTATTATATATTTATTTTGACCTAAAATAAATTTAAATCAAATAAATGATTATATAAATAAAAAGTTGGTTTTAACCAAAAACTTTGTGTTTTCACTATTCATCAAAAATTGATGTTTTTCAGAAAAATACCAAACATTCAGCCTAAGATATATTTGATATTCCAAATTCAAAAATTATGCCTTTTTTCCAAATTCAAAACATATAAGTGGCATTAATGAATTTTAAAATTAATTCCCGTTATCAAAACAAATAGCATGTTTTTAAGAAACAATCACTATCAAAAGATCGAAACTTGTTTATGTCCAAATTCAAAGTGGAATTAATTCCAATTACCAACATTGTATTAAATGGTAAAAATATATTCTAATTACTCTTTAAAACAAATCAAAAATATAATCTAACCATAAAAATTATTGCGATGAAAAAAAGTTGTTTTTAATTAAAATATAGCGTGTTTTTACTATTCATGAATATATGAAAGTTACCAGAATAATATGAAAATTTTATCCAAAGTAAATTTTTATTTCCTGATTCCAAATAAGAATTTTATTTTTTCAAATTGAACTTATAAACATGTCAAAGCTAGATTTAAAATGGGTGCGCCATCAAAAGGCGGTAATACTGCATTTTTTAAAAAATACTTCTTTTGTCCAAAAAACTGATTTTGTTTTCATACCTCATTCTAGAAAATGTATAAGATGAATAATAATGTTATAAAATTTAAAATTTAGTTAATAATATTCATAACAGATAGTTCATAATAATATTATAACAATATATCGTTGTTTAGTGAAACCCGGTATTGCGTACCACACACGCTATCGAGGAAGGTCGCGATTGCGTGTAATGCAAGCCAAGTCAGGCCTGCGTGTAGTGAAAGCTCCTTTTGGTGTATCATACAACACAAGACATAAATGAAATTAAAAAGAATATTTTTCATAAAATCTCAGGGTGTTACATTCTACCAACCTTAAAATGAATTTCACCCCTGAAATTCGTTGGGGTTATAAATGGTTTACTACTTGAAAGTTTCTTTCATAGAAACCCACATCGTAAAAAGGACTAATAAAACTTCATTTTAAAAAGGGAAGTTCGAATCATTACGGTCACCCAAATTAACTCAGCACTGGGTTTCCACATAGGACAACAAAAGTGAAAATATGGATATGGAAGAAAAATCTAACCATCATGTTCTGATGGAGAGTGGTAGAGAACAGGGCTATGAAAAATCCAACAATCACAAAGCCATAGATTTTTGATGATCAAAGGTACCATATGATTTATCAGATATAAGAGTACTAGGGCAATATTTTGGGCTTTCAAGATAATTTCCATAATGTTGAAGAATTTTTGAATTAAAAGAAATTCTTACTTGATTTTGGTACAATCTCATTTTTGTTCATGTCTTGAACAATTTCCACTTCATCTCTTAAAGAAATGAAGTTGAATTTGTTTTCCATGAAGTGTTAGTGGATCATGCGATAGAATGATAGGTCATTTCATCTATCTCAAACATAAGGTTAGCAAAATTTATATACATAAGACCATCTATGGGGATATTATTCGTATATGGTTCCAAAAATGGACTTATACTTCATCTATCATACCACTTAATAAAATAAAACTAGTTTCTACTAACCAGGGAATTCCTATCGGTCAGTGGTAGGCGATAAAGGCCTGTCGCACTTTATTTGTGGGTTCTATTCCCACAGCCTTCTCCGACGCGATGGGTTGTCACCCGTCCTGCAGGTTGTCCTTTTTCTAAAACTATATTATTATAACTCTCCATCAATAATATCGGAAAAGTTCTAGCCTTAAACAATACTAACTTATGAACAACATAATCCATTCCAATCTTTAGGCTTATCCAAAATACTGCTGTCCAATATCATATTATAGTGAAAACTATTACCAGAGAGTTCATATAACAAGCATGTTAATACCATCGTTGATCCCCATATGTCATAAGATATGTCTTGTTGGTCACATTCCAAACATTTTAAGGCCTTAATCATGTATTCTCTTGAAAAATGAATACCCATTGAATCTTAGTGAAAACATGAATGCAGTTAAAAGTTAACACTTTCCACATACCAAAATCTTTAAAATTCAATATACTCAAACCATGATATCAGTTAGTCCTTATATTAATCATGAGCTCATGAATACTATCAAACAATTCATTTTCTCCTTATCCCATCATTATGCGCATATCATCTGCTTTCCAAAATATTTGAATCAATTTTCATGGTTACCGGTACCATATAATTATTGAAAACCACAATAAACCATTACATAGATATTCCAATGTTCTATAGTACCATAAATGATATTCCACAACATTATTTTGGAATCCTTTTACATATACACATAATCATTCTACGACATCTTTTTCATACTCAACATTTCTAATAGTGATCGCAAGTGACTTCCCTTTATCCTTTGCCTTAAGAGGTTTCTCACGTTGATCATCATTAACCCTTGGATTAGGGAATTGATTAGCATAATTCCCCATTTCCTTGCACTTGAAGCATTGAAGTGTTAGTGGGGCGTTCTCTACAGTCTTTTATTTATTCACATCATTAGCAAACATTTTTCCATTACTTAAAAAATCAACTGCTCAATGACCTTCTTTTCCACACTTAAAACATTTTCTAGTACCTTTTAGGAAATCTCCACCATGCTTCTTTCCACAATTTGAGCATAAAGAAACATTCATCTTCTTTTCACCATTGTTCTGAGATTTCTCCTTGAACTCCATCTTTCGTTTCTTGTCAAAACCATGAGATGGATATGTTACACCAACTTCCAATTCTACCTTGATAGTACAACGCACAATTTCTTCATAGCTACTGAAGTCTCTTATAGCTAATTCCCTTCGAAGACTTGGTTTTAAGCCACTGAAAAATCGATCAACTTTACTTTCAGGTTGGATGATAAAGCCAGATGCATACCTTGCAAGTCTTGTAAAATTTTCCTCGTATATACCAACAGATTCTTCATCCTTTTGATTAAGATCAAGGAAATCCTTTTCCATCTTTGTTTGAATAATACGAGGTAAGTACTTATTGAAAAATAAGTTCTCTAACTCATCCCATTCCATGGATTCAATTTCATCTTGGGGCATTGTATTCTTAATTAGAGTCCACCACTAGTCTGATTCACCTTCTAAACAGTAAACAAGCAAAATGACTTTTTCATGCTCTGAACAGCGAAGTATGGAAAATATATTTTCAATGGTACTGATCCATTGTTTAGCAACAAGTGGATCAGAAGACCCACTGAAAGAAGGTGGACGTTGCCTCATGAAGCACTAAATAGAATATTGTTCCCTTCTCTGCTCATTTGGAAATCCAAAATGATTCATAGATTGTGTAAGTATAAAAATATGATTTTTCACTCCATCTCCCATCACATTTGGTTGCTCAAGAAGAAAATTATTGCATTTTCCATTACATTTATCAACACGGTTCCTTCGAGTTCCATCCATTGTCTAAAACCCAAAAAGAACATTGTGAGAGGAAAAAATCATGCTCGGAAAACAACATAATAAAGGGGGATTACCTTCAATATCTAACATCTTAGGATTAATTCTAATATTGTTACCATAATTCTAGGATTATAACCTACACTTATATGTAAGCTTAGGGACATCCCTAGACATACCTTTAAAATATCTCTAGGGATCTCACTAAAGTTCTCACATCCTAGTTTCCAAAGGTTGACTAAACCTTTCCTCTGATACCAACTGGAGAGACCCAGAGCTTGAGGTACATTGACATTACATTTATTTTGCAGAATACTTAATACATAACAAAAACAGACACACAAGGATCATAATAGTTTAGTGTCTTTGGAAACTTGGAACATAATCTTCTAATCATGGTGAAAGATCTTCAACATCTCCCATAAAGATATTCCCCTTTTGTTTTCTTACCTAAAACCTTTCTTTATATCCTGCAGAAAAGAAAACATATAAAGGGTGAGATCAAATTCTAAATAAGGATAAGCATGGATAAAATAAAACACACAGTATATATTTGAACTTAAAAACATGACCATAATGTTAAAACAAGAAAATATTGAGAAATGAGATAAAACATGGAAGTACATAAAGCATAGATCATAATGGATCATCAATCATAATAAAATAGCATAAGGATAAATATTGTAATTGTGTCAAAACATTAAGCACATGATATGATTTCCATAGTAGCCAATGCATTGCTGCGAAGACCATCTTAGTGGACAAAGTCCCTTTCTGAATCGAGTTCACTCCTCGTTCCAGTCCTGTATCACTAAACCGGATTAAATTACTATTCCAGCCATGTCTATATCATGAGATATAAATCTTTACCCAATGAATTTGAGGGAGATACTGATCCCACCCATCTCATAATGAAATCATTCTTACTTTTTCCACAAAATAAACTTAAAACATTCATCATAACCCAAAGAATAAAATGGGTTTCATAAACATCATCCCATCATCACATAATCTATATAAAACAAATAGATATTTCATCATAAGAAAAGTGAAACCATGTAAATCATAGAGACATTATACTTGATATATACACATATGAAATAATTTTATCTTATATGGGAAATGGTTTTGATAAAACACTTGAAATAAATTCTTGAGGAAAATATCCTTTATTCTTCAAAATCATTTTATTTTCAGAAAATTCCATGAAATTTCAAAAGAAAAGTATTTTTTTGAAAGTAGTCACAAAATATTGTAGAGTAAGCTTCATGAAAATGAGGTTTTATGAAACCGTAAAAATCTTTTCATGCCTTATAAGTTAAAAATAACATTCTTCTCATACTTTTGTCGTAAAATTCAAAAATTTCCTCGTATGGTAAACAATAGAAATATTCCTTTCATAACATGTGGTAAAAGTAAAAAATGGGTAAAAAGGACTTTAAAAATACACAATTTTTCTTAGAAAACATGGGCTTGGATGATAAAAATAACCCTAGTAAATACTTACGAATAAACAATCTTGGATAAAAAAACAATATTGGAAACGTTATCCCATTCCTTAAGTCTGATATGCTTCGTACGTATCCTAACCTCCTTTATAATGATTTAAATAATGTCATTGATTTATTACAGAATCATATTCATTGTTATGATATTATATATGTTTCACTTATGACTTTATATTACCCGTTCTTTTGTAAATTCCATGTTAAAACAGCGTTTTGGGTAAAATCATTTTATTTATCGTACGTGTTTGGACTTGTTGTTCTTGAAATTATTATTACATATATCATAATTTATTTACTTCCAGAATGTAAAACATGATTTATATATCATATATATTTAGTATATATATATATATATATAATAGATAGATAAATGGAATGAAACACACCATTCATGGAGACGGTAGACCGTACGTACGCATGAACGCTGCTTTCCTTTCTTTATTGACTTGAATGGAAGTAAGTAGATAACATATATATATATATATACACATAAATCCAGTAGCTTCATTATGTCATATATTTCATTATTATTAATTATATATACTTTATAATCTTTCTTGAATGGTTAATCATGGAAAATGAATCTCATCGCGTTTGTGGAGACGGTAGTCCATACGTACGCACGAGTGATGATATCATTCCCATGATCATGGAATTGTATTGAAGTGTATGTATAATATTAAAGAATAAATATCACTTTACAAAAAACATATATAGTTATTTATTTACACCATTATACCCATACAAGTAAGGTGGTGGTGGAAAAACAGATTACACCACGGCGTGGAGACGGTATTCCGTACGTACGCGCGCGCGGTGATTTCATTATCTGTAGGATGGATAGAAGGTGAAATGGGGTTGTTTCATATTTATATTAACATATAAGTATATAATTATTCCTTATGTAATTACTTTATAATGAAACAAATAAAGAAGAATAAGTTGAAGAAGAAAAAAATTGGAAAGGATCGGTAATGGATATTACCTCTTCTTTGACGCCCCTCTTCTTAACCTCCTCTTAGGGAACTAGGGTTGTTCTTTGAAGAATACCAGGACCTATAGGATGTTTCTAGGGAAGCTTAGAAGAGATATTGGTAGGGGTTGGCCGAGCTTGATGGCTCAAAGTGGTGTGAGGAAGAGGGGGAGGAGGTGCCCTTTTATAATGGAGGAGAGGGGCACCTTTGGAAAAACTCAAAATATTATTTTATTATAAAGTCATATTCGGTTTTTAATAGATCCAAATTAATTTATTTAGAAGCTAACGCGGGGATGGGTCTAAATCCTCTCATACAATATAATTTGGACTAGTTTAGGTTACTATTTTAACCTTATCATTTAGATTTAACTCTAAGTTAAATAATTTAACTTTTACCGTGTCTTCTTGTTTTCTTACACTATATGGTTAATAAACTTACTATAACAAACCAAAAGAAACCCAATTGGTTCATTATTAACATATATATCCTTATCTAAGTCATTTGGCCTAACCTTATATTTTTAGGAATAAAATAACAATTAATAATATAATATTTGTTTTAAAAACAATTTTATGTCAATTTTGACACTATTTGGTAATTGATTTTTGTGAAAATCATAACAATATGATTAGTAGTAAATAATTTAATTAAATAAATACCAAAATGTTATATTAACCTAGAAAATTAGTTAAATTTATAAAAAGTCTCAAATTACATTTATTTGGGCATTTATAATATCAATTATGTGAATATTGCTTTAAAAAGGTAATTACTACATCATCATTGTGTCATATATAAATTAAATTATTTAAAGTCCAAAAATTATAAATAAAATACCATTATGTAGGAAATCCTTTTAGATTTCTAATTAATATTTATAGTCTAATTTATCTTATTTATAACCCTATATTAAAAATGTTTTAGTTATTAAACATTGATTTTAACAATTTTAACTCTTTTTTAAATAAAATAATACTAAGTGTCCTAATCTTATCCAAGTGGACCTAAATGGTGATATTTTATTCCTAAGATTGTTTTTCGTCGAATTAAACTTATGAAATAGAATTAGGACATTTTTTAGGGTAATAATAATATCATTTTTACCCTTAATTACCCTATTTACTTTTAATTGTGGTAAATAAAAGTAAAAAGTTACTATTCACCAAAAATTATTTTTATCTCATTGAACCACATTTTACTTACTAAAATCAACCATGTCACTTGGATTTTTGAAATTCCATTCACAGAAGCTGTAAAATTATGTTTTACGAACAATTGCAAAAGCTCTTAGAAGGTGGGTAAAAGACGGAGAAAAGTTCAATATATTTTTTATAAATCTAAAATTATTATAAAATGACTCCAATGAATTTCATTGAAATTATATAAGTATTATGTACCTATTTTGACCTAAAATAAATTTAAATCAAATAAATTATTATATAAATAAAAAGTCGGTTTTAACCAAAAACTCAGTGTTTTCACTATTCATCACAAATTTAAGTTTTTCAGAAAAATACCAAAAATTCAGCCTAATCTATTTTTGATATTCTGAATTCAAAAATGATGTATTTTTTCCAAATTCAAAAAATATAAGTGGCATTAATTAATTTTAAAAGTAATTCTCGTTATCAAAACAAATAGCGTGTTTTTAAGAAATAATAACTATCAAAAGATCGACACTTGTTTATGTCCAAATTCAAAGTGAAATTAATTCCAATGACCAAAATTGGATTAAATGGTAAAAATATATTCTAATTACACTTTAAAACCAATAAAAAATATAATCTAACCATATAAATTATTGTGATGAAAAAAAGTTGTTTTTAATTAAAATATAGCGTGTTTTCACTATTCATAAAAATATGAAAGTTACCAGAATAATATGAAAAATTTATCCAAAGTAAATTTTTATTTCCTGATTCCAAATAAGAATTTTATTTTGTCAAATTGAACTTATAAACATGTCAAAAACTAGATTTAAAATGGGTGTTCCATCAAAAGGCGGTAATACTGCATTTTTTGGAAAATACTTCTTTTATCCAAAAAACTGATTTTGTTTTCATACCTCATTCTAGAAAATGTATAAGATAAATAATAATGTTATAAAATTTAAAATGTAGTTAATACAATTCATAACGGCTAGTCCATAATAATATTATAACAATATATCGTTGTTTAGTGAAACCAGGTATTGCGTACTACACACGCTATCGAGGAAGGCCGCGATTGTGTGTAATGCAAGCCAAGTTAGGTATGCATGTATTGAAAGATCCTTTTGGTGTATCATACAACACAATACATCAATGAAATTAAAAAAAATATTTATCATAAAATCTCGGGGTGTTACAGTGGGTAAAAGACGGTGAAAAGTTCAATAAAATTTTTATATATCTAAATTTTTTATAAAATGAATCCAATGAATTACATTAAACTTATATAGGTATTATGTATCAATTTTGACCTAAAATAAATTTAAATAAAAATTTGGTTTTTAAATAGTAACCTAGTGTTTTTACTATTCATCAAAAATTGAATGTTTTTAGAAAAATACCAAAATTTCACCCTAGGCTAATTTCGATATTCCGAATCCAAAAATGAAGTCCATTTTGAAAAATAAATTTTCAGAAGTGGGTATTACTATTCATAAGGGCTAGTTTATATAACATATCGTTGTTTAGTGAAACTCGGTATTGCGTACAACGTAAGCTATCGAGGAAGGTCACGATTGCGTGTAACTCTAGCCAAGCTAGTGTTGTGTGCGGTGAAAGATTCCTTTGATGTTGCGTATAACATAAGACATAAAAAAATATATACTTCCCATAAAATATCAGGGTTTTACATTCCATACCCCTTAAAATGAATTTCGCCCTCAAAATTCGTCACTTCGTAACAAACAGATGAGGATACATCTCCCTTATAATATCATCAAGATCCCATGTAGATTCTTCTAATTGGTGGTTCCTCCATAAAACTTTAACCAAGCTAGTGGTCTTGTTCCGTAGAACTTTTTCACTACGATCTAGAATCTCTCTTGGCTGTTCTTCATAAGAAAGATCTTTCTCCAGCGGTACGAATTCTGAGCTTTGTACATGTGAAGGATTAGGTATTTACTTTCTCAGGAGAGATACATGGAAAAAATAGTGAACTTGAGAGAGATTCGGTGGAAGCGCCAATCAGTAAGCTACCTTCCCAACATGATCCAGTATTTTGAAAGGACCGATATACCTAGTGCTCAACTTTCCCTTCTTTCCAAATCTCATTACTCTCTTCCAAGGAGATATTCGTAAGAACACTTTATCACCCACTTCAAACTCTAGGTCTTTTCTTCGGTTGTCGGTATAACTTTTTTTTCGACTCTGAGCTGCTCTTATGTGTTGTTGAATAGATCTGACCTTTTCTGCCATCTTATCAACAAGATCAGGTCCTAATAGCTTTCTTTCCCTAACTTCATCCCAGCAAGTTGGAGTTCGGCATTTCTTTCCATAGAGAGCTTCATAAGAATCCATATGAATGCTGGAGTGAAAGCTATTATTATAAGAAAATTCCACCAAAGGTAGGTGTTGATCTAAACCACCTTTGAAATCTATAGATCAAGCTCTTAACATATCATCTAGAGTTTAAATTTTCCCCTCTGAATGGTCGTCTGTATGAGGATGATAAGTAGTGATGAAACTCAAATCTGTATCCAGAGTATGCTGAAGACTTCGCCAAAACATTGAGGTAAACCTCAGATCCCGATCAGATATAATTGAAAGTGGTACTCCATGAAATCTTACCACTTCCTTTACATATATCCTAGAGAGCTGATGAAGAGAGAAATATTCTCTAATAGAAATGAAGTGTGCCGACTTCGTAAGGCGAGCAACTATGACCCAGATAGCATTATTTCCTTCAGATGTTTTAGGATGTCCGGTGACAATGTCCATAGTGATGTTTTCCCATTTTCATTCAGGTATGGGTAATGGTTGTAACATCCCCTTAGACTTATGTCTCCCAGCTTTAACTTGCTGAAAAACCAAGCATTGAGAGACATATTCAGCAACATCTCATTTCATTCCATCCCACCAGAAGTACTCTTTCAGGTCCCTATATATCTTCGTGCTTCCAGGATGAATAGAGAATGAAGAACTATGAGCCTCTTCCAGCAGCTTGTTCTTTAATTCTGGGATGGGAGGAACACAAACCCGATTCCTGAACCTTATTATCTCATCACAATCAAGGTTGAATTCAAGAACATTTCTCACATTATTTTATAACTCTACATCTTCTTTTTGTGCCTCTTTAATCTTCGCATGTATATATGGTTGAACATTCATTTGGGAAAGATAATATTTTTCCATTTCCATTATAATACCAAGATCCATCCTTTGTAAATCCATAAATATTGGATCTTTTTTTATCCTCATCATGGATAATCTAGCATGGTCTTGTCGACTTAATGTATTTTCCACCTTGTTTTCTTTCCCATTGTGATAATGAATTGAGAAATCGTAGTCCTTAATCAACTCCAACCATCTTCCTTGGTGCATATTCAGCTCCTTTTGTGTGAAAATATACTTTAAACTTTTATGATCAGTATAAATATCACATTGTTTGCCATAAAGATAATTCCTCCAAATCTTTAATGCAAAGATTACTGTAGCTAACTCCAAAAAATGAGTTGGGTAATTTTTCTCATGTATTTTAAATTCTCATGAGGCATAAGCTATCACCATATTTTTTTTCATGAGAACACACCCCAATCCCTTCTTGGATGCATCACTGTAGATCAAAACCTTTCTCTACTACAAGGAAGTGTGAGCAAAGGTGCACTGGATAAACTTCTTTTCAACTCCTTGAAATTCTCTTCACACTCCTTCGTCCACATGAACTTAACTCCTTTTCGAGTCAACCTGGTGAGTGTATTGGATAATCGTGAAAAATCTTTCACAAAACGTTGATAATATCCAGCCAAACCAAGAAAACTTCAGATCTCAGTTACTGTTGTTGGTGTCGACCATCTTTCAATAACCTCTGTCTTTGTTGGATCCACAGATATCCCCTCTTTTGAGATTATGTGACCCAAAAATGAAACTTTTTGAAGCCAAAATTCACACTTGGTAAATTTTGCATAAATCTTCTCCTTTCTCAGGGTCTTCAATACTGTTCTCAAGTGATCTTCATGTTCTTCCTTTTTCTTTGAATAGACAAGAATATCTTCTATAAAGACTACCACAAACTAATCAAGATAGTCTCTAAAGACTCTATTCATGAGATCCATGAAGATAGCATGGGCATTAGTAAGACCAAATGGCATCACTATAAATTCATAGTGTCTATACCTTGTATAGAAATCCATCTTTGGTATATCCTCCCTTTTGACCCTTAATTGATGATACCCAAATCAAAGATCAATCTTGTAAAAGTATTGTGCTCCGCGTAGTTGGTCAAATAAGTCATCAATGCGTGGGAGAGGATATTTGTTATTGATAGTGATCTTGTTAAGTTCTCGATAATCAATGTAGAGTCTCATTGAACCATCTTTCTTCTTAACAAACAGAACAGGTTCTCCCCAAGGTGATGCACTAGGGCGTATGAATTCCTTATCAAGATTCTCTTGGAGTTGCTTCTTGAATTCCTATAACTCAATTGGGGCCATTCTATAAGGTGTCTTTGAAATAGGTAAAGCACCCGGTATGAGTGCAATTGAAAACTCAACTTCATGATTTAGTGGAAGACCTAGAAATTCCTCCAGAAAGACATCAACAAAATCCCATACAATGGGCATATTCTTAATCGTGAGTTTCTCACCGACCATTTAAGATAAATAACCTTAATTTAGTGGAATCAAGACCCATAAGATGGAAGAAATTTCCACTGGAAGGTTATGTTCATCCTTTAATCAATAGATGATAATAGATTTATCGGGAATATTAAATGTGATTTTCTTTCTTTGGAAATTGATATGAGCATCATATAAAGAAATCCAATCCATGCCAAGAATCACATCAAATTCCACTATAGGAAGGATTACAAGATTTGCAGGAAGCAATTTCCCACAAACTTCAATCGGAGAAGAATTGTAAACTTTTGATGTGACTGTTGTGCCATTAAGAGTTTTCACAGCTAAATCAACATCTAATTGTTGAGGTAATATGATGATACCCATATAAAATTCTTCAGAAATAAAAGAGTGAGTGGATCCAGAATCAAATAAAACATTTTCTACTTTAGAGTGGATGGTAAGTGTACCTTTCACCACTTCGTTATCGTACTCCATATCACCGATAGTAATTGCATGTGGCTTTCCTTTGTCTTTGGCCTTAAGAGTTTGTTGACATTAATCATCGTCAACAACCCTTGGATTTGGGCATTGTTTGGAATAATTCCCCATATCCTTGAACATGAAACATTGAAGTGTATGAGGTGCATTCTGTGTATCCCTTTATTTGTTCACATCATTAGACATCTTCTTCCCATCACTACAGCATTCAAATACCCAGTGACCTTCTTTTCCACACATAAAACATTTGATTGTCCCTTTAAGACAATTCCCTCCAAGTTTCTTTCCACACTTTGAGAATAACGGAAAACTCATCTTCTTTTCATTGTGGTCTTTAGATTTCCCTTTTAATTCCATTTTCCTCTTCTTATCAAACCCATATGACTGATGGGTTACTCCAATATCCATCTCAACCTTGAGAGCAAATCGAACAATTTCCTCGTAGCTATTGAAGTCATTTATAACTAACTCCCTTTGAAGACTTGGTTTTAAGCCACTAAATAATTGATCGATTTTACTCTCAGGTTGGATAATAATTCTGGAAGCGTACCCTGCAAGTCTTGTAAAATTTGCTTCGTAGGTACCAACAGATTCATCATCCTTTTGCTTCAGTTCAAGAAACTTCTTCTCCATCTTCGTTCGAAGAATACGAGGGAAGTACTTATTGAAAAATAAGTTCTTGAACTCGTCCCATTACATGGACTCAATTTCATATCTTTGCCTTGTATTCTTGATAATATTCCACCATTTATCAACATCACCTTCCAAATGATATACTACTAAGATTACATTATCATGCTCAAAACATTGTAGAACTGAAAATATCTTTTCAGTGGTACTGATCCATTGTTCAGCCACCAATGGATCAGAAGACCCACTAAATGAAGGTGGATGCTGCCTCATGAAGGATTCAACAGAATTTTGCTCTTTCCTTTGGTCATTTGGATGTCCTACGTGGTTCATAGCTTGAGAAAGTTGTGTGAGCATGGCTAAAAGATTTTTCATTCCAACTCCCATAACGTTTGGTTACTCAAGGGGACAATCATTTCATTTTCCGTCACATTCAACATTAACACGGTTCCTTCGGGTTCCAGCCATTAACTAAAACCAAGAAGCATAGTGTGAGAAACACTAATCATAATAGGAAAACCACAAAATAAAGAATAAAATTTCACACTTTAGGTCTTATCATAGGTTGTTCATGGCCATTTCTAAAACACTAAGATTGTGTTCTATGCTTTGACTTATCCTTAGAGTTCTTACTAAGTCCTTCACATGCTAGTTTCCAAAGGTTGACTATACCTTTCCTCTAATACCAACTATAATGACCCATACTTTACATACATGGTTATTACTTCAAAAATTGAAGCATACTTATTACAACATATAACAAAACCATGAAAGGACCATATTGGTATAGTGTCTTTAGAAAATGGGAAACATAAACAACTGGTTTATAAATCATCTACGTTGTCTCCCATTTATTTCATCATATCTAGAGTCCCTTTTGGCATATTCTACTTAATACCCTTCATCCAGACCTAGGGAAAAGAAAACATACAAAAGGGTGAGTTCAAATGCTCATTAATGGTAAAAAAAAGAAATATCAATCATATCATATTCATAAGAACATAACATTTTGAATATCTTAACCTGCAAAAGAGATCATAATATCATAACATGGGATAAATCATAGTGGTGAAATGTAATCCGAAATAATCATAACATAAAACATGATACTTTGTGGCATACACACATAATCATAGAAAATCATTTCATATTAGTCAAGACTCATTTCCAAGACTATCATAGCGGACAAAGTCCATTACTGAACTGAGATCACTCCTCGTTCCAGTCGTGTATCACTAAACTGGATTAACTTGCCATTCCATCCATGTCTATCTCATGAGATATAAGTCTTTACCCAATGCATTGGAGGGAGATATAGGTCCCACCCATCTCATAATTAAACCATTCTTATGTGTGCCACAAAATCATAAATCATAGCATAACCCATGTAATAAAAATGGGATTCTTAAACATCATGTCATCATAACATAATCCATATAAAATTAATTCCATCATAACATAATCAAATAAATGTAAAAATAGGTATTGAAACATAACCCTATATTATCTTTGATGGAAAATAATTTTGATAAAACACTTGAACTCCATTCTTGAGAAAAATATCATTTCTACTTCAAAAACATTTTTCCTTTCTTAACATGTCATAAAATTTTAAACTAAAAGAAGTTGATTAAAACTAAACATGAAAACCTGTAAAGTAATCTTCATGTAAATAATGGTCTATGAAATCATAAAAATTCATTAATTCTTTATAAGTTAAAAAAAACATTCTTCTCGTACTTTTTCCGAAAAAGTCAAAAAGTATCTCGTACTTAAAACGACAAAAGATTCCTTTAATATCTTTTACTAAAAATCCACTAATAGGTAAAACTGGATTTAATAAATTTTAAGAGGATAGAAATAATATTACATATTGAGTAAAAATGTATGTGGATGATAAATATGCCCCCGTAAATACCAAATTATAAACAATCTCGGATAAAAATTGAGATTGTGATATTTTCCCTTACCTTAGGTCTGATTTGCTTCGTACATGTCCGAACATCCTGTATAATGATTTAAATAATGTTAATGACTTATTCCAGAATCTTACGCATTGTTATGATATCATATATGGTCATATTCTTAGTTTCTTATTAGTAATATTTCATTGTTACTTGTTATTCGAGTGTTTATTGCTTTTTGTTCTTATGCGTGTTTTCTTGAATAAATTATTATTCTTATTTTAAGGTTAAAAATACCTCATTTCCATAATTTTTTTATTGTAATATATATCATATTTATTCATTCAATTTATTTATATAATCATTATGCAATGAAGATCATGTAGAACGAGTCACATCACATCGTGGAGACGGTAGACCGTACGTACGCACGAGCGATGATATCGTTCCCATGATTGTGAAATTTTATTGAAGTATATTTATACTATTTCAGAATAAATATCACTTCACAATAATCATACATAGTTGTTTTTTACACCATTATACCCATCTAAGTAAGGTGGTGGTGGAAAACATATTACACCACGGCGTGGAGATGGTATTCCGTACGTACGCACGCGCGATGATTTTGTTTTCCGTAGGATGGATAGAAGGTAAAATAGGGTTGTTTAATACTTATAAAACATATCATTATATGAGTGATACTGATGTTATTACTTCATAATGAAACAACTAAATATGAATAAGTAGAAGAAGAAATAAGGTTGAAAGAATTGGTAATGGACATTACCTCTTCTTTGAAGCGCCTCTTCTTAACCTCCTCTTAGGGAACTAAAATGGTCTTTGAAGAAGACCAGGACCTCTAGGATGTTTCTAGAGAAGTTGCGAAGGGAACTTGGCAGGGTTTGGCCGATCTTGAAGGCTCAAAGTGGTGTGAGGAGGAGAGGGAGGAGGTGCCCTTTTATAAGGGAGGACAGGGGCACCTTTGGAAAAACTAAAAATATTATTTTATTATAAAGTCATATTTGGTTTTTAATAGCTCCAAATTGATTTATTTCTAAGATAAGGTGGGTATGGGTCGAAATACTATCATCCAATAGAATTTGGACAAGTTTAGGTTACTGTTTTAACCTTATCATTTAGATTTAACTCTAAGTTAAACAATTTAACTTTTATCGTGTCTTCTTGTTCTCTTACACTATATGGTTAATAAACATACTATAACAAGCCAAAAGAACCCCAATTGGTTTATTATTAATATATATATCCTTATCTAAGTCATTTGGCCGAACCGTAGATTTTTATGAATAAAATAACAATTAATAATATAATATTTGTTTTAAAAATCTATTTTATGTCAATTTTGACACTATTTGGTACCTTATTTTTGTGAAGATCATAACAACATGATTAGTTCGAAAAAAGTCAATTATATCAATACTAAAATTTAATATTAACCTAGAAAATTATCGGAATTCATAAAAAGTCTAAAATTACATTTATTTGGGTATTTATAACATCAATTATGTTAATATTTCATTAATAAGGTAATTACTGCATCATCATTGTGTCATAAATAAATTAAATTATTTAATTCCTAAAAATTATAAATAAAATACCATTATGTAGGAAATATTTTTATATTTCTAATTAATATTTATAGTCGAATTTATCTTATGTATAACCCTATATTAAAAATGTTTTACTTATTAAACTTTGATTTTCAATCTTTTAACTCCTCTTTGAATTAAATAATAATAAATGTACTAATCTAATCCATGCGAACCTAAATGGTCATATTATATTCCTAAGGTTGTTTTTGGTCTAATTAAACTTATCCAATAGAATTAGGACATGTGTTAGGGTAATAATAATATCATTTTTACCCTTAATTACAATATTTACTTTTAACCGTGGTAAATAAAAGTAAAAAGTTACTATTCACCAAAAATTATTTACATCTCATTGAACCACATTTTAATTACTGACACTAATCGTGTCTCTTGGATTTTGGAAATTCCATTTACAGAAGTGGTAAAATTAATTTTTATGTAAGTTTTCAAATTCTCCTAGGAGGTGGGTAAAAGACGGTGAAAAGTTCAATAAAATTTTTATATATCTAAAATTATTATAAAATGACTCCAATTAATTACATTGAACTTATATAGGTATTATGTATCAATTTTGACCTAAAATGAATTTAAATAAAATTATTAATTATATAAATAAAAATACCGTTTTTAAACAGTAACCTAGTGTTTTCACTATTCATAAAAAATTGAAAGTTTTCAGAAAAATACCAAAATTTCACTCTAGGCTAATTTCGATATTCCGAATCCAAAAATGAAGTCCATTTTGAAAAATAAAATTTCAAAAAGTGGTTATTACTATTCATAATGGCTAGTTTATATAACATATCATTGTTTAGTGAAACTCGGTATTGCGTACAACGCAAGCTATCGAGGAAGGTCGTGATTGCGTGTAACGCAAGACAAGATAGTGTTGTGTGCCATGAAATATTACTTTGATGTTGCGTATAACATAAGAAATAAAAAAATTATACTTCTTATAAAATATCAGGGTGTTGCGCATTGGGCCACCATGGTGTACATAATATCTGGATCAGGTAATGGAAAGGTAATAGTGTGCAAGCGTGCATATATAAAGTAAGAAGTATAATGTAACTAAATACTCAAGTACCCTTCATCCCTCAGATGGAGTCCAAACATATAACCAATTTATTATTTGATTATTACCAATTTATAAATAAGCCACATGTAAGCAATAGTGACTGTTCAATTTGTAACGAGGAAACATATAATGATATATAATAATGAAGTTCAAAGGTAATAACCATGGAAATGTAAACCTCAAGGGTCGCCAACTCAATAATAAATATAGCATGGGTAAGTGGGTAAGAGTATAATCCAAATATCATAGTGCATGTCAGTTCACAATAAGATGCTTACTGAGTCTAGGGGGTTCCTCTAAGGTAAAACGAGGCTAAGAAATGACTGGGATTGATGGGATTTAACCATGACACCTACTTTTCAATGATGGATCCAAGAAGTGAATCCTATGAATCCTTTAATACTATGTGAGGTATCATATGGCATCATAACAAGAATCCAAGAATATATAGGGATTAGGATCTAGGTGGGTTCCAACATGAGAAAGTCATATCCTTGAATCAGAATGAGTTTCTTGAGTGCTCAAGGCATTCCCTGATAAGAATCCAAGGAGATCTCAAGTCAGGACACTCCTATTTGATAATGAAGTCATATAATATTTCATTAGGATCAATCCTTGCCTTTCATTAGTGCGATAAGGCCATGTATCATGAAACACTTTAATCAATTCATAATTAATCAATAAGTCCAATTGGTTCAAGAGTTTCCTTTTATTAGTGTGACAAGTCCAAGTAGCATACAACCATTCATTTAATCAATTTAAACATATTAAAAAATAACGGCTCATTACTATACCTTCTATTAATCTGGTAAGGGGTGCTAAGGACATAAAACCTATTATTCATTTACATTTAAGGCCACATCATATACTTAGTATACTTTCCAATTCCCATTTAACATTTAATTATAAAATTAAAGAACTTTTCTTAGCTGGGTCAAGTGGTGAGAATACATGGTACTTTCCATTATGTGATTCACAATTTACAAAAAAATGTATAATATAAAAAATCTTACCCTTATATGGTCAATCCAAGGAACACATGAACGATGGATCAAACGTGTCAAAACACTAAAATGAAAATTATGGCATAACATTATACCTAGGATGGATAGAGTTATGGGTGTAACCGCAAACAACTAATCTCATATTTAGAAATAGAATAACCATATGGTTCTAATGATTATAATCATTGCATATAAATTCAAATAACAACACCTAATGAAATCAGCAGGCCCCACAAGATAATTCCAAAATCCACAAACTTGAGGGATGAGTTATAGACCACCCACCTTAGGCTTGTACTAATCTCCTCCTATGGTATCATCCCTTGATTTTGGTTGGAATATAGTATATATAAGAAAAGAGGAAAGGTGGTCACACCTCGATAACTCGGTTGAGATAAAGAGAAACAAAGAACGAATCGAAAGGAATCTAGTACGTACCATTGTGCATACAACGTGATGAATGAATGCTTGATCAGATCTCTGATGAAATAGATATCTTCATTCATATATTTTGACTTCAAAATGATCCAAAATTAGAGGAATGGAGTCTAATTCTGATGGAATTTAGATTAGGGAGGAAATAGGAGCTTAATTATATCATTAAGGGAAAAAGGTAAAATTATCCAAAATTTAGCTTGTGAATGGTTTCTTCGAATGTTTTTCCAATCAGTGTGAAAACCATGCCTGAGTACTATGGAAAAGGGGCATACCACATGGTTAGGTTGCATAGTTAGTGAAACTGTGTGCCAACCATATGAGATGGATCTACTCGAAAATTCCAACCATCTACATGGTTTGATCTAATCATGCGACCTACCTTTATGGTTTTCTCTAACCACAAAACATGCCTATTTTTCCCAAAACATGGGTTACAATCTCCAAACAAGCCCCAAAAACCATTGTAACCTTATCTAACTCATTAGGTATCCATATTGGGTCCAAAATAAAGAATTAGACAAAAATTTAGAGGATATGTACATGAGTGAAAAACAGGGTTCTTACAAAATTTCATATGTTTTTCCATTACATGCATGTTTCAATGAATTAAAACACTAAAAATGAATTTATAGGAATCCCAAAAATGCTATAGCTTGGATTTATGTGGTGTTGGTTCCAAAATTTTTAAACAAATTAATCTACAATTATTGTCCAATGATTTGAGTACAACTCGATGTAAGATCCCAATTTCTATAGAGGTACAAATATTTTAATTTTCAGTCAAAAATATTTTTTATCTTAATAGATGTTCCTAAAGTGTTCATGTATTTTTTGGTAGCATTCAGGCTTGGTTCAGGTCCCAGACCTCAATATTTTAAAGAAGCAGGATAAGGATCATAGTTAGTGTGCAGTTAGTACTAATGGTGTGGCTCAAACAAGGGGCCCAGAAAGGGTAAGAGAGTGATTTTTAGACCATGAAATAGAGGACACATGGTTGTTAAAACCCTATAATAAATTTCAAAGATATGTTACACATATTTTTCATAGTTTTTTAACCATTATCTTAAACACTATAGGGTTGTGGATTCATGATTGTGCAAAATAAATAGTTTGCACATGGTCAGAATACTCATGAACATGGACCATTCAAAGGGTGTGTACATGGATAATAGGTGTTTAAGGTTGGAAAACATTTTTAAAAACCAAGCGGCCAAACCATGTGTCCCTTAAAAACTATTGAGATTAATGTTTTTCCATTATTTTAACCCTAAAACCGAAAATTCTTCTTCCTCCCATGAACACACTGAAAGACACTCACCTGAGAGCTCTCCCCATTTATTCCTCCAAGGAATTGAGAGGACTTCATCATCTAGACTTTTAATAAAATACCATTTGAAATTTTGGATCAACCTTTATTATTATCTTAATCATATTTATTATTTTCTCAGTTTACATCACTATCTTGGATTTTTATTTCCATGTGGGATTATTCTCTATTTTAGGGAATTTTTTAGTTCTTATGATTTCTCTCATTCTAGCCCATATCAAAAAATGATACTAGATGAATATTATTTTACCTATCTATGGTGGATTGTTTATTAATTGTCCAAAAAATTCCAGTTGTTTATATCTTGTTTTGTTGTGCCACATACCATAATTTCCACAACATTAATCTAAAATTAATATATCTTCAAGTTGTTAATTATTCATTAACATAGAAGTGCTATGATAACTTTTTACATGGAAAGAGGAAAATTAATTCAACCTATAACAAACCCTTTTGGTGGGTTCAATTAGAATCTATTTGACTACCATTTTTACCTTGTGTTTAATCCACAATTTAAATTCTAATTTTTTAAATGAAAAAAAAAATTATTAAACTGACTTATCTTAAACGAAATGTGAATGGTACGACCATGTCACTTAGCTCTATGAATTCTTATTAAAATCATTTTTTATCTCTTTATAATGGTATGAAAATATGAATTTAAATGAATTATAAGTGTTGTGGTTGACTAACATTTCTTTGATCATTTATCATAACATGACTTGTGTGATACCTGGATTCCAACATGAATTCCTTGGATAGGATCACAGGACATATTAAATTAAATTCACTTAATCGTGATCATTTATTATACTAAAACTTGGGTGATACTTGGATTATGATTTGGAATGTATTACAAGGGATTAAAGTTAAAATGGAATTATATTATACTTAATTATGGTTATGGACCTAGATCACTTTAACATTGTGGAATTTCATAGGTGATTCTTGGATTTCATATATGAAATAACATGTACAAGATCATAGGGATTCAACTGATTAATTTATGTAACTAATAAGTGAAATATCACACTAGGGTTTAGTAAATTATTTATATACATAAATGCCTCAGTGTATCACTAATAAATAACTTCTTTTTATAAATAAATATAATTACTTGGATTATCTCCTTGGATTCAGATTGATGATTATTGACCACCTTGGATTATATCCTTGGGATCTAATCAAGTCTATCACCAAGGATACATATGAAATATTTCCATAGACTGGGTAGAACTTTTAATGGTGAAATTCCAAGGGTACACCTCATAGATTAACCTTGATTTCGTAGTCTTAAATTCCATGGGAATTGTGGGACCCCATATTTTTATCAGTTTAAATGGATAAATTTCTTATATAACTTTGTTTTTTTTATTTATATAAATTAAAATATTTGGAGACATTCTGGTATAGGCTGAAGTAGGTATGGTCATTTAGGTATCCCATGAGGAGCCCAAGCCAACATAGTTTATTTACACTATGGATTTACTTTTACTATACCTAAAGTCTATTAATTTTATATTCATGGACTAGATAGTATTATATTCCATTGGTAGTGGACTACTATATTGGGATCACACCCTATCTGAGATGATGTTTGGTACCTGGAAAGACTTCATAGATGCCGATGATATAAAGGGAAGAACCCAACTATTAACACTTAATTTTGGTACTTGGTTGGGCTATGAGAGAAGAGGACCAATTTTGTTCTTCGATTTCCATTGGAGTTTATCTTTTTTGTCTGTTTTACAATTTCTTATATAATGTATTGTTTTATGTTTTCTCTCTATTTTTTTATAGAAATTAAATCATTATTTTCTTGAATATTTTACTGTTCAATGTTATTATATATTTATTTTCTAGATGATTTACTTATAATATATCCATTACACTTATTTAATGTATTTGTATATTATTCACCATAATTATACACATAGATAAAAGGGGTTACAGTCTCATCATATACCCTTGATACAAGTCTAACATACGAGGATGCCTTCTTGAGGCATGTGGCTAACTGAGTTCAATTAATTATGAGTGAACCAGGCTTGGGACATCACAAAATGTTATCAATGGTCTATATTATTTTCCATACACTTTTGGGTTGTTATGCATGAGATTATGAACTTTTAAAATTTGGTAACGAGCATGTGTCAGGGAGAAGCTAACCCATAGATGGGAAAAAATATAAGTTTCTAGGGATAGGACTTTTGGTTCAAATTTTCACAAATTAGAGAAGTATTTATTTTCATCGTTGGTTGAAACACATGATTTTAGACATTTTTTATGATTATTTATTTTTATCCTTGTCTTTTTATGGAAATAGAATCATCATTCATGCATAATTATAGGAACCTGAGTATTTATATGTCATGCATATGTCCTGACATGATTATTTTACTTCCTGCATTCGCTACAACATATTGTAATTGCGTTGATAGCTATATTGGAAATTTTAATAACGTTTCATGTATGAAAATGGAAAAAATAATTGCTTAAATAATGTTCTAGCATCAACCTAAATGATATTTTTCTGCATAGATTGATGGTGGCACCTTAACTAACTAATTATTACATGTCTGAGCTATGTAACTATGGTTGTATGAGTTGAAACATTAGTAGATTGAGATTAAATGGATTTCATTTTTAATTTTAAAATTAACACCTCTATAAAAATGGAATTTTGTTCCATATAATTTAATAAACATATACGTACTTATTGCATCCTGAGACTGGGTTTAAGGGTATGGTTTCAGTTACATAAATACCAATTGTAACTTATAAACCTTAGGTATTTATAACTTGGGAATGGTAATTACTCTAATTAAACCGTTTTATAATTATAAAAGTTATTAAATTATGACTTAAAAATTAATTGGTTGTCATTAAATTATAATTTCAATTATACATTAAAGTGTTTCTTTCTCTCTAACATGCAATTGAAACTCCACATAACAAAACCCCTATGGTTAGAACATGATATCTTACCAATACCCTAGCATTAAATTCAGGTAGTTGTTTAGTTTTTTTTAGAGGTGATAAATTATACCAATATTGTAATCATATGTAAATATATTTGTGTCTATTATCATGTTTTTATGTGTTTACTTGTCATGGTAGATATATGCCTCCATAACAGCCTCCTGAAATGCACTAAGAAGGTAGTGACAACCATGCTTTTGAATTGGTAGGATCTAAATCTCTTGTAGTTCCTCTAGTGGAACCTAAAATAATTACTCCTATTATATATGTATTGGGAACTAATTCTCAGTTTCAAGAGGATTTATTGTGATTAGTGAACTCTATTGAAGGTGCTCTGTTTTCTGTACCCACTATGTCAGAGTTGATGTAAGAGTTCCAGCAGTAGCATCCACCTTCTTTCTTGAGGCATGGTGTCCCCTAATCTAATGAGTCATGAGTAGATCAACTTATATCTATATTTGATATTATGGATATTCCTCAATAAAGGTGGTTTAAAATCTTAATTTACATTCTTTATAGATCTTCAAATAGTTTTTGGTATGTTAAAAATCCGAAAGATTGGTATGAGGACATGGTTTGGAGGGACTTCCATACTACCTTCTGTGATTAGTTATTTCTAAAATGATGAGAGGGGATAAAACTAGGGAATTTATGCTTCTAGTGTAGGTTAATATGTCTTTTATGTACTATTTATCTTTATTCACTAAGCTTCAGTGTTTTTACCTTCTTTGACCAGTAATGAGCTATCTAGGGAAATGTGTTTTGATGATGGGATAAGGTATTTCATCTGATCATATGTGAATGTATTCCAAATAGATACCATTTTTAAGATTGGGTACCAAACTCATTTATATAAGAAAAACTTGAGATAATTTGATGGTATAGGGAATAGTACTTCAACCTTGATACAAGTAAGGTGTACGTTTAGTGGTAGGAAGCATCTCGTTGTGAGTTCACTCTAGGAATGATTTGGTGAGAGTATATGAATGGGTAGTTATGTGGTATGCCACCAATGGGGAAGGATAGTTCACAATAAACTTTAGTGTGATAAGGACCTAATTGAGTACTAATCACGTGGTAGAGTGGGCCATCTTTAGAGATTCTACCACACATTTTTACATGTTCCCAATGGGAGATGATCTACACCAACTCCGCCTTTTGGAGCGGGATCAGTAGCTCTACACTAGGCTTGAAGCTAGAGTACCATAGGCTATATGGGTCGAGGAAGTGGACAAGTTCAAGGATGCTACACATATTATATGTAGTGATATTATAAAATACCTACTTAGGGAGGTCAATATATAGATCAAGGTCATGGATCATGCAAGTTACATGCAGTAAAACGTATACCTGAGGAGAATATTGTCTGACTATCTATTTTATAAGGTATGATTTTAGTATGCTCAACATTAGTATCAAATTTTTTTATACAGGTACATCACATTCATTTATAATTATTTCTTTTATGGAAAATCTTGATCTCAAAATTCAATAATTTTGTGGATTTATGACTCTTAATACTCATTTGGGATTATTATCAAAGATTTAATGTCAATGAAAGGTTTCCTCCTTGAGATTTGAAGTTAATATTTCTTATGGAACCCTTTTTCTTGGATATTATAAAAGTTTACACCTTTATGGGGATGGAATATTAGTTTCTTTATCATTTTAATATCAATTTGTTTCATAATAGTGTCTATATCTTCACACAAGGGTGGTAACTATATTTAAAAGGGTGAATGGGATGTCTAGGCTAGTAGAGATGGACCTAAGCATCATGGGTTGGATGGAGGGTCATACCAGATTTCTATTCTTTTTATGAATGATCAAGAAGTATAAAAATCCATCTTTAATCTAGTTGTGGATCTATTCAGATATATTTTTCCTGATGAATTGTCTAGACTACCTCATAATAGAGAGGAATATTTCACTATAGAGCTTATTATAATAGTGGAATGGGTATCCATTACTCTATATTAGATTAATCCCATCAGGTTTCATGAACACAATAGGCAACTAAAGGACCTAGAATCCAAAGGGTTTGTACAACCCTTCACATCTCCTTGGGATTTACCTATGATTTTCTCTAAGAATTCAGATGAAACCCTCATACTATTTCTAGATTACAAGAGGTTAAATCGACCTATGTTTAATAATTGTTTCTCAAAACCTCTCTAATTAGCTCTAAAGATCCAGATTCTTCTTGAAGATTAATTTGAGTTTTGGTCATCATCTGGTATGGTTTATACCCTCAAATATACCATATACATCTTTGATAAGAAGATATAGCCTATATGAATACATGGTAATGTTGTTCGGTCACAATAATGCACCATCTATCATTATGTATTTAATGAATTGAGGTTTTCACCCAGACTAGTTCTCCTTTGTAGTTGTTTTTATTGGATGATATCTTAGTGTGTTCTCAAACTTGACGTTATCATTATAAACACCATAATATAATTTTGAGTACACTAAGAGGGAATATGTTCAATGAAAATCTCACAAAATTCAACTGTTATATTGATAACATTAACTTCTTTACTCACATCATATCAAAATTGGGGGTATCTATGGATCCAAAGTAGGTGATATTTAGAGTTTTCTAGTAGTATCCCAATAAAATCATTGATATTCAGAGTTTATTGGAGATATATTTTTACTATATGAATTTTATATAGGATTTATCACATCTTAAAGCAGCTCTTAAAGGCTTGAGACCGAAATGTGTCAAGTTTAAATGGTCCAAAACTTGTGACAAATCCTTTCAAGAGTTGAAATGAAGTATAAACTCAACGCCAATCCTAATTTTTCTGGATATTGGAAGGTGATATACAATTTATTATGATGCATCATGAATCAAGATGGGATACATTTTTATTAAAGGATAATGAGTCTTACAATATGTGTATCATCATATGAGGGATCGTGATAGAAATTAAATTATTCATGATCTCTAGTTGGTAGTATTTGTTCATGCATAACATTGTTTGGGACACTATTTGTTGGGAGAATGGTTTATTGTAAGCAAGAACCATAAGAGACTCAAATTCATATTCAATAAATGTGACTAGATCCTATGATAGTTAAGATAGTTTAAATACATTAATTATTTCAACAATGATAAAAATTACATGCTTATTAAGTGACATTAATTTTCATATGATTTGAGTCGAAAAAATAAGATAAAATCTATTCAGGATGTCAATTGTGAATAGTAGTTGATAACGCTTCTATTCGAGATACATCTTGATGATCAAGAGTATCATGATCAATCAATTATTATATAATTAGTAGTGAATTCATCAATTTTGGATCAATTAAAGAGTAGGACACTATTTTACCCCAATGTTTATGTCTGCAGTGAAGGTGTTTCAAGTGATGGTCCACCACCTTGTTGGATTTTCATTGAGGATGAGGCATTTTGTATAAATAGACATGTCTAGGTTCCTAAAAACACACGAGAGGAATTTAGGTGAGAGTATAATGCCTTAAAATGGGTAGTTCATCTCAAAATTACAATGATGTATTGTGACTTACACCACCATTATTGGGGGCCTGGTATGAACAAGCATATAGGAGTTTTTGTTGCTCAATATTCCACCTATTAATTGATGAATGTGTAACCCTAGTGGATTAATAGAATATTACACACTATACCCATTTTTATGTGGAAATGTAATTACGTAACTATATATTTCATGATAATATTTGTGAAGTCACCTCGAACCAGTAACACAATGTGGGTAATCATGGACAGACTGGTGAGGGTCCCTCATTTCCTGCCAATTTGAGTGACCTTCTCTGTGGTTGAATGTGGAATACATTACATTTAATAGATTATATTTTCTCATAGGGTTACATTTTATATAGTATCATATATGGTTTCTCATTTTACTTCATTATTCTAGAAGGGTTTGTAGAAGGATTTGGGTTCATAGGTACTTTTGAGTAGAATATACCACCCTCAGGCTAATGGTTAGTCCGAGTGTACTGTACTTGTATAGGAGGACATACTATGGATATGTGTCCTTGATTTTTTAAGTTCATTGAAAATAAAATTCCCAATTGATAATTTTTCTTATTATATTAGTTTCTAAGTTAAAATATAGATGGATCCTTATTAGGCACTATATGATAGGTCATGCTGATCATATTAGTGCTGGTTAGAGAACAAGGAGGTAGTGATACTGGGACAATGTATCATTTAGGATACATTAGAGTAGGTACAGATTATCAGGGAGTGTATGGGTATGGATAATTATTGGAATAAGTCATTCTATAATCATCTCCACTACCCCTTAATGATTGAGGTTGGAGATTGAGTCTTATTTCATGTTTTTGCTCAGTTATTTCATCAATGAATTCTGAGGCAAGGTAAGTTATTATCTTGATTCAACAGACCTTTGATGATTTTGGAGAGGTTCAAACCATTATCATATCAGATAGATCTTCTGAAACAATATAGGGAAATCTACGATGTATTTCACATTTCTCAATTCATTCATTATCATTTCAACCCATATCATGATTTTGATCATAAGGAAATTTAGTTAGACATTTATGCTTCTTCGAGGAGTATCCAGTTCATATCATTGATCTTATCATGAAAACTCTATGGGGTAGGCCAGTTTCTTTAGTTTGTGTTATATGGAAGTAAAACCATGTACAATATGATACAAGGGAGTGAGAGTCTGATATATTTTCTCATTTACCATAGTTATTCATGGATGAGACTCAACTACCCTTGTAAGGGAAACTCATAGGTGAGTTGTTTTAAGGAGTGGATGTTGTAAGGTCCTATTTTTTTATTGAGGTGGGAATATTTTAATTTTTAATATCACACATTATATTTATCTCAATATATGTTTTAAATAGTTCATAGAGGTTTCAAAAGCATTCAGGTATGGTTCAGGGCCTAGAGCTCTGCATTTTAAAGAAACAAGTTGAGATGCATGGTTAGTACTAACTGTGTGGCTCAACCATGCATCATAAAAAGGGTAGGATCATATTTTATAAAACCATTAAATTGAGGCTTCATGTCCATGTGAAAAATATATTAAAATAAAAAGTTAATTCACATTATTTGAACATGTTTTTCAAACTATTCACCTAGACCGTGTGGGTGGGGGGTTCAAGATTGTGCCAAACAGACAGTTTGCCCATGGATTTTATAACAGTGCATATGAACCATAGGACATGTGTTATCCTAGATAATATGTTTTAACTTTTGATGAAATTTTTTTAAACCATGTTTCCAAACCATTCACCCATTAAAAAGTGATTAAATTTATTATTATTTTTACATTTTTCCCATAAAATAAACAATTATTATCCTCCCTCTAACACACAAAAGGCCACCTATGTGAGAGTGGTATCTATTTCTTCTTACTAGGATTTGAGTGATCTCCTTCATATAGGATATGAATTTAAATTCATCCATCATGTTTTATCTCCCTCAGTTAGTCTCTAAATCCTATTGATTTTTTCTCATTTTACTTCACAATCTTGGATGTTATTTCTAAGTGATCTCATATGCCCTATTTTCAGGGCCTTTGTCTAGTTCCTATAATTTCTATCATTACAACCTAAATAATGGTTCAATAATAGATGAGGATTATTTTACCCATATAAGGTAGGTGGTCTTATACTTTTCCTTAAAATTCTAGTGATTTATCTCATTCATCGTTGTACCCCACACTAGACTTTCTATGTGTTTCCTCTAAAAGTATTTTTTTTAATTTTTAAACATTCCATTAACCAATACGATCTATTATTCCTTTTAATATTTTTGGAGGCTAATGAAATCAGATCGAACCACCACTTTTAGGTGGGTTTATTTAAATTTTATTCAACATCCATTCTTTCCTTGTGTTTAAACAGCCTTTTGAGGTGGGTTGTTTTTCTTCTTGCAGAAGAAATGATTAAATGGACTTATTTTAAATGAAATATGAATGATATGAATACTTCACATGGATTATTGACTTCCTATTAAAATTAATTTAGGTTATATATTTGTAAATAAATGAATAAATTTATTTAAAAAATTATAAGTGTTATGGATAAATCATATAGATTTGATCATTTATTATACCATACCCTAAACGATACATATATTCCTACTGGAATGCCTTGAATGGGATCATATGACATATTAAAATTAATTCACATAACCATGTTAATTTATTATATTATTCCAAGGTAGATACTTGTATTCTTGATTTGGAATGCCTTGGATGGGTAAAATGAAAAAATGGAACTATATTCTGATTAACTATGGTCATGGACATGGATCACTTTAAAGGTGTCGCATGCCTTGGGTGATATTTGGATTTCTAATATAAAATTCCTTGTATAGGCTCAAAGGTTGAATGACGATTCATTAATGAAACTAATAAATAAAACTAAACACTTGGTTTCAATCAATTTATTATATATTTCATTATCTCAACATATCATCGATGGTTCTATTCTTTTACATAAGTAATTATAATTACTTGGATTATTTCCTTTGATTTTTCATGATGATTACAAATTGCCTCATATTATCACCTTGGTATCTAATAAAGTATAAAACTTAGGCTACATATGAGTTATTCCTAAGTATTAAGTAGATCCCCTTAGGGTGAAATTCCAAGGGTACACCCATTTGGATTACGCTGAACAACTAAGTCTTAAATACTTGTGGAACCCCATATGATCATCAGTATACATGGAAGATTTGCTAATATACCTTTGGTCCTAAATTTACATATATATATATAATATAAAATTACAAGATACATTTTAGCATAGGCCTAAGTAGGTATGGTCAGATAGGTATCCTAGGAAGACCCTAATCTAGACATGGTTTATTTACACTCTAGTTCTACATTTATTATACTATTCACATTGTTCATTTTATATTCACATACTAAATAAAATTAGAGTTCTATGGTGGTGGCCGATAAAATTCTACTCAGATAACATTTGTTCCACCATTGGTGGTTGGATAGACTTCATGTAAATAGTTAATGATAAAGGTAAGTTCTTAGGTATAGAAGAAAATGAATGATCTATTTCTTAGGTTTCCATTGGAGTTTAACTTTTTATACTTTTTTAAACTTTTATATAACATGTATTATTTTATGAATGATCCATATTTTTCTATAGTCATGATGTCTTCATTTTTTATATATGATGCTATTGAGTGTTATTTAATAATTATTATTGGGATGATTTACTTTCACTAACTCCATTGTACTACTTCCATTGATTTATATATAATTCACAATTGTGCTCTACTCTGATAAAAGGGTGTATAGTGTCCCCATTATACTATTTTAGAAACTCGATAGAAGACTATATCATATATGGGAGTAAACATGGGGCCATGTGGAAAATTGGGTTCAATTAATTATGAGTGAACTAGGACCATGACATCATATCCGATGTGGTTTTCTTATTTTGAAACCCTAAGACAAAATTTTTAAGACACTGATATCTTTTAAAACTGATTATTGAGTAATTCATAGAACACCACATGTAATATGCATGTGTTGTCTATTTATACATATCACAAAAAATTCCACAATGGTTTTACCCTGATTTCTCTTCAATCTGAGGTCGTTTTCTATGGTTTTGACTATTACATGCACATTTAAGTGTTTTAAAACACTAATAATGAATTTGAGTGCATACTAGACAAACCAAAAATCAAAATAACATAGATCTAGTTCCTACGTATCAAAAATAAATATAATGTCAATTTCGAATTATTTCATGGCTATGTGATGTTGTTTTCGAGATTTTAACCCACGAACAAACATTTTCAAAGAATTTGATATCTCTTAAAAATTATTATTAATTAATTATGAGCACACTGCATGTCAAATGAATGTTATTTATAATTATACACGTCAAAAATAATTAAAAATTATTTTCCATGGATTACACATCAGTCTAAGTCTATTTCTAATGGCTTTGGTCATTACATAAACCTTTTAGAGTTTTAAAACCCTAAAAAAAATACTTATGATAATTTTGGACAGACCACATATTTTATTGTTGTAGTTTTAATTCCAATATTTCAAATATAAATCTATGGTTGTTTTACTATGATTTTAGAACCATCTAATTTCATTTCATTGGTTTTGGCCCCATAATGCTTGGTTTTAAAGTCTTTACTATCTTTTAAAACTGCTTATTGAGTCATTCCAAGCACACCACATGTTAGATAAATTTTTTTCTCCTTCTACACATAAAAAATAATTCATTGGTGGTTTTACCAAGATTTCATGTCATTGTGAATTCATTTTATATATTATTTCCCACTATAAGTGTATTTTATCTTTTTAAAACACTAAAAAAGAATTTATGGGAATCCCTAACACACCCTATCATGGATTTACATGGATTCAATTCTTATATTTCAAAAATAAATCTAAGCTAATTTTTCATTGATTTCATTCCCATATGACACTATTTTTTTTTTGATTTTGACCCCCTAATGCACTTTTATAAAAACATTTATATCTTTTAAAACAATTTGTAGAGACATTCTGAGAAACATATGTGTAATATGGATACATTGTATACTTGTACTAGTTACAAGATGGTTTTATAATGATCTCACATAAAACCAAGGTTGTTTTATTTGGTTTTTACCATTACACACATGTTTTAGTGTTTTAATACACTAAAAACATGTTTGTAATCATCCTGAACACACCATAACACAAATAGGTGTGGTGTTTGTTCCTAAATTTATAAAATAAATATATGGTTGTTTTCCTATGATTTCATAGATATCCAATTTCTTTGAGTTGGTTTTAACACCATAGATGACATTTTTAAAGACTTTGACAACTTATAAAATTTTTTATTAAACCATTTTGAGAACATATCACATCAACCTAATAGCGTTTCTTATGGTTTTCACCATTACATGCATTTTTTTAATGTTTTGATACACTAAAATTGTGTTTACATTCATCCTAGATAAACCATCACACAAATTGATGTGGAGTTAGTTTATACATTTTAAAAATAATTCTATGTTCATTGTAATATTTTTTCATGGCTATCTAGCATTGTTTTCATGGCTATTTATCCCCAATTCACATTTTATAACTTTAATATCTATTAAAACTGCCTATTATGTTATTTTGAGCACAATACATATCGGAAGGATGTTTTTTATTCTCATACACATCAAAGATAAATGAATAGTTGTTTTTCCAAGATTTTATATAAATATGTTGTCATTTCCATTGGGTTTTACCATCACACAACATTTGAGTGTTTTAAAATCAAAAATGCATTTATGGGCATGTTAGACAAACCATAAATCATATTGAGGTTGAGTTGGTTCATATATTTAAAAAATAAGCTTATAGACAATTTATTATTATTTCACTACCATAAGGTGTCGTATTTTTTTTCTTGACTTGATGAAGCATGTTTTAAAAGACTTTGATTGCTTTTAAAAATTCTTATCGAGTAATTCTGATCACACCACAAATAGAATGGATTTTTTGTCTGCTTATTCATATAAAAAATAATAAAAAATTCCTTTCTCATGATTTAATGTCAATATGAGGGTGTTTTCTGTGGTTTTGATCATTAAATTCATATTTTAGTGTTTTAAAACACTGAAAAACAATTCATGGGAATCTTAGAAAACCCATAACTAAAATTGATTTGGTTTTTCTTCCAACATGTCAAAAATATATCTCTGTAAAATTTCATTTTATTTAATGTCCATTTGACAAACTTTTCTCAGTTTTAACTGATCAAAATATGTATTTAAAAATTTTGATGTCTTTTAAGATTGATTATTGAGTCATGGAATGAGTTTAGAATTTAACTCAACAAGATGAGATATAAGATTGGATATTTCCTCGAGGATCATTCCCATCATCATCAAAAAAACAGGAACTGATGAATTTTATATTGTTAACCCCCACTAATCTTGTGTATTCCTATAAGAGTCAAGTTCTTGACCATTTTATTTTATCCTTGAAATTTATCTCTGTACTTCACAATCAATGGAACTGATCGAACCCCCACTAAGTGTAATAGTGAATGATTATGATGCCCTACCAAATAAAACAAATGGAGTATTCCCAAAACCTATCCCCCATACACATCCTTGATTATTCTTCCATAAACTGTTGTAACTACATAATTTTGGGAAATTGATGATGATTATGAAGGGTTCACATCCCAAACTTCTTGAATTTTAACATGATAATACAACAATAGTAACAATATTTTTAAATTATATGAAATTCATAATATTATCTAATTAATAAAATTTTCAATACTATTTTATTTTATTTTATTATTATAAAAACATAATAATGGAAAATAAATTATAACAATAAAAAATTCTTAAACACAATTAATCAGGTCCAACTAAATGGATCCAACCGTACCCATATAGCTAATTGACATAATTTGATCCTAGTAGATGACCCCATTTAATTGGGTTTAAGGATTTTATGTTATTGTAATTTATTTTTCATTGTTATATTTTTATAATAGTGATATAATATTAAATATTAAAGAAAAGTACTTACTCTAATATCTTTATTAGGTTCATTCATAAAATTGTCATCAAATTTCCTATAAACATTAAGCTACATATCTATCTAAAAAACCAAGTAAACTAATCCATGAGATTTAAATAAATTGTTTCATGTTATAAAAAAACCTTTATTTATAATAAAATAAAATAAATAACAATGGATAAATTAAAACTAATAATATTATATTTATAGAAAAACTATGTGACCCCTTGATATGAGGAATGACTTGTTTTTCATGATTCAATGGATTTTTTAGATAATTCCTTTAAAAAAAATTAATATAAAATATGATTTTATTATCTTTATGGTATTTAGATACTCTAAAATGTACAATTAACGGATGACATACATCTCTATTAATATCAAAAAACATCCTCCATGCTCATGATATATGTCTTTAGGACCTTTCTCAGACATATTTATACAAATCAGAGATGTGTCATTAAACACATGCCATAATATATATTTAAATTTTCCCTATTTCTTGCCATAATTTTTTAGGGTCCATGAAAGTGAAATAGATTCAAGGACATAAAAATGAAAAAAATTAGAAATAAAAAATCTATCACTTTATGAGTATATTATTAATTTTACTTATGCCTTTTAAATTAGTTATGAATGAATATTAACTTAATATTTTCTTTAAATAGTAATAAAACACATAATTTCTCTACAAAAAGTTAATATACCTCCAATAATGATAAATAATAGGAAATCTCACCATTTCACAAGAAAAAATCCCAAGAATCTATCCATAGATTATGATATCATCACTATTCGACAACCCGACCTCAACAAATGGAATGTATTTTTTAGTTATTTTTGGTCCTGTATATATTCAATGTTAATAATTATATATATTATGTTTTTATCTTCATCTGTTTGAAAAATTCATTAAATAATTAGTAAAATATGTATTTTTTTATATAATGACATACTTATTTGTAATAGAAACTCACTAATATCTCATAGATTGAGAGGTGACCTACTAATCCATCAGTAGATGTGAATCGGAAGGTGGGATACCAATAATATCTGGGAAATTTGATGGATTTTTAGACATGTTTATTACAATAGAATCACTTAAATCCACTGAAATTATTGGTAGTAGTGGTGTACTCTACGATTTTGATTGGCTAAGTCTTGATTTTGTTCTCTCCATGTTCTTGCAATTCAAATAGTTTATAATATATTTAATGTATAATAAAATTATAAGCAACATATTTTTTTAAAGGGAAAATACAAAAATTAATATATGTATAGAACATTAATAATTGAGAAATTGTAATATAGTTTCACTAAATTATTTTACATTAAATTATCTTCATCTTCATTTTATTAATTTTTATCAACCACCATTACAATGAGTAATTTATTTTCACACACTCTTGAAATTTCAATTATTTTATTATTTTCAAGAAAAAACTATTGAATGTTATGTGTTTGATGAGGCCTAAAATCACAAAAATACCAATTGACCATCATCACCCATGTCATATAAGTCTCTATTTTTTAACTATAAAAAAACACTCCAACCTTCATGTATTTCACAATCCACATAATAAACCATATACACTTATTAATACAAGACAAATGGATGATGCTCTGCATACTCACTCGTATAGTTCAAGCAAGAGAAGTTGATATAATTAAAATGTAATTAATCTCTTAATATACCTCTATCTATGTTAAACCAGTTACATTTGAATAATATAACATAAAATTGACCATGATAGTTTGATTCGATAATATCAATAATCTTTCTATATTATATCACATCTACAAGTGTAAGTACACAACTATTTTCAGTTTTCAAACCTTCTTCAAAATATATTATATAAAAAATGAAACCATATACATTATTGGTATCAGATCTCTTATCCTTCCTTATAGAACCATGACCCAAAAACATCAAATCATTTCATATTTTATCTTGATTCACAAAATTCATTTTATAGACAAGAACGTATAAGGTGTTACTTTTTACATAGACAAAATAAAAACACACGAATAATATGAATATGAGTATATACTTACATGATAGGTGAACCATTAAACAATCTCATTATTAAGAACTATTTCTAATTTAAGCTCATTTTGAGATTGACCTCTTAGTCATATCTTTTTTTAATCTCCATTTTTCAATAAATGGGTCTACAATAAGAATATTGAGTAACACACATCTATGTGCTTGTAATAAATCTAAATTTTTCATTATAAAATCTAACCCATTTCCAACTCACCATCTAATAGTTTAAAATACCAATGATTATTTTTTAGAATAATAATTATTTGGTATGTCCTAAAGATGTTAATAGGATTGAATATAGTCTCAATCACATCTAAATACCTAGAATATATGGCCAGGAACTCTTCAACTACATAGCCTTCATTAATAGATCCTTCTGTTTGAGCTTTATTCCACACATATGAATTCAAATGATTTAAGTACCAGATTAAAAAAATAGTAATATTTTAGATTTTTTTACAAAAATATTTGATAAAATATTATTCATCAATGAAAATAAAATATATACTAATGTAACTCTCAGTTGGATACATCCATAGATAGTTTATTGATCCACTAAGTTTAGCTATTCAACCAAATGAACAGTCAAATGAATCATGTCTATGAAAATGTAGAGGGAAATAAAATCTACAAATGATAATTATTCAAAAAAAAATCACTCTTTAACCTTTTCAAGCTCATTTGGATTTATATTTTTTTTCCAAAAAGACGTCATAAGGTGGTACACAACTCAACTAGAAGTAAAATTAATTTTTTAAGTAATGTATTATGTAATTCCAATGAAAACCAATTCTCTCTCAGAATATGTGAATAATGACATTTCAATACATGTAACTTTCAATGTTTTAAGTCAAATAACCATAATATGTTACCCAAATATCTTTCTAGAACTTTTTAAATCATTATATTTTGAAGGAATACATCCTTATCATGATTTCTAATCATAAAAATATATAAACCATACTTTCCATTCTCATTTTCACACAAACCACAATTTATATTCATTGATTACAAATCATTATGAGAATTAAGGTGATCCTTTGATTTAACCTACCCATTAACCAAGGTAAAAATTACATTATCCTGGATATTCTTCTCAATATTAATTATTTCAATATTATATTATATCAAATTAATCTCCCAATAAAGAAGTTAAAAAACTATATTCATTTACATTCAATGTTGTTTTTTAATTTCTCTAAATATAGCACCTCATACCATTTCCACTCTTCTTTAATTTGAAATCACTTTTTTAACTCTACAGTTACATTCATTAGTTTCTCAAAAATTTATGAATCAAATAAATCCTTAGTTGAATTTTGTAATTTAATATCTACATTTAATTATGTCTTGTTGAACTCATATTTTTGAGAAGAATCATGAAATCAAGGATGAAATAAAACACCATTTACACTATGATTTATTTGTGGAGGTTTAAAATCAAAATTACGCACTAGACAACACAAAATAGTATGTGTGTTCTAACAGAATTATTTTCCTAGTAAAGTAAAGTCACTAATTTCTCACAATAAAGAAGTATTCATTTCAAATAGTCTTCTTATAAAACCGTCATATTTTTCCACAACATCATACCATTATTATTTTAATTATTTTATTAGAGGAAAAATGTGTACATAAATTTCACTTCCAAGAATTTTCTTTTCATGAATAAACATAAAATTAATGAAATAATTATTATTTATACACATCCATGGAGGAATATTATAGGGGATGAAAACAACTAGGCATATGATATAATTAGTTCTTAAAGAATCAAGTGTTAAAACTATCAGAAGAAAGTCCCAAATGCATATTCCAAGGACCCAAAAAAATCAGGATATACAGAATAAAAAAAATTACATAATATTGAATATTTTAAATTACTTATAAAAATATTATTTTTACTATCCATATATTTAATCTTCATATTATATTCAGTATTATGTAACATGAATGATCTTGTAAAGTGTGATTTTAAAGGATAGTAACACAATACCTTTTCGGGAATTTTTTCTTTTGCTTCCTCTTGGTGTTGCATTCATTTTTACATTCATTTTTTTCTCTTTGAATTCCATCTACTAGTATGAATTTTTTTATTATTCAATATCATACTCTTCTCTAAAATAATTCATGAAATCATTAGGGTGTGAATATATCCTTGTATAATAAAGTCCATGTTTTTTGATGATTTTTTTTCATCTCATAGAATGATGAAAGGATATTATCTTCACAAAATTAATCAAGAAGAAAATATAAAATCATGGACATTTTTTAGTAATTCTATAGTGACACTTGATATGATACAACTTAATTTCAAAATAAAACTTGTAATAATTAGCACACCCTGCATACAATTCTTGTTTTCCATCATCAACTAATTACTAAAACTCATTTTTTTCACTGAATCTTATATAAATATTAACAAAATCCAGATAAAATGAAGTTTATTTTTATCTATTAAAATATTATACATTTTTTCCTAAAAATTCAAATGAATCATTTATCACTTTTTGAATGAAATTCTCCTCTAGTGGGTCACTTTTTGTTTCAATGATAATATGCTCATTATTTTCACTATCCATAACATTCTATTCTCAATGGAAAATCCAATATACATATTAATAAGGAAACTATTTAAATATAAAGTTCTCTTATACTTTATTTCTATCCAACCATCAATTGAATTTAAAATCAGGAAACATATATATTATTCTACTATCCACTGATCAATCTTCAATTTCATAATCTAAAAATTATTCACAACCCTTCTCATACCAAGGTATATTTCAAGGTAAACTAATCAAAATTTCATCCATTAATATTTTATTTCCACTCTTCTCCTTGTACAACCAGATATTAATTTATAAATGTTTAATCAAACAAATACAATCAATTATTAACATCAACCAACTTTTTCATTGACCGGTGCCATACCGTTTTCCATAAACCACACATTCGACATGAAAATAAATTAATCCAACATAAAAAAATAGAAAATATAAAATAATAAAAATTAAATCACTTAATAATATGGTTTAATAACATGGAATAATTTCATTGGGGTGAGAAAAGGGAAATAGAAAACATTGAGATCGGGGAGATGATCCTATAAAAGTCTTATTCAAAAATGGATATGGGTAAAGTAAGTTCGGTTGAGGTTGATATAAGAAAGTTTTGGGTAATGGAGAGATGGGGGTTAGGGCCGGGTCCACCATTGGGGGTTAAAATTTCTAGGAAAATTGGAATAGGGTCCACTGCCAGGGTCCATCGTCATGGGTATAAGGGTTGTCTCGGGAGGGGGTTGATACTATATACATCAATTGGAGTAAGGGGGTCGAAGCCATGAGTATTGGGGGTTAGAGGAATATTTTATTATGGGTTTATTAAATTTTTTCTAGGTGGTTTTAAAATAAAAATATCTAAATCGAAAAATATAAAAATATAATGGTAGTTCTACCAAACCATCCCTATATATTAAATAATAATTAATATTCTTTTTTAGTAGTGGTTTCCAGAACAAAGGCTAATAAAACACCACTAAGACCATTATTTTTTGTAGTTATATCTCTAAAATATCCATTATATCAACCAAATCAATTACTTTAGGATTTAGTGTATCATTACATTAGATTTAATGGTGCCCAGGATATTAAAACACCATTAAATTTTAAGTTGTAACAAGAAATTAGAAATATAATCAACAAAATATTTTTAACATGTATAAATAGGACCCTTAAAGTAAAGAGTTAATTTAATTTTAATGGTAATGTAATAAAATTCCAATTCCATCACCATAAAGGTAGTCAACCCCAATAATATAGGTCAGAGGAAGACATAATGAATTACTTAGATGTAATCACATATTAGAACAATCAATATTTCACTCAAAATACTATGAATAAAAATTATGAGAAAAATGAGAAAATGATGATAGTGATAAAATATTGGAATAATAACACACTCAAAATTGGATAAAAATGATTTAGAAAATGAGATAAATTTGAGGTATAATTGGTGATCAAATCACAATGGCATCATAGAATGGATGAGAATATTAATTTTTATAGTCCAATCCTCTAAGAAGACTCTATATATAACCTTTTAAATTATTTGAAAATATTCTATAATTCACTAAGAGTAATTAAGATTTTTAAGAACAAATTTAAGTATATTTTACTATCATTAAATTTAGCGACACCCATAGACAAGTCTTGTGCCACGACATGACATAAAACCCTTTTCCATTTTGGACTTCAAAATACCCAATGTTGTGTTCCTGGTCACATATAGTTCATGTTTCAGCATTCCATTTGAATTATCGACCATTTATTCTTCCATAATGGTGTGTTTTAAAAAATATGGTTTTTTTCCGAAACAACTAGATCCATGTTTTTGGTATCCTCTACTTAGGTTTTTTTCATGTAACTTCAACAAGTAGATCCTATGATTCCATAAATGGCCTTATAAGGATCTGATAGCATCACTCCAAGAGTTCAATAAGGCTAATGATACTTATCCCAGGATCCTTAAATGTTCATAAAATATTCTAATAATATTTCATCATATTTATAACTAAGCATCACTTTAATAAATATTTAAACGTTTGAAAGAGTTTTTGTGATCATTAAAACAACATATGGTGAGGAAAAAACAATCTATAAATTTTTGATGATGATTTTTTTTTAATAATATATGAATATAATAAAATATTCTTCAAAATGATTTACCATATCAAACTAAAACAATACAATATTTTCCCCTCATAATATAAAAGAAATAAAAAAACATAGAGTTTTAAAAATATCTAAGATTTCGCCAACCACTCCACTTTAATATAAACATAAATGTTCTTCCAATATAACTTCTTAATATAATTAACCTCATAATAAAACTCCCACCCCCTTTTTATATTATAAAAATGGATTCATAAATAATCTTTGAGTAACTTAAAAAAATTAAAAGTATGATTATTTTCATTAAGTATATTTCAATTGAGATAGAAAAAAATGATTTAAAAAACATCCACAATTTCAAAGATCGATTTTCAAAAAAAATCAACATGAAACATATAAGAATAATAATTTGAAAATATATCCCAAGAGAAATTTTGAAAAAGTTTTTGATGAAACATATTAGTTCAAATAAAATTTTGAAAATTTATTTTAAAAAGGGTGTATCTTCAAGGGTCATTTCAATATTAACAATATTAGATACCTATAAAGTAATTAATTATATGGGATAAAGGTATCATATCTAATAAAACTAAAATAAATAAATAATATATTTTAAAATATTTTAAAAAGTATTCTATGATTAATTTTTAACATATTTTGTGTTAATAAACCACAGAAGATTCCCTATGAGTGTCAAACCAGGTGTGCAGAAAAGGCCCACTAATTAAACCTAATTTAAGATCAAATTAAAAATATTACAATCCCTTTTTGAGGTAATAAAATCATATTTAATATATGATATAACCACATCCACTTATACATATCCATAAAGGAATATTTTTCATGGAGTATCACACATATTTAAATTTTATAAAATTATGAATAGTTTGAAAATATTTTTATTTTAAAGGCATTATGAAATATAAATTTTTTAAAGAGATTAGAGAGGTATCAATCATTGTAATATTAAGAGATAAGTATCAAAAGTTAATCATAAAAAAATATCCTTTAATAACGTCCAAGTGATCAAAATTAAGGTTTTTAGTGAAGATATTGATTAGTTTAAGGTTGGTGAAAACAAATTCCACAATGATATCAACTTTTAGATAGTTATCTCGAAGAAAGTTATTTCTCAGATCAGTTTACTTAGTAAAACATTGTGGAATAGGATTTTTATAGATATTGATTGAACTAACGTTGTCACACAATATAGGGACATGAGAATATATTATCCCAAAGACTGAGTATGTTTCACCCATATAACTTGGGAACAACAACCCTCATCGGATATGTATTGATATTAATAGGTAAATGGATTCATAATTTTTTTCTTATTACTACTCCATGATACGAGTCATTTTTCTAGTATATCAGAAGTTACACAAGTACTTTTACTATATAGTTTTAACCATCAAAAATTAGTTTTGGAAAAATAAGTATGTTTAAAAAAATTATTTGGATAAAATAATCCGTGTTTTTTAGTTCCTTTCAAAATAATTATTTTAAAGGATTTTAAATGATATTCCTTTGGTTTTCTTATAAAAATCACAATTTCATACACTAAACATGATGTTGAACTATATCACAATAAGGTAAATTATCCTTCCAATCATACTTCTATAAAAATTGTAGTCGACTAGATTTATGGATTCATCCGACAATATCTTAAAATTTGTACTCAATGGTATTCTAATTTACATATCATGATCCATTCAAAAATTATTTAATTTTTTATTAGGGTATTTACATTTTTTTAAAAAAGTTATAATGTGATTTTGCGAGATTTGAAAACCAAAGAAGAATTTCAGTTCTCCCATAAAATTCATTTCAAAATTTTTATCCATTAAATAATAAAATTCATTGTGAAGATTTTATTTAGATGAGATGAAAATAAAATCATTATCATAAATTTGTATGATCAATAAATCATTTTAAAAAACTTTTTAATGTTTTTTAAAATAAGATCTTCCCATTTTGAAATCATTTTATAGAAGTAATTCATTTAACATCATACAAAAACCTAAGGGATTATTTTAAATCATAAAAAAATTTATCTTGAAAACATGATTTTAAATTTGGGATTTTTAAAATCAGGTGGTTGGCCCCAAAAAAATAGATATAAAACCAATTATAAAATCATTTTTTTACATCCATTTGAAAATTTTTATAATGAAAATGAGCAGTGAATGCGAACATGAATCTAATGAATTGGAGTCAAGAAACATGTGAAAATGATTCTCAATAAAAATTAATTTCTTCTTGAATATATCAGTTACCAATAATTCTATCCATTTAATAGATGATAATTCCTTTATCAGTATGTTTTTTAAATACTCACCTGATTCCAATAATATAGTGATTAATGGGTTGTTCCCTGAGATTCCAAATATTATTCCATTGAAATTGGTTTAAATCCTAGTTTATAGTTATTATCCAATTATCATCCTTAAAAATATCATCATGGGAATGAGGTTCAACGTATGAGATAAAATATTCATTTTCAACCTCATTGAAACCCAACCTTCATGTATGAGTTCTATATTGTAATTAATTGAAAATATTCTCTAGGGGATGGTCTATGGATTGAAACTATGCCATGGGTAAATGAGTATAAGGATGTTCTAGAACCTATTCAGTTATTTTATAGGTGTTGAATTTATTTAAGGTCAAACTCGGTTCTTGAATATAATTATAACATTAAGGATGTGATTTTCACAGTTTATCATAGAATTTAATATGAATTAACTCTTCTAAGGGATGGTTACTCTTATTGAACATTCGAAAGGAATTACTTGATTTTGTGTTCCAATGAAAAATACCTCCATTATATTAAGGGTCAAACCTTCCATGATTATCCTTGGTATTAGGGATAAATAATTTAAAATGTAAAGCATTAAATAGGTAAACATTTTAAATTTCCCCCTTCTAAAGTTCATAAGGTGTTTTTCCTAATACGGGTCTTATGAGAACATTTTGGCAAGGTTTACAAGATGTAGTAAACTAAACCTTTCCTTTATAATTAAAAACTTTACAATTTTTTAAAAAAATATATTTAATCCTCCATCACGTAGTTGAATAATAATCAGTAAATCAAGATTCATTACATTAACAAATAAAACATCTTTAATCAATGTATAATTTAATAAACAAATTTTACCAATGTTGATAATTTTACATATTGAGTCATATAAAAATGTGACATTTTCTCCATTTCGGTTTTTCATGTGATTAAATCCTATCATATCACCCCACATATATCTCAAGAACATACAATCCATATACTAACTCGATTCTTAGGTTTTTATCATGAGACCCTTTTCCTACAAAATATTATGATACTAATGATTTTGGTACCCATATCTTGGGCCCACTTAAGATAGTTAGTAAAGACTTTGGAGTCCAATTTTTTTAGAATAAATGTTTCCATTAGAAATATGAGATGAGAGAGGAATTATTTTTGTTTTCCATATATATAATTATTACAATTTTTTCATAAAAAAGATGAACTAATGTAATATGTATAAAATATATTTTGGAAATTTCCTTTCACAAAAGTATCCCTTTTAGAATTTTGGGGGAAATCAGGCTGTTTTAAAAATCCAATCCCATAATTACTTTTAACAACACATCAATATCCCAACATTTTATTCATGTATTCTTTACCTTGGGTAAAATGAGAAATCTTATATTATAAATATTTTTTTGGAAATTCCAAATTTCGAACATTTGGTTTTTCTTTTAGTTTTAAAACCAAATCATTTTTTGCTTTTAATATTTAATCCTTTTTAAAAACAACAAGATTTTAATTATTTTTATGTTCTTTTAATTTTGAAAAAAGTTCACAAAAACCATGTTGAAGTTGATCTCTAGTATAAATAATGTCTTACAAGATTAAATAATTAGTTGAATATATGGAAGATTATGATCCATAAAATTTAGAATTTAATTCATCACATAATTTGACAATGGCCATGAGGAATATATTATTTCCACTATTGGATCCATATTTTGTAATTTAATACCCACAAGAACTCCATTTTAAAACATTTAAAACTTTTTTGAGTTTTTTTTATTATATTTTTAGGGTAAAATTCATATTTATGTGATCCTTCTTTTTTGAACCAAAGTAAGTGACTTCCATTTCTTGATTTTCCTTTATAAATCATAATTATACCTATTCTTGTGCATTTGTGTGTTCATTATTTTGGAAATATTACTAATTTAAGATTATATTTTGGATGATTTATTATTTATTTCCTTAAATATGGTTTCTTGTATAGTTTATTTGTCCAAAATTTCCTCTTTTTTGGACTTTATTTTCATCATTATCTCATATTCCATGAGATAACCTATGAACTCCTCAATTTCCATATTCTCTATATCTTTGTTTTCTTGGATAATGGAGTCTTTTGGTGCCCAATTTTTCTGTAAAACCCAAAGGATTTTATTAAAAAATTCCTCTATATAAATAGATCCCACATGTTCCTTTTGACCATTGTAGATATCAGTGAATTGAGTAAACATTTTAGTAATATATTTTCTAGTATGCATAGAGAAATATTTAAAATATTGACTATAAAATATCTAATCTTATATCTTATATTTGTTTATTCCATAATGAGTAACATCTAAGAGTTTCAAAATTTTATGAATTTATTTTCAAATATAAATTAAATTAAAATCATTTTGATATAAACCAAAATGAAAGGAAATTTTTTATTCACCATCTAATTAAAAATCATAAATATCGTTAAGACTCCATTTATATTCCTTTTTAGTAGTAAAGATATAACCATGTATAACAATATTCTATATTGGGTAACCAATATATATAAGAAAATTTGACATGAAACTCTTACAATAACCATAATAATTACCATAAAAAAGTAGCACAACTCATAGATTGTCCTTTGGGAGAACTACGGGTGTTTGAAGAATCCATTTTGAAAATGAACATTTCTTGATAAATAGGTTGATGATTATGAAATTAAAATAATTTTCTAATAATTTTGAAAACAAATAAATAAAGAAATTAAAGACTACTTTGATATAAAATAAAGGTCAGGGAATGGTAAAATGGAATGAGGGGTGGTGGGTTATCCTTTAAAAAATCAAAGGAAATAACTAAATACTTAAAGACTAAAATAAATTTTTCAAAAAATTAAATATATTTAAAATATATTGAAATATAAATAAATAAAAGTTGAATTCACAATAATATAAATATATATGATTCTAAAAGCCAAATAGTAATGTAAAATATGATTCAAAAATATTGACTAAGTGTATTGATGAATTAATAATGTGGTTAAATGAATTATTGAAAGTAATAAGTAAATAAAAATGTGGAAAGTAAATAAGGCACAAAATTTCGTAAGGAAGTTTTATAATAGATCTAAAATAGCCCCTATGTTTATCACATCCATATCTTGTGGACTTAATGTATTATTACCTTGGATTTAACTATAGTAATGAAACCAAAACTCCCCTGATTTTAAGGTTTTAGTAAGAAATAAGAAATACAATTGACACTTGATTTTAATCCATTATATCTAGAAAACCAAAAGATAATATATCCTTTAATTTTAATGGTTAAGAAAATAAATCCTGTGTAACTTGATTTAAATTTACTGTGAACTGATAATATAAAAAATAGGAAGAGATAAATTATTCTTTAGAATAAATCATGTTTTAGTACATCCCCAATTCTATCATAATTATGTGAATAATAACAAGGAGAGAATGATAAAGGGATGAATATGATAAGGTATTTCACTAATCAGAAACTCTAGAATTGAGAAATAAGAATTAAAAAAATAGAGAACTTTGAGAGAGAATTAGTGATCCAAGAATGTATTTGTTGGATAATAGTTGTGAATATTGATTGTTATAATTCAATATTTCAAGAGGTCTCTATTTATAGACTTAAAATAATTCACAAATCTTATTGAATTATATAGGAGTAATTAAGATATAAAATTCTAAATTAAATGGTCCTTGATCACCATTAAATGAAATAAAATCCATTGAAGCGTCTTTCACCATGGTTTACCACAAAAACCATTCCTTTTTTGGCCATTAAAATGATAAAGACCATGTGTGTGGTCACCTATAGTTACCTGTTTTGGCCCTCCATTCCACTTTTTCACCACTACTCCTTCCACCATGGTTTGTTACAGAAAAATATAGTTGTTTTCCACTAAAAATCCTAGAACCAGAGGAATTATATCCTATACATAGGCCTTCTTTCATGTAGCTTCAACTTGTGGTTCCTCCACTTCCATAAAATCCTTCTAAGAATCAAGAAACTTCACTCTAATAGTTAAAAAAGACCGAAAAGACTTCTATGAATATCCTTCAATGTTTTTAAAAGAATATAACAAAATTTTGTCAAGTTTTAAATTGTAAATCAATGAAATTAAATTGTTAAAAAATTTAAAGAGTGTCTGTGATAATTAAAACAAAATATTTTAGGAATCTTAGTAAGTAGGTTGTGTGGGACCTTTTTCTATTATTATTATATTAACAAAGAGATCATAATTTTTTGTTACATATTAATTTGGGGAGATTGATTATACTGAAATGTGATATGTTTTAATTAAATTTAGATAATCTAAATTATATATATTTATTATTTTACTTATAGAGACCTTAGTGTGATTTATCCACATTAACAAAAGGGTTTTCCAAGAGAAACCAAATTATTATAATGCCACACTCACCCCAAATTTTAATATTTATAGATTTTGAATATTTATTTTGGGGTAAAGTTGAGAAATTGTATATAATAGTGCATTTTATTTATGTATATTTGGAGAAATATCTTTTATATTTCCCATTTCATTGAGAATATTGAGGATTTTCTCTTAGACTTGTTTTCAAGATTCTCTTATTTATTTTGGATGTGTGAAATACCATACATTTTTGGATTCATATAGTTATAATGGGTGGTTCAGTATTTTATATAGATCGTTGGTGTGTGATTTATTTGAAATAAAAATGGTAATGCCTCCTATAAAGTTTATTTTATACCCTTGGTGGTAGTATCCACCCTATCGATAATTTTCACCAGACATCGACGAGTACTCTTATTCTTTCAACTAACTCAGGAGGAGTCTTAGAGGGATCATGTCATTTTTAAATTTTATCAAAGTAAGTTTTAGGATGGATTTTATAATATCAACTAGTGATTATTTAATTATAATGGTAACATAATATTATATATAAACAATGGGTGAAAATGTTACAAGGGAAACTAGAAATGGATGTGGTATCCCATACATTCATGTTTTTGGAACCTGAAAGTGAATTTACTATACATGATGGATGATTGATATTTACAGCGTACTGAGCTATGGTAGATATAAATAAATTATTACTTGGTTATTATGATTGAAAATATGTATTTTTCAAAAAAAAAATCATGTAAATGGTAAGTTTAATAATAAAATTAAAAAAATTATATATTATAGTCTTGATATTTTTTATTCTTGACCATAAATATGTAATTTACATGACATATTTATGTGGGTTGTTTACAACATGTCTAATAGGATCCTAATTTGGATCATAAGAGTTTAAGTAAAAATTTGGTGAGTCTTGGAGGGATAATTTTCATAAGTTTAAGTTGTAGAACCCCCAAATTTATGAGGGGTTTTTTCTAATTTGGAAGCAAATTATTGTTTAGAAAATTGGGGATTAGTTTTTATTTTATCCAAGTGGAGGATGAGTGTTATATACCACTAATAGTTAGTTTACTATATAAATAATCCAATAAGAAGTGAACATTTAATCTTTGTGATCAATATGTGTTTTATGTTCTATGTGAAAAATTATAAGGAATGTTTTGGAAAGAGTTTCATTTATACTCTTAGTGGAGTAGTAGTGTGAGTTTTTGACTATGAGATATGAGAGATCTAACATGTGAGAATATATATTTTTATTCATGAACTTTAAGTGGTAATCATTATATTTTCTAATTGAAAAATAGATAATGGAATTAGATTTTTCAAGGGTATTATGCTCAAATATTTATTTATAGAATATCCCTTTCACTTGGATTTCTTTCAAAGGTATTGAGGGAATATTAGGTGATTAGTAAGACCTTGTTTTAGAAAGATTTGGTTGTAAATTAGACTCATCATAATACTATATAGACTATAATAAGGGAAATGTTTCTCATTTTATGCGTTATTCAACCTTATTATGTATGAATAAACACCAAACACCATCCCTATGTTGTTATTATCAAACTATTAATTCTCAAAATTTTATTAGGTGTTCAAATATTATTTTTTTCCTCTATAGTTTCCATGGGTTTCATTATTTATTATACCTATATTATTAGGGAAACTAGTTTATTCCTAAGATTATGATATTTTATGGGCCTCATTGGTTTCCGGTTTTTGTATAGTTACGGTTTCTACCTCAACCATATTTACATTACTGAGAAAAATGACTGGTTGGGTTAACTATTTTGAGTAGAAAATGGGAATAAAAACTAAGATATTTTCCATGTCATAGAGTATAAAAATGGTGGTAGTTGAAATCAATAGTAATGAGATAGAGAAGCTTTATATGAATAGATTCCCATAATGATGTTACATACCATAAATGGGATATAGGGAATTAAAGTAATCATCAAAATTTATTCTAATTTAGATTATATATAAAATGATAATAATGTTTCCCATTATTTTATTATTCCTTCAATAGGAAGAGGTTGGGACTAAAAGTAGATAATATTCATGGACCCAAAAAATTTAACAACCCCTAGGGGAGACCAAACTAAGTTGAATGATGTTTTTGAACAATTTATTAAAATGAAATCTTCTAGTTCCTAGTTTTGATAATATAAAATAAACCATTTGTTTTAATAATATTTTCCTAATGTTTGTTTGAGGTATATTGTATAGACAATATCATTCCAAAATTATTTTTTAATTATGAATTATAAACATTTTGAATCATATTTATTTCTAAAAATATCAAAGATTCCCTAGAACCAAGTACAAATTGAAGAATTTTAATAAGGTATATCCAAATAAATTAGAATTACTACCAAAATAGTATAAAATTATTATACAGTTAGTTATAAATAATTCATATAAATAGATATTAAGACTTGTGCTCAAATTTTCACCACATTGATAGACTGATGAGATACTAATCATGGACACAATGTTTGAGTCTAGTTGTTTTTCTTTTTTATCAGTTCTTTTAGACTTTTTAAGTGTCTTTATTTGTGATCTTTTACTGTAACAAAATTATACGTTATTATAGTTACTATTTTCTTAGGATATATATAATCTAATAAGTACTAGAATAAGAAGTTTTTTTGTTAATATTTGGTCAAATAATATCTTGGGTAAGTGTTTTTCTTTCCCATACTTTAATTGAAGAGGTTACTTCTCAAAACCATTACACTCATATTATGTTTTTAACCCCTATCAGTTTGAATTAAAAGATAATAAGTTACATTTATAGGAACATGGATATAGTTGATTAATAATTTTTTTATGGTTATTACATACTTTTTATCTAAAGATCATTTCATTATTACATTATATACTTTTTAAATTTGTTATATGTTCATTTAGTTTTATCTATTAAATTAAAAGAGTGACAGTCTTCCAAATTATTTCCCTATTATATATTTTTACTATATTTTATGTATTTTTCAACCCATAAAATCTCTACATTAGATATTATATACTCTAATTTACTAGTTCTGTTTTATATATGTTTAGAGGGAATCTACTTTAGTCCTTTTGAACTATAATACTTTAAGAGGGAAATATTTCCTAATATTTTATAAACCCAAAATTAATTCCCCTATTAAAGATCCAAATCTAGAACAATATATGTTTATAATGGGTGAAATTTAGAGATAATGAGGTATAATTAACCTTAAAAGTTTATATTAATACACTTATAAACATATATTTTCATTCTTGGGATGCGTTGGTTTTATTTTGTTTAAGGATAAAAACAATTTATCAACATCAAATTGTATTCAATAATAAAAAAAATATGTTATGTAAATTTCCATAATAAATAAGATAATAATATGGATCATAAATGTATGGAGACTATCATTTCAAATTCATCTATTATTTTATTTTTTCATTGGTGGCATGGGCCAAAATTTTTTATGGGTTATGGAAAACTTTTTGATGTATTTTATAAAGTAAAAATGGCTTTACATACTGATCATTGAGAAGGATATGAACTCTATTCAACTTTAATTTCATCAATCAGATGGAGAATGTTCAAAATATATATCATATTTAAGATTAAAAAATTTCTAGTGAAAATATTCTGTGTAATAATGTTTTTTCAAAAGATTATATCTTCGAATGTATGTTTGTGTTGGTCAGTGGTCAAGGATCAATAAGTTTTGTGAACATATATTAATATGTATGTTTTTTAAAATAGTGTTTTGTATTTTTTTCTCATGGGATAATGAGAAAGGTAATGTGTAAGTTTTTTAGGATGTTACATACTTAGAGAGAAATTATGTTCTACTAAATGTCATTGACCAGTTTTCATTTTTTATGGGTGATTGATAATCACCATAATTTAATGGTGGGTCATATGAAAAGATCAAAAGTCAATTCTACTAGATGATTAGATAGGACTCACTATATAGGTCTGGTAGAACCACTTGTAAATTTTTTCTATATAGTGACATATAAAAAAATTATTATGGTATTTTTTATGTCTGTTGATTTTTATTTGTATGAATTTTTATCTTATAATAAATGAAAATAGATTCGATGCTCTATCATGGATATGGTAATCATATTTGATGCGTGTAAACTCAATGTTTATTCTTTTCTTTGTTTATTTTCTATATATATAATTGTTTTTTATTGTATGTTAGAGTGTGTCCAAGGAATTATATTTAGTGAAATGAATAGGGTGTTAAGAGAATCATATTTCCCAACACATCATGTCTGGTGGATTCCATCCTGTCATATAAGTTCTAGTGCTTTGTTTTACTACACTTGAAAAATCTCAACAATGTATCTTATATTGGATCAGGGTTTAGTGGATTATAAAATATCATGATATTTAACGTGTTTTTTAATTTCAAATAAGTGTCTCTCCTACCTCAATATTAATGTATTGAAGGTTGTTGGAAGAGATTTGGGAGTTTTGGTTGCAAATTAAGGATTTATTATTATATTTTTTAATTTTTCCCAATATATTTCCATGGGTATTTCTAGATTTTTTACCAAAACTTTTAATGGTGTGTTGATGTTGGGAATAAATTATTATTATTTTTATTATGTGATAGTAAAAATCCAACATCCTTTAACAAGGATTGTGGAATTATTTGATCAATTAAAAGGATCTAGTTAGTTTTTAAATGTTGATTTAAGTCAAAGATATCATCTGATAATGATGAATGAGGATGACATTCCAAATATGAAATTAGAATATTGATATGGAAATTTCATGTTCATATTTATTGCATTTGGAGTTACAAATTCACCCATGGAGTTACTGGGGCTGATGTCTTGGGTGTTGTGTCCTTACCATGATCAGTTTTTTAAAGTGTTCACTCATGATATTATTGTATATTCATGGTTATAGGAACAAAATGAAAGGAATTAGAGAATAATCTTGGGCCTTCTGTATCAATATATAGTTTATGGTAAAAATATCTATGCAAAATTTATTTATGTGATAGTTTTATTCACTTATCTATGTTATCTCTTCCTAAGGTATATTTTTGGACCCGTCAAAAATTGGGGTACTTGTTTCCTAGGGAGTTCTTGAAAAATTTATAGTGTATGGTTTTCTTAGTTTGGAAATTTATTATATAGGTTTTGTATCCAAATCTTCAATGATTGATGCACCTTTAACTACTATAACCAAGAAATAAAATTCTTTTGTATGAATATAGCTATTTTAATCTAGTTTTGAGTATCTAAATAAGAGGATGATCAATGCCCCTATTCATTGGCTACCTATGTAAGGAGTTATAGTTAATTTTTAATATAATTCAACTCATCTAAGATTATATTTAATGTTGGTATATTAGAGAATAATCATATCATATGGTTTCAAAGATTAATATATCCATTGTTGTAACTATGATATTCATGACCATCAATATTTCACTATTGTGCTTTATTGGATGTCATAGGGATATTACCCATTGGGTTAATTCTTTATGGCCTCAAATTATCACAATAGTTTCTACAATATATTCTACCAAATATATTTGAACTTACGTTAGAATATGTTAGCTATGACCATTACCTTATTACTTTGATGTCCCCAAATATTTTTTATAATTTCATTAATGAATTTCATTTTTTTCTATTAGTAAAATCTATTCTATACTATCTTGAAAAATTGATAAATCTAGATCTTATCCTGAAAACCTACTGCATGTGTAATTTACTTACCATGTGAATATTTTAAACTAACCATGAAGGACAAGTTACTGTGTGGGGAACACTACACGTTGTACTCCAACCGACCACATGAAAAAAAATCTATTGTGTATTAGGTGATCATATTCTATCAAATTCATAAACCTTTCATGAATTGAAGATGAACCTACCAATCGTTAAAGAACCTACTATGTGTTGAGAATAAATATACCACATGAGCACTCAACCTACCATTCAACATATAAGAAAACATTCTTTAAGTATTGTAACAATCATGTGTATATGTATTTATAGAAACTTTAAGAACATGTACCTATCGCAGGAATAGATGTACCTACCATGATTACTATATAATTGATTATACAAATTGATAAAACAATCATTTGATAGATTCCAGTGACCACATGATTTCATGAACCTACCACATCTAGTAATCAAGTACACGTGACAAGTTCTCATGCCAACCAACTGTGATAGACATCTATAGGCTCATGTAATCATGTTTTACGTGAATAAACCCTATCTTTTAAAACTTATCAATCGAGATTTTTAAAATCTACAACATTTATATTTTGGAGAATTAATTAAAAACCAGTGAAATTATGGCTACATTGAATGTTCTCTAATGGAAACTTTTGGATGGGGTCCTTTTCCAGAAAAACTAGTGTTGTGGTCAAGAGAGGTTTTTCAAATAATATTATAGAGGAACATATGTACACAGCTATTATACACATAGGACTCATTAAGTTTACTTAATAAAACATTGTTTTCATGAATCTTCTATAAAACATGGTCGATGTACTTTCAAAGAAAAATTTAGGGACAATTGTACAATTGAAGCTATTTAGATTGAGTAAACCAACATCTTCTTATCTCTCATCACTTTATCTCTCTTTTATAATTTTATTTTATGTTTTGGTTCATTATACTCTTTTTATCTGTAAAAATTAAATCCTTTAAAAAATTGGAGAGTACTTGATACTCTATTTAAAATATTTTTATTTATACTCCCATTTATAACCGTTGAAGAGGTCATGTGTGACCTGGAACCATTTTATCTTCAACATAGAAATATGGAAAAGAATTTTATCATAGATTGTCTTAGTGTAGTTGTTTTTAATAACCCAACTCACGTTATGGAAATGTTTTTTTAATAATAAACTAATTGGAATCCAGTTATTTCCATGTGGTGGGGATACATTATGGATTTAAGAATAGTCACCTTGTTTAATTTCTACACTGTTATTTACAGTTTTATTTTAATTATTTTAAATGATAACCCAACATCTATTTTAAATATAAAAATTGAACTATACTTTTGTATTTGTCTTTAACTGATGTTTTATATATGGTTCTTGTTACTAGTATATTAGTTTCAAAATTTAAACTCTTTTTGAAACTTAATTTTACAGTTTTTTGGTCAAACTACTAAGAACCCTTTTGAAAGAATTTATTATATAATTATACAGTTTTATTTAACTATGGGTTTTTTTTCAAATTGGGGTATTTTAGTTTTATTTATTTTTAATAGAATTTTTTATTGGAAAATCAATTCACACCACCTATTGAGGGTTACACTCAGACCATTATTTTCTATTATAGTATTTTTTAATTACTTTTGACATCATCAAATTTTATTTAAAGATAAAAAATTTATATTAGATCTAAATTTAAATATATATGGATAATAATAATTTTGAAGGAGTTTCTACTAACTAGACACCTAATTTTAATGGTACTAATTATGATTAATGGAAGAACTAGAAGAAATTCCATATAGAGTGCATGAGATTTTATATATGGGTTGTAATTAAATACAAATATGAAATACCCCAAACTATAAGAAATATATGGGATGCTTCTATAAAATATTTCTATGATTCAAACTATAAAGAAATTAATGAATTACATTGCCAATCAATAAAAAAAATTCAACAAAATATCTACTTATACTATTGCTTTTTAAATATAGGATACATAGGCTATTTCTCATGAAGGAACCGACAATGTTAAAGAAATGCATTTAAACCATTATACTATCAAATATGGTATATTTAAAATGAATATTTATGAATCCATTTATGATATGTATCTAAATTTTAATGAAATATTTAACACCATTCATACAAATTTAAAAGAAATCGTTGAAAAACAACAAGTGATGTGGTTGCTAAAATGTCTACTTGATTGATGGAGAGATTGTTTAGTTTCCATTAGATAATTTTACGACATTATGAAACTACTATTAAAATAAAATATTGGAAAGATCATGATGTATGGGTCAGAATAACAAGTAAACAAAGAGGAAGTATATAAACTAAAAGATAAGTTAATATCCTTCAAGACTTCTAACTCAAAGATAAAATAAAAGATAAAATCTGATAGTTCGAGTGATGGGAAGTCACCTGGTGATAGTGATAAGGAAATGGATAACCTGGAAAAATTATTCAAAAATTATCTATAAATAATAAAATATTTTAAAATACTAACTATTGAGGTAATTAATATGAAAAATAAAATTTATGAAAAGAGTTAGAAATGATGATTCAAATAATGAGGTAATTTTTCATGAGTGAAAATGGAACATTAAATAAGACTATATCAAGTTAATTTATAAGAAAAAGTATAATGAGATAGGTAAAAAATTATAAAAATGTTATGAAATCCACTTGGAGTGATTCATAGAATATCTCATGTGATTCTGATTCAAGTAGAGAAGAAAAAAATGATAGGGCTAACATGTGTTTTAGGAAAAACTCATCTAAAGTATCCAATATTTTTCCAATATCTCTTGAATATAATTATAATATTTCTTAAAATGAAAATATTTCTAGTGATGATTTATTTTAATACTAAAACAAGATGTAAGAAAAATTTAATGTTATAAAAGATAAATATAAAATTTTAAAGAAGCAACACACATTATCTTCAAAAATTAAATCTTATTTTTCTATATAAAAGGATAAAAATGATCAATTATTAAAGGAAAAAATTGAAAATTGAAATGTATAATGATAAATTAAAGTATTGTATAAAGAGATTAAATAATGGTAGAGAAACTCTAAACCAGATGCTTGGTAAGAAAACCACTTCTATCTATACTCCTGGAAATTGTTATCAACCTAAATAGAGGAAGATATATAAGAACAAATTTGTTCCTAGATATAGTTTTTCTATTTTTTAAATATAATTATTCTTATAGAGCTAAATAATTTTTTATTTATAAAATAATAAAATACCATTATGTGAAACCAATTAAACTTTTTTGGTCTACTAAATATCTTATCAGTACCATTTTAAACCCAAGAAAACATGGGTACCAAAATCATTTTTTTTTACTTTAATGAAGAAAACTGTCTTGAAGAGTATAAGTAATTACTTATAGCATCTAGAAAGTGGATGTTCCAGACACATGACTATGGAATTATCAATTTTTAAGAACCACATCAAATTCTATGGTGGATATGTCACTTTTGTTGACAATGCTGAAGGGAAAATAGTTGGACTTAGTCAAATCAGTAACTCTTGTACTATTTTAAATTTTAAAGTATTGTTTGATCATGGATTGAAATATAATATTACTAGTATCTCATATTTATTCAATTATTTTAACAATGTTGAGTTTGAAAATAATGCCTACAAATTTTATGATTCTAAGCATGTTTTAGTCTTTACTAATTTTTGAAATGATAATTTTTATACAGTTAATGTAAATTAATTATTTTATCAGAACATTTCATGTTTAAGTTATTTTCATAAAGAGACTTCTCTTTGTAATATGAGACTTGTACATTAAAACCTACAATCTATTAAGAAGCTAACTAAGAAAGGACTATTCAAGGATCTTCCAACACTAGAATTCCCAAAAGACTACTTATGAAAAATTGGAAACATTGAAAAATTTATTTCAAACTAAAGAAATAAGTTTTAACATATCATTCCCTATTGTTGGTTAAAATGAATTTTGTTGGAACCTTTATGGATTATAGATTAAATGGGAAGGACTATTGTTATGTTCTAGTATATTTATATTCTATGTACACCTAGATGTTATTTATAACTCAAAAAAACCGAAGCTCGTTCTTATTTTTTCAAGTATGAAAAATATGTAGAGAATCTTAGTTGATTTATAATTAATACCATAAGAAGTGGTCACAGTCATGAGTTTTAAAATCAATAATTTTATTCTATATTCTCACAATATGGAAATAGACAAAACTTTTCTACTCCTAACACCCTACATCCAAATGGTGCAATGAAAATGAGAAATATATCCTTCAAAAAAATTCCCAAACAATTCTCAATGAGTATGATTTACATATTTTTTGGAAAGAGGATATAAATAAAAATTTATATATTATTAATAGATTTTAAATTAAACCACGTTTTATGAAATCCCTATATGAGTTATGGAATAGTAGACAACCAAAAGTTAATGAAATTATAGTTTTGGGTTGCAAATTATTTATACTCAATACAAAAAATATTTTTATTACATTTTCATGCATAAGTAATAAAGGAAATTTCCTTGGATATTAAACATCAAGTAAATCATATAATGTATTTAATAAAAGGACCAATATTTTAGATGAATTATTACATGCAAAATTTGATGAGATAGATCCACACGAGCCTTATACTTATTTTTAAAATCTTGATGATGGCCATCCTAATTTAGATATTAATTCCAAAACTATTGATAATTCGTTCAAACTAACTATATAAATTTCTCATATTTCTGAGGCACTGTTTGAACCTGAACCTATAGGTGAAAATGTGGTGTAAAAAACTTTTATTCAGTGACCTATTAGGACTTTTAGAAACTATTCCTTAGATTTTATAGTAGGATACCTAAATAGAGGAACAAAAACTAGATATTCTCTAACAAATAATGTTATCTATAAGGTTTTCTTGTAACATCATAAACCTAAGAGAATCACAGAAGAAATAGATGATGAATTCTTGGTAATGGATAGTTAATAAGTACCAAATTAGTTTAAAGAAATAGAGTCTATGACATAGCTAAAAGACCCAAGGACTATTTAGCCATTGACACTAAATGGTTGTTTAGGAACAAGGTAGAAGAGACAAATACTATAATTATAAATAAATATATATTGGTTGCACAAGGATACAATTAATAAAAATTCATTAACTATGAGAAAACCTCTACAATAGTAGGAGGACTTGAAGGTATTATAATTTTTTTCCCTATACAGTACATTTAAATATCCAATCATATCAGATGGATGCCAATAGTGAATTCTAAAATGGTTATATAGTTGAGGATGTTTTGGAGGAAAAACTCCAAATATTTCAAAACCCCCACTTTCAAAATCATGTTTTAGATTAATAATATCATTATATGGTTTAAAATAAGATCCTAGAGGTTGGTATGATAGGATCTTATAATTTTTTATTTCAAATGATTTCGAAAAGTAATTTTGGATCCCAATATATTTATTAGATTAATTTAAAAGGATGTTTTACTAGTAAAAATCTATGTTGATGATATTTTCTTAGGATATTCAAACAATTATTTATGTACTAATTTTTTAAAATTGATTAAAAGTGAATTTAAAATGAGTATGATGGGAAAGTTAAAATTCTATCTTGGTTTTCATATTTTTCAAAATAAGGGTCAAATTATTTTAATTCAAAATAACTACATTAACACTAGTGTAGAAAACGTGATTTACGTCACCATTTTTTACGTCGGTTATATATAACCGACGTGATAATCTATGAAAAGTGGTTTTTTATGTCGTTTATTTTATAACCGAAGTAAAAAATGCGGTGAGTAAATTTTTAACGTCGGTTATTTTAATAACCGACGTTAAAAATCACGCGCGTTCATTTTTTACGTCAGTTATAAATTCACCGAAATAAAAAACCAAATAGTGGTGTTTTTTACATCGGTTATTTGATAACCGATATAAAAAATGAGGTATCTAGGAATTTTTTACATCGGTTATAAAATAACTGACGTAAAAAATTGGCTTTTGAGGCCTTTTTGACGTCGGTTATTTGATAACCGACGTAACAAAACAACCCGCATAATTTTTTACGTCGGTTATAAAATAACCGACGTAAAAAACTGTGATTTATAATGTATTTTTTACATCGGTTTTTCTATAACCGACGTAAAAAACCAACACGTGGATTTTTTTACATCAGTTATTTTATAACCGACGTAAAAAATCATTATCTGATGCATTTATAACATCATTTATTATAATAACCAATGTTATAAATGTAATAAATATAGTTTATAACATCGGTTATTAAATAAACGACGTTATAAAACATTTAGAAAATTAACACGCCTTGTGGATTGTCATTTACAATTTTTCAATCGACAGTCCAGGGACTCGTCTCTCTCGCACAGTAAACCCTAATCGACTCGTCAATATCATTGCATTAAACTCGTTTTTCCATCATCTTTTGTCATCTTTACTCTCCTCGGATCTATCATCTCATCTCACAACACTCGGGTAAGCCTCCCATGACTTTATTTCATTCATTTTTTTCTGGGATAGTCTATATTTACATTTTGAGATTTTTTTTGTTTAAACTAGGTAAGATTCTTCGATTTTGAACCCTCTTACCTCGTTTTTCTATCATCATATTATTTATTATCCCCAGATCTATTAGATCAACTCGCAATATTCACGTAACCCTCACCTACTTCTATTTAGTTTGTTTTTGTTTCGCGAATGCCTGACATTGATGGTAATTTTTGTGTCATTGAAAACTAATGATCTCATTCACCTATATTACTGCAATTTATATGTAAACCATTGTGATACACCCAGTCTGTGTACCGGTGTGATTTATTTTACAAGTATATATATGGTTTTTCATGGTGGAATGTTTCTTTGGATCCTTGGTTGTTTCTATTTTGGGTATCATTTTTTGTTGTTCCATAATCTTTTTATGTCGCTTATTTTCGTGGACTATTATAAGTCTTCATATGCTATTAAAACACGATTCATTGCACAATAGAGAATTTTAGACTAGTAGGAGATACAATTCATGGTTCTTATTTTAAATAATTGAAAGATACCAAAACTAGTAGCTTGAGGTTAAAATCTCTAGATATGCCAAAAATAGTAGCATGAGGTTAAAATCCCATGGTTTTGGGGGGATTTCAAGAGGGTTGGTGGCTGTCCAGGGGGTTGGGGCTCTCTAGGGTGTCCATGGAGGTGGTGGGGGTGGGGGCAGTCCAAGGGTGTGTGGGGGTGGGGGGGGGGGGGGGGGTCCAAGGGGGTGGGTGGGCTGTCCAAGGGAGTGGGTGGAGGGGGGGGGGGCTGTCGAAGGGGGTGGGGCCTATCTAGAGTGTTTGGGCGTTTGTCCGGGGGTGGGGACTGTCCAGAGGGTTGGTGGGGGGGGGGGTCCAGGGGGGGTCCATGAGGGTAGGGGGTGGGGGTGGAGTCTAGGAGGGGTGGGGTATGTTGTCTAGAGGGGTGGGGGCTGTCCAGGTGGGGGGAGGGGGCTGTCCAGAGGGTTGGAGGGTCTCCAGGGGGGTGTCAAAGGGGGTAGGGTGGGGGTGGTGTCCAGGAGGGTTGGGGTGCTGTCTAGAGGGGTGGGGGATGTCCAGGGGGTGTCCAAGGGGGGTGGGGTGGGGGTGGGGGTGGTGTCCAGGAGGGGTGGGGTTGCTGTCTAGAGGGGTGGGGGCTGTCCAGGGGGTGGGGGGGTTGTCCAGAGGGTTGGGGGGGGGGGGTGTCCAGGGAGTTTCCAAGGGGGTGGGTGGGGGTGTGGGGCTATCCAATGGGGTGGGACCTGTCTAGAGGGTTTGGGGGGTTTTCTGAGGTTGGGGGGGATGTCCAGAGGGTTGGGGGTGTCCAAGGGGGTGGGTGGGTGTGGGGGGCTGTCCAATTGGGTGGGGACCTGTCCAGAGGGTTTTAGGGCTTTTCCATGGGTGGTGGGGGGGGGGGGGCTGTCTAGAGGTTTGGGGGTGTCCAGGGGGGTGTCAAAGGGGGTAGGGGGTGGGAGTGGTGTCCAAGAGGGGTGGGGGTGATGTCTAGAGGGGTGGGGTCTGTCAAGGGGGTGGGGGCTATCCAGAGGGTTGGGGGTGTCCAGGGGGTGTCCAAGGGGGTAGGGGTGGGGTGGTGTCCAGGAGGGGTGGGGGTGGTGTTGTCTAGAGGGGTGGGGGATATCCAGGGGGTGGGGGGATGTCCATTGGGTTAGGGGTGTCCATGGGGGGTGTCAAAGGGGGTAGGGGTGGGGGTGGTGTCCAGGAGGGGTGGGGGTGTTGTCTAGAGGGGTGGGGTGATGTCCAGGGGGTGTCCAAGGGGGTAGGGGTGGGGTGGTGTTTAGGAGGGGTGGGGGGTGCTATCTAGAGTGGTGGGGGTTGTATAGGGGGTGGGGGTGTCCAGGAGGGGTGGGGGCCTATCCAGAGGGTTTGGGGGATTGTCTGGGGGTGGGGGCTGTCCAGAGGGTTGGGGGTGTCCAGGGGGTGTCCAAGGGGGTGGGTGGGTGTGGGGGCTGTCCATGGTGGTGGGGCCTGTCCAGAGGGTTTGGGGGGTTTTCGGGGAGGTGGGGGGCTATCCAGAGGGTTGGGGTGTCCAGGGTGGTGTCAAAGGGGGTAGGGGAGGGGGTGGTGTCCAGGAGGGGGGGTGCTATCTAGAGGGGTGGGGGCTGTCCAAGGGGGTGGTGGTGTCCATGGGGGTGGGGTGGGGGGATGTACAAGGGGGTGGTAGTGTCCAGGGGGTGACCAAGGGGGTGGGGGATAAGTTTCAGTTGGGATTGACTACTGCATCATGGTTTCTGAGATTATGACATGATGATTGTGCCATGATGATTGCCTTTACAATTTGATTTTCTCCATCTGAATTTTGATTTTAAATTTGATTTGATTCTCAGGTTTACTCCATTTTCTCCAATTTTCTATCAACCACTGTAGGCCCCATAGTTTTCTTTGATTTAATGGAATTGAAAACTGTAATATCTAACTATATTTTGTTTTTAAAATAATATTCAAGAATACTTGTTTTAAATACGCATAGATTTGTTTTATATTTCAAAAAAAAAATTACATTAAAATTGTGACTTTTTTCATATAAACATATATTTGTCTTATCATAAAAATATATATATTTTTGATATTTTTTCTAGGTAATAATGAGTTGAATTTGGATTACGGCACATCGAATGAGCAATGAATATGAGTAAGGTGTTGATGCCTTTTTGGAATTTTCTAAATGAAATGTTCCAAGTAGTGACACTTTTTTCTGTCCATGCCTGAAATGTTTGAATATGAAGAAGTTGAAAAGTAGAGAGATAAAAGATCATCTGATTTGTCCTTGTTTTAATCCGATTTATAGCCCATGGATTTGGCATGGTGAAACTAGAAATAATTTCGCTGATGATGATGATTCGCAAGATGGTAACTCCATTGGAATTGAAGAAATGATTCACAATATTATAGCAGAACAAATTTAGATAGAACCGACAATTGCGTGTCTATATGATGATGCTAAAGACGATTATATCCTGGTTGTACAGATTTTACGGTTTTGTTGGAGGTGTTAAGATTGATTAACCTGAAGGAGAAACATGGATGGAGTGACCGAAGTTTTACAGAGCTGCTACAATTGATGAAAGACATTCTTCCAATAGATAACGATCTTCCAGATTCACATTATAAAGCCAAGAAAATATTATGCCCGATGGGATTGGGATACAAGAAAATGCATGCCTGTCCGAATGACTGCATTATATATAGAAATGAATATGAATTTCTGTCTGAGTGTCATAAATGTGGGACATCACGGTATAAGGTGAAATAAAAATCACAGGCTGATATAGATATTACAAAGATCCCTTCAAAGTTATTTTGGTATCTTCCTATAATTCATCGTTTCAAACGTTTATTTGTTAATTAACATGATGCAAAAATGTTAATATGGCATGCTGATGAGGGGGTATGTGATGAAAAAATATTTCATCCAGCTGATTGTCCACAATGGAAGAAATTAATGTGCAGTATTCTACATCTGGAAATGAAATTAGAAATCTCAGACTAGGGTTGTGCACATATGGAATGAATCCATACTGAACCCTCAGTAGCGCACATAGTTCATGGCCTGTTTTATTGGTAATTTACAACCTCTCTCTTGAATTTTGTATAAAGATCAAATATGTCATGTTGAGTATAATGATCTATGGTCCAAAGCAACCTGAAAATGATATTGATATTTACATGACACCGTTGATTGATGATTTGAAACTTTTATGGGTTGATGGTATTAGGGTGTATGATTCTTATAAAATGGAATATTTTCAACTGCATGAAGTGATTCTGTTCAGTATAAATGAATTCCCAGCGTATGGAAATTTGTCTGGATATAGTGTTAAAGGGCATAAAGCATGTCCAATATGCGAACAACAGATGTCATATTGTCAATTGCATCATGAGAGGAAAAAAGTGTACATGGGTCATCGAAAGTTTTTGCCTATGGATCACCCTTATAGAAGACTAAAAAAGGCATTCAATGGCTCATAAGAATTTTATACTGTTCCAAAAACTTTATCCCTTGATTTTTATTTTGAGAGGGTGAAAAACCTTGATGTGACATTGGGAAAGACACAGAAATATGGTAATTATAGACATATTTGGAAGAAAATGTCAATATTGTTTGAGCTACCATATTGGAGGTATCATGAAGTTAAACATAATATTGATGTCATGCACGTGGAGAATAATATCTATGATTATTTGATTGGAACATTGTTATATATTAAAGGAAAGAAAAAAGATGGGTTGAATGCAAGATTAGACTTAATATCAATGGGAATACGTTTGGAGTTAGCTCCCACTCCTAAAGAAAGATGAACATTTCTTCCACCGGCTTGTCATACATTATCGAAGAGGGATAAAATTAGATTTTGTCAGTGTCTTCATGATATCAATGTTCCTCAAGGTTATTCTTCAAATGTAAAAAATTTTGTCTCATTGAAGGACTTGAAGTTGATAGTTACGAAATCACATGATTGTCACGTCATGATGCAACAAATTCTACCAGTTGCATTGCGTGGAATATTTCCCATCCATGTCAGAAAGAGGATAATGAAGTTGTGTTATTTTTTCAATTCAATTTGAAACAAGTCGATTGATGTGAATGTTTTGAACATTTTGGCAAAGGATGCAATTTTTATACTTTTTCAATTGGAAATGTATTTTCCTCCAACTTTCTTTGATCTAATGGTCCATTTAATGATTCATCTGGTTCGAGAAATAATGATTTGTGGACCTGTATATCTTTGTTGGATGTATCGTTTTGAAAGGTATATGAAAATATTAAAGGGGTATGTTAAAAATCCATATTGACCTGAACCCTCCATTATTGAAAAGTATATTTCGGAGGAGGTAGCAAAGTTTTGTATGAGCTACTTGGATACGGTGCAACACATAGATTTGCCTCCATCTCGCCACGAATGATTTAATAATGAGGGAAATGGGATTCGTGGCTTGAAATTAAAATCATTTTCAGCTGAACAATTGAAGAAGTTAGAATCATACATCTTGAATAACATAGCTGATGCTCAACCATATATCACATTGAATATTAATGAGTTGAAACAATGTCATCCAAAGAAGAAAGAAATGTGGATTTTGAATGAGTACAACAAAACTTTTTGGTCAAGGTTTAAAAAACCATTCTTGGTAGATCAGATGTATCAGAGACATTAAAATGGATAGTGGGTGGTCCATGTTTAAATGTGATAACATGGTTCGATTATGACATTAATGGCTACACATTTCATACGAAGGCTCAAGACAACAGAAGTGCAGTTCAGAATAGTGGTGTATTGGTGTTTGTAGAAGCAATTCATTTTTCGAGTGCTAAGGACAAAAACACAATTTCTGCATCAAGTGCATATTATGGAGTGATTTAAAACATATGGGAGGTTGATTACTTTAAAATTAAATTTCCTATTTTTAACTGTAAATGGTTTATCGGTAACAACAGTGTCAGACACGATGAATTTTGAATGACACTTGTTAATATGAATATATTAGAAGACACAACTGATTATTTTATAATGGCAACACATGAAAAACAAATTTTCTATGTATTAGATCAATCAGATATGCAGTGGGCTGTTATTTTACAAGTGAAAAAACAATATGTTGGTGAGGATGAACTTGATGAAGATGCTGATTTATGTGAGATCCCTACTTATATGGAAATATTAACAGAACATAATAATGATCATGTTGAAGACATGGTTTGTTCCGTAAGGAACGATCATGACGAAGGTATTTAGGAAAACAACCCATTTGTATATTCCTAAAATTACAGGTAATATATGTTTGTTTACATTTATTTTTTTCATAAAATGTTAGATATTGTAAGTTTTTTATTTATTAAAACATCTATTAAAAATAAATAAGTATAATTTTTTGTTTGTTTTATGTTTTTTTAGTTTACTTTATCATGTTTACCATTACATGAATTATATATCTATTATTTTTGTTCTTTGACAATTACTTTACCATGTTTACCAGGTTTAACATGTTTACCATGTTTACCAAGTTTACCATGTTTACCATCTTGACCATCTTAACCATCTTTACCATAGTTTAATATTCTTACCATATTACCAATGTTTACTATTATGTAACTTAGTACACTTTTCTATTTTCTGATTACAGTAGTATTAAAATATTTGAATTTTTATATTTGTGAACTAATGTTTGTTTTTTTGATTTGAAGGATAATGACAGATCATTCATTTGATCAACTATATGATTCTAGAGATGACCATATTCGTCATACCTCTGGGGAGGAACATTCACATGCTCCTCTGGATGTTTCCCAATCTTCCTCATGTGCTCCTATTACGACAAAGAGTTCAAAGGTTGGTAAAAGTGGGTGCACACATTTACCAAAATTACCACTTGCCCATACGCAGGATCAGAGGATACTCGTTGAGTTTGATGATGATGATATTCCTAGAGGACCAAATGCAAAAGATTTTAAGAGTTTTGTAGCAACTCAGGCTAAGAGAAAAGTAAGCATTATGTATGATGACTAGAGAAGTGTGGATAAAGTGATAATCTCTCAGTTGTGGGATATGATTTTGTTAAGATATTTTTCTATTGTTTGACTATTTTTCAAATGTTTCTAGTATATATAATATGTTTAACCTCTTCTTTATCAGATGACATTTGATATTCTTGACACTGGAGGAGTCAAGAAGAAATGCTTATCGTTGGCTGCTAGGAGATGGAGGGATTTAAAATCAACCCTCTCACTTGATTTCATTTATGGTCATTAGAGTCATGACAATCCATGTCGTATATACCCTTTTATAGATGAAGACACATGGAGACAGTTTTTTTAAAGTAGAAGAAAAGAGTCATTTTTGGTAAGGGCAATGTAAACTTTTATAATCTTTCTTATATAAATGATCTTATTAATCCTTTGTTAATGATTTATTATTCATAATTTACAGAAAACAAGGAAATATCATCAGGATATCCAATATAAAAATGTATACCCTCATATTTTATCTCAGAGAGGGTATGAATTTTTTAAAGAAAAAATGATGGCAGAAAAATTTCAAAAACTAAGAACTGAGTCTTCAAGCTTGGGAGAGGTGGCCCCTCCATCCCCTCCATCTAGACATGAAAAATGGAAGAGATATCGGAAGGGAAAAAAAGGGAAATATCTTTCAGAAGAATCGAGAATCGTACCTGAGAGGATTGTAAGATATCTATTTTATTTATTTAAGTTAACTATTTTCTTTATATAATTTCAATCATTACAGAAATGTTCAATTAATTAATGCAGGTCTTTCTTGAGGAGCAGAGTTCACAGGGGTCATTTACAGCTACTGGGAGGCAAGATATTTTATCTGTAACATTGGGAAAGCCTGAACATCCTGGTCATGTAAGAGGATATTCGGCAGGTGTATCGGTAAGAAAAGGGTTTCCACGTTCTTCAACTTCTAACATTGAGGGGTTTATAAAAAAATAGAATCCTTGGAGGCTGAAGTTCATAATATTAATGCGACGATGGAGGAAAATATTAGAGCGTCAGTACAGTTAATGTTTGCAGACATGCAAAGACAATTTCAGACTGCAGCTCCCACTCCTCCACCTCCACCTGTAGACCCCATTATTGATCCTCCACCTCCGCGAGTAGCTCCCACTCCCCCACCTCTTCCTGCGGACCCCATTTTTATCCTACTCCTCCGCTGCAGCTTTCTACTTATTGAGAGTTGTATATTGATGATCCTCAACATCATATAGTTTCATATGGGTTGGTATATTTTATAGGAGATACAGTTCATTATCAACAATTAGAGGTAGAGAATCAGAGGGTCACTGTATAGGATATTATAGATATATCAGCTCGAGTACCATTACCTATAGATGAGGTGAAGATAGTTGGACATAGTATCAGCCATTTTTTAATTTGGCCATATAGACTTCTTCGAATCATTACCATAGAGGTATGAATGTTATATCTTTTATTTTATTTTTTTGTTAAAGTTGTTTTATCATTTGAAAACTATTATATTTTTCTATTTAAATTTACAGGAATACTTTAAAGGTAAAGAAATATTTTATAGACAACAACGAAGACAAATGGCTATGACCTCAGATACAGATTCTAGTAGTCTTGACAGATTATCAAGATATTCAAATTTGTTGGCGGGTCCTTATGAGTTTCCAATGGAAGCTCATGTTTGTGGATGTGCAATAAGTGTGGGGATTATGGAAACTGATATCAAGGAGCTTGTTACTGGAGATAAGTTGGGTATCAACATGGTGAATTTTTTTTCATGTAAGTCTTAACACCTTTTGCCTGTGTTATATTTATTAAAAATGTATACTTATGTCTATTTTTTATCAGGTATCTTTATAAAATTTGTGAGAGGAATGAGCTAACAGATGTATATGGATTCATGGACCCGCAATTGATTTCCCTTGAAGCATGTGCATTGGATGAGGAACAAAGAATGTTTTATATTGCAGAAAGACTTGAAAAGAATATAGTCACACAATGTTGGATGGTGCCTTTTTGTGAGAGGTATGAAACACATCTCTCTCAAAGAGTTCATTATCTTTTAACATAAAAAATCATTAATGTTAAATTTGTTTTTATCAGTGATCATTGGATGTTAGGGGTCTTTTACCCATGGGAGAAAGCACTTTATTGGATATGATTTGTCCATGATGATGTGTGGGAAAGTTTTAAGAATATATTGGAAAAGTAAGTTTCAATTTCTCAATAGTTTTTTATATTATAATGAATTTTAAATTTAACCCATTCATATTATTTTCTAACATGTCATGGGACTAATTTCAAAAAAACACGAAGAAAAGGAGTGCAAAGATCAAATATGTAAATGTGAAGGTAAATATCCATTTATAATTTGTACTTTTTGATTTATTACATAAAAATAATATATTGAATTTACACTCATTCAAACAGAATTGTCAAGAACAACAAGGAATCATTGAATGCGGATATTATATGTTAATATTTATGTATGAAATAATAACAACTGGGACAATTGTGAATTTTGACTTGGTAAGATTTCCTCTTAAACATTTCAATAATATTTCAAATTGATTTATTCATTATACACGTTAACTACTATCCTTTTCATTTATATATTTTTGATGACCCTCAACCTTATAATGCTAAAGACATCAAACACTTACAAGTGGAGTGGTCAGATTTTTTTACAGGTTTGATTGAATTTTAGTTGTTTGTAATGTAAAATGTAATTTTGAATATTTTCGTTGTAATTGTGTATTTGGTAGTCGTTTAGGTTGGATTTAGTTTTTTTTGATGTTGACAGTGTAAGTTTTTAATGTTATATATGTGAATGTTTAATTTTTCTCTACTTCTTGTTTTGGTCTACTTATGATGGTTTTTCTGGTATAGATTCTGGTCTAGGGGGAGGGGTTCCAAGGGTGTGGGGGTTTCTAGTAGTTTTGGGGGTGTCTAGGGGTCTGGGAGGGCTGTTCGGTGGGGTGGGGGAAGTCCAGGGGTGGTAGCGTCTCTAGGAGGGTGGAAGGGTTGTCCAGGGGAGTGGGAGGCTGTCCAGGGGGTGTCTAGGGGTGTGGGGGTGTCTTGTGGGGTGAGGGGGTTTCCAGGGGGGTTGTCCAGTGGGGGGGGGGTGTCCACGGTGTCCATGGAGATGGGGGGGGGGGGGAAGTCAAGTGGTGTGGTGGGGGTTGTCTAGTGTGTTGAGGGGGTTCTGGTCTGTTTTTGGTAACTTTTTGGTCAGTTTCAAGGGTGTGGGAGGGATATCCAGGGATGTGGGAGTGTTGTCCAGGGGGTGGGGGGGTCTACAGGAGGGTGGGGGGATGTCCATGGGGTGGTGGTGATGTCTAGGGGTGTGGGGAGGAGTGTCCAGGGGTATGGTGGGGGAAGTCTAGTGGGGTGAGGGGGTTCTGGTTTGTTTTCGATAACTTTTTGGTCTGTTTCAGGGGTGTGGGAGGGCTATCAAGGGGTGTCGAAGTGTTTTCCAGGGGGTGGGGGTATAAATGAGGGTGGGGGTTGTCCATGGGTGTTTGGGGCTGTCGAGGGGGTCGGGGGGCAGTCTCGGTGTGTGGTGGGGGCTCTAATGGGGTGTGGGAGGGCTGTCCAGGGTGTGGGGGGTATACATGAGGGTGGGGGTTGTCCCGGGGTGTTTGGGGCTGTCCAGGGGGTCGGGGGTAGTCCAGGGGTGTGGTGGGGGTTGTCAAGTGGGGTGAGATTGTGAGGGGGTGGTGTTCTGGAGGGCTGGGGGGGGGGGGGGTTGTCCCGGGGTGTTTGGGGATGTTCAGGGGGTCGGAGGGTAGTCCAGGGGTGTGGTGGGGGCTGTCATGTGGGGTGAAGGGGTGCTGTTTAGGGGTGGTGGGAGTCTAGTGGGGGGGGGGCTGTCCCAGGGTGTTTGGGGCTGTCCAGGGGGTTAGGGGGCAGTCTAGGGGTGTGATGGGGGCTGTTATGTGGGGTAAGTTTTATATGTTATCAATTTAAATGCTTAATTTTGATTTAGTTATTTTTTTGATCTACTTCTGTTCTTGTGGTACGAATTCTTAATTTGGTTTTTGGTTGTTTATGGGGGAGAGAGGAGGACTGCATTAGATTTTTTTTTTTTAAAAAAATTTCTTCCACGTCGGTTATTTTATAACCGACGTGATAATGAAATCGGGAAGGGTTTATCATGTCGGTTATTTAATAACCAACGTAATAAACATCCCCTTAATGGGTTTATCACTTCAGTTATTATATAACTAACGTGATAAACCCACCCCCCAGTTTATCATGGCTGTTATATAATAACCGATGTTATAACCCCCCCTGGTTTTTGCACATCGGTTATCAATTAACCGACATAATAAACACTACAATTTTATGTTTTTTACATCAGTTTTTAAATAACCGACGAAAAAACGTTATTTATAACATCTTCTGTATTAACTTCGGCTAAAAACCGACGTAAAAAATGAAAAATAACCGATGTAAATAACATTTTCTGCACTAGTGTAAATACCTTAAAAAAATATAATGGGATAACAATAAAGGTAGTTATACTCCCATGACTATAAGATGTAAACTTTATATTGATGAAACTAGGAAACAAGTTGATGAATCCACTTATAGAGGTATGATTTGAAGTTTACCATACTAAAATGCTAGCAGACCAAATATTATGTTTATTGTGTGTATATGTGCATGTTTTCAATCAAACCCAAATAATTAGACTTTATTAATGTGAAAATGATTTTCAAATACCTAAAAAGTACAAATAGCTCATGTCTATTTCATTCTAAATGAAATAATTTTTTTTATTGAGTTATTCAAATGCATATTTTGGTGGTTGTAAGGTCTCTAAAAAACCTCTAGAAAAAGTCACATTTTGGGGAAGTCTCAAGTTTCATGGTGTTGTAAGAAATATAATTATGTAATATTATCCAATACTAAATCTATGTAATTTTTTGTAGGCATTTGTTGTGAAAATATTTTTTAGATGAAACTCTCTTTAATATATTATGGATGTCAATTTAGGCATGTTACTATAATTTTTGATAATAAAAATGTGATAAATATTTCTAAGAATCATTTATTACATTCTAGAACAAATAATTTATAAAATGAAACCCTTTTTAAGAGTTCATTTAAAAAAAAGTGATATACTCTTGAATTTATTGGTACTGAATATCAGCTTTCTAATACATTTTAAAATCCTTTGAATATTGAGATAATTGACTATATAAGACGTGAATTGATGATTATTTAGTTTTTCTAGATATTAATATAAGTTTTTAATTATAGTAATTAGTAAATTCATACTTTAAATTACTTAACATCTGTTTATTGAGTTTTTTTAATGTAAATGTGAAGTATTGTTCACATGTTTATAATATCGAACCTGATTTTTTTCCCATAAAATTAAAATAATTATAGTGACAATTTGGTCATGTGTTTAATATTCATATCATGAATACATAATCACACAATCACTACATACCCACCATGATTGTTTTATTCATGTGGCTAGTATAACTACTATGAGGTCACAGTTAGTATACTCACTATACCCTTGTTATCATATATCCATGGTTATAATAAATGTTATTTCGGGTTTATACATAGATTTTTTTCCTAAAAATGTTTTAATAAGATTTCAATTATTTTTATTGATACTTTAATCCCTAAAATATTATAGTGAAATTTAATTAAGAATCTGAATCGATGCCTGTATTTTCCCTTAAATATACTCAATTCTATTGAAACATTTCATTCAAATCGAAACCCAAATATCTCAAACCCTCTATCTCAAGAACCTAAATCTTTCAAGAAACCAAATTTAAATCCAAATTATGATGATTAAGTACACTACTAATATCACAACTCCTATTGAATATCCTTCGACCAAGAAATCCAAGAAAATCAAGTCAATCATGAGCGTACAATTGAATCTGATGAATCATTACTTAATAGATCATCTTTTTACTAAAGAAATGTAAGTAAGTACATAGTGGATGAAACTGATAAAATTTATATATTGGAATGAAATTTATAATCAAGTTTGGGATGATTGGTTTAAAGATAATGGGGAGATATTCTATAAAAAAAATGTTAATTATTTTTATGTACACCAGGAATTTCTTCATCGAGATAAAATAGATATAATTAAGATGATGATTAATAGTTATGTTTTGGTGTTTTCTTCTAAGTGATAGGAAAATTTATTAGGTGTACCTCATAAAGTGGAGTTTTAGAAGTACCAAAGATTGAATACTATCAATCATGATCTCTTTGAGTTTCAGTGTTCTTTAGAAGCAACAACTGGGAATGGATCCTCATAAGAACAACCACTGTTGAGTTGATTAGAGAGTGTGGATTTCTAGTAATATTCATCACACACCAGACCTATCCAAGAAAATGAGACTTCAACATCTAGAGGCACCATGATTTTTTTCTTATTTTTAATGAGAATTTTATTTTCAATTTGTCTATGTAGATATGTTATGAGTCATATGTTTTAATTGTGTAATCTTTCTTCCAAGTTTTTTGATTTACCTTACCCTAATCTTATTTCAGCCTTTTTGGAGTATAAATTCTTAGTTCCTTAGGGGGGATAATAAATTATTCAAATGTTATTTAACTTTCTTAAAATATTTCTATGAAAATAAAATTCAACTATAACCCATGGAAAATAATGTGGGTGGAATATTTAAGAAAACATTTATGAGAAGTTTGATCCTATGAGGTATCATATTAGACCAAGGGGTCTTTTTATCCTGGTATTAAACCGGATGTAGTGGTTGTATATTCAAATTATGTTGTGGAATTTGAGAGATATCAACAAAAATAATAATATTTGGATAATATAGTTGATCATAATGAGGAAGTTATGGTATCTCATGAGGATGATAGGATAATCACCCTCGTCATGTCTTATAGGTAACATGCCATACCATTACCTTTACCATCAAATAAGGAAGTGCTTCATTATGAGGACCTGATTAATATAGAGGTATCTAAAAATGGATATAGGCCTGATTGGAATGAGTTTTAGGACTCTAAAGAAGATAAAATTAGTTTATATAGATCTCTTATTTTTGGAATCACTAGTATATATAGTATACCTGATTCACCTGCTGAAGGGGAGAAGTCCCTGAGATCTCTTTTCTTTGGTTTTAGACTATCCATAATCAGATGATGAAGATGGGTGTGATCCACCTGGACATAGTGGACATGCCATCCCTTCAACCATTAGAGTTCTATAGGGATCTCTCATTACTATAATCGGTCCTCAATAAATACTTGAGGTATCTTTTGTGAGAACATCAGTTGAAAAAACTTTTCAAGACATATTTGTTCATACTCTTACAAAATATAGTGAGGATGATGATTAAGGTAGTGGTCCTTTTATAGATATTTATGTTGGATAACCTATTATTCATGAGGAAGAAGTAGATACTGCTATTAAATTTGAAGACCAGTATGAATGATCTAGATTAGTGGAGGATTTAGTTGAGATCGATGGTTTGTATGAGCCCTATAATCTATCCAGTTTCATTCCTTCAACATCATATTTCATTAATGATGATTTGAATGAATTATAATTAGATATTATATATTCTATCATGGAATATTTTCTTGGTTTTGGAAACTCTTTGGAGCCTAATCGAGAATTTTATATGAGAAGAGAAATGATTTTGGTGATTTCCCACCATCAACCAAAATTCTTTCTTAAGATTAATTAGATGATAAATGAAATTAATAATTTTAAAGCACAGATATGTGGTTTTTAAAATGATATTTATCATATGGTATTGCAGTTAGATAATAGATTCATGAATGTAGTGTTTCAGCCTGCTTCTACTCTTGAGCCTCCTCTTGATCCTCTTGTTTATCCATCTTTTGATGAAGAAAAGATTAAAAATCCCATAAGGGGTTTGTTGAAGGATTTTTTTGATATGTTCAAGAATACTAGATAAGTTGTGTTTAATTTTTTTCAAGCACATAATGCTAAAACCCTGACCATATTTAGATAATATATCAAAAAATTTGGGAATAATAGAGAAATAATAAATCAAACTATGTATTATTACCAGAGTGAAATATTTACCAAGTCATATTTAAAGGGTATGTTTCGAATGATTAGTTTGGATATTAAGATTCCACCTTTTACCCAAGCCTTTAAATCACAATTTGACAAGATCATGGTGTTGAATATAGTTTTTGAATCTTTAATGGGAAATATTTATGATTTACATCAAGGCATAGATCATGGGTCTAGGGAAATGAGTAATTTTACCTAGCCAATGCAACCCTACTTGTACACAACTCATACTACTATATTTACTCCTCCATATATTCTTATGTCACTAGCTCATACCACTAAATCCTATAATATTAACCCCTTTTCATGTTTCTAAGATAGACACCTTGTCATCTAATACCTATTTCAACGTGTATAGTCATTGGTGACCCTATTTCCACCTCTACACGTAGACTACTTCTTCTACCTCTATTTCACAATCCAAAAGAAAGGGTAATGTCCTTACTTTAGATTTAAGGGATATTACAAATTTAAATTCTTAGTAGAATTTCAGATATATAATTCTAGTAAAACACCATTTAATTTATTTTTCATTATTTATGGAACACTACTTTATTTCTTACCATTTTTAATTACCTGTTATCTGTTTATTATCTATTAACCATTTGATAATCCCAAAAGTTGGAGTAAATGTGTGACATAAATTTAATTCCTTGTAATTCTTTTAATAATTTAAGGTCCTTGATAAATACTTAAATATTTGAGAAATATATGTTTCAATTATCAACAAATTGATTTTTGATGAATTCAATTCAATTCATTTTAAATGTTAGGATTTTTGATAATCGAAAAGGGAATGATTATTGGCTTAGACCATAAACTCCTTATTTTAATAATCCCAAATAATTTTTATAATTTTGTTAATTAATTTCATATTATCTAGAAGTAAAATGTTTTCTAGAAAATATTCTAAAAGTAGTTAAGTATAAGACTTCCCAAGAAAACCTAACACAAGTGTCATGTACTTACCCTGATAAGAGTTTAAACTAACTATGAAGGTATAGTTACCATGTGGAACCGAACAAACATTTTACTCCAACTAACCACAAGAAAAAATATCATATCATGCATCGAATGAGAAAATTATGTCAAATTCATAAACCAAACATTCATTGAAGATAAATCTTTCATGCATTAAATAACATACCAAGTGTTTAGAATCAACTGATTGCATGAATAATCAACCTTCTCTGAAAGAGGTAAGATGAATTTATTTAAGACTTATACTAACTTTATGTATATTTATTTGTAGTAACCTCAAGAAAAACCACCTACCACATGAATATATGTACCTACCATGAGTAAAAAAAAGATTAAGTGTGAAGTAATAATGCTACTTTATGATTGATTCAAGTGACTGCATGAAGTTATAAACCTAATGCCTATCGAAATGAAATGACTGTGACATGTTTCCATTACAATTTAATGTTCCAACCAGTTGTGATCTTAATTAACCATGTTTTAAGTGAATAAAACCTACAATGTTTGACTTAGTATCAGATATTTTTTTAAATATCCAATGTCTATATTTTAGAGCATTAATTTTAATTCCTGTTAATTAAATGTTTTATTAAATGTTCTCCAATGATTAATTTTTTATGTAGTTATTTTTAATAGAAATAATCTCTATAGATAATAGTGGGTTTTCACATATTATTATAGATTAACATATACATGCACATGTTCTATACAAAGGACTCATTTTGGAAACATTATGACACTATGTTTTTCTAAATGTATTGTCCAACTTTTCCAATATCCTTCCAAAGAAAAATTCAAGGACTCATGGACATAAAAGCTATTCAAATTGAGCAGAACCAAATTTTCTTATCTCTCATCAGTTTATCTTTCTTTTAATTAATTTATTTTAATGTTTCATTTTATTATAATATATTTATATATAAAAACACAATATTGTATTTATGTAGAGAGTTTGTGACACTCTCTTACAAATATTTTCATTTATACTCCCATATATAACTATGGAAGAGGTCGGGTGTGACCTATAACCTTTTTATATCCAATGTAGAATTTTGGAATAATATTTTATCTTGGTCTTTCTTAGTGATTTTTTTTAAATAATATTATCCAGGATTTCCATCAGTTTATTCGATTATAAATTGCTTTGAGGTATGTGATTTCCAAGTTAAGTGGAATAGTACTCAACTTAAGACTAAACCCCTTGTTTAATTCCCACTATGTGACTTCCATTTGTTTTCATTGTTTTAAATAATAAACTATTATCTCTTTTGAATCTAATAAAAAAATATACTTTGATAATTGGATCTGAATCATATTTTATTTAAGTTCTTTATTACTATTAAATTAGTTTCAAAATAAAATGTGATTTATATCTTACATTAAATAAGTTTTGATCAAATTATTTAAAACCTTTTTGAAATAATAATTTATATAATTCTATATATTTTAGTTAACATGGAGTTTTAATAAAATTGTTGGTTTAAGGTTTTAAATATTTTTCAATATAAATTTTTAATTGGAAACTCAATTCACCCCCTCGTGAGTGTTCCACTCTGACCAATATCATATATCATTGTAATTTCTCCAAGATTATTCTCTTTAGATTTTATATTATCTAGGGAAATTCAATGCATTAGTTGACATAGAGATAAGGAATACCTATGGTGACATTTATTAGGGAAAAATTGATGAATATAAGATTATGATGTAGCTTTTTGATTTACAATTGTATTTGGATGGGGTTAGTGGTGAAGGTTTCCTATATCAGATGACGATGCACACTCACTTATTTAAGAAAGTGCAACAAACAAAAATAGAAGATCATGAGGTAGAAGTATATAGAGTCTAAATAGTCAATGGAGATACTCTTGATTGATTTATAATGGGCGGGTAACATTTTGTGATATTCCATTGGAAGATATATATTTTTAAATATATGTGAGTGATTACATTTTTGTGTTCTATATCTCATTGTTAAAAGTGAATATAAGAATGTATAAGATGTATCATTCCATAAAGAGTAGTTTTAGTGGTCTAGGATGAATATATGAATGGATATGTTTATATTATGGTGTATTTTTTTTATAGTAAGATAAAATTATCTTTATTTAGGCCAAATACATAAAACCCAATGTTCCAAAAAAACCCAACATACAACATTTACAAAGAAAAAATAAATTCAATTCTAAAAATTCAATAGACCAAACCCAAACTAATGTAGAAGATAAAAAAAATTCCAAATCACTGATAGTTGTGCCACTGATTCTTGGGAAGACATTTCAAGAAGAGAACATTGGTATTTTAAGATGATAATGTCACCAAGAGACACAACATGAAACCACATCATTTAAAAAAACCAATAGAGAACATCTATACCTTAAATATAACTTCACCTAAGGGAAACTGATCAGGTAAACATACTGGGAAAAATTCCCAATTCCCAAAAAATGAATCAACACCATATACTATATTTAAAAAGTTCCATATGGGAATCTCCATTCAACTATTCTATTTATAAAGGTAACACTAGATGCTCTGAACCCCCATACCTCTTTTGAGACAAATAAAATGACACAATTCCATTTAATATAATAATCAATACAATAAAAATCATAGGGAAACCACTAGTAAAAAAGACTAAGATTACCATGGATGTTATCCACCCCTAAAAGGATGGGATATAAATCAAATAAAGTCCCATGGGTAATCGACATTAGGAGGATAACAAAAAAATCAATCCCCTATAATGTAGAATAACTTGGGAGATAAACACTAAAAGGGAACCTAAAAAAGATGGATTAAATGAAAAAACCTTATTAAAAACCCATCCAATAAAAAAATACCAAACCAAATGATGCATGAAGTTATTTTCCACAATCACATAGTTGACAGGAAAATCAGATAAAACACCACTATTTAATTTCTTGGAGCACCAAATTAGAGGATTCTAAAAGAGGTTAATAAAGGAATGAAAAATAGGAGCTCTACCATATTTGGTCTTGGATCAATGCTAAAGGTCACATGTGATGAGAAGATACCAATAAATGTGTATTAATACATAAATACCCCTATGAAATTAAAGGGGTTATGTGATGAATAATTATAACATATAAAAGAAAGAAAACCATTAATCAAAATTAAATAAACACATAAAAGTAAAGTAATAGTTCATGGTTAAGAAGAAATGCATAAGAAAAAATATCAAATACAAAATGGGGTGACAAAAAAAATTTAATTCAGTAAATCCAAAACCTAAATCTAAGAAGGCATAAATGAATAGTATAAAGGCATAAAAGGGGAGATAATATCAAAGGATATTCTATATAGTAGATACTAACAATCAACTTTTGTCCAGTCTACTTCAACCTTTGAATATTAAATAGTGGAATTTCGTAGAATCTTATGATTAATTGAAGGTACATGATTCCATTTGGGTTATTTTTTATTGATGTATAAATTAATTTCATTTCTTATATAGTTGATAAATTATCTCTATGACTAGCTTAAAAATGATATATATAGTTTATGTACTGAATATTCAAGGAGTTTTGAAGAATATTTTTTTATATTGCAGCCATTGGTTTACATCATTGGTGTGGATATTATTATATCATTATTTTGGTTCCAATTTATTAATTATCACAAAAATTCACCTTCAAATTGATTAACTGATTGTAAAATCAATTTATACATCTAAGGAATATTGAGGGATTTTATCCTAGAGTTTAAAGGATCTAAATTGATATTAAAAAATTATATATTTATGAGTTACTAATATTTTTAATCATTTTATTTTTGAAAGATAAAATAATTATTATTTCTGATATTGTAATTAAATTTGGAGTTTGTAATTGGATTTGGGACATTATGTTTTCCATTGGGTGATATTTTGGTAATTTTATAAGGTTTTTAAAATTTTACATTAACATTTGGTGATGTTAGAATTAAATTATTTGGTTATTTATTTATGTAATTAATTTTAAATGGATTATTTTTATAAAATAAATCAAGTGAACATTGAGTGGTATTATATTGGGTGGTGATGATGTTGATTATCATAGAAATAAGAATGGGTATTTTGATTATTTATGGCATGTTCAGTCAATGGGATTAATGTGGGGAATTAAATGGGAGAATTTATTATAAGATAGAGGAATGTAATTATAGATTGTGGATAGAAATCAGAATGGGAAATAGTTTATTGGTCTTTAGTTTGGTTCATTTCTTACACTAAAATAAATTATATATAATTTATCTATCCTATCACAATATAACCCCTTATGAATCAACATTATGTGATTAATTGAAGAGAGTAAAACAAAATAATAAATGGATGACTGGTGGTGATAATTGGAGGATTAAGGATTTTCATTCCCCGTGGAATCAAGTTAGGTGAATCGAAATTCACCTCTATTTAATTAAACCTTGAGAATCTACCTTTTTTTATTATTTCCTGATTGCTAGATAAATTTAAAAAACAAATGATAAAGATTATATTGATGAATTAAAACTAAGATATATGAATGAAAAATTCAAGGAATAAATATTTTATAATGATATATTAAATGATTTATGGAATGGTGGATTATAATTGAAATTAGTAATCTGTGGACATTAATTTTGATGGTTTTTTGGAATATATATATATATATACTCTATGATAATTGAATTTTGAATTTTTGGAAATTGGAGTGGAATAATAATGAAATTGATATAATGCTATAAATTAATCTTAATATTTAAATAAAAGGGAAAATTTTACGAATTTTTATTATTATTAAAGTAGATTGTTTAATTAATTAAAATCAATATATGATTTATTTGAAAATTTATTTATGATTAGAATTAGTGATGATAATTTATTATGAATAATTATGAAATATTTTTTAATTAAAAATATTGAATTTTGAGCATAAATTGATAAAATGTTATATAAAATACATTATCTGGTTAGAGGGATGGATTTTCAACTTTTTGAATGGGTTGTTCTAAATAGGCATGGGGACAATGTGGCCCTAATGAAAAATTTACTAATGTATTGGAAGTGGTGTGAGATGATGTTAAAATAAGTTACATTAGGTCTATTCCACTTAAGGATGGGCACATGCCACATTTTGGAGTAGAGAAATATTTCTAGGAATTATGTTAAATTGGAGTGGTGTAGATTTTATGTGATGCATACCATGTTATCATGGGACCATTCCATATTTAGCATGAGTAATGTAGTCTAATGATTTACTCTACTTTTATTGTGGTTTATGATGATTCTTTATGGATGTTTTGATAGTGGTGATGGTATTAAAATATCTTATAACATCCAAGAAGAACCAATCTTGTGTGTATATATTTAAGTGAAGATATATAATCATATACCAAATTATGAATTTATGTGTGAAGGGGTTTTATTATATGTGTTACCAAGTGATAAGGTGATAAAACCAATTTATTCTCAAGATATGAGGACTGTTAAAGATTTACTAAACTACTCCCTAGAATTTGATTTGTAGATGAACTAGGTGATAGTGTAGTGTGATATGATATATGGATTTTTACTCCCTATGATCTAGATGTGGTGGACCTAGGTGTGAGTGTGGTATATCTCAATATTGTGATATACTACATTGGTCCATTGTATATGTGTTAGACCAGGTGGAAGTTAAAATGCATTGTGGGGGTCTAAATACATTTATAATTGATGACGATGAGGAGGTGAATAATGATGGTATAGATATATTTTATGGAAATATGATGTGAATTGGTGATTATGTTTTTATGTTATGATTGGGTAATGGAAAATCACAATAAGGGGTGAATTGTAGATCTTAAAAAAATTAATCAGAGTTAAATATTTATTTGTGGAATATAATGGATTAAAAGAATTAATAATTCAACTACAAATATTAATGTGTAGTGAGTGTGAATAATTAGAAAAATAAAAAAAAAATCATGAGATATTTTTATAGAAGTTTAGATCTAAATAATCCTACTTCTACTCTTCACACACTGATCTATTGTATATAATCCCATAAGGTATATCACTTTTAATGGAGAGTGAAAACTCTTATATCGATTTTTTTTTCAAACCTAGAGTCCATAAACTAATTACGTTGACTTTTTGAGGTCTATATAATAACCCAACCTTTTATAAGAGAGTACCCAACCAATAATTTTTCAGTATTAATCCTAAAATCGCATATTTTACCAGTTTAGACTGAACCTAGTATTTTATGGGTATAGAACTAACCAATAATTTTATAGGTTAATACCAAAACCTAGATTTCCAAGGATAATTCATAACCTATACTACTTTTTTATTTAATAGAAACATGAGACTCTCAAGGTTCATCCCTATGAACTCCTACCTTTTTAAGGGTAGTATAACCCCATGAATTATGTACATAGTGAAAAAATAAAGTGAATGAATATACAACAAAAATAAATAATAAAAATATTAAACCTAGTGGTTGATTATTGATGAAGATATGGGAATTTGGATCAGGTAGTGTTCAATACCTTCTTGATATCCAAATAAAAACTTATGAAATCTAGTAAATTTTTAGAAAGTCAGTAAAAACAATGAATCTCCTTTAAAATCAAATAATAAATTCCAGTGTAAGAAAGAACAATGAGATAAAATGTGTAAATATAGTATATTCATGTTTAATGATGAATATAATACACTCTCTTGCACTATATACATCATCCTTGTTTAATAAAACCAGTAGCAATGTCTATCCCATCTATTTCAAAACTATCTAACTATATAAAAAATCAAATGAAAATATTTACCACGTGTGGAGAGAGAATAATTATTAATGATAATTTGAAAATATAAAGAATAAGAAAATAATTAATGTTATTTTAAAAAATTATTAAATTCAATAAATACTCCCTTATGATTCCCAAAAAACTACACCCTTAAGATCCTTTACAATTCAATTATATTTTATTTTAATCTCTGTCTATATGTAGATTTGAACCAATAAAGTAATTATCTACATAAATTCTCCATTTAATACACATGAAAAACAAAATCACATGATTTCAGTTAAAATATCAACATATTGTATAGTGGATTTCATTAGAAAATAAAATATAGTAGTAAATATTCCATAAAAAATTGAATTCATAATCCTTGGATTATTACATGGAATATAAATTAAACAAAACACTTAAAATTCCAAATGATTAAAATATGAATCTTGTTCAATAAATATTCCACATTAAATTCTAGGTGAATATTGAACATTCATAAATGCTTTATATTTTAGATAAATATACATAAAATACTTAAAAAATGTTCATAGGGAATCGATATAGTTAATCAATAATTATAGAATAATAAAAATTCAAAACAACTGAAATAAAAATTCAATAACTGAAAATAAAAAATAATATAAAAAAGGAAGCATATATATATGTTGAATATTTTATAGCAAATCAATATTATGAAAGGCTCATCCTGGGGGTAGGTATGTCCTTACAGTAGGCCAGTCTTTATGATAGATAAGTCCTTGACATAGATCTATCTTAGGATAGGTAAATCCTTATAGTAGGTTTGTCCCTATGGTAGGTCCTTTATTAATTCAAGTGGGGGATCGATCTCAATATGTGTAAAAACAGAATCAACATGTGTTCTATTGGATTCAACATGCATTCGATTGGTTTCGACATGTGATCATTTCAACACTTCAAATCAAATTACTGTCTGATAGGTTGTTAGTCTTGTTCACTTATCTAACACAACTAATTCAAGAATTGTAGTTGATCCACTATTAATGTGGTTAATTTGAGATTTATAGTCAATCCATTTGTCTATACAGTCGATTGAAGACTTATAGTTCATCCATTTGTTCATACAGTTGATTGTATACTTATGGGAAATCCATTTTTCATGTTTTTGATTCAATGAAAATATGGTTTATCTTGTATAAAAACCTCATGATTGTTCTATTTTACGTGTATTATGTTCAATCCAAAATTATATAAATATTTTAAATTGAAATTCACATAATAAAAATAAAAGAAAAATTAAATAAGTGATAAAGAAATATGATAATGAATGATTCAAAACCCATGTTAGAGGGAAAAAATAATAATATTTTAATTATCTAAACATGATAAGAAATGTTCTTCAACAATCCACTACAACAATGAAGTTCTTTGGATCATAAGAACCACTACAAAGGGGGGAATTAGTGGTGATCTTTTTCAATTTATTCCCTCTTTGAAATTAACTGCTAAAACCTATTTGAACTTTCAATAATTTTAAACTTTATAAAACTCAACCACACTTTTTTATGTTATTTTAAGGCATTAATGAAGTGAACACAAGATTTAAAACGTTTTCCTATAATGTGGGTGACTGGATCCTTATCACAGTGACTCCCCTCGGTCAATGATAATACACTATAATATTAAATGAATACAATTTGAGATAACTCTTGTTAGAATCATTTTATATCTTAACAAGAAATTATATTTACTCCCATAACTAACAAAATTTTCTTATAGAACACATCCAAAATAATTTTAAGATATTTTTCTTAACATCTTAAAGAAATTCATCCAAAAAATTATCTTATGATGTCTCTATCTAGTATGACTCCATCTGATGCACCTTATGTCATCATCTAGTAAAACATAATTTGGTGCACCTCAACCACTATTCCTTTGATTGGTTCTCTTTATTATGGAAAAAAACAACACCTCAAAAACCTTATTTAGTACCTCTATCTAGTAACTTTGACCACTATACCTCCTGTAGATACCTCTGATTGATGTCTCTATCCAATTCCTCTGACTAGAAACAATGTCCGGTGCATCTAATTCTTCAACTAATGGTTCTATTAGTTGGAAACTCACCATATATGGAAATATTCATCACTTCACATTACACATGAATATAAATAGTAATCACCACATTTTTAATATACTTACACCACCTATATAGGAATTCTTCTCAGAGAAAACCATAGAAACTAAAAAGTTTTCCCAACCTAACTGAAATTCTAAATTTTAATTCTCTAGCTCATCTTAATCTTCTGGATTCTTATCAACTATTCTTGAATGTTCTCTAAGCTTCATTAAAACTCCATGAACATTTATAGATCTTCCATAAATAAGCTAGATAACCTACATTAAATGAATATCTTCAACATCATCATTGTAAAGAGTCAATACATGTTTTTTATAAAGCTTCTCATAACTCCATTAAGTGAATGTTTTTCTATCATATTCTTTAGAAAATTATCCATATTGTTATTTTTCTCCATCTATATACTATTTTCTTCTATGGATTAATTCAATTCGGTGAACTTACCTCTTCATTTACCAATCCTCTTCATATTCTTCCTCTAAATGATGGAATGAACAAAAGTTCATCCTAGAAACTTTAACTAATGTGTTGTAAAGTATCTATCTAGTTTATCCTAACTTATCACAAACTTAATGCAGTACATAAAACATAAAAATTAGGCAAACAACTTCATTGAATCATCTATTTTATGACATCATAATTTCTCTTTCTGATTCTCATACATATGACAAATCTTTGACCAATAATATTGATATGAAAAACAATCCATGGTGACTTAATAAACCAATATTTGTTTCTGATAAATAAAACATCATCTGATATTCCTATGAACCATTTCATATGAAGATCCTTGTAAGGATATTTTGGAACTTTTGTTAAACTAAGTTAGAGAAAACATGATCCGAAAAACCAAGTCCAAGGGATCATTGGTTGATAAAATTGTGCTGATGGATATTCGTATCATGGACTCAATTTGGTGGCATTTATATAGAATCATTCTACATGGATTAATATTTTGAAATATGGTAGTGTGATCTCATTCAAATTTATACACCCTTTCATATTAGAAGCAACCTTATCCTATGTTCAATAAACATGAGTCATTGGACTTCAACCATTTATTTCTAATCATTATTGCAACTTCATCATGTCATGGATCAAACACTAATCTCTCAACTTTTGTGTTTATGAAAATTCATTCAAACTCTGACTTCTCATACTACGTACTTATTCACCCTCGATACATTTATTACTTTTTATAGATGAGTAAAACTCTACAATGTGTACTTATTTTCATCCTCCATATGGTATCATTGTGTAGAATCAAGCATTGTACTAACTCTATTTTCATCATGAGAATATTCATGTTGTTATTGTTTTTAAGATCATAATATCATCGTCTAAATTTCAATGAATGTTTCTTAACATGGTTAAGTAAAATCTATTATCCTCTTTCAATGCTTCGTAATAAAGATTTCTCAATTACTTTAATTACTCTTTCTCACATGTATTATAAAAACATTTAGAACAAGATTTGTTGGAAAACAACAAAACTCTTTATAAAAAAACAAAAGGATCTTCAATAAAACATTTGGATTTTTTTTGGAAAAATTCACAACGTTAATACCATTTTTGTAAACTATTTTATTACATTTTTATCAAACCATATCCTTTCTCATAATGAATATACTAAAGACAAATTTTTTAAAATAAATATTTTTCAAGGAATTCCATCCCCTGATGACAAAAAATTTTATAGTCATTATAAGTTACATCACCCCTAGTATTTTTTTCTTCCCCTTTTTATGATAACACCAAAATCGTATTCAATTTTTGTATAAATAGCTATACATTTTCTCACCCTTTAAAAATATAATCCTAATGATCATGGGGTAAACATATTTAAAAATATTAAGAAGTCATTGGTGGAAGAGGTACATGTAGTTGAAGCCTCAATTCATCAAATATTTACCTTAGCATAGATTTAGTTAAAATATTAGTAATTCGATACTATTTTGTAATGTACTCAACCATAACATCTCTACCAGCAACTTTCTCCTTAATGAAGTGAAACTTAATATTAATGGGCTTTGATCATGAATTCTGTATAGGATTATTGGAAAAATCAATAACACTTTGATTATTAAAATGTATATTTAATGTTTTATTAACATTCACTCTCAAGTCATACATTTGATATCTCATGCAGATCATTTTTTTTATAGGCTAGGGTTGTGGAAACATATTATACTTCCATTGTACTCAAGGTAATAGATATTTTTTTATTATTATACCATATGAAACAACTTTCACCCAAGATTAAATTTCATCCTGATGTTGATTTTTAATCATTATAATCTCTATCCCAATAAACATTAATGTATATAATAAGGTTTAAATCGCAACTTATATTATAGAATATGCTATAATATGACATTATTTTAATGTAACTGTGTACTGTGTAGCTGCCAAAATATTTGATTCCTTTGGATCACTCTAATATATTTCCCAAAATGTAATAAAATATAAAATGTTTGTTATTGAACCGGTAATATAGAGTAATATTCCCATAAACTTTTAAAAATATTCTTGATTCACACATTTTTCAACTTTATCTTTACTCAACCTTATATAAACAGATATTGGTGTTGAAACTTCTTTTGGATCATCCATAATTGTTTTTGTAGAAAATAATTGGAAAATATTTCTTGGGATAAGAAGTTGTATCTCAGTTTTTTGAACTTGTAAACTCAAGAATAAATTCAATTAACAAAGAATTTAATTTATAAATGTTCCGTTCAATTTCATGGAAATTTATTTACATGTTTTATCTCTACCTACTGTAAATATTATATCATCAATATAAATAATGAAAATTTGTGTATCTATAATCACCAAATTAACATACATTTTTTTATCAAATTTTCATTTAAAAATGTTTAACCATCTTAGGAAACTATCAAGTTTATATTGATTGGCTTGAGGGACTTATTTTAACCCATAAATATCATTAATTAGTTCACACACCATAGTTACATATTTATCAATTATAAACCCACAAGTTTTCTCAACAAAACTTCTTTGATTTATCCATTTATTAACATTGACTTAACATCTATCTGATAAATTTTATAATTTTGATGTCTATAAACTCATAATAATATTATTATAGTTTCAAGTATTATAATAGAGGGAAAATTTACTTCAAAAACCACACCTTCCACTTATGACTAACATTTGTAAAAAATCCAACCTTTTTTTATTAAAATTTCCATGTGTTCATTGATATTGTTTATGAACACCCACTTTTTTCATATAAAATTATTGCTTGCTGGTCATGGAACAAGTTCTTCCTATGTGTTAATTTTCTCAATTTTATCTATCTCTACATTCATAGCATCTATCCACTCTTAATTTTCAACTTCCAATGAAACTGACACTGGTTCAACCCTCAAGATAAGTGATTTATGATTCTACAATCTCAATTTCTCTATATAATTAACTAGAGTGTTCTTATTTTCAATTATATTTTTATATTAAACAAATTTATATAACATAAATAATTTTAAAAGAATTCTCCTTGTGCCACTTTTTTCATCAAAAGATACATTTGAATATTCTTGGACACATTTTGGATCACATTCATCTTCCTTTTTAATATCTTTATTAGAAGTATTCAATATATATTCTATAACACATTCAAAAATTATATAAGGATGTTGTATTCTATAAATATTTCACAACATATGAATCAACCAACTTAAAAAAAAATTATTCCAAAATTTGTAACTTTTTCATCGGGTGAGTAACCAATGAAAATTAATTCCTTTTATATCTCATCAAACTTTCCAGATCTCTATTTTTTAACTTTATTAACAAATAAAACCTAATAAATTTAAATTATTTCAATATTTTCTATTTCTTAAACCACATATCATAAGTATTTATCTTTGATTCTATCTACAAAATACATATGTCTAAAACATGAACATAAGTAATTATAGCATCACCGTATAAGGATTTAAAAAAATTATTTTTTGAAAGTATACTTCTCCCCATTTCAACCAAACTTTTATTATTTTGTTTCATCACTACATTTTTTATGAGTGTTAGGAGAACTTTATTGGTGTTATATTTCATGTTTCCTCATATCTTATTTAAAATCATTTTTATGTATTACTTTCTATTTCTAGTTATTAGCTTTGTTATATAAACATCTAACTCCCTTTATACATACTTTATGAAACATCTAAAAATTTCTACAACCTATGATTTATTATTCATATACATTATACAATTCATCCAAGTTAAATTATAACTGAATGAAATAAATTAAAAATTACCTTCTATAGATAGATGTATCGTCATCCCACAAAGATCAGAGTGTATAAGCTTAAGAGGTCTGTTGGATTGGATTTTAAATTTCTTATACATTCCACTAACCATCCTTCCTTTCAGATGGGTTATACAAACTATATCATATTTCCTTTTAATTATTATTTATTTTCTTACAAATTCTTCCTTAGAAAATGCAATCCTAGTTTTATGGCCAGTATTCACAATTCTTCAATTCCATATCTTATTTTTATCCTTAGTACTTAACTAACATGAGTTACAATGATCACAAATATAGAATAGGTTGGAACTGGTTCTTTCTCATTTAGAAAAATATTTTCTATCATTAAAACTTATGATGATATAATAATTTTTTTCTAAAAATAATATCCTTATCATCATCACAATGTTGGATAACACATAGAAAGTTGGGATTAATCCCATAAACAAATATATCTTCCTTTGATTTTAGTTTCTGAGCATTAATATCTATCATTCCTATTCCTCCAATTTTAAAGGAACCATTGATTCTAAAAGTTACTAATCCTTGTGATTATTCTTATAAATATTCTAATATCTTTATATCACCTACTTTATTTTAGAAATAACTGATATCAATAATATCAGGACCTTTTGTTTTTCTGTCTCTTAGACAATGTTCAATATAAAAATCACTTCGTTCAATTTTATTTTTCCCATATTCCTTTTTATTTATAAAATATAAGACTTGTATCCAAAGTGTTTTCATACACTATTAAGTATATTGACCTAGTTTATCAAAACTTCCAAATACTTCTACCAGGAAATCAAATCAGTATTTTTTACTTAAAACATCTAATGATGTTTCTTTTCTTTTTTCCCATAACGTAAGAAAGTTACTTTCTTTTCATCTACTATTGATCCCCTTCTATTCATGAATATTTATAGGGAGAGATATTTCCTGAAAAATATTTTATAAAGTGTGCATATATATAACATAAAACCAAAAAAATCATGGGACCTTGATCTTTTGTAGAAATATAATTTTTCCCTGTAATAAGGTTATTGAGGTTCAACATAAATTATAACCCTTGATTGTTCTGGGCATGTGGAATCCTTCTCTTTAGTGTAATTCTTAACTTCTCTAGATGTGATTATTTTCTCATATACTTTTGAAATCAAACATTTCACAACATTTTTTCCACCACCTTCATGGTTAGTATAATCAGAAGAACTTTTATGTTTAGTGGGTGTCTATTTCACCTTATTATTGGGATGTGATCTTTCAGAAACTTTCAATTTTTTATACGTTACATCTAATTATTTTTTGAAATTATCAATGATTTTATTTAAGTAAATTTATACCATAATTAATATTTATTGGGTATTATAAAGATCATATTATTTAAAAACAACTTTCCTACCAAGATCATCCACTATTTTTTCTTATTTAGTAACTTTCTGCTTGAGGTTTTTATCACCTCAATGTACCCATCTTCCCTTTTATGAATTTCTTCCTTTCCAATACAATTTTTTCATGTTATTTCTTAAACATTATGATGTATTTATTGAGTTTTGTGTTTTTATCAAGAAATAACACAAGTTATGATCTCAGTTGATACTTCTTATAGGTTTATTAACCTTTTTACTCCTCACTATTAGAATATTAATCCTTTCTCTCAATATTAGATAAGAAATTTCAAAACTTCTCAAAAATTTTCAACTTTTGAATAACATTTTTTAATGTTTTACTCACCTTTCTTAAATAACATGCTTCTTATATTTTCCCATTAAAATTTTTCTTAATTCAAGTGGATTTATTATCTTCCTATAATTTGTTTCTCTAATTATTTATATATTATTTTCTTCAAAAATATCATTTATATGATCCATGTATCTTATTTGAAAATTTCATATAAAAAAATCAAACACCACTACACTTGAAAATTTTAAGTGAAATATTTCATTTTTTTTAATTTCCTATACCTTTCTTGTAATTTTTAGAGATAATTGATATGATTAAATCATTTCTTAATAATATACTTATGTGTGTTATAATTCACCAATTCACACTAACTTTATTTATAGTTCAAGAAAATTTATCTTCTTCATAGCTTGAAAAGGAATTTAATCATTAATCATATTATTTAATATTGTTTTTTTCCTCATATTGTACAAAAAAATTAAATTTATGTTATTCAAAAAGTTATTAATAATTTTTATATTATAAGCTAGAAATTCTATGATCAAACATGTCTGGAAAGTTTCTCATAATTTATTAGAAATGTTAAAATATTCCAATACATCTCTAAATCCTCATATGTTGCTAATAATTTCATTAACTATATTAAAATATCTATAAATAGGTTTATTTTCTTCCATTATGATATCTTTGAACTTTATTTTCAAGATTTATAGACTTTCCTCCTTTACTTTGACATTTACCTTGAAGCTACTTTTCATTTTCTCCCATTTTTACTTATCTATCTTGACACCCATCACCTTCTTATAAAACTTTTCTAAAAAATACATAAGATTATAATTTTAATCATTCCCATTAAACCATAATTTATTTGATGTTAGAAAATATCATAGGATAATATTTTCCAATGGGAGGAAACCCAATTGTATCTACATCAATTAACTCCTGACTAAAAGACAGAAGATATGTTTTCATTCTATTTTTTTAACCATGATATTTTTTCCATTTAAGGTAGTAATTCCTTTGTTGTTAAGTAAGTTGAGATTTCCCATGATAAGGACCAAACCGGGGGATCCTTTCTCCAATACAAATTGAAATTATTTGGAATCCTAAGAACCATTGAGAATGGCGGTGAATTAGGGGTGATATTTTACAATTTATTCCCTCTTTGATTTTTAAGCCCTAAAACTAGTAAGATATTTTTATCCTTCTCAACTTTATTAAACTTGACCAAATTTTTCATGCTATGTTAGGAAAGTAATGTAGATCACATAGGATTTACAAGGCTATCCCTTAGGGTGGGTGATTCTATTCTTACAATGGAGACTCTTTTTGGTCCATATAAATCCACTATAATATGAAGTGAAATTTTTCTATCCAACTTTCATTAGAAACCTTTAATATCTCAATAGAAAATCAAACCAACCCCCATTAGTTACAATGTTTTCTTATCTAAATAAAGAAAAAAATATTGTTCAGTCGAAAGCCTTCTTTTGAATTCTCTATTCCTTTTGTTTTTGAAATCACAAACACTTTCTTTAATACCTAATAACTAAATCCTTTATATTCAAAGTAGCTTAATAATAGAATCATATATCATTTTACCGAACTTTTATTAAGACTTTTGATTCAAATTTTATTAATATGATTTTGTTTCATACACATACTACAATAATTGTACTCATGATATTTTTAGAAATGATTCATTGCATTATTATCATAATGAGTATAGATATGATTTTTATTGTACACACTGAATATGATTTTTATAGTACACATTATCCAGTTTTCGTACAGACAATATTTTTGTAACAGTATATATCATATTGACCCTCATAATTAAAATCATCGAACACTTTTTCATTTAGTTTTCTGTATCCACAAAACTATATTGTAATGAAAGGAAACCCATTAAAGAAAAATGATTTCATTTATTCTATTTCAATATAAATTTAAAACGATGTCATTGTTTCAGTTATAAGATGACCATTGAAGTGTTTAGGGTCCATGTACATTAGAAATTTCAAGAGAAAATACAACCATTGGAGATCAAGATGATAGTTTGGACAAAAGCCTATAAATACCAGGTCACATGAAAGTGCTCGATGCTGCTATATTTTTGAGGCACTTTGAAAAATCACTTCCAAATTTGTTACATGAAAAAACCTGGAAGTGTACAAATCATGAACTGGTTGTTCCACATACTTGTAACTTTCAAGATTTTTTTTTCTTTGTGCGACATTGATCATTGTGATTAAGAATGATGGAATATGTGGATAAGAATATAGTTGTGCCGATCCTTTGCAGATTAAAGGATTCTGAGGCTAAGAATATAGAGGTTCCAATCATCTTCTTGATCAAGGACTACAGGGGATAGGTATATATACTTAAGCTAATAATCGTATCGAGGAATTACCCTGGTGTGGGTAAGACACACTTTCTTGAAAGTATAATTCATGGGACCTCTATCCATGGTTATTGGATAACCTTCTATTTGGGTTAAAATAGTTATATTCATTTACTTGTTTTACATTCCAACTACAGTGTAATCTAAAGTGAATTGTTTTATATATTCATTTTTTCTATCTGTTATTTTGTTATTAATGTATTTTTAGTTAGTATTTTTGTGATTACAATAAATTTATTTACTTAATAAGATTCTATACGCTTTATGGTAGAATCGTTAAATTATTTCACTCTATTTTATTATAACCATTGTGATTACGATCTATATAACGCTTACTCTAGTTAAATTGATTTCTTATTATGAATACAATTAATTTCAAATATGACATGTGGAATACTTATAATAACCTACAGATTATGATACTTCATCCATCAGACCCAAGGCCATGTTCGATTATTTTTTAAATACAAAAGAGGTTTGTGAATACTAATAGATAAATTATATTAATATAAGATTCCTATAAATATAAAAACAAAAGTTTTTAAATTTACAAATACCCCTATTGTATTTATCCACATTCATATACATTTTGATCCAACGAATGGTATCAGATCCAAGTCTGTATAATACTGATACTCACATTTTCTATCAGAGGAGGTTTCCACTGCTCATATATTTTCTTACTTTATTTATGCAAGCTAGTTTTATTTATTTTATAAATTTTTTGTCTATAAATACTTGTTACAATAACTTGTATTATTGAAAAGGAACTTTTTGTATTGTTTTAAAGATAGAAAGACTAAATGTCGGTTCTATTGAAAATATAAATCTCGCAAGACCATCGATTTTTTATTGCAATGATTATGAATATTCAAGATACAGAATGAAGACTTTTATGATCAACACAGAAGTTGATAACTTTTTTGTTGGATCTGAATCTGCAGATCATACACAAGAGGGGGGGGTGAATTGTGTCTTTTGCAATTTTTTCAATAACTCTTCTCTTGAACGAGTTATGTCCTATATACTTTATCAGATTTGATCGTGCAGCGGAAAAAGTAAAATTAAGAACACAAAAATGTATAGTGGTTCAGGGAACAGAAATCCCCTAGTCTACTCCACCAACGCTCTACTCCACAAGCTTGGTGATTTTCACTATATGGTCCTCTTTTCCACAGACCGATTCACAACTGAGTACAGGCAATTGACACCTTTACAATCCAAGGAAAAATAAAGCCTTCTGGTTCAAACACGAACCTACACAGCTTAGAATGAGAAACTGGTTACTCAAGAATAAAAAATTAATTTCAGAAAGAAATTTCCAGTTGATCTTCACAATTGCAACAGAACGCAATTGACATCAGATGGATCGAAGTCTCTAAAAATATTGATCTTTAAGACGAATCAGTTCTGAGTTAATCCAGTTAGAGTAGATATAGAGATATAGTTCACAACCTCAGAAGTAGTAGATCCACAGTATATATTCGATGTAGAATAGGTTAATCTTCTATCGAGTTCCTTCTTATTGAAAAAACAGAGCTTTTACGCTCTTGTTGAATAATCAGATCAATCCTAAAATAGTTGCAATCTCTTTTTCCCACCTTTTTCAATAATAGATCGATCACATCATCTTTTCTTGGTGTTTCAGAGAGAGCATATATAATAAAGCATATCTCATTCACATTTAGATCCATAAAAGTGACATTCTGATTCGCAATATTCAAAAATTTGAATTTACAGAGAAGTAATAACTTCCCTTAGGACTCAGCACAAAAAGCTCCTTTTAATTCGATCTTAAATCCATTAATAAAATGGCTTTGAATCAGTAAAAGTCGTAATTAAAAAATGACTTTAAATCCGGCTTGAAATCCGCCCAGAAATCAGCTTATTTATCATTGTACATAAATACCGTCTGCCAAAATTTCCAACGCCAAATGTAAGGTTGATGATGTGGCCTCCAAACGTAGGGTTAATAACATAGTCTTCAAACGTAAGGTTAATAATGTAAGGTTGATCACAAACATATTATTGATCATCCATACTTTTTCTTCAACATTAAAACATACGGTAAAAGATCCATACTTATACTTGATCCATACTTTTCCAAGGACGTATGGTTGTTTACAAAAGTAAGGTTGATGAACCATACTTTTGAGAAACAAACGTATCCTTTATAATTTACATACGGTTCTCCTTCTATACTTTTCTGATAACCAAAACGTAGGGTTCCTTCCTAACGTAAGATTCTTCTTCTATACTTTGCTGAACACATATGGTTGTTTAACCATACTTTTCTATTATCTCAAAAAGTATACATGCTTTTTATCCTTACACTACGTTTATCCACATAGGGTATGAATAGTGATTCTAGAACGCGCTAAAACAGATTCCGTGCTATATTCATCTACATAAGATGTGAACAGTGTTTCTATAACGTGCTAAAACAGATTCCGCGCTAAGTAATAAATTCTCGTTATTTCAAGAGTAAAATAAATTAATAAACTCCTGCAAAATACTAAATAAAATCATTAGAAAATAACTAAGGGTATTTGTGAGCATCAAAATTATCATAAAGAGATAGAGTATTATTTTCAATAATCTCCCCCTTTAAATAACATTAAAATTTATTGTTGAAAAAAATACTTTGCTCAACAATCTCCCCCTTTTTGATGATCACAAACTCCATAAAATAATTAATATTATTTAAAAAAAATTAAATTTCAGAATTCGTTATAAAGTTTTAAATAAAAACTTCTCCACCAAAAAGATAATTATAAATTCAAATGACTCATTTAATTTTCTCCCTCAATAAAATAAATTCTCCCCCTAAATAAAATGGCCCTAAATAAAATGGTTTTGATGTTGTGTTTGTCCAAATTCTCACCCTTTTTGTGATATCAAAAAGAATGAAAAATCATGGATTTTAACACGTTAAATATTGCACTGAACTGTTTGTAAATGCTATTACGAACTGTTTATCAATAATTAAATCTGGAGTACTGGCATATTAAAAATAAAGTTAGTAAAACAAATAAGGAAAGAGAAAAATGAACAATGAATAAAATTTTCATTCAAAAACAGTAGTATATACATGAAAATGATATACATAGGAATAAAGGTTTGGGTAAGATAGGAAACAGTGTCTATCTCCTCTGGATTGCAGACTTGATTTCTGTAAACTGTTCCCGAAGTCTCTACATCATCCCATATCCAAGCTTGATAATGAGATCTATGTTCTCTTGAGTCATATGAATATCCTCAATTAAATTGACTCTGAAAAACTCATGCATCCTTTCCCCTTTTTCAAAAAATACTGACAGCTTCTCTGATAACTGATCTAACAGAATTCAGATCGATGGCTCACTAGATGTCAGTTGATCCACTAAGAACTTCTGATTGTCCAGCAACACTGACAAAGGAGCACTATTACATTGAAGATCTTGTATATTGTCATTCATATTGCTCAACGCATCTATGATAGCCTGAAACCTTCTGATTAAATCAGGTGAAGTACCTGATCCACTAACAACATTATTTGCAACTAATGCAAATTGGTTCTCCATAAACAACTTCAGATCTGATAAATCGGACTTCATAACCATTTCAGATTTTAATTTTGCAACAACAGTTAGTATATCCTCTTTAAAAATTTCAAATTCTTGCCTTGAAACTATAAACTCCTTTAGCTTTTGAAACTTCAAATGTTCTAAGTCTAAGGCATTTCTCAGAGAAGCATTCTCAGATTCCAACTGAGATACTTTTTTTGTACAGTTCTTCAACTTCTTCTTTCCTTGAATCAGATGCACCCTGTGCTTGATTCACATTCTCAGGTCGATGCAACAGTACCAACGGCAATGATTCAGAGTCATATTTTTATTTTTATTTGTCATGAGAAGGTTGGTCCACAGATAATTCCTTAGAGTTTTCAAACTCCTCCACAGAAAAATCCTCTTGAAGTACTTCTGTTTTAACTTCAGAATCATCCTCAACACATTTATCTGCATCTTTTCTTCCTATGGAATTTCAAGAACAATATTTTCAGAAGTTTCCTGAGGTCTGGCCACTTCTTCACCAGGCACTACCTCCATCTCTTGTTCCTGTTGAAGTACAACTTCAACATCACCTACAATCTGTTCCTGATTTTCCCTTTGAGTTTCTTCTTGATCTCCTGATTTATCTACTAGAGCCGTTTTCTCAGTAACATCTTCCATGGTTTTATCAGCAACAGCTTCTCTCATAAAAGAATAAGAAAATAAAGGTTCTTTTGGTGTTTCCAAAGCAGTGGAAGGGACTTCCTCATTTACTGGTCTTTTTCTTCTTGATTGAAGTCCCTCCTGACTTCTGTCTTCCTCAACATCTTCCACTTTAAAGAGAATCCATCCTGCAACATTGCTGACTCTGGATTTAGCTTGTCCCTCCTTGGACATAGCAGGTTGATCTTGAGCACTATCTGAGTCTTCCTCAGCTCATACTGGTAAAAGTTTTCCTTTAATTGTGCTCCAGAAATATCCAACTTTCCTCGAGGTTCTAGAATTAAACGTATTACTATGATGACAGTTAACTCTTGCATCCACTAATCTCACCATGTCTTTCTTAAACAACAGCTTAGAAATAAATCTACCAAAGGGGTAGAAATTCATCCTAACATTGCTTTGACAGCAGTAACTGAGATACCTTATCCTGTATCTTGGAAAGTTTAACTTAATATCACTTAACATAAGAAACATTATATACATATCTGGGTACAAAATCTTCTCCATTTCTGCCATCCGTGGAGCTATTTCGGTCTGAATAAATTTTACCAAAATCTTCTGATTGGGCTCCAAATATTTAACAAACATTTTATTTATTGTCTTGGTACCGAAAATAAAAGACATGATGTATTCGTATTTATGCACAGAATCTCCTATATTTTTCAAGTCAAGATGAAAAACTCCCTAATGAGGGCAGTTGAGAATCTGACTAATCTATACTGAAGAGATTGCGAAATCCCTATCCTCTATTTTATCCATCATAATGTCTTCAGTATCTCCTAGACTAAACTGTAAAAATTTTCAAAAGTATCTAAGTTCTACTTCATATAGAAATTCTGTATATTCACTTTTGAACATCTGTTCAAGATTCTGAAACGACAGCGCTTGCTTCAACAACAGATTCGTCTGAAATAACCAGGCAAGATCGATTACCTTACCCTGTAATATTTTTCTTCCCTCAGTGCGTTGTCTCTTGACATTGCTCGGATTGGACTCACTGGCTCTTTTAGTCCTTACCATTTTCGTGAGAGTCTCTGAAGGTTTGAAGGTTAGGGTTTCAGAAGCTCGAAGGTTAGGGTTTCAGAAGAGGAAGGTTAGGGTTTCTATAGAAGTGAAAGGGTTTAGAATTCGAAAAGGCTCTGACACCCTTGATTCCTGTGTAATCACTCATCATTACATATATTTAAAAACAAATAAATTTTTCATATGACGAAATAAAGAAAAAATTAAACTGAATTCCAAAAAATTTACATAAGTGCATAAAAAAATTATTTAAAATTAAATAAACCTAACTCCCCCTTAATAAAATAAAATCTTGCAGTGGGAAGTGGTTTAGTAAAAATATTTGCTAATTGAATTTCAGTATTTATAAATTCTAGAAATATATCTTTTTTAATAACATGACCTTTTAAAAAGTGATGTCTTATATCAATGTGCTTAGTTCTAGACTGACTAATAAGATTTTTTGAAATATTAATTACACTTGTATTATCACATAAAATATGTGTATTATTAAAATTCAATCCAAAGTCCATAAGAGTGTTTTTCATCCACAACATTTGTGCACAGAAACTGCGAGCAGAAACATATTCTGCCTCAGCTGTTGACAGGGAAACTGAATGTTGTTTCTTACTAGACCATGATACTTAGGACTTTCCTAAAAAGTGACATGTACCTGATGTAATTTTTCTATCTAATCTACAACATCCAAAGTCAACATCTGAATATGAAATCAAATTAAAATCAGATGTTTTAGGATAAAGAAGAGATTGAAAAATAGTTCCTTTTAAATATCTAAAAATTCTTTTAATAGCAGTTAGATGAGATTCTTTAGGATTTGATTGAAATCTAGAAAAAAGAAATATTGAATACATTATATCTAGCCTACTAGCAGTAAGATATAATAGACTACCAATCATACCTCTATATAACTTGTTGTCAACTGACTTACCAGTTTCAACCAAATCGAGTTTTATATTAGTACACATAGGAGTTATAAATGTCTTGTTGTTCTCAAGTCCAAATTTCTTAAGTAAATCAGTAATGTATTTGCTTTGATTTAAAACATTTCCAAAATCTTTTTAAAATATTTGAAGACCCAAAAAGAAATTTAATTATCCCATCATACTCATTTCAAATTCTTCTTGCATTAATTTTGAAAATTCATGACAAAGAGTTTTATTTTTTGATCCAAAGATTACATCATCAACATAAATTCGAACCAATAAAACATTATTTTTCGTAGTTTTCTTAAAGAGTGTTGGGTCTGCCATTCCAACTGTAAAATCATTTTTCAAAAGAAAATAACTTAATATTTCATACCAAGCTCTAGGTGCTTATTTAAGGCCATAAAGAGCTTTAGTAATTTTAAAAACAGAATCATGTTTTTGAGAGTTTTCAAAACCAGGAGGTTGCTCAACATAAACTTCCTCCATTAAATAACCATTTAAAAAGAGTGATTTAACATCCATATGAAATAATTTAAAATTCATATAAGATGCATAGGCTAAAAGGATTCTAATGGCTTCTAACCAAGCTACAGGTGCAGAAGTCTCATCATAATCTATTCCTTCTTCTTGATTATATCCTTTAGCTACTAATCTTGCTTTATTTCTAGTTATTGTTCCTTGGTCATCCTGTTTATTTCTAAAGACCCATTTGGTTCCTATTATAAGATAATTCTTTGGTCTTTCAACTAATTCCCAAACATCATTTCTTTTAAACTAGTTTAATTCATTTTGCATTGCTATTACCCATCTTTTATCATCTAAAACTTCTTCTATAGTCTTGGGTTCTTATTGAGATAGGAAGACAGAGAATTCCACTAGGTTTCCTAAGTTTCTTCTAGTTTGAACACCAATTTCTAAGTTACCTATTACATTTTCTAAAGGATGATTCTTTAGGGTTCTAGACTATCTAGGTAATATATTTAAAGGTTCTTCAGTATCATGTTCCTCTGAACTGGACTGAATTTCTTTTATATCATTTTCAAAATCATTCTTTAAATTCTCAAGTCTCATGTTATCATTAGAGTCAAGTTCATCCATTTGTTTTGTCCTTTTCTCAAAAGGATCAGATTCATCAAATTTCATATGAATTGATTCTTCAACAATCCTTGACTTCTTATTATAAACTCTCTAATATTTGGAGGTAGCATAATATCCTAAGAAAGTACCTTCATTAGATTTTGGATTGAACTTACCAAGATTATCCTTGGTGTTTATGATATAAACATTGCATCCAAAAACTTTAAAGTAATTTACTTTAGGTTTTCTGTTATTCCATAGTTCATAGGGTTTATTTTTTAAAATAGGTCTAATTAAAACTCTATTAATTATATAACAAGTTGTATTCAAAGATTCTGCCTAGAAATATATAGGTAGGCTATATTCATTTAACATAGTTCTAGCCATTTCATGAATTGTTCTATTTCTTCTTTCTTCAATCCCATTTTGTTGAGGTGTTCTGGGTGTAGAAAAGGTTTTTTTAATACCCATATTTGAGCAAGAGGAATTAAATTCCAGATTCTCAAATTCTCCACCATGATCACTCTTTAATGAAATTATATTGAAACCTTTTTCATTTTGAACAGATTGGCAGAAACTTTCAAATAAAGTAAAAGCTTCATTTTTAAATTTCAAAAATAAAATCCATATAAATATTGAATAGTCATCAACTAAAACATATACATATAATTTACCAGCTAAGCTTGATACTCTTGAAGGTCCAAAAAAATCTATATGAATAAGTTCTAAAGGTTTAGATGTAGAAACCTTATTAATAGATTTGAAGGATGATTTGTGTTACTTTCCAAGTTGACATGCATCACAAAATCTGTCACTTTCAAATTTGAGACAAGGTAAATGAGAAACTAAATGTTTCTTACATAACTTATATAAAACAGATACATTGCAATGACCAAGTCTCCTATGCCAGATCCAGGATACACTTACTTTAGCAGTCAAGCAGTTTACTTGTTCTTTACATAAGGAATTTTGATCTAAAGTATAGACATTTTTAGTTCTTGGTGCATTAAATTTAAACAGTTTATCTTTAGAAATAGTACACCAATTGTTAGTAAAATAAACAGTATATCCATCATCACAGTGTTGAGAGATACTTATCAAATTTTGTTTTAGTCCTTGTACATAACGTATTTTGTTGATTGAGACTGTTTTTGGATCCCCAACAGTTCCAATGCCAATGATTTTTTCTTTGGTATTGTCACCAAATGTGACAGGTCCTCTTTTCTTTTGAGTGAGTGAAGAAAAATTCAATGAGTTTCGACTCATATGTCTTGAGCAGCCACTGTCCATGTACCATATATCTTTTCTTCTTTGGTGACCTACTACCTGTAAAGACATTCAAACAAATTGCTTTGGTACCCATATTTTGTTGGGTCTAGGAGTGTTAGATCGCAATGATCTGGGTATCCATATTTTTTTTGTTCTTTTAAAATTAGCTGAATCATATAAGTCTTTTGAAACATAGGCTTTCTTAATACCACAAATTTTAGGTTGTCTTAAGAAACAGTTTTTAGCTACATGTCCCTTTGCCCCACAAAAATTACAATTAAGCTTTTTAGAGCTAGAAACAAAATAATTTTTATATAGCTTTGGTTTTTCTCCTTTACTTACAATTCCAAATCTCTCCTTTTTAATGATAGTTTTTTCAACAATTTCATTTAGTGAATTCTCTCCTTTTTTAAAAACCAATGCAGCCTGTTTTGAAGATTCCACTTCATCCTGTAGTAATTTTATTCTTGATTCAAAATTAATATAGTTTGTGTTAATCAAATTGTATTTATCAGTTAATTATTTATGTTGTTTCAGAATTGTGTCTCTTTCATCTGAAACGGAATTATGTATATTTTTTAGGGACTTATGTTTCTTAAATAGTGAGTCATATCTTTTTTCAAGCATATTGCAGTAGGCTGTAAGTTTTTCATTTGCATATCTTGATTCAGAATGTGATTTAGAGGAGTAATATGAGTGTACCTCATCAGTTTCTACCATGAAACACATGTTTGCCTTTATATTGACTTCTTCTTTTTCTGAGCTTGATTCAGAAGAGCTACTAGAGTCTTCAGATACACTCCAAGGGGATTTTATAGCTTTCTTGTCTTTCTGCTCAAAGTCATTTCTTTTGAAGAATTTATTATTCTTTGAATCCTTAAATTGTGGGAAATTTGGTCTGATATGTACCATATTTTTTTATTCATAACATCTCACTTCCTTATTATCTCCCTTAACGGATTTTTTGAATCCTCTTTTCTTACTGTAGAATTTTCCAAATTTTCTGGCTAGTTGATCCAGTTCTTCATCTGAGTTTGATGAGTCTGAGCTTTTTGATTTAGCTTTGAATTCTTTTCTCTTCATCATTATATTCTTTTGTAGTGAAGTTACCTTCAAGGCAGTATCTTCTCTTTTGATAAGCACTTTTTGTTCATTAGCTTCATCTTGCATTTCAGCTTCATACATCATCACTGTACCAATCAGCTCTCTCATAGTTAGATCTTTGAAAGGTTTTGATTATCTGATTGCAGCAGAAATACCATTCCATCTAGTAGGAAGTACTCTCAGTACTTTTAATGCTTGATCAGCCTGCTTGACAGGTTCTCCTAGAGCAGTTATGTTATTGACAATTTCTGTCAATATCCCATTCATTTGGGTAATGTTATCACCTTTAATAATTCTAAAAGTATCAAATTTCAGTATTGCAGTTTCATATCTCATTTGCCTTACATTATCTGTTCCTTCATATGCCACAACTACTGTTTTCCACATCTCATATGCTGTCGGGCACTGAGATACTATGTTAAATTCATCTGGTCCTAGACCGCATATAATTGCATTCATAGCCTTCGAGTTCATATCGTACTCTGCCTCTATAGCAGCACTCCATGCCTCAGGATTTTCAGTATTTTCATAAGGAGTCAGAATATTTGAATAGACTCTATATCCAAGGATTTTTCAGATATATTATCATGTGTGATTTCCAGCAACCATAGTTGTCTCCATTAAAAGATGGTGCTCTAACCATCGACATCCCTTCTCTTGTATCAGTCATGATACTCTGTTGTATAATCCTTAAATGCTTCTAGCTTTCTAAGGCTCTATCAGAAGCTCCTCCTTTGATACCAATTGTTGGATCTGAATCTACATATTATACACAAGAGGGGGGTGAATTGTGTCTTTTTCAATTTTTACAATAACTCTTCTCTTGAACGAGTTATGTCCTATATACTTTATTAGAATTGATCATGCAGAGGAAAAATTAAAATTAAGAACACAAATATGTATAGTGGTCCGGGGAACAAAAAGCCCCTAGTCCACTCCACCAACTCTCTACTTCACGAGCTTGGTGATTTTCACTATCTGGTCCTATTTTCCATAGACCGATTCACAATTGTGTACAGGCAGTTGACACCTTTACAATCCAAGGAAAAATAAAGCCTTCTGGTTCAAACACGAACCTACACAGCTTAGAATGAGAAGCTGGTTACTCAAGAATAAAAACTAAATTTTAGAAATAAATTTCCAATTGATCTTCACAATGGTAACAGAATTCAATTGACAACAGATGGATCGAAGTCTTTAGAAATATTGATATTCAAGACGAACCAGTTCTGAGTTGATCCAGTTGTAGTAGATATAGAGATATAGTTTACAACCTTAGCAGTAGTAGATCCACAATAGGTATTCGATGTAGAACATGTGAATCTTCTATCAAGTTCCTTCTTCTTGAACAAACAGAGCTTTTATGCTCCTGTTGAATCAGCAGATCAATCCTAAAATAATTGCAATCTCTGTTTTCCACCATTCTCAATAATAGATCGATCACATCATCTTTTTCTGGTGTTTCAGAGAGAGCATATATAATAAAGCATATCTCCTGCACATTTAGATCCATAAAAGTCACCTTCTGATTCGCGATATTCAAAAATTTGAATTTACAGAGAAGTCGTAAATTCCCTTAGGAATCGGCATAAAAAGATCCTTTTAATACGATCTTAAATCCATTAATAAAACATCTTTGAATCATTCAAAGTCTTAATTTAAAAATGACTTTAAATCCGACTTGAAATCCGCCCAGAAATCAGCTTACTGATCGTTGTACATAAATACCGTCTGCCAAAAGTTTCGACGCCAAACGTAAGGTTGATGACGTGGCCTCCAAACTTAGGGTTAATAACATAGTCTTCAAACGTAGGGTTAACAACGTAAGGTTGATCACAAACATAGGGTTGATCATCAATACTTTTTCTTCAACATTCAAACGTACGGTAAAAGATCCATACTTTTACTTGATTCATACTTTTCCATGGACATATGGTTGTTTACAAAAGTAAGGTGGTTGAACCATAATTTTGAGAAACAAACGTAAACTTTAGAATTTATGTACGGTTCTCCTTCCATACTTTTCAAATAATCAAAACGTAGGGTTCCTTCTTAACGTAAGTTTCTTCTTCCATACTTTTCTGAACACGTATGGTTGTTAAACCATACTTTTCTCTTATCTCAAAAAGTATACATGCTTTTCATCCTTACACTAAGTTTATCCAGGTAGGGTATGCACAGTGATTCCAAAACGTGCTAAAACATATTCCGCGCTATATTCATCTATGTAATATGGGAACAGTGTTTCCAGAATGCGCTAAAACAGATTCCGTGCTAAGTAATAAATTATCGTTATTTCATGAGTAAAATAAATTAACAAACTCCTGCAAAATACTAAATAAAATCATTAGAAAATAACTAAGGGTTTTTGTGAGCATCAAAATTATCATAAAGAGACAGAGTATTATTTTCAATAATCTCCCCCTTCAAATAACATTAATACGTATTGTTGAAAACAATACTTTGCTTAACATTTTTTATGCTAACTGGTGAATATAAAATGACTGAAAAGGAAGTTATAATGTTTAAAAATCAAGAGAAATAAGAATATAAATTGAATTATAAGGTTAAAAATACATTACATTGTCATATACCTAGAAATATATATATATATATATATATCCAAATTTCATCTTGTGAATTAGCCAACAATATCGACAAAATTCAAGATATTACACATTTTGGTACTTCTAAAGTTGATAAAACAATAAGACCAATGATAAGAGCATATTATAAGGATTTATAATTCCATTATGGAGAACCTTTTTATAAGTTACGACAATGGTTTATGAAAATTGTGAATATTTTACAAGATATTGGTGAAAAGGGATTAGATGATGAGATCCATATGGAATATATTACTGACATCATGCCAAATGAATTGGAATCAAAGAGAATAGAAGTTGTTGAATCCTTGAATATTACAAATATTACTCTTGATTAATAATTTGGAACTCTATTATTGTATGAGGGTTGGCTGAAAAGAGATACTAAGAAAGTAAAAAATAATAATGGGGAAGTTTCATTTACTTCTACTTCAAATCAAATAAAATCTCAATGTACTAAAAATATAGTTAAGTTGTCAAATAAAAAGAATGTGGTTGTTCGATCAAACTCATGTGATTGAGAACATTCTAATAATGAGTTGTCCAATAATTCTTGAAGAATGAAAAAGGGTAAAAGGGATTTTCGGTATCAGTACAAGAAATGTAACAAGGAAAGGAATTATATGAAATATTTTGAAGTTACTAGATATAAATATAAAATAGTTGTACACATAAGGCCTAATTTTATAAAAATAAAAATAAAAGACAAAAAGGAAATAAATGCCGAGTGAAATCAGAAAAATTATTACATTATAAAAGGAAATAAATTCTTCAAAGCCAATGATTCATGGAGTGCTAGTGGAGGATATTCTTTAATGATTCTTCAGGAAATGAAAATTCTAGATAGGAGAATATTAGTCTCTATACCAGAATACCTTATAAAAATAAATGTATTATGGATAAGTTACACAATTTTGACTCTAAAAAATATGTATTTAAATGAAAACTACCATGATTAGAAAGGTTATATTTCTTCTAATGAAGAAAATTCCTCAGGAGAAGATAATAATTTACCTTTATATGAATAGGTTTCTAGATTTGAAAAATTATTTGAGAATGAAAATTGAAAATTCAATAAGAAGTCTGAGAAATAAAATTATAGAATAAATTTTTTGATAAAATAAGTATCAAATCGTTCAATATATCCTAATAATAATTTTTTTTCAACTGATTCTATTTCTAAAGACCTGGAAGAAGTTAATTTTGAAAAGGATAAGCATTCTAAATATTTTTTAAAAGTCATTTATGAAAGAAAAAAAGTATAAACCACACTCAATTTTAAAAATAACGACTATGATGATAATAATTTAGTTAAAAAACTAATGTCTAAAATTTTATCTTCAAGTAAAACCTTATCAAAATTTACTTATGGAAAATAAAATTTTGAAAAGATGCATCAAAAACTTCTCCCTCATGTCAATAGTTCTGGATTTTGTAATTCACATTCAAAAAACTATTTTTTCAACAACTATTTTTTTCCTAAAATTTCCCCTTTTTATATTAAATTTCAAAGTTTAGGTCATTAGAATGAAAATTTTTCTTTAAAAAAATAAATATTTAGGATTTCATAAAGCCCATTTTTTAAAACAGATATGGATTCCTTTGATTTTTATTTTAACATTTCTAGATACATTGTTTTGATTTAAGGAAAAGAAAGGAAGTAACAAGAATTAGAATATATGGTTCATGGACAGTGGACGTGACGTTTCAAAAAATTCTTTGAAAAGATTATTGAAATAAAACATGGAAGAGTTACCTTCAGAGACAATGCTCAATGAATGATTTTTGGAATAGGTAATATTATTCTTCTTAGAAAAGATTTGATTTCAAATGTTTCATTTCTAAAATGTCTTAAGCACAACCTTAAAAGAATAAGTGATTATGTGATGAATGTTTCCTTTCAAATATTAGGAATGATAAATGTTTAGTACACAATACCAATGATGAATTCATTCTTTCTACCCATCAGCATCAAAAATTTTACACACTAAACTTACAATACCCTAGGATCCAAGACTTACCTTGCCTTAGTGCAACAAAATATCAATATTTTTTATGGAATATAATGTTAGGACACTGTTCCATCAGAAACCTATGAAAAGTTTCTATAAATATTCTTGTTAAGGATCTACTGAAACATAGATTTTATTCTTCAATAGTTTGTGACCCTTTTCAAAATGTAAAGCAGTATAAGTCAAGCTTTAAATCAATTAGTGAAGTCTCAAGTACTATTGATTTATAGTTAGTGAAGATGAAATTATTCAGTACTACACAAACTAAATGTATTGGAGGTAAGTACAATGCATTTTTTAGTTGATGATTACATAAGATATTAATGGGTCTATTTTCTAGCAATGAAATATGAAACCTATTGTTATTTTAAAAATTTTGTATCCAAAGTCAAAAATTATAAAAACCTTACATTAATTACTATTCATAGTGATCATGGTGGAGAATTTGTAAATTTTTATTTTGAAACTGTTTTTAGTAAAAGTGGAATTACTCCTAACTTTTCAACTCCTAGAACTCCTCAGAAAAATGGTGTTGTTGAAATACTAAATTGAATTGTTTAGAAAATAACTAGAACAGTGTTGAGTGAATTCTTAATTTATAAACACTTTTGGGAAAAAGCTATTAGTACTAATTTCTTTAATGCAAATCAAGTTTTAATTAGGCATTTTTTTAATAAAACACTTTATAAGTTATGGACAGGTCTAAAAAAAGTCTCATACTTCAAAGTACTTGGATTCAAAGTATTAATTTTGAATAAAAAATATAATTTACATAAATTCACACCCAAATTCAATGAAGGCATTTTATTAAGCTATTCCACTACTTCTAAGGCATAGAGAGTTTTCAATAAAAACTTGTGTACTATTTTGGAAATAGTACTTGTTAAATTTTGTGAAACCAAACCTTTTGTTTTTTAACAATCCTAACCTACATCTTCTGATGTGATTTAAAAAACTGATTATCAACCTTTGATAGAAGATTCTTCTAATAAGGATAATACATAAGAAATTGTTTTTGTAGTATTAACTCAATAATTATTCATACTCTATGTTTATTAATAGGTTTTACAAAACCCAAATCAATTGTTTCTTAAGAATCATCCTAGTGATATTATCATTGGTTATGTAAATCAACCTATAAGGATTAGAAGTTCCTTGATAAATGAAGTAGAACAACTAGAATTTCTTTCTCAATTAGAACCGAAAATATATAAGGAGGATTTAGGTGGTAAATGTTGGATTTAGGTAATGCAAGATGAGATAAATGAATTCAAGAGGAATAAGGTATGAAACTTAGTTGAAAGACCTTAAGAGACCTCTATAATTAGACTAAAATGGGTTTTCAAAAATAAATGTGATGAAAATGGATTAATTGATAAAAATAAAGAATGATAAGTTAATACTGGTTATAATCAACACAGGATAATAGATTATGTATAAACCTATGCCCCAATATCTAGATTTTAATATATTCAAATTATATTATCCTTTTCACAATTTTTAATTTCAAAAATTTTCGAATTGATGTAATGTGTGCTTTCCTTAATAGATATGTTCAAGAGGAATTATTTTTTGAACAAAATATAGTTTTTGAAGATAAAAAACATTCTGAATATGTTTTAAGACTTCCAAAATATTTATATGGACTTTAACAATCCCATAATGAATGGTATGATAAATTAATAGGATTTTTGTTACAAAACAATTTTATTAAGGGAATTTCCGATCAAACTCTTTTCAAAAGGAAAGAAAACAAAAACAAATGTTTCTATTGTTCAAATTTATGTTGATGAAATTATATTTGGATAGACTTAGGAATTTTTGATTGATTCTTTTGAAAATATTATAAAATATAAGTTTGAAATGAGTATGATGGGTGAGTTAACATTCCTTCTTGGTTTTCAAATATCACAAAAATTAGAAGGGGCTTATATATCCCAAAATAATTATATTAAAGATATTATTAAAAAGTATGAATATGATAATACTAAATGTATTTGTACTGTAATAGATACCTCAAATACACTCAATCTATATAAATCTAGGAAACCAGTTAATCAAAAAATGTTTAGAGGTATGATAGAAAGTTTACTATAAACAACTAGTAATCCAAGATTAATGTTTTTAGAATTTTTATGTGAAAGGTATTAATAAAATAAAAAATAGTCCCATTTAAAATTTGTGAGAATAATTTTTCATTATTTTAATGGAAATATGGATTTATGACTATTTTAATCTTCTAAACAAGATTTGGATTTAAAAAGTTTTTTAGATGATGACTTTGGTGGTTGTAGAATGGGTAGAAAAAGTACATCCTAAAATTTTCATTTCTTTGGTGATTCGTTAGTTTCTTGGACTTGTAAGAAACAACACTAAGTAGAACTTTCCACTAAAAAAATCTGAATATGTAGCAGTTGTAAGTTGTTGTGCTCAAGTGTGGAGGATTCAACATACACTCACTAATTATATCAAGAGTTTTACTAAAACTCAAATACTATGTGATAACACTAATGCCAAAAAATTAAGTAAAAAGATTTCACATCACTCACATGAAAAAAATGCATAGATATTACGCATCACATTCTTAGGGATCATACACAAAAAGAAGATATCATTATATAATTTATCAAAATGAAAGAACAACTTGTTGATATTTTTAAAAAACCATTTCTTTCTGATAGTTTTAAATACATTAAACAAAATCTAGGAATGATCACATTAAAGTAATCATTCATATCTACTTCATCAATAAATCATCTCCATAAATTATGTTACTTCTTTTCAAAGTGGGAGTACAAATGATTGATTTTTTTCTATTTTCTTTTCTCTTTGAAATTTCTATATTCAAAATTTGTCATTCTCAGAAATTTGTGTACTCAAAAAAAAATTTACTAAAAAATTTTCATACTGAGAAATTTTAATGCTAAATTTTTTTGTAATAATAAGTTTTCTTAATCATAAATATTCATACTCCGAAACTATTTTACTCAAAAAATTTCATATTTAGAAAAATAAAATTCTTCAAATTTTTCTTATTAAAATTGTTTCTGTACTCAAAATTTTCATAGAAAAATATATCAAAACCAATAGATCTATCGCGAGACACTAAAAGTTATAATTTATTACCTTATAATTTCTTTTCTAATTCTAATTTTTTGTATTACAATTTTTTACTTGTTTTAAAGCTTCATCAGATTCATGATGAAAACGATAAATAAATTTTTATAAATATTTAAAAAAACATACAAAGTTCAAATTTTTTCAACTATTGGATATTTTTTTATATACTCTAAGCCATAGAATCTCTACAGTCATATTTATTTGCCTATATAATTTGACCGCCCAACAAATCTCATATCAGTTATATCTTCATTGTGTCGAACCTCTACCACCATTCAAGTAGATGAGTATGATGTTTTTTATGCCCAATCGTTTTCATTGTACTCATGTAATAAACAAAAAAAACATCTCACACCATTTATCATAATGTGAAAGCACTGATTGACCTGAAATATGTCTCAGGTATGAATTTTTTTAGAGAAAGGTTAGTCAGTATAGATTTTTATGATAAGTATGATTTATCATTGAAAATAATTACTCAATTCAAAGGATGTGGATCTATTTGTGTATAAAAACCCAAAAATCATCAAGATCATATTATCATTGACGAATTAAAACAATTTTATAGTTCTGTGAAAGTTGATAGTGATTTAAATTAAAACATTTCATTGTATGAAAGGGATATTAGTATATCAAATAATCAAGTCGAACTTTATCTTGGCTTACCAATAGAAAGAGATGCCATTTTTCCTTCTCACAGCCTAGAAAAATTAAAAGGAACCTTTAATAATGAAAGATTTGGGAAATATATTTTTTTATTCATGAAAAAAAGGAAACACTACTCATCTTTTAGCATACAATCATCTTATAGCACTCTAAATGCAAGGATTTATAATTCCTAGAAAAGGTGATATAGAATCCTTAATGGTTTATGATGCCTTTATCTATGATTATTTGGTTAATATGAGGGAAATTAATTTTATAGGTTACATTTTCCTAACCATAAACAATCTAAATTTAGGTGCAATTAAGTCTGAACTGGTTATGTTTCTAGAAATTTTGAGTAAATTGATTTTGGAAAGATTGAAATCCTAAAATCCCCCACTCAATTCAGTGTTGAGAAATTTGAAAGTTTTATGGATTATTGATGATATGATGAAGAGGTTAAAATTTAATTTTGATTCATAATCAATTAATATTTCAATGATATAAAATATGAAGTTTCAGAAGATATAGTTGTAGGATGTCAGGGTATTCTAAAATAATCTGTGCCAATGGTTTATTAGAAAAAAAATAAATCCAAATCTGATTCTAAAATTAAATAGAGAATAAAAATAAAGTAACTAATGAAATATCTTCCAAATGGAGAAAGGATCATTCCCGAAAAAATAAGGAGACCCACAGTTTGGTCTTAGTCTAGTAAAATCACTCGCTAAAAAAAATCCATACTGAAGAAACTCTCAAATATGATGACAAGAAAAGGAATATGAAAAGAAAAATGTGTATATTTTTTATATTGATAATTTATTAGAACGAGTAGAACAGTAATGTGCCAGAATCCTCATTTGGGAAACTGTGAAAAAATAATCAACCACTCCCTCTTCCCAAGACAAGGGAAAGAATAAATATAAAGTTGCTAAGGAATCAGATCCACAAAAGGATGCTCAAAAATAATTCTCAAAAGAAATAAAATATAGTTAAATAAGAGAGATAGATGAGTATCTTGGTGAAGAGGAAGAACAAAAAAAAATATGAAGAAAAAGAGGAAAAGGAAATGGGGGAAAGGAAGAAAATGATAATGAAGAGGAAGATGAAAATGATAAGGATGTTGTTGAGGAAGAAAAATAAAATCAGATAAAATACCAATAGGATATTCAGAAGAGACTTCATGAAAATTACTATCCCCAAGATTAGAGTCTTTCAAAAAAGCTACTAATAAAACCCAAGATGAGAAATTCATTCATATCTCAGAGAAAGAGAAAGAAACCAGATCCGATAAAGATCAAAATCAAAATTTGTATGATGATAATTCCATAACTCATCATGGAGATCATCCTGATTATGAGGAAGACACTGATTCAGACAATATAGTCTATTTTAAAAGAGGCCAGTAGGTTGTTCAATCCATAAATAGAATTTAAAAGGAAATTCCATACCTCTCAAGGATTGATGAAAAAAATTATTTGGTTACAGATAACCAAAATAAAATATCGGACTCAATCAATCTTCTAAGACAACGACTGATATGTATTGAGACCAATTTGAATGTATTTGATGAAAGTATTAAGAAACAAAGAAAGTATTACAATAAAGTGGTGAAGTGTTCACATAAGTATGATTCAAGTTTCAAACTTCATGAAGAATAAATATAAGATTTTATAAGCCTTTTCAATGAAGTTATAGTTGCATTCAATAAATCATATAGTGATGCCACTTGAAAAATGAAAGAAATCAGAAGAACAGAAGAATCTCAATCCGAAAAATTCTATGTGATTAAAAAGAAACTAAATTTTATCAATAAAAAGTTTCAAAATTGATGTTTTACAAAGATGAGATAATCGATTTGAGAAATAAAAATGTCTTGATGACAGATATATCTAATGTTCAGGATTTGTAAATCAAATCCCAAGAAGTCAAGATTTATACTATGCAAGAAAAGTTTCAATAATATGAGGAAAATCATCATACCCAAGACCATTTCTTTGAAGAACATGAAGAAATCTTATAGTCTCTGAAGTAATTTCTTGATAAGATGATGGATGATAGGAAGGAATTCAAGAAAATGAGTATAGTTGTCTAAGATCTCATAAATAAGGATAAGTAAAAGGAGAAGAAATAATTCTTTCAAACACTTGTTGTATTTTTTTTGAAACAGCAATGAAATACTTTGAAATCTAAAAACATTTTTATTGATTGTTTTCCATTTTTTGGATGAATATTCTTTCACTTATTATAGATGATCAAATTATTTATTACTTTGTGTATTTTTGTCTCTCTAACCCTTTTGTAGGCATTTGAAAACTTTCTCTATTATTTTTTGTAAATCAAAAAAGGTAGAAATGATTTATAAATGGGGGGGATGTATTTGATATGGGGATAACGGGATAATGATAATAATAGAAGGAGAATACCTTTAGTAATGGGGTTTTATTTTTGTAGAATGATAATACGATCCTTATGGATTTTATCATCCTAAGGGGGAGTTATTTGTATTTAACATCACATTTAGAATATTTTTAAAACTAAAAGGGAGATAAGTATAAGTGTTTGCTTCTAAACACAATAGTTATTTAAATATATTTTGGATTCATGTTTTTCATAGTGATTTTTCATTTTAGACTTATGGTTTGTGCTTTTCAAAAGAGGGAGATTGTTTAGGAAAAAGTATTCTTTTGATTTCTCTATTACTTTTGTTTTGGAAGTCACAAGCTCTTTCTTAAATACCAAATAACTAAGTCCTTTATATTAAAAGTACGTTAAGAATAGAATAAAATATTATTTTACCATACTTTTATTAATACTTTTGATTCATATTTTATCAACACGATTTTATTTATATACATACTATAATAGTCATACTCATGAGTCTTTCAGAAATGATTCATTCCATGATTATTGTATCAAGCATGGATACAATTTCTATCGTACACACTAAATAATATTTATATCATACACACTATCTAGTTTTCACACTATCAATATTTCTGTAATGATATGAATCGTCTTGACCCTCATTACAAAAATCATTTGACCCTTTTTCATTTACTTTTCTATATCCAGAAAACAATATCAAAATAAAAGGAAACCCTTTAAAATAAAACAATTTAATGTATTCTATTTCAATATTAATTTAAAATGATGTTGTTGTTTTAGTTATAATATTTCCATTAGAGTTCCAGTTATCCAAGTCCCCCCAAAATTTCAGGATAAAATCCTACGATTCAAGATCTAGATTTCCATTGGAATGAAGCCTTATAAATACTAGGTCATTTGAAGGATCTCGATGCTGCTTTAGGTTTGAGACACTATGTGAAATCTCTTATAAATTTTCTACATGTGAAAACCTTGAAGTGTATAATTCATGGAATTATTTTTCCACATACTTGTAAATTTTGAGATTTTTGTTTTTATTTTTGTGATGTCGATCGTTGTGATTATGAATAAGGGATTTTATGGATAGGAATATAGTTGTGTTGATATTTTGAGGATCGAGGGCTTATGCGGCTAGGAACACAAAGGTGATGATCACCTTCTTAATAAAAGGGTTTATAGGGATAAGTTGACAGACTAAATACGACAATCGTATAAATGACTTACCCTTGTGTGGGTAAGATAGGATTTCTTGAATGTATAAATCAAGGGACCTATATCTAAGGTTATTTGATACCCTTCTCTTTGCATTAAAAAAAGTGTATTAATTTACTTGTTCTAAATTCTCTCTACCTTGTAATATAAATTGAATTTTTTTATATATACATTTTTTCTATTCTCTATTTTGTGATTAGGATCTTTGTAATTACTATTTCTATTATTAAAATCATTTCATTTACTCAATACGATTCTATATGATTTTTCATAGAATCATTAAATTGTTTCACTCTGCATTATCGTAACCATTGGGATTACTATCCATATTATGATAAATATTGTTAAATCATTTTCTTACTATGAATATGATTAATTTAAAATATGAAATGTGGAATATATATCATAACCTACTTATTAGGATACATTTTTCATCAGACCCAAAGCCCTATATAATTATTTTTTAAATACAAAATAGGTTTGTAAATACTATTAGTTTAAATATATTAAACTAAGTTTCCTATAATTATAAAAATGAATGTCTTCAAATATAAAATTCATGAACCTCTTTTATTTATCCATATAAATATACATTTTGATATGAAAAATAATACCAAAATTCATCTAAAAATTATTCATCTAATACCGCTTTCTAATATAACTTTGTCTGATGCGCCTTCTACCTTCATATGATAAAACTTCATCTTTTTTCCCTCAACCACTGTGCCTATGATTATTTATTTATCTAATAAACAAAAAACTACACCTCAAAAACATTATTTTGTACCTCTATCTAGTAACTCTAACTATTCTACCTCTCACTGATACCTCTTACTGATATCTATAGTTGACGCCTCTAGATAGAAATTATGTCTTATGCTTATACTTATTCCACCAAAGGATTACTTGGTGAGAAAGTCACCCTTATTTGAAATCCTCATCACTTCATGTCAAACCCAAATATGAATAGTAATAACCAAATCTATACAATACTTTCACCCCTTTATATAGAAGTGCTTCTGGGAGAAAATCGTGGGAACTGAAAAGTTTTCCAACCAAAAGAAAATTTAAAATTCATATTATCCTGCTTATATCAAGTTCAATATATACTTCTCATATATTTTATAATTTATTTCTATCTTCAAGAAACATCAAAAAACATTATTTTATCTTCCTTAATTTAGTTAAATAAACAATATTGAAGGATCTGCTTCGACATCATCAACTTAAAGGGACATTACAATAGTTTTGTAAAGATTTTATGAACTCCATTCCATGAATGGTTGTATGATGGATTATTTATGAACTTCTATGGTAGGGACCCACAATTGATGTACATTAACATTACAATACTTTTGCGGAATACTTAATAGATAACAAAAACAAACATCCAAGGACCGTAATAGTTTAGTGTCTTTGGAAACTCGTAACATAATCTTCTAATCATGGTGAAAGATCTTCAACATCTCCCATAAAGATGTTCTCCTTTTTGTTTTCTTACCAAATAGCTTTCCTTATATCCTAGGGAAAAGAAAACATAAAAAGGGTAATCTCAAATGCTCAGTAAGGGTAAACATAGAGAACATAAAACAATCCATAAACATTTGGATGAAAAAACTTGAACATAAAATCTAAAAATCAAAATCTTGAGCAATGACATAAAACATGGAAGTATGTAAGGCATATATCATAGAGGAATATAAATCATGAAAAAATAGCATGGTAATAAAACATGTAATTGTGGAAAAACATTAAGCACATGATATTATCTCCATTGTAGCCAAGGCATTACTTCCAATACCATCATAGTGGACAAATTCCATTACTGAACCGGGTTTTCTTGTCGTTCCAACCCTGTATTACTGAACCAGAATCACTTGTTTTTTCAGCCATGTCTATATCATGAGATATAAATTTTTACACAATGCATTGGAGGGAGATATAGGTCCCACACATCTCATAATGAAATCATTCTTTCGTGTGCCACAAAATAAACATAAATCATTCATCATAACCCAAAGAATAAAATGGGTTTCATAAATATCATCCCATAATTTCATAATCCATACAAAACAAATGGATATCATTTCATCATAAGAGAAATCAAACCATGTAAATAATAGAGACATTATACTTGAAACATAATCATACTAAATATTGTCATCTTACATGAAAATAGTTTTGTTAAAACACTTGAAATGAATTCTTGAGAAAAATATAATTTCTTCTTCAAAACCATTTTCTTTTCTCAATATTTCATGAAATTTTAAAAGAAAAGGATTTTGTTGAAAATAATCATGAAATATTTTATAAGAATCTTAAATAAAATAAGACGTTATGAAACCATAAATTTTTTTTCATGACATATATGTTAAAAAACATTCTTCTTGTACTTTTACTGGAAAATTCAAAAAGTACATCGTATGGTAAACAAAAGAATGATTCCTTCCAAACCTTGTGTAAAATTTGATAAAAGGGTAAAAATAACTTTAAACATACATGTAATAATAATAAACATTTTATGAAAACATATTAAGAAAACATGTACATGGATGATAAAGATAACCCTAGTAAATACTTATGAATACACAATCTCAGATAATAATGAGATTGGAATATTTATCCCTTACCTTATGTCCAATTTCTTCCGTATGTGTCAGAGACTCCTCTTCTTCGGGTTCTTCTTTTTGATTTGATCAAAAGGGCTCCTTAGGTTGGATTTCTGACTAGAGGAAGGCATATAGGATGAATGGAGGAAAGTTTATAGGGTGTTTGGGTAGGGTTCGGCTGAGCAAAATGGCTTTGGAGGTGCAAATTAGAGATAAGGGGGAGTGCCCTTTTGTAAGAGGGGTGAGGGGAACCTTAGGAAAAACTGAAAATATTATTTTATAATAAATTCATATTCTGTTTATAATAGCTCCAAAGTGACTTATTTCGAGGATGGGGTAGGGATGGGTATAAATCCTCTCAACCAATTGGTTTTAAGCAAGTTTAGGTTACCATTTGAACCATATAATTTATATTTAACTCTAAGTTAAATAATTTAACTTTTATCGTGTCTTCTTGTATTATTATACAATATGGTTAATAAACATACTATAAACTGCCAATCAAACCCCAATTGGTTCATTAATGTAATATATATTATTATATAAGTCTTTTGGCTGAACCTTATATTTTTAGGACCATTATATCAATTAATAATTTAATATTTGTTTTAAAAACTCTTTTATGTCAATTTTGAAACTATTTGGTATTTTGTTTTTTCAAAATTTATAACAGCATTATTACTTAGAAAAGAATTAATCTAACCAACCCTAATATTTTATATTAACATATAGAATTATTTTAATTTAAAAAAAGTCGCAAATTTCATTTATTTGGGTATTTATAATACTAATTATGTTAATATTTCATTAATAAGGTAATTATTGCATCATCACTGTGTCATAAATAAATAAAATTATTTAATGTCCAAAAATTATAAATAAAATACCATTATGTATTAAATATTTTTATCATTATAATGAATATTTATAGTATAATTTATCTTATGTATAACCCCATATTAAAAATGTTTTAGTTATTAAACTTTTATTTTAACTCTTTTAACTCTTCTTTGAATTAAATAATAATAAATGTCACAATCTAATACAAGTGGACATAAAGGGTAATATTTTATTCCTAAGGTTGTTTTTTGTCGAATTAAACTTATCCAAAAAAATTAATACATGTGTTAGTGTAATAATAATATCATTTTACCCTTAATTACCATATTTACTTTTAACCGTGGTAAATAAAAGTTAAAAGTTACTATTCACCGAAAGTTATTTTCATCTCATTGAACCAAATTTTACTTACTGATATCAACTGTGTCTCTCGGATTTTTGAAATTCAACTCACAAAAGAGGTAAAATTAAGTTTTATATAAATTTTCTACTGCTCCTAGGAGGTGGGTAGAAGACAGTAAACAATTCAATAAAATATTTATATATCTAAAATTATTATAAAATGACTCCATTGAATTACATTGAACTTATATAGGTATTATGTATCTATTTTGACCTAACATAAATTTAAATAAAATAAATGACTATTTAAATAAAATATCGGTTTTAACTAATAACTTAGTGTTTTCACTATTCATAAAAAAATTGAATGTTTTCAGAAAAATACCAAAACTTCACCCTATGCTAATTTTGATATTCCGAATCCAAAAATGAAGTCCATTTTGAAAGATAAAATTTATAAAATTTTAAAAATTGGGTATTACTATTCATAACGGCTTGTTTATATAATATTTTATTAACATATTGTTGTTTAGTGAAAATCGGTATTGCGTACAACGCAAGCTATCAAGGAAGGTGGATTTTTCATGTAATGAAAGCCAAGAATAGTTCTGGGTATACTATAAGCTAATATGGTGTTGTGTATAGCGTAAGATAATCTTGGGGTAGCGTATAACACAAGACATCAATGAAATTTAAAAAAAATATTTCTCATAAAATCTCTGGGTGTTACATTCTACCCCCCTTAAAATAAAGTTCGCCCTCGAAATTCGTCGGGGTTATAAATCGTTTAATACTTGTATGTTTCTTTAATAGATACCCATATTGTAAAAAGGAATACCAAAACTTAATTTTAAAAACTAAAGTATGAAATGTAATGGTTACCAAAATTAACTCATCATTGGGTTTCCACATAGGAGAACATAGGTGAAAATATGGATATCAAAGAGAAATAAAGTCATCAAGTTCTGATGTAGAGTGGTAGAGAAAATGGATATAAAAAAGACAACAACCACAAAGCCATAAATTTGTGATAATCTAAAGTACCATCTAGGACAACGTTTTTTGTTTTCAAGATCATTTACCTAAAGTTGAAAAAAAATTGGAATTATAAGAAATACTTAATTTATTTTGGTACAATCTCACTTTTGGTCATTCCTTTAACAATTTCCACTTCATATATTAAAGAAATGAAGTTGAATTTGTCATTCTTGAAGTGTAAGCAGATCATGCGATAGAATGATAAGTCATTCCATCTATCTCAAACAAAAGGTTAGCAAAGTTATTAAATATACATAACTCCATCTATGGTGAGATTAATTGTATATGGTTCCTAAAATGAACTTATACTTCATTTATCATACCACTTAATAAAATAAAACTAGTTTTTACTAACCAGGGACTTTCTGTAGTCCAGTAGTAGGTGATAAAGGCCTGTCGCACTTCGGTTGTTCGTTCGATTCCCGCATCCTAATCTGACGCGATGGGTTGTCGACCGTCCTACGGGTTGTCCTTTTTCTAAAACTATATTATTATAACATTTTATAAATAAAATCAAAAAGTTATACCATTATGAAATATCTCTGATGTCTAAATTAATTCATTCCAACCTTTATGCTTATCGAAAATACTTCTATCTGATTACTAGAAATGTCATCTATCGAGCATATGAATTCCTTCATTTTTCCCCCATCTATCATAATATATATCTTGTTGTTGGTCACATTCTAAACATGTGAATACATTAATCATGTATTCTCTTGAAAAATGAATACCCATTGAACTTTTGTTAAAACATGAATGCTATCACAAGTTAACTCTTTCTACATACCAAAATTCCAAAAATTTCAATTTACTCAAACCATGATATCACTTTTTCCTTATATCATTCATGAGATCATTAATAAAATTAATAATATTATTTTCTCTATATCCATTCATTATGACCATATCATCTTCTTTCTAAAAATATCTGAATAACCTTTCATGGTTTCCGGTACCATTCAACATATACTTTCAAATACTTTAAGAAAAACAATAGTGTAACAATCCTTATATATTTATTTATTCCATAGTAACATTAAATTACCTATACAAAATTACTCTTCATAAACATAAAATCATTCCACTACCTTCTTAATCCATTGATCGAGCTTCAACAATTCTTTTATCTCACATATCATTCATAGTCTCTTCATCATCATCAACATAAATACTACCCATATAACCATGTTGATTCTCTTCATGAGACTTTACCTTAGGGAATTGCTTTGAATAATTCCCATACATACCACATTTAAAACATTTAACCGTTATTTATGTCTTAGCAATACCATTATCCTTTTCCATGGTGTTAACTGAACCTTTTCCTTTGTAATTACTGGCTATGTGTCCTTCTCTTCCACACCCAAATCATCTTCCAGTTCCATTGAAACATTATCTTTGATGCCTCTTCCCACATGATTTATATGAGGTTAATTGAACCTTTTTTCCTCTATGATCATCACGAAACTCCATCTTTCTCTTATTAGATGAGTTAGGAGACTTACCAAAGTTGAGATTATTGATCATATTATGAGATTGCTGATTAGGCATAATAACGATATTTTCCTTCCAAATCCCATTTCATTTTCTTGATCATGAATAATATCATTCCATTGTCCATCATATTCTCCATTAACATGAATCTTCCGGTTTCTATCCATTTTCTAAAACCCAAATAGAATATTGTGAGAGGCAAATATCATGCTAGGAAAACAACATAATCAAGGTAAGTACTTTCAATATCTAACATCATAGGTTTAATCCTAGGTTATTCATGATTGTTATCATAATTCTAGAACTGTAACCTATACTTATACATAACCTTAGGTACATCCCTAGAAATAACTTAGAAATATCTCTAGGGATCTCACTAAAGTTTTTGCATCCTAGTTTCCAAAGGTTAACTAAACCTCCCTCGAATACCAACTGTAGGGACCCACAATTGACGTACATGGAAATTACATTAATTTTGTGGAATAATTAATAGATAACAAAAACAAACATCCATGGACCGTAATATTTTAGTTTCTTTGGAAACATAGAACATAATCTTCTAATCATGGTTAAAGATCTTCAACATCTCCCATAAAGATCTTCCCCTTTTTGTTTTCTTACCTAAAAAATTTATTTATATTCTATGGAAAAGAAAACATACAATGGGTAATCTCAAATGCTCAATAAGGGTAAACATAGAGAATAAAAAACAATCCATAAACATTTGAATGTAAAAAATTGAACATAAAATCTAAACATCAAAATCTTGAGCAATCCCATTAAACTTGGAAGTACGTAAGTGATTATCCAATAAATGAGGATAATATTAATTGTTAATATATATAATATTAATGTTATTTATTATTCATAAACATCATTTTAGTGAATTTTACACTTTGAACATCATTTCACATTATGATTGTAATTCCTTCTAAAAATACACTATTATGTGGTACATTTTTTAACATCATTTAAAGTAACCAATGATTCATCTAATTTTAAGGAATATAATTTTCCATATTTTAATTTTATATTTTCATAAATTGATCTAGACTTAAATATGAACATTTTTCATTTAGGGATCAATGGAGGATTCATAAAGGATGGTGGAGATATTTGGAGATGAATGGAAGCAATTGTAGAGAAGACATATTGGAAACCATCCCACTGATGAGAATGTGGGGCCCACATTAAAAACCCAATGATGCCCAAATTTCGTGGAATTTAATAAGAAATATAGGGGAACAGATAATTATTTATAATACAGTGCTAATTCAGCATCCATTGTGGTTATTAAGGCGGCCCAAGTTAGAGATAAAATTCTGGGCCAGATTCTGCGGCCCAGAAACACAGCCCACAAATCTAATCATATCTCCAAATAAACAACTCCAAATGATTCCAAATTTTATAGGAGGTTAGGAGACATACGAGGATCCATTTTACTCTTTATGGTACACTATTATTTTTCCATCTAGAATGTCTTACAAGTGAATCTGTTCGGTGGATAAAAGTTCGATGCCACCTCGGGTCAAGGGTGGAAAAATCAACTCTCCCTAAACTTTCTACCCACCTATGGCCTACTAAAATTAATTGAGATGCTTTTTACTGTTGGATTCTCGATCCAAGTCTCCCAAAATTCCTATTTAAGGCAGTGGTGGTGGAGGAGTTGATCATATTTGGAGCTTTCTTTCATTGTAATGTTATGCTACGATTTTATTGTCTCATGTTTTTCTTTCACATGTATGTTGTTTTAATTCGTCCTAGTTTCTTAATAAAAGTTCTTCTTATACTATTATTATGTTATTATACATATCAATTTGATACCATTGCCTTAAGTGGTGAATTTATTCACACCAAACATTGTTAAAAAGTATTCACATAACGGTGGAGTGAACATTTTCTTTTTATTGTTTTCTTTACTTCTTCAATTCCCCCCTCATGAGTCTACTTCCCACTTCCATTGAAACCATAGCATCAATAGAGGGATAACCAACTTATGGGTTGATACAAGGGAGAAGAAATGGGCTAGATTAGATTTTATTTATCACCCCATTAATTTCTAATCACTTCTTTAATTGATAATTTTATTCGATGATTTTTAAACTTCATCATCCTTTTTGAATTTGAGGCCACACACTTCAAGTGCTAATACGATCATTTACCTTGAAGTGCTCAAAAATTTGATCCTTAAAGTGTATATATGATTAGTATTAAATGGTTTAGGCATTAAACTAGTAAGTGATGATGTTGTTTTATTTTTTTAAATGAACCCATCTCAAATATAAGAAATTGAAATCATTGAAAAGGAAATACGTCCAATCCACCCCAAGTGATAACCTAGGATCAACTCACTATTTTAATTTAAATTCACTTAAGTATATTAGATTTCATTTAAAAACCTCTTAATTCAATCAAAGTTGGCCACTTCATAGCCAAAAATAGTTCATAGAATGTACGTATCTATAGGTTTCTTCTTAGGTCTCTAAGGATTCGACAACCCAAGCTAAACTACAAGGACCGTCCTACCTTCTTCTCTTGGGTAAATTTGAGCATGAATAAAATTTTGGTGCCATTTCCGAGGAAATAAGTAAGTTATCTTAGACACTATCATCCTTTTCACACCCCAATTTTCTATTCTCATCCCCTATTTCACTCCAATGGAAATCCCTTTTGAACAAACCCAAACATGGGGTACCTCTCCCTACACTGATCACCCCACACCAAGTGTGATGTACAATGATCATCCTAGTTTCTACTGGTGGGATAACCAACAAAATATTCATACACAATGTTTTAACTCCTATTATCCACAAAATATTCCAACCTATTATAAGTTCTAATCCCAACAAGGCCAATCTGAACATCCTCCTATGGAATTCCAATAACATAGTTATCCTCCTCGAAAAGACCATCTGTCTCAACCCCTTCTCCATCTTTATCCACATCCATTACTTGAAAAACTATGTCAAAAAATGGAGAAAATTAATTATGAGGTTTCATATTTGAGATTAGAACTAAAAAGCCTTAAAAATTATGAGGAACACATGCCTACACCAACTACCCCTTTCATAACCTTATGTGAAGTGTCAAGTTTCCCACAAACCACTCATGAATTTACTGAAGCGACAACCTTTGGATTTGTGATAGATTAATAGGATCAAATAATTGTTTAAGGGTCTTTAAATGATGAGTAAATTGACTTTTTGGATTCAAAAGAGGAGAATTTGACATCACAGATTGAGTCCCCTAAGTATAACTCCATTGATGAATTTTAAAAAACACCAACCATAGAACCATTGAGAGAAATCACCAACATTGAGTCCATACCCATTCCTAAAATTGATCTTTCCAACATTGTGGTTGAATCTTATATTAAAAAGGAACCAATTCTATTGAGAAATTTTGAAAATGAAATTGAGATTGATTCAAAGTCCCAACCTATGTCTAAAAGTGTTAGCCTACCTAAACTTGAACGAAATGACTTTCCATCCACCCTTAAGTTTCCATTAATTGGGGATATCCAAAAACATCCATTCTTCAAAATTTCTTATCTTGAAACCCATAAAGTGGTAATGATTCTTAATTTCTTTCTAAATACTAAAAAAGAAATTGAATCCCCCATTTCGGATATTCCTTGGATTTACCCACTCATTTTAGAACATAGGTTTGTTAATGAAACAAATTCTAAACATAAAATAAATCTCAAACTAGTTCAATTGGTGAAACATGTGGTCCTTAAAATGTTGAAAGTTGGTATTGGGTAAGTTGTGGGGTTCATGTCGAGTTAGCGACATTAAAAAAGTGCTGCATGAGAGGCAACCCGTGATTTTCATCTTTGCGAATCATTCTTTTAAATAGGATTGATGAATCATTTTGATGTTTAATAAAAATAAAATATAATATAATTTTGACATGTTATTCTATTATGAGTATGGATTGGTATGAAAGGGTAGCACCATATTCATCCGTGTCATGTGGTGAAATCCTTGAGTAATACCTTACCCAGAAATTTAAAATGAAGACAATGTATCATCAGTTTATTTTATTTTATTTTTATGTGTTTAAAGGTTAAAATAAAAATACAAAAAAAATAATTAATAAAAATATAATAATAGAAAAAATTCCACATCGTAGGTCATGGGGAAAACCGCGTCACAACCGGCGAAGCCGCGAGGATTCGAACCCGGGAATGAAGGGAGGTAGGGGCGCGCACTTACCACTGACCTACGGTTTTGTTTGCTTCCTTATTCTATAATTTTTATATATATACTTATATTTTACTTTCTTTATTATATAAATATATATATATATATATTGTTTTTTTTTCTTCTTTCTTTTTTCCTTTTTCTACTAGGGAACTCTGTAGGTGACATGGATATCAAAGGACTAAATTGGAGAAACAAGAACTTCAACTTCAACCACCAGGTGACTTCATTCCATGATCCCCATTTTCAATTTCCTTTTTGAACTCTCATTCTCTACCTCTACCCCCTTATAATTTTTTTTTCTTTAAACACTAGGGACAATGTTATTTTAAGTTGGGGGGATATAAAATAAAAAATAATTTTGTGTCAAAAAAATGAATGATTTGAAAAATAAATTGTGTAAATGGAAGGTAAAATTCCTTTAACTTTGAACATGGTAATACACATTTAACACTTTGAAACTAAATATCAAATAATTTAGCATACCCCAATTCTGATTTTAATCCTTGTATAAATTCATGAGCATTGATTTTGGAAAGTGTGGTTGTCCAATGTGATATTTCATCGTTTATATTTTCATCCAAATAAACAAAAGATCACAATGCACGTCTTTTGGAGAGTGGAGTATTAGTTTGAGTTCATGGGGTCCCCAAAATATATAGCATAGGTTTGGTGATCATTTTAGTTTTAATATGAGTATTCAATAAAAAAAATTAAATAAAAACAACAATAAATTTGTGCATAGAGAAATGAAATGACCTAAATCGTGGCATTTTGGTACTTGGGGATCGTGACTTCATAGTTGTCTGGCCCAGAGTTAGTAATTTTATCTCTATTTTTGGTAATTTGAATTTTTTTTGTCTGAGTTAACTCAAGATGATTCCCAATTATGTGGGATTCACTTGGTGCCCTAAGGTCTTTGAACCTGGGAGTCATCGGCAAAGTCTCGCTATAGGGGTTGACTCTTTTGAGTGAAATTTCAATTACCATGGAAAAATTGCAAAAAAAACCAAAAAAATACAATATAAATAAAATTGAATTCTCATCTTAATATTGAAATTTGATTCTACCTAGCTCTTCTGTCATTTCCCCTTGAATAAAGATGAACCCCCATGTCTATTGTGATACACGACACATCCTCATACTTAATTGATATTGGATGAAATATGGCAATGAATTTGAACAAAGGAATGGGCTTGGGATTGGGGTATACTTATGAAACTATATTGTGATAAAATATTTTGATAGGTTTCATGATTGTTTGGTATAATGGTTTTGGGTGATCATTGTGTTTTAAAATGTTTTTTGAAAAGAGAATTTGAAGTTCATATTGTTGAGATACATTTTTCTCGGGACTATCAAAACTAATGTTGGGGAGTGTGATAGCCACTAAATGAGGCTAATATTCATTTTTAATATATATAATATTAATTTTATTTATTATTCATAAAGGCCATTTTAGTTCATTTTACTCTTGGAACATCATTTCACATTATGATTGTAATTCCTTCTTAAAATGCACTATTATGTGGTACATTTTTTAACATCATTTAAAGTAATAAATTATTCTTCTGATTTTAAGGAATGTAATTTTCCATATTTTAATTTTATATTTTTGGAAATTTATATACACTTAAATATAAACATTTTTCATTTAGGGATCAATGGAGGATTCATAAAGTATGGTGGATATATTTGGAGAAGAATGGAAGAAATTCTAGAGAAGTCAGATTGGACACCAGCCCACTGATGGGCATGTGGGACCCACATTACATACCCAATGAAGCCCAAATTTAGTGGTATTCTAAAATACCTATATAGGAACAAATAAATATTCTGAATCTAGTGCTAATTCGACATCCATTGTGGTTATTTAGGCAGCCCAAGTTAGAGATACAATTCTAGGTCATATCCTGCGGCCCAGAAAAACATCCCACAAATATAATAATATCGCCGAATACACAACTTCAAATGGGCCCATATTTTACAGGGGGTTAGTAGACATCTGGGGATCCATTTTCTTCTCCTATGTAATTTTCTTATTCATCTATATAGAAGGTCTTACAAGCACTTCTGTTCGGTTGATGAAAGCTAGATGCCACCTCGGGTCAAGGGTCAAAAAATCAACTCTCCCTCAACTTTCCCCCCACCTTTGGCCTCCCAAAATTAATTGAGATGCTTTGAAATGTTATAGGCTCGACCCAAGACTCCTCAAATACCTATTTAAGGCAGTGTTGGTGGAGGATTTGATCATATATTTAGCTTTCTTTCATTGTAATGTTATGCTCCGATTTTTTTGTCTCAAGTTTATCTTTCATATGTATGTTGTTTTAATTCATCCTAGTTTCTTAATAAAAGTTATTCTTATACTATTATTATGTTCTTCTACATATAACTTTGATATTGTTTCCTCAAGGTGTGAATTTATTCACACCAAACCTTTTGAAATTATTCACACAATGGTTGATTGATAATTTTCTTTTTATTGTTTTCTTTACTTCTTCAATTCCTCCCTCATGAGTCTACTTCCTGCTTCCATTGAAACCATAGCATCAATGTAGGGCTAAAAAACATATATGTTGATCCAAGGGAGTAAAAATAGGATGTATTGGATGTTATTTATCACCCCATTAATGTCTAATCAGTTCTCTAATTGAGAATTTTATTTGATGATTTTTAAACTCCATCATCTTTGTTGAATTTAAGTCCACACGCTTCAAGGGCTAATACGATCCTTTACCTTGAAGTGCTCAAAACATTGATCCTTCAAGTGTATAATTGGTTAGTATTAAAGGGTTTAGGCATTAAACCAGTAAGTGATGATGTTGTTTTATTTTCTAAAATAAACCCATCTCAAATATAAGAAATTGAAATCATTGAAAAGGAAATACGTCCAATCCACCCCAAGTGATAACCTAGGATCAACTCACTCTTTTAATTTGAATTCACGTAAGTCTATTAGAGTTAATTTAAAACCATATTAAATCAACCCATGTTGGCCACTTAATATCCAAAAATAGTCCATAGAATGTATGTGTCTATAAGTTTCTTCTTAGGTCTCGGAGGATTCGACAACCCAAGCTAAACTACAAGGACCATCCTACCTTCTTCTCTTGGGTAAATTTGAGAGTGACTCGATAAGGAATATTTCATAGAGGAACATAAATCATGATAAAATAGAATGGTAATAAAACATATAATTGTGAAAAAAACATTAATAACATGATATGATTTCCATTGTAGCCAAGTCATTACTGGCAAAACCATCATAGTGGAAAAATTCCATTACTGAACTGAGTTTACTTGTCATTATAGCCCTATATTACTGAACCATATTCACTTGTCATCCAGAAATGTCTATATCATGAGATATAAATCATTACCCAATGTATTAGAGGGAGATATAGGTCCCACCCATCTCATAATTAAATCATTCTTTCGTGTGCCACAAAACAATCATAAATCATTCATCATAACCCAAAGAATAAAATGGGTTTCATAAACATCATCCCATCATTACATAATCCATACAAAACAAATGGATATCATTTCATCATAAGAGAAATCAAACCATGTAAATAATAGAGACATTATACTTGAAACATAATCATACTAAATAATTTCATCTTTGATAGAAATAGTTTTGATAAAACACTTGAAATGAATTCTTGAGGAAAATATCCTTTCTTCTTTAAAATCATTTTCTTTTCTCAAAATGCCATTAAATTTTAAAAGAAAAGGATTTTGTTGAAAATAATCATGAAAACATTTATAGGAAGCTTCATGAAAATAATACGTTATGAAACCATAAAAAATCTGTTCATGCAGTATATGTTAAAAAAATTCTCCTCATACTTTTACTAGAAAAGTCAACAAGTACATCATATGCTAAACAAAAGAAAGATTCCTTCCAAACCTTGAGGAAAATTTCATAAAAGGGTAAAAATAACTTTAAACATACATGCAAGAATAATAAGCATTTTATGAAAACATATTGAGAAAACATGGACATGGATGATAAAAATAGCCCTAGTAAATACTTATGAATACACAATCTCAGATAAGAATGATATTGGAATAATTATCCCTTACCTTATGTCCAATTTCTTCCGTATGTGTCTGAGACTCCTCTTCTTCAGGTTCTTCCTTTTGATTTGATAAAAAGGGCTCCTTTGGTGGGCTTTATGACTAGTGGAAGGCCTCTAGGATGAAGGGATGACAATTTAGAGTGTATTTGGGTAGGGTTCCACTAAGCCAAATGGCTTTGGAGGTGTGAATTTGAGAGAAGGAGGAGTTCCCTTTTATAAGAGGGGTGAGGGGAACCTTAGAAAAAACTTAAAATATTATTTTATAATAAATTCATATTCGGTTTATAATGTCTCCAAAGTGACTTATTTAGAGGCTAGTGTAGGGATGGGTCTAAATACTTTCAACCAACAGGTTTTAGACAAGTTTAGGTTACCATTTTAACCTTATCATTTAGATTTAACTCCAAGTTAAACAATTTAACTTTTACTGTGTCTTCTTGTATTCTTACACTATATGGTTAATAAACATACTATAAACTACCAATAAAACAAAAATTAGTTAATTAATGTCATATATATTATTATATAAGTATTTTGGTTGTACCGTATATTTTTAGGACCATTATATCAATTAATAATTTAATATTGGTTTTAAAAACTCTTTTATGTCAATTTTGACACTATTTGGTATTTTGTTTTTTCTAAATTCATAACGGCATTATTACTTCGAAAAAAATTCTTCTAACCAACCCTGATATGTTATATTAACCTATAAAATTAGTTTAATTCATAAAAATTCTCAAATTACATTTATTTGTCTATTTATAATGTTAATTTTGTTAATATTTTATTAATAAGGTAATTACTACATCATCATTGTGTCATAAATAAATTATATTATTTAATGTGTAAAAATTATAATTAAAATACCATTATTTAGTAAATCTTTTTATAATTCTAATTAATATTTATAGTATAATTTATCTTATGTATAACCACATATTAGAAATGTTTTAGTTATTAAACATTGATTTTAACTCTTTTAACTCTTCTTTGAATTAAATAATAATAAATGTCACAATCTAATCCAAGTGGACCTAAAGGGTAATATTTTATTCCTAAGGTTGTTTTTGGTCGAATTACACTTATCCAAAAAAACTATTACATGTGGTAGGGTAATAATAATATCATTTTTACCCTTAATTACCCTATTTACTTTAAACCGTGGTAAATAAAAGTTAAAAGTTATTATTCACCAAAAATTATTTTCATGTCATTGAACCAAATTTTACTTACTGATATCAACCGTGTCTCTCAGATATTTGAAATTAAACTCACAAAAGTAGTAAAATTAAGTTTTATGTAAATTTGTAACTGCTCCTAGGAGGTGGGTAGAAGATGGTAAAAAATTTAATAAAATTTTTATATATCTAAATTTATTATAAAATGAATCCAATGAATTACTTTGAACTTATATAGGTATTATGTATCTATTTTTACCTAAAATAAATTTAAATAAAATAAATTATTATTTAAATATAAAGTCAGTTTTAACCAATAACTCAGTGTTTTCACTCTTCATCAAAAATTGAATGTTTTCAGAAAAATATCAAAAATTCACCCAATGCTAATTTTGATATTCCCAATCCAAAAATAAAGTCAAATTTGAGAGATAAAATTTATAAAATTTCAAAAAGTGGGTATTCATATTCATAACAGCTAGTTTATATAATATTTTAATAACATATCGTTGTTTAGTGAAACTCGGTATTGCGTACAACGCAAGCTATCGAAGAAGGTTCCTCTTGTGTGTAACGAAAGCCAAGAATAGTGTTGTATATAATCTAAGATAATACAGTGTTTTTATAGTGCAAGATAATCTTGGTGTAGCATACAACACAAGACATCAATGAAATTAAAAAATATATATTTCTTATAAAATCTATGGGTGTTACATCTATGTCTAGTAATAGGTCTCCATTTCTCCTATATTTTATTTGATTTACTGGATTATTATTTTCAAATAATAACTTCATTGAATGTTTCTCTTTATATGATTCCATTAACTGATGTAGTTCAAAAAAGTTTTTCCAGAAAACTTTGAATGATTTTTTTGAAAGTCTATATTCGGCGCATCTTACCCTAGAAAAATATTCTTTCAGGAATTGAATCACAAAACTCTGGGCTAAAAAACTTCATATAATCATCTATATGATTACATAAATATTTTTTTTCTAATTCAAATCCATTCGATAAATCTTTTAACAGACATCTTTACTTGAAAAACTCACCCAAGAGACTTTATCAACCAACCTTTCTTTCTGACCAATACATGTTCATCCAATATACCTATAATCATGTCCATTCAAAGCACTTGTTAATATTTTTTGAACTAGGTGTCAACTAAGGTGACCAAATTATGATCTCAAAATCTCATTCCAATATAACTTTATTCATTGAACTTGAGCCGATTGATATTTGATCGATGGAATCAATTCAATATACATTTATATAATATCATTATATATGGATTAATATATGGAATCTTTTTACTATAATATCCTTCAACTTTTTTCACCCTTTTATATCAGTAATAACATATTCCTCTGTCTAGTAAACACAAGTCATTTTCCTTCCATCATTTCTGTCTGATCACTATTACAATTGTATCATACCATGGATCAAAATTCAATCCCCCCACAATTGTTTTTTTATAACTTCATTATAAATTCAGCATATCATACTATGTACTTATTCTATATTTGGACATTTCTAACTTTATATGAATGTATACAAAATACAAAAAATAGACTTCTTTCCACCCCCATCTGGTAACATTGTGTAGCATCAACCTTTGTAAAATCTCTACATGGATAATTTTAATATTCATAAGGTTAGGAAAAATTTTATCAACATAACATCATCTAAATTACAAGTACCTTTTCTTAACATGGTTAAAGAGACTCTCTTATCCTCCCTTAGTGATTCATAAGATAAACATCCCAACAATTTCAGCAAATATTTCTCACCTATGTTACAAAAACATCCATAACAGGATATGTTAACAAAAAAATATAAGGATTGTTACAAAAACAACCCAAATGATATTTTAACATTATATTATTTTTTATAATTTCAAAGAAAATATTATTTGAAAATTTCTCCCCCTTTTTAAAATTTATCAAATATATTTTTTAAAAAAAGTCACTTTGTTTAATGTTCCAACCATTCATATTTAAACATTCTACCCCTAATATTGAAAATCAATGCTATAAAAGTAATGGAATTTTATAATAGATATATAAATGGTGGATTTAGACACACCTAAATTAAATAATTAAGGTGATAAAGAAAAATGAATCTTCTATAGTTATTATCAAAAAAATTAAGCTCCCTCTAAACAGAGTGATAATTTTTTTTTCATGGACTGTTTAATAATAGATTTTTAAAAACAATTATGATGGAATTTTCTTATTTTAAGAATATATAAAACATATTTTAACTTTACTTAAATTAATCCATATACCATGAAGTAAGTAAATATTTAAACCATGAAAAATTATAGGATTTCCCCCCATTTTATCTTCAGAACGTAGGGTATTGAATGTATAAAATTATTCTACTACAACTGATAATTAGATTCATGAAAGGATTTATAAATATATTTAGATATTTATACACAATTAATGGAAAATCCCCCTAAATTAATCTATTAAAACCAAGATTAAAACTATAAGGTTATAGGATAATGAATCCAAAATTTCAAAAGCTTTCTCAAACAATATATAAATTTGATTTCAAACTTTTAAAGATCTTTTCAAAAATAATTATAGATTTACACTTTTAGATTTATAGATTCAAACTTACCTTAAATTATACTATGTTTTGGAATCCAATTAATATTTACATAGTGAAATGTTCTTTTTGAATTTTAAACCAAAATAGAAATATTATGTTTAAATAGATTTATGAAACTAAATAGCACAAGTTGTATAATGAAATTTTTATAACGGATTTGGAAATACAAAATCTATATTTTTTTATTTTTCAAATAATATTTTTTTTAAAACTACACTTGTATAATCTAATAAATCAATTTCCAAAATTAAATATTTTCATGTATATAAAATTTTAAATCATAATTAAAAAATAATGAAAACTAGATGTTAAAAAAATTAGAGGGCCCTGAATATTATCATGATAAAACGTATAGTATTTAAATTTTTAGAGCATACCCAAGTAGATTTTAAAATCTCAAAATAAAAATTTACACATATTAAAAAAATAATTTATTAGGTGCAAAAAATATGACCAAGAAGATTTAATATGTATTATCTTTTATCTCCAAAGGATGAAGAATCATATCAAATTATTGTTATTTTTCAATGATGGTTTTCATAAAAAACATACTGCATTCCCTTAAAATATATAATAGATCGTAATTCTAACATATGACGTACATAAAAATATACATAATAAGAAAATCAAACATATTTGGAATATATTTTATATTTGACAACCATGAATTATTAAAATGTAATTTTAAGTTCAATAAAAATGAAAACTCACTCTAAAATGAATAATGATAACCAAGATCTATATTATAAAGAAGCATACTCAAGGAAAAATGAAATTTATTGTCACTTAAATTTTTTTAAAATATATTTAAAATTTTGAAAACTATATACCTTAAAACTTTTAGATCATATATAAAAAATAAAATAAATATTGCAGACATTGTTATATTAAAATGTTAAAACCTATTTCAAGAACTATAAATGTTTAATATATAAATTTTGATTAAAAATATAAAAAATCATGCTATACATGCTTGATGTATTTTGAGTATATTTAAAGTTCAAAAAATAAAAATGTTTATACTATTAGAGAATAATTTGAATAGAGAATGTATAGTCAAAAAGATTTTACAAACATAAAGAAAATTTTAATAGTAAAAAAACATCGAGTCAAAAAAAATTAGAGAAAATTTTATTAAAACATTAACTTACCCTTATATTTTATAATATTTAGATTTAAATACAAGTTTAAAATTTCAACATGCACAAAAAATTAAGGATAGTTTTAAAATGATTCAAATATAATTAAAACAACTATCTTATTCTATATTCTAGAAAATGTAAAAATTCAATAAAGTTACCTCCCCCCCACACACACACAATTTATGGATTATAGACATTTATCAGCTATAATAATATTAGTGAAAAATATTCCCTTAAGTTCACCATTCTTCTTTTTAAGTAAACAAACCAGTTTTTTCTAGGATTTTATTTTCAAAATGTATGAAACTATGATATATTCTCATGTATAGTCCTTATTATAACTACAACAAGCCAAAAAAACTATCATTACATATTCAAGGAAGTATATATATTTATATTAAAGGAATAAAAATAAAAAAATTTATGTTTATGAATTTCCAATTGTGGTTCCCTCAATAATTTTTTTAAACCTAGAATCTATACTAGTGGATGACCATGGTTATCTTGTAAAGATTTGGGCCTAGGATTTCAACTATCCCAACACTTATAATTTTTTTGTTTTGTTTTCTTTAAATTTTAAAAACAAGAATATATGTGATTATGTTTTTTATTTTTGGTTTATTAATTGGAAATGAAATGAAAATAGAAAAAAATTAGTTAGTGTTAAAGGGGTTGGATCTAGATTTGGTCACACATAACCTTTATTATCCTTCAGTTTTCTTATCCAACAATAGAGTTAATATATTTCCTAGATTTCCCCTTTCTCTATGAATTGGGGAACTAAATATGCATAGGAATACTTCCTAGTGCATATCTAACAAAAGTACTCCATAGTAATGATCTATTGAATTTACTCAACTAGGGAACTCATTATCCCATAACTCAACCCCATTATATTTCGTTCATCTCCTAGTCCACATAGCGCCACTAGTATTATATTTTAATCAAGAAAAGGGAGGGAGAAAAGGTTTGATAGATTAGAGAATGTAACTATAAGTACCCAAAATTTTATAAATGGAATTTTTCCATTCTTATAATTATGTTATATTGTATAAAACACATACATCTCTTGGATTTCCCAAGAAAATAAACATTCTCATAAATGAAGAATGAAATAAGAAATTTTTAAAGAAATTAAGGAATTGATCCTTATAGAATAGTTACCTGACCCTTGGAATAGAAACATGACCATTAGGAATAGTAATTCAGCCAACAGAACAGTAACCTCATCTATGAAAGTATAAATAAAATGTATAAATATTATAAATTTTAATATGATATAATTATATCATTGAATTAATAAATAAATGTTTTTAAAATGATAAATTATGTGTTGGTATTTTTGTAAAATATAAATGTTCATTTAAAATTATAAATTTTATATAATGATTTGAAAGAAAATTTATTTTAATAAAATATATTAATAAATTAATATCTTTTTCTTATGATCAAAAGATAATTTTATGAGACCTTAATTAATTTTTCAAAGTGTTATAAAATAAATTATAACTTTAAAATCAGTATCTTCCAAGTAAATAACTTTTTTAATTAAAAATTAAATTTATCATGATTTGAAAATGATTTTTATAAGATGGACTTATTTTTTGAATTATACATGTCAAAAACAATTTAGATTTAATTTTTGGGATTTTCTGAAATAATTGAACTTTTGGTGAATAGTGAAACACAGTTATTTAAGGTATTTATCAAATACAAGAATTAACGAGTCATGTATGATTTCTAGATGATTTAAAAACCATAATCCCTAACATACTTATCAATTTACTGTATTTATTCATGGTATTAAAAAAATTTCCCTTTCTTGAGCCAAAAATAATAAACTATTGAATAAAATAATAAAAAAATCACCCCTCTCTACCCCTATAAATACCACCCCACCACCTATTCTCCTCATAGCTTCCAAGCCTTTAATATCCACCAATTTCTGACTAATAATCTTCTCAATACCATCCCCCATGTCTAGGATTATTTTTTCTAAACAAAATACCAAATCAAATTTCTATAAGGATTCTCTCAAGGAGAAGTAGTTCAGTACCTAAAATCCTCTACAGTTCTCTTTTAATTTCTTTTCAAGTTATTTTCTTTTCTTATTCTCTCCTCAACTACCTCATCCAAGTGGCATGATAACTCTATTATATTATATATATAATAATTTTACTATTTTAATGTAATAACCCATCACCAAACATATTATCCTTTCCATTTTATTCTAAAAATGAAAACATCATCCGTGAGGTGTTGATTTATCGCCTTCAAGGACAAAACATTTTCTCTTTTACTTTAACAACTTCAATGTTGGTCATAAAACCATTATGATGGTTCAAATAGATTTTAAAATTTATTTTATAAACTATTTATGTTCTTTAACTAACATTTATACATAATGTAAAATAATAAAACAAAATGATCTCCTTGGGATTGAAAATCACAAAAATTAATCTAAACAATTATCATTAACATTTTATCTAATAAATCAACCTAATATATGGAAACAATAATATATTAGACAAATTAAACTTCTATATTTTCATTAATAACATATAATTTAATTTTTGTATAATTATCCCCATTTTACGTGATCTTCCATACATGTATACATGCGAATCGGTCATGGAAACAAAGAAAAAAAAAACTCCAGATCGATGAAATTGAATACTATAACTCATAAAAATGGATATAAATGAACTTATTAAAATTATAATGAATAAAATACATTTATAAGAGGTTATTTATTTATTAATTAAAGATTATAATCTTATTATCAATTATATTAAATTTAGTAAATCATTCAGACATAAGGTAAGGGGATTCTCAAACCCAATTTCTTTTGTTGAGGGTATTACTCTTTCATGCCAAATTTTAGTTTGGAAGTTCTTTTAATATTACTAAAATATATTTTATTTTTTATTACATTTTATTTTCTTGTTTATACATGTTTATAATCTTGTTTTATAAAAAATAAAAATATTTTCCAAAATAACTCTTCTTTCTGAAACACTTATTGAATAAACTTGAGATTGTTTCTTCTTCAATAAAGCATGATGATTCTTATACCAAGTATGTTTTTCCTTTTATTAATACCTATGATTTTTCGTGGATGTATCCTTTGTTAAATAAAACCCATTCCTTTCCATGGGTTATTTAATTTCCCTGATTGATATACGTTCTATGTGGCATGCCTGATTATGTAAATGTTATGATTACATGGGTGTGCACTGAATTATATAACACTACAATTCATTGATCAATATGATTTATCCCATTAGATAATGTTAAATAGGAATTATAATGATTCTATATTTGTTTATAATGATGATTTTATGATTATTCAAATATTTTATGTGTGGAAATTATGATAGTTTTGTTCACAACTATTTGGTATTTGACCACTAAGATATGATGTTTCTTTTTATGCATTACCACATTCCATGCCTTTATCTGATGGTTCCTATAATTATAATAATGATGATATTATAATTATGTTATAATGATGATAATTATGTCCACCTCATGATATATTATTTTGAGGGGTATGCTTCATCACCTCCAACCCCATGTTATATTGATTCATGTTCTTATAATTCCTCTTATTATGATTTTAGCTCACCCTTTTATTTGATTTATATCCTAATGCGATTACTTGTACTAAGTCAAAAATGAGGTCCACTAATAAGATATATTAGGATTTAAATTAACTTTTATGTTTTATTATGTTAATGTTATGTATGGCAATAATTTTCCCAATACACTAAGCCTTTGGATATAGGTTGTGTATGAATTTTATGTTGTTTTATATTAAAATGATTTGATAATCATGTAAGAAATGAAAAATCCCTATAGTTGGTATCATAGAACAGTTTAGTTAATTTGGGGATTATGATTTGATAACACTATTGAAAACCCTTAAGTATGAGGATAAGCACCCAAGAAGATTTATTTTAGAAAAAAATTAAACCATGGGATCTCACTAGATATGCCTCTAGAGTAATTTTAAAAATGTATTAAATTATTTATTCATGACTTTTTGACTTATGTTTTTTTCAAATCATGTATATTTTATAAAATTATTGGTACCAAGAGAAACTAGACCAATAACTCATGTGAGTCATGATTCAGTGATTTCCATAATGACATCTCCAATGCATTGGGAGGTGGAGTTAAAAATATTATGGAAATGCTTACACAACTATCTCAGACTAGGAAAAATAAACTAGATAATGTGGAAAGTACACCTTCCCCGAAGAGGGAGAAATTTTATACCAATTATTTTATCCAACAACGAACCTCTATGTTTAGTGGATCTTCTGATCATCTTTCTGTAGAATAATAGGACAACTCAATGGAGAATATCTATTATGTGACTCACTATTCTGAGAGGGAAAGGGTGACTCTAGTCATATATCATTTAGATGTAGAGGTCGACTAATGGTGGGTGTTTATAAATAACACTAATACAAAGTATGAAATTAAAGAGATGGAGTGGTAAGACTTTAAGAAAATATTTCGTAATAATTATTAACCTTGAACTCTTCAGAAAAAGATAGAGAGATAATTCATATAGATAATTCAAAAGGAAGGTGAATCTGTCAAATCTTGTAAAGAAATTTTCACAAGGATTAAAAGGTACACCTCGGGTTTTATTATCAAAAATGATATAAAAATCGATAGATTCCATAGTGGTTTAAACTGACACATTCGAATGGATATCGTAATTTGAGACTTTGGGAGTTATGATGAAGTTATTCAATGTGAACTTAATGTGGAGATAAATTTTTTAGAATGGTCCCATGGTTATGGAGATAATAAATGAAATATTTATTTTCAATATTAAATATCTAATGAAAATGTGGAAAGAAAAATAAACCACTCACATGATAGAAATTTAGGAAGATTAATCATGGGAATTGCCTCAAATGGATAGGTAAATTCTTCAAGTATAGGAGAGAATGCCACAAAGATAATTAATTTCGAAGAGACATCAGGAAGTATGAAAAAAGTGGTGGAGGAAAGAAGGGCACCACCCATGGTTCAATGCTTCAACTATAGGGAGCAATAGAAATATTCATGCCAATGCACTAAACCAAGAATCCTTGAGGGTAATCAGTATCAGTAGCCATTAAAGCCAAAAGTGAAAGGGGGAGATTATTCCATCACTACTATTTAGGTAAATCCTGACAATGATGTGGTGATAGGTAATCTAGTCATTCGTTCAAAAATAGAGAATGTATTATTTTATTCTATTTCTATTCATTCTTTCAAATCTTTCATGTTTTTTAGAACTATTCAAACCTCACTCCAAAATATGGAGGTAGAGATATCTATGAGAATAGAAATTGGGGAAATTATTTCATCTAAATTATATAACCCCACCTTAGTTAATGTTTTTGGAATGAAATTTCCAGTAAATATTTTCTTATTTCCTTTTATGGATTTTGACACTATATTGGTCATGCATTGAGTATCTTGATACAAAATCAACATCAAATGTAGGGAAATTTATATTACCCTTCCTATCCTGAGGAATTCTAAATTTTTTAAAATTGTATGGAGGATGATGAATATACTTTAGAATCACCATATCAATGATGATATTGTTACCTTATGAGAAATCATATATTTCTAAAATGATTGAGATAAAGGAGAAAATAATTCTTGAGGACATGCCCATTGTGAGGGACTACAATGATGTGTTTCAGGAAGAATTTTTTGGTCTTTATCTTGAATAATTGGTTGATTTCTCAATTTAACTTATTCATGGATCTTTACCTATATCAAATAGGCCTTATAGAATAGACACCATTAAGTGGAAGGAACTCAAGAAGTGGTTACAATAGAATCTAGACAAGGGTTTTATATGCCCAAGTTCTTCACCATGGGGTGTACGAGTCCTATTAGTCAAGAATAATTATGGATAAATGATCATTTTAATTGATTATCATGATCTAAAAATAATCATGATAAATAAAAATTATCCTCATCTATAGATAGATGACATGTTAGATCAAATATGTGGTTCCAATTATTTCTCTAAGGTGGGCCATCAGTTAGGATATTGCCAATTAAAGGTTAAAAAGAAAGATATTCTCAATACTTCTTTTCGAATGAGGTATGAACATTATGAGTTCATGTTGATTTTCTTTGGACTGACTAATTATCTAGAAATATTCACAGACCTAATGAATTGTTTATTTAGAGATTACCTTGAATTTTTTTTGATATTCTTTATTGATGATATTCTAATGTACACTAAGAGAAATGGAAACATGTGAAGAATTTGAATATTATGATGAAGACTTTGTGAAGGGATAATGTTCATAAAAATTACCATAAATGTGAGTTCTGGATGGAGGATGTATCATTCTTTGGTCATGTTATCACCAGTAGAGAAATAGTTGTGGACCCTTCGAGACTAAGGCAATCAAAGCATGGAAAAGGATAACATTTGTGTGATAGATCCCTAGTTTTCCTGGTCTAACTGGGTATTACCTATTATTTGGGAAGAAATTATCATGATTTTAAATCCCAATTACCAAGGTGACTCAGAAGGTATAATAGTTTGTTTGGACCATTGAATGTGAAGAGTCATTCAAAGAGTTAAAAAAGAGGCTTATCACTACACTAGTACTCATACTTCTGACAAGTGGGGAACTCTTTGTGGTATACAACAATGGTTCAAAGAATATATTGGGATGTGTTCTAATGAAAAATGATAAATTGATAGCCTATTACTCAAGGAAATTAAAATTCATAAGAAAAACTATCCCACACATGATTTGGAGTTGAAAATTGTGATCTTCATGTTGAAAATCCAGTGATGTCATCTTTATCGGGGGATGTGTGATATATATACTAATAACAAGAGCCAAAAATATATATTCACAAATAAATAACTTAATATAAAACATAAAATATAGTTAGATCTTGTCAAAGATTATGAATTCTCAATCCACTGCTATCATGGTAATGCACATAAGGTAGTGGATGCTCTATGTAGAAAGGATCTCGCATCTTTATCTATGATGAGAATTGAGAAGGGTTTAATCTTCTTAGACTTTCAAAGCATGGACATGGAAATCATTAAGGAAGGAACATAATAAATTCTTTCTCAAATGTTTTCTCAACCATACCACATGAATAAAATAATAGATTCTAAAAGAAATGATGTGAAAATTCCAAAAAAAAAAGGAATCCATGGGAAAGGTGAAATCCTCAGTGCTCAAAATTTATGAGGAAGGAGTTGTAAGATTTGGTTCAAAAATATGTTTACCATACAATCTAGAGATAAAGAAAGATATTCTGAGTGATTCACATATCTCAACCTTCTATATTAAACCTAAGGAGTACAAATATGTATCAAGATCATTAAGATAAATATTAGTTGGAAAATATGTAAAAGGATATCACTGAATATACCTAAAAGTTATTAGTACATCATAAAGTGAATGTAGAAAGTAAAAATTATAAGAGGATTATGCAACTATTACCCATACCAACATAAAAATGGGAAAACATCACCATAGAATTTTTTACTGGACTTCCAAAGACATCCATATAAAACCATGATATATGGGTAGTTATAGATCATCTAATAAAGACCACTCACTTTTTTCCAATTTGAGAGATCTTCTCACTGGATCAAATTTCAAGGATATATATTAGAGAACTGGTAAGGATGCACGATGTATAACTATCGATTACACTTGATTGAGATCTGATATTCACCTCCAAGTTCTGGAATGGTCTCCAACATGCTCTAAATATTGAGGTGAATTTCAATATGGCTTATCATCAACTAATTGATGGACAATCTAAGCAGACTATCCATACAATGGAAGACATGTTGAGAGCATGTTCTGTGGACTTTAAAGGACCATGAGGACAAAATATACCTTTGTTTGAGTTATCTTACAAAAATAGTTTCCACTCAAGAATTGAAATGTTTCTATATGAATCCCATCAAGAGAAAAGATGAAAAAAAAGTATGTTGAATGAAGTAAGTAAACCAAAGTTTTTAGGACCAAATTGTCAAAGAAATCGTGAAAAAATGAAAATCATTTAGATACGCATTAAGGTGTCCCAAAGCCAGCATAAGAAATATGAAGACAATCGTAGATGGGGCCTAGAGTTTGAGGTTATATACATGGTATTCCTCTACATATCTCCATGGAAGAGGATAATGAGATTTGTGAAGAAGGAAAAGCTAAGTCCTAGGTACATCGGCCCCATCGACATCCTTGATAATGTAGAAGTTTTAGCCTATCAACTAGAACTTCAACCAACCATGTCTCAAGTACATGGTGTATTCCATGTATACCACTTGAGGAACTACATAACATATTTCTCATACGTACTGAATATAGAGGTGGTACAGTTAGAAAATGATCTCCCTTATGAAGAGCAGTCAGTGAAGATCTTTAACTGTAGAGATAAGGTTTTGTGAAACAAAACTACTCACTTGGTCCAAGTAATATATTGGAACAATGAGTATGAATAGGAAACATGAGAACTAGGGGAAGTGATTAAGGACATATACCACCACATGTTTCTACCTTAGTCTGTAAAATGAAATTTCAAGGCCAAATTTTTTAAAGGGGGAAGAATGTAATGACCCAAGATTTTATCAATAGAATAATTTCCCATTTTATAGTTATATTGTGTTTCATAAAACACAGACATAGTGTTGAGATCACAATAAAAACATCATTCTCATTAATTAAGAATTAAATAAGTAATATTTAGAGAAATTATAGAACCTATCTTGATGGAATATTTACCTAACCCTTGGAATAGTAACATGACCATTTGGAATAGTAATTAAACCAATAGAATAGTAATATCATAAATGGAAGTATAAAAAAATCTATCTATCTTTTAAATGATAATATTATATAATTATATCATATTATAAGTAAATAAATATTTTAAAATGATAAAATAAGTGTATGTATTTTTGTAAAACATTAATTTTTATTTACAATTTTAAAATTTATATAACGATATAAAATAAAAATTATATTCATAAAATAGATTCATAAATTAATATTTTTTTCATATGATTATAAGATAGTTTTATGAGACCTTAATTAATTTTTCAAAGTGTTATAAAATTTGTTATAATTTTAAAATCGATATTATCTAAGTAAATTATTATTTTAAATAAAAATTAAATGTCTCATATTTTGAAAATAATTTTCATAAAATGTAGTTCAATTTTAAATTATACACGTCGAAAAATGGTTTGGGTGAATTTTGGGTATTTTTCTAAAATAGTTGATTTTTTTGTGAATAGTGAAATATGTTAATTTATAGCATTTAACAACTACAATAATTTACGAGCCATGTACGATGTATGGGTGATGTAAGAACCGTAATCTAGAAAAATAATTCTCCCTTTAATTTATTTAGTCATGGTAATAAACCCTATTCATAGTCTTGAGCCAAAATAATAAACTAATGAAATAAATAATAAAACAACACTCCTCTCATCCATAATAAATACCTCCTCTCACTACCTATTCTCCTAATGTCTTACAAGCCTTGAATATTGTCCAATGTTTCCCCAATAATCATATAAATTCTATACCCCATGTATAGGATCCTTTGGTATCAACAAAATAAAAAATCCAATTTCCATAAGGTTGTTCTCCAGGAGAAGAATATTAAGAGGTAAAATCCCCTTTCGGTTTCTTTTAATTTCTTTTCAAGTTCTTTTTTTCTTATTATATCCTCAAATACCTCATCCAAGTGGAATGATAACTAAAGTATCATATATATACTATAATTTTATTATTTTAATGTAATAAACCATCGACAAACCACTTATCCTCTCCCTTCTATTCTAAAAATGAAAACACCATTCGTGAGGTGTAGATTTATCGCCTTTAAGGATGAAAAGATTTTCATTTTTCCTTAACCAACTTCATGGATGGTCATAAAACCATTATAATAGTTGAAAAAGATTTTAAAATATATTTTATCACCTTTTTATGTTCTTTAACTAAAATATATACATAAATTTAAATAACAAAACAAAAACGAGTTCGTTGTGATTGAAAACCGCCAAAATTAATCTAAACGATTATCATTAACATTGTATCTAATGAATCATCCATTTATATGGAAAAAATATAATATATATGACCAATTAAAATTATTTAAGTTCATTAATAACAAATAATTTCAATTCTAGATAATTATCCCCACTTTACATGATCTTACATTCATGTATACAAGTTAAATGATCATGAAAACCAAGAAACCGAACACTCCTAAACGATGAAATTAAACACTATAACTCATCAAAATGGCTATAAACGAACTTAATAAAATTATAACGAATAAAATAAATCTATAATAGGTTATTTATTTATTAGTTAATTACTATAATTTTATTATCCAAAATATTAAATTGAATAATAAATTCATACATATGGTAAAGGGATTTTTGAACCCAATTTTTTTTAGGTTATTAATCTTTCATGCCAAATTTTTGTTTCGAAGTTCTTTTAATATTCATAAAATATATTTTTTATATTAAATTTTTATTTCATGGATATAAATGTTTTTAATATTCATTTATGAAAAATAATAAATTTAAAAGAACTCTTATTTCTAAAACACATCTTGACTCCACATGAGATTGTTTCTTTTTCACTCAAGTGTGATGATTCTTATACCAAATATGTTTTACCTTTTGGGAATCCCTAAGATTTTTCATGAATGTATTCTTTATGAAATTAAACCCATTTTATTTCATGTTACATTTTATCTCCATGATTAATATACATTCTATGTAGAAAGAACGATTATTTAAATGTTATGATATGACGGGTGTGTCTGGAATTATATAGCACTCTAATGCATTGGGTAATGTGATCTATCTCATGAGATAATATGAAATATGAATTAACATGTTAATATATTTTTTAATTATTTTTATTTTATGATTATGTACATATTTTATGTTTGTACATGATTTTATATTTTTTCACAACTGTGTGTGGTATTTTACCATTAAGAAATAATATTTCATTTGTATGCATTTCCAAATTCCATGCCTTAATATAATTATTCCTATCATTATTATGATGATGACATTATTATTATGTTATGATGATGATAATTACTCTCACCCCATGCTATATTGATTCATTTTCTTATCATTCCTCTTACTGAGATTTTAGTTCACCCCATTCTTTGATGTATATCCTTAGGTTATTAATTAAACTAAGTTGAAAATGAGGGCCACTATGAAAAAATATAAGAAGTAAAATTAAAGTTTATGTTTTATTATTTTAAAGTTATGTATGATCCTACTTGTCCCAATACACTAAACCTTTTGATCCTGGTAGTGTAACGCTTTTATGTTGTTTTTCCCTTAAAATTATGTAATAATCATGTGAGAAAATTAGGATCGTTATAGTTGGTATCAGAGTACATTTTAGTTAATTTAAGAATTAGGATTTTATAACTTTATTGAAACCACTGAAGTATGAGTCTAGGTATATATAATAACCCAAGAATAGTTTTTTTAAACTATTAATCATAGGTATCCCATAAGATATGCCTTTAGATTAATTTTCATAATGGAATAAATTATTTATTCCTGAACTGTTGACTTAGGTTTTGTTAAAACATATTCTATTTTACAAAATAGTGGGAACCATGAGAAACCAGACCAACAACCTATGTTATGGAAAATAAAGTGATTTCCCGAATGACATTCCCAATTACATGGGAGGTGGAGTTCAAAATTTCATAGTGATTGTTACCTAGTTGTCTCAGGCTATGAATAATAACCTAAATAATGTGTAATTTCTACCTTCCCCTAAAAGAAAGAAACTGGGTATAATGTATTTTTTGTGGAAACAACCATCGATGTTTTGTAGATCATCTAATATACTAGTTGTGGAACAGTGGTTCAACTCAATAGAAAAGATATAATCTGTGATTCATTGTTCTAAGATAAAGAAGGTGACTCAGAACATTTTTCATTTATATGAAAAGGTCATCCAATGGTGGGTGTTTATTAAGAACATTAAGACAAATGAGGAAATTGTATATATAAAGTGAGAATACTTTAAGAAAATATATCTTAATAATTATTTCCCTTGATTTATTTAGATAAATATGGAGAGAGAATTTATAGATTTGATGCCAAAGGAAGGTGAATATGTCATCGATTTTGAAGAAAATTTCACAAGGATTCCTAGGTATAATTTTGTTTTTGTTATGAACAATGACAGAAAAATAGATATATTATTTATTGGTTTAAACTCACACCATATTAATACTCTAGGAATTTGAGACATTTGAAGTTATGAAGAATTTGTTCAATGTGATCTCAAAGTGGATATGGAGTTTGGAGAATGGTCCCATGGTTAAGGAGATATGAAATGAAAGATATAGTTTCAAGATGTATGATCTAAAGAAAAAGGTGGAAAGAAAAATCAACCACTCACATGTCAAAATTTTGGGTTGAAGAATCTTGGGAATTGCCTAAAAGGGATGAGTAAATGATTAATGTGTGGGAGAGAAGTCCATCAATCTCATGATTGTCGAAGAGATATGAGGAAGCAAGATAATGTGGTGGAGAAAAGGAGAGGACCACCCATGGTTCAATGTTTTAAATATAGCTCATGGTTTGATGTTTCAACTATAGGGGAAAAGGGCACTATGAAATCCAATGCACTAAACCTTGACACTTTGAGGATAATCAATGTTAGAATCCACCAAATCCTAATGAGAAACAGAAATCTAATGCCATCACTACCACTATGGTGGAGCCTGAAAATGATGTGGTGATAGGTACATTAATCATTCATTCAATAATAGAGAACGTACTATTTTATTCTGGTTCTATGAATTCTTTATTATCTTTCATGTTTACTAGAAGTGTTCAAACCCCACCTAAAAATATAGATGTTGTGTTATATGTGAGAACTGAAAATGGGGAAATTATTGTATCCAAAGTATATAACTCTACCTAAGTAAATTTTTGTGTAATTAATCTCCCATAAAATATTTTATTACTTCCTTTAGTGGAGTTTGACACTATATTGGGAATTGATTGGATATCTTTATACAAATATAGCATCAAATGTCAGGAAAGAGAGATTACTCTTCAAATCCTAAGGCATCCTCCAATTTTGTACAGTGTAAGTAAGAGATTGAATCTATATTAGAGTCACCATCTCAAGTGGGTATATTATTTCCTTATGATCCAATATATCTAGCTCGAATTATTGAGATAAAGGAGAGAATCATGTCTAAGGACATTCCCATTGTGAGGGACTACAGTGATGTGTTTTGTGAATAATTTCTTGGTCATACTCCAAAACAATAGTCCAGGTTCTCAATTGAAATTATTCTTTGATATCTACCTATATCAAATAAACCTTATAGAATGGACACCATTTAGTGGGAAGAACTAAATAATCACATACAAGAGAATCTGTAAAAGGGTTTTATATGATCGAGTTCTTCACCATGGAGTCAATTCGTCCTCTTTATTAAGAAGAATTATGGATCAATGAGCCTCTATATTGATTGTCATGAGCTCAAAAAAATATGGATAAAGAACAAGTATCCCCTTCCATGGATAGATGGCTTGTTCAACAAACTATAGGGTTCCAATTATTTCTCTAAGGTGGACCTTCGGTCAGGATATCACCAATTAAAGGTGAATAAGGAAGATATTCCAGATACTATCATTCAAAAGAGGTATGGAAACTATATGTTCATATTAATGACCTTAGGAATTACTAATAATCCACCAATATTTGGGGACTTTTTGAAAAGATTATTTAGATATTACCTCAACAAATTTTTGATAGTATTTATTGATGATATTTTGATATACTCTAAGAGAAATAGGGAATATGAGGAGTATTTTAATAATTTGATAAATAATTCAAAAAGGGAAAAATTATGAAAATTATAGTAAATGTGAGTTATGGATGTATTAATTATCATTCGTGGGGCACATTATCATGATAAACGGAATATATGTGGACCCTTCCAAGACAAAGGTAATCGAAGAGTGGCCCAGGAGAACATATATAATGCAGATCCATATTCTACATTGTCTATAAAGGTAATAAAAAATATTTTTGAAGAACATATTGTGATTTTCTAATCCAAATTACTAATCTGACTCGAAAGAGAGAAATTTTTATCTCAACCAGTGAATGTTGAGATTTCTTTAAATATTTAAAAAATAGGCTTATCATAGTGCCATTACTCATACTTATAGCAAGTAAGGAACTCTTTGTGGTATAAAATGATGATTAGAAAAAGGTATTAGGTTTTGTACTAATGAAAAATGCTAAATTAATATCATATGCCTCAAGGTAGTTGATAATTCAGTATCAAAATTATCCCACGCAATATTTGGAGTTGGAAACTTTGATTTTCACATTGAAAATCTTGTGACATTATCTCTATGGGGAGATGTGTGAGATATATACTGATCTTTAGAGACTAAAATATATACTCACATATAAGGGACATAATATGAACTAGAAAATATGGTTATATTACATAAACTATTACAAATTATAGATCCACAACCATCCTTGTAAATCAAATAAGGCGGTAAATGCTCCAAGTAGAAAATATCATGTATCTTTATCTGTGATGAGAATTGAGAAGGGTCCAATATTATTATACCTAAAAATCATAGACGTGGAAATCATTAAGTAAGAAACATAATAAAAACTTTATGAAATGATTTATCAACCATCCCTCATGGAGAAAATAAAGAATACTCAAAGAAATGATGTGGAAATGGAGAAGAAGGTGGAAGCCATGAGAAAATTGAAATCCTCATATTTCAAAATTGATGAGGAAGGAGTTGTAATATTTGGGTCATGAATATGTATAGCATCTAATAAAGAGATAAAAAAATATAATTTTAGTGACACACATAGCTCAAACTTCTCTATCCACCCATGGATCACAAATATGTATTGAGATCTCTGAGAGAACTATTGGTAGAAAAATATAAAGTTGGAGATCGTTGAATATACATCATCACACCTTGTATGTTATAAATATAATGATATATGTAAAAATTATAAGGTGATGATGCAACCATCACCCATACCATCATGGAAATGGGAAAACATCACTATGTAATGTTTAACTATACTTCTAAAGAAATCTGGAGGAAATAATGCTATATGGGTTGTTGTGTAATGTATTATAAATCCATATCACTTTTTGAAAATATGAGAGGACTTATATTCAGATAAACCTTAACATATATACAATATATATTTGGTAAGGATTCATGGAGATCCATTAACGATCGTATATGATAGAGATCTTAGATTCACCTCCATGTTCTGGAAAAGCCTCAAACATTCTCTAAATATTGATCTGAACTTCAGTATGGATTATAATCATAAAACTAATGGCCAATATTAGAATACTATTTAAACACTAGAATACATATTGAGATAATGTTATATGAACCTTAAAGAATCATGGGACCAACACCTACCTTTTGTTGAGTTATTTTACAACAATGGTTTTCACTCGAGCATCTAAATGGCTCCATATGAAGCCCTTTATGGGAAATAATGTAGAACACTGGTATTATAGGATGAAGTTGGTGAACCTAAGCTATTAGGACCTTAATTTGATGAAGAAATTATGGAAAAGGTGAAGACCATCAAACTTCACATTAAGGAATTCCAAAGTCAATAGAATAGCTATGTAGAAAATCATCAATGGGACCTAGATTTTTAAGTTATATGCATGGTATTCCACTGTATATCTCCTTCTAATAGGATCATAAGATTTTGGAATAATGGAAAACTAAGTCCCAGGTACATCATCCTCATTGATATTTTTGATCGTGTCGAAGTTTTGTCCTATCGACTAACACTTCCTTCAACCATGTCTCAAATACATGATGTATTCCAATTATATCACTTATATAAGTACATACCAAATCCCTAGCATGTACTAAATCCATAGGTGGAAGAGTTGGAAAATGATCTCTCTTATGAGGATAATCTAGTGAATATCATGGAACATAGAGATACATTTCTATGAAAAAATACTACTTATCCACTCAAAGTACTATGGCGGAACCATAAGTATGAAGAGGCGACATGGGAAATAGAGGAAGTGATGAAGGACAAGTACCACCACCTATTTTCACTTTAGTATGTAAAAAAAATCGAGGGTAAAATTTCAAATGGTGGGGACAATGTAATGAACAATTCATTATCAATGTAATTGTTTCCCTTATTATAATTATTTTATATTGTATAAAACACATACATAGCTTGGATAGCCCAATAAAAAAATCATTCTCATAAATGAAGAATGAAATAAGTTATATTTAAAGAAATTATGAAACCTATCCTGATGGAATAGTTACCTAAACCTTTTAATAGTAACATGACCATTAGAAATAGTAATTTGGACAATAGAATAGTAACCTCATCTATTAAAGTATAAATAAAATTTAGGTATCTTATAAATGATAATAAGATATAATTATATTATTTTATAAGTAAATAAATCTTTTAAAAATATTAAATTAAATGTTGGTTTTTTTATAAAACATAAATGTTTATTTAAAATACTAAAATTTATATAACGATTCAAAATAAAATTCATTTTCATTAAATATATTCATAAATTAAACTTTTTTTAACTTATGATCCTAAGAAAATTTTATGATACCTTAATTATTTTTTCAAAGTACTATAAAATGATTTATAATTTTTTAATCAGTACTATCCATGTAAATAATGATTTAACTGAAAAATAACATATCTAATATTTTGAAAATAATTTTAAAAATTGAGTTCATTTTTTAATTCTACAGTTTTAAAAATGGTTAGAGTGAATTTTTGGGTTTTTTTAAAATAGTTCAGTTTTTTGTGAATAGCGAAATATAATAATTTACATTATTTAACAAATACATGAATTTTGGAGTCCTGTTTGATATATGGATGATATACACACTATAATCTAGAAAACTAATTCTCTGTTTACTATATTTATTCATGGGATTATAAACTATTCCTATACTTGATCCAACATAACAACCTGATGAATAAAATAATCAAAAAAAACCTCTCTCCTCTATAAATACCACCCCTCACCACCTCTTCTTTTCACACCTTACAAGCCTTGAATATTTTACAATTTATTAACAATACCCTTCCCAACCATGTCCCCCAGTCCAGTATCCTTTAATCTCAACAAAAACCAAATATAATTTTCATAATGATGTTTTCAAGGAGAATAAGTTTAAGAGGTAAAATCCTATTCCATTTTCTTTTAATTTCTTTTAAAGTTATTTTATTTTATTATTATCTCCTATCCTCCCCTCATAAAAGTGGAATGATAAATCCAGTATCTTATATATACTATAATTTTGTTATGTTAATGTAATAACCCATCATTAAACCTCTTCTCATCTCCATCTTATTGTAAAAACATAAATGTCATATGTGAGGTGTTAATTTATCACCTTCAGGGATGAAAGATTTTCATTTTTCCTTTACCAACTTCAAGAATGGTAATAAAACCATTATAATGGTTGAAAAAAAGAGTAAAATTTATGTTATAACATTTTTATATTTTGGAACTAACAATTATACATAATATTAAATAATAAAATAAAATGAGTTCATTGTGATTAAAAACCTCCAAAATTAATCCAAACGATTATCATTAAAATTTTGTCTAATGAATCATTTGTTAGTTGCTATGTCTGAGTATGATATACTCTATGATACCAAATGTAGGATCCAATATGTAAGTATGAGATTATCATATACAAGAGGGGGTGAATTTTAATCTTTAGTGAATCCTTAAGGAAATTTTGAATAACCAAAATTCACAACACCTCTAAGCACTAATAACTTGCTTGATTCTAGAAAATTGATTTGGAAATTAAACTTAACAAAAGTTTACAACAACTAAGATTCTACACTAAAGAATATAGAATCTAACTAAATCAGAGTACAAGTATAAGTAATTATAAGATAGTTATACTTTCCTTAACAATAAAAATGTAGCGGAAAACTTGTAACAAAGAAAAAATGTTTACAACAACTAAGATTTTACCTTAAAGCGTATAAAATCTAACTAAATTAGAGTACAAGTATAAGGAAGTATAATATATTTATACTTTCCTTAACAATACAAATGCAGCGGAAAATTAGTAACAAAGCATGTAACAATTAGTAAGTATTTTAACCCAAAGGCAAGGGTATCCAACCACATTGGATAAAGGTCCCTTGATTTATACTTTCAAGAAATTCGGTCTTACCCACACTAGGGTAATCCCTCGATATGAATATCGGAGTCTATCTTGCTATCCTCACAAGCCCTCAACTATCAGGTAGTTCGCACCTCTTTCTTCCTTAGCAAGGAAGTCCTCGACTTCAAGGTAGTCAGCACCTCTGTCTTCATGTCCCCGGAAGCCCTCAATTGTACACAGTAACAATCAAAGTCGTACAAAGAAAATATGAACAAGAAGTTCAGCACGCACAAAGCAGTGAGAGTCTCTCTCTAGAAATCACTTCAACAGCATGTAATCTCTAGATTCGTAGAATAGTTTTGAGCGCATTCAAATGAGCTTCTATTCATAGTCACAGATTCAGTGGTCAGCTCACTCCTCCAACAGTCATATTTTTCCTTCATTTTCAGAGGGACCTATACACGTGTCACTCAAACAATGGTTAGTGAGTAACTGAAATCATGACATCGTTTTATAGCAAAACAAGTGTAAGTATAACTAAAATCCAATATTCGGAATGTAAGGAAATATAATGGTTCATATTCTAACCAAAAATTAATTCCGAGTCTATAAACCAAGGATATTCGGATTCTATTTTGTAGGAATTTGAAACCAGAATTCTATAGAATTCCAGAGTCTAAATTTCAAGGAAATTCGGAATCTGGTTTTCATAAGAATTTGGAACTTGAACTTATAATGTTCAGAGTCAAAGTTCATGAGAATTCAAAGACATAACTCGTAGGATTTTAGAGTCTATATACAGAGAACTCGGAGTCAGAACCCAGAAAGTTTGTAACCATAATTTGTATTCAGAATTCAGAGTTAGAAATCAGAAAGTTCATAACCCGAATTCAGATTCAAACTTCATGAATGTTCGTACCCAGAATTCCAAGTTTAATTTCATAAACATTCTTTTCTAGAATTAGGAGTTGAACTTCATAAACATCTGTATCCAAAATTCGAAGTTGAACTTCATAAACATTTGTATCGGGAATTCAGAGTTGAACTTCATAAACATTCGTATCTGGAATTCAGAGTTGAACTTCATAGGCGTTCGTATCCAGAATTCGTAATCATAATTCTGAGAATTTGGATTCTAAATAATAATGCTTTAAATCAAGGTATTTATAAGATTCTTGAGGTTTTGGTTATAAACCGAATTTTACACTTAGACAAGATAAAGAAAAAAGTAAAACAAGGTAAGGATAAACTTCCTTGGGAAAGGAAATTTTTCTTTATAGAAGTAAAACATAGGGTAAAACGAGATTTTCCTTAAGAGAAGGTGTTTCTGATTTTCAAAATAAGAAGGAATGGTAAAGTCATAAGGAAAGCCTTAATGACTTAACAATCTCCCCCAAGTATAAAGGAATGGAAAAGTCATAAGAAAACCTTATTGACTCGACATCATCTTCATCTCAGAAAAATAATATAAAAGAAAAATTAAACTTATAGAAGTTCATTAATAACATATAATTTCAACTCTTAATAATTATCCCCATATTAAATGATATTTTATACATGTATACGAGAAAACTGATCATGAAAAAAAAGAAAATGAACACTCCCAAACGATGAATGTGAACACTATAACTCATCAAAATTGCCATAAACGAACATAATAAAATTATAATGAACCAAATATATATATAATATTAATTTTATTTATTAATTAATGAATATAATTTGATTATCCATGATATTAAACTGAAAAAATCATTCAGACATAAGGTAAAGGGATTCTTGAACCCAATTTCCTTTCTTTGGGTTATTCCTCATTCATGCAAAATTTCAGTGTGGAAGTTATTTTAATATTCCTAAAATATAATTTATTTGTTCTTGTCTATTCCTTTCCGAGATATACATTTTTCATATTTTATTTTATGAAAAATAAAAAAAAATTCGAAAATAACTTGCCTTTCCAAAACACATCAAAACTCTACTTGAGATTGTTCCTTCTTAAATCAAGTGTGATGTTTATTATAATTATTTTTACATTGTAGGATCCCTATTATTCTCCATGAATGTATAATTTATGAAATTAAAACCATTATTTTCCATGGGTTATTTTTTTCATGATGGATATATGTTCTATGTGGCAAGCATGATTATGTAAATGTTATGATGTGACGGGTGCGCCCAGAATTTTATAGCACTCCAATGAATTAGGTAATGTGATGTATCTCATGATATAATGTGAAATATATTTGAAAATTATTCTATTTTTTTCAAAATTATTATTTTATGATTATTCAAATATTTTATACATGGACATGATGCTAGCTTTGTTCACAACTATGTGTGGTATTTGACCACTAAGGCATGATGTTTCATTTTTATGCATTTTCACATTCCATGACTTTATCTGATGATTACTATCATTATTATGATTATGAAACTATGTTTCTGTTATGATAATGATAATTATTCTCTCCCCAAGTTATACTGATTCATTTCCTTACCATTCCTATTACTGGTTTTTTAGCCCACCCCTTTCTCTGATGAATAACCTCAGGTGTTTACTTGTAATAAGGAGAAAATGAGGGCCATTAAGAAGATATATTAAAATGAATTAAATTAATGTTAATGTTTTATTATGTAAATTTTATGTATAGTTATAATTTTCCCAACACACTAAAGCTTTTGATCCTGGTTGTATAATTGTTTTATATGGTTTACCATTAAAATGATGTAATAATCATGTAATAAAAGTTGGGTTTCTATAGTAATCGTTCATTAGAAATATTAGGTGTTTGAAATTTATCTACATCCATCCATTTTACTAATACATCAAGGGAAGTAATTATAAATTAAAAAATAGAAAAATAAGGATTCTAAATGCATGTGGGGTCTCCCCTATAGACTAGTCACTCAATTCAATTCTACATCACTGTGGAGTTAAGGAGATTACAAGTACAACACAGAGATTTGCGAAACATGTTGAGTAAGGGTAGAAGAAAAACATCACATCCAAGAATTGAAAAAAATAATTCCAATTAAAATTATAAAATAAATATTATAATTTTTGAGCTATAATTGGAGGATGCTAAATAATTTTTAAAATGGGGTGCATATACTTATGAACATTGGGTTGTAACTTCCTAGATCAAGCCACCCAAATGATGTTTGAGTAGTGGTTGCCACAAAATCTTAGGAACGCCTCCCCATACTTTAGAGATTCTCGAATAGTTGTGGGGATATACCATAGTCGTGGGTGACTATGATCTCAAAACAGGTCCAATAGTTCATAGATCCTATTGAAAATTTAGCATGACCCATCCATATATTAGATGTCCCACCAACCTATAGAAAACATTTGGATCCCTCTTATCCCCATAGTAAAAAATATTAAAAAAATAAAATCTACATGATTTGCTAAAAAAATAGAGTGGCATCAACTAATAAATATAAAACAAAAATCATATATAATAAATTTAACATTGCCCAATGCACGTGAAGAACAACAACATAAAGATAAATACATAGCCTCTGGCCCAACTCACATTGCACCACAACATATCCACATCCTCCACAACCTGCTAACCCATTCCGTGAGCCCATCTCCACATGGCACCTATTTCTTATAAGAAAACAAAAGAGTCTACCCATGTATATCAAAACCCAAGATGCGTACATAAATAGGGGTGAGTCCAAAAACCCATTATGTATCATCAGTTCCTCAATCAAACATTGCACTAAATTAGTCAAGAGGATTTTTGAGCAATAAATATATATAGTGTGGTATTTACCATGTTACACACCCACTTATAAACAAAAAAACATTCACATACAAGCATAACTAATATAGAACTATATCTGGATCCATATTGTGTTATAACCCATATAATAATTCCTTCAACACCATCCTAGAATCCATGTAATACCATAACCCATACACTACCTACCTTGACATGATGCAGGAAAGAAAAAATGTAAGGATAAAAGTAGCACATGTGTTTGATGGATCTCTCTTTTCACTCAGTTCATGCTCTCATCATGTACCATAACCCATCCTTGTGTACTAAGGAAAATCATAAACTCACAGAAACCCATCCCCATATACTCTACGTAGGTCAAATATTCACCTCCACCCATCCATGGATATTCTAGGGAGGCCAATAAATCACACCATCATATAATGAGGGTTCTTAGGAGTCCCAACATCACACCGACCCATCCTGATGGTTCTTGGGAGGTCAATCGTTCACACCAACCCACCCCCATAGGTTCTGGGGTTCTAACCAATCACACAAGATCATCACCATAGATTCTTGTGATGCCTACCATCAAGTACCACGACTCATCCCTATAAACATATGGAATTAAAATCAGATACAAATTTTTCACAAATAGAAAAATAAAATATAGCACGCATTCCATCTCATAATTCACAACTCATCATCAGAGTACTAGACCCTCAGGACCCAATATCATGCACAAGCATCCACCAATAACCATTAAACCCATCTCAACCCTTTATGTTTCATCACATTCATCACGATCAACCCCACACTTTTATACCATGAGAAATAAAATTAATCAAAACACACAAGACATATTGCATTCCTAAAGTTATAAAAATGAGGAACACAAAAATAAAATAACTAATTTACCAAGATACATGGCAAGGTCAAGTTCCCATAACTCAAATTAAAGCCATTATCTTTAACATCGATGTTTGATAGCTCACTGTTCGAGATAATGTAACCACCAACCCCACTTCCAAGGCCCTATCTCAAATATACTTTCATCAATAATTAACTATAAATATTTATAATTAGTTAAATAAGAAAAAAAATATTCCCAAAGACTAAAGACTCACCCAATGGTCCATTAAATATATCTAAGGTCCATGTCACCTCCAACAATCCATGATCACCTACCTCAACCTTTAACATCGTCAAAAAATTATTAGTTAATTAATTAATGTTAATATTATGATTTGGAATATTCAATAGAAAACTCACTATGTAGTTTGATGATGTTGAAATCTTGATAAATTGGGTGTGTTTCACTCCAAATGCAACCTTGATCTTATGACATGTAACATACCTAATTTAAAAACCCATATTAGTCATCAATTTTACCCAAAATCTCCAGAAAACCTAAATAATGTTGTACAATAATGTACCTTGTGACAAATGATAAAAAAATATTGTTTATGGCATAGAAAGATTAGATTTCTGAACAGTACAAAAAATAACTTTTTAGATCAATGATTTCTCCATGATCTGATGAAATAGTTCCTCCAAATCCCTAGCTAGTTAAACATAAATTAGGTAAGAACATAGAAAATCAACGGAAATAATAGAGGATATCTTAACTTGAATTGGAGCCACAAAACCCACCTAAATCCTCCAAATAAAAGGGACACTAAGGAGGGACCAAGGAAGATCATAGGAGGAATTTTCTCTTCTATTCTCATAGTTGGAGGAGGAAAACTAAGGTTGTTTTAAATAGTAACCCCTGAAAATACAAAATCGATCCTCATTAAAATAAGGGTACCCATACCCCATCGGCTAGTTGGTGGGGCTCCCCAACTTTATAGTGGCTCCACCAGCAAGCCAACGGTTCTTTTAAAACCTTATCTAAATTAACCACATCACCTCTCCCATGTCTCCTCCGATACCAGGAGACACCTTTGAGACTCACACCAATTTTAAAAATATCCATTCCATATTTTTAAACTAAAAAACTTTAATTTTGGATCAAATTTCTCAAAATATCTTAACCACTAACTCAAAATTTCAAATTCCATTAGGTATTTTCTAACCTATAATAATACAGGTCATTAAAAACTCCCCACCATAACACTTCTAATCCTCAAAAATTTGTTCAAAATATCAATCCCTATCTCTTAATCTATCATGGTTTTCAACCCAGTGTGAACACTCCCTGTTTCATCTCAAAATTACCGACACTCTTTCATTGCACTACTCATCCATGAATATTAACAAAAAACCTCCACTCCCAATTACTGGATAAATTCTCATACCACTATAACCACATCTCAAAAAATCTTGTACATGTGTCTCCCAACTCACCGAATCTAATTTGACATGACATCATCGATGAGTCACTCCCAGAACAAATTCCCATAAAACCATTTATCCTCACCCACCAATTCATATCTAACACCTTTTAATCCTGGTTCATAACTCTGAATGTATATCAATACCATCTAAGTATGAACATTGTAGTTTTAACCCAACATCTAATGTCATCCCCTAATTCAAACCTTGTCCAACTAGTAAAATATTCATGTTATACCATAATCACTAACACACCATTAAAATGACTCCCGCTCAAATAACCTAAAACTTTCCCAGGCCCGATACCAACTCTTTGATACCATTAGATACTATTAAGGGTTCTATTGATCTTAAACTCCTTAATACATCAATATCATACTTACACAATGACTATTAATCAATCTGCCTCAGGTACCTATGATCCCCCACCCCCTTGCATGGGGATCACATCACCAAAATTGTTGTATCACTAACCTCCATAGAAGAATCTGTGTCATAATATAACTAAACCATTTTCTTATTTATTTTCTTTCCCTAATTCTATACATGACTGAACAGGGTGGATATACTAAGCTAAAACGGCTCATCCATGAGAATTTCCCTAATCATTAATTCATCACCTGTCCTCAGATCATGAGGGTACCTTCAATGAGCGCCATAAAATTTCCCACCAACAATGTGGTTTACACCTTAAATGAATAATGGAATACTCTACACAATTCAGACCCTCACGAACACTCATAGGAAACCATCCTGGATGGTCCTCATCAAAACTGCACTTGTTTCACTCCCCTTGATCCACACTCTTATATTATCCATATCAACCAACAATTCTCCCTCTAGGGTTCAAATCCAGAATTGGTCATGGCATCACACCTGATCATCCAAGATCACATTCCCCAACTAGAACATCATGATCCTCAACCAAGGTCTCGGGCTTCTACGCCCACAATCCCTTCATGGAACCCAAGTTGGTCTCCAACCAATACATAGTTTCTCACTCTTTAAAAATCTCAGTCATATACTTATATTCTACCCATACCATAATCCAAATGACATAATTTTTGTCTAATATGGCCGTGCTCCCAAGATTTCATCACCATTCAAAACGTTCATAGTATCTTAAAATCCAAACTTAAGGTCCCAACTCAACTTCGGTGAGCCACATCTCACCAAATGTAGATTACGTGCCTAAGACACTATCCATGCCTCTCCTTAAGAATAATAACACAAATGATAACAACCTTTATACCATACAAATAAGATTACCTCACTCTGATGAAGAATCCACATGACTACTCAACCTGAGAATCATTCTATAATCCCACTAGAATTCATTTACACTCTCACTAATCATAGTCACTCAAATTTCTAATGAGAAATTCCCAACCATCCTATTATTTATAGCACCAAAAATTGAGTTGTTTCTAAACTACACCCATAAACTCCAAAACACTAAACTGTTATCAATAAACCAACAAATCATGAGGAATATGATGATCCACACCATAAAACACAACTATTTATATCCAATTCCAACAAGTGGTTCTCCCCCAAAAGGAATCACCTACCAAGATAACACATCCATAGATCCCAATCACGGACCCAACCAAAAACAAAAAAAAAGTGGTAAAACCTAAAAAAATCACAAAAAGAGCATAGAAAATCATTTGTGTATTATTTTAATCCACAAAAACCACATCTAGTTACTCAGTCCCCAAATTAAACAACCATGATACCCCTGCAATCATCTCTCATAAGCATCCAATTTAATCCCACTATAAGTGTCTCCCACAAAACATCCATACCATGATCCCACCAATATAATATCTATCAAAAATCCATAGAATACCAATTTAATTCACATTACAACCACTGAACCTCTCCCATTAAACCACTGAAGATCCAAAAAACTAACTTTCACATGCATCGTTTCCATTATTCACACCATGTGAAATCAAAACAAAGCACCCACTAAACCCACTCAAGATTTCTCAAAAACCCTAGCACATGATTTGAGCACACAAATCAACCATCCAGGTCACCCTAGGCCAATAAAATAATCTCTTCAAACCAATTTACATTGTTACAAGTTTCTTATTTTCGAAAACCCATTTCTAAAACATTTACAAACACCAAAATTCACCAATTTTATAAAACTCCCCTTGGTATCCAAGGGTTTTACACTAAAAAAATCAATAAAATCAAAAGACAATCTGGTTCCTTTTACAATAAATCAATCCCATTTTCCAAAATCAATTTGAAATAAATTTTGAAAATCACTTTAAAATTCAATTTTGAAAAAATTATTCCTTATTTTTGTCACAAAACATGATAATCTCAATCTTTTCAAAATTAAAAGATCCATAATCCTTTTTCACAAACAAACCCATAAACTTTCTTACACACTATGTTCCACATTGAAACATTCTATTTTAAAAAAAAAAGTTTTTTTCAATAACTACAATTCCAAAAATCCCTTGACCAATGGTTGCTAAAAACTACATCACAATCATCAAAAAAACTCTCATATACATATTAATTTCATCACCCCTTAAAATAAAAGTGAGATAAAATGGATTTTATTATATTTTTATTTAGTTAATATAGATTTAGATTAGGACAACATGTCAACCCACACCATACATAGGCACTTGTACCATGATCCTAGCATGCCATTACCAAGATGCATGTATGAATAAATGGATACCAGTTGAGCCCTACACCTCATCATGAGTCCTATACATACCACATAGGGATTATTATTCCAACTAAAAACCCCACTCGTCTTAGGGTAATTACTCATAAAACTAGATATGACCTAGAGTTTCATGTTTCATCCAATGTCTTGCTAGCCAAACATCAGTTTTGATCTACCACATAAGTCTTAACAACCTATCTCCACATATAATATTTTATGCATTCCAAATATACTGTAATACCATTTTTGTAATGCCCTATCCAAGGGCCACAATAACTATGCCTAAGTGGGTGTGTCTCTATGACCTTAGGCACACCACCACGTATTATAAAAGCTCTCGACTAGTGGAGATGTCCAAACACTATCATGGAGAGACTATTCTTTTAAAAAACATAGGGGGTCATGCCTAAATTCTACTAGAAATTAAACATTATACATTCATATAATAGACATACAAATAACCATTAGAAAAAATTGGTAGCACATAAGGCCCCCACATTTGATAATATATGAGTAGTACAATCTACATGATGATTAAAAAAACAGAGCGGTATCAACCAATAATGATAAAATAGGGATCAAATAAAATTAATCTCACACTGACTAGTACACATACCCAAAAACACTATAAAATTAAATACATGGTCTTCATACCAATTCACATGACATCCTATAGTATCCATGTACTCTATGACCTACTGTCCCATGCCATATTTCCAACTCCATGTGGTAGCTCTGTCCTAAAATAAAATAGGAGACTCTACCCATGTACACTGGAACCCATGATATGTATATGGATAGGGTAAGAGTAAAATAACCCATTAGGTATACCCAATGCCTCAACCATGTTGTGCACTACTATGACCAAAAGGATTTTCATGAAATACATATATAGAGTGTGGTAATTCTCGTGAAACACACCCACCCAAAAACATTACATGCATGCACATATAAGTATACCTACTTCAGCACTGTGTGAGGATCCATCTCATTCCAAAACCCATAAAACACCTACTTCACCACCATTATAGAATTTGTGTTATAACATAACCCATAAAAAACCATCCTCGACACCATATTGTTAGTAATTTCAATCATGATCTTAGTAACACAAGTGACCAATGTAATGAACATGTCACTTAGTCATAACCACATCATGTACCCTAAACCAACATTGTATACTCAAGGAGGTCCATGATGTCACCCTGACCCAGAACCACAGACTCTAGGGAGGTCAACCATGAACCCTATCTCATCTCCATAGGTTTTAGAGATTCCATTCAATTACACTGACCCACCATGAGGGTTCTTAGGAGGCCCAACATCACATTGAACTATATTTATGGTTCTTTTGAGGTCAATCGTTCACACTTTCCCATCCACAACGGTTCTAGGGAGACCAACCAACAACACTAGCCCATACGCATAAATTCTCAAGAGACCAACCATCATGTACCCTAACCCATCACATCACACTCAGGGTGGTCACATCAAGCATGAGGTTATCACACATAGAAGAATCATACAGTGCATGTATCCCATCTCACAAGTATGAGGTTATCACACATAGAAGGATCGATATTCCCCTTTTATACTAGGAGAAAAAAATGTTTGATAAAAAACACATCGATCCTACATACATTTATACTAAGGAGGAACATAAAAATAAAATCACAAATCAACTAATATACAGAGTAAGGTTAAGACCCCCAACCTCAAACTAAATCCATTTTCTTTTACATCACCACCTGAAAGATCACTGTCCGAGGTCATACAAGAATTACCTTCACACCCAAGTCCCTACCTCACATCAAGAAACATAAAAATTTAATCATAAAAGTTTATAATTAATTAAACAAAAAAACAGTCCCAAAGCCTCAATACTCACTTGATAGTCTATTAAATCCATCAAAGCACTATATCGATCTATAGAAATACACAGTTACCTACCTCAACCATTAACATCAATAAAAAATAATTAAATTATTGATTTCATACATTATACAAAATTAAAACATCTGATGGAAAACTGATTAGATAATCTGATGATATTTGAATCAAGAAAAACCAGGTTTTCTACACTCAAAATTTACCCCCAGAACTTAATCCATGAAAAATATATAATTTAAAAACCTAAATCACTATTTAATTTTACCCCAAATCCTTAGAAAACTTATTAATTTTACACCATGACATTAACTGTGAAAAAATGATGAATATATTCTTCTTAATTGAATCTTGGGATTCTCTCTATGAGCTTCACACAAAACCCCCTTTATGTTATAATGATTTTTCCATGATCTGATGAAATCATTCCTCTAAATACTTATTTGGTTAAAAAAATCAGTGAAGAATAGATATGAAATATAGGAGGAAAAAGATATGATATCTTACCATGAATAAAAATTAAAAAAATGATCCCAAATTCACTAGATCATAGAGGACACAATGAGGGACCAAGAAAGATCCAGGAGGGGTCATTCCCCTTTTTTATGGCTAGATAAAAAAACCTAAGGGGTTCTCAAATATGAACCCCTATAAAAGACTAAATAAAAATACCCACACTTTTTATACATAAATATTACATATTATTAGATGAATATTCATTAAATAACATTAATATTCAAGCTCAAATCTTATAAATTTAGAGTATTTGGAAACCCAGATACATAAAAAAAACTTATTCACAAGAGATCTAAATCATTTCCCACTTCGTTCATCATAACTAGAACCCTTTTTAGACCCATCATAATTAAAACATTTCTTCATATCCTATAAAAAATAAAGGGTCAAATCTTATGATCAGTAGGGGTAAAAAAGGGATATATCAATGTTCATTTAAACATAAAATGAGCATAAAGAGTGTGAGAACATTATCTTAACATTTCAAAGACACACCTAAAATTTCTTATATCATTAAAATGATTCATGGAATAAATCTTGGTAGTTTATAATATATGAGTCATGAAGGGATCAAATAATATGATCCATTAGAACATAACATTAGAATAATATCATGTCATAAAAGAGGGATATAAATTTTTGCATAGTCAAAATCATAGAAATATTAGGTCAAGTCTACTGGCCAAGACATTCATAACATGTTAGGTTTGGGATAACCGTCTGTGCCTGTACTTTGGATTTGGGGAAACCTCTCATGTACCATCTTTGGGGCTTGGGATAACCTTATATCTACCCTCTTTTCAATGTATTATAAACTATAAAGTACCCTTTGGGACAATATAACATTAATGTTTCCCAATTAATTGGATATTTATATAATTATGGGCCCACCCATAACATAATTATAAATCAATTCATATGTATGTCACATGATCATAAAAAATAATCATAACTTAAACTGTGGATAAGAAAAAGGGTTTTATCGATATTTTGTCATCATATCCATAAACCATTTAGAGAAATAATAAATATGGTATCATTGGATCATATCCTAAGTAAATACTAAGTATAATAAAAGGATGTTATCATAGAAAAAATTCCATTAAAATATCCCTATTATATTTTCTGAGGAAAATATCCTTTTCATTTTTAATTAACATATTAAAATATAAAGAATTTACAAATAAAATGGAAAAACTTTTCCTTGAAAATAAACTTATAGAAATGTAATCTAATCCAGAAATCATTGAGATATCATGACAATGAAATGTTTTTCATGTTGTGTATGGTAAAAGAAAGATTCCTTTCACATTTTAGGTGAAAATGTCAAAAGTACATGGTTTAGAAAATGATAATAATATTCCTTTTAAACTATTTTTTAAAAATTTAATCATGGGTAAAAGTGAGTTTAAAAAATAATATAATAATATAAAATCATTTTTTAAAACATTTTTATAAATCATTGATATGGAAGAAAAAGTATTTTTGACCAGAGAGATAAATAATGTTTTTCCTTGAAAACATTGTCTCGGCCTTTTGAGTATATAAATTAAGGAAATTGAATGTAAAACACGTTTTATAGAGAAATAAATAGAGTGTAATGAAATAAATTTGATTTATTAGGAAATTATCATAAAATTTTCTTCAATGGAAATTCAAGAATAAACAATCCCAATTAAAATGATATTAATACATAAATCCCTTTCTATTTTTGTATCTTTTGAATCGTAAGCTCTGTGAAAGAAATAACCATACATGGATATGTATATACACATAATTTTAGTGATAATAATTCTAAAATACATTAATGTATGTTATGTAAACAAAATAATAGAAACACTTAGTGAATACGATGTGTCTCACACAGAAGTAAAAGTTAGATTAAAATCCCTTACCTCGATTTCGACTTGCTTCAAAAGCACTTTAACCTCCTATATAAAAAAATTAAATTTATTATAATTATATAAAATATTAATTTATATACTTGTAATTTCTTATATTATCCACTAATAACATTTTTAACACCAATTAATTAATTTCTCTTTATTAAAACCATCGTTTCTAAGTGTTATTGTTTTGTTTTTTATGATAATTTCAATTCGGTAATTCTGGTCCTTGTGCTCTGATCATGGTTACATAATCTATAGAATTTTAGTTATGATATAAATATAATGAATATTACTAATGTATATATATATATTCATTCGTAAATAATAGTGGTTGGAAAATGAATTACATTGTTCATTGAGATGGTATGTCATACGTACGCATGAACAATGTTTTAAATTTTTGATAGATGGAAGAAAATAAAGATAAATAATAATTAACTTTTATAGAATTATTATGATATCATATATAATATATATTCATTGAAAATATCATTATTACCATCTATTTAAATAGTAAAAGAAAAAAAATCACATCGCTTCGTGGAGGTGGTATTATACACGCACAAGAAACGTTACAGTTTTCCAACAGATAGGAAGGTAAGATGGTAGATATGATGTTATAATTATAGAAAAATAATTATTTCATAAATATCATAGAAAAAATTTAAAGCCATAATAATAAACATCCATGAAATATGGTAATTTTAAATAAATTGGATCACTATGTGGAGCCTGTAGTCTACACATACGCACAAGCGATAATTTCACTTCCCATGTGATGGAAAAGAGGGTGGATATTTCTAGTTAAATAATAATTGTAACATTTAAATATATTTAATATTTTTTAGTTATTATTTTATTATTAATACCATATATTTAGATGAGGAATAAGAATAAATAAATTGAGATAGTTCGGGTAGGAAGATTATGACTTTTCGGTATGCCTCCTTTATATCCTTTATTAAGGACCCCCGGATTGGTATTTTAAGAATATAAAAACCTATAATTCATGTATAAATAATTCTAAAACATAATTGGATATAATTAGGTTGATATATATGGACCAAATTGGTTTATATAAAAGAGATAAGGTGTATTATTTTATAAGTGTGGGAGGACACACTTTGAATTACTAAAAAGATTTATATATAATTAATGTATTTTTCAAGAATAATGATTTAAAATAGAAATTAATTAGAATAAAAAGATACTATGATCTAAATATAATCATATAATAAAATTTATATTATTTTTTGTGTCTTATTAAACCTTATATTTTTTTTTAACCCCTTCATTAACCGATTTTATCTTTAACTACGGTAATGGTTTTTTTAATATTAAAGGGTTATAATTTTACTTATAAGTTAAAAATTATATCAAAAATAGATAAGGGATGTTATTTTAGACTATTTTTCATCATAATTTTCATGTTTAATGGTTTTTATGATTTTAAACTAATTTAACAAAATATTATTTAACATAAAATATCATTAATGTCATTTTTACACTATTCATTTAATTTGACTTTAAAGTCGGGAAGATAGTAATTAAATTCAAATATAATCATTTAAAACTTCCCTAATTTGTTATATTAATCTATAAAATTATTTTTTAACTATAAATCACCCAAAAATATTACATTTTAAGTTTATTAAATACATTTACATGTATTTTCTACTAATTTCACATGCACTCTATCAGTGTTGTGTAAGCATTTAAGGTAATTGTTTCATAACTAAAAATTAAAAATAACTTTTCATAATAAAATAAATAATTCATATTCCAAATAAAACTTTAGAAAAAAATTTAACTTCTCTTTATCCATATGTAAAAAATTTAGAGTTATTAAATACAAGAGTGCTGCATCTTATAATCTTATTTACTTAAAATAAGTTAAATTTCATTATCTTTAGAAAATGGAACTAAAATGACATATTTTTTAATTTTGGAAGACTATGATAAAATTTTATCTATAATATAATATAAATTCAAGTTTTGAGTTGATTTTGTGACCTTATATCATTGTTTTAACCATGTTTTATCCATTTTACCCTTACTGAGGTGGAAAATATTTACCACGGTTACTATTTATAATGACCAAAATAAAAGAGACCTATTTACCAAATCTGAATCACATAATTAAAATTATGTTTTAAATTTTTCAATATTTAATCTCTATAAGTATAATGAAAAATATACATTCATAAAATGCAATGAAAAACAATTTTTAAAACAATGTTCTTTTAAGCATAAGAATTAACTTATATCAAAATCATGAATATTAATAAGTCAAATAGAATTAATTAGTAATTAAAAATAAAATTTATAATATTTCACGTTAAAAATAAATTCATAATATAATGATAATTTTAATTTACTTTATTTAATTAACATAAATGAGAGTATTTGAAAAATATGTATTTTTAACTATTTAGTAAAAAATCAATCATTTCATAAAAATACAAAAGTACTACCATAAGTTAATTTTTATATTATGATTTAAAAAATAATTTTCTTTAAAAAAACAATTTTCTAAAAGTTGAAAAAATTAATTTTATTATTTTTTCATAAAAATCAAGAAAACCCATTTTCTAGAAAAACCATATAATGGATTTACTAAAAATTGAGTACTAACTTGTCAATATCTTTGCATTATCATAAAACATTATTAATATATTTAAAAAATTGGTTTCTATTATTAAATCTATAAATTTAACAGTTAGATTATAATTATATATTATTTTATGGTTCATTTAGACATGGGTTTGTGTGTATCATTATCTATCAAATAAATTTTATTTGAAGAGAAATATATCATAAAATATAGGGATTCTATATTCTACCCCCCTTAAAATGAATTACACACTTGAAATTATATCACACTAAACAAAAAAAATATTGATAAATTTATTTCATCACATCAACATGTTCAAATATAGCTTCTTTGAATTTGTAAATCCTTCAGAAAACTTTAACCAGGCGAGTATCCCTATTTTATAGAACTTTATCTATAAGATCCAAGATTTCTACCAGTTGTTGTTCATAAGAAAGAGCATGATCTAGTGATATGATCTCCCAATTCATTATATGTGAATTATAAGGTATGTACATCCTCAAGGTAGATACATATAAGACATCATTCACTTTATATAGGTTCGGTGGAAGCGCCAAGCAATAATCTATAGTCCATACTCGATCCAGAATATAGAAGGGGAAAAATGCCTAGGGATCAAATTTCTATTCTATCCAAATATTATGACATTATTCTATGGATAAATATATAGGAATACATTCTCACAAACCTCAAATTACATATTTTACTGATGATTTTCATCAAAACTTTTTTATGACTATAGGCTTCATTGATGTGCTATTGAATGCCTTTGAATTTCTCTACCTGTTTTTAACTAGATTAGGTCCCTTTATATTTATTTCTATAAAACCATCCCAGAACATTGGATTTCTACACTTATTTCCATAGAGTGCCTCATGAGGATCCATCTGAATGCTCAAGTAAAAGTGATTTCTGTAAGAAAACTAAACTAGCGAAAGGTATTTATCCCAAACACCTTTAAAACCCATAAAAATCTATTATAATATCATCAAGGGTTTGACTAGTTATCTTATAATGACCATAATTATAAGTATTGTATGTAGTACTAAAACTCAACTTTATATCCAAATACTGTGGAGGACTTCATTAAAACTTTGATATAAACCTTGGATCCCAATCAAATACAATTGATTGTGGTAATCTATGCAACCTTACTACTTATTTAATGTATATTCTTTAAATATGATCAAGAGGTAAATATTATCTGATAAAAATTAATTGTATTAACTTCATAAGGGGGTCTACTGTAACCTAAACAAAATTATATCCTTTATATGTTTTTGGGTGTCCAGTTAAAAAATACATAATGATGTTTTCCCATTTCCTTTATGGTATCTGTAATGGTAGTTACGTCCACATAGACTTATATCTCTCATCCTTAACATGTAGTCCTACTAAGGACCAAGATACATACTCGACAATATCACTCTTCATGTTTTCCCATAAGAAATACTCTTTGATATTTCTATACATCTTTATAATTTCAAGATAAATAGATAATTTTTAACAATGAGCTTTATCTAATGGATCATTATTCAAGTCTGGTATTTATGGGACACATACATGGTAGTTGAAACATATTATTACAACATAATAAAGGATGAACTCTGGAACAATTCTTACCTTTTTTTCAACTATTAATATTTAGTCTATGACTTTTAAATCTTTACTTGGATAGATAGTTCAAAAGTCATTTCAGAAGGATAATATTTCTCCCAATCCATCAAGATTTCATGATCCATACTTTTAAAATATTCAAATATTTAATCTTTTCTATTTCTCATCATAGATAAGCATAAATGATCCTTTCAACTCAGAGCATATTCTAACTTTTTTGATTTCCTAGGGTGTTAATGTATTGAGAAACCATAATATCTAATCAAGTCTAAAAATATTTTCTAGATAATATTCACATATTTTTGAGTTAATATATACATTAAAACCTTATTATCAGTATATATATATATATATATCACACCTTTCTTTATAAAAATAGTGTCTACATATATTTAATGAAAAATTTGGTGTAGATAAATTTAAATCATGAGTTGGGTAATTGTACATGAGAACCATTAATTAGATTGAGGTATAAGTTATCACTATATCATTATACACAAGGAAACATATCATTTATTTCTTTGATAAATCACAATAGATCAAAACCCCTTCTCCAATGTATGTTAAATTATGAAAAGGTGGACTGACTAACCTTCTCTTCATTTCCTTGAAATTTTCTTCATCTTCATATATCTATAGTAACTTATCTCCCGTAAAAGTAAACATGGTGATTGTATTATATAATAACGATAAGTTATCCAAAAAGCATCAATAATGTCCCACCCAACCAAGAAAACTATAGATCTCAGTCATAGTGGTTATTCTACTCCAATGATACATAACTTATATGTTCGATGGATCCATTGATATACCCTCTCTTGATATTATATAACCCAAAAATGAAAAAATTTTAATCTAAAATCACACATTTTAAATTTTAAATAAATCTAATCCTTCATTATGGTCTTTATTACAATCCTCTAATAAACATAGTTCTATTCCATGATCTTCGAATATATAAGAATACAATCTAACATAACTACCAAAAACTGATCAGTGTAACCAATAAATAGTTTGTTCATTATATCATTGAAAATTGTAGTGGTATTAGTAAGAAAAAATGCAATCATTATAAATTCATAGTTTCCATACCATGTATAACATACTATCTTGTGTATGTATTCACTTTTTAACCTCAACTAAAAGTATACATATCAAAGATAAATTATACAAAAATATTTTTCTCCTTTTAATTGATTGAAAGAATAATCAATACAGGAAAAATAATACTTATTCTTGATTGGGATCTTGATAAGTTCCTGATAATCAATTCAGATTCATATTGATATATCTTTCTTCTTATAAATAAAATAGGTTCATCCTAATGTGATGCACTTGGATAAATGAATCCCTTATCAATATTCTCTTAGAGTTGTTTCTTTAATTATTATAACTCAATTGATCTCATTCTATATGGAGTCATTAAGAAATGTATAGCACCAAGATGGAGTTTTAATGAAAATACAACTTCATAATTTAGAGTAATAATAGGAAATTATTTTTAAAAAACATCAACAAACTCACAAAAAATAGGAATATAATAAATGTTTAGTTCCCCCCTAACCAACTAAGATAAACACCCCTTTTGAATATGAATTAAGATACTTTTAATGGATTCAATTTCAATAAGAAGTTCATATTTATCATTTTATTGATAAATGATCACCAATTAGTTTAGAATGTTAAATGTGACTTCCCTTCCATAATAATTTATTTGGTATTTATATATAGAAATCAAATCCATACTTATGATAACATCAAATTTTAATGGATGGAGAATAACTATATTTACAAGAATCACATTACCAAAAAAATTTAATTGGAGAAAAATCATAGACTTGAGATGTGATCTTCGTGCCATTAGGATTTTTCATTTTAATTCAATTTATAATCATTGGGCTGCCATTTTGACACCCTTAAAAATTATTCATATATAAAAGATTGTGTAGATCTAGAATAAAACAAGATACTAACATTTTTATAGTGGATTGTAATTTTTTCTTATATCACATCATTATCATTCCCCACATCAATAATAGTGACTATGTGAGATTTCCATTTTTTTGGGAATAACAGTTTCATGATATTGAACACCATTATTAACCTTTATATTTTAACACTAGTTAAAATAATTCCAACACTCTTTAAATTTGAAACACTGGAGTGTGGTTTGTCAAATCAATAGTTCTTTATCTCTGTCATTAGATAACTTCTTCCCATCACTTCATCATTCGATTTCTCGATGACTTACTTTTCCATACATAAATCAATTACTAGTCCCCTTGTTATAATTTCCTCTATGTATCCTAATACGCATTTTTCATAATGGATGGATCATCTCATTAAATTTTTTATTATTATTATAATTTCATTTGAATTATATCTTTCTTTTCTTATCAAAATCATGAGATTGTAGGGTAAGTAAAATCCATATTTCTACCTCCATATCACATCAAACAATTTATTCGTAACTACCAAATTTAATTATAGATAACTTCCTTAAAATACTTGGTTTTAATCCACTAAATAATTGATCAATATTAATTATTGGTTTAATGATCACAGCATAAGTTCACCTCCAATGTCTTGTAAAATTTATATCATAGGCACTAATGGATTTTTTGTACTTCTACCTTATTCCAAGGAAATACTTCTCATTATTCATATGAATAATATGAAAAACTACTTACTGAATAAACTTCCTTCAAAACTCATTCCACCACATAGATTCAATTTCATTATATTTCAATGTGTACTTGATGAGAGACCACTATTGATGTAATTCACCTTCAAAATTATTGATAGCCAAAATGAATTTTTCAATCTCCAAACATCGTAGAATGGAAAATATCTTTTCAATGGTAATAATACATTGATCAATGACCAAGGGATCTTTAAAACCAATAAAAGAAGGTACATTTTCCCCATGAAATAATCAATAAAACATTTTCTCTACTTTTATAATTTGAAATATTATAATGATTCATGGATTAATAAAGTTACATTATCATTAATATGACATTTTTCATTCTATATCTCACTACATTTGGTTTCTCTAGAAAACAATAATAAAATTTTCTATCACATTATTCATTAACATGGTTACTTCAGGTTATTTCCTTTGACTAAAACTTAAAATCATATTGTGGGAATCAATAATCATAGTTTAAAACCACATAATCATGACAAATAATATATATGATATTTAAATCATGACAACATATTTTTAATATATTTTAATTTTGGTTTAACATAGGTCATCCATAATCATCATCTATTCAAATTCTTTTTGATTGTTAATAAAAAAATGTAAATTAACCAGAGAACATCATTGGGGAATGTCAATCCAGATTCATCATAAGGGAACACTCAACATGTTCCAAAATAATATTCAATATATAATCAACCAGCTCTTTTTGGTGTTATTAAACCAAGATGAATCTGTGTCAAAACCATGTTAACTTGTAGTATCCAACGAAATATGTTAATCTGGGATAACTAAACTCCTTTATTTACTATAATTTAGGAAATTATAATATACATAAGATAATCCTAATATTCATCACTAAATTTTTCTCATCCTAGTTTCCAAAGGTAACTAAACCTTGTTCTGATACCAACTATAGTGACCCAAAATTTCCATACCTAAGTATTACATCTTATTAAATGATTATTCAATAAATAAAATTAGGATCCATTCCAGAACCATATAGGTTTAGTGTCATTGGAAACCTGGATGCATAAAAAACTAACTCATAATCGATCTACAATATATTTCACTTAGTTTTTCACAACTAAAACCCTTGTTATACAAATCAAAATTAACACTTTTCTTTACATATGGAGGAAAATAAAACATAATAAAGGGTGATATCATATGCTTAGTAAGGTTAGATAGTAGAGATATCATGGATTATTTAAACATTACAGGAGCATATAGGGTATGAGAACATGGTCTTAATATTTGAAAGTCATAACCCACATTCCATAAATCATAAACAAGAGTCATGATATAAATTATCACATTTTATAAGACAAGACTCATAAAATAGATCAAATAACATGAGCCTTGAGAATATAACATTGTCATAATATCATTTCATAAAATAGTTTCATAAAGTGTGAAATAATCATAATAAAATAAATTTATGTTAATGATAACTACTAAAACATTCATAAAATTTCATGTTTGGGAAAACCAATCATATACCTACTTCAGGCTTGAGATAACCTCCCATATATCCTCTTTAGAGCTTTGTATAACCTCTCATATATCCTATTTTAGGTATGGGATAACCTATTATGTAAACTATGATCACATAGAACTTTCATCCCAATAAATTTCATTAAAAATATATATAATTATAACCCCACCCATCATATAATCATAAATCCATTCACATTTTTCTATAAAGAAAACTAAAAAAACATCAAAACAAAACTCATTGAAAAGAAAATTGGTTTCATTGATATTTTATCATCATAACCATACAATATTTAGAAAAAGAATAAATATGGTATCATTTGTTCATATCCCTAGTAAATACTAATTAATATAAAAAAGATGTTTGCATAGATGAGAAATTCTTTTGAAATATCTCTTAAATAATTCTTGAGGAAAATAACATTTTCATTTTTTTTAATCACATACGAAAATATAAATAATTCCCAAATATTAATGAAAACATTTTATTTTAAAATAGCCTTAAAAAGTTTTATTGACATCTTCAAATCATTTACTGTTCATGGTGGTAGAAAATTTCATCCTTATTATGTACATTAAAATAAATAATCCTATCATATTTTCGGTAAAAATTCAAATGTATCTCATTTAGAAAATGAAAAGAATACTCCATTAAAAACATTTTATAAAAATTAAACCATGATTAAAAATTAATTTTAACAATATAATAATAATATAAAAATATTTTTTTAAACATTATTATAAAACATGGGAAAGAGAAAAAGGACTTTTGACCAAAGGGGGAATAAAATAATTTTTCCCAAAAAAATTCTTTTAAACTAAAGAGTTTTTAAAGTGTGTAAAATGAAATGAAAAGAATATATATTCTCAAGGAAAAAATTAGGGGATAATAAAGTTAAAGGTATATCTTGGGAAAGTATCTTACAATTTTCTTCAATGGAAATTCAATAATAAATAATCTGGATTAAAAAGAGATTAAAAGATAAATACCTTATCACATTTGTTACTTTTGAATCATAAGACCCTTAAAAGAAAGAAAATTATATGGATTGTTATACCCCCATAATTTTCATGATAATTATCATAAAATAAATTCATCATTAGCATATAAACCACATAATTTTTTTTGATTATTGATCATGTCTCACAAAAGTAAAAGTGAGAAATAAATCTCTTAACTCGAGTTTGACTTTCATTGAAAGAATTTTAGCATCCTGTATAAAAAATTAAATATATTATACATATATAACTATCATTTAAATTATTATAATATCATATATTAACCACTTATAACATTTTAATTCCCATTTATTATTAACTCTTTATTAAAATCATTGTTTCTATGAGTTAACTATTTCATTTTTTCATGATAATTTTGCTTCATAATTTTTCTCCATTGTACTATGATCATGGTTTCATCATCTCTAAAATTTTAATTATGATATAAATATAATATATATATATATATTCATCCATAAATTATATACATAGAAAAATGAATTAAACAATTAATGGAGACAGTATGACGTACATACGCATGAACGTAATTTTCACTTTTTAATTAATGGAATATAAAAAGGTAAAAAATAATATAAACTTATATAATCAGTATAATATCATATATATAATTTATATTGATTAAATATATTATGATAAATATCAATTTAAATCCTAAATTAAAAATTAATCGCATCACTACATGGATGTGGTAGTCCACACGTACACACGAGCGACGTTATCATTTCCAAACATACAGGAAGGGAAGAAGATAGATATGATATAAATATTTCAAAAAAATTATTATGTCATAAATATCATATATAAAATTTAAACACATAATTATAAACATCCATGAAATTTGGTGATGGAAAATTAATTATATCACCATGTGGAGGAGGTAGTCTACATGTCTGCTCAAGCTATAGTTTTATTTATTATTTGATAGAAAATAGGGTGGATAATGGTAATTACGAAATCATAATAATATTTTACTATATTTAGGATACTGAATTTATTATTTTCTTATGAATATCATATATTTAAATTATTCATGAGATGAAATAAATTGAAAAAGTTCAGGTAGGAAGATTACCGCTTCTTCAATAGTCCTCATTTATATTCTTTCATAAGGACCATTGGAGTAGACTTTCAAGAATATCAGCACCTCAAATTCATGGATAGAAAAGCTGATAAGATAATTGGAAATGGTTTCACAAATATTTAAAGCTCAAAGTTCGGAAATTAAATGATAAAAGGGGTGTCCTTGTATAAGTGAGTTTAAATTTAATAAATGTATTTCCCATGTAAAATAATTTTAAATAGCCATAAAATTAAAGAAAATTAGTATATAGTACATTTATGAAAATTAAATTAAATTTATATAGTTTTTTATGTCATTTTAAACCTCATCATTTGGTTTAACCCCTTTATTAATGGATTTAAACCTTAACATTGGTAATGAATTTTTTAATATTAAAGGGTTATAATTTTACTTATAAGTTAAAAATTATCAAAAAAATGGTGAAGGGATGAATTTTTATAACATTTATAATACAAATTTTCTTCTAGAAATATTTTTATGTTTTTTAAAAATATTAAAAAGATATTATTTAACATAAAATATCATTAATGGAATTTTTTATACAATTCATTTAATTTGAATTTTAAGACATGAAAATAGTAATTTAATTCGAATATAAACTATAAAAATTCTTAATATATTTTATTCATCTATAAAATTATGGTTTCACTATAGATCACAAAACAAATTTTATATATTTTTAAAAATATTTACATGATTTTCCTACTACTTGCACAAGCAGTGTGTCAGAGTTGTGAAAGCATTTGAGTTTATTATTTAATCATTTAAAAATAAAAATAAAAAAGATAAAAAAAATAATTAATATCCAAAAAACATTTAGCAACAAAATTATCCACTTTTTATCCTTAGGTAAAAATAGAAGAGTTATTAAATTCAAGAGAGTGATATTTTTGGGATTTTATTTACATGGAATAGTGTAAATTTCAGTTTCAAGGAAAAATGGTACCAAAATACCATATATTCAAATCGAGGATGTCTATGGTATAATTTCATCTATAAAATGAAATAAATGCATGATATTGGTTGATTTGAAGAACATTTCTCAAGGTTTTAACCCTATTTTACCAATTAAGCCTTACAAAGTGATAAATATTTTCCACAATTATTATTCAGAATGAAAAAATATAAAAGGGTCCTATTTACCAAATTTGAATCTTATGACTCCATATTTAGTACCAATTTATTAATATTATATATTTATAAGTAGTAGAAATAATGTTTTATATATATACATAAAATGAAAAAAATTGTTTCTAGAAAAATGGATTTCTAAGCATAAAAATTAACTAATATCAAAATAAAGAATATTTAGAATTCAAATATAATTAAATATATTACTATAAATGAAATGGAAAATATGAAACTTTAATAAAAAATACAAAATATAATGGTACTTTTATGTTAATTTTGATATAATGGTTTTAAAAATAAATTTCATCTTTTTGAATATATTTTCTAAAAGCGAAAGAAATTAATTTTATTATTTTGACATAAAATTTAATACAAAAAAATTAATAAAAGGAATATAATAAATTTTATAAAAATTGAGTACTTATTTATCGATAATTTCTTATTTATATAAAAATTTATACTTATTTTTTCAAAATTTGGTTATTTGTATTAACTCTACCAATTTAATGTCTCTGTTATAACAGTATACTATATTATCATTCATTTAGAATCTTAGTTTTTTATTCCACAAGATACTGAATAAATTTTGTTTAAATATAAATATATCATAAAATCTTATGGTGTTACCCAAAAAGGCCCCGCGTTGAAATGAGGACAGTCATAACCCACTAGTGACTTGGTGGATGCTGGATATAACACCTACTACTACTAGTAAATATAGGATAGGCGGTGTTTTTGTTGAATATTTGGTTACAAAAGCAACCCGTACTCTTTTTAGGTTCTTATTAGACCCCTTATATCCTTCCACCATCTTTAAAAACCTTATTTGGAGATTTTCAAACTCCTAGAATTCTATTTTAGATCTAGGTTCTCAAAAAATATCATCCACTAACTTAAAAGTTTAAATTCCTTGGGTAATTTACCAATTCGTAATTATGTGCATCATTATATAGGTATTAATTTTTATCCTTGTCACATTTAGTGTATATATCCTTAGTGAACATATATTACTTCATATTACTTCCACATTTCATGACCATTGCTAGATATGGATTATTTTGAGGGAACCTTTGTAAATCTTCTCAACTAATAAATTATTTCTATGATCAAGCAATATAACATTCAAGAATATTCAAAATCTATTGTGCTTTAGTACATAAAAATTCAATGAAAATTTTTATCTTCTCATTCGATCACATGAGGAAGAGTTTAAGTGATTCATTCATTGATTCATTGATATTGAGTTTTAGAATTTATTTAAAAAAATTAGGCCTAATCTGGTGTAATTATAAAATTCTAGCCAAGTCATAGCTTTGGGTTGGATTATTAGGTTGATATGAAGATAGTGGTGTGTCTTACTTATGATGTTTAGGTTTGGATATAGCTGATAAGGAATGTATATTGTATAGGGTGGTCTTATCTCCTTCTAACATGGGTGGTACTCATCTTTATGTGATAGTAACATTTTTTCTTTAAGATTGGACTTGGTGAATTTGGGCCTAAGGTGGTTCTTCTTTAAATTGGTTGATCTCCCCAATTTTTGTTTTTAAATATTTCATATGCTTCATTTGTACTATAATCATCTCTATTGAGGGATAAATTTGTAATTAGGGTCAGTTTTCTATTGTTATATGCAAACTTTATTGGAGATCCCTTTTAAAAATAACATCAATCACCAACTGTGCACCTACCTTTAGACATACAACTAGTGAATAAGAAATAATTGAGGCCTCTTTATCTATTACATAGTGAGAAAATATAAGGAATTTTGAAATCATAGTGTGTCAATAATAATTTAATTTTATCATTAATTCAATAATTCTCTTCATTCCAATTTATGTGTGTAGAGTATAACAGCACTGTGTGAGTTCAGATTTATTATTGGATTCTACTTTGAACCAGTTCAACTCATCAAATTTGGTCATCAATATGTAATCAAACAATTTAAATTTAATTTTTATGTCAAAATCTTGTAATTTACTTACCTATTTCAAAATTCCAGTGACATTTATCTCAGTTATAGAAAACTAGTTTTGGTGGTGCAATAGATGAGTCATGCTCAGGTTTTCCATGACTCGAAATTTCTACCACACCTAAAGTTCCTTGATCTCCATGTGTGGTTATTTCATTGAATATGTAAAGAGAGAGGATGTGAGTAATTATTTAAAAAAAATAACATCCCATGTAAGTAGGATATTCTCATTATTGTATGGGTGAGCACAAAAGTAATGTTTCATAGAAGGATAGGGTCTTTTTGTGAAAGGTGAGAATGATAAAATCGAACTGATGGAGAAGTGGTGGATGGTTACAGAAGTAGTTTCCTCATGGAATTAGGAGATATAATCAGATATATCAAACCCAAATAAAGTCTTCAAATAATAATGGATTCTAAAAAAATCACATGGGAATATCATAGAAGTATTCCTTATAATAGAAGAATTATTTCAGGGTTGTAGGAGATATCTAAAGAAACATTCCATAAATGATTCTAATAGAATATTTCCTTTATAATTTACCATCCTGCATAATTAAAAACCAAAAAAATGTGTGGGATAATTCTATAATTTGATTTCAATACATAAAATCCTCCACAATTTCAAAAAATATATATTTATTTTTTTAAAACTGACAAAAGAAGATTTTTTCTGTGAGCTTGTTCTAGAAAAATTATAAACAATAAAGATCATATTACCAAGACATGAAATAATGAAATTCTAAATACATAAATTTAATTAATGGATTCTTTTTAAATTCAAAATTTTAATGAAATGTGTAAAAACCATGATCTAAAATAACTGACAATTAAATTACATATTCTCAACAAAAATTATAAAAAATAAATGATTCTCCTGGATTATGAATTAATCGTGTGTTTCTTATCAATGAAATATAGTTTTTTTTAAATTTCATCCCTCATCACTCCCCCAAAATTAATCTATTACACTCCTAGGAAATTATTATTAATTCATTCATTTATTCAAGAATATCAATAAAAATATAGTCTTTCCAACACTTGAGTACACAAGATAAAGAAAAAAATCATAGTTCCCTCTATTGTTTGAAATATCATGCCTATTATGTGATTTTTATTCACTACCTATCTTTTTTTCAAGTCTTTTTTTCAAGTTCAAGGAGTGGAAAAAATTATATTTAATTGTAATTAAAATTTTAATAGGTCATGCTTCCATTCACCCCTCTCTCATGTGATTCCTAAACTAGATCTCAAATTTCAACTTCTTTGATATAACTCAAATGAAATTACTTTAAGTAAATTTTCTCCTTCATCTAGTTTTAATATTCCCCTCACTTTAATAAACTAATTTTTTAATATTTGGAAATTATAATTTTTTTGAATTTTCTCCCATCCACTTATGTGAAAAGAAATATAAAAAAACACTTATTGGTATTGAAAAATGGATTTTACTCACACACCTAGAGCCTAATGTCTTATAGATTCATCATGCGGTCCCATTTTTTAATTTTACAAAAGCTTCAAAAGAATTGTACCAATTTATTTTGAGTTTCATCCCTGAGTTTTTATTATTAACTGAGGAAAATCTTCCTCTAATTATGTTAAAAAATATAGTGACCTCAAGTTATAATTCTAATTCCACAAAGATATTTTCACTTTATCTATTTTCCCTAGATCCCAAGTTTAATTTCTATAAAATAGTGGTTATATTCACTTAAAGATCATATAATTTCATTAATTTTATTATAAAATATCCCACATAACATCATGAACCCTTTTACTTGGTAGGACTTCATTGAAGTTCAAGTTTCCTATCATAAAATCACTCAATAAAAATATAAAATAAAACATCATGAATATTATAATATATATATATATATATATATTGTAAAAAACTAATTTAAAATAGTTCTAAACTAACTAATTTCATTCCCCTACACCTATTAAACACCTCCTAGTTAATTTATACCTGAGAAGCATAAAAATACAGTGATTAAATAGTTATGAAAGGATAGAGTCCACCAGGTTTTTATTTTAACCAATAGTCTTGAGTTGAGATCTCTGATTGTTGATTTATAGATATAATGAGATAACCTTATAACTTTATATCTCTTTTTAGAGACCTCTAAAGAATTTAAAATAAATAATATATTTTATTATATAGTAAATATAATTAAAAAAATAGAAGGGTTGAGATTCTTGGGTTCCACCCTCCCAAGAGAGGATATATTTAGACTATCCACAACTAGATAGTCTCGTAGATTATATTCAATCCTCTATATGTTTTGTTTTATGTGATGAAAATCAACACATCCTCTTCCTTACAAATATTCTTATATTGTTTTATTATTAGATGTCCTCTTTGATAGACTCCTTTATTTCCAATCCTTGATAAAATATTTATATCTCATATTGTGGTGGTGGAAAGAGAATATATGGGCCCTCCTCAGCCACAACTATTGTGGATTATTCCTCTAATAGTATATCCTATAATAGTGCTACATTTAAATATATAATAAATTTAGAGTAAGAAATTAATTCAAACTGAAGAAAATTAAAATATTTGATTTAAAATTGTGATTCTCTCTATCATAAATGGAATTTTGGAGACTTGTTTCTTTTTAAGAATACTATAGAAAATCCTCTTCTATTATTTGTACCTATAGTTTATGTTCATGGTCATGTTAAGGGATTATTTATTTCACTGTAAATCTAAGATATTATTCTTTTTTTTCCTTCACTTCTCAAGTGGAATCCTCTTTAAAATCTTTAACGGTTGATTGTAGGATTTATCCAATGTAATTATCATGCAACGATTCATCTTTATCTTGGGAAACCACTTCTTTAAATTACTGCTCCATTTTATCTTCATAGGACAATGTTATATATTCTTACTCTTCATCATCAAGGAAAATAAAAAATGTATCTAAATGTAAAATTTCATGAATATGGAGATTAATGGATATTTAATCTTGTGTAAATTTAGAATATAATAAATCATGGTCAGTGGTATCTAGATCATTTATCTAATCATTTAATTCATTATCTAAGTGAAATGACTATTTTTGTACTACCTGTATGAATGGGGTTATCATATTTCATTCTAATTTCTATTAAAATATGATCCCATCCACTTTATCAATATCCCTATCATCCATAGACTGTAATAAAGGTTTTAATTTTGAGTTCACATAATAAGAAGAATAAACATTTAAATAAGATTCAATGTAATAAAAAGAGGTTTATCTAGATTAATATATTTCTCCCTCATAAGATTAAACTCTTAATTATTCGTAAAAGTGAAAGGCCACTGGGAAGATGATTTTAATCATAAATAGGGGTTGGGATTATTCTTATTTAATATTTCCCTTTATCTTGTTTATTATGATAAGAAATAATTTACCTTTAAATTTATCTTCATCTATCTCATAATAGATTTATTCTTCTAATTTATTTATTGGATAATAAAAGGTGGGTTTTATTTTATCAAGTAGGGAATGAAGTTCATCCCTATCGAGTAATTTCACTTCTTTATTTTCCTTTACTAGTGGGGGTCTATTAATCCTAGATAGTTTTTCCATTATACCTTACAGGTCACTTTTTTAGACTTCTTCTTTTTGGCCTCATCCCCATCTAGATTAGTTTTAAATTTGTTTTTATGGACACTTATCCTCCTTTTGATCCTTTAGAAATGTGAATTAGGCATAAAATTGGTGATCCATTATAATAAAATGATCACACCTTAATGGTTTCCTCAAAGTGGAGGGGAGAAAGAAATGAGAAGAAAATATCAATAAATAAAAATAAAAGAAATTAAAAAAAACTATTTACATTTTTTATAGGTAGTGACTCACTTAGTCTAGATCCCTATAAATGGAACCATCTTTATAAATTACTTATTTTAGAGACCTTAGTATATATAATTTTTCAAATTTGGAATTCATCTTAGCAGATGACTAGGGTCATCTGTCATGGTGTCGTGTATTGGAGATCCATTAACCTAACACTTATAATTTATTTATTTATTTTATTTATATTTTTAAAACATTAAGATATGAAATGAATTTTGGGAATTTTGTTTTATTAATTGGAAATTAAATTACAATAAAAACATAGGTTATAGGTAAAGTGGTTGGATTTTGGTTCAATCACACTAGTCCTTAATTATGTAACGGTATTCTTACCCTACAATCGTGTCAATATCATTGCTCTATTTTCACTTTCTTTATGAATTGTTTAAAGTGTAATATAAAAACCCCAAAATCATATATATATATATATATATTACATCTTAATATATTAAAATTAATTTTATATTAAAAAAACATGCATGAGGACCATTAAGGTTTAGTGTCTTTGGAAACATGGATAAATAAACAAATGGTTCACAAGGTTACTACATCATCTCACACTAAGTTATTTATAACTATAACCCTTCTTAGAAATATCATACCTTGAACATTTATTCATAACTTGGTGAAAGGAAAAATAATAAAGGATGAGATAAAATTCTCAATACAAGTAAACGAGGGAGATATCAATCATCACATGAGCATATCATGAGCATAAGGGTAAGATATCAGGTGATTAAAATATAAAAACTATACCTTACATATCGAAGATAATAATCATAAGTCCTGGAATATACATTTGAAATTCATAAGATATGAATCATAATGGAATCCAAGAACATGATCCTTAAGAAAATAACATTATCATAAGACCTATATTTTAGACATACAGATAAGTATATAAAATCATTTCATTTGTAGTAAAGGCTAATTTCCAAAACATTCATAGTATAATGGTTTTACTCACCAAACCATCATAATATTTGTGGTCCACCCCAAATACTAACACAGTTCACAATGTCCCTTATTGGATAGAGTTTACTACCCATTCTAGTCCAATTTGTCTTAGGATATGTCAATCATTACCTAATACAATAGAGGGAGATAAAGGTCCCACTCATCATTTAATGAAAATCATACATATGTATATTATAAGATCATAAAATATTCATTACATCATAACCCAAGAAAATAAATAGGGTTCATAAAAATTTCATCATGTCACAACATGTAAATAAATAAGTTTCATAAAAAATTTCAACTTTCCATCATATAATTACCCTTGAGAAAGAAAAATGATTCACAAACATTCCATATTTTCGTCATATAATATCTTATGGAAGATTATTGGGTTTTATAAGTATCTTTTCATCCTAAATATAAACCATCTAGAGAAATAATACAGATTTTCCATTTTATTATATCCCCAATAAAACATAATCCACACCAAAGTTTTAAGTCTTTAATGAATAGAAATTTCATAAAAAAATATCATTAAAACATAATATAGAAAACTATCTTTTCCATTTTGAATACACATATTTAAAATATAAAAATTTACGAAATATGAAAAAATAATTTCAAATAAAATAACTGTGAAAAGTTTTAAAGTATGATTCGAATAATTTAGTATTCATCATAGTGTAAAATTATTTTTATGTCATAAAAATTAAATCAAATATTTGTTTCAAATTTTTAGTAAAAATTTAGAACTACCTCATTTAAAAAATTATATAAATATTCCTTTTAATACATTTTTTAAAAATTCAAACACTGGTAAAAATTTAATTAAACAATCATAATAAAAACTTCATTTAGAAAGTTTTTAGAAAACATAGACATGGGAAAAATGGATTTTCAACCAAAGAGAGAAATAAAGTATTTTTTTTTGAAAGAAAAAATTATTATGGTAAATTTAATTACTAAAGAGAGTAAAATTAAATAAAAACATGTAATATATTTAAATATATAGATCATAGGAAAATAAATGAGTTTTTTATTGACTCTTGTGTATGTGATCATCCCAATGGGAGACTGTCTTTGTTTGTATGACATGGTTAATTGGGCATTTATTACATTCCATTTTTTATTTTAGCATGCTTATGTTTAAGTTTATTTATTGTTTTTGTACTCATAATATTATTTTTATTGATTTTATCTAGTTATTTCCACTGGTTTCCTACTATTATATGAGGGAATACTCTCCCCACTATCACACCGTAGTCCATCTCTTCTAGTTAGAAGCCTATGGTTCATGGTGAGGCGGACACGAGTCCTTATGGTGTACTGGATCGAGGCACTAGATTAGTGGAAACCAGGTCGGGATATTTCAAATTTTTATTATAGGTTTTCCTTTCCATTTGATTTTGTATTTGGGATATGGTAGATAGTAGTATTAATAATGTTTTAAAACCTGTGATGGATTTTAGACATGTGTGTCGAGAATAATTGTTAGGATAAGAAGTCCTAGTTGTTGGGGATATATGATTGTTGTTCCAGTTTGTGATGTTATAGTTTTATATGTCTTTCACTTTTAAAGATGCACATGTTGAGTGTATGTTATGATTTATCACATATATATAGATCTTTTCAATTATAAAGAGTCCAGTGGTTAATTTTTACTCTTCTATAGAAACGGAAAGAGGCGTCTCATGCATCATATTTGAAATATAAGATTCATATATTATAGGCATCCTATTGTGATTTTACTAATAATAGAGGAAAATTTTTTAATGTGTCAAAAAAATACTAAATGTTTTTTCCCCATATAGGTACGTATTATAACTCTACTTAATTGAGCAGACTTATATATTTTTCCTCGTGATGAAGACTATATAGATCAATAGTGATAAATTTGATGGTGAGACTCATGACTCAGACCTTATGCATATGAGTTGTGGGGACCACAATAGGTTGATAGGAAATATGATTCCCATGTGGTGAAACCCTTTCAGGGTGTCATTAATTATGTTTGGATATTTATTATGTGGGTAACATCCTATCAATTGTTTTCCATCACAACTTGGAATGAAATTTTACTAAATCTAACCATGTGATTATGTTATTGGCCCATGTAGGTCAGTATTGGGAGTTGATACTCATTTGGTAGACACCTTATGGGTGTATAAATTTGTATGAGGTTATCTAGTCAAGTATCTTTGTACGATGTCAATAGACACCTAAAATTTATCATGAACTATACATTGTCGGGGTAAACCATATATGGATTTATGGTGTGTGTTAGTTCATCATTCTTTTATATGTTATATATTGATACTCTAGGGGTAGTCCCTTATGATGATACTCAATGATTATTAAGGACATGGTAGGTCAATGCTGGAAATTTTTTAACCCTTGTAGGTTGGTGTTATCATTACCTCCCTTAGAGCGGGTTGACAAGAACTTTAGATTCCATATGTCGATATGGGTGTGCCAATGATTCCCTGGTATATATGACATTGGATAGGTTTAAGTTTTTATTATATATGGTTAGAACTATATACATTATTGTGAGACCTAATCAGTAGGGATAGTTGGGAGACCTAGAGTACCTTATATTGGCTAAGACCCTTGTAGGTTGATGTTTTGTTTTGATCAGGGGAAACATGAAAGAGACGATGTCCCAGGTTATTATTTCCTTCTAAGTAATTATCTTGTTAGTACTATCTTGTTGATACCGATGCATGTTGGGTGGTAAATATTTTTAATATAGGTTTGTTGATGCCTTCTATTTCTATGAAATCACCAAGGGTACGAGTGTTTTGAGACTGGCTTCAATGGGAAGGACTATTTGGGTGAATGGCACAGTTGACTAGTGGTTGGGAGTCTAACACTTAAATTTCAAAAAATTATGACGTGTTATGAGAGGTTGTGGAATTAATTTTAGAATAAAATAGACCCTAGATTTTGGAGACGAGTTACAAGGTTGATTCTAGTTTTATTATACAGATGTGCCTTATATTAGGGTTAGATTGTCCTTGTAATTGAGAACATGTGGGAGTGTGATTTGGGTGATAATGTTACACATCGGTTACATATGGTACCATTTAAATTATAAAGGTATGAGTGGTCATGTATGATCTGAGGACTGGTAGTTTAAAAGATATACTAGGGGATTGGTTTCTTGGATGTTGTGACGTAAATGAGTAATGTATCTCTCATCGTAGAAGAGACCTCAATAATAAATTAGGTGTTGGGAGGTAGTTGACCATGGTTGGACCTGGACACACATTATTTGGAGATGTGGTGTTTGGTGTTGGATAAGAAAAGTCCATTATGTTTAGATGTGATCATGGCCCAAACAAAAAATACATTCCTATTGAAATAATCTTAGTGTACTCTTATTTTAGTGTTGATCATGCCCAATATCTTAACATCATTCTAAGTACACAGAGAGATTTTCATCTATAAATAGATTTACCTATTTATTCATTATGGTTGGATGAAAGAATCCTTATAAGTACAATTGAGGAGTGGTTTAAAAATAATTCAAAAGGTGTGTAGTACACCATTTTATGTTTGAGGGTGGTGACCCTTATTTTTTAAAAAAATTCAACAAGCATTGAGGAAACCATTTTATGTACGTTGAAAGAGTTCAAGGGGTGACGTTTACATTAATGTATGGGATGATTGATTTATAATCCATGAAAGTGGTTATTTCTTAGATGGATGGGGAATCGATTATAGTGATTCAGATCTCTTTTTTTTAGAGTAACAATGAGGATGCTCTTAAGGTGGGGAGCAGCATGTTGGTCGCCATCTTTTAACCCTCATGTGAGAAGGGTTGTGAGAGTCCACATGTACACATGAGTGACATTATCATTTCCAAATAGACAGGAAGGTAAGAAGATAGATATGATATCATTATTTCAAAAAATTTATTATATCTTAAATATCATATATAAAATTTTAACCCATCATTATAACCATCCATGAAATTTGATGATGTAAAATTAATTATATCACCATGTGGAGGCAGTAGTCTACATGTCTGCTCAAGCTATAGTTTTATTTCTTATTTGATAGAATATAGGGATGATAATGGTAATTACATAATCATAATAATATTTTACTATATTTAGGATTCTGAATTTATTATTTTATGATGAATATCATATATTTAAATTATTCATAAGATGAAATAAATTGAAAAAGTTTAGGTTGTAAGATTACCTCTTCTTTGATAGTCCTCCTTTAGATTCTTTTCTAAGGACCATTGGACTAGACATTCAAGAATACCATCACCTCAAATTCATGGATAGAGAAGATGATAAGATAATTGGAAATGGTTTCATCAATATTTAAAGATCAAAGTTATGTAATTAAAGGATAAAAGGGGTGTCCTTCTATAAGTGAGGGAAAAGGACACACTTCGAATTAAAAAATATTTAAATTTAATTAATTTCTTTCCCAAGTAAAATAATTTTAAATATCCATAAAATTATTGAAAATTAGTCTATGGTACATTTTTAAAAATTAAATTAAATTTATATAGTTTTTTTTGTCATTTTAAACCTCATAGTTTTGTTTAACCCCTTTATTAATTGATTTCAACCTTAACATTGATAATGAGTTTTTTAATATTAAAGGGTTATAATTTTACTTATAAGTTAAAAATTATCAAAAAATGGTGAAGGGATGAATTTTTATAACATTTATAATACAAATTTTCCTCTATAAATATTTTTATGTTTTTTAAAAAAATTAATAAGATATTATTTAACATAAAATATCATTAATGTGATTTTTGATACAATTCATTTAATTTGCATTTAAAGACATGAAAATAGTAATTTAATTCGAATATAAACATTCAAAAATACTTAATATATTATATTCATCCATAAAATTATGGTTTCACTATAAATCATAAAAAACTTTTAGATATTTTTAAAAACATTTAATTGATTTTTCAACTACTTACACAAGTAGTGTGTCAGAGTTGTGAAAGAATTTAAGTTAATTATTTCATCATTGAAAAATAAAAATAAAAAAGATAAAAAATTAATTAATATCTAAAAACATTTAGAATCAAAATAATCCAATTTTTATCCTTAGGTAAAAATAGTAGAGTAATTAAATTCAAAAGAATAGTATTTTGTGATTTTCTTTACATAGAATAGTCTAAATTTCAGTTTCAATGAAAAATGGTAACAAAATACCATATATTTGAATTCAGTATGTCTACGGTATAATTTCATTTATAAAATGAAATAAACGCATGATATGGGTTGATTTAAAGAACTTTTCACATGGTTTTAACCCTATTTTACCAATTTAGCCTTAAAAGTGATAAATATTTACCATAGTTACTATTCATAATGAAATAATATAAAAGGGTCCTATTTACCAAATTTGAATCTTATGATTCCATTTTTAGTACCAATTTTTTAATATTAGATATTTATAAGTTGTGGAAATAAATTTTTATACATATACGTAAAATGCAACAAAAATTGTTTCTTGAAAAATGCATTTCTAAGCATAAAAATTAACTTATATCAAAATAAAGAATATCTATAATTAAAATATAATTAAATATATTATTATAAATCAAAGGGATAATATGAAACATTAATACCAAATACAAAATATAATGTTACTTTTATGTTTATTTTGATATAATGGTTTTTAAAAATAAAGTTCATTTTTTTAATACATTTTCTAAAAGTAAAAGAAATTAATTTTATTATTTTATCTTAAAATTTAATACAAAAAATTAATAAAAGTAATAGAATAAATTTTATAAAAATTGAGTACTTATTTATCGATAATTTCTTATTTATATAAAAATTTATACTTGTTTTTTCAAAATTTGGTTATTTGTATTAACTTGGCCAATTTAATGTCTCTGTTATAACGGTATACTATATTATCATTCATTTAAAATATGAGTTTTTTATTCTGCAAGATACTGAATAAATTTTATTTAAATATAAATAAATCATAAAATCTTATGGTGTTACCCAAAAAGGCCCCTCATTGAAACGAGGACACTCATAACCCACTAGTGACTTGGTGGATGCTGGATGTAACACCTACTACTACCAATAACCAGTGGATAGATGATGTTTTGTTGAATATTTGGTTATAAAAACAACCCATACTCTTTTTTAGGTTCATATTAGACCCCTTATATCCTTCCACCATGTTTAAAAACCATCTTTGGATATTTTCAAACTGCTAGAATTCTATTTTAGATCTATGTTCTCAAAAAAGATCATCCACTAACTTAAAAGTTTAAATTCCCTGGGTAATTTTCCAATTCGTAATAATGTGCATCATTATATAGGTATTATTTTTTATCCTTGTCACATTTAGTGTATAGATCCTTAGTGAACATATATTACTTCATATTGCTTCCACATTTCATGACCATTGCTGGATATGGATTCCTTTGAGGGAATCTTTATAAATCTTCTCAACTCATAAATTATTTCTATGATCAAGCTATATAACATTCAAGAATATTCAAAAGCTATTGTTCTTTACTACTTGAAAATTCAATGAAAATTTTTATCTTATCATTCGATCACATGAGGAAGAGTTTATGTGATGCATTCGTTGATTCATTGATATTGAGTTTTAGAATTTATTTAAAAAAATTAGGCCTGATCTGGTGTAATTATAAAATTCTAGCCAAGTCATGGCTTTGGGATTTGATTCTTAGGTTGATACGGAGAAAGAGGTGTGTCTTTCTTATGATTTTTATGTTTGGATATAGCTGATAAGGAAAGTACATTGTATAGGGTGGTCTTATCTTCTTCTAACATGGGTGGAACTCATATTTAAGTGATAGTAACATGTTTTCTTTAAGATTGGACTTGGTGAATCTGTACCTAAGGTGGTTCTTCTTTAACTTAGTCGATCTCTCTAATTCTTGTTTCTTAAATCTTTCATATCCTTCCTTTGTACTATAATCATCTCTATTGAGGGATAAATTTGTGAGTAGGGTCAGTTTTCTGTTGCTATATGCAAACATTCTTGGAGATCCCTTTTATAAATATCATCAATCACTAAGTGTGCACCTACCTTCAGACCTATAACTAGTGAATAGAAAATAATTGAGGACTATTAATCTCTTATATAGTGAGAAAACATAGGGAATTTTTACATCATAGTGTGTCAACAATTATTTCATTTTAGCATAAATTCAATAATTATTTTCATTCCAATTTAGGTGTGTAGAGTATAGTATCACTGTGTGAGTTCAAATTTATTATTGGATTCTACTTTGAACAATTTAGTCTCATCTAATTAGGTCATCAAGATGTAATCAAACAATTTAAATTTCATTTAGATGTCAAAATTGTGGAATTTACTTGCCTATTTCAAATTTCCAGGGAGCTTTATCTCAGTTATAGAAAACTGGTTTTGGTGGTTTAATAGATGAGTCATGCTCAGGTTTTCCATGACTCGAGATTTAAGCCACACCTAAAGTTCATTGATCTCCATGTGTGGTTATTTCATTGAATATTCAAAGAGGGGAGAGGTGATTAAGGATTTAAAACAAATAACATCCCATGGAAGTAGGATATTCTCATGGTTGTATGGGTGTGCCCAAATGTAATGTTTCGTAGAAGGATAGGGTCTTTTTGTGAAAGGTGAGAATGATAAAAGTCAAACTGAAGGAGAAGTGGTGGATGGTTATAAAAGTAGTTTCCTCATGGAATTATGGGATATAATTAGATAGATCAAACCCAAATAAATTCTTCAAATAATAATGGATTCTAAAAAATCACATGGGACTATCATAGAAGTATTCCTTGGAATAGAAGAACTGTTTCGTGGTTGTAGGAGATATCCAAAGAAACAATCCATAAAAGATTCTAATAGAATATTTCCTTTATAATTTACAATCCTGCATAATTAATAACCAAAATACAATGTGTGATAATTCTATAATTTGATTTCACTACTTAAAATTTTCCATATTTTATAAAATTTTCTATTTATTTTTTTAAAACTTACAAAAGAAATGTTTTCTGTGAGCTTGTTCTAGAAAAATTATAAACAAGAAAGATCATATTACCAAGAAATGAAATAATGAAATTCTAAATATATAAATATAATTAATGGATTCTTTTTAAAGTCAAAAAATTAATGAAACATGTAAAAACCATGATCTAAGATAACTTACAATTAAATAATATATTCTCAAAAAAATTACAAAAAATAAAATATTCTCTTGAATTATGAATTAATCATGTGTCACTTATCAATGAAATAAATATTTTTTTCTAAAATTTTCATCCCTCATCACTCCCCCAAACTTAAACTATTACACTCCTAGGAAATTATTAGTAATTAATTCATCTATTCAAGAATATCAACAAAAATATAGTCTTTCCAAGACTTGATTACACAAGATAAAGAAATAAATCATAGTTACCTATATTTTTTGAAATATCATGCCTATTATGTGATTTTTATTCACTACCTCACTTTATTTCAAGTCCACTTTTCATGTTCAAGGAGTGGAAAAAATTATATTTAATTGTAATTAAAATTTTAAAAGGTCATTCTTCCATTCACCCCTCTCTCCTAGGATTCTTAAACCAGATCTCAAATTTCATCTTCATTGATTCAACTCAAATGAAATTATTTTAAGTAAATTGTCTCCTCGTTCATCTAGGTTCAATATTCCCCTCACCTTAATGAACTAATTTTTGAATTTTAGGAAATTATAATTTTTTTTGAATTTTCTCCCATCCACTTCTGTGAAAATAAATATGAAAACACACTTATTGGTATTGAAAAATGGATTTTACTCACACACCTAGAGCCTAATGTCTTATAGATTCATCATGGTATCCCATTTTTTCATTTTACACAAGTTTCAAAAGAATTATACCAATTTACTATCTGTTGGATCCAAGAGGTGTTATTATTAACTGAGGAAAATTTTCCTCTAATTATGTTAAAAAATATAGTGACCTCGTGTTATAATTCTAATTCCACGTAGATATTTTCACTCAAACTCTTTTTCCAAGTTCCCAAGTTGAATTTCCATAAAATAGTGGTTATATTCACTCAAAAATCATATAATTTCATTAATTTTATTATAAAAATATCCCACATAACATCATGAAATCTTTTACTTGGTAGGACTTTATTGAAGCTCATGTTTCCTATCATAAGAAAACTCATTAGAAATAGAAAATAAAACATAATGAATATTATATTAATATATATATATATATACTCTAAAAACCTAATTTAAAATAGTCTAAAATTGGTTAATTTCATTCCCTGACACTTATTAAACACTTCCCAGTAATGTTATAGCTGAGAAGTATAAATATACAATGAATAAATAGTTATGAAAGGATAGAATCCCCCAGGTTTTTATTTTAACCAATAGTCATGAATTGAGATCTCTAATAGTTGGTTTATAGATATAATGAGATAACATTATAAATTTATATCTATTTTTAGATGCCTATAAAGAATATAAAATAAATAATAGATTTCATTATAAAGTAAATAAAATTAAAAAAAATAGAAGGGTTGAGAATCTTGGGTTCCACCCTCCTAAGAGGGGATATATTTAGACTATCCACAACTAGATAGTCTAGTAGATTATATTCAATCTGTTATATTTTTTGTTTTATGGGATGAAAATCACCACATCCTTTTCCTTACAAATATTCTTAGATTTTTTTTATTATTATATATCATCTTTGATAGACTCCTTTATTTCCAATCCTTGATCAATTTTTTATACCTCATAATGTGGTGGTGGAAAGAGAATATATGGTCCCTTCTCAGCCACAACTATTTTGGATTATTCCTCTTCTATTATATCCTATAATAATAGTGCTACATTTAAATATATAATAAATGTAGAGAAATAAATCAATTCAAACCGAAAAATAAATTAAAATATTTGATTTCAAATCATGATTCTCCCTATCATAAATGGAATTTTAGATACTTTTTTCTTTTTAAGAATACTATGGGAAATCCTCTTCTATTATTTGTCTCTATAATTGATGTTCATGGTGATGTTAAGGGAGTATTTATTTCACCATAAATATAAGATATTATTCTTTTTTATCCACCACTTATCAAGGGGAATCCTCTTTAAAATCTTCAGCAGTTGATTGCACGAGTTCTCCAAAGTAATTATCATGCAACAGTTTGTCTTTATATTGGGAAAGAACTTCATCAAATTACTGCTCAATTTTATCTTCATAGGTGAATATCATATTTTCTTTCTCATAATCATTAGGTAAAATCAAAAATTTATCTAAATCTACAATTTCATGAATATGGAGATTAATGGATATTTAATCTTGTGTAAATTTAGAATATAATGAATCATGGTCAGTGGTATCCACACCATTTATCTCATCTTTTAATTCATTATCCAAGTGAAATGTCTATTTTTGGACTTCCTCTATGAATGTGTTTATCATATTTCATTCTAATTTCTCTTAAAATATGATCCAATCCACTTCTTCAATATCCCTATAATCCATGGACTGTAATAAAGGTTTTAATTTTGAGTTCACAAAATAAGGAGAATGAACATTTAAATAAGATTCAATGTAATAAAAAGACGTTGATCTAGATTAATATATTTCTCCATCATAAGATTTAACTCCTATTTATTCTAAAAATTGAAAGTCCACTGGGAAGATGATTTCAATCAAAAATAGGTGTTGGTATTGTTCTTATTTAGGATTTCCCTTTATCTTGTTTATTATGATAAGAAATAATTTATCTTTAAATTTATCTTAATCTATCTCACAATAGATTTATTCTTCTTATTTATCTATTGGATACAAAAATGTGGGTTTTATTTTATCAATTAGGGAATACATTTCATCCCTATCGAGTAATTTCACTTCTTTATTTTCCTGCACTAGTGGGGGCCTATTAATCCTATATAGTTTTTCCATTATATCTTATATGTCACTTTTATATACTTATTTTTTTTAGAATCCTCCCCATCTAGATAAGTTTTACACTTGTTTTTATAGACACTTATCCTCCCTTTGAACCTTTGGGAATGTGAATTAGGCATAAAATTGACGATCCATTATAATAAAATGGTCGCCCCTTAATGGTTTCCCCAAAGTGGAGGGGAGAAAGAAATGAGAAGAAAATATAAATAAATAAAAATAAAATAAATGAAAAAAAACTATTTACATTTTTATAGGTAGTGACTTACTTAGTCTAACTCGTTGTAAATGGAACCATGTTGATAAATTAATTATTTTAGGGACCTTTTTAAATATAATTTTTAAAATTTGGAATACATCCTAGTGTATGACTAGGGTAATCTCTCATGGTGTCGTGTATTAGAGATCCATTAACCTAACACTTATAATTTTTTTATTTTTTTTATTTATATTTTTAAAACATTAAGATATGAGATATATTTTAGGGAATTTTTTTTTATTAATTGGAAATTAAATGATAATAAAAAAACATAGGTTATAGGGAAAGTGGTTGGATTTTAGTTCAATCACACTAGACCTTAATTATGTAACGGTATTCTAACCCTACAATCATGTCAATATCATTCTTTCATTGTCACATTCTTTCAGAATTGTTTAAAACATAATATAATGACCCCAAAATCACATATAAAGATATTACATCTTAATAGATTAAAATTAATTTTATATTACAAAAACATGCATGAGGACCATTAAGGTTTAGTGTCTTTGGAAACATGGAAAAATAAAAAAATGGTTCACAAGGTTACTACATCATCTCCCAATAAGTTATTTATAACTATAACCCTTCTTAGAAATATCATACATTGAACCTTTATTCATAACCTAGTGAAAGGAAACATAATAAAGGATGAGATAAAATTCTCAATACAAGTAAACAAGGGAGATATCAATGATCACATGAGCATAACATGAGCATAAGGGTAACATATCAGGTGATTAAAATTTAAAAATTATGTCGTACATATCAAAGATAATAATCTTAAGTCATGGAATATATATTTGAAGTTAATAATATATGAATCATAAACGAATCAAATAACATGATCCCTAATAAAAATAACATTAGCATAAGACCTAAATTTTAGACATACACATAAGTATATAAAATCATTGCATTTGTAGTCAAGGCTCATTTCCAAAACATTCATAGTATAATAGTTTTAATCCCCAAACCATTATAATATTTTTGGTTCACACCAAATACTAAAACAGTTCACAATTTCCCTGATTGGATAGAGTTTACTCCCCATTCTAGTCCAATTTGTCTAAGGATATATCAATATTTACCTAATACAATGGAGGGAGATATAGGTCCCACTCATAATTTTATGAAAGTCATACATATGTGTGTTATAAGATCATAAAATATTCATTACATCATAACTCAAGAAAATAAATAGGGTTTATAAAAATTTCATCATGTCATAACATGTAAAAAAATAAGTTTCATAAAAATTTCAACTTTCGATCATATAATAACCCTTAAGAAAGAAAAATGATTCATAAACATTCCATATTTTCAACATATAATATCCTATAGAAGATTATTGGGTTTCATAAGTATCTTTTCATCCTAAATATAAACCATCTAGAGAAATAATAAGGATTTACCATTGTATTATCTCCCTAATAAAACATAAGCCACACCAAAGTTGTAAGTCTTTCATGAATAGAAATTTCATAAAAAAATATCATTAAAACATTATTTATAAAAATATCCTTTCCATTTTAAATACACGTATTTAAAATATAAAAATTTATCAAATATTAAAAAATAGATTCAAATAAAATAACTATGAAAATATTTAAAGTATGATTCAAATAATTTAGTGTTCATCATAGTGTAAAATTATTTCTATGTCGTACGCATTAAATCAAATATTTGTTTCACATTTTTTTGTAAAAAGTTAAAACTACCTCATTTGAAAAATTACAAGAATATTCCTTTTAATACATTTTGTAAAAATTCAAATATTGGTGAAATTTTAGTTAATAAATTATAATAAAAACTTCATTAAGAAATTTTTTAGAAAATATAGACATGGAAAAAAAGGATTTTTAACCAAAGAGTGAAATAAAGTCTTTTTTAAAAGAAAGAATTATTATGGTAAATTTAATTAATAAAGTGAGTAAAATTAAATAAAAACATATAATATGTTTAAATATATAGATCATAGTAAAATAAATTAGTTTCTTGAGAGGTATATCATTATATTTAATCATAAAAAACTTACTCATAACAATCCTAATAAACAATGTGATTGCAACTTAAAACCTTTACCACTTTATTAACTTTTATATCAAAATCCCCATGAAAAAAATATATTTAGATGCATATTTATATCGTATAATTTTCCATATAATTATCACGATATATATTCATGGTTAGAATATATTTACACCTCATTAAAAATAAGTCATAAATAAAAGTGAGACAAAAATCTATTATCTCAAATTTCAACTTTCTTCATACATTTTCAAACCTCCTGTATAATAAATATATATTCCATATACATGTATTATATTACAATAATCATATATATCAAACCATATCTGATTTAATTAAACACTTTAATCACCCATTCATTAACAATTCTTTGATAAAGTCACTATTTCTCGGAATAACTACTTTGTTTTTCATGTATGTTTTAGTTTGGTAGTTTTGGTCCTTATACATTTATTATGTTTCTATAACCTCCATAAATTTAATCCTAATATAAATATTATATATTTTTATTATATATATGTTTAGATTCATCCATAAAAGGTATATATAAAAAATTAATTACACCATTCATGGAGACATTAGGTCATACGTATGCATGAATGTTGTTTCAATTTTATCGATGGATGGAATAAAATAAATGTAAATATTAATTATAAATACATGAAAATATTATTATTTAAATAATTTATCTCTTAATTCTAAATATTGTTTTATTATAGTTTACAATAGAATCAAATAGAAATAATTTTAAACTTCATTATAACATTATGCATCATGAGTCGATATGAACTAGTATAAGTAGGAACCGTAAAGAGATAGAAGACACGTACTAGAAAAAACATTATTTAATTATATAATAATGTTACATTAATTATAAAATAACATCCAATGTTATAAATAATTTTATAATGGAAAAAATATTTGACAAATAGAGTGAAATATAAAAATTTGGATCGCCTTGATCCCCTAGGATCATCACACCCACGAACATCACTCTAATAGAGAAATATAGAGTTAGTAATACAATATTAATTTTGGAAATGATATTAAACCTTTATAGAATCAAATTAAATGATGAATTTTAATAATTATGGTGTATTTATTGGGCAATATTTCCTTTTTAAATTAAAAAAATATTCAAAAAGACAGTTGGTCACTATTATTACATTGACTCATTTAAGTGACCATAAGAATTATTTATTGATATAATCAAAATTTTATTATTTATAGATACTATAAATATATTCTAATAAAAATATTTTATATGATAAATTTATATTTTTTAAGAAAAAAATTATTTTCATGAAATAATCTTATAAAATATAATTTAAAAATATAATTTATTTTCACAAAGTCTTAAATAATTTTTTAATGGTCAGAATGTATATTTTTCTATAAAATTGAAACATTTTAATAAGTTTTTATTTTTATTTAAAATTTAAAATTATAATAATTAGGTAATTTTTTTATGATATGTTATTCTTTTTTTGAATCATCGCATGAAAATTATCATTGGGAGTTTTTTGGGGAATTTTCTAACAAAGTTTATTTTTTGGTGAAAGGATAATAATTATTGTTTTATGAGCACTGTGATTTTATGACATTGTTATTATGTTAGCATGATTAAAAAATTTATAAAATATATTATCCAATCAAAATTTTATTTAAAAATTAAAAAAATAAATTTATTAATATTAATTTCAAATTATAAATTCATACTTTGGTTTTTGGGAACCAAAAATTATATTTTGGCATAAAAATTATTTTTGGTCAGTGTGCATTAATCAGACTAGATTGAAGGTGTTTTTTAGTTCTAGAAAGACTTGAGAAACCAATTAAACTCTATAAAAACTTAATATTCCAAAAAATTGGTTGATATTCATTTCAACCATAATTGGATAACTTATATAATAAAATTACCAATAGTTAAACCTTTAAAACCCACCCTCTAAAAATATAAATACCAAACATTCCCCTTTACTCCCCACTAAAAATTCATAATCCAAGAGGTTATAATAATTTTACTTCCTAATTAGTCCCTACATGTTTCCCTCAAGGTCTCAAGGTTCCATCACAATGTTTTAGGAAGCAAACCATAAAAGTAATGGAATTCTCCTCTTCATTCTGTTCATTCAAGCACCTCTATTTTACGAGTCATGTTAATGTCAATGATTAATTCTTTACATTCACATTTTATCTTCAAATTAAATACCAAATAGTGTTTTATCAATGGGATACTCACATTCTCTCTCTTTATTCCCTCCATTTAATCCATGTTGTATACCATCATGCTATTGAATCCATTTCTTGAATTTATCTCTTTTACAAGAGACATTCCAATATCATCAATACCCAATCCACTTCCATTTATAAGGTTATTCACCTAGATGTAAAAATAAATATTTATTTTGTATTTATGTTTATTAATCCCACATTCCCATTTCAGGGGTTACAAATTAAGTAATGTTTATATATTTTAGCACTTATGCACTCAGTGATTTTATATGAAACTTGATCTTTATTCTCCTTAGTTTATTGGTAAAATGATATGTTATAATTTTTTGTGGATAAGATAAATTAAGAAATGTGAAGGGTGCACCTGATATGACTCATTTGTTTCATGTTTAGCACATGGTCTGTTAAAGTATACATCATGCATGTGTATGGGGTTAGTGCTTAGATAGTTCCAACCGCACTATTGGCATAAGGTTTGGCCAAAAATGAATCCAAACCATGAGTCTCATTAAAAATGGGAAAATGAAAAAAAAAATTGTGGTATTTAATATGGATTACACCCCCCATATTCCCTCCATCGCATGACCAAGGGGGCATACACCTCTCCTCTTCTTCTCTTGGGCAGTTCTCCTTCATTTGTGGTCAAAATTGGGTGATGTTTGATGCGTTGGAAAGATTGAGGTAAATATTTCAATCTTTTACCATATGTTGTGTTCTTATAATTTTTCCACTAACTTGGGTTCTAATGTTTAGGGATTTTTTCTTTTATTACACTAGAGTATGGTGGAATAAAATACCAGTGTTGGGGGATTCACTCTACCTTAGAGGGTGACCCAAGTGATCATTTTCACTTCATGATGTACAAATTCATCATGGTATATCACCCTGGTGAATTTATAAAGCATTAATACTTTAAATTAAATTGTTGGTGTGGTTTTTTATGCCATTTCATAGTAATTTTACCTAATTCTAGGGTTATTTTTATCACTTGTGGTTGGTGGGCATAAGGTCATCATCCGGATGCGATCAAATCGACAGATGATATTTTGATATTTTTCCCCTTTTTGAATAAATTGGGTTTTATTTGTTTATATATTGTTTTGGTTTTATTAATTAATAATAATGTTTTTATAATAAATTAAATATTATGTTCTATTTGTGAGAAAGGTTTGTTAAGACTTAGATGATCTTGGACATACTTAGAACCTCCTACCATCCTTAGAAAATATATGAAAACCTTCTTAAAGGTCAGTGGTATTTCATAACTAACCTAGATTAATTTTTCATGTTTATGTAGTATGTATGTTCTTGGGATTTCCCCTGAGGGTGATGCCCATATTTATATTTACTTCAATCAACTGCGAAATTAAATTATTTAATTTGGTAATTGAATCGATTAATTCCAAGTGTCACTAAACAAATATATGCTTTTGCTTGATGCTCCTACTTATCACTGAGGATGAGGGTTCTTTATGGTATGACTCCATGTATGATATAACAAAGAGGATCCCATATATGATTCCTCCTCCTTCTTACTCCTTACGATAAACCCAAGATGTATGTCGTTACTTATGTTTTGTCTTAGAGAATCCCAAAGGTATAACTTTATTTTCGTGAAAACCCCAAGGATCCAAGATAGGGTTCCTCTCCTAAGCACTGACTTGTAGAGCCTAGTGGGTGCCCCAACGATTAATCAACCCTAAGCTTGGACGTCATCAGTTTGGGTAGAGATGGTAGCAGGTGTCACCTAGAACCTATACTAAACTTATAAGCATATGAAGTTGTGGTAGTAGTGGTGGGTTTAAGCATTCATACACCCTCACTATTTTTCTTATACTTCACCAAGTTATTATTTATGTATCTATGAATACCAAAGGTTCATCGGAGCTTTTTAATGATGAGACTAATGTAATGCAGTGCTTTTTAGGGATGCTAGTAGGTACCTCTAGGGATCTAACTCATGAGCCTTATTTACATATATGGATATCACAGTATGGAACCGAAAATGATTGAAGGTATGGAATCGTATGTTGAGTTTGTTATGGATATGATTTGGGGACTCAAAGAGGTTTCCTTGGTAAATGAATCTGGGTCACGCCCCATGTGGGCTTATATTATACTGATTTTTCTATGGATGAACTCTATATACTCAAATAGGATATCATTGTCAATAGACCTGGGTCATGACCCTCAAATTTCTAATACATGAAACATCTGGAGTAGATTGTAGCAGATTTATTTCCATCTTAATAAAAAATTTCTTCATTACATGACATCATTATAGTGATTGTATGGGTGAAACCAAGGTTAGTATATGTATTCCCCTATGACGGCGTAGCTTGACTAGAGACATTTCTAGCACTGGCTGAAGAATGTATTGTCTATTAGGTTTATAGACCCATGGATCAACTAGGGTTTGATTCATGTTACTTATCACCATACTCATATATATATATATTACAAAAACTTGTTTTGTTTGTGTATTAGCTAGGCTGAACACTTTCTTTGATCATTCCTTTCATGAATTATCTTTTAGTTCGTTTCTAGAAGTTACCATTATTATTATTGTTTATATCCTCATGGGTAAATCACTTATACATACAATTCATATTATTGGCTATCTAGGGGACTACATTGGTGGTTCCCTTTAGAGTTCTTTACTCACACCCTACTCTAGATGCTATTGCACTGGATACTCGAGTAGACGTTCTCTTAGTTACAGGCATGGGATGGGCTGAGGCTCAGGACTGGTTGAGTAGGATGGCTCTAACATTTCTGTGAAAATCGGTTATGTTGTATGGATCGATGTATATATTAGAGACTTTTACTTTTATTCATGTTTCATTTATTTAATCTTGTGTATGTGGTCATACCAATGGGTGACTATCTTTGTTTGTTTGACGTGGTTGATTGGGCATTTATTACTTTTCATTTATTGTTTTAGAATGCTTTTGTTTCATTTTTTTTATTTTTTTTATACTCATATTATTATTTTTATTGATTTTATCTAGTTATTTCAACAGGTTTTCTTCTATTATATGATGGAATACTCTCCCCACTATCAGACCCTAGTCCCTCGCTTCTAGTTAGAAGCATGTGGGGCATGGTGAGGCGGACATGTGTCTTTATGGTGTACTGGATCGAGGCACCAGTTTAGTGTCAACCATGTCAGGATATTAAAATTTTTATCAGAGGTTTTCCTTTTCATTTTATTTTCTATTTTGGATATGGTATATAGTAGTATTAATAATGTGTTAAAACTTGTGATGGATTTCAGACTTGTGTGTCGAGAATAATTGTTAGGATAAGAAGTCTTGGTTGTTGGGATATATGATTGTTGTTCCAGTTTGTGATGTTATAGTTTTATATCTCTTTCTCTTTGAAAGATTCACATGTTTAGTGTATGTTATGATTTATCACATGTTTATGGATCATTTCAGTTATAAAAAGGCCAATGGTTAATTTTTATTCTTCTACAGAAAACGAAAGAGGCGTCTCATGCATCATATTTGATATGTAGGATTCATATGTTATAGGCATGCTATTGTGATTTAACTGATAACAGAGGAAAATTGTTTAATGTGTCAAAAAAAATACTAAATGGTGTTTCCTCATATAGGTACTTATTAAAACTCTACTTAATTTAGAATAATTATATATTTTTCCTTTTGATGAAGACTATGTGGATCTATAGTGGTAAATTTGATGGTGTGGCTGATGACTCGGACCTCATGTATAATAAGTGTGGGGACTACAGTAGGTTCATAGGAAACACGATTCCCGTGTGGTGAACCCCTTTCAGGGTGTTATTAATTATGTTTTGTTATTTATTATGTGGGTAACATCCTATAAATTGTTTTCCAGCATAACTTTCAATGAAATTTTACTTAATAGAACCATGTGATTATGTTATTGGCCCACGTAGGTCAGTATTGAGAGTTGATGCTCATTTGGTAGACACTTTATGGGTGTATCAATTTTCATTAGGTTATCTAGTCACATATCTTTGTACGATGTCAATAGACACCTAAAATTTATCATGAACTACACATCGTTGGGGTAAACCATGTATGGATTTTTGGTGTGTGTTAGTTCATCATTCTTTTATATGTTATATATTGATACTCTAGGGGAATTCCCTTATGATGATACTCGATGATTATTAAGGACCTATTAGGTCAATGATGGAAATTTTTTAACCTTTGTAGGTTGATGTTATCATTAACTCCCTTAGAGCGGGTTGAAAAAAACTATAGATTCTATATGTCGAGATGGGTGTGCGAATGATGCCCTGGGAGATATGACATTGGATAGGTTTAAGTTTTTATTATATATGGTCAGAACTATTTACATTATTTTTAGACCTAATCATCAGTGATAGTTGGGAGACCTAGAGTACCTTATATTGGCTTAGACCCTTGTAGGTTGATGTTTTGTTTTGATCGGGGGAAACATGTAAGAGACGCTGACCCAGGTTATTGTTTCCTTCTAAGTAATGATCTTGGTAGTATTATCTTGTTGATACCGACACATGTTGGGTGCTCAATGTTTTTAATATAGGTATCTTGATGCCTTCTATTTCTATGAAATCACCAAGGGTACGAGTGTTTTGATACCAGCTTCAATGGGAATGGATTTTTGGGTAACTGGAACAGTTGACTAGTGGTTGGGAGTCTAACACATAAATTTCAAAAAATTATATCGTGTAATGGGAGGTTGTGGAATAAATTGTGGAACAAAATAGTCACTTTATTTTGGATAGGAGTTACAAGGTTGATTCTAGTTTGATTATACGGATGTGCCTTCTATCATGGTTAGCTTGTCCTTGTAATTGAGAACATGTGGGAGTGTGATTTGGGTGATAATGTTACACATTAGTTACGCATGGTACCATTTAAATCATAAAGTTATGAGCAGTCGTGTATGATCTAAGGACTAGTAGTTTAAAAGATATACTATGGGATTGGTTTCGTTGATGTTGTGACATAAATGAGTAATGTATCTCTCATCTTAGAGGAGACCTCAATAATAAATTAGGTGGTGGGAGGTAGTTGACCATGGTTGGACCTGGACACACATTCTTTGGAGATGTGGTGTTTGAAGTTGGATAAGGAAAGTCCATTCTATTTAGATGTGATCATGGCTTAAATAAAAAATATATTCCTATTGAAATAATCTTAGTGTACTCTTATTTTATTTTCAATCGTGCCCAATATCTTAACACCATTCTAAGTACACCGAGAGTGTGTCATCTATAAATCGATTTACCTATTTATTCATTATGGTTGGATGAAAGAATCCTTATAAGTTCAATTGAGGAGTGGATTAAAAGTAATTCAAAACGTGTGTATTACACCATTGTATGTTTGAGGGTGGTGACCCTCATTTTTAAAAAAAAAATCAACAAGAATTGAAGAAACTATTTTATGGATTTTGAAAGAGGTCAAGGGGTGACGTTTACATTAACTCATGGGATGATTGATTTATAATCCATGAAAGTGGTTATTTCTTAGATGGATGGGGAATCTGTTATAGTGATTGGGATCTCTTTCTGTTAGAGTAACAATGAGGATGCTCTTAAGGTGGGGATTAGCATGTTGGTCTCCATCATTTAACCCTCATGTGAGAAGGGTTGTGTGATGTTAAGACCGATCATTAGACGTTCGTTTGTATTTTTCATGTCGTTCGACAAATTGACCTATGTATTACTGGATTACCTAATTAATGTAAGTTACATGTTCATTATATGGCACCAAAATAGAATGGAAAGGGTATGGTTTATCAAGAAAATGTCACTGAGAGTTGGTTACAGACTTTTGAGATTGTGGTTAGCATTGATATCAGGATTCCTTAAGATAAAGGCATTAGATCTATTTTTAGTGAAACATCAACTATAGAATCCAATCTTTTTCGAGAATGGTTGAATGGAGGTGGTTCAAATCTTTTCTATTTGTAAAATTGAATGTGTCTAGTGAAAAACCAAATAAATCTTGTATTTGGGTTGAGATGGGTGTGGTGGAAGGGAAGAATAGGGATTTCAAATAAATATCCTATGTGACTAGATTGAGTTTGATCAAATGGATTTTGACCATTCATTCAGATCGAGGACCTTGAGTAGTGACTTGTTTTTTGATCAGGTTCAGTGTGTTGATAAATGTTCTAAGGGAATCATTATGATTTTAAGGACATATTGTTTTAAGAAATTCTGATGTTGGTAGTATCATGGATCAAAATTGTCCATTTAAAACTAAGAAACTATAGCTCAGAACACCATAGTTTGATTGTTGGAAGAGATGATGATGTGCTCATTTCTTGGATTATATGTGCTTCAGTAAGAACCTTCTTATAAGGACCCAGCCTTAAACCTTACTTAATCTTGAGTTATTACAAGATTACACATTGAGGATCTTTTTAGGTTTAGAGTTTTAGAAAATTAGATCATGAAACTTGCATTACATTCCACATTTAAACAAAGTGGTTACATAAAAGACAATATTCATTGGAAACATATTTAAAATAAAACACGGATTCTTTCTTGACACATCCTTGACACTATCATCACATCATGTACCTTTCCCTTGACCTGTGAAAAACATTTCAAAAACTTGGGATGAGCATAAAAAGCTCAGTAAGGGTTATAAAAATATGGAAAGGAAACATGAGTTAATATATACATAAGAATGAAATCATACTTTACCCATAAAACATAGGCACTTTAACATACCTCATCAAACCATGAATAAATCATAGAAATCATAAGACATAAAGGTAACTTGAGGCATTCATAACATTCTTACGTAGGGAGTAACCCTCTTGGTTACGTTTGGAATACCCATCACAGTATATTCCCTAAATCTCTTCGGAGAAACCATAACGTTTCACTCCTTCGCGTTATCCAATACATTAGAGAGCTATATCGGGCTCACCCTCCCTTATTTTATCACAGAACCACCCATCTTCATAACAATGCCCAAGAACCATAACATAATCTTATCACATAAAACATGCATAAAGGAAACATAACATTTCCACCTTTCAATAGCAAGATATCAATACAACAAATTGATATAAATACATTATGAAAACCATTTTCAATACCAAAATAAAAGAAAAGTAAAACATGGTATTTATTTTTCTTTTAAAAAGAATGTATGGCTTGTAGAGGAAGCCGAAACTCAAATAATGATCACGGCGGCGGAGAAGTCGTTGTCGCCGCATACTTACGAAAAAAACATTCTCTTTTGTCGTTTAGTAAAATGCTTCATATAAAAAGATTCCTTTTGGAAAAACGTAAAAGTCAAAGGGGTTTATACACCGTATAAAAGAAAGTTGTGTATAAAACAAAATATGCCTCAATGAAAGGATATTGAGACGAAGTCCCATACGAAGATGGTATCCTTGGATTAAGGATAAATCAGTTACATAACTATGTGTGACAAAAAAATACATGAAATATAAGTGGGTATTAAGTGTAAAAAAATCAGAGGACATTCACACATAATCATAGAACGACATATTCAAGTTTTACAAGTTTATCCCAAAGAATCAAAATTGGGTTAAGAAGTTCCCTTGCAATAATTAGACAGCCTAACAGCGTTACTTCAAAATTCAGAAAAAGAGTTGATGAGAGATAAAAAGGGTATCTCATCACCTGGACATAACATTTACATCAATAATGATATAGAAGAAAATATCCCAAAATAATATTATGTGAATTAAAAGACATAACAAAATAAGTCTTTTAAAAATAGGAGGGTGAAAGGTTCCCTTACCGACATGGGTATCTTTCGAAACATACGCCCCGTGAAAGAAGGACAATAAAACATTGATGTAAATACTCATAAATGAGAGAATTTTACACAATGAGTAAATCAATGGTCAGTACATACACCACTCAAAGGAAATTTTGGAAAATTTAGCATAAATCTCAAGGGAATAAAAGTGAGATGAAAAATCCCTTACGAAAACTCGGCAGCCTAACGGCGCTACTTAAAACATCCAAAAATGGATTGATGAGATCAAAAAGGGTATTTCATCACATTACAATAAAATGTACAGCAAGATGAATATAAAAGAACATCCCCCATCATAACAAAGAGGAGCTTAAAAGAAGTGACATAAAGGAGAGTACTTAAAGAGAAAGAGAGAGCTTAGATCTCTTACGAAAATTCGGCAGCCTAACGGCGCCACTCAAAACTTCCAAAATGGATTGATGAGAGAGAATAGGGTCTCTCATCATATGAACATAAAAATTACAGTAAGAGTAATATAAAAGAACATCCCAATCACAAGAAAGATGAGCTTAAAAGGAATGACATAAAAGAGTGTACTTAAAAAGAAAGAGAGGAGTAGGATCCCTTACCTCGGGTCCGACTTGACTAGATCGTTCTTTAACGTCCTGAATAATAAACTTGAGTTATTTTTCACTTTATTAAGAACCTTTTTCTAGTTCATTATTCCTTTTATATCACTTATTTCCATGTTATAAACATTATGTAATCATTTAAGTTAATAATGTTTGTTTTGTCGATATTTGGTTCTTAAGTCGAAAGTGGACTTCTTATAATTACATGTTGTTCGTGTGGTCAAATGTTCATTATATCCAGAATTATATTCATCATTTAGATGTATCATTCATCATATATATCCATTATATACATGTACTTATAATAGTATATTACATTTGGGGATAAGAAATGAAATGCACCGTTCATGGAGACGGTAAGCTGTACGTACGCATGAACGCTACTTTCATTTCTATTTCATATTTTTATGGAATGGAATAATAATGATATAGAGTTATATTATAATTCCAGTATAACATAATATATAATAACTTTAAATCCATCCTTTATACGTCCCACATATGGCATTAACGAATCACATCACTTTGAGGGGGCGGTAGTCCGCACTTCCTTAAATGAAGATATCGCGTTTACCCATAATGGAAACCATAAAGGTATGCCCAAAATGAAAAATACATAAGATTAAGGAAAACATAAATATATTATATATCATATATAAATATAGTGTCATCTTAATGTCCACCTTTTAAGGTGTTAAAATAATTTTGAACAATCATCGTTTCGGGAGGCCGAAATTCCCCATCCACGGAAACAGTATGTTCTTTAACCATTAGAAGTAGGTGTGTGAAAGTGTAGCTCGAATCCTTCTTATAAAAACATCCTAGTATATTTATGATACTGGATTTGTTACAAAAGAATTGAATAAAAAGATTTTATGTGGTTGGAGAAGCAAAATAAAACCAAAGGACTCAAGTGAAGACATTACCTTAAAATCGGGTAACTCCCTTTGGTTTGAGCTCAAAGGCTTCCTTGGGAAGACTTCTGCCCAAAGTGAGGCTTCAAGGAGTAATAGAAGGAAGTGGAGAGACAAAATGGGCAGAGTTTGGCCGAGCCAATGGCTTTGGGAGTGTGGGTAAGGAGGTAGATGTGGGGGCCTTTTATAAGAGGAGAGGAGGGGCACTCTTGTAAAGTTACAAAATGTTACTTTATTTTCAAACGAGTTTCGGATTTTAAAGGTCCCACATTGATGTATTTATAGTATAAGGTGATAAGGGTTCGAAATACACTCATCCAATAGGTTTTGGACATGTTTAGGTTTTAGATATTACATTATCTTTCCATTTTATTTAAATCGTTAAATAATGAGGTCATCGATGCATCATCATGATGTCATAAATAATTTAATTTATTTAATGTCTAAAAATTATAAAAAAAATACTATTATTTAGTAAAGCTTTTTATATTTCCAATGACTATTTATAGTCAAAAATATGACTTGTATAACCCCATGTAAAAATTTTTTTAGTAAAACATATCATGTTTGTGTCATTTTTACTTTAACATTAAATAAAAAGATATTTATGTCATTTTCCAACCAAAGTGGCTCCATGGGGTCCCCAAGTTGACACATGGGTTTTCTTGGTCGTAAATGACACATCCAATGAGGTTAGGACATGTGTCAAGTTCATTTCATATTATTAAAACATTATTTTTACCTTAAACTACACTAATTACCTCTAATCGCGATTAAACACTTAATAAGTTACTATTCATCAAAAAATTATTTTTATACCATTGAACCACATTTTACTTCTTAATGACAACCATGTATGTCGGATTTTTGAAATTCAAAACACAAAGATGGAAAATTTTCATTTAAACGGAAAAATCAGTTTTTATAAGTACCACTTAGTGGTTTCACTATTCATCAAAAATTGAAGTTTTTCAGAAAAATCCCAAAAATTCACCCTAAGCTATATTTTATATTCTGAATTAAAAAATAAAGTTTGTTTTAAAAAATTCATAACATATAAGTCACATTAATTAATTTAACAATTAATTCCCGTTGTCATAGAAAATAGCGTGTTTTTATGAAACAATAAGTATCAAAAGATTGACACTAGTTTAAGTCTGATTTCAAAGTGAAATTAATTCCAACAACCACTATTGGATTTAATGGTAAAAGTATATTCTAATTTCACTTTAAAACCAATTCAAAATATAATCTAATCATATAAATAAATTAGATTAAAAATAATATTTGAATTAAAATACAAAATTTTACACTATTCATTAAATAAATGGACTTTATCGGAAAGATACCAAAAATTTACACAAAGTAAATTTTGATGTCCCAATTCTTAAGAAGAGTTTCATTTGGTCTAATAGAATGTATAAGAGTGAACAAAACTATATTTAATGACGGTTCGCCATTAAAAGGCGATAAGTGAACCTTTAGTGAAAACTAGGGCATATACGCCTAAAATTGAATTCTTTCCGTATTTTATGCCTTTATCTTTTATTGGATAAATTTGAAAACATTTAAAAACATATATAATCATATTTTAGTTATTTCTATCCATTACCGCCAATACAACGACTACATGTTAACTACCATTTAAGACAATATTATTTTATTATTAGAGTGCAACGTAAGATTCCCAAGAAACTCGTTGTTGCGTGTTGGGTACGCCATCGAGCATAGCGTCCCCTTTAAAGTCATATTAATATTTTATTCACAAATATGGATAAATATGAAAATGTCATATTCTTTATTTACCTGGGGTGTTACATCCTTCCCCCCTTTTGGGAATTGCGTCCTCACAATTTTTAAAATTGAGCTTGAAAACATCCTTGAAAGTCCCACATCGGAACAAGAGTCAGTAAAACAGTCACTTTAAAATAAAGGAAGATAAGTACAGAGGTCACCCGAGTTAACCCATATGTAGAAAAACATGGACATGGAAGAAAAAGAAAAGGTTCATGTTCTTGAGGGAGAGTGATAGTAAACATGTCTAGGAGAAAGTTAACCATAAGAAAATCACAAACTTGTGATGGGTTAAACGGTATTAAATTTCCCAGTAGGAAAAGTTAATAGACAACATTTTTGTAAGTTAATTTTTATTGAGGAATTTATTCATAAGGAAACATAATCACTTATCATGTTGACTTTAATCTTTTACTAGGTTCCTTAATCAAACTCATATTTTTTTTCCAAAAGACGAGTATTTAGGGAGACTTGTTCACATTAAGAGTACTATAATCAACTTCTAGAGAATCGCCTAATCCACCAAAGAGGACTATATACATCCCATGTCTTTAGGCTTTAACCAAAACCAAAACCAAAAAGGTTAGTACAAGGTCAGATAATCCAGAAAAGGATAACCCATTAAAAAGAAAATCTATGCTTAATCTCCAAAATTTGTCCAACAAAACCCAAAGATCAACGAGGACCATCCGATAAAAAAAATTTCCATAAAATTAGTCAAAGTAAACCAATATAAGATTGAAACCCAAATATTTGAAGGATTTATTCACATAGTCTTCCAAGTTAAATTGTAACATTTATCTCCAAACAACATCAGTTGCTTCTAATGTCTCGTATTGAAAAGTAATTAACATAATCACATATCCTCCATGATAGGATAATCATTTTCATAAATAACCCAAAATAAACTTACTCTTAATTCATAAAATCATATAACTAAAAAGAATCAGTCAAACTAACCAGGGACTTCATGTAGTCCAGTGGTAGGCGATAAATACCAGTCTCACTTTGGTTGTGGGTTCGATTCTCGCAGCTTTGTCCGACGCGACGGGTAGTCACACGGTCTGCGTGTTGTCCTTTTTCCAAAACTATATAATTCTCAAATCATTCCCCAAAAAGAGGTAAAATCATCAAAAATGATCATAACATATTTTAACCTCAAGTTTATCTCATGCCTTTCATTTTGCAGCATATCATATAATAACCCATAATTACCTCAAAAGTAAGGATCATATAAACTCTAATGGTTACCTTTATAATTATTACCTCAACTTCCACATCGATTGGTCATCTCGTACATGATGCATTACAGAACATGCCAAGGTTCAAGTGGTTGATCATGACTCCTTGATATTTGGTTTAGAACAACCACGAGTTTCCTCATTGAATCCTTCATTTTATCTAGTATCTTAATCCAAGAACCACCACAGTTTCCTTCAAACCTTTTGTCTCTTTGGTGCCTGCTAGATCCATCCATTCACTAAAAACAGAAATGTCAGAGTGAGTATATCAACAAAACCATCATGTACTAATGAGGAAGGTAAACACTAAGATATACTTACTCATTCACTTTATCTAAAACTAGAACTCTTTCTGAAATCCTAACCATTATGGTAATGCCACTTATGCTAAAATAATACCCTAACCTCTAAAGTTATCTAAACCGACCTATGATACCAACTATAAGGCTCCAGCCTTAAACCTTACTTAATCTTGAGTTATTACAAGATTACACATTGAGGATCTTTTTAGGCTTAGAGTTTTAGAGAATTAGATCATGAAACTTGCATTACATTCCACATTTAAACAAAGTGGTTACATAAAATACAATATTCATTGGAAACATATTTAAAATAAAACACATATTCTTTCTTGACACATCCTTGACACTATCATCACATCATGTACCTTTCCCTTGACCTGTGAAAAAACATTTCAAAAACTTGGGATGAGCATAAAAAGCTCAGTAAGGGTTATAAAAATATGTAAAGGAAACATGAGTTCATATATACATAAGAATGAAATCATACTTTACCCATAAAACATATCCACATTAACATACCTCATAAATCCATGAATAAATCATAGAAATCATAAGACATAAAGGTAACTTGAGGCATTCATAACATTATTACGTAGGGAGTAACCCTCTTGGTTACGTTTGGAATACCCATCACAGTATATTCCCTAAATCTCTTCGGAGAAACCATAATGTTTCACTCCTTCGCGTTATCCAATGCATTGGAGAGATATATCGGGCTCACCCGCCCTTAGTTTATCACGGAACCACCCGTCTTCATAACAATTCCCAAGAACCATAACATAATCTTATCACATAAAACATGCATAAAGGAAACATAACATTTCCACCTTTCAATAACAAGATATCAATACAACACATTGATATAAATACATTATGAAAACCATTTTCAATACCAAAATAAAAGAAAAGTAAAACAGGGTATTTATTTTTCTTTTAAAAAGAAGGTATGGCTTGTAGAAGAAGCCGAAACTCAAATAATGGTCACGGCGGCCGAGAAGTCGTTGTCGCCGCATACGTACGAAAAAAACATTCCCTTTTTTCGTTTAGTAAAACGCTTCATATAAAAAGATTCCTTTTTGACAAATTTAAAAGTAAAAGTGGTTTATACACCGTATAAAAGAAAGTTGTGTATAAAACAAAATATGCCTCAATGAAAGGAGATTGAGACGAAGTCCCATATAAAGACGGTATCCATGTATTAAGGATAAATCAGTTACATAACTATGTGTGACAAACGAATACATGATATATAAGTGGGTATTAAGTGTAAAAAAATCATAGTACATTCACACATAAACATAGAACGACATATTCAAGGTGTACAAGTTTATCTGAAAGAATCGAAATTGGGTTAAGAAGTTCCCTTGCAATAATTAGACAGCCTAACAGCGTTACTTCAAAATTCAGAAAAAGAGTTGATGAGAGATAAAAAGGGTATCTCATCACTTGGACATAACATTTACATCAATAAGGATATAGAAGAACATATCCCAAAATAATATTATGTGAATTAAAAGACATAACAAAATAAGTCTTTTAAAAAGAGGAGGGTGAAAGGTTCCCTTACCGACATGGGTATCTTTCGAAACATACGCCCCGTGAAAGAAGGACAATAAAACATTGATGTAAATACTCATAAATGAGAGAATATTACATAATGAGTAAAACAATGGTCAGTACATACACCACTCAAAGGAAATTGTGGCAAATGTAGCATAAATCTCACAGGAATAAAAGTGAGATGAAAAATCCATTACGAAAACTCGGCAGCCTAACAGCGCCACTTAAAACTTCCAAAATGGATTGATGAGATCAAATAGGGTATCTCATCACATTAAAATAAAATTTACATAAAGATGAATATAAAATAACATCCCCCATCATAACAAAGAGGAGCTTAAAAGAAGTGACATAAATGAGAGTACTTAAAGAGAAAGAGAGAGGTTATATCTCTTACAAAAATTCGGCAGCCTAACGGTGCCACTCAAAACATCCAAAATGGATTGATGAGAGAGAATAGGGTCTCTCATCATATGAAAATAAAAATTAAAGTAAGATTAATACAAAATAACATCCCAATCACAATAAATATGAGCTTAAAAGGAATGACATAATAGAGTGTACTTAAAAAGAAATAGAAGAGTAGGATCCCTTACCTCGGGTCTGACTTGACTCGATCGTTCTTTAACGTCCCGAATAATAAACTTGAGTTAATTTCCACTTTATTAAGAACCTTTTTCTAGTTCATTATTCCTTTTAGATCACTTATTTTCATGTTATAAACATTATGTAATCATTTAATTTAATAATGTTTGTTTTGTCGATATTTGGTTCTTAAGTTGAAAGTGGACTTCTTACAATTACATGTTGTTCGTGTGGTCAAATGTTCATTATATCCAGAATTATATTCATAATTTAGATGTATCATTCATCATATATATCCATTATATACATTTAATTATAATAGTAAATTTCATTTGGGGATAAGAAATGAAATGCACCGTTCATGGAGACGGTAAGTCGTACGTACGCATGAACGCTACTTTCATTTCTATTTCATATTTTTATGGAATGGAATAATAATGATATAGAGGTATATTATAATTCCAGTATAACATCATATATAATAACTTTAAATCCATCCTTTATACGTCCCACATATGGCATTAACGAATCACATCACTTTGAGGGGGCGGTAGTCCGCACTTCCTTAAATGAAGATATCGCGTTTACCCATAATGGAAACCATAAAGGTATGCCCAAAATGAAAAATACAGAAGCTTAAGGAAAACATAAATATATTATATATCATATATAAATATAGTGTCATCTTAATGTCCACCTTTTAATGTGTTAAAAGAATTTCGAACAATCATCGTTTCGGGAGGCCGAAATTCGCCATCAACGGAAACAGTATGTTCTTTAACGATTAGATGTAGGTGTGTGAAAGTGTAGCTAGAATAATTATTATAATAACATACTAGTATATTTATGATACTGTAGTTGTTACAAAATAAATGAATAAAAAGAGTTTAGGGGGTTGGAGAAGCAAAATAAAACCAAAGGACTCAAGTGAAGACATTACCTTAAAATCAGGTAACTCCCTTTGGTTTGAGCTCAAAGGCTTCCTTGGGAAGACTTATGCCCAAATTGAGGCTTCAAGGAGTAATATAGGGAAGTGTAGAGACAAAATGGGCAGAGTTTGGCCGATTCAAAGGCTTTGGGAGTGTGGGTAAGGAGGTAGAGGTGGGGGCCTTCTAAAAGAGGAGAGGAGGGGCACTCTTGTAATGTTACAAAATGTTACTTTATTTTCAAAAGATTTTCGGATTTTAAAGGTCCCACATTGATTTATTTTGAGGATAAGGTGATACGGGTTCTAAATACACTCATCCAATAGGTTTTAGACATGTGTAGGTCTTAGATATTACATTATCTTTCCATTTTATTTAAATCGTTAAATAATGAGGTCATCGCTGCATCATCATGATGTCGTAAATAATTTAATTTATTTAATGTCTAAAAATTATAAAAAAAATACTATGATGTATTAAAGCTTTTTATCGTTCCAATGACTATTTATAGTCAAAAATATGACTTGTATAACCCCATGTAAAAATTGTTTTAGTAAAACATATCATGTTTGTGTCATTTTTACTTTAACATTAAATAAAAAGATATTTATGTCATTTTCCAACCAAAGTGGCTCCATGGGGTCCCCAAGTTGACCCATGGGTTTTCTTGGTCCTCCATGACACATCCAATGAGGTTAGGACATGTGTCAAGTTCATTTAATATTATTAAAACATTATTTTTACCTTAAACTACACTAATTACCTCTAATCGCGATTAAACACTTAATAAGTTACTATTCATCAAAAAATTATTTTTATCCCATTGAACCACATTTTACTTCTTAATGACAACCATGTATGCCATATTTTTTAAATTCAAAACACAAAGATGGAAAATTTTCATTTAAACGGAAAAATTAGTTTTTATAAGTACCACTTAGTGGTTTCACTATTCATCAAAAATTGAAGTTTTTCAGAAAAATCCCAAAAATTAACCCTAAGATATATTTGATATTACGAATTCAAAAATGAATTCTATTTTAAAAAATTCATAAAATATAATTCACATTAATTAATTTAATAATTAATTCCCACTGTTAGAGCAAATATCATGTTTTTATGAAACAATAAGTATCAAAAGATTGACACTAGTTTAAGTCTGATTTCAAAGTGAAATTAATTCCAACGACCACTATTGGATTTAATGGTAAAAATATATTCTAATTTCACTTTAAAACCAATTCAAAAGATAATCTAATCATATAAATAAATTAGATTAAAAAGAGGTTTTGAATTAAAATACAAAATTTTACACTATTCATTAAAAAAATGAACTTTATCGGAAAGATACCAAAAATTTACACAAAGTAAATTTTGATGTCCCAATTATTAAGAAGAGTTTAATTTGGTCCAATAGAATGTATAAGAGTGAACAAAACTATATTTAATGACGGTTCACCATTAAAAGGCGATAAGTGAACCTTTAGTGAAAACTAGGGCATATACGCCTAAAATTGAATTCTTTCTGTATTTTATGCCTTTATATTTTATTGGATAAATGTAAAAACATTTAAAAACGTATATAATCATATTTTATTTATTTATATCCATTCCCGCCAAATACAACGGCTACATGTTAACTACCATTTAAAATAATATTATTTTATTATTAGAGTGCAACGTAAGATTCCCAAGAAACTCGTTGTTGCGTGTTGGGTACGCCATCGAGCATAGCGTCCCCTTTAAATTCATACTAATATTTTATTCACAAATATTGATAAATATGAAAATGTCATATTCTTTATTTACCTGGGGTGTTACACTTCTTGATATTCATCCATAGTTACGGTAATTTACTCTTGTTTTGAAGTCTTAGGTATTGTATGTTTTAAATGAATCTTATAGGTGTGTAGGGAATTTGGAAACACAACACATCCATTTAAGAAAAAAAATATCCAAACCAAGTAGGGTGGGTGTTGTTTTCATTGTCCACTGGGAATTCTCAGGGATGATAAGTTAAAAGGTGGAGAGATTGTAAGATCTCATGTTTTTCTGAGCTAGAAATTTCAAAAGGAATTTTATTTTTTGGTTTACTAGATGGGTTAAATCATAATTAGAGATTTAGAATTGAATTATAAAAGTTAGATTGCCACTAAATAATGTTTCTAGATATAGAATGCGGCTTGGTTTATCTTAAAGGTTCTGGGAGAATCACAAGTGTTTAGAAAATGAAACTAGATTTTTGGAAAAAGTTCAGTAGAGGTCATATGTTTGGTGCACGGTTAGGGTTAACCATATGAACAAACCATGTAGCCTAATTTGTATAGGTACACAGACATTAGATGCCATATGGTAGGTCAAGGAAAAATGTTCGTGTGTTTGAAATTTATTACAAACATGTCGCATGACTGGAACATGGTTTGTTAAACTCTACGACAAGCCCATTCTTGGGGTTAGTGCTTGGATAGAGACAATCATATTGTTGGTGCGCAATTTAGTCAACCATGTGGTCAAACCATATTTCCCATTAAAAAGGGGAATTAGCTTTTTTTACCTATGGGATTCTAGAAGGTAGGCCCCCTTTTTCCTCCTAGCTATCTCGTGCGCACCTCTCCTCCTCTTCCCTTGGACGGATCTCCTTCATTTATAGTGAAAATAAGACGGAATTTAATAAATTAGGAAGCTTACGTTAAATTAATAACTTTGTTACCCTCGTTTTTGTTCTTCTGCATATTTCACTAACTTCAGTTCCAACAGTTTGGGATTTTTTTCTCTATTACACTAGAGAATGGGGGAATTGGATACCAGTGTTGTGGGTTTCAATATTTATTGGAAAGGAGTGACCCAAGATATCATTTTCACTTCACTGCATAAAGATTCACTGAGGTATATCGCATGGTGAATTTCTAAATCTTAAATTATTTTAATTAAAATTTTGGGGTAATTTTTTTATGCTATTTCTTAGAGATTGTATCTAATTTGAGGTTTATTGTGTGCCTTTTATTTTTAGTGATATTTAGGTATCCATTATGATGCGATGAGGTCAGCTAATGAGATTTTAAGCTTTATAACTTATTTTAATAAAAAAATTATTTGATTATAGATTGTTTTTCTTTATTAATTAATTATAATGTTGTTACAATTAATTAAATTTATTTTTCTATTTGTATGAAAGGTCCAGAATGAATTGGATGATCTTGTATGAGCATTTTTACCTATTGTTTCCCCTTGGAAAATAGATTGAAATATTCCATGAGGTAGGTGGTCCATTATACCAGCCATAGAGTAATTGTGCATGTTTATGTTGTATGTATATTCTTGGTCATTCCCAAGAGGCATAAGCCCCCTATTTAGATTTACCCTAACAAAATTTCAATTTATATTATTTAATTTTTTTAATTGAATGGATGAATACCATGGGTCACTAACAACTCTTGTACTTTAGCTTCATACTTTGACTTATCACTGAGGTTGAAGGACCCCTATGAGATGACTCGACATATGATATAACCAAGAGTATCCCATGTAAGATGCCTCCTCTTTCTTACTCCTTATGAGGACCCCAAGAGGGATTCATTTACATATGTTTGGAATTAAAGGCTCCCAAGAGTGGTGCCTTTGTTTACATGAGAACCCCGAGGATCTTGGGTAGGATACCACTCCTATGCACTAACCTAGGGGGCCCAAAGTGTTCCCTAATTTTTGACAAACCTTAATCTAATACATCATTGGTTTGGGTATATATTGTATTAGGTATCACCTAAACCCGTACCAAACATTTAATCCCAAGAGGATGTGGAAGTAGTGGTGGGTCTAGTCATTCAACCACCCTCTCTCTTTTAGTTATGTATCACCCCGTTATTATTGATACAACTATGATTTCTAGAGGTGCTCCTTGGATTTTTGCCGATGAGCCTAATGGGTTGTGGTACTTTTAAAGGATTTCTATAGTTACTTCTTAGGATCCGTATTTTGAGCCTTATTTATGTATATGGATATCATGATTTGGAATCGATGAGTGGAATTTCAGTATGGCATCAAAAATGTATGATGGTATAGAACCATGTACCAAGTTTTCTATGGATGTGCTTTGTGGACTCGATGAGGAAGTGTTGGTCAATGGCCTTAGTTCCAAGCCCATGTAGGCCTATATTATACTAATTATTCTATGCATGATCTCCATGGACTTGAATAGGACACCTTGGTCCTAGCCCTCATAGGTCTGATACATAATACATCTGCCATAGGCTATAGTTGATGTGGATTCATATATATATTATTTTACACCAATACATGGAATCCTTCATTATAGTGATTGGAGGGGAGTGTGGGTAAACCCAGGGATATGAATTTTATCCCCCTATGGTGATGTAGCTTGTTCGGAGACATTTCTGGTGCTGGATGAAGTAGGTATCGTCGATCAGGATTATGGACCCAAGGATTGGTTGTGGATTGATTCATGTAACTTATCACCATACTCATATATATACATATGGTAATATATATATATATATATATATATGATATCTTATTCCAGTTCTATCTCAGCAAGGTTGAGCACTTTCTTTGTGAATTCCTTGAATAACTTTTCATTTATTTTATTTTCCGTAGTTACTATTATTATAATTTTATATCCTTATGGGAAACTCACTTATACATAAACTAATATTTTCTGGCTACGTACTGGACTACATTGGTGGTTCCCTATAGATTTTGGTACTCACACCCTTCTCGGGCTTCCATAGCACTGGGGTACCCATGTAGAAGTTCACTTGGTTGCAGGAACAAGATAGATTGAGGCCCATTACTTATTAATAAAGATGGCTCAAACATGTATGTGGATATCAGGTATGTGGTATGGCTCAGTGTACATAGTAGAGTCTTGTACTTTGGTTCATATTTATTTTATTTATACCAAAGTATGTGATCATCCAAGTAGGTTGTTAGTGTTATTTTTATGAAATATTTGTTTATCCATTTACTTCATTCCATTTATTACTTCATCACTCTTTTGCTTTAGTTTATTTATTGTTTCTACTCATTTACTATTAATGGTATAGATTTTATATAGTTATTTCAACTATTTTCTTCTTCTGATATGAGGGAATATCCTCCCAACTACCACACCCTAGAACTACTAAAAAATTAACTTTAAAAGTGCTATAATAGGTCTTCATCATCACTAATAAAATCACTGATAATTTTTGTGTGGTTAAAGGATCGAAGATTTTATCAGTGATAAAAAAAGTGCTATAAAAGGAACCCTTTAACACCATTTAAAAAGGCTTTGTTAAAAGGTTCCTTTAATAACTCTTTTTTATTACTGTTAAAGACCCCTTTTATCATCACTTTTTGTAACACTGATAAAGGTCCCACTGATAAAGGGTATATAAAAAAAGTTCACACCCAACCCACCCCCTTAATATACACTTCTACCCCCCCCCCCCCCCCCCCCCCCCGCCCCTTTATCAGTGCTTACTCCACCCCTTTATCATCAATTTAGATAATCCCACTATCCCGTGCGTGTCCCTACCTCTAATAAGTTTCTAACCCTATACCTCCGGCATATATATCAAATCATTTTCCACACCCCTATACTGTTTGGTTTCACATTTTATGATATATCTATATATTTATATATATATCAATAAATTGTTTTATCCTTATATATATGTATATGTTTATATATTAATAATTATATTTTATATGTAAATTATATTAATTATTTATTTATAAAAGTAAATTTTTTATGTGTAAATGTATAAAAAAATGTGTATATATTGTTATGTATTTGATTACAAATAATAGTACATTATGAAAAATGATAAAATTTTAAAACCATAATATCAATATAAATGTAATACATAGGAATAAATTTATTCCTCACCAAAAAAGGTAATAAGACCACCATAAAAAGAATAAAATCCATCAAATGTTAAAAGATCTGGGTTTGCCAACTAAAAACTCAGTTTTGGAGGTCTTATGAGCCTTTTTGGCCTCTGAAAATTTAGAAAAGGTTTATCTCTATCACAAAGGTCATAGATCTCATCACAGTATTCGATTTTATATGTGTTAGAGCTCAAACGGACACCCAGATCAAAAGGTAAAGTATTTTGATGTTTGAGTTATGTTTTCAACTTATTTTAGATCTTTTATTAATTTTTTGATTTTTTTGTGTCTTAAAATTGTTATTAAATTATTATTACATGATAAAAATTAGTAAGTTATTAATCGAAAATATTTTTTTAATTATTTTATAAGATATTTCCACTAAATATCTTATATATTAAGTGTAAATTCCAAATTACCTTATCTAAAACACATTTAAAAAAATATATATCATATTTATATCAGTGTAAATATATTTATATATTTATATATTATTTTTAATGAAATAATTTTTTTTAAATATACTTTTATCAGTACATGTAAAAAAGATCTATTAAATACCCCTTTTAACAGCGCTATTTTAGCACTGGATAAACCCGTTTTTGTAGAATTGTGGGCCCTTGCTACTAATTAGAAACCTATGATGTGTGGAGGGGAATGATAGGGGTATTGTGGAAAACTAAATCGAGGCATCGAATTATTTTAATCCAGTTCGGGATGTTATAATTTTTGATATGCTTATAAATCAATCATTTTTCTATTATATCCACATTTCCATGTTATGATTCATGTTATTTCTATTGCTATATACATCATGTTCACATGATCATAACTTTTTGATACGAATAATGGTCACATTTTAAGTATCTCTTTTTTTATTTCCCTTACTCAGATTTATGTCCACCCCTTTCTTTGATGTATGTCCCTAGGAAAGCAATAAAAGTAACTTAGGATGAACCTATGAAGAATCCTTTAAAGTGAATTAGAAGAATTATTTTGTTTTTTCGTGTATTTTTTCCCATGACCAAGACACTAAAAATAAAAAAATCCTTAATATTATAAAATTTTGTACCTATTAATGAAAGGTATATGAAATAAAAATGTATTTTTCTATCATTTTTATCAAAGGATGGTTTATTATTTATGGAAATTAGTATTAGAAAACATTAGTAAAAATCTTATGGATAAGTCTAAATACTTGAAAACATCATAATATTTTGATGAAGTATTAAGTATTTTGTTTCTGTTAGGACCAATAGGGGCCTATATACCCTGAGAGGGGGGGTGAATCAGGGTATGGATATTCTTTTCTAAATTCTTCCTGCCCCACTGGATCTTCACCTCTTTGTTACAAGGGTTACTTTCTTTGCACTTGTTTGTTCATTATGACCACTTCTTTTCTTCTTTATCTGATGACGATGCCTTAAATGCAATGCAGGGAAACAAGCAGGCAGACACAAATATTTTTACTTGGTTCACCCTCACTTGGCTATGTCCAAGGAGCATACACCGACAAGTTGTCGGTCGTAGCAAATTCCACTAAGGCTCACTGCCAATATTGTTCGGGCTAGATCACTTCTATGCCCAGGGTCACTGCCTTTACAATGGTTTAGGGTAAGCTCACTGCTTTCCCAAGGGTCACACCCTGTTTCTCTCTCTCTGGCTCACTGCCGGTGGAGAGGATCACCTTTTTCCTCTTCCTATTCTCACTGCACTTGGAAGGGATCCACTCACAGTTTATAGACCTATAGGTCTCTTCATTTGCATGAATACATTCATCCTTAACTATTGATGGATGCTCTGTTATAGTCCAGCTTTCATCCACTAATGAATACCACTTTGCCTCGTAACCACTGGGGAATTCCTTTGGAAACACCTTCGCAAAGCACCCTACTTCACGAGGCTACCAATTTCGCGAAGCTCAAACAAGCCTTCGCAAAGCTTCTGCCTTTTCACGAAGCACTCTCGCGAAGCACTTTCGCGAAGCACTCCCGCGAACCTCAAGCCGTCGCAGAGCGACGTCCCTCGCGAAGCTCACTGAGCCAACGCGGAGCTCACAACATTTGCGGAGCTACAATAGCCGCCGCGAAGCTCCTCTTTCGCGAAGCACACTGGCTCTGCGAACCACATTCAAAATACAAAATCAAAATATTTTCTCTGAAATTTCTCTCTGCTTCTCTTGAGGGGGTCGGCCTCTATTTATAGGCGATTCCACCGACCCTCTAACTTTCCACACGAAGTCAACACCACGACATCTCAAATCGATAAGCTTCTAAGTTTCCTCCGGAATTCTGTCTAAATCATGAAGCACCACGGAAATTTTCCGATCGCGAAGCTTGTCATAATGGCAAAGCATTACCTTCAACATTCCTTGGTGCCTTCGCTGCGAAGCTCCCTCACAATTCCCTTCATCGCCGCGAAGCTCCCTTAAAAATCCCTTCACCGCCGCGATGCGCTTCAGCCTCTGCCGTTCGCAATGCTTTTTGTAATCGCGAAGACTCACCGCCTCCATTCTTCTGGTCTTCGCGATTTCCAAACCATGCATCCTATCTTCGCGAAATTCATGCCTTTTCCATATTTAATTATGATCTTCATGGAAATTCTATTTTCGCGATGCTCACCAAACTCCAAATTTTGGACTCCAAAAACTTTGCAAACACTGGGAAATGGCATCACCTTGTACTGCCCTTTTGTACTGCCTCCAGATCATCCTTTCCTTGGTCATCATTCTTTATCAACATGGATTTTCAAAAAGTTATCTTGAACTCAACAATTCTCCATGGAAACATGCTTTGTCAACAAACACAATCAACCCAAAAATACTTCAATGTTACCTTGAGGGATTTTTTTCCAACAATTTCCCCCTTTGGGTTTGTTGAAAACTCTTCATAACTCTTCTCAGAATGATTTTCTGCACATTGATACCTCACTGAGACTTCTTCCAGCCGCTACCACCATTCACCTCTTGTGATTATGATAGCGTTCAAGGAATCACTTAACACGTACTCTAAGCCCACATAAGCAATGCTCGGTGTGAGAAACAAGAGTAGTATGAAAAGTTCATCAATGAATCACTTCATGTAAAACACCAATTGTCGATTCCAACCTGATACGAATTCATAAATTGTTACCAATTTTTGAACCACACTGATACCAATTAGTGATAGCTGGACACCTTCTCACACCATTCCAACACCACTATTTTGTGTTTATCACGATCCTCAGCTGTCGTGATTTCTATTCTTTGATCGATCACTTCTAGAATCATCAGATTTAAAAAAAAATCTCCCCATATCTCATTTATCCCCCTATCTGGCTGCTCCACTACTCAGCTTCTCCCTGTATCTGTCATGATTTCTCGTATAGCCACATTGTCTCCCCCTTGAACAATCACTATTTTCTCCCCCTTTTTCAACGAACCCAAAGGTCACTCCTTTATAGTCTGTAACATAGTAGAGAACACATATCAGCACATTAAGGAAAAATACATCATACCTCTGGGAGAGGGGGGGTTCCACATCCACACTAGTTCAAGTGCGGGGAATCGACTGAACTCCCAGAGCCAGTCGATGCCTCTCAAAATCTTCCTTGGGTAAGGCCTTTGTCAGAATGTCTGCAACCTGTAGCTCTATAGGCACATAATCCAACTTCATGATTCCCTGCTCAACCTTCTCCTTGATAAAATGATACTTTATCTCAATGTGCTTTGTCCTTGAGTGATGTATTGGATTTTTGCTGAGATTTATAGCACTCAAGTTATCACACTGGATTCTGATCGGAGACTTCACATTAACTCTCATATCGTCAAGCTTCTGCTTCATCCATAATAATAGTGTGCACGCTTGAGTGGCCACAATATCCTCAGCTTTTGTGGTGCTCAATGAAATGAAATCTTGCTTCTTTCTTAGCCAAGAAATACACACTCCACCAAGATAGAATGCACCTCCTGTCGTTCATTTTCTTTCATCTGCTGAACCGGCCCAATCTACATTAGTATATCCCAATAATTCCGACTGATATTTTCTATTATATGTCAAGCAGAAATCCACTGTGCCCTTGATATAACGAAGTATTCTTCTCAATGCATTCATGTGGCTTTCCTTGGTATTACTCTGATATCACGCTACTTGGCATGTGGCGAATACAATTTCAGGCTTTGTTGCAGTCAAGTACAGAAAACTGCTGATAATATGCCTGTTTTTAGTGAATTTAACTGCCCTCCACTATCATCTTTTGATGATTTCATCCGGGTAGAAACCAGAGACTTCGTCTCCTTGGAATCTTCAATTCCAAATCTTATTTCGAAACCTCCTTGGAATATTTGGATTGAGAAATGATTGTGTCATTCCTGCCTTGTGTAACCTTGCAATTGGAGAAAATGTCTCATCACCATCTATTCCCTCTATCTGGGAGTCTCCTTTTCACATCAGTCGTGCTTTGTTCTAAATCACTATTCCATATTCATTTGTCTTGTCTTAATAGACCCATTTAGTCCTGATGACGTTTCTATCTTCTGGCCTTGAAACAATCTCCCACGTCAGATTATTTTCAATTCTGATCTAGCTCTTCATTCATGTCCTCAACATAGTTTTCATATTCAGCTACATCAGAAAAGCATGTTAGCTCAACCTAATATAGAAAAGATGCCTTCTGTAGTGATTTCATTTTCCTTGTCTGAACTGAATCCGATTGATCACCAATGATATTTTGTCTATCAATTTTAGCTCAGCTCCTTGGATTCCTTGTAGACACAGACTTGACACTTTCTTATTCATCATCAGTGTCTTCTTCTAAATCAATATCAGCCACTTCTGCTCTCCCTTTTTTGCTTTCTTCCTCAACACTTTCATCGGGAAGTTGTTCACTGAATCATTTTTCAGTGGATTCATTTCTTTCAGCTACTTTTCTCTGTGTCACTGTTCAATCACTTCATTTCTTTGAAAATATTCTCTCATATTTTTTTTGAAACACATTTGATTTTATCTCACAGCTTCTTGGTATCCTAAAAGCAGTCAGATGATACCACATTGTTAGAACAAAATAGATAATCATGAAAACCTGTGTGTTGCTGCTTTTCCACCAATCATTCTTCATGAGCATAAACATTCATCCTTCATATCATATTGAGATCATGCATCTGATTAGGATATAGAATTCTCCCCCTGTGTTATGCAACTCTCCCAGTTGTTAGACCCAACAGTTTAGACTCATAACAAGTCTTTTCCTCCTGCATCATTTTTTTCTCATCTTCCACTCAGATTTGAGCCATTAACAAAATCTCTAAGCCTACTGATTTGAAACTCGGTGTAGGAAACAAGAGATAAAGTTAATAACACAATCACTTCCTATTGTGCTCTATTTCTCCCTTTCTTCTTCAACTCTAGTACCTGATTTGAATCAATTGAAACTCTAGAGCATATCACCTCTCTACTTCACATCCTAAGATGCCACTTCCCCTTGGATCGTATCTCCCTAAAACCTGAAACACGTGAATAATTAGTTAATATCATTTATATTCATAGGGATAGGGTTGTTTCTGGACTCCTCAAGATGAGGATTGTGTTTGATCCTGATGGTTCAACCCTTTGATTCGTTCTTGAAGAGCATCACACTCCTTCTTGGCTTCTTATAGCTTCCTAGCCAACTTCAACTACTCTGGAAATATGACTAAGCATCCATCACTTGTATGCTGAGTCTTTTTATGATATGATGATTCTGTAGGACTAGCCTTTCTCACCATTTTGGGTTTAAACCCACTAGTACACATTTCTGTCTTTGATGTTCCACCAAAATTCCATTTCTCATGATTCCTTCTCTAAGAAGGAATATCTTTTCTTGTCACCTTTCCTTGCTCTTTCCTCCATTGTAGGGATATTCCTCTTTCTTCCACATCTTGTGGTGGCACATGACATGAAAATTTTTCAATGCATTCTCTGTTTATTTTTCTTTTATCACATATTTGGGTTACCACTCTATTTTTCATTGGTGGTGGGTCCTCCACTGAACGTTCATTATTCTTACTCACAGCTGTAGCATTTCCTCCCTTTTTCTTCCAGATTTGGTCATGTTCTTTCTTAGAGAGCGGTTGTGAGTGTGACAGAGAAGGTGATAGATACACCTTACGTTCATCTCCATTTTAATACCCTGAGGCTTTAAACCTATTCTCCAACTTTCCACTTTGTCTCCTGGTGTAGAATTTCACACTTTGCATCACTGGAGTAGAGAATCTCTTTTTGAGTCCCTTTTCCTTTTCTGCTTTCTTCTTGTTGCATTGTCTTGTCAAATGCCCATAATCGGAACATATAAAACATTTTCCATTAAAGTAATATCTCATTTAATCATCTCTCATCCGAGATGTTGATGCAGCTTAAGTTCTTCTTCTGATATTGATCTCCTGAGCTTCCTGACACATATTCATGGTGTGTCTCATTCTTCCACAGTAATCGCATCTAATGAATGCTTTCCTCTGAGAGACCCTTCTCTCTGATTTCACATGATGCTTCATCTTATTCTCAGATTTGTCAAAGTTCATATTTTCATAGCCTGAAATGAATTCCAGAGCCTCTGAATAGAAGCTTGATGTGTGGCCATGAATCCTGCAGAAATAGCACATGCCGTCACTACTTCTTGTAACTGTCCTCTTAGGCCTATATCCAGCACCTACAGGAAGTTCTCCACATCTGGAACTGTTCACAACTCTTTATCTATCATGCGTGGGAGGTGATTCATCAAATCCAATACCAGTTTTTCCCAAACTGTATGGTCTTTGAGATGAGAAAATATTTTTTTGTTTCTCCTTAGAAATCTCATACTTCCTTTTCATTTTATCATCACCTTTCAAAGGACAATTGAATAGTAAGTGCAATGCATCCTTCAACTTATTTTTTCCTTTGTCTTTTTATATCTCCATTTCCTTCTTGAATTTTTCTATCTCATCCTCCAATTGTTGAATCTTCTTATCTTTTGATTCAAGTTGACAATTGAGTTCTTTTCTGAGATTCTTCCCGCCACTAAACTCATCTTCTAGTTCACGTGTCAGCTTATCCACCATGTTACTCTTCTCTTTTACTTTCGATTTTTCCTCTGAAACAGATTCAGAGAAAAATTCATTCTCTTGTTGTATCCTTCGATTCATCTGAACTTATTCAGACAACTATGTTGCTAGATCATCATTTGTAGCTTTCAGATTCTGAACAACATCTGAATTTTGATTCTCTTCATAATCATCAACCTTTTGTTTTCCTTTCATTTTATCCAACTTCTGTAGTTCTTCTTTATGTGAATCATTCTTCTCTGCTAGGTCAGTAACTATATCAATAAGCCTTTGATTTAAGCCTCTTAGCTTGTTGACCTCAATTTCCAATACTTTGATCCTGATATCTTTAGATTTGACTTCTTCATCAAACTTCCGGTCCACTTCCTTTGTCATGTTGACAACATCTACTGGTGGCCTCCTTGAAACTTCATCATCAGTTTTTTCGACATCACTTTCTAGTTTAAGTACTTCACTCATCCCTAAATCATGATTGAGTGAATCAATATTTTCCCTATCAGATTCATTCAGGACATCTTTTAGTAAGCATTTTGATTCTTTTAATTGAATCACACTTTTTCCATACACACTTCCACACTGAGGGATACCACCTAACTTCTGATTTTCTTTGATGTTTTCCCTTTTCCATGGCACACCGAGATAAGAGCAGATAGATTCTTTAACCACACAGATCGACTACACTCTTTATGTCGACTCTCACCTTCCATTGAGAGACTTACATAAATGGAAGGATAACCATTTTTTGTTTTGATTATAGGGAGTTTATTAGGGTAATAATGGATTTTATTTAATTTTATTAAAATATTTAATTCATTATATGGTTTAATATTTCCATTCTTTTACTTATTTCTTCTTCATGTTCACCGAATTTAACAACTACATATTTTGAGTGTTATTAAGATTTAATTCCTTAGAGTGATCAAGAAAGTTTTCCTCTAAGTGAATTGGTGATTATCCTTAGAATTTTTTAAGTATTAAATAATAGAATGATATTTTGGGATTATCTCATTGATTCAATATATCTTGAACTATTTAATGGAAAATTAATAAGAAAACCATTACATCCTTCTTTCCCAAACAACAACCTAGGATCATCCCATAACTTTAATTTATTTAATCCAAGTCATTATGTTTTTTGTTGTTTTTTAAATTAACTCATTAGTTCTTAAAATAAAATCAATTGAAAATATTGGAAACTTCATATCCAATCCTTCCATCAAATCTGGGTGTCTCAAGTTCACTTCTTCAGTCCCTATGGATTCAATCCCTACTTGTACTACAATAAGTGAATATAAATGTAGGGTAAATTTGTGATTAAATAGTGTACTTATTTACCATTTAAGGAATAACTAGTAATATAAGCATTCATGCATCAACGACCACATATTTTTAGAAGAACCTCAAATCCACAGATCTTGAAACTGTTAATCAATACTATAAAAAATATATTTTATTCATTCAATTGTTTTAAACAAGATAATGTTAATTTGGCAGTATATAATTTAAAGCAATAATCTGATTAGTTATGGGCACTGATCAAGAACATGAATCCAAGGGATGAGGTAGATTTAGTGGGTTGAGAAGAATTCAAAAAGGTATTTTTTATCAAGTATTTTCCTTGTACCCTATAGACAAAAATAGAGAGGGAAATCATCAAGTTGAAACAAATTAAAAATAAATTGGTGGGGAATTATGAGATAACTTTTCAAGGATTATGTGTTATAATTCAATCTTTGACATCGATTCTGATGGAAATAAAGATCTATTATTTGGAATATTGAGACCCCACCTATGGAATGTTTTGGAAATAAGAGACTTTGGGAGCCATGAAGAGATAGTGTGATGTGTTATAAAATTTGAAATAGAGTTTTAATATTCCCAATTTACTCATGTGTAGATTGAAAATAAGTCAAGTGTCGAACAAAATTTTCGAAAAATATGAATGAGAAGAAAGTACTACACCACATGTGCAACAAATGTGGGAAGATTAATTTTAGGAATTTTTTACAAGGAAGTGGAAAGTTATAAAAGTGTGTAAGAGATAGAAATATATCTCAAACATTTCATGAATATGAAAAAACTAAACATATAAATGCTAATGAAAAAGGAATGATATTGTAAGAAAAATATGCTGTAGAATTATTCGAGTGCAGGGAACTAGGGAATTTCTATAATTAATGTCAAAATCAAAATATAATGAAGGGAAATTTTCATCAACCACAACAGAGGCAAAGGGGGAAATTTTGTGATTTTACAATTATGATGACTGAATTCAATGATAGAAATAATGTTGTGGTAGATACACTCAACATACACTTAAATATTTCATGTATATTTTTTATTTAGTTTCTACCAACACTTTTATTTATTTAAAGTTTTCAAAGAAAATAAAGTCAAACCTTAAAATGATAGTGGTATAATTTTATTTTAAAACTCTTAGAGGAATTAATTAGGCATCAAAGATAAATAGGAATTTCCCTATTAATTTTTGTAAGCAAAATCTCTCTATGAAATTGGTATTCATTATAATATTTAAATTTTTCTTTATACTTCGAAAGGATTTCTTATAAAAGTATAATGATAAGATCAATTATAGAAGAAAGTATATATGAGTAGTCTTTAATGTAAAACCTCTAATCATCTTCAAAGTAGATATTTCCTTATCTTATTCTTTCAAAGAACCACCTCTTGTAACCTAATTAATATAAATGATTAATGAATAAAAATATGGGAGAGACATTATTAAGATAAGAGATGCACCCATTGTTTAGAAATACATTTTTGTATTCTCAGAAGAGATACCTGGACCTCCCTCAGAAAGAGAGGTAGATTCCTCAATTTATCTCATAACTAGATCTAATAAAATATCAAATATCCCTTATATAATTTCATAAACTAACATATAGTAATTAAAGAAAAAATATCATGATATTTTGGAGATGGGTTTTGTTTGAACAAGTGTGTCTCCTTGGGTAGAACTTGCTCTATTTACAAAGAATAAGGATAGATCAATGTGACTATGAAATAATTAGATATAAACTAATGGGATCATATTGAATAAAAAATATCAACTTCTATGTATTAATGATATATTTTACTAGCTTCATTGAGATCATTTATTTTTCCAAATAGACATAAATTTAGGGTATCAAAAATTGAGGGTGAAGAAAGAATATATCCCAAAGGCTACCTTTCGAACAAGATAGTGTCATTAAAATTTTTTTATGCCCTTTAAATTGACTAATAATACTTACATATTTATGGACATGGTGAATAGAGTTTTTATGGACTACCTTGACAAATTATTGGTGGTATTTATTGATAATATTATGATATATTAAAAAAATCATAATGAGAATAATGATCATATAAGGGTCATATTATAAATTCTGATGAAGGATAAGTTGCTTGGTAAATTTATAAAATGTGAGTTAAGGTTACAATAAGTCACATTCTTGGGACACATCATGACCAATTAAGGAATCTAAATAGATATATCAAAGCCAAAGGCTATAGGGGAGTTCCCACATCCTATAACTGTAATTAATATTCATCATTTCCTTTTTCTAGTAGGATATTATAAAAAGTAATTGAAAACAATCATTGATTTAGTCAATTAAACAAGTTAAATCATAAGGGATTTAATTTTATCTCTAAAAAGGAGTGTGAATAAAGTTTTCATAAACAAAAGAAGAGGTTGGTTAGTTCACATGTGCTATCTTTTCTCTCTAATGGGGAAGGATTTTTATCTAAAATGATTTATCTTTAAAGGGACTTGGATATGTACTCATGAAAAATGAAGAGGTGTTCACTTTTGTGTCTTGATTTTTAATAAAGGACTATGATTTATCTATTCACTACCATCCTAGAATGGTGAATAATATAGAAAACACTTCTACTAGAAAAGAACCTACTACTCTCTCCTTGATTCAAATTTAAAATATTTGTATCTTAACTGATATAACAAGATAAATTAGGAAATAAAAATGTTAGGGAATGCATCCTACCTGGCCCAAATTATTTCTAAGTTGTTGGGACAAAGTTGGATGGAGAAGGAAGTAAGAAGAGTTTACTATTGCAGAGTGTTGTCGTTTATTGTCAACGAAGATAAATAAATTCACTTTGTAAATGAAATTAAATCAGACGATGCTTTGCTAATATGTATTTCACGAATATCATAATTTAGGAGAACTTGTGATGCAATCTTTATTAGGGAAAGGGGTATAAACAATTATTCTAGTCATATACAGTTTTAATTGGATAGAATGATGCTACTGTAAGATAGATAAGTTTTAGTACTTCCCCTTGAAACTCTGATGATGCAAAATCTGATCTATTAAAGGATATATGTCACGATAGTGGAATTCATGATGAATGTTGAAGAATGGTTATGTAATGCAGTGAAGAGAATAATTAAAAATTAATGGATTATCTGGAGGTAGCACAAAAGATCATTTTAATGTGGCACTGTTTCCCAGTGTTTTCTATATTTTAGGGCCTGAAAATCAGGAGATGATGATAGGCATTTTTTGAAAAGGATGTTGCACACAAGTTTTAAGAGGGAATGTTATGTTGTAAGAAAGTGTATTTCCATGATCCGAACATCAAAATATATAAAATGAGATGCTTTCATGAAAGATTTGGTTTTTCACGCAACATTGGTTTTTTCACACAAGATTGAACGGTGTTTGGAATATTGCACACAAGTCATGATTCGAGGTCCAAACTTTGAAAAACAAAAAAGGAAGTAAGTGCGTGAAAGATTCAAGAAGTGCTCAAAAGAAGAGGTTCGCGTGAAAGGGGATTATTCCCCCAATAAGAAATCAAATGTTGTTTTTCATGACATTTGACTTACCTACCCAATGCGACGTCAAATGGTGTTTTGCATGACATGTCAGGATCTTGCGTGACACATCAGGGTTTTTGCGCGCATGGGTCAATGAGTTCTATAAATAAGAGGTGACCCCCTCACACTTAAAATTTTTGACACTTAGAGAAATCTCGAGCTCTGATGTGTGGAAAAATATTAAGAAAAGGAGAGTGCACGAAAGAAATAGAGTTGTGTGCAAGAAGGATAAGTTGTGTGCAAGAAGAGAGTTGCGTACAAGATTGAATATGTGTGCAATAGGTGTTTCGTGAAAAAAGTTCAATCTTGTGAACATAGAATAAAAGTTGTGTGCAAGACAACTAAAGGGGTGCATGAAATATTTGGGGTCTTCGCACGTATCCAGTTGTGCGTAAGATAGTTCTTATCGACTTCTGGGTAAGAAAGTGAAGATTTTTACTTTAAAGAATACACATGTTCAATTGTAAAGAAGCTATAAAATATTGTAATTCCCTATTTTTGCTAAGAGGGTGCACACACACTTGAAATTTTTTTTCAATGTGCTACATGAGTGTAAGGTTATATCCTACTCTTTGTGTTCCACATCAAAAAAATCTAGTGGATTGTGTGGTACTGGATTGTTTTTGTACCATACCAACGATGTAGATACTCTTGCTGAGTGGTGAACCTTGTAAATCTTATGTTCCTATGGTTGTCTGTGTTTAGCAGGGAAGAGTCTCTTTAATAAGAGGCAAATTTTATTTTAAAAAGAATAAAATGTAAAAAAAAGATATCACTGATTCACCCCCCCCCCCCCTCTTAGTGAAACTTGGATCCTGACTAGGAACATCATAAACTATCTATCTAATATAGGATCTAGGAGGCACAAATGGATGATGTCTAAATTTAAAAGAAGGTGAAATCGGTAAAGGAGGGGAAGATTCATGATTTCCACATTGATTAATATGGTGTCTTCTGGTTTGGATATAGACTTTTTGTTCATTTATCACCCAAAATAAATAAATATCTATTCAAAAAATTCACATAGTGCATATTTATCAATCCATCCTAGAAGTACCAAGGTATACCATGATCTTGAATAGAAATTATGGTGGTAGATCACTTAATATTACACAAACTTATTGGTATGATAGAATGTTAAAACAGGGAGAAAAAAGTACAAGGGGGTGATGCAACCATTTCTAATACCCAAATGAAATTATAATAAAATCACTATGATATTTTTGAATGGTATCCCAAATACATTAAAAGGAAGCAATGTGATAAGGGTGGTAATAGATCAACTCACCAAGATTACCCAGTTTATTTTAATTCGAGAAGATTTCTCTATTGCCCAACTTTCCATGATATATGTAATGGATGTGGTGAGGCTAAAAGTGGAACCAATTTCAATCATTTCTGATCATTATCCAATGATCAATTTGAAATTCTAGATAAGTATTCAACATGCTCTAAATATTGAATTGAATCTCATTATGGCCTATCTCCCTAAAATTGATGGCCAATTTTAAAGAAAAAATAAGACACTTAAAGACATATTGAGAGCCTTCTCAATGGAATTTAGAGGTTTATGGGAACAATATACCTCATTAGTTTTATTCTCATACAATAATAGCTTCCACTAAAGTATTCAAATGGATCTATATGTAGTTATTTATGGTAAGTGATGTTGAACATTGATTTGTTGGGATAAAGTTGTTAAATGAATGATAATTGGACCAGATCTTATGGAAGAGTTGACAAAAAAGGTCTAATACATCCAAAAACAACTAAAAAAACATAGATTTTGTATAAGATTTATTTTAAATATCATCATAGGGACATGAATTTTTTTATTGTAAACAATTTTTTCCTTTAAATATCATCATAGAATAGAGTTATGCAGTTTGGAAATAAAAGAAAATGTATCCATGTGTATTTTAGCCCCTTATATATCCATGATCGCATAAGATTAGTATATTATTGGCTAGCACTTCAACAAAATATGGCTCAAATTCATGATGTGTTCCAAAAATCACTTTAGAGAAAATACACACCTAATCCATCATATATACTGAATCAAGAGGTGTTATAACTAGAGAATGATCTATCTTACAAGGAAGAACTTGTGAAGATCTTGTATAATAGAGATAAATTTATATGAAAAAAATACAACTCACCTAGTCAAAGTGTTAGGGAGGAACCATAAATATGAATAGAAAACACGGTAAATGGAGGAAACAATGAGTCATAAGTACCCACATCTATTCTCAAATGAGAATATGAGTATAAATTTTGATTAGGAAATTCTTTTAAAGAGGTAAGAATGTAACAACCCAAAAAAATATTATTCTATTAATAATGGATATCATGCCTCCCAATAAAATTTTATTATTTTTTAAATATAATCGAAAATAAAGATTCTTAAAATTCATAAAAACTTTACACATCATGTGTTACTATGAAATAGTACGACTAGGAATAGTAAAGGGATATAAAGTATATACTAGAAACCAGGAAAACTTTATTTAATTAGTTAATAATGTTAAATTCAGTATAAAATAACACCTAACATAATACTAAATATTAAAATGGGAGATCAAATAGTGGCTAAACAAAGTGTAACAAAAAAATTTCGGTCTCCTTGATCCACTAGAATCATTGTAGCCATGAAAATAACTATAATATATAAAAAAATAGTTAATAACATAATATCAATTTTAGAAATGGTATTGACAAATGATATAATTGATGTTAATGATGAAGTGTAAGAATGATGGTGTATTTAAAGTGAAATTTTCTTTTTGACCTTGGAATTATTAAATACGACAGTTGGTTGTTATTATTTTGTAGACATGTTTAAGTGATTATAGGTATTATTTAATGATATAATCAGTATTTTATTATCTCTAGAAACCATAAATATATTTAATTAAAAATATTTTTTATGGTAAATATATAAGTTTTAAAAAAATTCTTTTTGTGAACAAAGAATATTATTATTGAAATAAAATTGATTTTTGATTTATGTATGGTAATTAGGTTGGATGGAAGGTAAGTTTTTGTTTTTGAAGGCCTTAAACATATAATAACACTCTCTCACTATTTAATAGTCCATTAAATTGGTTGTAATTCATTTCTCCCATAATTGGTTAGCTTATATAATAAAACAACCAATATTTAATCCTTAAAAAACCACTCCTCCTGAAGTATAAATACCAACCATTACCCTTTCCTCTCCACTAAAAATTCATAATATATGAATTTATGGTCATTTTACCTCCAAAATAGTCCCTCAAAATTTCCTTCAAAGTTTCAAGGTGCCATTCTCATGTTTTAGAAATAAAATATTCAAGGTAAGGGAATTCACCTCTTCTTTCTTCTCATTCACGTACCTCCTTTATCTGAGTCTTCTTAATGTCAAATATTCTTCCTTACTTGTTCTATTGATCTTCCCATTATAGTAAAAATGGTTTTTATCAATATGATACCTCCATTATCTCTCATTATTCCATCTCTTTAATCCATGTCGTATAACATCATGCAACATAATTTATTTCATGAATTTATCTCTTTTACATGAGAAATTATAATATTATGAATACCCAAACCACTTAATTTTTAGTGTCTATTCACCTATATTTAAAAATAAAATATTCATTGGTGATTTTAATTTATTAAACCCATATTCCCTACTTGTGGGTTAAAAACAAGGAATTTTCATTTTTAATCACTTATGCACTCAATGATTTTATATGAAACATGTTAGTTATTCTACTCATGTTATTGGTAAAATAATTTATTATGATAGATGTATATCACATGAATTAATACGTATAAAGGGTGTGTCTGGATAGTGATTTAATTAATTGGGTAAATAATTCTTCTTTTGAGATAACATGTTTTATAATACCTTAATTAATAACCTTGGTAATTATGATTTATGACACCCTAGTGATAAACCTTTTTGATATTCTTTTGAATGAATTATTTTTAGGTTTTATCCACATTTATATGTTATGATTTATTTTTTTTCTTTTATAATATGACTGATTTTCATATGATCATTTATTATTTATCTTCCTCATGGTCACATATAAATTATCTCCTTTGTTTATTCCCTTACTTTATTTATTCTCACCAATTTCTTTCATGCATATCCCTGGGATAAAAAATTCAAGAAAATTAACAAAGGATGAATAAATGAAAGAGAATCTCAAGTTTATTATAATATTTTTTATGTTTCTTCGTGTATTTTTCTCCTATTGTTAAGACACTAAACCTCAAAATATACGTTGTATTATTAAAAGTTGTACAATGTAATTGGAGATTTATAAAATAAAAGGTGGTATCTATATTAATCAACCTTTCCAAAATCATTTTTATATCATAGATATATTATATATAATTTAAATATATCTTCATTACCATCCATGTCAAAATAAAATGAAAAATATTTCACAATTCTTTTTGAATTTGGTAGTCCACACGTATGCATGAACGACATTATCATTTTTCAAAGGATTGAAATGTAACAAGGTATATGTGATATTATAATTAAATAATTATAATTATGTAATAAATATCATATATATACTTTAAATCCACCTTTATATCCATCCTTGAGAGGCGGTAATGGAAAATGAATTACATTGATTCGTGAGGTGGCAGTCCTTCATACCCACGATCGACAGTTTCATTTCCCATTTGATCAAAGAGTGGATGGATATAAGTTGTTACATTAACATAATAAAATTTGATAATATTTGATATACTAATTTTATTATATCATTATATTTTAATAATATTTTAAGGATGTTGAACAATAAACAAAATAAAAAATCATTATTAAGGACTATATCTCTTCTTTAGAGAACCACTTTAGGTTTACACTGAAAACCTTCTTAAAATGGTTCCATAAATAGGATAATACCTCTAGTACATGAGGAGTGAATTTAATAATGATTTTAGTAAAGGATAATCTGATCCAAATGTCTTTTTAAGTGTAAATATGAGAGGAGAGGTAATTCCCAATTATAAATAGGGGATATGACACAATTTAAATTTTAGAAAAAATAAATTTATTCCCAGGTTTTAAAAACTAAAAAGGCTTAAAATAGATACTTATTGAACTTTAAATTAAATAAGGTAAAAATATGTCCATCCAATAGTAATTTTATAAGTTATTAGGTCATTTTTACCCATATATTTTTATTTTAACCCATGTAAACCTGTTTTAACCCCAACTATGGTAATTGATTTTTACATTTTTTTACTATTAACTATGAACAAAAATTAAGTTTACCTTATTATATAATATTAATTATTATTTTCCCAAATATATAATCCATTTTTATAAATTTAATTCATAAAATTGGAGGAATTTTATTTAAAATTAAACCCACATATGTGATGAAAAAAATATTTTTCCAAAGTGCAAATTTTCATAGGTATAAGAATTTTAAATATCAAAATTCAATTTATATTAATTATAATGAGAAATATTTGATGAATTATAATATAATTGAACTAATTTTACTATTAAAAACATCTTGAAACAAAATATAACTTTTAAATTAGTTAAATTAAAATGCATTTTTTAATAAAATAAATATTTTTCACTATTTATTAAAAATTAAACTTTTCCAAATAATACCAAAAATTCATACAAATATAATTTTGAAATTTATATTACAAAATTGAAGTTATTTTTTACAAATAATTTTTATTAAATTGGCCCAAATTAATTTTATAATTTGGTTACAAAAAGTAATGAAATCATTTTTGAGAAAAATGTATTTTTGAAGCATATAAAGACTTTTCCAAAAAACTAAGTACTTATTTAAAAATCTATTTTCTTTATCTAAAAAAATTATATTTAATTTATAAAAATAAAATTAATACCATAATGTTTAATTAATAGGTTATAAAAATCATGTTAAAATAATATTATTATTAGTGTATCATGGTTCATTAAAACTCAATGTACCATGTAATGAAAGATATTGAAGAAATTAAAATTATTTGAAAAACATATATTTCAGAAAATATTATGGTGTTATATTTTAACCCATTAAAATTAATTTCTCAAATAAAAATAAATCACTCTGATATAAATATTTGAGAATAATTTTTCCTCATCATATCCTCAGGTTCCAATATAGCTTCTGCAAGTTGGAGGTTTCTCCATAAAACTATATCCAAGTGAGTGGTCTTATTTTGTGTAAATTTATCTATATGATCTATAATCTCTATAGATATATCTTTATAATGAAGTTCATGATCCATAAGTATGATGTTTTAGTTCAATACATGTGAATTATTAGTTATGTACTTCCACATGAGAGATACAAGAAACAAATTGTGGACTTAAAATAGGTTAAATGGAAGCTCCAAGCGATAACCCAATATACCGAATTAATCCAAAATCACAAAGGGGTTAATATATTTAGGTAAAAAATTTCCTTTATTCATAAATCTAATAACATTATTCCCTAGATAAATTCATAGTAATACCTTCCCACCATCTTCAAACTTTATATCATGTCGACTATTATCAACATAAATTTCCAGTCGCCTGTGTGCTGCCTTATGTGTTATTGAATGGATATAAATTTATCTACCATTTATTTATCCATATCTAGTCCTAATAGATTTATTTATCTATCTTGATCCCAAAATTTTGGATTTGTAATCTTATTTCCATATATATATATATTCAAAATGAGTCATTTGAATGCTTGAGTGAAAGTTGTTGTTCTATGAAAACATGACTAGTATAGGGTGTTGATTCCAATAAATTTTTAAATCCGTAGTAAAAGATATAAAAAATACACACTAGTTTTTGAGATTGAATTTTTCTCTCATATTGACCATCTTCCTAAGGATGATAAACAACAATAGAACTCAATTTTATATCAATGTCTTGCTGAATGGTTCTCCAAAACATCAATGTAAACCATGAATCCTAATCAAATACAATAGAATGTGTTACTACATGAAACCTTGCCACTTTTTTAATATATATCCTAAAAGCATGATCCATATATAAATCATTTATGATAGCAATTAAGTTTTCAAATTTAGTAAGGCAATCAACTACAACCCATATAGCATTATTCCCTTTATATATTTTTGGGAGTATAAAGACAAAATCCATGTGGATGTTTTCCCATTTTCATTATGGTAAGGGTAATGGTTGTAACATATCATTAAAAAAGTTATACCAAGCCTTAACTTGTTGATGTACCAAACATTGAGATACATATTCTAAAATATATCTCTTTATTCCATCCCACTAGAAATAATCTTTCCAATATCTATAAAACATTATAATTATAGGATGAATAAATAATGAATAACTGGTATCTCCCTATAATATATATTTCAAATCATATATATATAAAACACATGCATAGTTTCTAAGTCTTATTCTTCCCTCGTAATCAAGGTTAAACTTAGGAGCATTTCTCACCTTCTTTTGTAGATCTACATCTACCTTTTGTTCTATTTTAAAATTCACTTGGATAGATGGTTGTACACTTATTTGAGAAATATAATATTTATCTCCTTCCTTCAATATTTTCAGATCCATAATTTGAAAAAATAGAAATATTAGATCTTTTTTATCCTAATCATACATAATCTATCATGATCCTTTCAACTCAAAGCACTGGCCACCTTATTTTCTTCCCCAATGTGGTAATGTATTGAGAATTAATAATCTTTAATCAACTCCAACCATCTTCTCTGAATAATATTTAACACTTTTTGAGTGAATATATATTTTAAACTTTTATGATCATTATATATTTCATACCTTTCTCAAAAAATATAATTCCTTGATAAAATTAATGAAAAATGTACTGTAACTAACTCTAAATCAAGAATTGTGTAATTTTTCTCATGAACCTTCAATTTTCAAGAGATATAAGTTATCACAATATCATTATATATGAGAATAAGTCCTAGTAACTTATTTGATGTATCACTATATATTAAAAACCCTTAATTATTTCAAGGCGATGTAAGAACATTATCACTAACTAACCTTCTCTTTAGTTCCTTGAAATTTTCTTTACATTCATCAGTCCAATGGAACTTTTCTTCCTTTGGAGTTAAATTAGTGAGTGGATTGGAAATCCATCAGAATTTTTCTAAAAATAAGTGTTAATATATAGCCAAAAGAATAAAACTATTAATCTCAAGCACAATGGATGTTTTGGTCTAATGTTCAATAGCCTTTGTCATTGATAGATCCACCGATATACCCTCCCTTGAGTTTATATGACACAAAAATGGAACTTTTTTGTATCAAAAATTCACACTATAAATTTTTCATATATTTTCTCCTTAATTAGGGTATTTTTCACAATTCCTACATGAAATTAATTCTATTACTTTCCATTCTAATATATAATAATATCATATATAAAGAATACCACAAACTAATCATGGTAATCTCGAAATACCCTATTCACTAAATCCATTAAGATAATGGAAAATTAGTAAGACCAAATGAAATAATTATATATTAATAGTTCCCATAAATTTTACAGAATGTTGTCTTGGGTATATCCATCTTTTTAACCCTCAATTGATGATATCAAAAATGAAGGTCAATCTTGGAAAGGTATTAAGATCCCCACAGTTGGATAAGAAACTCAGTAATATGGCGTAGAGGATACTATTCATGATTATTATCTTTTCCTGATATTTATAATCAATGTAGAGATACATTGACCAATGTTTCTTCTTAACAAAAAGGATAGGTGCACCCCCAATGTGACATAGTTTTCCGAATGAAGACATTTTCAATATTATCATGGATTTTATTCTTTAATTCTTACAACTAATTTGAGGCCATTCTATATAGAGTATTTGAAATGGGCATAACACCAGGTATGATTTATATTGATTTATCATCTTCATTATTTGGCAAAATACTAGGCAACTCTTATAATAATACATCAAAAAACTCCTGAACAATATACATATCATCAATTTTGAGTTTCTCCCAAACCATATGAGATAAATATTCCTTTTGAATAAGAATCAAGACCCATGCAGTAGTTGTTATGTCGATTAGAATTTTATATTTATTATCGCATCAATTGATAATAATAGGTTGGTTTGGAATATCAAGCATTATATCCCTTTCATGAAAAATAATTTGGGTTTCATGTATATAAATTCAATCCAAACATAATATAACATCAAATTCAACCAAAGGGAGAAAAAAAATGTATTTTTAGGAATCAAATTCCCACAAACATTAACTAAATAAGATTCATATAATTGAGATGTGATCATTATACCATTATGGATTTTCACTATTAATTCAACATCTAATCATTGGGGTGGAATTTTGATATCCACGGAAAATTATTTATATATAAAAGAATCAAGGTATTTCGAGTAAAATATGACATTATAAGTTCTAGAGTGGATGGTAAGTAAACCTTTCACCACATCATTATTGTACTCGTTATCAGAATTAGTTATCACAAGAGATTTCCATTTTTAGCTCATCCTAATAGGTTTTTTATTTCAATCATCATAATTAAACTTTATATTTGGGAATTGGTTTGCATAATTCTCATACTCATTTCACTTGAAACATTTGATTGTGGGTGGTTGATTTTGTGGAGCTTTATCTCTATTTTAATAATTAACTAACTTATTCCCAACACTTCATCAATTGACTGTCTTATGACCTTATGTTCTAGACTTAAAAAATTTACCAGTCCCATTTATTGGGACCACTTTGTGTATGAAGATTGCATTTGTTGTCAACAGTTGTAAATGAAGGTCAAAATGAAAAAAGAGATGAAGAGGGACTCCAAAGATAATGGTGAGTGGCTGAAGTGAGGTTGCAAAGAGAATTTTTATGCACTCATAGAGTTGAATTTCATGATTGTAAAATTATCCATGAAGTAAATTCAGATGATTGGTACACTTATCCTTATTTCAAAGAACTTTTTTCAAAGGTGACATATTGTTTACAATAATGAAGAATGGTGAGGTATCATCCATCTGAGGATGATTGAAGAATGATGAGTATTTGAAGAAGACTGCTCAATTATTAATGATTTCATGAGAACCAAGTAAGAGATTATTTGAATAATAGAATCATATGATTTTAATGAAGTAGATAATCATGGATGAAGAATAAGAGAGAATATGAAAAGACGTGGAATTTTGAGATGTCCATACATTTCACATGGTATCCAAAATCAAATGATTCTTTGGTGATATGTATTTCACAAATATAATAAGTTATAAGAAATTGGGATGCAATACTTGTGAAGTAAAGGGGGATAAACGATGATTCCAATCATATACAATTTTTATTGGAAGGAATGATGATGCTGGAAGATTAGGAAGTTTTAGTACTTCCCATTGAAACTCTGACGATGGTAAAGCTGATCTGTCAAAGGATATATATCACGATAATGGAATTTGTAATGAAAGCTGAAAAATGGTTATGGAATGAAGTGAAGAGAATCATGACAATGGAATGGATGATCTAGAGGTGTCACAAAAGGAAATTTTAAGGTGGCATCATTTCCCAGTGTTTTCCGAATTTTAGGTCCTGAAAATTGAGAGATGAAGAAATGTGTTGTTGGAAAAGGATGATGCATGCAAGTTTGAAGATGGATTGGTATGTTGTGAGAAAGTGGAGTTCCATGATCCGAACATCAAAATCTATAAAAGGATAGGCTTGCGGGAAAGATTTTCTTTTTCTCGCAAGATTGGTTTTTGCACGCAATGTTGAAGGGTGTTTGGAATCTTGCGCACAAGGCATGATTCGAGGTCCAAACTTCGAAAAATGGAAAAGGAAGTAACTGTTAGAAAGATTCAAGAAGTGCATGAAAGTTGAGATTGGTGTGAAAGGGACTTACACCCCCAATGAGATGTCAAATGGGGTTTTGTACAATGCATCAGGATCTTGCGTGACACATCAGGGTTTTTGCGCGTAAGGGTCGAAGAGGTCTATAAATAAGAGGTGAGCCCCTCATATATGTAACACTCAACACATAGAAGAAATCGGAGCTCTAAAGTGCATAAGAAATATATGCAAAGCTAGTTGCTCAAAATAAGTAATAGTTTCATGCAAGAAATAAGAGTTCCGCGCAAGAAGAGAGTTGTGCGCAAGATTAATGTTTCGCCCAATAGATCTTCCATGACAAAAGTTGAATGTTTCGAGCAAGTTGTTAATGTTGTATGAAAGTCTTCCAAATGGGGTTCATGAGGATTAGGGTCCTGTAGGCCTTCTACAGGTGCATAGCACTCTCGAACCAGCTTTGAAAATAAGGAAGAACTGTGAACCATTCAATTTTACAAAGAAAAATTGTACTACACTCACATGACTGGTGTTTATCAATCTTTTTGTGCTTTGTGAGGTGAAAAAGAACCAGATGTTCCACTAAACTCACATATGTAAAAAGGAATAAGTTAGTATACCGAGACACTCATGTGTTGGTGTTGAGAATTAAATAAAGAGTATAAGAAACTACTATACTACTCCATATCATACTGTGTCAATCAGAAGGAAGAGAAGAAGAAGAATAGAGTGGACAATCGATATTCAATTATTTAGGCCATATCAACTGTGATGATTCTAAGATGAACTAGTATTATTTTTTTATAATAACAAAGGGGGTTTTTGATTCTAGAAGATAGAGTCAGAAGTGATCAGATTGCAGCTCATTTTTTACTGAAGAATAAGGGGGAAAAGATTGTGAATCTTTCAGGTTTTTTGTAGAGAAAGAAGTGATTGTTTACCTAAATGAATATAGGCCGATAATAATTGAAGAGAGGAAGAATAAATTAGCACTGTGAGATACAATAGGTCTCAACAGGTGGAATATTCTTTCGGTGTTGTAAACACTTTGAATAGAGAGAAAATTGTCTTTAGTGGTAGTATAAAGAACCAGCTAGAGGCTGCAAGAGACTGTCTACACTGGAAGTATAAAGGACCAGTGAGTGTAAGGGTATATCCTACTCCCTGTAAGTTGGAAGAGGATTGTTTCACTTACCCCCTTAGAGTGTAGGGAGAAACACTGGGAAGTTATTGTTTCCTTCCCTCCTCCTAGTGTAGGGAGCCACACTGTCTAGACGATTGATTTCTTAGTCAACCACTATAAAAGTTACTAATTTATAGTGGAGAATATATGCACTGGTCATTGCCATACACAGTAAGGATGTAGCTTCTCTTATTTAGTGGTGAACCTTGTAAAAATATCATGTTCATATTTTTACTACTTTAATATTATTAAATGGGACTAGGAAAAGAGAATAAGAGAATCAAGATCCTAATAGGTCAAGAGGTATCGGGATAAAAAGAAGAGATTGGTTCAAAAAGTCCCCAACACCGATTCACCCATCCTCTTAGTGTTATGCATATCCCAAAGTGGTCCTCTCACCATTAATATAATTTACTGCACATTTCCTTCCATACTTTGATAATGGAAGAAATATTATCTTCTTTTCTCTGTGCTTTTAGAGTTTCCTTTGAATTTTATGTTTATTTTGTTGTCAAAAACATGAGATTTATGGTTAAATACTATATCCATTTCTACATTGAGTGTACATAAAATGATTTCATCATATTTAATGAACTCTTGTATGGATAACTACATTCAAATACTTGTTTTTAATCCACTAAATAATCAATCAACATTGCTTTCAGGTTGGATGATAATCCAAGAAGCATACCTCACAAGTCTTGTAAAATTTATATCATAAGTATCAACATATTCATTGTCCATATACTTTAGCTAAATGAATTTCTTATCCATTTTCATAATAAGAATAATATGGAAGAACTTATTAAAAATTACACTATTTAAATATTCCTAATCTATGGAGTCAATTTATTCATGTTTCCTTGTATTCATGGTAATATTCCAGAAATGATATGCTTCATCATCCAATTGATGGATGACCAAAATGAATTTTTTATGCTCCAAAAAATAAATAAGAGAAAATATATTTTCAATTGTATTGATCCATTGATTAGAAACTACTAGATCATTGGAACTATTAAAATAAGGTATAGGTTTCCTCATGATGGACTCAAGAGAATTTTGTTCACTTTTTTCTCATTTGAAAGTTTAGCGTGATTCATATCTTGAGAAATTTTTGTAAACATATAAATGATATTATGTGTTCTATATCTCGTAATTTTTTTTCTCAAGAGGAAAATCATGTAATTTTCCATAACATTCATCATTCACCAAATTCCATTGGTTTCTAACTATTGACTAAAACTAAAAATCATCATTTAAGAAAAAATATCCATAGTGGAGAACCATATAATCATAAAAAATAAATTATAATATGTATAAATCTTACATCATTCATTTAAATATTTGGAACCATAAGCCTAATCTAGTTAGTTAATGATCATTATTAAAATCCATCATAACGGTTCATAAATAGTTTGTGAATTTTCAAAACATGTCCCCAAGAAGTTTTAAATCGAGTGTGCAGAAAGACCCATTGTTGTACACCAAGTGGTGGTTGATTTAAATTCTAATGTGACCTTTTTAGAGTTATTACACCTAGATAAAACTATGACAGAGGTACATATACTTATAGTATCCATATAGGGATGTAATTTGTTGGAAACCACTAACTATATCTTTCACAAAAATTCTAGGATATTTTCCTATACATAGACTTATCCTTATGGTACTTACTAAATTTTTCTCATCCTAGTTATGAAAGTCTAACTAAAATTGTCCTTTGATATCAACAATAAAGATCCAAACTTTTAATACATATATATTACATCTTAATATATTAATATTCATTGGATATTATAGAAAAAATCATGATTACTATAAAGGTTTTTAGTCTTTGGAAAATTTGATACATAAACAAGTGGTTCATAAGGGAACAATATCATCTCTTTCTAAGTTATTTATAACTACAACTCTTCTTATAAATATCATATATAAGTCCTTTATTTATAACCTAGGGAATGGAAATGTTAGAAAGGGTGATATAATATGCTCAATATGGGTAAATAACATAAATATCAATGATCACATAAGAAAAACACAAGCATGAGTGTATGAGAACATGAGCTTAAAATTTTAAAACCATTCCATGCATATCAAAGATCATAATATTAAATCATGGAATAAATCCTGGAAGTTAATAAACTTTAAATCATAAATAAATAAAATAACATGAGCTACAAGAAAATGAAATTATCCTAAGACATGTATTTGTGGCATAAACATAAGCACACAAAATCATTTCGTTAGTAGTAAAGTATAATTGTCAAAACTATCATAGTGGATTGAATTCACTCACCAAACCATCATATTATTTAAGGTTTGTTCCCAATACTATCATTGTGGAAAAATTACCTTACTAAACTGTGTTTACACTCTATTTTATTCATGTTTATCTCATGAGATATTGATATTTACCCAATTCATTGGAGGGAGATATAGGTCCTACCAGTCACATATTGAAAATCATATATATGTGTGACATAATATCAAAACGAGTCATCATATTACAAACCATTAAAATAAATCGATTTTATAAAAATTTAATCATGGAATAAATCCTTTAAAATAAATAGTTTTTATAATAATTTCAACTTTTAATCAAAGAACAACCTGTGGAAAAAAACATGATTCATAAAAATTTCATCTTTGAATCATAGAATAACCCATGGAAGAGGAAAGGGTTTCATATAAATCATATCATCATAAACATAATCCATATAGATAAATATTATGGATGGTAATATTGGATTATATCCCTAGTAAAGCACAAGAAACACTAAAGCGTGTTGACATTGATAAATAGAAATTCCAAACAAATATCATTAAAACATTCATGAGTAAAATATAAATTACATTTTGAAATAAATTCTTTAAAATATAAATATTTATAAAACATTTTAAAAAATATTTTATTTTAAAATATCCATGAAAACTTATAAAGTAAGATTCAAATAATTTAGTGTTCATAATGGTGTAAATTTATGTTCATGTCATACATGTTAAAACAAATATCATATCACATTTTCAGTAAAAAACTACCTCAATTACAAAATGAAAAGAATATTACTTTTAAACCATTTTGGAAAAAAATCAATGATTAGGAAAAAATTCTATTAAAAATAGTTGTAAAAACTTAGTTTAAAACATTTTTGAAAACCAAGACATGAAATAAAAATTATTTTTGTCCGTAGAGAGAAAGAATGTATTATTTCAAAAGAAAACATTTTTTTATCTTAATTTATTAAAGAAACGAAAATAAAATTAAAAAAATTAATCTAAAAAAATAACCAGAGGAAAAAAAATTATATGATTATCTTGAGAGGTAGATCATAATATTTTATCATCAGAAACATAATCATAACAATCCTAATAAACAATGAGATTATAACTGAAAACATATATCACTTTGGAAACTTAAAAAATGTAAAACCCATGAAATTAAATTCCTTAGATTGGATAAGTATATCCCACAATTTTCATCATAATATTCATAAAAAAAATCAATGGTAGTATATATATACACCATAGAAACAAAACAACTATTGTATAATTCATGTGTCTCGTAGCAATAAAAGTGAGACAAAAGGCCCTTACCTCATGTATTGAATTTCTTCATCCATGTTAGAACCTCCTATATACTAAATATAGGTCTATAATACATCTATAACATAACCATACCCAAATATATCATACCATATATGATTTACTTATACCCATTCATTAATAATTCTTTGTTAAAATCACTATTTTGCTTAATAACTCTTTGATTTTTCATGTATGTTTTATTATTCATATTTTTTGTACTTGTATATTGGTTATGGTTTTATCATATCCATAATGTAAATAATAATATAAATATAATATATATTCACTGTATATATTTTTAGAGTAATCCATCAAATTTATATATAATAAAATGAATTAAACTATTCATGGGGATTGTAAGTCATCCATACGGAAGAATGTTGTTTAAATTTTATTAATGAAAGGAATGAAAGATTGGTAAATATTAATTGTAATGACCCAAAAAATTTAATTATTTTAATAATTGATCAATTTCTTCTAAATAAAATTTTATTATGATTTACACTAAAATCACATGGAAGTAATTTTAAATTTTATAACAGCTTTACACATCATGTGTTAATATGAAAAAGTACAACTAGGAATAATAATAAATGTAAAAACATATACTAGAAATCAAAAAAACATTATTTCAAAATTTAAAAACATTAAATTCAGTATAAAACAAAACCCAATATCATACTAAATATTAAAATTGGAAACAAATAGAGGATAAATAAAGAGAAATATAAAAATTTTGATCATCTAGATCCCCTAGAATAATAGCACACATGAACATCACTATAATAAATGAGCATATTGATAGTAATATAATATTCATTTTGGAAACGATATTGAAATTTGATAGAATTGAAGTGAATTATGAATTTTAACAATGATTTTGTATTTATAGGGCAATATGTCCTTTCAACATTAATTCATTTTATTAATAAGATAGTTGGTTATTCTAATTATGTAGATTCATTTAAGTGATCGTACATATTATTTAATGATATAATCAAAATTATATTATTTCTAGAGACTATAAACGTATTATGTTAAAAATATATTTTATTATAAATGTATAAGTTTTAAATAAAATTTATTTTCATGAAATAATATTTTTAAACATTATTTAAAATGATAATATATTTTAACAAATCGAGAAATATATTTTATAAAGATCAGAATGTTTATTTTTCAATAAAATTAAAAATATTTAATAAATAAGTATTTTTATTTAAAATTTAAAATTATCAGAAATACAGAATTATTTTAATGAAATAAATATCATTTTTTGAAATCATAACATCAAAATTATCATAGAATTATTTTTTAAAAATTTCTTAAAAATTTCATTTTTTTGGAAAAAACTGAAAATTATTGATTTACAAGAACTTTGATTTTATGGCATTGTTATTTTTTTAGTATGATTAAAAATTTTATGAAATATTTTATTTAACAAAAATTATTTTTATAAATCATCAAAATGAATTTATAAATATTAATTTTAATTTAGAAATTTATACTTTTAATTTTTCTGAACCAAGAATTGGATTTTTGAAATAAAATCTGTTTTTGGTTTTCATGCATTAATTAGGTTTTATGGAAGATATTTTTTCGTTTTTAAATGACTTTACCATCCAAACACACCCAATTACTATTTAATATTCCACAAAATTGCTTAAAATTCATTGTAACTATAAGTGGTTATCTTATATAAAAAATAACTCATATTTAATCCTTTAAAACCCACCCATACTCAAGTATAAATACAAACCATTCCACATTACTCTACACTAAAAATTTATAAGGCTTGTATTTTGATCATTTTACCTCTAAAATAGTTCTTCCAAGGTTCCCTCAAGGTTTCAAGTTTCCATCCTCAAGTTTTAGGAAGCAAATCTTCAAGGTTATGAAATTATTATCTTATTCCTTTTCATTCAAGTACCAACTTCTTATGGGTATTCTTAATGAAAAATATCGTTTTTTACCATTAAATTTTGGTCTTCCTATTACTAAAAAATGGTTTTTTATTAATGGGATGCCTCTATTCTTCCTCATTATTCACTCACTTTAATCAATGTGGTATACTATCATGCTATTGAATTCATTTCTTGAATTTCTCTATTTTACATTAGAATTATAATATTATTAATATTAGAACCACTTATTTTTAAGTGGTTATTCACCTAGATATAATAATAAATTATTTATTGGGTATTTAAATGTATTAAACCTACATTCCCTTTTCTTGGGTTAAAATTGATATAATGTTTCTATTTCTAAGCACTTACGCACTCGATGATTTTATATGAAACTTTTTATTTATTCTCCTCAAGTTATTGGTCAAATGATTTGTTATGATTGATTTAGATCACATGAATAAATAAATATATATATATATATATATGGTTCACCATGATATCACTTAAATGCTTTGGTTAAATAATTAATCTCTATATATGACATGTTTTATGATACCTTGGGGAATAACCTTGGAAATTATGATTTATAAAACCCTAGTGATAAAACTCTTAGATATGATTATGATTATATAATTTTTATATTATATCCACATTAACATTATATAATTCATGTTCATTCTATTATTATGTGGTACATGTTCATATGATCATGCCTTATTGATATGCCTTATGATCACATATTAAGTATCTCCATTGTTTATTCCCTTTCTAGGCTTTATGATCACCCCTTTCTTTGATGTATGTCCCTAGGATTTGAGATGCACTAAAAGTATCATATGGTGAACCTATAAATGATCCTTTAATGTTTATTATAATATTTTTATGTTTTTTATATAGTATGCTTCTATTTCCAAGACACTAAACCTCAAAATATCCTCTGTGTTATTAAATGTCATTCCATGTAATGAATGATTTGTGAAATAAGAAGGTGGGTTGATATTTTTGGTATAAATGCAAGGTTTAGTTATTTATAGAAATTTGTACTGGTAAAAATTTGTAAAAAATCATAGGGATAAGTCTAATTATAGAAAAACATCCTGGTATTTTGGTGAATTATTATGTATGTGGTTTTCAAGAAAATGCATCCATGTATGGATAATATATGTGGATGTTCCTCTAGAACATTTTGTCCTAGGGAACATTGAGATGGAATTTATTATCATGTGGTTCAAGATAGCATGCCTTTTTTCAAACCTAACTTGATACTCATGGAGGATATTCTTTTGTTAATCACATTCTTCTAAAACCCAATATGAAGGATATATAGACAATGTAAACCTTTTATTAGAATTTAAGTATATCATCCTATAATAATGATATTATAAAATTTTAGTATTAATAATTCATTTATAATTCTTATTATAATATTCTAAATAGTAAAAGATTTATAAATTGTGTTTTCTTCTACAATAAAGATGGTAGAAAATAGAAAGACTCGTGCAAAAATTGGATGTGATGGAAAATGTAATAATAAACTTAGAAATATAGTGGTTTGAAATGAAAACTCCATAATGATGATGATTCAATTAAATAAATTCATAAAAAACAACGAAAACCATGTGGGGTGTCTTTCTTCACCATAGAATGAATAAATAGCTCTTTAATCCTTCATGTGTAAATGACCTAGTATTTTAACTAGAAACTGATATCCACTGATCATGGAAAAATGTATTAATACAATATAAAAAATATTTTTTGTGCTTCATTATTTTTTATAAGATAAAGTTACTTTGGTAGTATATTACCTAGATGGAGGAGTTTATCAATGTTGGAAACTGGTTAGTAACATGAATCTAGGGGATAAGGTAGACACCATGGGATGGAAAGAATTCAAAAAGTTATTTTTTTTCATCAAGTATTTACTACTACCCTGCAGACCAAAAATGGATAGGTAATTACTCTAGTTGAAACAAAGATAAAATGAATTAGTTGGAAATTATGAAATGAACATTACAATGATTTTGCATTACACTTAAATTTTTTCATCGATTCTGATGGGATGTTGAATCATTTCTTTAGAAAACTAAGACCCCTCCTACAAAAAATATTTAGAAATATGAGTTGTTGCAATTAATGAAGATACACTGTGATGTGCTCTCAAATTTTAAAAAGAGTTTCAGGATTCTAAATTTATGTATGGAAACAATTAAACTAAGATAAGGATAAAATAAATTTTTTTGAATAATCCAAATGTGAAAAAAGTACAACATACCATGTGAAACAAATGTCCGAAAAAGAATTTGGGGAATTTTTTGTATGGAATTGGAAAGTTCTACAATTGGGTAAAAGATAGAAATATATCTCAAATTTTTCATGTAGATATATAGCCTCAATATATAAATGCCAATTAGAAAGGTAATATGGTGCAAGAATAACTTGATATTCAATTCTTCAAGTTTTGGTTACTTGGGAAGTTCATTAATCAATGTACAAATAAAAAGATAATAGAGGGAAACCACCATCAACCCCCAAAAAGAAAATCAATAAAGGTTGTTATTTTTTTATTATGATGGCTGAATTAAAGGATCCATATGATTTTGTGGTATGTACATTCATCATACACTCAAATATAGAAATTAAATTTTTTGATTATGTTTATACATATTCTTTTATTTCTTTCAAGTTTATAAATAACATCAAGTTATAATTGAACTTCTAGTGGTGGGGTGATTTTTTAAAACCCTGTAAGGAAATATTTTGGAATCAATGATATATAAAGATTTACCTAATAAATTTGTTTAGTAGAATATATCTACAAGCTTAGTGGTCATTCTAATTTTATATTTTGACTTAATATGTGGAATGGATTGGTTGTCAAATTATAATTCCAATGTCAATTATAGAAGCAAGGAGATTTTAGAAATTATAAAGGGAAAACCTCTAATAATCTTCAAAAGAGAGATTTTATAGTCTAATTATTTCTATGAAACACCTCTTATTTCCCACTTTATGGAAATTATTATTGGATAAGTATAAGAGATATATGTAGACTTACAGATTATTGAAGAATATATTAATGTATTTCCTAAAGTGTTAACGGGACCTCCCCTAGAAAGAGAGGTAAATATATCAATTGATATCATACCTAGATCTAAGAAAATATAAAAGACCCCATAGATAATGGAACATGTGACTTTATAAGAATTAAAAAAATAACTTTAGGATTTTTCTGAGAAGGTTTTGGTTTGACGAAGTGTGTGTCCTTGGGGAGATCATGTTCTCTTTTCAAAGAATATGGGTGAATCAATGAGACTATGTGTTGATTAAGGAGAACTTAATGGGTTCACATTAAAGAAAAATAAAATCTTCCAGGAATTGATGATTTTTTTGACCAGCCTCATGGAGCTCAATTATTTTCCAAGATTGATCTTTGGTATGGGTATCATCAATTGAGGTAAATATATAATATTTCCTAAATACTTACTTTTTAAAAAAAATATGGACATTATGAGTTTGTTTTTATTCTCATCATTCTGACTAATTATCTTTCCATATTTATGGATTTGATTAATAATGTCTTTAAGGACTACCTTGAAAAATTCAAGGTGGTCTTTATTGATATATTATTATATTAGAAAAAATATTTGAGGTGCATAAATATCACCTAAGGGTCATAATATGAACTTTGAGGAAGGTTTAGTTGTTTGGTAGATTTAGAATGTAACGACCCAAAATTTTGAATAAATCTTGTTTTCTAATTTTGTGCGTTATTTTATTTTTTATACACAACAAAACTGTTTCATTTGATAACATGAGTATAATTAAAATGAGACCGTTGGGTTTTCATTTTTATATGACCATTGTTCAATATGACTGCTGGAAACTAAATGTTTCGATTATTGTCTCTAAATACAAGTAATCTTGGTTAATTAATATAGAAAGAAGGTTCGATGGCCTCACCCAGTAGTCTTGGACCGATCGAAGCCCATCTAATAGAACATGGGAAGGAGGTAGCAACACTGGACTTTTCTCTGGACCAAACCCAAGACGAACTTCATCGTGTGAAGCTAGAATGGAATCTCCTTCGCAAGAAGTTCAAACTGATAGAAATTACAACTCGTGCGATGTTGGCTGAGCCTCTCTCAGATTCTCTCACCTTAGCACACCTTACACTTTGGTCCTATGCCGGTGTGATAAGGGGCTATGTAAGGAGACTGTAACTGCCTTGTGTAATCCTTTGTTTTAAATAAAAATTGGGATTTCTTCTTATGATGAAGTTTATGAATTTTCAAATGACCAGATAAATATAGTATGAATATTTTTGATGAATTTTAGAAAAAGGATATTTTAAAAATGTTAATGTAAACCTTAAATAATTAAAAATGTGTAATGATTTTCAAAAAATTGTCTTCTACAATTATGTTCAGTACAAAATTTAGAGTCTAATAAGATCAACATGATTTTTGATGAATAGTAAATTATGAATAGTGATTTTATGCTTAGGATTACTAATGTGACCAAATGGATTAGTAATCTCACTTAAAGAAAGTATTAATATAATCTAGGCACCTTAATTAAGTAATGAGATTCAATAAAATGGTTAAATAACGGTTTCATAAATTATTAGTCAAGTATTAGTTTTTTTGAGTGAATATTGTTTTTTAAATAAAAATTAAATTAAAATCATTTAGAAAATTATTTTTATAAAATGGATTTTATTTTTGAACTTAGAGAATCGATATTATGTTAAGGTAATTTTTGGGGATTTTTCTGAAAAAAAAATGAATTTTCAGTGAATAGTGTATTTATTTAAAACTTAAATTAAAAATATTTTGAAAAATATTTTTATAAATTGGAGTTCATTTTTGAAATCAGAGCATCTATATTTGGTTGAGGTGAAATTTTGGGATTTTTCTGAGAATGTTGAATTTTCGATGAATAGTGAAAATACAGTTTTTAAGTTACAGGTGTTTAATGACATCATTAAATGACATATTAAGTATGTAATCAATATGGTCAACTTATTAATAGTAATATAATGTATGAGGTTTCCCAAGTGGCCAATACCATGGGAAAATACCATGGGAAATCCCATGGTTTTGCCAAAACCACCAATGAGGTGTCCATTGGCCATTAATGCCTTGTCCCCTCACTTTCCCTATAAATACCAAGCCATCCTCTCATCCATTCGACTCCCAAATCTCCCCCAACGAAGCTCTGGTCTCATTACCTCACAATTATTCCTCCCAATGTTCCCCTAAACCCTCAAGGTCCCAACCGTTGAGTTTTAAGAGTTACGTTTTAAGGTAAGGGATCTTACCTCCCTCTTTCTTTTCAAGTAATCTCTTTTATGTCATTTCTATTATGCTCCATGCTATTATGTTGGAGGATTTTCCTCTATATTCATCCTACTGTATTTTTCATGTTCATATGATGAGATACCCCCTCTTTCTCTCATCATTTCATTTTAATAATGTTAAAGTGGCGTCGTTAGGCTGCCGAATTTTTAAGGGATTCTTTCACCCTTCTCCTTTTCAAAGTTCTATTTTCATGTCAAGTCTTTCAAGTTACTTTTTATGTTGGGGTGTGATATATATATATATATCAAACTGATATTTTATGTTCATATGATGAGAGACCCTATTTTATCTCTTCAATTTAGTATTTTTGATGTTTTAAGTGGCGCCGTTAGGCTGCCGAATTTTTAAGGGACTCGTTCACCTTTCTCATTTTTCAAAGATCTATTTTCATGTCAAGTATTTCAAGTTCCTTTTTATGTTGGGGTATTATCTCTATATATATCATACTGATATTTTATGTTCGTATGATGAGAGACCCTATTTTATCTCTTCAATTCAGTAGTTTGAAGTTTTAAGTGGCGTCGTTAGGCTGCCGAATTTTTAAGGGATTCTTTCAGCCTTCTCATTTTCAAGATCTATTTTCATGTCAAGTATTTCAAGTTCCTTTTTATTATGTTAGGGTATGATCTATATATCTATCATACGGAACTCTTATGTTCATATGATGAGAGACCCTATTTGATCTTGTCAATTCATTTTTGGTTGAATTTTAAGTGATGCCGTTAGGCTGCCGGATTTTCATAAGAGAACTCTAATTTTTTTTTCTTCCTTCCATGTTTTTCATTTCAAATGGTATGTCATTCAAATTTAATTACTATGTTCTGAAATCCTTTATATTTTGTTCCCCTAATGTTTTATGGATCATTTATGAGTGGGTGACCTATGTCCCCTCTCTTTTCAATGTTTTCTAAAACCTCGTAACATACCCGTTATGCTGCAGAATTTCCGTCTCAAAATGACTCTCTATTTTTCTTAAGTTCTTTTATTTTATTAAGTGAATTCTCAAATCTCTCTCTTATATAGGGGTATTCACATATATTCCAAGTTGTTCTATTTTAAATTCTGGGATTTACATACATGAGACCCACCTTCCTTTTCTGTGGGTTTTAAAGTGACACAAAGATCATGTCTTTAAAGCAGTTTTTAAAACTTTATGATTATCAAAATGAACCCCATTTATTTTATGTTATATGGGTTGTTTATGAAATGATTGATGATGATATATGTATATCACATGATGATAAAGAAAAATTTAAGGGTGCGACCTGATAGCGCTCCAATGCATTGGGTAAAGACTTAATCTCTAGAGATGACCTTTTAGACTAATACCTTGGTGAATAACCTTGGTAATTTTTAATGACACCTTGGTGATGGACCTTGGTGAAATGGAATTATTGTCAATATTAAATGTTGTAGCCACATCTTCAAGTTATGAAAAATGTTATTTTTATTATGATATGCCTCAAGATTTCTTTCTCATGCCTTAAAGTTCTTTTTCATGACATTGTTGATGTATCCCATGTTCACATGTTAATTGTTTCCCCTTGTTTCCATTACTGGGCCTTCTGCTCACCCTTTCTTTTGATGTATGTCCCCAGGTTATGAGATGCAGTAATGAACCTAGGATGAACATGAGGAGAATCCTTTCAAGTTTTTAAGAAAAATGTTTTATGTTTTCATGTTTTAAGTTCCCGGTTTCCAAGACACTAAACCTTAAAGATCCACAGTTTTGTAAAATGTAATGAAAGTTTATGTGATAAAAAGGCGGGATGTTATAGTTGATATTAAAGGATGGTTTAGTTATTTTTGGAAATTAGGATATCAAAACTCTAGGAAGAACCCTATAGAAAAGTTTAAATATATAAATTCTTCCTGGTATTTTGGTGAGTATTGAGTAAGGGGTTGCCAAGAAAATACATCCCTGTCTGGATACGAGTAGGTAGAGGTGGCTTTGGCACAGATGTACATAGGGGTAAAACCCGAAAACACCACTTTGAGCTAGACTCGAATGGGAACTGGCACATGACAATGGGCCTTGCTGCACTCTTGGTTACTACACTCCCGGGGGATATGTTTTGGTAAATTCATAAGCTTAGTATGAACCATTATTAAAGGAACAAAGATAAAATAAAATTAATATTCACATAAGAATATATGATCATGGATAACCTAGTTTGAAACCTAGGGGATCACAAGTTAAGTTATACTTTTCTTCTATAATTTATCCTTATTTTCTTTAAGTTTCTTTTCATGATTATTGGTGAAGTATTTAATCCCCTAATTATACATTCTCTTCTTAGTTAATGGTGGGAAATGGAAGAACATGTCCCAAAAACCAATGTGATAGGAAATGCGATGATTTCCGTATTAATATGACAGAGATGATTAGGGGATTAAAAGATGACTATTATTTTGGAAGACGTTCACTATTTTGGGGACCCTATATGATCGAGGTAAATATATTACTAAGGTATTTTCATTGAGGAGTAATTTTGACTTATATTTTGAAGAATCAATGAATTTAAGGTGGAATTATAGTAATTTATGTTATTTATGGAAATGATTAACCTATCTTGGGTAAAATATGTTTAGGTTAGCTAATTTTTTTATAAGATGTTAGGAGTGTTTGATGTTGTTTGGAGATGAATAATGAATTTTATTTTGGAAGACTATGTTATCAAATCCTTCTTGTATTTGGGTTTCAATCATAGTTTGGTATATTTTAAGGAATTTTAAGGACTGTTATTTAGGAATGTTCTATGATGAAATTTGGGTAGTACCATGGAACTTTGAATATTTAAAAGTAGTTTCCATTCTTATGGGATTCTTTCTTTTTGAAGAGTTTTTTTACCTTACCCTTTCTGTTTTTGGGATAATGTTTAAAGATAGAAGAAATAGATAGTTAATCTTTTATGGATTATGTGATTCTCTAGAAGATGATTCTTGTGCTTTTGATGAGACCAAGTGTTTTTGAATTCTCATCGTTTGGAGAAAAGATTAGTTTTGGTAGATACTTATTAAAGGATGAAACTCTACTTGAAGGTAGGTATATTTCCTTATGTTTTTTTTCTATGTAGTAAATGAATTCCTCAAAATTATGAAAAGGAACGTAAACAAAAACGTTGTTGGTTTACGTTTCCTACTAGGTAATCAAAGACTGTTTACACACATCATAAGTTTGAGATTTTATCGTGGTTAACTTTCTCCTAATCATGTTTTCTATCACTCTCCCTTAGAACTTGACCCTTTGTTTTCTCCTCCATGTCCATGTTTTCCTACATGGAATCCTAGTGTGGGTTAACTCGAGTGACCTTTTTACTTCCCTTTCTTTCTTTTAAAGTAATAGTTTTACTGACTCCTTTTCCGATGTGGGACTTTCAATGAAATTTCAAAACCCACTTTTAAAAATTGCGAGGACGCAATTTCTTAAGGGGGGAAGATTGTAACGACCCGAAATTTTGAATAAATCTTGTTTTCTAATTTTGTGTGTTATTTTATTTTTTATACTCAACAAAAATGTTTCATTTGATATCATGAGTATAATTAAAATGATACCTTTGTGTTTTGACTTTTATATGACGTTTGGTCAATATGACCGCTGGAAACTAAATGTTTCTATTATTGTCTCTAAAAACAAGTAATCTTAGTTAATTAATACAGAAAGAAGATTTCATGGCCTCACCCAGTAGTCTTGGACTGATCTAAGCCCATATAATAGAACTTGGGAAGGAGGTAGCACCACTGGTCTTTGCTCCGGACCAAACCCAAGTCGAACTTCATCGTGTGAAGCTAGAACGGAATCGCCTTCACGAGAAGTTCAAACTGATAGAAATTACTACTTGTGCGATGTTGGCTGAGCCTCCCTCGGATTCTCTCTCCTTAGCACACCTTACACTTTGGTCATATGCTGGTGTGATAAGGGTCTATGTAAGGAGACCGTAACTTCCTTGTGTAATCATTTGTTTTAAATAAAAATTGGGATTTCTTCTTATGATGAAGTTTATGAATTTTCAAATGACCGGATAAATATAGTATGCATATTTTTGATGAATTTTAGAAAAATGATATTTTAAAAATGTTTATGTAAACCTTAAATAATTAAAAATGTGTAATGATTTTCAAAAAATGGTCTTCTACAATAATGTTCAGTACAAAATTTAGAGTCTAGTAAGATCAACATGATTTTTGATGAATAGTAAATTATGAATAGTGATTTTATGCTTAGGATTAGTAATGTGACCAAATGGATTAGTAATCTCACTTAAAGAAAGTATTAATATAATCTAGGCACCTTGATTAAGTAATGAGATTCAATAAAATGGTTAAATAACGGTTTCATAAATTATTAGTCAAGTATTAGTTTTTTCGAGTGAATAGTGTTTTTTAAATAAAAATTAAATTAAAATCATTTAGAAAATTATTTTTATAAATTTGATTTCATTTTTGAACTTAGAGAATCGATATTATGTTAAGGTAATTTTTGGGGATTTTTCTGAAAAAATGAATTTTGTGTGAATAGTGTATTTATTTAAAAATTAAATTAAAAATATTTAGAAAACTTTTTTTATAAAATGGAGTTCGTTTTTGAAATCAGAGCATCTATATTTGGTTAAGGTGAAATTTTGGGATTTTTCTGAGAAAGTTGAATATTTGATTAATAGTGAAAATACAGTTTTTAAGTTACGGGTGTTTAATGGCATCATTAAATGATGTATTAAGTATGTAATCAATATGGTCGACTTATTAATAGTAATATAAGGTATGAGGTGTCCCAAGTGGCCAATACCATGGTAAAATACCATGGGCAAGCCCATGGTTTTTCCAAAACCACCAATGAGGTGTCCCTTGGCCATTAATGCCTTGTCCCCTCACTTTCCCTATAAATACCAAGACATCCTCCAATCCATTCGACTCCCAACTCTCCCCCAATGAAGCTCTGGTCTCATAACCTCCCAAGGAGTCCTCCCAAGGTTCCCCCAAGCCCTCAAGGTCCAAACCATTGAGTTTTAAGAGTTACGTTTTATGGTAAGGGATCCTACCTCCCTCTTTCTTTTCAAGTAATCTCTTTTATGTCATTTCTTTTATGCTCCATGCTCTTATGTTGGAGGATGTTCTTTTATATTCATCCTACTGTCTTCTTTATGTTCATATGATGAGATACCCCCTCTTTCTCTCATCATTTCATTTTAACAATTTTAAAGTGGCGTCGTTAGGCTGCCGAATTTTTAAGGGATTCTTTCACCCTTTTCGTTTTCAAAGTTCTATTTTCATGTCAAGTCTTTCAAGTTCCTTTTTATGTTGGGGTATTATATCTATATATATCATACTGATATTTTATGTTCATATTATGAGAGACCATATTTTATCTCTCCAATTCAGTATTTTGATGTTTTAAGTGGCGTCGTTAGGCTGCTGAATTTTTAAGGGACTCGTTCACCTTTCTCATTTTTCAAAGATATATTTTCATGTCAAGTCTTTCAAGTTCGTTTTTATGTTGGGGTATTATATCTATATATATCATACTTATATTTTATGTTCATATTATGAGAGACCCTATTTTTTCTCTTCAATTCAGTATTTTGAAGTTTTAAGTGGCGTCGTTAGGCTGCCGAATTTTTAAGGGATTCTTTCACCCTTCTCGTTTTCAAGATCTATTTTCATGTCAAGTCTTTCAAGTTCCTTTTTATTATGTTGGGGTATGATCTATATATCTATCATACTGAAATATTATGTTCATATTATGAGAGACCCTATTTGATCTTGTCAATTCATTTTTTGTTGAAGTTTAAGTGACGCTGTTAGGCTGCCGGATTTTCATAAGAGAAATCTAATTTTTTGTCTTCCTTTCATGTTTTTCATTTAAAATGTTATGTCATTAAAATTTCATTACCATGTTCTTAAATCCTTTATATTCTGTTCCCCTACTGTTTTATGGATCATTTATGAGTGGGTGACCTATGTCCCCTCTCTTTTCCATGTTTTCTCAAACCTCGTAACATAGCCGTTATGCTGCAGAATTTCCGTCTCAAAATGTCTATCTCTTTTTCTAAAGTTATTTTATTTTATTAAGTGAATACTCAAATCACTATCTTCTATAGGGTTATTAACATATATACCAAGTTTTTCTATTTTAAATTCTGGTATTTACATACATGAGACTCACCTTCCTTTTCTGTGGGTTTTAAAGTGACACAAAGATCATGTCTTTAAAGCAGTTTTTAAAACGTTATGATTATGAAATGAAACAGATTTCTTTTATGTTATATGGGTTGTTTATGAAATTATTTATGATCATATACGTGGATCACATGATGATAAATAAAAATTTAAGGGTGCTCCCTGATAGCGCTCCAATGCATTGGGTAAAGACTTAATCTCTAGAGATAACCTTTTAGACTAATACCTTGGTGAATAACCTTGGAAATTTTTAATGACACCTTGGGGATGGACCTTGCTGAAATGGAATTATTTTCAATATTTAATATTGTATCCACATCTTAAAGTTATGAAAAATGTTATTTTCATTATGATATGCCTCAAGATTTCTTTCTCATGCCTTAAAGTTCTTTTTCATGACATTGTTGATGTATCCCATGTTCACATGTTAATTGTTTCCCCTTGTTTCCCTTACTCGGCCTTCTGCTCACCCTTTCTTTTGATGTATGTCCCCAGGTTATGAGATGAAGTAATGAACCTATGATGAACATGAGGAGAAGCCTTTCAAGTGTTTAAGAAGAATGTTTTATTTTTTCATGTTTTAAGTTCTTGGTTTCCAAGACACTAAACCTTAAAGATCCTCGGTTTTGTAAAATGTAATGAACGTTTATGTGATAAAAAGTCAGGATGTTATATAGAAAATGTGATTTTTGTTTATAAAAAATTACATTATGAAGACAAATTGTGAAATTGAAGGAATCTCAGTGCATCTAGAAAATACAAAGGTCATAGAAGAGTGTCATTGTCCTAAAAATATAACCAATATTCAAAAAATCCTTGGCCTAGTAGGATTATATATAACGCTTGTGAAAAAAAATCATATATTTCTAATACAATAACCAAGTTAACTCAAAATAGACTTAGGTTTATCTATAAAAAGGTGTGTGAAGAAATTTTTCATGAACTAAAGAAGAGGTTCATTAATGAACCTGTGTTAACTTTCCCCTTTAATGGGGATGAATTTTCGTCTATAGTGATGCATCCTTAAAGGGACTTGGATGTGAAATCATGAAAAATGAAAAGGTGATCTCTAATTAAACATGACTATTAAATCCTCATGAATAGAATTATCCCAACCATGATCTATATTTAGCTACATATATTTTTACATTAAAGATATGGTGACCCTATATTTATGGGGAGACTGTCATATATACCTAGAAATACAAAGTTTTAAGTATATATTCACATAGAAGGATCCCAACATGAAACAATGAAGATGGTTGGATCTAATCAAGGACTAGGATTACTCTATTCACTACCATCCTATAAATAAGAATAAGGTAGCTTAAACTCTTATAAAATAATAACATGATACTCTATACATGATGGAGATTGAAAAAGAACATATCTTTATGGATATGAAAAGTATGGATCTATAAATCATAATGGAATGGAATATATACTACCTAACCCAAATCATTTCCCAACCATATTTCAAATAGAGGATCAGGGAGGCACAAAAAGATAATGTGGGACTTCAAAATAAAATGAAAGTATTAAAGGTGGTAAAGATTCATTATTTCCACATATATGAAGATGGAGTCTTATAGTTTGGATATATACTTTATTCTCCTTAATTACCTGAAATAAATGATGATCTATTGGAAAATTCACATAGATCATATTTCTCCATCCATCCTAAGATTACCAATATATATTGTGATCATAGAAATAAATTATGGTGGGGATATATGTAGAAGGAGATATTTTATTATACCTCAAAGTCCTTGGTATTTCATCATGGTAAATTATAGAGATAAAAGACTAAAGGGATGATACATCCATTTAAAATACCCACATGGAAATGGGAGAACATTTCAATGGACTTCATCACTATTTTCCTAAAAACCAAAGGAAGCAATGAGATATGGGCGGTGGTGGATCAACTCACCAAGACTATCCACTTCATCGCTATTCTAGAAAATTTATATCTTGAATGAAATTCCAATATATACATAAATTAAGTAGTGAGGAAACATGGGGAACCATTTCCCATCATATTCTTGATAATATTCAACCATTGATATTCACCTTATAAAATATAGAAAAAAAACATTTATACTAGAAACACAGGAGAATGGAAAATATATTTTCAATGGAAATTATCCATTGATCATAAACAAGTTCCACTAAAAGTAGGTGAATGTTTCCTCATGAAAGACTCAATGTAATGTTGTTCACCCTTTTTGTCAATTGGAAGTTCAACACAATTCATAGATTGAGAAATTTTTGTGATCATAGTAATGAGATCCTACATTACATCTCCCACAATGTTTGGTTGCTCGAGAGTAAAATCATTGAATTTTATTCACATTTATAATTAATATGGTTCTTTCGAGTTTAATCCATTTACTAAAACCAAAAATCATATTTTAAGAAAAAATAGTCATATTTGAGAACCACATAATCATGAAAAAGCACTTATAGAATGTATAAATCATGACAGGTTCTTTTAAATCCTTAACCCATTAGGCTTAACAAAGGCCATTCATGGTTATTTTTCAAATCCCTCAAAATCGTTCTTAAAGGTTTTGTGAATTTCAAAACATATCCCACAATAGTGTAAAACTAGGTGTGCATCAAGACCCATTTTCATGTACTAGGTAGAAATTTATTTAAAAGATTAATGTTCCTTTTTTGAGTTATTTCCCCTAAATACAATTACGTTATATCCATATCCACTTTAGTGTCTAGATAGGGATGTATTTTCTTATAAACCATTCACTCAATCCTTTACCAAAATTCTAGGATATTTTTCTATACATAGACTTATCCTTATATCTCTCACTAAATTTTTCTCATCCTAGTTCCAAATGGTTAAATAAACTAGCACTATAATACCAACTATAATGACCCAAACTTCTCATATATAGATATTATATCTCAATGGATTAATATTAATTTCATCTTAAAAAATTAGGGCCATAAATATTTATTTCCCTTTGAAATATTGATATATTAACAACTGTATCATAAGTGAACTACATCACCCCCCCCCCCCCCACTGAGTTATTCATAACTGGAACCCTTATTAGATATATCATACATAAAAAAAATTTATGTAACCTATGTAAAGGAAACATAATAGAGGGTGATCTGAGATGCTTAGTAAGGGTAGACAAGGGAGATATCAATGATCATATAAGAATAGAAAAAGTATAATGGTATGAGAACTTAAACGTGACAATTTAAAACCATTCCCTATATATAAAATATTATATTCTTGTGTCATGTAATAAATATTGGTAGTTCATAAGACATAAAACATAATAGAATCAAATATCATGAGTTATGAGAACATAACATTGGAATAAGACATAGATTTGGGGAATACACATAATCATAGAAAATAATTTCCTTAGTAGTCAAGGATTATTGATAAGGTTTTCATAGTGGAATGAATCCAGTCCCTAAACCATCATAGTAGTCAAGGTTCACTCCCAAGACCATCATAGTGGAAAAATTAAATTACTGAACTAGGTTCACTCGTTGTTCTAGTCCTATTTATCTCACTAGATTTAAATATTTTCCCAATCCATTTGAGAGATATACAGGTTCCACCGGTCACATAATAAAAATCATATATATATATGTGCCACAAAATCTTAAAAAATTCATCATATCATAACATATGAAAAGAAATTGATTTAATAAACATTTCATCATGACATAAGCCATGGAAAAGAAACATATTTCATAAATATTTTAGATTTTCATCATAGAATAACCAATGTAAAAAAATAGGTTTCATAAACATTCCAAATTTTTATTATATCATAACCTATAGAGGTGAAATGGGTTTCATAAATATACACCATACATAGAATGAATAATAGTTGTACAATTGGATCATATCCCCAATAAAACATAAAAAACACTAAATCTTTTATCCATATATGGATATGAATTTCATAAAAAATATCACTAAAACATTATTCTGGAAAATATCCTTTCTATATTGAAATAATTTCTCTAAAATATAGAAATTTTATAAATATTTAAGAAAATATTTTATTTTAAAAGAACCTAGAAAAAAATTAAAGAAACATTGAAATAATTTATTTTTCATGAAGGTGAAAAATTCTATTCCTGACATCTAAGTTAAAACCAAATTTCTTTCACAATTTTAGTAAAACATAAAAGATAACACACTTGGAAAATTATAATAATATTTCTTTTAAACAAATTTTTAAAAACTAAAACAAGGTTCAAATAAATTAAACAATCATATTAAAAACTTCATTTAAATTTTTTTTATAAAACATGAACATAGAATAGAAAATATTTTTTAACAATGATAGAAAAAAAAGTCTTTTCAAAAACAGATTATTTTAGTATCTATAATTATCAAAGGGATTAAAATAAAAGGAAACATGTATTCCCTTGAAATAAACAAAGGATAATAAAATAAATTAGTTTCTTGAGAGTTATATCATATAATTTATTCATCAAAAACTTAATCATAACAATCCCAATAAATAATGATGTTATAACATAAAACTTCTACTAGTTTGATAACTTTTAAATCATAAACCCCATAAAATAAATAGACATAGATGGATATCTATATTTCATTATTTTAATTATAATTATCATAAAATAAATTCATGGGTATTATATATATACACTATATAGAATAAATAAGTGGTTTATAAGGAATGTGTCCCATAGAAACAAAAGTGAGACGAAGATCCTTTACCCCCAGAATCGACTTTATTCATACACATTAGGACCTACTATATGATAAATATATGTTTATTATATATATATTATATTACCATACTCATATATATCATAACATATAAGATTTATATATACCCTTTTATCACTCGTTCATTATCAATTTTTTGTTAGAATCACTATTTTGGGTTAAAACAACTATGTTTTTCGTTTATGTTTTGGTTTGGTGGATTTAGTCCTTAAAATTTTTTTATGGTTATATAACATAAAAAAAATTTATCATGATATAAATATAATATAAAATCATTATATACATGTTTATATTTATCCATTAAATTTAGATATAGAAAAATTAATTACAACATGCATAGAGACGGTGGATCGTATGTGTGCATGATCATTGTTTCCATTTTATCGAAGGATGGAATGAAATTATGGTAAATGTTAATTCACATATAAATAATAATTTTTAGATAATATAGATATATATATCATATTTATTCATAAAATATATCTATATTACCATCCATTTTAAAAAAAATAGTGTATCACATCTCTTCGTGGAGGAGGCAGTCCCAACGTACACACGGGCGGCGTTATCGTTATTCAATGGATTAGAAGGTAATAAGATAGATGTGATATTATATTTTAATAAGTATAATTATTTCATAGATACCATATATATAATTTTAATACATAATTATACCCATCCTTGAGAGTCTGTGATGAAAAATGAATTACATCGGTTTGTGTGGCGATAGTACGCCATACATACTGTTGACAATTTTTCCCTATTTTTTGGAAAAGGGATTGGGTATTATTTATTCTATTAACATAATAAAATATAATAATATGGTATATACTTAATTTATTAATCATAATATTTTTATATTATTTCAATGAGGTTGAAGAAGAAATAAAATGAGAACACATGGTTAGGGACTATATATCTTCTTTAGAGAATCTCTTTAGGTTTACAATGAAATCCTTATTAAATAACTTTTCTAATTAATATATGGAATATAGTACATGGATATTGAATAAATTAATTAATTTGGATAGGTATTTTCTAAACTAAATGGATTTGGAAGTGTAAAGAGTATAGAAAAGGGGGTTCCCTTTTATAAGTGGGGGAGAATACACACTTGGAATTTTAGAGATTAAAAAGTTATACACACATTTTAAAAATTAAAAAAGGATAAAAATGGCTCAGTATTAAACCATAGATGATATAATGCTGAAATATTAATATATAATAGAAATTGGATAAGTTTTTAGATAATTTTAACCCTTATCTGTTTAGTTTAACCCTCCAGTGAACCCGTTTTAACATTAAATGCAATAATAAATTTTAACTACTTTTACAAGTAATTATGACAAAAAATTAATTATAGTTTATTGAATAATATTAATTTTTCTTATTAAAAATATGGAATCCATTTTTATAAATTCAATTTACCGAATCGAATAAAATTAATATAAAATAAATCCCTCAGATGTTATAAAAAAGTGGTTTCTCCAAAGAGAGAATTTTCATAAGTATAAAAAGTTTTAATATAAAAATTAAATGTTAAATTGATTACAATGACCTGAATTGGATTAATTATAACATAATTGAACTAATTTTACTTTTAAAACCATCTTAAAAAATGAAAATTTTAAATTCTTTATAAGAAAAGGTCATTTTTAATAAAAATCAGTATTTTTCACTATTCATAAAAAAATTGAACTATTCAGAAAAAACCCAAAAAATTACCCCAATATAATTTTCACATGTTGATTAAAAAAATGAAGTGAAATTTTTCGAATAAATTTACTAAAAGTGGAAAAAATTAATTTTATTTTTTGTTCACAAAAATAAATAGAAATAATTTCTTGAGTAAAATGTTTTTTGAGGCCTATAAAGTCTTTATAAAAATAAGTACTTATTTATAAATATAATTTATTTATCCTAAAAATTACATTTAATTTTAAAAATTTGGTTATTCATACTCAAACCGCCATGTTTAATGGATATTTTATTACAGTCATGTTTAAATAATAATAGATATAGTATATTGTGGTTCATTAAAACATAATTTTGCATGCAGTACAAGCTATTGAAGAAATTAAATTTACTTAAAAATGTATTTCATAAAATATTGGGGTGTTACACATACATAATAAGACTTACTATGAAATATATATCCCGCCTTATCCTTAGTGAATAGGTGGTGAATTTACTCAACTGAGGCACTCAATGTCCTTTTACATAGATCCATTGTTGTCGTTCATATCTCATTCCATATAGATCCACTAGCATGTTTTGTAGACAAATTTAAGGGAGGGAGAAAATATTTTATAGATTGGAGAATAAATTATTTCATCAGAAAGTGTGGACGATTAACATATATCTAATTCCTTATATTTCTTTATCGCAACAACGGTACAAATTAGAAATTATATATTAAAAAAAGATATTCTAAATGCCCGCTTGATCTACCCTAGGGACCAATACCTCTAGTTGGTTATCTATGATCATTTATTCAAATATATTTATAGTATTAAATAGATATTAAAAAATATAATTGGGTAATAACAAGAACAACACATTATATATTTGAATATAAACAAAATTGGAAATAAAATTTTAGAAATAATTAGATAAGTTTCTACCCATAATCAGAAGATGCTAAAAAAATTAAAATAGGGGAGGGGATATCTATAAACATAAGTCCTTTTTCTCTATCCTCCTTTCATCTAGTGAAATGTGATCTGGTTAATTTATATTTATTTATATTTATTCCATTTATCATGGTTGATAGTGGATATAGATTCATAAGAGGGTATTTTCACATTTCTTTACAAATTGAAAATTATTCCAATAATCAAACATTGTAACCTTCATGAATATTTTTAAAATTTTGTACTTTTTTTATCACGTTTTAGGGGAAATATGGTACTCGACATTTCATAACATGAGGAAGAGTTTAAGTGACACACATGATATTTCATTGATGCCGAGTTTTAGACTTCAATTAAATAGGCTTGGTCTAATGCTAATGGGATTCAATAATTATAGGCATGTCCCTAATTTGTGATTTGATTATTGGGTTGAGCTAAATCAAGTTGTGTGGATTTTTTGTGATGTTCTGGTATTGATATGGATGAGATGGTTTCTACATTAGTTTTGGTGGTCTCTTCTTCTTGCAACTCGATTTGAGCTAATCATTAAATGGTCACAACTAAATTTCTTCAATCTTAGACTCATTGTATCTTTTCTTGTGATGATATTATTTTACTTGTATTGTCTCCCTAGTTCATACTATTATATTGTGTGTTGGATTTATTTATAATCTAATTATCTTGACCAATTGATAAAGGTGTGAGTATGTTGAATTGTTTGGATTTTTATGTGAACTGGTGTGGAGGGTCCTTTTACACGGATCATTGATAACTAGTGTGAACCTACCTTCAGATAGGCATCTGGTGAATATGAAATAATTAAGGCCTCATCATCTTCTACAAAGGGAGAAAACATAGGTAATTTAGTTATCACATTATGCCAATCATAATTTCTTTCTCAGTATCTTCCAAGCATGCTCTTTGTTCATATACAGGTCTACAGATAATAATGATACAACTCAAGATTGAATTTATTGTTAACTTCTAATTTGAAAAATTCAAATTCATTAAATTAAATCGTTGAGTTTCAATCGGCCTCCTCAAATTTGATTTGAATTTCTATACTTTGGCCTTGAAATTACTAGTTTTGTGTTTTCTGGTGAGCACAATCTTAGTTACAACAAACTCATTTGGGTGCTGAAACAACTAATTTGAGCTCAGGTTTTCTATGACTGAGTACTATAGTATCACTCATGTTTCTCCCATATCCATGTGTGGTCAATTCATCAACCATGGAAATATGGGTAATACCCTGAATTATTTATCATAGATAATTACCCATATAAATAGGATCTTATCATTGTTGGTGTCACGACCCGTCCTCAGGGTCCGTGCCATGACTACCCCAAGCCCACCTTCCATAGGCCAGGGGCTGGAAACTAGCACCAAAGGTGTAAATCCTGAAAAAAGAGAAGGAATTTCCTTTATATAAGAAAACAAACACCACAGATTACACAAGACGAAGTAATACTAAGTAAACTGAGTACAAAAGTAAGTGCTGGAAAGTAAATGGGCCAGAATACAAACCCAATCGAAAGTAAAGTACAACTGAAAAGAAAGTACAGCAGCAGAAAGTAAAATAGCAACTCCGAGTCGTCCTCTGGAAATCCCACCTAAAGGGTGGGTACAGATAGTCTCCTCAACTCCTCGGTCCGGTCGTCCGCTCCGTGTACGTCCCGCCAAGTGGTCCGCCTCCGGGTACCGTCCAGCTTCACAAGCCTCCACCTAGATCAGTGTTGTCCGTCATCTGCATCCAACACAACGCAGTGCGGGCATAGCCCATTCAGGGGTGAGTATACGATACTCAGTAGGGATTTCGAGACCCCCAAAGGTCTCCTAGAATCCACGAAGGATAAACCACAAAGGAAAGATACAATCACAAAGTATCAACAACACTACTTAGGTATATACCCATACATATACCTAAGTCATCTGTTACAGTTCGGATCTAGCTCCCGAGCCCAAGCACAACCCCGTCCACAAATCAAAGCACAACCCGGTCCACACAGAAAAACACAACCCAAACCACAAAGGAAAACATAACCCGGTCTACACAGGAAAACACATCCCAATCCAAAAAGGAAAGCAAGTCAACCACATCGATGATAATGATTGAGAATCAAGACTTAGCTCACACGGGTATACACTTCTTAAGGCGATAGAGATGATCAGGTGTAGCCACTGATTCATCTAAGCTGTTGGACCCATATAGGATACAAGACCATCTAAGCTGTCGGACCCACACAGGATACAAGACCAGCTACTCTGTTGGACCCACACAGGATACAAGTACAGAGGTCAATACTGCCGGACACACATAGGATACAAGAACAGTAGTCATCGCCATCGAACCCATGAATGATTCCAGTATAGTCGTCTTCACTGTTTAACCCATGGAGGATTCCAGTACAGTCATCGTCGCTCTCGAACCCACGGAGGATTCCAGTACAGAAGTCGATGTAGTCGCAGCCATCTCTAAGGTTCCCGCACACAGCATGCTCGATTCCGGGAGGGTCTTCTCCACGAGCCAAGGGGGTTCGATAAATTAACTGTCATGAAGTCCATATTTGATGTATCACAAATTTCTGTCTCGCCAAAAGAAACCCAACGTGACAGACGGTGCGTCAATCGGACGCCCTGTCTGAGAGTTATTGGCTTTTCCATCCCAGGGGCTTGGTTGGTTTTTAAACTAAAACCAACCCGACCGTACTCCATCTATATCCAAACCTCAAGCATAGTAATCCAAAATAACCGTCTCAGTAGGAGTAATTCAACAAAGTTGATGGCACATCAATCGGATGTCCGGAGCTCAAGTTATAAGTGTTTCCGCTCCGAGGGCCCGGTTGGTTTCGTGTTCGAACCAACCCAGTCATACACAAAGTGCTCCGAAACCTTGTGTTTAATATATTGAAATGACCTTCTCGATCCAATGATCCCAACACAACTGACGGTGCATTGATCGGAGGTCTGTAGCCCAATATGTGGGCAAAAGACCGAAAGTGGTCTGAAATGGAGGGTATGGGCCCGGCCCGACCCGACCCAACTCCCCCTGGGTCGACCGGAACCGGGTCGACCCGACCAGGATCCAGGTTTGGCCCAGTAGGGCACGTCCCGGCCAGGCGGGGCGCAACCTGGCTCGGCTGGGTGTGACCCGGCCCGGTCCGGTCGGGGGGGGTGCGCCGACTCGGCCAGCGGGCCGAGCATGGGGGGGGGGGGGGGGTCCCCCCTCCCTTTGTGCTCTGCGGACGGGGCGGGTGCCGCATTCTCCTCTGGATCCAGCGCGGATGTGGGATCTATCCGCCTGCCTCCACAGCTTCAGCTGCGGTGGTTCCTGTCGGTGGCGTGCCGGGGCACCGCCGCCTCCGGGCGGCCGGTCGGTGCCGGCCTTCAGCGACCCGCGCCACCGGATATGTCTGCGGGCCACCAGAGTCACTTCGGTGGTCTGTTCTTGCTCTCTTCTGCGCCTATGGTCATCTTGGGACCATTAGATTACTGTGAAGGCCTCCAATTTCCATTCTGGTCCCGTTTCGTCATCACCAACACTCCGCGCATCAAGAACAGAAAAACGGTGGGTTCGGACTTGTTCGTTGGTCCGCACCCACCACGTTAGTGGTTTGAAACAGCTCCCAAAAATTTCCCAGCAAATAATAATAATCCCCAACCCGCAAATAATCATTCGCGGATCAACTTGATAATGAGTTGATCCGATTTCATGTTTTAGATGAAAACAAACATGGGAGTATTATCATTCTAAAAAAAAAATAAACCCCTACCTCTTAGTGGTTCGTTATCACGCGTTCGTCCTCAAGGGGGGTTAAGGCGTCGGCATCACTTTCCGGCTCTGATATTTGAAAGGAATCCAAGAAGAAGAGGTTTTTTCAGCGTTCTTCATTCTTCACTGGGGCGGAATTCCGTCAGAGGTTCGCCAGAGAATCCTCCAATTTCTTTCTCCACATATTCTCGATGTGCCAAAATATATAAAGGAGGATGTCGCGGCATTTCCATAATGGTGTCATTAAAGCGTCATTATGATATGAGTTCAATGACCCATTAATGAGCCTCATTTATGGGCATCGTAACCGCCCTATCGCTGCCCCACCACCCAGAAAGGGGGAAGGAAAAATAAAATAATTCATTTAAATTATTTTATTATTTTTCTCGAAAGGTCCGAAAAAATAAATTTTTCTCTCGGCCCTTGCTGACCAAAGTTAGGCATCGCCTAAGAGAATCTCGGCACTACGAATTCATCGGTGCCCTCAGATTTTAATTCCAAGCACCGGTTTAAAAGTTAGAAAAAACCCGCTCGTTCGTTCACTGAACGGACCCGAGATAAACTTCAAAAATTGATTCCGGGCACACCGGGCCTCGGAATCAAGCGCCGTCAGAAACTGCGTACTCGTAAAATTACAAAGTATTTAAAAAAAATTACTTGAAATTTAAGCGTCTTTAAAATTGGATGGGTGATCACATAATCTGTTTCACACAAAACTATAAGGTCTTTTAATGGAAGGTGAGAATGAACGAAGGCACATGTAAGGATAAGTAATGGATGGTCACAGAATTAGTTTCCTCACAAAAGTAGGTTATAAAATTAGAGATATTACTTTTGGATGAAGGATTTAATGAAGGATGGATTCTCACAGAAGCACATGTACATGGCATGAATATTTTCCTTGGAATAGAAGCATTATTGCATGGTAGTAAGCGATATATATTAGAATATCCATAGAATATTGGAAAGGGAAATAAGTACATAGATTCCAACCTTTATAATTTCTTATCCTGTATAATTAAAAACTGAAACAAAATGTGATCCAATTCAAAATTAAAGTTTCACTATTGAAAATTCGTAGTATTTTTTAAAAAAATCAATTTATTTATTTAAAACCTGTGAAAAAAATCAAAACGTGATATTGTTCCAGAAAAATTATAATCCATGAAATACCATATTCCAAAAACATTAAACAATGATATTCTAAATGTATAAAATGAATGCATGGATTTGTTTTTTTATCCAAAAATTAATGAATCTTGTAAAACCCAGGATTTGGTCCAATTTAAAATTAAACACAATATTCTAAAAAAGTAAAAAAATTGAATGATTTTATTGGTATTTTAATTAAATAAGGGGGATTTATCAATGAGTAGAAAAAAAATTGAAATTTTGAGCTCTCATCAGAGGTAAAAACCAATAAATATTAAATTAAAACAAATTTAACGTCCTTACTAGCCATATGAAATAGTAAGTAGATTTAAGAACATATTTGGTGACCAAATGATATAACATATTACACTTGGTTAATAACCAAAAATGAAAAATAAAAAATAGAAAATAATATACTATCATTCTTAGTGATGATATATGAAATAATTTAATATTGTAATACTAAATAATTTTTTTTCAAGTTAATGGAAACTGTCAAGATATAACATTGAAAACATGCATGTTTTTAAATAAAAAAATATTAAATATATATCATGTGGGCATAAATAAAGGTTTTATTTTTAATGAATTTTAATACATACATTTAGGTACCCATGAAGTATAAGGTGTTGAATGCTTTTCTTTATAAACAGATTTAGAAATGATTGTCATTTTATGAACAAAATATCTAGAAAAATTCAATGGAAAATTAGAAATATAATGACCATAATATGCACATTTATAGAAACTAACAAAAGAAATTCATGAAGATTATCCTTTTACATATTTATTTCTAAGCATTTTAGGAATAAAATAATCACCTAAATTACCATTATTTTTTTCATCATATTTCTTGAAATAGACATTTTTTTATTTAATTAATATTGGGATCAAATTTTCATAAATTTTATTTTTCAAAAAACCTTTTTCATTTATAACTTTACCTAGATTATTTTTCAACCTTTCACTCTCATTTTGAAATAATTCTAATTCATCAAAAACCTTTTCATAAATAGATAAATTTTTGTTTCTTAATTTTTCTTTTTCATTTTTAGGATTCTTTCATTGATTCAAAAATTTAGAAATATCATTCCAAAAAATGAATCAGCCTTTCTTGATCATTATTATTTTTAGATAGAATCCCTTTAATTATAATATTCTCGTCTTTTTGGTTTAACATTTCAGAATTTACATTTTATTTTCTGTACTCTTAAAAATCAAGAGACAATTTCTTCTTTTCATTAAAAAAATTCTTCTATTTATTTTTAATATTCAAATGTGTGATACTCATAATTTGAATTTTTTATTATATGGAACATGGATCATTTTTATTTTCTCATTATCATACTTAAAAAATAAGAATGAGAAGAATATGAATCTGAATATATTTAACAAAAATATGAATATTTTAATATAAATCACATGTTACAAGTGTGTTTCTTTACATTTAATGATGAACATAAAATTTAATAACATCTTTTCTCCTCCCTTGTTTATGTCTCCACTTTTCTTTATTTTTAGGACAATATCGGCTCAAGTTTTCAGTTTTTCAATATTCAAAGCATAAAATTTCTCTTAACTCAGTATAAAACATTGAATATTTCTCCTTAAAACATATTATTTTTCCCTAAATAAAAAATTATCTTACCATTATTCTATTTTAAGGGCTTGAAGAAAAGTTAGTAGATAAGTTATATAATTAATGAAATGAAGCATAATATATCCTTACGAGACCCAAGATCATCTATCAATTTTTATGTCCTGAAGGGGTGATGGAAAAATAAAAGAGGGGGAGAATTTAAAATCATAAAAAATTATTAAGTGTTAAATATTTATTTATATAATATGATGGATTTAAATAATTAAAAATTCAACTACAAATATTAATGTGAAGTGAGTGTGAAGAGCGTAAAAAAAATAAAAAATGGAAAAATATATTTTTATAGTAGTATGGATCTAAATGATCATACATAAACTATTTACATACAAACTTAGTGTTTTTTCCAATAAGGTATATCATGTTTGAAAGTGAGTGATGACTCTTAAATCCTCTATTTTCTCACCAAGAAGATATAACCCAATTCCCATTTTTTCAAGTTTAGAAGATAAATAATCCTTTTATAAGATAAGGCCCAACCTAGAATTTTATAAACAGATTCCTAACCTCTTGTATTTTATGGGTTTATATGGAACCCAATATTTTATATGTCCATACCTTACAAGAACATTTATAAAAGAATCCCTAACCCTATACTTTTAATTTGTATTCGTATACTCTATTATTTTATGGTTTAATCGAAACTCATAACCCTTAAATTACATTCCTATGACCATAAATATTTTATAAGGGTAGTATAACCTAGTGAAATATGTACTAAGTGAATCAATATAATACAATAAAATATAATGAAGTTAAATAATAAAATTATTAAATCCAGTGGTTTATTTTCCATGAAGATTTTTTCATTTGGATTCGGTAGTACCTAGGCCCTTCTTGATATTGAAATAAATAATCTTGGCCAATCAAAAAAAATGGTTAGAAATGCAGTTACAATAATGAATCTACTTCTATATAAAATGATTAAGTTCATCTTAAGATTGAACAATGAGATTCATTATGTCATCATGAAACTTTCAAGTTGAATAATGAATAGTATTCTCTTTCTTTCATTGCATGCTTCAACCTCCATAAATAAAACAAGAAGAAATGGTCTTCCTATATATTTCAAAATTATTGAATCATATTCATAAATGAAATGAAAATATTCTCATGTGTAGATAGAATAATTATTCTTGATATTCTATAAATATGTAGAATAAGAAAATGAGTAATAATAATTTATATAAACTATAAATGTAATTAAAAATTCATGATTATTTTTAAAAAATTACGCTCATGAGATTCTTTATTATTCCATTATATTTGACTTTAGAGCCTCAATTCAGAAGAATAATAGAACCAAAAAAAACTTCTTCATATCAATTATACGTTTAATATATATGAAAAACATACTCCTGTGAGTTCATTTAATCAATAATAGATTTTACAGTTCATCTTGTCATAATATTAAACATATCATTAAATATTCAATAAAAATTTACTTCATAATCATTGCAATAATCCCAGATATCTCAATTAAGTAAAACTCTTAAAATTTTAAAGGATCCCAATTTGAATCCCATGTAGTAAATATTAAACATGAATGTTGAACATTAATGAACCTCTTTATCCTTTAATTTAATATTCAAAAAATAATTCTAGCTTTTCATGGAAACAACTGGATTAATGAGTAATTATAAAACAATTTAAAAATAAAAATAATTAATATAAACCTCTAGTAAATTAAAATATAAAAAAATATGATAAATAGAACATATTTATAGGATCTTTTTTTATCAAATTAATTTTGTGATATTTTCATCCTTATGGTAAGTCAGTCATTGTGGTAGGTTAGTCCTTACATAAAATCAGTTCTTACAGTGGGTAAATCCTTATAGTAGGTCAGTAATTTTTGTAGGTTATTACATGTGGTAGGTCATAAATTTATTCATGTGTTCAATCAATTTCCACATGTAATAGAGTGGAATGAACATGCAGTCAATCTGATTCAACATGCGGTCGATTGGTTTCAATGAGTTACGGATGAAATACTTAGAGGAATTCTGACTATCTAACAAGGTCAATAGTTAGGATTTCTTTTATATAATTGTTGATTGATGTAATATTGTTGATCAATTTTTCATGTAGTCTATTAAAGAATTATAGTAAATTAATTTATTTATTTGGTTGATTGAGGACTTACAGTCAATCAATTTTTTCAGGATGTTATCAGAAGACTTAAAATCGGTCTATTTTTTCATATGGTCTATTCATATTATATATGGTTGATCTAGTATAAATGCCTCAAAGTCGATCCAGAATGAATTCTTTATATTTGATCCAAACACAGATAGAATTTTTAAAAGTGAGTTTATAGAATATAAATAAAAGATAAATTAAATAAGGAATGAAAAATATGATAAATAATTATTCAAAACTCTTTGTATATGGAATAATACAATAAATTCATAATTATAAAAACATAATAAAAAAGTGGTTCAAGGATACACTTAAATAGAAAATGATTGAAAAGGGTATATCCCTAAGGGAGAGAACCTTGTAATACAGTGAGAGTCCCTAAGGTTGGACAACTTACCAATTGATAGAAGTTATTGTAGAAAAATTCCCTAAGTGTGGACACCCAAAAAAAGTATGAGTTATTATGGGTAGACTGCAACCCAACCAATGAATAAACTTTATCAAGGTCCTTATGGGTGGAAACAATATAATGTTTCTATAAAGATGTCCCATAAAGAGGAAAATGATGTCCCTCTAGGTAAAAAACTTCTCAATTTTTGATATTTGGATTAATGAGTCTGGTGTGGATTAAAGTAAGTTATCTTTAATTTTGTGTGATGATAAGTATATATGTGATATATAATAGAATGGTTTTTTGGTTGAATTTGGGGATATGGATGTTGAATCAATTTTTTGTTTTAATTATTCTATACAAGGATAAATTAGTGTTATTTATTCAAATGAACACATGATGGTTTTGGGGAGTAAAATACTTTTATATCATTTTCTCAACCCGTATTTTTATATACCATTTTTTAGATTATATAGATTGGATTGGTAATGCAATTGAGAAATCATAGATCTAGTAACAATAGATTTATAGTAACAAGAATATTTCATTGTAGCTTACTTGAGTGATAAAGGATATATTATACTATGTGTTGGTATTACATTTTATAAGATGAACTTATATTACATGAAATTCATTGATAAACATTATTTATTTATTTTAGTTTTTAATTACATTTATATTATTCATGTTGATACAATGTTTTAATTTAATAAGAGTAATTAATTTCATATATATGTGATGATACACCCTTTTTACCACTCTCTAACCCATGACCTATTGGTGGAGGGATCGAGGCTCACTCACCGAATCACTTTTGGCTCAGGTGGAGTCATTATTGATGTAGTTCTTGAAAAAAATGGTATTATAGTGAGTATTTTTAGGATGTAATTTGGTGTAGGAATTGGTATTAAAGCAGAATTATTACTTAAACCTAGCATGGGAACTATACCAAAAAACCACATTGACATTGAAATATCCTTATAAATTAAGTAATGAATTTATAACTTTCATATCAGTAATTAAAAAAATATAATTTAAATTTTAGATTATCATGATATTTCTGGGTTGTTGAATCTTATAGTTTCAATTAATGATGATTGTGTGTGTGTTTCTTGGGGTGATGGTCCATATGGGGGTAAATGTTGTAAAAGTATGGTTAAAAATCCTCATATATATGCTTGTTCCAAGGTTGTTTTATTTTTCTATAGTTATTTTAGTTGCACAATTCTATTGTGAGATTCAATAAGAGTATGTGTAGAAATATCTTAAAGTTATGAAATGGAGGTTAGACACTAAGGTTTGGTAGACTTGGAAGTTAGACTTGAGTGAGTTCTAAAATTAGAAGTTACCAAATTATGAGGGGTTCATCACTAGGCATGAGACTATGAATTAGTTCTAACAGGTTGATGTGTTAGTGGAGGATGGTATTTTTTTATAGATCTTGGTGTGTATATGATTAGATAAACTTCGTTTAGGAGTTATTCAAGAATGAGTTTTTCAATGAGACTCTTAAACTCAAGAGGAAGTGATATCTATTAGTTATATTGTAGGGAAGAACTTTGGTTTGAGACTTTTTTATGAATTTTATAGAAACAATGATTTATTCAACCAATTTTTTTATTAATTGGGAGCTGATATCTTAATATTTTTACAAATATTTGAGGCTTGAGATTTAAGTATAGGATTTTTTTCTCTTAGTTACATTATAATGATATTGGAAATATATGAGGTGGGAAAATTATTATTTACAAAATGGTATATTTCATGGAGATTATTTAACTTGGAGTTTCTCATAGTGTATTTAGAGTTAAGAGTTCTCATTTTTTAAGCAATCAAATTTCATGAGGGGTTATAGAATTCAACTTCGAATGTGTGTTGGACTCACCTGTTTTGATAATCCCAAATCATGTTTAAATATTGATCATGATATATTAAGCCATTTTATAACCCTTTTTAATCTGTATTTATATTGTTTATCCTGAACAAATTATATTCTTAGTCTCATGAATTTGTTGCATCAGCTTACAGTTTACATTTATCTAAATATAAGTTCATTGTTAAAGGCTACTGGTAAGAGCCTTATGTTCAAGCCTTCTGTTCAAGGTCACTATTACTGCTCACTGTCATTCTGGATCACTATTGATAAAAGGTCACTATTTAAGATCTACTATCACTGATATAAGCTACCGGTACAAGGTCACTGTCATAATTCTACTGTTGATCTGCTTATCAAAGCTTACAGACAAAGAGACACTGTCACAAGGTCACTATTGTGACAAGGCTTCTGTTAGAAGTTCACTGTCAGACTCTTTCTTAAGTCTTATATTGAGAACTTCACTATCCAAGTCTACATTTGGACATGTCTACTGTTAGTAGAAGGCTACCACTAGACAACTCCTACTGTCGAGATAGTCGAATGTTTTTCAGAGTCTACTGATGGACATACTCCACCGTTAATTAAATTACCTGTTGAGATAAGCCTACAGTTAAAGGTCTACTATTGAGCCTACCGATGAAGTCCACTGATGAGGAGCTACTATTACACAGAGTAACATCTACTGATACAAGACATCCACTGACACAAATTCCACCGTTACAAGCCTACAGACAGAGATATACCGATAGAAGTTGACTGTTAACTATTCACTGCTACTCAAAGTCTATACCTTGTAAATATTATTAAAATTATTAATATAATGATAACAGTTATTTTTTATTCTTTTAATGCATGTGCTAATAATTAATGATGTTGTTGGATTTTCAGGAACTGTACCTAGTACCTGTAAAAAGTTAATCATTCCTATTGACCGGAGATGAACATGTATAAAAGGAAACCTCAAAGATGAACAAATAAATGGAGAAGATAGAAGTCTTTCCATACATGCACGAACCAACCTGATGATACAAAATACTTACATGAATAAAAATAATAAGGAAGGCTACATACTGAATTCGAAGAACCTGAACATTCCATGAGCAAAAGAGCTTCTAACCCAACAAGCTGATTATCTCTATCTGAAAGTCAGAACCTAGAAGTTGTGAAACTCTGTTTTGGAGGCAACTTGAAGAGAAGGACCAGAACTCCATTTCCTTCATTCCAACAAGTCCAGAGCTGATCTTCCAACATATAGAGCTTTCTAAACCTCTTTCAAATATATTTATCTCTATTGTTTTTTAGTATTTTACATTTGTTAGCAGAGTGTATATGTTACACACACTGACTCTTATGCTTGAACGAAGGGATAATGAAAATCCCAATAACAAACTCTCTTTACATTTTTTTCCCATGCATAAATATGGAAGAAGCCTATTTTGGCTCGGTAGTTTATTTTTTCCACGTATAATTGTGGTAGAGGTTGAAAAACCTGGACAGTTTGTGAAAACTGTTGTAAAGACCGATACAGGTTGTGTATCACTTTTTAATATAATTGCTTGGTGGAAGGTGATAACCAAGTGGAGAGGATTAGTTCTTGGATTAAGACTGAACCTCTTGTTTAATTTTTTGTGTTCATCTTTCACTTACTTTGTTTTATACTTTTCCACTGTGCTCATATTAGCAAAGACAGAAATCTATTTTTACATTCACTCTGATAGTTAGTTCTGGTTAGTGTGTTTATGTGATTCGTTTAGAAAACTTGTTTCAAAAGTCAAATTAGTTCTATTATAGATTCAACTGAGGGGTAATCAACCTTTGAGAAACTTGTTGAAAAATAAGACACTTATATCTCTACTGCCTTAATTGACTGGGCTGGTTTATTTTGGGGGATTTTAATCCTAAAAGTTTTAACAGAAATTTTAATTAGAACTCAATTCACCCCCCTCTTGAGTATCCACTCCAACCATCATTTGTTATTAGAGGGAGGTTTCTTTATTCATACCATTAAACCAGTTTTGCAATCTTTTCAATTTATTTTCAACTGTGATTTTAGTTGTATATTAAAGATCTCAAAATTTCTGTTATATCTAAACTTTTAGTTCTTTAATCCTTTAACTTTCTATGGATAACCGAGTTGAGGGTGTTTCTACTAACCGACCACCTTTCTTTAATGGTAATAATTATGGTCAGTGGAAATTGAAATTGAAAATGTATCTTGAAAGCTTAGGACCTAAAATCTCGGACATAATTGAAGAACAACATGTATTACCTGCTACTGCTAGGGACACATGGTCTCAAGTAACTAAAACTATTTATAATAACAATTGTAAAGAAATGAATGCCTTATACTGTGCTTTGGGTGATGAATAATTCAATAGAATATCATCATGTAAGTCTGCTTTTGGAATTTGGGATACTTTGGATTTTTCTCATGAGGAACAACCAATGTCAATGAAATGAGATTAAATACCTATACTATTAAATATGACAATTTTAAGATGAAGCCTGATGAATCTATCTCTGAAATGTATCTCAGGTTCAATGAGATAGTGAACACCATGAATCTTCTTGGGAAACCAGTGGACAACAAAGACCAAATCAAGAGGCTGCTTAGATTCCTATATGAAAGATGGTGAGGCACGTCTGTATCAATCCAAGAATCATGTGACACCAGTAAGCTACACATAAAGGAGATAATTGGAAAACTGATGATGTATGAAGAAGAGCTCAAGGTAAATCAATAAATAGAAGAAGAACTAAAAAGGAAGTCAGTAGCATTAAAGACTTATGCCTCAAAAAGCAAAGACAATGAAAAATTTCAAGTGCCTGTAGATAGTTCTCTAAGTGAAGAGTCAAACTCAGACAGTGATGAGGAAATGGCACAACTTTCCGGAAGATTTAAAATATTTTACCGAATGAATAAATTCTTTAGGAAGTAAAAAATCAAAGGAAATTATGATCATAAAGGTCAATGGAAGAAAGATAGGAAGTGTAATGAGAATGCAAGTGAAATAGTATTCTATGAATGTAAACAAAAAGTTCATGTGAAAGCAGACTTCCCCAAGTTGAAATTCAAGAGAAAATATGAGGATAAGGGAAAAAGTTATAAAAAGGATATGAAAGAAACTTGGAGTGATTCGGAAGATAGTTCGAGTGAATCTGATACTTCAGACTCAGAACAGAACAAACATGCCAATCTATGTTTTATGACAGATACATCTGAGGTAACAATTAATTTCCCTGTGCATAATACTTATTATAACAGTGAATATCATAATGATGAATATATGACTAAGGAAGAACTATTTGAATATTTTTAAATGATTGAGGACACTATTAATGAACTCAAGGACAAATATAGGTCATTAAAAAGACGACATGCTTTAAATGTGAATTACAAGTCAAATCTTGACATAGAAAAAGAGAAATTTTCTAAACTGCAAAAGGAAAATAAAGAGTTAAAATTATCTAATGAATAATTAAGAAAGGATATTGATAATTTCACTATTGGTAGGGATACCTTGACACAGTTTCTAAGAAAACATATTTCTCTAAAATAAACAACTGGTCTAGGATAACAGCCTGTATAGAGACAAATTAGCAAAACCAAAGTTGTTCCAAAATCTGGACAGTTCACTGCTAATTCTGGACCATCTTTTGAGAAACAATTTTCTAAAGGACCTAACAAAGTATTTATGTCTCAAAATATGTTTGTTGATTTTAGAAAACCTATAAAGCAAATTTTCATTCCCAAAGTTTTACTTGTTAACCTCTCTGGACCCAAGAAGATCTGGGTACCAAAATTACCCCATGTTTAATATGTTTTGCAAGAAATTTGTTTAAAGAGCTCCTATAAGACCCTATGGTACTTGGATAGTGGATTTTCAAGACATATGACAGGAGACTATTCTTTCTTCAAGAGTCTAATTAAAGTTTATCGTGGTCATGTCACCTTTGGTGACAATGCAAAAGGAAAAATCGTCGGCTTAGGCCAGATTGGTAACCCTGATACAATATTAATCTCTAAAGTACTTTTTGTTGATTGATTAAAATACAATTTACTTAGAATATCTCAGTTCTGTGATGATGGATTTAATGTTAAGTGTGAAAATGATGAATTCCATTTTTTTAATTCAAAAAATGATTTAGTTTTCACTAGATGTAGAAAAGAGAATGTATATACTTTCGATTCAAAATCCTTAGCCAAACAAAATGTTTCCTGCTTAAATTCTTTTCATAAAGAGTCTTGGTTGTGGCATAGAAGGTTAGGACACTATAATGTGCACTCACTTAGGAATCTATCTAAGAAATGTTTAGTTTGATACTTGCCTAAATTATAATTCCCACTTGATAAAGTGTGTAATATTTTCCAAAAGGGAAAAAACACAAAGTTTCTTTCAAACCAAAGAAAGAAATTTCAACTTCTCAACCACTTGAGTTGCTTCACATGGATTTGTTTGGACCATCAAGAGTTTCAAGTCTAAATGGGAAGCACTATGTCTATGTCTTAGTAGATGACTTTTCTAGATATACTTGGGTATAATTCTTAGCTCACAAAAGTGAAGCATGTTCTTACTTTATTAAATATTCCAAATCTGTAGAAAATCATAGTGGACTTAAAATTAAGACCTTGAGAAGTGATCATAGCCATGAGTTTGAAAATCCTGAGTTTAAATCTTACTGCTCACATAATGGCTACAGTCACAACTTTTCTGCCCCTAGGTCACCTCAACAAAATGGAGTTATAGAAAGAAGAAATAGGACCCTTCAAGAAATTGCTAGAACAATGCTTAATGAGTATGACTTACCTATTTATTTTTGGGCTGAAGCTGTAAATACAGCCTGTTATATTATCAATATAGTTCTAATTAGAACTATTATAAAAAGGAACCCATATGATCTTTCGAATAATAGGAAGCCTAAGGTTAATTACTTTAGAGTTTTTGGTTTCAAAGTCTTTATTCTTAATACTAAAGATAATCTTGACAAATTTGCTTCCAAAAGCTATGAAGGAATTTTTCTGGGTTATTCTATCTCAAGTAAAGCCTATAGAGTGTTCAATAAGAAAACCAAATGTATAGAAGAATTAGTTCATGTCAAATTTGATGAGACTGATCCATATGTGCCTAAAACCTATCTTGAACATCTTGAAGAATATTTGTCAATTTTGAACCATAATGATAAAGATAGTGAATCCCTTGTAAAAGTATCCAGTTCTGAAAATTTTTCAGAATCTGCACCTGCTGATTCTGAACCAACAGACAACAATGAAGAATCTAGTTCAACCTTTCCTAGAAGTATTAGGACTCTTAAGAATCATCCTCTAGATGTTGTTGTAGGTGATTTAAATAGAGGAACACAAACTAGAGATTCTCTAAGAAACCAGGTTGAACATCAATCTTTTCTTTCACAGCTTGAACCCAAGGATATTAATGATGTTATCAATGATGAATTTTGGGTAATGGCTATGCAAGAAGAATTAAATCAGTTTGAAAGAAACAAAGTCTGGGAATTAGTGGAAAGACCTAAGGAAACCTTGACAATAGGCACTAAATGGGTGTTTAGGAACAAAGTTGATGAGTCTGAAAATATAGTTAGAAATAAGGCCAGGTTATTTTCACAAGGATAAAACCAAGAAGAAGGAATAGACTATGAGGAGACCTTTGCAACTGTAGCTAGACTAGAATCCATTAGGATACTACTTGCTTATGCAGCTCATCTGAATTTCAAACTTTATCAAATGGATGTCAAAAGTTCTTTTCTAAATGGTTATATAGTTGAGGATGTGTTTGTCGAACAACCCCTTGGTTTTACAAATCCCAATTTTTAAAATCATGTTTTTAAAATTTCTAAAGCTTTATATGGTTTAAAACAATATCCAAGAGCATGGTATGATAGGCTCAGCTCTTTTCTTATTTCAAGAGATTTTACCACAGGGATAGCTGATCCTACTCTTTTTATTAAAGGGATTTCCAAAGATGTTTTGATAGTAAAAATTTTTGTGGATGATATTATTTTGGGATCTTCTAAAAACTCTTTATGTGTTGATTTTTCAAAAATGATGAAAAATGAGTTTGAAATGAGTTTAATGGGCGAAATCAAATTTTTCCTTAGATTTCAGATCTTTAAAAATAAAAATGGAATTGTTTTAAATCAAATTAAAAATATTAAGGATCTTCTAAAACGTTTTTCTTTGTATGGTAGTAAAGGAAGTGACACACCTATGATTACCACCTATAAATTGGATACTGATGAAGCTAGAGAACCAGTGGATCAAACCAACTACAGAGGTATGATTGGTAGTCTACTCTATCTTATATCTAGAAGACCTAAAATTATGTTTAGTGTATGTATGTGTGCTCTCTTTCAAGTCAATCCAAAATAATCTCATTTAACAGCTGTAAAAAGGATTTTTAAATATCTCAAACAGACTCCCAACTTAGGACTATTTTATCCTAAAGAACAATCATTTGATTTGTTCAGTTATTCTGATGCTGATTTTTCCAGTTGCAAGTTAGATAGAAAAATCACCTCTAGGACATGTCACATTTTAGGCAAGTCACTAGTATCTTGGTGTAGTAAGAATCAGAATTCTATTGCATTATCCACTGCTGAAGCTGAATACATAGCTACTGGTAGTTGTTGTGCTCAAATTCTGTGGATGAGACACACTTTACTGGACTATGGATATCAATTATAACATGTCTTTATAAAGTGTGACAATACAAGTGCTATTAAAATTTCCAAAAATCCAGTATCTCATGCTAGGACAAAGCATATTGATGTGAGACATCACTTTTTGAGGAATCATTATCAAAAGGGTGATATCACTCTTGAATTCATTGGCACTGAACATCAATTGGATGATATATTCACAAAGCCTTTTAATTCTGAGTGGTTAAATTACATCAAACATGAGATAGGAATGATTAATTTTGGCATAGGAAACCTCATAGTCAGAACTCACTATTAGACCTCACTGTTAGACCTCACCGTTGGACCTTACTGTTAGACCTCACTGTTGAACCTCACTGTTAGACCGCACCATTGGACCTCACTGTTAGACCTCACTGCTGGACCTCACTGTTAGACCTCACCATTGGACCTCACTGTTGGACCTCACTGTTAGACCTCACTGTTGGACCTCACTGTTAGACCTCACAGTCAAACCTCACTCTTAGAACTCACCGTTAGACCTCACAGTTGGACCTCACTGATAAACCTAACTGTTACACCTCACCTTTTCACCTCACCGGTGTACCTCACTGGTATACCTCACTGATGGATACCTTGGTGTTTGACTTTATTATTGCGGGAATTCAAATCGTTTTTATTCCTATTTATTATTTCTTCCTTATTTTGTTCTAATCCCTAAATTATAAAACTAAAGTCTATGAACATATCTCAATCCACCTTCCTATCTCAATCTTGAACCTTGCTCTCAAAATCCCTAAATCCTAACTCTTCATTTGAACCCTTGAACCTCCTTCGATCACCATGGACAGAACCAAGCAACCCTCGAATGTCAATGAGGATGCACCACGGGCAAAGAGGACTCGAACCGAGTCCAGTGGAACCAGTAATACCCCTACGGGACCTATCAACCTGCATCTGACCAAGAGAGAAATCTTTGTTGAGAAGGAGTTAAGCAAAGAATGGCTGATGTCGAGTAAGTCATTAGTGCTAGAATCACTAGATACCCAATGATGGACCGAATGCTTTGCTAATAACAATGGACCATACTACCCAAATCTTGTGAAAGAATTCTATGAATATATGAAGTTTGAATAGGAAGATGATGTGCATAGGCTAATATCCAGAGTCAATGGAAATGAAGTCAGCTTCTCGTCTGTTGAGTGGGCTTCCTGATTGAGAGTTCCTCATGAAGGAGTATATGATTACTACTCTGGAGTGGCTCCTCCATACAGTGATATTTTTTTAATTAATTTATAAGCATCAATTTGGTTAAATTTTTTAATATGTAATTTTGATAACTTATATTATAAATAATCAAATTTAGTTCACTGAAATCCTTTTCATATTGAATTTTGATATTAATTTTTTTAATCTTTAGAATGTTTTTAATTTTGAATAACCTTTTTATCATGTCAGGGGGTGAATTTTATTTTACATTAAACCAATTATAGGAATTTAATTATATAATAGATAAATCATGAAAAAGCTATGGAAGATCTGACAGGGAATGGAAAATCAAGGAAGATCATTATAGCCGAGATGAATGGAGAAAATATGCTTTTGTTTAAGTTCATTCATCATGTGATTAGTCCCAGGAGAGGGGATTTTGCAGTGCTGAAGTACCAGGAAATATTCCTAATGTACTTACTAAAGCATGGAAAGAAGATTAACCTATGTAGTTTACTGATGGCACAATTGGAGGATATGACTAAGGCAAGCTCAAAGATTAATGCCATATTCCATGCCAAGATAATTTCAGTAATGATAAAGGTAAAGGGCGTGGCTGGAAATAAAGAAGATATGATAATGGATAAGAAAAGTGTTGGTATCTCCAAGTTTATTTGAAAATTCAGGAAAATTAGCTGGAATCCTTGGAAGAAGGAATGGGTGAATGATGAAGGAAAGGTATATGAAAAGTTTGACCCTACTACTCACCCATCTAGGCCAAAAGACAAGAGAGATCCGGTCCTGAAGCCAAATGAGCCAGAACTGTCTTATTCAGATGAGGAGGAGGAAGCTGAAGGAGTTGTGGACGCTGAAAGAGAGAACACCCCCATTGATGATGGGAGTGATCCTGATTTTCCTAACAGTCTTGTAAGGACAGTAGATTTTGGAGCAGCTAGCCCTCCAAAAGAATGGCCAAGAAGATAGATTGTTTAAAAGGATAGTGATACTGAGACCACTGAAGAAGAAGAAGCATCTCAGAATATTGTCAAAGACACCTATGAAGAGGATGAGGATACCGAGTCAGATCATTCTGCTCATGAGGAAGAGGAGTCTTGTGATGAGGATGAAGGAAAGGAGGCTATTGTTCAAGCTGATGATGAGGACAATGAAGAAGAGGAGCTTAGTTTGAGCCCTCTGATAGATAATACATAAAAGACAGTGTCTGATTAGGAAGCAGGATTGGCATCTACTGCCATTGATAAGGAAGTCATTGATGACTCAGTGGAGGATGAGACTCACCCCACTGGTGAACCAATAGAGCAGATAGTTATTGAATCTACTTAAGTCGTAGAAGAGGTTGTGGAATTACCTGGAGCAAAACAGATAGAGGAGAATTATCAGGAGAGAGCTATAAGTGAGGGGGAGTATTTTGGTTCTGTATCAGTTCTTCATGACATTGAAGAATGGTCAGAAGATCATGGATATCTAGTACTTGATCTGGATTATGATGATTCAGATTGTGATATGACAAGAAAAAGACATCATGTACCTACTGTTTTGGACCCTGTCATAGTACCTCCAGTGGTTCCCCTTCCTGAGAACCTTGCCACAAAGTATGATCTAGAAAAACTTAAAACAGATCTGCACCAGATGTTTAATAGCAAGGCCTATGAAATGGAAAAGACAATGGGCTTAACTCAAGAGATGACTGCCTCTGAGATGGCTAAAGTTCAATCATCCATTCAAGCCAGTTTATCCAAAGAAATATCTCAATGCCAGAATCAACTCAAGGATGTTTCTCAGTCTGTGGAACTTCTCAGATAGTCAGTGGTAATTCTGACTGCTCTTAGGCTTCTAAGGGCCAAACGGACAAAGACATTCACTACATCAAAGGTGTGGTGAAACAGATGGTTATAGTGTTTGATAGTTTTAAGGAATCCATGAAAGCTCATGTGAAGGTCCAAGATGAAGATGTAAAGAATATTATCAGTGGGTTGACTAAGTATTTTAAGGAAACTATTACTTTTTCTATGAAGCCTTTGTCTGCATCTACCTATGCTTTGACCTCCAGTGAACCACCTGTGGACCTGTCAGCTTTTAGGATAGTGGTCACTGAAGAGTTATCCAAGATTTATGGTTTCAGTGCACCTAATCCTCACTTTGTGACTCATATTCTCTCTACTATCAAAGAATTTCAGAAGTTAGTATGTGACTTCATATGAGAGGCTACCCAGGACCAAAAGAGTATAAAGGAACAAATTAATTTTTATTATAAAAGGATTTACTCCAAGCATCAGATGGATTTTCATTTCAAGATTCTATTGGAAAACATCAAGATTTCTCCAGTCACCAGAGCCTTCAAGGAACAAGTTACTCAGTTGGGCCAGTTGACTCCAGCCTTGGAAAAAATTATAGAGAACAATGATGATTTTATATCAGCTATAGAAAGAGGAGGAAGTATTATTATGGACTTCAGAAACCTTCTTATACCCTTTATCCATGTGGACTACACCCCTATCATCATCCCTCTCGCCTTACCTGCATCTCAACCCAGTAGTTCTTCCATGATGTCTCTTTCTGAAGCCATCATAAGTCTTAATCCACTGATACCTCAGAGAGATACCCACAACAGACCCACAGGAGCTTCTTTTGCTGCCCCTCCAGTCATTCCTGTAGCAATTCCCAAACCTGCTGATCCACCTGCTCATTCTCCCTCTTCTTCTTCCAAAGGGAAAGACCACTTTCTTGAGGATGATGTGTATTGAGTTTGTTTGTGTCTTTTTGATAGGGGGTGTATATATTTTTTGGATCATGTAATTCCATTTCCTTAATACCATCTTTATCTGTTCTCTCTATTTGTGTTTCTTTTTGATAATCACAAAGGGGGAGAAATACTGTGGTAATTATAGACTAATCATGTGATTGGGGAGAAATGTGCTAATATAATAATATGATCCTATATTGAATATTTTTTTCCTTTCTATCTGATACCATGTACCAATATTTTCTGGTTTTACACTCTTATTAATCTCTGATACTTGAGACATTTTTTATCTCTGTTTAGTAACTGTATTATATGTGATATCTATATTTAATATATAATGGCATAATTTTTGATTATAAAAAATGGGGAGATTGTTGGACTCACCTGTTTTGATAATCCCAAATCATGTTTAAATAATGACCATGATATATTAATCCATTTTCTAACCCTTTTTAATCTGTATTTATATTGTTTATCCTAAACAACTTATATTCTTAGACTCATTACTTTGTTGCATCAGCTTACAGATTACATTTATCTAAATATAAGTTCACTGTTAAAGGCTACTGGTAAGAGCCTTCTGTTCAAGCCTTCTGTTCAAGGTCACCGTTACAGCTCACTGTCATTTTGGATCACTGTTTCTAAAAGGCCACGGATGAAGATCTATTATCATTGATATAAGCTACCAGTACAAGGTCACTATCACAAGTCTACCGATGATCTGTTATCAAAGCTTACAGACAAAGAGTCACCGTCATAAGGTCACTACTGTGACAAGGCTTCTGTTACAAGTTCACTGTCAGACTCTTTCTTAAGTCTTCAGTTGAGAGATTCAATGTTCAAGTCTACAGTTGGACATGTCTACCGTTAGTAGAAGGCTACTACTAGACAACTCCTACTATCAAGATAGTCGACTATTGTTCAGAGTATACTGATGGACATACTCCACCTTTAATGAAATTACTTGTTGAGATAAGCCTACAGTTAAAGGTCTACTGTTGAGCCTACCTATGAAGTCCACTGATGAGGAGTTACTGTTACACAGAGTAATAGCTACCGATACAAGACATCCACTGACACAATGTCCACCGTTACAAGCCTACAGACAGAGATCTACTGATGGAAGATGACTGTTAACTATTCACTGCTACTCAAACTCTATACCTTGTAAATATTATTAATATTATTAATATAATGATAACGATTATTTTTTATGCTTTTAATGAACGTGCTTGTAATTAATGATGTTGTTGGCTTTTCAAGAACCGTACCTAGTACCTATAAAAAGGTAATCATTCCTATTGACCGGAGATGAACATGTATAAAAGGAAACCTTGAAGATGAACAAAGCAGTGGAGAATAGAGAAGTCTATCCATACATGCATGAACCAACTTGATGATACAAAAGACTTACATGCATAAAAAGAATAAGGAAGGCTACATACTGAATTCGAATAACCTGAACATTCCATGAGAAAAAGAGCTTCTAACCAAACAAGCTGATTATCTCTATCTGAAAGTTAGAACCTGGAAGTTGCGACATTCTGTTTTGGAGGCAACTTGTAGAGAAGGACCAAAACTTCATTTCCTTCACTCCAACAAGTCCAGATCTGATCTTCCAACATATATATCTTTCTAAAATTCTTTCAAATATCGTTATCTCTATTGTGTTTTAGTATTTTATATTTGTGAGCAGTGTGTTTGTGTTACACACACTGACTCTTGTGCTTGAACTGAGGGATACTGAAAATCCACATACCAAACTCTCTTTACATTTGTTTCCCACAGATAACTGTGGAAGAAGCCTCGTGTGGCTTGGTAGTTTATTTTTCCCATGTATAACTATGGTAGAGGTTTCAAAACTTGCATAGTTTGTGAAAACTATTGTAAAGCCCGATACAGGCTATGTATCACTTTTTAATATAATTTCTTGGTGGCAGGTGATCACCAAGTGGAGAGGATTAGGTCTTGGCATAAGACTGAACCTCTTGTTTAATTTGCTGTGTTCATCTTTCACTTACTCTGTTTTATAGTTATCCGTTGTGCTTATATTAGAAAAGACAGAAATCTATTTTTACATTCACTCTGATAGTTAATTCTGGTTAGTGTGTATATGTGATTCGTTTAGTAAACTTTTTTCAAAAGTCGAATTAGTTATAATACTGATTCAACTGAGGAGTAATCAACCTTTAAGAAACCTGTTGAACAATAAGTCACTTATATCTCTACTAATTTAATTGACTGGGCTGTTTTATTTTGGGGGATTTTAATCCTAAAAGTTTTAACAGAAATTTTAATTGGAACTCAATTCACCCCCCCTCCCCCCCACTTGAGTATCCACTCTGACCAACAATGCGATATAATTTCTCTTGTTTATGTACTACATACCCATCAGGTGGTATATAGGGATTTTGATGTTACTATTATAGTTTTATAGTCCATATCTAATATGCAAGCCTAACTTTTCAAGGAGGTTATAATATGTGTGAGAAGAGTGTGACTATTTATGGGAACCCCTTCAAATTATTTCACCTCCTTAGTAAAAATTTATACAAAAATTGTTGGATAAAAAATATTGATACCACCAGCCCCAGATAGAGTTGTAAGATAAAATCGCGGTGGATCATAGTAGATAGTTTAATAGAGATGAGGTAGAGGTAGTTATTAAATATGATAAGTAGGATTGGTTAGTGGAGGGTAAATTCATTTTGTAGAAGTTCAAGAAGTGGGGGACTAGTGGTGGTTTGATGTAAAATTTTAATTTACTCCACTATTTTTAATATTTTGATTGATACTATTTCCATATATACATTTATCACCATTTCTATAGTTTATGTTTCAAAACATACAATAGATAGTCTCTAGAGGCCACTATAGTTGAATGTTCTAGTCGAATGTCAGATGAGGTAATTTGAGGTGTGTAGTTTTGAGCAAGTTTACAAACAAGATCATTTCTATTAGAACCTATCCTTATTATGAAAACAACCATATGGAATTATCCTTGATATTGATTGGTTTTACTCTATATAATCTTGTGTCTATTGTTATCAATGGAGAGTGATTTTATCTAATTTGGATAGATATCATGCAGTGTTTATTAGAGAAATATATTTTTATAAATGTAAGTGATGTATTTATTTATGGATTATTGTATTTCGATTAGAATGGTTGATTATTTATGAATTTGAAATAGAGTTAGAGTATTTTCTCTATTTTTTGTGATTAAATGTTTAATTTATTCTAAAGAATGGCTAAGATGTTTTCTCTTATGTGAGATATAGAGTTTAGGATTGAGTTTTATCAAGGTTTTCCTCTATTTCTATGGAATTATATCATACAAAACTATGAAGACTATAGGTTTTTAGAATACAAAATGTTGAGTTGTTGCGAAAAGGTTTTATTCTATGAAGTGTGTATCCATTGGAAAATCCAGTGTTATTTGAAAATAAAGGGGATAGAATTTTGATAATTTTTATATATTAGAGGTTGTTTCATCATGTAACAATGAAGAATCTTTATACTCTTCCTATGAAAGATGGTTTGTTCGAAAAACTAAAAGGGGTTAGTTAGTCTTGAAAATTTATTTATGGTCACGATATCATTAGTTGAGGGTTAAGGATAAAGATATCCCTAAGACAGTTTTTTAGTGTTGGTGTGGACATTTGTAGTTTTCAATAATTCCTTTTAGTTCTACAAATACACTATTTAAGTTTATATCGGAAATAATGGTTTAATCATATATTGATTTTTTTTGTAATATTCATTGATGATATCTTTGTTAATTTTATGATAAATGAAGTTCATGCTGAGCATATCTGGTTGGTGTTGGAGTTACTCATGGAACGTTAGTTGAATGAAAAGATGTCTAAGTGTTCACTCTGGACATGAGAGAAGCATTTTATTAATTAATTTTATTTTAGATAATAGTTTTATAGTGGACCTTGTAGACAATGAGGAATATTTTGTGTATAATTCCTCAAATAATATTTTTAAGTGAGAATCTTCTTATGTTTGGATGGTTATTATGGGACGTTTATACCCAAGATTTATTATATTACATATTTATTATCAAATTTTACTAATAAAGTTGATTATTTTTCTTGTATGGAGGAGAATCAAGATATTTTTGAAAGTTTAAATAAGAATTTGATGAGAGACTTTGCTCATCATTTGACTAAGAAGGTTATTTCATATGAGATCTATTATAATTCACTACATCAGGTATTTGGATGTGTTTTGATTCAAGTGGGAAAAAATTTCTTATGGTTCTAGATAGTTACATTGTTGTAAATGTAACTATTATAATCATGATTTATATCCAATGGAGATGGTGTTAACACTTAATATTTGAAGTCATTATTTTTTTAGAGAACTTATTATGGTTTATAAAAATCATAAGAGTTGGAGATATATTTTTTATAATTATTTTAATTAGTATAATATAATATGAGTGTATTTGTTTCAAGATTGTGACTTTAAAATCCTATATAATCCTAGAAACGGTAATGTGGTGGTTGGAACATTGATTCAGAAGCCTTATCGTGAGGATGGCTAATGAAAGAGTGAGGAATTGAAAGTTATGGAGTTGTTGTCAAATCTTCACCTTGAATAAGGGTATATTGGTGAGAGAGAATGTCTTCATCAAATGAAAATGGAATATTCATTAATGTGGTAGGTGGAGGAGTATCAGCTGGGATACCCTAAAGTGAAGGTGTGGAGAGATCATATACTGAAAGGTGATACTTTCTGTAGTTAGACTGAGGATCGGGAACATTTCTATTATTCCATGGGAAGTTATTTACCCTTTAAAATTTATGGGAATTATCTTTTCATATGTTTCATAGTTTATGTTTGGAAGTGAATTCAAAATTTCCCAAGATGTATCATGATTTAAAGAGGTAGTTTTAGTGTCCTAGGATAAATAAATAGGTGGATTAGTTAATTTACAAATTTCTTGTATGCCAGTGGGTGGTAGGTGAACATAAATTCTTCATGAGTTTATAGCAACCCATAAAATTCTTTAATAGAAGTGAGGGGATATTTCAATAGATTTTTTATGGGTTTTCCTTTTGAGATAGAAGGGTTTTATACTTTTTAGGTTATCATGGACTAGTTAACAAACTTGGATCATTTATTACAAATTAAAGAATTGAACTCAGTGAATATTTTGGAAAAAATTTATGTGATGTGGGATGTGGATCCTTATGATGTTCCGAGATTGATAGTGTTCGATCATGATGCATAATTTAGGTAATGGATGTATAAGGTATTTTATCATTTCCTAGGTTCCTATTTGTGTTTTAGCACTATATTCCACTGACATATTCATGTCCAAATGAACAAATGATTAAAATATTAGAGGATGTGTTGAGGGAATGAATCTTGGATTTTGGAGGATTATGGGTGGATAGTTTTCCCTTAGTAGAGTTTTTCATAATAATAGTTATCATTCATCTATTGGTGTGTCACTTTATGTGGCTTTGTATAGAAGACATTTTTCCTCTATTTTTTATTGAGTTTGGTGACAGTATAGGAAAATATATCTTTAGTGGCAGTTTTTACCACTTCTAAATGGTTTCATAGTGGTTGTGAACAACTACCGCTAAGTTTTACATCAGTAGTTATTTTATGATGTTTTTAAAATTTTATCATGAAAATGAATTCATGGATGTTATTATTATTTAATGTTGGTTTAGAAATTTGTCACAATTATTTTATCCAATGTGCCATATTTAATTGTGGATTATATATGCAGAGTTAAATATAGTATAGTAGAAAAAAAATATACATCTAAACCTAATAAGCTTTTCCCATAAAAAACAAATACACAACAAATAATTTGGCCAATATAAAATTACAGTAAAACAATTTCTATATATCAATATATAATAAACATTACATAAAATACCTTCATAAATTTACAATTATAAAAATGTGAACTATTAAGTTAATCAGTAATAAAAAAACTCTAGATATTTTTCACATACATCACTACCCCTCACCCTTACTCTCCCTAGATGGGTCATGTTAATCATCACCTTTTTGCTAAATTCCTTCATCTAGAGAATGCATCAAAATTATTTAAAGGAACATCAAAATTGAAAATTTTCCAAAAATGTGTATCATATAAAAAATAAGTTAGATAGATATAACCAATTGAATTATAGAAATAATGGAAATAATGATATCTAAAAAATACTCTAATTCACTTATGTTTACAATTATTAAATTCTATAAAGTTTTAAAACATTGAAATTCTATTCAAGAGAAAAAATAATTTTGATACTAAATATATAAAAGTAAAATCTATACAATTCATCCATAATTTACAAATTCATTCACACTACATCTGGCTATAACATCCTATAATAAATAATTCAGTTTCAACCCATATTAATTTTTCATTTAAATTATTCTATATAAACATTTTACTTATACCAATTATCAATTCATGCAATTAAACCCATCATGAATTAACTCTATGATAATCTTTAAATCCTCCATGTCACTTACTAGGCTAAAAGACACTTGTTATTCTTTCTCACTAGCTCAAGAACAAAACCCATCATTTATACCTCATTAATAAGGCTCAGATATCTCACCTTAGAAACAACACATATCCATAGTACTCTAATAACACTAAACCTTGGAGATAGAGTTACTAACACCATAGGCCCCACAAAATTGTCAAGTTCATGAATATTGTCCCATGAATCATCATTATTAACAAATTTCACCACACATATCCATATCACTGTAAAACATAATTTTTACCCAATATATATTATTATTCAATAACTAATTGATAAAATTTTACATCATTATTATCAAAATATCAAATCCCACTCCAACCCAAATATATTACAAAAAACTCATAAATATTCCATATATTGAACTATATAACTCACATCAATTAAATACATCATTGATTTATCAATTTACCTCATGAAATCTCACATAATAATAATAAAATATATAGTTTTTTTCTATATGTTGAAGTAAACCCTCAGGTTTTGACTAATAGGTATGCATTGAAAACCCATTTAATTAATTATTGAACACTTGTTAATGACTTTTAATTATCCTAGAATAGATTTAATTCAAAATCTATATGGGTCTTGATCAACTAACTGACCATTAATTAAGCATATAACTTTGTAATAAATATTAATTAGTTAATTTCAATTAATCAATGGTTGTTTTCATTTTAATAAAACAATTTAAACCTTATAAAGAATTATCATATATTAATTACATTAATGAGTCAATGTTTTTTAAATAAGTCAGAATAATGTAAATATTTATATTGAAATTCATCATCATAATAAAATACATCACATATTCTTTAATTTTTATGACTCAAAATTCCCATAAACCATACCTTTAATTTTTAATATCTAGTAAAATTCATTTTAGTTCCATCATAAAAATTTAACTCATCCTATTCCATTAATATTTTTTAAATCTAACAAATTTACTGCTAATGTGACATCATATCAAACAATTCATGTTATAATCAATTTAATAAATAGAACAAAATTAAATTTTGACAAATCTAAACTAATTGAATCTATTATAATTGAATAGAAACAAATAAATTCAAATGAAACTAAAATAAAACAATATAATTAAAATGAACTAAACAAATCAAACTAAAAATAACTAATTTCACCCCAACTAAATTAAACCAAATCATATAAGTTTTTTTATTGTTATCTATTTATGTGTGTTCATATAATAAGTATATTGTAATAAAAATTTAATTAAGAAAATTAAAACCATATGTTTGAATTTAAAAAATTTATTTTTTATGAATCCCCTTTATGTGTTACTATTACATCAGGAACACCATCTGTTATCATTTCAAAAACAATATCTAATGCACTCTCCAAAGTTAAGACCTGGTCATATCATGTTTTAATAATAGAATATTTATTTTTTAACAATTTTATTAATTATATGTATTTACCTCTCTAATTTAGGATCACCAACATATGTAACCCCCCTCTAGATGAAATCGATGAAAAAGATTTATGTGACCTATCAAAGACCCAATATAGTGATGTTCTATAACCTATCCACCTAACATGACCTCAATTATATTTTCCTAAAACTTTATCCACATAATACTATGAGAATATAGAAGGTTATAGGGAAGGGTAAGTATACAATAATTATTTGAGTTTATATTGAAAATGGAATAACATTATAAAATTTTAATGTAATTTTATAACATTAAATGGTCATTAAAATTGCTTAACCCAAAGTCGTCTAAATGGTCATTCACATAAATTCCATCCTTTTTTATAGAAATCATAACACATATTCATCTATCAAAAATGATCACCTACCTACATCACCTATATCACAAAAAATAACATTTACATGAATGATATTACTTGAAGTGGTTTAGATATATATTGTAATAAATTAAAGAATACCATACCACCTAATTTCCTAGTGAGACTCTTAACAAATAGCCTTATTTCTCATATAACACACTTGAAATAATTATATTTAAATAAATATGGAATTTATATTTTTATAATGTCATTAATCTATTGAAATGTAATAATATATTAGATATGATTTTCCCTGATATTGATCAAAAAATTCCTTTCCCTGGTCCATATACATTCCTTCAAGGTCTGTATCATACATATGTGACACTAAGAGATATATGTCATTAAATTCACACCACAATATCCATTTAAAATCTTTCGATTTTTTAACTAAGTTTTTTGATGTCCATGAATGTGAAATTGCACAAATCACGTGAAAATGGAAAGACTTCTACATATAAAATACATAGAATTCATTATATTATTAACATACAAAGAAATATTTTTCAATTTAATAATATATGAATTCATAATTAAGATAATATAATATATTAATACAAAGTGTGTAAGGTATGGGAAAAAGTGTACTATATTTAGCATCAATGGATCGACTACCTAGTACTCTCTATTTACTCTAGGTTATTGGAGAAGAATGGTTGTCTCGTATAACCATTAGACACTATATAACATTGATAAATCAGATATCTTATAATTCAATTGTACAATGGGTAGAATAACTATAATGGTTGTCCTATAAAACAAGTTGGTCCTATATATCATCGATAGACCAATTATCATGTACTACGGATATAATCTAGCTAAAATTAGTATAATAAATGTACTATAAATTCAATGGAACCAATGTAGAATTATTAGATCGGTTATATCGAACTATTGGTGTACGCTGGGTAACAGGAGTAGAATGACTATCATGTGTCTTAGAGTACTACCATCTCAATACCTATTCGATCATGGAATTCCTACAAAACATAACAAAAAACTTAAAAATTTAAACATAGAATTCAATTATAAGTCATTAAATTAATATTTATAAATTAATTATTAGAAAAGACTTCAAATTTGATCTTAAAATTAGTTTCTTATTGGATATTAATGTTATCATTATCTTTTATTTGGAACATTACTTTTTCTTATTCTTTATCTTCACCCTCCCTTGAAAGACCAACATTTTTAGTATCAATAGGGAAAAACAACTCAATGTGGTATTGATGTGGGGTTTCACTATCACAGATTACTTCAACTTCATCACCCATATCATATATATCACTTGGTTTTATGTGAACAAAAAAATCCTCACTTCATCTAATATATCATCATCGTACTATACCATTTCTATTCAGAATAAAAAAATATGGATCATATTATTTAAGATCACTGGTATCAATCAACCAATATAAGTTATCATAATTAATTACAATTATTCTTTTCTAATACCCCTATTAATATTAACCCATTTTATTTTGAATAATACAACCCAAAATTTTCCAAGATAATTAAACTTGATAATATAAACTTACTTTCCATAGTAACCCATATCTATAACAGAAAATATATTGTTATTTTTTGTTCTAAACTATCCTTATGATAAAAAGTATGAAAATTTTAACCCCTAATATCATAATCATTTAATCTCTAAGAATAATTCAAATATATTTGAGCGGAATATAAAAAGCTTCTAGGAATTCATCTTGATTATTAGAATTTTTTACCTATAAATATTAATATAAAAAAAATAATTAATATATAATTATCAAAATATTCAAAATTAATATTATATTAATAACTAACACAATGTTAAAACCAATATATAATTTATTTGTTAAACACTTTTGTTATCTTTGACTCATTTCAATTTCAACACCTAAGAAAACTTTTTTTTGTGTCCAAAATTCTTCGATATATGTATTAGTAGTGTTATTATTGAGTTCTACATACATGTGTGTTTGTCTTAACTTCAAATCTATCAACAAAAATGTAAACAAATTTCCAACTGATCTTTTTAAATTTATAAATATTATTAACTTATTTTTTGGTCTTATAATTACTTGTATTGTCATCAACACATCCTACTCAATTGAATATCTTCTATATCAAATCCAAATAACTTTAGTCAAATATCAGTTACTATTTGGAAAGGTAAACTTCAATAATAAAATCATTTTTTTATCTTTAATGTCCATATATGAATTAAAATGACTAAGACACCTAATGAAGAAAGTTATGAAAATAATAATTAAACTTAATACATATTGAATAAAATAATTATAATTCATTAATTATAAAAAAAATTAAAATAAATTACTTCTTTATAGGATACAAACATCTATAATGTATGGGTAATATAGCTTTATCTTCATATAGTAAATAATTAGGGAAAGTGATGGGGAAAATATCATCTCTAAATTAAATAGTTATCATATATTTCTTTCATAAATTTTATCCATCTCAATTGACATTAAGGTATTCTAAAAACATTGTTATAAGAATTCTAAAAATTGAATTGTAACTTAAGTTATTTTTTTGTGTGAAATTATAAATTTTCAATGGTAAAAACTAATCCATTAGAATATTATAGTAAAGACTTTTCAATCTATGTAATTTTCAATGACTCAAATCAAAACTTTTTAAAATGTTATTTGAATATCCTTTCGGAACATTCCCATTTTTTAATCATTGAATCAAACATATTTTCACTAATTTTTCATCGAATTTTTTTAGATATTTAAAATTATAATTTTACCATTGATCATTCCTGATATCCAATGTTTATAAGTCCTTATGAGTATTTAGATGATCCTTAGATTTATCTCGATCATTAAGCATTGTATAAAGAAAATTTTCACACACATTATTCTCAATGTGCATCACATAAATATTACAATGTAAAAAATTAAATTCTCAATAAAAAATATCAAAAAATATATTTATATTTTTTCATTTTTTATACTTGTTTCTAATATATTTTAAGGTATTTTTCCACATTTATTTAGCTAAAATTATTTTTTCAAACTCTACAACTATATTTGACAATTTTTACAAGATATCTGATCAAGATAATAATAATGGTGGAATCCTCAATTCCAGTTTTCCAATGAACCATAACTTGTTAAACTAAAATTTAGAACATGTATCAATGAATTTTTAATAGAACTTAAAACACCACTTTCTGTTATAACATTGTTTTTGAGGCTCAAAATCGAAGTTATAAACTAGATAATCCAAACCAATATGTTTTCAAACTAGAAAATTTTACTTGCTCAAGAAATTAATTATTGGTACTCATTAGGGTAGTGTTAATTCTGAATATTTTCAGGGCAAAATCTTCTTACATTTCTACACCATTATTCCATAACTCCTAAAATTACTTGATAAGTGTCCAAAGAAAGACATCAATGTTAATAACAAAAAATATTTTTTTGGTAATAATCAAGGATGTGATGAATGAATTTTTTTGTAGACACATAAAGAGAGGTGAATTATTATGGATCAACACAACCATGTATGTGATATAATTTCTATTTGACATTAAAAAAGTATTGAATCCATTAGTTGGAAATCCAAAACATACATTTCTATGATCATAAGAGAAATAAATTGATGATTCAAATGTATTCCATGCTTCTAAGTATCATGGATGTTGCATGTACTCATCATTATTATTTTCTAATCCATTCAACTTAATATTCTAAATGGTTTTAAATGATATAAAAAATATTTAAAATCATGGTTTTAAAGGAATGTAATGTAAAACATTCACTGAAATTTTCATATTCTATTTCTTAATGGTAATACATTGATTCATAATAGCATCATTATTTTTTTACTCTCATTTAGAAGTACAATATATTTTTCACACTTCTCTATTAGAATATTTTCTCTAATATAAATTAAAATTATTTTTACATGTATATATATTCATATAACTTATTCAAATATTGATAACAAACTTTTTCATCGCAGAAATTGATACAGGGGTCTTAGATTGAACAAATTCCTCATTAAATAATTTTAATATCATGGACATTACTTTATTTTTAATTCAATATAGCCACATGATGTGGTAAAACTTTAATAAACAAATAATTTTAAAGACTTATTATATCCATTATATAATTATATCTTTATATATTTGAAAATTTTAGAAAATGTACCTGTTTCCTCAGTTAATATTTCCATTGTATTAGTATCCAAAACATCATTCATAAACATGTTATCATCATGATTAGGTTTTACTACAGTTATAAAAACAAAATTATTATTTACAAAATCAAACATATGTGTTACAGTATTGATGATAATGTTCTACTTTGTTAAAATAATAACTTATCATCTTCTAAGTATCATTATCCGCTATTGGGAGATTAACCTATTCCTTCTGATGTTGGATGTAACATCTTTAACTTTTTGTAAGATTCAATTCTCAATGCCAAGTCCATTTGCACATATTAAGGTGAAAATTGTTTCAATATCAAGTCTTAAAATACTTCACATATCCCCAATAATAATTTTAATTTACATTTAGGACACGTACATTTTATTTTTCCATACAATTATCAATTTTCGATTGAAAAATCCAATAATATCTCTAAACCCCTAACATACAAATATGTTTTCTGAGGTAATATATTCCAAAATTTATTTATATGTAATCAATTTTCTATAATTTCTAATAAAAAATATTGTTATAGAAATATATAGGTATATAAATATAGAGAAATAAAATAATAAACATTAATTAAAAATGTATTAGAACCAAAAATATATATATTTTTAAAGTATATATTTTTTAAATTTTAAATTTTAAATTTAAATTTAAATTCAATTTTAGAGTTATAATTTTAACAAAAAATCTATATAATAAAAAGTTAAATTCATTAAGATTCACCTTTAAATTGAATATATAACCTATTTTTTAAGGTTTTACCGCATAAATCTGTAATCAATAATCTAATTTAACAAAATGACCTTGCACTCACCAAAACACCAAGAAAGTTATTTTAATAAAACAAAAATTACAACCTCACATCCCAAAGATAGTAATTATTGAATTTATTTTCTTAATATCAGGATATAACTTATTATTGAACTTATCTAAATGTAAATTATTTATTTATCAACTACATTAATTTCATAAAAAACCAAAAATCATTAAGTATCATTAACTTGATAGATTTTATCTTTAAAATGTTTTAAAAAATGAATAATTTTATTTCAAAAATACATTTACTATAGTATTTAGTGACAGTATCCATATTGAAGGTATTCAAAAACATGAATCATAGAATAGGTCCAGATTTTCGGATTTGATACATATATTTGTTTTTTATTTCCAAGGATTACTTCACAATTACTATAGATTCACTACCTTTATTCTTGATAGATCCAAGTTGAGGTTGAGGGTGAAGGGAGGAGTGGGGGTCCGTAATAAAAGAGTTTAATTATACTGGGTAAGGTAGAATATATACATACGTTTTAAGAGGATTTAAGGTTGTTCATGTAAGATTCTAGGTGAGGGAGAGATGATGTTTTAGGTACACAAGAGGGTGGAAAAGAGGAATCATGTAAATTAAGGCTAGAGAGCAAGGATGAGGTTGAGAGGAAATAGAAAATAAAAGATAATTTTTAAAAAAACATAACATAAATATTAATAAAAATCACTATTGAATATATAATTTAGAGAAAATTTTGAAAATAATTTCTAAAAACATCAATATGTAAGTTTAGTGGTGGTTTTAAAAATTAACTGCTAAAAAATATTTTTATTGTGAGATGGCTATTGTTGGTATAGATATTTTTCAAGATATGATTGATTGTTTGAATGTTATTTAGGATCAAATAAAGACTAAAAATAGTATAATAAAATCCTATATATATTAGATGAAGATATTATTGAACTTTAGTGTTAGATATCATGTGTTCTTATGAGTTTCTCTTTTGCATGGTTTGTAAAGGTTTGAAAATAGATGCAAGTTTTCCTAGGGATTTATTAGAACTTTTTAAGTGTATGAGATAGTTGGAGAGGTAGATTATCGATAATTTATACATCCACAATTATAAAAGATTCATGATATGTTTCACATGTCGTATATTTGAATTTATTATTATAATCCTTTACCTGTAGTTTATTTTAGTGATGTATATATTGAAGAGGATATTAATTTTTTATATTATCTAGTCAAAACTTAAGATAATGATGAGAAATTCTTATGGGGGAAAGTTATTCCTTCATTTTGAGTTCATTGGATGCATGGTCATATAGAGGAATATACATGATATAGGGAATCCAAAATGATAAATAAATATTCTAAATTTTTTGTGTAATTATTTTTATGATTAATATAGAATTTTAATGTAATGATGAAATTTGAATGAGAATGTTTACAATATTGTATCCAATTTATGGAAATAGTTAAATATTTTTATGGAAGAAGAGTTTTAAAATGGTTATGAAATATAGATACACTTAAATTTAAATTTTACAAGTTTATAAAATATTAAATATTTTCATCTATAAAGGGTGAAGTGGTAATTTTTTCGATTTTAGAATGAAAAATTTAGCATGTCATTAATTTCGAGACCTAATGTTTAACCATGGGTGGTATTTTGGTTATTTTTTAGGTGGTTGAAATTTTATGTCAATATTTTCTAATAATTTAATTTATTTATTTATTTGATTAATCTATTTTTCAATATATTATTTTGAAAATTTTAATAATGCTAATATTGTGAGAAATTATATGTTATGGTGATGACATGGGATATTATAGATATTTTATAAGTTTTTTAATGTAAAGATAATGGTATTAATTCAGGGGTTCTATAAAACCATGATATTTTAATAGAAGAGCAGTATGTTTAATGGTGTACATGACACGCAACACCAAACTTAAACGAACAGTGAAATATTATATATGACCATTATAACCTAAAAACTGAATTGGTGGGTTTGAATAGTAATAACCACGTTATAATATATATATATTTATATTTATATTTATATATATATATATATATTTAGTCAAAAAAAATGTATTGATTAATTCTAGGGAAATAAGAATTTGATTTTTAAATAAAGTAATTTTATGATTACAAAGTACATTTCCTTCAAAAATGTTTTCAATTTCTTTATGATAAAATATTATATTTATCTTTTGATAGTTTTTTAAATTATATTTTATAAAATTAACTAAATTTTTGAAATCATCATATCATAATTATCTTAGGGTGAATTTAAAGTATTTTTCTGAAAATATTGATTTTCTAGTGAATAGTGAAAATTCACATTTTTATTGAAAACTGTATTTTTGTTTCAATCATGTAAAATTTTAAATTTTCATAAATGATTAAAAAGTAAATTTTTTTCTCTTATAGTTTTAATAATCCTATTAAATTCATTGGAATAAATTTTATGTTAAATATTCTAAAAAAACATTTTGTACACAAAAAGTCATTTTTTTGAAAAAACTAGTTTTATATGAGCAATGTGTTCTTATATTAATAAATTAAATGGATAAATATTTAGGAGTGGTTTTAAAAAATATATAAATTTTATATTCAATAAAAAATTTCAACATTCATCTAATATTTTTTCTATGCATGGGGTAAAAATAAATTCAACATTATCCTTAAAACATTATTTTTCTAAAAAAAAGTTATCATCATGTTTTGCACAATTATTTTAAAATTAATTTCTGATAATTATAGGTATTAAATTTGGTAAAATAAATTCTATATTTTTAATCTTTAGGTTCAAATTTGGTAAATAGGTCAATTATTTTTAGGCTTTATGAATAGTAACTATGTTAAAATTTCTCACCTTAGTAAAGAGTTAATCGGGTTAATCTAGGTTAAAACTAATTGTTATGGTAAACAATTTTCATATAAATTATTATTCGATGAGTTTAATTATAGAATTGTCACCTTAGGCTATAAATTTAATTGTTTAAGGGAAACATGTCTTTGAAAATAACCTAAATAATATTTAAATAAAATATAGTTAAAAATGTCACCCTCTTGGTTTTAAATATCTCTAATATGTTCACATAGGTATAAAATAAAGTTATGAACAAATATTAATAGTAGTTTTTTGATTAATGAAATTATATTTATGATGATAATTTATTTAAAATTTTTAGTGATTATATAATTTTCTTAAATACTTGTGCAAAACTAATACAATATTTATTCAACTAATAGAAAATTAAAATAAATGATTTTAAAAATATTAAAAGTAAAATAATTAAAGTGATATATAGTGTTTCAAAACTTTGGTGGATAAATATAACATATTAGTGTTTTCTAAGAGTATTATATTAAAATTAAATCATTTTCTTGATGTCTTTAAGGTAAAATTAAATCACTACGGGAAAAATGAGCAATTGCGACGGGTTATTTGCGACGGGAATAAATCCCGTCGCAAATAGTCATGTTAAAAAATTATTTGCGACGGGGGTATTTTCCCGTCGCAAATAAGGAGGCTTTTGCGACGGGATTTTTTTCCCCGTCGCAAATCGTTTTCCCGCGATGCGCGCCAAATCGCGGGAAACGTATTTGCGACGGGGACCCGTCGCAAATAGTTTTCCCGCGATGCGCTCCAAATCGCGGGAAACGTATTTGCGACGGGGAAATATTCCCGTCGCAAATAACAAATCGCGGGAAACGTATTTGCGACGGGGGAATATTCCCGTCGCAAATAACCGGCGGCGGTAAATGGTATTTGCGACGGGAATATTCCCCCGTCGCAAATACTATGTCGGCAGAGGGTTATTTGCGACGGGACCCGTCGCAAATAACTATTTACCGGTTGACCGTAATAAATGTTGGCTAAGGTATTTGCGACGGGTCCCGTCGCAAATAATACTAGTTGCGACGGGAATCCCGTCGCAAATGAGCCCGTCGCAACTAATCTAACCTATAAATACCCCCATCCGTTTTTTTCATTTCATTCTCATTCCTTATCTTCTCTCTCTCTCAGAATCATATTTCTAGAGTTGAGTTTTTCTCTAGTGTAAGTTTTTTCTCCGGAGCCGATATTAAAGTTTTGAAGAACGATCAGAACAGATCAATTTTCAAGGTATTTATCTTTATTTTAATTTTTTATTTATTTTTAATTTTTTATTAGTTTTTATTATTATTAATTAGTTGTAATTTAATTATTTTTAATTGTTTATATGGTAATTAGGAATAATTAGTAATAATTTTTAGTAATTAAGAATAAATATTAATAACTAGTAATAAATACCAATAATTAAGAATAAGAACATTATTACATTATTAGTTTATTTTATTATTAATATTAAAATAATATAATTTTTTATATATATACAGTTCTTTTTTCATCTGTGTGTTTGCTGTCTTCACATGTATTATTTGTATGTGGAGATAGAAAACGCACAGATGAAAACAGAACTGTATATAAATTAGAAAATTATATTATTTTAATATTAATAATAAAATATATTAATAATGTTATTATTTGTAATTATTGGTAATTATTTCTAATTATTGATAATTATTCATTTAATTACTAATAATTATCAATAATTAAGAATAATTAGTAATAATTACCAATAATTAACAATAATTAGTATTAATTACCTCTAATTAGTATTAATTACCAATAATTAGTATTAATTACCAATAATTAGTATTAATTACCAATAATTCGTAATAATTAGGAATAATTAACAATAATTAGTAATAATTAGGAATAATTAACAATAATTACGAATAATTAACAATAATTAGTAATAATTAGGAATAATTAGGAATAATTAGTAATAATTAGGAATAATTAGGAATAATTAGTATTAATTAGGAATAATTAGTAATAATTACCAATAATTAGGAATAATTAGGAATAATTAGTATTAATTACAAATAATTAGTATTAATTAGGAATAATTAGTATTAATTACAAATAATTAGTATTAATTACAAATAATTAGTATTAATTACCAATAATTAGTATTAATTACCAATAATTAGTCTTAATTACCAATAATTAGTCTTAATTACCAATAATTAGTATTAATTACCAATAATTCGTAATAATTAGTATTAATTAACAATAATTAGTAATAATTAGGAATAATTAACAATAATTAGTAATAATTAGGAATAATTAACAATAATTAGGAATAATTAGGAATAATTAACAATAATTAGGAATAATTAGGAATAATTAGTAATAATTAGGAATAATTAGTAATAATTCGGAATAATTAGGATTAATTTGTATTAATTAGGAATAATTAGTATTAATTACCAATAATTAGTATTAATTAGGAATAATTAGTATTAATTACAAATAATTAGTATTAATTACCAATAATTAGTCTTAATTACCAATAATTAGTCTTAATTACCAATAATTAGTATTAATTACCAATAATTAGTATTAATTACCAATAATTAGTATTAATTAGGAATAATTAACAATAATTAGTAATAATTAGGAATAATTAACAATAATTAGTAATAATTAGGAATAATTAGTATTAATTAGGAATAATTAGTAATAATTACCAATAATTAGTATTAATTAGGAATAATTAGTATTAATTAGGAATAATTAGTATTAATTACCAATAATTAGTATTAATTACCAATAATTAGTATTAATTACCAATAATTAGTATTAATTACCAATAATTAGTAATAATTAGGAATAATTAACAATAATTAGTAATAATTAGGAATAATTAACAATAATTAGTAATAATTAGGAATAATTAACAATAAGTAGGAATAATTACGAATAATTAGTATTAATTAGGAATAATTAGTAATAATTACCAATAATTAGTATTAATTAGGAATAATTAGTATTAATTACCAATAATTAGTATTAATTACCAATAATTAGTATTAATTACCAATAATTAGTATTAATTACCAATAATTAGTATTAATTAGGAATAATTAACGATAATTAGTAATAATTAACGATAATTAGCAATAATTAGTAATAATTAGGAATAATTAGTATTAATTAGGAAGAATTAGTATTAATTAGGAATAATTAGTATTAATTAGGAATAATTAGTATTAATTAGGAATAATTAGTATTAATTAGGAATAATTAGTATTAATTACCAATAATTAGTATTAATTACCAATAATTAGTATTAATTAGGAATAATTAACAATAATTCGTAATAATTAGGAATAATTAACAATAATTAGTAATAATTAGGAATAATTAACAATAATTAGTAATAATTAGTATTAATTAGGAATAATTAGTAATAATTACCAATAATTAGTATTAATTACCAATAATTAGTATTAATTACCAATAATTAGTATTAATTACCAATAATTAGTATTAATTACCAATAATTAGTATTAATTACCAATAATTAACAATAATTAGTAATAATTAGGAATAATTAACAATAATTAGTAATAATTAGGAATAATTAACAATAATTAGGAATAATTAGTACTAATTAGGAATAATTAGTATTAATTACGAATAATTAGTAATAATTACCAATAATTAGTAATAATTACCAATAATTAGTAATAATTACCAATAATTAGTAATAATTACCAATAATTAGTATTAATTACCAATAATTAGCAATAATTACCAATAATTAGCAATAATTACCAATAATTAGCAATAATTACCAATAATTAGCAATAATTACCAATAATTAGTATTAATTACCAATAATTAGTAATAATTACGAATAATTAGAAATAATTAGAAATAATTACCAATAATTAGCAATAATTAGCAATAATTAGAAATAATTAGCAATAATTAGAAATAATTAGCAATAATTAGAAATAATTAGCAATAATTAGTAATAATTAGCAATAATTAGGAATAATTAGTAATAATTAGGAATAATTAGGAATAATTAGGATTAATTAGGATTAAATAGGATTAATTAGGAATAATTAGGATTAATTAGGAATAATTAGTAATAATTGCCAATAATGACCAATAATTGCCAATAATTACCAATAATTGCAAATAATTAGGAATAATTGCAAATAATTAGGAATAATTAGGAATAATCAGGAATACTCAGGAATACTCACGAATACTCACGAATACTCACGAATACTCACGAATACTCACGAATAATCACGAATACTCACGAATACTCACAAATAATCAGGAATACTCAGGAATACTCAAGAACACTTAGCAAAAAAAATTATATTATCAATATTTATGAAAAAAATATTAATATTATTAAAATAATAAAAATTTATAAAATATTAAAATTATCAATATTTACAACAGATTTTGCTCTATTCTTAACATGTTCAAATCTTAAAGGGTCGCTAATTGTCAGGTCATGCGCAATAAAAAGTTTCTGTCAGCCATGTCCAATGTAAACTCTATAATTGTCCTTGCATGGTCGATCACTTCAAAAGTAATGTTGCAATCAGACAAACCAAGTCATTCCCTTCTTATCTATAAGAATCATCTCACATGAACCTTTACATAGACCATTCTTCCTTGAAAATTTAAGGGAAAAATAATGATATCCCCTCAAATTTTTAAGGAAGAATGATCTATGTAGAGGTTCATGTGAGATAATTCTTATAGTTAAGAAGGGAATGACTTGGTTTGTCTGATTGCAACATTACTTGCGAAGTGATCAACCATGCAAGGACAATTATAGAGTTTACATTAGACATGGCTGACACAAACTTTTTATTGCGCATGACCTGACAATTGACGACCCTTTAAGATTTGAACATGTTAATAATAGAACAAAGTTTGTTCTGAATATTGATAATTTTAATATTTTTTAATTTTTTTTATTATTTTAATAATATTAATATTGTTTTTTCGTAAATATTGATAATATTTTTTTTATTACTAATAATTAGTAAACGAAATCTGCTTGGATAATGAAGGGAAAATTTATAACCATCTCCACAACGATGATTATCAAATTTCCTTTCATTATTCAAGCAGTTTTCCTTTTGCTAAGTATTGCTAAATTAGTAATAAATAGTAATAATTAGCAATAAATTGTAATAATTAGTAATAAATTGTAATAATTAGTAATCCTTGCTTGAGTGTTTTTTCTAACAAATTATTCAAAACCAGTAATGCTTTTATATTTTATAGAAAAATATGGAACAGCGAGGTCGTCAACAGTCATTATTAGATGACCGCATATAGATAAATCAACGTAGAAATCCAAATGGTTCTGGTTTAAATCCAGTATATATAGAGGGTGTGGAGATTTTTTTATCATTTGCGGCATCAAATTCAGAATTTGTTTCAGAAGGAAAGATAAAATGCCCTTGCAGAAAATGTGCATTGAGAACGTTTGACACGTTTGACAAAGTGGGGGAACATCTCTTGCGTTTTGGTTTTCAAGCAGATTATGTTTTTTGGTATCAACACGGTGAACGCAGTTCCAGAGCAGGTGATACCAACTTGATTCCGGATCCATCCCAGTTTCAAGATTTAGTACATGATGTTGCAGGTTCATCTGTTCAACATACAGAAACTCCGGCTGATATAGCTTCAAATCCTGAGTTGGGACCGTCTGAATTTTATGAGTTGTTGAAGTCTGCTGAGGATGCATTATATCCTGGCTGCAAGATGAGCAAATTAGAAGCAGTTGCAAAATTTATGGCCATCAAATCAGATAACGGAATGTCAAACACATGTTTTGACCAGATATTTTCTTTGCTGAAAACACTGTTACCCGAAGGAAATGTTTTACCTGCAAATTACTATGAAAGTAAGAGGTTGGTTCGAAATTTGGGACTTACTTGTCAGAAGATTCATGCATGTTCAAATGACTGCATTTTATATTCAGGAGAAAATGAGTCGTTGGATAGTTGTCCCACATGTGGGCAACAGAGATATAAAGAAGGACAACACGGGAAGTCTGGTTTGATTCCTGTAAAACAGCTGAGATATTTTCCGCTTACATCCAGACTTCAGCGTTTATTCATGTCTAAGAATACAGCGACAATGATGTCATGGCATAAAGAGAATATTTCAACCGATAAAAGCTTGAATCATCCAGCCGATGGTGATTCATGGAAACATTTTGATAGAGTGCATCCATCATTTGCTTTAGAAGCTAGAAATGTTCGACTGGGCCTTTCCACTGATGGTTTCTGTCCGTTTGGATCTTATGGTAGTCAATATTCATGTTGGCCTGTTTTTTTAACTCCGTATAATTTACCTCCATGGATGTTGATGAAGGAGCCATATATCTTTTTGACTTTACTAATTCCAGGACATCCGAAGAAAAATATTGATGTTTATTTGAAGCCATTGATTGATGAATTAAATTTATTGTGGAGTACTGGTGTCAGTACATATGATGTTGCAATGAAACAGAATTTCATACTGAGAGCAGCATTGATGTGGACAATAAGTGACTTCCCGGCTTATGGGATGTTATCTGGCTGGAGTACACATGGTCAGAAATCATGTCCTTACTGTATGGGAGAGAACAAAGCATTTATGCTCATTCATGGAAAGAAACCTTGTTATTTTGACTGTCATCGCAGATTTCTTCCAGCTGATCATCCTTTTCGCAGAAACAGATCTCATTTCAGAAAAGGAACAGTTGAAAGGGATGGACCTCCAAAAATGCTATCAGGTTCGGAGTTAAAATCGGTTGTATTTTCATTACCTCCCATCACTTTTGGTCCCACAATAAACCAACAGAAAATTTCTGGTTTTGGGAAAGAACACAATTGGATTAAACGTAGCATATTTTGGGATTTTCCATATTGGTCTGATTTGTTGGTCCGACACATGTTAGATGTCATGCATATTGAGAAGAACTGTTTTGATAATTTGTTTCATACAGTTTTGGATACGCCAGGAAAGAGCAAAGACAATGTAAATGCACGTTTAGATCTTGCCCAAATTTGCAGACGTCCAGAATTGGAACTATTTGAAAATGTCAGAACAGAAAGGTTACTGAAACCAAAAGCAGCTTATACACTGTCTAAAGAAAACCGTTTATTATTTTGTCAGTGGATTGCAGATTTGAGACTTCCAGATGGCTGTGCTTCCAATTTGGGTAGATGTGTAAAGAATGGTCATATTACTGGATTGAAAAGTCATGATTGTCATGTTATAATGGAGAGACTTCTACCAATTGGATTAAGAGGTCTGTTGAATTCTGTGATTTGGGATTCCATAACAGACATGTCTCATTTTTTTCGGGAAATTTGTGCGGCTACGGCAGATTATGATGCTCTAGGCAAACTTGAAAAAGATGTTGTTGTAATTATATGTAAATTGGAAAAAATATTCCCGCCGTCTTTCTTCGACTCAATGGAACATTTGATGTTACATTTGCCATATGAAGCCAAATGTGGAGGTCCGGTACAGTTTCGATGGATGTACCCATTTGAAAGATGCATGCAAAAATTGAAAAGAAAAGTACGCAACAAAGCATCTGTTGAAGGATCTATTGCAGAAGCTTATTTGCAAGAGGAAATATCTTTTTTCTGCTCCCATTATTTTGAATCTGAGTATCCTTCAAAACACAACCGAATGGGACGGAATGAGAGGAATATTGATGAAATCGACAATCAATTATCTGTTTTCAACCAGTCAGAGCTTGGTTTTGGTGGAGTTTCTGAACGCTGGCTTTCAGATGATGAACATCATAGAGCTCATACGTATGTTCTGCTCAACTGTGAAGAGATGACATCAGTTGTACTGTAAGTGTTTATATCACTTATTCTATCATTTATGTTGCAGTAAATAACTTTGGTTTTTATAGGTTGTATGATAATCATATCAAGAAACAAATTCCACAAATTACAGCAGCTGCTCTCGAAGAACGTCGACTGAAAAATTTCTCTCAGTGGTTTCAAAAACTGGTAACATAAATTCTTTATCTTTTAGCAACTCATTCAATGTATAGTTTACTATATTGATAATTATTTCACAAATTTTCAGGTGTCTCGACATGCTGATAAAATTGACAAACGGCTGTGTGTATTGAGTAACCCACCTTCCAAACTTGTTAAAACTTATAATGCATATGTGGTGAATGGATTTCGATTCCACACACATGCATATGGGGAATCAAAAAAAACAATGAACAGTGGAGTTAGCTTGAGAGGATCTCATCATCGAGAAAATGAAGTTGACTTTTATGGCATACTTGATGAAATCATTGAACTCTGTTATCTTGGACAACATTACATAACCATGTTCAAATGTCGTTGGTTGGATACAGAGAGAGCCGTGCGTGTTCATCCGACTCATGGAATCATCGATATTAAATGTAAAAGTGTTCTCGCAGTAAATGAACCATTCTTATTGGCTCAACAGGCATATCAAGTTTATTATGCAAAGTACTGTGCAACATCAAGAGACTTGACTGATTGGTGGAGTGTAATAAAAATCAAAATTCGAGACAATCAGTTTAGTCAAAGTGAATGTGCTTTCACTGATGTGCAAAGAATTGAAGTTTTTCAAGAGAGTACTCAAAATCAATCTTTTTTACAAAGAGACATGAGTATCGATGACGACACCCCACATTTAAGAGTCGGTGATGACGATGATGTTAATGATGTCACACATGAATTTGAAATGGTAAGAGATGAAGCAACTGCAACTCGAATGGATATCGATGATGTTGAGGAGGAATATGAAGATGACATTGACATATATGAAGATGATGATGAAGATGAACACTTATAGAATTCCATGGTATTTATATACAATCATAATATGTATATATGTATATATAATAGTAATTATCAATTATTTGCTAACATTAACATTTTCTGTTTCAGATGGACGAGGCCACATTTCGTGAGTTGACGGATGCTGACCTGCCTTTCGATGCGGATGAGTTGCTGGCAGATGACCCTCAGCCTGCAGGCGCTTCAGGGAGTACGCGGAGGGGGCGCGGTCTTGCACGATTGATGATTCCTGACCCCGTCCCCGAGCGACGTCCACGCCTTGGGTTTGATCCGCGCACCCGGAGGTGTGATAACCTGTGTGATAACCCGTGGATTTGACTAAGATTTCAATAATCTATTCACATAATAAATGTTTATTATTTTTTTTCAGTTTTCCGCATATAGCAGTCGGACAGGGCAGCGCTATTTTGCGCAACTATTTCTCTCAGCCGTGGACCACATGGGAGCAGATTCCCATTGATGTGCAGCAGGCCATGTTCGACCATTGGCTGGTACGTACGTAAATAAATAATTTTTATTTTGAAAATTATTTCATTTCTAACTTGATATTTTGATTTTTTTTGTAGGGTTTATGGTATCCGATCGAGGATACCATGCGTGACGCCATCCACGAGGCATGGGAGGTGTCCATGCGTGATCGCCTTCGTCAGTTTTTGCACAATTTAAGAAAAGCTGCGATGAAGAAAGCAGGAGTGTCAGATTTTGAGGAGTCATGTAGAGCACACCGAACAGAGTATATTTCATCCCATGTATGGGATGGATTATGTGCGCACTGGTTGAGTGGTGCCTTTCAGAGGAGATCATCGCTGGGGAGGCAGAATCGGGGGAGACAGGAGGTGACTCATCGAGCTGGGAGTCGTTCTTTCAGTACTCATAGACAGCATCTGGTACGTACATTATTTATAAATATTTTATATAACTATAAATATTAACAGTTTATTTTTTATTCTTATAGGCTGTCGAGCACCCCGATATTACAGAGTACGACGTATATCGGAGGATGTATAGTGATCCTGCTACTGGGGAGCTCAGAGGTGATCGTCAGCATCACATCGTGGTCAGTATAATTTGTTTTCAAGTTTAAAAATTAACTGCATATAATATATTCACAATTTTAATTTTAAATTGCAACTATAGGAGTCATATGAGGCCGCAGCGTCACAGACCCGGCCTGAGAGTCAGGCCGAGTCATCAGATCAGACCACTGCCCGTCAGTTTGATGAGGCGGCATGGATGCAGGCCACCCAGTATGCTTTCGAGAAGGGCCGGGTAGTTGGTATCGGCTCTCGACTGACTCCCGGAGATTATTATGGCAGTGCTGCGATGTCGGCGTCCAGCTCGAGAGGAGCTCGTGCATCTTTTTCTACACAGTATGAGGATCAGTTGCGATCTCAGACTGCACAGATAGAGAGTCTCCGACAGGAGCAGGAGCAGATTCGTCAGCAGCATGAGGAGGAGCGTCGACGCCAGCAGCAGCTGTACGAGGAGCAGACGAGGCGGTGGCAGCAGCAGCATCAGGAGCAGATGGAGTATATGCGCCGACTCACTCATGCTTTAGGGGTGGAGTTTCCTCCACCACCATCTGCAGATCCCCCACCTCCCCCCCCTCCTTCAGATTAGATTTTGTATTTCAGTTATAAAATTTGAGAAATCAAATTTTTTTTTTCTATTCGTAGTTTCTGTCTCATTATAAAATATTAATAATATTATATTTTTAAATAACAATATTAATATGAATAATAATATTATTTATATTTTATAATATTAAATTTTATATATATATTAAAATTTTATAATATTATAATTTAATTATTTTTTTTGTAATACTTGAATTATTTTAATATTTGAATGTAAAATAATTCTATTATTTTTATATTAATTAAAATAACTTATTAATATTTTTGTATTTATGAATTATAATTGTATTATTATTATATTAATTAAATCATTTATTAATATTCTATTATTTTTTATTTTTGAATTATAATTTTAATATTATTATAGTAATTAAAATAATTTATTATTTTCATTTGTAAATTATAATTCTATTATTATATTCATTAAAATAATTTATTAAAAATTTATTTTTTTTATTTTTTTTATAGTATTTGCGACGGGATACTATACCCGTCGCAAATACTAATATTATTAATAGTTTTTTATTTTTTTTAAAAAATATTATTTGCGACGGGACCCGTCGCAAATACTATCAATATTATTTGCGACGAGATGCGATGCCCGTCGCAAATACTAGTATTATTAATATTTTTTTATTTTTTTAAAAACGTTTTTGCGACGGTACCGTCGCAAATAGTATTTGCGACGGTACCGTCGCAAAAGGTATTTGCGACGGGTCCCGTCGCAAAAACGTTTTTAAAAGTTTTTACAAAAATACGGAATACTATTTGCGACGGGGAGAATGCCCGTCGCAATAAAACGCTATAGCGACGGGCCCGTCGCAAATAAGTGTAGTTGCGACGGCGTTTTCAGCAACGGGCTATTTGCGACGGGGTCCCGTCGCAAAAAGCCATTTGCGACGGGATCCCGTCGCAACTAGCCCGTCGCAAATAGCTGTTTTTCTAGTAGTGAATTAATAGTACCGAATTGACATTAATGATATTTTATAATAAATAATAATTTATTAAATGATTTAAAATTCATAAAGGTGTTATCTTCAGCCAATTTAATGGTAAGTGGTAGGAAATATCGACCATTTTACATTTATGAGTTACTTTTCCATTCATGAGAACATTCTTAACCCTCTATGATTAAAATATTTGTAACCGCGTTTGAGATCAAAAATAATTAACAAAGGGTTTAATAAAATAATATAATTTTTAAAATGACACAAAAACATATCTAAAATTATTTGGATGGTGTTATTTTAAAATTATCAACTTTTTATTTTAATTAATGCACTCTTTAATTATTTCGATTGATAATTAATCTATTATATTTTAATATTTTGAAAACTTAGAAGTGTATACTCTCCAACCCTCATAAAATGAAACATCGTTTTCCAATTCCTTACGATACTTTGAGCCATCTATCTCGAAAATACCCTGAAAAAATACCTTCTTAATTTCCTTATCCACATTATATAGGTTCTGGTCCTCCCAAATTACATTCCCTAATGTCCTTAAATGGATTTAAATGAGTCCTTTCATAAAAGAGGTGGTTAGACTTCTTTAGAAGAAATTAAGACTCAAGGTAAGTGTTTTTTGCCTTAAATTTTATTATTTGGGACATTTGTTATGTATCCCACCACTCCTCATTGGTTTGATTCAAGGTCTAATTTCTACATTTCCTTAGGTTACATCCTTAAGACCCTAAAGGCTTGAAATAAATTTCAAGGACCTCAATACAATTAGCGAATGATTTTCCCTTTGAAATAAAACCACCACAACCAGGATAAATGTAACCAAAAACCACTATATGATGCTTGATAACAATGTAATAAAACTCAAATTAATACCAAACTGACCACAAAACTAAGAACTGTATCATATTTCAAATCTAAAGACAAACCAACAAAAATAAAAGACCACAAAGACACCAAGACATAAACTCCATAGATCCCAATGTGCTCTAGGATCCCAATACACAAGATATTTCCCAAAGTATCAAGATGAATCACTAAAGAAATGTGACACTTTAACTTTACCTATTTCCCGATAAACAATATATGCAAAAGCACCAAAGTTACAAAGTAGAGGGTGAGTAATGAAACTAAGTAGTTTTTTCCCAAATAACTTCCATACGCATGCCACTAAGATAGAAAATGTTAGAAAATTTATATAAAACAATTTATATTAAACACTTTAAAACATTTCTAATCATTTCTATCAAATCCAAGCATTTTATCAACAAAACAGTTTCCATGGAGACAACCTAAAAAGTCCTTCAAACCATTTCCCAATCCATATGTAATAACCCATTACAATCCACACATCCACACATTAATGCCTTTGTGAAATTTACATACTCATGAGAATTCTCTTATTGATCTACCAAGTAATTACAAGGTAACCACAAACCAGTTCCCTAATGACACATTCCCCTTCCACGGTGTCACATCATTGCAAATGAACACCTGCCAACCAATTAAACCAAAACCATGTCAAACCAATTATGCCAAACCATTTCAATGTAACAAAATTTCTATTTAAAACCTTTACAAAAAACCTTTTTCCATGAATCAAACCAAAAAACCATTTTTAAAATCATCATTTTAAAAAACATTCAATAAAAAACTTTGCACAACAACTCCACAATTTCACAAACCATCACAAAAGAAGGTTTCTACAAAGCATTTCACAAAAACTTCACCATAAATTCAAATTAATTAAAATAATTGGAAACAAATCCTTCAAGTTATAATAATAGGATTCAATTGTGAATCTACCTACCTCAGAAACTATGAATGAAATGAAGAACGACACAAATTCTTCAACAAAAAGGGGTTGAAACTCCAAAAAACCACATTATATCTCATTCCCTATCATTATCACAACAAAATATCATCATTATTAGCATCCAATAACATATATATATCCCCAATAGATTAGATATAGGAATACAAGAGATTGAAGAAGTGGATATCTAAGAAAAAATAACAAGAAATGAGACTTACCAAGGAATCTGGGCTTGAACGTGCCATAATTTGCCAACAAATCACTCCCAAATCAAAGGTAAGGGTATCCACATCCTTTGCGAAATTGGATATCATCTTAGAGTTGTAATAGAGGTAAAAATATCCATTAAGGATAAAAACCGAGTTAGATCCACAATTATAGGATCTAACTTTTAGCCGTTCATGGTTAGGGAATACGGTTTAGAAAACAGTTTTCTAACCATGTACATACCTCTTTCTCAGGAAGCATCTAGCATGCTTGGGTCACATGTCTAGAAAAACATGCACCAACCATGTAGAATACCTCTATCTTAAAATAGTGATTTCACCTGGGTGGTTACATGGTTTTTAAAAATTGTGCACCTACCTAGACCCCACTATTCACTTTTCACAGTTTCCTATAGGTGTTGCATAGTTTCTACTAACTGTGATCAATCTATTTACCTCCATAAAATACCTAAAAACATTCCTAAATTCATTCAAACCCTCCCAAAATATACCCAAACACTTTACATACGTAAAATTAATAAATAAATGTGTACTTACATTAAAATGTGGGTACTACATTCTCCCCACCATTCATATTCATGTCCCTTAAAGTAGAAAAGCACCATTTCCCTAAAGGAGTTAGGTCCATTTCAAAACCATTTATTTTTACGGTTCCCATGTTTCTTCCTGAATTTGACCATGTATCTATAATACCCACACTAGACCGATGCTTTTCACATTCAATACTTTATCTTGCATAACCAAAATCTACATAGACACATGAACCAATGAAGCAAATCGATCTAGATCAACGTGATCCCATCGAATCACATGGTCTCAATCAAGATGATACTTTTTCAACTATGATACATGGAATATATTATCCACTAAACCAAATGGTGGTGGAAATTCTAACCAATATTCCACCTCACCATCCCATTCAAGTATCAAAAAAGTGCCTATGTATCGAGGGTATAACTTGTCCTACTTCCCAAAAAGACTATTCCCAATCCTTGGATAGATTCCAAAGAACACATGATTGGTTAACTAGAATGATAACGAATGTTGATGATGATCCACATATGATTTATTATTACTCTGAGCTATCTTCATCCTTTCCTTAATCAATTGAATCTTATTTGTTATCTCTTGCGCAAGGATTGGCCTAACTAGTAAAGTATCACCAATTTCCATCCAAAAAAGTAAAGAACGACTAGAAATCCCATAAAATGATTCAAAAGGAAAAATAAGTACTAACTATTGAGAAATATTATTATATAAGAACTCCACTAATGGTATGTGATCCTCCCATGAGCCACCAAAATCCATTACATAATCCTGAAGCATGTATTCTAATGTTTGTATCATTCTATTGGATTGTCCATTCATATAAGGGTGATTCACCATACTCATTGTCAACTGATTCCAAAGGACTTGTTGTAAGGATTTATAGAAATGAGACATAAACCTCATATATTAGTTTGGTATTATTGAAACTGGTATTCCATGTCTCTTTTCAAGTTATCTGATATAGATTTTATACAAATCCTCCACCATATGGGATTTATGAATAGGAATGAAATAGCCCAACTTTGTGAGATAATTCACTATCACCCTTATGGAATATTGTTTCTGAACTATCCTTGGGATACCTTTTAAAAATTCCATAGTTATCTTATCTTATTTCCAAATAGGAATAGGTAAATACTGCAACATAATTTCTGGTCGCTGGTGCTCTATATTAACCTGCTGACGGGTGAGGCATCTTGAAACAAACTCATCCACCTTACTTTTCATGATAACCCACAAAATTATTTCTTTTAGAAAATTAAAAATATTCTATATTCTAGGACGAGCAACCCATCTATAATGGTGGTAAGCATGAAGATGTTGTTCTTAATTATCCAAAGGTACAACCATCCGACCCCACAACCATAATACTGAATTTTCATCTAGCTTCCATCCCTCAATGGTCTCACCACCATTGAGTTTTGACATCATCATAACACATTTAGAATCATACATTTTTTACTCTTTAACCATATTCATGAAACTAGGAAAAAAATAAATTGATAAGAAAACAACAACACTACCTTGGTTTTCACAATCTATGTGTATGTCAGCTATCACTGAAATTAATGTCCACTATTTTGAAGACTATTTTTCCAACTGATCATATGATTTTGTACTTAATGAATCTAACACCTAATTAACATTACTTAATGTATACATCAAGTCAAATTCAAACATTTAAACATATTCCATCCATCTTTTTTTTCATATATTTTAATATTTTTGTGATAAAATGTGTTTCAAGACCTTATGATCCATCCAAAGAGGTAATGAATCCAAGTCTTCAAAGCATGGAATAAAATAGCCAAATCCAAATCATGTGTTGGGTAGTTCTTATCATGAAACCATAACTATCATATGACATAATAAACAATATTATCTCCCTATATGATAATAAATCCCTAACCATATCCCAAATAATCACAATACAACACATACCATTTTTCCTTATTCTATAAATATCAAGATCAGTGATGATGTAAAGTGAACTTTAATCTCTTGAAAATAATTCTATAATTCATCATTCCATTTTAATGGAATATTTTTTTTCTCTGTGAAATATGTAATTGGTGAATATAGTCATGAAAATTCATGAACAAAACTTTGATAATAACCTACCATACCAATGAAACTGCATATCTTAGAGACATTTTTTGGAGGTTGCAAATATATTACAACTTCTATATTTTATTTTGAACTCCTGATTGGTGATATCCCAATCACAAGTCAATTTTAGAGAACTATCGAGCCACCATCAATTGATTGAATAAATAATCAATGTGTTGAAGTGGATATTGATTCTTTATTATAACTTGATTAAGTTTACAATAATCTATATAGAGCTGAAGAGTTTCATCCACCTTTTTAACAAACAAGACTGGTGCTACCATCTGAAACATGCTAAGCTAAATGAACCCTTTTCTTATTATCTCTTTCGATTGGAATTTAAATTATCCAAATTATATCGGCCCAATCCTATAATAAGGAAGTTAAATAGGACTAGTCCTCAAAATGAGTTTGATCGTAAACTCCACTTCTATTATCGGTGGAAACCTTGATAAATTTTTGGAAAAAACATCATGAAATTTGTCAAAAAATGCTGAAAACCCACTAGTCTCAATCTCATCCACCCATTGAAAAGTCAAAGCTACCAACTGGTATGAGGTAGTTCAAACTATTTGTGCCAACAATCTTTTTTTATCTACCTTTAAATTCCATTCCCCTCTAAATAGATGTTAGATGCAATCATTCATCACAAAACTAACTATTTGGGTATAATAATCAATGTGAGATTTGAATATAGTCAACCAATCCATGCCTAAGATTATATCATATAAATCCATATAAAGAATATAAAATTCCCAACTTAAATTTTCTCCATTAATAGTTATACCACATTTTTTTTAAATAAAGGCTCGACATTCTCTTTCAATAAGAAGGGTTTGAAGTTTCAAAACTGAAGGCATCATCTCAGCATTTAAACCCATAAAGTAAAGAGTGTGATAATAAATAAATGAATGGGATTAACACATATCAAATAAATCATTCATAAGGGTATAATTCAAAATAATCATACCTCTCACCATCAATGGTCTATGTTGATTTTCCAAAATAACTTCCTTAGATCTATATGACTATTTACTTGATGCACTTTGTTCTTTACTTCCCTTCTGAGATTTTCCTTACGGAGGAATCAGGGTATTCCTATCATCACCATTGTTATATTTTTTCTAATAATGAGAATTTTTATGGTGCACCTATCCCATTGAATAATTCAATGTCTGTGAACTATGAGATGGGTCCCAAACACCTGATTGTGGAGCACAGTGATAATAGCACTAAAGATTGCCCATATAGTTGTAATTATTTAATTCTCTAGGTGGTTCTATAAAATCTCACTTCATGTGATCAAATGATCCAAATTTAATACATATATATTTACTATTGGTTTTTTAGGAGGATTTATTAATATAGTTGTCTAATTATGAGTTATTCCACAACCTTGGAAATAGGTGTCCCTCTTCTACTTGTTCCCAGCAATAGAGTTCCCACCATTTCCTGTAGGTATCGATATGCTTCATCCATCCATAGTTCCTAAGATGCCCACTTTTCCCATTTTCTCTATATTTAACATTTCCATATAATCCATTATAAAGAGCACAACAATATTCAAGTGAATTTCTCACCTTATCCATTATTCAAAAATGATTACCTTTAAGGACACAGTAGCATAAACTTTGAGTGAAAATGGACTAAATTCATAAATTTGGCCACATAATCTATTACTGATAGATTATTCGGATTCAATATAAATAATTCCATCATTCTAAAAATCTTGAACATGTGAGGATAGAATTGTTTGTTGAATAGTTATTCAAAATCCTCCCATACAATAACTAGGACTAATTTAGCCAGAACTTCTAAATCCCATCACAGGAATTCAAGATCATCCATCATATATATTAATAAATTGACTTTCCACTTAGATGGTGTGCCTAGGAAATCAAATATTTGATTCATTATATTTAGTCACAACTCTTCATTCTATAGTTCTAATTCACCCTGAAAGATGGGTGGATTCTTCTTCTAGAACTGAATGGAATGATCCACTTTCCTTGGTTAGACCCTTATATTCCCTCTATCCATTACTTAAAAATCCTAGAAAATTATTTGACCAGTTATTGGTACACCTGTGGCTCATGTACAACCACATTCTCAGAAACTTCTTTCGGTTGGTTTCTACAACTCCTAATAGGTTCCATTTTCTATAAACACAAAAATTCCAAAAGTCTCATTCTTGTGAAACTAAAGGTTTATAATTTTTAAAATTCTACCACATCACATAAATCATAATAAGGATTTCTAAAATTCAACACTTTTCCTCTTCAAACTAGTTTTTAAAATTACAACATGCTTTTTTAAATCATACCATATACAAAACACTACTATCATGTCTTTTCAATATCTCACATTTGAAAACAATTTAAAAAAAATTCAAAAATCAACACATTTTCACCACATAATATATCATTTCTCAAAATCAATTATATACTCCTAGTGGGAAGTCATTTATAACAATTCATTTCATGCTCTTCTCATTGGACAAACCCATGAAAATGATATTACAACTCCTATAAGTGTCTCAAAATACTATTGTACCCAACTCCCTAGTGACTTGAGGTTCATCGTAAATAGGTTATCTATGAATTTTTATGCACTACATTTCTATTTCTGAAAATCCTACTCTTTTATACCATCCCAGCTCAAGGAATAATCAAGAATGATTTTCAACTCCAAGACTGTAATATTCCACCCCTCATTATCATGAGTCAAGGAGGAATTTATACTTGTCCATAGGTGACATACGCAAGATACCAAGGGATGGAAATAAATTCCAAGGGCTTTGATATAATTGGGGGATGATTTTAATCTTGAACTATAATAACCAAAACCATGATAAACATAACCAACAGTCACTATATGATGCCTGATAAGAATGCAATACAAGTAAAAATAATACCAAACTAACCACAAAACTAAAAACCATATCAGAGTATAATGAATAATACAAACCAATAAAAATCAAGTACTTCAAAGAAACCAAGACATTAAATCGATAGCTCCCAACATGATCCAAGATCCAACTATATAAGTTATGCCCCAAATTTTCAAGATACATCACTAAATAAATGAGATACTTTTCCTTTACCTATGTCTCGGTAAAAAATATCTGTAAAATAACCAAAGTGACAAAGAAGGGGGAGTAATGAAACTTAGCAGTTTTTACCAAAATGAATTCCCTACTCTTTCACTAAGATGGAAAATGTTAGCATATTTATATAAAAAAAATTATAAAACATTTTAAAACACTTTTAACAGTTTATATCAAATCCAAGAAATTTATCAACAAAAAGCTTTCATGGAAACAACCAAAATATTTCTTTAAACTATTTTACAATCAATTTGGAATAACCCCTTACAATCTACACATCTACACATTCTTTCCTAGGTGAAAGTTCCATACTCATGAGTAGTCTCTCATCGATCTACCAAGTCATCACAATGTAATGATATACTAGTGCCTCAATATAACACATCCATTACATAGGGTCACACAAATAAAAATGAACATATGCCATCCAATTATGCCAAAATCTTGCCAAACCAATTGTCCCAAACCATTATAGTAAAACAATATTTTTGTTGAAAATCATTCCATGAAACCATTTTCCATGAATCAAACCAAACGACCATTTTTTAAATCATTATTTTATAAATCATTCAACAAATAACTTTACACAAAAATTACACAATTTCACAAACCATTACTAAATAAGATGTTTATAAATATTTTCACAACAACTTCACAATAAAATCCAAGAAGTTCAAGTAATTTGAAAATAAATATTCAAATTCTTATAAGAGGAGTTGAGAGTGAAGCCTCCAACATTAAAAACTATGGATGAAATAAATAATGGCACAAATTCTTCAACAAAATAGGATTGAAATTTCAAAAACCCTCCTTAGATCTCATTCATAAGGAATCTAAGATTTAACGCACCATGATTTCCCAATATATTTCTCCTAGATCAAAGGGAAGGGTCTCCACAGCCTTTAGAAGACAGTAAATTGATTTAGGGTCATAATAGGGGATAAATGAACCATTAAATAGAAAAAACATGTTAGATAAAAAAATTTAAGATCTAACATTTATCCGGGAATGGTTAGGTTGAACGGTTAGGAAAGATGAGTAATAACAATGCACATGACTCTACCTTAAGAATCACCTCACATGGTTGGCTCACATGGTTATACAAAATGTGCTCCAACCATGTAGACTACCTATATTCCAAAAGAATGGTTTTTACTAGGTGGATTCATGGTTTGGAAAAACGATGATCCTAACTGTGTGCCTAATCAGATCCCACTATTTCATTTTTCATGGTTTCTTAGAGGTGTTTCATATTTCCTACTAACCATTCCCAAAAGGTACTCCTCCACAAAATCCCCAAAAACATTCCAAATTTCAACCAAACCATCCAAAACTTCACCCACACAATTTAAAAACATAAAATACATAAAGAAAGGGGTACTTAATTGAAACTGAGGGTGATGAATTCACCCCTATATTGGCCTTTCCATCACTAAAATGTATAGAAACACCATTTCCTGAAAAGAGTTTGAGCCATTGCGGGACCATTTCCTTTTCTTGTTCCCATGTATCTTCTAGAATTCAACAATGTTTCCATAAGACTCACACTATACCAATGTTATTACTTTTCAAGACATTCTCTTTCCTATCCAAAATCCACACTATAACATAAACCAATGAAGCATCTAGATCTTGGTCAATGAAATCCCTTTAAATCACATGGTTAGGATCAGCCTGATACTTTTTCAACTGTGATGCATAAACACAATATGAAATGAAATAAACCATGATCGAAATTCCAACCAATATTCCACCTCAACAACCTATTAAAGTATCTAAAAAGGGCCTATGTAATGAGGGGATAACTTTCCCAAATTCCCAAAATATGATTCCAAATATTTGGAGAGATTCTAAAGAAAATATGATCACTCACCTCTAATAACAACAATCATCAACGTTGATCCACGTATGATTTCAGAAGACTTTGTGATGTCTTTATACTTTTCATGGTCAATTAAATCTTCTCTATTCCCTATTACAGAAGGCTTGTCCCAACAAGTTAAGTATCACCTATTTTCCCCCAAAAAAAGTGGAGAATGACAAGGACACCCATACAATGATTCAAGAGGATCCATATGTATCAAGGCTTGATAACTATTGTTTTATGAGAAATACACTAATGTTATGTTCTCTTACCATGACACACAAAAATACATCACATAATTAAAAATCATTTATTCCAACATTTTTATCATTATTTTAGATTGACCATCCATTTGAGGGTGATATATCGTACACGTATTTAACTGAGTCCCAAGTACCTGCTATAAGGATTTCTAAAAAAGAAAATTAAACCTCAGATATCAGTCTAATACTATCGAAACTAGTACAACATGACTCTTTACCACTTCTCAGATATATATTTTAGAGAATCCTTCTGCCTTATAATAATCATGAATAGTAATGAAATGGGATGACCTTGTGAGTTGATCCACTATCACGCATATGGAATCGTGTTTTCAAACATTCCATGGGAGACCTATCACAAAATTAATAGCTATCTACTTCCATTTCCAAATAGGAATAGGTAGAGACTACATAATATATATTGGTCACTGGTGCTCTACCTTAACCTGGTGATAGGTTAGGCATCTCGAAACAAACAGAGCCACCTTTCTTTTCATGCCAACCCACAAAAATTGTGCTTTCAAAATCTTATATATATTCTATATTCCAGTATGAACAGACTATCTCGAATGGTAGTAATCCTAAAGAAGTTGTTTCCAAAAAGACAATGGTATTACCATCTGACCTCAAAACCATAAAACTAAACTACCATCTAGCATCCATTTCTCAATGGTCTCCCCACCATTGAGTTCTGAACTATTTGCAACACATTCAGAATTTGATGTTTGTGCCTCTTAAACCATATTAAACAAAATTAGAATAATAGAAACCAGCAAAAAAACTTAAAAAATACCTCGGTATTTTCAATCCATGTTCATGTCAGCTGCCACTCATATCAACTACCACTATTCTGAAGCCTCTTTTTCCAACAGATCATATAAATTTGTTCTTAATGCATCTTCCACCAAATTGCCTTTACCTAGGGTATAATTCAATTCAAAGTCAGTCATTTGAAGATAATCTATCCATATTCATTCTCTTAGACTCAAATAACCATGGTATAAAATGTGTTTTTAGCTCTTATGATCCATAAACACCATAAATGTCTCACCAAAGAGGTAATGATGCCAAGTATTCAAAGCATATACTACAGTAGCCAACTCCAAATTATGTGTTACGTATTTTTTCTCATGAATCTGTAACAACCATGAGTTATAATAAACAAAATGATCACCCTATATAAGAAAACATACCAAAATAGATCCTAAAGAATCACTATACACCACATACCCTTTTCCTGATTACAAAAATATCATGATCAGTTTTGATGTAAGGAGAAATTTAAGCTCTATAAAATACTTCTGGAATTCATCATTCCATTGGAATGTAATATTTTTCATTGTCAAATCTATCATTGGTGAATCTATTCATGAAAATTCAAAAAATTTATCGATAATACAAGTAATACCAAGGAAAATATGTATCTCAAATATATTCTTTAGTGGTTTCCAAGATATTATAGCTTTTATCATTTCTAGATCTACAAATACAACTTTTTCAGAGACAACAAATCCAAAGAAATGTACTTATTATATCTAAAAAACACACTCTGATAGTTTTTTATATAGATGATGATCCCTCAAAATTCTTAATAGTGTCTCTAAGGGTTTCTTATTCTCATCCCTTGTCATTTAATACGCCAATATGTCATTCACAAACTCAAACACAAAAGAATCCAAATTCCTTTGAAATATATGATTCATCAATTCCATAAATACCACTGGTGCATTCATAATACCGAAAGTCATAACCACATACTAATAATGACCATATCTACTCCTAAAAGATGTTTTTTTAATATCCTCCTTCTGAAATCTTGATTGGAGATATCTTGATCACAAGTCAATTTTAGAGGACCACTGGGCTCCCATTAATTGATCGAACATATCATTAATGTGTTAAAGTTGATAATGATTCTTTATCATAACTTGGATAAGTTTACAATAATCTACATAGATCTAAAGAGTTCCATATTCCTTTTTAACAAACACGTTCAGTGTTTCCCACAAAGATGTTCTAATCCAAATGAACCATTTTCTTTCTATCTCTTTTAATTAGAAATTATATTCCTTTAATTCGGTTAGTTCCATCCTATAATATGGAAGGGATATATAAATCATCCCTAAAAAGAGATCAATCATAAACTCCACTTCTCTTTTTGGTTGAAACCCTGATAAATATTTGGGCCAAAACATCAAGAAAGTGATCAATAATTTCTAGAAAACCAATACTATCAATATCATCCACCTATTCAAAATTCAAATCTATTAGTTGGTATGAGATAGTTCTAACCACTACTTCCAACATGATTGTTTCACCTGCATTTACATTTTATCCCACTCTAAAGATATGCTTGATGCCATCATTTATCATAAAACTAATTGTTCAGTAAATACAATTGATATGATATTTGAATATATTTAACTGATCTACACTCTGTATTATATCATAAACATCCATATCAATCACATAGAATCCCTAAATTAATTCTTCTTCATCAATAGTTATATGAAATTATTTTCACATAAAGTCTCGACATTCTCTTTGACCAAGAGAAGCGTGAAGTTTCCAAACTAAAGGTATCATCTTAGTATTTAAACCCAAAAAATCAGTATAACAATATCAATAAATTAATTGGATGAACCTATATTAAAAAAATATTTAATAATGGTATAATTAAAAAGAATCGCACCTCTCATTGTCAATGGTCTAGATTTATCATCCATAATAACTTTCTTAACTCCATATAACTTATTACTCACTGCACTTTGTTCTTTATTTCCCTACTCAGATTGATCATGCTAAGGAGTCATGGAATTTATAGAAACACCATGGATAGCATGGTTATATTTTATGCTAACTATTCAGTTGAAATAATCTTGTGGATGTGTACAATATATTTCTACCATGAGAAGTGTCTCGAACACCTGACTCTAGAGCACTGAGACAATAACACTGAAGATGTACCAATAGGTTGCAATTGTGATATTCTCCAAGTGGTGTCATACAATATCACTTGATGTTATCAAAATATCCACATTGGAAACATCCGTCTTTACTATTTCATTTTGGATGAATATTTACCAATCCATCCATCTAATTATGAGTCATTCCATTACCTTGGAAATGTGTGTCCCTCTTCCTCTTGTTCCCAGCATTAGAGTTCCCACTATTTCCCACAGGTATCAAAATGCTTCCTCCATCTTTAATTATTGATACGTCCCTTTATACCACCATCTCTCTATTGAACATTTCCATATAATCCATTATACATAGTATGGAAATATTCAAGAAAATTTCTTACCTCATCTCCAATTAAAAAATGAGTTCCTTAAAGGATGAACTAGTAGATACTTTGAGTTAAAAACTAACTAAATTAATAAATTTATATGTATACTCTATAATTTATATATTATCCTACTTAGAGATGAAGAATTATTTCATTCTAGCAATATGGAATGTGTGAGGGTAGATGTTTTTGTTGAACAATTATTTAAAATCCTCCCATAAAATGGTCCAATTTTACCTGAATTGTTAAATACCATAATTGTCATGCAAGATCTTCCATTATATATATTTTTAACATGAATTTAAGCCCATATGGTATTTCTAGGAAATATAAGATTTGGTCCATCCTTTTTAACCACACCTCTACTTTCTCTGGTTTTGAATCACCCCGAAATATGGGTGGATTTTGCTTCTAAAACTAAATGGAAGGATCAACTTACCTTGGTCCATTCCTTTTGTTCCCTCTATCCAAATCTTGAAAAGACTAGGCAATAATCTGAAATAGATTTTGGTTCACCTATAGCTCAGGTGCAACAACATTCTCATAAGCTTCTTCTAGTTGGTTTCTACAATTCCAACTAGGTGTCGTTTTCTATAAAAACAATTAACCCCATAAGTCTCATTCTATATCAAGTGAAGTCCTTCGAGAAGAGGCTTTAGAATAGTTTTAGTTTATGTTAGTGATAGCCAAAATGCATGTAGAATTTGAATACTGAGGAATCGTTGTGGTTTTCTTCCTAGTTTATTTTATTCCTGATTTTTTGAATATGGTAAAATAGGCTCAGACGTCTGATTTTGAATGTGTTATGATGAGGAAAAAATTCAATTATCGAGATACCATTGAGGGATGGAAGTTGGAAGGTAGTTCATTTTTATGGTTTTAGTTCATATGGTCCTACCTTCAGCTTACTAGGAATAAATTATTTATTCTTACCACCATTAGAGATGGTTTTTTCATCCTATAATATGAAAGTTTTTTAAGTAATTAAAAGAAAAACTTTTGTGGGTTGGTATGAAAATAAAGGGGGATGAGTTTGTTTCGAGATGACTTAAATGTTTGCAGGTTATGGCAGATCACCAGAGACCAGTGGTTATATTGTAGTCTTTACCTATTACTCTTTGGAAATATGAGTAGATAACTATGTATTTTGTGAATGGTCTCCCAAGGATAGTTTAGAAACATGATTTCATATGGGTGATAGTGGATCATCTAACAATGTCAGCCCATTTAATTCATATTCATGAATCTCGTATGGTGGATGAATTGTCTAAAATCTATATTTAAGAATTTTCAAAGAGTCATGGAGTACTAGTTTCGATAGTGTCAGAATGAGATCCAAGGTTTAAATCTCAATTATATAAATCCTTAAATCAAGACTTTGGGAATCAGTTGACTATGTGTTTGGTGCACCACCCTTAGATGGATGGACAATCCAAAATAAAAATTCAAACATTGAATGACATTCTTTAGGCTTTTGTAATAAATTTTGGTGGCTCATGAGAGGATCACATACCATTATTGGAGTTTTCTTATAACAATATTTATCAGGCCTCGATACATAAGTCTCCTTTTAAATCATTATATGGGAATATGTGTCATCATTCACTTTGTTGTGTAGAAATAGGTGAGATTTCACTGGTTGGGCCAAGCCTTGTGCAAGAGACAAAATAGAATATTAATTTCATCAGGAAAATTATGGAGACATCTTAGAGTCATCAAAAATAATGTGCACCATTTTCAGGGGTTTTTTTTTCATTCGAGGTGACTGATCATGTGTTCTTGAGAATATCCTGATGGCTTGAGCATCATCATTTTGGGAATCAGGGAAAGTTATTCCCTCTATACATAATCCCTTTTAAGATACATTAACATATTGTTAAGGTGGTATATTTTTTGGAATTACCACTACAGTTTAGTTTAGTGCATAATTTTTTTCATGTATCTAAGTTGAAAAAAGTTTCAGCTCGATCCTAGCCATGTTATTCGATGGGATCACATAGTCCTAGAGTTAGAATTTTCATTATTTCTTATGCCTATGTCAAATGAGGATTGTAAATAAAAATTCTTTAATGGGAAAATAATCAGTCTAGTATGTGTCTTATGAAAACAAGGACAAATTTAGGAAGAGAATTCGGAATGGGAAAAAGAAATGGTCAAGCAATGGCCCAAAATATTTCATGAAAATAGTGGTTTTGTACTTTTCTGAGATGGAAAGAACAATGGTGGGAGAAATTTAGCACCCCCAGTTTTAAGTAAGTACCCATTTATTTATATATTTTATGTATGTAAAGTTTCTGGGTAAATTTTGAGAGGGTTTGAAGGACTTTTAGAATTGTTTTCAAGACTTTTTAGAGGTGCACGGTTAGAGCACAGTTAATAGCGAAACACTTCCAAGAAACCCTGGAAAGTGAAATAGTGGGATATGGGTGGAAAATAGTTAGGAACGCAGTTTTTTCCAAGCATGTAGCCACCTAGTATAAACTCTGCTTTTGAGACATAGGGTTTATGCACGATTGGAGAATGGTTTTTCTAACTGTGTGATCCAACCATGAAAGGTGCTTCTTAAGGTAGAGTAGCATGCATGGTTTTCATAATTATTATCCCTAATTTTGCATGAATAAAAGTTAGATCTAAATATTGTGGATCTAAATCATTTTTTCCCCTTAATATATTTTTTACACTATTATGACCTAACTTTTTTTCCTCTTTTCTCAGAGGATTTGGAGACCCTTCCTCTTGATCCTATAGTGGTCTGTTGTCAAATATTATTATGTTGAATCCTATATTCCTTGATAAGTTTCCTTTATTGGTTTTTTTCTTAGATATACTCTTCTTCACACTCTTTTATTCATCTATCTAATCTTTTGGGGATATATTTATGTAATTTTATGCCAATAATGATGATATTTGGTTGTTTTGATGATAGGGAACAATATCTAAGGTGGGTTTTTTGGAGTTTTAGCCTGATTTTTTAAAATAATTTGTATTGTTATTCATTTTTTCCACAGTTTTAAAGGTAGGTGGATTCAATATTGACTCCTATTATTAGAAATTAAAGGCTTTGTTTTAAATTATTTTAATTTATTAGAATTGATTTTTAATTTATTAAGAAAATCTTGGTAGAAATCTTATTTAGTAATGATTTTTGAAATTATGGAATTTCTGGGAAATTCTTGTTTGATTAATGATTTTAAAAATGATGATTTTAAAAATTATTTTTTAGTTTGATTCATGGAAAAATATTTTCCATAAAAATATTTCTTTATTGAAATGATTTGGCAGAATTGGTTTGGTATGGTTTTGTCATAATTGGTTAGTGTGTGTTCATTTTCATTGGCATGGCCCAATGGAAGGGGAATATGCCATTAGGTACTAGTATATGGTTACCTTTTGATGACTTCATTGATCGAAAATAGACCACTCATGAGTATGGAGCACTGTGAAAATAGAGCAGAATATAGACCATCTAGTTGCAATTGTGGCATGGTCTAGGTGGTGTCATACAATCTCTCTTTATGTGGTCAAAATATCCACATTAGAAACATTGAGCAATAATATTGGGGTTTATAGGAGGGATTATTGATCTATCCATATTATTTTAATTCATTCCACTACTTTAGAAAGATTTTTCCCTCTTCCACTTATTCCTAGTATTAGATTTCCCACTATTTCCTATAGGTATCAATATGCTTCCTCTACACTTAGTTTCTGAGATGTCCCTTTCTATAACCAGCACTTTATTGATAATTTATGCATAATCCGTTATATAGAGCACAAAAATCATTGAGATAATTTATTTTCTTATCCTTGATTCAAAAATGTTTGCCTTGAAGGATGAACTAGCAGTATCTTCAGGTGAAAATTGACTAAATTCATAAATTTTTCCACATACTCTATCACTTAGAGATTATCCTACTTCCAGATGAAGAATTTCATCATTCTATCAATCCTGAACATGTGAGGATATAATTTTTTGTTAAATAATTATTCAAAATTATACCATATATTTACTTTGTCCAATTTTGCCTGAAAAACTGAATCCCACCACTAGCGTGCAATGTCTTCCATCTTATACATTACTAACATCACTTTCAGATCATTTGTTGTGCCTAGGTAATCGAAGACTTGATTAATCCTGTTTAGCCACACCTCTCCTTTCTCTGGATCAGCCACCCTATAATATGGGTGGATTTTTCTTGTGGAACTGAATATAATGATCCACTTTACTTGTTTTATCCCTTCTGTTCCCTCTATCCACAGCTTTAAAATCCTAGAAAATACTCTGAACCATATGTTGGTTCACCTGTGGCTCAAGTGAAACACTATTCTAATTAACTTCTTCTGGTTGGTTTCTATGATGCCTAATGGGGTCTATTTTATATAAACACAAAAAATCCCATAAGTCTCTTTCTCTAGAAACTAAATGCTTAGTAATTTCAATTTCAACCACATCACATATATTAAAATAAGGTTTTCCAAAATTCAATACTTTTCCACTTGAAACCATTTTTGAAAATTCCATTGTTCTATTGAAGATCACACTATTTCTAAAATTCCATTAGAATGCCTTTTAAAAATCTCAGAACATGATCCAAACTCCAAATCTACAAGATTTGTCCCAAAGTATCAACATTCATCACAAAATAAATGGGATACCTTTCCTTAACCAGTGTCTCGATAAACAATATATATAAAAGAACCAAAGTTCCAAAGAAAGGGGTGAGTAATGAAACTCAATAGGTGTTCCCCAAATGACTTCCCTACTCACACCACTAAGATAGACCATGTTAGCATATTTATATAGAACAATTCATATAAAACACTTAAAAAAATTAACAATTTATTTCAAAACCAATAATTTTCTCAACAAAATATTTTCCATGAAAACAACCAAAAATGTCCTTCAAACCATTTCCCAATCCATTTTTCATAACCCCTTACAATCCAAACATCCACACATAAATTCACAGGTGAAAATACAATACTCTTGAGTGGTCTCTCATAAATCTACCAAGTCATCACAAGGTAACCATATACTAGTTCCCCAATGGTACATTCCCCTTCCATAAGGTCACATCAATGAAAATGAACATGCACCAACCAAATATTCCAAAAACATTCCAAAAAAGTTATTACAAACCATTTTAATAAAACAATATTTTTATTGGAAACTATTCTAATTTTTTTCCAATAAATCAAACCAAACAAAAATTTTTAAAATCATATTTTTAAAACTCATTCAATAAAGCACGTTGTAAAACAATTCCACAATTTCACAAACCATTGGTAAACATGGTTTCTACCATGAATTTGAAAAAAACATCACAATCAATTCAAATAACTTCAAAATATTATGAACTAGGACTTCATTTTATAAAAAGAGGAGTCCATAGTAAATCCAAATACATTTAAAACTATGGTGGAAATGAAGAACGACACAGATTTATAAACAAAACAGGGTCGAAACTCAAAAAACCAGCCTTATAGATCATTAGATATCATCAAAACAACCAAATTTCATCATTATTTAAATAAACTAACATATATCTATCCAAAAAAGATTATATCTATGAATCCAAGAGAGGGAAGAATTGGGGATCTAAGTAAAACTACCAAGAACAGACACTTACCAGTGAATTTGGGCTTCAACACACCAATATTTTCCAATGAATCACTTTTAGATTGAAAGGAAAGGTCTCCACAGCCTTTGGTAAGATAAAACATCATTTTAGGGTAATAATAGGGGAAAAATACATTAAGAATAAAAAATGAGTTAGATCCACAATTTCCAGATCTAATTTTTAGTCATGAACGTTTAGGGTTCCCTGTTAGAAAAACCAAGTCCTACCCATGTGCATGCCTCTACTTTAAGAAGAACCTTGAACAGTTGGATATCATGGTTAGACAAAACGTGAACCAACTATGAAGAAGCCCTCTATCCAAAAATCATGGTTTCTCTTGGGTGTATTCAAGGTTTGGCCAAATTTTTCTCCTAACCATGCCCCTATCAAGATCCCACTATTTCACTTTGCATAGTTTCCTAGAGGTGTTTCGCGGTTTATACTAACCATGATCAAAACATAAACCTCTATAAAATCACCCAAAATATTCCAAAAAACATCAAAAAACTCTCAAACTTCTCATAAAAACGTTACATACTTAAAATACATAAATAATTGGTCACTTAATTGAAATTGGGGTGCCAAATTCTCCCCAAAATTGGCTTTTTCAACCCCAAAAAGTTAAAAACCACAGTTTATTGGAACGATTTTCATCCATTTCTAAACTATTTCATTTCCCCATTCCCACATTTCTTTCAGAATTTGACCATGTTTCCATAAGACCAGTACTGGACCAATTATTTTCTCATATGGGACATTCCCTTCCCTATCTGTAATCTGCACTAGCACATGAGGTAAAGAAGCATTTGGCTCTAGTTTAACATGATCTAATTGAATCACACGGTCAAGATCAAGAAGATAATTTTTCAAATGAGATATATGAAACACATTATGCACTGAACTGAATCATGGTGGAAATTTCAGCTGATATAACACCTCTCCAACCCATTAAAGTATCTCAAAAGGGGTTATGTATCGAGGGGATAACTTTCCATGCTTCCTAAAGTGATGATGCCCAATCCTTGAAGAAATTATCTAGAACCCATGATCAATCACATAAAATGAAAACGAAAATTGACAATGATCCTCATATGATTTTTGATGAATTCAAGTCATTCTTATACTTTTTCTGATCAATTGAATCTTCTATGTTGTCTCTTGCACAAATCTTGGGCCAACCAGTGAAGTCTCACCTGTTTCCACCCAAAAAAGCGGAGAACAAAAATTATTCTCATACAATGCTTTAAAATAATCAATAGGTATTGATTCCTAATAACTATTGTTATATAATAACTCCGATAAGAGTATGTGCTCCTCCCATAAGCCACCATAATCTATTACACAATCCCAAATCATGTCTTCCAATTTTTTAATCATTATTTTGGATTTTACATCCATATAAGGGTGATATGTCATACTCATAGTCAAATGAGTCATGAGTTATTGTAGTATGGATTTCTATAAATGATATGTAAAACATAGATCTTGATCTGATACTCTCAAAACTAGTATGACATTCCTCTTTAACACTTCTTGAATATATATTTTAGATAATTACTCTTCCATATGATATTCACAAATAGTAATGAAATGGGACAACTTTTTGATCGGATACACTATCACCAATATGGAATCATGTCTATAATTCATCTTTAGGGTACCTATCACAAAATCAAAACCTATATGCTCTCATTTCCAAATAGGAATAGATAAATACTACAACATACCCATTGGTCATTGGTTCTCTACCTTAACCTACTGATAGGTGAGGAATATCTAAAAAAACTCATCCACCTTAATTCTCATGCTAACCCATGAAAATTTTTCTTTCAACACCTTAAACATTTCTTATATTCCATGATAAACAGACAATATTGAATGGTTTTAAGTATTAAGAAGTTCCTAAAAACCCAAATTTATGACCATCTTACCTTGAAATGATAAAACTAAAATACCATCCAGCTTCCATCCCTCAATGGTCTCCCCACCATTGAGTTTTGACCTCATCAAAACACATTCCTAATCATATGTATGTTCCTCTTTAACCATATTCACCAAATTAGGAACAAAAGAAACTAGAAATGAAATGGAAACATTGCCTCAGTCTTCACAATCCATGTGCAAATTGGTTATCACCAACATCAACTACCACTATTCTGAAACCTCTTTTTCCAACGGATCATATGAATTTTTAATTAATGTATCTTCTATATAAATGCTTTTATGCAGGGTATACGTCAAGTAAACAATAAAAATTTGAAGATACTCCATCTATCTTCTTTGGGTTAGATTCAAATCCCATTGGGATAAAATTTGTTTCATGATCTTATGATCCATGAACACCATAAATTTCTCACTAAATAGGTAATGATTTCAAGTCTTCAAATCATGTAATATAATAGCCAAATCTCAATCATGAATTTGGTAGTTCTCATGAAACCATAACTACCGTGATCCATAAGAAACAACATGATCTCCCTTCATAAGAAAACATCCTAAACCCAATCCTAGGGCATCAAAATACAACATGTGCCATTATTATGATTCTGGAAATATCAACCTCAGTGTTTATGTAAGAAAAACATTAAGCTCCAGAAAAGACTTTTGGTATTCATCATTCCAATATAATGGAATATTTTTCCTAGTCAAAGCTATCATTGGTGAAGTTAGTCATGAAAATCCTGGAAATAAATGTCGGTAATAACAATCCAGACCAAGGAAACTATATATCTCAAAGACATTCATTGGAGTTTTTGAAGATATTATAGATTCTATCTTTTATAGATCCATAGAAACATCTCTTTTAGAGACAACATGACAAAGGAAATGTACTTCTTGTATCCAAAAATCACACTTTGATAATTTTACATACATATTATGATCCCACAAAATTTTCAACACTATTTTCAAGGGTTTCTCATGCTCATCCCTTGTCCTTGTATACACCAATATTTTATCCACAAACACCACCACAAAGAATCTATATACCTTTAAAATAACCAATTAATCAATTAAATAAATATTGTAGGTGTGTTCATAATATTGAAAGTCATAACCACATACTATTAATGAAAATATATACTCCTAAAATCTATTTTTGGAATATCATCCTTTTGAACATGCAATTGGTGATATCCTGATATCAAGAGAATTTTAGAGAACCACTAGGCTCCTCTAAATTGATCAAACAGGTCATCAATGCATGGAAGTTAATAAAAATTCTTTATTGTAACTTGGTTAGGTTTATGATAAGCCACACAAAGCTTAATAGTTCCAACTACCATTTTTTAAAAAAAGGTTGGTGCTTCCCATAAAGATGTGCTAGGCTGAATGATCCCTTTTCTTTACTGATCTTCCAAATTAACTTTAAATTCCCTTAATTCTATATGTACCATCCTATAAGAGGTAAGGTAAATCGGACTGGTCCTCAGAAGGATATCTATCATAAACTCCACTTCTCTTGTGGGTTGAAACCTTTGGAAATTTTTGGGAAAAACATCCAGAAACTAACCAACAATTGTTGGAAAAATACTAGTCTCGATATCATCCACGACTTCCAAATTCAGAGAATCCAACTAGAATAACATAGCTTTAACCACTAGTGCCAACAATCTATTTTTGACTGCCTTAATTTTCTGGCCCCTCTAAAGAGATACTCAACAGCATCATTTGGTTATAAATCTAGCTATTATTCTATAATAATCGATTTGATATTTGAACGTAGTCAACCAATCCATACCTATGATTATATCATATACATCCATTACAAGAATAGAGAATTCCCAACTTAATTATTCTCCATAAATATATATACAACATACTTTTTATATAATGTCTTGACATTCTCTTTGACCATGAGGGGTTTTAACATTCAAAACTGAAGGCCAAATCTCAGAATTTAAACCCATAAAATCTATAGCACAAAGAAAAATACATGAATGAGATGAACTTGTATCAAACAAAGCTTGTATAATTATAGAATTTAAATTCATTGTACCTATCACCATTGATGGTCCAAATTCATCATCCTCGTTAAATTTCTCATCTCCACATAACTTCTTAATAAATTCACTTTTTTCTTTATTTACCTATTGAGATTAACCTTACTAAGGAGTCATGGTACTCCTATAATCCTCAGGGATAGCTTGGTTTTTTTACAATAATTATTCTACATCACTCATCCTGTCAAATCATAAGATGTCTAAAAACCATGAGATGTGTCCGAAACACCTGACCGTGGAGCACTCTGACAATAGCACTGAATATGTGAGGATTTAATTGTTTGTTGAACAATTCTTTAAAATCGTCCAATGAAATTACTTTGTCCAATTTATCCTAAACTGATAAATCACACCACTGGTGTGCAATATCATCCATTATATATGTTTCCATCTTGAATTAAACCTCAGTTAATATTCCTAGTAAATCAAAGATTTGATTCATCCTATTTATCCACACCTGTTCTTTATCTAGTTCTGAATCACCCTAAATTATGGGTTGATTCTTTTTTTGGAACTTAAAGGAATAATCCACTTTCCTTGGTTCATCCGTTATATTACCTCTATCCATAACATGAAAATACTAAACAATACTTTCAACTTGTTGTTATTTCATTAGTTTCACAGTTGCAACCACATTCTTAGAAGCTTCTTCTAGTTGGTTTCTACAATAACTACTGGGTTCCATTTTCTAAAAACACAAAAAAACACAATAAATCTCATTCTATAGAAACTAAAGACTTATCAATTTAAAATTCTACCACATCACATGTATATCGATAAATCTTTCCAAAATTCAACACTTTTCCTCTTTGAACCATTTTTTAAAATTCTAACATGCATTTGAAAATCACATCATTTCCAAAAGACCATTATCACGCCTTTTCAAAATCTCACATATGAAAACAATTTCAATATTTTTTTCAAAAATAAACATGTTTACACCACATCATAAATCATTACTCAAAACAAAATAATCACTCCTAGTGGGAACTCACTTATAATAATGCATTTCATGCACTTCTCAATGTCTAAACTCATGACAATGAGATTACATATCCTATAACTGTCTTAAAACAATCATGTACCCAACTCCCTAGTAACTTGAGATTCAATATAAATAGGTTATTCATGCATTTTTATGCTCAACATTTCAATTTCTTAAAATCCTACTCCTTTCTACAATCCCTACTCAATGAATAATAAAGAATGATTTTTAAATCCAAGACTAAAACAACTGATACCAAAAGATTTAATAAATTGATACCACTTGTAACATACCGCCCCTCATTGTTGTCTTGAGTAAATGTGGAATTTATACTTGGTTGTAGGTGGAATCCCAAAGACACCAAAGGTTCGTAATAAATGCTAGGTGATTCAATACAATTAGGGGAATATTTTCCCTTTTAAATAAAACATCCACAACCAAGATAACCATAACCAAAAACCACTATATGATGAATGATAACAATGTAATAAAACTCAAATTAATAAAAAAAATTACCTCAAAGATAATAACCATATCATAGTACAAATAAGAAGAAAAACCAACAAAGCACAAAGACTCCAAAGACACAAAGACATAAAATTTTTAGCTCCCAAAATGATCTAATATCCAACTCCAAAATCTATGCCCCAAAGTATTAAGATGCATCACTAAATAAATGAGACACTTTACCTTTACCTGTGTCTTGATAAAAAATATATGAAAAGCACCAAAGTTCCAAAGTAGGGGGTGAGTAATGAAACTCAATAGGTTTTCCCCAAATAAGTGTTCTACTCATTATACTTAGATAGAACATGATAGAAAATTTATATAAAATAATTTATATAAAACAATTTAAAACATTTTTAAAAGTTTATATCAATGCCAATAATTTTTTCTACAAAATAGTTTCTATGGAAACAACCCAAAATTCATCCAAACCATTTCAAAATATATTTGTAATAACATTTACAATTCAAACATCAACATATGTATTCCTAGGTGACAGTTCCATAATCATGAGTGGCTTGTCATTGATGTACCAAGCCATAACTAGGTAACCATATACTAGTGCCTCAATGGAACATCCCCTTCCACTAGGTCACGTCAATGAAAATGAACACATGCCAACAAATTATTCCAAAACAATTGTGAAAACCAATTTCAACAAAATAAAATTTTTATTTAAAACCTTTCCAAAAAAAACTTTTTATATTAATCAAACCAAACAACCATTTTAAAAATCTTTCAATAAATCACTTTACACAAAAAATACCTAATTTCACAAACCATCACTAAAAATTGTTTCGGCCAATATTTTCAAAACAAAATCATAATAAATTCAAATAATTTTAAACTAAGACATAATTTCATAATTAGAGGAGTCCAAAGTGAATCCACCTACCTTGAAAACTATGGCAGAAACAAAAAAAGACACAAGTTCTTAAAAAACAAGGTTGAAACTCCAAATAATACCTTATATCTCTATACCTATCATCAACATGCAAAAAAATATCATAATTATTGGAATAAAATAACATATATATATCCCCAATAGATTAGATCCATGAATACAAGATAGGGAAGAAGAGGATATCTAAGATAAACCACCAAGAAAGGAGACTTACAATGGATTTTGGGCTTCATTGCACTAATATTTAAAAAAGAATCACTCCCAGATCAAATAGAAGGGTATCCATAGCCTTTGGGAAGAGTGAAAATTGACTTAGGGTCATAATAGAGGGGGAAAATATCCATTAAGGAGAAAATTGAGTAAGACCCACAATTTTCAGATCTAACTTGTATCCATGCATGGTTAGGGTGCACGGTTTGGAAAACCATGAACTAATCATGACCATGTTTCTTTTTTAAGAATTACCTCACATTGTTGGATCACAAGTTTAGAAAAACAATACAGAATCCTACTTCCTCAAAAGTACAGTTTATTCTGGGTGGCTGCACAGTTTTGAAAACTATGCTCCTAACCATGCGCCTACCTTGAGCCCACTATTTCACTTTGCATGATTTTCTAGAGGCGCATCATGGTTTCTACTAATGTTTATTAAACTTTGAACATACATAAAATCCCCCAAAACATTCAAAAAGTCCTCCAAAATATCCCAAACTTCACCCAAATTATTTACACACTTAAAATATATAAATAAAGGGAGTACTTACTTGAAATAGGGGGGTGCTACATGTTATGTTATGAACCCGTATTATATTATTAATGTGCATAAAGACCCTTTGACATGTTATACCAGGAATTATATTATTTATATTTTATTTAACGTTTTATTTGAAGTTATTCTTTCATTTGGGTTGTGATTCAAATGTTACCAAAGTGGTAAAGGTTTTATGTTACAATATCATTATTTTTCATGATTGTTTGTGATTAAGATTTTTATGATTAAATATTATGATATTCCTCTCAATAAACTCATGAATCTTCTTATCCTCTAGTTATTTCTTGAGGATACATTTTTCCCTTATATTTTCCTCTCCTTATATACTCAAGAAACAAAAAATATATATTTAAGTAAAAAACTAACTTTATTTCTCACTTCAGTCAAGGATCCTTTTTCTTCCAAATACATATTTTCTAAAAATGTTTTGAATAATTTTTTTACTATTCTACTCTTATTTTTAAATTCCATTTTTATTAAAATTTAACTTTTTATAAAATGGTTTAAAATTAATCTTCATGACATTTTTGGGAAAAGTTACTTTTTACTTTTAAAAAAAAGTGTGCAATTAATGTTTTCTTTCAACATATATGATAAGAACATAATTTCCTATAATCATGGCCTCTCAGTTATTTGAATCTTCTTTTATAATTTTTCAAGGCTCTTTTAAAAGAAAATTGTTTCCTTAATATTTGGAAAATTAATTGATTTTAAATAAGTAATTTCAATGTGAAAAATATATTTTCCTCAATAAGTGTTCTAAGTGACCTTTAAAAGCATCATTATTATTTATTTGGATGGTTTATGATTAAAATGATAAGATATTTATGAAACTCAAACCTTTTCTGTGGGTTATGATATAAAGAATTTTTGAAATATTTATGAAACCAATTTATTTTACATGGGTTATTCAATGATGAAATGATTTTGAAAACAATTTATTTTCAAATTTTATGATATGATGAATATTTTAGGATCTTGTGGCAAACATATGTATGATTTTAATTATTTTATGGGTGGACAAAAAATTATATATCCCGACAATGCATTGGTTAAAGATTGATATCTCATGGGATAAAAATGACTTTAATGGGGGAGAACCCAGTTTAGTAAGGGACTATATCCACTATGATACTCTTGGGAGTGAACCCTGACTACTTGGATGGTTTTGGGAGTGAACCAAATCCACTATAATAGTCTTGGTAATGATCCTTGACTAATATGGAAATGATTTTCTATGACTATGTGCATGCCACAAACTTATGTCTTATTCTAATTTTATAATCGCATGGACCATGTTCCTTGATTCCATTATGATTCATGTCTTACAAACTACTATGCTTTATGACATAACTCAAGAATATGATATCTAAAATAAAACATATGGTTTTAAAATTTTATTCTCGTGTTATCATTCCCTAATGCTCTTGTTATATGGATATATCCCTTGTTTACCCTTAATGGTATCTAATATCACCCTTTATTATGTTCTATGTTCACCAAGATATGAAGAAAAGTTTTAAACATGATGTTTCTAAAGAGGATGTTGGTTATGAAGAACTAAGTGGGAGAAAATGTTGATATTTTTTGAACTAGTTGTTTATTTATACAATTTTTCAAATACACTAAAACTTTATAGTTTAGGCATGGATCGTAAAGTTATTTATTTAATAATAATATAAAAATATGTGATATGTATTCATGAAAATTTCAGGCCACTATAGGTTTAAATACTAAAATGTATGAGAAGATAAAGGAAATTTTTTAGAGACATAATGGGAAGAAATTAATTGTGGGAAATATAGTATTGGTCTTTATTTTTATTCATTTGTGTAGATGAGGATAATTATCTATACTTTCATTATTATCTCAAGAGAAAACCCATTGGGAATCGGTGTGTCCTAATGGATAAGAGATACTAATTAATGAAGATAGAATAATGGTTGATGGTGATCATTGGGGAACTAGAGATTTATATTTATTATGGAATCAAGGTAGGTGACTTAAAATTGTAATATATTTAATTAATCCTTGTGAATATACCATGTAATTTTAATTTTTATAAGTATATAAATCATAATGATCTAGTATAAAGAATATATTGATGAATTTAAAGTGAGAAAAATGAAATAGATTTTGATGGGATAAGTATTCTCTGATAAAATTTGAAATGATTAATGAAATTGTGGATTATTATTGAAATTTGTAAATTGTTGAAATGAAATATATAATTATATAGGAATATATATATATTCTATGATAATTTAATTTTTAATTGTTGATTATTTAATTTTGAATTTCTAATTCATCCCTTAAGGGGTCTAATTTTCTATTCTGCGACTCTCTTATATATTTAATATGTATTCCTGAAATATTTTATAATAAAAATATAGGTTACCTTGGTCATGAAAATGATCTATCATTATAGTTCATCAATGTGAACATTTTTATATATGAGAGGTTGTCTATATATATTCTATTTTTCAATTACACTATAGTTTAAGACAATATAATTCGAAACTCTGAAACTTGTCATCATCTAGGAAGGAAATATGTGTTATGGAGTTGGGTCCAATCACATTAGAGGGTCTTCTTATGTATCCTTATAAATTTAATCATAGATCAGTTTTATGTAATAAAGAATTTTGTACCTTTTAAAGTCATGTTACATGGATAATTGTAGTGAATTTTATGTTTTTTCAACCATTATAAATACCTTGCTAAAACTATATTTATTTTACATAATTTTACAAATGTAAAGATCACATATGAAAAAGAAATATCATAATACCAAGAAAGGATGGTTTAGTTTATTTTTGGACAAACTACATAACAACTTATTTTATGATACTTTTGAACATTTTTCCAAAATTTCCCTACACTAGACTCCTTTATATCCTTCTCAAAATTTATACTCAACTTCTTAACCTAGGGTAAGGAAACATAAGGAAGGGGTAATATAAAATACTCAGTAAGGTAAAAGTTATTAACATATCATCAATGGTTAGATCATAAGAATGTAAGAAAACATGAACATGGGATAAATGTCTTATTAAAAAGAATATGGAATAATAAGTGTTGTTTAAAAGTCATTATATTATAATATGTTGTCTCAAATGCACAAACATGTACCATGGAATAAGAGTGTGAGGTAAGAATGGAAACAAGGTATAATGGAATGATGTCAAAAGTTCTTGGAATCATAAATATATGGAAACAATAGAAAACATGACATCATAAGAATATGAAAAGGATCACTTCCAAAAATATCTTATCATAGAAGATAATTTCTCATGTTTTGGGCCTAGTGTTTCATTTTTTTCAGTGATATCTCAATATGTGTCTGGTGAGTTAATGGTGACAAGTGGTGATTCTTGGAGAATTTTTATGGACAAAATTTATGGAATTTGATCTTATACTTGGGAATTTATCCTATTGAATTGTGATGAATGTTGTACTGGTATTAAGTTCCAATAATTTTTTCATTGAGGACACATTGATTACATCATGGGAAAGAGGAGGAATTTACATAAAAATATTTATTTTCAAGATGAATCAGATATTATGAAGAAAAGGTACAGTAGGTTATGAAAAAATGTAGTATATATTTTTCATGAAGTATTTGAATTTGAGATTATGGTATGGAATGTATTTTCAAAATCCATATTTCACTTAGAAATTTTCTAATTGATAACAAATAATAGGCTATCCGGAGGCCAAACAAGGACCACCTCTACCACATTGTAGGACCCTAGGGTCAACCAGATGGGAGGTAGCCAACTTTTCTAGCCCATAGCAGTAGGAGGTTATATAGTCCCCACAATGAGTGCACGAGTGAGTATTGGGGGATACATAGTGGTTGTTGGGAAGCATGCATATGTGAGTGTTCATGGAGGTGGGCCAGTGGGCTAGCATAGGTGAGGCATGGACCGAGAGGTGAGTGTGAAAATGATTCAAGATCCAAACCCCACTATTAGCTCAATCAGTAAGTGTCATGGAATAATTTATTAAGCGATGCTTGGATGAACTAAAGTTATATGTGGGAAGGAAAACCTCGAAACATTTTTCCTTCTTATTAAAAAGATACAGACATATCACCACCATCCGGTTTGATAATTTTGAAATATCTAATTGAACCAACTTCATCTTCTACCTCCGTCTTTAAGTAGAGGGATACTGTTCATCAGAGTATTTGATACTTTTATTATCAACATCAAACCTTATCTCACTATAGTTTTGCTGAGGTCAATTTTATGGGGTGATATTTATAACCTTCATGCATGAATTAATGTTATTTAATTCATATAGTTATCCAAATATGGTGACACTTCGAAATTAAAACATATTTTTAAAAGTTATTTTGATCTTTTGATAAGCATGGATGAGTTTAAAATTTTAAAACATGATGATAAGAACGTTATCATCATCACATGCATGTGAGGGTAACATTCATAAGAAAATACACCATTATTTTGGTGTAATATATTTTTGAAATTCTATTATATTAAATGATTATTAAAGTCTTGACATGATATTATTATTTAAATCCTTGAAATGGAATCTTTATTGGATAAAAGTCCGGGGAACTAACTTATAAATATGAAGTAGTGAGGATGAGATGAGTTGTTTCTACTTTGAGAGTGCTATTTTTGAAAAAAAAATCATCCATAAACATAGGTTTTATGAAAAATGTTAATGTTAATTTATTTTCTTATGTAAAGTAGAAGAGGAATCTGTGTCCACTTGATTTTTGAAACTCAATGCTATCATAAAGAAACTGAAATACCATGTATATCTTCACAAAAACAATTTTTTTGAAGATCATTGGTTTACAATAACTTCATTGAGATGTCATGGGAAACCTACTCACATGTGAATACTACTTCAAAAACATTATTACTGGTTATGTGAGACTTATGCGAAGAAGAATTGGACAATGTGTGCATCCCTAATTTGTGTGATGAAAATTATAAGAAGAATAATTCATACATGAATAAGTAATTTCATTCATACACATGTATAAACACACTTTAGTAAATAATAAAAACATAATAAATACAATTTGAGTATCTCAAAATATAATAAAGTAATAGATATAATATTTTATTGTGTTTCAATTTGATAATTAAACAAGAGAGTGAATTAAAATTGTGAAAGTTTTATATTTCTTAAAAAAAATATAAGAATTTTTGTGCACCACTTGAACAAATATTAGTGAGGTTGGGACTTCAATTAGAAAGAAGAATTGAAACCTGAGAATTTTTCATGCTAAAGAAACTGATCATATTTAGTTGACTATAATTATTGATCAATACCAATAAACTCATTCAATGGATACTGAAGGTACTTAATGTGTACACAATAAAGTCATATCTTATAATATAGTGGAGGAAGATCAAAGAATAAACCTATAGTGAATCAACACTAAATTAGGGATTAATTCTATCTGTTTGATCTAGGATTAGTTTAAGTATTTCAATCATAGTTTAAAGCTAAAAAAGTATTTCAATTGGAGCCAAAAGTAGAAGGAGTCTCTCTGTTGGATCAGGTGGAGTGGACTTATTTTATTCAAAGATAAAAGTGGTGTATGTATTTTTTGTTGTATCTATAATCTAGAGTAGTATCTTAGCTGGAGTCAAACAATAATAATTATTTTTTTAAAATCTAAAATAAGGAAAATATTCTAGTGGGTTCTGGAAGTGAATTTAATCAATTATTTGATAGTGAAGAATATATAATCGGGGGAATAACTGGTTGTAGTAAGGGGTGGAATTTCTTTCTAACTTTATAAATCTTATGTAATTCTCTCTCCATTATTAAAACATCACAGAAAGTGATATTTATATATGATATTGAGTATAATGAGAACCTTAAAAATTGAGAGGTTGAATTTTAGGGAAAAAGTCATAAAAATAAACCACTGATTCCCCCTCCCCTCTTAGTAGTCAATTTATCTTGGGGATCCTCAAGTGATATCAAAGAAAAGGTTACCACTAAATATAAAATAATTATTCAAATAGATGTAGAATCTTATTTTTTTTAATAGCCAAGGTATTCCTACATTTTATGGGAATAATTATCACAGTTGGAGGAATAGTATGCTAACCTATCTCTAATCACTAGGCCTAGAAGTGAGATATTCTACAATATTAGGTTTTCCACTGATTATTGATGATTCTTCCATTACATAATATGATAATATAAATATGGGGTTATATATAAAGGATTAAAATTCTATCTTTATGGATGTATTATATAATTTCTACACAAATGTTATGGGTCTCTAGACTGCCAAGGAGATCTAGAAAAAACTAAGATATATTTATAAAGAAAATGTCAAAGTTGATGAATCTAGACTATAAGTTTAGAGGAGTAAATTTGAGGATATTAAAATAACTAATGAAAAAAATATTTATGACTATTTCACCAAAGTGAATGAGATAATCAAAAATATTTGAGGATATGGTGAAAATCTATATGACTCTATCATTGTCAAAAGAATTAATGAAGAATTTTCTAGAACATTTTGATTCAAACATATCAGTCCTAGAATAAATATATTGTTTTTCTCTTGATGAACTACACAATATTCTCAAAGCTTATGAGATGAGAAAAATTACATCTTTTAAGAGGAAGAAAACAATTTAAATGGATTTTGAAGCGATGATAAAGGTAAAAGTCAGAGAATCACACACTAAAAAATCTAAATATTCAGATAGAAATGAGGATGATGATGATTTCAATAAAATTATTTCTTTTATATAAAAATTATTCATGAAGGTGAATTATAAGGGAAATAATAACAAATCACCAAAATTCTTTAATTGTGGTAACTCTGGTCATTTTTTCAAGAAGTGTCCAAAGAAGAAGGTTGAAGAATTAGAATCAATTAATGATATATCTCATAAACCCAAATGGGGGTAAGAATAAAAAAACTAAATCAATGAGAAATGGAATTGTGAGAAATCACAAGAAAGATTCATTATCATGTTTTTCTTTAGATAATGAAATTGGTTTCTTTGCTCATGAAAATAAATGAACTGATTCATTAATTAGTAGTGATGATGAACTAGAAAGAATAGAAATTGAGTGGAATCTAAAAAGAAAAATTATAATTTTTTATGGTACAGATTCAAGAACTAAATAATGAAAATAAAATACTTGATAAAGAAAATATAAATTTGGATGCTAATATGGAAGAGTAAAGTAAGAAAAAAGTATACTATTTGATGAGATTCAGAAATACAAGCCTAGAAAATCTAAACATGAAAATATTATCGTAGATATAATAATGGAACTAGATATAAATAAATAAGATTTATTTGAGACACAAGTAATATTTTTCATAGTTCAACATTATTTTAATAATAGCACAGAATATTTTAATAATCTATTCAGATCAAGATATAATCTTCTAAATACAGAGAAGAGGATGATAAAAGTGAACCTAATGATTTTGATAGATCTATTATTTGTAATAATTTCTATGTTAAAAATAAAACTGATGAAATATGGGCCAATAAGAATGGGAGGAAATCTTCTAGAGTAAGGTAAAATAATAACATGCCAAGAAAGAAATAACCCCTTAAGAAAAGTGAGACTCAGTTTGCTATAGGATAACAAAAATATAGATTTTGGTTCATCCAGAACCAAACTAGGAGAGTGAAGATATATAAATTTTGTTGGTGTTGTGTTAATAATGGTCAAAAATCCTGTTCTTATTGGTATAACATGTCTTTACTAGTAATGGGGCAATAATCAAGGGGGTTTCAATGAGAATATTAGGAAAAAATTCACAAATAAAAAAACATGCATCCATATCTATACTATAACTATATATACAAAAATCATATTATGAAATAATTATATGGAATACGTAGTTTATAAGGTTACAATGATGAGGTATACATGAAAATATTATAAGGATAAGTTACCTTTGTTTTGAAAGGGAATATTTTTAGAAGGAAATCAATGGAAAGTTCTGTGAAGATTCTTCAAATAATGTGGATTTTAACAATGATTGTATAGTTATTTTTCCATATATATTGAAACTAGATAATAAATTATAGGAATCTAAGAAACTTTCTAAATCTAAAGTAAAGAAAGTGGTATCAAAAAATGAGGCGAAATTTGATGAGAAGTTACCCACAGTTGCAAACTTGAAGATCTAGAAAAATGATGTTGAAAAAGTTATTCAACACAAAGAAGAAGAAGGGAAAAGAGAATATATTCAACGCAATTAGACTCAAAAAATGAATATTTCAAAGAAATCTTCTTATGATGAGATTGGTGTAAAATAATGGCCCAAATTGTGATGACGCTATCAATCTAAATTTTTCTTCTAAAAAAATAAATATGTCCCTCATTATTCCCTATTAATTTTATGTGTTTTGAGATAACATATGTGTAATTGAAGGAGAAGTTTGAGGATATCATTTTTGGATATCATGAAGACATTTTTTTATAGAGTCTACTGACTTCCATGAAATAGAAGAACATAGTGCATCCCATAAGGTAGATAAATCCTGAAAATAATATATTATTACACTAAATTTTATTGATACTATAAAGTCTTTATAGATTTAAAACATTATGGTTTAGGATCATGTGTTTCATGTATTAATAACCTTTAAATGTGAATTCAGGATTTCAGGCATGATTTGACATGCATATTAGTTTATGGTAAACATTAACAACATTGGTTACACCTATTTTTTTCTACATTGGCTTATCACACATAGACTTATAGTTGATTAACTAATGGATCTTTATAAGAGTACCATGTGATATAATCCCTCTCTTAGAAGTGTTTTAGAAATAATATTAAAATGGAGGAGAACATGTTTTATAAAAGAAATATGAGATGAGAATACCCCCACTTACCCTTTGTATTTGATTTTCTATAAGGGGGAGAAATTTTGAGCACACGAATTGACTTTTAAATATTTGAAGAGATATTGACAACAAATTATAAATGGGGGGATTCTTGGGACTAGTGTTCCATTTTTTGTCAATGTTGGGTCAATGTGTTTTTTGTGAGTTAAAGGTGATAAGTGGTTATTATTAGAGAATTTTTATGAACTCACTTTATAGAATTAGATGCAATGGTTGATAAATTCTCCTAGAGAATTGTGAAGATGTCTTTCCTACTCTTAAGCTACAATACTTGTGTCAATAGGGACACATTTTTTATATCATGATTAAGAAAAGGATGAATTTCCATACAAATATTAATTTTTATGATAAATCATAGTTAAATAAGAGAGAGTTAAAAAAAATATAAGAAAAAAAAATTATATACTTTGCATATTGTATTTAAAGTTAAGATTACGGTTTGGAATGTATTTTCATAAAGAATATTTAAATTAGACATTTTCTAAGTGATTTAAAAATTAGGACAACCATAGGACAACCTGGAACCACCTTAAACACATTATGGGACCCTAGTTTCAACCACATGGATGGTGGACAAATTGGTTGGCCCATGGTAGGAAGAGTTTGTATAGTTCCCATGAGGAGAGAATGGGTGAGTATTGTGGGATTCATAGTTACCATTGGGAATCACACAAGTGTGAGAACACATGGAAGTGGGGCGGTGGGCCAGTGCAAGTGAGGCACGGCCTATGAGGAGAGTGTGTGAGTGTTGTGGGTGTAGAACCCTATTGTTTTCTCTTTCGGTAAGCAGAAAAAAATAATTTATAAATATTCCCTAGAATAAAGATAAGTTCTATGTTGGATATGAAAATAAGGGGTATTGTTACACCAAATTAAAAAGAAATAAACATATCTTTGTTATCGAATTCAATCAATGTGGACTATCCAACCAAACTAACATCATCTTCTAACTTCATCCTCTAGGTGAGGGATAATATAGATTAGAGTACTCAATGCTACTACTATAATTTCTGAACCTAAAATCTACATGGTTATACTATTGTCTATTTTATAAGGTGATGATATTTAGAACATTAATTCATGAAATATTTACCATGTATTCGTGTGGTCATCCAAATAAGGTGACTGCAAAATACAAATAGAATTTCATAAGTAAGTTAAAGATTTTGATAGGCATGGATGAGTTCAAACTTCTAAAACATGACGATAATAACATGCTCATAATTGAATTCATGTGATGAAACCTCACGTAAGAAAATATTCCATTGTTTTTTACGTAATATATTTTAGAAAAACCTATAACTTTCATTTTTAGGAAATTATTGACATGGTTTGATTTTTAGGGGCCTTGACATGGGTTTTTTCTTGGATAAAAGTCAGTGGAACTCACTTGTAAATATGAAGCATTGAGACTGAGATGAGTTTATCTTATATTGAGAGTGTTATCATTTTTCCTAATATTAATATAGAATCTATGACCTTCTATTTTATGAAGATTTTTTCCATGAAGTAATTTGTTTACGTAAAGGAGAATAGGATTCCATGGACTCCTGATTTGTAAACCTCAGACTCAAGGGTTTCATGAAGAAACTGAGATACTGTGAATAGATTCACAAAGAACTTGTTCTGAGAAGCTTTATTAGTTTGTGATAACTTTACTAAGATATCATATATACCCTAATCACAAATAAATACTTTTTATCAAAAAAGAGTTGTGGTTTTGTGAGACTTATGTGTAGAGGAATTGGATAGTGTGTGCATATCTGGTTTTCATAAAAAAAACTAAAAGAAGAATGCATAAATTTACACATGAATGCTTTCATACATGAGTACACACTCATAAGTGTAAATAACCCAAGAATAATAAATACATGTTGATAAGAACATAAAATAATAAATCATTATATAGAATATTTCCAAGGGTTTAAAGTTGATAATTCAACAAGATAGTGAGTTGATATTGGGAAAGTATTATCTTTCATAAAATTATATATATGAATTTGTGTCACTACTTCATAATAGGCCTTTAACTATGACAAAAATATCCTTTATCAGAACTGGAGAAGCCCTGACAACCAAAGTGAGATTAGAATCCTATGTCTTTCATCAATGCTAAAAATCACTAATAAAGTACCACTTTGCCATCGCATTTATCTATCATTGATAAAGGATACCTTTATCAGCATTTTCAAAACACTAATAAAGGAAAAATTTATTAGTTCCTTCAAAATCACTGATAAAGGATGAATTTATTAGTTCTTTCAAAAACCATGATAAAGGATTCATTTATTAGCACTTTGAAAAGCACTTATAAAGGGGTATATTGCATTGTGTTGTAACAACACACTGTAACACCAGTGCAATGTGTTGTAATAGCACATCATAGTACCAGAAACACCACCAGATATTAAAAAATTCATGTACCAATACATGATTTAAATGAAATGGAATTTAAAACATAAATACAATAAAAAATGTATTATAGACATTTCAAACATTGATTTATAAAATTGTATAAGTACAAATTATTACATACATTCAAGAACAACAATGTTCCTTTTTATTTTGATCTTGACCCCAACTCATGCTATTGCCGAATAAACCACCCCATCTTTAGAAAAATAATTCATCTGTATAAGAAAACAATTATTATATTATTAATCATATAAATAAATAAATTTACACAAAGTGTTAATTTTAAACTAAACTTTGATTCATACCAGGAACACTGCTTATCAAATTTCTTTTTGGTTGATTCTTATATTTCACACCATTTCTTATTCATATTCACGAATTATCTCTATGAAAATTAATTAAATAAGTATAAGAAAAATCACCACAGGCTCAGCCTAGTGGTTGCATGAGTGACACATTTTGAACTAAAATGTCAATTTTAAATTTATAATGGGAACTTTGAGCCATACCATGAACATCATGTATTGGATTGAGGTGAGGTTAATTACTACACATCGCAAATTAATTATAGATCATTTTCCTAAATTATCAAGAAAATCTGAATTTTTTTTCAAGGTTTTGAGTAGGTCAATTTTCCATTTTACTAAAATTGATGTCAATTTTAAATAAAAAGATTCACTTTGAGTCAAATAGATCACACTGTGTGTCGGATTGAGATTCTAATGATTCATACATGTCTCAAGTGACTTTTGGATCTTTTTCCTAAAGTATGAAAACAATACTAATGTGTTTTCTTAGTTTTGAGTATGTCACTTGTCTTTTTTACTAATATGTCATTTTAAGCTAGAAACACACACTTTGACTCATATCAATCACCTCATGTATCTATTTGATGTGAGACTAATTAATACATGTCAAAGATTACTTATGGATTATTTTCCCAAATTATAAAGAAAATATGAGTGTGTTTTATTGGTTTTCATTACATGACACTTATCGAACTAAAATGCCAATTTTAAACTAATATCGGACACTTCGAGTCATACCGGGAACATCATGTATCAGATTGAGGTTTTTCTTATTCCTATACATCAAAAATTACATATAGATCATTTTCATGAAGTTTCAAAACAATAAGAATTCATTTTTTTGGTTTTGAGTTGGTCAGCTGTCCATTTTACTAAAATTGATGTCGATTTTAAATAAAATGATTCATTTAGAGTCATACCAGTCACACCATGTGCCAGATTTTGGTTAAGATGATTCCAAAACATCTCAAATAACTTGTGGAACATTTTCCTAAAGTATAAAAACAATATGAATGTGTTTTCTTAATTTTGAGTATGTCACTTGTCTTTTTTACTAAAATGCCATTTTAAACTGGAAACATGTACTTTGACTCACACCAATCACATAATGAATCGGTTTGATGTGAGAATGATTCCTACATATGAAAAATTAATTATGAATCATTTTCCTAAATTATAAAAAAAATCCAAGAGTGTTGATCATTTTTTAGAGAGGGACACTTTTTGAACTAAAATGTCGATTTTAAACTCATAAAAGACACTTTGAGTCATACTAGAAACATCATGTATTGGATTGAGGTTTGGCTAATTCCACCACAAAAAAAATTAATTATGGATGAATTTCCTAAATTATCATGAAAATATGAATGTTTTTTGTTGGTTTTGAGTAGTTCAATTTTCTATGTTACTAAAATTGACGATAATTTTAAAGAAAAAGATATACTTGGAGTCATACCGGTCACACTATGCATCATATTGAGGTGAGGATAATTCCTACACATCTCAGGTGACTTATGGATCATTTTAATAAATTATAAAAACAATCCAAATATGTTTTCTTATTTTTGCGTATTCCACTTGTATTTTTTACAAAAATGTCCTATTAAACAGGAAACATGCACTTTGAATCATACCAATCATATCATGTATCGGTTTGAGATGAGACCAATTCATATACTTCCCAAGTGAATTATGAATATTTGTCCAAAATTATCAATAAAATATGATCATGTTTAAATAGTTTTAGTGAGTGAAAATTTTTGAACTAAAATATCAAATTTAAACTAATAACAGACACTTTGATTCATACCAAGAACATCATGTATTAGATTGAGGTTTGGATAATTCTGACAAATCAAAAATGACATATGGATTTTTTTTCATAAAATATCAAAATAATAAAAATTCATTTTATTGGTTTTGCGTAGGTCAGTTGTCCATTTTACTAAAATTGATGTTGATTTTAAATAAAAATATGTACTTAAACTCATATTGGTCATATCATTCATCGAATTGAGGTTCAGTTGATTCATACATGACTCAAATGACATATGGATCATTTTTATAACGTTTCAAAATAATACAAATTTGTTTTCTCAGTTTTGAGTATTTCAGTTGCATTTTTTACAAAAATGTCATTTTAAACTGCAAACACGTACTTTGACTCATACAGATCACATTTTGTATCATTTTGACGGGAGACCAAATCCTACACATAAAAAATGAATTATGAGTCATTGTCCTAAATTATAAATAAAATATGGTCATGTTTTATCAGTTTTCAATGATTGGTTATTTTTTAACTAAAATATAAATTTTAAACTGATAATAGACACTTTGTGTCATACTGGGCACATCATGTATTGTATTTATATATGGCTAATTCTGACAAGTTAAAAATGGATTATGAATCATTCTCCTAAACTATCAGTAAAATACAAATGTGTTTGACTATTTTTCAATGAGTGAATCTTGTTTAACTAAAATTTTGATTTTAAATTGATAATGGACACTTTGAGTTATACTAGGAATATCGTGTATTGTATTGAGGTGTGTATGATTCATACACATCAAATATGACTTATGGACAATTTTCCTAAAGTATCAAAACAATATGAATATGTATTATTTGTTTTGAGTACATTAGTTTTATTTTTTACTAAAATTAATGTCAATTTTAAATAAAAAGTATCAGTTGGAGAAATACAGGTCATACCATGTGTCTGATTGGGAATTTGTTGAATCCTACACATACTAAAGTCTCAAAAAAAATTAACCACCAATGTTAAAATAATTTTCATTTCTTTTCTTTATTGAATTTCTAATACTGTATATTAACTCAAGGTTATTAGCTGAAAAACATTTCTCATTATTTAAATATAGAAGAGTAGAGGAAGATCATGTGACCATTATATACCAATAAGTCACCATAATGACCACGTGATATGACTCTACACTTTTTTATTCCAATGAGAAAGGTTTTTCTACTAAGAACGTCAATTCAATGCGACTCCCCAAAATATCTATAAAAAACACTAAATAAGTATTAGATAAAAAATGATAAGGAAATTAACTAATAAATCATAGAAAAAATGATGAAAAAATTAATTAAATAAGTATTAGGGATTCACCTTTTCATGATATTTGTATGCATTATTGATTTATTTCATTGTTTTCATTATCTAAGTTGTAGGATCAAAGTCCAATCTCTCTCGATCAAGAACAACTTTTAACCGACCACCCCAACTTGAAAAAAAGAATCCACCTATAAAGAAAACAATTATTATATGAGTATTACTAAAAATAAATAAATAAAAAATAAATATGAAATAATAAATTAATTCTATAGACAATGATTTTACTATGAAAACATCAAAATTACCTCTGTGATTGAGTAGTGGGGGGAACCTGAAGGAAAGTGATTAATGCCAAAACTGTAGGGAAGAAAAGATTTTGAGGGAGAAGAAGTTTGTAAAAGATTTAGTGCAAAAAGGCAGGAAATATGGAAAGAACACCCCAACTCAAAGAAAAGTATTCACCTATATTATAAAATAATTATTATGTGAGTAATACTGAAAAGAAATAAATTAAACCAAAATATCAAATAATACATTAATTTAATAGACAATTATTTTACTGTAAAAATATCAAGATTACCAATGTGATTGAGAAGATATATCTTTATTTCTCTTCCTAAAAAGGAGTGAAAGATGGATTGAAATATTTTAAAATAAATAAACTCTACAATGAATAACGAAAATTAAATCAACATTCCATTGTATAATTTTTTAGTGAAATAGAGAATGTATATTGTAAAATTACCATTACATTTTCCCAAAGGGTTTCCTTCATTATAGTTTCTTCTTCTGAGGTATTGGTAACATCATCATGTGTAGAAGACATTATCTACATGAGTAGTCAATCATTTAATTTATATTATGTTAATGTGGTAGATAACACAAAATATTAAGAGGGAAAACATAGTATATTAAAAAACACTTTTATCTTCTCATTGAACTCTATTTTCCCTTTTAATGTTTTTAGGGATTTGGTTCCTTCATCAAGAATAAAAATCCCCTATTTGTGGTCCCCTCTAAAGTACAATATAATGTCTACATTGGGACTGATTTGAACTAATTGTGATCTCCCAATTAAAGGTTCATCCTAGATTAGATTTTTAGTTTGACCTGACATTTGTTTTAGTCACCAGTAGGATAATCAACCAATTCTTGTTTTTTGGGTCTGATATAGAAAATACTTGCACTTATTGTGATTCCATTATGAACATCTCATATTTTTACACTTCCACACTGAAATTCACCTTCACTAAGAACGTTTCATCAACTATCACTACACTCATATTTTCAACTCATTTGCAACAAAAAATTAGCATTTGAAATATATTATAATCCAAATCAAATATCTATTCGATAATTCCAAAATATGACATATTTTCATAAATTGGATTTCTATCCTTGGAACTTGATGTGTGCATCACTTACACTACAAGTGTAACTTCACTGTTTTTCATAGTACTATAATCATCATATTATTTTGTATAGAACGTATAACCATTGATTACAAAACTAGTGTAAGATATAACATTTTAATTAGGTCCCCTAGCTCGCCATTAAATTCCTTTGAAATTTGAATTCATATTTTCATATAACTCCTTATAAATTTTATTTCATAACCAACCTATAAATTGTTTATTATGTATATTTTATATCCATCCTTCATACCTTGATGGATTCAAATCTCTAATAATTTTTATGTGGGCTTTAATGTTTGGATAAAAATATCTACTATTATGTAAAATTTAAAGGTATTGTTGCTTCCTCTATATTAATGAAATTTTAATAACACTTCTTCTATAAATCCATTCACCCATAATTCATCCTTTATGATGATACATTGGGAGACCGATGTTGTCAACATATCATATGTAATCGGTAAAAAATCCAATAGCTTCTTCAGTAATATATTGCTCTGCAATAAAACCTTCTGGATGAATTTGATTCTTGACATACCCCTTAAAAATATTCATTTATCATTCAATGGGGTACATCAATCTATAATAGATAGGACCACATAGTTGAACCTATCCAACTAAGTGAACCATTCGGTGGACAATTATATAAAATAATGATGGTGGGAAGAACATCTCTAATTCACATTATATGACTATAACCTCCTTATTCATGATTGAAAACTTCACTGGGTCTATAACTTTACTTTGTATAAATTTGAAAAATAAGTAGATTTTGGTTTATATAAACCAACCATTTTTATTTAGAATGCAACATAAAGAAACAGGTATTAAATCATGAATCAAAACATGATTGTCATGTGATTTTAGTCCTTGTAACTTCAAATTATTCATTGAAAAAACATTATTGATATTTGATGAATACCACTATAGAAATTTTACACTATTAAATAAAAAGAAAAAACTAAAAAATTTCATTTCTGGATAGAGTGTAAGCTACAGGAGGAAGAAAATTATTCCTTTTACCCTTCACCAGTGCCAACTCTTCCCTTATCCCCATTTCAATCAATTCCATCCTATCCTTGGTGTCATATTTTATTTTTATTGGAACATTTTGTAACATTCCAATAACACTATCAAATATAATTTTTTCTTCATGCATGAAATCAATAAAATCTCTGACATACAAAAAATCCTAATACGGAAATTCAAATGAAATTTATATATTCTTTTAACTTGATTTTGTAAGGTTTTTAAAAAATGGTTTACCAAAAAAAGTTTTAGTATCTTTTACTTTATTTAAAAATTTATCACCCATTACTGAAGATAGTGTTGTATCCTATTCAATATTCCTATCGAATTCTATCATCCAGGGTCTGTATTTATTTTGTTGATGTAAAAAAAATTATGTCCTAAAAATACAATCTTTGGGGAATATTTTAACCAAACTAAGTATATGACTTCTTCATAAATAGGAAACCCCAACATTCCTTTAAGGTTATAGCCTGATAAATTTCCATAAGAAATAAATTAATTTATCATCCCATACAGTATGGAACTCAATGTGAATTATTCACTTCTATGAGCATCATACATTATACCACATGTATCCCACATCAATTTCAGATCTTTGATCAATGGATCATATCACACCGCGATTCACTGTTTCCTTTTCACCCTTACACCATTGTGCTACACTTGTTTTATATTAAAAATTATAAAAATAAAAAAAAAATTAATTCCATGTTTGAATCATTTATTTTTTTTATCACTGTTCAAAATTTCAATGCTACTTGTTTTGATGATTCTATTGCAGGAGGAGGTGATTTGGAGGACCCATGATGATGTCTAAGAAAAATGGGTCAAACTGCACAAGATCCATGCACACTAGTGGAATCATCCACGCACTTCTCCTGAACTGTACATCCAAATGGGCTTCAATTTTTTTTTCTAGTCCATAATGCATTGGTATACATTTTATCTAAAGGAACCCAAGACTCGTTCGACCATATGGTGGAGCAACCAACTTGATCTATCCAGCACACTGAATCTGCAAGAAGTCAAAATTGGTGTGTTGTGATCTATCCATATCTCAGGATCTAGTTGTCCAAATTGTTCAAAAATTTCTGTGGGGATAGTCAAGAGTTTTGGATACAACTTTTTTATTTTCTTCAAAGTGATATAATTCTGTTTGGAGGTCGAAACCCATTTTACAAGTGGTTTTAATAAATCTATGTGCTCAAAACCACCTTCATATTTTCCTATAAAATGGAACCTTGGGATCCTCATTTGAAAGTTAGAACTAGAATTGAAGATTTACCATGTTGGAGTCCTGGAGGAGTCTCCCCTTCATCCTTGAATTTCTATAGGCCCTTATCCTCATATGGGGGTCAATAATAAAGAATAAGTTCCAGCTAAGATTCCTCCTCCTCCCGATGTCGAGCTAAGCAGTGGGTGATCGTTGCAAGGGAGCTACACACTTGAATAGGTAGTTCCAGAACCTAATATTCAACTGGTTTTGTGTAATTTCTATTTGAATTATTTCACTTATGTTAAATATTTATATTCTTCTTATCTGAATGCATTGATTTGGTTTAATTAAGAGAAACATTTTGCATATCAAAACCAATTGGGTTGAGATTCAAGTGGGAATCTTGGGTTGTTTCGATTGGGAAACACAAGCATCCTCTTTCTCTCACAAATACATGATATTTTAGTATTATTTGTTATACCTCACTCTATTATTGATTTCCAAACCTTTAAAACACAATTTTTAAGTCAAGGGGTGGTTCTTTTGGAATCATTTTAAAAGAAAAGAGGGGAACCAATATCTTGGTCATCCCTCAACCAAAGGATTACTACAAAACCTAATAATCAATTGAGAATGAGTAACTCTTGAATTGTTGTATTAACTTAGCAATTATCACTTAATTATCTCATATTTTAACAATCCACTTGGTCTTTCAAATTTATAACTCTTTAAATTAAGATACTTCCTTGAAATTTTTTTCAAAACCATCCCCCTCTTTTGTTCTTATTATTCAAAATACACACTCAAAAACCTATCAAATCTACTCGAGATACAACCTAGGGTCTACCATAGACTATAAATAAACCTTAAAACATAATCAATTTGACGTGTCATGACAGCGCGTTCAAATTTATGCATTGTTGTTGGGGATCTCTTTGGTTTTAGTGTGTGATTTTAATAAGATTTTTGTAAATGTTTTTAATATTTATTTGTTTTATCTTCTACCTTTTCATATACATTTGTGTTATGATTCATTTCTTCTATAGGTTTTCTGCATTATGTTTTCTACTTTGGGAGACTTACAAAATTTCGAACACGAACCAGAGAGGATCTTATGTCAGCAACCCTGAGATTCACAAGACAACTCTTTGAAGGAGGACACACCACAACTCGAGACTTTTCTAAACCCATCTTCTTCTAGAACCAAATTAGAACCTGAAATTAACGTGCTTAAAATCGATGAAAAAAATAGAACACTAAAAGAATTAACCTCACCAGATGTTGATATCCAACCCACATATACTCAAATACAAGGTGAGGCACCCAATTTTTAACTGATATCTGGTCTAATTCCCTTATTGCCAAGATTCCATGGACTTCTTGGAGAAGATCCACATAAACACTTAAAAGAATTCCGTACAATGTGTTCTACATTAAAACCTGAAAATGTGGATGAAGAACAAGTAAAGATTAGAGCATTCCCATTTTCATTAGAAGGCACGACAAAAGACTGGATTTACTATGTTAATTCACTAATTAAAGGTTAGGAAAATATGAAATGACTTTTTCTTGAAAAATATTTCCCAACCTCTTGCACTGCAAATATAAGAAAATAAATATGTGGTATAAGTAAATCTCAAGGGGAAACATAACATGAATATTGGGAACACTTTAAAAGGTTATGTTCAAGTTATCTACAACACCAAATAAGTAATCAAATTTTGATTCAGTATTTTTATGAAGGTTTAATCCATATTGATGGAAATATGATTGATGTTGCTACTGGTGGTGCACTAGTGGATAAGACCCCAATTTCCGCAAGAACCTTGATTGAGAACATGGAATAGAACACTCAAAAATTTGGTACAAGGTCCAGTGTACCCATTCGAGGTTTCCATGAGGTGCGAAGTACCAAATTTGAGAAGATGGTGGACACAATGTTTGAAGAGGTAAGTACCCTTCTAAGAAAACTGGCACTTTCCCAAGGGAAATCCCAATCTCCTACTCCCATCCATTTTGGTATATGTTCTTCTGACACTCACTACTCTAACCAATGCCCCCAATTGAGATAAAATTCTGAGAGTTGTGAGGAAATATTTTCAGGCCACCCCTATAACCAACCCTTTAGGTAAGAACCATACTATTCATCAAATCATGGGTTGAAATACAACCAATCCAATATGAAAGGGGGTATTCAAACCAACCTCAACAACCATGGAACCAATCGGGGAAAATTAGTCAACCACCACCACCTAGAAATCCTCAACCACAACAAAGGACTTCCAACAAACCCCTCCAAAACCCAAGCCTATCTTTGAATAAATGATGAAACAAATGGCTGCCAATAATATCCAATTCCAAAAACCACCCAAGCTTCCATACAAGACCTAAAAACCCAATTAATCTGACTTTCCAACTTTATGGGGGAAATCCAGAGCCATGGGTTGAGTAAACTCCCTTCTCAACCAGTAGTTAACCCTAGAGATAAATGAAATGTTATTATAATCACCCTTAGGAGTGGAAGTCATATTAAAATCCAAATGAACCCTCTAATATAGCCATACCCTCCTAAGGAAACTACCATCCCAACCACTGCTAAAAATGGTCCAAGAGAAGAAAATATTTTTCCTGGGAGAATTCCTTCCAAAGGAAAGATTTTGTATGTTGATGAGTCTCTTATCCCAACCAATCCTCTTCCATTTCCCCAAAGGTCCACCCAACCAAGAAAAAAAAGGAAACTGAACTTGATAAGGAAATATTGGAAACTTTCAAAAAAGTACAGTTTTACATTCCTTTGATTTATTTCATGAAGAAAATTCCAAGATATGAAAAGTTTTTAAAGGAGATGTGTACACATTGAAGGAGACATAGTGGTGATGAGAAGGTAATCTTGGGGAGGAATTTTTTATCATTGATAGAGCCATCACTTCCCACCAAGTGTAATGATCCTGGAACATTCTCAATCCTGTGCCCCATAAGGGAGTATTCTTTTTTCAATTATATGCTTGATTTAGGTGATTCTATAAATGTGATGTCTCACTCCATTTACTCTACATTGCAGTTTGGGGAATTGAATCCAATTGGGATAGTCGTTCAGCTAGCAAATTGAAGTACATCACACCCTTCTAGTGTGTTATAGGATGTTCTAGTGAGGGTGTAAAATTTAATTTTTCCTGCAGATTTTTGTGTGCTAAAAATGGAAGATGATAGGATGAATGTACATGCCCCAATTATATTTGGGATACCTTTCTTGAAAATTTCCAAATCCATAATTAATTTCCATAATGGTACATTGTCTATGGAATTTGGTGGTGAAATGGTCTATTTAAACATCCTTGATGTCAGGAATCACCCCTCAGAAAAACATTTCTCTCTCTGTTAATTCAATTGATGTACTCCCTTCCCTTGAAAAAACATTATTTCATTCCCCTGATCCCATTTCTGGGTTTTCTTTATTGATATAAATTCTAGGAAATGATTCATGCATTGATTGTTGTAGTGGTCTAGATAAATGTAATGCAAGTTTTTTGATTGATGATTTCTTGAACATTGAGATCACTTGACCATCAATGATACTACTAAGCTTGTAAAAGCTCATTCCTCATCTGAGGATGATACCATTGAGAAGTTAGATGATATTAGTGACCTCTAATTTTTACACATCGTCCCATTAATCCAAAATCCACCTCAATTGGAACTAAAAAAACTACCTCAAGATTTAAAATATTCATATCTTGAGAATGGAAACAAGTTTCCCATCATCATTTCTAGTTCACTCCCCCCTGAGCATGAATTTAAACTGCCTGAGCTTTTGAGGGAATATAAACAAACTTTGGGATGGACACATGCTGGAATTCCTAGTATTATACCATAAATTTATACACATCATATATTATTAAATTATGAGGCTAAACCAGTGAAGCAAGCACAGCGTCGACTAAACCCAAACCTCCTAGAAGTTGTGAAAAATGAGGTAACAAAATTATTGGTTGATGGAATCGTTTACCCCATCTCTAACAACCAATGGTTTATTCTCGTTCAAGTAGTTCCTAAAAAACTGGCCTTACTGTAATCAAAAATGAAAATAATGAATTGGATCCAACTCATGTGTAGAATAGTTAGTGTGCCTTCTTAGACTATCTCCAACTAAACCAACACACTAGGAAAGACCATTTACCTTTTCCATTCATTGACCAAATTATAGAGAGGCTAGCGGCTATGTCCCACTACGATTTCCTTGATGGGTATTCTGGATACTTTCATATCCATATTTCCCCCAAGGATCAGGGAAAGACAACCTTCACTTTCCCTTTTGGCACATTTTCATATATAAGGATTCCATTTGGTCTGTACAATGCTCTGGGTACTTTCTAGCGATGTATGGTTAGTATTTTTTCAGATTACGAGGAGAATTGCATGGAAGTTTTCATGGATGATTTCACTATTTATAGCTCTTATTTTAATGAATGTTTGAGTAGTATTGGTTTAGTCCTATGTCGTTGCATTGAAAAGAATCTTGTATTAAATTATGATAAATTTCATTTCATAATGTGACAATGTATAGTTTTGGGGCATGCCATTTCTGGGGATGGTATCCAAGTAGATAAATCAAAAGTGGATGTCATTTCTTCCTTACCATTCCCCAAAAATGTATGGGATGTGTGGTATTTCTTAGTTCATGATGGATTTTACTGTCATTTCATTCATGACTTTAGTAAAATTTCACTCCCCCTCTCCCAATTACTCCAAAAATAAAACGAATTTGTTTTTCATAAAGAATGTTAAGAAGATTTTAATAAGTTAAAATGGAGTCTCACGTCACCCTAGCTAATCCAACCACATCGGTGGGATTTAATATTTTACCTTATGTGTGATGCCTTTAACTATGTAGTTGGGGAAGCCTTGTCACAAAGGGTTGATCGATCTCCACATGTCATTTCCTATGCCTCGTGTATTTTGGACCCTGCCCAAGAAAACTACACCACAACTGAAAAAGAATTTCTTTCCATAGTGTTTTCCTTGGATAAATTTAGGTAATATCTTTTAGGGTCCAATGTCATTGTATTCTCCGACCACATATCCCTTCAGTATCTCCTTAAGAGACAATAATCCAAACCAAGTCTCGTTCACTGGATTCTCCTCCTTCAAGAATTCAATTTAGAAATTAGGGATAAAAAAGGTGCAGAGAATGTGGTGGCTAACCATATCAGTAGGATCCACCCATCCTTGGTCATTGACTCATCTCCTTGTATTCCTATAAATGACATGTTTCCTGATGAGAAATTGTACCGAGTGCAAGAAATTATTCCTTGGTATGCTGAAATTGTAAATTATTTGTTAGTGTCTTGCATTCCTACTAATTTCAACAAAAACCAGGATGACCATCTAAAACATGAGTCTCATTGGTACATTTGGGATCACCCCTACCTTTGGAACACTTGTAGTGGTCAATTCGTTAGGCTTTCTTTTCTCAATAGTGAGTTTTAGTTAGTCCTTAGATTCTGCAACACTCTTAATTGTGGGGTCCACTTTGGTCCCCAACAGACTGCTCGCAAGGTCCTCAATTCAGCTCTCTTTTGGCCCACATTTTTTTGGGATTCCTGTGACTTCTTTAAATATTTTCATCACTGTCAAAGTATAGGTAATGTATCTAAAATAAATGAGATATCATAAAAATCCATGCTCTTCCATGAAATTTTCGATGTTTGTGGTATTGAATTTATGGGGCCATTTCCAAATTTTTATAGAAACGTGTACATTATTCTGAAAATTGATTACGTGTCAAAATGGGTAGAGGCACGAGCTACAAGGAATGATTATTATAAGGCAGTTGTGGAATTTTAGAGAACCCAAATTTTTTGTTGGTTTGGCTTACCTAGGTTTATCATCTGTGACTAGGGTTCTCATTTCTGTAACTAAAAAATGAAATCTATTTTGCATCAGTATGGGGTCGGTCATTGAGTGTCCACTTCATATCACCCACAGCCCAATGGTCAAGACGAGGTGTCAAATAGAGAGGTAAAACAAATTCTTGAAAAAATGGTTCAACCCAACAGGAAATATTGGAGTCTTAGACTTTATGATTCATTATGGGCTTACCATACTAGCTTTAAGACTCTTATTGGCATGTCACCATATCAGTTGGTAATTGGAAAGAGTTTTCACCTCCCTATTGGGATTGATCATCGATATTTCTAGGCCATCAAACAATGTAATTCTAATCTTTTTGGTTAATGTTCTCAAAGGAAGTTGTAGATTCATGAGCTATAAGAAATAAGAAGAGATGCATATGAGAACTCCAAGATTTAAAAGGAGTGAACCAAGTCTTTCCCACGACTGTCTCATCCTTCATCTTCATTTCTGAATTGGGAAAAAGGTTTTACTCTACAATTAAAGGCTGAATTTGTATCCATGTAAGCTTTGTTTCTACTGGTTTGGACCATACAATGTTACTAACATCTCTCCATTTGGTGTTGTCTAGGTTCAAAATGAATAATCTAAGAAAACCTTTACTGTCAATGGGAAGCAACTGAAGCACTTCCATGAATCTATTCTGGAGTCCCCGATGGAGGAACTCCATGTTCAAGAAGCAATCTATGAATTAAAGTCACTAGGTTTTATCTTTCCTTTCCACATTCTCTTTCTTACAGTGAGGAAATTGCACACTTTAGGTGTGGGGGATGGGTATATTCTTGGGTTAGTTAGGAATTCTCTTAATATTTATTATTTTTCTCTTTTTATCTTGATAAATAGTATTGTTACTTTCTCCCCTTCTCCTACCACTCACCTCTGTGCCAAAATATTATTATTATTATTTTTTATTCCCACTTTATCATGGAAAATGTTGCTTTTTTAATCATGGAAGCTATTAAAAATGCATGTGAAATGTCTGTATTTCATGTAGTTTTAACATTCAAAAAAAATCTGATGAAATATTAATTTTATAAAGAATTCAATACTATGGTGTGACTTTCTTTTGAAATTTAGTTCTTTGATGATGATATAAATGGTTGTATCATTTTGAAACCTTTGAGAAGAATGGTGCCCTTTTGGGAATAGTTTAAAGGAATATTTTGTCACTTAATCTCTCCACATATTTTTTTCACCCAACCATGATGTGTGAAAATTTCTTACTTAATGGAAGGTAAATATAAGTTAAGTTGATTTTTCTCTACTTTCCAAAATCATTTTTCCATTAATTCATTCCTTATATGATCTATTTAATTATTGTACCGGATTAACCTATGTGTGTTTATATGTTATCTGAATATTGCACACCATCAAAAAAATAAAAAAAAAGGTTTTTTATATTGGGAAGTTCAAAAACCACCCTTCCTCGACCTTTGATCTTGTTATAACTATTACAATTGGTGTCTTAAGGAGATAAAACATGGGTTGGTAAAAGAGTGTGAGATTTGTTCTAAGTGAAACTTTTAAAAAATTAAAAAATGAGGGGAGTGAAAAAATGTACAACATATGGGGATATCTAGTTTAGGAGATTATGGTTTGACTTTTTATAATTCTTAAGTGAGTGGGTCTGGAAATTTGATTGTAAAGGATGAGGGGCAAGATCGGTGGAAAGGAACTTGTAAGTAAAAAATTATTAAAATAACTTATATTTACTTGATAAAAAGTGTAAATCATAGCATGAAATGGTTGTCAAAAACACACATGGAGAATTAGTTACATGATTAACTTTTGAATTATTTTCTTTTATTGGTATCATTCACCTCTTGGAATTTCATTTGGACATAATTTTTGAGACGTCTTTTTCAATGATCATTGAGAATAACTCCTCGGTGTGATTTTTTCTTTGATAAAATTTATATCAGGAATTAAATTTTCATTTAATGTTAAATATTTATGATGTTGGAAATATCTACATGAATAATTTATGAAAATGTAACTTTTACCAGGAGTTAAAATTCTTAGGTGTGGGGGTGTGATCACACCGTGATTCACTATTTCATTTTCACCATTGCAACACTATGCTACACTTGTTTTATATTGAAAATTATAAAAAAAAATATTCCATGTTTGAATCATTTTTTTGTGTTTATCACTGTTAAAAAGGGAAATGTTACTTATTTTATGATTCTTTTGTAGGAGGAGGTGATTTTAAGAACAAATGATGATGTCCAAGAAAAATGGGCAACACTACGCAAGATCCATGCACACCAGTGGACTCATCTACCCACTTCTCCTGAACAGTGCATGAAAATGGGATGAATTATTTTTATGGGACATAATTCATTGGGCTACATTTCATCTCAAGAAACCCAAGACACATTCATCCATATGGTGGCCCAACTGACCTGATCTGTCCAGAACACCGAATCTGCACGAAGTCAAAATTAGTGGGTTGTGATCTGTCCATATCTCGGGCTCTAGTTGTCCAAATTGTGCCAAAATTTCAGTGGAAACATCCAAGATTTGTGTATACAACTTTTTTATTTTCTCAAATGTGATATAAGGTTTTATGGAGGTTGAAACCCATGTGATAATTGTTTTTAAGAAATCTGTGTCCTCAAAAACACCTTCCCATTTTCCTATAAAATGGAACCTTGGGATCACCATTTTCAATTCAAACCAAAAGTGAAGCTTTATCATTTTGGAGTCCTGGAGGAGTATCTCCATCATCCTTGAAGTTCTGGAGGGCTCTATCCTCCTAGGGGGGTCAATAATTAATAAGGAGTTCCACGCGAGCTTCCTCCATGTCCCGATGTCGAGCTAAGTGGTGGGTGATCATTGCGAGGGAGATACACCCTTGAATAGGGAGTTTGAGAACCTATTTTTCTACTGGTTTTGTGTAATTTTTGTTTGAATTATTTCACTTATGTTCAATATTTATATTCTTCTTCTCTGAATGCATTTATTTTGATTAATTAAGCGAAACATTTCGCACTTCAATGCCGATTGGGTTGAGATTCAAGTGGGAATCTTGGGTTGTTCCGATTGGGCAACACAAGCATACTATTTCTCACAAAAATACCTGATATTTAAGTATGATTTAGTAGACCTCACTCTATTATTGATTTCCAAACCTTGACAACACGATTGTTGAGTCAAAGGGTGGTTCTTTGTGCATCATTTTAAGAGGAAAGAGGGGAACCAAGATCTTGGTCATCCCTCCACCAAAGGATTACAACAAAACCTAATAATCAATTGAGAATGAGGAACTCTTCAAGTGTTATAGTAACTTAGCAATTATCACTTAATTATCTCATAATTTGTACAATCCACTTTGTCTTTCAAATATATAACTTTTCAAATTAAGTAACTTCATTGAAATTTTTTTCAAAACCACCCCCTCTTTTGTTCTTATTTTTAAAAATACACACTCAAAACCTATCAACACTTCTTGATATACAACCTAGGGTCTTAACTAGACTATAAATAAACCTTAAAAACATAATCAATTTAACATGTCATGATAGTGAGTTCAGGAGACAAGTAGACATAAATATCATTATCGGGTTTTTTGGTCCAGATATAAGTAGAGAAAACATAATGTGTTTGCGCTTCATGCATAACCATGGAAGAAAGTTATAATTTACCAACATGATGGACCATGTATTGTTAGTACTACTATGTACACCAAAAGGATTTATCCCATATGAAGATAACACAATACAAAAGCTTCTCGGATCATTTCTAAATTCAGGATACTCTTAATAAATTTTCATTCATAAGGAGAATATACTAGATGACATAGATTTCCATATATAATTATTGTATCCTAATTCCATTTCAATTGTCTCATGGTTTCCTGGCATCCATATAGTCTTATAAACCATGGAATGATAGGAAAGTACCATTCATATTTTTAAGGACTTAATTTGTTTTTCTTGTATCGATTTGTGACACGCTTAGGGAATTTTATGAGTGATTCCTGGTCCTTTCAAAACAATATGCAATCATTTAGACAAGCATGTATTTTTTTAGAGATCATCCCCATTGAACATAGAATTTTTTTCGCATCATATGTTTGACATGGTAGTTCATTTTCATCTAGTATCATATCATTCAAGAGACAAAGTATTTCTATAAAGATGGTATCACTCCATCCACTGCTAGATTTCAAATTATATAACTTCAATACAACAGAAAATTGTGTACATTTAGTACAATCGGTATACAATGGTCTCTTGACACAAATATTTAACTTCTCAAAAACTTTTTACAATCAAAAATCATCTTCAATTGACATTTTTATTTCTTCCATGAGATCTCCATCATCATTTACACTAGTATTCATATTAAATGATCCATAAACTGAAATATCATTCCAATCGGTGTACACATTTAGTTTTCCCCATGTTTAGTCCAACATTTATAGCTCTGATCTATTACATGAAAAATTTAATGTACTTACAACTCTTATAGTTTCATTTTTCTTGAATAAAAACAACATAAAGATGGAAAAAGTATTTGAGAAGGGTCGTATGCATCCTCTCTTGAAAACATGATGAATTATTTAACTCCATCTTCATACTCTTTTGTCAAACAATTAGTGTACATGAATTTTTAATTCATATTCATCTTATAGGGTTCATAAAATATTAATTTTGTACCAAAAATAAATTAATAAACTTAAGATATTCATTATCAAAGGTGTTATAGACAATTATAATAATGGAAACCCAATAATTTATTATTTCAAAGAATTTAAGTATGCTTTGAAGAAAATGGGTAATTGAATTTAAGAAAATAATTACTCCACTATGGCAGGTGTTATCCTATGAATTCATTCAAACCTAAAAGTTATAGACAACTATCATGCTCATCAACTCATATCCTAAACATTTATCATTGTATTTTTTTAAACACATCCTCTATCTCTTGTATACATGCACATATGTTTCTTGAAATACTCTAAGAGGTATTCATGCATGGGATGACTACTGCTCAAATTAGTACAAGAAACAAAAAATAGATGTGGTATAAGTCTCAAGCGACAAAATTTAATAACTATTTGGGGGATGAAACTGAGGAGTATGATAGTTTTATATAAAAGATATGGGGGATGAGTCTCAAGAAACAAACTGCAATAATAACTATTTTTGACAACATCAAGTCTTTATTAAATCCCCTAAACAAATGAAGATATAATATAGTAAATTAAAGAGTAATAAGAAACCCAAATAAGATAAACAATATTAATAAACGCTCATTCAATAAAATAGAAGATATAAAAATGTATTGATAAAACATTTTAATAAATAAAGAGTTATTTCATATATATGGATGGTATTTAGAGATTCTTAGGGGTGGAACCAATACAAGTACACCTAAAATGATGAATACCTAAAAATAATTTCTAATATATAGAATTTGATAAGATTCATTCTATTTTTTGGAACAAGTAATGTAAAAAACCTAAAGAAATATTACATTTAATATTAATGGTATATCATATATTTGAAAACATCTCAAGACTCCTGGGATGTCATATCACCACATAGACCCATCCCAAGGATTCTAGGGAAGTCATCGCATCAGATCTACTGATTTGAAAGATTATGGGGAGTCCAACTATTACACATTGACCCATCCTTAAGATTCTCAGGAGGTCCATAAAGAAGTTGTCAAGAAGAAAAAATACTCATCAATAAGATATATCAAAAACAAGGGACAAAAACACACCAGCCCATACAAAATCTATCACATACACACTAACCTCTATCGAGATAGAATAACTCTCATGGGGTTACATTTTCTATGTGGACTACCCTTAATTCACTCAAAAATCTATGTGGAGTCACAAAATTAATAGACCTATAAAAAATCACTCCCCTTATAAAGTAAATACTGCATAAATATGAAAACAACTAGTTAGTTTAATATTACAGGAAGCAGTCTCATAGGCTACCCAAACACCATCATAGAAATTTATATATAAAAAATTATATAGATGATTTAAAATGGGATGGGACTTCTAAAATATAGTTAATTACATATTTATCCAATGAAAATAAACCATGATTCATCCACACTTTCACATAAATAAGAGGGTAGCTCTCAAACCTCCTACATTAATTCATAGTTACAATTTCAAAGGAAGGATATGCTTGTATGGCCTGGGAGAAAAGTTGGGAAGGCTCACATTATAGGTGTTTCACACTATAAAAATTCTAAGTATCAAAATAGATGATCCCCATGGAAAAATCCCCAAAATGGATAACTCAAAACACTCAAAGTTGCAAAACAGATTCCAACACAGCCATAACCATTGATGTTTTACACTCGGAGTTCCCCAAGAGAAAGTAAGGAAAGACTTATATTTGAGAGAAAATGGGGAAATACTTACGTTCGAGCCTTGGATTCATTCTCTCCTTGAATTTTTCGAGCCTTGGAATTATTCAAGAATTTATTCGAGCCTCGATTCACCAAGGAGGAGAATCAGAAACAAGTAGCATCCATGGAGAGCTTCAGATATCTTGAACTGGTTCGCAATGGTTAGGATTCTTAAAATAGATTATGACACATTTATCATCACTTAAAAAGAGAGCTGATAAAGATGTCTTTTATCAATGCTAAATTAATAAGGGCTGATAATAGGAATATTTATCCGAGCTTTTTTGGCACTGATAAAAATGCCAATTATCTGCGCTTATTACTTAAGCATCGATAAAGGATTTATAATTATAATTATAAATAAAAAAATTTGTATATATATATGTGTGTGTATATATATAATAATAAATATAAATATAAATATAGAAAATATATTCTTTATTTAAATATATTTATTCTAATTTTATAATTATTTAAATATATAATTATTTATTTATAATTATATAAATATTTTAAAGAAAATAATATTTATATCATTATATATATAAATACAATTATATATATATATAATAAATATATATAAATATAGATATATTAAATATATTCATTTTTTTTAAAATATTATAAATTTAATAATTATTTAAATATATATAATTATTTAATTATAATTATATAAATACTTTTTAAAAAATAATATTTATTTATTTATAATTATAAATGTATAAATATAGTAAATATACATTTATAAATATATTTATTTATAAATATTTTTTACAAATATATTTTTAACATTATTAATGAATATTTAATCTTAAGTGCATTCATGTTAAAAATAAGTAAAATTAAAATAAATTAAAAAAATGTACACATTAACAATATTGAAAAAATGGATAAGTTTTGTGTGTGTGCGTTGTATATATATATATATAAATTTATTAATTATATATATGTGCAATTAATATAACACATGTTTGATCTATGTTAAATTTAAAAATCAAACGACATTAAATTATGTCTATTACTCTATGCAATTAGTCAATATTTTTAATTCATATTAATTTTTAAATATGAACCATTATTCACTAACTAAATGACTCTTTAATGTAAAATCATAAATATTTTGTATTATATAAATAATATTTATATACATTCATATATATATATATATATATTTAATACATACTATTTATTAATATTATCAACAATTAATTACTTAATAAAATGTTTAATATTTTTCTCAATTTAATTATTTTAAATTTTTATTTGTTTAATTTTCATTTTCCATACACATCTATATATTTAATTTACACTATTCATTATTATTTATAATTTATATATAGAATAATCAATTTATTCATTTTTATTAATAATTATTTAATAAATAATATTTTTAATATTTTTTAAAAAACTCATTTTTTTATTTAATTATTTTATTTTATTCAAAACATTATCAGAGCTAAAAAATCACTGATAAAGGATCCCTTTATGAGTGCTAAAAATAAAGCAATGATAAATGGTACCCTTTAATAGTGCTGAAAATAAAGCATTGATAAAGGGTACACTTTATCAGTGCTAAAACATCACTGATAAAGTGTACTCTTTATCAACTGTAAAACAAAAGCACTAATAAAAGGTAAAATTTATCAGTGTTGTTAAAAGGTAATATTTATCCGTGCTAATAAAAGTGCCTTTTTTCTACGCTTTTTTCTAATGATGATAAAGTCCAATTATGTAGTAGTGTGTGCACTACTTGCACACATCTAAGTAAGGCAGAGAATTTAGTCAGAAGGAATAATTCAAGCCTGAAAAATTGTTGTAATAAGGAAATTAAACATTCATAGGTGATCAGAATTATTAATAAAGATCAACATACTTATTCAATTGTTTTTAAAGGTATGTCAAGTTTACATGTGAATGTTATATCTAAAAATCTCATGGATAAATATTCAAGAATCACCTTGTAGTTGATCAACCCTAAAGAAGGGAAGAAGTATTTGAATTATATTTGGGAGTATTTGAACTCTTTCGGTTAGAGTTGAAAGTAGTAAAAGTTTTTTGGTTGGAATCAAAAGAAAATGGAGTCTCTCAATTGGAGATGAAGTCGAAGAAGTATTTTAGCGAGAGATAAATTCCGTTGATGTCTTTCAGTGGGAGCCTAAATTTTAATGAGTCTCTTGATTGGATTTGGAGCATAATAAATCTTTCAGTTAGAGCTAAAAGTAGGAGAATCTTTCATTTTATGCTACAATTGACTGTAATCACTTTTTTGATAGTGAAGAATCTATAACTGTATGGGAATAACCAGTTATAGAAAATTATATGATTTCTGCAGAACCTTATATATCATGTGTGCTACTCTCCCCATTATTAAAACTAAACATGAGGTGACATTGAGAGATAATATTGAGTAGATTAAGAACTATAACAAGTTTGAGAGCTTTAATTTGAGAGAAAATGAATTCATAAAAATAAACCATTGATTCACCCCTCCCCTCTCAGTGGTCAATCTGTCTTATAGATCTTCACCATGGTGGATTGGGTTTAATCCTCATTTCTATAAACATAGTGGATAGATTCTTATGGTGTATTGGGTTTTCTCCACGTAACTATAAACATAGTGGACAACATCCTAGAGTGGATTGGGTTCAATTACCAATCCTTTTCATATTATCTAATGATATAGAAACATTACCTAATGCATGTGTAACGTCTCGGCCTAGCATACCTTCAAATCGGTAGTCGGACCGGTCTCCACATAACCTCAAGCATGTCTCCCTATACACTTGAGGCTGGTGAATAGCAAAAAGGGTCTATGGATAGTCAGTGGGGATACTATACCCTCATATTCATAGTACACGGTGGAAGTAGATAAAAAAAATTAGAAAACAAAAGAAGAATATATAAAGAAATAGTCTACTGAATAATGAAAGTGGCCAAAGCTAGTTTATACAATGAATGAATGTCATGGTGATACATATTTGAAATCAGTAAAAAATAGCATGCTTTATATATCAGTACAAAAATAAGGAAAATACTAAAATCCCCAAGGGAAATCTTCATGAGCATCCCAAGGTCCTACTTGGTCCTCTTCTCCTTACTCCCAAGTAAAAGCAAACAACAACAAGTAAGATCCAAGGTCCTGTAAAAAAGTAGAGTCTACTTGGGTACCCCATTACAAAAGTGCACATGTGCTTTGGAATTTATCATTCCAAATAACAACCATTAACCATAACCCATAATTAGTGTGGTTGGGGACAATTCACATCCAAAACATTAACCACAACACTAAACAACCATAATAATCAAATTCAAGGGGTAAGAAAACAATTATCTAGTTTATAACCTTACCCAAAAATTACTGATTTGGTCCGAATCAAGTCAAACCACCACACCTTTGGTGGTGGTTGTCGAAATAAAAATCAATGGGTCCTAAGACATCTTCTTCCCCGCCTAGAATCAGAAGAAAAGAGGAAAATGAATCAATCCCTCAGTTAGAGTTTTGGCCGAACCAAAACTAGAATACAGAGATCCGAAATGGATGATGCAAATAACAAAACACACAGAGACAGACTCACCTCACCGAGATGGAGAAGTTACATGAAGAGAGCAGGTGGAAACGGTTGTATGAAGAGGGGTCATGAGATGGGGGTGGCACTCTTCATGGTGAGGCCATGTATGGGTCATGCCTTGCTTCGCATATGGGGGGAGAGGGGCACCTACCTCATCCTTTCTCCCTAAAATAACCTAATAAATCTCCAATTATATTATAATAGATATAATAATAATAATAATAATAATAATTCCCATTATATTATTATTATAAAAAATTAATTAAAACACTTTTTTGATAAACCCCAATCCCATTTACACATCATTTAATTAACCATTTAATATTACCAATATTTGATAACCCCCCAACTCCTCATTTAAATGTCATTTAATTAAATTCATCTCATCTAAATTTAATTAAAAATTACTCTAACTAATCATTATTTAAAATAAACTTAATTATTTTCATCTCAATTTAATTACATAAATTCTCCATATTAATTTCATTTAATTACATTCTCTCAACTTTAATTTAATTAAATGAAACCCCCAGCAGCTTATTTAATTAAATTCCTTTCAACCATGAATTTAATTAAATTAATTTAACCCAAAACTCAAAACAAGGTAAGTTGCACGGTTTAACTTGAACAGTCTAACAGACTGTGCACAGACCATGCGCCTTCTACCAGATACCTAGAGTATCTTACATGGCTGACCCATATGGTTTGACTAACCATGTGCAGCATGTGCGAACGTCTTTGACTTGCCTTTTTAAAACTGATTTTCTGGGCTGGTTCTCTCGAAACCCATCAAGCCACCCAATAAACTGCTAGTGAATTTACTCAAGCCTAATATAAATAGTTAAAATGAACCCAACTCACAAAAATTCATCCCAAATCATGGTTTTAAAGTCGACCAGAGAATCAAATGAAAAATTTCAAAAAAATCATATTTTAACCCGATTCAAAAACAAGGGACTTTACTGCATTGGATTTCAATCAAAGTGTACCATTCATATTCATAACAAGTATATGAATATATTTTCCACAAGATTAAAATAAACCATAAATAAATCATAACCATAATAAAATACATTAGAATGAATTGGGTTCCATAATTTTATATAAAGGCATAAGTGAAGGATATACCATAAGGACTCCCAATAGAATAATGAATTATATTATACTGGACATTCATATTTTAAAAATAAACAAGGCTCTTTAAAATTGTGTCCTAATTTCTAAAAATTCCTGAGAAATATTTGGTTATTAAGAAAAATGATGATCTACTTTAGTAATTCTTTATTAAATGAGTAAAATATATTTTGAAGAAGGAAGAAGCTTATTATTTCCCTTTAGACCTAAATGGAACCATGATGGATTTCCATAGAATAAGTAGGGTTTTAAAAATATATTAATGGTTTAAAAACATTCATGTAGTTGGTACCTGACATGAAATAATAAATTGAGAATTTCCCTTAAATTAGGTTTACTTAAAAGAGAGAATCGTAAAGGAAACATAAAACGTGTATTATCCCAAAAGAAGAAACGAAAAGTAAACTAAGTATATATATATAAGGATCATATATTCATATTTTTTGATAAATTACAAGATAATAATATAGAGTAAATGGGAGAAAAGGAAAGAAAAAATTTAACCCAAAAGTAATGATAGGGTTTCAGAAGATCCCTTATTATAATTTAAAATACTTTTGTTGAAACCCACGTCATTAAAAAGACACAAAAACATTATTTAGAATATTTTTAATGACAAATAGTAGGATAACGCTGTACAAAATATATTTGAATTCCCAAATAGGAAAGTTGAACATTATAAAGAAGGTAAAATATGTACACGGAGGATAAAATCCATTAGAAAGGATGAGTATTAATCTTAATAATGTCATAAATTTTAGAAATAAATCAACCAATGAAGAAGTTTTTTTGAAATAAGTTATTATTTAAATATAAAAAAGATGATTTTTCATGTAGATTATCTAAATGGAATAATAAGGTTACTTTGAAAATAATAGATAAAAAGGATATCATGAAACCCAAATGGAAAGAAAAATTGAGTCAGTAAACCACTTATGACTTCATTGTATTTTAAATAAAAACCATAAATGTAGAACATTAAATGGATTTTTAATTTAATTTTATTTCAAGATTTTTGTTTATATAATACATCTTAGTTAAATATTTACATCAAAAAAATAAATAAGTGATGAATAAAAAAATTCTCAATGAATCAAAATTGATATTCATAAGCCCTTAGCTTAGGTCTTGATTCACTCTGTGCATGTGCCTAACTTCTTATCCCTATGGATACTCTCCTTTGGTTAGCACCTTAAGTATCATTATATTTTTATTTTGAAAATACCAAGGCTTCTACGGCATGATGGGATGGTTCAAGAGATACTAGGTTAGATTTTTAGTTAAGATAAATCTTTGTAATGGGTGGAGATAAGTGGTGGATGTTATTTCCTTAAATAACTGAAGAAAATGAAACTTTTTTAAATACCCATTTAATTTTCAATTATAGAATGACATGATTAAAATTTTAAGGGATCCAAAAGAAGTAAATAATTAAGTGTGGGTGTTCTAAGTATGATAAAACCCCTGGTATTCATTTTCACACATGTTTTAAACATGTTTCAAGTATTTTTATATCTGATTTTTTTATTTTACAGTTTCAGTTTTTACCTTGGTTACTAGTTTTTTTATAAATTTTTTAATTTTTTAATTTTTTGAGTGTGATTTTTAGAAATTGAATAATTTTAATAAACAATTATTTTAAAATAATAGTTTTACCATTATCTTTGTAATTAAATTTAATCCTAGTAATCTTATTTTTCTGACTAAAAATGAAATTCACCTTATTAAATAATATGAACATGCAGATCTAAAGTATGAAATACATTTTCTTAGATTTAATTTCTATAAGTGATGAAAATTAAATTTTAATTTTAGTGAATAAAAACAGTTTTTAGAGGGAAAATATTACTTAAGTTTCCAAAATATTAAACATGGGTTTATAAATAAAGTTTTTTTAAAATAAATAATTTTACTAATTAAACATTTTTTTATTTAATAAAAATTTTATATGTTTTTTAGTAATAATTACTTCTTGATAAAGTTATAAAAATTAAAATATTAGTAAAATAATATTTTTTACTATTCATCTAAAAATCATTTATTTTAAATTAATCACAAAAATTAAACCTATGATAATTTAGACATTATGAATTCAAAAATTATGTTAATTTCAAAAAATTCAAGTTATAAAATTTATAAATTAATATTTTAATTAGAAATGTGATATATAAAGAAAAACTACTTTTATTAGAAAATTCCCTTTTAAAACATTAATTGTTCTCAATCTTACTTTATATGCATTTATAATTGACTGAAATATTTTTTATTTAATAGAGATTTTATTATTCATAAATTTTCTTAATGATATTATCTAATATTTCACATATCATTTTAGTACAGTGTTACATGTGAACCAATCTATTAATCATGGTTTTAATTTTGAGAGAAATATAAACCAAAATCTAATAGAGTTACATCCCCCCTAACCTAACTAAATTTAATACTCAAAATTTTAATTATTACCTAATAATGAAATTATATAATGGTTTCTAAAAGATTGGAACAACTTAGGATCTAATTCTTAAATATATATCAACCTTACAAACATAAGAAATATATATTTTCCCCAGATAATAGGTCAATCCTATATGAATAATAATAAGACTTAATCCCACAAATATTTAAGGATATTTATAAACCTTTGATACAATAATAATGCCACCTTGTGTTTTTATTTATAATTCAATAGGTAATAGTTCATGAAAACATACATGACATTTGATATTCACAAATCTAGAGTGAAGAATGAGTGTACCTATCACCACTTCATGATCATAATCCACTTAAATAGTAGTTTTTGCATCATATTTTCTTTATTCCCATAGTATAAGAGGTTGTTAGTCTCGATTTACATGTTAATACCTTGGATTAGTGCACTAGTTTTCATAATTCCCAAATTCCTCTCACATAAAACATTGAATTGATAGTGGATCCTTTGGAAGAACATTTTTCCCCATTATGTTAATTAAATATTCTTTTTTATTTGGAATATTATCTCTCAATTCACTCCATTACCATAGATAAAACATATTTTAGTTCCTTTTAGACATTCTCCTATGTGCCTCTTCCCACATTTTTTACAATAAGGAAATTAGATCTTCTTTCTTTCATCATCTTCATCTCATGATATTCTATAAAACTCCATAATTCTCTTATTTGGTATGTTTGAAAGTTTAAAAAGACTTAGGTTGTTAATCACAACATAATAAAGTTTTTTAATCAAAATAACAAGATTTCCAAGACCAATCTATATCTCATTTGGTTCGCCTTTAGGAAAATTATTGTATTTTCCATCACAACCAATATTAACTTTGTTTAATATGACTCCATCCATTACTAAAAACAAAAGGTATAACATGAGTAATAAAATCATATTAGAATAATTGTAAATAATCTCATGAAAAACTTAACCTTGAACCATCTTACTCTTTGAAACCATGATTTTATATTTCAGTACAACCTAAATCACTCTAGGTTCAATCTAGGTTTCCTTAGGATATGTTCTCTTAGACTCCTTAACATAGTTCCTTAACATAAAAAATCATTCATAATGGATCATAAAGATAATGTGATTAGAAAAATCATATACCATGGGATTATCTGGATAGGTGTTCATTATTAGGTTTATTTATCATGCACTAAGTGAAGATAGAGTTAATATTCAACCATCCTTTTCAAGGTGACTACCCCTAGGAACATCTATGCCAAACCCAAACCCACTTTTTAGTATCCAAATATTAATGTAATTTTTAAGAAAACCCAATAATCAAAACATCACTTAAATCTCAAGATGTTATATTATACTTATATTTTCCCCCATAGACTTATCCCCAGGGTGTTCACTAAAGTTGTCTAATCATATTCCCTAAAATTAAAAAAAACTAAAACCTAAAAATAACTAAAATAATCCTAAAAAATAACTGAACCCTACCTCAATACCAACTATAATACTAAAATCTAAATATATATTGATTTTATATCATTTCCATAATTTAAACATTACTTCTCAAAAAATAATCTCACAATCCCAAGAATGACAAGTTTGGTTTCTCTGAGGATTATCTACATAAAAAAACTTATTTTATGATACTACTGAACATTTCTCCATAATTGATCCTCACTAGACTCTCTCCTAGAATTATTATAAGTAATAATCTTATTCATAACATGGGGAATAGAAATATAAGAATGGTTTGAGCTCAAACATCCAGTAGGGGAAAACTTGTCAATCTATCATCAAGGGTTATATCATAAGAATATGGAAATCATGAGTAGTGGAGAAATATTTTATTAAAAAAATATATAACAATAGGACTTTTCCATAAGTAAATATAGTGTCAAATATAATATCAAATGTAAAAAAAATGTACCATGGAATAATATTGTGAGGTAATTATGGAAAATGGCATAAGGTAATGATATCATAAGTTCATTAAGTCAAAAATATGTGGCATTCATAAACCGTATTAGGCTTCCATCCAACCCAACATCAAACCCAACCTATGGCATGGTCTGAAGGGTGTTCACAATCCCTATGGGATGAAAACTAACGCCTAGGCAGTGTAGAACTCCTTTGTGAATAGTTTTCCCCAAAGAAGAATATCCAACATCATTATATTATTCACATACACCATGATCAATAACCGTACAATATGAATCAATAGAAGGAAATAACAAGCATAATTTAAGTATTTAACTTTTAATTATGGTGAAAAAATAACCAAAAGGGGAGTGAATAAAATAGAAGAACAAAACCCCCATGTGACATGTGTTTCAACACCACCATTCCATCACCACCATCACCTCCACAAAAGGACTTATCTTTAGCTGAGTCAAAACAATGTATACAAACACCCAAGGCTATATGTAGGGTGTGAGTTCAATTTCCCATTAGGATACCACCCAAAGGTTCCATTCAATGTAATTAAAATAAAAATTAACATTCTATTTTACAAGAATGATATTGAGGAATTTAAATTGGAAACAAAATTACTTTCATAAAGAAAATTACTAGTAAAATCAATACTAAAATAGGTAAAAAAGACTATTTAATCACTATGGGAAATACCAAAGTAGAAAGGTAAAAAGGATATTAGGATCCTCATACTCTTAGTATTCAAACCATGTAATTTTTTTTGATGAACGATCTTCAAGAGAGGTCTAATCCAAAGTTTGATAGGTCCCCAAAGAATTGTCAATTTTATAGTTAGTGTTGTACCATAATCCTTCTAGGGATCCTTAGTTTATGCCCCTTTGACTCAACTGATGTACTAGTCCTTTGTAACCCACCTAGGTACCCAAGCTTCCTAAGTTCTGTATCCCATTTTACACATCATGAAAAAACCCCTCGCACATCATAAATTTATTTACTATAACTCACGCATGCTGAAATCAAGAATGTAAAAAGGGTCAAATCACCTTTATAAATTACACTAACCCCAACACCCTAAAAAATATTATTCATACCCACATGCATAATTTTAAATAATATTTAGAAATAAAATAAATCATAGTAAAGTCATCAAGTAATAGAAAAGCATGGAACCACCTACCTTTTACTTGGAATTAGCAAAATTTGGTAGGAAACTGCAAGATGAAACAATAGAAAACCCAATGGAAAAAATACGGAACCAAAACCAATAATATTCAACCCAAATAAATTATATTGAACCCATTTTAGTTCAAAATAATTGATGTGTAAAATTGAAACCAAGAATGAAGAGAGGATATATCATGAGAAAGTAAGAATAATAAGAAGAAGAAGAAGAAGAACAAAGGAACTTACTTGGAGTTTCTTGGAGATTCAAGATCAGAACCACCCAAAACTCAAGGAAAGAGGATGTGGAGGGAGAGAATGTGTGTTCCTACGGATGGAGATGGTTTAATTGAATGAGGTAGATGGGTTAGAGGGTTTAAATTAGGGAGGGTAGACTTAAAATTTCAAAAAACAATCAGGAAGGCCACACAATTTAGTCGCATGGTATTCCAGACCATGTACTAACCATGTGACATCATTGTCCAAAAGATAGGATAAGATGATCAATTTACCTAGAGGGTAGAACAGTTGTGTTCCTAGTTGTTTATCTAGGACCTTACCACTATCTAGGTTGCAAGTTTTTCACTGGTCTAGCATGTGGTTTCCCCTAATTGTGGACCAACCATGTGCCTCCTTCTCTCTACAAAAAAAACGTTTTTCTTGGAAACTTTTTGGTAAATATGTAGAAAAAAATTAAGACCCAAAAAATAAAAATCACCTAAAAGAACACTATAGGTGTGACAATTCTCCCCACCATGAAACAATTACGCCCTCAGAAAGTCAAATTGTGCCCTGATTAGATAATAAATGAGTATTTTATTCCTACACCCAAGACTTCCATTCACACATATTGTGATAATTTTTGTCATGCTGCTAAAGGACCCAAACTAACCAGATAGATTTTCCTTGATGGACTTTTACCTAGGAATCCAAAATATGTACTAGCTACTCATTCATGGACAGATCGGGTTCCAACTCTAGTTCTTCCCAATTTAGAATATGATAAGGGTTCAAATTATAGTTTTTCAATTATGAGACATGGAACTCATCATGAATCAATATCAACTAAGAAGGAAAATCCAAGAGGTTTTCCACCTTACTGATTCTTTTTGTAATATAGAATGTTTTGGCATACCTTTTTGTAATTTTTCCATGCTTACCAAGATGATGATGACCCAAGTGAGGTGTTACCTTTAGACACACCTGGTCACCCAATGAGAACTAAAGGCTCAGCATTGCTGATCAAAATAGGAATTATAATGGATCTGTGTTGTCAAAAACTGTTGTCTGGTCATCTGACCTCTCTTAGTCAGCTCCTAAACAAGGTTAAGCCCTATTAAGAAAACCTTACCAACTTATATCTAACATCAAGGAGACTAAAATGGACATCCATAAAGCACTTCAAAGGGAACTACTGGAAAACTAACATATACCAACGGTTTGGAACTGTTGGTATATGCCTCCAAACCGTTGGTATATCCTATAACAACGGTTTGGAGAACCGTGGCCAAGTAAGCCGTTGGGATAGGTCTATACCAACGGTTTTCCCAAAACCGTTGGTATAGACCTATCCCAACGGTTTTGGAAACTGTTGGTATAATTAATATGAAAATCTTTACCAACGGTTGTGGAACCATTGGTATATGTATTTCAAAAAAAACATTCGCTGGGATTTGATCCCAGCACCCCTAGTTTTTTATTGAACGACTTAACCACTAACCTAAAATGACTTTTGTGTATATAATTACATAAATATATATATATTTATTCTCATAATTATATTAAATTTTGATTTATATAATGTTCTGGGTAAGAAGAAATGATAAAAAATCAAAGGATATATACCAACGGTTGTCAAAACCGTTGGTATAGACCTATACCAACGGTTTTGATAACCGTTGGAATAGATTTTGAGCTTGGATTTGATTCTAGGTGTAGGTTGATTGATGGGTGACCTTTCCCAACGGTTTTCCAAAACCGTTGGGAAAGGTCCCCACAATGTGGGCTTTCCCAACGGTTTGCCCAAACTGTTGGGAAAGGTGGCCTCAAAGTGGGATTTCCCAACGGTTTGGCCAAACCGTTGGGAAAGGGAACCTATACCAACGGTTTTTATGAACCGTTGGTATAGAAGCGTTGGGAAAGGTCAGATTTCCAGTAGTGGGGGTATATCCTAATAAATGATTAAAAACTATTGTTGTAAAAATATTCCACTAACTTAAGATGATTATTCCTTGAGCCTCTAAATTCCAACATACATGCACAGATCTTTTCTTCCAGAATCATATTTTCCCATTCTTTCTGAATAACTATTTAGGGATGGTATATTATGCTAATATTAAAAAATTATCTCATATCCTTTTGAATTAAATCCCAAAATTAAGAGGGAAAATGAGGTCCTTGTCTGAAATGATAGTCAAAGAAATATCATGCATCCATATAATCCCCTGCACATACATCCTTTTCAATTCCTATACTTTAGTCAAATACTTTATCGAAATTAAATGGGTGAATTTTCTGAAATTATCAACAACCACCAAAATCACATTTCTTCCCCTTATTGTATAAGGAAACCCAATAATGGAAACCTTGTCTCACTTCTAGGTAGGAATAGGGAGTGGCTAAATAAGACCTAAGTATTTATTCTTATAGTATTTAATCCACTAACATGTGTAGCAACTAGATAAAAATTAATCTTTCCCACACCTCATGCCTAGCCCCCAAAACCAATGAAATATATCATAAAACATTATGGTACCTCCAAGATGCATGTCCCACTATGACCATTTTCCATTTTTCATCACCATCTTTCATAGGGAAAATAGCACTAAAGAACGGCCCTTGAAGTAGGGAATTCCATTAGAATACATTGACGTCCATTATACACCTCCCATCCATTTAAAATATGCCTATTGTGCTATAAATGTCATCTTATGATGTTATTACTAAATCAATTCAAGATGGGATGGAATTAAGTGAATTTTATCTAATAATATGACTCCATTATTCTCCTAGGCTTCCAGATGCATCTAGGTGAAAATTCAAATCAGAGTACACTCATCAATGGACTCCTTCAATGACTATGTTTGAATATTTGTACTTAGGGAATCAGCAACACATTTCCTTGTCCTTGGTTATAGATAATATCAAAGTTGAACCCCTAAAGTAACTAGACCCTTTGGTGCCACCACTAATTCAAATCCTTCTTGGAGAAAATGTAGGCCAAAATTTTTTGATCTAAGTAAACTATAAATGTCTCCCTAAAAAGATAGTGGCACCATAATTTAAAATAATTCATCACCAATTCCAACTTGAGTTCATGTTTTGGGTAATTATTTTCATGTTTTCATAGTTTTCAAGAGCTATACACCACCACATGGTCACCTTGCATCAACACACAACCCTAACCCATACTTGAAGCAATACAATAAACCATTTACCACTTTCTAGCCTCAATAAAAATCAATATGGGAGCAGTGGTCAACCACTTCTTGAGCCCTTCAAAGGATTCCTAAAATTTTATACTTCAATTGAACTTCACCCCCTTTTAGGAGAGAGTCATTATTAGTGAATCAAGATGTGAAAAAACCCTGATGGACCACCTATAATATCCTATCAGGTCAAAGAAACTCCTAATCTCAAAGTCATTCTTTGGATGTTCCCATGATATCACTATCCTATATTTATCTATATCAACCAAAACCCCTTGTTTATATATCACATATCCAAGAAACATGAAATAATGAAACTAAAATCTAAAATTATAAATCTTTGAATAAAGACAATGATCCCAAATCATTCCTAGGATAATCCTTAGATATAAACCATGATCTTCTTCAATCCTAGAGTAAACTAAGATGTCATCGACAAGTACCAAGAAACAATAGTCAAGGTATTTATGAAAAAATCCATTAATAATAACTATAAATTCCATAGGATAATTGGTCAACCCAAATGGAATGGAAAAATACTCAAAATGGACATACCATCTTCAAAAAGTTGTCTTGGGAATGTCGGCTTCCCTTACTCTGACCTGATGATACCTAGAGAATAGAGTGATCTTAGAAAACCACAATTCCACCTTAAGATGATCAAAGAGGTAATCAATAAAAGTTAATGGGTATCTATTCTTGATGGTTACCATGTTCAACTTCAGGTAATATATATACAATCAGATAGATTCATCAGCCTTCTTCGCAAAAATCCCTTGGGTGGCTCAAGGTGAGATTGTCAGGTAAATGAAGCCGTTGGATTCCAAATCTTCCAAATGTATCTTCAATTCCCTCGACTTGATGAGGTACATATGATAATAGGGGAGAGATATTGGTTTTGTCCCAGGATCAAATTCAATAGTAAACTCTACATCATGTTCCAAAGGTAAAGATGAAAAATCCATTGGAATTAACTCTGTAAACTCATCCACTATGGGAGGAAAAACATCCTCAAAACCATCCTCATCATCATTCAACATGAAATAAAGCACATGGCTAGTGAGTATGCCTAACTCTAGAAGTAGAGGTCTAGCTCAATCTAAATATGGATTCCATTAACATTATAAGACCTGAGTATTCCCATCGAGGGTCCTAAACATCACAGGCCAACGGTAATAATCAACGTGAGCCTTAAATAACCTCATCCAATCGATTCCTTGGATCCCATCGAAGTGGTCCATTCCCAGGACAAGGAAGTACCATTTCATATTGACCTTTGACAAGGTCATAACACAAGATGAACATCTGAAATCTTGTTCCCCATTCCTACTAAGAGGCATAACTAACTCCATAGCATACAACATAAGAACTATCAAATGATTCAGTGAGTACACAAGGTGAGAAGAGATGAAATAATTAGAGTCACCTGTATAAAATAAAGAAATAACTATGGATGATGCAATAATAATAGTACCTAAAATAATTATAGGAACCACATATGATTCCACTAGAATCTAATCCATAGAATAAAGATTTCTTGTCTCTACCTGATCTTATCGGTGACTAATAACTTATAGATCTACCTTAAGCTAACTTTTCCTAGTATAAGATCCATCCCTTCCACCATGACCACCAAACTAAGAACCCACAGCTTTGGACAGTTCTGATTGAGTTGTTATTCCCTAGGAAATTGAGGAGCCTACACCACTTTGAGATAGGGTCACATTTCAGAAAAACTACTACAAGTGTCCTATGTATCCACACCAATGGCAGTGTCTAGGGGGAGCTAAATATGTGGTCCATATATGTCAAGGGGTTCCACACCAATGTAAAATGACTAACCCACCATTGTTTGTTACTAAATAAGGTGGTAAGGATGTATATCCTAATCTACTACCACCCTTCTTATCCTGCTCATCATGCTTTATATTATTCAAAGATGCACCATAACTACCCTATCCCACAACTAGAACTTATCTAGAAAATTAAATTTACTAGCATGATCAATATCCACTGTTATAGTTCAATTAACAACATTATCATACCTCTTCAATTTGAATAAGAACACATGTGATAAAATATATAGACACAACCTCATTCCAAACCACTGGTCCTTCAGCTGTTCATTTGAAACAATCTCAAGAGTAAAACAAACTAGATTTTTGAAATGATTAGAATACTCCAACAAAGATCGTTCTCCCTGATAAATGTCTAAAAACTCCATGGTCTTAGAATGGGATAAAGTCTCAAGGTATTAATTCTTATTAAAATAATACTTGAAGTCCTTCCATCCCATCTTCTCTTGATTCCCTGCTTTTACCACCAACTTACACCACCTGCAACTAGGCCATTCCAAAAAAACACAGCATATTTCACCATAACCGCTTCTAGAGTCCTGAGGAAACCAAATATCCTCTCAATCTTCTCATCCTAACTTTTTTCTCAATGAGTTTTCATGCTTACCTAGAAGGAAGGGGTTGTTTTTTAAGAAATATTAGGCCTGATCCATTTCAATGCTTAGTTTTTTTCTTATCCAAAGTAAGTGTAGATCTCACTCCCTAATTTAAAGTTCAGACAACCTGAACCACTACCTCAACTAATATATGATCAATTTTTGAGATATAATTATCTTCGAACTCTTCCCACGATGTATGGGAGGTCTTTAGGGAGACATTATACTTCACAATTCAAAAAAACATAACAAAAACTATCAATACATCATTTCATAAGAAACCAAAAAATATCCTAATTTAAACACTCTTGAGAATAAAAAGTAAAAGTAGTATAATACTAAAGAAAAATTTAAACCAAAACACCGAACCTGAGTGCTCATTACCATTCTTTATCCCATGTATTAAACCTAAATTAAGATCCAAGATAAATCCCAATATCCCAGGGTGACCCAAGGCCTGTCACAAGGGGTGTTGTCTAGACAACCCACTCACAGCCAGATCATTAAGCCTAGAAAATCCTAGATCTTATTTATCTATAATTCTCAAATAACTTGACCCAAAATAAGATAAAACCCCCTATGATAAAAATCTTTCATGAATCAGGCAAGGATTTCATCCAACTCGACACCTGACCTGGACTATGGCATGGCCTGAAGGGAATTCCCAATACCCACGGGCTAGCAACTAGTGCCTAGGAATCATAGAGATAATTTGGAAATGGTTTCTCCCAATAGAATAATATCCAACATCATTACAATATTCACTTACATTAAGACTAATAAACATAACATAAAAAAGCAATAGAATATAACTAAAATCAGGATTTATGAATTTTAAAATTATAATCAGAGGAAAAACTACCAAAAAGGGTAGGTAATCAATTGGATGAACAAAACCCCCATGTCACATGTCGGTCGACACCACCATGCCTCCACCACTAACACCTACCCAAGGGGAAATTTCTAATAAGCAGAACCACCTTCACCTCTTTGGAAGGCCTTTTCTTTACTACCATCACATTAAACAAGGTTGGCATACACCTGAGGGTGTATATAGGGTGTGATCTCACTTTTCCAGTAGGATACCACCCAAAGGATCCATGATATAAAATTAAAATATAAATTAACATACTAGTTTTCCAAGAATAAAATTAATCAATTTAAATTGAAAAAAAATTACTTTAGTAATGAAAATTAAAGGTGTAAGAAAAACTAAAATAGCAAATAACTTAGTTTGAACACTATGTGAAATCCCTAAAAAGATAGGTAAAAAGGGTCCTAGGATACTCATACTCTCAGTGGTTGAACCAGGCAGTATTTTCTCATCAATGAGATACTAGAGAGGTATAATCCAAATTTATAGTGGTCCTCAAAGGATCGTTATTTGTTTAGTTAGTATTGTAGTGTAATCCTATTAGGTATCCCAAGTCAATTACATTATATATCAGACGTAGTACTATTAATTAGCATCCTTCCTAGGTATCCATGGTCCCCATGTGTTCTATCCCATTTTCCATATCATGAAAATTCTATTTTTTTCATCCAAAATCCATTTACCATAACTCATACATGAAGAAATCAAGCATATACAAACGGGTAAATCACTTTTATACATTAATATTACACTAACACCCTTGAAAATACCATTCTCACCCACACACACAATTTTAATAAACATTTAGAAACAAAAGAAATCATATAAAATTCATCAAGAAATGGAATAGCATGGAACCACCTATATTTTACATAGAATCACCCAAATAAGGTTAGAAAATATAAGAAAAAATAAGTGGAAACCCTAAAAAAGTAAGAACATGCAATAAATATCAATATTAAACCAAAATAAATGATATTGAACCCATTTTAGGTCAACATAATTTCTAGAGAAAAGATAACCTAAGAAGAAAGAGATGAGAGAAGATGAGAAAAGAAGAAGAAGGAAGAGGAAAGGAGAAACCTATTGGGAGTTTCTTAGAGATTCAAGCTCAAAACCACCCAAAACTCAAGGAAAGAGTTTATTGAGGGATATTGTATATGTTAATTGGGATATAGAGTGTATAATGTGGTGAGAAATAAGGGTTATTGGGTTAAAATCAAGGATGGGTAAAATTGGAATGTCAAAAAAATATGAAAATAGAAGGTTGTACTATTTGGCCACACAGTCTTCCAAACCATGTACCAACCATGCGGAACCTCTATCTAAGAGGAGGGGCAGGACACACAGTTTACCTGAAGGGGAACATGTTTGTGCACCTAGACATGTGGCTTGGAGAGTGTCACTATTTGGGTCGCATAGTTTTCACTAGGATGGTATATGCTTTCCCTTAACCGTTCACCTCCTTCTATTCACCCAAAAACCAATTTTTTTCTTGTAAAATTATTTTTAAATCTATGTAACACAATTAATACCAAAAAATATAAATTACTCCTAATAAAACCTAGGATGTGATAGTGGAAATAAAATTTAACATGCCAACATAATAATAGGTCAAGGATAACTTCCAAGACAATCATATCATAGTGGATAGAGTCTCATGGTGGATTTGGTTCCCTACCAATTCCTATTAACATAGTATATAGATTCTCATGGTGTATTTGGTTCACTCCCCATTCCCATAAACACAGTGGGTAAATTCCCAGGGTAGATTGGGTTAACTCCCCAAACCTTTTCATATTATCTCATGATATGGAAACATTACCCAATTTATTGAAGTTCTATCAATGTTTACCCTTCATATTCATAATATATATTTGTATATGTGTTCCAAAATAAGAAAAAAACTTACATAAATCGCATGTATGATAAAACACATGAGAATGAAGTGGGTTTCATAATCTTTTCTCATGGAATAACTGAAGAATATATAATAAGGATTCCCAAGATAATAAAGAATTAAATTATTTGGGATGTTTAAATTTTAAAAATAAACATAGTTTCTGAACATTCAGTTCCAATGTATAAAAATTCATGATAAATGTTAGACAATTAATAATAATAAAATCCACTTAGATTATGTTTGTGAAATGAGTAAAGGTTATTTTAAAGAAGGAAAAAATATTATTATTTTCCTTTAGACCAGAATTAAACCAAAAATATTTTACAAAAAATAATAAGGGTTTTTAAAATCTTGGGATGGTATATAAAAATTTTATACTGGTGGTACTTGACATGAAATACTAAATTGAAAAGTTCATTTAAATTAGTTTTGCTTAAAAGAGAGAATCATGTAGGAAACATAAAACATGTATTATTCCCAACAAAGAAAGGTAAAGTAAGATATATATATATGTAAGTAACATGTATACATATTATAATTGAATTAAATGATAATAATATAGAGTAAAAAGGAGAAAAATAAAGAGAATATATAATCCAATAGTAATGAGGGGGTTCAAAAGATACATTTGTATGTTTTAAAATGCCTTTATTGAAACCCACATCATTAAAAGGGTAATGAAACATTATTTTGAAAACTTTTAAGGATAAATAGTAGTTATATAGTATCTAAAACATATTTGGGTTCCACAACATAAATATAAAATTGGTGGGAAAGAAAATATGGACATAGAGGAGAAAAATCTATTCAAAAGGATGGGTAATGATCTTAAAAATGGTGTAACGTTTATAAAGAAATCAACCAATGAAGAAGTTTTTTTAATGAATTAATTCCCCATTAGAAAAATATTTGTTACCATGTATAATATAGAAATGGAATAATAAGGGAACTTATAAAAAAATAGTCACAAAAAATAGCTCAAGATCTAAATGGAAAGAAAAATTGAGTCAACAAACAACTTATGACTTTGTTATATTTAAAATTTAAAACCCACAGTGGTAAAACATGATAAGGATTTGTAATTTCTTTACATTTCAAGAATATGATTATAAAAATACATAAAATGGAAATATTTACATCACAAAAAGAAATCAATTTATGAATAAAAATAATATATCAATGAATCAAAATTGAGATGTGGAAAACCATACCTTAGTTCCTAGTTCTCTATGTTCATGTGTTGGACTTCCTCTACTATTGAATATTTACTCTTGTTTAACACCTCAAGAATCCTTATCATAGTTTTTTTTAAATTAGAATGATTTTAGGTTTTTTATATTTGCTTTAGGTGATAGTAGGATAGACTTTTATTAAAGGTGAATCTTGGGAATTCTTGGGAAAAATTTGGATATTTGATATCCTTTTACAAGTGAAGAAATAGAGATTTTGTAAATACCCATTAAATTTCCATTAATGGTATGAAAATATTTGAGGGTTAATGGATCAAAAAATACTAAATAATAAATTTTATGTTGAGCTAAGGTTGATAAATCCTCTACCTTTAGTTTTCATACATGTTTCAAACATTGTTCAAGTCTTTTACCATTTATTTTTTTATATTTTACAATTTTGGTTTTTACATACATAACTAGTTTTTTATCCAAATAATTTATATTTTATTAAAATTATAATGTAATACCTCTTTCCGAATTTTTATATTATGAAACTAAATTTAATATTCATATAATCTAATTAAATTTCTATAAAAAATATTAAATAATCTTTTCAATTAAAACATTCAATATATAGAAAAATAATGTTTATATCATTACGTGTTCTCAATATTATATAGTATTGACTACCATTTTAATGAGTGTTAATATATTTATATATAGGTTTAGTAATTACATTTTATTCATTTTTCAAAATAGATTATTTTTTTTATTATATATAAATTACACAATGTTAATAAATCAATTATTTGAAAGTAACAATTTTACCATTATCATGGTAATTAACTTTATTCCTAGTGGTATTATTTTTATTCCTATAAATGAAATCGACCTTATTACATAATATGAATATTTTAATCTAAAATATGAAATCTATTTTATTAGATTTAATTTCTACAAGTGATGAAAACTAAATTTTAATATAAGGGAATAAAAACAATTTTTAGACTAAAATATTACTTAAGTTTCCAAAATGTTAAACAAGGGTTTTACAAACATAGTATTTTTAAATTAATCATTTTAATACTTAAATATGAGTTTGGTATAATAAAAAGTTTTATAAGTTTTTAAAAAACACTTAATTCATGATAAATTTATAAACATTACAATATTAGTAAAAATGTTATTTTTTACTATTAATTTAAAAATCAGTTATTTTAGAAAAATCCGAGAAATTCACTGTATGATAATTTCTACATGATAGATTAGAAAATGAAATTCATTTTATAAAATTAAAATTCTAAAATTTATAAATTTATCTTTTAAATGAAAATACAATATATAATGAAAAACCACTTTAATTGAAATTTTCACTTTAAAACATTAATTGTTATTAATCATATTTTGTATACATTTCTATTTTATTGAAATATTTTTATTTTATAGGGGTCTATTATTCTTAAATTTTCTTAATAATATTATCAAATAGGTTATTTTTCATTTTATTTTGGGTTTTCATATAAAAAAAGTTTTTAATAATTGTATTAATATAGAAAAAAATATATTCCAAAATCCCAGGATATTAAAACCATAAAAAATTTAAGTTTCTTCTAAGGTCGTGCATCCAGGATTGATGATGCACTATTTAAGTTCATGAAAATAGGATCATGACTCCTTCCAATTTAAGTACATACAACTAGGACCTATTCCTAGTGTTATTCCCACAAGTTCAAATACCCTGAGAGGGGGGTGAATCAGGGTATGACAGATTTAAACCTATGACCCTTTGGATATTGTTTCACTGTTAAGAAAAACTATCTTCTCTATATTTCAAATAGCAAAGTATGAATAGAAATTAAATCATTCAGAGGACACAACAATTTTTACTTGGTTCACTCTCTCTGGGCTACGTCCAAGGAGCATACAATAGCGATGTGACGATGTACCAAATCTACTACAAGTGCACTGCTATTTAAAAAGTTTGGAGCGGAATCAATGTCCCTCCTTATTTACAACCAATCACAATTGGAAAGCTCACTGCTCTCTCAACTGAAGTGTTCTCACTTCTTCTTTAGAATATCCACTCATATTTTATAGACTTGTTGGTCACTTCAATAGAATGAATACATGCATCCTCAAATATATATAGATTATCTATTGAAGTCTTACTTTCATCCATATATGAATACCAATTTTCCACAGAAGTTAACTGGGAAACCTCAAATTTTATGCAAAGCCCTTATTGTGCCTTGCATGTAATTCTATTTCCTTGTGTGTAATTCCCTTGAATTGCACACAAAATATCTCTTTTTTGCTTGAAATCTCAACTCCACTTTTCATGAAACCTCAAAAATTCTGCACAACCCTCATTTTACATGCAACGTTAACTTTTACGTGCAACATCAATCTTTACGCGCAACACCAAAGTTTTCATGCAACTCCCTTTGCATATTTTTTACGCGCATCTGGGATCAGATATTCTCTTAGTTTTTAGATACTTTGAATATGCAGGTCACCTCATATTTATAGGCAAACTCAACCCCTGTGAGAAAAAACCCTCCTTGAGTGTGTAATCCACTTCGAGCGTGAAAAACACATCTTCCACGCAACACTGTATTTCGTGCACGACTCCAATATTTCGCGCAACTCATGAATTAGCCAATTTTTGAGCTTCTGATCTCGAAACACCACTCGTGTGAAAACCTTTATTTCTATATTTTATGCACCACTACAATATTATGCGCACCTTCCTTTACCAAAAATACATCTCTCTATTTTCTAATTTTCACACCCAAAAATTCAGCAAACACTAGACAACGGTGCCACCATGTATCTACTCTTTTGTACCACCTTCAGATCATTCATTCCTTTATCGAGGTTCTTATGTCAATCATTGATTTTCAAAAACATCTATTTAACCTTAAAAATCCCCACAAATTCCCCATTTTTCAATAAACTAGACTTAGAAACCCACCTTGTCGACAAACAAAACATCGAGACCCACTTTGTCAACAAACACAACATTGAGGCATGCTTTGTCAATAAACACAGAGAACCCAAAAAATTTTCAATTATTCCTTGAAGGATTTTGTCCCAACAACTAGAGACTTAAATTCATGAAAAATAAACTATATGTTTTGTAGTTTAAATTCATGAAACTAGAAATATTAGATGAAAGGATATTAGAAATGGTTGGTGTCGGATTTATTCATGAGTATAACTTCATGGTTCATCATTTAAATTAATAACTAAATAGAAGAGGGTGTTATTAGGGCTTACACTAGTTAATAGGATCATTATATTTATGGATCATTAGTTATATTCCATAATTATGAATGACATGGACTTACACTCAGTAGAAGGTTCATGATATTTATATCCCATCGAGCAGATATTGAGAAGCAAACTAAATTCCTAGAATATATGGAAACCTATTTTGAGCAGCTTAAATTGTAATCTTGATCTACATAAGGTTATTTTGGTTATGTAATGATATATACCCTCATTATCAATGGAATATACGATCATTAAAACCCATAGGGTCCTATCAGTTAGAGAGAAAAAACTAAAGTATGATGATCAAGGGGCCTTGATCCCTATAAACATAGGAAAACATGATTGAAGGGGGGGATTATGGTGTGAGTGACCTGGCCTTGTATTTCTAGAGTCCATGGTGGGTTCATTGGTGAATGAAATCAAAGAGTAAGATGATTAATGTTAGAGAGTCTTGGTATGGTATTTTGAGAAATTTTTTATCCTAGTTAAAGTACATAAGGGAGTAGGGAACCCATGTTGACTTCATGCTAGCTAGATATTAGTAGTTATAATAATGGGGCCCTGGTAAATTATTTGGGATAAATTATCCCCTGGTATAGAATTCATGGGTTAATGGTTCCCTAATGTGGGGAGATTTGGTAAAGTAACACCTTAGTATATAGGGTCTAGGTTTATAGTGACTTAATGTGGAAGGATTAGGTGAATAGAACCCTAATTTGAGATTTCTATGATATCTTAATTGTGTGGTGCCCTATTATGGGATATGGGTGAAGTTGAACCCCAGTATAGAAGGCCAAGGTGAATGAATCCATAATCTAGTAGGCATGGGTGAATGGAACCCTAATATGTGACCTAGGAAAATTGGTTCCCAACTATGTAAGGCTTAGATGAATGGTTCTATAATGTGGGAAGCCTAGTATTTCTTGGGTTCATGGGACCTAGTATGAGTCTCTGAGATGGGTTCCTTCAACCCTATCCTAAAGGGGAATTGTGGAATTGTCTCTTTATATAGGATTGGTGTTAAAATATTTTTATGAAAACATTAACCCAAGTTCCCATTATTTTTATTAGGTCTTGACTTAGGGAGTCAGCTTATAGTGGAGTGGGAGGCTTGGGTGTATGTGTAAATGGGTCTATTTTTTGTAATTTTGATCAAGGTCTTATGTATCTAACCTCCTTATTACCACTCTTCCAAATGAGAGTAAAAAGGTCCTTCATATGAAAAATAAAATCAGGGTGCAAAGCCAAGGGGATAATCTACTCTCATTCCCTACTAAGGTGATTTCCTCACATAAGGGGAGAATGGATGCAGAAATTGGGTGTGTATGGAGCTTCACATAATAATTCATGTGTATAGAATTTTGGAATATAGGGAGATTCTTGTAAGTATAATTGAATGTGGAATCTAGGCATGTAATGATATTTATATAAGGATACTTAGGCATGGAAGTTGGGTGTGTGACAAGGAAATGGGTGGGAGGAATCCGGGTGCATAAAAGGAACCTTTTTGTGAGGAAGGATGATGTGTAAAAGGAACCTAGGAACCATCTGATTCACTTTTCATCAAATGTATTCTTCATTATAAAAAATATCAAACTTTAGAAAAAATTACACCAAAAAATCACCCTCACCTCCTAAGAACTGACTTCAATCGATATGAAAAGGATAATGTAATATAATAAATATAACCTTGGGATGAATTTGGCATCCATGAAGGGTGAATAAACTCAGGTTGGGGACAAGGTCATAGAAAGTATATGCTGTTCACTAGATTTATGTTGGTGGTTGGTCATGGGATGTGTGAAATAATTTGGACATGGTACACATGCACTAAGCTAGGTGCGGTATGCATGCACTGTGCTGGGAATGGCATGTGGGATGTGGGACAATCCTCCATTTCTATAAATATTGGGGACCACTTCTTCTTCATGCATCACTCAACTTGGTAAAAACCTAAATATTTAACTCTCTATCTTTTTATCAAGTATTAATCTATGTTCGGTACGTTATGGGTTGTAATTACCTAAACTTTTATAAATGAAATCCCATTTTTAATAAATAAATGTCTTATCAAGTAATATAGTCATAGAAAACACATGCACCAATTTTGTTATTTGGAATGATATAATTTATAGACTATTGGATTTAAAATATCAGGAAGAATCATAAATTTTGATAATATATTCATTCTATAGTGATAATAAAGACTATTATATTTTAAGGGTTATAATAGAGTCTGATTGAAAAATACGGAAGAAGTGATGGTCTTGACCAGTAGGATCATACCTGGTAAAGCCCATTTATTATAGCATTTTAGGGAGACAAAATTACTAATATTGTCCCTTGACCATGCCTAAGCTTATATTCAATAACTAAATCATGATTGAAACCATTTCTGGGAGAATTTTAAGCTTATTGAGATCAAAACCCAAACCATATTTGTTGAACCACCCCAAGAAAGTGACACCACCACACAACTTCCCCTTAGAGAATATATTGGTGTAATAAGGGGTTATGTATCGAGACCCTAATAGTATGAATTTGTATATTTTTATTTTTAAAAAAAATAATGGCTATATTTTTATTTTTATTATTTCCATATAATAATTAAATATTATGTTTGATAAAAATAAAATTTTTATATGATGAAACATAAATTTCAATTTTGGGAAATATATATTCTCAAGAAAGACACCATTTTTGTTGAATTTAATAAATTTTTAGATTAATTTTATTTTAATAAAATATTATTTTAAATAAAATTTATTTAAATATAAATTATAACATAATTTTATGAGGTGAGGTGTAATTTTAAATAAGGGTTAGAAACGGTTATCGTCGTAAAAACCCATATTTTTTAGTAAATAGGAATTTTTTATTTAGAAGTTTAAATTTTCATATTTAAATATTTCTTTTGATAAAATAAATATTATTTTTTAAATTTTAATGTTTAAATTATCTAATGGTTAATTTTTAATAATTTTCTAAGATAGTCAAATTTTTTGGTAATAATTAATTGTGGTATAAATATAAGGTATGTATTATGACATCATAATATCCCAAAAATGATGTAATAAAAACTATAAAGAGTATCCAAAACCAAAATAAATTTTCCCCTTTAAAATAAATCATTTTTGATGTTATTGGATTAAATTTATAAGTCCTTAAAGATTCCTCCAAAACCTGTATTATATTTCCTAGTTTTAAAATCAATTATTTTTAATCATGAATCACTTCCACAATACCAAGGCTATTATTTTAATGATTTTGGTTATTATCCATATAAATCAATTAAACTCACTACACTTTGACAAAAATTATGGGAAAACCCATGGGATGGTTTTTGGTTTGTATTAATTTATCATAGAGTCAAAAACCTAGGTTTAGAAATTTATATCTCATGAGATACCATGTTTGGTGCATGGGAGGATATCCTAAGCACACTATTTTATGATGAAAATGTAGTTATACTTGAATTATGTTTATGATTTCATTTTTTATGTCATTTCCATATTCACATGCTATCATCATATACCATACTTCCATGTTCAAGTTTATAATTTTCAACCCTCTTTTGTTACCTTGATATTCCTATTGACCCACATATATTACTTTCACTATGTTATGATTTTATTATTCTATTACTGGTATTTATATCTCACCTATTTCTTATGTACATCCCTATGTTATATTTTACATTTTTAGAAGATAAAGATAATTTAAGGGAATGTTATGAAGTTTCAGTCTATGTCTTTGTATTTCTATTACGAGTTGTTATGTTGTGTACCTAATTACCCAAAGACACAAGTCATAAAAATATTTATGTTTTGTATTATGTGTATCATTATGGGATAAATCATGAATTAAATTGTAATGAAATATGTGTTTTTATATGGGTTACACTTCCATTTCTGTATTGGGTTCAAGTAATAGAGCATTGGAGGAGGGTGCGGCTAGCTAGACATGCATTTTATTTTATGAACCAACCAATTTTGGATGATTGTACATAGATTCATGGTCAAATTATTTTGGGTATGATAAAATTGGTGTCATGATCTGTGCATTATGACCTTAGTGTGTGGTGGTGGGAAAAAATTCAAACTTTGTGAAATTTCTTCCTGCTTATTTTCATGTCTTGTCTTGCACTCTTCATACTCATATTCCCTTTTTATGATTTTCATTTCACCATGTATATAAATTTACTTAATTATATTGTAGAAAATAGTTGTATCTTTAAAACATGTCCCTGTTTAAGTAGAGGCTACTCCCATCGAATAAATTACTAAGGTAATTGATCTCAATTCATGATATCTCATCAAACTATTCTGTCAAACACTTTCAAGTCTTCTTGAATCAGATCAGCCCAATTACCCACTATTAGATAAACATCCTATATATGGGTTTGGCCCCCTGAAAAAAAATTATTTTATAATTAGATATCTACCCTCCTACCTTACAAATCCTATTATCAAAATGCATCACTCAAAAAAAAATATTTCCCTCAAAGGATACATATTCTATAAGGATAGTTACAAGTATTCATACTACCTCACTAATTCTCTAATAGAGATTAGTATTGAGCCTCAAGTATACTCTACTATCAATCGTCCCTTTGTATAGAGTTAATATAAGGGGTAGACCCTTCAGTGGAACCTCTAACCTAGGTGAAATTTCTCTAAAGAGTGGCCATATCCATACAACATTTAATCATATCTGTATAGAGTTCAAGGACCTTTTAAGTGTTTTTTGTATTTATGAGACCATATGGTCTTTAAAATTATTATTTTTTCTTCATATAAATCTCATTATAGAGTTGGTTAGTTGGTGTTATTTTGAAACCAACACCTTTCGCCTATTGCATTGGGAGGTTTTCTTAAGACTCTAGAATATTTATAAGATTTGGGGAGTCTCTATTTTCAATGATATGTGTGATGAGTTTCACACTACCATTAGTTAACGGGGAAATTTTGAGTGAAAACCCATTATGAAATGGAATATTTTTAATTTGGTCAAAGATAGGATGAAGAAATAACTTTATCTATCTCTCAACATCCCCTTTAGATCATGGATTATGATATTTCTATGTTCCCATGGATCAAAGCCCAGGGCAAAGAGACCAAGTACCTACCTAAACCAATATTCTAGAGGGACTCAAAACACTTATCGGGCCATTCTATAAGATTTTAAATATGTAATGTTCAGTTTTAATATGAATTTTTAACTAAGCACAAATTTTATTTGGTGGACCTTTTGGCGATGTTTCCTAGTGGGTAACTATTATCAGCTTGAGTTGCTTACACTAGGGTGAGAGGTATCATATTAATTATGGTTTCACATATAGCACTAGGGATTCATTTAAACTTTATTATATCAACCATAGGAATACTCAACCAAGTTTTGGTCTAGGTTCAATGGGGATACACTCCCTATATGACTTATAGTCTAGTCTAGTTCTTATATTGATGGATAGCAATGCATCTGAGTATCTACATCCTGAGGAATATGGTTTTGGCCCCTCAATTCACCCATAGAACCATGTTATAGAATACTATAGGAATATTACTAATACGTATAGATTCACAATTCCTAGTCTATATCTTATGGAGTTATTTAAAATTCATTTTCACTCCTTATAAGGATCCTATTGGAACACTAGTTGATGATATCACTAGTTTAGCAGATGACCATTTATACAAAATCTCATTATAGGAGGCAGTTCCTTCAGTAAGGGTTTATGGGATCTTTATCTATGATACTTATATATCATATAATTTAATATTATAATTTTGGTTCATATAAGAGGTGATCCAACCTTTTATCATGAAGTACAATATTAGTATCATCATATGGTTAAGGGAAAATTTTGGCTGATGTTGATGCATATGGATATACATGTTCCAATGAACCTTACACCAACCAATTCCTTAATTGGTATGTCCATAGAGTATGCTCGATCATGTATTGAGAATTATCAAGGCAAGGTGTTGATAGGATTCTCCCCACGGATACCCAAACAACCCTTATAGGCTAAAGGGGAAGTCTAGGATGAACCAGAGTGGGGAGATGATATCATCAAACTAGATTCCGAAACTGATGAAGCGGAGACCTCTGTTATTGGACACAATATTACATTATATGATAATCCAAAGAAATATGTCCATGTGATATCACCAAATGTATCTTTCACCTTAAATGATCATAGTGTCCATGGTAGTGATACTTATTTTGAGAAATCCCCTCTTAACACATAATCCATAAATTCAGTTCAGATCACATATTCATAAACCATGTAAACTTTTCTATAAAAAACCTTATCCTATAATGTATCCAAGTTATAAAAGATTAATTAATCTCGGGTGATGAAATTTCCACCATGAAACAAATAATATGTGTAAGGAAATGTAAAAATTTTCATTCTTTGATCACCCATACTCCCATAGCTGAGATGGAGAGTAAACAATATTTCCTTATCTAGATATTTATAGGTCTAGATAAATGAATCTTTTTCAATCTAGAATTGTACACCATTATCCTATAAATCATTTTCATATAATATTAATTTTAAATTCAAGAGATGGATCTCCATACCTTTGAATATAAAAACTATCATGTGGTATCTATAGAATGGGTTACCGAGGTGATGGACTGGTAAAATACTAAAGAGTCATGAATTCACAATTGGGTGGCCACTTTGAAAAAAAATATAAAAATATGAGGCTAAAATAGTATAAATGAGATAACACTTATCATGGTTGTAAATCATTATTTAGTCCATAAAGTGGTGGAATCAAGAACTAGATACACAAATAGAACATACGCATCCACTAAATAAAACTGAAACATCCAATTTTTCAGATATATAGTAATTGGTCAATGATTCTCATCAAACATGTGGTGATTTTAAGTATTCAACTAACCAAATCAGACCATATCTCTTTTTTATTTTTTGTCTATTCTTCATCATATTTTCATGGTAATGATTCATCTTGTGGATGTTCCGCCCTCCTTTTACAGAAGTAAATTGTTACTCTGATTTTGATATGTTCCTATTATTATTTTTTATTAAATGATTAAAAAAATTAAAAAATAATTTTAAATTTTATAACTTCTGTATTATCTTGTATATCAATTCATGATAATCTATAAAGTTCACAAATAGTGAAATCATAGTAATTTAATACATTTAAACACTTTACAGAAATGGATAAAGTAAATCATAAATTCCAAACACTTGAATTAATGATGATATATATGAATCAATTTTTCATCTTTTGAACATATTCCCTTAGATGGATATAGGCAGTATAGATATGCCAAACATATACTATCACTGTAAATTAGTGAAAGTTCATGAGATAATGGACATCAAAATTCTATTTACTCTTGAATTTTTACTCTCAAATGGATACAGGTAGGTTGGATATGGTGCACATTTACCATCACAATAATACAATGTTGTTAAATTCAATTGAATTTATCATAAAATTATACTCTTATATAATTATAGGTGGTTCATATATGTGGCACATTAACCTTCACTATGAGTTAGGGTTAGTCCATTTGGATGAGAGTGATATTAATGAATCATCATAATAAACAACCTAAATAGGTATTTTGAATGAGAATTTCAATGATCAAAAGAGATCAATATCCTAAAAATTTCACCATTTTTTCATTTTTCCTAGATCATCTGAACCCATATATGTGAGGAATATAAGATTGATCTAATTTCTTCAAAGGTAGATAGACCTAGAGAATATATATTGACATTTTATAAGGTTTAATGGTAGTATCTATAATCATTATGTATTTTTCTAATTTTTTCCTTAACATTTTACTAGTACATGGGTGAGGAAAGGCCCAGTGGAATGGAATTCAACCTATTATCAGGGTTCCCTTTAATGGTTTTCCATCTAACAAATTTTAGGTTTGTTTCCTTGATTTTAAATGCTCAAGAATTTTCATAGGATATATGAGTTTAATGCCTTGTGAGTGAAGACTGGAATTTTTTCTAAGATTCTAATTGTGGGTTTTAAGCCTAGAAAGTACCATATCACTTCCCTTTAGTAGTTTAAGTTCATTCAATTCAGGTTGATAAGGATGATATTTAAGGTTAGATAGTATTGACCAAATTATTTTAGTGTTTAAGGTCATACATCCATGGTTGAAAGATGATTTAGTCTATATAGTAACAATTTTTAGTTAAATATTACATGAATAGAGAGCTTTATACTAATATAGATATCCTAAAGAAGATGTGAATGCAATTTAAGGCCATATTGCTCAGACCAATAGTTGTTGGGGTTTAAAGTTGTAAAACTTTGATCAAATGGGGAGGTATTCTATATATTTGTAAAAAGGTAAACCCAACATGAATCGATATCCCAATTCTAGTATAGATAATATCATAGATGGGTGTACACATTTTAAGTCCATAATAAATAAACCAGAAAAGGTAAGTCCAGTTAACAGGTGATATGGGTATGGTGATAACACAATGTGCATTAATTAAGGGATTATATCAGTATAAATATACTTGGGGAGGGGTTCATGTAGTTTAAGGTCATAATTTTCAGACCCATGATGAAGTTTGTGATGTGAGAACCAAAATGGAGATCAAGATATAAGATTTATATAACACCTTTGAAAAAGGAATGAAAATGATGTAAATTCGAACTTGAGATATTTGAGTCAAGGACTGATGAAATGGAACAAGCATTATGTGGGTGGTCACTAACCAAATTCAAATTATGGGTTCCATATTATATTTCTAAGGCAAAATGGGATTATAGGGACTTATCCTATAGATGAAAATATGCCTCTAGTCAGTAGGCCAAATATGCCGCATGTATATCATTACCAAGAAGAGGTTTTATTTTGGAATCAGATATGCTTGTTACAAATATCCATGAAATATATATAATGATTCAAACACTTATGATATTAATGGAAGTATATGTCACGACCCGTCCCAGTGGGGCTCGAGCCGCAACTCCCCAAGCCTGCCTCCAATAGGCTAGGGGCTGGTGACTAGCACCGAGTAGGAATGCTACTAACATGGGAGGCACTGCCTATAAACCTGTACACACACACATCTCTAAGCCCACAAAGCTAAAAATTAAAAACTACTAAAAAAGAAAAATATGCATGCATACACTAAAACCCAACCACAGAGTACGACAGGGAAGTAAAGTGAAAGAAAGTAAAACCCTGGGCCAAAAGTACAAGCCCACCAAAAAGAAAGTCTATAACAAAGTCCAACCTATAGGGAAAGGTGTTGGGACTGTAGTCTGTAGCCATAGGACCACACCTCATCCTGTCTGATCTCACTGAGTACCGTCCGGTCCTGGTCCTCCTAGAATCCTGTCAAAGGCTCGCTCGTCTGCACAAGACACGATACGTGCGGGCAAAGCCCGTGTAGGGGTGAGTATAACAATACCCAGTAGGACACCCCGAAACCACAAAGGAAAAATAAAAAAAGGGGAAAATGCCATAGAGGAGAGGTACAGTCAGCTCTACATAGTATCTGTCTACCGAACATATAACAAGAATATCCAAATATACTCATACACAAACGACCATCACGATATCGCCACTAGGATCTGGCTCGAAGATTCCACTAAGAATAAAACAAGGAGAACACACTTCTAGGTCTGAGGAAAGAGGGATACGAAGTACTCATTCTGGGAGAACACACTCCACAAGTACCTTGAGAACCTGATGCTCTGATGAGGATCACAGCCAAGTCATGGGGTGATTCCAACAACTCAGTCTGAGCTAATCCACTAAGCAGAGGTTCGGCGCCCAGGTAAAGTTGGTCACGTCGATACCAAGAACTCTACCTAGGGTTCTAGGAATGAATATAGGATTCGGCTCTAAGTCTCACATAGGGGATTCCAACAACTCTATTCAGGAATTTCTGCTGAAGGGATCATACTCCTATAAGTAGAAGATGATACTTGAAACCTTCAGGAGAAAGACTAAGGGGACGAACCCTAAGGAAACTAGCCCAAGTCACAGAAGGAAACTGGACCAAGCCTTGAAGAATTTATTACAAGGTGTGTAGTATGGTTACACGCAGTTTTCATTGACCTTGGGTACTGACCCTGTAAACAGCCTGTGTCATCCGTTCGAGCTGTGTAAAACTCAACTACACGGCATGTAGAAAAGTACACATCGTGTTCCTGACTCTGGGTGCTGCCCGTGTAGCCGGCTCGTGTCATTCGGCTTGTCGGATATAAGGAAACTACACAGCATGTAGAAGAATCACACACCATATCCGATCACCTAGGGCTCTCTCCATGTACGTTGTCCATGTTCCCTTACACGGTCTATGCCCGTGTCCGTGTCGCATGCCCGTGTACCAGTACACGGGGTATCCCGTGTATCTGGCCGGGTCTGGCCAGGGAGGGGTATACACGGTGTGTCCTTGGTCGTGTACCCTACCTGTGTCCGTGTACACCCTAATTACATGCCATGTAGTCCTGCCGACGAACACACGCCGTGTATCCCATACTACACGGCGTGTAGTCGGGACAATTTCCCGAACGTCGTCTTCTTCCTCACGCTTCGGCCGATATTCCAGATCCACGATCTCTCGTCCGTTCATCCCGATACTCCAGTGGTCATTTCGTTTCATCATACAAACACCGTGATGGGTGTTTTCGGCCTTTAAAATGGATCATAAACCTCGAACGATCCATCCGATGAAAAAACGCCTAAAAACTCATAACTCTCAATCCGCTCTGAATCGTCCACCAATATCACCGTTGCACCTCTGTGGCACCCCTCCAGGGTTGGATCCACAGTTTGGGATCATTGCATCGCATAATGGATGTGCAACGATCTGTCGTTCATCGCCCCGCGAATAACGCGAAGAGAAGAGAAGGGAGAAATACAAAGAAACGAAATTGAGGAACGAACCTCCACTCTCATTTTTCACGACGTTGATTCGCTCCCGTTAATGGGATTAAATGGAGTAGGAAAATCAACAACAATGGATTAATCATAGATTCAATCTCCCAAAAAAAATCCCGCAAAAGGCCATCCCGCAAGAACACTCGATCCGCGGGCCAATCTATTTGTGGATTAGTCCGCGTTCGTCATGGAAAACAAAAATGGTGAAGAAAACACAAACAAACATCCTACCTGGATTCTGCGGCGTTTGTCGATGATGATCCTGTTGTTGCGTCATCGTCGCCGCGATGGTAGGTTTTTTCTCCAGAGCCTCCAGAGCCGCCAAGGGTTTCAGGGTTATAAGGTTTGTAACCATGGACCCTTGCACCAACCTTTAATCAAAAAGGTAAAGGATGTATGTTGCAACATATTTAAAAGATTTCACTATAGAATAAAATATTTTTATTTAAATATTTTATTACTCTTATGACTCAAAAACCAAATTTCACTACCGACCTGCGCCGGCCGAAGTTAGGCCTCACATAAGGTAAAAAAGTTGTTCTGAACACAACGGTGCCCTCGGATTTCTGATCTGAGCACCTGTTCGGGAGTTATTCCACTTTTTTAGGAAAATCGCACGCGTGCGTTATTTAATTATTAAATTAAATTCAAACATTTGTTCTGGGCTCACCGGGCCTCGGAACTGCACGCCGGCTCAGAGCCTGGTCTCAAAATTAATTCCCATATAATATTAAAATAATACATGGAAAAATATGGGACATTAAATCACACCCACCTTAGAGCTTTTACGTCCCCGAAAAGCCAAAACAAGGGCTACTCAAAAAGATGTGGGTATTGCACGCGAATCTGAGCCTCCCGCTCCCACGTGCTCTCCTTGAGATTCTCATGCTGCCACCGGACACACACCAAGGGAATAGCTCACCCAAAAAGAATCTTCTCCTGTTGATCCTCGATCTCCACTGGGTACTCTGTAAAGGTCACTCCATCATCGATGTTCATCTCGCCCAAGTCGATAACGTGCGATGGATCATGCATGTACCTCCGCAGCTACGACACATGGAAGACGTTGTGTACCCGGTCCATCTGAGGAGGTAGAGCCAAGCGATATGCCACCTCGCCAACTCTACTCATAATCTGAAAAGGGCCAACGAACCTTGGAGATAGCTTGCCGCCTCAACCAAATATCTGCAATCCTCATCTAGGTGAGACCCGAAGGAACACATGGTCTCCCTCCTCGAACTCCAAGGGCCTCCGCCTCCTGTTGGAAAATGATATCTACCGACTCTGTGCAGTCTTCATCCACTCATGGATGACCTGAACCTTCTCTGTAGTAGCTCTCACCATCTCTAGGACCATGATTGCTGACTCTCCCGGGTCAGTCCAGCAAAGTGGTGACCTGCAAGTCCGCCCGTACAGAGCCTCGAACGGTGCCATACCAATAATGGAATGATAATGTTTGTTGTAAGAAAATTCCAATAGTGGTAGGTGATCCTCCCAGCTACAACTGGAGTTAAGAATTCATGCTCAAAGAATATCCTCCAGGACCTGGATGGTCCGCTCTATCTGACCATCAGTCTGGGGATGAAACGTTGTGCTCAAGCGCAACTGAGTCCCAAAAGCTTCTTGCAATCCCTTCCAAAACTGGGATGTGAAACAAGCATCACGATCTAAGATGATCGTGGATGGAACTCCATGAAGTCGAACTATCTCCTGCACGTAGAGGCGTCCCAAGCTCTCTACTAAACTCTGCTCCCATATGGCTAGGAAGTGGGCTGACTTGGTGAGTCGATCAATGATCACCTAGATGGAATCGTGTCCCCTGGATGTACGTGGTAAACCCATCATGAAGTCCATGGATATCCCATCCCACTTCCACTCTGGAACCTCAAGGGGATGAGTCAAACCTGCTGGCACCTAGTGCTCAGCCTTTACTTGCTGATAAGTGAGGCACCGAGAAACAAACTCTGCCACACACTTCTTCATTCCTGGCCACTAGAACTGACGTCGGAGGTCCTGATACATCTTCGCCATGCCAGGATGTACCGCCAAAAGAGATGTATGTAACTTCCTCAGAACCTCCTCCCACAACGTTGTTGGTACTACCATTCTCCCTCTGAAAAGAACAATGTGCTCTCCACCTTCTGAATATCCATCAGCCGCAAAACCTGTGGATATCTGTGCATGCAGAGTCTCACAGCTAGCATCCTCACGCTGTGCATCCCTAACTCGTTGTAAGAGTGGAGGGGTAACAACCATCGAATGAAGGTAATCTCCCTCATCTCCATCCATGAAGGATAATTGTAAGGAGGCCAACTTCCTCGTTGCCTCATCCAGCAACTGTGAACTGGATTTCCTACTAAGAGAATATGCCACCACGTTCCCCCTCCCATGTGTATAAACGATCTCAAAGTCGTAATCCTGGAGGAACTCAAGCCATCGCCTCTGTCTCAGATTCAGATCCTTCTGAGAAAAGACACATCTGAGACTCTTGTGATCAGAGTAGATGGTAAACCGCTCACCCATCAGGTAGTGCTGCCACACCATCAACGCGAAGACTACTACTACCAACTCAAGATCATGGGTCGTGTAGTTCTACTCATGTGTCCTCTACTGACGTGAGACATAGGAAATCACTGCTTGCCTCTGCATCAGGACACAACCAAGCCCGGTTCCTGATGCATCGTAGAACACTACATACTCGACACCCTCCTATGGTAATCTTAAGATCGGGGCGCTCGTCAAACTCTGTCTCAATTGCTAGAAATCCTATTGGCATCTCTCGGTCCACATGAAAGGCTTCCCCTTTCGGGTCAAATCTGTCATGGGTGCTGCAATCATGGAGAAATCAAGGATGAATCTCTGATAGTAGCCTGCCAACCCAAGGAAACTCCGCACCTCTGTCACACTCTGGGGTGGCTCCCATGCTAGCATTGCCTCCACCTTGGTTGGGTCTACTGCTACACCATCTTCCGAGATAATGTGTCCCAGAAAATGGACCTTCTGTAACCAGAACTGACACTCTGAGAGTTTCTCAAACAACTGGAGCTCTCATAGTGTGTCCAGAACCATCCTTAGGTGTCTCGCGTGCTCCTCCTCAAACGCAGAGTACACAAGGATATCATCGATGAAGACTACTACAAACCGGTCTAGATAGGGATGGAAGATCTGGTTCATGAGTCCCATGAACACTGTCGGGGCATTTATTACACCGAAGGGAATCACCAAGTACTCATAGTGACCGTAGCGACATCAGAAATCCATCTTCGGTATATCCTCATCTCGTACTTGCAACTGGTGATAGCCTGATCGTAGATCAACTTTCGAGAACCATTGTGCCCCTCTAAACTGGTCGAAGAGGTCATAGATCCTCGTTAGTGGATACCGGTTCTTCACGGTCACCTAATTCAAGCGCCGATAATCCACACATAGCCTCAATATCCTATCTGCCTTCTTGGAAAACAGCACTGGGGCTACCAAGGGTGAAACACTGGGTCTCACAAAGCCCTTCTTCTGCAAGTCGTCCAGTTGCACCATCAACTCACGAAGCTCTACAAGAGTCATCTGATATGCTGATGCTGATATCGGTGTCATCCCAGGTTGCAACTCAATGCAAAAATCTATCTCTCGACGGGGAGGTATCCCGGGGACATCCTACAGAAAGATGTCCTCGTACTCATCCACTACTGCTGGAAACTGGAAACTCATAACATCTGATGCACCAAGGGCTAGGATAGACAACTGATGTGAAATCGGTTGTTCCCTCCTATGCATGAGTCCATCCTGCGTTGTCTGGGTCTCTCTTTCACCGACAAAAGAGAACCTCGTTCCATCACTGTGGACACACTGCACCCTTCGCCTAAAACAATCGATCTGGGCATGAACTGTGGATAGCCAATCCATACCAAGAATGACATCGTAAGGCCTCGACGCTACCACCAAGAGGTTCCAACTGAAACTCTCACCTCCAAGGGTCAGGTCACACTGTCTACAGAGGTGTGTGATCTCTGAATCTTCTCCAGCCGGTGTTTCTAAGCGTAAGGGTCGAGTCAATGGCTCAACTAGAATCTCAAGGTCTCGAACAAGATAAGCATCCAGAAAAGAATGACTAGCACCTGTGTCTATCAATACAGTAACCAAAGTAGAAAAGACATAGATAGTACCTCTAATCATTCCGGGAGTACCTGGGTCATAAGCCTCTGCCGCCTGCAGCTGTCCCTGCCTCTGTCCACAAGCTCCCTGAGCCTGGGGTGGACCTCCTGGGGTGGTGGTGGCAAAGGGTCAAAATGCCGACCACCTCCAGCTGCTCTCCCAGCTCCTCTACCACGTCCATCGCCCCACAGATCTGTCTGCTTCACACGTTGCCTCTGCCTCAGTGGTCCATCCACTGCTCCCATGTCAGTAGTACGGCTGGTCAGACAATCATGAGAGAGATGTCCCCTGCCATCACATGAGTAGCATCGCCTCTCTCGAGGCTGGATGGATGCGCCCTGTGAACCCTGTACGACAAATCCACTATCATGGGATCTCCTTTGGAAACATCTCCCATGCCTGGGTCCCTGACGTCGGCTCCCTGCTACCGAGGTCTCTGCTCCAGCTCGCCCACTACTGACAATTTCTGGTTGCCTCTACTTGGCCAAGAAGCTCTTGACCACCAAAGTCCACTCGAGCACCCCAGAATAAGTAGGGATTCTCATAGGGATGATGCTAGCTCGGATATCTCGGCGCAAGCCCCACTCAAAATTCTGATCTCTGAAGTATTGATCTTTGACTATATCCATCGATTACCGCGAGAGGTCAGTAAACCTTGATGAATAGTCAGCCACTGACATGGTTCCCTGCTGGATCTGAAGGAGCTCCTGTATGCATACTGCTCTCAGGTTAACCGGTGAAAACTCCTCTCTGAAGAGACGCTCAAACTCCGACCATGCAAGTGTCGCCTTGTCGTGGGTCTGGATAATGAAACTCCACCATCGTCCTGCCAAGCCCTAAATAAGGCTCACTACCAGGATCACCATCTGGTCTGCTAGTGTCCTGACCAAATGGAAGACTCTGGCAACGACCTCAAGCCAGTCCTCCATTACCTGAGGGTCAAGCTCTCCTTGAAACCTGAGGGGTCTCTGTCTCTGAAACTCGTGGAGTGCGCTCAACCTGTGCTCCTCCTCCACTGGTACATCAGGCACTAAACACTGCTCCACAGGTGGCGGGATAACTAGCACACCACCTAATGGTAAAACTGGGGGATCTGGTCCCTGTATCGAGGCTTTATCACTGAGGGGGTCATCCTCATGATCGAGCTGCTGGATCCTTGTGGGTGCGTGTCGTGGAGGCATCCTGTAAGGAAACAAGATGCATCCCAATCAGTGAGTATATCTGGAGAGCTGACTTAATAAGGACATGGAAACCACAACCCATTCCTATATGATGTATGTACCAATGTTTTACCCTGCAACTAGTGTTATCATGTTACGAGTTGAAAAGCAAGTTATCAGAGTCCTGGTGTATGGATACGTCGGCCGCCCATACCAACACTAGGGTCCTTGGCCTAAAAGCTGAACTCAAAACACTTAACACAGTTTCCCCAAACCAACTCACAGACTCTTAGTCCAAAGGTAGAACTGACCACCTCTGATACCACTCGGTCACGACCCATCCCAGTGGGGCCTGAGCCACAACTCCCCAATCCCACCTCCAATAGGTCAGGGCTTGTGACTAGCACCGAGTAGGCATGCTACTAACATGGGAGGCATTTCCTATAAACCTGTACACACACACACACATCTCCAAGCCCACAAAGATGAAAAGTAAAAACTACTAAAAAAGTAAAAGATGCATGCATACACTAAAACCCGACCACAGAGTATGACAGGGAAGTAAAGTGCAAGAAAGTAAAACCCTAGGCCAAAAGTACAAGCCCACCAAAAATAAATTCTATAACAAAGTCCAACCTATAAGGAAAGGTGCTGGGACTATACTCTGTAGTCATAGGAACACACCTCGGCCTGTCTGATCTCACTGAGTACCGTCTGTTTCTGGTCCGCCTAGAATCCTGTCAAAGGCTTGCTCATCTGCACAAGACACGACACGTGCGGGCAAAGTCCGTGTATGGGTGAGTATAACAATACCCAATAGGACACCCCGAAACAACAAAGGAAAAATACAACAAGGAAAAAATGACACAAAGGAGAGATACGGTTACCTCTACACAGTATATGTCTACCGAACATATAACAAGAATATCCAGATATACTCATACACAAACGACCATCATGATACTGCCACTAGGATCCAGCTCGAAGATTCCACTAAGCATATAATAAAGAGAACACACTCCTAGGTCTGAGGAAAGAGGGATATGAAGTACTCATTTCGGTAGAACACACTCCACAAGTACCTTTAGAACCTGATGCTCAGATTAGGATCACAACCAAGTCATGGGGTGATTCCAACAACTCAGTCTAAGCTAATCCACTAAGCAGAGGATCGGCGCCTGGGTAAAGTTGGTCACGTCGATACCAAGAACTCTACCTAGGGTTCCAGGAATGAATAGAGGATCTAGATCTAAGTCTCACAGAGGGGATTCCAACAACTCTATTCAAGAATTTCTACTGAAGGGATCAGACTCCTATAGGTAGGAGATGATACCGGAAACCTTCAGGAGAAAGACTAAGGGGACGAACCCTAAGGAAACTAACCCAAGTCACAGAAGGCAACTGGCCAAAGCCTTGAATAATTTATTACATGGTGTGTAGTATGTTTACACACCATGTTCCTTGACCCTGGGTACTGCCCATGTAAATGGCCCGTGTCATCCGTTCGAGTTGTGTAAAACTCAACTACACGGCGTGTAGAAAAGTACACGTCGTGTTCCTGACTCTGGGTGTTGCCCATGTAGCTGTCCCCTGTCATTTGGCTTGTCGGATAGAAGGCAACTACATGGCGTGTAGAAGAATCACACGCCATGTCCGAGCACCTGGGGCTCGCTCCGTGTACGTTGTCCATGTGCCCGTACACTGTCTCTACCCGTGTCTGTGTTGCCTGCCCGTGTACAAGTACATGGGGTATCCCGTGTATCTGGCCGGGTCAGGCCGGGGAGGGGTATACACGGTGTATCCTTGGCTGTGTACCCTACCCGTGTCTATGTACACCCAAAGTACATGCCATGTAGTCCTGCCGAGGAACACACATCGTGTATCCCATACAACACGGCGTGTAGTCGGGAAAATTCCCAAAACACCGTCTTCTTCCTCGCGCTTCGGCCGATCTTCTGAATCCAAGATCTCTCGTCCGTTCGTCCCGATACTCCAGGGGTCGGTTCGTTTCATCATACGAACACCGCAACGGGTGTTTTTTGGCCTTTAAAACGGATCATAAATTCTGAACGATCCATTCGAAGAAAAAACACCTGAAAACTCATAACTCTCGATCCACTCCGAATCGTCCGCCAATATCGCTGTCGCACCTCCGTGGAACCCCTCCAGGGTTCGATCCACAATTTGGGATCGTTGCGTCGCAGAACAGATGTGCAACGATCCATCGTTCATCGCCCCGTAAATAACGCGAAGAGAAGAGAAGGGAGAAATCCAAAGAAACGAAATTGAGGAACGAACCTCTGCAGTCGTTTGTCACGGCGTTGATCCACTCCCGTTAATGGGATTAAACAGAGTAGGAAAATAAACAAAAATGGATTAATAATGTATTAAATCTCCCAAAAAAATCCCGCAAAATCCCATCACGCAAGAACGATCGATCCACGGGCCAATCCATTTGTGGATTAGTCCGCGCTCGTCATGGAAAACAAAATCATTGAAGAAAACACAAACAAACATCCTACCTGGATTCTGTGGCGTTCGTCGGCGATGATCCTGTCACTGTGTCATCGTCGCCGCGTTGGGAGGTTTTTCTTCAGAGCCTCCAGAGTCGCCAAGGGTTTCAGGGTTATGAGGTTTGTAACCCTAGACCCTTGTGCCAACCTTTAATCAAAAAGGTAAAGGATATCTATTGTAGTAGATTTAAAAGATTTCACTGCAGAATAAAATATTTTTATTTAAATATTTTACTACTCTTACGTCCCAAAAACCATATTTCACTACCGACCTGCGCTGGCTGAAGTTAGGCCTCGCCTAAGGTAAAAATGATGTTCCGAACGCAACGATGCCCTCAGATTTATGATTCGAGCACCTGTTTGGGAGTTATTCTACTTTTTCTGGAAAACTGCATGTGCGGGTTATTTAATTATTAAATTAAATTCAAAAATTTGTTCCGGGCTCATCGGGCCTCGGAACTGCACGTCGTCTCAGAGCCTGGTCTTGAAATTAATTCCCATATAATATTAAAATAATACATGGAAAAATCTGAGACATTACAGTATAAGTTGTATTCAAAATTTATTATAAACCTCAAATATAAAATTAATCAAGGTTGGGATTTTATTGGATATTGAAGGGGAGTGGAAGTGGATGATGATCTGCAGTTGGGTCTGAGATATATAGTTTAGAAATAACTTTGTATCTTATGATATTAGGAATAAAAAAATTTATTTCTTATAATTAACTTTATATCCAACTATATATTATAATATATAAATACTCAATGTGAATGAGGATATCATACACTGGAATAGGGGTTTGAAATTGATAAAATTTGTGGTTGGGTCCAAGAATGGTAATTTGTACATAACTAAAAATCCTAACATAATAGGAATCAATCCACATATAGTTCTATATAAAATTTATTTTCATAAATTTATATTAGATACATGATATAAAATGATATATATATATATGCGTACCTTGATAATAAAAGATAATATGAAACCCAATGTGAATTACAAAAGTTGTTATAATTATGGTAGAATTAAGTATAGAATTTTTTGCTAGTCCTAGGATGATAGATCCAGGTATCAATTGATAACATGTAAAATAAGAATCAAGACACAAGTAGTTCTTAGGAGGTAAATTTTTATTATAGTTAAAGTTCAAAATTAGAATTAATCCTTATATTTTCACCAAATATAAGAGATACTCTTCTCATTATATAGTGTCTCAACGCATGGTTAATGTTGATAATCTGATGTGAATGTGGGATTACAACACATTGAGATGTCTTGGATGAATTTTAACATTATATATGTATCTAAGATAAGTAATATAAATTCTATTATATATCTTTAAATAAGTTTAATCAAGCCATAAAAGGTTCTTCATAAAGGGGATTTTGTATATATTTGGCTCATGTGTTGAGGAAAGTGAAAATTGATCCATCCTAATGAATTTTGTTAAATAAAACCTAATTTTAATTTGTAAACCCATACACTATATATTTTTATGTTGATCGAGATCATACATAAGGTAATCAAGTCATATAGATTCAACAACTCTAAGCAGTTTAAGGTCTTTCAAGATGGACCATCATGTCCTGTAGTTTAAGGTCATGTGACTAAGACCATTTAAAAGAAGTTTAAAGTCAATTAAAATGAAATTTATTCTATGAAGTTTAAATTCATTTAAATAAAACTATTAAGAATCCATCATAGCGCTATAAAATTTATTTCTTCATAAACCTTTCCTTGGTAGTGGTTATGATTTTTTTTACCCATTTTAATTAAGAAGTAATTTTTATTGGAGTAAACCTTATACATGGTGTACGTTACTTCCCATTTCTCCTCAATATTCAATTTTTTTCAAGTATCATGTGAGTTCTTAGAGAAAATCAAAATTTTCCTTAGATTATGGATTTGAGGAAAAACTGCTTATTGATTGCTCGTAAAACATGATTTTGATAGATGTCCATGTTATGCAGTGTTTGTAACCAATTTTCATCTAGTCACTCTAATTTATATATTCATATATGAAACTTCACATATTCATATAGTTGATCACAAATAGAGATTAAAATTGATGTAAATTAAACCACAAGGGAAGAAAAAACTATATCACATAGATAAGTGAGTATCGGGTCGCCATTGTGGTTGGGAGAGTTATATTAGGATAATCTCCTTAAGCATGTTTGATTATATCTAACAAATATTTATTATCTTTTTTCCCATCATTTTATTTATATGATATAAAGTTTATTTAAGGCCTCTACCTCTCTATTCATCACTACATAATAATGGGATTAATATTTTTTACTGAATATTATACACTTTATAAACCTCTTGAATTTAGAAGAATAGAAATCGGTGACATTAACTATTAATATTATGTGAGTGACACCAAATATGGTAATTATAATTAACTTCGTGAAATTTATGATATATTTCATTATGAATTCTTTGAGGAACACTAATTAGTCCTATTTAGAGAAGAAACTGGTGAAAGTAAGGATGAATCTCAATTATATGATTATGGATGGAGGGTGTAGACCCATGACATCTATCCCCCATATAATAAATTTCCTAGAGTATTTAGAGATAAAAAAAATTATAAAGGTTTATAAAATAATTTTCAATATACTTGGCATGCTTAACATTTCTTTGTGAACTCCATGTAGCCTAATATTGTCAATGACTACAAATATCCACATCTTTGTATTTGATGTAAGTGTCTAGTTCCTAACTGGTGGGAACTCCACATTCCATCATAAACATATTTCATAACAACTAGGGCATGTAATCTTTTAATTCACCTAATTAAGACTCTATAAAAACTTTATTTAAAGATTACCTTATGAGAATTAAGCACATCATTGTAACACCCCAGACCTATATATATGAATCTAGTTCTAAAATAATACTCTTTACATGATTTATTGATACAAACTAAAGTGATATAAATTTTAACTTCTATAATTACAATATCAAAAACAAATATTTAGTTATTAAACATCATAAAAACCACTTAGGTTTATAGTTTTATTGATTTAGGAAAAATTTTGTTGATGAAATACCAATATTTTTTCATGCAATGGACATTTCTTTTATACTATAACTAGATTTTATTATTATATAAAAATTATTCATTATCTCCCAAAATATTATCCACTCATAATACTCTCTTAAAATTATCATTCATATTATTATTTGTATATATATGGGTAATGGAAGCATAATAAAGGGAAATCTCAAATGCTCAATAAGGGAAAGTATACAATAGAATCTATTATAGAATAAACAGGGCATGGTCAATATGGTCATAGTGAGTAATAATCAAATGTTTCATTTAACTTACAACATGATCATCAATAATTTCCATAGATAACATAACAATATAAAAGATCATATAGAAAATAATAACTTATTTTATAATTATGGAATTCATAATATTGTACATCATAATTTTATCATTAAGTCCTTATTCAAAGACATTATAAAAATATTGTCAAGGCCTCATGTCAATACATCATAAATAATTGTTAAACATACACCAAATGCTGAAGATAGTTAGTTTTATGAGACCTACTGATGCATCTAGGGGTTATCTAGTAGTAATCCCCACTTGTCACTTACTAAGTCCAACACATTCATTATATGGACGAAATGGATAAAAAATCAATACATAATCAATATGCTTTGGTAATAAATTTTCATATTAGAAAACTAGAATATGAAATTTCAATATTTACCTAGTATATACTCCACCTACCTTAAAAGTTAATATTCATATATATATAACTAATGGGAATATGAATTTTCAATGTTTCCTTAATTAATAAATGATTTATCATTCTTGGTAAACACCCCTAATCTGATTTATATAAAATGGGGTGTTTACACTATATATAATAATAGGTATATAGATAAGTAAATATTTGAAATAATATAGAATATATCCATGATAACAAATAAAATTTAAAATATGAAGATAAAAAATTTATCATAAATGAAGTCATTGTAATAAAGTAAAATCCATTGTACAATAAATAGTAAAATGGAAGTGAAACTTTTAAAAATAATTTCTCTTAAATATTTTATAAAATGTTTCAAAAATGAAGTTATAAATCACTTAAAAACTATTTTCATGATATTCTGATAAATATTTTAAAAAATAATTAATAAAATAATATACAATAATTGAATCTTGAAAATAAAATATACTTAAGTAAGAAATTGAGGATTGGAAGATAAAAATATATATAAGTGAACTGAAGCCTCTTTTCCAAGAATTTAAGAAAATAATAGCATTTCCCTTTGAAACATTCACTAAAAAATCAGAATGGATATTAATTTTTAAAACCATAAAAATATAGAAAAAAAATCCAAGTCATAAAGAAGCATCATGCTGGTTGTAAAATTCATTCATGCTAAAAATTTTAAAAAAATAGATTACCTTTACACTTATGTAAAGAAAGTAAAAAATGAATTGTCCAAAAATGATAAAAAACATCCTCTTAAATTTTTTAATATAAATTAAAATTTTAAAAAAATTACCTTCAGAGATCATAGAAGTATATATAACACCATTATTAAAAAAATGATTAATTTGGATATGAAAGAGAAAGTATTCCAACCAAAAATGAAAAATAAGGTCAGATTTTATTATAAAAAACCATTCAGACTTTTGAGTACCAAGGGGGTGGAATTAGTACTTGAAAACCCCAAAATTTATCATATTAGAAGAAAATATATTTATTTAGATACAGAAAGTTCATATAATTCTTCTAAATAAGATTAAAGAATTAGCCATCCAAATTAATAGTGAGATTAAAACATAAACCCTTGTGGTTTTGGTAACTTATGAGTCAAAAGAGATAAAAAAGTTATAACATGATATGGTTATAAAGGTCACAAGGAATGAATCAAATATCAGGTCAAAATATATTCTTGGTGTAGTAAGTACTCCATATAAAAGAAAACATTGTTTTTAAAATGAAACTAGTCTCAAGGAATCGAAATTGAGACCAAGAACCCTTATGAATTTTAAAACACTAGAATCAAAACCTCTTAAGAGATAGAACATAAAGTGGGAATTTAATTACCAGGATAAAATTATATATCAAGATAAATATTTCAAAGTGAAATAATATACACCATATAATAAAAATTGGTGTGTAATTCTAAACTTGTCTCAAATAAGGAAGTTTGATATGAGAAACACTTACCTTGGTGATAGAGATAATATTTTAATTATTTTTCATGTTTGTTTAAATTATTTAACCCCTTCCAATTAATAAATTTGAGCTAATTTGTATCAATTTAGTGTTTTAGTGAATTATGGAATTAATTGTGGAAATTGGTTAATTCTGGAAATTTATCAACTCTGTGGAGCTTCTGTATTTCGGGAATATCTTTTACAATTTTTATTCAAATAGATTTAATACTTTTTTGGATTTACATGCTCGTGGGATTCAACTTTTTATTCTAGACTAGGGTCTAATTCGACACAAAATGGCCCATAAAAATTCATCAAGTAGAAAAAGTTTTCTAACCGACAGAATGGACCTCACATTAATTAATGGGGAATAGCTCGGCCTATATATGCCCAAATGAGGTTATTCTAGTTTAAGGAGAATGTGGACTCTGAACTACACACTTCCATTAAATTTAATGAAGAAATTAGGTCATTAATCCATCAATTTCATGACACCAAAAAGAGGAAGTTGAAGAGTAACATCAGGAAGAAAATGTTATCATTAATAATTAAAGTATAACTTTTGGTGCACTTCTCTAAATTTTCTAAGATTTTGAGGAAGCATGAACAAGAGATATAGGTAAAAAAATTAAGAATACAATTTCCCAAGATTCTTCCATTTAATATGCTAACTAGACTCCAACTTTTTGTGGAGTAATTTTGAAGGAAAATTTTCTACTCCACAATTCTATAAATAAGAGTGTTCACTTCCATTCAAAGGGGTTGAAGATGGTGAAAGTGGGGTTGTGATAGAGGATTGTAATCTTGATGTACTTTTTATTTTCTATTTTTTCTTAGTTTCATCATTCTCTCTTCTTCCCCTTTCAACTCTATTACCCTTCACATGGAGGGGTAAAACCTTTGAGTGATCAGGGAAGGGGGAGTTTCACTTTTATAATGTCAGAGTATTGTGCTTCAATGTAAAACCATGTTTTTCTTTTGATTTATTTATATTATCAATGTTTCAAAATTCTCTTAAATTGACCATGTTTTTTGTTTGGTGTATTCATTCTTAAAATCTTTGGTTGAAGACTTTTAATCTCTCTCTTCCTAGTGTAATTTGTCTCGATCGAGAAAATTGTGTTAGATGGTGAGTGTCCATCAATCATTGGAACGTGTGTAGAACTAGTAAACTTTTCTAGAGTCCTATGGAGAATAAATTCCCAATTGGGACTTGAATTAGTTGTTTAGGATTTGTTTATGAACTTCCAATCACCTAGGAGTGAGTTCCATTTCTTTCTTCAAATAAGGGTGATTGATAACTCTATCGATGGGTCTTTCATTTATCATTAAAAAGGAATATAGAGGAATAATCTTTATGAATATGATTAAATTTAAAAAGTTTATCCTACCTAGACCCCATGACTCTCTTTATACATTAGTTTTAAATCTTTATTTTTAATTGCTTGCTTTATTTTTCAACTCAAACAATTTGAAAAACAACATCTTCTTCTTTATTTAATTTAAGTGACAAACATAATTGTTGCGAACTCCTCTCTGGAGACAACATGGGTTACCCAATCTAATACATTTTAACTTAGGTAATATTTGTTTTTTTTTTCAAAAAACACATCAAGAACATGTCAAAACATAGCATTGTTGTTAAGGAGGTTGTGCCAACAATTCAATTGTAAATATTTGTCTCTTTTCAAATTATAAAAACATAAAAGATATTTTTACATGATGTTATCAAAAGATTATTTATTTAATTCATGGAAGAATTATCCAATAGAGAAAGAAACAATTATTTACCCACCTTGGTCTACAGAGTATAGTGTTTATCTCTTTTCAAAATAGATCAGGGGAGCTCGAATCTAAATCATAAAGGAGAAAAAATTCAACGATCTCATTCAAGACCTTAAATAAAACCCTAAATAATCAGTATCAGAGGGATTATCTAGAGAATTAATCAAACCCTAGGAGTATTTTAAAAAATTTTGTCAAGAAATGGTCGAGGTGAAACATGAAGAGTAAATTCAAACAAAAGATCAATTGTAAGGACTTCGAGAAGAAATACAGAACCTAAAGAGAAAAATGGAATAGCTAATTGAATATGTTCACACATCCCAAGAGAATCTCGAACCTAAACTTGATCCATTAATGGATGTGGATTCCACGCTCATCCTTGATGTTGAAGAACATAGGAAGACCTTGATGGAATTAAAAGAATATCCATTTATCCCTTCTCAACCATTTCTTAAGAAGATTAATGAATAAGATTTTATTTATGAAGTGTGTATGGAAGATCAACAAGTTCAGGATGACTTCTGGAATGAGTGTGAGGAACTAATTAATCCTGAAATTCCTCATAATGTAGAATATACAACATCATTAAAGGAATAAACCACCAACATGGAGGAATTCGAAGAGAATATTGAGGAACCTGACTACCTACCTCCATATGCTACCACTCGACTCCAAGAGGCACTTACCACTGAAGAAGAAATTGAAGCTGATCCAATTAAGGGATATTATTTTTTCTTGAACTCATTTTATTCTAATTTTATTAAAAATGAATTGAGTATCACCTCCCCTTGCTTAAAATTTTCAGATTCAGACAACTCATGTTTTGTCTTGGAGGATGAGCAATAAAAGGAATATGCAACAAAAGAGGAATAGTTGGAGCATCCCAAACATGATGATAAATTATTGGAGGGAGTTCAAGAGGATATCCAAGTGGAATTTCCTGAGGAAAAAGAGACACAAGATTCTTAATTTGAAAGGGAAGAATTTTATATTATCACTTCATGTTTAACTTTGTTCAAATAGAATTACACTTTGGATTTCCCTTTGATTTTTCCAATGATGCAACATACCTTTAGCAACCACTAGAGAATAATGGGGAGGTTGTGAGATTGGAAACCGAGAAAGATGAGGACTCATTATTTATCATACCCCCACCAAGAAAGTTGTATCTTATTGTCTTAAGGGTGGATTTGGTGTACCATACCAATGGAGTCCTCCACAAAAAGAATGATGCACGGGATGTAAAGAATAAGTTTTGTTGGTTCATCACAAAGAAACTCCACCCACCATCAGATTGGGGATATCCAACTGGAACTGCCCATCTGGAGGTAGTCAAAACCCAGGGTCTACTTAGGGGATTAAACCAAGATCTATCCTTCTTTTCACATTCCATTTCATTCAATAAATTTCTTATGTTTTCTTTTTTTATTTTTCTTAAAGTTTTTTAGTGTCCAACACTTAGAAGCTTAACACAATGTTGCACTACCAATAAATTTGGTCATACCTCTCCTTTACACTTACTTGTTTCTGTGATTAATTTTCAAATATTCTTACTTGTTATATCCAATTGAATGCATTGATTACACTGCACCATTTAATTTTGGGGGAGGAAACCCTTTTAGTTTAGGATTTTAATTTTGCTTTTGTTTTTCAATAAAATAAACAAATTGGGTGTTTTCAACTTTTTTGTGTTTATTTTTCAGTTTTTGTGAGTTTTTTTGAAACTTTTGAGCTAAAATGATTTTTATTTCCATTTTTTAAACCCATTTCATTGATTTAACCTATTTATTCCATGAAATTGAGCTTAAATGAATGCTAAAAATGACTTTGTTTCAAGTTTAATTATTTGGGAATTCCATGAAAAGTGCTCTGATTTTTGAATCCCATGCCACATTTCACTATCTTTATCTTTGAAATCAATTTCCTATGAGGCTTATGAACCCTTTTTTATATTATTTTCATCCACCTCACTTATTAAGATAACGATACATGTTTTTTAACCATTATTTGTTTCATTCCTTTCAAAATTTGAGGGTTTTAGGTACATGTGTTTTAAATTATGGAGGTACTTTTTTGGTTTTAAATCCCCCTTTTCAATATAATCCCTTTCATTTTGGACTACCTTATACATTTTATCCATGTAACCCTTATAATCCATGAACAAATAGTAAGTTTATCCACATTATAAGCCAATTTTTACTATCCAATTTGCTCTTGAAGTGAAATTGCATGATCTAGATGAACTTAAGTGTGGGGGAATCTGTCTTGTGTTTTACTACCTCATTTGGTATAGACTTTGGGTGTAAAATCAAATGTTTAACAGTTGCGTGTGCTTTTGAAAAAAAATCATTTTATAGAAAGTTGTTCCTTTTCTGGATCTTTCATGATAAGAGAAGTTTTGCCTTTTCTAGAGCTTCAAAAGGAGGAAGAAAGTTGTGTCTTTTCTGGTGATTTCAAGAATAATCATGTTTTAGAAGAATAAAATTTTTGCTACTAAAATGATGAGATGTTTGGAAATTTCATTAGCTTTCATGATGATATAGATTAATTTATACTAATGGGAGTGAGGAAGATGCCATACTTGAGTGAAAATTAGAATTGTGCAATTTTTCTTCAAAAGGTGCCAAGCCCTCCTCATTCAGCCTCATAATTTTTCACATAAAAATCCTACAAACCAAAATCCAAAGAACAACCCTAAAAATTAATCATTATAAACACATGTCATTGACTCGCATCGGGTGGATAAATAGAATTTTTTCAAACCTATGGTGACTCTTTCATTGGTTTGGATGAGAAAAACGTTATTAAGAGTTGATATTTGTGAGATGAGATAAAATTCATGTGAGGTAGGTGTCTTGTGAGCATCGGAGGAGAAATGAAGAGGAAAAATATTGAATTATATGATTTGAGAACTTGTAATAATAATTATGGATGAGGCATGAAATCTTTTATTTCTTGGTATGGAATTGGTTGATCTCATGGGCATGTGTTTTGAATTAGATTTGATTTGATTTTGATTTTGACTTGTCTGGGAGTCCAAAATCTAATTGTGGGAGAATTGATATAGATAATATTTTCATTATTTTTCATGTGTATTTCAATGATTTAACCCCTTACAATTAATAAATTTGATCTTATTTGTATCTATTTAGTGTTTCGGTGAATTATGGGCTTAATTGTGGAAATTAGTTAATTCTAGAAATTTATCAGTTTTGTGGAGCTTTTGTATTTTGGGAATATATTTTACAATTTTGATCCAAATCAACTGATTTCTTTTTTTTAGGATTTAAATGTTCATTGGATTCAACTTTTTATTATATACCAAGGTCCAACTCGACACACAATGGTCCATAGAAATTCATCAAGTAGAAAATTTTTTCTGACCGATAGATTGGACCCCACGTTAATTAATGAGGAATATCTCAGTCTACATATCTTCAGATGAGGATAATATATTTATCAAAGAAATAGAACTCTAAGATTCATGCTTCCATTAAATTTCATGAAGAAATTAGGTCATTAAGTCATCCATTTCATGTGACCAAAAGTGGAATTTGAAGAGTCACCTCGGGAAGAAAATGTTGTCATTAGTAATTCAAGTATAAATTTTGGTACACTTGTCCACATTTTCTTAGATTTTGAGTAAGAATGATAAAGAGATATAGGAACAACATTTATGAATAAAACATCCTGATATTTGGCCATTTAATATGCTAAATTGACTCCAACTTTTGGTGGAGTAATTTTGCAGGGAAATTTTCTACTCCACAAGCCTATAAATAAAAGTGTTCACTTCTATTCAAAGGGGTTGAAGAAGGTGCAAGAGGGGCTCTACTAGAGTACTGGAATCTTTATGTGCTTTGTATTTTCTCTTTTCTTTTTTTATTAGTTTCATCATTCTCTCTACTTCCCCTTTCAACTCTATTACCCTTCACATGGAGGGGTAAAACCTTTGAGTGATCGGGGAAGGGCGAGTTTCACTTTTTTAATGTTAGGGTTTTGTGCTACAATGTAAAACCCTATTTTTTTGAATTATTACTATTCTCAATTTTTTCAAATTCTTTTAATGTGATCATGTTTTGGGTTTGGTGTATTCATCATTAATACCTTTGGTTTAATACTTTTAATCTCCCTCTGCCTAGTGCAATTTGTCTTGATCGAGGAGATTTTGTTAGATGGTGAGTGTCCAAAAATCATTAGAACATGCGTGTAACTAGAAAACTTTTTGATAGTTCTAAGGAGAAAAAATTCCCGATCAGGACTTTCCTTAGTTGTTTAGTATTTATTTATGAACTTCCATGCACCTAGTAGTGAGTTCCATTTATTTCTCCAACCAATTGTGATTAATAACTCGATCAAGGAGTCTATCAATTATCATTCAAAGTAAGAGAGGGGGGAATAATTGTTATGAATATGATGAAATTTCAAAAGTTTATCCTACCCAGACCCCATCACTATTTTTATCCATTAGTTTTCAATATTTATTTTTAATTTCTTTCTTTATTTTTCAACTCAAAAAAATTCAAAAACAACATATTCTTCTTTCTTTAATTTAGGTGACAAACATAATTATTGTGAACTCCTCTCTAGATATAACCTAGGTTACCCACTCTACTACATTTAAACTTAGGAAATATTTTTTTATAACACCCTATAAAAGGCATGTGCCAGAACTTGGAACCGTTGTCGGGGAGCCTGTGCCAATAATCCAATTGTAAATATTTGACTCTTTTAAAATTAAAAAAAACATTAAAAAATATTTGGTTATGACATTTTCAAATGATTATTTATTTAATTCATGGAACAATTATCAATGAATTAAAGAACAAATTATTGACTCACCTTAGTCTATATAGGATAATTTTTATCTCTTTTATAAAAAAATCAGGGAAGCTCAAATCCAAATCATCAAGGAGGATGAATTCAAGGATCTTATTAAAGACCATAAAGAAAACATTGAATAATCTATATTGGAGGGATTTTACAGATAATTAATTGAACTCCAGTAGTATTTTCCAAAAAAAATTCAAGAAATGTTTGAGGTGAAACAAGAAGAAGAAATTGGAACAAAATATCAATTGCAAGGACTTCGAGAAGAAATATAAGACTTGGAGAGAAAGAATAAATGGAAAATTGAATATGTTCACACATCCCAATAGAAACCCGAACCTAAAATTAACCCATTAGTGTAAGTGGATTATCCGCTCATCCTTGATGTTGAAGAACCTGGGGAGACTATATTGTAATTAAAAGAAGATATATTTGGACATTCTCAACCATTTCTAAAGAAGATTAATGAAGAACATTTTCCTTATGAAGTACGTACGGAAGATCAACAAGATCTAGATGACTTCTGGAATGAGTGTGAGGAACTAATTAATCATGTAGTTCCTCATAATGTAGAATATCCAGCATCATTAAAGGAATATACCACCAAAGTGGAGTAATTTGAAGGGAATATTGAGGAACCTGACTACTCATCTCCATCAGCTACCACTCTACTCCAAGAGGCACTTCCCACTTAAGAATCAATTAAAGATAATCCAATTAATGGAGATGAATTTTTCTTGAACTCATTGTATTGTAATTTTATTAAAACTGAATTTATTATCACCTCCCCTTGCTTAAAATTCTCAGATTTAGACAACTCATGTATTGTCTTAGTGGCTGAAGAAGAAAAGGAAGATGCAACAAAATAGGAATAGTTGTATCTTCCCAAACATGGTGATCATTTATTGGAGGGAGTTCAAGAGGAGATCCAAGTGGAATTTCCTAATAAAAAAAGAGACACAAGATTCTTACTTTGAAAGAGAAGAATTTGATATTAACACTTCATGATTTAACTTTGTTCAAATAGAATTATACTCTAGATTTCCCTTTGATTTTTCCAATGATGCAGCATACCTTTAGTAACCACAAGAGAATAAAGGGGAGGTTGTGAAATTGGAATCCAAGAAAGATGAGGACTCATTCTTTGTCATACCCCCACCAAGAAATTTGTATATTATTGTATTAGGGGTGGATTTTGTGTACTATACCAATAAAGTCCTCAACAAAAAAGTATGAAGTACAGGTTGTAAAGAAGAAGTTTTGTTGGTTCATCACAAAGAAACTCCACCCTCCATCAAATTGGGGATAAAAAACCAGAACCGCCCATCTAGAGGCAGTCAAAACTCAGGGGCCCCTTAAAGGGATTAAACCAATATCAATCCTTCTTTTCACTTCCCATTTATATTTTTGTTTCTTTCAATAAATTTCTTATGATTTCTTTTGTTCTTTTTCTTATAGTTTTTTAGTGTGAAATACTTAGGATCTTAAATCAATGTTTCACTACCAATAAATTAGGTCATACCTATCCTTTACACTTGCTTGTAGTTTTGATTAATTTTCAAATATTATTACATATTATATCCATTTTAATTAATTGAGTACACTACACCATTTAAGTGTGGGGAAGGTAACCTTTTTAGTTTATGATTTTCATTTTGTGTTTGTTTCTCAAAAAAATAAACAAATTGGGTGTTTTCAAATTTTTTTGTGTTTCTTTTTAAATTTTTGTGTGTGTTTTTTGAAACTTTTGAGCTAAAATTATTATCATTCCCATTTTTGATACCCATGTCATTGATTGAACCTATTTGTTCCATGAAATTCAGCTTAAATAAATGTTGAAAATGAATTTGTTTCAAGTTCAATTCTTGGGAATTTCATGAAAAGTACTCTGATTTTAAAATCTCATGCCACATTTCACTATCTTTATCTTTGAAATAAATTTTCTATGAGGCTTATTTACCCTTTTTCATATTATTTTTATTCACCTCACTTATTAAGATAACCAGACCATGTTTCTTTTAACTAAAATTTGATTCATTCCTTTCAAAACATGAGGGTTTTAGGTACATGTGTTTTAAATGATCGAATCATTTTTTTTGTTTTAAATCCCCCTATTCAATAGAAACCCTTTCATTTTGGACTACCTTGTACATTTAATCCTTGTATCCCTTAGAATCCACGATCACCCAGTAAGGTTAGCCACATTACAATCCAAGTTTTTATATTCAACCTGCTCTTGAAGTGAAATTTCATGATCTAGATGAACTTAAGTATGGGGTAAGTTGTCTTGTGTTTTGCTACCTCATTTGGTGAAATATTTGGGTGGAAAATCAAATGTTGAAGAGATGTGTGTGCTTCTGAAAAAAAATCATTCTATTAAAAGTTGTGACTTTTATGGAGCTTTCATTATAAGAGAATTTGTACCTTTTCTAGATCTTCTAATGGTGGAAGAAAGTTGTGCCTTTTCTAGAGATTTCAAGAAAAATATTTTTTGAGAAGATTAAAATTTTTGTTGCTAAAATGATGAGATATTTTAACTTTTAAATAGATTTCATTATAATGGAGCTTAATTTCTACTAATGGTAGTGAGGAGGATACCATACTTTAGTGAAAATTAGAATTGCGAAATTTTTCTTCAAAAAAAGCCAAGCCCTCCTTATTCGACCTCATAATTTTTCACATAAAAATCCTAACAACTGAAAGCCACAGAATAACCCTACAAAGTCCCCATCATAAACACGTGTCCTCGACTCACATAGAGTGGATAAGTATTAGTTTTTCAAACCTATGGTGACTCTTTCATTTATTTGGATGAGAAAAACGTTTTTGAAAATTGATATTAGTGAGATGAGATAAAATTCATGTGAGGTAGGTGCCTTGTGTGAATGGGAGGAGAAATGAAGAGGAAAAATATTGAATGGTATGATTTGAGAACTTGTAATAATTTTTATGGATGAGGAATGATATATTTTATTTCATGGTATGGAATTGGTGGATCTCATGGGCATGGGTTTTGAATTTTCTTTGATTTGATTTTGATTTTGAGTTGTTTGGGAGTCCAAGAGCTAAGTGTAAGGGAATTGATAGATATAATATTTTCATTATTTTTCATGTGTATTTAAATTATTTAACCCTATCCAATTAATCAATTTGAGATTATTTGTATCAATTTAGTGTTTGGTGAATTATGGTCTTAATTGTGGAAATTGGTTAATTCTATAAATTTATAGGTTTTGTGAAGCTTTTATATTTTTGGGAGTATCTTTTACAATTTTGATCAAAATTGATTAATTAATTTTTTTATTACTTACATGCTTGTTAGATTAAACTTTTTATTCAATACCAAGGTCCAGTTCGACACATAGTGTCCCATAAAAATTAATCAAGTGGAAAAAGTTTGATGACCAAAAGAATAGACCCCGCATTAATTAATGAGGAATATCTCGGTCTAAATATATTCAAATGAGGTTATTATAATTTTTTGAGAAATATAACTCCTAGATTCATACTTCTATTAAATTTAATGAAGAAATTAGTTTATTAAGTCATCCATTTCATGTGACCAAAAAGAGGAAGTTGAAGAGTCACCTCAGGAAGAAAACGTTTTCATTAGTAATTCAAGTATATCTTTTGGTACACCTGTCCAAATTTTTTGAGATAATTAGGAAGAATGAACAAGAGAGATAGGAACAACATTTATGAAAACAACTTCCCAATATTCTTCCATTTAATATTCTAAATGGACTCTAACTTTTGGTGGATTAATTTTGGAGGGAAATTTTCTAATCTGCAAGCCTATAAATAAAAGTGTTAACTTCCATTCAAAGGGGTTAAAGAAGGTGAAAGGGGGGATATGCTGGAGGATTGTAATATTGATGTGCTTTGTATTTTCTCTTTTCTTTTTTAGTTTTATCATTATCTCTTCTTCCCCTTTCAACTCTATTACCCTTCACATGCAGGGGTAAAACATTTGAGTGATCGGGGAAGGGGGAGTTTCACTTTTGTAATGTCAGAGTTTTGTGCTTCAATGTAAAATCCTCTTTTTCTTTTGAATTATTTATATTATCAATGTTTACAAATTATCTTAATGTGATCATGTTTTGGGTTTTGTGTACTCATAATTAATATCTTTTGTTAAATACTTTTAATCTCACTCCGCCTAGTGAAATTTGTCTTGATCATGCAGATTGTGTTAGATGGTGAGTGTCCAATGACTGTTGGCACGTCTGTGGAACTAGTAAATTTTATCAAGTTCTAAGGAGAAACAATTCCTAATCGGTACTTACCTTATTTTTTTAGGATTTTCTTATGAACATCCATGCACCTACGAGTGAGCTCTGTTTCTTTCTGCAACCAATGGTGATTGATAACTCAATCGAAGAATATTTCATTTATCATTCAAAAAGAAGAGATAGGGGAATAATATTTATGACTATGATGACATTTCAAAATGTGATCTTACCCATACCCCATCACTCTCTTCATCCATTAGTTTTAAATCTTTATTTTTAATTACTTTCTTTATTTTTCAACTCAAAAAATTTCAAAAACAAGATCTTCTTCATTTTTTAATTTAAGTGAAAAACGTAATTTTTGTGCACTCTTATCTAGATAAAACCTAGGTTTCCCACTCTAATACATTTTAACTTAGGTAATATTTGTTTTTGTCACACCCCACAACATGCACGTGTCAAAACTTGTCACCGTTGTCAGGGAGGCTATGCCAACAATCCAATTGTAAATATTTGACTCTTTTCAAATTAAAAAAAACATAAAAAATCTTTTTTCATGATGTTATCAAATGATTATTTCTTTATTTCATGGAAAAATTATCCATGAATTAAATAACCAATTTTTCACTCACATTGGTCTATATAGGATAATGTTCCTCTCTTTGATAAATAGGTCAGGGGAGCTCAAATCCAAATCATCAAGGAGGATGAATTCAATTATCTCATTCAAGAACTTAAATCAAACCTTTAATACATAGTATAGGATGGATTGGTCAGAGAATTAATTGAACTCCATGAGAATTTTCCAAAAAAAATTCAAGAAATGGTTGAGGTGAAACTAGAAGAGGAAATTCGAACAAAAGATCAATTTCATGAACTTAGGAAAGAAATATAAGACCTGGAGAGAAAATGGAATGTCCAATTGAAAATTTTAACACTTCCCAAGAGAAACCCAAACCTAAAATTTAGCTATAAGTTGAATTGGATTCCCCACTCATCCTTGATGTTGAAGAACCTGGGGAGACCATGATGTAATTAAAAGAAGATATATTTGGACCTTCTCAACCATTGTGGAACAATATTAGTGAAGAATATTTTCCTTATGAAGTACGTACAAAAGATCAACAAGATCTAGATGACTTTTAGAACGAGTGTGATGAAATATTTAATCATGATGTTCCTCATAATGTAGAATATCCCGCATCATTGAAGGAATACACCACCAAAGTGGAGGAATTTAAAGAGAATATTGATAAACCAAACTACCCGCCTCTATATGCTACCACTCTAATCCAAGAGGTGCATCCCACGAAAGAAGCAATTGAAGCTGATCCAATTAAGGGAGATGAATTTTTCTTGAACTAATTGTATTCAAATTTTACTAAAACCGAATTTATTATCACCACCCCTAGATTAAAATTTTCAAATTAGGAAAACCCGTTTATTGTCTTGGAAAATGATAAAGAAAAGGAATATTTACTAAAAGAGGAATAGTTGGAGCTTCCCAAACATGATGATCATTTATTGGAGGGAGTTCAAGAGGATATCCAAGTGTCATTTCCTGAGGAAAAATAGAAATAAGATTATTACTTTGAAAGGAAAGAATTTGATAATGACACTTCATGCTTTAACTTTTTTCAAATAGAATTGTAATTTGGCTTTCTCTTTGATTTTTTCAATGATTAATCATACCTTCAGCAACCACTAAAGAATAAAGGGGAGTATGTGAAATTAAAAACCAAGAAAGATAAAGAGTCATTATTTGTCATACCCCCACCAAGAAAGTTTTATCTTATTGTCTTAGGTGTGGATTTGGTGTACTATACCAATGGAGTCCTCAACAAAAAAAATGAATTGTATGATGTAAAGAATAAGTTTTATTGATTCATCACAAAGAAAATCCACCCACCATTAGATTGGGGATAACCAATTGGAACTTCTCATCTGAAAGTAGTCAAAACCCAAGGCCCACTTAGGGGAATAAACCAAGATATATCCTTATTTTCACATCCCATTTATATTTCTGTTTCTTTCAATAAATTTCTTATGCTTTATTTTTTTTATTTTTATTGTTAGTTTTCAGTGTGTAACACTTAGGTGCTTAACTCAATGTTGCACTACCAATAAATTTGGTTGTACCTCTTCTTTACACTTTCATGTTATTGTGATTAATTTTCGAATCTGCTTACATGTTGTATCCATTTGAATGCATTTAGTACACTACACCATTTAAGTGTGGGGGGTAACCTTTTTAGTTTAGGATTTTCATTTTGTGTTTTTTTCAAAAAAAAACAAATTGGGCGTTTTCAAAAAAATTTGTGTTTATTTTTCAGTTTTTATGTGTTTTTTTAAAACTTTTGAGCTAAAATGATTATAATTTCCATTTTTAAACCCCGTTTAACTGAGCGAACCTATTTATTCCATGAAATAGAGCATAAATGAATGCTTAAAATGACTTTGTTTCAAGTTCAATTTTTTGGGAATTTCATGAAAAGTACTCTATTTTTTGAATCACAAGCCACATTTCACTATCTTTATCTTTGAAATAAATTTCTTGTGAGGATTATGAACCATTTTTGTGATATTATTTTCCTTCACCTCACTTATTAAGAGAACCATACCATGCTTGTTTTAACCAGAATTTGATTCATTCCTTTCAAAACATGAGGGTTTGAGGTACAAGTGTTTTAAATGATTGGGCCATTTCTTTGGTTTTAAATCCACCTTTTCAAGATAATTTCTTTCATTCTTGCCTAAATTGTACATTTAATCCTTGTAGTCCTTAGAATCCATTAAAGTTCTATAAGGTTAGCCACATTACAATCCAATTTTACCTATACATCCTGTTCTTGAAGTGAAATTGCATGATCTAGTTGTACTTAAGTGTGGGGGAAGTTGTCTTGTGTTTTGATACCTCATTTAGTGAAAACTTTGGGTGAAAAATCAATTTTTTAAGAGATGTGTGTGCTTATGAAAAAACATTCTATTTAAGGATGTTCTTTTTCTAGAGCTTTCATGATAAGAGAAATTATGCCATTTCTAGAGCTTAAAATGGAGGAAGAAATATGTGCCTTTTCTAGAGCTTTCAAGAAAAATCATGTTTATGAAGATTGAAATTTTTTCTACTGGAATAATGAGATGTTTGAATATTTATAGATATTTCATGATGATGGATTTTAATTTCTACTAAGGGGAGTGATGAGGATACTATAATTGAGTGAAAATTATAATTATTCAATTTCACTTGAAAAAGAACTAAGCCCTCCTCATTCAGCCTCAGGATTTTTTACATAAAAATCCTACCAACAGAAAGCCACATAAAAAACCTAAAAATTTCTCATGATAAATAAATTTCTTTTAATCACATTGGTTGGAGAAGTAGAATTTTTTCAAACCTATTGTGACTCTTTCATTGGTTTTGATGAGAAAAAATTTGTGAAAATTGATATTTATGAGATGAGAGAAAATTCATGTGAGGTAGGTGTCTTGTGTGAATGGGAGGGAAATAAAGAGGAAAAATATTTAATGATCTGATTTGATAACTTCAATAATCGTTATGAATGAGGCATGATATCTTTTATTTCTTGGTATGGAATTGGTGGATCTCATTAGAATGTGTTTTTAATTTTCTTTGATTTGATTTTGATTTTGACTTGTCTGGTAGTCCAAGTGCTAAGTGTGGGGGGAATTGATAGAGATAATATTTTCATTATTTTTCAAGTGTGTTTCAATGATTTAACCCCTTAAAATTAATCATTTTGATCTTATTTTTATCAATTTAGTGTATTGGTGAATTATGGGCTTAATTGTGAAAATTGGTTAATTATGGAAATTTATCAATTTTTTAGAAATTCTATATTTTGTGAATATATTTTACAATTTTGATCCAAATAGATTGATTGATTTTTTTTAGGATTTAAATTCTCTTTCGATTCAACATTTTCTTGTAAACCAAGGTCCAATTTGATACATAATGGCCCAGAAAAATTTATCATGTGGAAAATGTTTGTTAACCAACAGAATGGACCCCACCTTAATTAATGTGGAATATCTCGGCCTAAATACGTCCAAATGAGTTGATTCTAGTTGAAGGATTAATAGGACTCTAATTCGCATTCTTCTATTAAATTTCATGAAGAAATTTAGTCATTAAGCCATCAATTTCATGCGACCAAAAACAATAAGTTGAAGAGTAACCTCAGGCAGAAAAAGTTATTATTAGTAATTCAAGTATAAATTTTGGTACACTTGTCCAAATTTACTAATATTTTGAGGAAAAATGAGAACAAGAGAGTAGAACAACCTTTATAAAGACAAATTCTCAATATTATGTCATTTAATATGCTAACCGGACTCCAACCTTTGGTGGAGTAATTTTGGAGAGAAATTTTCTACTCCAAAAGACTATAAATAAGATTTTTCACTTCCATTCAAGAGGTTGAAGAAGGTACAAGAGGGGTTGTGCTGTAGGATTCGAATATTGATGTGATTTTTATTTTATCTTTTCTTTTTTCTTAGTTTCATCATTCTATCTTCTTCCCCTTTCAAATCTATTACCCTTCATATGGAGGGGTTAAACCTTTAAGTGATCGGGGAAGGGGGAGTTTCACTTTTGTAATGCCAAAGTTTTTTGCTTCAATATAAAACCCTATTTTTATTTTTAATGAATTCTATTATCATTGTTTCCCAATTATCTAAATGTTATAATGTTTTGGTTTTGGTGTATTCATTGTTAATAGAATTGGTTGAAGAATTTTAATCTCCCTCCACCAAGTGCAATTTGTCTCGATTGAGCATATTAGGTTAGGTGGTGAGTTTCTAGTGATCTTTGGCATGTGGGTCAAACTAGTAAACGTTTATAGAGTTATAATGAGAAAAAAATCCCTCTTGGGAATTGCCTTAGTTGTTAAGGATTTTTTTATGAACTTCCATGCACCTAGGAGTGAGTTCCATTTTTTTCTTCAACCAAGGGTGATTGATAACTCGATCAAGGAGTATTTCACTTATCATTAAATAAGAAGAGAGGGGGAATAATATTTATTACTGTGATGACATTGAAAAAGGTGATCCTACCCTGACCCCATCACTGTCTTTATCTATTAGTGTTCAGTCTTTATTTTTAATTTCTTACCTTATTTTTCAACTCATGAAATTTTAAAAACAATATCTTCTTATTTATTTAATTTAAGTGACAAATTTAATTATTGTGTACTCCTATCTAGAGACAATATAGGTTACCCACTCTAATACATTTTAACATAGGTAATATTTTTTTATCACACCCCACGATAAGCAATTGTCAGTTGGATTCCAACATGTTTGGATATGTTCCAACATCATGTATAATAAATTTAAATTTATTATTAATCAAAATTAAATCTATATTTTTATCTATATTTCTGGATATCGTTTATTTATAACTTCATTTTATCAAATTACTCATAATTATTTTTTAAAATTAATTATTTACCAGTTAACTATATTGTTTATTATGCATGTTTTGATTTTGAAGTCCTTATCCTTTCATCATGGTCATGGTTTTATCATATATGGGGTATTAAAAATCTTATATTTTTCATTTTTATACATTCAATATACCTTTTTAACCATCCTTTTAAGGTGGGCATTAAAAATGAATTACAACGTTTTGTGGAGTTGGTAGTCCACATGTATACACGAGTGATGTTATAATTTTCCAATGAATGGGGAGTAAGAAGTAAGATAATATTTTATCTTTAAAGTATCATAATTATTTATTAAAAATAATATATATCAAATAAATATATATTTATAAACATCATTATGATGTGGTAATAAAAAATAAAATACATCGCTTCATGGAGACGGTAGTCCGTATGTACACATTAGTGGTGTTTTAATTTACCATTAGATAGAAAGGAGATAGAAAATGGTTTTACTATTAACATAATAAAATTTCATTATAGTAAATATATTTATTACATTATCATAATATGGTTATATAATATTTGTAAGAGGTGGAAGAATAAACCAACTTGAAATAGATCAGTAAAGACAATTACCTATTCTCAGAGTATCCTCCTTTTAATCGAACTTAAGGCCTATAGAGGAGAAATTTATGGTCAAGAAATAGGGTTTGGAATATATTATTAGAAGTTTCTATAGGTATTTGGTTATATTATTTATATAAAATTGAACTCATATGTGTCTTCTAAACGGTTGGATTAAGTGATTTTATAGGAAAATTTTAATGGAATTTTCATAAATATGTAGTATTTAAGCGTGTAAATTTTAATTTAAAAATTAAAATTGTTCCACAAATATAAAATATGTGATTGGATAGAGACTTTTCTTATCTAATTAAATCATTAGAGGGTTTTTAGGATTTTTAATTCAATTTATGAAATATAATTTTACATTAAATATCTTTACAATCATTTTTGAAACTATATAATAATGGGGTTTGAATTTGAATATTTAAAACATTAATTACATTTTATTTTGACAAATAATAATAATTAAACACTATAAATTATCCAAAACACATCACTTTTAATATTTTTATAACAATTTTCTTTGATTTTTCACCTTCTTTCACAAGCACTGCATCGATGATGCGTAAACGTTCTAGGTAATTATACCATCTCTAAAAATTAAAAATAGATTCCTATCATAAAAATAATTTAATTATATTAAAAATAAACATTTATAACCATTCATAACATTTTTTATTATTATGAAAATATATTAGAGATTTTAAAATAAAGGGAGTTTCATTTTATACTTATTATTTACTAAAAATAATATAAAGGTTTTTATTAAAGAAAATTGGAACCAAATTTCCATATTTATGAAGATTGAATGTATTTTTAATAAATAAAATCATAAAATTAAATAAATACAATTTTTTGAGTTTTTTATACACCTTGTCTCATAGTTTTAACCATGTATCACCCATTTTCCCCTTTATAGTGGTGATAAACTTTTACCTTAGTTACTATTCATTATGACCAAGAATTAAATTGAACATAAAAAAATGGAAAAAATAATTTCAAATATGGATAATATTTTATAATATTAAATTTATATAATTTTAAAAAAAATTAATTTTAATGTAATTTCACAAAACGCAATGAAAACTTTTTTTAGAAAAATGATCATTTTAATCATAAAAATGATTTTATACCAAAATCATGTATAATGTTTATTTCCATTGAATTAATTGGATTGTGTTAAATAAAAATTTACTTATTTAAATTTAAAACCAAACCAAAACTAAAATTATTCTTGTTAAAATTTTATTAAAAGATAAGTACTGAAAATGGATTTTATTTTTAAAAAAAACATTACTTAGATTTCAAAAAGGTCAAACATAGATTTATAAATTCAAAAATTATATTTTTTATATTAATTATATTAATTTTTAAATATATATTTTTTATAAAAAAGGTTTCATGAACTTTAAATTCATTATTATATTATGATAATGTCATGAAAGTGACGTTATTTATAAAATCAATGTTTAGCACCATTCACCTAAAAATCAACTATTTTATAAATATCTCAAAAATTTATCTTAATATAATTTTTATATGATTAAACAAAAAAATAATTTATATAATTTTAAATTTAAAAAATTTACACATTTATCTTTTAAATTAAAATTCAAAATATACAGCAAAATAACTTTTATAGAAAAATAGTCTTTTTCAATTTTTAATTATTATTAGCCTTATATGAAGTCATTATTATCATTCAAAATTGAGAAATTATTTACTAGGAAATATTAAATAATTTTATATTAGGATACCTTTTCTACATATTTTTCATAATGTGGTTACTAGTATTCATTTCTTCTAATCCAATAGCTAGGTTATAATAGTAATATTTAAATAAAAATATTTCTATAGTATATCGTGGTTTGCTGAAGATCAATGATACATTTGGTGCATGATATAAAACATGGTATTAATTTAAAGGATAATTATATATTCAAATATTGAGGTGTTATATTATCCCCCTCCTACAAATATTATTTCATCACAATATTTTTTTACCAAAATGAATGTATCTTGACATAAGTATAATCTTAGATGTAGATTTTATCATTATAAAAAATTTATAAATTTCTTATAGGAAACATAGTATATCTTAAATATTTCTGAACCATGTTTTTATGATTATAATACTCATACTTTTGAATAGGTTTCCAAAATCATACCTTAATAGTTGAGCAATATTTTCCACATCACACTTGATAGATTTATCTTCCTCTTCTTTAAGTTAAGGAATTATGTTACCATCAAGATATATAATGAGCAAAAATAATTTATTTTTATTACATAAGCATAATTTTGTTCTTCTATTTTGTTTTTAGTATTTTTCCAACTTAACTCAATCTCATATGAAAAATAAATATGACAAATTATTCATTCTTGAAGTAGTAAAATTAAATTTCAAGGGACCAAAAAGATATATAAAATGATGACTAGTTATTTATCATATTTTTATATATTAACATAAACCAAAAATGTTTATAAAAATTTATGAAAATATCCAATATGAATAAACCTTTATATGAATAAATACTACGTTAATCTCCAAATCCTTGACAATAACACATAAAGTTCAAAAAAATCATTCCATAAATAACTATCCATAAAAATATTCAAAATATTCAAAAAAAATGAAACCTAAGGATTACAATGATTTATTAAAATATTATTCCAACATCAAAATAACATTTATCTCTAAATTATATTAATCACTCACAAAGTCACATACCAAAATAGTATATACCGTAACAATATATTTTCCAAAATATGATTATCTTTTCCCAAAATAACCTGAATCACCATGATTTAAATCCACAAAAAAATCATATATACTTCCAAAATTAAATCATTATTTATTTCTCAAATAATATAAACCAATTTTACATAAAATATCATCCTATAAAATAATATTCCATTTATATTAATCATATAAAGTACCCAATATAGTGAACTTATTCAAAAAAATAACATTAATCGCTTAGACACAAAATCACTTCTCAATCTCATGGTTATCTCTATAATAAAACATATGCTCCTAAAAATTTAATTACTATTAATCTTAATTAATCATAATAACATCAAAGATCATATTGATCAGAAAGGCTATATATACCTCTCATCGTAATTCCCCAAAAATTATAGTAACATTCTTCTTAAATAAATTCAACTAAATAACATACTAAACCCAAGGGATATATCAAGTATTCCCATAAATTACACCCAAAATATGTTTAATCTTACTAAAATCTAGTCAGATAAGACTTCAAAAGGGTATTTATACCTTTAAAATTATGATAAACCATAAAATTATTAACCCATGATGGTATCTAAAATATTTAATTTATTCTTAACGGATAGCATTCTAACCTCTAAAGTTATCTAAACTCTGTACTGATGCCGATTGTAATTCCCTAAACTCTTAAACTTGGATTTAGTGATAAAATCATACTCTTTACATATTGGGAAGACATCGACTAAAGTAAATAAAATTTTAACTTTCATTATTATAGTGTCAAAAAAATATTGAGTCACTAAACATCCTGAATACAGTTTAGGTTTAGATTTTTAAAGAGTTAATACAAACTCTAACAAATAAAAACCCATATATTGTTTATTGAATGAATATTTTTTCATTGTTCCTTGATTTTTATATTCGATAAAAAGCTTCAGCATCCCCCTAAAAATTATACTCACATAATACCCTTTTAAAAGTTTTATTTATATTATTATTCTTCATAACTTGGGGAATAGAAACACAATAAAGGGTGAGTTAAAACTCTTAATAAGGGAAACCATACATAAGAAACTATCATGTAATAAATAGGGTATGATCAATATTCCATAAGTAAGTAATAATAAAAAGTTCCATTTAATTCAAAATATTGAAATGAATAATTTCATTGGATAACATAACAACACAAATGATTATATGGAAAATAATAACTAGTTTCATAATGATTGAATTCATAATATATTACATCATAATCTTACCATCAAGTTCTTATTTCAAGACATCGTAAACATATAGTAAATATCTCATGCTAAGACATTATAAAAAATTGGGTTGACATAAACCAAATAACCAAACTAGTTTGTATCAAGAAACCTACCAATGCATTGAGGATCTATCTAATAGCAGGATCCATACATCACTTACTATGTTTAATTCATTAGTCATATGAAAGAAATTAATTACAATTCAAAACATAATCCAAATGATTTAGTAATCAAATTTATTAATAGAAAGCTAGTATATGAAATATAAATATTTCCCCAATACATATACAACCATCCTTAAGAATCGATATTCATCTATATAGAATTAACAAGTGTATGTATTTTCAATATTTTCCTAATTAGTAAATGAATTGTCTTTCTTAGTAAACACCCCCAGTATGATTTATATATAATGGGTTGTTTACACTATATATAGTGATGGGTATACAACTAAGTCAATAATTGAAATGATACAGAATAAATCAATGATAATAACGAACATGGATAAGAATAAGTACATCAATTAATAAGAAATAAATGTATTATATTAAAGAAAAATTTCATGGTAAATGGGGAGGAAACTAGATGTTAAACTTTTAAAATTACTTTCTCTTAAATATTTTCGAGCATGTTGCAAGAGCAAAGTTATAAGTCAGTTATAAAACTTTATTCATGATGTGTCAATAATAATTTTAAAAAATAATTTGAAAAATAATTTATAAAAATAGAATCTTTAAAATAAACTATAATTAAGTAACAAAATATGGAGTCGAAGATAAAAATATTCATAAGTGTAGTGAATTCCCATTTTGAAACTTTTAGGAAAATAAAAACCTTTTAATTTAAAAAATTCATAGAAAATGGTAGTATATATTAATTTGAAAAAAATTAAAACCTGGGAAATAAAAAAAATAAAAAATAAGTGTAAGGATGGTGGGAAAAAAATTCATGTGAAAAAAGTTTAAAAACAGATTCATTTCACACTTTGGTAAAGAAAGTCAAAAATGTATTGTTCTTAAAATGATAAAAAGATTAATTTTAAAATATTGAATAGAAATTAAAAGGTAACAAAAATTTAACATTATAAATCATTTAATTATATAAAATAATTTATTAAAATATAATTAATATAGATATGGAAGGAAAAGGTTCTGAACTAAAAAGTATAAATGTGGTTGGATTTTCTTATAAAAATCCCTTTAATATTTTGATTACCAAGGAGGGAGGTAAATGGAAATAATAATTTAAAACCCAAGAAATTAATATATGATAAGAAAAATAGATTTTTTTAAGAGATAAAAGTCATATAATTTCTTTAAATAATATTCAAGCATAAGTAATCCCAATTAAAAGTGAGATTGAAACATAAACCCTGATGAATTTGGTACCTTCTGATTCATAGTACATAAAAAGTTAGAACATGATAAGGTTTTATAAATATCATTAAATTCAAAAAAAATATGTAAAAATATATTCATAGGTTATTAATTTCACCATATAAAGGAAAATATGATGTTCAATATAAAACATATCTCAAGGAATAGAAATTAATACCAAACACCCTTATAAATTTTATAACACTTGAATAAAAAACTATTTAAATATAGAACTTGAAATTGAACTTTAATTACCATGATTAAATATTTTGTCATGATATATATTTTAAATTGGTATCATATACACAATATAATATAAATAGTTGTGTAATTCTAAACTTGTCTCAAATAAGGAACTTTGAGATGAAAAATCTTTACCTTGGATTCTTGCTTGGTAGAATGTGCTTGAGTATCCTATATAAGTAAATTTATATTTATTATTCATATATATAATATACATATATATATATATATTATCATTTATTCATAACTTCTTCTCACCAATTTACTCATAATTCTTTGTTAAAATCAACCATTTAGTTGTTGACTATTTTGTCGCTTATGCATGTCTTGATTTAAAGGACCTCATCCTTGCACCGTGTTCATGGTTTCATAATATAAAAGGTCATAAAAAATTTATAATTATATTTTTTATATATTCATCATTCCTTTTTAACTATCCATGTAAGTTATTCATCAAAAATGAATCACATTTCTTTGTGGAGGTTGTAATCCACACGTACGCACAAGCGACATTATCATTTTCCAACAGATGAGAGGTTAAGAAGGTAGATAATATTTTATATATAAATAATAATAATTATGTAGAAAATAACATATATATTAAATAAATCTATCTTTATAACTATTCTTGTGAGGTGTTGATGAAAAAAATATCGCTTTATGGAGAGGGTATGTTGTACATATGATTGAGTGATGTTTTCATTTTACATTATATGTAAAGGATATGTAAAATGTTTGAAAAATTAACATAATAAACTTTATTTTTATTAAATATATTTATTTAATAATTATAATATGGTTATATAATATTTGGAGTATGTGGAAGAAGAAATAAACTTGAAATAGTTTGGAAAAGACAATTACCTCTTCTCCAAACATCCTCCTTTCGATTAAACTTAGGGCCTTTGTAGTAAATATTTATGGTCACACTAGGCGATTATGAATATGGTATGGTATGTTTGGATAGTTATGTAGGCATATTATTGAGATATAATTTAACTCATATATATCTTTGAAAAGGTTATATTAAGTTCCTTTTTAGGTAAAAAATCAATGGTGTTTCCGTAAATACATAGTCTTTTTGGGTTATTAATGTAATTTTAAAATTAAAAGCGTTTTAAAAATGAAAATAGGTGTTTATATTGACCATTTACTATAAAATTTAAGAATTATAGGATTTTATTATTTTTAATTCAATTTATAAAATATTATTTGACATTAAATATCCTTAATGTCATTTTCAAAACTATACGCATAATTTGACTTTAAAGTCATCAATATAAAAATGATGTTCAAATTTGAATATTTAAAACTATAATTACATATAATTTAGATCCATAAAAATAATTAAATACTATAAATTATACAAAACACATCACTTTTAATATTTTTAAAACTAATTTTATTTTTTACTCGCTTGAACAAGTGTTGCATTAGAGATGCATAAGTGTTCTATGTAATTATACCATCAATAAAAATTAAAAGTACATTACTATAATAAAAAATAATAATTATATTCTAACTAAACATTTATAAATTCTTATAAAAACTTATTATTCTTCTGAAAACATATTATATATATTAAAATAAAGTGAGTGATATTTTTACTTATTCATTACTTAAAATAATATATTGATCATTATCAAAGAAAAAGGGAACTAAATTTTCATATTTTTTAATATAATATGATTTTAGTTGATATAAACTTATATAATTATATAAAGAAAAGTTTTTGACATATTTTGAGACCTTATCCCATAGTTTTAAACTCATTTCACCCATTTTCCCCTTTATCGTGGTGATAAACGTTCACAGTGGTTACTATTCATTATTACCAAAATTGAAATTGAACCTATAAAAAAATTGAAAATTTTAATTCCAAATAAATATTCCATTTTATAATATTAAATTTCCATAATTTTTTAAATTTTCATTTAATATATGTTCTGAAAAAGAAAAGAAAACTGTTTTTAGAAAATTGTTAGTTTTAAAAAATAAAATAATTTTATACAAAAATGTGTATAATATTGATTAACATTAAATTAATTGTGTTTGGATAAATAAAAGGTTAATTATTTTACTTTAAAAAAATAAAACCTAAAAGAACCTTGGGAAAACTTTATTAAAGGAGAAGTACCAAAAATAGTTTTTATTAGAATAAAAATATTACTTAGATTTCCAAAAAGTCTAATAGATTTATAAGTTAAAAATTATATTTTTAAATAAAATATATTAATTATTAAATATAAATCTGGTCTATAAAAAAGTTTCTATAAACTTTAAATTCAATATTATATCATAAAAATGTTGTAAAAGTGACAGTATTTGTAAAATCGGTATTTTTAATTATTAACCCAAAAATCAACTTTTTTAGAAACAAAAACCCAAAAAATAAAATTAAATTAGTTTTAATATGATGAAACTAAAAATAAAATAATTTTTATCAAATTCAACTTATAAAAATTATAAATTTATATTTTAAATGAAATTACAAGTTATACAACAAATACCCTTTTATAGAAAAATGACCCTTTAAAAAAATTAAATGTTCTTAACCTTATATGATTTCTACATTATCATTAAAAATTGATTTTTTATTTTCTAATAAATAATAAATAAATTTTTATTAGGAAAACTTTTCTACGCGTATTCCATAATGGGGTAGTCCTATTCATACTATCCAATCTAATAGCTAGGTTATAATGGTTATATTTATATAATAATATTTATATAGTATATCATGGTTTGTTTAAACTTGTTGTTATAAGTTATACACACTATAAAATATAGTATTAATTTAATAAATAATTACATGTTGAAATATCAGGTTGTTACAGTCATAATCAATGAAATTTTCTTACAATCTATGTGCCTATTCCTTCTTGGCTTGATTTGATGAGAGGATCCCATTTTGTAGATAATCTGTTATAGGTGACATCCATCCAATTATGGAATAATATTTTAAGGTTAATGGATCTCCTTAATTTATGGAGGAATTGAGTTCATTTATTACCTCCATATAATATTGATAAACAAAGAGACCAACCTGAAATGTGTGATATAAATGATTATCTTATCCTAATTTGGATCTACCAAAGACATTACTATATTGGCCAGTGCATCCACTTGGTCATTCTATAAATGTGAAATGTCAGATAGTGTTGGTTATGAGGTGAATTCTACCATTAATCCCCATGTATAATCAATAAATGGAATCAGCTATTACTTCTTGATAGCATAGTCACTATTAATTTTAATGATTACAAACTCTGAACCTCACTTAATATTTAATTGGGACATTGGTATTTTGATAACCAATTCCAAGCCTACAATAAGGGAATGGTATTCTTCCTCGTTATTGGTTCACCCTTCTAATATAAGGAAGGAAACTACTAGAAAGTTGGCCTATACCAACACTTTTTTCCCAACGGTTTGAAAAAATCGTTGGGATAAAGAAGCTATACCACTGATTCTATAGAACTGTTCGTATAGGTAATTATATTTTGGGTTTTCCCAATGGTTTTGTTAAATCATTGAGAAATAAAAATATTAACTACAGTTTTTATTAACCGTTGGGAAAAAAGTCACCCGATTTCTTGTTTTAGTGCTCCATCCCAATTTTTTATCCCCTCCGTGAACCCTCCCTGACCTCCGCCTCCTAACCCTCTCCTCTCCTCCCCGACCTTGACCTTATCAACCTTCTATCCTCTTCCTCCTATCCCCCAGCCCTTCTCGGGTCCCTCTCCTCCGACGACATTCCCCCTTCCCCTCTCAGCTCCCTCTCTGATGATGACGTCCCCCTCCTGTCTTGGCTCCCGGCGACGTTCCCCCATCCCCTCTCAGCTCCCTCTCTTAGAGATATCCCCCCTCCCATGTCGTCTTTCTCTCCTCCAATTATTTCCCCCATCCCCCTAACTAGTCACGCGCAAGACCCCCCATGGTCGAACACCCTACATCACTTCCCCCTCTCTCGGCTCCCTCTCCTCCCACCATTTCTCCCAAATTTATTGAGGGTTCTTGATCGGTACTTCCAAGTAAGAATTATCCATCTTTTTTAAAAAATGAGGCAACATGTTATCCATTGTTAGGTTCATAGTTTGGATAATAATTCATATTAATCATGCATTTTCTAGAGTTTTGGTTAGCAACCAACTCATGGTGTGGTGAATTATTGGGTAAATTGTGATTTTTATTCAAAATAGAGTCTTCTAAAAAATTTGGGTTAGATTCACAGGTTGTAAACCATTCATTATAACAATTCATTCAATAAAAAGTTCATGATCTTTTAAAAACCTAATATTTTTATCTATAAACCCCTATTAGACCTGATATTGTGTTGTATTTTTTTTGTTAATCAGGATATATATGTGTTGAGGTTGTATCGTCATTAAGATGTGCAATGATGTTGGTTAATTAGAGGTGAGTGATGCTATATGAGATTTTATGGGTTATTGTTGTTGTGTCCTGGGCCCAGGATTGTTGGGCCCCCGCCAGGATTGTTGGCGCATGTGCCCCGGTAACCAATCCCACATCGGTTGTGGAGGGAGATTGGTGGGTGCTTGAAATTCCCGTGCCTACCTTCCCCTCAGCAACGCGTTTTAAAGCCGTGAGGCCTGGGATAGCAACTGGGCCAGAGCGGACAATATTGCTGGGCCGAGGGATCCGATCCATCAATTGGTATCAGAGGGTGGTTGGTCTCGGGACCGGTGTGGGCTTGGGGGGGGATGTTGTGTCCTGGGCCCAGGATTGTTGGGCCCCCGCCAGGATTGTTGGCGCTTGTGCCCCGGTAACCAATCCCACATCGGTTGTGGAGGGAGATTGGTGGGTGCTTGAAATTCCCGTGCCTACCTTCCCCTCAGCAACGCGTTTTAAAGCCGTGAGGCCTGGGATAGCAACTGGGCCAGAGCGGACAATATTGCTGGGCCGAGGGATCCGATCCATCAATTGGTATCAGAGGACGTATTTGAATAATTCCCTAACCGGTTTCAAATTAAAGATCCTATTTTTTTTGATGGCTTCTACCGCTTCTTCCTCTCAAAGGGTGGTTGGTCTCGGGACCGGTGTGGGCTTGGGGGGGGATGTTGTGTCCTGGGCCCAGGATTGTTGGGCCCCCGCCAGGATTGTTGGCGCCTGTGCCCCGGTAACCAATCCCACATCAGTTGTGGAGGGAGATTGGTGAGTGCTTGAAATTCCCGTGCCTACCTTCCCCTCAGCAACGCGTTTTAAAGCCGTGAGGCCTGGGATAGCAACTAGGCCAGAGCGGACAATATTGCTGGGCCGAGGGATCCGATCCATCAATTGGTATCAGAGGACGTATTTTAATAATTCCCTAACCGGTTTCAAATTAAAGATCCTATTTTTTTTTATGGCTTCTACCGCTTCTTCCTCTCAATCCCCCGAAGGACATTCTTTGGATCGTGCTCCATTCTTTGATGGAGCCGATTATAGTTTTTGGAAAACCCGCATGACCACATTTCTTAAAAGTATTGGCTATCCTATTTTTAGAATTGTTATGCATGGTTTTACCCTCACTTCTTCCGATGAGTCTAAATGGACCCCCGCCGACATTGCAAATTTCGAGCTTGATGGCAAAGCCATGAATGCTCTACATTGTGGGTTAGATCGTAATGTTTTTTATTGTATTTCTTCTTGCACATCTTCTCATGATATTTGGAAGCTTTTAGAACTTACCCATGAAGGCACTAAGAAGGCTCAAAAGCAAGAACCCGACAACAAGCAAGAACCCGATGAAAAATCCGTGCCCAATTGCCCACTCCACAAGAAAAGGGCCAAGAAAAAGGAGAAGAAGAAGGCTTCAAAGGCAACATGGAGTGATAGCTCCACCTCTTCATTCTTCTCCTTCTCCTCGAGCGACCAAGGTAAAAAATTCCTAATGGAAAATCATGAGGTATCATCTTCCGACTCTTCTTCCTCGTCTTCTAGTTCTTCTAATTCTTTCAATCATCTTTCTTATGAAGAACTCTCACACGCTAGAGACCAACTAGAAAAAGGTTTTCATGCTTTATCGTCAAAATTTGTTTCTTTAAAAAAGTCTTTCAAAAAACTCTCCTCCGAAAAAGAACAACTTCTCAAAGAGAAGGAGGAGATGTCCCTAAAAATCCAAAATTTCCCAAATGTTGATTCCATGGAATCAACTATCAAAGACTTAAGGGAATCCCTAGCCAAGTTCACCCAAGGTGAACAAAATTTGTCCAAACTCTTAGGTTCTCAACGAGTATCTAGAACCACCAATGGACTTGGCTACACCAACCAAGCTTCCTCCTCCCATGCACCCACTGTTTTTGTAAGGGGGAGCTCTAGTTTTAAATTTTGTAATTATTGTAAGAAAACCGGGCACCTTATTTATGAATGTAATTGTAAAAACGCCCGGTATGGTCAACCCAAAAATATTTTCTTTTCGGACGAATTCTATAGGAGAAGACCCGCCATGAGACAAGTATGGATTAAAAAATCCCTTCTAGCGAGTCTCTCCGGGCCTAAAATTGTCTCTTTTCAAAATCCCTCTCCCCGGTGATTTGTTGTTTTTATTTAGGGGGAGTTAGTTTTGTTTAAGCTTTTTGTTTTATTCAAAACTTTTGATTCAAACTTTCAATTTCAACACTTGGTATCAAATTTTTCAATTCAAAATTTTCTTCAATTCAAAACTTTCAATTCAAACTGTTATTCAATTTTTCATTTCAAAATTTTTGATTCAAAACTTTCAATTCAAATTTCAGAAATTTCAATTGGTTTAAAATCTTTTTCCCTCAATCAAGTTTTATGCCCCATTCTATTTTGATAATCACAAAGGGGGAGAAATTTCTTGATTGATTGGGGGAGAATCCTTTTCATCATGCTTTGATTTATTTTCAAATTATCCTTTAAGCATGCCTTTAATTTCAGTATTTTACTTTCATTGTTTTGGTGATTGTGATCATCAAAATAGGGGGAGATTGTTGTACCTCTCGTTCCCCTCGTTGTTTGATTTTCATGATCACAATCACCTTATTATTTGTCTAATTTTGTTTAAAGTGTTTTTGGATGATAGGCAATTGACTTCCAAAAGATTTTCCCAAGAAAGCTGGTGAAGTGGACTGAAATTCAGTCCACCGGCCAACCGGTGTGATAGCACCGGCCAGCCGGTGGACCTGGCAGAGGCATTGCCCACTGCCAGGTTCCACCGGTCAGCCGGTGGCTCTGTCACCGGCCAGCCGGTGGCACCCAGACTGAATAGTGACAGCTACTGTCTGCCCACCGGCCAGTCGGTGGCTCTGGCATCGGTCAGTCGGTGGAGTCTGGACAGAAGCTTCTTCTCCTCTGCCAAGGCATCGGCCAGCCGGTGGAGATGTACCGGCCAGCCGGTAGCCCAGTCAAACTAGCCGTTGGCTTTGACCAGTCAACCCTCTTTTGGCCTCCAACGGATCCGAAGACCTCTCCAACGGCTCCGAAGACTCCCCAAGGGTTCCATGCCTATAAATAAAGGCCAAGGAAGCCTCGGACACCAACCGGAACTATTGTGAAGCCAACGGACACTTTTTTCATCATTCGGCAATCCTCCGGCGAGCCACTTCAAAGGAACCCCAAGTGCTCCAACCAACTTCCAATCCAAGGAGCACCTCAAGAATCTTGGGAGATCACGCTACATCAACTCCATCATACCTTGGCGCCCAAGTCTTCCTCACATACGGGTTTTATTGTCTATTTATTTTGAGCTTTAATTTTGGGTTTGTGCCTACAAACCCCAAACCCTTTTCTCATCCCCCTTTCTTTTGGGTTTCACACCACCATTAAGGTGTGAAGAGGTTTCTTCAAGCCTTTCCTTTTAAAGGGCTTGAGTTTTCGGTGAGCTAGCCTTCACCCGTTAAGAAGGCTAGTGGGTTCTTGCTAAACCATTAAAAGCAAGTGGGTTCTTGCTAAACCACAAAAAGCAAGCTGTAATAGGTCCTAGTGCTACCTCAAAGCCTAGTGGGTTTCTTGCTAAAACCATTGAAAAGCAAGCGGTAGGAATCTCTCAACGGTTGAGTTGGGAGCGGAGACGTAGGCCGGGTTTTGGCCGAACTCCGTTATCAATTTCGTGTGTCTTGCCTCTTTACTTTCCGCTCCATTTCAACTTTGATTTTTAATTTGTTAATCATTTTTTAAAAAGGCAATTCACCCCCCCTCTTGCCATCCTTCCCGTTTTTCTCCGACCCAACAATTGTGAGGAGTTTATTTCCCTTTAATTTATTATTTCATAAAAAATAAGTTGGTGTTGCATATATTAAGTAATTGGAATTGGTAAAGTAAAATGTTGGTCTCAAATTTCCGAGTTGGTTATTTGGATGGTATTCTCTATCAAAAGTGGGTATGTCTCTGTTGTCTATGGGTGTATTTTCCAATTGACCAATGTATTTATTAAAATGGCCATGAAATACACATTTCCCACAATACAGAAGCACCACATAACTCATAGATAGACACTACACACCACAAGACACCCATTGTAGACACCCCTTGACATCTACTGATAGTTAAGGGGCTATAAAATTAGGAACTGAAGTCTATTGGCACTCAATCCTTGAGAAATTACAATTTCTGGTAGAAAAGATACCAACACCTTTATTCTTAGTATATTATAATGAAATATTTTACACCATCATGACCAAGTAGACCATATGGTTAATGGAATGGTTCTCGACCAAGTTCAAGAGAAGGATCAACTACTAAACATTGATTGTGGTCCTTGTGAGGTTCCTTCCATGGTTAAGAGTGTCATCTGCCCAATCTTAAACTCAGATATTATATCACAGGTGCATATTCATTTGCTAAGTGTACTAGTCTGGTGTTTCCAACAACATTATATATAAAGAATATAATGAAAAATGAAGAGATTATTAAATGGAACGGTTTCCCCCTTTTTTTCAAAAACATGATTTGACCCATGGGGCATTGTGGTTGTTATATATTGGGAGGTGACATGTATAGCCAAAGGATACATGTATTTTTTGTTTAGTTTTTATTTTATTTTCTTTATCGCATTGACCACTTAGGTCTTTTACTACTTTCTACGGATGGAGGCTAGTGATGTTATCCTAACTAGTTGATGTAGATCACTTGTATACAATAATTCCATGAGGTGTGAGTGTGAGGAAACATTGGAATCTAGAGTAACCTTGGGTTCTTCCATGAGATAGAATTTTTTTTCTAAAAAATTGTGTTGGAACATTTCTAGAGTATGTTGGAGTCATGAAATAACCCCAAGTTTCTCCATGAGATAGCATAAATAACCTGAAGTGTCTCCAAGTGTCTTCATACATCGTATCATCCTTGCATGGGTTGTCCACTCACCCAATCCTATCAAACATATCCTAGTCTATCCTCTCAGTAACACAGTCTAGACTCATCTCTCAAAGATTATCCCATGCCTTGATGAACATCTCATCATCAAACTAAACTAAGAGGATTATTCACCTCATGATTATCCTAGTCACAATATAACACCATGTCGAACCCATCTACATTCTTATCTCATCCACATGGGAATCCTCTAGGGTCCCTCAAACCCGTCCTAGTCACTACTCACTGACCATAATCCTCACCCCACACACTATAGTATTCTCTCGGCATGTCAACCATTCCTTAATTATATTCTCAATAATCCGGTCAAGAACCTCATCAAAATTATGTATTATAACCAAGCCCCACTAACCAAGTTCCATCCTAAGCTAAATCACACTAAGACTCTTGGAATTATAATGCCAATATGTCCAACAATACCCAATACCCACACTAGAATCTCATCCTTCATCTCTTTAGTTGAAATCTTGTATCATTAAATGGAGTAAAACCTTTCATGATACATCTTATAGACTCAGAGGGACCACCCCACTCTAAGAACCCACCAAGATTTCATCCACATAAGTATTTCCTCATCAAACTCTAGATGTAAAATTTCCACACCTAACACTACAAGGCCCAATCCTCTTAGGAATATTTTACTTGATCTAAACCCTCATCTATTCCATACACATATCATCCCAAATTTAAGACATATGTTAGAACACTCATATCCCAATCGATATTGAGAATCAGTATAATAGAAGGCATCAGTAGATCATCTAAATTTTCACACTTACAATTAGTCTAATTCCATGGGTAGATCAGCCACTTTCAAGCACCCATCCTTATTGATAATATGTATACTAGACCACCCCACTCAAATATTAGGTCACATTTAGGAATATATAATGACATGGTTATATGATGATTTGTATAATGTAAAACAATAGATAAATGATTTGGTTAAGTAAAATTCCACCAAAAAAGTTATATAGGAAAACATCATATAGGTTATTGGTGACTGACTGAAAATTAAATTTTTATTATTATCATAAACCCCTTTTAATGGATAAGGGGAAACCAACATGACACCAAGGACTTAAGACATTTAATCATGCCCCCATAGTCCAAAATCCATAAAAATAGATCAATTTAAACAAAGGAAAGCCCCTCCCCAGCAACAAAACATTAAGTCCACCTTCCACCTACCCATCGCTACTCGGTTAGTTGTCCCATGAAAAAATGCATGTGCCTGGTACCGATGGAAAAATGCATACCCTCTCATACATCCAATTCTAGGAACTAGACAAATCTCGTCGCCACCATCAATCCTACTCGAGGAGACCACAGAAACAACCAAAAGCACACTCTGAGAACATGGTCACAACACACAGGCTGAAGAAGGCTAGAAGAGAAGGACCTTGACCACGCCGTTATGGAGATGGATGATCCCACAAAACCCATCGACATTTACCAGAATATTTTCAACCGATGCTGGCCTACCACCTCATATTGACGACGCCGAAAAAGAAACAAGTACTCGAATAAATGTATACGCAGGGGAGTGGATACTGGTATATGCATATAAGCATATGTGAAAGGATCCCCTTGCACATGATCATGGCCATGCGGGTGTGTGAATTGGGTATAGGTGTCATTTCATGTGTGTGAAGGTGTGTATACCTAGTGGGGGAGCAACAACTTTTAGTTAGAAAGCTCCAAGAGACGAAGTGGACGGCTTGGTTCCACCTTGAGGTAGGGTCCCTCTCCTACTCTCTTTAATTCAAGATTTCTTTAAATTGAATTTAGATTCTTTCTTAATTATACTTAGTTATATTAAATTTCATATCTTGAATAACTATTCTTTAATATAATTGTTTCATTTGATAAATAAAGTCATGTTTTTATAATAAAACCCCTCCAACGGAGGTGCGCTGTCTGCAAAAACCCATAGTGATAGTTATGTTGATCTAGTTTCTTAACATATTTCATTTTATTTGTGATGATTTACTTTTAAAATAAATGTTAAATATAATTAAATGAATTTTTTGATAAATTAATTTCATGATTTTATAATAAAACCCTTCCAATGGAAGTTCTATATCTTCTAAACCAAAGTGTAGTGATGGTTATTTGTATCATGTTTAGATTTGGTTTGAGTTTTTCATATTTCTCTTATTGGTGTTTGTTTTTTGGATAGTTAGTTTTTGTTTTCTTTGAATAATATAAATTGGTTTATCATACTCATTTAGATAAAATCACATTTTCCTTCCAACACCTTATTGCTCAAGGTGTTATCATTCCTTAAGATATATCACTATACTTGTTAGAATTTGTCACCCAAAATGTGTATGAAATAATAACAAGGGGATTTGGTCTATACCATAGCTCATCATATAGGTACAAGGTTCTAGTCACTAGGGACCTATACCCCCATATCAAAAATGTCTCAACATCCAAGTGAAAAATGTCAGTTCTCTTGGTACTCATATATCTTACACTAGGGAACCCACTAGAGTTCTTGAGACTCAAACCAGACTCATACACAAAAAAGAAATAATTACCTAATGATGACCTCAAATACTATATGATATTCTTGGAAATTTACTTGAATCCCAGTCTTTCTATTCTTATAAATCCTCACCACCACACTAACTCAGGTACCAGGTTCTATCAGTATCAGAAGAGCTCTTAAGACCACTTATTGAATGAAAAAGATCTTTTTAACACCATTTTTATTCCTTAAGAAATAATTATACCTATTTCACACATCATATTTCATTCCACCATTAGGAGTGTGCTCCATTCCCCATATGGGAAGATACTTTTTGTTTTTTTTCATGTGACTAGTTTTTTTATCATTCACAATATTTTTAAAGTGATTATTTCTAGAAACTTAGTGAATTGTGTGTATGAACAAATCCACTATGATAAACATTTTTCTTGGTGATCCTAGTCATCACATGTAACTAACCAAACATGCCTTTAATTCCTATAGTTTTAGGTTTCGTTTATTAAATGGGAAACATGCCACAATTATATATTTTTAATTAAGAAAACACTTTTAAGGAAAAGTGATAAACCAATAGAGTACACAAATAGATAGTCAATCAACATGATATGAAATAGCCGAATAAATAATTTTTCTGCAAGTGGATCAAGCTCCATTGTATAATTTTTCACCACTTTCTTGGGAAACTTTTGAGGGATCTTCCCTTTTCTTGAGAATCTAGTGACAGGAGGTCTAGGTAAGTAGGAGGAGTCTTTTTTCTTCTACGGCCTCCGAGAGTGCTTGATGAACGCCTCTAAGTCAATGATGGTGTTATTTCCTTTCTTTGAAAAGACTCTAATATAATCTTCTACAAGCTCCACTTCCTTGGGCTAGATAAGGAAATCCGAATTAGAATCCCTATTCTCCTGAGAAACCACCAGTCACGAAGGTCCACCAATCATCCTGTTTCCCATTCTTAGTAATCTAAGGATTAAGGGTAAAATGAATTGATTGACGATATATATTGGTAATATACCTAAATAGAGTCATGAATGAAGCCAAATTTATTACATGTGTCAGAATTACCATGGCATAAGAGTTTTTACATGGTTCATAAACCATTTTTATTATTTGGTGAATCCTTGAAATTCAACTCTTATAATATTACTATCCATATTCTAAAATTATTATATAAATGAAAATGGTATTAAGTATAAATATATTCCCAAACTCCAATTAAAATAGTGATCTAAATGAGAATAAAAATTTAAATCAATATTCTACCTCCTTCTCACATGTCTCCATGTTCCCTCTTCTGCTCCATGAAGTGGTATTCAATGACAATTTTCCATGAATAAAAATATTTCACTATATTTTTTACAAGTTTATGAAAGTATTATTATAACATATTATTATAATTGGGTATAAAATATTCACCCTAAATATATATCTTTATCATACCACAATCCTGATTCAAGAGTATGTTTTTATAACATAAGATCAGTTTCTATAATGTGAAAGACAACTACACAGGATTTATTTAGAATCATGTATAAAGAGTAATAAAAATTTTGATATCTAGTATATACATTGTTAAGTATAATATAATTTCAATAATACATAAAAACTCTATTTGATCACTAGTCCTCCCCACTTCATTCCATGACCACTTGGTTCCAAGTGCTATAAGAGTGGAGTCCTATCCTGATTTTTCAATTCTAGGGATTCATTAATTTTATATGAAATTATATAACATGATTGATAAAAATAATAAAAAAAATATTTTCTACTAAAATATGATTAATTAACTTTATCAACAAAGTGTTTATGAAACCATTTATCTATGGTTTTCTGTTTTGTACTTGTCCTTTAGAGTTTGATATTTTTATGATCCGGATGGTCTGATGAGTGTTTTGACCCATGTAAATAAAATTATTTTACATTATCTTTTTTTCAATTTGAGAACAATGAATAGAACACACCTCTTATAGTGTAGTTGGATCTTCTTATAACAATGGGGAATTTGATGGATGATCGGCTATGTGATAGTATTCCACAATTCTTATGATCAATGGTGAGACTATCTAATCACAATTTACCTTCGATGTATGATACCTAGATAGAGTTTTAGATACATTATCAAACTATAGTTAATGGGGAGGGAGGCCCTCACGTAGAAAATATATGGATTGAGTCTCTCATGAAAATATTTAGTCACCTGTAGACAACATTGCATATGAGGGTGAATCTTGCAAACTTGTATTCTACAAGGACCATCTAAGTGCTCGAGGGACATCATAGTACATTTTGGACAATACGAAGACTTAGAAATACTTTTATAATGATATTTTTATTTGTAAAATTTTCAAAAATGTTTTGTATTTAAAATGATAACCTATTTTTGGAAATTTTGTCAATTATATTAGAAAAAGGGACAGTGTTAATTATTTTCAAGGTTTTAAAGTGATATTAATAAAGCATGATTAGAATATTTTAAAGTATTTAAGATTAATTTACTTTTAAAATATATGATTTTGAACAATTTTAATGTTATAAATGTTTTACCAAAATCTATAATTGTGTTTAAATGGTTTCATAAAAAATTAATGTTTCCCTTTATTAGATGAGTTTTTAAAAACCTCATGGGTAAAAATGATGTTTTAATGAATAAAAGTTATTTTGAAAATAAAGTTTTGATAAAACCATGTTGAGTTAAATAGGTTAATTTGGATCACTTATTCAATAAAGTAAAATTACCTATTGTTGGATTTTTATGAATTTATAAAGTATTGGATTTTAGTTTTATTTAAATGATGTCTTGAGATTACTTATTGATCTATTTTATGTCTCATGAAGCTAGAGTTTTGAAGACCATTTTAATGGTGTTTGTGTTTCCTATTTTAGAGTGTATCCCCATTTAGATTTAATGGATTCTTTGGTTTATCAAGATCTTCTTGGGATGGTTTTTTTGTTTGCTTTAGTCTTAGAGTTTTTTGTTCTTCCTCTCTTTTCCTAATGTGAGAAATTTTTATGAGGGTTCCAAAACATGAATCCTCTTCATTTATCTAGGTAACAAGATTATTAGGATAAATTGTTTTTGGTAATTAAGGTTGAGGATATTTTTATCTAGATTTATATTTATGATTCTCTTAAGGTTATTTTTTTAACCATCCTACTAGAGGGTCAGAGTTATAAGTGGTGGAAGTATATTATTCAGAATAATCCAGAAAAGGACTATTATTGGAAAATTTTCAAGGCATAGTTCATTTAGCATTCATTCATAATTAAATGAAGGTTATGATGTCTATAGAATTTTCTAGGCTTCAGTAAAGAGATGAAATAGTGTTCGAGTACAAAAATCATTTTATCCAGTTGGTTCCATACATTCTAAATCTAGACTTGGACGATTCCTTATTAGCTTGGTGGTTTGAGTAAAGTATTTTATGACTTGTCACTAGTTATTTTTTTCTTTGGACTCAACTTCTATAGATTGGTTATGAGATGAGCTATCATTGTTTATGTAAGATTAGTAGGATCACCAGATGTATTTCATGTTTATTCTATTCATGTTTCTTATATTCCTGGGTGTGGTGGAGGAATATCTAATAAGGGAAAAAGGAAGTGTTATGTCAAACCCAATAAGTGGTGGCTTAAAAACAATATTTTTTTTCTCTCCAGTTTTTTATAGGATAAAATACTTGGTTTTATATCAGTGAAAAAAATTGGAACATAAGAAACTTTGTTGTTAGGGTCATCAGAGGTATTTTTTGTTAGACTACTAGATGGAGTCTAAACAATGTGAATATATTGGGTTACATGAATCAATTTAGACTACCAGATGGAGTCTTTGGGATACTAAATCCATTGAGGTGATTCATATTTGTTTTGTTATATTGTTTAATATCTTAACTATCTAGAATTAAATTTTAGATGTACTGGGAAAACAAGAAGGTCATTTTGTACTGGTAGGAAGCCTAGGGATTTCCATGGGGTGTCCAGGAGGATGAAGGGGGTCTGTAGGGCCGAGGGAGGGTGTAGGTGGGGTATCTTGGAGGGGTTTTCCAGTGGGGGTATCCAAGGGTTGTTTGGGGGTGTTGGGGGTCTGCAGGGCAGGGGGAGGGTGCTGGTGGGGTGTCTAGGAGGGGGTGTCCAGGGGGTGTCTAGGGGGGTGTCTAGTGGGGGTGTAAGACGTTGTCTAGGGGGGTGCATGGGGGTCTGTAGGGCAGGGGAAGGTGTAGGTTGGGTGTTTAGGAGGAGTTGTCCAGGGGGAATCCAAGGGTTGTCTGGGGGTGTCGGGGGGTCTGCAGGACCGGGGGGAGGGTACGGGTGGGTGTCTAGAAGGGGTGTCCATGGGGGTGTCCAGGGGGGTAGGTGGGCTCTAGGGGTGTCTAGGGGGGTCTACAGGGTAGGGGGAGGGGTTTACAGGGGGTGTCTAAGGGGTAGGGGTGTCTAGTGGGGTGCAAGGGGGTTGTCCGGGGGAGTGAAGGGGGGTCTGTAGGGCAAGGGGGTGGTGAATGTGGGGTTTCTAGGAGGGGATGTCCAGGGAGTGGTGTCAAAGGGCTGTCTGGGGGGTGTCGGTGGGGTCTTCAGGGTAGGGGGAGGGTGTACGTGGTGTGTCTAGAAGGGGGTGTCTAAGGGGTCTAGGGGAGTGTCCAGAGGGGTGTTGGTGGGAGGGGTGTCTAGTGGGGGTGCATGGGGGCTATCCAGGGTGGTGCAAGGGGGATGTCCTGGGGGTGAAGGTGGTGTTCAAGGTGGTGCAGGGGGTGTTCAAGGGGGCTATCTAGGGGGTGCATGGGGGCTGTCCAGGGGGCATGGGGGTGCAAAAGGGTACAAGGGGGCTATCCAGGGGGCATGGGGGTGTAGGGGGTGTTCAAGGGGGGTTTTGTGGTGTTTTTTTATGAAATGGGAAGGCCTATAAATCACCACACAACCATAAAATCCATTTCATGAGTTTGTACATTGTATTGTCTGTATGAGTTTTTTTTAAAATTTTGTATTACCAAGTGTTGTATTCATCATTTTATATTGTCTGTATGATTTTTTTTGTATTCATCATTATTATATAGGTTTGTACTGTAATTCCAGAGTGGAAGAAGTGACATGATACTTGTTGGAATTGCAGTACTGTAATTGGAGAGGGGAGGCCGATGTATGCTACTTGTTGTAGAGGGGAGGTTGTTGTATGATGGTTTTGGATAAAAGAGAAGATGCCTAGAATAGGTGTGTACCATTTTTTTTTTTGCAAAGAAAATAAAATACCAATGGTTCATAGAACCGTTGGTATAAAAATTGAGTATTATATACCAACAGTTGTCAAACCTTTGGTATACCTATATCCCAACAGTTTCAATGAAACTGTTGGGAGTAGTGAGATGTAGGTAGTATACCAACAGTTTAACAACCGTTGGTGTAGGCCCATACCACCTAACTTATGGAAATGTTTCACTGTGAACTGTTGCAATTGGTGTATACCAATGGTTAAAAACTGTTAGTCAAGTTGTATAAACCTACGGTTATTAACTGTTGGGATTGAAATTTACCAATAGTTAACACTAAACCGTTGGTATTATGAAAATATATCTAACCTATCCCAATGGTTCAAGATGAACCGTTAGTATATAGTTATCCCCACACCTCACAACACAACAGTTTAGTAAACCGTTGGGATATAATTTCTCAAAGATTTTGGGTCTTTTACCAATGGTTTGTAACAATTGGTAAAAGCTTATTTTACAGTAGTGAGAGTAAGTTAGAACTTCTTTTTCTGGATATATGAATATAATCCCTAATCTAACCCTATTAAGATTCATTTTTTCATCATTTTACCTATTGGGATTCTAAAGGAACCATCAAAGTACATTTTCTATAATTAAGAGGTTATATGGATAAAGAAGACTTCTTAATTATAGAGTTATGTTTTTAATAGTGAATTCTATTAGACATAAACCATATATAAAGATATCATATAATGACTACATAATGTGTTAAATTCTCAATTAGCATCACTAAGGATATATTTTATAAGATTAACACAAAAATGAGGTGGATGTTATGGTGCTTCAAATAGTATCTCAAATTTTTCACTATGGAAATCAATGCATGGAAGTTATTCTTGATAGAATAATATCAAGTCTTATTATACAATATTTCCATTTGTATAAAATAGAAATTATTCTCTTTTCCCACATATTTCTATTAAGAAAGGAGGGTGTCAAGTGATCACTCAAAAGTTTTCACGTAGAGGATGAGAGGATTTTCTTCTACATGTTTCACTAAGACCAATGGGTGATGAAGGTATTTTTTGAGATCATTGAAGTATTTTTAACAGTATCTGTCCCATTTATAAGAGATATGTTTCTTCATAGAGTTTATAAAGAAAATAAACTCCCTGGTTATATTATCTTTGAAGCACATAATATAGGAGATACATCCCAGGAGTCTTCTCAATTCCTTGAGGTTTCAAGGAGGTTTCATATAAATCATTAACTTAATATTTTCTATATTGACTTATATGTGCGATTTCATACTAAAAACCCAAGGATTTTCCCTAATATCACCCAAAATGTGCATACCTAGTATTTTATCTCCAAGTTATATTGACATATTTTATTGAATGTTTCATAAATATTAGCAAGATGATCACAAAACTATTGATATTTAACAACCAGATCATCCCAATATAATTCTATGGTCTTCCCTAAAAAATAATTGAAACTAAAGAGCATGAATCCTTGGTTTTTAGCACTATCATTATTCAATACAAATCGAAGTACTTATTAATAATATACTACTTAAGGTGTCCAAAATGAGGCGGCCTCATCATATTTGGGGTCTATTCGGATATGGTTATAACCAGAATACTCACCCATAAAGGACAGGTTTCATAAGCTAACTATTTATTTGACTTGTATTTTCTTGATTGGGACTAGAAAATAAGTATTTGGGAAGTGATGTGTAAGATCTATGAAATCAATCTTGACCATGATTTTCCTATTATTTTTCTTGATTATTATAATTTTGGTGAGCCAATTTAGGTATTGAACTTACCAGATAAATTTGGATTTGATTATCATATCAATTTTTACTTCCACCTTAGTAGTATGGATCATATATATTCTATTTTCCTCTTATTTATACTCATGGTGGTTTTCCAAAAGACGCAAATAATTGGTAAATACTCAGAGATCAAACATAAGGATTTATATATAATTACATGAAAATATATCCCTATGTCATTTAAGGAAGTAGATGTATTTATCATGTTCTTTAGTATCCATGGTGGCACTGATTATAGTAGGACACATATCTTCATTTATCCCCAAATTCACTTGTTGGAATTCATCAATAAAATTCAATCCACCTTTCTCAAATTTTAGAGTACGATCATTGATTTTTTTCATCTTACTCTTAACCATTATCATGGGAAGAAGATTGATTAACACCTCGTGATCTAGAATATAGTATAGGGAGTATCAATACTTCAACCAGGATCACATCACTATTTTTAATGGATGGGTTTATATGAGGTAACTAATATATTGAGAATAGAAATGGATATTTCCTAGACCCCATGATCTTCTTCTAGGATTCATGTTTACTTGATTAAAAAACCTAGGTTTTATCATCTGAATATCAATTAGGTAATCAATTTAGTAAATATTATCAAGTGTAATATTAATACACATAGACTGTATAGTGGTATTTTCCTCTATGGTTTATTTATGGACAATAAAAGTACCTTTTTAACCATCATATGAGATGAAAGTGACCAGAAGGATTAACTCATTGGATAATGTGAACCATGTGACCCAATGAATCCATATATCTAGAGTTTTTTTTCCACAATTCAATTGATGGTAATTATAAAATCCTCACCAAGTTCACTCCATGGACTGATATGAGTTTTTTTATTCCATTTGGAGTATCAATAAACATGGGATTATTTATTATTGGTTATTTCCCCTTCTATTTTTAGTACCCTATTGCTATGTATGAATATTCACAAGACTTGAAAGGGGATATATCATCATTCAGTACCCTAAATTTCCCTTTAATAGAGTATTTAAATCATTAATGATATGATTAGGGAACTTCTACATGCATATGAATCAACGAACTTTCCATAAAGTCATTAAAAGTTGTGTCTTGGCGGACCACTATGAATTCAAAATTAGAAACAGGATCTCTAAATTTGACTTTTAGTTTTTTTCCTTTTGATTATATCTTTCTCACTCTTGTTATACCCCTAAATTTTTAGGTTATATGGAGATAATTCAACCTCACTGTAGTCGATACATCAAAGGGTTTAAATTGGGAAGAGGTTAATCCAAAAACCATTATTGGCTTGAGATTGATATATGTTGGTGTCATATAGCTTTATAGATATGTACAAGGGCCTAATATTCCCATTTATATTATCTTCTTAGTCTTTTTATATGAATTAAATGACAATGTCACATTCATCAAATCCATTCACTACACAATATGCCTCAGTTGTAGCAACTTCAACCTCAAATTCATATGGGCTTCAAAGATCCTCAATAAGGGATTCTATGGGTTCAGTTGAATGATGAAAGGTAGAGAAGATTGATATCATGGATTGGATAATGATTATATGATTCAAAATATCTTACTTCTAAACTATGGTCTTATTCTTCCTAATATGTGGTTATTCCCAATCCCGAGGGTATGGGGTCAAAGTTTCCTATGTTGGTGACTCCTTTCTTTGAATATAACTGGGAGACATCCTCACTATCCATGAGTTGGGTTGAGCTATTTTTCTTATATTTAAATGTTTACCAAACAATTTCATATCATTAAATTTTATTTATATTATAATTGAGTTTTAATGATCCCTAGAACATTAAGGATTAGATCTATATTTCTATTGATCTCATTGGAGTATCTTTCTTTGGTTTTCAGGCTTATATATAGCTTCTATGAAAAACAATTTCTGGCCATCAAGGTCCACCACTGTTCTTTATTACCTAACCTCTAAGTCCAATTCCTTAATTATGGATAGGGATCATAGGTTCATATGATTCTTATGCATTAGTAAAGAATTATTTTGGGTGAATGGAATTGATAGATCCACATTGTGACTCCTCATCAAATGAAGGTTCTACATAGTGGGGTGTTTTCTATCCTCCCAGTGATAGGGGTAAGAAATCTAGAAGATTGTAGATCGGGTTGGTTATTGGTAAGTGATATTATTCCTATACATAGATTCATAAGTGATAATTACACCAACTATTGGAAGGCTATGATGATGAAGATATCAGAATTGGTTTTGAAAAGGGAATTGTTTCATGACTGGTTTATTAATTCACACCCTGAGTATGAAATGTTATTAGTTGGATAATTTCTTGGTTATGAATTCATCAAATTTCTATATACACCTATTCAAAACATACTTTCATTCTTCTTTCTATCCTAGAATGGAAACAGAAATACATGTCACCTTTGTCGGGGGTTTATCCAACCTTACTTTCTCAAATTCAAACATATCCTAGAGTATATCCTTCAAGATAAGGCATTATTGGATGTTTTTCCCTAATATATAATGAAAGGGTTAGTAGTATAGGTGATCATTTATACCAAATTCATTTTGTCTCCTAATATCTAACATTTTAACCAATTCCTTTTTAGGGTAGCATTAAAGAATCCCAAAACTTGTTCCTTTTAGAATTTTTCTCTTCTAAACTTTATAGTTTGGGAAATTTTTCTCCTTTTGTACCTCACAACAATGGAGTTGTTACTTTCATTATTTTTTAATAGGATTTGCATCATTATATTGAGAGGGATTGTATTTGAAGATTCCATCGATGTTGGTATTAATATGAAATTCATAGTCTTTACTCTAATAGTTATATTCCCTTATAATTATGGAATTAGTAGATAATTAGAATTGTAACATCAAAATATATTATTTGGGAACTATGTTATGGCTGAAAACACCCATAAACGTCCAGGGTATTCCAAGAGAATAAGTTACATTTTCAATTCATCACATATATCTTCTATTCATATCTCTAGTATATACCCTTGTAAGTTTTTTGTATTTAGTGAATTGGTTAAACCTTTACACTTGGAAATAAAATCCAAGACCCTCAAATTTTCATTTTATTTTTAATTTAATAGGTTTAAGATCATTGTCTTCCTCAACATGAAGTTGTAATGGTAAAGGAACTATAATATAAGATCTTCTAAGTTAGATAAAACCCCATCTTGTAGTTTATTTTACCCAATAAATGATGGTCCTACTAGGGTTTGTATGAAATATATAATCTTTTCTACCTTATGTTTCTCTAGTGTCACCACCATAGGTATACTTTGATATTTGAAGTGCATGAGATGCTTCTATGAATCTCCAATAACATTGAATATTGATAATTTGGGATTCCAAAAATTGGTTATAATATGAGTCAAGTCAACCAACATGGGATATTGTTTCCTCTCAAGTTTCACTGGTGTGAATTGATCCTCCATGGATTCCATTCGTATAAAATGGAATCAATAGAGTTAAGAAGTTCTAGTGGGATTATCGCTTGGAATTATGCTCAATTAGAGGTGATGGAAAAACCCTAATAATGTTAGATTTCTTATTCCTACTATTTATTTCCATATTAAATTGTACTGTGAGATATTACATTAAATGACAAAGATTTCAACCCTAGAGGAGGTAATTTTTGATAGTTTGTGGCCATTGGGGTTAAATAAACTAGTTTTTTAGGCCTTAGGTTTTCCATATGACTAAACTCTGATCTTATTATTCAAACAGTTCCCCCTTATTAAGGTAGATTCATTGGAGGATATATATAGGCTTTTTCTTGGGAGTTTCACTTATTTGGTATATTTTAACTATGAAATTTAACCTTGAATCACATCAGATTCTCTAACTTGGATTTATATTGAGAAATCATCTCAAAGAAAGATTGATACTTGGATTATTTAGGTGGTGAATGGGCTATAGATATAGCCACGCATTTCTCTTTATCCTTATATGAATCTCAAAATGAAGGTGGTAGCTTGATGATTGAAGGAAACCCCATATTGTGAGATTATCTCTGATATCAGGTATGCACACTTCACTCATTTCATTGAAGAACATGTTTAGAATGGGTTACTCTTCATTATGTTCTTGTTTGTCAATTTCTTGATCTGTGTTATCTATAGGGATGATATCAACAACATTCACTAACATGAATCATGTTTCAGGAATTAAATACCCATCCATGTCATGTTAGTAAGGTGATTCATCATCCTTTATATATTCTTTGAGATATAGATCACAATTTTACTTGATATTTTTTTTCATGGATTATCACTATAATATATGGCCCTTACAAGTATTTTCTATCTCTCTCCTTGATGTTCTCCCAAAATAAATTTAAATAACGTAATATAGGGGGATTCCTCAATATCTTTCACTGAATATGTTCCATGTAAAATAGAAGAATCAATAAGTGGAAGAAACTATGTAGGTGTTTCAAGTGAATCCAATACTAGTATGGGAAATATAAATTTCCTTAGTATAGGTAATAATGATCCTATAAATATGGGATAGGTTTGGTTATTTTTTTCCACCATCATGGACTTATCCCGCTATATATTAAATGGTTCTATGGATAGTGGTGGTGGAAAAATTATTTTAGTACTATTATCAAAGGCTTCTCCCATAATTCCTCTAAGGAGGCTATTACCATGCCCATATTATCCTTTTAGCATTATATCCAAGAATGAGCAATATGTAGTTCCTTTTTAGGGTGATATCTTCACATCATTAAGGTTCATTCCACAATTTTAGATTTCATTTTCTACAATTGGGATTTCTGATTAGCCTTCTTGGTTTCCAGATAAAGGATCTTATCAATGGATATCTCTAATAGAGTACTTAATTTCTAGGATTTTGGAATGTCATGACTCTTTTGGATGAACCAACTAGTGTATGCTGACACATATTCTAAGACATGGCCTAAAGTAATGACATTGAAAGTTGTTTTCCTTTATAAACATTATTATCCAATAAGTGTGGTAAATATACAGACTTTCATTCACCCCACCCTCTAATACACACATTAGGTGGAGTGTTAGTGAGTATCTAGTATAGAATATTCATATTACTTAGTCAATAATTCTTGAGTAACTCATGTTGTTTCACAGACTTAGGCCTCCAGTCTGCTGAAAAGAAGGTCAAGTCCACATGGTGGAAAATATTATTAATCACTTTAACATTATTATTTGGGATCCTGCTTCCAATGGAAAATTATTCTCAAAATATTTTTATCATGAGATCACATAGGGTCATATCAGTACATGGGATAAATTTTTAAATAGAACATGGATTCTCCCTTTCAGAATGACTCTATATTGGAGAGTGATGCTTTATAAGCTACCTAATAATGACTTCTTGCAGTTTGTGGCCATAAATATGTGCTCGATATGTGTCTTATGTAATCAACATATATAGTATATTGATCATATTTTTCTCAATTATGGTATAGAAGTTACAATATAGAAAGTAGTGGGTGATTTATTTGAAGTTAAAATTATCTACACTATTGGAATCATGCGGGATTTTAATACTTATATATGGCTACCCATATCATAGTAGCTGCAGAACTTTCTCACTATGGATAGTACTGAAAATATTCATGTGCTTTGGTCCATTCATAATAAACAAATTCATGATGGAATTATATTATTCCTTCAAAAAAAAAATATCAAAAATAATTATTATTGTGCAAGGATTAAATGATCATCAAACGGGTTTTTGTGATAACTTTATACATTATCTTTCAATTTTCAAGCATTTTATAATTTTAGGTAATTATCACCCTCCCTATAGAACCCTTGAAGTTAAATATATTCAACCATTTCTTAGTTGGATAAAATACAATAAATATGGTGAATCAAGAGAAAATCAAAGTCCCTTGGGGTATAGTGCTACTTTCACCCAAATTTACATAAGTTATATGGTGTAAGTGGTCTTTTGTAGTACAGTTTGGGTTATCAAATCCTCAGAGACCTAAGAAGTGAGCTAAAGAAACATACATTCTACTGGGTTGATTTGGCTATGAAGTGGAAAACTTGGGTTCAAATTTATTGGATTATTAATTATTTTGTGATAATTAATTGAATTATATTTAAAAATAATGATTTTGTCCTTTGTTTTCTCGTGGGGTGGATTGGATGAATTCCTTTTAAAATTATTTCAATTCCATTAACTCGAGAAGAATTCATTCAAAGAAATCAATATAACCTAAAAACTTTCTTAGTTTAACACCTTCACATACACTTGATAATCACCTATACACTTAGAGGATCATCTTCATGAGAAATATAAGGTAAAGGATCTTATTATCACATGAAAATTTTGGTGATAAAATTCAATAAGGAAGAGGAAGAAAGAAAATCATTTAATGAAAATATAAACAAAATAATTGATTAAGAATTATCAAAATGAGAAATAACATCCAATCAATCCCATTTATATTCTCCTGGATCAACCCATTGTAATTTTATCCCTTCATTAATATTATTATATCAATGGAGGTAGTAAGTATACTTATGAGGGTGGAATTGAAGAAGAAAAAAATCGAAATAAAAATCACTCCATCGTTGTGTGAAGAGTTTCGAAAAAGATAATGTGAATATCTCCAATCCCTTATACAATGGAATCAGCTTTATATAAAGAATAAAATAATGAATTAATAAGAAATATAAAACATGAATAAAAATACCTTTTATTAAGAAATTAACGTCAACAAAAAACTTATATGAGAAAAATTGATGATGCGATTACAAAATGTAATCATGAAATTACAAAAGAATGAATAAAACATGGATCCTCAATCCCTTATCCACAAACTCATTGTATAGTCATATTCGTATCCTTAGTTCAACCCCCAAAAAATCAATCCCCCCCCATTTAATTAGGATAGTAAAAGGTGGGATTGAAATCAAAGGAAATTGGACTTTTCAACTTTGACCATAAAAATAGGACTAGATTCATCCCCCTTTTGGATGTTCAAATTTAACATTGAAGATGCCCAACTATGAAGGTGTTGAAGAATATAAATATGATATTCCATGTTTCCTATGACATATTTTTACATTTCATTCCAATTTGATCATCCATTTGGATATTATTCTCAAAATGGTTGGCTGATTTTATGGGCATTCAAATATAGCCCACAAATTAAATGTCAACTTGGGATCCTATGATCTAATTAAAAACGTCATAATTAGCACTTTACATGGTTGAATGAAATTATCCCCATAATTTTTTCTTACTAAAGTTAAAATTTTAACTTCATTGGGCTTGAATTGTGGGCTCCACTTTTATTTTATGGGCCTAAGGCCCATTATGCTTTGTCCAGAAATTTTTTGTGTTCATTTCCAAATATCTCCATATTCCCTTGAGATTCATCCATCTATCCTAAAAGTAAAAATGTTCCAATAAAAGTGATCAATTATATCCCAAAACATAAAATTATAATAATTAATATAATATTTTCCACAAATAGATGATTCATTGGGCCCAAATTTTCACTTTAAAAACAAATTACACATGTGATTAGAAATGAAGTTCAATTTAAATAATGCACTAAAATTAGTGTTTATGTAATTTAAAAAAACATTAATATTAAAATATAATCAATGAATATTATCCTATTTTAGAGGCTAATCAAACCACACAAATTGAGTTTTTCTAGTCACGAGAAAAAAATTATCTTAAAAATATGAAATTGAATTCCCTTTTTTCAAAAAACATTTTAACATACAATGCTCACCAAAATACATCATGTAGATAAATTATGAAAAAAAAAATTCCACACAAGATATTATCACAAGTATATCCCAATCTCATTACCATTCCTTTGTTCAAATTCATCACCACATTTCATCCAATTTCAATTAAGAATTTTGATGTGTTGTGTATCTAAAAATACATGGGGCACATTTTTTTTCAAAGGGAAACAAATGGAAGCACTGGGTGGGAATCATATTAAAACTTAATATGATTGTCCAATTTTTTTTCCTTTTTTTTCTTTCTTTTTTTTTTGTTTATTTTTTAATCACAACGGAGATGAAAAGAATAACTCTGGGTAGGACAACTATAGAGTCACAGTCACCAAGTTTCTGATGCCACACATTTTTAACAATTCAATGCTATAAAATAGAGATGTAAATCCTAACTATGGTTAAGAAAACTATAGAGTAACAATCCCCAAGTGTCTAACAACATGCATTTGGACAAAAAAAAATCTCTACACAGTCATAATTTTTTTTCGGATACTCAAATTAGAATAAAAGTTTCTTTAAACCCTATGATATAATAAAAGGGACCCAAAAACTAAAACTTACACCCAAAATCCAATAGACATAAATTATTGAATTTTTATTAATATGATGAAAATATAAATGTTGAAAAATCACATTGGACAACCACACTTTCCAAAAACTATTCTCATTTACATAAGCATGCATTAAAATCATAATCAGGGTATTCAAAATCATTGTACATTGTCTTTTCGTGTTTCACAGTGTACATTAATTCATGCAAGGATAATGAATTGAAATTTTCAAAAAAAGGTCATTTTTTCTATTTTTTCAAATCTCATATTTTCACTCTCCAAAAATTATAATGACACTTCCCTCAGTGTTTGAAAGATATTAGGGAATAAAATCACCTGGTTTGAAGTTAATGACCCATCAATAAGAAATTGATCACTCTGTCTTCATGTCACATGTAGACTCCTTGGGGATAATTGATGTTTGGGTTTGAAATTTAGAAATTATAAGTTTTATATTTAAATAATAAAATGATTCAACTGAAAAATATAACACATAAGATACATTATATAATATTTCAAACCCCAAGGGGGTTCCCTTAATAAGAAAAAAAACAAAACACAAAAAATAAAATAAAAACAATACAAAATCCAAGTTTTCACCTAGAAATATCTTAGTTTAATGTCATTAGCTCAGCCTGGACACCCCCCCCCCAACATACCCAATACCAAATTTCAAAATTTTATAGATTTAATTTTTTCACAAATTCAAAAATATTGAGATTGAGACTCCATTATGTTTTATGGGAAGGTTTAGAAATTAATTCAAGGAAAATCATATTGTTCCAATTGAATGGGATAATCCCATGAATATCAAAAATGTTCCACCAAATTTATTTTTTAATATTTATTAATACATCAAGGATAACTTTATCTTTATTATCTTTAATATATGATGAAATTTGAAAAAATGTATTTCATTATCCCTTATGATGGAAGGATTAAGAGAAGGTGTATGGACCATGAATTTGATATCGGGTTGGATAATACTTTCAAACACAAATAGGGACATAGAATTGAACTAGGTTTAATAATTACCAACACAGTTGGTTCCCTATGAATATAATTTTCAACCACAAAATTTTCTAGATTAGTTTCAGGAATGGGTATAGATTGATGTTTGTGATTTTAACCAAGGGTTTAGTGATTGGTGTTTCTGAAAAATCATTAATGGAGACATCTAAAAGAGATTAAATCCATGGATACAAGTTTCCATCATCTGAATAAAGAAAATCAATTTCATCATGATTTATATTCCCTTAAAAATTTTCCTCTAGTTCTTTAGGTTGACTTTCAATATTCCCTAGCAAATTCACTACATTTCCATCTCTGATTTCTCATATCATAAAGTTTATTCTATAAAATTATCATCCGATTTTGAAGCCTATAATGGTTTGGGAATCATTATTTCAGGTTTTTCATTATTCTTCTCACTCATAGAAATATTCATAGTTTGAATTTGGTCGATTGATGTTTTTTTATAACAAGGTTCTTCTATCAATGTTTAGAAAGTGAAAACCTGAGTGTGCATAGGTTCCATAATTTTTTCAATGATATTTAATTATAATCTCAATGATGAAACTTCCAAGTTCATTTTATTAATTTTTTTCAGAAAATTGTTCAAGAATATTTTGGGTATTAGGCTAGGTAAGAGTTTGAACACCATGGGCTTCCCTAATATTGATCTCATTAACCATCCTTGAGAGGTCAGGAAAGTTATCCTTTAAGAATTCATCATCAAAAATATTATAAATGTCATTGGTTATGGGGTATTAAATCAAGGTTTGACCAAATAAATCCCCTAAGTTAGGGGCTTACCAATACTAGTTTGCATTTTGATTCAATACTAAGTCTAATTTGGGTTAATCATGAATATACTCCATTGGAGTAGATAGAAATTTATAATTATGATTTTCAAGACACACATAAATAAAAAGGGGAAAATATAAGAGAAATTGGATGAGAAAAGATAAATGGGGGAGAATAGATTGAGTTTCTAAGGTGAATTACTTGGGTCCCCAACAACGGCGTAGAAATTTAGTTGCACCCAAATTTAGCCAAGATATATGGTGTAAGTGGTCTCTTGTAGTATAGCTTGGGTTATTGAATCCTTAGAGACCTAAGAAATGACCTAAAGAAACATACATTCTATGGGGTTTATTTGGATATGAATTGGAAAAATTGGGTTCAAATTGATTCAATTATTAATTATTTTGAGAGACTTTAGTGAATTAAATTTAAAAATAATGAGTTGATCCTTGGTTATTTCTTGGGGTGGATTGGATGAATTCCTATTTCAATTATTTCAATTTCATCAACTCGAGGGTAATTCATTCAATTAAATCAATATAACCTCGGAACTTAATGGTTTAACACCTTTACATACACTTGATAATTACCTATACACTTGGAGGATCATCTTCATGAGAACTCTAAGGTAAAGGATCTTATTAGAAGATGAAAAGTGTGGTGATAAAATTCAATAAGGAAGAGGAAGAAATAAAATCATTGAAAGAAAATATAAACAAAATAACTGATTAAGAATTATCAAAATGAGAAATAACCTCCAATAAATCCCCTTTATACTCCCTTGGATCAACATATTATAGTTTTATCCCTTAATTAATATTATTCTATCAATAGAATTAGGAAGTAGACTTATGAGGGCAGAATTGAAGTAGAAAAACATTGAAATAATAATCAGTCCACCATTTTGTGAAGAGTTTTGAAAAAGATAATGTGAATATCTCCACTCCCTATTACAATGGAATCAGCTTCATATAAAGAATAAATTAATAAATTAATAATAAATATAAAACATGAATAAAAACACCTTTTATTAAGAAATTAACATGAACAAAAAACTTACATGAGAAAAATTGATAATGTGATTATAAAATGTAATCGTGAAATTACAAATGAAAGAATAAAACATGGATCCTCAATCCCTTATCCACAAAATAATTATATATTCATATTAGTATCCTTAGTTAAACCCCAAAAAATAAATCCCCCCCATTTAAATAGGATAGTAAAAGGTGGGATATAAATCAAAGGAAATTTGACTTTTCAACTTTGACAATAAAAATAAGACTAGATTCATCCCCCTTTTGGACGTTCAAATTTATGAATTGAAAATTCCCAAATATGAAGGTTTTGAAGAATATAAATATCATATTCCATGTTTACTATGACATCTTTTTACATTTCATGCCAATTGGATCATCTATTTGGATGTTATTCTCAAAATGGTTGGCTGATTTTAAGGGCAATAAAATATAGCCCACAAATTAAATGTCAACTTGGGCTCCTATGATCTCCTTAAAACGTTATAATTAGAACTATACATAGTTGAATGAAATTATCCCTATAATTTTATCTTACTAGAGTTAAAATTTTAACTTCATTGGGCTTGAATTGTGGGCTCCACTTTTATTTGATGGGCCTAAGGCCCATTATGCTTTGTCCAGAAATTTTTTGTGTTCATTTCCAAATATCTCCATATTCCCTTGGTATTAATCCATCTATCCTAAAAGTAAAAATTTTCCAATAAAAGTGATCAATTATAGCCCAAAACAAAAAATTATAATAGTTAATATAATATTTTCCACAAATAGATGATTGATTGGGCCCAAATTTTCACTTTAAAAATAAATTACACATGTGATTATAAATGAAGTTCAATTTAAATAATACACTAAAATTGGTGTTTATAGACTATAAAAAAAGATTAATATTAAAATATAATCAATGAATATTAGCCTATTTTAGAGGCTAATCAAACCCAACAACTTGAGTTTTTCTAGTCACGAGAAAAAAATTATCTTAAAAATATGAAATTTAATTCCTTTTTTTCAAAAAAAACATATTTACATACAATGCTCAACAAATTACATCATGTCGATAAATTATGAAACCAAAATAAATCACACAATCTAGTATAACAACCACATCCCAATCCCAATCTCGTTCCTTTTTTCAAATTCATCACCACATTTCATCCAATTTCAATTAAGAATGTTGATGTGTTGTGTATCTAAAAACACATGGGGCATATTTTTTTCATGGCTAAACAAATGGAAGTGCTAGGTGGGAATCATATTAAACCTTAATATGAATGCCCAATTTTTTATTTTTACCTTTTTTTCTTTCTTTTTATTGGGTTTATTTTTTTAACCACAATAGAGATAAAAATAATAACTCTACGTAAGACAACTATGGAGTCACAGTCAACAAGTGTGTGATGCCACACATTTTTTCAATTCAATGCTATAAAATAGATATGTAAATCCAAAATATGGGTAAGAAAACTATAGAGTCAGAATCCCCAAGTGTCGAAAAAAATGCATTTGGATGAAAAAATCTCTACGCGGTCATTATTTTTATTTTTGTCAGATACTCAAATTAGAATAAAATTTTCTCCAAACCCTATGATATAATGAAAGGGACCCAAAAACTAAAACTTACACCCAAAATCCAATATACATGAATTATAGAATTTTTATTTATATGATGAAAATATAAACATTGAAAAATAAAATTGGATAACCACACTTTCCAAAAAATATTCTCATGTACATAAACATGCATTAAAATCATAATCAGGGCATTCAAAATCATTGTACATTCTATTTTCATGTTTCATAGTGTACATTAATTCATGCAAGGATAATGAATTGAAATTTTCCAAAAATGGCCATTTTTTCTATTTTTTTAAATCTCATATTTTCAATCTCCCAAACTTATAATGACACTTCCCTCAGTGTTTGAAATAAATCAGGGAATAAAATCACTTGGTTTGAAGTTAATAACCCATAAATAATCAATTTATCACTCTGTCTTCATGACACATGTAAACTCCTTGGGGATAATTGATGTTTGGATTTGAAATTTAGAAATCAGGAGTTTTATTTTGAAATACTAAAATTATTCAACTGAAAATTCTAACACATAATAGATATTAGATGATATTGAAAACCCCAAGGGGGTTCCTTTAATAAGAAAAAAACACAAAAAATAAAATAAAAACAATACAAAATCCAAGTTTTCCCCTAGAAAGATATTAGTTTAATGTCATTAGCTTAGCCTAGACCCCCCCCCCCCAACTTACCCAATACCAACATTCAAAATTTTAGGGATTTTATTTTTTCACAAATTCAAAAATATTGAGATTGATACTCCATTGTATTTTATGGGAAGGTATGGAAATTAATTCATGGAAAATCATATTGGTCCCATTTAATGGGATAATACCATGAATATTAAAAAGGTTCCACAAAATTTCTTTTTTAATATTTATTAGTACATCAATGATAACTTTATCTTTATTATCTTCAAGATCTGATGAAATGATGAAAAAATGTATTTCATTATCCCATATGATGGAAGGATTAAGAGGTCTATGGACCATGAATTTGATATCAGGTTGGCTAATAATTTCATACACAAATAGAGACATATAATTGGACTGGGTTTAAAAATTTACCAACACAATTGGTTCCCTATGAATAAAAGTTTCAACCAAAAAATTTTCTAGATGAGCTTCAGGAATGCGTACAGATTGATGTTTTTGATTTCAACTAGGGATTTAGTGATTGGTGTTTCTGAAAAATCATTAATGGAGACATCTAAAAGAGATTCAATCCATAGATACAAGTTTCCATCATCAGAACAAAGAACATCAATTTCATCATGATTAATATTCCCTTAAAAATTTTCCTCTAGTTCTTTAGGTTGACTTTAAATATTCCCAAGAAAATTCACTACATGTTCCATCTCTTATTTCTCATATCATAAATTTTATTCCTCAAAATTATCATCTGATTTTGCAACCTCTAAAGGTTTGGGAATCATTATTTTAGGTTTTTCATTATTATTCTCACTCATAGAAATATTCATAGTTTGAATTTGTTAAATTGAGGTTTTTGTATAATAAGGTTCTTCTATCAATGTTTAGGAAGTGAAAACCCAAGTGGGAATAGGTTCCATAATTGTTTCAATGATATTTAATTATAATCTCAAGGATGAAACTTATGAGTTCATTTTATTAATTTTTTCACACAATTTTTCAAGAATATTTTTTACATTAGTCTAGGTAAGAGTTTGAACACCACATGCTTCCCTAAGATTGATCTCATTAACCATCCTTGAGAGGGTGGGAAATTTATCCTTTAAGCATTCATCATCCAAATTATTATACATTTCATTGGTTGTGGGGTATTAAATCAAGGTTTGACCAAATAAATTCCCTAAGTTAGGGGCTTACCAATTCTAATTTGCATTTTGATTCAATATTAAGTCTAATTTTGGTTAATTATGAAGATACTCCATTGGATTAGATAGAAATTTAGAATTATGATTTTCAAGAAACACATAAATAAAAAAGGAAAAAAGATAAGAGAAATTGGATGAGAAAAGATAAATGGGAGAGAATAGACTGAGTTTCTAAGGTGACTTACTTGGGTCCCCAAAAATGGCGTAAAAATTTGGTTTCACCCAAATTTACCCAAGTTATCTTGTGTAAGTGGTCGCTTGTAGTATAGCTTGGGTTATTGAATCCTCAGAGACCTAAGATGTGACCTAAAGAAACATACATTCTATGGGGTTTATTTGTATATGAAGTGGAAAACATGGGTTCAAATTGATTCAATTATTAATGATTTTGAGATACTTTAGTGAATTAAATTTAAAAATAATGAGTTGATCCTTTGTTATTTCTTGGGTTGGATTGGATGAATTCCTTTTTAAATTATTTCAATTTCATTAACTCTAGGGTAATTCATTCAATTAAATCAATATAACCTCATAACTTAATGGTTTAACACCTTCACATACACTGGATAATCACCTATACACTTGTAGGATCATCTTCATGAGAACTATAAGGTAAAGGATCTTATTAACACAGGAAAAGTGTGGTGATAAAATTCAATGAGGAAGAGGAAGAAAGAAAATCATTGAATAAAAATCTTAACAAAATAATTGATTAAGAATTATTAAAATGATAAATAACATCCAATCCATCCCCTTTATACTCCCTTGGATAAAACCATTAGAGTTTTATCCCCCCATTTATGTTATTCTATCAATGGAAGTGGGAATTAGGATTATAAGGGTTGAATTGAAGAAGAAAAACATTGAAATAACGAACACTCCACCATTGTGTGAAGAGTTTCACAAAATATGATGTGAATAGATCCACTCCCTATGGAAATGGAATCAACATGATATAAATAATAAATTAATAAATTAATAAGAAATATAAAAATAGAAGAAGAATAAGTTTTTTTAATAAATTAATGTGAATGAAAAACTTACAAGAGAAAAATTGATAATTCGATTAGAAAATGAAAGCATGAAATTAAAAATAAAATAATAAAACATGGATCCAAAATCCCTTCATCACCAAATATATATATATATATATGAATATTATAAGCCTTAGTTATACCTCCCAATAATCAATTCTCTCCCATTTAATTATTATAGTAAAATATTTCAGAGAAATCAAAGGAAATTGGACTTTTCAACTTTGACCACAAAAATAGGACCAGATTCATCCCCCTTTTGAACATTGTAATTTGAAATTAAATTTGGATTAATTTAAAAGTTTATAAGAATATAAATATTATTTTCTATGTGTCCTTTAATATATTTTAAAATTTCATACCAATTGGATCATTCATTTGGATGTTATGCTCGAAATGGTGGACTGATTTTATGGGCCTTCAAATATGACCTACAAATTAAATGTAAACTTGGGCTCCATATATCTCTTTGAAAACATTATAATTAGATCTGGAAATAGTTGAATTAAATGATACCTATAATTTTATATTTATAAATTTAAAATTTTAACTTCATTGGTCTTGAATTGTGGGATCAACTTTTATTTGATCGGTCTAAGGCCCATTATGATTTGTCCAGAAATTTCTGTGTTCATTTCCAAAAATATCCATCTTCCATTGGGATTCATCCATAAATACTGAAATAAAAAATTTTCCAATTAAAATTATCTATCATATCTAAAAATATAAAATTAAAATAATTAATATAATATTTTTCACAAATAGATGATTTATTGGGCCCAAATTTTCACTTTAAAAATGAACTGCATATGTGATGAGATATGAAGTTCAATTTAATAATGCACTAAAATTGGTGTTTATGGACTATTAAACACATGAATATTAAAATATAATCAATGAATATTATCCTATTTAAATTTATAATTAGTAGATATCATTAGAAATTTCTCTCGTAATGCAATGGGATGTCTCTTTGGTCTTTGTGGTACCACTACTTCCCTTGATACTAAAATTTTTGGGATCATCAATTTCACTAAAGTGGTGTTACTATGAAGATTTATCAACTTATGGATTGAATGTGACTCTACCAACATGGTTTATGCAATCATAAATGCAACTATACACCTATATTGGAAGTTTACTACGAGTTGGATCAATTTCATGGAATCCCTTTCATCCATGAATTATATTATAACACATTATTTCCACGGAGAAAACTACTTGGTGGATGGGATAGAAAATATAGTGGTTGCATACAGTGAATTTACACTGCTCAATGGAATACCTAATGATCATTATTTACATTTTAATCATTATTTTTGTAAAAGGACTCATTTTAGACTTTTGTAACTTATTTTTTATTCAATAAAAAAGACTTTTCTTTTTTAGAAAGCTCTCATTATTAAAAAAAGTGTCTTAGGAATTTCATATTGGGGAGTTTCAATGGGCTAGAACATTACTAGTATTATTATCTCATCCAATTTATACCACTTAATCATACAGTTATCTTCATCCTTTACGAGGGGTTCCAAAACCTAATCCAACAATAAAGGTCATTTCTCCACTAGTTCATCAAAATAAGTACAATCAGTCAAAATTTACATAGTTTAATCAAAGGATACATAGTTTGTGGGAGGCACAAATGATGATCATCACCTCATACTGACCTTTTACCTGGATGAGATATCATTGATTGATGAAAAGTCACCTGACATATCTATACTAGGTTTCTATAGTGACTCTTGATATGATGAAAACTTCATATTAGCTTCAATATGGATAGGGCCCTCATAATGAGAAGCTAAATCATTAAGAGTATGACCTTTATAATGATAACCATGGGAAATATCTCCATGTTTGATTCATGATTCATCATCATGGGGAGTAACTATATTAAAGATTAATGTTAAATCATAGGGAGGACCTCTATAACAGATACCTTATGGATGACCTCTAAGGTTGTTGGATTGATTTCCATGGAGAGAACCACTGTGGTCACCAATTAATTATGAGTTCTCAAGGGAAGGACTTTATTTTCATTCAATGTTCATATTGTTGGGAGTAACTTCACACCTTATGTCATGAGGATGACCTTCATGAATGATCTTTATATTTTAATATGGAGGAACTCCATAGTGGTTGATCTAGGGAGGTCCTCTAGAGATATCTAGTTTCATTTGACCATAGGGATGACTTATGTGGATAATGATCATCTATATACTACCATAAAGAGGACCCTTATATTTAATATGTTTAGTTTCCTATAGAGGACCTCTTATATGGGTAAACTGGGGAGGTACTCTATAGTTTTTTGGTCATGTTGTTGTGGGAAACACCTTTATAGTAGATACTGTTGGACCCTCTTTGCTATAGTAGTTTTCATAATCACAAATAATGTTAATATAAAGATTCTACTATTTCATGCCATTTAATATCTCTAAGTAAATCAATTATTTCATATAGAACTATATACTTCAATAAGTCAATAACCTATATATATATATAAATAAATATATTTACAAGTGTATTTGTACATGTATTTTTGGATGTCACTTAATCTATTAATGTTATGTGTAAGACAGAAACTTCATAATATTTTCAGAGTCACTCGCACTGATAGTTTATTCGACATGCCAATGTTCGACACACCGATATTTGACACGCCAATGTTTGATACACCGATATTCGACACACCGATGTTGGACACACCGATGTTCGACACACCAATGTTCGACACACCGATGTTAGACACACCGATGTTCGACACACCAATGTTCGACACACCGATGATTGACACATCTATGTTCGACACATCGATGTTCGACACACCGATGTTCGACACACCGAAGATGACAGACCGATGTTCGACACACCGAAGATGAAAGACCGATGTTCAACACACCAAATATGACAGACCGGTGTTTGACACACCGAAGATTATAGAACTATGATGACGGACCAAAGATGACACACTGATGATTACAGACTTATAAAGACACACCAAAGATGACAGACCAATACTTATGACTCACTAATAGTCATAAATAATTGTTTCAAATTTATTAATTCAAATTTATTTCTAACAGTCATATTTAGACAAGTTAATATTTCTAACATTATTTAATGTTGTCTGTAGGACTATTCATAGATAGTACGAGGTACATGCATGTGGGGAGATATTCTTGCCTAGTTGAACATGAAGTATAAAAGGATTACAGGATAAACCTTAAATATTTATCGCTTGAAAAAATCACTACAAAAAACAAAAAGGACAGACTGTACGAATACACAAGATTTTGTAAAGAGAGGAACTCAAATATTGAGCTCACAAGAAGCTCTACAAGCAAAAACCTGCTGAAGATCGCTTAAAATCCTCACATAGAAGAGATGAACCTTTTCACACCAAGAAGATAGATTAAAGAGACTACGATACTCTATTTTAGAGCCAACTCCCAGAAGAGAACTCGAATATCATTTTCTCTACATCCAATGAGTCTAGAGCTTTACTACACAACACATAGATATTTCTAAACCTTATTCTTCTTTAATAACTTTTTTGTGATCTTGTTTTTACTATTTGAGAAGTTTGTGTATCTGTTTTTGTCACACACACTGTCTTCTGAGCATAACTAAAGGATACTAAAATATCCTCACACTCAATCAATTTTTAATCTTGTATCCCACGTAGAACTGTGGAAGAGATCATGTGTGATCTGTTTGATAGTTTTCCCATGAATAACTATGGTAGAGGTCAAGTGTGACATGGACAGCCCTGTGTGTTGTTTTGAACCCAGATCTACGGTGTGGATCAAAATTTTATTAATATAAACTTCTTGGTGGTAGGTGATCACCAAGTGGAGAGGACTAAGTCTCATCTTGAGACAGAACCTCTTGTTTTATCCACTGTGTAGTTTATCTTGTGTTTTAATCTGATATGTTTTTAATTCATTTCATGTTAAGATAAACTGAACATTGATAGTTAGTTTAGAAAGTATTTATATATATTTTGAATCATTAGATTAGTTTCAAAAGTTTGACTAATCTTTAGATTGGAAAGCTAATAACTAATCAATCTTTTGAGAAATTAATTAAACCTTCAAGACTTTTATAAATCCAATAAAAACTGACTTTGATTTTATTTTCATAAGGGGATGTTATTTTAAAGAACCAATTTTAACAGGAATTTTTATAGATACTCAATTCACCCCCTCTTGAGCCATCTACTCCGACCAATATTTGGTATCAAAGGAATTTTGATAGTTATTGTCAGTTTTTTTAAAATCATGTTAACTTTGATTATAGTTGTTTTTCAAAGATCTCAAAATTTCTGTTATTTCTAAATTTTTATCTCTTTGAAATTATTTTAAAATCTTTATTATGGAAAATAGATTAGAAGGGGGTGATACCAATATGAAACCTTTCTTTAATGGAACTAACTATGCTCAGTGGAAGCTTAAAATGAAAATACATCTAGAAATCATGGGATTTGAAATCTGAACTACTATTGAAAGTAAATATGCAATTCCTAAAACTGCTAGAAACACTTGGGATGAACCTACCAAAACTGCCTATAAAAATAATTATAAAGAAATGAATGCTCTGTACTGTGCACTATGAAATGAAGAGTTTAACTGTATCTCTTCTTGTAAAACTTCACATGAGATTTGGGACACTCTGTCTATTTCTCATAAGGGAACATCTAATGTTAAATAAATGAGATTAAATACTTATACTATTAAATATGAAAACTTAATAATGAATCCTGATGAGTATATTTCTGATATGTATCTCAGGTTCAATGAAATTGTGAATACCATGATTTCATTAGTAAGAGAAGTAACATCCAAAGAGCTGATTTTGCGGATTCTGGGATGCTTACCAGAAAGATGGCGTGGAAAGTCTGTATCAATTAGAGAATCATATGATATTGATAAGATGCTAGGGAAGGAATTTATTGAAAAATTAATGATTTATGAAGAGGAATTAAAGTTAAATCAAGAAGAAGACGTACCAAAACAAAAATTTGTAGACTTCAAGACAACTACATCTAAAAGTAAAGACAAGGAGAATGTTCAAGCTGTTATTGAAAGCTCAAGTAGTGATGAAGTAGCTTCAGACAATGATGAAGAAATGGCCCAGCTGGCTAGATGATTTAATAAATATAATAGTAAAAAAAATTCAGAAATCCCAATTACAAAGGAATGTATGATAACAAGGGAAATTGGAAAAGGGATTGGAAGAGAAATGATAAATCATAAGAGATAATTTGCTATGAATGTAAAATGAAATGACATGTCACGGCTGACTATACAAAGATTAAATACAAGAAAAAGTATGAAAATAAGGATAGAAGGTATAAGAAAGCAATGAAGGCCACCTGGAGTGCCTCCGAGGACAGATCAAGTGAATCTGGCTCTTCTAAAAATGAGAAAGATGATGAGGATAATATATTTTTTATGACAAACACAACCGAGGTAACATTAGACTCTCCTATGCATAATTATTATTATTCTAAAAGTTAGTCAAATAATATGACAAATGATGAATTATTTGAATATTGGAACATGTTAGAAGAAATATGTAATAAGTTTAAAGATAGGTATAAATCTTTGAAGAAATAGCATTCTCTTACTGTGACCATTAACTCGGAACTTACAACTAAAAAAGAGAAAAATTCTCAACTTCTCAAGGAGAACAGTGAATTAAAAATGTCTAATGAGAAATTGTAGAAAGACTTGTAAAAGTTTACTAATGGAAAATACTCTTACTCAAATTCTTGGTAAACAAATATATCCTAAGTATACTTCGGGGATAGGATATCAACCAGGTCAAAGGAATTCATCCAAATCACATTTTGTAACCAAATCTGTAAAATATGCTAGCTTTTTCAAAAACCAGAATTGTACAGTAAGTTCGAGTTCCACAAATTCTCTTACTATATTCAATTCTTCAGGACCAAATAGAGTTTATTTTTTAAACACTCTATATTTATCATACAGGAAACCCATAAGACAGTTTTGGGTTTCCAAAGATTATATAACTAATGTATGTGGACCTAGAAAAATATGGGTTCCAAATTCATTTTCTGGATGAACTATTTTTTAGGTAAAATACCTAAAGAGATCCTGTAAAAAGTTTTGGTACTTGGACAGTGGGTGTTCAAGTCATATGACAGGGGATTTTTCAGGCTTTAAAAGTCTAATCAAGATTGATGGAGGACATGTCACATTTGGTGACAATGGTAAAGGAAAAATCATCATCCTAGGCCAGATTGGTAACCCTAACTCTATTTCAATTTCTAAAGTACAGTATGTTAATGAATTAAAGTATAACCTGCTCATCATATCTCAATTATGTGATGATGGATTTAATGTTAAATTCAAAAATGATTCATTCCATGTTTTTTATGAAAATTATAACTTAGTATTTACTTCTTTTAGAAATGATAATGTATATGTTATAAATCTAGACACACTAGCTTCACAGAATGTCTCTTGTCTAAATGCCTTTCACAAAGAATCTTGGCTCCAGCATAGAAGACTAGGACATTACAACATACACTCTCCTAGGAATTTTACTAGGAAAGTATTAGTTAAATACTTACCCAAATTAGAGTTTCCAAACAATAAAGTATGTAATCCTTATCAAAAAAGGAAAGCAACATAAAATCTCTTTCAAACCAAAGAAATAAGTAACTACTTATCAACCTCTCAAGTTGGTTCACATGGACTTGTTTGGACCATCTAGAGTTTCGATTCTTAATGGGAAGCACTATGTTTATGTTCTTGTAGATGATTTCTCTAGATAAACCTGGACCTTTTTCCTAGCTCATAAAAGTTAAGCTTGTTCACACTTTAACAAGTATGCTAGGACTGTAGAAAATCTCAGTGGACTTAAGATTAAATCCTTAAAAAGTGATCATGGATATGAGTTTGAGAATCAATATTTTGAATCTTTTTTCTCACAAAATGGAAATAATCCTAACTTCTCTTCTCCTAGGACACCTCAATAGAATGGTGTGGTAGAAAGAAGAAATAGAACCTTATGAGAAATTTCCCAAACTATGATCAATGAATATGATCTATCCATTTATTTCTAGGATGAAGCAGTTAATATAGCTTGTAACATAATAAACAGAGTCTTAATCAAACCTATCCTTAAGAAAACTCCTTTTGAGTTGTGGAATAATTGGAAACCCAAATTATTTTATTTTAAATTGTTTGGATGTAATGTTTATATTCTGACCACTAAATATAATTTAGATAAATTTTCCGCTAAAAGTGATGAAGGAATATTTCTTGGATATTCTACATCAAGCAAAGCCTATAGAGTCTTTAATAATAAAACCAAATGTGTGGAAGAATCCTCTCACATTAAGTTTGATGAAGCAAATCCACATGATCCCAAGACCTCTCTAGAAAATATTGAAGAGGATATGTCCACTCTGGACATTGATGATAAAACCTCAAATCATCATGTGAAGAAATTTGTGAAAACTTCCAGTTCTGGAAATTCTCCAGATCCTAACCGTAGTGAACCAGATCTACCTAACCAACCAAAAATATCAATTCCTACCTTCTTTAGACCAACTAGGACCCTTAATCATCATCCCTTAGATGATGTTGTTGGAAATTTAGATAGAGGAATGAAAACGAGAGCTTCCTTGAGAAACTAAGTGGAACATCAATCTTTCTTGTCACATCTTGAACCTAAAAATATCAATTATGTGATCAATGATGAATTTTGGGTAATGGCCATGTAAGAAGAACTTAATCAGTTTGAAAGAAATAAATCTTAGAAATATGTAGATAGATCGAAGGATACTCTGACCATAGGAACCAAATGGGTTTTTAGAAATAAGGTAGGTGAAGCTAGAAATATAGTTATAAATAAATCTATACAAGTTGCACAATGATATAATCAAGAAGATGGAATTGATTATAAATAGGCCTTTACACTAGTAACTAAACTTGAAGCAATTAGAATCTTACTTTCCTATGCAGCACACTTGGATTTTAAACTTTATCAAATGGATATCAAAAGTGAATTCTTAAATTTTTATATAATTGAGGATGTTTTTGTTGAAAAACCCCCAAGTTTTACAAATCCACATTTTCCAAATCATGTGTTCAAATTATTGAAAGCTTTATATGGTTTGAAACAATCTCCAAGAGCTTGATGTGAAAGATTGAGTAATTTTCTTATTTCTAAAGGCTTTAAAAAAGGACTCTTAGAACCAACTTTATTTAAAAAATAATAATTTCAAAATAAGTTTTAATAGCCCAAATATATGTATATGATATTATCTTTGGATATTCAAAAAATTCTTTATGTAATGATTTTTCAAAAATAATGCAAAGAGAGTTTGAAATTAGTTTAGTGGGTGAACTTAAATATTTTATTAGATTTCAAATATTTCAAAATAAATAAGGTATTATTTTAAATCAAAGTAAGTACACTAAAGTTATTTTGAAAATATATGGCTTTGATAGAATTAAGGGTAGTAAAACCCCTATGAGTTCTACATGTATGCTAGATCTTGATGAAAATGGAAAATCAGTTGGTCAGACTGCTTATAGAGGAATGAATGGGAGTTTGTTGTACTTAATTGATAGTATGACAGATATTATGTTTAGTGTGTGTATGTGTGTGATATTTCAAGCAAACCCAAAGGATTCACATCTAAGTGGTGTTAAAAAAATTTCAAATATCTCAAGTATACAACTAATTTAGGATTGTTCTATCCTAAAGGACAAACTTTTGATTTAGTTATCTATTCAGATGCTGACTTTGGTGGATGTAAGTTAGGTAGAAAGAGTACCTCTGGAACATGTCACTTTTTGGGAAAGTATCTAATATCATGTTGTAGTAAAAAATAAAAATTCAGTTGCATTATCAACTGCTGAAGCAGAATACATTGATGTTGGTAGTTGTTGTGCACAAATATTGTGGATGAAGCACACCTTATTAGACAATGGATTCAAATTCAGATTAATCCCCATAAACTGTGACAACACAAGTGCTATTAACATTTATAATAATCCAATTTCTCATTCTAGAACAAATAATATTGATGTAAGACATAACTTTTTGAGAGATCATTATCAAAAAAGTGATATAACTCTTGAGTTTATTGGGACTGAGCATCATCTTGCTGATATATACACTAAACCCCTAAACTCTGAGAGAATGAACTACATAAAACATAAACTAAGAATGATAAATCTCTAATATCTCATGAAACTGATCCTTGAAACTGATCTCATGAAACCGATCCTTGAAATTGATCTCATGAAACTGATCCTTGAAACTGATCTCATGAAACCGATCCTTGAAAATGATCCCATGAAACCGATCCTTGAAACCAATCTCATGAAACCAATCCTTGAAACCAATCTCATGAAACCAATCCTTGAAACCAATATTATAAAACTCATCCTTGAAACTGATCTCATGAAACTGATCCTTGAAACTGATCTCATGAAACCAGTCTTGTGAATCTGATCTTGTGAAACCGATCTTGTGAAACCGATCTTTTGAAACCGATATTATGAAACTGATTGTGTAAAACTGATTCAATGACACCTATGTATTTAAGTTTTTTTTTATTTTATTATTTCTATTTTAAGTAAAATGATACTATTTTGGTATTTTTTTCTGCATTTAAATTTTATGTTTTACAATTTAAAATCCCTAAATGATATATTGAGTTCAATCTGTCCTGACCTTTCACCTTCCCACTACCATAAATCCTTCTACCCTTTGTCACTCTATCTTTAGACCCTCGCCCTCTAGACTCTTTTGGAATCTGAAACCTTGAAATGGAAAGGACCAAACACGCTATAGAATAGCCAACAAAATCTCCATCTACTAAGAGTCGAAAAGGTGAGTCCAGTGGGCCTACAAAACCAATCTTGGAAAGTCCAGTGGTTATGGATGAAAAACAAGTATCAGCTGAGTGGCTTCTATCAAGCAATTCATTTTTTTTTAAAAGTGCTAGAATATCAAGGATGGCTAAGATGGTTCTCTAATAATTAAAAGCCTTATTATCCTCAGCTAGTGTATGATTTTTATCAACATTTGAAAATATCTTTAGATGAAGCTGAAGCAGCAAGGATGAAGTTAGTGGTAAAGGGAAAGGAAATAACTTTTTCATATATAGAATGGGATGAGTGCTTGGATATGCCTCATGAAGGTGTCTATGAGGATTATTCGGGTAATATTTTACCCTCCTATGATTTGTTCTCTTATGAAGATGCTTTGAAGGAGCTGACTGGAAATTGAGAATCTAGGAGGACTATTGCAAGTGATTTTGAAGGAGATATAAGATTGCTTTTTAAGTTCATACAACATCAAATCTTCCCAAGGAAAGGTGATTTCACTACTGTGAAGTATCAAGATGTATTTCTGATCTATCTATTGAAACATGGGATAAAAGTTAACCTATTTAGATATATAATGGTGCATGTCTCTGATTTGATAAATCCATCCAAGAAAGCAACATGTTTTTTCTATCCGAGGATGATATCTACCATTCTAAAAAAGTTAGGTTGTGTGGAAGATGGATATGAAGTGATAAGTTCATGTGGTGGTTTCTGTCTTCAAAAATATATTTGTAAAAGGATAAAGATCTTTTGGAACCCTTGGAATAAATGTTGCATAGGTGATGAGGAAAGGATATTTGAGGATTTCAATCCATTTGACCATCCTACTAGACCAAAGGACTAAGTTGATCCAGGTCTCAAACCATGAGAGGAACTAGTTTATTCTGATGAGGAAGATGAGACTGAAGTACCAAGGGAAGAATGATCTTCTTTTGATGACAGGAGTGATCCTGATATTACTGAAATCCCCAAGGACATGTCCTATGGACCTACTAGTCCACCTTTTGACTTAACCTCAAGAGAATATTTATTATTATATGAGGATGAAGAAGATACTGAAGTTACTGGTTTTGATGGTTATGTAAGTAAATCAGATGAGGAGTTTGATGATGATGATGAGGATGAGGATGAAGAAGGAAATTATGAGCATGTAAGAGATTCTTTGAAAGTGGGACAATAAGTAGTTGACAGATCAATTGAGGAATCTATACATGGAGCAGGTGATGGTGTTGAGCCTGTTGAACAAGAGGCTTTTGATCATAGATATTTTGATCATGAGGACAAGTCACCCCATCCTAATGCTGAAAATAAAGACATCTTTCAAGAATTGAATGAACTTTTGGGTGCTGGTCATGAGGAAGAAGCTGAGGATCAAGTGCCTCAAGTTGAGTAACTTCTTGGAGAAGTTGAAGTGGCTGGAGCACATGCAGAAACTGAAGTTTAGTTAGTTCCAGTACCCAGAAATGTCATTATAGCCAGAGGTCAGGATGAAGAAGTTGATGAAGATGAAGTTGTTCTTGAGCCTCAGGGAAGAAGGATCAGGATTGAAACTATTGAGCCAAGATATTGGACGTGTAATTGATAATGTAATAATGACCTGGGATACATTCTTTTTGGGTTGGAATATGACTTAGATTAAGGAAGGGTGCCTCCTCCTCATGCTCTACAAGCCCAAGATGAAGCAAAACCTGTCGCACCTGTTCCACCAGTTACTGCTCCCCCAATAGTAGAGCCAATAGCACTAAAAGTGCCAAGTGACTATGTCAATAAGGCTGATTTGAAACAATCCAAAATTGATTTATGTGAGTCAGTGAAATCCTCAGTTGGATCCATAAGTGAAACCTCCACATCAATAGGTATTTTAGATTCAGATGCAGCAATGATTGTATGAATGGTGATCCAGGAGATTCAACCAAATCCCATTATCACAACAGAAACCATCATTAGGAAAAATACATTTCTGAGAGAAGAAGTAAGGAATATGAGCAATGAATTAAATTCTCTAACCTCTAACTTCAATACTTCCTTTAGTGGTGTACTTGAAGTTCTTAGGAACTTGGTGACTCATCTACTAAGTGTAGATCTGAAGAAGTTGAAAGAAGAGATTGAAAAAATGTTAACTAGATCATCCAGTTCTAGAAGTGGGAAAGGTGTTGTTGCTGATTTGGAGTCTCTCAAGGTTGTGATAAGATAGGAACTTCAAAATATTTAGAGTATTTCAGACAAATAAACTCTTGAAAAGGTGCACAGAAATACAGACCTTGTGTGCAATATGGTTAGGCAGTGCACAAATGAAGCCTTTGCTACTCAAAAGAAGATTATAGAGAAAATGGATGTAAGAACCCAGTTTTTGATACAGGAGACGTTGGAATATTCTTGATGTTATTCCAGAGTAGCGCCCTCAGACGGCGTGCGATTCCGATCTCCGGTGTGGCCGGAATTAAATTTTTAGTGCGTTCACACTGGAAATGCCAAACAAATGGGATAACTTCTAAAAGGTACTTCAGATCAGATATCTGATTGTACGGATGGGTTTGGAATGGGGTTTTTACCCTAGGAACGACATAAAACTAGTCGGCACGGGATGTTTGGACCCCTTGCCCACTCCAGGAACGTTAAACGGATAAATTAATTAATTAATTAATTTGTTTAATGGTTAAACTCGAGTATCTCCTAAACGGTGGCTCAGATTGGAAAACCTAGGGCACCGTTGAGTTCGTAATGTACCGTTTACCCTAGGAGAGGTATAAGTTTCGCGGGCGCGGGCCGTCAGTGAAAAATGGCCCCAGGGGCGTTTTCGTAATTTGGTGCCCTCAGGTGTTGAGTTTAATAACTTTTGAACGGGGCCTCATATTAAAATTTTGATACCGTCGTTACGCTCGGAGCGTGGTTTTTATCCTAGGGGATGCTTAACCCCAACCCCGCCGAAATTTTGGGTTCGGGGCTGTCGGGCGGGCGTTTAAGTGATTTGTACTTAAACACCCACACCCCCTTCTTCTTTGTCTTCTTATTCCTCAAACCCTCCCCTCTCCTCAACCTCCAGCGAGGCAGCTCCGGTGAGGTGATCTCCGGCGAGGAGCAGCGATTCCGACAGTCTGCACACGAAGCATCGGGCTACGCCCTTCGAGGTAGGGGTTTATCGTTTTCGTTTTCAATTTCCGGCAATCTTTGAGCCCGATTTCCCCTATAAATTTATTTCCCGATAGTTGAACAAAGTCCAAAATCTCATAGCACGTGTTCTAAGCTTTCCAACGCTCTTCTCGGATCGAAAATCCGAGTCTCGGGGTGCCTGGGGCAGCCCCGAGATGTCTCGTCCGAATTCCTGGTTTTCCGGCGGTTCCAGGCGGCGGACGGCGGTCCGGGACGGTGGCGGCGGCGGTGGCTTCCAAGGTGGCGCGGCGGCTCGGCTGGGCGCGATGACGGCGCAGCTCCCGGCGGCGGTCCAGATTCCTCAGGCGGGTGGCACGGCTCGGGCTCACCAAATGAGGGCGCGGCGCGCGGGTGCCGGCTAGAGGGGACGGTCGGGTCACGCTGTGCGACCCCGTGGATGGACAGAGACCCGCGCGACGCAGGTCTCCGCGTGGAAAGCCGACCGGTCATGTCGGCTGGTCGGTGGAATAGGCGCCCGCGCGGCGCGCGGGTGAGGCGGCCGCGCGGGAGGAAGCTGGGCCGCGGTCCCAGCGGGTAGGCCAGAGCAGGTCGGCTCGAGCGGGGCGGATCGGCCGGACCGGGCCGGCTCGAGTGGGGTGGACCGGCCGGACCGGGCCGGCTCGAGCGGGGCGAACCGGCCGGACCGGGCCAGTCCGTCCCAAGAGGGTCCCCCCCCCCCTTTTTAAAAAATGTTCATACGCCCGCATTTCGAGCAACGGGCGTCCGTTTTGTGCGCCGTCTGTGGAGGCGTGGACCTGACGCAGAGGCCGACCCTTTGAGATGGTTTTGGGAATTTTTAATTCCCAGAACGAGGGGCCTCGGAGGCGCGACACGTCTTTAAGCGAATTGCCATTTTTTTCGGGGATTTTGTCTTGGACGGCACGGACGCATCTAACGTTCGTTTTGAGCGCCATTAGTGGCGTTGGAACCCTGGCAATGAGGCGAATCTTTCCAGGGTGGTTTTGGGCGTTGAGGCCGAAGTTGAGGCGTGGGCCCCACGGCCCGTCTTTCGAGCTGCGTGCAGCATTGCACAACTTTCTCATCAGGCGTCCGTTCGGGGCGTGCGAGCAGTCGATTCTGGATGTTTTTCCGTGGGGATTGCAATGGTGCAATCTGCCGCTATAATTCGGCAGGATGGTGCGGGGCCCATGAGGGTCGTTTGGGCATCGACGATGATTTTCCATCTTTATCACCGAGTGACCGTTTTGGACAAGTGAATAGTCCATCTTGTGTGATTTTTCGAGAGGATCGCAATGGTGTGATCCGTTTGTTGTGTTTCGGGACCGGGTTATGGGTCCCACGAAGCACCGCTCGTGTGCTGTGCGCCGGAATGCACCTTTTTCTCCGGATATTTGTTACACTCAAGTGAGTAGTGCTCTTGACGGGGTTTTCCGAGAGCATTGTGATGGCGCAGTTCACCCGACCTTTTTCGGGGACGTGGTGTGGGTCCCACCCAACCCGGATACGGTGAATAATACCTTTTTCATTGGGCATCCATTTTGGGTGGTTGAGTATTCAATCCCACGTGATTTTCTGTGGGGATCGCAGTGGTGTGATCCGTTTGTTCAGTTTCGGGATCTTGGGGTAGGCCCCACACGGGTTTGGTTATGGTGAATAGTACCTTTTCATCGGTTGACCGTTTCAGGCGAGTGAGTAGTCTATCTCGCGTGTCTTTCCATGAGGATTACAACGGTGTAATCTGTTCAGGCGGGCGGAGCCTCTTACATTATCTTATTAAATGTGGAAATGTGAAAGGTGCCCCGGGGGCGGTTCTTCTACCGTGTTTGTAGTGGACCCTTGGCATGTGATCGTGTGCACTCCTGGGAGAGTGATGTTGGTGGTTAAAGAGATGTGGTTGGTCATGCCCCAGTCGTTGAGGCGGCAAGTTGGAGATGTTATGTCACGCCTTCGCGTTGACGTTGGGTGTCGTGTGCACGATAGCCTTAGAGCTGGAGACGTGGTATACTCTGGGAGTATACGGGAATGCTTGGAGGTACACGTTGGAGATGTTTCTACCTAAGAACGTTTGTACTCTTGGTTGGGGTTGAGATGGGGCCACACGTTGTGTGGTCCCCATGTGCGTGTCGGGTTCTGCTTTACGTACTTTGACCTCTCGCGACGTAGAGGGTCCCTCTGCGCTCGTTTGTTTGACTAGAAGGGTGGAGTTTTTTCCCTAGCCCTGTGATCGTTTGTTTGACCAGTAGGGTTGAGTGGTCTCTCCCTGGTTTCGTTTTCGATGGATCGGCCGGTAGCGGTGCTAGTGACACCCGGTGATGGAACATGCACTGAACCTCTTTCGGGTGAGTTGTTCTGGAGTTAGGTGGTTTCACGATACCCACTCCGTGTTCGGTTGGACAGTGTTGTACCCTTCAGTGGATATCACCAGAGCAGTTCTGAGTTTTACCCTCCATCGGGGCTGGGTAGTGGGTTACGCATCGGCTTCTAGGGTCTACCCTCCAGCAGAGACTAGGTAGTGGGTCACCTGACGCTCTTAGGGTCTACCCTCCAGCAGAGATTGGGAAGTGGGTCACCCGATGACCTCTTAGGGTCTACCCTCCAGCAGGGTTGGGTAGTGGGTCGTCTGTCATCTAGTTCTAGGTCTACCCTCCAGCAAGGCTGGGCAGTGGGTCGCCTGTCGACTTATTCCAGGTCTACCCCCAGTAGGGCTGGGCAGTGGGTCGCCTGATGATGTATTATGGATTACCATCTAGCATGGCTGGGCAGTGGGTCACCTGATATCTTGTTATAAATTACCCTCCAGCAGGGCTGGGCAGTGGGTCATCCGTTGGCATTCCAGCCTCAGTCCTTTCTACTAGGCTAGTATGTGGCTTTACTCCTTGATCATCGGAGTGGGACCATTGGTTGTACGGGTCAGTGATGGAATGGCTTTGACTTTGAGGAGACCGCTCGACTATGGGGCAGTGATGAGTTGTGGTTTGACGTTCCCCCAGAACTCTCAACTACGAGGAGCGCTTTCCCCACCGAGATGCGTTCTTGTGACGCGATCTAAAACTGTGCGGGCGAGTCAGTGCCGCCCAAATCGGATAGTGTCGAGGTGCGGTGGTTTGATCCCTTTGACTTATAGTTTGGGGAAGACTTGCAGGATGCTAGGCATCGATGGTGTTTACTTCTGGGACTATTGGTGACTCACTTTTCTTGGGCTGAGCTACGGGATGGAGATCCCCTTACGACCTTGTTCGGGATTCTTATTGAGCATATGTATTTGTATATATACCTTGTTTCCGGTACCCATTTTCTCGGGTTTTGGTTACTCTCCTTCCAGGAAAGGCGAAGACGTGTGGGGTATTCCACGTGCTTTCCGTGTCTAGCTTCTCGTGGTTGGACGATTATACCTCCTTTCTCTTGTTGGGTTGAGCTGGACTCTCTACTGTTACTCTTACTGCCTTTCAGTTGTACTCCTCTACTTTTCATGTTCGCTCTACTGCTCACCCTTTGGTACCTCCTTTGTTTCTCCCTCGAGCCTTCGAGGTATCCTACTGAGTATTTTTATACTCACCCCTGCTTGGTCTTTGCCCGCACTTGGTGTGCCCTTGCAGATGACGGACAGGTTGGTCGTGACTTCAGTGGAGCACAGGAGTTCGGGAGCTTGGACCACGTGCGGTGGTCGTAGTTGGGTTCCAGGTTGGGGACCCTTCCAGTTTTTTTCTTTTGTTCACATGTTTCTAGGTTGTGGCACTTTTTTTTGGTTGGGCGCGTGTATTGTCCCTTCACTTTTCAGTGTACCTTTATCTTTCTTTGTACTTGTAGAGGTTGATGCACTTTGTGGTTTATATATAGCAGTTTCCCTTTTTCTTTACTTTTCTTTTCTTTTACTCTGCACTTCTGTATTGAGTTTACTGCGTGTGTGTGTGACTACAGGTACTTAGGCAAAGGCCTCCTCGAGTTATTGTGCCTTCGGCGCTAGTTTCCAGCCCCTGGCCTATGGAGGCGGGCTTGGGGTAGTTGCGGCTCGAGCCCGGGTAGGGTCGGGTCATGACAAAGTGGTATCAGAGGTGGTTCGTTCCTTGGGACATTGTTCGGACGTCCCTAAAATAAAAGGAATTGGTTTGGATATAGGGTAATAGTGTTAATGTGTCTCGAGACCGGCTCTCAGTCCAGGGAGTCCAGTGATGGTGCGGCGGCCGGCGTATCCATTCGCCAGGACCCTGATAACCCACTTGTTGACTCGGCATGCTGAGACACTTGTTTCAGGGAAAATTGGTTTGTGCATCACATAGGATTGATTCTTTGACTGTCCTTCTTCAGTCAGCTCCCCATCATTATTATTGTTATATACATATATGCTCATCTAACTGTGGCACTCCTTGATGATATTCAGGATGTCTCTGCAAAGACAGTCATCCAAGACACCAGCTCGGATGCATGACGACGACCCTGTAAGCTACGAGACCTTAGTCCAGGACCCATCATGCGAGCCCTTTTCTCCGGGTGGGCCGGTAGAATCACCCCCACCTGTTTAGCAGCAGACATCTTTAGCAGAGCAGGCTGAGTTTGAGCGCAGGTTGAGCATGCTCCGTGAGTTCCAGCGGTAGAGACCGCTGAGGTTCAGTGGTGAGCCAGACCCTCAGGCAGCAGAGGTTTGGCTCAAGGCAGTGGTTTGCCTTTTCAGGCTTGTGCAGAAGCCAACAGATCAGAGAGTGGCTTTGGCAGCCAACCTTTTTCGTGGAGCTGCTCGGCGTTGGTGTAGTCTGGTGACTCGGTTTCTTGACGAGTCATTGCTTTTGTGGGGCGAATTTTATTTGTTGTTCCATGAGGATTTTTGCCCCTCCTGCTTTCACTCTGTTCGGATTCCGGATCTCCTGCATTTTCAGCAGGGAGGGATGATGGTGGCTGAGTACGCGGCTAGTTTTTCAGACCGTGCACGCTTTTACCCGGACTTGGTCCATGATTATAACCTCCGAGCGCGGAAGTTTGAGCAGGGTCTCTGCTGAGATATTCATGTTGTCATAGTACCCTTGGGCATTCCCACATATTCCGGAGTTCTAGAGTAGGCGTTGGTGATAGAGGGCTTCCTGTCATGTTCTAGAGTTGGTGGTGGCAGCAGGAACGTTGGAGCCGAGACGTTTACCGCAGCTAGCGGGCGTCAGCAAACAGAACCTCAACGCAGGTGGCTTTCTGACAACCAGTCTCAGGGGCGTGGTCGTACACCACAGTGGCACCGTAGGGCCCCAGTGTAGCCTAGAGAGAATCGGTGCTATGCTTGTGACGGGCGAGGTCACTTGGCACGAGACTGCCCAACCCGAGTTGCTGAGAGCTTCGGGCAGGCAGCAGGCACACCACCATGACAGAGGCAGCGCTGTGATTGGAGTAGTGCCCAGAGAAGTGGGGCTAGCAGAGGAGCGGGAGGATATGGAGGTGGGGGACGATGTTACGAGGTCTTCCCATCACCACTAGGTGGTCAACGTCAGGCTCTGGGAGTTGACAGTTGGGACCACGGACAACCGCGAGCTTTGGATGTCTACGATCATGCAGAGCATGAGGTGGTAAGAGTTACGCTCTATGGATCTTCTACTTTTTACAGTAGAGTTGGTAGACTCTATCAGTGGAATGATTTTCTCCCTACTCCTTGCTTGAGTTGATACCAGGGTGACACAGGGTTTCGGGTGTAACCCGGTGTTGGTAAAGTAAAAGGCATGAGACCTTTTTTTTAGTCGATTGTGTCGAATCCATCGCTTTCCGAGCGTGTAAGAGAGTCCTGGTTGAGTGACATCGACAGTGAAACCTTGCGTGACTAGATATCCTTGGGTGTTTAACCATATGGATATTCTGAAGGAGGGAATCGTTGGGCCTTGTTCCAGGTGCGGGTGGTGATTCCTGTCACATCATGCGACGTAGAGGTTTGGTCGGGAACGTGAGCTACCCCCGAGGTCCTTCGGACCGTTTGAGACCGTGCAGAGGGATGGTGAGGTTCTCTACGGCCTTGCCCTAAACCCAAAGTCTAGAGTGGGTGCACGACATCAGCAAGGGCCGACCTCGCGTGAACAGATCAATTCTTTGGTCTGTGTGCGGTGGCGCAGAGATGTGCGAGAGTTCTTCTGGGTACGGAAGAGTCAGGTGTGGGCTTAGTACCCTGTGTTGCTCCCTAGTTTCTCTTTTTAGGGACGAAAATCTTGAAGGATGGAATGATATAAGAACCTATTTTTTGCTGCAGAAGACTTTGGAATATTCTTGATGTTATTCCAGAGCAGCACCCTCAGAAGGCATGCGATTCCGAGCTCCGGTGTGGCCAGAATTAAATTTTCAGTGCGTTCACACGGGAAACGTTAAAAAAATGGGATAACTTATAAATGGTGCTTCAGATCATAGATCTGAGTGTACATATGGGTCCTTAATGGGGTTTTTACCCTAGTAACGACATAAAACTTGTCGGCGCGGGCTGTTTGGACCCCTCGCCCGCTCCCAGAACATAAAACGGATAAATTAATTAATTAATTTATTCGTTTAATGGTTGAACTCGAGTATCTCCTAAACGGTGGCTCGGATTGAAAATATGAGGGCACCGTTGAGTTCGGAATGTACCGTTTACCCTAGGAGGGGTATAATTTTCGTGGGCGCGGGCCGTTAGTGAAAAATTGCCCCAGGGGCGTTTTCGTAATTTGGCGCCCTCAGGCGTTGAGTTTAATAACTTTTGAACGGGGTCTCAGATTAAAATTCTGAGACCTCCGTTACGCTCGGAGGGTGGTTTTTAGCCTAGGGGAGGCTTAAACCCAACCCCGCCAAACTTTTGGGTTCGGGGCTGTCGGGCGGGCGTTTAAGTGATTTGTACTTAAACAACCCCACCCCCTTCTTCTTCTTCTTCTTCTTCCTCAAACCCTCCCCTCTCATCCACCTCTGACGAGGCAGATCTGGCGAGGCAATCTCCGGTGCAGCACAGCGGTTCCGACGGTCCGCACACGAAGCGTCGGGCTACGCCCTTTGAGGTAGGGGTTTATCGTTTTCGTTTTCAATTTCCCGCAATCTTTGAGCCTGATTTCCCCTATCAATTTGTTTCCCGATCATTGAACAAAGCCCAAAATCGCATATAAGTTGTTCTAAGCTTTCCAACTCTCTTCTCGGATCGAAAATCCGAGTCTCGGGGTGCCCGGGGCAGCCCCGAGAAGTTCCGGCTGAATTCCTGGTTTTCCGGCGGTTCCAGGCGACGAACGGCGGTCCGGGGCGGCGGCGGTGGGGGCGGCTTCCCAGGTGGCGCGGCGGATCGGCTGGGCACGACGGCGGCACAGCTCCCAGTGGCGGTCAGGGTTCCTCAGGCGGGTGGCACGGCTTGGGCTCGCCGGCTGAGGGCGCGGCACGCGGGTGCTGGCGAGAGGGGACGGTCGGGGTCGCGCTGTGCGACCCCACGGCTGGACAGAGACCCGCGCGACGCGGGTCTCCACGTGGAAAGTCGACCGGTCGTGTCGGCCTGTCGGTGGAAGAGGCGCCCGCATGAAGCACGGGCGATGCGGCCTCGTGGGAGGCGGCTGGGCCGCGGTCCCAGCGGGCCGGCTCGAGCGGTGCGGACCGGCCGGACCGGGCCGGTCCGGCCCAAGAGGGTCCCCCCCCCCCCTTTTCTAAAAAATGTTCGGACGCCCGCATTTTGAGCTACGAGCGTCCGTTTTGCACGCCGTCTACGACGACGCAGACCTGACGCAGAGGAGTACCCTTTGAGATGGTTTCGGGAATTTTTAATTCCCGAAACGAGGGGCCTCGGAGGCGCGACACGTCTTTAAGCGAATTGCCGTTTTTTTCCGGGGATTTTGACTTGGACGGCGCGGACGCATCCGACGTCCGTTTTGAGTGCTGTTAGTGGCGTTGGAACCCTAGCACCGAGGCGGATCTTTCCAGGGTGGTTTCGGGCATTGAGGCAGAAGTTGAGGCACGGGCCCCACGGCCCGTCTTTCGAGCTGCGTGCAGTGTTGCACGACTTTCTCATCGGGCGTCCGTTCGGGGCGTGCGAGCAGTCAATTCTGGATGTTTTTCTGAGGGGATTGCAATGGTGCAATCCACCCACTCTAATGTGGCACGATGGTGCGGGGCCCACGAGGGTCTTTTGGGCGTCGACGATGATTTTCCATCTTTATCACCGGGCGACCGTTTTGTATAAGTGAATAGTCCATCTTGTGTGCTTTTTCGAGAGGATCGCAACGGTGCGATCCGTTTGTTGTGTTTTGGGACCGGGTAGTAGGTCCCACGAAGCACCGCTCATGTGCGGTGCGCCGGAATGCACCTTTTTCTCCGGATATCCGTTGCACTCAAGTGAGTAGTGCTTTTGACGGGGTTTTCCGAGAGCATTGTGATGGTGCAGTTTGCCCGACATTCTTTGGGGACGTGGTGTGGGTCCCACCCGACCCGGATATGGTGAATAGTACCTTTTTCATTGGGCATCCATTTTTGGCGATTGAGTATTCAATCCCGTGTGTTTTTCCGAGGGGATCGCAGTGGCATGATCCGTTTGTTCAATTTCGGGATCTTGGGGAGGGCCCCACATGGGTTTGGTTATGGTGAATAGTACCTTTTTCACCGGTTGACCGTTTCAGGTGAGTGAGTAGTCTATCTCGCGTGTCCTTCCGTGAGGATTACAACAGTGTAATCTGTTCAGGTGGGCGGAGCCTCTTACTCGATCTTATTAAATGTGGAAATGTGAAAGGTGCCCCGGGGGCGGTTCTTCTACCGTGTTTGTAGCGGACCCTTGGCGTGTGATCGCATGCACTCCTGGGAGAGTGATGTTGGTGGTTAAAGATATGTGGTTGGTCGTGCCCCAGTCGTTAAGGAAGCAAGTTGGAGATGTTACGTCACGCCTTCGCGTTGACGTTGGGTGTCGTGTGCACGATAGCCTTAGGGCTAGAGACATGGTATACTCTGGGAGTATACGGGAATGCTTGGAGGTACACGTTGGAGATGTTTGTACCTGAGAACGTTTGTACGCTTGGTTGGGGTTGAGATGGGGCCACACGTTGTGTGGGCCCCACATGCATGTCGGGTTCTGCTTTACGTACTTTGACCTCTCACGACGTAGAGGGTCCCTCTGCGCTCGTTTGTTTGACTAGCAGGGTGGAGTTTTTCCCCTGGCCATGTGCTTGTTTATTTGACCAGAAGGGTTGAGTGGTCTCCCCCTGGTTTCGTTCTCGATGGATCGGCCGGTAGCAGTGCTAGTGACACCCAGTGATGGAACAGGCGTTGAACCTCTTTTGGGTGAGTTTTTATAGAGTTGGGTGGTTGCGCGATACCCACTCCGTGTTCGGTTGGCCAATGTTGAACCCTCCAGTGGATATGGCCAGAGCAGTTCTGAGTTTTACCCTCCAGCAGGGCTGGGCAGTGAGTTACTCATCAGCTTCTAGGGTCTACCCTCCAGCAGAGACTAGGAAATGGGTCACCCGACTCTCTTAGGGTCTACCCTCCAGTAGAGACTGGGCAGTGGGTCACTCGACGACCTCTTAGGGTCTACCCTCCAGCAAGGCTGGGCAGTGGGTCGCCCGTCGTCTAGTTCCAGGTCTACCCTCCGGCAAGGCTGGGCAGTGGGTCATCTGTCGACTTATTCTAGGTCTACCCTGCAGTAGGGCTGGGCAGTGGGTCGCCTGATGATGTATTATGGTTTACCCTCCAGCAGGGCTGGGCAGTGGGTCACCCGATATCATGTAATCAATTACCCTCCAGCAGGGTTGGGCAATGAGTCATCTGTTGGCATTCCAGGCTCAGTCCTTTCTACTAGGCTAGTTTGTGGCTTTCCTCCGTGATCACCAGAGCGGGACCCTTGGTTGTACGGGTCGGTGATGGAATGACTTTGACTTTGAGGAGACCTCTCGACTGTGGGGCAGTGACGAGTTGTGGTTTGATGTTGCCCCAGAACTCTCAAGTACGAGGAGCACTTTCCCCACCGAGACGCTTTCTTATGAAGTGATCTAAAACCGTGCGGGCGAGTCAATGTCGCCCAAAGCGGATAGTGTTGAGGTGCAGTGGTTTGAGCCCTTTGACTTGTAGTTCGGGGAAGACGTGCGGGATGTTGGGCATCGATGGTGTTTACTTCTGGGACTGTTGGCGACTCACTTTTCTTGGGCTGAGATACGGGATGGAGATCCCCTTACGACCTTGTTCGGGCTTCTTATTGAGCATATGTATTTGTATATATACCTTGTTTCCGGTACCCATTTTCTCGGGTTTTGGTTACTCTCCTTCCAAGAGAGGTGAAGACACGTGGGGTATGCCACGTGCTTTCCGTGTCTAGCTTCTTGTGGTTGGACGAGTCTACCTCCTTTCTCTTGTTGGGTTGAGCTAGACTCTCTACTGTTACTCTTACTCCCTTTCAGTTGTACTCCAATACTTTTCTTGTTTGCTCTACTGCTCACCCTTTGGCACCTACTTTGTTGCTCCCTCGAGCCTTCGGGGTATCCTACTGAGTATTTTTATACTCACCCCTGCTTGGGCTTTGCCCGCACTTGGTGTGCCCTTGCAGAAAACGGACAGGTTTGTCGTGACTTCAGTGGAGCATAGGAGTTCGGGAGCTTGGACCGCGTGCGGTGGTCGTAGTCGGGTTCTAGGTGGGGGACCCTTCTAGCTGTTTTCTTTTGTTCACCTGTTGCCTGGTTGTGGCACTTTTTTTTGGTTGGGCGCGTGTATTACCCCTTTACTTTTCAGTGTACCTTCAGATTTCTTTGTACTTGTAGAGGTTGATGCACTTTGTGGTTTATATATAGCAATTTCCCTTTTTCTTTACTTGTCTTTTCTTTTACTTTGCACTTCTGTATTGATTTTGTTGTGTGTGTGTGTGTACAGGTACTTAGGAAAATCCCTCCCCGAGTTGTTGTGCCTTCGGCGCTAGTCGCTAGCCCCTGGCCTATGAAGACGGGCTTGGGGTAGTTGCGGATCGAGCCCGGGTAGGGTCGGGTCGTGACAGTGGATAAGTAATTTACTAAGATTTATACTAAGAATGATCTGATAAATAACTCCAAGTTTCTGGAAGAAAATCTCAGAATACCTACAGTCACAGAAGCGTTCAAGAAACAAGTTACTCAATTGAAGGATTTTACCCCTTTGCTGAATAAATTAATGAATAATAAGGATGACTTCGAGAAACATATGAAATATGGTGGTGAAATCATTAATAATTTTATCAATCTCCTTAATCCATGTCTGCATGTCCAGGATGATGCAATTGTGGTCCCTCCTGCTGCTTCCATTAGTACTCCCTCTTGGCCTCCTGCTCCAATGACTATCTCTCAGGCTCTTTCCCAGATTCGACCGGTCATTACATAGAAATCTCTCAGTCACATGTTGTCTGAGAGAAGGCCTAGTATTGCATCTAATGTCCCTATAGGTGTTTCCCGGCTTGGTGTAATCTTCATACCACCTCTTACCTCTACCACTCCCAAACCCTCTCATCCTACTTCAAATCCTTCAGATAAAGTAAAAGCCCCACAAAAACCGAACCCTTAGTGATGGATTTTATCTTTGATAGGGATTTGTTCTTTTATTTGTCATGTACTCTTCTTAATGGAAATCTTTATGGTGTATTTATTTTATGATATTTGTCCTCTTACTTTCGGTTTTTTATTTTTTTTCTAATCCCAAAAGGGGGAGAAAGAGGCAGCATACATTATTAATAGAATAGGAATACAATATTAATCTGAGGGGAATAAATTTTGGTAGAGGATACATGTCATTTTCTGATCATAATACATTTATTGAGGGGGAGCTTTGTTTTAAAAACACGTAAGGGAAAGCTTTAGTTATATTGACCAATAACATTTAGTGAAGTATATTCTAAGTCCAGTTATTTTTTATTTCTTATATTTACATGTATGCCATAATTTGTGATTATCAAAAAGGGGGATATTGTTGGACCCTCTATGCTATAGTAGTTTTCATAATCACAAATAATGTCAATCTACAGATTCTACTATTTCATGCCATTTAATATCTCTAAGTAAATAAGTTATTTCTTACAGAACTATATACTTAAATAAGTCAATAACCTCTATATATATATATATATGAATAAATATGTTTACAAGTTTATTTGTAAATGTAGTTTTAGATGTCACTTAATCTAGTAATGTTATGTGTAAGATAGACACTTCATAAGATTTTCAGAGTCACTGGCACTGATAGTTTATTCGACACGCTGATGTTAGACTCACTGATGTTCAACACACCGATGTTTGACACACCAATGTTCGACACACCGATGTTTGACACACCGATGTTCGACACAATGATGTTCGACACACCGATGTTCGACACACCGATGTTTGACACACCGATGTTCGACACACCAAAGATGACAGACTGATGTTTGACACACCGAAGATGACATACTGATGATGACACACCGAAGATGACACACCAATGATGATAGACCAATGATGACACACCGAAGATGGCAGACTAATACTTATGACTCACCAATAGTCATAAATAACTGTTTCAAATTTATTAATTAAAAGTTATTTCTAACGGTCATATTTAGACAAATTAATGTTTCTGACAATATTTAATGTTGTATGTAGAATTATCCATAGATATTATGAGGTACATGTTCATGGGGAGATCTTATTTCCTAGTGTACCATGAAGTATAAAATTATTACAAGCTAAACCTTAAAGATCGATCGCTCGAAAAAACCACTGCAAAAACAAAAAGGACAGACTGTGCGAATATGCAAGATTTTGTAAAGAGAGGAACTCGAAGCCTGATCTCACAAGAAGATTTACAAGCAACAACCTGCTAAAGCTCACTGAACATACTCACATAGAAGAGCTAAACCTTTTCACACCTGGAAGATAGATTACAGAGACTACGATACTCTATTTTGGAGCCAACTCTCAAAAGGGGACTCGAATATCATTTTCTCTACATCTAATGAGTCTAGAGCTTTACTACACAACACATAGATATTTCTAAACCTTGTTCTTTTTTAATAACTCTATTTTGATCTTGTGTTTACTATTTGATCAGTGTGTGTATCTTTTTGTGTCACACACACTGTCTCCTGAGCATAACTTAAGGATACTAAAATATACTCACACTCAATCCCTTTTTAATATTGTATCCCACATTGAACTGTGGAAGAGATTCTGTGTGATCTGTTTGATAGTTTTCCCATGAATAATTGTAGTAGAGGTAAAGTGTGACCTGCACAACCTTGTGTGCTATTGTGAACCCCGATCCAATGTGTGGATCAAAAGCTTATTAATATAAACTTCTTGGTGGCAGGTGATCACCAAGTGGAGAGGACTAAGTCTCAACTTGAGACTGGACATCTTATTCTATACTCTGTATAGTTTATCTTTTGTTTTAATCTGATATGTTTTTAATTTATTTCACATTAAGATAAAATAAACTTTGATAGTTAGTTTAGCAAGTGTTTATATCTGTTTGAATTAGTATATTAGTTTCAAAAGTTTTACTAATATTTCGATTGGTAAATCTAAGAACTAATCAATCTTTTGAGAAATTAATTAAACCTTCAAGACTTTTATAAATTCACTACAACCCGAATTTGATTTTATTTTCATAGGGGGATGTTATTTTAAAGAACCAATTTTAATAGAAATTTTTATAGATACTCAATTCACCTCCCTCTTGAGTTATCTACTCTGACCAATAGATACTTTGGGGGGTATCCAAAGTTATTTATAATCATATTGTAGGGAGGATATTTGTAGTAGATATGATATTTTCATGGGGAGGTCCTTTGAGATGAGTACTCTGGGGGGAACCTCCAAAGTTATGGGATATGATGTTGCAAGGAGGAACTCTATGGCTATATTTTACTTCTCTTTTTGAGGAAGAGTTATATGATCCTCATACCACTATTATAATATACCAAATAACCCCCAAGGATATCAGTTTCTATTGGGGTAGGAGTTTAATCTTTTATTTTAAATTTATCTTGGAAAGCCCTCCTTCTAAATTTTCTTGGTCATGCGATAGAGGTCGGAACCTCGATCATAATTAGGGTCGTGCAGTACGAACAATGACCTTTATAAGTGGGAGACTCTTGGGATAATTCTTGGTCACTATTGGGATATTTTTATGGACTTTATGGGTATGAATATTAATAATGATATGAACTAAATTGTGAGCTTCATTAGGTATCTTCTCCTACTGGTTTCTCCTCCTAGGTGTCCTAGTCTATATAATCGAGGTCACGATATCTAGGATGATCCCCCCTGCATATTATTTAGGGTTCAGTGTCATGCATCACTAGTGATGCAGAGGTATAGTGAGAGCCCTAATAGGAAACTCCTTAATAATGATGAGTATGTAGTTGAAATCCTCCTCCAATTCCTTAAGATAAAGAAGGTAAGTGTTATTGTACTTTGGGGACAAGCTCCTGAAACAATTGGATGTAGCAATAGGTGCCACATTATTTTATGTGTCCTATCATCGATATGATAGACTAAAAGGATTCATCTCCTATAGGATTTAATGATCTAATACTATAGTTGGGATAGAGAAATTGAGATGGTATTCCACCACCAAGGTATTCACCAACTGGCACTAGAGGTTCTAGGTTGGTGATAGAGTAGGGTATTTCACTATAGCCAAAGTTTACCATCATCTTTTCTAGAGAGTTTGACATGTGGAAGTGCACTCGATGATCCCATTTGGATTTTTTGGGAAATATTTAAGGTAACAATAACCATAAGTAAGGAAAATATTAGTGAAACATCACTATCAAAATTGAATAATCAATCAATATATTTCATAGGTAAATAATTTTATAATATTTTCACCATTGTGTTCCCCCACATAGTTTGCTTTTTTCATTTTAAGTCAGTGAAGACATACTTTCCAAATGAGGGTTATCACTAAGAAAAACTAGTGACACTTTATATTGCATGTTGGTCAAGAGGAAAAGAGTTAATTTTATCCCTTAAGGAGTCTTGTTTCATATTTTGGGACTATCTTATAGATTTAATACATATTCATGATATCCATCCCAATGACAATACAGGATACCTTGGTCATGAATGTGATCAATTTTTTTCTAGGGATCGATTTGAACATCTATATATATCATTGGTTCTTTTTTTATCTTATAATAGTTGGTTACACTATAGTTTAAAGTCACACTGTCGGTCACTCTAGAAGTTATTTCCATCCAAGGTAGTGTTAGGTGTTGTGAATTTGGGTTCAGGCCCATGAGATGGTATTTTTATATATCTCTATAAAGGGAATAAGAACCCATATAGTTTATATATAATTAAAAATGCATGTCATACCTTTTTATTTCATGAAATAATGATCATTATGCTTACTTTTAAGGTAATGCCTCTATGAAAAAATGAAGTTACTTTTGAAATTTTGAATCCAAGAATGATGATGAGCCTTTTAATTTAATGTAACCAAGATTGATGATGATCCATTTATGGTCATCAAACCAGAACCATGACCCATTATAATTAAATTTAATATGACTCGGACCTATTCTAAGAATTTTAACATCATGCAGAATAGACTATATGTTATGTAGTTTAAATTCATGATATTAGTACTATTAGGTGAAATGATCTTAATAGTGGTTAGTGTGAGACTTCTGCAACAACGACCCTTTCTGGTCTATCATGTCTTTCAGTAACTAAATAGAAGAGGGTATGATTAGAGCTTACACCTAATAAAAATCCCATGATATTTATGGTTCATTTTTGATATAACCCAATGAGGAAAGGTTATTACTTACACTGAGTTAGAGGATCATGATATTTATAGATCATTAACTAGATAAAAATAAGATGAATGGATAATTGGGATATTTGGAAACCATTTTTGAGTATCCAATGTGAGAATCTTAATACAATATATCCTTCATTGGTTACCTAGGGATAGGGACTCATGTTATCAATGGAATACATGATTTCTAAAACCCTAAGGGTCATATCAATTAAGGATAAAAATACAAGGGAGGCCCAGCAAGGGATTCTCAATCCATATTATCAAAGTATTACATGATTAAAAAAGACCAATCTAGTGTTTATAACCCAATCATGTATATTGAGAGGCTATAGAGGTGGCCTTAGTGAATTCAACTTAATAGAAATTTTATTTAGTCTAGACAGTGTCAGAAAGGTCTTTAAGATAATTTTTTATCCAAGCTAAAGTACATAAGTGAATGAGGAACATATATGGTCTTCATGTTGGCTAGATATCAATAACCAAGAAAATATAACCCTAGTTAAGTGATCAGGTGAAATTTAACCCTATTATGGAATGCTTGGATAAATGGAACCACAATATAGGAAGCCTGGGTGAAGTGGTTCCTTGGTATAGAAGGCCTTGGTGAATGGCACCCTAGTGTGGGAGGACTAGGATGGATTGGGTGTGTGGGGACCTAATATGGGTCCCTAGGATGGTTCTCTTCTCCCATGTCCTAAAGAAGTTTAGGGGAAGTGGTATTTAATCGAGGTTTGGTGTTAAAATCTTTGTATGACACAATTTCCACAAACTCTTATTACTTTCCTTAGGTCATGACTAAGGGAGTCACCTGGAGGTGATGTGGGTGACTTGGGAATGTGCTGAAGTAGATCACTTTCTATAATTCTAATCATGGTCTTATAGATATATCCTTCTATTGATATCTCTTATAAATGGGTGGTATGAGGTCTTTTTATAGGTAAAAAATATTAAGGTGTGGGGATAAGGGGATAGCCACCTATCATACCCTATTAAGGTGAGAGCCTTGAATAAGGGGGACTTGGGTGTAGAATATAGGTGTGTAAGGTGCTTATTATATGGATATTTGGGTGTAAATGTTAGTTATATAATGGGATTCATATAATAATACTTTTTAATGGAAGTTAAGAATCCGAAGAGGAATTGATTGTGAGGAAGAAGGGCATGCAAAAGGAAGCTATGTGTGAGGAAGTAGGGAGTGTGAAAGGGACCAGGGCACCATCTAAGTCTCTTTTCAATGAAAAAAATATTTATTTGGAGGAGTCTCTAACCTTAAAAAAATTAGTGAAAATATATATGTTTTATTCATATTTTTTATTTTTTATTACAATGATATTTATTTAATCATGAGATTTTTTATTCCTCAAGGATGTTGTATTGCATCGCATTTATATTTGATGGGAAGTTGGTTCTAAGGACCCTTCTTATATTATTATTATTATTATTATAAAATAATACATATGTGATACTTATTATTTTATCATATTTTGATTATGGTTTTATGATATATGTTAGACTTACCTTGCGATAGGATAGATTATCTACTCTTATATTTCACTTTGTACAATTTCTTCACATTGGCATGGGTGTTTATTTAGAGAAACTTACTAATTATAGTGGAATATTTACCCATACTTTTACCATTTAAATATTTTAAAATTTGAGTAGGAGTTTTTATTAGGCCATACAAATTTGAAATACAATATGGACAACTAGTTTTAAAGGAGTGACATTTTTTTTTCCTTTTTATTGAGTATACTGTGGATTTTAATTTGGTCTTGTTTTCTATTGGTGTCCTTTTATTTGTTTTGAATGTGTTTCATACCATGAAATATTTATCTCATATAGTTATGGTGTGATGTTTGGTTCTTGATGTTGATGGCTAGTGTTTATTTTCTTACAAATAAAAATTGAAATGAATCCCATAAAGTGTATTCTATACCATTGGTGCTAGTCACCACCCCATGGCCTATTGAAGGTAGGATTCAACAGTCACTCTTGATATCATCGTAAACTCAAGAGAAGTCTCAGTGTGATTTGGTTGTGACACAAAATCAAAATGTTATGATAAAATACTTATTGATATTTCAAATAGTGTCATTTATTATCTTAATAGACTTCTAAATGCACATATTATAAATACTCATACTAATATTTGAGTATAAATTAAAATAGAAAGTACTACATTATGTTTTTATTCCTTATGAAATTTTATATACATAAAATATGTGATTAAATATATAATTTAAAAAAATAATTTTAATATAAGTGAGTTTATAAATTTTAAAAATATATTCCAAGGATCATTTACCCCCACAATATAGACATTTTCAAGTAAATATTAAAGGAAAAAAAGGATTTCAAAATAATAATAATAATAAATTAGATATTATAAATACTTTTAATGAATTAAATGGAAATACTTATTTGGATTTAGATTAATGTAATTCTGGTTAATATATTCAACATCAATTCATTACTTCAAATTTTATTGATAATGATTAAAAATTACAAAAAAAATCATTTAAATTAATTGAATTTTCTTAAGGTGGTAATTCATTAGGGGATTCACTAAGATATCAAAAATATGGGTGTTGTTTACAAAATAAGTAATTTATGTTTATAATAGATGATGCATCATATTATAATAATGTTGTGGCATATCATATATCTATGTTGAAATTATCTTATCATTGTGAAATGTTGTATGTTCATTGTTACAAAGATATTTTACACTTGATTGTTAAATAAATTTTATTTATTTATAGATATTCCATAAGTAACATAAGAGAATGTATTTTTATTAATGATGAACGTCTATCATAGGGCATGGAAAAAATAAAATTTATATCCCTAATGCAGTGCAGTGGCTGACCAGGGTCATCTCACTTGAGAAGTGTTGTAGTTATTTCAATCAATAATTATAATTCACCAAATCTAATTATTTTTTGAGCTTTTATTATTTAGGAAAACAATGGATTTGGGGTTTTCAAGGAAAATGTGAAATTAAAATAATGAAATGATAAATTGAAATATAAATTCACATGCAGACAGAATGAAATTAGGTAAGAAATTTCTTAGTCCTAGGTTTGGATAACACATGTTCATTCATTATTTATTTTTTATTTAAATTCAATTTTATAATTCATTTTGTAAAACATCATTAATAAAATGTTTTTCTTTTATTTATTGAGTGTTTGATTTTAGTATGCCTCTGGAACACCAAACCACACCTCCTCTAAAAGTCAAATTGGATAACATCTCAATTGAGAATGTTATTTCGAAAAGACTCAGCTCCACCATATGCCATTTAATCTTTTCTAGAAACTCAATCTCCACCATATGAAGGGTTTTACCAAGATATGTGGGATAATAAATCGATTAAAATCAATGGAATCAGAAATAATGTCATGGTGGATGACTATCGCACCCATAAAATACTCTTTCATCTACCACAAATAGAACAAAAAACATTTTTTTAAGTGAAGCATAATAATAAATTGCACTGTGAAACCTCCCCCAGGGACAAGCCTTGTATTAGTCACTTACCATTGAAAAGTGAATGTAGATCATGATAGAAGGATGGAAGAGATAAAATGATATTAGGGTTAGAAGAAAAATAGAGAGTAAAGAAGAAAAGGAAAACTTTAGTAAAAATAAGAATGCATGTTACATGGGAAAATAAAACTAAAATAAAAAAAAAAGAGAAATCCTAAATATCCCTTGTCCTCCTCTCCTTGGTGTCATAGATGTAATGAGATGGATTGGAATGATTTGGGAAGGAGGATCTCTCCTCCTTTTATAGGCCATATTTTCCCTCTGAAATTCACCACGTGTTAAACCCATTAATGGCTGATTCAAATATGGACCCCTTAATGAAATTTTATCCCCATTGTGATTTTTGTCTCACCTCAAAATTTCAGTATATTTTTCCTTTTAGAGTGAATGTTATGACCATTTCATTCTAATAATTTAATCTGCCTAGACATCCTCTCCATATTCCATGTATCTAGTGTCCTATGATATAATTTCCTTCCAAAAGGTCAATTCTCACATTTTCTCCTTAATTAAAGTTATTAATAAATTACTTATATAGATACATGTATAATTTCATCTTTATTGGAAAGTACAATTTCTATAAATAATCTCATATTTAAAATATTTTAGATCTCTGATCAATTTTATAGGCCTGTGTTGTGAGCTGATTTTGGGCCTCCAATTGATGGATTTAGCTTATGGTTCAAAAGGATGAAATGTATCCCAATATTTCTAGGATCCTTAAAAAAATAATTTCACAATTTAAATTAGTTTAGAGAAATTTATGTTCTAAATTTAGAAATATTTTAAAACATTTAAAATCCAAATTAGGTCATTTTTTTGATTAAGCTCAAAATACCATAAAAATCATAAAATGTGGAAATTTATCTTAAAATAATATTTATTTAGGATTAAAAACATTATAAATTCAATGTAAAATTATGATAAATATTTTTTCTTTCAATTCCCCAACACTTAAACCATTATTTTCCTCAATCATAAAATCTCAACATAGAATTCAGAGTGCACCAATGTTACCAATATTCAAATTCCAAAAAAATCAAACAATTTTCAATGTAAAATCAAATTATAAAATGTAACATAAAATATTAATTCAATTTCCCATTTTTCAATAAATAATAAAGTCATGTATTTTACTTTTTCCCTTTTGATAATGTTGTAACTTCTCTTCTCATTCATTCAAGTTCCTCAATTCATTAGTATTAAACATGCCAAGTCATGATTTAACTCACTTTTGATTCTTTTCTCTCATCACACATGATAAAATTCAAGTAGATTTTGTATTCATATAATGAGAACATGATCCTTATCCATAATATTTTAAAATAACTAATTTCTTAACTTTATAAAGACAAAACCACAAAAAATAATTATGACTTGAAATTATGGTTCTAATGACTCTAAGGCTCAAGGTTGGTAGGATTTTATGTTTAAAAATAAAGACCAAGTAGGAGGTTTGACACTTAAATCACAAATTATGATATTCAAAGTACAAAATTTAATGACATTCTTCCCTTAAATATAACAAACTCCCACTTTCCTCAAAACTCAAAGTAGAAATCATGATCAGTTTAAGCATAATGAATGATTTATTTACCCTCTTGAAGATTTTTTATTTTTATACTTTTTTTATTTTTCAATGAGCCTTTTTCATTTTTTTATTTTTATAAATTTATTATTTTTAATAAACCTCACATCCACCACCTAACCACCTATGATAAAAATCATAGGTCTAGTAATGGTGATTTTTAGTTTTCTAAAATCACAACCCATTTTTATCATTTTTTTGTTTCTTCTGTCCTTTTCAGTTTTTTATTCAAGAGGGGGAAAATAATAGAGTGCAATGAAGGATTACACAAACTTTTATAATTCCCAAAATAATCACAACCACATTTCATCCTTACAATGTAAATCATCCCATTTACCATGAATCCCTTCACCCCCACACTTTAACTTTAAAATATCATGAAAATATCAAGATTAGGGTAGTAATGGATAAAAAATGGCTTGAAATATGGCTCATCCTTATAAAGTTAATTCATTGTATCTATGCTAAAAATAAAGACTAATGTAAAGGTGGTATTTTAAGGATAAGCTATTTTCAAAATATGCATCAATCATTTTAAATGTGGTTTTTTATAGTCATAGCTTTGAAAAGTTTAAATTTTAGTTCTAGAAGGTGACATGTCCCAAGATCACTCAAGAAATATGATCAAGATAAAATAGGAAATATTTGGTCTAGAAATCCTCTTAGGAATGATACATATGATTTGAAAAATCACTCAAGGCATGATTAATAATAAAAAATCAATTTGCATGAATTTTAGAAATTAAAATCATGAAAAATGGTAGAGAAATTTCATTTACATGAATCAAATAATTCCCTCAAATCATGATTCCTCGTTTAAATATCCATGCTTCACTTTAAACATTAAATTATCCATTTTACTCATTCAATTTCAATAATATTGAAATCTAAAACATGGAATCATTGGATTCCTAAGAAACTCGTGTCTCCTCAATAAGTCAAGTAAATCATTAATTCAATTGTGGGCATGAAATTCTTATCATTAAATCTCAAAACATGTTTTGGACCAAAAAATGTAAGGAGTTTAAAAGATAATCATAAAAATGAACTCCATTTTTAAATAAAGCTTTTCTCCTCTTCCTCCAATGTTTGGGGCTTCCTTCTACCATCACGATCATACAAAAGAAAATTACTTAATTAATCACAAGGTTCGTGTAATTTAATCTAAAAAATTAAAAGAGGGAGTGGGCCACATACTGGAATTATCTAAAAAAGGAAATTTAAATTTAAATTCCTAGAAATCATTTAAAGATAAATCATGGTATGATCCCCCAAGTGGGTCCTAAATTTTTACTACCTCTAAAAGGTAGTTCCAAGTATTATCCAAAGTTTGATGGTGGTTGGTGCTTCTTTGACATGAACCACCACATGTGGATTTTCCCAGTATCCACTTATTTGTTCTTGTTGTGGATAATTCCATGTATATAGTATGCTAGATCTTACCCCTTCTAAATGTTGCATAGCTTGCATGGTGGGGTAGGATGAAGTATGTAACCTCCTCCTCCTTTGTTTCTACATGTACAACGTCTTCTTCAAAATCCACTGGTTTCTCCAGATGTTATTCATGAAAATAATAATCAAAGGGAGATTCAAAATTTAAATTTAAAATACTAATTTCAAACTCATCCCTTTTAATGTAGGAAGCTTGTAGATTTTGTTCTTTAGGAAGATCCACTATGATCTCTTCTTGTACTCCCTCTGGTTAATTTTCAATGTCTCTAGGGAGCTCCAAGTGTTGCTCAATAGGTGCATATTCTTCTTCGTCAACTTCCTCTAGGGAATAATATGAGTTAGCTGAATCTGAAAATTCAAAATTATTAGAAGTGATACTAAAATTAGTTTCAACAAAATTGAAATATTTTGATTTCAAGAATGTATCATCACCCTGAGTTGGTTCAGCTTTAATATCATCTTCAATTGAAAATACCTATTGGATTCGATCTTTATTGGATGTAGTAGGGTAGTCAAGATCCTCCATATGTTCTTAAAATTACACCTCTTGGGTGGTTTATTCTTCTTACAAGGCTATAGAGATATGTAATGGTGGTGGATATTATTCTTTTCAAGTTTTGGAGAGAACAATTATTTCCTTACATTCATTCCAAAAGTTATTTAGTTCATGTTAATCTCTCACATGTAGCTCGTCAGGCAAGTCCTTTTCATCTATCTCTCCTTGAAATGGTTGAGCGAGGACAAATGAATCTTTAGGTACCTATATATTTACCCCTCTAGTTATTTAATTTCAATGCTGATTAGTGAAATTTCTTCCACCACTACCTCAAGTTCTTGATCCATCTCAAATTTAGGTTTCTTCATTAATGTGCAAACATATTCAAATAATCTTTTAGATTTGCTTCTTAATTGTTCTATGCTTCCTCTAAGTTATGTCATCTGGGATCTATTATATACTTCTTGAGATTTTTCTTCTTATTATTATTGTTTTTTTGTTGTTTTAGTAGTTTTTACACCTGTGAGTAATATAACCATGCATAATTATTTGAATTTTAATACATCATGGAAAATGAGGAATTTTTAGAATTTTTATAAATAAATAAAACAATGAAAAAATATTTACAAAAATGTGAATTTTGAAAAAGTGATTGAAATAATTTTTTAGATCCCTGAAAATGGAACCAGTTTTGATACATGCCTATCATAGGGCATCGAGAAAAGAAAATTTATATTCCTAATACATAACAGTGGCTGACCAGGGTCCTCTCACTTGAGTAACGTTAAAGTCGTTTCAATCACTAATTCTAATTCACCTAATCTAATTATTTTTTGTGTTTTTATTATTTATTACACTAATGGATTTGGGGCTTTCATGGAAAACATGATATTAATATAATGCAATTCTAAATTGAAATATAAATGCAGATTCAGATAGAATGACATTGGGGAATAAAGGTCTTAGTCATAGGGTCATATAACACGGGTACATTCATTATTTATCTATTATTTAAATTCAATTTTATAGTTCATTTGGAGAAACCTAATTAATGAATTAAATTTCTTTGATTTATTGAGTATGTGATTTTAGCAGGCCTCCAGCACACCAAACCAAATCTCCTCCAAAATTCAAATAAAATAACAACTTAAGTGAGAATGTTATTCCTAAAAGATCTGGATCTACTGTATACCGCTTCATCTCTTTGAGAAACCCCAACTCTACCATATTAAGGGTTTTCCCAAGATAAGGGGTGGAAAAATAATGAATTGAAGAAAATAAATGGAATTGGAAATAATTTTGTGGTGGACGACCCCTGCACCCATGAAATATTCTTTCATCCACCACAAACAGAATAAAAGTATTTTTTTAATTAAAGTTTAATAACAAAGAACACTATGAAACATCCCCAAGATCCAAGCCATAGGTTAGTCACTTTCCATTTCAAATTGAGTAGAGATCACAATGGAAATATAGAAGAGAGAGAATGGCATTAGGGTTGGAATAAAAAGAGAGATGGAAGAATAAAAGTAAACACTTTAACAAAAATATGAATGAATGTTACATTGGAAAATAAAACTTAAATAAAAACAAAATAAAAGAGAAATCCTAACTGGCCCTTGGCCACCTCTCCTTGGTTCCTTAGATGGAATGGGGTGGATTAGAATGATTTGGGTATGAGGATCTCTCTTCCTTTTATAGGCCATTTTTTCTTTTAAATTCACTTCATTTTAAACTCATTAAATGGACAATTTATTCATGTAACCCTTCTTTAAAGTTTTTCACCATTATCTTACATGTCTCATCAAAAAATTCAGCATATTATTCTGTGTGGAGTAAAAGTTATAACCATGTTACTCCGATAATTTAGTCTACCCAGAGAGCTTCTCCATATTCCATGTATCTAGTTTCCTATGATTTAATGGCCTTACAAAAGGCTGATTCACATGTTTCCTCCTTAATGAATGTTTTTAATAAATTCTTTATCCAGTTATATATCTAATTTAATCTTCATTGGGTCATACAACTTTGAGATATACGCTCATATTTAAAACATTCCAGATCTGTGAACAGTTTTAGAGACCTTTTTTGTGAGCTGATTTTGGCTCTCCAATTGATGGATTGAGCTTGTGGTTGAGAAGGATGAAATGTAGCACAAGATGTTTGGGATCCTTAAAAAATAATTTCACAATTTAAATTAGTTTATAAAAAATTTGTGGCCAAAATACAAGAAATATTTTAAAATATGTAAAATCAAAATTAGTTCATTTCTCTGATTAAGCTCAAAATACCATCAAAATCATAAAATGTGGAAATTTATCTTAAAATAAAATTTATTTGTGATTAAAAAAATTATAAATTCAATGTAAAATTATAGAAAATATTTGTTCTGTCAATTATTAAATATTTAAATAATTGCACACAATTATATAGAATAGTTTTTTAAACAAGAAAATATGAATGTTAGAAAATTATTGTGAGTTTTAGATAATAAATAACATTATACGTATTAATATTAAAATTATCTTTAAAATAAAGAATGATATATTTATAGTTTTCAATATAAATTTGTACATGAGGGTTTCATTATTCATAATGATGATGTTTGGTCTTAAGTTAAGTTATTAAGATATTTTTTATATTTATTAAAAATAATACTTGATAATTTTCACATATATATATTTTCACTTCACTATCACTATAGAAAATAATTATTTAGATACATTTTTTAAAACCCCACTAAATGTTATGTTTTCGTTTTATTAATATCGATTTTAAAAAACCACAAGTAATTAGTGGTGGTTTTTTTAAAAATCATATCCATTTAAGTGTGGTTTTATAATGGTTGTTAAAATCGTAGCTAAATTTAAAAAAATAGTTAACATTAGTATTGTTTTTAAAAAAACAACATTAAATGTATTTTAAATAATAATAATTAATAATTAGTTAAAATTTATTCTTATTTAATAATTAATAATAAATAATAAATTTATAGTTTATATAATGAATATTATTAATTAATAATTAATAATTAATAATTAGTCATCATAAATTATTAAATAGATCTTATTATTTCTAATTACATATGATTAAAAATAATTTTTAATTAGAAATTAAAAATATAATAATTGTTATTTAGTAATTATTATTCTTAATATGTAACATGTAATTAATATAAAATAGTAATTAAATGATGATTAATAATATAAATATCCTAAATATTTAATTATTAGAATAACTAATTTGTATTTAAAATTTAATAAAAAATTAATAATTAATAATTAGTCATCATTAACAATTAAATTTATCTTTTTAATTAGTAATTATGTATGATTAAAAAATAATAATTATGACTTAAAATATATTATCTACTAATTAAAAATTAATATTAATATTATACAATATGTATTTAATATATATATATATATGAGGTTCTTGGGGGTACAATTACATCAAATACACACACACACACACACACACCTCACACACAGACTAGAAAGGCAAGTCATACCCCCTCCCCCCTCAATGGGATAGCCCACCCATCGAGCCTTATTTATTTTTTATATCAATGACCCAAAGGTCCAGTGGACATGAAGCCAATTACATGGCCTGAATACCTCAATACGACCATCTGCCTTAGCTTGGAATAGAACCTACAGACTCCCACTACTAACTTGCTCCACCACTGACCCAAGAATGAATTCTACCATCAGTCATCCACTAACACCTTCACCTCCATTGTGATGGCCACCAATGATGTCTATGATGCTAATCGAGGCCTACCCCAACCCTATGTCGAATATAATCCATCATCGTATCCTTCCACCGCCCATGCGTCGTAGCCTTCCTCCACCATTGCCCGTCAAATTGACCATCATGGATAGTTCTCATCAAGGCCCACCACAGCCCTACATCGAATCCAAGCCATCACTATGGCCTTCCTCCACCCTGTACAAACCCCACCGTCATCACCAACGTTGACGGCCCGCCTACCCGTCGGCACCCGATGTCGTACCCACCAACCATGACCACCATATAGACCAGCCACCCCAACACTAGATCCTTATGCTGAGTGGAAAATCTGTGAAATAATCCAAACAAAATCCCAATATTGGGACATCCAAGATTTGAACCCTAGAGCAGATGTATAATTACAGCATCATAATACCACTTGGACAACACCCCAACTAAAAATATAAAAATATAAAAACATAAACATAAAAATATATATAAACGTATAAATTGAAGAAAATGTATAAATATATATAAATTTTTGTAAATATACAAATATATATATATATATATATGAATATATAAATTCATATATATTTTAAGTATAGGGGGATACAACCAACAAAACAACACACACACTCAGCCACTCTAATGGGCCAAGCCTCAAACCTCTTCATAAGGAATGATAAGCATTAGGAGTGTCCAAACCCAACCTGACCCAACCCATTACACATGGTATGTGGATGGGTCAGTTTAATATTGGTCGGGTCAAGATTAGATCGATTCAAGCCATGAATTGGAAAAATAATGACCCAACCCGACCTGGAAAACCCAACTAATCCCTAATTTATTTACTCTAGCTTGGGTGCTTCATGTGATGATGTATTTTTTGTTTTTTTGCAGAAATTTTTTTTACAATTTTGAATTGAAGTTAATGGGGATTATAGATCTATTTGAATTTGAAATATTTAAAATGTTATACAAAAAATATTAATCAATAGTTTCTGTATATTTTTGTTATTATTTCCTATAATTTTTATTTACTTTTCCCAACAAACCCAACTAAACCCCACTCGATCCACCTTGGGTTAGGTCGAGTCGAGTCATGAAAAAATATCTATGGCCTAACCTATCCCAACCCAACCACTTTTGATTGGTTCAAGTGAAAACTTTTCCTAAACCTATCCTAACCTGATCCATGGATATGCCCCAAGAACCCAATGGACCTATTTTATTACAATATATGGTTAGAAGGACTTGATGCATAAATTATTTAGAACATGGGTGGCTCGAAGGCCCATCAGCCCAAAGGCCAAATACATGGTTTCCTTGAATGAGAAGTTTTCTTCATGTATGTATGTGAGTGTGGGCACGCATGTGCGTCTGTGTGTGTTTATTTGTATACATTCATATATATGTGTCTATATTTATATTTATATGTATTAATAATTATATGTATTCATATATTTTTATATATATTAATAGATACTTATATATATTTTTATATATTTATAAATTTATATATAATTATATTTATATAAATATGTATATAATGAAACTTTTACTTGTATGTATTTATATGTATTTATATGTGTGTATTTATTAATATATAATTATAATTATAATTATAATTATAATTATAAATATAATTATATAAAGTATTAATTATTAATGAATATTTATAAATTATGAATAAATTAATTTTTAAACATAAATATAAATATGTAAATGCATGTTTTTATTTATATATATTTTTATATATTTATATGTTTATATATATTAATAATTATATGCATTCGTATATTTTTTATATTTTGTTATAAAAAATACCATATTGTATTTTTGGGTTATGTTTGTTGACAATGGAGTAGTGATACTTCTAAATAAAGATCAATAATTCATATTATAGAATTCTAGAAGGAGTTGGAAGCAATTGTAGTAGTATTGTTTGTTTGACAGAAACCATGCCACAATATCATAAGTCATATCGCAACTCATCTCATATTAGATTAAAGTTTAGTGGATAGTGGAATGGTTGTGCTATAGCAGCCAACACTTTTCATACATAGATATTTCATCTTGTTATATTAATATTCCTTATATAATAAGAAAATATATGTTGGGATCATATAGGCTGGTGCCTTTAGAAACAAGGATACATAAACAACTAGTTCATAAGTGAAAACATCATCTCAAACTAATTTCGTCATAAATAGAACCTTTCTTAGACATATTATACATAATTCATTTATTCATAACCTAGGGTAAAGAAAAATAAGAAAGTTTGATCTCATATTCTTAGTAAGGGTAAACAAGGGAGATATCAACATAACATGATCATATGGGAAGGATAACATGAGAATGAAATTTAAAAACTATATCATGCATATCATATATCATAAACTTGAGTCTTGGAAAAAAATATTATAGTTCATCTGACATTAATAATTAAGGAATCATAGAACATAATCCCTGAGAGCATAACATTTCATAAGACATATATTTGTGGAATATACATAATAATAGGAAATTTTATGTCAATACTACTCACCAATACATTTATAACATGTTATAATTGGGATAACCTATAGTGTACTTTATTTTTGCTTGCTATAACCTCCCGCGTACCCTCTATTTGGGATTGGGATAACATCCCACTTACCCTCTTGTTTCGATCTTATGATAACCTCTCATGTACCCTCTTTTTTCAGGCATGGGATAACCTTCTATGCACCCTATTGTATTGGGATTGGGATAACCACCCAAGTACCCTCTTAATTCAGGCTTGGGATAACCTCTTGTGTATCCTCTTAAGATCATAGAACATTATTCATTAATCAATTAATTAGAGGTAGATATAGGTCCCACATGTCACATAATCCATATATTTATGTTCCACAATATCATAAAACATTCATCATATCATAACCCATGAAAGCTTAATAGGTTTCATTAACATTTCATCATAGTATAACATGTGATAAAGAAATAAGTTTCATAAAAATATTTTCATCATGGTCATAAACCACCTAAAGAAATAATAGGGATGATACCATTGTATCATTTCCTAAGTAGAACATAATCAACACCAAAGTTTATTGTTGTTGATGAATGGAAATTCCATAAAAATATCATTAAAATATTCTTGAGGAAAATATCCTTTACATTTTTAGATAACTTCATTAAAATCTATAAATTTACCAAATATTAATAAAAACATTTTCTTTGAAATGAAAATTGAAAATTTGAAAAATTATGATTCAAATAATTGAGTTTTAATTATGGTGTAAAAAATCCATTCATGCCGTACAAGTTAAAACAAATATTTCTTTCACATTTTCAGTAAAAAATCAAAAGTACTTTGTTTGGAAGACAACAACAAGATTCATTTTAAACCATTTTATAAAAAATTAAAAAATTGTTAAAAAATTATTTAAAAATAATTTTATAATATTATAAACTTTATTTAAAACATTTTTAAAAAACATGACCATGGAAAAGAAAGGATTTTCAACCGAAGAGAAAAATAAAGTCTATTTTTATAAAAACAAATTATTTTGGTATATTTAATTCTTTAAGAGATGAAAATTAAAGTGAAACATTTATTCCCTAGAAATAAACTAATGAGAATACAATACATGAGTTTCTTGAGAGTTATATCATAAGATTTCATCATCAAAAACTTAATCATAAACAATCTCAATAAACAATAAGATTGTAACATAAAACATTTACCACTTTGGTAAATTTTGAATCATAAGCCTCATTAAAGAAATAACATTAGATGGATATTTATATCCCATAATTTTCATTATAATAATCATAAAATACATTCATGGTTAGTATATAAACCACACAAAAGAAATAAGTGGTGAATAGGGTAAAGTGCGAGGAAAATCCCTTACATGATTTGGTATCTTTTAAATCATAATCCCTATGAAACAATAAATTTAATTGAAAATTTAAATATCATGAGAATAAATAAATTCATGATATAACATTTAAAATGGTTTGTATATACACCTCATAAAATAAGATAAGTGTATAACATAACATATATCCCAATGAAGACAATTTGATACAAAAATCCATTACTACTTTAGTAACTTTTGAATCGTAATACCCTAGAAAGAAAAAAATTAAATGAAAAATTAAATATCATTAAAATAAATAAGTTAATGATATAACATTTAAAGGGGAATTATATAGACCACACAAAATAAACTAGTGTTGAATGAGGCATATGTCCCAAAGAAGTAAAAGTGATACGATAATCCCTTACCATAAGTCTCAAATTTATTCATAAACATTAAAACTATTGGACTCACCTGTTTTGATAATCCCAAATCTTGATCATTTGTCATGATAATCGTGATTAATTAATATTTATAATTTCTATAAAGTAATAACTATGTATCTTTAATCTCATTTTTCTATCAATTAAGTTTACTGTGAAAATTTTCTCTAAGTAAAAGGTTATCGATAGAGGTTACCGCTGGAAGGTTACCGATAGAGGTCACCACTAGAAGGCTATCGATAAAGGTTGATGTTGTAAGGTTACCGATAAAGGTTACCACTGGAAGGTTACTGATAGAGGTTACTACTAGAAGGTTACCGATAGAGGTTACTGCTGGAAGGTTATCGATAGAGGTTACCACTGGAATATTACCAATAGAGGTTACCGCTGGAAGTTTACTGATAGAGGTTGCCGCTAGATGGTTACTGATGTTGAACCTCACCACTGAGTTAGAAATACAAGGTCATTTCCAAAATTCTATTGCTCAAATGATATTGTTGTAAATTCTATCAATAAATCCTACCGATGAAGTCTACTGATGAAGCTACAGATGAAGCTACTGATGAAGTCTACTGATGAATCTACTGATGAAGCTGCCAATGAAAGCTACCGATGAAATCTACCGATGAAGGCTACCATTGAGAGGGATATTTTAACCAACCAACTGATACCCACTCTTCTACTCCATACTTTTTTAGTTATTTAAGTTTATTCTAATGGACGTATTTGGTAAATTTAATTCTTTTGACATTAATTAATATTGATTGTAGACATATCAGGAGACTGTATCTGGAGACAGTACGAGGTAAGAGGAAGACCACATGTGGTTTTCTTATTCCTATTGTCAGACCTCAAAAATACATAACAGAGGACAATAGAGAGAGAGTTACTACATTCTAGATCTGAAGAATAAAAGAAGAACACCAGCGCTCTCACTGTGAACCCAAGAGCCTCAAGAAGATCATTTCGGGAGAAAAAATTCAAGACTGTCTTATGTGCTTCATCAAATCACTATCAACCCAAGAATCATAACACTCAGTACCTAAAAGCTAGAACCTAGAGTTTTTACACTCTATTTTTTGAGACAAGTTCCAAAAAAGTACTCAAACAACAAATTTTTCACTCTAAGGAGTCAAGAGATGAACTCTAAACACATAGATCCTTCTAAACTCAATCCTTATAACTTTATCTCTATTGTGTTCTTTCAATTACATTTCTGAGAAGTGTGTGTTTTCCCATTACACACACTGTCTCTTGTGCTTGAACTAGAGAATACTAAAAATCCTCACATCAAACTTTATTTACACTTTGTTTCCCACGTGTAAATGTGGAAGAGACTGTGTGTGGTCTGGATTATTTGTTTTTTCCACGAAGAACTGTGGTAGAGGGTGTGAGCCCTGGACAGTTTGTGGAAACTGTTTTAAAGCCCGATACAGGTTGTGTATCAAGTTTATTATTAATATAAACTGCTTGGTGGTAGGTGATCACCAAGTGGAGAGTATTAAGTCTCATCTTGATACTGAACCTATTGTTTAACTCTGTTGTGTTCTGTATTTTTATAATACTCTATTTTTCTATTTTCCGCTGCTTATAATTTCAAAAACAAAAAACTGTTTTACATTGACTCTGATAATTAGTTCTGGTTTGTGTGTATATGTGTTTAATTCAATAAACCTGTTTCAAAAGTTGAATAAGTGGTGTACACTAATTCAACTGAGGACTAATTACCATGTGAGAAACTTGTTGACCAACTAAAAATCTATATCTCTACTACCATAATTAACTAGGCTATTTTCAAATTGGGGGATCTTTAGCATAAATTTGTAATAGAAATTTTAAGTAGGAACTCAATTCACCCCCCTCTTGAGTTTCCAATCCGACCAAAATTTGGTATTAGAGGGTTAAATATTTTATTGCTACCATCTGAATTGTTGTGCAAGTTTTCAAATTTTTTTCAACATTGATTTTAGCTGTATCTTAAAGATCATAAAATTTCTGTCATATCTAAATTTTCAGTTCTTTAAATTCTAATTAACTATGGAAACCCGAGTTGAGGGTGAAGCTACCAACAAGCCACCTTTCTGTATTGGTAATAACTATGCTCAGTGGAAATTAAAAATGAAAATGTATCTAGAGAGAATGGGTCCTGAAATCTGGGACACAATTGAAGAACAACATCTGTTTCCTGCTACAGCTAGGGACACATGGTCTTAGTTGAATAAATCTACATATAACAATAACTATAAAGCAATGAATTCATTTTACTATTCTCTAGGTCATAAAGAATTTAATAGAATATATTCCTGTAAAACTTCTTATGAAATCTGGGATACTTTGGATGTTTCTCATAAGGGAATAACCAATATTAAAGAAATGAGATTAAATACTTGTACTATTAAATATGATAATTTTAAAATGAAGCCTGATAAACTTATATCTAAAATTTATCTCAAATTCAATGAAATAGTAAATACTATGAGTCTTCTTGGGAAACCAGTGGACAGAAAGGATCAGGTTATGAGGTTGCTTTGATGCCTACCTAATAGATGGAGAGGCACTTTTGTTTCTATCCAAGAATCTTGTGACATAACCAAGCTACCAGTGAAGGAACTAATAAGAAAACTTATGATATATGAAGAAGAGCTTAAGGTGAATCAAGAAGAAGATAAAGAACCAAGAAATAAATCTGTAGCATTTAAGACTGCTACCTCAAAGAGAAAAGATAAAGAAAAATCTCATGATCCTATAGACACTTCCACCAGTGAAGATTTAGCTTCTGACAGTGATGATGAGATGGCTCAACTTGCTACAAGATTCAAAAATTTCTACTGAAATAATAAGTTCTTTATAAAATCAAACTATAAAGGAAGGTATGATAGTAAAGGATAGTGGAAAAAGGATAGAAAATGGAATGACAAAACAAATGAGATAGTCTGTTATAAGTTTAAATGAAAAGGCCATGTAAAGGTTGATTACCCCAAGCTGAAATTTAAGAATAAATATGAAGAAAAGGGAAAGGGATATAAAAAGGCTATGAAAGATACTTAGAGTGCTTCATAAGATAGATCTAGTGGATCTGACACTCCTGATATTGAAAAGAACAAACATGAAAACCTGTTTTTCATGACAGAAAAATATGAGGTAACACTCAATTCTACTATACATAATGCTTAATATTCTGGGAATGAAAGTGAATCAGTTAATGATAAAAATATGACTAAGGATGAATTATTTGAATACTATGGAATATTTGAGGATACCTTTAATGAACTCAAGGATAAATATAAATTTTTGAAAAGAAAACATTATTTAAATTACAATTATACGTTTGATATGGATATTGAGAAAGAAAAATGTACCCAGCTGTTAAAAGAAAATACTCAACTTAAATTATCGAATGAGAAATTAAAAAGAGATCTTGAGAAGTTTACTACAGGTATAGATACCTTGACCCAATTTATAGGGAAATAGATTACTCCAAAATACACAACTGGTCTAGGATATCAACCAGGACAGAGAAGGATTATTAAAAATAAATTTGTTCCAAAATCTGGATAGTTCACTGCTAGTTCAAGTTCTGGACCATCTTCTGAAAAACACATTTCTAAAGGAAATAACAAAGTGTTCATGTCTCAAAACATATCTTTTGATTATAGGAAACCTTTGAGACAAGTATAGGTTCCCAAAGAATTACTTTCTAACCTTTCTGGACCCAAGAAAATCTAGGTACCAAATTTACCCTATACTTAATCTGTTTTGCAGGAAAATTGTCTAAAGAGCTTCTGTAAAACTCAATGGTATTTGGATAGTGGATGTTCAAGACATATGATAGGATACTATTCATTCTTCAAGAGCCTAATTAAAGTTGAATGTGGATATGTTACATTTTGTGATAATGCTAATGGTAAGATCGTTAGCTTAGGCCAAATTGGTAACCCTAATGCTATATTAATTTAAAAAGTACTTTTTGTTGATGGGTTAAAATAAAATATACTTAGTGTCGCTCATTTTTGTGATGATGGTTTTAATGTTAAGTCTTAAAATGATGCATGAAATGTTTTTAATTATAAAAATGATTTAACATTCACTGCTCTTAGAAGTGAAAATGTATATGTTGTTGATTTAAACTCTTTAGCTAAGAAAAATGTTTCTTGTTTAAATGTTTTTCACAAGGAATCCTGGTTATGGTAGTGAAGATTAGAACACTACAATGTTCACTCACTTAAGAAACTAACTAGGAAAGGTTTAGTTAAAGACTTACCTAAATTGGAATTCCCACACAATAATGTTTATAATCCTTGTCAAAAGGGAAAACAATACAAATTTTCTTTCAAACCAAAGAAATAAGTTTCCACTTCTCAATTACTTGAGTTAGTTCACATGGATTTGTTTGTACCATCTATAGTTTCAAGTTTAAATGGGAATCACTATGTTTATGTTATTGTAGATGATTTTTATAGATATACTTGGGTATACTTTCTAGCTCACAAAATTAAATCATGTTCTTACTCCATTAGATGTTCCAAGTCTGTAGAAAATATTAGTGGACTTTGAATTAAGACCCTGACAAGTGATCATGGACATGAGTTTGAAATCAGAAGTTTGAATATTGTTGCTCAAAAAATGGCTATAATCTCAATTTCTTTTCTTACAGAACACCTCAACAAAATGGATTTGTATAAAGAAGAAATAGAACACTTCAAGAGATTTCTCGAACTATGTTAAATGAGTATAATCTGCCTATCTATTTTTGGGCTGAAGCTATTAATACAAATTGCTGCATCATCAATAGATTCTTAATTATACATGTTCTTAAAAAAAACCCTTATGAGCTCTGGAATAATAGGAATCCTATGTTTAATTACTTTATAGTTTTTCGTTACAAAGTTTTTATCCTTAACACTAAGGATAATCTTGACAAATTTTCTTCTAAGAGTGATGAAGGAATTTTCCTAGGTTACTCAATATCTAGAAAATCTTATATAGTATTCAATAAGAGAACCCAATGTGTGGAAGAATTAGTTTAGGTCAAATTTTATGATATGGATCCATATGAACCAAAAACCTCTCTTGAACATCTTGAGGAATATATGTCAATTCTGGACCTTAATGATAAATATAGTAAACCCTTAGTAAAAAAACTAGTTCTAGAAATTTTCTAGAATTTGAGAATGTTGAATTTCAACCTTTAGACAACCATGAGGAGGCTAGTCCAACACTTTATAGAGGTATTAGAACCATCAAGAATCATCCTTTATATTCTTTATTAGGTGATCTAAATAGAGGAACACAAACTAGAACTTCTCTGAGAAACCAGGTTGAACATCAAGCCTTTATTTCATAGCTTGAACCCAAAAAAAATAATGATTCTATCAATGATGAATTTTGGGTGATATATATGCAAGAATAATTAAATCAGTTTCAAAGAAACAAAGTTTGGGAATTAGTAGAAAAAAAACTAAAGAAACTTTGACCATATGCACTAAATGGGTGTTTATAAATAAAGTTAATGAGTCTAGAAACATAGTTAAAAACAAGGATAGACTAGTTTCACAAGGATATAGTCAAGAAGAAGGAATAGAATATGAGGAAACCTTTTCACATTTAGATATACTAGAATCAATTAGGATACTAATTACTTATGCAGCTCATCTGAATTTCAAACTTTATCAAATGGATTTAAAAAGTTAATTTCTAAATGGGTATATAGTTGAGGAAATATTTGTTGAGAAACCCACAAGTTTTACAAATCCCCATTTTTAAAATCATGTCTTTAAACATTATAAAGCTTTATATGGTCTAAAACAAGCTCCTAGAGCTTAGTATGACAGACTTAGTTCTTTTCTAATTTCAAAAGGTTTTACTTAAGGAATAGACGATCCTGCCCTTTTTATTAAAATAATTTCCAAAGATTTTTTAATAGTAAAAATTTATGTAGATGATATTGTTTTTGAATCCCCTAAAAATTATTTATTTACTAATTTTTCAATGATTATGCAAGATGAATTTGAAATAAGTTTAATGGGGGAACTAAATTTTTTCCTTGGATTTCAAATTTTTCAAAATAAAAATGGCATTATTTTAAATCAAAGTAAATATACTAAGGATATTTTGAAACATTTTGGTTTGGATGGTAATAAAGGTAGTGACACACCTATGAGTACCACTTGTAAGTTGGATGCTGATGAAACTGGTAAACCAATGGATCAAACCAATTACAGAGGTATGATTGGGATTCTGCTTTACCTTACTAATATTCAGCATGATATTATGTTCAGTGTATGCATGTGTGCTCGTTTTCAAGCCAATTCCAAAGAGTCTCATTTAACTATTGTTAAAATGATTTCTAAATATCTTAATCATACTACAAACTTAGGACTATCATATCCAATATGACAATCATTTGATTTAATAAGTTATTCAAATGCCGACTTTTCTGGTTGTAAGTTAGAGAGAAAAAGAATTTCAGGAACATGTTACATTTTGGGAAAGTCACTAGTATCATGGTGTAGTAACAAATAGAATTTTGTTGCATTATCCACTATCAAAGATGAATATATAGCTTCTAGTAGTTTTTGTGCTCAAATTTTGTGGATTAAACACACGTTACTAGACTATGGATATCAATTCAAACATGTCTATATAAATTGTGACAATACAAGTGTGATTAAAATCTCTAAAAATCTAGTATCTCATGTTAGGACAAAGCACATTGATGTGATACATCACTTCTTGAGAGATCATTATCAAAGAGGTGATATCCCTCTTGAATTAATTGGTACTAAACACCAATTGGATGATATATTCACAAATCCTTTGAGTTATGAGAGGTTAAATTCCATCAAACATGAGTTAGGTATGACAAACGGTTAATATAAGCCCTCACCGTTAGACCTTAGTGATAAGACCTCACTATTAGACCTCACTGATAAGACCTCACCGTTAGACCTCACCAATAAGACCTCACCATTAGACCTCCTTGATAAGACATCGCCATTAGACCTCACCGATAAGACCTCACCATTAGACCTCACCAATAAGACCTCACCATTAGACCTCACTGATAAAACCTCACCATTATACCTCACCGATAAGACCTCACTGTTAGAACTCACTAATAAGACCTCACTGTTAGACCTCACTGATAAGAACTCACAATTAGACCTCACTGATAAGACCTCACTATTAGACCTCACCAATAATACCTCACCATTAGACCTCACCAAAGGACCTCACCATTAAAACCTTAATGATAGTCGACTCGAGGTCGGGGACTTTGCGTTTTTCTGTTGGAATCTGAAATGTTTTTAGTAATATTTATTAATTTTACTCGATTTGTTTTTACATCCCTAAATGATAAAAACAAAGTAAAAACCCACATTTTGATCCACTTCAATCCTCTCCCGAACCTTTTTCTACCTAACCTTGGAACCTAACCTTATATTGAAACCCTAAAAACACTCTAGATCGCAATGTCAAGATTGAAGATACCAATGGTTGATGATGAAGGAGATGCACCAAACCCTAAGATACCTTGAGATGGGTCTAGTAGTAGAAGAAATATAGTGTAAAAGCATATCAATCCACAATTTTTGAAGAGGAAAATTGTGGTTGATAAGGAATTAAGATTGGAATGGTTGTTGTCAAGCAAGTCTCTGGTGCTGAAGGCACTCAAAGCTCTGGATTGGGTAGAATGTTTTTCAAATAACAATGGACCGTACTACCAGAAGCTAGTCATGTTATTTTATGAGTTTCTAAAATTCGAACAGTCTGAGGATGAGAACAAAATGTCTTTAAAAGTAAATTTAGTAAGTTTGAGAGATTCTCCTCTAGTGAATGGGATGAATGATTAAGAGTTCCATGTGAAGGCAATTTTTATTACTACTCCAGAGTGGTACCTCCCACCAGTGAGTATTTCTGCTGTGAAGAGGATTTGGATGAGCTGACAGGGAATGGAATCCCTAAAAAGGTGATTGCTGCTGAAATTGAAGGAGAAAATAGGTTGATTTTTAAGTTTGTTCAGTATTTTTTGAGTCCCATGAGAGGGTACTTTTCCACCTTACAGTATCAATACATATTTATTTTGTATTTTTTGAAGCATGGGAAATATATAAATCTTTGTAGGTTGTTGATGATTCAGTTAGAGGATATGAAAAATATTAGTTCCAAGTCAAATGCTATGTTTCATTCCAAGTTTATATCCTTGATGTTGAAAGTGAAAGGAGTTTCTGGAAATAAAGAAGAAACATTAGTTTTAAGGGAAAACTTCTGCATTACCAAAATGATTTTCAAGTTTATGAATATAAGCTAGAACCATTGGAAAAGAAAATGGGTAAATAATGAGGCTAAGTTGTATGAGGACTTCAATCCTATTACCCATACTACCAGGAAAAAGAATAAGAGAGATCCAGGTTTAAAGACTAATGAAGTGGAGCTAGTATACTCATATGAGGAAGAGGAGGCTATTGTTATAAAAGTAAGAGAGGATTCTCTTATAGATGATAGGAGTGATCTAGGAGAAAACTGACCTTCCCTCAAGTCCTCATGCCAATGTTGTATCCTTTGGTGATCCTATCCTTCCAAAGAGGTTTCCTAGAAGATATATTCTCCTAAGGTATAGTGATGATGAGGAAACTAGTGAAGAAGAAGAAGAAGATAATATATAAAAAGACATTACTGTTGGAGAGACCTTAGAGGAGGAGGATGAAGCTGACACTGATCTTGAGGACTTTGAGACAGTCATTGATGAGAGTGAAGAGGAATGATTGAGTCTCAGTCCCTTGATAGGATATACAGAAGTGGTAGAGAGTGAAGAGGAAGAGGATGTTGAATCTGTTGAAGTTGGAATTGCTATGGTTGTGGTTGAAGATTATGTAGAAGAATTATCCATGGAATCTCCTATTGATTTAGTTGATCAAGGACGAATGGAAGAGGTAAATGTAATTGATCAGGATAATTCTCCAAGTGAGGGGGGGGGGAACTTGTTCCCATAGGTTCAGTCTTTGTTTTCTCATGGAATAGAAGATTGGTCAGAAGATTCAGGATTCATGGTCTTGGTCTTAGACTATGGAGACTCTGAATATGACAAGCCTAACAGAAGCCCTCCATTTCCTTCTATTTCAAATACCACTATTGTACAGTAATTTTTGCATCTACTTCGAGACTATATGAATAAGGATGATTTAGAATCATTAAAATCAGATTTTAAGAGACATTTTTATGAGATATCTGTTGGGATAGAAAGATCAGTGGCTCACAATCAATAACTTGTAACTTATACTTTGGAAATGCTAATTTATACATCTCAATAAAATTTGCAACATGAAGTGAAGGAATTTCATAATCAAGTAGAACCTTGGAAAAGTCTATGGAATCTGTGAAATAATAAATTGCGATTTTAGACTCCTATATGGCTTCAATATTTCAAGTGGAAAAAGACCTTAAGTATGTTAAGAGTGTTGTTCAGCATATAGTCACTGTGTTTGAGGACTTTAAGAAGTACATGGGGTCACATGTGAGTGGTCAAGATGATGATGTGAAAATATTGATCAGTGTTTTGACCAAGTCTTTTAAGGAGACAATAGCTTTTAAAATGGCACCTCTTTGTGCATCTGCTTCCTCTTCAGTATATCATCCTGTTGATCTAGAAGCTTTCAGATCGTTTGTTAGAGAAGAAGTGGAAAAACTCTCGGGTGAAAGTACCTTAGACCCTCAGTATATGACTCAAGAAATTTCCACTACCAGAGACAATCATAAGCTTGTGGGAGATTACTTAAGGGAGGCTACTCAAGATCAGAATGCCATCAAAGAGAAATTTGATTTCTATTAAAAAAGTATGTACACTAAGCATCAGATGGATGGTCACTTCAATCTCCTGTTGGAAAACTTGAGGATCCCACCTGTCACTCAGGATTTTAAAGATCAAGTTAGTAATCTTAGATAATTGACTCCTGCCTGGGAGAAATTCATGGAGAATAAGGATGATTTTATCTCAATTATGTAAAGATTATGAGGCATAATTATGGACTTCAAGAATCTTCTTTTTCCCTTCCTCCATGTGGACTACACTCCCATTATTGTTCCTCCAGCATTACCTTCTTCTTCAGCTGCCTCAGGCTCCACTGGTGCTTCCCCTTTGATGAATCCTTCACAAGACATCAGAAGCTTGACCCCTATGATCCCTCAGAGATCTACTCACTATCGTTCTACTGATTCTTTTGTAGCAGCTCCTCCTATACTATTTACTGCAATACCTCGGCCTATCCCTCCATCTTCTAGACCTGCCTCCTCAGCTTACGAAGACAAATCTCCATTGGACATTTCTAATGTGGATTGAATGTGGGTTGTCTTAGTTGATAGGGATCTTTGTAGTCTTTTTGTATACTCTATTCTTCCTTCATTAATACAAAAATCCTCTTTTGTATCTTTTGGTCTTATATTCTTTTTATTAATCACAAAAGGGGGGGAATTTTTAAGTCCTTGCATATATGATCTCCTATATTTTCCCTGATAACCATGGTTCAATTTTACTGATCCATAATATATGTACACTCCCACCTCAGAAGAAATTATCAAATGTGCTTAACCCATTTTCAATAATACTTAAATCTAAATTTTCACTGACATAATTTGTGATTATCAAAAAGGGGAAGATTGTTGGACTCACCTGTTTTGATAATCCCAAATATTGATTCTTTGTCATGATAATCATGTTTCATTAATATTTATAGATTCTATCAAGTAATAACTATGTATATTTAATCTCATTGTTCTATCGATTAAGTTTACATAGCAAAATTTCTCTAAGTAGAAGGTTACCGATAGAGGTTACCACTGGAAGGTTACTGATAGAGGTTACCACTGGAAGGTTACTGATAGAGGTTACCACTAGAAGGTTACTAATAGAGGTTACCACTAGAAGGTTACCGATAGAGGTTACTGCTAGAATTTTATCGATAGAGGTTATCGGTAGAAGGTTACCGATAGAGGTTACCATTGTAAGGTTACCTGTAGAGGTTACCGCTAAAAGGTTACCGATAGAGGTTACCGCTAGAAGGTTACTGATAGAGGTTACCACTGGATGGTTACCAATAGAGGTTACTGCTAGAAGGATAGTGATAGAGGTAACCACTAAGAGGTTATTGATGTTGAACCTCACTACTGAGTTAGCAATACATGGTCATCGCCACAAGTCTATCGCTCAAAGGATGTTGTTGTAAAGCCTACCGATAAAGCCTGCCGATAAAATATACTAATGAAGCTACTGATGAAGATACTGATGAAGTCTACTGATGAAGCTACTGATGAAGCTGCCGATGAAAGCTACCAATGAAATCTACCAATGAAGGATACCATTGAGAAGGCTATCGTTACTAGCCTACTGATACCCACTCTTCTACTCCATACTTTGTCAATTTCTTAAGTTTATTCTAATGGTCGTATTTGGTAAAATTACTACTTCTAAAATTAATTAATGTTGATTGTAGACATATCAAGAGACCATATTTGGAGAAAATATTAGGTACGAGGAAGACTGCACGGGGTTTTCTTATTCCTATTGACGGACCTTGAATATATAATAGAGGACACTAGAGAGAGAGTTACTACACGCTAGATCTAAAGAACAAAAGAAGAACACCAGCACTCTCACTGTGAACCCAAGAGCCTCAAAAAGATAATTTTGGGAGAAATAATTCAAGACTGTCTTCTGTGCTTTTTCAAATCACGATCAACCCAAGAAGCAGATCACTCAATACTTGAAAGCTAGAACCTAGAGTTGCGACGCTCTATTTTTGGAGACAAGTTCCAGAAAAAGACTTGAACTAAAAATTATTCACTCCAAGGAGTCAAGAGCTAAACTCTAAACACATAGATCCTTCTAAACTCAATATATATAACTACAGATCTATTGTGTTATTTATATTACATTTCTAATAAGTGTGTGTTTTTTCATTACACACACTGTCTATTGTTCTTGAACTAAAGGATACTAAAAATCCTCACATCAAACTTTATTTACACTTTATTTTCCATGTGTAACTGTGGAAGAGACCGTGTGGGATATGGATTGTTTTTTTTCACAAAGAACTGTAGTAGATGGTGTGAGCCTTGTATAGTTTGTGAAAACTATTTTAAAGACCTATACAGATTGTGTATCAAGTTTATTATTAATATAAACTTCTTGGTGGCAGGTGATCACCAAGTGGAGAGGATTAACTCTAATATTGAGACTGAAACTCTTGTTTAACTCTATTATGTTCTATATTTTTGTAATACTCTGTTTTTCTATTTTCTGATGCTAATAATTTCAAAAATATAAAATTGTTTTACATTGACTCTGATAGTTAGTTCTGGCTAGTTTGTGTAAGTGTTTAATTCACTAAACCTATTTCAAAAGTTGAATAAGTGGTGTACACTGATTCAATTGAGGAATAATCACCCTGTGAGAAGCTTATTGAACATATAAACATCAATATCTCTACTGCCTTAATTAACTGGGCTTTTTCCAAATTGGGGGATCTTTAGCATAAATTTTTAACAAAACTTTTAAGTAGGAACTCAATTCACCCCCTCTTGAGTTTCCACTCCAACCAAAAAAAACCTAATGTATATTAAATATAAGAATATTATAAATATATTAAAGAACCATAATAATATATATCATTACATATATTATTTACTTATAACCTTTTATCAACCGTTTATAAACAATTTTCTATTAAAATCATTATTTCGAGAAATAACTGTTTTGTTTTCATGTATGTTTTGGTTTGGTATTTTCGATCCTTTTACTTTGATCATGGTTAAATCATCCTTGTAATATAATAAATGATATAAATATAATATATATTCATTATATATTTATTTATAGTAATCTATTAAATTTAGAGAAAAAATATTAATTACATCATTCATAGAGACGGTAGGTCATACGAACGCATGAATGTTGTTTCCATTTTCTCGATGGATGGAATGAAATAAAGGTAGATAATATATCACATTTAAAGAATAATATTTATTAAATATATATCATATATATTAATTATATCTATCCTTAATACCATCCTTTTCAAAATAAAAGGAAAAACAAATCACATCACTTGGTGGAGGTGGTAATCCACACGTACGCATGAGCAACGTTATCATTTTCTAAAGGATTAGAAAGAAAGAAGGTAAATGTAATATTATTATTTCAGGAGTATATATATTACATAAATATAATATAAATACTTTAAATCAATCATTATATCCATCCATGATAGGTGGCGATGGAAAATGATTTACATTAGTTAGCGAGGCGGTAGTCTACTGTACACACAATAGATAGTTTCATTTCCCATTTGATGGAATAGGAGATGAATATAGATTATTAAATTAGTATAATATAATATAAGTATATGGGATATAATAATATTATTATATAACAATATTTTAATAATATTTTAAGGATATATAATAATAAATAAAACAAAAAATGCATAGTTAAGAACTATACCTCTTCTTCGAAGAGCCTCTTTATGTTTATACCTAAAGCATTCTTAGGATGGTTTAATAATAAAAATAAGGATTCTAAGAAATGAAGAGGGAATTAAGTAAGATATTTGTTTAGTTATTTTCTTCATAAAAATTATTCGGAAGTGTGAACAGGGGAGGATAGGGGGTTCCCTTTTATAAGTGGGGGAGATGACACACACGAAATTTTTGAAAAGAAAAAATTATACTCAAGTTATAGACATTCAAAAACACTCTAAAATGGATCATTATAAAACATTAAATGATATAAGGTCTAAAAATATCAATGAAATAGTATTTGGATAACTTTTTAGGTCATTATAACCCTTATATGTTTAGTTTAACCCCTGATTATTCATTACGACCAAAAATTAAGTTTAACTTATTATATAATATCAATTATTAAAAATAATAATATATAATACATTTTTATAAATTTAATTCACATAAGTGTAAATTTTTAATTTTTAATTAAACCCATAGAAGCGACGAAAAAACGGTTTACTGGAGAGAAAATATTCATAAGTATAAAAAGTTTTAATATCAAAATTTAATATTAAATTGGTTATAATGACCTAATTGGATTGATTATAATGTTATTAAAATAATTTCATTTTTAAAATAATCTAAAAGCAAAATGTAACTTGTAAATTTTTTAAATGAAAAGATAGTTTTTAATAAAAATTAGTATTTTCACTATTTATTAAAAAATTAAAATTTTCAGAAAAAATACCTAAAACTCAAACTAAGATATTTTTTATATGGTGATTCCAAAAATGAAGTTAACTTTTTCAAATAAATTTTTTAAAATTTTTAAAAAATATAATTTTATTATTTGTTCATAAAAATCAATAAAAACATTTTTTTGAAAAAACTGTATATTCTAAGAACATAAAGACTATAATAAAAATTAAGTACTTATTTATAAATATTTTTTATGTAAAAACTTAATACTTAATTTTAAAAATATGTTTATTCCTATTCATACCATAATTTTTAGTGGCTATATTATAAAGGAAATGTTTAAATATTAATATTAATAGTATATTGCGGTTCGTAAAAATTTGGTGTTGCATATAACGTAAGCTATCAAAAAATTTAAATTTTTTGGAAAAATATATTTCATAAAATCTAAAAGTATTACATTATAACCCCATAAAATTAATATCACCCTCAAAATTCCATCACTCTGATATAAAAAATTGACGATACTTCTACCTTATTGTACCCTCAAGTACCCATGTAGCTTCCTCAAGTTTGTGGTTTCTATAAAAAAACCTCTACCGGGTGAGTGGTATTATTTTGTATAAATTTATATATACAATAAGAAATATACCCAAGTTTTTCTTCCTAGTAAATATCATTATCTAGTATTAAAACATCAAATTTTATTACATGTGAAGGATTGGGTATGTACTTCCTCAGGAGAGATACATGGAACACATTGTGGACTTAAGAGAGGTTCGATGGAAGCACCAAGTGATAATCCATTATCCTTACTCGATCAAGAATCTTGAAAGGGGAAATATACCTAAGTCTCAGCTTTTTTCTTCCTGAAACTCATAACCTTATTCCATAGAGAAATTCATAGAAAAACCTTCTCACCAACTTCAAACTATAGATCACTCTAACGATTGTTAGTGTAAAATTTTTTTGACTCTTAGAAAAGTTGATGTAACATTGAATGAATCACATTTTATCTTCCATTTAGTCATTTATCTCATGTCCTAATAGTTTTCATTCTCTAACTTCATCCAATCATGTTGGCGTTCTACACTTCTTTTCATAGAGGGCCGTATAAGAGGCCATCAGAATTCTTGAATGAAAGTTATTATTTTTTGAAGACTCGAAAAGAGGAATTTATTGATCCCAAAAATGTAACACCAAAAGTTTATATGAATTATTATTTATTTTGAATAAATTAAAGTCTTTTATTTCTTGTATTATATGCAACACTGAGTTTTAACAAACTATGATATATTATTAATAATATTATATAAACGTGACCATTATAACCTAGTCGTTAAACAAAACGATATGAATAACAATAAATAGTTTTAAAATATTAAATATAATGTTTTTATATAAATAAAACATTTTGATAAAAAAACTAATTAATTTTTAGAAAAGTATTTATATGTTTTGAAAATACTTTTTTCTCAAAAAAATAATTTTTTATTTTTTTTATGAACAATAATAAAATTAAATTTTAAAAATATTATAAAATTATTTTGATAAAATAAAATTAATTTTTGAAATAATTATTTCAAATTTTACTTTGGGTAAAATTTGTTATTTTCTGAAAAGATTAATTTTTTAGTGAATAGAAAAAAAATACTAGTTTTTAATGAAAACTACCTATTCATTTAAAGAATTTATATGGATCTATTTTTTTAATGGGGTTAAAAGTAAAATTACTTCAATTATATATCAATTATTCCAATTTAGTTTATTATAATATTTTTCATATAGAATTTTTATATAAAAACTTTTTAAACTTTTGAACATTTTTTCTCTTTTAAAACCTAATATCTCATCACGTTTGCTGGATTAATTTTAAATTAAATTTTTTCACTAATTTAAATGTAATTTGGAAAATTGATTCTATATTTGGAATCATCAAAATTTATATTATCTAATAATTTCATCTTAATATTTTACCACAATGAATAGTAAAATCAGTAAAAATTATTTACCATGGTTAAGGTGAAAATGGGTTTATTGGCGGTTAAACTAAAAATAATAATGTTTAAAAATAACCCAATACTTTTATTACACCCATTTACTTGCCATATTTTTAACTTTTCTCATATATTATTGATAATGTTTCATTTTTTATCCTTGTGGCATGTGAAAAACATGGGTATGCCTTTTTATTTCAAAAAATTACAAGTGTGTCACTCACCTCACTTATAAAAGGATACCCCTTCTTCTCTCCTCTTCACACTTCCAAAAATCTTTTTTTAATCCAATAACTACTTAAATAACTTTCTTAATTCCCTCATCTCACCCTATAACCCTTACTTAGGACATAAATCCAACTTAATAATCTTTTTGGTGCAAAACAAAAGAAGATGCCTAAAGAAGAGGTAACACCAATAACTGGTTTGTGTGTATATGTGTTTAATTCAATAAACATGTTTCAAAAGTTGAATTAGTAGTGTACACTGATTCAACTGAGGACTAATTACCATGTGAGAAACTTGTTGACCAACTAAACATCTATATCTCTACTACCTTAATTAACTGGGCTATTTTCAAATTGGGGGATCTTTATCATAAATTTTTAACAGAAATTTTAAGTAGAAACTCAATTCACCCCCATCTTGAGTTTCCAATCCGACCAAAATTTGGTATTAAAGGGTTAAATATTTTATTGCTACCATCTGAATTGTTGTGCAAGTTTTCAAAAAAAATTCAACATTGATTTTAGTTGTATCTTAAAGATCAGAAAATTTCTGTCATATCTAAATTTTCAGTTCTTTAAATTCTAATTAACTATGGACAACCGAGTTGAGGGTGAAGCTACCAACAAGACACCTTTCTATGATGGTAATAACTATGCTCAGTAGAAATTAAAAATTAAAATGTATCTAGAGAGAATGGGTCCTAAAATCTGGTACACAATTGAAGAACAACATTTGTTTCCTGCTACAGCTAGGGACACATGGTCTTAGTTGAATAAATCTACATATAACAATAACTGTAAAGCAATGAATTCATTGTACTATTCTCTATGTGATAAAGAATTTAATATAATATATTCCTGTAAAACTGCTTATGAAATCTGGGATACTTTGGATGTTTCTCATAAGGGAACAACCAATATTAAAGAAATGAGATTAAATAATTATACTATTAAATATGATAATTTCAAAATGAATCCTGATAAACTTATATCTAAAATTTATCTCAAATTCAATGAAATAGTAAATACTATGAGTCTTCTTGGGAAACCAGTGGACAGAAAGGATCAGTTTATGAGGTTGCTTTGATTCCTACCTGACAGATGGAGAGGAACTTTTGTTTCTATCCAAGAATCTTGTGACATAACCAAGCTACCAGTGAAGGAACTAATCAGAAAACTTATGATATATGAAGAATATCTTAAGGGGAATCAAGAAGAAGATAAATAACCAAGAAATAAATATGTAGCATTTAAGACTGCTACCTCAAAGATAAAAGATAAAGAAAAAGTTTATGATCCTATAGACACTTCCACCAGTGAATATTTAGCTTCTGACAGTGATGATGAGATGGCTCAACTTGCTAGAAGATTGAAAAATTTCTACTGAAATAAAAAGTTCTTTATAAAATCAAACTATAAAGGAAGTTATGATAGTAAAGGATATTGGAAAAAGGATAGAAAATGGAATGACAATACAAATGAGATAGACTGTTATGAGTGTAAATGAAAAGGCCATGTAAAGGTTGATTACCCCAATCTGAAATTTAAGAATAAATATGAAGAAAAGGGAAAGGGATATAAAAATTATATGAAAGATACTTAGAGTGCTTCATAAGATAGATCTAGTGGATCTAAAACTCCTGATATTCAAAAGAACAAACATTCAAACCTGTTTTTCATGACAGAAAAATATGAGGTAACACTCAATTCTCCTATACATAATTCATAATATTCTGGGAATGAAAGTGAATCAGTTAATGATAAAAATATGACTAAGGATGAATTATTTTAATACTTTGGAATGTTTGAGGATACCTTTAATGAACTCAAGGATAAATATAAATTATTGAAAAGAAAACATTATTTAAATTACAATTATACGTTTGATTTGGATATTGAGAAATAAAAATGTACCCAGTTGTTAAAAGAAAATACTGAACTTAAATTATCGAATGAGCAATTAAAAAGAGATCTTGAGAAGTTTACTATAGGTATAGATACCTTGACACAATTTATAGGGAAATAGATTACTCCAAAATACACAAATGTTCTAGGATATCAACCAGGACAGAGAAGGATTATTAAAAATAAATTTCTTCCAAAATCTGGATAGTTAACTGCTAGCTCAAGTTCTGGACCATCTTCTGAAAAACACATTTCTAAAGGACATAACAAAGTGTTCATGTCTCAAAACATATCTGTTGATTATAGGAAACCTGTGAGACAAGTATAGGTTCCCAAAGAATTACTTTCTAACCTTTCTGGACCCAAGAAAATCTAGGTACCAAATTTACCCTATACTTAATCTGTTTTGAAGGAAAATTGTCTAAAGAGCTTCTGTAAAACTCTATGGTATTTGCATAGTGGATGTTCAAGACATATGATAGGATACTATTCATTCTTCAAGAGCCTAATTAATGTTGAAGGTGGATATGTTACATTTTGTGATAATGCTAATGGTAAGATCGTTAGCTTAGGCCAAATTGGTAACTCTAATGCTGTATTAATTTAAAAAGTACTTTTTTTTATGGGTTAAAATAAAATATACTTAGTATCACTCATTTTTGTGATGATGGTTTTAATGTTAAGTCTTAAAATGATGAATGCAATGTTTTTAATTATAAAAATGATTTAATATTCACTGATCTTAGAAATGAAAATGTATATGCTGTTGATTTAAACTCTTTAGCTAAGAAAAATGTTTCTTGTTTAAATGTTTTTCACAAGGAATCCTGGTTATGGTAGAGAAGATTAGAACACTACAATGTGCACTCACTTAGGAAACTAACTAGGAAAGGTTTAGTTAAAGACTTACGAAAATTGGAATTCCCACACAATAAAGTTTGTAATCCTTGTCAAAAGGGAAAACAACAAAAAGTTTCTTTCAAACCAAAGAAATAAGTTTCCACTTCTCAATTACTTGAGTTAGTTCACATGGATTTGTTTGTACCATCTATAGTTTCAAGTTTAAATGGGAATCACGATGTTTATGTTCTTGTAGATGATTTTTATAGATATACTTGGCTATACTTTCTAGCTCACAAAAGTAAAGCATGTTCTTACTCCATTAGATATTCCAAGTCTGTAGAAAATATTAGTAGACGTTGAATTAAGACTCTGAGAAGTGATCATGGACATGAGTTTGATATCAGAAATTTGAATATTGTTGCACAAAAAATGGCTATAATCTCAATTTCTTTTCTTATAGAACACCTCAACAAAATGGAGTTGTATAAAGAAGAAATAGAACACTTCAAGAGATTTCTCGAACTATGTTAAATGAGTATAATCTGCCTATCTATTTTTGGGCTGAAGCTATTAATACAACTTGTTACATCATCAATAATTATTAATTATACATGTTCTTAAGAAAACCCCTTATGAGGTCTGGAATAATAGGAAGCCTAAGTTTAATTACTCTATAGTTTTTCATTACAAAGTTTTTATCCTTAACACTAAGGATGATCTTGACAAATTTTCTTCTAAGAGTGATGAAGGAATTTTCCTAGGTTACTCAATATCTAGAAAAGCTTATATAGTATTCAATAAGAGAACCCAATGTGTGGAAGAATTAGTTTAGGTCAAATTTGATGAGATAGATCCACATGAACCAAAAACCTCTCTGGAACATCTTGTGGAATATATGTCAATTCTGGACCTTAATGATAAAGATAGTAAACCCTTAGTAAAAACAACTAGTTCTAGAAATTTTCCAGAATTTGAGAATGTTGAATTTCAACCTTTAGACAACCATGAGGAGGCTAGTCCAACACTTTCTATAGGTATTAGAACCATCAAGAATCATCCTTTATATTCTTTATTAGGTGATCTAAGTAGAGGAACACAAACTAGAACTTCTCTGAGAAACCAGGTTGAACATCAAGCCTTTCTTTCATAACTTGAACCCAAAAAAAATAATGATTCTATCAATGATGAATTTTGGGTGATATATATGCAAGAATAATTAAATCAGTTTCAAAGAAACAAATTTTGGGAATTAGTAGAAAAAAAAACTAAAGAAACTTTGACCATATGCACTAAATGGGTGTTTATAAATAAAGTTAATGAGTCTAGAAACATAGTTAGAAACAAGGATAGACTAGTTTCACAAGGATATAGTCAAGAAGAAGGAATAGAATATGAGGAAACCTTTTCACATTTAGATAGACTAGAATCAATTAGGATACTACTTGCTTATGCAGCTCATCTGAATTTCAAACTTTATCAAATGGATTTAAAAAGTTAATTTCTAAATGGGTACATATTTGAGGAAATATTTGTTGAGAAACCCCCAAGTTTTACAAATACCCATTTTTAAAATCATGTCTTTAAACTTTATAAAGCATTATATGGTCTAAAACAAGATCCTAGAGCTTAGTATGACAGACTTAGTTCTTTTCTAATTTCAAAAGGTTTTACTTAAGGAATAGATGATCCTACCCTTTTTATTAACATAATTTACAAAGATTTTTTAATAGTAAAAATTTATGTAGATGATATTGTTTTTGGATCCCCTAAAAATTATTTATTTACTAAGTTTTCAATTATTATTCAAGATGAATTTGAAATAAGTTTAATGGGGGAACTAAATTTTTTCCTTGGATTTCAAATTTTTCAAAATAAAAATGGAATTGTTTTAAATAAAAGTAAATATAGTAAGGATATTTTGAAACATTTTGGTTTGGATGGTAATAAAGGTAGTGACACACCTATGAGTACCACTTGTAAGTTGGATGCTGATGAAACTGGTAAACTAATGGATCAAACCAATTACAGAGGTATGATTGGGATTCTGCTCTACCTTACTGATATTCAGCCTGATATTATGTTCAGTGTATGCATGTGTGCTCGTTTTCAATCCAATTCCAAAGAGTCTCATTTAACTATTGTTAAAATTATTTTTAAATATCTTAATCGTACTACAAACTTAGGACTATTTTATCTAATATGACAATCATCTGATTTAATAAGTTATTCAAATGCCGACTTTTCTGTTTGTAAGTTAGAGATAAAAAGAACTTCAGGAACATGTCACATTTTTGGGAAATTCACTAGTATCATGGTGTAGTAACAAATATAATTTTGTTGCATTATCCACTATCAAAGATGAATATATAGCTGCTATTAGTTGTTGTGCTCAAATTTTGTGGATTAAACACACGTCACTAGACTATGGATATCAATTCAAACATGTCTCTATAAATTGTGACAATGCAAGTGTGATTAAAATCTCTAAAAATCTAGTATCTCATGTTAGGACAAAGCACATTGATATGAGACATCAATTATTGAGATATCATTATCAAGAATGTGATATAACTCTTGAATTCATTGGTACTAAACACCAATTGGCTGATATATTCACAAATCCTTTGAGTTATGAGAGGTTAAATTCCATCAAACATGAGTTAGGTATGACAAACTGTTAATATAAGCCCTCACCGTTAGACCTTAGTGATAAGACCTCACTATTAGACCTCACAGATAAGACCTCACCGTTAGACCTCACCAATAAGACCTCACCATTAGACCTCCCCGATAAGACCTCACCATTAGACCTCACCGATAAGACCTCACTATTAGACCTCACCAATAAGACCTCACCATTAGACCTCACCGATAAAACCTCACCATTATACCTCACCGATAAGACCTCACTGTTAGACCTCATTGATAAGACCTCACTGTTAGACCTCACTGATAAGACCTCACAATTAGACCTCACTGATAAGACCTCACTATTAGACCTCACCAATAATACCTCACCATTAGACCTCACCAAAGGACCTCACCATTAACACCTTAATGATAGTCGACCCGAGGTCGGAGACTTTGCATTTTTCTGTTGGAATCTGAAATGTTTTTAGTATTATTTATTAATTTTACTTGATTTGTTTTTACATACCTAAATGATAAAAACAAAGTAAAAAACCACATTTTGATCCACTTCAATCCTCTCCCGAACCTTTTTCTCCCTAACCTTGGAACCTAAACTTATATTGAAACCCTCAAAACGCTCTAGATCGCAATTTCAAGATTGAGGATACCAATGGTTGATGATGAAGGAGATGCACCAAACCCTAAGATACCTTGAGATGGGTCTAGTAGTGGAAGCAAGATAGTGTAAAAGCATATCAATCCACATTTTTTGAAGAGGGAAATTGTGGTTGATAAGGAATTAAGTTTGGAATGGTTGTTGTCAAGCAAGTCTTTGGTGCTGAAGGCACTCAAAGCTCTGGATTGGGTAGAATGTTTTTCAAATAACAATGGACTGTACTACCAGAATCTAGTCAAGTAATTTTATGAGTTTCTAAAATTCAAACAGTCTGAGGATGAGAACAAAATGTCTTTAAAAGTAAATAGAGTAAGTTTGAGATATTCTCCTCTAGTGAATGGGATGAATGCTTAAGAGTTCCATGTGAAGGAATTTTTTATTACTACTCTAGAGTGGTACCTCCCACCAGTGAGTATTTCAGCTGTGAAGAGGATTTGGATGAGCTGATAGGGAATGGAATCCCTAAAAAGGTGATTGCTGCTGAAATTGAAGGAGAAAATAGGTTAATTTTTTAGTTTGTTCAGCATTTTTTGAGTCCCATGAGAGGGGACTTTCCACCTTAAAGTATCAATACATATTTATTTTGTATTTTTTGAAGCATGGGAAATATATAAATCTTTGTAGTTTGTTGATGATTCAGTTAGAGGATGTGAAAAAGCATTGTTCCAAGTCAAATGCTATGTTTCATTCCAGGTTTATATCCTTGATGTTGAAAGTGAAAGGAGTTTTTAGAAATAAAGAAGAAACATTAGTTGTAAGGGAAAACTTCTACATTAACAAAATGATTTTCAAGTTTATGAATATAAGCTAGAACCATTGGAAAAGAAAATGGGTAAATAATGAGGCTATGCTGTATGAGGACTTCAATCCTATTACCCATACTACTAGTAAAAAGAATAAGAGAGATCCAGGTTTAAAGACTAATGAAGTGGAGCTAGTATACTCAGATAAGGAAGAGGAGGTTGTTGTTATACAAGTAAGAGAGGATTCTCTTATAGATGATAGGAGTGATCTAGGAGAAAACTGACCTTCCATCAAGTCCTCATTCCAATGTTGTATCCTTTGGTGATCCTATCCTTCCAAAGAGGTTTCCTAGAAGATATATTCTCCTAAGGTAAAGTGATGATGAGGAAACCAGTGAAGAAGAAGAAGAAGATAATTTATAAAAAGACGTTACTATTGGAGAGACCTTAGGGGAGGAGGATGAAGCTGACACTGATCATGAGGAATTTGAGACAGTTGTTGATGAGAGTGAAGAGGAATGATTGAGTCTCATTCCCTTGATAGTATATACAGAAGTGGTAGAGAGTGAAGAGGAAGAGGATGTTGAATCTGTTGAAGTTGGAATTTCTATGGTTGTGGTTGAAGATTATGTAGAAGAATTATCCATGGACTCTCTTATTTCTTTAGTTGATCAAGGACGAATGGAAGAGGTAAATGTAATTGATCAGGATAATTCTCCAAGTGAGGGGGGGGAACTTGTTCCCATAGGTTCAGTTTTTGTTTTCTCATGGAATAGAAGATTGGTCAGAAGATCCAGGATTCGTGGTCTTGGTCTTAGACTATGGAGACTCTAAAGATGACAAGCCTAACAGAAGCCCTCCATTTCCTTCTATTTCAAATACCACTATTGTACAGTAATTTTTGCATCTACCTCGAGACTATATGAATAAGGATGATTTAGAATCATTAAAATCAGATTTTAAGAGACATTTTTATGAGATATTTGTTGGGATAGAGAGATCAGTGGCTCACAATCAATAACTTGTAACTTATACTTTGGAAATTCTAATTTATACATCTCAATAAAATTTGCAACATGAAGTGAAGGAATTTCATAACAAGTAGAACCTTGGAAAAGTCTATGGAATCTGTGAAACAATCAATTGCGAGTTTAGACTCCTATATGGATTCAAGATTTCAAGTGTAAAAATACCTTAAGTATGTTAAGAGTCTTGTTCAGCATATGGTCACTGTGTTTGAGGACTTTAAGAAGCATATGGAGGCACATGTGTGTGGTCAAGATGATTATGTGAAAATATTGTTCAGTGTTCTAACCAAGTCTTTTAAGGAGACAATAGCTTTTAAAATGGCAATTCTTTGTGCATCTGCTTCCTCTTCAGTATATCATCCTGTTGATCTAGAATATTTTAGATCGGTTGTTAGAGAAGAAGTGGAAAAACTGTCGGGTGAAAGTACCTTAGACCCTCAGTATATGACTTAAGAAATTTCCACTACCAGAGACATTCATAAGCTTGTGGGAGATTACTTAAGGGAGGCTGCTCAAGATCAGAATTCCATCAAAGAGAAATTTGATTTCTATTAAAAAAGTATGTACACTAAGCATTAGATGGATGGTCACTTCAATCTGCTGTTGGAAAATTTGAGGATCCCACCTGTCTCTCAGGATTTTAAAGATCAAGTTAGTAAGCTTAGATAATTGACTCATGTCTGGGATAAATTCATGGAGAATAAGGATTATTTTATCTCAATTATGTAAAGAGGATGAGGCATCATTATGGACTTCAAGAATCTTCTTTTTCCCTTCCTCCATGTGGACTACAATCCCAATATTGTTCCTCCAGCATTACCTTCTTCTTTAGCTGCCTCAGGCTCCACTGGTGCTTCCCCTTTGATGACTCCTTCACAGGACATCAGAAGCTTGACCCCTATGATCCCTCAGAGATCTACTCACTATCATTCTACTGATTCTTTTGTAGCAGATCCTCCTACACTATTTACTGCAATACCTCGGCCTATCCCTCCATCTTCTAGACCTGCCTCCTCAACTTACAAAGACAAATATCCATTGGACATTTCTAATGTGGATTGAATGTGGGTTTTCTTAGTTGATCGGGATCTTTTTAGTCTTTTTGTATACTTTATTCTTCCTTCATTAATACAAAAATCCTCTTTTGAATCTTTTAGTCTTATATTCTTTTTATTAATCACAAAAGGGGGGGAATTTTTAAGTCCTTGAATATATGATCTCCTATATTTTCCCTAATAACCATGGTTCAATTTTACTGATCCATAATATATGTACACTCCCACCTTAGAAGAAATTAGCAAATGTGCTTGACCCAAATTCAATAATAATTAAATCTAAATTTTAACTGACATAATTTGTGATTATCAAAAAGGGGGAGATTGTTGGACTCACCTATTTTGATAATCCCAAATATTGATTCTTTGTCATGATAATCATGTTTCATTAATATTTATAGATTCTATCAAGTAATAACTATGTATCTTTAATCTCATTGTCCTATCGATTAAGTTTACATAGCAAAATTTCTCTAAGTAGAAGGTTACCGATAGAGGTTACCACTGGAAGGTTACTGATAGAGGTTACCACTGGAAGGTTACTGATAGAGGTTACCACTAGAAGGTTACCGATAGAGGTTACGGCTAGAATTTTATCGATAGAGGTTATCGGTAGAAGGTTACCGATAGAGGTTACCATTGTAAGGTTACTGGTAGAGGTTACCGCTAAAAGGTTACCGATAGAGGTTACCGCTGGAAGGTTACTGATAGAGGTTACCACTGGATGGTTACCAATAGAGGTTACTGCTAGAAGGTTAGTGATAGAGGTAACCACTAAGAGGTTATTGATGTTGAACCTCACTGCTGAGTTAGCAATACATGGTCATCGCCACAAGTCTATCGCTCAAAGGATGTTGTTGTAAAGCCTACGGATAAAGCCTACCGATAAATTATAATAATGAATCTACTGATGAAGATACTGATGAAGTCTACTGATGAAGCTACTGATGAAGCTACCGATGAAAGCTGCCAATGAAAGCTACCAATCAAGGATACCATTGATAAGGCTATCGTTACTAGCCTACTGATACCCACTCTTCTACTCCATACTTTGTCAATTTCTTAAGTTTATTCTAATGGTCATATTTGGTAAAATTATTGCTTCTAAAATTAATTAATGTTGATTGTAGACATATCAAGATACCATATTTGGAGAAAATATTAGGTACGAGGAAGACCGCACAGGGTTTTCTTATTCTTATTGACGGAACTTGAATATATAATAGAGGACACTAGAGAGAGAGTTACTACACGCTAGATATAAAGAACAAAAGAAGAACACCAGCACTCTCACTGTGAACCCAAGAGCCTCAAAAAGATAATTTTGGGAGAAAGAATTCAAGATTGTCTTCTGTGCTTTTTCAAATCATGGTCAACCCAAGAAGCAGATCACTCAATACTTGAAAGCTAGAACCTGGAGTTGCGACGCTCTGTTTTTGGAGACAAGTTCCAGAAAAAGACTTGAACTACAAATTCTTCACTCCAAGGAGTCAAGAGCTAAACTCTAAACACATAGATCCTTTTAAACTCAATATAAATAACTACAGATCTATTGTGTTATTTATATTACATTTCTAATAAGTGTGTGTTTTTTCATTACACACACTGTCTATTGTGCTTGAACTAAAGGATACTAAAAATCCTCACATCAAAATTTATTTACACTTTATTTTCCATGTGTAACTGTGGAAGAGACCGTGTGTGGTATGGATTGTTTTTTTTCACAAAGAACTGTAGTAGATGGTGTGAGCCTTGTATAGTTTGTGAAAACTATTTTAAATCCCTATACAGGTTGTGTATCAAGTTTATTATTAATATAAACTTCTTGGTGGCAGGTGATCACCAAGTGGAGAGGATTAACTCTAATATTGAGACTGAAACTCTTGTTTAACTCTATTATGTTCTATATTTTTGTAATGCTCTGTTTTTCTATTTTCCAATGCTTATAATTTCAAAAATAGAAAATTGTTTTACATTGACTCTGATAGTTAGTTCTGGTTAGTCTGTGTGAGTGTTTAATTCACTAAACCTATTTCAAAAGTTGAATAAGTGGTGTACACTGATTCAATTGAGGAATAATCACCCTGTGAGAAGCTTATTGACCAAATAAACATCAATATCTATATTGCCTTAATTAACTGGGCTTTTTCCAAATTGGGGGATCTTTAGCATAAATTTTTAACAAAAATTTTAAGTTGGAACTCAATTCACCCCCTCTTGAGTTTCCACTCCAACCAAAAAAACCTAATGTATATAAAATATAAGAATATTATAAATATATTAAAGAACCATAATAATATATATCATTACATATATTATTTACTTATAACCTTTTATCACCCGTTTATAAACAATTTTCTGTTAAAATCATTATTTCGAGAAATAACTGTTTTGTTTTCATGTATGTTTTGGTTTGGTATTTTCGATCCTTTTAATTTGATCATGGTTACATCATCCTAGTAATATTATAAATGATATAAATATAATATATATTCATTATATATTTATTTATAGTAATCTATTAAATTTAGAGAAAAAATATTAGTTACAACATTCATAGAGACGATAGGTCATACGAACGCATGAATGTTGTTTCCATTTTCTCGATGGATGGAATGAAATAAAGGTAGATAATATATCACATTTAAAGAATAATATTTATTAAATATATATCATATATATTAATTATATCTATCCTTAATACCATCCTTTTCAAAATAAAAGGAAAAACAAATCACATCACTTGGTGGAGGTGGTAATCCACACGTACGCATGAGCAACGTTATCATTTTCTAAAGGATTAGAAAGAAAGAAGGTAAATGTAATATTATTATTTCAGGAGTATATATATTACATAAATATAATATAAATACTTTAAATCAATCATTATATACATCCATGATAGGTGGCGATGGAAAATGATTTACATTAGTTAGCGAGGCGGTAGTCTACTGTACACAGAATAGATAGTTTCATTTCCCATTTGATGGAATAGGAGATGCATATAGGTTATTACATTAATATAATATAATATAAGTATATGGGATATAATACTATTATTATATAACAATATTTTAATATTAATTTAAGTATATATAATAATAAATAAAACAAAATATTCATAGTTAAGAACTATACCTCTTCTTCGAAGATCCTCTTTCGGTTTATACCTAAAGCATTCTTAGGATGGTTTAATAATAAAAATAAGGATTCTAAGAAATGAAGAGGGAATTAAGGAAGATATTAGTTTAGTTATTTTCTTCATAAAAATTATTCGGAAGTGTGAATAGGGGAGGATAGGGGGTTCCCTTTTATAAGTGGGGGATATGACACACACGAAATGTTTGAAAAGAAAAAGTTATACTCAAGTTATAGACATTACAAAACACTCTAAAATGGATCATTATAAAACATTAAATGATATAATTTCTAAAAATATCTATGAAATAGTATTTGAATAACTTTTTAGGTCATTATAACCCTTATATGTTTATTTTAACCCCTGATTATTCATTACGACCAAAAATTAAGTTTAACTTATTATATAATATCAATTATTAAAAATAATAATATGTAATAAATTTTTATAAATTTAATTCACATAAGTGTAAATTTTTAATTTTTAATTAAACCCATAGAAGGGACGAAAAAACGGTTTACTGGAGAGAAAATATTCATAAGTATAAAAAGTTTTAATATCAAAATTTAATATTAAATTGGTTATAATGACGTAATTGGATTGATTATAATGTTATTAAAATAATTTCATTTTTAAAATAATCTAAAAACAAAATGTAACTTGTAAACTTTTTAAATGAAAAGATAGTTTTTAATAAAAATTAGTATTTTTACTATTTATTAAAAAATTAAAATTTTCAGAAAAAATACCTAAAAATCAAACTAAGATATTTTTTATATGGTGATTCCAAAAATGAAGTTAACTTTTTCAAATAAATTTTTTAAAATTTTTAAAAAAATAATTTTATTTTTTGTTCATAAAAATCAATAAAAACATTTTTTTCAAAAAAAAATGTATATTCTAAGAACATAAAAACTATACTAAAAATTAAGTACTTATTTATAAATATTTTTTATGTAAAAACTTAATACTTAATTTTAAAAATATGTTTATTCCTATTCATACCATAATTTTTAGTGGCTATATTATAAAGGAAATGTTTAAATATTAATATTAATAGTATATTGCGGTTCGTAAAAATTTGGTGTTGCATATAACGTAAGCTATCAAAAATTTTAAAATTTTTGGAAAAATATATTTCATAAAATCTAAAAGTTTTACATTATACCCCCATAAAATTAATATCACCCTCGAAATTCCATCACTCTAATATAAAAAATTGATGATACTTCTACCTTATTGTACCCTCAATTTCCCATGTAGCTTCCTCAAGTTTGTGGTTTCTATAAAAAAACCTCTACCGGGTGAGTGGTACTATTTTGCATAAATTTATATATACAATAAGAAATATACACAAGTTTCTCTTCCTAGTAAATATCATTATCTAGTATTAAAACATCAAATTTTATTACATGTGAAGGATTGGGTATGTACTTCCTCAGGAGAGATACATGGAACACATTGTGGACTTAAGAGAGGTTCGATGGAAGCACCAAGTGATAATCCATTGTCCTTACTTGATCAAGAATCTTGAAAGGGGAAATATACCTAAGTCTCAGCTTTTTTTTCTTCCTGAAACTCATAACCTTATTCCATATAGAAATTCATAGAAAAACCTTCTCACCAACTTCAAACTATAGATCACTCCAACGATTGTTAGTGTAAATTTTTTTTTGACTCTTAGAAAAGTTGATGTAACATTGAATGAATCACATTTTATCTTCCATTTTGTCATCTATCTCATGTCCTAATAGTTTTCTTTCTCTAACTTCATCCAATCATGTTGGCGTTCTACACTTCTTTTCATAGAGGGTTGTATAAGAGGCCATCAGAATTATTGAATGAAAGTTATTATTTTATAAAGACTCGACAAGAGGAATTTATTGATCCCAAAAATGTAACACCAAAAGTTTATATGAATTATTATTTATTTTGAATAAATTAAAGTCTTTTATTTCTTGTATTATATGCAACACTGAGTTTTAACAAACTATGATATATTATTAATAATATTATATAAACGTGACCATTATAACCTAGTCGTTAAACATAATGATATGAATAACAATAAATAGTTTTTAAATATTAACTATAATGTTTTTATATAATTAAAACATTTTGATAAAAAACTAATTAATTTTTAGAAAAGTATTTATATGTTTTGAAAATACTTTTTTCTCAAAAAAATAATTTTTTTAGTTTTTTTATGAACAATAATAAAATTAAATTTTAAAAATATTATAAAATTATTTTGATAAAATAAAATTAATTTTTGAAATAATTATTTCAAATTTTACTTTGGGTAAAATTTGGTATTTTTCTGAAAAGATTAATTTTTTAGTGAATAGAAAAAAAATACTAGTTTTTAATGAAAACTACCTATTAATTTAAAGAATTTATATGGATCTATTTTTTTAATGGGGTTAAAAGTAAAATTACTTCAATTATATATCAATTATTCCAATTTAGTTTATTATAATATTTTTCATATAGAATTTTTATATAAAAACATTTTAAACTTTTGAACATTTTTTCTCTTTTAAAACTTAATATCTCATCACGTTTTGCTGGATTAATTTTAAATTAAATTTTTTCACTAATTTAAATGTAATTTGGAAAATTGATTCTATATTTGGAATCATCATAATTTATATTATCTAATAAGTTCATCTTAATTTTTTACCACAATGAATAGTAAAAGCAGTAAAAACTATTTACCATGGTTAAGGTGAAAATGAGTTTATTGGCGGTTAAACTAAAAATAATAATGTTTAAAAATAACCCAATACTTTTATAACACCCATTTACTGGCCATATTTTTAACTTTTCTCATATATTATTGATAATGTTTCATTTTTTATCCTTGTGGCTTGTGAAAAACATGGGTATTCCTTTTTATTTCAAAAAATTACAAGTGTTTCACTCACCTCACTTATAAAAGGATACCCCTTCTTCTCTCCTCTTCACACTTCCAAAAATATTTTTTTAATCCAATAACTACTTAAATAACTCTCTTACTTCTCTTATCTCACCCTATAACCCTTACTTAGGACATAAATCCAATTTAATAATCTTTTTGGTGCAAAACAAAAGAAGATGCCTAAAGAAGAGGTAACACCAATAACTGGTCATTTTATTTTATTTATTCATCCACATAATTCAATTATTATTAAAAAAAATATGAAATAATAACCTCAATACCTTACATATACTAATATTTTGTTATGTTTATGGAATTACATACAAATATCTCCTCTTATGTCAAAGGGGATATGAAATCATCATTTGTGTGTACGGTGGACTACTGCCTCATGAACTGGGATGGATATAATTATGGATTAAATATTTATATTTTATGATATGATATTATTATACTTTTTTTATTATTATATCACATATACCTTCATAATTTCCATTCTGTGTGAATGTGATAACTTCGCTCATTTGTACAACGAATTACCGCCTTGTGAAGTGATGTGACTCATTCACGCTTTCAATGGAAGGTAATAAGGATGGGTTTAATAAATATATGTTATATATATGACATAAAAATTATTCTATATTGTTAATATATTATTCACTTTTTTTCTCTCAATCCTTCTTGAAAATGGAAATAGTGTTCATGCATACGTATGACCTATCGTCTCCATGAATGGTGTATTTAATTTTCCTTCTCTATATATTATGGATTACTCTTAAAACTGATATATTAAATATATATGATATTAATATAATGGTAAAAATTATTTATATAATGGAACCATTATCAAAGTAAGAGTACCAAAATTAAAAAATCAAAACATACATGAAAAAAAAGCAGTTATTGCTCGAAATGTGACTTTAAAATGGAATTGTTAATAAACAAGTAATAAAATTTCATAAGAAAATAATATATGGTATGATATATATTATTATGTTTTTATAATATATTGATAATAAACTTATATATTTTTAAATTAGGTTTGAACATGTATGAAGTAATTTTATACTTAAGGTAAGGTATTTTTGTCACAATTTTCCTTCCTTGAGTCATATGCTATGTTATGAACCTATATTATTTTATGAGGGATATATAAATCCCATTTAATATTAAATATCATGAATTTATTTATTCTCATAATATTTTAAACTTCATTTAATTTTATTCCTTTATGGGTATTACAATTTAAAGTTACCAAGGTGGTAAATATTTTATGTTACAATCTCATCGTTTAATGAGATTATTTTTTAGTATGTATCTGATGATGAAATATTATGATATATATCAAGAAACTCGTGAATTTTCTTCTCCTATGTTAATTTCATGAGAATAAATGTTTTCCATTCATTTTTATCTCTTTATGTGCTCCATATTTCATATGAATGTTTTTAAGAAAAATCACCTTTCTTTCTCTCTTCAGTTGAAAATGTGTTTTTCTTTCAAAACCATGTTTTCTAAAATCTAATTGAAAAATTTTATTAACATTACACAAATTATTTATCAAATAAATTTTGTCCCATGTTTCACTTTTTTACAAAAATAATTAAATTAATCTTCATGTCATTTTCCAAACAATGCTTGTTTTTTTACCAAAAATGTGAAAGGAATCTTCATTTTAACATGTACAGCATGAACGAAATTCTATATCATCATGAAAAATCATTGATTTGAATATCCATTTATAATACTATAAGTTTATTTTCAAAGAAAAAAATTTTTAAAATGTTTTATGTTTTAAAAATTATTTTTAAAAGAGGATAGGATATTTCCCATAAGAAATATTTTTAATGATTTTTAAAGATTCTTTTATAAGTTTTAAATTTTATTTTCAAAGAAAATAATTTCCAAAAAAAATGAATTTTTAGTTTTAAGAAAAATGGTTTTTAAAAAAATTATTTTCCTCAAGAAATGTTTCAAGTGTCTATTCAAAATAATTTTCCATCTAAAATGACATCTCTTGATTTTACCTATGCCTTACTAGGGATATGATCCAAGGATACCATTCTTATTCTTTCTTTGACTAGTTTATATTTATTATGGAAATATGTTTATGAAACCTATTTCTCTTCCACAGGTTATACCATGAAGAAATTATTATAAAACCTACTTCTTTTCATAGGTTATGATATGATAAAATAAATAAATGATTATTAAACCTTTCACTTTTCCATAGGATATGATATGTTGAAATTTTTAAGAAACCCATTTCATTTCATGGGTTATGATATGATTAATGTATTATGATCTTATGGTAGACATACATTTGATTTTCAATATGTGATGGGTGGGATCTATATCTCCCTCCAATACATTTGGTAAAGATATATATCCCATGAGATAAATAAGGATGGAATGGGGAGTGAACCTGGTTCATCAAGGAACTTTGTTCTCTATGATGGTCTTAGGAGTGAACCTTAACTACTATGATGGTTTGGAGAGTGAAAACATTCAACTATGATAGCCTTGGCAGTGAGCCTTGACTACTATGGAAATGATATTATATGCTTATTTTTATGTCAAAATTCTATGTCTTATACCAATTTTATGGTCCCTTATCTTATGTTATTTAATTTTCTTATGATCCATGTCTTATGAACTACCAATATTTATGTCATGACTCAAGATTATGATATTTGATATGTAGGTTATGGTTTCCAAATTTTATTCTCATGTTCTCACACCCTTATGCTTATGTTATTCATATGTATCTCCTTTGTTTAACCTTACGGAGTATCTGATCTTACCATTTCTTATGTTTCTTTTCCCTAGGTTATTGAGAAATGTATTATGTATAATATGTCTAAGAAGGTATCTAGTAATGAAGAACTTAGTGAGAGATGATGTAGTTTACATATGAACCAATTGTTTATGTTTCCTTGTTTTCAAAGGCATTATACCTTTACGATCCTCAGGTGTCACTATAAAATATTTAACTTTTTCCAATATAGTCATATTTGTTTATAAAGGTTCATTTTTTGTTGGTAAAACATTTTACCAACATATATGTCCCAATCACTAAACTATCGATAAAAACTCTATCACGAAATTTCATTTCAAAATATAAAATAGGTTAGTTACAATTATAATAAAACCAACAGATAATATATATTTTGGTTAAAGTGTTTAGAAACAAATTCATATGAAAACAAATTCTATTGATAATAATATTACCAATATATAATATCAATTTATAAATTGAGTTAGATAAAAATTATAAATATTTATTGTTAGTAAAATTTTATATTATATTTATTGAGTGGTCATATATAATACACATGTTTTAAATATTAAACTAAAAATACTAATTATATTAATATATAAATTTAGTATAAAATTAATCAATTCATAGTTGAAGTTGATTTATGACTAAAAAGATTATAAAAACACAAAAAAATTAGGATCCATCGATTCCCCCCTCCCACCCACATGAAAAAATGATATGTCGACGTCCTCTAATATGCCTATTATCTGTAAAGATATATTTCATCAGCCCCCAAGTAGGCCACTATAAGAAATAAATCAAGCCATCTTATGTACCAGTGAAGAACCTCAATTCCTTGTTATGACATACCTTTAAGCTACAAGACCTACATCATACACAATCAAAGAGAATACCAACAAATCAATGTGAAATATCTGCATGAATTGAAACCAAATTAAAAATAAATAAAATTATTAAAAAATGATCTATATAGAATGAATATTTTTCATCATCCATGTTGACATATCAAGGATCATTAGTAAAAATGACTCAAACCTAGGCATAATTTCTCCAAAAATATGACAACATGACCTCAAACACTATACCATCTCATAATATCATTTCAACCTTAACTATGCCGTGATGGAAATAACATGGGTTAACACTTGTAGTCCTCTCACATTTTATTACTACAATTATGTATGTTCATGACCTATCTGGACATTATGGTATGTCTCCTTCTAAAAAATTCAAGATATAAAAGGGAATAAGAGAGATATTCAGTGATCATCTCTGGATTAATGTTGTCTCCGAATGTGATTTACTGTAAGATTTAACTTTTGATTTCATCCTAAAGATGGATATGATGAACATACTGAATTAAAAAGGTATCTGAAAGTGGATCATACTGGTGCCCTGCATGTATCAGCTACCAGTGAAGTAGGCCTTGGTGAAATGAAGTTTAGAGTGTAGAATATCTTTCTTTATTAAATGGAAAATATCCTATGTCAAAAGGAAAGGGGTGAAAAATTAGTTCAAATGGAAATGGGTCCCGCTATTTGTCATTGAATGTTGAATCATTCAGGCTACTTATTTGAAATTGTATTGGGTCACTTAACATAAAACTAGTGCTAAAAATGTGGATAGATTGATATCTGATGAAATCTATTCATGATAGTGATTTTCTCCTTGAGATGATAACCTGATATGGCACTACATGAACTGTAATCAGATTGGTTAGTGATAGAACTTATTAAAAAGTTTTACTTTTTATCATTAACATAAGAATAAAAATTTATAAAAATTCATAGAATAAAATCAATGATCCTCTATACCAGTCAGATGTGTATGAGCCTTATAAAAACCAAAATATCTCCAAAATAACACCCTCTCTTGTACAATTCAGAGGTACAAAAAACAAGAAAAATCACATGATTGAGCCCAACAACTTATAAATTGGGTATACTGATGTAGGGAAGATGTGTAACAAGAAAATAATGATTCCCACTATGAACACCTCAAGCTAAGTTTCTCTATTAATATGTTTATGAGGTCTTAAGTAAAAATACCATCCCTAAATTTTCGCCACAATAGTACTACTATATATGGGAATTAGTCTAATTTTAAATCATCACAGCATACCAATGTGAATAGATATAATACAATGATCATCTTTTACAGAAAATAAGAGATCATTTTCTATGTTATAAAAAGAACAATTGTCATAGTAATGACGGAATGTACCAAATGAATTTGATTCTCTTAATTAGGGGTATCCATGGATCAGGTAGGTTTTGGGTGGATTTTGGACCCAATCTGATAAAAATAGGATGGGTAGGGTTGGTTTGGGTTTCATGTTGTATGCATAGAGGACCTGGACCGACCCGACCCAAACAAGCCATGTCAGTTTGAACTGGTTATGAAACTTATATACAGGTTCATAATAAATTGAATATAGAGCCAAGGAATTAAACTATGGTAAAAAAATTCAATTCCTTACAAATAACACACCCCATCATAAAATACAGTGAATAATATAGTAAATGTAAAAAAATAAGTGAATAGTACATTATGTAATAGTGTAAAGTCATCTGAATAGAAAAATTCCAGTGAGTTAATGAAACACAACCCTTCATAAAACTAACCAAAGGAAGAAAGAAAACTCTTATCACCTGTGCATCATGAAGTTGGGCACACACACCCTTGAAAAAACTTGAAAACCAAACAAATATTTCCAAATAAACGTAAAGTCCATTAAAACAAATGAATTGAATATGCAACCAAAACAAATACCAAACAACTATAAAAGAAAATAAATATTTGAAACTATTAATATACAGCCCAAAATTCATTAGTAATTTAATCTTGAAAAATACAAATAGAATATGCAACCAAAATAAATACCAACCAACCATTAAAAATTCAAACTGTTCTATGTATTGATTTACCATAAACCATAAAAAATAATAATTTTTTATTTACTCTTGAAACTATCAATATGAATCCAAAAATAAATGAATATGTATCCAAAACCATAAAACCCTTAATATGTCAAAAAAATAATAAAACTATAAATATGCAGCCAAAATTGTAGGATTTATAATCTAAAATACATATATTTAAATTTTTTCATTGAACATGGCATTAGAATGTGAAAATATAGTGATCTAAAATACATATATCTATATTTGTTCACTGACCATGGCATTGGAATTTGAAAACATAGTGTAATAATCTCAACTGCTCTAAACTATTTCAAAACATCATCTAAACCTCGACCATGTTGAATATACAATGTTGTAATGGCTTTACATAACCATTTTTATTTTCAGTCATAAACTATAACTAGCATCCCTTAGTTTTCCATCATCCTAGAATTAAATCATTCAATGCATTGCATAATTTAGACCCTAAAAATTCAACACTAACAATGATTTATTGTGCTCCTTGTTTTTCATTATCTTTTAATTACCATGACTAGATTTACATAAACAAAATGCAATGATTACAAATATTTTAAAATCTATAAATATCATTACCAACATGATAGGAATTCTCAAGAAATATGCAGACAAATAAATGTGTGTTCCCTATCACAACAAATACATTTATTTATTTTATGGAAATTAAAATAAGTATAGTGTTAATACAATAGATTTAAAACAATTACCTTGTTATGGACTTTATGGTAGAATCAATTTGACTATATTTAAATAGAAACATGAATATGTTAGTGGAATTAAACCTTTGAATTAAACATAATTAAATAAATATATTCTCCAAAGAATAAATGAATGCATGTTCCAAATAATTTAGAACATTAATGACTAAATCCATGGATGATGTTTTGAATTATTTTTTAAAAAATAAAACTTATGTACATTATATTATAAAATTAATAATTCTACCAAATCTACCTCAATGAGTTCCCTTTGAGGATCAACACCACTAAAAATGTTTGGGGTACAGTTTGAAAAACACCTTCAAAAAATTATAAGAACTTTGTAAAATAAATATAAATGTTAAAACAATAAATTTAAATTTGATAGAAAAAGCAAGAAGAATAAATTTATTACATTTTTAGAACATAAAAATAGGAAAATAAAAAAAATAACCGAAGAAAGTACAAATTACTATTTCAAAATCAATGAAAAATTTTAAACACTAGAATATTGAATGATAATAATAATTTAAAAGTCAACACTTAAGATAAATATGCATGACAATTCAAATGAAAATGTCTGAACAATGTTGATAATAATAATAATGAAATCATATTAGAAAGTACATGGAACATATGAAAATCCAGGGTCTGAAAATCCATTCCCTATAAAATCCCCACACATCCACTATTATCTTTACAATAATAAAATTCCATTATATACATTCATTATCCCAAACTCGATTTTATATAATGTATTTAATACTTGATAGGTAAAATTCAATATCTCCTTCTATTCAACATAAAAAATGGGAAAGGATTTAAAAATGATGTTTTAGACATTATCATTTTAAAGTGTTCCAATTACAAAGATAATAGTTAAAATTGGTTTTTCAAAAATCAAAGTAATGAAGAGTGTATAATTCCATGAGTATGGAATGTATAAATAAATATAATACTATCAAAACTCAAATTGAAGGCCTTTGAGTTTTTATATGAACATTTAGTTATAGTCAACAATGAATCTTATAGTCAAATGGAAGGCCTTTGAGTTACCCACATAAGCTTATAATTCAACTTGGGTCATTTTTATAAACATATATAACATGTATATGTAAAAAGATAATAAGAAAACCCACATAAGATGGAAACCCACCTTTACATCCTATTTTGTAGTACCTTTTAACTAGTTTTGTCACTTAAACACAACTACTTAAAAAATATAGAATGAATTTTACAACTACATATAAAAAATAATAAATAATTAAGGAAAGATTTAAATTCCTTATGTCTCTAGGTGGTATTCTCGATGCTAAAATGAAATGAACCCCTGAGGAACCTCAATATGTTAGATCAAAGGCCCTAAAACACAAAACCAATGATAATATTAATAATCATTCACAAACCATAAACATGATAAAACAATATCATTTTAATAAGGAATATGAAACAAAAACTAAAGAAAAATAAATAAAAACATGATAGTATTTTGTATCAGCATGAATTTTCAATCCAAATTAATACAAATTTCAAACATTGGTAATTTTTGCTATTTGTATACTTGTATGTGAGATTAATAACTATCCTAGAGTCAAATAATAATAATAATAAACTAAAATAATGTGTATCTGAAATCATTGAAAAAATATAAAACAAAACATTATCGTCTAAACAAACTTAGGAGGTGGAGAAGCAATATTCATTTTGACACAAATTCTAGCAACTGCTAGCTACTTTGTGGAGGGATTATGATGATCAACATGAAAATATTTCCTAAACATATTCCCTATGAGTCATAGCCTTACTATATTTTGAAATAGAAGAGGGAGACTAAGTAACCACACCCAAACTGTACCTAAATACATAGAAATATAAGGACCCAATAGAATGTGAAGAATGTGACCAGATCCTCTTCGATGAAGAAACAAATAAGAAAACATTGAGTTAATCATTCCCACCACTATAAAATGATACAGAGTTAAAAAATAATTGGCATTCATGTTGAAGACTTTAATTGTAGGTTGATTATGTTCAAAACATGCGGTCAATAGAGAATCAATCGCAGAAGATGCTTTAGAAAATTCTAATGAGAGAGAACCATTGATGGCCTCCAAATCCTTATTTTTATTTTTCTAAAAAGGGCACTTTTTGGTTCAATGAGATCCATATAGAACACACAAAAAACTAATATAATACATCTTGGTTCTTCGTCAAAGCTGAAACCAACCAATACGGCATCACTCTCCCTAGTTCATAATCAAATAGTAGTGCAAATTTCATTCCACCTGACCACCAGCTTTCCAAACTATCCACTATTACAAAAACATTTCAGGCTATCCACATCATAAATAAATGCACAATAATTAACAAATTCCATTTTAACCAACCAATTTGAGAAAAAATCACATCTATCTAGCGGTTTTTTCCCCACTCATGAAACAGCAAGAGGACTAGTAGCAAACAGACTCAGAATAATCACATAGCTTCGAACTCTTATTTAACACACAGAACATTAAACCAGTACAACCACCAGCATCTTGAGGGAAAACTCAGGCCCAATTGAAAGAGATCTAATGAGAAAACAAATTGACGATCACTAGAGAATGTCTATTAGATCCATGAAACCAAACCCTTCACTACACCAGGATCCATTGTTGTCAGGTTTTAGAACCACTATTAAGCAACACCAGGACCCTAATACACATCACCAGGCTTCACCACTATGAAAATTATCCACCAAAACAACCTCAACAAGAACTTGAAACCACCACAGATGCTACTGAATCCAAAAAAATACTCCCATAAACATGAAAGTAAATACCTAAAGAGGGAAGTAAATAGAGGTTGAAGAGCCACAAGGAACCATCGATAGATTTCCATCAAATACCCTCAAAACCATCAAGAAATGTTTTATTTTAAGAATATCCTTTGTGATAGGATATTAATCAACACCCTCCAATGTAGCTAGCACTTGTAAATGTAGGTGGGACTGATTTAGTGATCCATCCATTCAAGTGATAAAATCCTCCCATATTAAATTTAAATAATTAATTTATTAAAATTATTTTGATTATATTTAATTATGTTTGTCAAATTTAAATATAAAAAAGAGATTTTCAAGTATATAAAGGGTATATAAAACTATATGTAAATATATCAAATATACTAATGATTTTAATTATTTTTTATAAAAAAAATAAATTTTTATTAAATAAAAAACATTAAAAAAATATATAATATTTATATTTAAAAAAAATTAAAATTAAAATTAACTAATGAGTTATTTTTAATAAAATCCAAAAAATGAATATTTAATATGGTATAAAAATAATAATATATATATATAATTTGGTTTCTCTTGATTGGTTGTTGATAAAATATTTTTTTTATTGACTGGTTTATTATAATAATTTTTATTGATGACAAAATAATTTTTGGTGATAATTATTATTAATAATGGATTTATGTGATAGTAAAAAATGTTGGTATTAATATGATAGAGCAATAGATTTTTTTTATTGGTAAACTATTTATTGGTATTGATTGATCAATATCAACAGATATTTCCATTTTTAAAAACAAGTGTAGGAAATTAAAATTAATACAAATAGAAATTAACATCTGTTGGAATTGATCATTTTTACCAAAAGATATATTATTTGATAATAAATTTCTGTTCGTATAAGTCATTTTTTTAGTGTGTCTGTTTTTGTAATGTAATGAATATTCATCTAAAAAAATGTAAAATATATATAAAAAATTTTGGGTCTCTATAATTGGTGTCAGAGGATAGGTTTAGTTAAAATTCGGAGACTAGGATGAGAAAAATTTAGTGATATTCCTAAGTACATGTCTTATGATAATTATAAGGATGAGTCAAAGTATAGAAAAATATCTTGAAATTTTGGTAAAGTATAGAGTGAGTGGTTTGGAAAAAATTAAATCCCTATCTGGATACTATAAATGGGTGTGGATCTGGAATAGAGGTACCTAGGGGTAATAACTCTGAAAATGGTACATTGATCTGGACTTTATCATCACTTGGTGTAGGATAATGGGCCTTATTTCACACCTGATTTGACACTCTTGGGGGATATTCTTTGTAAATTCATAAACTCTTTACAAACCATCATGAAGGATTTAAATAGATAATTACTATGAATGACCTTGGATAAACCTATGGTTTTATATATTAAAAAGAAGGTGTCGTTATTTACAAATCCTCTAAGTAATTTTTTATGATTATGTGGTTCCCCTCTATGATTATTGTTTCTTACACAATGATTTTTGGTTTTAGTTAATGGATGGAACCCAAAGGAACCATGTTAATGCTGAGTTAGATGGATAATGAAATGATTGTCCTCTTGAGTAGCCAAACGTTATAGGAGATGGAATGAAAAATCTCATTATTATGCTAATAAAAATTTCTCAAGACTATAATCATGATGAATTTACAAATGATCAAATGAGGGAACAATGTTATGTTGAGTCCTTCATGTGGCAATTTCCACCTTACTTTAGTAGATCTGATGATCTTATAGTTGTTGAGTAATGGATCAATACCACTGAAAAGATATTTTCCATTCCCCAATAATCATAACATGTAAAATTCATTTTGGTTTCCTATTGTTGGGAATGAGAAGCAGATCAATAATGGACTCTCATAAATAATACGAGGGAACATAATGAAATTGACTCCATATATTGGGACAAGTTCAAGAAATTATTTTTAAATAAGTAATTTCCTTGTATTCTCCATAAAATTATGGAGAAAGAGTTACTTGAGCTAAAGAAAAAGGATGATGAATATGTTGGTACCTAGGAAGAAATTTTTATAAGACTTATAGGGTATGATTCTCGTATTATCATCCAACCTAAAGGTAAGGTTGATCGATTATTTGGTGGCTTAAAACTAAGTCTCTAAAGGGAATTATCCATAAGAGACTTCAATAACTATGAAGTTATTGTTTTATGTTCTATCAAGTTGGAAATGGAGGTTGGAGTTACGAATCAATATCATGGTTTTGATAAGAATATAAAAATGGAATTAAAAGAAAAATATAAAAACCATGGAGAGAATAAGATAAGATTTCCTTTAAGGTCAAAGTTTGGGAAGAAACATGGACAAAATTTTCTTAAGGGGACAAGTAAATTTTTTAATTGTGGAAGGAAAGTTCATCAGGAAATTGAATATCTAAGTGATGGAAAGAAGTTAGATAATGATGAAAATATAGAGAAATATCCATGAAATGTAGCACCCACACTCCAGTGTTTCAAATTCAAAGAGTATAGGAATTATTGTTAACCAGTTCCCAAATCCAAAGGATAGTGATGATGATTGACATCATTATCCTTTTTAGCCAAGAGACAAAGGGAAATATCATGTGATCACTATTTTTGATGAGGGGTGTTATAATTATGTGGTTAAAGGTACACTTACTATCCACTCTAGAAAATATAATGTATTATTTTACTATATATCTACTCATTTATTCATATCTAAATAATTTTATAAGGTTGTGAAGATTACACCCAAACAATTAGATGTATAATTATAAGTGAAAACTTCTGATGGTATGATGATTTAATATCATGTCTATGATTCTTCTCTAGTTAAAGTTTATAATAATGTGCTTTCTAAAAATCTTTTCATTCTTCCTTTGGTTGAATTTTATGTTCTCTTAGGCATGGATTTTATTTCTCTACATAAAGACCACATTAATTTTCAGGGAAGGGAAGTCACATTTGATATTATAAACCAACCTATGATCATATATCAGTGTGACAATAAATATGAACTTTTGAGGGAAATCACATCCATTTTATGTGTTTTTATTCCTATTTAAGAGGTTTGTTTATCTCAGATGTATGGGGAGAATCACGACATCGATTATATATCTATTATGCAGTAATTATTTATGTTTTTTCAAAATATTTTTCTAGACTTCCCCCAAAACATAAAGTTGAGTTCTCAATAGAACTCATACTTGGTTCCACACCTATTTCAAAGACTCCCTATAGAATAGACCCGATTGAATTATAGGAGTTGAAAATACAGCTCCCAGAGAACCTTGGCAATGGATTCATTTATCCAAGAGTGTCACCTTAGGGTGCACCTATTTTTTTGTTAAAAAGAAATATGGATCAATAAAAATATGCATTGATTATCAAGAGATGAATAAGATCACAATCAAGAATGTATCATTTAACCCGTATTGATGACCTATTTAATCAACATTGTGGATCTCAATACCTTTCCAAGATTTAACTCCATTTTGGATATGAATAATTGAGGGTTAAGAAAAAGGATATACCTAAGAAAACTTTTTTTATAAGGTATGGACACTATGAATATATAGTGATTACATTCAGTTTTACTAATTCCATTGTTATCTTCAGGGATTTAATGAATAAAGGCTTTAGATATTACCTTGATAAGTTTATGGTATTCTTTATATATGACGTTCTTATCTATTCAAAGAGAAATTAAGAGCATGAAGTTCACTGGATAATTGTACTAAAGACACTAAAGAAGGAGAAACTATATGAAAAATATACAAATTGTGAATTATGGCTGCAAAAAGGTTTCATTTTTGGGTCATATAATCTCAAGAGAGGGTATATCTCTAGATCCATTAAAGATAAAGGCTATTGAGTATTGTCCTAGATGAACCATGGTGACTAAGATCCATAGTTTTCTTGGTTTAACTGGATATTATGAACTTTTCATAGATAATTTCTCATGGATATCTAATCCACTCACTATGTTAATTTAAAAGGGAGAAAAGTTCCTTTGGTTAAATGAATGTGAGGAAAATTTCAAGGAACTAAAGAGAAGATTAGTCAGTGCACATGTTCTTACATTACCCTATAATAGAGAAGGATTTGTAATCTATAGTGATGATTACAAGAAGGGATTAGGATGTTTTATTTTATAGAATGACATTATTATATCTTATTCCTCATGAAAATTGATGGTTCGTGAGAAAAAATTATCCAACTCATGATTTGGAGTTAATTGCTGTAATTTTTGCATTAAAGATATGTGGCGTTATATTTATGGAGAAAAGTGTGATGTATATATCGATCACAAAATTTTAAAGTATATATTCACACAAAAGGAGTTTAATATACGATAGATAATATGGTAATATTTTATAAATTATTATAACTATTCAATACATTACCACCCTAGCAAAGTGAATAATGTGGATGATATTTTAAGTTGAAAATATCATGCTAAATTATCCATGATGAGGATCACAAAAGATCCAATATTTATAGATTGAAAAGGAGGGATCTATAAATCCTAAATTAAGTGTATAAATATTATATTTCTCAATTTAATGTTCAACTATCTATCCAAGTGAAGATTAAAGAGGTGAAAAAGGAAGATGTGGAGTTGTAAAAAAGGTTATAAATTCTCTTGCGTTTAACTTTGTTTATGATGGAATGATAAGGTTTAGTAACTATGTATGTGTTCCATACATACCATATTTAAAAAAGGATTTTTTTTAGAGGATGCGCATAGTTATTCATTCCCTATTTATCCTGGAAGTATAAAGTTTTATAGAGCTTTGAAAGAGTATTTATGGTGGGATGGCCTAAAGAGATATATCGTAGAGTTTTTATCTCAATGATTGGTATGTGAGAAAGTGAAGGATAGGAGATAAAATTATAAGGGGATATTACATCCATTACCCATACAATAATGGAAATGGGAAAACATCTCCAAGGATTTTGTCGTCAGACTCACTAAAATGTCTAAAGGGTATATTTTTATATGGGTTATAGTTTATCGCCTTAAAAAATCATCACACTTCATTGATATAAGATAATAATTCTCTCTTGATCAGTTGGTAGGAATATATATTAAGGAATCATTAAGGTTTCATTTAGTACCACATTCAATTTTATCTGATTGGGGTATGAGGTTTACCTCAATGTTATGGTGAAGTCTTCACCAAGCTCTTGATAAGAAGTTATGTTTCATTACTACATATTATTCTTAGACAGATGGTCAGTCTGAGAGAATAATTCAAACCCTAGAGGATATTTTTAGGATATTTTTCTATGGATTTCAAAGGTTTTTAGGATAAACACCTTCCTCTAGTTTAGTTTTTATACAATAATAACTTTTATTCGAGCATTCAGATGGATCATTATGTATCTCTCTATGAAAAGAAGTGTAGAGATCCAATGTTCTGGAATAAAGTTGGAGAAATAAATCTATTAGGACTTGATATAGCTTAAGAAAAAGGTAGAGAAGGTTAGATTCATTTGGCAACACATCAAATCATCTTTGATTAGGTAAAAAATTTATGCTAACAATCGTAGGTGTGATCTAGAATTTGAAGTTAGTGACAATGTGTTTCTAAGAATTTCTCCCTGGAATAAGGTTATGAGATTAAGGAAGTAAGGGAAACTAATCCCCAGTTATATCACTCCCTTTGAAATTATTGATCATATTGGGATTATATCCTATTAGTTTGAGCTACCACCAAACCTCTCTCAAGTTCATGATGTGATCCACATATCTCTCCTAAGGAAGTACATACAAGATCCTTTACATTAACTAAAATAAAAGGTCGTAAAACTAAAGAAATATATTTCTTATGAGTAAAATCCAATTGAGATTATAGATTATAGATATAAATTGCTATAAAATAAAACCACTTCCCTAGTAGAAGTTTTGTGGTGAAACCACTAGTTTAAAGAATCTATGTGGGAACCTAAGGAAATGATGAGGCAAAAGTATCCTTATTTTTTATATTAGAGTGAATATTTTCAAGGGAGAAATCCATTTTAATGGGAGTAGAATATAAAACCCTAAGTTTTATGAATTATTATTTATTTTCAATAAACTATATATCTTTTATAGCTTGAATTACATGCAACATCGAGTTTTATCAAATCGTGATATATTATTAAAATTATTTTTTAAATGAGACAGTTATAACCTATACATTAAACTTGGAGATAGGAATAATAATAACTAATTTTTAAATATTAATTATAATAGTTTTATATAAATAAATCATATTGATAAAAAATTACTTAATTTTTAGAAAATTCTTTATATGTTTTGAAAATACTTTTTTCTCAAAAAAAATGTTTTTTTATTTATTTTTATGAAAAATAATAAAATTAATTTTTGAAACATTTAAAAAATTAATTTGATATAATAAAAATAAATTTTTAGAATCCCCATCTCAAAATTATCTTTGGGTAAAAAAATTTTATTTTTCAGAAAAGATTAATTGTTCAGTGAATAGGGGAAAATATTGGTTTTTATTGAAAGATGTATTTTCGTTTAAAGAATTTTTAAAGTTAATTTTTGTTTTAAAATGGGTTAAAAAGTAAAATTAATTCAATTATATATAAATTAATCAAATTTTTTCATTTTAATCATTTTTATATTGAATTTTTATGTAAACACGTTTTAAACTTTTGAGCATTTTTTCTCTTTGAAAACCCACTTTCTCATTGCGTCTGCGGGATTAATTTTAAATTAAATTTTTCTAATTATATGAATGGAATTTATAAAAATTACTTACATATTAGTAATAATAATATTTTATTTAATCTAATAAATTCAAATAAATTTTTTACCATAATGAATATTAAAAACAGTAATAATTATTTACCATGGTTAACGTAGAAATGGGTTTATCGAAGGGTTAAACAAAAAATATAAGGGTTAAAAATGACACAAAACTTTTTTAAAACCCATTTTCTATCATTATATAAAAATTAAATATTATAACCACTTGTATGATCCATTTTCATCCATTTGGAATGTGAAAAACATGGGTAAACCTTAATCTTTTCAAAAAATTACAAGTGTACCACTCATCTCACTTATAAAAGACCAACCCTTATCATCTCCTCTTCACATTTAAAAAACCATTTGATTAATCCAATACCTACTAAAATAACTTCTTTAATCTCATCCTTTAATATTATAATCCTTAGTTTGTTCATATAGAAAACCTATGAAGCCTTTTGGTGCAAACCAAAAAAAATAGCCTGAAGAAGAAGAAACACCCCAAACCAAGGTTTTTATTTTATTTATTACTACACCTCCTTAAATTCTTATTATACCATGATTATATAATAAAAATAGTATATTAGATAAAATAATACTTTTTTATGTTAATTCCATGGTCTAAATCTATAACATCTTCCATCAAATGGGATACAAAATCATCATTCATGTGTACGGCGGACTACCGCCTCACGAACTGATATTATTCATTTTTCTTCACCACCTATAATGGATGGATATAATAATGTATTAAATATTTATATATTATATTTATGATATTATTATATATTTTTAATTATTATATCACATACACCATCATATTTTCCATTCTATGTGAATACAATAACGTCACTCCTCTGTACGGCAGACTACCGCCTCACGAAGTGATGTGATTTGTTCAAGCTTTATATGGAATATAATAAGGATGATTTTAATGAAAATATGTGATATATATGAAATTAATATTATTATATAATTTTAATAAGATATTTACCCTTTTCTTTCAATCCTTTGATAAAATGGAAATTGTGTTCCTGCGTATATACGACCCACCATCTCTATGAACGGTGTGTTTCATTTTCTATCTCTGAATCTTATGGATTAATATAAAAACATATATTATAAATATATATTATATTTATATAAAGTTAAAAATTCTATAGATTATGTAACCTTGATCAAATTTAGATAACCAAAAATAAAAAATCGAAACATACATGAAAAATAAAGTAGTTATTGCCTGAAACATGACTTTAACATGAAATTATTAATAAAAGGATAATAAAAGGTCATAATAAAATCATGTATAGTGTGATATATATAATTATTTTTCTTTAATACATGTATAATAAAATTTTATTTATTATACATTATGTTTTAACGTGTAAAAAGGAAGTCGAGACATAATGTAAAGGATTTTTGTCTCAATTTTCCTTCTTTGGGACATATGTTATGTTATGCATCTATCTTATTTTATGATGTGTATATAAATCCCATTTGACATTTAATATCATGAATTTATTTATTTTAATGATATTTTAAGTTTCCATTAATGTTATTCCTTCATGGGGATTATAATTGAAAGTTACTAAAGTGGTAAATATTTTATATTACATACTCATTGTTTATCAGAATTTTTAACGATTTTGTATCCAATTATGAAATATTTTCATCTATATCCAAAGAAACTCATGAATTTTATTCTAATTTTTTTATTTCATGAGAATACATTTTTACCCTTAATTTTTATCTCTTTATATACTCTATAGTTTAAAATAATTTTTTGAATAAAAATCACCATTATTTCTCTCTTCGGTCAAAAACCTATTTTTATTTCAAAACCATGTTTTCTAAAAGTATTTTAAAAAATGTTTTTAACATTATAAAAATGATTTATTAAATAAACTTTTTCCCATGTTTTAAATTTATACAAAATCTTTTGAAAAAAATATTCATGTCTGTTGGTCGGAGTGGATACTCAAAAGGGGGGTGAATTGAGTTCCAATTAAAATTTTTGTTTTAATACTTTGTCTTAAAAACCCCCCAAATAAAATACTGAATTAAACTGTAGTGAATTTATATCAAAGTAAGGGTTCGGTTGGGTTCTCAAGGGAATGATTATTTCCCAGTTAATCAAAACAGAAAGGTTGATTAACTTTTGAAACCAACTTACTGATTTACAACTAATATAAACACTTGCGAATTTAATTATCAAAGTGACTTTAAAACAGTTTTGGTTTTAAAGAAATTAGCATCAGAATAAAAGAATAACTATCAAAGATATAGCACAGTAGATATAACCAAGAGGTTCAGTCTTAATCCGAGACTTAGTCCTCTCAACAATTTTTATAAATTTGATCCACACCCTGGATCAGGGTTCACAACAGTTTACAACTGTCCAGGTCCAAGACCTCTACCACTATTATTCTTGGGAAACAGAACAACAGAAACCAGCTGTCCAGGTCACACACGACCTCTACCACTATCTCAGTGGGAAATAGAAGATGTAAGAGTTTGATTGAGGATTTACAGATCCTCCAGTTAAAGTATAGGAGACAGTGTGTGTTTCAAATGCAGTATATAATACACACTACTCAAAATGTGAAATAATGAATCACAGAGGAGAGATGTAGAGTTTAGAAATGGCTCTAGTGATTGCAATGAAGCTTTAGACTCCTTGATTTTGATCAGAGATGATTCTGAGTCCTCATCTGGTTGTTTTCTGAAAAACAGAGTGTCGTCTGCTTGGCATCCAGATTCATAGATAGTGAGAAATGTAGTGAATGAAGTTCTTCAATGTCCTCGTGGAAGTACAGAACTCTTCTTGAGTAAGCTTGAGTGTGTATGAGGTTCTGTGTTTTTCTACGACTATATCATCCACCACTCTTTTTCACTCATATGTCTTGTCGTTGTTACTCTCGTATATATGCACCATTAGGGGCTTCTTGTATTTATGGAACGAGCTCCAGTAAAAGAAATGATTTCTTCTTGCAGGTACGAGGTACGGTTCCAGCTATTTATGACTATCGGTGAGTCAAGTGATCGGTAGGTCATCAGCATCAGCATCGGTGAGACATCTTCGGTGACTCAGATGATCAGCATCGGTGTGTCATGATCAGTGACTCATTTGATCAGCATCGGTGAGACATCTTCGGTGACTCATTTGATCAGCATCGGTGTGTCATGATCGGTGACTCATTTGATCAGCATCGGTGTGTCATGGTCGGTGACTCATTTGATCAGCATCGGTGTGTCATGATCGGTGACTCATTTTATCAGCATCGGTGAGACATCTTCGGTGACTCATTTGATCAGCATCGGTGAGACATGATCGGTGACTCATTTGATCAGCATCGGTGAGACATCTTCAGTGACTCATTTGATCTACATCGGTGAGTCATGATCGGTGACTCATTTGATCTGCATCGGTGCGACCGTTGTCCTTTGATATGGATCGGTGCGACAGTTGTCCATTTGATATGGATCGGTGCGACCGTTGTCCGTTTGATATGGATCGATGTGACCGTTGTCCTTTGATATGGATCGGTGTGACCGTTGTCCGTTTGATATGGATCGGTGCGACCATTGTCTGTTTGATCCAGAGGACTTCCAGAATACTTGTAAATCAATAACAAAGAGATAAAAACATGATCCAACCAATATACACAGATTCACTAAGATATTGTGATTATGTATATGAGAAATCAAATCGGATTAAGTAATTGATGATTTGTGATTATTAAAACAGCAATCATAGGAAGAATTCAATAATCTTCCAGAAGGCTCAACAATCTCCCCCTTTTTGATAATCACAAATCTTAGCCAATCACAAAGCTTATCCATAAAAAAATATAATATATCATCAATAATAAGGCATAATAAGAATAAAAACATAATGAGATATAAATCTCCCCCTGAATTTAGGCCTTTAAATACTTATGCAAGCATTTCCATAAAAAGATATAAATCTCCCCCTTTAGAGATGCATCTCCCCCATATCCCCTATAGATCCATAGATATATATATTTCTCCCCCTTTGGGATAATCAAAAAGGAGGAAAAGCAGATAAAGAAGAGATTAAAAGAAGGCAACAGTGAGAATAAAAATAAAAGAGAATAAAGTTTATAAGGCATCACAGTACAATCACAATAGGGTTCACCCTATCAACAACAGCGTACAACTATTTCTGGGGATGTAACGGGGCTTTTCCCTTGTCATAAGGATCAATGGTTGATAAGTTGGAAGGCTTAGAGGCAGGTTGAACTGGGCGAATTTGAAACGGTGGTAAGATGACTCTGGAGGTTGGAGGAGAGGATGCCACCGGGATTTGCTGTGGAGCTGTAGGAGCTAATTGAGAAGATTGTTGAGGTACTGGTCAGAGTTGAGATAGAGCTTGAGCAACGGAGATCTGATTTGGAGCAACATCAGAGGCACTGAGAGGGTCAGCATTAGGAAGCACAATGGCGGTGGATTGTGCATTCAGATAAGGCTTCAAAAGATTTATGAAATTCTGAATAACTTATGCACCATACTGCATAGCCTTCTCAAAATCATCCTTATTCTCCATGAACCGTTCCAAGGTTGGAGTAAAATCTTGCAACTTTCGAACTTGAGTCTTGAAAGCTTGAGTGACTGGAGGTAGTCTCAGATTGTCAGCTAACACTTTGAAATTCGCGGTCATCTCATGCTTGGTATAGATTTTTGAAAAGTAGTGATCAACCTTTTCCTTGATCTCTCTCTGAGCTTTAGTGGCATCTGCTGAATATACTATTACCATCTTATGAATGTGATCATTGTGCTCCTTCAACTTCCTCAACGAGTCCAAATCAAGAACTTGCCTAATGGCGGCCAATTCATCATGCACAATCTTCCTTAGAGCCTCTAGCTCACGAGTAGTAATCTTGGTTACTTTGGTTGTACTGGATTAAGAAACTATCTGAGTTATCTCAGCTTTCAACTTTCTCAGATCAGACTTCTGAAGATGTTCAATCAGATTTCTCAACACTTCCATCATACTAGAGATGGTGGATCTAAATTCATTGGATAAAGAAACTAACCCAGATTATAGATCCTTCAGAATCTGATTTAGAGAGGCTTTGTGCCTGCCAATAAACTCACCAGTATTGTCCAGGTCTGGTTTAATATCATTTGAAATTTCTTCTCTGACTGTATCTCTCACAACAGTAAGCAACTCACTTTTGAACTTATCAAAATCAGACTGAGAGGCAGTAGAACTAGGTAGATGAGCACCTGCAGCATCAACAACACGAGCAGACCTTGCCTCAACTGGTTGGCTTTCCATCATAACCACAGTAGATTCTGATTCTTCTTCTTCTTCTTCAGAATACTCTAAACCCAAAACAGAAAAACCAGGGTAATAATCCCAGACAGCAGCACACAGAGTATATTTCGGTTTATCATAACTTGCTTTTCCACTGATTTCAAGAGATTCTCTCTTGCCATTGGCATCTGTTTCTGGTACAGTTTGATGTGTTTCTGTTGGAGGTACAGCAGACCATCCACTGGTCGGTTATCACCATCAACATCAATATCATCATCATCTCCATTCTCATTTCCATTCTTCACAGAAATGTCACTGTCAGATACTTCAGTGTCACTAGCTTCTTCATCACCAAGAACTGGTTCTGATTCAGGTAAGGGTAAAGGTGGACTGGCAGATCCAAAGTCTATTCTTCTCTTAGGGCTCACAGTATCAGGATCACTCCTATAATCAGGAGGTTACATACTTCCTTCTTCTGTTTCAGCTTCTTCGATCCCTTGTTTACCAGACTCTTCAGTGTCTTTATTCCTTTCAACATCTACTTCTTCCTCATCACCAGAATAAATTGGCTCCTCATCTGATTTCAAACCAGGGTCTCTCAAACCCTTCGGCCTCTTTCCATGATCAGTGGGATTGTAAGATTCATACAACTTTTCCTCATCAGCAACCCAGCATTTCTTCCATGGGTTCCAGTTTATTTTCATCCGTTTACAAATTTATTTGTTAACACAATAAGCACTATCAGATTCGGCTATCTCATCAGCTTCATCAACACATTCCAGATTCTTTAACATAGCAGAGATTAGTTTGGAATAAAACAGGGCAGTGGCTTTCTTAGAAGGTTTCACCTTTCCATCTATGTGCACCATTAGATATCTACACAAATTGATCTTCTCATGGGTCTTTATTAAAAACAATAGAAAAACATCTTGGTATCTTACAGCAGCAAAATCTCATTTCTTGGGGCAAATTTGGTTCTGAATAAACTTAAAGAGAAGTCTACATTCACCATCTAGCTCTGAGGCTATGATTCTCCTTGACTCTCTGTTTCCAGTCAAAAGATCTAAAGCTAACTCATAAGATAAGTATTCAGTGGTTAGAGAAATGTTTCTAGCATAATCCTCATACCGACCCTCATGGGGTAGATTCAAACATTCAGCCCATTGTTCATACGAAAAAGATATTTTCTTTCCTTCCACTACAGAAGACATTCTGGCAGCCTCGACACCATCTAAAGTAACTTGCAGATTTATATAAAACTCATGCACTATCTTTGGGTAGTATACACGAGTGTTATCTGAGAACCAGGCTTTCCATCCTTTCGAATCTAAAACTTGTAACAACAGCGACTTACTTGTGAAAAGCCAGGCGGAGCTGACTTCCTTTTATACAGCAACAATCCGAGTTTCCAAGTTCGGATTTACTGATCTTTGAGTGGTACTACTCGACTCACCTCGAGCACGCTTTGAAGGTACAGGACTTTCTGATCCTTTGCTCGGTCTCTTATGCTTAGCCATTTGACGATTCTGGGGAAAGCAGGAGTTCGAAGTTTCGAAGTGGAGGAGAAGAGAGGAAATAAGGTTTGGCGGGAAAGAAATGAAAGGTCGACGGTTTGGGGAATAGAAATAGTCACGTATCATTTATTTCATCATTTAGGGTTCCCATAATAAATATAAAAGTAGTTAATTAATCACAACAAAAGAAAAATTAATATAAAGAAAGATCGGTTTCACAGATCGGTTTCACAGATCAGTTTCACAAATCAGTTTCACAAAATAGTTTCACAAATCAGTTTCATAGATCAGTTTCACAGATCAGTTTTACAGATCTATCATACACAATTCTTTTTTAATAAAATTCATTCTTTCAGAACATAAAGGCTTTGTAAAAATATCAGCTAATTGATGTTCAGAACTAATAAATTCTAGTGAAATATCAACTTTCTGATAATGATCTCTTAGAAAGTGATGTCTGATATCAATGTGCTTAGTCCTAGATTGAGACACAGGGTTCTTAGATATGTTGATCGCACTAGTATTGTCATAGTTAATTGAAACCTGTTTAAAATCAAATCCATAGTCCAATAAAGTGTGTTTCATCCACAGAATATGTTCACAGTAACTACCAGCAGCAATATATTCTGCTTCAGCAGTAGACAATGCAACTGAGTTCTGTTTCTTACTACACCACGATACTAGGGACTTTCCAAGTAAATGACATGTTCCAGATGTTCTTTTCCTATCTAACTTACATCCAGTAAAGTCAGCATCTGAATAACTAGTTAGGTCAAATGATTGTCCTTTTGGATAAAACAAACTTAAATTCACAGTATACTTAAGATATTTAAAAATCCTTTTAACAGCCAGTAAGTGTGATTCTTTAGGATTAGCTTGAAATCTAGCACACATACACACACTAAACATAATATCTGGTCGACTAGCAGTAAGATAAAGTAAACTCCGAATCATGCTTCTGTAATAGGTTTGATCAACTGGTTTCCCAGTTTCATCAACATCAAATTTACAGGTAGTACTCATAGGTATATCACTTTCCTTAATACTATCTAAACCAAAACGTTTTAATAAATCATTAGTATATTTAATTTGATTTAGAATAATACCATCTTTAGTTTGAAAGATTTGAAATCCAAGAAAATACTTAAGCTCTCCCATTAAGCTCATTTCAAACTCATTTTTCATAACCTTTGAAAATTCAATACATAAAGAATTTTTAGAAGATACAAAAATAATATCATCAACATAGATTTGTACTATTAACACATCTTTTGAAATCCTTTTTATAAAAAGAGTGGGATCAGCTATTCCTTTTGTAAATCCTTTTGAAATAAGAATGTTTTAAAGTCTTTCATACCAAGCTCTTGGAGCTTGTTTTAAACCATATAAAGCTTTAGAAAGTTTAAAGACATGATTTTGAAAATAAGGATTTGTGAAACCAGGTGGTTGTTCTACAAAAACATCTTCAACAATAAAACCATTTAAAAATCACTTTTCACATCCATTTTATATAACTTGAAATTAAGATGTGATGCATAGGTAAGTAAGATCCTAATAGCCTCTAATATAGCTACAGGTGCAAAGGTTTCCTCATAGTCAATTCCTTCTTCTTGATTGTAACCTTGTGCAACTATCCTAGCTTTGTTTCTAATGATATTTCCAGATTCATCAACTTTGTTTCTAAACACCCATTTTGTGCCTATGGTTATAGTGTCCTTAGGTCTTTCTACTAATTTCCAGACTTTGTTTCTTTCAAATTGATTTAGTTCCTCTTGCATAGCCATTACCCAAAATTCATCATTGATAGCATCATTGATATTTTTAGGTTCTAACTGTGACAAGAAGGCTTGATGTTCAACCTAATTTCTAAGAGAATCACTAGTCTGTGTCCCTCTATCAAGATTTCCTACAACATCATCTAAAGGATGATTCTTCAGAATTCTAGGTGATCTAGAAAAGGTAGGGCTCGAGATTTTAGGTTCATCTATAGGTTGAGGTTCAACAGAAGTAGGGTCTGGAAAATTTCTAGAACTGGATGTTTTAACTACAGGTCCACTGTCTTTATCATTAAGGTTCAAACTAGAGATATCATCTTCAATATTTTCAAGAGAGGTCTTAGGTTCATGTGGATCAGTTTCATCAAATTTGATGTGAACATATTATTCCACACATTTGGTTCTTTTATTGAAAACACTATAGGATTTACTGAAAGTTGAGTAACCTAGAAAAGTTCCTTCATCACTCTTGGATGCAAATTTGTCGAGATTGTATTTAGTATTAAGAATAAAGACTTTGCAGCAAAAAACTTTGAAGTAGTTAACCTTAGGTTTCCTATGGTTCCACAACTCATAAGGGGTCCTCTTAAGAACAGGTCTGATCAAGACTCTATTGATAACATAACAAGCTGTATTTACAGCTTCAGCCCAAAAATAAACAGGTAGGTCATACTCATTAAGCATAGTCCTAGCAATTTCTTGCAGGGTTCTATTTCTCCTTTCTACTACACCATTCTGTTGAGGTGTCCTAGGGGCAGAGAAATTGTGACTATAGCCATTGTGTGAGCAGTAAGATTCAAACTCATGATTTTCAAACTCACGGCCATGATCACTTCTCAGAGTTTTAATCTTAATTCCACTAAGGTTTTCTATAGACTTGGAGTATTTTACAAAGCAAGAACAGGCTTCACTTTTGTGAGCTAGAAAATATACCCAAGTATATCTAGAAAAGTCATCTACAAGAACATAGACATAATGCTTCCCATTTAAGCTAGAAACTCTAGAAGGTCCAAATAAATCCATGTGAACCAACTCGAGAGGTTGAGAAGTTGAAACTTATTTCTTTGATTTAAAAGAAACTTTATGTTGCTTTCCCTTTTGATAGGGATTACAAACTTTGTCTGTTGGAAATTCAAGTTTGGGTAGGTCTCTAACTAAGTTCTTCCTAGCAATTTTTCTAAGTGAATGCACATTGCAGTGTCCTAATCTTCTGTTCCAAATCCAAGACTCTTTATGAAAAACATTTAAACAAGTAATATTTTTCTTAGCTAAAGAATTTAAATCAACAGCATAAAAATTTTCATTTCTTAAAGTAGAAAACACTAAATCATTTTTAGAATAAAAAACATTGCAGGAATCATTTTCAAATTTAACATAAAAACCATCATCGCATAACTGAGAAATACTTAACAAATTTTATTTAAGTCCATCAACAAATAAAACTTTAGAAATTAATACTGAGTCAGTGTTACCAATCTGGCCTAAGCCTATGATTTTCCCTTTAGAATTATCACCAAAGGTGAAAAAACCTCCATCAACTCTGACTAAGATTTTAAAGCATGAGAAGTCTCCAGACATATGTCTTGAACATCCACTATCCAAATACCAAGGCTTTCTGCAGGAGCTCTTTAAGAAGGTTCCTTACAAAACAGATTTAGATAGGAAATGATTTTGGTACCCAGATCTTCTTGGGTCCAGACAGGTTAGCAATCAGAGCTTTTGGTACCCAAATTTGTCTTATGGGTCTCATGAAAGTTGTATAATCAACAGACTTTGAGAGATAAAATTTATTAGATCCATAACTATGAATATATCTAGTTGAAGCATATGAAGTTTCAGAACTAGCTACATTCTATCCAGATTTAGGAATGAATTTAGTTTTGGTAATCTTCCTTTGTCCAGGTTGGTATCCTATACCAGTAGTGTATCTAGGTGCTATTTTCTTACCTAGCATCTGAGTAAGAGTATCTTTACCATTTGTAAATTTCTCTAAGTCTTTCTTGAGTTTCTCATTAGATAATTTTAGTTCAGTATTCTCTTTAAGCAACTGAGCATTCTTTTCTACTTCAATATCAAGATCATATATATGTTTAACAGTTAAAGCATACTGTTTCTTTAAACCTTTGTATTTGTCTTTCAGCTCATTACAGGTTTCTTCTAACATAACACAATATTCAAATAATTCAGATTTTGACATGTTTTCTAAGTCAGAATCACCTTCAGAATAATATGAATTTAAAGCAGGAGTTTCAGATGTTACCTCAGAGGTGTTTGTCATAAAACACATGTTTGCCTTATTTCTGTGCTCAGTTTCAAAAACTTCAGATTCAGTGGAGCTATCCTCAGAAGCACTCCAAGTAGCCTTCATAGCCTTTTTGTACTTACTGTCCTTGTAATCATACCTCATCTTGTATTTCAACTTTGGACAGTCTGCTTTTATGTGTCCCTTTCTTTTGCACTCATAGCATACAACTTCATCTTATTTTTCAGATTTCTTCCAATCCTTGTTCCAATGTCCCTTGCTATCATACTTACCTTTATAATTCAATTTTCTAAAAAACTTCTTCTTCCTATAAAACTTTTTAAATCTTCTGGAAATGTGATCCATCTCAACATCACTATCAGAAGCACTTTCACTATCTTCACATATTGAACTCTCATTTATAGCATGAAGCTTCTCCTTATCCTTGTTCTTTGAAGTTGAAGTCTTGAAAGCAACTGACTTCCTTCTAGGTTCATCTTCTTCTTCTTTGTCAACCTTGAGTTCCTCTTCATACATCATCAACTTTCCAATTAGTTCCTTGACTGTTAGTTCACCAATATCACATGATTCTCTAATTGAGACAGAAGTTCCCCTCCATCTTTCAGGTAGACATCTCAGAACTCTCATAATTTGTTCCTTTGATGGAACATCCTTTCCCAGAGAAGTCATTGTGTTGACAATTTCATTAAACCTGAGATACATTTCAGAAATGGGTTCATCAAGATTCATCTTAAAATTATCATACTTAATAGTGTAAGTGTTCAATCTCATTTCCTTAACATTAGTTGTTCCTTCATGAGAAACAGCTAAGGTATCCCAAATTTCATAAGCAGTTTTAAAAGCAGATTTTCTATTAAATTATTCATCTCCTAAAGCACAGTACAAGGCATTCATAGCTTTGTAGTTATTATTGTAGGCATCCTTAGTATCTTCATTCCAAGTAGTTCTAACAGTAGTAGGAAGATTATATTCTGATTCTATAGCAGTCCAAATATCAAAACCCATGCTTTCTAAATGAATTTTCATCTTGATTTTCCACTGATCATAGTTAGTGCCATTGAAAAATGGTGGTATATTGGTAGCAAAACCTTCAAGTCTATTATCCATGATAGCTTACTTAAAGCAAATATTTTAAAGAGATAAAAATTTAGAAATAACAGAAATTTTAAGAACTTTAAAATACAACTAAAATCACAGTTGAAAAACAGAGTACTTTTAGAAAATATTTAAATCTTCCTTTGATACACAGATTACTTTTAGAAAATATTTAAATCTTCCTCTGATACCAATTGTTAGTCAGAGTGGATACTCAAGAGGGGGGTGAATTGAGTTCCAGTTAAAATTTCTGTTTTAATACTTTATCTTAAAAACCCCCAAATAAAATACTGAATTAAACTGTAGTGAATTTATATCAAATTAAGGGTTTGTTTGGGTTCTCAAGGGATTGATTATTTCCCAGTTAATCAAAACAGAAATGTTTATTAACTTTTGAAACCAACTTACTAATTTACAACTAATATAAACACTTGCGAATTTAATTATCAAAGTGACTTTAAAACAGTTTTGGTTTTAAAGAAATTAGTAGTGGAATAAAAGAATAACTATCAAAGATATAGCACAGAAGATATAACCAAGAGGTTCAGCCTCAAGCCGAGACTTAGTCCTCTCAACAATTTGTATAAATTTGATCCACACCCTGGATCGGGGTTGACAACAGTTTACAACTGTCCAGGTCCAAGACCTCTACCACTGTTATTTTTGGGAAACAGAACAACAGCAACCATCTATCCAGGTCACACATGACCTCTACCACTATCTCAGTGGTAAATAGAAGATGTAAGAGTTTGAGTGAGGATTTATAGATCCTCCATTTAAAGTATAGGAGACAGTGTGTGTGTCAAATGCAGTAGATAACACACACTGCTCGAAATGTGAAATAATGAATCACAGAGCAGAGATGTAGAGTTTAGAAATGGATCTAGTTATTGCAATAAAGATTTGGACTCCTTGAGTTTGATCAGAGATGATTCTGAGCCCTCGTCTGGTTGTTGTCTGAAAAACAGAGTGTCGTCTGCTTGGCATCCAGATTCAGAGATAGTGATAAATGTAGTGAATGAAGTTCTTCAATGTCCTCGTGGAAGTACATAACTCTTCTTGAGTAAGCTTGAGTGTGTATGAGGTTCTGTGTTTTTCTACGACTATCTCATCCACCACTCTTTTTCGCTCATATGTCTTGTCATTGTTACTCCCGTATATATGCACCAGCAGGGGCTTCTTGTATTTATGGCACGAGCTCCAGTAAAAGAAAGATTTCTTTTTGCAGGTACGAGGTACGGTTCCAGCTGTTTATGACTATCGGTGAGTCAAGTGATCGGTAGGTCATCAGCATCAGCATCAGTGTGTCATGATCGGTGACTCATTTGATTAGCATCGGTGAGACATCTTCGGTTACTCATTTGATCAGCATCGGTGTGTCATGATAAGTGACTCATTTGATCAGCATCGGTGTGTCATGATCGGTGACTCATTTGATCAGCATCGGTGTGTCATGATTGGTGACTCATTTGATCAGCATCAGTGAGACATCTTCGGTGACTCATTTGATCAGCATCGGTGAGACATGATCAGTGACTCACTTGATCAGCATCGGTGATACATCTTCGGTGACTCATTTGATCTGCATCGGTGAGTCATGATCGGTGACTCATTTGATCTGCATCGGTGCGACCGTTGTCCTTTGATATGGATCGGTGCGACCGTTGTCCGTTTGATATGGATCGGTGCGACTGTTGTCCGTTTGATATGGATCGGTGCGACCGTTGTCCTTTGATATGGATCGGTGCGACCGTTGTTTGTTTGATATGGATCGGTGCGACCATTGTCCGTTTGATCCAGAGGACTTCCAGAATACTTGTAAATCAATAACAAAGAGATAAAAACATGATCCAACCAATATACATAGATTCACTAAGAGATTGTGATTATGTATATGAGAAATCCAACCGGATTAAGTAATTGATGATTTGTGATTATTAAAACAGAAATCATAAGAAGAATTCAACAATCTTCCAGAGGGCTCAACAATGTCATTTTCTAAACAATTCATGTTTGGAATTTACTGAAAATGTAAAATAAATATTCATTTTAATGTGTATAGCATGAAAAAATTTCTCCACCATTATAACCAATAATTAAATTGAAAATTCCTTTATAATATTCCATGTTTATTTTCAAATAATTTTTTTTTTAAATGATTTATATTTTAAAAAAAATCAAAGAAAAATTTATATTTTCCTTGAGAAATGTTTTAAATGATTTTTAATGATTCTTTTATAAATTTCAATGTTTATTTCAAAGAAAAAGATTTAAATAAATGTTTTATGCATTTTTAGTTTTAAAATTTATTTTCAAAGAAAAATTATTTTCCTCAGGAAATTTTTCATGTGTCTTTCTAAAATCATTTTCCATCTAAAATGGAATCCATTTATGTTACCTGTTTTTTACTTGGGATATTACCCAAGGATGCCATTCTAATTATTTCTCTGAATGTTTTATGTTTATGATGGAATGATTTTTATTAAAACTACTTTTATTACATGGGTTATACTTTGATGATATTCTTATGAAACTTTCTTTTTACATGGGTTATGCTATGATGAACTGATTATAAAACCTCTCAATTTTCCATACGTTATGATATGATGAAATGTTTATAGAACCCATTTCATTTCATTGGTTATGATATGATAAATTTTTTATGATATCATGTCACATATATATTTGATTTTCATTATGTCATAGTTGGGACCTATATTTCCCTTCAATGCATTAGGTAAATATTTATATCTCATGAGATAGATATGACTGGAATGGGAATTGAACCTAATTCAGTAAGTGGATTTTCTGTTTTGATGGTATTTGGAGTGAACCTTGACTACTATGATGGTTTGGATAGCGAATTCACTCTACTATGATGGCTTTGGTAGTGAACCTTGACTTCTATGGAAATTATTCACGGTACTTTTTTATATGCCAAAATTCTATGTCTTATGATAATGTTATGCACTCATGTACCATGTTCTTTAATTTCCTTATGATCTATGTCTTATGATCTACCAATCTTTAAGTCATGACTCAAGATTATTATATTCAATATGAAAGGTATGGTTTTATAATTTTTTTATCATGTTCTAATACCCTTATGATTATTTTATACTTAAATATATCCTTTTTTACCCTCATTGAGCATCTAATCTCACCCTTTCTTATGTTTCATTTCCCCGAGTTAAAAATAAATGTATTATGTATGATATTTATAATAAAGTTAGTAGTTAAGAAGAACTTAGTGGGAGATTATTTAATTCACATATGAACCATTTTTTTATGTTTCCATGCTTCCAAAGGCACTATAACTTTATAATCCTTAGGTGTGTGTTTGTGTAATGTAATGAATATTCATCTAAAAAGATGTAATATCTTTGTATGGAAATTCTATGTCACTATAAACCAAATTTTAAATCCATTGAACATGATATTATCATATCCTATAGGATTTGAATGGTTCTCTTGGATTGAACATATGTATTAGGATGATATATAGTGCTATAATTCAATTATATATCAAGATCTTGTTGAAGACTTCACAAAAACCTAACGGTAAAACTCAAATCCTGGTAAGACATGATAGTATGTGTTACTTCATGGAACCTTAACAATTATTTAATTTATATCCTCACAAGCTAGTTCAGAGAGAAATCTTCCCTAATAGTGATGAAGTGTGATGACTTCATAAGGTGGTCTACTATAATCCATATAGCATAATTCCATTTAGATGTTTTGGGAGTCTTATGACAATATACATGGATATGTTTTTCTATTTCTATTCTAGTTTGGGTAATGGTTGTAAAATTGCCTTATATTTATGACTTTTAGCCTTAACTTTCTGGCATACCAAGCATCAAGATAAAAACTATGCAATATCTCTCTTTATGTCATCCCACCAGAAATACTCTTTTAGATCTTTATACATATTTATACTACCAGGATGAATAGAGGATGAGGAACTATGAGCTTCATCTGACTGATCCTTCTTCAAAAATGGTATATATGGAAAACATACACATTTCTTAAACCTCATAATTCCATTATAATCAAATATAAACCTAGGAACATTTCTGATATTCTTCTATATATCTACATCTTCCTTCGGTGCCTCTTTAATCTTCACTTATATAGATGGTTGAACATTTATTTGAGAAAGATGAGATTTTACCCGTTCCTTCATTATTTATAGAACCATACTTTAAAAATAAAGAAATATTGGATATTTTGTGATCCTCATCATATAAAATATAGCATGATCCTTTCGACTCAAAGAATTATCATCCTTTTTCACTTTCCTAGGGTGGTAATGTATTGGTCATTCATAATCTTTAATCATATCAAGTCGTCTTCTCTGGTGCATGTTCAACTCTTTTTGTATAAAAACATAATTTAAACTTTTATGATCTATATATATATCACACTTTCCTCTATAAAGATAATGTCTCCATATCTTTAATTCAAAAAATGTTGTATCTAACTCTAAATCTTGAGTTGGGTGATTTTGTATATGAACATTCAATTATCATGTGGTATAATCTATCACTATATCATTCTTCATGAGAATGCATCACAGTCGCTTCATCAGTGCATCACTATAGATTACAAAATCTTATCCACTATAGGGTAATGTAAGTATAGGTGTTTTGAATAACCTTCTCTTTTGTACCGTGAAATTTTACTCACATTTATCTATCCATATGAACTTAGATTTTTCTAAGTTAACATAGACGGTGGATTAGAAATCTATGAGAAATTCTCCATAAACCATTGATAATATCCATACAAATAAAAAAAACATTGGACATCAGCCATTATGGTTGGTTTGGGGTAATTATCAATAGCCTCTATCTTTTAGGGATCCACTGATATACCCTCTACTGAGATTATATGACCTAAAAAATGTGGATTCTTTTATCCAAAATTCACACTTAGTAAATTTTTCATACAACTTCTCCTTTTTTAGTATCTTTAGAAACATCCTCAAATGATATTCATACTCTTCCTTGATCATTTAATTTTTAAGAATATCATTTATAAATACTACCAAAAATTTTCCAAGATAATCTATAAATACTATATTCATTAAATCCATGAAGATATCAAGGGCAATAATAAGACCAAATGGAATCAGTAAATATTCATAGTGTTCATACCTTGTATAAACTGTTTCCTTGCATATATCCTCCTTATTAAACCTCAATTCATGATATTCATAATGAATTTTAATCTTATAAAATTATTTCAGTTGATCAAACAAGTCATCAATATGTGATATAAGATACTTTTTCTTAATTGTGATATTTTTTAGCTCCTGATAATCAATATAGATTCGCATTGATCCATCATTATTATTAACAAAAAGAATAGGTGCACACTAATAAGGTGAAAAACTTTATTGAATAAATATATTGCTAATATTCTCCTAGAGTTTCTTCTTTAATTATTGAAACTCAATTAGGTCCATTCTATAGGGTGTCTTTGAACTAGGTGTAGCAGCAGGTATGAGTTCTATTGAGAACTCAACTTCACAATTTTGTGAATGTATAATAAAACCTTTTGTAAATGCATTCAAAAACTCCCTTAAAATAAGAATATCATAAATTTTGATTTTTTTCTCAACTATATAATAAAAACACCCCTTTTAATAGGAATCAAGACCCATAAAATAAGTGAAATTTCCAATGCAATTTTATATTTATCATCACACTGATAGATGATCATAGGTTGGTTCTGAATATCAAACCTGACTTCCCTTCCCTGACAATAGTTGTGGTATTTATATATAGAGATCAAATTCATGCCTAACATACCATAAAATTTAGCCATAGGTAGGATATAAAGATTTATAGAAAGTGAATTCCCACAAACTTTGACTGGGGAAAATCATATACTTGAGATGCGATCATTATACCATTAGGGGTTTTCACTAAAAATTTAACATCTAATCATTGAGGGGTTATTGTGATACCCTTATAAAATTATTCAGATATAAAATAGTGGATAAATCCATAATCATTTAATACATCATCAGTTCTATAGTGGATAATAAGTGTACCTTTCACTACGTCATTATCGTATCCCTCATCAAAAATAGTGATCACACGAGATTTCCAATTTTCTCTCTACTTAATAAGTTTCTGACATTTATCATCATCATTAACCTTCAAATTTGAGTATTTTTTAGCATAATACAAATAATACTTGAATTTTAAACACTAGACTGTGGGTGGTGTATTCTATAGAGCTTTCTCTCTATTCACATAATTAGTTAACTTGTTCCCATCACTTAGGTAGTCAATTGCTCAATGACCTTTATTTACACACTTAAAACATTTAGTTCTCCACTTAAGATAATTTCCTCAATATTTCCTTCCACACTTCAAGCATGAAATAAATCACCTCTTCTTCTCCCCATAGTTTTTAGTTTTCCCTATGAATCCAATCTTTCTTTTATTATCAAAACCATGAGATTGATGGGTAACCCCAATCACTGTTTCCACCATGATAGCACATCAAAAGATTTATTCATAGATACTAAATTCCTTTATGTATAATACCCTTCATAGATATGGTTTTAATCCAATGAATAATATATCAACATTACTCTCATGTTAGATGATAATATCATAAGTGTACATCACAAGCCTTGTAAAATTCATCTCATGGGTACCAAAATATTCATCATTGTTCTACTTTATATCAAGGAATTTATTCTCCATTTTCATACAAATAATATATGGAAAGTAATTATTAAAAAATAATATATTAAACTCATCCAACTCCATGGAGTCAATTTTATCATATTTCCTCATATTTTTTATAATATTCCACCATTAATCTGCTTCTCCTTCTAAATAATAGAAGGCCAAAATTATTTTTTTATGGTCCAAACTTTGTATAATGGAAAATATATTTTCAATAGTACTAATCCATTTCTTATAAAATAGTGGATCAGTGAAACCACTAAAATAAGTTGGATGTTTCCTCATTAAGGACTGAAAAAATTGTTGTTCCCTCTTTTTCTCGTTTGGATGTTTAGCATGATTCATAGATTGAGAAATTTGTGTGTGCATATAAATGATATTTTTTAATCCAACTCCCATAAAATTTGGTTGTGTAAAAGTAAAAAAATTGCATTTTCCATCATATTCAACATTAACATTGTTCCTTCAAGTTCTAGCCATTGACTAAAATTAAGAATAATGGTTTAAGAAACAATAATCATAGTGGTGAAACACCTAATCATGAAAAAAAACACTTAGAGGATATCTAAATCATGAAATATTCTTTTCAATATATGATAATTTTTTATTTACTTAGGTCATTCATGGTAATTATTCAAATCCTTTATAATGGATCATAAGAAATTTGTGAATTTCCAAAACATATCACCCAGGAGTGTCAAACCAGGTGTTCAGTAAGGCTTATTGTCATGTACCAAGTGATGATTGAGTCAAATCCCAATGGACCATTTTCGGAGTTATTACGGCTAGTTAAAACTATTTTAGAGCCAAATCCACTTGTATTGTCAATATAGGGATGTAATCTCTTAGAAACCACTCACTCTATCCTTCACAAAAATTCCAAGATTTTTTCATATACTTGTACTTATCCTTAGGGGTATCAATAAAGTTTTATCATCCTATTTTCCAATGGTTAACTAAACCTTAAATTGATACCAAAGAGACCCACACTTTTCAATCATAAATATTTCATCTTATTAGATGAAAATTTAATACATAATAAGATAATAAATGTTAGAATCATATAGTACTAGTGCCTTTAGAAACATGGATACATAAACAACTGGTTTATAGGTGAACTATATTATCTCTCACTAACTTCTTAAAAACTAGAACCACTATTAGAAATATCATACATAATACATTTTCTTATAACCTGGGATAAGGAAACATAACAAAGGGTGATCTTAGATGCACAGTAAGGGTAAACAAGGAAGATATCAACATAATATGAGCATAAGGGTATGAGAACATGAGAATACCATTTGAAAACCATACCATGTATATAATATATCATAAAATTGACTCATGTAATAAATCTTAGAATATTATAATACATGAATCATGAATAAATCAAATAAAATAATCCATGAGAACATAACATTTTTCTAAGACATAGATGTGTGTCTTACAAATAAGAATAGAAAATCTTATGTCAAGTAAATCAACCAAGGAATTCATAACATGTTAGGCTTAGAGTAACCATCTGTGTGCCTACTTCAAGCTTGGGATAACATATTATGTACCCTATTTTTTGTCTTGGGATAACTTCTCATGTACCCTCTTATTTTGGGCTTGGGATAACCTCCCATGTACTCTCTCCTTTTGGGTTTGGTATAACCTCCCATTTACCCTATTGTTTAAAGATTGGGATAACTTCTCATGTGCCTTCTAAAGATCATAGAAGCTTAATCATTATCCAATAAATTATAGGGAGATATAAATATCATCCATTACATAATATATATATTTATGTTCCATTAGATCATAAAACATTCATCATATCATAACCCGTGAAAAGTTAATAGGTTTCACAAACATTTCATCATAGTATAACCCATGACAAAGAAATGGGTTTCATAAAAATATTTTCATTATAATCATAAACCATATAGATAAATAATAATTATTGTACCATTGGATCATATCCACAATAAAACATAATTAAAACCAATTTTTTTCATTAATTAAAGGAAATTTCATAAAAAAATCTTTGAAACATTCTTGAGGAAAATATCCTTTCCATTTTAAAATCACTTATTTGAAATATATAAATTTACATAATATTAAGGAAAAAAATTTCCTTCAAAATAACCATGAAAACTTGTAAATCAATCTTAAAATAATTGATTGTTCATGATGTTGGAAAACTCTATTCATGTTATACATGTTAAAACAAATATTCTTTTCACTTTTTTTGGTAAAAAGTAAAAAGTACCTTGTTTAGAAAATGATAAGAAGATTCATTTTAAACCATTTTGTAAAAATTCAAACATGGTTAAAAATTTATTTAAAAAACATCTTAAAATAGTAAAAACATTATTTAAAACATTTTTAGAAAAAATGGACATAGAAGAAAAATGTTTTTCGATATAAGATATAAATAAAGTTGGTTTTTATTAAAAATAACTCTTTTGTTATCTTTAATCACTTAAGAGATAAAAATTAAATGGAAACATTTATTATTGAAAAATAACCAAATTAAAATAAAATACTTAATTTTATTGAAATTTATATCATAATATTTCATCATCATAACCTTAATCATAAAAAATCATGATACACAATGAGATTGTAACATAAAACTTTTACCATTTTGGTAACTTTTGAATCATAAATCCTATGAAATAAATAACCATATATGGATATTTATATCCCATAACTTTCATAAAATTAATAAAAAAATACATTCATGGGAAGTATATACACCAAACAAAATAAATTAGTAGTGAATAAGGTATGTGACCCATAGAAATAAAAGTGAGATGAAAATCCCCTACATGGTTTGGTAACTTTTGAATTGTAGCACCCATGAAAGGATAAATTTAAATGAAACATTAAATATAATGAGAATAAATAAATTCATGTGATAACATGTCAAATGTTCTATATATTCACCTCCTAAAATAATAAATGTTCATAACATAACATATGTCCCAAAGAATATAATTTGAGACAAAATTACCTTACTACTTTGGTTACATTTTAATTATAAGACCCATCAAAGAATAAAATTAAATGAAACTTTAAATATCATGAAAATAAATAATTTTAAGATATAATATTTCAAGGTTAGGTATATAAACCACACAAAAAAACAAGTGGTGAATATGGTATATGTCCCACAAAAGTAAAAGTGAGATGAGAATCCCTTACCTTAAGTCTTGAATTTATTCATACACATTTAAACCATATGTATAATAAATATATGTTTATTATAAATATATTACATAACCATAATAATATATATCATTCCATATTTGATTTACTTATAACCTTTTATCACATATTTATTAACAATTCTTTGTTAAAGTCACTATTTTGGGTAATTATTTATTTGTTTTTTATGTATATTTTGGTTCGGTATTTTCAGTATTTTACTATTATCATGATTACATAATACCCAAAATGATAAACATGATATAAATATCTTATATATTCATTATATATGTATTTATAGTAATCCATTAAATTTGGATATATAAAATGAATTACACCATTCATTGAGATGTGTACGCATAAATGTTGTTTCTATTTTCTTGACGGATGGAATGAAATAAAGGTAAATAATATATCACCATTAAAAAATAATTTTTATTCCATATATATCATATATATTTATTAAATTTATCATTATTATCATCCATTTCAAAATAAAATGAAAAATGTATCACATCGCTTTGTGGAGGTTGTAGTCCACACATACGCATGAGCGACGTTATTATTTACCAACGAATTAGAAGGTAAGAAGGTAGATGTAATATTATAATTAAAGGAGTATATATATGTCATAAATATCATATAAATAATTTAAATTCATCATTATATCCATCTATGAGAGGCATTTATGGAAAATGAATTACATCGGTTCACAAGGCATAGTTCGTCATACAGATGATTGACAGTTTCATTTCTCATTTGATGGAAGATAATATGGATATATGTTATTCCATTAACATAATAAAATAATATTATATGTAATATTCTGATTTCATTATAAAATCATAATTTCATAATATTGGAAGGGTTATAATAATAAATAAAACAAAAAATGAAAAGATAAGAACTATACCTTTTCTTTGGAGAGCCTCTTTAGGTTTATACCTAAAGCCTTTTTAGAATGATTTACTAATAAAAATATGGAATATAGTAAGTGGGGATATAATTAAGGAATATATTTTTGTATTTTTTTATACATAAAAAGGATTTTTAATTGTGAAGAGAAGAGGATAGGGGGTTCCCTTTTATAAGTGGGGGAGATGACACACTTAAATTTTTTAAAAGAAAAAGTCATATCCGCATTTTACACATTCCAAAAGGATAGAAAATAGATCATTATCTAACCTTATATGATATAAGTTATAAATATGTCCATATAATATGATTTTTACAAGTTTTTAGGTTATTTACATCCTTATATTTTTAGTTTAACCCCCTATAAACCTGTTTGAACCTTAAACATGGAAATTATTTTTTAATATTTTTACTATTAATTATGACCAAGAATTTATTTGATCTTATTATATAATATTAATTATTCTTATTAAAAATATAAAATAAATTTTTCCAAGTTTAATTCATAAAATTCTTATAATTTGATTTAAAATTAAACCCACAAATGCAACGAAAAAGTGGATTTCTAAAAAGAAAATTTTTATAAGTTTAAAACATTTTAATATAAAAATTAAATATTAAATTGATTATAATGACCTAAATTGGATTAATTATAGTATATTTTAACTAATTTTACTTTTAAAACCATATTCAAACAAAATTTAACTTGTAAGTTTGTTAAAATAAGTGGTAGTTTTTAATAAAATTTAGTATTTTCACTATTCCTTAAAAATTAGATTTTCAAAAAAATACCAAAAGTTCACTCTAAGATAATTTTTAAATTTTGATACCAATAATGAATTTAATTTTTTCAAATAAATTTTCTAAAATTTTAAAAGATCAATTTTATAATTTGTTCACAAAAACAATAAAAATCATTTTTTGAGAAAAATGTATTTTCAAAGCATGTAAATAAATTACTAAAAATTAAGTACTTATTTATATATATTTTATTTATTTATCTAAAACATTTATACATAATTTTAAAAATATTTTTATTCCTATACATACTGCCAATTTTAATGGCTAGGTTATAATAATCATGTTTAAATAATAATATTAATAGTATATTGTGGTTTATTAAAACCCGGTGTTGCATGTGATGCAAGCCATCGAAGAAATTAAATTTATTGGAAAAAATATTTCATAAAATATTAGCATTTTTCATGTTTCATTTTATAATATACCACACTGTGATGGAGTTACATCAAGTAAAGAAGAGGCTTTTTGGTAATAACTCATGGTTGTGAAAGATTAAGTTTCTAATACATCATGCTGCGAGGGGTTAGGTCACATTGAAATTGATCTATGATAGAATAAATTATTTTGGGGATAATTATTATAGGGAATGGTTTTCATCGTGAAGGGGGGATCATGAATGTTAGGTTTTGGGTTTCTTTAAGTTGATTGACCTTTCACTTTATAGAATTTGGAGTCACGCCATGACACATCTTGCATGTGATTAAATCAGAACCACATAGGAATGATTCCAAAATACTCAAATGGTGACTATACTTTAGTTATTGTGGTTTCACCATGAAGTAAAAGGAATTATTTATATTTTTTTACCCAAGATAATGGGTTTTTGTCATGGAATTTGGCTCATTCCATTATGATCTAGTCAAAGCATAACCCTATGTTTTTCACCACGATATGTTTTGTTGAGTATAAGTTTTTATTCTCAAAGGTGATTAGATTTGAAAAAAAATATAGTGATTTCACCATAAAGGTGTTAAAATTGGTATTTTCATGGATTTGGGATTGCATGTGAAGAATGTAATTGCATCCTGAAGTTGATGTTCATGTATCAATGAAGTCAATTTAGAAATTTTATAGAATTCAAAGTACCATTATTTTAGGAATCTTATGGGATATATTCAAGGAGGAGTTTTAAGAAAAATTTAAGGCTTAATTGGATGAATGAATCCATACTAATCTAGGGAAATTGAATATTAATTAAAGGGGTAACATGGATATTCACTCATGATTGAATATATTTCTTTCTCTGCAAAAAGAAGAGGGAATGTCTTAATGAAAATAGTTTTAATTCTAAGACTATGATGGAAATATGGGGAGAAAAAATAAGAGATATCCAATAATAGTGATCTGGTCAATATAATTATGATGATTGTAACACCACAAGATTCCACGGCACATGTCTCTTTGAATAATGCAATAGATTACACTATACTCAAATAGGAGTTTTAGTACACCACGACCAATCAAACTAACCGTTATGAAAAGTAATACCCACTTTTTAAAATCTTATAAATTTTATTTTTCAAAATGGACTTCATTTTTAGATTCATAATATCAAAATTAGCATAGGGTGAATTTTTGGTATTTTTCTAAAAAATTTCATTTTTTAATGAATAGTGAAAGACATTATGTTATTGTTTAAAACCTACTTTTTATTTAAATAATTATTTATTTTAATTAAATTTATTTTAGGTCAAAATAGATACATAATACCTATATAATTTCAATGTAATTCATTGGAGTCATTTTATAATTAGATTATATGTATAAAATTTTATTGAACTTTTTACCGTCTTTTACCCACCTACTAGGCACAATTGCAAATTTGCATAAAACGTAATTTTACCGCTTCTTTGAATTTATTTTAAAAAATAATAGAGACATGGTTGACATTAGTAAGTAAAATGTGGTTCAATATAATGAAAATAATTTCTTTTGATTAGTAACTTTTGAATTTTATTTACCACGGTTAAAAGTAATAGGGTAATTAAAGGTAAAAATGACATTATAATTACCATAACACATGTCATAATTCTATTTTATAAGTTTATTTATACCAAAATAAATCTTAGGAATAAAATATGATTCTTTTGGTCTACTTTGATTAGACTAGGACATTTATTATTATTTTATTTAAAGAAGAGTTAAAATTGTTAAATTCAAAGTTTAATAACTAAACCATTTTTAATATAGGGTTATACATAAGATAAATTTAAATATAAATATTCATTAGAAATATAAAAATATTTAATACATAATGGTATTTTATTTATAATTTCTATACATCAAATAATTAAATTTATGTATGACACAATGATGATGCAGTAATTACCTTATGAATAAAAGATTAAATTAATTGATATTATAAATATAAAAATAAATTTAAATTGATATTTATGATTAATTAAACTAATTTTATAGGTTAATATGACATTTTAGGGTTTATTAATTAAAATTTTTTGAAGTGATAAAGTTGTTATGACTTTCACAAAAACAAAATACCAAATAGTGTCAAAATTGACATAAATGAGTTTTTAAAATAAATACTATATTATTAATTGATATAATATTTATAAAAATATAAGGTTCAGAAAAAGGACTTATAAAAGTTTATATATATCAATAATGAACCACTTGGGGTTCTTTTGTCTTTCTATAGTAAGTTTATTAAGCATTTATTATAATAATACCAGAATACATGGTAAAAGTTAAACTATTTAATTAAGAGTTAAATCTAAAAGATAAGGTAAATATGGTGACCTAAACCTATCTAAAACCTATTTTTTTAAAGGTTTTTGACCCAGCCCCACTTTATCCTCGAAAAAAATACTTTTTTATACATTATAAACCAAAAATTATTTTATAATAAAATAATATTTCAAGATTTTCTTAAAGTGACCCTCACCTCTCTTATAAAAGGGTACTTCCCCTTCTCTAAAAATCACACCTATGAAGCCATTTTTATCAGCCAAAACCTACTCAAATATCCTTAAAACTACTATCACTTCAACTTAGAGGCCTTACTTTTATCATAAATCTAACCTAAGGATCCCTTTTGATCAAATCAAAAGGAAGAATCCGAAGAAGAGGTAATTATTTCATCACCTATTTCAAAGTTCTTTTCTTCTTCCACTTCCTCTTTCTTTGTTGTTTCTATAACAAAATAATAAATACATTACCTTATAAATACTTATATTTTATTATAAATATGGTACAACTATATTCATTATTCTATCTATCCTATAAATAACAAAGTCACCATACGTGTGTATGTACGGCTTACCGTCTCCACGTTGTGGTATAGTTTGTTATTCAACACTTCATTATTTGGATGAGTATAATAATATGTATAATTTATGTAAATAATAACTATAACATGTTAATGATTATTTATATATAATATAACATCCAATTATATATTATTTCACCATCAATATAATGATATCATCACTCGTGCGTATGTACGGATTAGCGTCTCCATGACGTGATGAGATTCATTTCCACGTTCACTATTCAATGATAATTATAAAAATATATATTATTAATAAGTATGTAATATATGACATAATAATTCTATTACATAATAATTCTACTAAATATATATATATACATATATCTCATTCACTTACTTTTGTTCAATACGATATGAAAATGGAAACAACGTTTATGCGTACGTACGACCTACTGTCTCCATAAACGGTGTTTTCCATTTCATATGTCTATCTATTATACATATTTATATTCTGAATATATATGATAAATAAGTAATTTTTATATTCTGTAAGCAATTAAATCATTATTTAAGTGATACGATCAAGAATAACACGTTAAAACATGTATGATAAAGGAAGTGATTATTACCCAAAATGTTATTTTAACATGGAAATTATTATTAAATGGGTAGTGTAAAGTCATAAATGAATCAATTATGATATAATTTATACGAATATGGTTATTTTATAATTTAATAACATACTATGGTCATTATATAGGAGGTTAAACGTACCCTTGTCCAAAGAAAAATACAAGGTAAGGGTTAATTCCTCAATTTCATTATTATCTGAGATTGTTTATATATATATATAATGGGACATATTTATCATCCATGTCCATGTTTCATAAAAAAATAAAAAGGAATATTTTAAGGTTTTATGGAAGGGATTCATTAATTATATCATTATTTTAAATGTTTTAAATATTTATTTTCAAAATCTATTTAATTAATGTCCATGTTTTCAAAATGATTTTAAGAATTTATACATATGAACATAATTGTTTTAAAATATAAATTCCTTTCAAAATATTCAAAGTGTTATGGGAAAATTTGATTCAAATATATCTTTTATATTATTTCCTTTATAAATTGTGATACTTTTAAATGATTTCAGGAAAAGGGGTATTTCTCTCAAAGCATTTTACTAATCATTTTAAACTATGTCAACATCCTTTACTGGATATTATTCTTGATTAAGGTTGTTTTATTATAATAAAATCTTCCATATTATATTGAATGATTTATGATATGTTTTACTTTTTATGTGATATTTTTATACCATTCATGGTTTATGGTTAAATTATTGAAACTTCATATGCTATTTTTAATATGAATGGTTATGTTATGTTTCACCCTTTTCATATGAGTAATACATTGAACTCAGTAAGTGACGGGTGGATCCCGCTATAGCTCTTCAATGTATCAGTAGGTCTCATGAGATAAACTAGTGTCTTGGCACAAGTCCTTGACCAAATATTATTTTTAGTCTTGGCACGAGGCCTTGACTATGTGGTTATGATGTCTGACATTATGAATTCCATCATTATGAAATTGGATATTGATATTACATGTGATTATTTGATGAGTAGAATATCCATATGAATAAGTAAATGGAATTATTTGATTTATCTTTTCCATATTATACTAAAGTTTAATTTTAAAATTATTGTGTTTTAGTCTTAACATTGCTTTAAATGTTTATGATTGTTTATGAAAGTTTCCTCTATATTTTTATCCTTACTGAGCACCTGAGATCACCCCTTTCTATGTTTTATTTTTCCCAAGATGAAAAGAAGTATATTATGACTGACCTGTAGGGATATAATCTAAGGGATATGAATGTGTTAAAAGGATACACAATGTTTCTGTTTTTTAATTCATAATGTAATGTAAAACTTATATTTTTATCGAGTAATTCCAAGGATACTAAACCAATCGGTCTTTTGGGATTTGATCCCTTATGATCATGCCAATGTTATGTAATAATTCACTGACTCTGGATAACTAGGGCTGGGGCATTACAGTTGGTATCAGAGTAAGTTTAGTAAAAATCTTAGAAGCTAGATTTATAAAAACTCTGATTAGAGAACATTACCCTAAGATAGACTTTTAGGATTAGTATAGAAAAACTTCCTATAATTTTGGTAATGTAGATATTTTGTGTATTTTCCAAGAAATAAATCCTTTTCTGGATACAAGCAGGTAGAGGTGGCTCTGGAACAAATGTACCTAAGAGTGAAAACTTCAACAAGGAGTTTCGGGCTTGACCTGGGGTATCCCGGTACATGACAGCGGGCCTTGCTACACTCTTGGTTACGACACTCCCAAGGTATATGCTTAGGATAATTCACATTTTCATTACAAACCATTATGAAGGATTTATGAGTAAATACTTCCTCAAAGAAAACATTTTTATGATTATAGATTATATTCATAAACTATTCAATTTATGTTAGGTATTTTACTAGTTTGGAATTATGTATTGTGAAACATAAACTAATCTAGTGTATTCCATTGTTTAGAAATGGCACCTAGTGGAAGGAATGGAAACCTTATAAATGCGCATAATTAATGTAGGGATTTTCCTCTTACTCAAGATAATTATAGTGGATCTGGTGATACAACTGGTGCTGAACAACTTATAACAATACTAGGACAACTCACTTAGGTTATGAATAATAACCTTACCTGTATGGAGCACCCTGATCCACGATGTAGAGGATCAATGTTAGACCGATTCATGATCTAACAACCACCAAAATTAAATGGTACTATAAATCAATTTTCTTCTGATCAATGGATAAGTTCCTTAGAGAAAATATTTCATTCTTTGGGGAGTAGCGAAAGGGAAAAAGTTTTCATGGCAGTTTATCACCTCATAGGAGATACATATCAATGGTGGTCATTAATTAAAAACACAAAGGAGGATGAAGAAGTATCAAATATAGAATGGATGGAGTTTAAAGATATTTTCTTAGAAAAATACTTTCCTCGTGAACATCGAGCTGACATGGAAAGACAATTTCTGATTCTGAGGAAAAAGGAGAATGAGAATGTCACAAAGTATGAGGCTAAATTTAAAAGTTTAGAAAGTCATGAAGTAGATTATATACGTAACCCAAGGAGTAATATTGATCAATTATTTGATGGTTTAAAACCATTTCTTCATCGATCATTAGTCTCAAAATCCTTCTCATCATACAAATATATTGTCTCATGTGCTATCAAGACAGAAAATTAATTCTCTAAGTATTACGACTTTAAATAAAATAAAGAGAAGAAGAGATCTTATGAACACTCTGAAAATGTAAATAAGGGGAAGAAGGGAAAATTTAAATTTCAATACTATAGTAAATTTATAAAGAAACACCCTAATGCTTTCCTGAAGGGAATAGGAGTTTGTTACAAGTGTGGTGAAAAAGGTCACCAAGCTCGTGATTGCAAGGAAAAGAAATAGGCTGTCAATGTTGAATGTTGCGATTATAGAGAAATGGTGGATTATGCAAATGAATTACCTAAGAGCCAAGGAAACTTACCTCAAAAAATTCCAAGGGAGAAAGTCAAAGCTTATATGATCACTACTGTTGAGGTTGAAGCTATAAATGATGTGGTGGTAGGTAATTTAATGGTTTCCTCAAATTTAGCCAATGCATTATTTGATTCTGGATCATCTCATTGTTTCACATATTCCTAATTTGCTAATAAAATTATATATTTTCAATTTGATTTAACAAGGAAGTTGTCTATCAAAACTCCTAATGGGAGTATCATTGCAACAAATTTTTGTGAATCATCCCCCATTAGGGCATATAAATGTTATTTATATACAGATCTCATCATTATACCCATGATTTAATTTGATATAATCCTCAATATGGATTGGATTTTGGACCATGATGTGAAAAATTATTTTAAGAAGAAAGAGGTTACAATTTTCTATAATGATAAGGAGTACCTTATATTTAGAGAAGAAAAGTCACCACCTGATTCTTATCTAGATCCACCCCCAGTAGATATAATAAATTTAATTATTGTAGAGGAAGATAATGAAATAACTATGGGTGAGTAAAGGAATTTTCCAATAGAGGATGTACCTATTGTGCAATAATATGTTGATGTGTTTCCAGAGGATTTACCTGGACATCCTCCATAGTGAGAAATTGAGTTTTCCATTGATTTAATTCCTGGTTCAACACCCATATCAAAGAACCCTTATAGAATGGACATTGTGGAATTAGTGGAACTAAAGAAACAACTAGAGTAATTGAGTAATAAAGGATTTATTCACCCTAGTGTTTCTCCATTGGGATCCCCTTTTCTTTTTGTTAAGAAGAAAGATGGATCTATCAGGTTGTGCATTGACTACAGGGAGATAAATGCTATAAAAATAAAGAACAAGTATCCCTTACCTTGTATTGATGATTTATTCAACTAAATTCATGGAGATAAAAAAAATTAAAGATTGACCTTTGATTTGGATATCATCAGTTGTGTATGAAGAAGGAAGACATTCTGAAAACAGCATTTCGAACCAGGTACGGGCATTATGATTTTACAATAATTCATTTTGGACTGACTAATGCACCCTCTGTTTTCATAGATCTAATGAATAGAGTTTTCAAGGAATATCTTGATGAATTTTTAGTGGTGTTTATTCACTAATATAAATTTAAGTTATAGCCACATATTTATAGCCACGGTTTTATATTTCTATGGATATAGTCTTTTTATAGACACAGTTTAATTAACAAATCATGGAAACTCTTTTTTTTCACACAAGCTTCGGGCTCCTCCTCCCCTAATATGTGACCCCTCCTCCCTCAACCTCTTCACGCCCTCCTCTTCCCTTGAGCTCCTCCCCACTGAATTCTTCCACGGCCTCCTCCCTCAAGCTCTCCATAACCTCCTCCCTGTCGAACGTCACCTCTCCTCCCCCGATCCATGACCATCTACCTCTCTTCACCCTCATCCTCCCTCGACATATCCATGCTCTCCTCCCCGTAGAACGTCGCCGCTCCTCCCCCAATCCGCAATCCTTTGAACCCTCAACCTCTCTCAAGGTGGCGTGACTCATCTCCCACCTAGAAACCCTTCTCCCTTACTATTTTCGTGCGTTCCTCCTCCAATTGGTGTGTCAACCAAACTGTGACTTTCCACAAGCGGGATCCACATGAGTTGACCCTTACACTTTCTGCGAAGATCATTGCAGTTACTTATTCATGACAGTTGCTCTCCCAAGAAATTCATACCTATCTACAGTGATCGTTCAGCCATACCTCTAAAATCCATGGTGATTTTCAAGGTTACCCTACTACAAATGTGTTAATGGTATGATCAGTATGATTCTAGTTCATCGGTCCTTGTTAAGAGTCTTCCTTTCATCTCTGTTTATTACCTTATATTGTTCTTCCCATGATTTTGGTGTTTTTTCTGGGTATTTGAATATGTAATTTCACAAGATCATTAATGCAATCACACTAATAATGTGTATTTTGTGTGCAATAGATAAAGGACAATTATAGAGGAATAATGCGTATTGATACACTCTTTCAATGGATTTATGTCACCAGACTCATTTATTTATTGATTTTAGAAAAAAAATTATTAAATAAATGTTTTATTAGGATTTATAAATTTGGGATTCTACTTATAGTATGTGATGGTGTATGCCATTATTTTTCTACACCACATTTCTCAGGGTTTCTGTTTCGTTATTCCATATGGTGAGTATTCTATTATTTTTTTCCAAATATAGGAATTTATTTTAAATATATGACATATATATTTCTAGGGAATTTGAAGAGATAATGGATCTTTGTCATAGAAACTGGTTGGTATGACCTTTTATTTATATTGGATTTATAATTAATACTGGTTGTATTTATTCATTGATTATTTTAATTCTTTTTCTTTTATGAAATTGCTACAGATTATTTTATATTCATGTTATCATTGATATTATTTTGAAATAATTTTATGACATTCTCTAACTCTATAATTGTGATGGGATATTATTATACTAATATTCACCAAAGGATACATAGCTTCCTAAATAGTATATTTTGTTCCACCTTATTTGAACAGTTATCAGTGGCCCATCATATAGTTCACAAGGTCGTGTGAGGTGATGATTTGTTGTGCTATCTAAAAATAATTTTTTTAATTATAAAATGTAATATTAAATTTGAATTATTTTTTAAATAAAATTTCATTATATAAATCATCTTAAAATGGGTTTTTTGAAATAATTTTTTAAAATTGAATTTTGTGATTTTCAACAGGCTATTTTAAATATATTTGTTCATGAAATTAATGTGTGCATAGTAGGAATGAGATGACACTTTAAATTGTTTATAAAAGTGTTTCTTAACTGATTTATTGATATAACATAATGTAAGTTTTTTTTTGGAAATTGATTAGTCTTATTAACCTTATGTAGTATATGCATTATTTATAATGTAAATATTCTCATGTATTGTCAATTTTTTATTGACTTACCCATGATTTTTTACTATTATTTGATTATTTATGATCTACATGTCATTAATTTCTACAATAATATGGGTTGGTTAGGCCAGGATGAGATTCCCACTAGGTTTCATAATGATCGCACAATCTTGGGTCCTTAGAAGGTTCCCATAAGGTTTTGAGATGGATTTTAGGAATCTTAGGTTTTATGATGACAATGAGATTATTCATGGGATTATAATAAGGATTTGGGAGCGATAATTCAAAGTTTTGATTAGGTCATGGTATGGACATCAGATAGTGTGAGAAGCATTTTGATGATTGACGGGTGCGGGGGGTGCAAGGGGGGTTGTGCAGGGGGGTACAAGGGGGAATGGGTGTTAAAGGGGGTGAAAGGGGGATACAATATTAGAAACCATATTTATATTTAGATTCTAAGTCAATGAAATATAAATTCGCTAAAAAGGTAATTAAATGTATCACCATCATAATTTTTATTGAATCTAAGGAGACATTCCTATCACTTTTAAATGGAAAATTGTCTATAAATGAATAATAATTGAAAAGGAGAGTTTTTTAGGAGGTTGTTATTATAAAAGTGGTCTTTCCACAAGAAAAATTATATTGTACCTCAATGTATGTCAAAGATTTATAGCTGGATGTTAGAGATAATAGCATTAAAGAACTAGATAGTTCTCTTATAAAGGCTAATAAAGTGTATGGAGATATGATTTTGAAGTTACAAAAGGGATTTTAAGAAATGTTAAAATCTCTTGAATATGATATGTATTATCTAAATCTATAATGATTGGAGTAAGAGGTGAAATTGATAAATCAAGAAGTCGCCCAAGTTGAATCATTACATGTTTTTAAGAAAATAAGAGTAGTTATGACACAAACTAATGATGATAATATTACTAACAAAAAGACTTAGAATTGTGTCAAAATAACTTTAATTGATCCACTAATTTTTTCACTATAAGCTCATGGAGGAATGTGACAAACTATCCTGATAAATCTGTTAGTACTCATGCATATTTATCTATTACCCATGGTTTAAAACAAATTCTGTACAAATATTGGTGTGATTAAATAATGATAATCCATCCATATCATAAAATTTGGCTATAAACATGAATAAAATAATTGGATAACTAAATAAATCTCAAGATCATATTTTTGTTGTCTAAAAATAGAAAGTAATAAAAACTAGATATACTACATACAGTAGAAATAGAAGGTTATTTGTTTGTCAATAATAGTGATTCTAGACATTTGGACAGAAGTATAGTGAATGTTGGCATAATAAGTTCATGACTGGTGGAATTGAAGAGGATGTTGAAATAAAGATGAACTACCTACACTATGGAAGAATAGTCCAGATCATGGACCAATGAAAATTGTCCATTAACGTCGTGACTTATATAAGTGATATAAAGTAACAAATGGAATAAATTCAGGAAATGAGTCATAGAATTCATTTAATTAAAGATATCCTAGAAGAATAAGAGTAATACTGACTTCTAAATAATGGTATTCTAAATAATACTAAATATATCCTACAAGAAATACTGGTGTAGGGGTGGGGAGTGTTGGGGGGCTAGGGGCAGTGGGAGTGCGAGTGGGGGCTGGGGGGCTGGGGGGCTGGGGGATGGGGGCTGGGGGCTGGGGGTGGGGGCTGAGGGCTGGGTGGAGGGGCAGGGGGGAAGTGTTCGGGCCTCGGGTAGTGGTGTAAGGGGGGTGGTACTGGGGGTAGTGGGGGTGTAGGTGGGGGGGGGGGGGGGGTTGGGGCTAGGGGCTGAGGGCTGGGTGGAAGGGATGGGGGAGTGGTGCAGGGGGGCTGGTGCAGAGGGGGTGTAGGGGGAAGTGGGGTGGGGTATAGGGGGTTTGGTGGGGGTGGGGGTGGGGTGCTGGGGGCTGGTGTGGGAAGGGGTTTATGGGGGTTGGTGCAGGAGTGGGAAAAATATTTTAAAACCTAAAACATTGATTCCTAAACCATTAGAGTATTCACAATCATAGGAAAAAAACTGAATAACCAATATAAGAAACTGAAAAATCAGAGCTGGATAATGAGTGAATTGGTTAGGGAATGTTGAAATTCAACCAGAGGAACATGGGGAAATTGTTTATGGGTGTTAAAATCTTGAGAAATGTAATTTTCTATATTTAAAAGAGAGAAATTTGACAAGTTGGAAACTTTTTTCTAAATATTATTGTATAATTAATGGGAGAGTGTCAAGAAAATATAGGAGTTTCAAGAGTTTAGATAAAGACATAACAACTCTCAAATATAGACACATGTAACCCATCCAATGAATAATGAGATTGATCTTTCTTATCAACACAGAAATAATAGGTGGAATATGACCTTGATGTGGCCATTAGATAAATAACCTCATTCCCACTTATAAATATATTGATCTCAAACAAAATTATAATATATCATAAGGGTTTTAGATTAGTTAATTATTTTATATAGTGATGGTGTTTAAACTACTATGGTGTGGTTGAGGAGACATTCCCCCATCAAAATCTGTAGATTTAAATGAATTTGTATTTTCATTTCTCTAGTGTGATTTTCATGAAATTTGATTGTTTCAATATGAGTAGTTTATTATTATCCATGCGCCTTTAAATTTTATCATGGTTTTATCTATTAATTTGGTTTACACATAATACTACCATAATTTTCATTCATTTTTAATATGATGTAGGGGAGTCAGGGGAGATAAAGGAGTGATTAATCATTCTCAATTACCATGGGTAGGTGAACGTAGTGTATAGAAAATCATTTTTTCACTACCTAACCTAACACACTAAAGAGAGAGTAAATGGATTGATATCTTGGGTCATTCCTGGGTATTATTTAGGGGGGTGAATTTATTTTATAAGAGATTATTATATAATTAATGAGAGAATTATATAAGGGCACCCTTCATTATATTCATCATTTTTCAATTTTATTTTATTTCTTCCATGAACTTGTGGTTTCACTCCATTATTTCATTATTTTAAAATTAACAGTGTTATATTAGTGTATATGTGAGGATAATGAATGATTATATCCATCCATGCACTTGTGGTTACCTATATCTTTTCACCATAAAATTTAGTTTTTTTAATTTTCTATTGTATTACATTTCTAGATTGGAGTTTCAAATTAGTGGCAATCATGTTTTGAGGTCTTAATCAGATCTACCTATTGAATTAGAAATCACTGGTGTTTTTCATGCTGCACTTTTATCATCCTTTTAGAATCATGCTTTTGTTTAAGGACATTCTTATTGAAGACTACCCGTTAATTCATATCTGTTAGAATGATTTAAATTTTTGTTTCATATAATCATGCTCAGTTGAATATGCATTTGATTAACTTAGACAGAGGGCTGGATAGTGCTTATTTACTTGATTTTCAGGTTGTTTCTAGAGTAATATGAATACTTTTTGTTGATTAAGTGAAACACTTCTAATTATGGAAGAGCGGAAAAAGTGGATGTTGCAATAGGATTTTCTGTATTTTCTATATGGAGTTTTGTTGAGCATTATGGCTTATACAGTGAGTCATTTTCCTCATTATATGAAGTTTTATTATAAGTTATGTTTGTATCCTCTTTAAATTACTTGATGGTGAATGCTCGTTGCACCTCATGTTTTCACTGTATCTCGAACCTTCAATAGGTTTCATGAGGTATGGGTTGGAAAAACATCTCATTCATTTTTTCATTGTTGCAGTTCATTCATTTTGTATTGAATATTTACCTATCATAAATAGTGAGCTTAAAATGGGTGTTTTTCAGCATGTGTTCTATGGTTTTCATTGCTAGCTTTAAAAGGAAAAATTCTACTTTTTATTGTCTTCATAGACAATTTCAACTTTTTAATTGATATCATTACTATATATTCATCTTTTTAATTCTTATTGTATCTTCTGGAAGATTTCCAAGCTCATGATTTATTGCAAGAACAATTTGTCTAGGAGGGGGGCTAGGGGCTGGGGGTGGTCTGCAGGGGGTCTGCTAGGCAGGGGGAGGGGGAGGGTGGAGGGGGGAGGGTGTTTGTAGGGGGGTTTGTAGGGAAGGGGAAGAGGCAGGGGAGAGGGTGGAGGGGGGCAGGGGGCAGGGGGAGTGGGGAGGTATGTAGGGTAGGGGGTTGGGGTGGTCTATAGGGGGGTCTTCTGGGTAGGGGGAGGGAGAGGGTGCAGGTGGTATGCAAGGGGGGAGAGGGTGGTGGTCAGCATGGTAGGGGGTGCAAGGGGGTGGAGTAGTGGGGAAGGGGGTGAAAGGGGGGCAGTGGGGGAGGGAAAACTTGTAGGGGGAGAGTGCATGGGGGAGGGGTCAGGGGGGTCTTCAGGGCAGTGGAGAGGGTGCAGGTGTGGTGAAAGGGGGAGGGGGTGGGGTAAGGGGTGAAAGGGGGTGGGGCAGTGGGGCAGGGGGTGCAAGGGGGTGGGGTAGGGGGGTAGGGGGTGTACTTAATCTCTATTGGTTTCTTTAATATTAGATAAGGTTGAATAACCATTATAATCCATTTCTAACTCCCACATTTCTTCTTGATTAAGTTTCTTCAAATATTCCCTCCTATTTACAACAGATTGCTTTCACTAAATCATGGATTGATATCACTTGCAACAAATCAGATTTGGTATGATACCACTAGTTTTTATTGGTATGGCTTTAACACCTTTTATTTTAAAAATATAGGCCCTTATGTCCATTTTTTCATTATAGCTTATAAAGATATATTTGGATCCTACAATCTGTCCTCCTTTTGGTGGGTTGATTCCACTACCACATTGCATGAATTTACCTGTACATAGCTAGATTCAATGTGATATTTTAAAATGCATTATATATATCCAAATACACCACATTTCATCAAGACTCTGTAAATAGATATTGCTTTCTTCTACATTTAGGTAAACTCTAAACAATGAACAACCACTTTTGTGATTCTTATTTCACTAAAAATAACACGATGTCATGTTTTCAATGTAGGAACAACTTCCAAGAGAGCATATTTATCAAGAAAAGTACATCACATATTACGGTATCTTGGAACATTCAATGTTCCGAATTTCTTTTGTTATACAATAACTTTAATTTATTTCCATATTTATGTTTCTTTTGTACTATAAGGTTGTCAATGTATCAACCAATTATTTTTGTGCTAGGCAAGGATAACATTTTGGATCATTCATACATGAATGTCTCAACTCTCTATCCCTGCAGCAACCTTATTGATAATGAAAATATTTTAATACCAAATAGTAGCGTACAACTGACAATTGACAAGACCATTCCCTAAAACCAAACCGCCTCATAGGTTTGAAAATTTTTCCATGAAGGAGGGGGTGTGGGGGTATTTAGGGGTGTCCAGGAGGGGGGGTCTATCCAGGGGGTGTCTATGAGGGGGTGTCTAGGGGGTTCAAGGTTGGTCTGCAGGTGGGGGGTTCAATAGGGTCTGTAGGAAGTGGGGGTCTTTCTAGGAGGGGGGTTTGTCTGGGAGGGGGGTTTTCCAAGGGGGTGTCTAGGTGGGGGTGTCCAGGGGGTGCAAGGTGGGTCTGTAGGTGGGGGAACAGGTCCAAGGGGGGTCTCCAGGGGGAAGGGGGGTCTACAAAGGGGATGGGGTGTGCAGAGGGGGTGGGGCAGGGGGGTCTGTCCAGGGAGGGGGTGGGGGTCTGTTCAGGTGGGAGGGGAGGGGGTCTGTCCAGGAGGGGGTGCAAGGGGGTCTTCAGGGGGGTGCAGGGGGGGTCTGCAGGGGGGGTTCCATAATTGGATTTCAATGTCTCCAACCAACATCGACCATGTAAACAAAATACATTCAAGGTAATATTTTTGAAATTTGACGTAAATGAGATCAAACTTAAAGAAAGTCTTGCCTAAGAAAATGAGGTACAAACCAGGTTGGATTTTTAAGAATTAACAATCAAAAAGCTGAACTTTCTAACATGCCTTCCTCCAGTGTGTATCTTCGGTAAAATATTCATTTGTTTTGAAATTTGAAGTTTCAAATAATTAAATAACATTGACACATCCATTACCTTTATTTGAACATTGAAACATATGTTATGAATGTATGTCGTTTTGAGTATTAATGTATTTTTGTTAAACTCTAGATTAAATTTCTTGACTTGTAAGCTACTTTTCACTTGGATAAAAAGTAGGTTTTTGATCCTAGATACTAGGTTACAGGGTTTTCCATAACTGGATTTTGGAGAAATATAGCATCATGGAACATAGAATTTGTGGCATATTTTGGAGTAGTGGATAATTTTATTCTATCTCAGTTATTAGTTTCTTTAACTTTTACTGAATATCACTTTGGATACATGTTTTTGAAAACTGGGTTATGTACTATGTTTAACCGATCGATGATGTATTTAATTTGATCAGTGAATTTTTCTTATATCATTGGAACATGTATTTTAGGGGTATCCCTGCATTTTATAGGGTTTTCCTTCAGGAGGTGTCCAGGAGGGGGCTATCTAGGAGGGAGGGGGATGCAAGGGGGGTCTGTGGGGGGGAGGGGTAGGGGTCTGTATAGGGAGGGGGTCTGTCTAGGGGTTCAAGGGGGATCTCCAGGGGGGTGTAGGGGGGAGGGGCAGGGGGTCTATCCAGGTTGAAAGGGGGGGTCTATCAGGGGTGCAAGGGATCTGTAAGGGGGAGGGGTGCAGGGGGGAGGGGCAGGGGGTGTCTCGGGTGCAAGGGGGTCTGTCAGGGGTGCAAGGGCGTGTATCCAAGGGTAAAAGGGGGTCTTTCCAGGGTGCAAGGGGGGTCTGTCTAGGGGTTTAAGGGGGTTATCTAGGAGGGGGTCCAAGGGGGTCTATAGTGGGGGTGTGCAAGCGGGATCTGTAGGGAGAGGGGTCAGGGGTCTGTCCAGGGAGGGGGGTTTGTCCAGGGGTACAAGGTGGGGTGTGTAGGGGGTCTGTCCATGGTACAAGGGGGTCTTTCAGGGGTGCAAGGGGGGTCTACAGGGGGAAGGGGGTGTGAAGGTGGGAGGGGCAGGGGGTCACTACTGGAAAATAGGTCTATACCCACGGTTTTCCAAAACCGTGGGTATAGGGATAGTATGTGAACCTATACCCACGGTTTTCCAAAACTGTGGGTATAGGCCACCTACACCCACGGTTGTGCCAAAAACAGTCAGTATAGTTTTTTTTAAGACCTATACCCACGGTTTTGGAGAAAACCATGGGTATAGGGTATTTTCCAAAGACCTATACCGATGGTTCTTCAAAACCGTGGGTATTGGGGTTTTTTTTTGAAGACCTATACCCACGGTTCTCCATATTTGTGGGTATAGATTTTTAAAATTAGGTGGGACACGAAAAAAAATTGGCGGGAAGACATTTTTTTCACGGTTTAGATTAATATATTTACTTTAATATAAATATATATCACCAAAATTTCTTTAGCTCGGTTGGTAATCTCTTCTCCGCGGGTTCTGTAGGTCGCGGGTTCAATTTCCGTAGTTATCATTTTTCGAAACATGGATTATATTAATATATATTTATATATATATGTATATATATCAGATAAAATGAATGGCTCGGTTGGTCCTTTGGGGAGTCGCTGCCATGAGGCCCTTGTGATATGTGGGTTCGAATCACCCTGCCTGCACTTTTTTGGAATTTAAATACCCCACCTTGATAATATTAATATATATAGGTAGATATATGTATATATAATAATTGAAAAATTGTGGCTCGGTTGGTCTCCTGGTGGGGCGAGACTTCGAGGTTCAGCGCGAGGTGGGGGTTCGAATCCCCCCTGCGCTTATTTTGAAATTTAAATACTCCACGGTTTTCAAACTGTGGGGTCTGTTGTGTGCCATGCTGGAACAGTGGTGTGGCACACTTTGACTCCCCTATACCCATAGTTATCCAAAACCATGGGTATAGGTTGAGACACCTATACCGATGCCATTCCAGCCCACTGTTTCCAAAACCGTGGGTATAGGATATACCCACGGTTTTGGGGGCTATACCCATGGTTTTGAACCGTGGTTATAGGTAGTTTTTTCAGTAGTGGGTCCAAGTGCAAGGGGGTCTGTCCAGGTGTGCCGAGGGGGGTCTATCCAGGGGTGCAGGGGGTCTGTCTAGGGGTGCAAGGGGGTCTGTCCAGGGGTGTAAGGGGGTCTGTCCAAGGGTACAAGGGGAGTCTATACAAGGGTATAGGGGGTTTGTCTTGGGTGCAGGGGGGGCTGTCCAGGGAGGGGGTTCTATCCAGGGTGTAAGGGGGGTCTGTCCAGGGGTGGAAGGGGGGTCTGCAGGGGGAAGGGGGTGGGGAAGGGGGGTCTGTCTGTGGGGGGTAGTTTTTTATGAAATGGGAAGGGCTATAGCCACGGTTTCAAATCGTGGCTAAAATCTCTATAGCCATGGTTCATTGAACTTTGGATGGTATTGGCGTGGATATAGGGATATTTCCATGGTTCAAACTATGGTTATATCCCTATAGCCATGCTAATACCAGCCACAGTTCAATAAACTGTGGCTATAGCCTATATCCACAGTTTTTGGGCTTATGGCCACGGTTCCAAACTGTGGATATAGCCTAAATTTATAGTAGTGATTGGCGGTATATTGGTTTACTCCAAAAGATATGAAGATCATAAAAATCACTTGTACACTATTCTGAAAACCCTTAGAAGAAATTAATTATATGGGAAGTTTAGCAAGTGTGAATTCTGGCTTCATAAAATTTATTTTCTTGGCCATATTGTCTCTAAGGATAGAATCTCTATTGATCATTCTAAGATAAGAGCAATACAAGAATGGCCAGTACCAACAAGTATAACTGAGGTATGAGGTTTTATTGGTTTATTAGGTTATTATCGGTGTTTTGTCCATAATTTTTCTCGATTGGCTAACCCATTAACCAAGATCACTCGTAAAGGGTTTAAATTTGTTTGGGAAAAAGAGTGTGAATAATGTTTTGAAGAACTAAAGATAATATTAGACAATGATCCTATCTTGACTCTGTGATCGAGGAATGATGGGTTTGTTATTTATAGTGATGCTTCAAAGAAAGGACTTGGTTGTGTCCTTATGTAGAATGATAGAGTTATTGCCTATGCATCACGACAGCTAAAAATTCATGAACAAAACTATCCCACTCATGATCTTGAGTTAGCAGCTGTAATATTTGCTTTGAAGATATGGAGACACTATCTCTATGGTGAAAAATGTGAGATATACACTGATCACAAGAGTTTGAAATATATTTTCTCACAGAAATAACTCAACATGAGGCAAATACAATGGATTTAACTACTCAAGGATTATGATTGATCTATACACTACCACTCGGGGAAGGAAAATAGGGTGTCATATGCTTTGAGCAGAAAGGATTATGGAGTTTTGAACAAGATGAATGTTGAAAGGGATCCTATGTTCATGGATCTAGTAAATATAGATATGGGAATAATCATGGAAGGTGAAACATCAATACTTTTTCAAATGGTTTATAAACTATATTTACTAAAAAGGATAAAAAATTCTCAGACTGATGATGAGGAGTTTCAAAATAAAATTAAAGCTATGAATGATGGGAGATTGATCAACTTCATATATGAAGATGGGATTTTGAAATTTGGGAAGAGACTTTGTGTTCCTAACATACCTGATCTAAAAAGTGAATTTTTGGATGATGCTCATAGCTCTAATTTCTTTATACACCCAAGTAGCACTAAGATGTATAGATATTTGAAGATAAATTTTTGGTGGGACAACACGAAGAGGGATATTGCTGATTATGTGTCAAGATGTATGGTTTTTTAATAGGTGATGGCTGGAAGACAACATCCTAGATGAGTCATGCAACCTCTTCCCATTCCTGAGTGGAAATGGTATGATATTACAATGGACTTTGTCATGGGGCTGCCAAATAATCTTATAAAGAATGGTGCAATATGTTTCATTTTCGATATTATTACCAAGTCATTACATTTTCTTGCTATAAGAGAAGATTTACCACTTGAACATTTAGAAATACTTTATATTAATGAAGTTGTAAGACTTCATGGAGTACCCTTATCTATTGTTTCTGATTGTGATCCCCATTTTACATCAATATTCTAGAAAAGTCTTCAAAAATCCTTGGATACTAAACTTAGTTTGAGCACTGCCTACTACCCTCAAACTGATAGACAATTAGAACAGACTATTCAAACCTTAGAATACATGTTGATATCTTTTTCACTTGACTTTCAAGGTATGTGGGATCAATATTTACCTCTGGTAGAATTTTACTATAATAATATCTTCCATTCAAGTATTTATATGGCACCATATGATGTGTTATATGGAAATAGATTTTTCACACCAACTTGTTGGGATGATGTTAGTGAAAGAAAACGTTTAGGTCCAGAACCTGTTGAGGAAACAATGAAAAAGGTGAAGATTATCGAAACCCGCATCAAAGCAGCTCAAAGTAGGCGAAAGAGCTATACCAATAACTGAAGGAAGGATTTGGAATTTCAAGTAGGTGATCATGTTTTCTTGAAGGTATCTCCATGGAAGGGTGTTATACGATTCAGTAAGAAGGGAAAATTAATTCCTAGGTACATCGGACCTTTCAAAATTCTAGAATGAATTGGAGTTTTAACTTATCATTTGGCAATGCCTCCAAGTCTCTCAAAAGTTCATGATGTGTTCCACGTATCACTATTGAGAAAATACATGCCTGAATCAAAGCATGTACTCACCTATGAAGAAATAGAACTGGAACCCGGTATGTCTTATTGTGAATATCCTATCAAGATTCTTAATACTATAGAACAAGTGTTGAGAAATCGGACGACTCGTCTGGTAAAATTTCTATGGATAAAACATAATATGGAAGAGGCAACGTGGGAACCCGAGGAACTTATGATGAAGAACCACCCGAATATTTTTATGCAGTAGTATTCTAGAAATTTCAAGGATGAAATTATTTGAAGGAAAGAATAATGTAACACCTTAATCTTCCATGGTGCGTTTCTCTTTGAATAATGCAATAGCTTGTGTTGTATGCAACTTGGAGTTTTAGCACTCCACGACCAATCAAACTAGCCGTTATGAATAGTAATACCCAATTTTTGAAATTTTATAAATTTTATTTTTTAAAATAGACTTCATTTTTGGATTCAGAATATCAAAATTAGCTTAGGGTAAATTTTTGGTATTTTTCAAAAAACTTTCATTTTTTGATAAATAGTGAAAAACACTGTGTTATTATTTAAAACCTACTTTTTATTTAAATAATTAGTTATTTTAATTAAATTTATTTTAGGTAAAAATAGATACATAATACCTATATTGGTTCAATTTAATTCATTGAAGTCATTTTATAATTAGATTAGATGTATAAAATTTTATTAAAATTTTTTCCGTCTTTTACCCACCTTTTAGGCACATTTGCAAATTTCCATAAAATGTAATTTTACCACTTCTGTGAATTGAATTTAAAAAATATGAGAGACACAGTTGAAATCAGTAAGTAAAATTTGGTTCAATATGATGAAAATAATTTTTTTTGAATAGTAACTTTTGAATTTTATTTACCACGGTTAAAAGTAAATAGGGTAATTTAAGGTAAAAATAAAAATATTATTTCCATAAAACATGTCCTAATTCTATTAGATAAGTGTATTTTGACCAAAATCTCCCTTAGTAATAAAATATAATCATTTTGGTCCACTTGGATTAGACTAGGACATTTATTATTATTTTATTTAAAGAAGAGTTAAAAGTGTTAAATTCAAAGTTTAATAACTAAACCATTTCTAATATAGGTTTATACATAAGATAAATTTGACTATAAATATTCATTATAAATATAAAAATATTTATTACATGATGGTATTTTATTTATAATTTTTATACATTAAATAATTAAATTTATTTATGACACAATGATGATGTAGTAATTACCTTATTAATGAAAGATTAAAATAATTGATATTATAAATATCCAAATAAATGTAAATTTAAACTTATGATGAATTAAAATAATTTTATTGGTTAATATGAAATGTTAGTTTTGATTAAATAAATTTTTTTTGAAGTGATAAAGTTTTTATGACTTTCACAATAACAAAATACCAAATAGTGTCAAATTTGACATAAATGAGTTTTTGAAACAAATACTATATTATTAATTTATATAATATTACTAAAAATTAAAGGTTCTACCAAAGGACTTATATGAGGTTATATATATCAATAATTAACCACTTGGGGTTATCTTGTATTTTTATAGTAAGTTTATTAACTATTTATTATAATAATACAAGAATACATGGTAAAAGTTAAACTATTTAACTAAGAGTTAAATCTAAAAGATAAGGTTAATATGGTGACCTAAACCTATATAAAACCTATTGGTTGAGAGGTTTTAGACCCATACTCAACTTATACTCTAAATAAATCCTTTTTGAGCCATTATAAATCAAAAAATATTTTATAATAAAATAATATTTTCATCTTTTTCTAAAGTGACCCTCACCTCTCCTATAAAAGGGTACCTCCCCTTCTCTCAAAATCACACCTCCAAATCCATTTGGATTGGCCAATAACTGATAAAATATCCTCCCATATACCCTCAATTCAACCTACATGCCTTAATTTGATTATAAATCCAACCTAAGGAGTCCTTTTGATCAAATCAAAATGAAGAACCCGAAGAAGAGGTAATTATTTCATCACCTCTTTCAAAGTTCTTTTCTTCTTGTACTTACTCTTTCTTTGTTTTTTCCATAACAAAGTAATAACTCTAGTACCTTATACATAATGAGATGTTATTATAAATATGTTACAAATATATTCATTATTATATCCATCCTATTAATAACAAAGTCATCATATGTACGTATGTACGGCTTACCGTCACCACGTTGTGGTGTAGTTTGTTATTCAACACTTCATTATTTGGATGAGTATAATGATGAGTATAATTTATATAAATAATAAATATAACATGTTAATGAATCTGTATATATAATATACCATCCAATTATATATGATTTCACCATCAATATAATGATATCTTCGCTCGTGCGTACATACGGCTTACTGTCTCCATGACGCGATGTGATTCATTTCCATGTTCACCATTCAATGATGGTTATAAAAATATATATTATAAATAAGTTTGTAATATATGAAATAATAATTCTAATGGAAATATATATATATATATATATATATGTAAGTATGTATGTATGTATTTATTTACATATATCTCATTCACTTACTTCTGTTCAATACGATATGAAAACGGAAACAGCGTTTATGTGTACGTACGACCTACCATCTCCATAAACGGTGTTTTCCATTTCATATATCTATATATTATACATATTTATATTCTTAATATATATGATACATAAATAATGTTTTATATTCTGGAAGCAATTAAATCATGATGTAACTGATATGATCAAGAATAACAAGTTAAAACACGTACGATAAATAAAGTGATTATTAGCCGAAATTTTATTTTAACATAGAAATTATTATTAAATGGGTAGTATAAAGTCATAATGAATAAATTATGATATCATAAATATGAATATGTTTATGTTATAATTTAATAACATACTATGGTCATTATACATGAGGTTAAACATACCCTCAACCAAAGGAAAGTACAAGGTAAGGGTTAATTCCTCAATCTCATTATTATCCTAGATTGTTTATATATATGTATATACTGGGACATGTTTATCATCCATGTCCATGTTTCATAAAAAAAATTCAAAAGGAATATTTTAAGGTTTTATGTAAGTGACTCTTTAACTATATCATCATTTTAAATGTTTTAAAGATTTATTTTTGAAATCTATTTAATTAATGTCCATGTTTTCAAAATGATTTTAAGGATTTATTCATATGGAAATAATTGTTTTAAAATGTTAATTCCTTTCCAAATTTTCAAAGTGGTATGGGACACTTTGATTAAAAAATCTAATTTAAATTATTTCCTTTATAAATTGTGATACTTTTAAATGATTTCATGAAAAGGGGTATTTCTCTCAAAGCATTTTACTGATCATTTTCAATTATGTAAACATCCTTTACTGGATATTATTCTTGATTGAGGTTGTTTTATTATAATACAATCTTCCATATTGTATTGAATGAGTTATGATATGTTTTACTATGGATGTGATATTTTTATACCATTAGTTGTTTATAGTTAAATTATTGACATTTCATATGCTAGTTTTAATAGGAATGTTTATGTTATGTTTCACCCTTTTCATATGAGGAATGCATTGGACTTAGTAAGTGATGGGTGGAGCCAGCTATAGCTACTTAATGTATCAGTAAGTCTCATCATACAAACTAGTGTCTTAGCATAAATCCTTGGAAAAATCTTATTTGTAGTCTTGGCATGAGGTCATGACTATGTGTTTATGAAGTCCGGTATTTTGCATTCCATCATTATGAAATTGGATATTGATATTACATGTGATTATTCAACTATTAGAATATCTATGTGAATAAGTAAATGGAATTATTTTATTTATCTTTGCCATATTATACTGAAGTTTAAGTTTAAAAGACTTGTGTTTTAGTCTTATACATTGCGTTAAATGTTTATGCTTATTTATGAAAGTTTCCACTATATTGTTATCCTTTCTGAGCACCTAACCTCGCCACTTTCTATGTTTTATTTTTCCCAGGATGTGAAGAAGTATATTATGATTGACCTGGAGGGATATTATAAGGGATATTAATGTGTTAAAAAGAGACACAATGTTGTTGTTTTTCAATTCATAGTGTATTGTAAAACTTATGTTTGTATCTAGTACTTACAAGGCTACTAAAATGATTGGTATTTTGGGATTTGATCCCTTGTGATCATGACAATGTTATGTAATAATGCACCAACTCTGGGTAACTAGGGTTATGGCGTTACAATGATATAATCTAATTCTTGATTTTTTGAATGTTGAAATTATTTTTCTTTGAGTAGTGGTGAGATTTTTGAGTGATTTAGAGAAATTAATTCTCAATTTTGTGAGGATTGTAAACTTTTAGGGATAGTGTGTCCACTACAAATTATAAGAAACAATAAAAACACTTAGTGATCCTAGTATATTAGCACATCACCATTGAAGGATCCTTATATTATCCTAGTTTTTGTGAACTAAGTAAAAAATTATTTTGACCATATTTTCTTACTTTGTTTCGTTGTATTTACTATGAGGTAGATAAGTATTCCTACTAATGGTAGAAAATTGTCATTCATAGGGATAGTTTGAAGAAATAAACATACCTTAAGTCACCACCACCACCCAATGGTATTTACCTTACTTGAGACCAAAAATATGGTATCTAATATGAAGGTTCTTGGTGGGGTTTTCTATATTTGAATCCATGGTAGTGATCATGAAATATAATGTAATTTCAATGTTTGAAAAAAATAATTTTTAATTATGTAAGAATCAGATGAAATATTATTTTTGATCGTTGGGTATAGATATTTACATGAATATCATAAATGGGATCTTGGTTATCAATGATAGAAGATAATTATTATGAAAATACCAAATATATTAGGATGTTGATTCCAAAGGAGTCAATGTTCAAGGAGGATATTTTTCTAACATAATTTTCACGAAGGTGATGGCATGTAAATCCATAGCTTCCATGTGTGAAAAAAAATTCAATATCTATGAAGGAAATTCCAAGGTCTATGAAGATAAATTATAGGTTCCATGGATCAAGTAAGATTACTTTAGGATGTACTTGAATAAATCCATTGATGCGTTATTTTATTAGGTGAACATTATTGTTAAGGACACACATAGACACAGACATGTATAAACCCTTAACAAAATCAAAAATATGAAGAAAATAATATGGATATTATAAATATGTTTCAATTAAAATTTATTAGTGTTTTTAGATAAATACCCAAATAAGGTGATATTGATAGTCTTCATATCACTCTCATTGTATAAAATATGAGGAACAATAATAATGATTCCTTGGAAAATAGAATTATCTAGAAGTGGAATTCATAAAAATGAGGAAAATAAATTTAGAAGATGAAGACAAATTACATGAATAAATCATCAAAATATAATAAATTTAAGATGATTTCACAATATAGATTCTTAAAAAAAAGAAATTTCTTTCATAAGAAGATACTTTCTTGGAAAAATTGTAGTGGAAAAAATTGAGGAATGAAAATACCTCAATGAAGAAGTCCTTATGGATATCATAGACAAACCAAAACTAGTGCACTGGTATAAAATTGATGATAATTTGGTCAAAGTGATCCACGAACATCTTGACTAAATTTATAAGAATCAAACATGGTAAATTGTTCTGAGGCTCAAAGACAAAAAAAATATCATCAGAACCAAGTTGGTTTTCCACAATAAAATCAATGAATATAGAAAGATAGTTTAGAAAAAATAATTACTAATGTGAAAGGGATATTCCCAAATAAATTTTATTGATTTCAATGAGATATTTTATCCCATTCCATGGTTAAAAACAATTTGATTAGTAATTTTAGTTCAAAGGAGATCCAAGGTGTTTGAAATGGATATCAAATCATTATTCATTAATGGATTCTTTGAGGAAGAGGTGTACATCAAAAAAACCATTTATTTTTCTTATTGATAAATATTATAGAAAGGTATATAAATTGAAGAATACATTTTATAGTCTGGATTAAGAAACAAGATCCTAGTATTCTAGGCTTAATCAACGCTTGGGAAATATTGGATTCCATTTAGGAGAAGTTGATCAAAATATCTACATCAAGAACGCTAATGAACAGAGGATGTTGGTGATAATTTATGTGGATGACATGATTTTTAGAGGATTATATGAATAAAAAAGAAAGGTGTTTATATAATTCATGAGTAAAAAGTTCGTGATATCATTAATTGGTGAGTTAATAGGTTTATATATTACCTAATAAAGGATAAACGTATTTATTTTTCAATAAAAATATTCCAAATAGATACTCAATAGGTTTTTAATAGAGAATTACATGCTGATTCCCTGTAGTTACCTGGATAAAGTTATCAAAAGACAAAGATAGAAAAAAGGTTAATTTGATGGAATATAGGAAAATCATTAGAATCATATTATACCCTATAACAACATGACCCAACATTGTGTTTTTTACCTGTCAATTTACATGGTACCAAAGCTATCCCAAGGAAATAAACTTGCTATCAATTAAGGGGATTCTTATTTATATTAAAATCATTGGGTATTTCATATTTTTTATCATTAAATCTAATGGTATAAATTATTGAGATTTATATATGTGGAATTAACAGGTTCAATGGATGATTAAAATTCAATATCAGATGGTGAATTATATCTTATATTTTGGTACATTTCTCATTTAAGTTGGTAGAAATGCTAAATTTCACTAATAACTTTGTAATATTAGTATATTTTAGCTAATAAAGTGTATAATTACTTTCTAGGGATAAAGAAACATCTTGAAAAAATTAGAGTTGATGTGAACTCTCATATTTCAATCAAATGTGATAACTCAAGTGATATCAATATTAGAAAAAATAATATTCAACACTCAAGGAAGAAATATATTGAGATAAATAATACATTCATCAAGGAGAATTTTTAACAAGGTTTGGTGAAGTTAGAGAACATTTTAATGAAAAATCAAGTATTGGACATCATGAAAAAGATAGTACTCAAGGTTGGTTTTGAGGGGCATCAGTTGTATCTTGACATCCAACTGTATCCATCCAATTTTCTAGTTTTGAGAAGTTCCCCTCACTCCCCTATAGAATTTTCTATTTATAGAAAGTTATTTTTATAATATTGAATTACATATTTAGATTTATAACCCTCTCTTTTTAACTTTCAGAAAAGTGGTATTTGGGTTTATTGACAAGATGGGAGAAGTTGTCCATGATTTTATTTAGATAAATTTTCTATAAAAGTTATATATGGATGGAATTTTTTTATATTATTAAAAAGGGTGAATTTATCCCATGATGAAACTTTGTAAAAGGTGTAATTTGAATGTCTATTTAGGGGGAGAATCTTAGTTAATAAGTGTTGAAGAGTATATAGATCAAGGAAGTGTTTTCATGATGAACATTTCATTTAACTCTTGTTTCTTATGATAATTTTGACTCATATGGGTTTAGATTTGATGATTTTTAAATTTTTGAAACACTATCTCAATGTAAGAGGTTTCAAAAAATGTTATAGGTAAATTTTAAATTTATTGGATGAAGATGTATTAAACCTGTTATAAAGGGGTTTTCAATGAACCCAAAGAAAGAGATTATTATAAAGAAACCTTGGTTTGTTTTAGGTTTGTGTTTTTTGACAATACTAGTGTGGTGATATTTCTAAATAAGGATCAATAATTTATACCATATAGTTTTATAATAAGTTGGAAGTAGTTATAAAAGTTCTTTATATAGTAAAGAAACCATAACACAACATCCCAAGTCACACTATAGCACATATCATGTTAGATTAAAGTTATATGGATGATGTAATGGTTATACCATGTTAGTGGAGACCATGCCACAATATAGATATATAAAGTGAATATGATGTTATATATGAATAACTCATGGCTATGGAATATTAAGTTATTGATACATTGTGCCAAAAAGGGTTAGGTCGCACCATAATTAAGCTATAAAATAATAACCTTTTCTAGGGATGGTTACTACAAGGAGTATTTTACACAATTAAGGGGACCCTATTAATATTAGGGTTCAGGATATTTGAAGTAGATTTATTTTTCACACCATGGAATTCAATGTCACCCAAAATAAATATTTCATGTGATTAAATCAAAGTAACATAATAATTATTTAATACTACCCAAATGGTGATCGTACCATAGATATTATGGTTGCTCCGTTAAGTATAATGGGTGGTTTTTGGTGTTCTACCTAGGAGAAGGTGTTTTCATCATGGAATTTGGATCATTCTATAGTTATTTGTTCAAAGGATAACCCTAGTTTTTTTCACCATAATGTGTGTTGTGATGTCCAATATATGATTCTTTAAGTTGATAATCTTTTCATCATGACACAATTATCACACCATGGGGATGTTAAAATTGATAGTATAATGGATTTTGTATTTTTATTGAAGAAGGTAATTATGTCATGAATGTAAGAACCTGACCCCAGTTTCCCAGAGCTGATGTCTTATTTTATTACATTTACATGTAAACAAGGAATATGTATTCCAAAGGAACAAGTAGTTTAGTATATTTTGGAAACAAGATAAATATATAAGTTTAACATTACATCATGAAGGGAAATACAACACTAATTTATTCCATTAGAAACATCCAAGCCTCCTAGATTATGCCTGCAAGTCACTCATAACTAACTTATTCATATCTAGGGAAAATGAAACATAATAAAGGGGTGAGCTCAAATGCTCAGTAAGAGTAAGAAATAAAAAAGAAGATAACATAAACATAAACATTATTCAAGGTGAATAATTGAAAACATACGCCTTTATAAATAATAAACTTGAACACATTATGGCAGGAATATGAGCTGAGTAAATAATGTTATAATAAAACATAATCATGGTTATATTACTAGTCAAATAACCACATGAAATTTCAACTAATAGCTTCATAATGAGGGAAGTTCATATTCTATACATTCTGAAACATTTTTTCAATGCCTCGTCCAAGACGTCTAAAAATGATTAAGGCCTCAGCCAAAACCATATATCAAATTGGGAAAGGCCTCGGCCAATTCCACATCTATTTGTCTCATAAGACATCCCGATGCATAGAGGGTATATAGTGGGCCCCAATAGTCACATAATAATTCCAATTAATTCTTAATATGAGTGGGAATAAACATAAACAACATATACATTCATATTGAAACTATCATATGAAATGTAACTAACTTTCCCCAATCATTAAACATAAAACACTAACCATTCTGAGTAATATGGTGAATGGTTTTGGGATAGATCATCCACAATAAAATTAATAATAAACCATTAAATAAAATATGGTAGATGAAATCATAAATTATTAAACCCAATAATACATAAGAATAAACAAGAGTGTTGAATCCGACAAAAATAATCTTATAAAATCATTAAGCAATTCTTGAGATAAATACTCTTTTATTTTGAAAAGAAGATTTATTTTGGAAAATTAATTGTATAAAACCAGAAGTTAAGTAATATAGTATTTTCATAATAAAATGATATATTTTATAAATATAATTATTTCCAAAAAACAGATTGTAGAGTGCCCTTGAAAATATGTAAGAATTTGAGAAATTCCGTTGAATCGGGCTTGTATTTTGGAAACAATTTTAAAAGTTCCTTTTAAAAAGTGAAAATACCCATAAAATAAGGAAGTTTTATGGTTGGTAAACATATATAAAATACTCACACATATTTTATGAGTATTACATAATAATATAAAATAATTTCATTGAGGTAATTAGACAATAAAAGTAACCCAAATGAAAATGGAGGTTCGGGGAAGATAACCCTTACAAATTTGTAATCAATTGAATCGTATGAACCAAAATTAATGATGGTAAAATGATACAATTAATATCATGAAAATAAATATATTCATTATATGAAACATCAATGGGAAGTATACATACACCATACACATGTAATAGTAGTGATTACAGAATATCTCACAAAAATGAAAGTGAGATGAAGAAACCCTTACCTTAAGTCTGAATGTGTTCCCCTATTGAACTTAAGGTCCTGGAATATGAAATTATACTCATTAATAAATTAATTAAGAACATATTATACATATATTTAGTTTATCATAATTCTTTTTAGTTAATTTATTTCCTTATTTATAAGTTATAATATCGAATTTTGTCATTTCGGAGTGTTCATTTTCTTGATTTTCATAATCGGTTCACTTGTTTTTAAGTAATGGAATTCATGTGAAATGGTTGTAAATATCCAGAATTGAAAACAAATATTATTTATGAACATAAATAATTGTTAATGGTCATTTATATCATTTGGTTACATGTAATGAGGATGAATCATTAGATGACAACCACTTCAATTATTTGGCGGTATTTAGATTATTATGAACTAGTTTTGTCATAAAAATTAATAATATGTACATATAATAGTTACTGAATATTAATTAGGTTATAATACATATTTTATAGTCTTGTTAAACCATAAAAATTGTTTCATTACTAGTAATTAAGGATAAATTGAAGAAAAAAACTTCGTCATCCACGAAGGTTATAAATTGGAACCTCATGGGCGTTGATTTCGTTTATAAAAATAAAAGGGAGGGAGTAAGAATATTGATGATGGTTCTTCCACTAACATGATATAATTCCAGTATATATGTGATAATATAGTTATCATGGTCATTTTGATAGAGGGGGTGAGGATAGGATAACAAAATAAGATAAATTGAAATGAAACTAAATGAAAAAGAAAGGTGTTTTACCTCTTGAAATAACCTCCTTGAGAACCTCCTTAAGGGAAGGGTTTTTGGTATTTTAAAAAGACAAATAGATTATTGGAAGTTTGGAGTGACTAGGGAAGGATAATTTTGCAGATATTTTAGGAGCTTCAAGTGTAACACCCCGAGATTCCATGATACACTTCTCATTCAATAATGCAATAGCTTGCATTGTACGCAACTTCGAGTTCCAACACACCGCGACTAATCAAAATAGCCCTTATGAATAGTAATATCCACTTTTTGAAATTATATATATTTTATATTTAAAAATGGACTTAATTTTTGGATTCGGAATGTCGAAATTATCCTATGTTGAATTTTTTGTAATTTTCTGAGAACTTCCAAATTTTTATGAATAGTGAAAAATACTTAAAACAACTTTTTTAATCAAAATATTTTATAGTGATAAATTATACAATTGAGTGGTTTTAAAGTATAATTAGAATATATTTTTACCATTTTATCCAATGGTGTTCATTAGAATTAATTTCACTTTGAAATTGGACATAAACAATTGTCAATCTTTTGATATATATTGTTTCTTAAAAACACGCTATTTGTTGTGACAGCGGGAATTAATTATAAAATTAATTAATTCAACTTATATGTTTGGAATTTTATAAAATAGAAATCATTTTTTAATTCTGAATATCAATTATAGCTTAGGGTGAAATTTTGGCATTGTTCTGAAAAACTTCAATTTTTGATGAATAGTGAAACCACTAAGTGGTAGTTAAATAACTGATTTTTCATTTAAATGAAATATTACCACTTCTTTGATTTGATTTTAAAAAATCTGACATACATGGTTGTCATTAGGAAGTAAAATGTGGTTCAATGGAATTAAAATAATTTTTTGGTGAATAGTAACTTTTAAGTTTAATTAATCACGATTAAAGGTAATTTGTGAAATTTAAGGTAAAAATGATATTATAAAAATATGAAATGGTCTTGACACTTGTCCTACCCCTATTGTATGATTCATGGCCGACCAAGAAAATCCATGGGTCAACTTGGGGACCCCATGGAGCCACTTTGGTAGGAAAAGGACATAAATAACTTTTTATATAATGTTAAAATAAAAAGGTCACAAACAAGAGTTGTTTTACTAAAACAATTTTTAAATGGGGTTATACAAGTCATATTTTTGACTATAAATATTCATTAGAAAGATAAATATATTTACTACATCATGATATTTTTTTTATAATTTTTAGACATTAAATAAATTAAATTATTTATGACACCATGATGATGCAGCGATTACCTCATTAATTAACGATTTAAATAAAATGAAAAGATAATGTAAAATACAAGGCTTACACTTGTCCAAATCCTATTGTATGGGTAGATTTAGAACCCTTATCACCTTATCCTAGAATTATAGAAGTGTGGGACCTTTAGAATCCAAAAATAATTGTATAATAAAGTAATATTTCATTACTTTCCAAGAGTGCCCCTCCTCTCCACTTATAAAAGGCCCCCACCACTCCCACCTTATTCACACTTTAAAGCCATTTGGCTCGGACAACATCTGCCCAAATACTCTCCCAACTTCCCTCCCTTACTCCTAGAAGCCTCACTTTGGGCATAATTCTTCCCAAGGAAGCCTTTGGCTCAAATCAAAAGAGTTACCCGATTTTAAGGTAATGTCTTCTCTAATGTTGTTTTGTTTTATTTAGCTTCTCCAACCCCTTAAACTCTTTTTATTCATTTCTTTTGTAACAACACCAGTATCATCAATATACTAGGATGTTGTTATAATAATTATTCGAGCTACACTTACACACACCTACATATAATGGTTAAATAACATATTGTTTCTGTGGATGGCGAATTTTTGCCTCACGAAATGATGATTGTTCAACACTCATATAACACCTCTAATGGTGGCCATTATGATGACAATATTTTTATATATGATATATATTATGTTTTTGTTTTCCTTACGATTTTTTATTTTTCATTTATGGAATACCTTTATGGTTTCCATTATGGGTAAACGCGATATTTTCATTTTAGGAAGTGCGGACTACCGCCCCCTCAAAGTGATTTGAATCGTTAATACCATATGTGGGATTTATAAAGGATGGAGTAAATGGTATTATACACTATATTATACTAGAATTATATTATACATTTATATCATTATTATTTCATTCCATTAAATACGAAATAGAAATGAAAGTAGCGTTCATGCATACGTACAGCTTACCGTCTCCATGAACGGTGCATTTCATTTCTTACCTCTAAACGTTATGGAATATTATAAATGCATATATATACTGGATATATATGAGATATATGATATCAATATCATGAATATAATTCTGTATATAATGGATATATCACCACATGAACAACTTGTAATTATAAGAAGTTTATTTTTGACTCAAGTACAAAAGATCGACAAAACGACCGTTATTAACTTAAATAATTACATAATGTTCATAACATGGTAATAAGTGATATAAAAGGAATAATGAACTTGAAAAAGGTTCTTAAGAAGGTAGAGATTAACTCTAGTTTATTATTCATGAGATCAAAGAACGGTCGAGTGAATTCGGACACGAGGTAAGGGAATTTCTTAACCCAATTTCCATTCTTTGGGTTAATCTCCTACTTTCAAATTATGTCATGATATTATTATGTCATATCTTGTATTTGTACATTCTTTATGTGTACATATAGTTAATACACCTAATAAATCTATTTTATTTTAAAAATGATCTTTTTAAGGACTTCGTCTCAATCTCCTTTCATTGAGGCATATTTGATTTTATACACAACTTTCTTTTATACGGTGTATAAACCCCTTTGACTTTTACGTTTATTCAAAAGGAATATTTTTATATGAAGAATTTTACTAAACGACAAAAAAGGGAATGTTTTTCATTCCGTACATATGCGGAGAAAATGACTTCTCCGCCACCGTGACCATTATTTGAGTTTCGGCTTCCTCTACAAGCCATCACTTTTTTTTAATGAAAAATAAATACAAAGTTTTAACTTTCTTTTATTTTGGTATTGAAAATGGTTTTGAAAGCATTTTTATTATATCAATGTGTTGTATTTATATCTTGTGATTGAAATGTGTAAATGTTATGTTTCCTTTATGCATGTTTTATGTGATACAATTATGTTATGGTTTATGATATGTTTAAACCTATTCATATGAGGAATGCATTGGACTTAATAAGTGACGGGTGGAGCCCGCTACAGCTCCTCGATGCATCGGTAGGTATCATGAGACAAACTAGTGTCTTGGCATGAGGCCTTGACAAAATCTTATTTGTGGTCTTGGCACGAGGCCTTGGCTACATGGTTATGGTAGTCTGGCATTATGCATTCCATCATTATGAAAGTGGTTATTGATATTACATGTGATTATTTGACCAGTAGAATATTCATGTGAAGAAGTAAATGGCATTATTTCATTTTACTTTTGCCATATTATATTGAAGTTCAAGTTTAAAAGGATTTTGTTTTAGTTATACATTACCTTAAATGTTTATGTTTATTTATGAAAGCTTCCGCTATATTGTTATCCTTACTGAGCATCTGAGCTCACCCCTTTCAATGTTTTATTTTTCCCAGGATGAGAAGAAATATTTTATGACTGACCTACAGGGATAGTCTGAAGGGGATAGAAGTGTGGAATATGGAGACTATGTTATTGTGATTTTTCACTTTATGATGTAATGTAAAATTTTTGAATGTATCTAGTGTTTCCAAGGCTACTAAACTAATCGGTCTTTCAAGACTTGATCTTTTGTGATCATGCCAATGTTACGAAGTAATGCACCGACTCTAGGTAGCTGGGGTCGGGGCGTTACAGTTGGTATCAGAGGCAGTTTAGTACTAACCTTGGAAGCTAGATTTAGATAAACTCTGATTAGAGCACATAGCCCAAAGATAGACTTTGAGGATTAGTATAGATGAACTTCCTAGAATTTTGGTATTATAGAGATTTTGTGAGTTTTCTGAGCAATACATCCCTGTCTGGATATGAGCAGGTAGAGGTGGCTCTGGCACAGATGTACCTAGGGGTAAAACCCAAAAACACCGCTTTGAGCTAGAATCGAACGGGAACTGGTGCACGACAACGGGCCTTGTTTCACTATTGGTTACGACACTCCCGGGAGATATGCTTAGGATAATTCTCATTTTCTTTATAAACCGCTATGAAGGGTTATGAGTATATACTTCCTCAAAGAAAACATTTTTATGATTATGGATTATATCCATAAACCGTTCAATTTACATTAAGTATTTTACAAGTTTGGAATTATTCATTGCAATTCATAAACTAACCTAGTTTATGCCATTGTATAGAAATGGTGCCCAGTGGAAGGAATGGAACTCCAGCAATACGTATGATCCAAAGCGTAAGAAGGATCATATCTTTCACGGTATTAAGCCAACATTTAGAAGGGAATTAATCTCCCATGTGTTCTCAACATATGAAGAAATAGTATCATGTGTTAATAAGATAATTAAAGAATTCTCTGAGTCTTATGGCATTGAAGGGAAGAAAGAGAAGAAAAGGATGGAAGAGGGAATGATGGAAAAAGGGACGTGGGAAAAGAAGAATTATCCAATATGTGATAACTGTGGGAAGAAACACCTTGGAACTTTCCTGAAGGGAATGGGAGTTTGTTATAAGTGTGGATAAAAAGGACACCAAGTGCGTGACTGCAAGGGAAAGAAAAAGGTTTCAAATGTACAATGCTTCATCTGCAAGGAGTGGGGACACTACGTAAACCAATGTCCAAATCATCAGAGTGTGCCCCAAATGATGTTATTGGATAATAATAAAGTTATGATACTACCACAGATGAGGATGAATGATTAGAGTTCTTATGTTGTTATTAAAGGATTTTTGTAATTTGAGTGTTGTATCAATGATGTATTGGTTATAATAATTATGGAGGATATAAGGATTGTACTACAGTACTATTTCATCAAAGACTTGAGATTGTGTGGAACCAAGAAAAGTGACTCCACAGTAGGTTAAATTTTTGGAAAATATATGGTTGAGAGAAATATAAACCATAATATGGTTCTGATACCGAGATAGTGATTTTGGAATAAGACATGATTGATTTGGATAAATTATATTGGATATTATTAACTTCCTTGAAACTGATTGATGATTTGTATACATTTTTGGATAGAAGGAGTATATCTAGTATTCTATAAGGAATAAGGGATCATGGTAATTCAGGATGTTGCAGTGTTTTAGAAGAATACATGATGAAGGTGTTCACATGTTGTTACACGAAAAAAAGGGGATCCTCATTATGTTTACCTTCCTCATAAAATTTGGACTGTGAGTTAGACAGAAGTATTTTGGATAACTATAAAGGTTGGAATGGATTAAGTTGAACCTTGGATAGTAATGTTTAAGTTTAAAACATTTCTGAATATTATTTTTAGAATATTATAATAGTTTTAGAAAAAGGACAACCTTCAGGTTGGGAGATAACCCGTCACTTCGGACAAAGCTGCAGTAATCGAACCCACAACCATATTGCGACAGGCCTTTATGACCTACCACTAGCCTACAGGAAGTCCCTGGTTATTACAAAATAGTTTTCGTCATCTAAATGGTATGTGTTAATATTTTGAACCTTGTACGATTAGGATAACTATAATATTTTTGAGTTATATTATCTTTTTGAGTGAAAGATGAGTTTGTGGTAGAAATTAGTTGAAGGTTGAAACTCTACTTGTCAAGCATAAATATATATATATATTATTCTATGAATAAATTAATTCTTAAACTTTAGTAAAGGGATATTAAAACAAAAAAATGTGTTATCCTAATACCTTATGTCTTGTTGAACTGATGATATTTTAAATCAACATAGATTGAAGACTTTTAGGCCCTCAATTTGACACTTGTTTGTGATTGATGACCTCAATCACTCCCTAAAAATATTTACTTTTTTCCTCCAATTATATGTCTATAATTGCCACCAATGTTCTCCTAATTGAGATCATAATTGGGTGGTGACTTTTTCATTTCCCTTTCCCTCTTATTAAGGCTAAATTTTATTAACCTTATTTCCGATGTGGGTTTTCCACAAAGGTATTTTCTATTTTCAACCTTTCATTTTCAAAGAAAAATTTCGAATTTCGAGGATGCAATTTATTGAAGGAGGGGAGAATGTAACACCCCGAGCTTCCACGATACACTTCTCATTCAATAATGCAATAGCTTGCATTGTACGCAACTTCGAGTTCTAACACACCGCGACTAATCAAAATAGCCCTTATGAATAGTAATACCCACTTTTTGAAATTATATATATTTTATATTTCAAAATGGACTTAATTTTTGGATTCGGAATGTCGAAATTATCCTATGTTGAATTTTTTGTAATTTTCTGCGAACTTCCAAATTTTTATGAATAGTGAAAAATACTTAAAACAACTTTTTTAATAAAAATAATTTATAGTGATAAATTATACTATTGAGTGGTTTTAAAGTATAATTAGAATATATTTTTACCATTTTATCCAATGGTGTTCATTAGAATTAATTTCACTTTGAAATTGGACATAAACAATTATCAATCTTTTGATATATATTGTTTCTTAAAAACACGCTATTTGTTGTGACAGCGGGAATTAATTATAAAATTAATTAATGAAACTTATATGCTTGTAATTTCATAAAATAGACATCATTTTGGAATTCTGAATATCAATTATATCTTAGGGTGAAATTTTGCCATTGTTCTGAAAAACTTCAATTTTTGATGAATAGTGAAACCACTAAGTGGTAGTTAAATAACTGATTTTTCGTTTAAATGAAATATTACCAATTCTGTGATTTGATTTTAAAAAATCCGACATACATGGTTTTCATTAGGAAGTAAAATGTGGTTCAATGGAATTAAAATAATTTTTTGGTGAATAGTAACTTTTAAGTTTAATTAATCGCGATTAAAGGTAATTAGTGAAATTTAAGGTAAAAATGATATTATAAAAATATGAAATGGCCTTGACACTTGTCCTACCCCTATTGGATGAGTCATGTCCGACCAAGATAATCCATGGGTCAACTTGGGGACCCCATGGATCCACTTTGGTAGGAAAAGGACATAAATAACTTTTTATTTAATGTTAAAATAAAAAGATCACAAACAAGAGTTGTTTTACTAAAACAATTTTTAAATGAGGTTATACAATTCATATTTTTGACTATAAATTTTCATTAGAAATATAAAAAGATTTCCTACATCATGATATTTTTTTTATAATTTTTAGACATTAAATAAATTAAATTATTTATGACACCATGATGATGCAGCGATTACCTCATTAATTAACGATTTAAATAAAATGAAAAGATAATGTAAAATCCAAGGCATACACTTGTCAAAAGCCTATTGGATGGGTATATTTAGAACCCTAATCACCTTAGCCTCGAATTATAGAAGTGTGGGACATTTATAATCCGAAAAGCATTGTATAATAAAGTAATATTTCATTACTTTCCAAGAGTGCCCCTCCTCTCCACTTATAAAAGGCCCCCACCACTCCCACCTTATTCACACTTTAAAGCCATTTGGCTCGGCAAAACTCTGCCCAAATACTCTCACAACTTCCCTCCCTTACTCCTAGAAGCCTCACTTTGGGCATAATTCTTCCCAAGGAATCCTTTGGCTCAAATCAAAAGAGTTACCCGATTTTAAGGTAATGTCTTCTCTAATGTTGTTTTGTTTTATTTAGCTTCTCCAATCCCTTAAACTCTTTTTATTCATTTCTTTTGTAATAACACCAGTATCCTCAATATACTATTATATTGTTATAATAAGTATTCGAGCTAAACTTACACACACCTACATCTAATGGTTAAAGAATATATTGTTTCTATGGATGGAGAATTTTTGCCTCACGAAACGATGATTGTTCAACACTCATATAACACCTCTAATGGTGGACATTATGATGACACTATTTTTATATATTATATATATTATGTTTTTTTTTTCCTTATGATTTTTTATTTTTCATTTATGGCATACCTTTACGGTTTCCATTATGGGTAAACGCGATATTTTCATTTTAGGAAGTGCGGACTACCGCCCCCTCAAAGTGATTTGAATCGTTAATACCATATGTGGGATGTATAAAGGATGAAGTAAATGATATTATACACTATATTATACTGGAATTATATTATACATTTATATCATTATTATTTCATTCCATTAAATATGAAATATAAATGAAAGTAGCATTCATGTATACGTACGGCTTACCGTCTCCATGAACGGTGCATTTTATTTCTTACCTCTAAACGTTATGGAATATTATAAATTCATGTATATACTGGATATATATGAGATATATGATATCAATATCATGAATATAATTCTGGATATAATGGATATATCACCACATGAACAACTTTTAATTATAAGAAGTTTATTTTGGACTCAAGTACCAAAGATCGACAAAACGACCGTTATTAACTTAAATAATTACATAATGTTCATAACATGGTAATAAGTGATATAAAAGGAATAATGAACTTGAAAAATTTTCTTAAGAAGGTAGAGATTAACTCTAGTCTATTATTCAGGAGATCAAAGAATGGTCGAGTGAATTCGGACACGAGGTAAGGGAATTTCTTAACCCAATTTCCATTCTTTGGGTTAATCTCCTACTTTCAAATTATGTCATGATATTATTATGTCCTATCTTATATTTGTACATTATTTATGTGTACATATAGTGAATACACATAATAGATCTATTTTATTTTAAAAATGATCTTTTTAAGGACTTCGTCTCAATCTCCTTTCATTGAGGCATATTTGATTTTATACACAACTTTCTTTTATACGGTGTATAAACCCCTTTGACTTTTACGTTTATTCAAAAGGAATCTTTTTATACGAATCATTTTAGTAAACGACAAAAAGGGAATGTTTTTCATTCCGTACATATGCGGCGAAAACTACTTCTCCGCCGCCGTGACCATTATTTGAGTTTTGGCTTCCTCTACAAGCCATCACTTTTTTTTAATGAAAAATAAATACAAAGTTTTAACTTTCTTTTATTTTGGTATTGAAAATGGTTTTGAAAGCGTTTTTATTATATCAATGTGTTTTATTGATATCTTTTGATTGAAATGTGGAAATTTTATGTTTCCTTTATGCATGTTTTATGTGATACAATTATGTTATGGTTTATGATATGTTTAAACCTATTCATATGAAGAATGCATTGGACTTAATAAGTGACGAGTGGAGCCCGCTACAGCTCCTCGATGCATCGGTAGGTCTCATGAGACAAACTAGTGTCTTGGCATGAGGCCTTGACAAAATCTTATTTGTGGTCTTGGCACGATGCCTTGGCTACGTGGTTATGATAGTCTGGCATTATGCATTCCATCATTATGAAAGTGGTTATTGATATTGCATGTGATTATTCGACCAGTAGAATATCCATGTGAAGAAGTAAATGGAATTATTTCATTTTACTTTTTCCATATTATGTTGAAGTTCAAGTTTAAAAGGATTTTGTTTTAGTTATACATTACCTTGAATGTTTATGTTTATTTATGAAAGCTTCCGCTATATTGTTATCCTTACTGAGCATCTGAGCTCACCCCTTTCAATGTTTTATTTTTCCCAGGATGAGAAGAAATATTTTATGACTGACCTACAGGGATAGTCTAAAGGGGATAGAAGTGTGGACTATGGAGACTATTTTATTGTGATTTTTCACTTTATTATGTAATGTAACATTTATGAATGTATCTAGTGTTTCCAAGGCTACTAAACTAATCGGTCTTTCGAGACTTGATCTTTTGTGATCATGTCAATGTTACGAAGTAATGCACCGACTCTGGGTAGCTGGGGTCAGGGCGTTACATGAAGTCTTAGAAGAGTGAAGAGAAGAGGGAGTGAGTGGGGGTTTATAGTGGAAAAGAGGGGTAAATTTTGAATATTTTATTCATTATTTTATTATTTCCATCAATACAACCAATAGTATTGTTTCATGTGACCCCTAATAGTAATAAGTGCATTTGAGTTTTAACCAAGTGGCCTTACATCACTTATGATTTCATAAATATTGTATTTAACTGATAATTTGAATATACGGTATTTTACAATATTTTACTATTCATCAAAAATTCAAGAATTTCAGAAAAATCCCAAAAATTCAAACCTATCATTTTTAAACATGTAGAATTCAAAAATTAACTCCATTTTTCAAAAATAATTTTCTAAATATTATTAATTTTAATTTTTAAATTAAATCATATTTAATTCAAAAAATAACAATTTTAAAGGTATAATTAGTTTTATATCACATTGAAAAATTAATTAAGATCTCATTATCTTATTACCTTAAGAAAATAAAATAATATCATTATTTACTATTCATAAGGGTATATTACTATTCACCAAAAATCAAATTTGTTCTATCAAACTCCAAATGACTTACTGATCACAACTCTAGATGATCATTTTTTGAAATTCAAAACATAGTAGAGGAAAAGTTGTGTTTAATGGATAGATTATAAAATGCATTAAATTTTTATTTTCAAAACCTTGGGTTGTTACATTCTCCCCTACTTACAAAAATTTCATCCTCGAAATTCACAAAATGAAACCTAAAAAGATTCAGGTATGTCTTAAACATAAGCTCCCCAGGATCCCATGTTGCTTCCTCCATCTTATGGTTCCTCCAAATAACCTTTACCAGATGAGTCGTCTGATTTCTCAATACTTGTTCTCTGGTATCAAGAATCTTGATAGGATCTTCACAATAAGACAAATTAGGCTCAAGTTATATTTCTTTATAGGTGAGTACATGTGTTGGTTCTAGCATGTATTTCCTTAACATTGACATGTGGAACACATTGTGAACTTTGGAGAGACTTGGCGGCATTTCCAAACGGTAATCTATGGCTCCAATTCAGTCCATAATTTCAAAAGGTTTGATGTACCTAGGACTTAATTTTCCCTTCTTACTGAATCTTATAATACCCTTCCATGGAGATACCTTTAAGAAAACATTTTATCCTTCTTAAAATTCCAAATCCCTCCTTTGGTTATCAACATATCTCTTTTGCCTACTTTGAGCTATTTTGGTATGGGTTTGGATAATCTTCACCCTTTTTGTTGTTTACTTAATAAGTTCTGGGCCTATGAGCTTTCTTTCACCAACATCATCCCAGAAAGTTGGTGTACGACATCTATTTTCATATAACGCTTCATATGGTGCCATATGAATACTTAAATGGAAGCTATTATTATAGGAAAATTCTAAAAGAGGTAAATATTGATCCCACATACCTTGAAAGTCAATTGAAAAAGACCTAAATATGTCTTCCAAAGTTTGAATAGTCTGTTCTGATTGTCCATCAGTTTGTGGGTGGTAGGTTGTGCTCAAACAAAGATCAATATCTAGGGACTTCTGAAGACTTTTCCATAATTGTGATGTAAAACGGGGATCACGATCATAAACAATTGGTGAGGGTACTCCATGAAATCTTAAAACTTCATTAATATATAGTCTTTCTAAACATTCAAGTGGTAAATCTTCTCTTATAGCAAGAAAATGTGTTGATTTTGTAAGACAGCCAATAATGACCTATATCACATCATTCTTTCTTGGAGTATTTGGTAGCCCCATGACAAAGTCCATTGTAATATCATCCCATTTACACATAGTAATAGGAAGGGTTTTCATGAATCCTCCAGGACATTGTCTTCCAGTCATCACATGTTGACAAACCAAACATCTCGACACATAATCAGCAATCTCCCTCTTCATGTTTTCACACCAAAAATGTTCCTTTAGATCTCTATACATATTTATGCTACCAGGTTTTATAGAGAAATTACAGTTATGAGCATCATCCAATAGTTCCCTATTTAGCTCAGGAATAGTGGGAACACAAATCCTCTTTCCAAATTTCAAAATGCCACCTTCATATATGAAGTAAATCAACTTCTCATCATTTAAAGCTTTAATTTTCTTTTGAAACTCCTCATCATCAGCCTGATAATTTTTATCCTTTATAGTAAATAAAGTTTGGAAACCATTTGAAAAATTATTGATGTGTTACCTTCCTTGATAATTCCCATATCCATATTTACTAGATCTATGAACAAATAATCCCTTTCAACTCTCATCTTGTTCAGAATTCTGTGGTCCTTTATATTCAAAGTGTCTTCCACCTTATTTACCTTACCTGGGTGGTAGTGTATTGTGCAATCATAATATTTGAGTATCTCAATCCATCTCATTTTTCTCATGATAAATTCTTTCTGTGAGAATATATATTTCAAACTCTTATGATCTGTATATATCTCACATTTTTCTCCATAGAGGTAATGTATCCAAATATTCAGAGCAAAGATTACTACTGCTAACTCAAGATCATGAGTTGGATAGTTTTGTTCATGAATTTTTAGCTTCCTAGATGCATATTAAATCACTCTATCATTCTACATAAGGATACAGCCAAGTCCTTTCTTTGATGCATCGCTAAAGATCAGAAATACATCATTTCCTAATGGTAGATTCAAGATTAGAGCATTCACTAATCTTCTGTTCAATTTTTTAAAAAAAATTTGCATTCCTTTGTCTATACAAACTTAACCCATTTTCATGTAATATTGTTCATTGGGTTGGATAAACAAGTGAAGTTCTGAATGAAATGTCGATAATAACCTACTAAACCAATAAAACTATATACCTCAGTTATGTTCATTAGAGTAGGACATTCTTGCACAGCCTTTGTCTTCATAGGATCTATAGATATTCCATCCTTAGAGATAATGTGTCATAGAAATGAAACTAATTGAAGATAAAAATTACACTTGTTAAACTTCCCATATAATTCATTTCTTCTAAGAGTCTTCAGAATAGTGCGCAAGTGATTTTCATGATCTTCATAGCTTTTAGAGAATACCAGGATATCATCAATAAACACCACCAAAAAGTTATCAATATATTCCTTGAAAACTCTATTCATTAGATCCATGAAAACAAATGGTGCATTAGTTAGTCCAAAAGGCATTACTGTAAACTTGTAATGCTCGTACCTGGTTCAGAATGTTATTTTTTGAATGTGTTCCTTCCTCACAAGAAACTGATGATATCCAAATCGAAGATCAATCTTTGAAAAATATTGGTCTCCATGAATTTGATCAAATAAATCAGAAATGTGAGTTAGGGGATACTTTTTCTTTATTTTTATAGAATTGATCTCCCTGTAGTCAATGAACAACCTCATAGACCCATATTTTTTCTTAATGAAAAGAACAGGGGCTCCCCATGGAGAAACTCTAGGGAGAATAAATCCTTTATCACTCAATTCCTCTAGTTGTTTCTTTAGTTCCACTAACTCCACAGTGGCCATTCTATAAGGGGTCTTTGATATGGGCCTTGAACTAGGAATTAAGTCAATGGAAAACTCAATTTCCCGCTCTGGAGGATTTCCAGGAAAATCCTTTGGAAATATGTCAATATATTCTTACACAACAGGTACTTATTATATTTGAACATTATTTTATTCACCCATGGTTATTGCATTCCCTTCCACCCCAATAATTGAATTCAGTAGAGCTACTAGGGGTGGATCTAGATGAGAATCATATGGTAAGGTTTCTACTCTAAAGATAAGGGATTCTATACCATTCTCAAAAATTGTAACTTCCTTCTTCTTACAATAGATCTTTGCATCATAATTTGATATCAAATTAGTACCGAGAATTATATCAAAGTCAATCATTGGTATAATGATAAGGTTGGTATCTAAATCATGTTTATGTGACATGATGGGGACTAATCGACATGCTTTTTTTGCAATGATACATCCATTAGGAGTTTTTACTAATAACTCCTTTATTAAATCAAATTGGAAATGTCTAATTTTCTTGGAAAACTGGGAAGATATAAATGAATGTGATGATCCAGAATCAAATAAAGCATTGTATAAGTTTGATTAAATGATTAATTTACCTACCACCACTTCATTAGGAACTTCAATATCAGTTTTTGTGATTGCATAAGTGTGTCTCTTCTCCCATGTCCTTTTTTATTGCATGTTTCCTTGATGCTTTGGAAAATCATTATCATAGCGTCTCGTATCCTGAAAATTATAGCATTAAACATTAATGGATTCTTTATTCCCCTTAAAATCACCAGAAAGATGGTTTTTTTTCACATTTGTATCATACTCTTTTTTCTTTTAAGTAGGCAACAGGGTGTTTCTTTCCACAATTGTCACAGGGTTTAAATTCAACTATTCCCTTCTTCCCTATTTCCTTATTTCCTTTTACATAGTTTTTAACAGCCCTCTTCTTCTCTTTATTTCCCTTAAAGTCATAAGACTTGGAAATTTCCTTTTCTGTCTTGATAGCACATGAAACTATATCTTCATATGATGAGAAACTCTGGGAGACCAGATCCCATCGGAGGAATGGATTTAGTCCATAAAAGAATCTATCAATCTTACTCCTCAGATTTTGTATGTAGTCCACATCATACCTTGATAACCTTGTGAAGTTAGATTCATAATTTACAACATTATCATCTTCCTTTTGCTTCAAATTTAGAAACTTCCTTTCCATATCTGCTCGCTATTCATGAGAAAAGTATTTCTATAGGAATATTTTCTTAAAGTCCCTCCATTACATCTATTATATCTCTTACTCATCCTTTGTTTTTTGGATTAAAAAACATCATTTATCCGCATCTTTTGATAGATGATAAACTACCATGAAGACCTTCTCTCTTTCGTTACATCCCAAAGAGAGAAATATCTTCTCTATGGAACTTATCTGTTGTTCAGCAACAAATGGGTTTGTAGTCCCATTGAATGATGGAGGTTTTTGTCACATAAATAGATCTAACAAAGCTCCTCCATGTGGAGGATCCGGATGCTCCATACAGGTAAGGTTATTGTTCATAACCTGAGTAAGTTGTCTCAGTATAGTTATAAGATTCTCTGCACCAGTCGCAGCACCAGAGCCTACATCATTATCTTGCATCGGAGGGTGATCCCTACATGGGATATGCATGTTCATGCAGTTTCCATTTCTTCCACTAGGAACCATTTCTAGATGATGGCATACACTAGATTAGGTTATGAATCATAATTTATAATCTTAACTTAACAAAATACTTAGCACAAATTGACATCCTATTCATGGATAATCCCATAATCACAAAAATGGTTTCTTTGAGGAAAAATTTACATTAAAATCCTTCATAATGGCTTGTAAAGAAAATGTGAATTATACTAATCATATACCCCAGGATTTTCAATACCAAGAGTGAAGCAAGGCCTATTGTTGTATACTAAGATACTTCAGGTCAAGCTAAAACTCCTTGTCAGGGCTTTCACTCCTAGGTACATCTGTGCCAGAGTCACCTCTACCTATTTGTATCTAGACAGGAATGTATTTTATAAAAATATCCACATAATCTATTCCTTAACAAAATATCAGGATGTTCTTGTATGCTTATACACAAAGACTATATTAGGGAATTGTTCCCTAATCAATGTTTTCTAAATCTAGTTTCCAAGTTTTCTACCAAACTTCCTTTGATACCAACTATAAGGACCCAACCCCAGTTGCCCAGAGCCGGTGCCTTATTTTATTACATTGGAATATAAAAAAGGAATATGTATCCCAAAGTACCAAGTAGTTTAGTAGCTTTTGGAGACAAGGTATGTATATAAGTTTAACATTACATCATTAAGGGAAATACAACACTAATTTATTCCATTAAAAACATCCAAGCCTCCTAGATTATGCCTACAAGTCACTCATAAATAACTTCTTCATATACTGGGAAAATGAAACATAAGAAAGGGGTGAGTTCAAATGATCAGTAAGACTAAGAAATACAGCAGAAGATAACATAAACATAAACATTAGTCAAGGTGAATAATTGAAAACACACACCTTTATAAATAATAAACTTGAACATATTATGGCAGGAATATGAGCTGAGTAAATAATGCCATAATAAAATATTATCATGGGTATTCTACTAGTTGAATAACCACATGAACTTTAAATTACTAGCTTTATAATGAGGGAAGTGAATATGATATACATTATGAAACATTTTTTCAAGGCCTCGGCCAAGACGTCTAAAAAAGATTAAGGCCTCGGCCAAAACCTTATATCAAATTGGGAAAGGCCTTGGCCAATTCCACGTCTATTTGTCTCATGAGACATACAAATGAATCGAGAGGATATAGTGGGAACCACCCATCACATAATAATTCAAATTCATTCCTCATATGAGCAGGGATAAACATAAACAACATATACATTTATATTGAAACTATCATATGAAATGTAACTAACTTTCCCCAATCATTAAACATAAAACACTAACCACACTAAGTAATATGGTGAATAGTTTTAGGATAGATCGTCCACAATAAAATTAGTCATAAAACATTAAATAAAATATTTTATATGACATCATAAATTATGAAACCCAATAATACATAAGAATCAACAAGAGTTTTGAATCAGATGAAAATACTCTTATAAAATCATTAAGCAATTCTTGAGATATATACTCTTTTATTTTGAAAAGAAGAGTTCTTTTAGAAAAATCCTCGTATAAAACCAAAAGTGAAGTAAGATAGTATTTTTATAATAAAATTATTTATTTTATAGAGATAATGGTTTACAAAAAAAACATATTATATAGTGCCTTTTAAAATAGGTAAGAATTTGAGAAATTCCCTTGAATCGGGCTTGTATTTTGGAAACAATTTTGAAAGTTCCTTTTAAAACGTGTAACTATACATAAAATAAGGAAGGTTTATGATTGGTAAACATATATAGAACACTCAAAAAGATTTTATGATGATTAAATAATAATATAAAATAATTTCATTGAGGTAATTAGATAATAAAAGTAACCCAAATGAAAATGGAGGTTCGGGTGAGAAAACCCTTACAACTTTGTAATCAATTGAATTGTATGCCCAAAAATTAATGATGGTAAAATGATACAGTTAATATCATGAAAATAAATATATTCATGGTATTAAACATCAATGGGCAGTATAAATACACCATACACATGTAATAGTAGTGATTACAGAATATCTCACAAAAATGGAAGTGAGATGAAGAAACTCTTACCTTAAGTCTGAATGTGTTACCCTCTTGAACTTAAGGTCATGGAATATAAAATTATACTCATTAATAACTTGATTAAGAACCTATTATACATGTATTTATTTTATCAAAATTAATTTTAGTTCATTTATGTTCTTATTGATAAGTTATAATATCGAATTTCGTCGTTCCAGAGTGTTTGTTTTCTTGATTTTCATAATCGGTTCACTTGTTTTTAAGTAATGGAGTTCATTTGGAATGGTTGTAAATCTCCAGAATTGAAATTAAATACTATTTATGAACATAAATAATTGTTAATGTTCATTTATATCATTTGGTTACATGGAATGAGGATGAATCATTAGATGACAACCACTTTGATTATTTGGCCGTATTTGGATTATTATGAACTAGTTTTGACATAAAAATTAATAATATGTAAATATACTAGTTCCTGGATATTAATTAGGTTATAATATATATATTATAGTCTGGGTAAACCATAAAAATGGTTTCATGACCATTAATGATGGATAAATTGAAGAACGAAATTTCGTCATCCGCGAAGGTTATAAATTGGAACCTCATGGACGTTGATTTCATTTATAAAAATAAAAGGGAGGGAGTAAGAATATTGATGATGGTTATTCCATTAATGTGATATAATTACAGTATATATATGATAATGTAGTAATTATGTTAATTTGGACAGAGGATGTGAGGAGAGGATAAAAAAATATGATAAATTGAAATGAAACTAAATGAAAAAGAAGGGTGCTTTACCTCTTGAGATAACCTCCTTGAGAACCTCCTTAAGGGAAGGGGTTTTGGTATTTTGGAAAGACCAATAGCTTATTGGACGTGGGTATTTACTAGGGAAGGGTAATTGGGTAGAGCTTTGATGAGATTCAAGGTTTAGAGGAGTGAAGATAAGAGAGAGTGGGTGGGAGTTTATAGTGGAGGAGAGGGGTAAATTTTGAATATTTTATTCATTATTTTATTATTTCCATCAAAACAACCAATATTGTTGTTTCATGTGACCCCTAATAGTAATAAGTTCATGTGAGTTCAAACCAAGTGGAATTACATCACTTATTATGTCATAAATAGTGTATTTAACTGATAATTTGAATATACGGTATTTTACCGTATTTCACTATTCATCAAAAATTCAAAAATTTCAGAAAAAAATCCTAAATTTCACCCCTATAATTTTTTGATGTGTAGAATTAGAAAATGAACTCCATTTTTCAAACATTATTTTCTAAATGAAATTAATTTAATTTTTAAATAAAATCATAGTTAATTTGAAAAATAAAAATTTTAAAGGTATAATTAGTGTTATATCACATTGAAAAATTAATTAAGATATCATTATCTTATTACATTAAGAAAATAAAATAATATCATTATTTACTATTCATAAAGGTCATATTACTATTCATATTACTATTCATAAGGGTATGTTACTATTTACCAAAAATCAAGTTTGTTTTATCAGACTCAAAATGAATTACTGATCACAACTCTATATGAACGTTTTTCAAAATTCAAAACATAATAGAGGAAATTTTGTGTTTAATGGATATATTATAAAATTCATTTAATATTTATTTTCAAAACCTTGGGGTGTTACAATGAATCTAGTGTTCATTCCATAATGAAGTCGAGTTAGCATATTTCTAGAATTAAAAGCTCTTATCTTTTAGAGATCTTATGGTATCTTTTTATGGTGTTATTTAAATTGTAATTTAAGGATTAATTGGATAAATTTTCCCTTCTTAATCAAGGAAAGTTGAAGATTAATTAACAGGAAAACTTTGAGATTCTCCCAATATTTGAGATATGTCTTTATATAAATAAAGCAGAAGGAAGATCTTAAAGTGAAGATTTTGAATTCCATAACAGTGTTGGAAAGCTAGAGAGAAGAAATAAGGGAGATCAATGATTCTATATTGCTAGTAGTTTTGTGGAGTTCATAACATTGATGATGTTTGAGTTAATTAATACACCTATGATGGTGTGATCTCATTCTTGGTTTGTGTAAGATAGATATAATTTTTATTGGAGGGGAAGTGATCTTTCTAAGTGATTGAGGTCATTGAGTTATTAACTTTTTGAGGGTTTTAAACCTTGAAGGTCGGTACCTCCACTCTAAATTATAAGAAATACGTATTGTACTTATTGATTCTAGTACATTGGCATAAAACCATTGTATGCACCTTGTATTATCCTAGTTTGGGTAAAACAGGTAAAAAAATTATGTGTCCCTCTTTAATTTCTTTATCACTTCATATTAATTTTGATGTAGAGAAGTGTTCCTAATAATGGTGGAACAAGATTTTTAGTTATAGTTGTTTGATCAATTTGATATACCCTAATCCCCCCAGGTTATTTACCTTACTTGGGGATAACATATATATAAATATATATAAATATATTTATCATATATTTATTAATTTATATATAACTATATTTATATAAATTTATATGTAATTTTATTTATATATATATGTGTGTGTGTGTGTGTGTGTTTATAAATTATGAATAAATATATGTATGTATATATATGTATTTACATGTATATATCTATATATATAAGTATATTAAAGTCTGTTTAGTCACCATATGAAGGGATTGGTGGAGTGGTAAAGTCTTTACAGAATAATCAAGAAGTAAGTGGTTAAAATAACACCTCATACACATATATACATAATTTTATAGGGAAGGTCGAGTGGGTATGTGTGGGTCAATATGTGGTGGGACTGGGGAGTGGATGGCATGGGTTGGGTTGGGGTTGGGGTGGAACCTCACTTGGGTTGGAGTGGATCTAGGTTGAGTGGGCCTGAGTTGTTCCAAGTCATAATACCCTGTGATTTTAGTCCATCATGTGTTTTTGATATCTTGTGATACACACAGAACTAAACTAAAGTGAATATAGACTTATTTAATTATAGTATAATATTATAATATAAAATGAAATATTTTTCAAGATTACTAATAAAACATAATTAGTAATATTTCAAAAGAAATAAAACCATAAGTAAATAAAAATACTACAATCACGGTCTTCCATGAAGATCATGTCACCAATCACAACTATGTAAAGAATTAAACATGTTATAAATATGAAAAACAACCTAAAAATCTATATAATATGATGGATGATTTTAGAGATGTATGTAGGGATATATATAGGAATGTGATATGACCATTATATATATATAATTATATATAATTATTGGTCATATGACTGTTGGATATATGGTCATTGTATATACTTTTATCCAATAGGTATAGTTATTTTTTTAATATTTAGTCACAAATTAAGAATAATATAATTCATATAAAATAAATAATTCTGAAATGAAATAAAAATATAATAATTATTTAAAATGATTTACAATAAAAATATATATTTTTATTCATTACATCTTATTATTATTTAAGAATGATTTTGATGAGTTTATAAAATTCAAATTAGGATTATAATACTAATGTATTTATAAATTTTAATTTTTATAATATAAATAATGGGATGTGATTAAAATCATTTAAAGTTAAGAAGGTATATTTTTTAAATAATAGTTTTTTTATAAGTGTTGCATATTTTTATCTTAATAAATTAAATTGATCACTTTTAAAGGATGATTATAATAAAATTTAATGTCTCAATTTATAAACAAATATATTAACACTCTTTTAATTTTTAATTAATATATAATAAGATTAATAAAACTTAATGTTTTAAAAGAGTTATTTTTTCTATAAAAACAAAAAAATTATGTTTTATGTTTTCATTTAAAAGTTAAATTTCTAGTATTTAGAAATTGAATTATATTAAATGGAGTTAAAATTTAGAATCATCACATCAAAATCAAGTAAGAGGGTCAATTTCATTTTTTGGAATAAAAAATAAATTACCAGGGTAAAAATTGAGGTGTCCTAGTAAAGGTAAAATGAGATAAAATGGTCAAATTAAGAGGTAAAGGCCTAAAATATCTCTAAAATTATATCTAAATTGTGTTTATAATGGTATTAAAGACCCACATTCATTATTTTTCACATCATATCCACTTTTCATGTAAAATGACAACCATACACCTTAGGAAATGGGAATTTGTGAAAATACCACTCAAAACTCACCTATAAAAGGACCCCTCATCTTCCCCTACCAAACCACTCATATTCTTAAGGTATATATTTAATACCAAAGAAAATTACCTCTCACAATTTCTTATAAAATTTTTAGTAACCTATAGTTTTAATAAAGGGGGCTAAATCCTTTATTTTGAAGGAACCCGTTTCGAGGATCAAATTCATCAAAGTATCTAGTTCTTCATCATATTTTTCAATTATACTCTCACATAAATATTTGTAAATCTAATCCACAACTATAATTATGTTCTATTAAAATAATTATTCTTTTATAAAAATTATATTACTATAAAATAACTCTATACTATTACTCATTCCTTAGTATAGCATGTTCTTGTTTAGGTTGGTTCAACCACCTATATGAAAGATGTTATACTATCTTCAATAATTCAAATATTAATGTAAAGACCCAGAAATCCTGTTGTAATTTTTTTCTCAAATACATGGTAATTTTATGAGTCTTCGGTTTCTGACAGAACTTTATTTCGAGGCCCGGTGTGCCCGGAATCAATTTCTGATGTTTTGTTCAGGTACGTTCAGTAAACGTATGTGTGGGATTTTATATCTTTTGAACCGGTGCTCGGAATTGAAATCTAAGGGAACTTTTGAACTTGCAGCACCAGTATTCTGTTAAGTAGACCTTTACCACAGTTGTGTTTTAACGTGAATGGAAGTTTTTAGTTGGGGTTTCTAAAAAAATAGCAAAAATATGTGTGACATATTTTTATTTAAAAGGTGGTTTAATCCTCCAAAGGGAAGTTCGAGGTGGGGCCCACCCCCACATAACCTCCCATGGGAGGATATTATGTGATGGGGGCTACATGATCTCAAACCCCTCAACTCCCCTTAAGCCTCCTTTGAACTCTTGGACTTCCCATTAATATACCAACACACCCTTGTTTTAAATATTTGAATCCCTTGGAATTCATGCCAACTCCATGCATTTAATTAAGTGAACCAACATAATTAATTAATTTGAGTGTTTGAATTCTTTTGAACTCATGCCAACCATTAAAATAAGGGATGATATTATTTTATTTTTGGGGTTGGCATAATCGTTGGAGATTTGGCTTGGAAGAACACTATTCTCTTGACGAAGAACGTTGTTTCCACCGAAGAACGACGACGTGTCTCCTTCCTTTCCAACCGGGGCAAGAAAGGGAAGATGCCGCCCGTGAAGAACATCGCCAATAACAACGTCATCCCCTCCAACATTGACCGAATGATATCCTTCTTCCGCGACGTCCATCTTCCGCCACTCATCTTCGTTCAACGAAAAAATATGAGGTAGGGGAATTTTTGTATTAATTTTAAATATGAGATTACACCTTTGTTCTTCGTTATACAAAATTCTAGTTAGTAAAAACCAAATGATATCATATGACGAGGAGGGTTCGGACCGCACGAACATGGCCCGAACCTCCCCTTTGTTGTTTCCATTTGGTCGACATCGGAGGCGGAGCCGAAAGGGCACGGTGTCGTCGCACTGTGCTAGAGAAGAACCGTAGCAGAAGAAAGAGGAACTGCGGCCGGGAGGGCTGCGGTGGATGAAGAAGCGCGGCGTCGCCGCGCCGTGCAGAGGGAAGAAGGACCGCGGCATCATCGTGCCGCGGTGGAGGTGAGGAGGCGGCCGGCCGAGTCGGCCGCCATGGAGCCAGACCGCAGGCTGACCAGTCGGCCCGCTGGAAGACCGCGGCACCCGTAGGTGCCGCATGGAGGCAGACCACGGCCTGCGTCCGTGGACCGCTCGGCTGGAGGAACCTGCCGGCAGGGCTGAAGAAACACGGCGCCCGCAGGCACCGCATGGAGGAGACCACGGCCCGCATCTGCGGGCCGCTCGGCTGGGCGAACCGGCCGGCTACGGCCGACCGGCTTGGAGGACCATGGCACCTGTGGGAAGAACCGCGGCCCCCTGTGCAGGCAGCATGCGCCAGGAAGAACCGGCCAGCTACGGCCTGTCGGGCCGGGGAGAGGCGGTGCCGTTTGGCGCCGTCGGGCGAACCGGACCGGCCCGCAGAGCGGGCCAGGTCCGCAGGTGGGCCACGCCCCACCGGGCCGGGCCGACCCCCTAGCCGGGTCGGACCCGCCGAGCCGACCCCCAGCTGGGTCGGACCTACCGAGCCAGGTCGGGCTGACCCGCTAGCCCACTGGGCTTGACGGGTCGGGCCCGACTTTGCTTAAATACGAATATCTCCTAGACCGTGCGTCCGATCGACGTGCCGTCTATAGCACTAGGACCCTCGTGATGAGACAGTCCTTTTGGAATACTCTAAGTGAGTTTTGGACAAATTTGGAAAATGGATGGGTTGGATCGAGAGTAAAATCCAACCGGGTCCCTGGAATAGAAACGCTAATAACTCTCAGACCGGGCGTCCGATTGACGAGTCGTCTGTCGTGTTAAGTTAATTTTGATGATACGGAACTATGGGATGCATCAACTCAGGACTTTGTGATAGTTGATGTATTGACACTTGGCTCGAGGATCAGACCCTCCCGGAATCGAGCATGCTGTGTGCGGGAACCCTAGAGCTGATTGTGATGACTACTGTACTGGAATCCTACGTGGGATCGACAACGATGACTACTAAACTGGAATCCTCTGTGGGTTCAACATCGATGACTACTCTACCAGAATCCTCCGTGGGTTCGACAGTGATGACTACTGTACCAGAATCCTTCATGGGCTCGATAGCGATGACTACTGTACCAGGATCCTCCGTGGGACCGACAGTTCTGACTTCTGTTCTTGTATCTTCTGTAGATCTGACAGAATAGCTGGTCATGTATCCTATGTGCGTCCAATAGCTTAGTTGGTCCTGTATCATGTGTGGGTCCGATAGCTTAGATGGAAGAATAGCTGGTCTTGTATCCTGTGTGGGTCTGACAGCTTAGTTGATCCCGTATCCTGTGTGGGTCTAACAGCTTAGATGAATCAGTGACTACATCTGATCATCTCTATCACTCTACTACCTATGTGATCTGAGTCTTGACTTTTATTCATTTATCTTCGAGGTGATTTAATTTTCTTCCTGTGTGGACTGAGTTGTGCTTGGGCTCGAGAGTTGGAGCCGAACTGTGATTGGTAACTTAGGTATATGTATGGGAATATATCTATGTAGGGTGGGTTGATACTTCGTGATTGTATATTTCTTTTGTGATTATACTTCGTGGATTCTGGGAGACCTGCAGGGGTCTCGGGGTCTCTACTAAGTATCGTTATACTCACCCCTGCATGGGCTATGCCCACACTTTGTTGTGTTGGTTTCAGACGACAGACAGCATTGATCGAGGTAGAGAGTTGTAGAGCTGGACGGTACCCGGAGGTGGACCACTTGGCGAGACGTACATGGAGCAGAAAGACAGACCTGGGGTGCTGAGGAGGCTATCTGTACCCACCCTTCAGGTGGGATTCCTAGAGGATGACTCAGTAGTTGATGTTTACCTTTCTGCAGTTGTACTAGCTTTTCAGTTGTTTGTACATTACTGTTGGGCTTGTATTTCCAGTCTCTTTCCTTTCAGCACTTTCTTTTGTATACTACTTTACTTAGTGTTTACTTCCAGTTGCATACTATGTTGTTTTTGTTTACTTATTAAAGGAAATTCCTTCCCTTTTTATCGGGATTACGCCTTTTGTGCTAGTCGTCATCCCCTGGCCTATGGAAGGCGGGCTTGGGGTAGTCACGGCACGGGCCCCGAGGACGGGTCGTGACAATTAATGAGTATAAGGAAATCAATACTAGTAATATATGATATTAAATATTAATTTATGTTGTGGATATAATTTTTTAAGGGTTTTATAAAAATTAGTGGTCATTATAATGTAACTTATAGTTTTTAAAACCAATTAAGTAACCTATAGTTATTAATAAATTACTTGAAACATGCTCATTGAAGATTCTATTCTTACGAAACATGACCATACCTTCCATAAAATAAAAATGAGAATACATAAATCAATAAAAATTTATTAAACTACCTTTATTAATGTGTAAATGATAAACTTGTTATCAAATAATGAGGATCAACATCTCCATTACAAAACATGCATGAAATAATCAGAATTACTAACATATAATGATGAAAATAAACAATAACTAACTAGTATATGTATAATAAATCATTATAATTGAATAGTATAAAAGATAATATATATGAATAAGGTTCTGAAATAATTTATTAAAATAGTTATGTTAATTATATATAAGGTTAAAGAACATTTATAGAATTTAAGAGTAAAGATAAAGGTTTCTTTTCCAATTTCACTTTGAAATCAAAATTGTTTATGACTAAATTTACATTGGGTGAAATTTTTTGTTTTTTATATCTAAAATCCAATTTATTTTATTATAATATATTTATTTATGGGTTTTAAATGTCTCCTTACCATTTCACTTCACTTTGGTTCACAATTCAATTGAAAGGATATTTGTAAGTGGATTCTACCTTATCACTTATTTTTAGTCAATATTTTTTCTAATCTAAATCCATGTTTTAATATGAATTTTTGGATATAATTATACATACTTCTATGATTTTTTGAAGTCATTTTCTATTGATTTTTTTCTTTTATGGAAGTGTGAAAGAAATTTTTTTAACATTTCTTGCATGATAGCTTTCTTCCACCATTTTCTTCGGTTTTCTTTATGAATAATTATTTCCAAGTTTTCATGGTTCTTAAAATTAATTTATCATTATTTTTATAAAACTATTGATTTGTAATCTATTTAATTTTAAAATAAATTTTATTAAAAATTTAAAGGATATTTATTCTTATTTTCCAAATAGTTTTTAATGTTCCTCTAATTTCGTTTTCATCTATGAAAAAATATTTTAATGTTTCTTATGATTCCCTATAGATGTAATCTAATGATACCATCCACCATATTTCTCTATTTTAATTATGATTATTTCTTGTGGAAATATTCATGAAACATGTTTCTTTATCATCATTTAATTAATCTATGACATAATTATGAATGTTTTCATGTTTATGTGGCACACATATTTGTGGTTTTTAATTAAATAATGGGTAGGTCTAGAATTATATATCCCTAGAATGAATTGGGTAAATATTTATAACTCTTGAGATTTCATGAAATGGAAAAGGGACTGAACCCAATCCACCATTGGAATATGTCCACTATGTGATGATGGTATTGGTAGTGAGACTTGACAAAGGAAATGATTTTCAATGATTATATATGTGCCACATTCTTATGATGAATTTTTATGTTATTAAACATTACCATACCTCATTTTTAATGTTATATTGAATTTTTATGTCATGTTTCATGATTTAAAATCCATGTTTTATTTGATATTATTTCCTCATGTTATAATCATGTATATTGATTATGTTCCCATACCCACATGCTCATTGTATGATCACTTATGATCATTAATTGAAATTTATTATGTTCACCCCTTACTGAGCATCTTATCTCTCCATTTATTATATTTACATTCTATGGGTAATAAATAATAATATTATATATGATATGTCTATAAGGGTAACTTGTGTGAATATTATTTATAAGAGATGTTGTAGAATGTTTTAAAATAAGTTTTTTATGTATATAATCTCTAAATAGGATAAACCTATAGGTTTTTTGATGTTTCTTATTATAATATGTAACCAATATTCATGTAAAATGATATAATATGTATATATGTTAGGGTTAGGCATATCGGTTGGTATCAAATCTAGGTTTAGTTATTTTTATAGATTAGGTTATGAATAATATGGTGATAAAATTTAAATCAACTTATGTTGAACCAAAAGTTATATATGATGAACCAAGAGTATCATAAGTTTAACCTAATATGTTGTATGTTGAAATTAAGGTGCCATAATTAATGAAATGTTAGTGATTATTTTCATTATTATATTATTGTTTACTATAGATATTATTTTTTAATACTCACACAAATATTTTTGGTTTTAGTCAATCGTTGGAACTATGATGAGTTAAGTTAAAAACATGTGAGATGGAAAATTAAATAAGTATCCAAAAAAGATGGGAGTTGGAATAAAAAATCTCATGGATATTATCACCCAACTTTCTCAAGATATGAACAATAAAACTAACCATTTCAAACTCCCAAACACACCATAGAAATAATATCTTTTTATTGAATCCTTAATTCGAAAATTACCACTCTCTTTTATCGGGTCTTTTAATCCACTAATTAACAAGAAAAATATCAGCACAATAGAAAAGATATTTTTCATTATTTAGTACTCAGAGCATGAAAATTTTGTTTTAGTTTTTTATCATTTGGAAGGTAAATATGATCAATGGTTTTTCCACATATCACTTTGGTGTTTTTCATTGATTTTGTTTTTTAAAAATTACATTTGAGTATCGAAGTTGAATAATTTTTTGGTGAAGAAGTGATTCTTATGGGATTTTTATAGATTCAGTAAATCTATAAATTTTGTAGTAGTTGGAGGATAAATAGATTTAAGAGAAATATTCTATACTCTATAGAAATATTATATATCATAATAAAAGGTTTTTTAAGGTTCAACACCACATATCATACAATATTACATTAAAGTTGGATACATAAGGTTCATTTTTTTGCCTACTTTTTTTTGTGAAAAGGACTATGTTGTAGTAGGAGATCGGCCAAATTTTTATGCCACTAGAGTTTCAAGGGTTCCTAATTCATGGTAGGTATCCTACAGCATTGGAGGTGATCATCCAAATTTTAATATCACTGGAGTTTCAAAGGTTTCTATGTTATGTAAAGAATCCTATATTATAGTCCTATTAAAAAAGAGGATTACATGTCGTATAAACTCTTTGTGGTGTGGAGAGTGTGATTTAGGAAGTGTGGTTGAATTAATATTTCCAATATTATAGGAGCTCACACCATAGTGAAATGGTCATACTGCAGTAATTTTAGTGGGTAAAAAAGTTAGAGGATATCATTTCAAGATTGAGGGTAGGTTATGGAAGATATTTTTGAGTGAGAATTATGGATCTGGACAACAAGAATCCATGTAGTAGAGAAGAAACCATGACTATGGTATTTGATTGAGCTTTCTTCTACACTATAGATAAATAGGACACATAATAGTGAAAACTTTATAATAATGTTTCTACACTATAGTATATGTGACCACATTATAGCCATGTCATTTCTGACAACCTAAAAATTCATATAGGAGTTTTTGTCTCATACTTTAAGGGGTTTAAATTAAAATTAATTTTCTTTAATCACCACATTCAAGTATGGGTGACACATGGAGTTATCCTAATAATAAATATGAATAATTACTTGAAAAATAACCCTTGGATCAAATAAAGGTGTTTGAATTCTCTACAATTTCATACAATGGTTTGATTAAATATGGAGTATAGGGAATAGGTTGGGGAGAGAGGAAAAATATTCTCTCTTTTTTTGAATCAATACGAAGAAGGAAGTTCTATATTCTTTTGAAATTTGAAAGTGATGAAGAAGAAGGATATTATAGGATATTTATCTCTATGAAATCCATCAATATTTTTAGAACAGACACACAAATCTAGCTGTTTGTTCTCATACTTATCTTTTTAATAATATGAATATCATGGAAGGATAAATGAATTTCACATGTGATAGTGAGAAATGATATTTTCTAATTTGTGTGAGTAGTGGTTTGTAGGGTTAGTGTGTCTACTATATTTTGTTAACAAAATATGATCAATGTGATTTAGTGTTTTAGGTTTATAGGAACATCACCTTTTCATGCTCCTTAGACTAGAATAGTTATGGTAAACCAATTAAAATCTATTATGGTATTTATTTCTTTCATCACTAATAAATATTAAGAGAGAGATAAAATATTTCCTTGTATTGATATAACAATATTTAATCAAGGGATAAAGTTCTAATATGTATTACCATGATCCACCCACCTCCAACTCCTGAGAGTAATCTCCTTTATAAAGGACTAATGATTTGTATCCGTAAATTTTTTTGGGTGATGTAATCTCTCATAGAATCATGGTAGTAGTAGTAGTAGTTTTTAATCATAAAGTCATACCTATTTTCTAAGGGAACAATTTATAATTATGGAAGAATATGATATAGAACTACTTTCAGTCTTTAGGGGTGGAATTTTTCACAGAATCTATTCTTGGTATTTTAGATAACAAGGAAAGTGGAGCCTTAGTAGAATAATATTATAAGTAATTATATGTGGATGCTAAGGAAATAAATTCTTTAATGGTATCTTAGGAAAACCATATCTATAATATGGTAATGTCTTGTAAGACCTCTTATTATATGTGGTAAAAACTTTATAATATCTAGGAATGTGATTATTATGTTTGAGAGTAAAAGCTTCAAGTGTTGTATAATAAGTGTGGTGATTTTAGGATGAGACCAACCATAATAGTTTATGTATTTTTCAATCATCTAAATTCTCGTGTGGAATATATTCAAGGCCCTGGTGAAAATATTGAAAATTTAAAGATATTAAAAGGAATGTTAAAGAGAATACTTCCACATTTCAATGTGAAGGTATCCATACTTAAAGACAAATATCCAAAGGATGTTTCTATAGATATATTTCATAGTACTCTTGTGTAAAATGAAATGAGAAATTATGACAATTAAACCATGTCAAAGGAGAACTCACATGTATTGTATTTTAAAGAAATGAAACTTTCTATAAAAGTATACCTAGATAAAGATGAGGTTTATGAGGTGATGTATTTTCTCTCCTATAACCTCAAAAGGAAAAGGGTAAATTCAATAGAAAGCTACCAATTATTTTATTTCAATGCAGTAAATTATAGAATCTCACTACTAATTTTTGTAAGAATTTCCCAAATAACAGAGGAGGAATCTGTGAAGAAACCATTTAAAGGTGAAAAAAGCTGTAGAAAAATATGATAGAATTTTTTCAAGAGTAATAACCTATTATATAATGAATTTAATCATTCAATTAAGTCAGAAGTGGAATATGTAACACCTCAAGCTTCCAAATTACGTTTCCCTTTGAATAATTCAATAGCTTGCATTGTACGTAACTTCGAGGTTCTAACACACATCACAACCAATCAAACTAGCCGTTATGAATAGTAAAACCCATTTTTTGAAATTTTATAAATTTTATCTTTCAAAATGGACTTCATTTTTGGATTCATAATATCAAAATTATCCTAGGGTAAAATTTTGGTATTTTTCTGAAAACTTTCATATTTTGATGAATAGTGAAAATTACTAAATTTTAATTAAAAACAACTTTTTTAATTGAAATAATTAATAGTGATAAATTATGAATTTGAGTGGTTTTAAAGTATATTTAGAATATATTTTTACCATTTAATACAATGTTTTTCATTGGACATAATTTCACATTTAAACCGGACATAAACAAGTGTCAATCTTTTGATAGTTATTATCTCTTAAAAACACGCTTTTTGTTTTAACAATGTGAATTAATTTTAAATTAATTTCTTCCACTTCTATGTTTTGAATTTAGAAAAATATATTCCATATTTTAAATTATGATGTTCAAATTGTGTAAATAGGTAACTCTTATTTTTAGACATTTTGAATAATTACTTCGGTAAATATTTTATTTACCATGGTTAAAGGGTAAATCCGGTAAATAAGGGTAAAAAATAATATTATAATAATAATAAATTACCCTAAAACGTGTCCTAAACTTATTATTGGATACATTTCCGACCATGGGCATATTTGGGTCTATTTTCGGACCCCATGGAGCCACTTGTAGGTGATAAGGACACTTTATATTAATAAAGTTAAAGTAAATACAAAAATGACATAAGCATATATCTTTTAGAAAAACAATTTTTACATAGGGTTATATATGTTATATTTTAGACTATAAATATTAATTAGAAAGATAATAATATTTCCTACATAATAGTATTTTATTTATAATTTTTAGACATTTAATAATTAAATTTATTTATGACACAATAATGATACAGTATTTTTCTTTTTAAAGAAAGAATCAAATAATTGGTATTATAAAAGTTAAAATAAATATAATTTGAAAGTTTTGATGCCATCCACAAATTTTATTGGTTAATATTACATGTTAGTATTTCTTAAATGAATTTTATTCGAATTAATAAATTTGATAAGACTTTAACAAAAATCAATTATTGAATAGTGTCAAAATTGACATAAATGAGTTTTCAAAACAAATATTATATTATTAATTGATATTCTATTCCTAAAAATATAATGTTCGGTAAAAAGACTTATATCATGATATTTGTATCATTAATGGACCACTTGGGGGTCGCTTGGATGTATATAGTAATTTTATTAACTATATAATATAAAAATAAAAAGTGACATGGTAAATGTCAAACTAATTAACTAAGAATTAAAACTAAAAGATAAGGTTAATATAATGACCCAAACCTATCTAAAATATATTGGTTGAAAGGATTTAGAACCATACCCACCTTATACTTTTAATAATACACTTTGGAGCCATTATAAACTGAATATTAATTTATTATAAAATAATAATTTATGTTTTTTCTAAAGAGTCCCTCCTCCCCCTTATAAAAGGACACCACTTCTAACCAATTATTCACACCTTAAAAGCCTTTTGGATCGGGAAACCCCTGCCCAATTATTCTCTCAACTTCCCTCAATTCAACCTAGAGGCCTTATTTTTATCAGAAAGCAAACCTAAGGAGATATTTTGATCAAATCAAAAGGAAGAACCCGAAGAAGAGGTAATGTTTTCACCTCCCTCTTTCAAGTTCCTTTCTTCTTCAACTTCTTATTTCTATGTTATTTCCATTATAAAATAATAAATCTAGTATTTTCCATATACTGTGATGTTATTATAAATATGTTACAACCATATTCAGTATTCTATCCATCCTTTGAATGACATGTCACCATACGTGCGTACGTACGGCCTACCGTCTCCACGTCGTGGTGTAATTGTTATTCAATACATTATTATTTGGATGGGTATAATAATGATGTGTAATTCATGTAAATAATAAATATAACATTATAATTATTCTTTATATATGATATACCATCCAATTATATATTATTTTAATATCAAAATAATGATATTAACGCTCGTGCGTACGTACGGACTACCGTCTCCACGAACGCGATAAGATTCATTCCACATCGTATCCATTCAAGTATAATTCTCATTTTATGATTAAAAATAATGTTTAAGGAATTTATATCATTCTGGATATGAATTAGATACAACCTATCCATAAAAAACACGGCTTATGTAACAAAACATATAAAAGAAAACGAGTAAGTTAACACCCGAAACGACGATAATACTAAGATATTTTTAAGAAAGCAATGTTAAAAGATTGTATATGATATCATATTAATGTATATGATTATTGTATAATTTAATAAAACTTATTTCACCATTATACAGGAGGTTAACCTACCCCCAACCAAGGAAAATTACAAGGTAAGGGTTAATTTCACAATCTCTTTATTATCCGAGGTTGTTTTTACATAAGTATCTACTGGGACATATTTATTATCCATGTCCATGTATCATGAATGTGTTTTAAAAGGTATTATTTTAAGGGAATTTTTTACTAAAACATCATTTCAAATGTTTTAAATATTTATTCCTCTAAATCTTTTTAATTAATGTCCATGTCTTCAAAATGGTTTTTTAAGGATTTATTCATATGGACATGAATGTTTTTAAAATGATAATTCCTTTAAAAGATTAAAAGTGGTATGGGACACTTTGATTCAAAAATTTCTTTAAATTAATTCCTTTCTAAGTTTTGTGACTTTTAAATGTTTTCATGAAAAAGGGGTATTTCTCTCAAAGAGTTTTACAAATCATTTTTATCTATATCAAAACCCTTTAATGGATTTTAAACTTGTTTTGAAGTTGATTTATTATGATACAAATCTTCCATATTGTGTTGAAGGATTTTTGATATGTTTGACTGTGGATGTGTTATTTTTATACCATTCATGTTTTATGGGTAAAGTATTGACATTTTGTATGCTAGTTTTAATACGAATGTTTATGTTATGTTTAGACCTTTTCATATGACGAATGCATTGGACTTAGTAAGTGACAGGTGGATCCCGCTATAGCTCCTTGATGCATTGGTAGGTTTCATGAGACAAACTAGTGTCTTGTAATGAGGCCTTGACAAAATATTATTTGTAGTCTTGGCACGAGGCCTTGGATACGTGGTTATGATAGTCTGGCATTATGAATTCCATCATTATGAAAGTGGTTATTGATATTTCATGTGATTATTCTACTAGTGGAATATCCATGTGAACTAGTAAATGGAATTATTTCATTTTATTTCTGCCATATTATGCTGAAGTTCATGTTTAAAAGGCTTTTGTTTTAGTTATACATTGTCTTAAATGTTTATTCTTATTTATAAAAGTTTTCTCTATATTGTTACCCTTACTGGGAATTTGAGCTCACCCCTTTCTATGTTTTATTTTTCCCAGGATGTGAAGAAGTATTTTATGAATGACCTGCAGGGATAGTATAAGGGGATATGAGTGTGGAGACAAGATGTTGTTGAAGTTTTCAATTTATTATGTAATGTAAACTTTATGAATGTATCTAGTTATTCCAAGGCTACTAAACTAATAGGTCTTTCGAGACTTTATCTTTTGTGATCATGCCAATGTTATGTAATAATGTACCGACTCTAGGTAACTGGGGTCAGGGCGTTACAGTTGGTATCAGAGGAAGTTTAGTATAAATCTTGGAAGCTAGATTTAGATAAACTCTAATTAGAACACATAGACCTAAGATGGACTTTGAGGATTAGTATATAAGAACTTCCTAGAATTTTGGTATTGTAGAGATTTTGTGAGTTTTTCGAGCAATACATCCCTGTCTGGATATGAGCAGGTAGAGCCGGCTCTAGCACAGACGTACCTAGGAGTAAAACCCGAAAACACTGCTTTGATCTAGACTCAAATGAGAACTGGTGTACGACAATGGGCCTTACTGCACTCTTGGTTATGACACTCCCGAGGGATATGCTTAGGATAATTCTCATTTTCATTAAAAACCATTATGAAGGGTTTATAAGTATATACTTCCTCAAAGAAAACATTTTTATAGATTATATCCATAAACTGTTTAATTTATGTTAGGTATTTTAAAAGTTTGGAATTATTGCAATTCATAAACTGACCTAGTTTATGATATTTTATAGAAATGGCGCCCAGTAGAAGGAATGTGAACTCCAGCAATACGTATGATCCGAATAGTAAGAAGGATCATATCTTTCACGGAATTAAGCCAACATTTAGAAGGTAAATAGTCTCCCATGTATTCTCAACATATGAATAAATAGTATCATGTGTTAATAAGGTAATTAAATAATTCCTTGAGTCCTATAGCTTTTAAGGGAATCAAGAGAAGAAAATGATATAAGAGAGAAAGATGGATAAAGGGAAGAGGGAAAAGAAGAATTTTCCCATATGTGATAAATGTAGGAAGAAACACCTTGGAACTTGCCTGAAGGGAATGGGAGTTTGTTATAAGTGTGGAGAAAAAGGACACCATATATGTGAATTCAAGGGTAAGAAAAAGGTTTCAAATGTACAATGCTTCATTTGTAAGGAGTTGGGACACTACGCGAACCAATATCTAAATCATCAGAGTATACCCCAAATGATGCTATTGGATAATAATCAAGTTATGATACTACCACAGATGATGAAGAATGATTAGAGTTCTTATGTTTTTATTAGATAATTATGTCATTTGAGTGTTGTATCAACAATATACTGGTTATAATAATTATGGAGTATATAAGGATTGTACTGCAGTACCATTTCATTAAGGACTTGAGATTGTGTGGAACCAAGAAAAGTGACTCAATAGCAGGTTAAATTTTTGGAAAATATATGTTTGAGAGAAAGATAAACCATAATATGGTTCTAATACTGAGGTAGTGATTTTGGAATAATACATGATTGATTAGGATAAATTATATTGGATATTCTTGATTACCATGAAACTGATTAATGATTTGTATATTCCATCATTGTTGGAGTTTACAACATTTTTGGATGGACGAAGTATATCCAGTGTTCTATAAGGAATAAGGGATCATGAATATAATCAATAAGGTTTTATGGTAATTCAGGATGTTTCAGTGTTTTAAAAGAATACATGATGAAGGTATCCATATGTTATTATGTGGTAAAAAGGATCTACATTATGTTTACCTTCCATATAAATTTTGGACTAAGATTTTGGACAGAAGTATTTTGGATATGTATAAAGGTTGGAATGGATTATATTTTACATTGGATACTATTGTTAAGGTTATTTTTGGATATTTATAAAAAGGACAACATGCATACCATGTGACAACCCATCGCGTCGGATAAAGCTGAGGGAATTGAACCCACAACCATAGTGCGATTGGGATTTATCACCTACCACTGGACTACGTGAAGTCCCTGGAGTGTATAATGTAGTATTTTTAAAGTTCTGATAGATGAATTATAAATTTATTTTTGGAACCCAGTATGGTTAGGATAAATAGAATATTTTTGAGTTTTATTATCTTTTGGAGTGAAAGATGAGTTTGTGGTAGAAATTAGTTGAAGGATGAAAATCTACTTGTCAAGTGTATATATATATATATATATATATATCTTATTATATGATGAAATTAATTCTTAAACGTTAGGGAAGGGATATTAAGACCAAAAATGTGTTATCCTAATACCTTTTTTTTTGAACTAGTGATATTTTAAATCATCATAGATTGATGGATTTGAGGCCCTCAATTGTACACTTGTTTGTGATTGATAACCTCAATCACTCCTTATAAATATTTACATTTTTCCTCTAATTACGTGTTTATAATTTCCACCAATATTTTCCTATTCGAAACCCTAATTTGGTGGTGACATTCTCATTTCCCTTTCCCTCTTATTAAAACTAAATTTTATTAACCCTATTTCTGATATGAGTTTTCCACAAAGGTATTTTCTATTTTCAACCTTTTATTTTCAAAGAACAGTTTCAAATTGTGAGGACGTAATTTATTGAAGGAGGGGAGAATGTAACTCCCCAAGCTTCCACGGTACGTTTCCTTTTGAATAATTCAATAGCTTGCATTGTACGCAACTTTGAGGTTCTAACACACACCACAACCAATCAAACTAGCCGTTATGAATAGTAATACTCACTTTTTGAAATTTCATAAATTTTATCTTTCAAAATGGACTTTATTTTTGGATTCGGAATATTGAAATTATCCTAGGGTGAAATTTTGGTATTTTTCTAAAACCTTTCATATTTTGATGAATAGTGAAAATTACTATATTTTAATTAAAAACAACTTTTTTAATCGAAATAATTAATAGTGATAAATTATGAATTTGAGTGGTTTTAAAGTATATTTGGAATATATTTTTACAATTTAATACAATTTTGGTCAATTAACATAATTTCACATTTAAACCGGACATAAACAAGTGTCAATCTTTTGATAGTTATTATCTCTTAAAAACACGCTTTTTGTTTTAACAACGTGAATTAATTTTAAATTAATTTCTTCCACTTATGTGTTTTGAATTTAGAAAAATGGATTCCATATTTTGAATCAGGACGTCCAAATTGTGTAAATAGGTAACTCTTATTTTTAGAAATTTTGAATAATTACTTCGGTAAATATTTTATTTATCATGGTTAAAGGGTAAATCTGGTAAATAAGGGTAAAAATAATATTATAATAATAATAAACTACCATAAAAGGTGTCCTAACTTTATTTTTTGATACATTTCCAACCATGGGTATCTTTGGGTCGATTTTGGGACCCCATGGAGCCACTTTTAGGTGATAATGACACTTTATATTAATTAAGTTAAAGTAAATACAAAAATGACATAAGCATATATCTTTTAGAAAAACAATTTTTACATAGGGTTATATATGTTATATTTTCGACTATAAATATTTATTAGAAATATAATAATATTTCCTACATAATATTATTTTATTTATAATTTTTATACATTTAATAATTAAATTTATTTATGACACAATAATGATGCAGTATTTTCCTTATTAATGAAAGAATCAAATAATTTGTATTATAAAAGTTAAAATAAATATAATTTGAAAGTTTTTATGCCATACACAAATTTTATTGGTTAATATTATATGTTAGGATTGCTTAAATGAATTTTATTCGAATTAATAAAGTTGTTAAGACTTTAACAAAAATCAATTGTTGAATAGTGTCAAAATTGACATAAATGAGTTTTTAAAAAATACTATATTATTAATTGATATTATATTCCTAAAAATATAAGGTTCGGCCAAAGGACTTATATCATGATAGGTGTATCATTAATGGACCACTTGGTGGTCTCTTTGATGTATATAGTAATTTTATTTACTATATAATATAAAAATACAAAGTGATGTGGTAAATGTCAAACTAATTAACTAAGAGTTAAAACTAAAAGATAAGGTTAATATAATGACCCAAACCTGTCTAAAATATATTGGTTGAAATTATTTCGACCCATACCCACATTATACTTTTAATAATCCACTTTAGAGCCATTATAAACCTAATATTAATTTATTATAAAATAATACTTTAAGTTTTTCCTAAAGAGCCCCTCCTCCCCCTTATAAAAGGACACCACTTCTAACCAATTATTCACACCTTCAAAGCCTTTTGGTTCGGCCAAACCCTGCCCAATTATTCTCTCAACTTCCATCACTTCAACCTAAAGGCATTATTTTGATCATAAAGCAAACCTAATGAGCCCTTTTGATCAAATCAAAAGGAAGAACCCGAAGAATAGGTAATGTTTTCACCACCCTCTTTCAAGTTCCTTTCTTCTTCAACTTCTTCTTTATTTTGAATTTCCATTCTAAAATAATAAATCCAGCATCTTATATATACTGTGATGTTATTATAAATATGGTACAACCATATTCAGTATTCTATCCATCCTTTTAATGACATGTCACCATATGTGCGTACGTACGGCCTACCGTCTCCACGTCGTGGTGTAATTGTTATTCAATACATTATTATTTGGATGGGTATAATAATGATGTGAAATTCATGTAAATAATAAATATAACATTATAATGATTCTTTATATATTATATACCATCCAATTATATATTATTTTAATATAAAAAGAATGATATTATCACTCGTGCGTACGTACGGACTACCGTCTCCACGAACGCGATGAGATTCATTCTCCATCGTATACATTCAAGTCTAATTCTCATTTGATGATTAAAAATAATTTTTAAGTACTTGATATCATTATGGATATGAATAATATACAACCTATCCATAACAAACACGTCTTATGTAACAAAACATATAAAATAAAATGAGTAAGTTAACACCCGAAAAGACGATAATACTAAGATATTATTAACAAAGAAATGTTAAAAGATCTTATATGATATCATATTAATGTATATGATTCTTGTATAATTTAATAACAATTATTTCACCATTATATAGGAGGTTAACCTACCCCCAACCAAGGAAAAGTACAAGGTAAGGGTTAATTTCACAATCTCTTTATTATCCGAGGTTGTTTTTACATAAGTATCTACTAGGACATATTTATTATCCATGTCCATGTATAATTAATGAGTTTTAAAAGGGATTCTTTTAATCGACTTTTTTATTAAAATATCATTTCAAATTTTTTAAATATTTATTCCTCTAAATCTTTTTCATTAATGTTCATGTCTTCAAAATGGTTTTTTAAGGATTTATTCATATGGACATGAATGTTTTTAAAATGATAATTCATTTCAAAGCTTCAAAGTGGTATGAGACACTTTGATTCAAAAATATATTTAAATTAATTATTTTATAAATTGTGTTACTTTTAAATGTTTTCATGAAAAAGTGGTATTTCTCTCAAAGAGTTTTACAAATCATTTTTATCTATATCAAAACCCTTTAATGGATTTTAAACTTGTTTTGAAGTTGATTTATTATGATACAAATCTTCCATATTGTGTTGAAGGATTTTTTATATGTTTGACTATGGATGTGTTATTTTTATACCATTCATGTTTTATAGGTAAAGTATTGACATTTTTTATGCTAGTTTTAATACAAATGTTTATGTTATGTTTAGACCTTTTCATATGACGAATGCATTGGACTTAGTAAGTGACAGGTGGAGCCTGCTATAGCTCCTTGATGCATTGGTAGGTCTCATGAGACAAACTAGTGTCTTGGAATGAGGCCTTGACAAAATATTATTTGTAGTCTTGGCATGAGGCCTTGGATACGTGGTTATGATAGTCTGGCATTATGCATCCCATCATTATGAAAGTGGTTATTGATATTGCATGTGATTATTCGACTAGTGGAATATCCATGTGAACTAGTAAATGGAATTATTTCATTTTATTTCTGCCATATTATGTTGAAGTTCATGTTTAAAAGGCTTTTGTTTTAGTTATACATTGCCTTAAATGTTTATTCTTATTTATGAAAGTTTTCGCTATATTGTTACCCTTACTGGGCATTTGAGCTCACCCCTTTCTATGTTTTATTTTTCCCAGGATGTGAAGAAGTATTTTATGAATGACCTGCAGGGATAGTATAAGGGGATATGAGTGTGTAGACAAGATTTTGTTGTAGTTTTTACTTTATTATGTAATGTAAACTTTATGAATGTATCTAGTTATTCCAAGGATACTAAACTAATCGATCTTTCAAGACTTGATCTTTTGTGAACATTCCAATGTTATGTAATAATGTACCGAATCTAGGTAACTAGAGTTAGGTAATTACAGAAGAGGTCAAATAATTAAAATATCTTAGTGAGGATGCTTTATTAACTTTCATTTAAAGACCACAAGCTAATGGCAGTAATTCTGAAAATGATGAAGTTTAGGGAAGAGTTGATCTTCAGGTATAACTTTAAGAATACCTTAAAGAACTTGATATATTGAAGTCAAAAAACAATAATTAAAATGTATCATTTCATGACTATAATATCTATATACAATAATGGGAAGAATATAAGTTATAATTGAATGTGGAAATTGAAAAAATAGAGTGTAATTTTTCTAAATCCAAAAAAATAAGTTGATATTAAAATTAAATTTGAAGATCAAACCAAGATAGTTAATAAAACATATAAATCCATGAATTAAATTGATGAGAAATAAATAGGTTGAATGATAAGTCATGGTATTGTGTCAAAAGTTTGATGAGTAGAAAAAAATCCACACTCCTAGTATGACATTGAGGAGTTCAAATGCAGTAGTAACAAAAGAAACCCACGGGGTGTATTATAAAAAATGTGTTCCTATTTCTCAATTTTAACACTTAAAAAATGAAAAACCTTGGTGTATCATGATTATAAGAAGAATGCCTCTATTATTTATGTTAATCCATAGGAGTCAACACCCTAGAGGAATGTGGCCTTGTGAGATGCTTAAATAACCTTCAATCAAATAGAAAAAGGTAGAAGAATGAAATCAAAAATTAGATATTATTAATATAGTAGATTGGGATACATTAAATATGTTTATTTTATTGTAAATATAATTTTCAATGTGAAACAACATCAAGAACATAAAAGTGTATTTTCAGTATTTTCTTATACTTTTTGTGGGTATGGTTTTTGGTATGAAGGACATAGGAATAAGGAAGCCGATTATGCATCAAGGGTACAAAATAAATTTCCTCAAGAGACTAGGGAAAGAGGTAAAAATATCTAGAATTAAACTCAAATATGATATAAACTTTTAACAATTTTTTAGTTTTGTAAAATGAGGAGATAACATAGAGTTGGAGGTGAAACAATTTTATCCATCATCAAGAGATGTTAACTAGTGGTCAAGGGTAAAGAAAATAATAAATTAGAAGGAAAACATTTCTAAGATTTATCTAAGAGTAATAGAAAGGTAATTTTTATAGGTTTTGGACATCAGATGTACCTCACACATGACTAGAAATGAATATCTTATTACTGGTATCAAGTATGATAAAAATGGAGTGGTTTCATTGGGTAATAATGAAAGTATCGAAATTTTTGGATCCGGGAAATCCAAGGTTAGTGGAAGTATCTTAGAAAGACTAATGTTCTCTTAGTTAAATGCCTTATCTATAATGTTATTAGTATAATTCAGTTGTGTGACTCATGAAATATTATGGAATTTGAAAAAAATTATTATTCTTTCAAGGCTAGAGATAGTTCAATTTTTCTTTAGGGGAAATGTATTAAGGAAAATAATTACCATATTAGGGGAGAAAATTAGTGCATTTTTTCTAGGGAGTATGAAAACAAATTATAGCACAAAATATTTGGCTATCTAATCTAAACATCCCTATAAAACCAATTAAATAATAATGGTGCTCGATATTTCCACAACCTCACATATGAAAACACTAATACATGAGAATCTTTTAAAAAAATGGAAACTTGTTTTGAATACTTATAAAACAAATAATGGAAATCATCAAGGTTAATCAAGCTCATTAGTATGGATGTTGTTGTGCCAATGAATTCTAAAGCTTCACATGGAAAATAATATTATGTTTTTTGTTCATTATTTCAGTAGGATGTCAAGGTTGATGGTTATTACTCTCAAAATAGAGGTATTCAAGTGTATCACTCAATACTAAAGAGAAGCTGAAGAGATTATTAGTGTAAAAATTCAAAATTTTCTCACTAAAAATGGTATATATTTACAAATACACAAGTGGGATAATATATAAAAAACATGGGATTCAACACCAAGTGTTACCTATGAGAACACTTCAACAAAATGGAGTTGTGGAAAGGAGGAACCATATAATCAACAACATGGTTCAGACTATAGTCATTGAAAATTCCATACCATAGAAGTATTGGAAAGCATAAGTTCTTACAATGTTATATATGTTCAACCAAGAACTATTATTTCTAGATGTAGAGAAGACTCTATATGAAATTTGGTATGGAAATAATCCCACACTCAAGTATATTTGGGTGTTTGGAAGTAAATTATTTATTCTTAATAAATAAAATAATAGTGAGTTTGAATATTGGATTGGAAAAGGTGTTTTTATTGAATATTCATCCAAGAGTAAGGCATATAGGTGATACAAAAAATAGTTGGGAAAATCATAGAAATAAATTATTTTTATGTAACTGAAAATGAACAAAATTAAATAATATGTGAACATGTTTTAGTTCCAAACAATATGAATATGCATAGAATTAACTTGGTTTTTTAGATTGAAATTGACGAATATGTATCTGGATTAGGGGGTTTCAATGGGTGGAAGTGGAATCTAATTAAAACTTTGATGATAAGAAAAACATAGAAGGATTATTCTACTTAAGAAGACAACCAAATAGGGAAGAAATTATCAAAAACAATATTTTTTGTGAGAAAATAGCCCCAGTTCAAACAAGAATTTTGAAAGTGTAGTAGCACTTGTTATCTCAATTAGAACCAAAATATATTAATGAAGACATTAAAGGTGAAATTTGGGTTAAGACAATGCAAGAAGAGATTGGACAAATTGAAAATAATAACACATGGGAAATTGTTCCAAGGTAGAAATATAACAACGTAATTAGAACCAAATGGGTTTCCAAAACAAACTTAATGAATATTTCCAAGTGACAAAGAATAAGTCATGGCTGGTGTGTAAGGGGTATTCTCAAATTAAATAAATCGAATTAGATGATTCATTATATCTTGTGGATAGTTTGGATATTATTCAATTATTCTTGACTATGGTTATCTAAAAGAGTTTTAAATTGTATCAAATAGCCATAAAATCAGCATTCCTAAATGGAATCCTTAAAGAGGAAGACTGCATTGAAAAAGTAGATGGATTTCTCATTCATGATGATAAAATCAAAGTGTTTTGATTGAATAAATATTTATAATAACTAAATAAAACACTCAGGGCATGGTACTCTCGACTCAACCAATGTTTGAAGAAGATTGGTTTTATATGATTAGGAGTTGATCACAACCTTTACATTAATAAGGAGCAAGAAAATTAGATGTTGGTACTCAAATATATTGACGACATCATCTTTAGATTCTCATATTACACATAGTGAAAATATTTCTCAAACCAAAAGATTTTATAATTAAAAATGTATATAATTGGTGAAATATCATATTTCCTTAGTTCATATGTGATTCAAAGAAAGGAAGATACCTTTATCTTCCAAAAATATATTCCAATGAGGTTCTGAAATGATTTCAAATGGATAAATCTAAACTGATATATACTCCGGTAGAGACTCGAATGAAATTTTCAAAAGACATTTAAGGTGAGGAGGTTTGTGTGACTCTCTATAGGAAGATTATTAGTAGTTTAATCTACTTTTAATCCACTCAACCAAACATTGTTTTTTCTATATTTCAAGTTTCCCTCTATAAAAGTTTTCTAAAAGAGATTCAAATGAAATTTTTGATATGAATACTTTGATATATCAACCAAATAGTGGATTTCAGGTTTTTCTCTTGTAGTAATTAATAGAAAAAACTATTTGGATTTAATGATATAGATTGGGAAAGATCAATTGATGACTAAAAATCTAATTCTATAAGTGTGTTTGGTATTGGTATCTCATGAATTTCTTGGAAAAGTAAAAAAACAATGTCATTAAGCTATAAAGAGGTCAATTATATTATAGTGACTATTGAAACTCCATTTTTAAACATGGGATGAAAAGATTTAATAAAAAGGGCCTTAAGAATTAAATATGTGAATATCCCTAAGAAGGATCAAGTGAAATCACCTAAGTCTGCCTACATGCACCTATTCTATGTGCTAGAAGGTTCATGAAAGCCCTACCTATGTGGCTCTGAAAGATTAGCCACCCCTGCATGAGGTAATTACATGGGACATTGGTGTGGGGTACCTGCACGGGGTACCTATTTGAATGACCTCCTTCAACTAAGGTCCCATTTTTTATTATAAATAGGACCCTAGGGCTCCTTATTTTAGGGACTAGAAAAACATAAGAATCTTTAGATCTTTGGTGGTGTGGCCCCTTTCTCCCAAGCCCTCAAAAATCTTTCAGGTAGCTCCCCAAAACCTAAGATAAGATGGAATAAAGATGGATAGTGGGATCAAAGTCCCTCCATTGTATAAAACACAAGAAACCTATATGAGGAATCCCTCCCCCTTAGTTGACAAGCACTAGAATGATGGTCCATCCCCAAACTCGAGGCCTGCATAAGATACTTCTAGGGATACCTAAGGAAACCCTTGGTGCCTAGAGTAAGGCCTCACCCCAAGTGTTTTTTTCTAGGTTTTCCATCACCCAAGGAACCTATAGCTCACACAGGCCTACCCTGCATGAAGAACTTCCAGTTCCTCCCAGGTCTACCCTACACAAATCACCTTCTACTTTCCAAGCCTTGACCTATGCAACACACCCACTAAAACCTCTTTCAATCCACCTATGGAAGGGATCCCTATAATTAGGATCCCTAATATAAGGGATACCAAATTGAATCCTCCACTTAAGGCTTTTTACTTTCATGACCATAGATATAGACACACCTACATGTCACCCATTCAGTTATTCATTCCTTCAGTCATAGGTGTCACACACTTGTCTTACCTGATGGGTAGGGTCATCAGGGTGTATAAAGTTATGAATCCCCTCAGTCACAAGTACCCCAACCCTAGGGGTAGTTCCATGTAACTCCTCATATTAGATATAATGGATGGGACCATGTTCTTCCCTCATTTTCTCTAAGACTAGGTACCCCCAGTTCCAAGTGAGGAGGGATAGGATCATGCTTGATTTTCCCTTTTAGGGTTACTAGATTATCCTCCTTTATTATCTAGAACCAAGAGTAGGGAATCCCTCCTGGATTAATCTCCTAACCTTTATTATGGGTTTTAGCCAGGTGGGTTGTCAGATATGACTATCTCAGTTATGAAAATAAAAGAAGAGATTGTCACATCAAATCCCTTTATTATTCTCTCGTAAGCCCGAACTCTTCCACTAGTGGAAGAAGGATTGTGTGGTTTTCCAAATCTTCTGTTTCCTCTTATTTCACACATTTGATCATGAATCGCATGGGATTAGAGTCTAGTAATGATCATGATATATGTATGGTTCGATACATTTCTTCAAAGATAATCTTTTTCAGATCTTCTTATTTCCTTCCTTAGAATATCCTCCATTGGAATAGTTCCTAAAATCCATTTATCTAACTATAAGGGAATCCTCCAATATGATGTAAGCCAAAAAATAATTCCTTGATCTTAAAATGGGAATATTCCTAATGAAGAAAGTTAAAGGTGTTACATCCCCAACCTAGGAGCTACTAATCGGTGACCCGAGTCAAGTCATCACATGACCTCAAGCACGCATCCCCATATTATATAGGTAAGTGAATAGTAGTGAGGGTATAATAATCCATGTGGGGAGTCTGTACCGTCTTTACCAGAGTAGGCTATAGTAGTTAAAAACATAAATAGTAGAAACAATATATAATAACCAATAAACATGCATAGACAAACATCTCCCCAAACTTGGTACAAACCAAAAATTACCTTAACCATGTCATGTCATACTAATAGTGATAAAATGAATGAAACCCAAAATAAATAAAACCAACTGAATCCTCAAAATCGCCCTGACTCTAAGTCTGAATCCTCATCCATACATATCCCAAGCCCAAATCAAATACCTAGCACCAGGACCTTACCCTTATCTAAACCTGTAATAATGAAGTCTGCTTGGGTACCCAATGATGGCCCAAGAAGGGTGTGAGTACAAATCAGTATACCACCACCAAATGTGTCTACAAAATATCCAGTCCAAAAATATAGTTCATGAAAGTAAAAACTAAATGAAAAGAAAATAAGGATAACTCGGATGTTGTTGGTTAACAATATTTACTTTATCCCTATCAATAATTTTTTACCATTTTCATCATCTATTTCATCTTCATTACTAAAACCATTTTCATCACATATTCCATGGGTTAGGCATATACATCATATAAACATGGGTCTAAGGCAATCAATCACTATGAATAAGGGAATAAGTCAAGTCCCTATCTCACTAGGGATAAACACATCACATAAACACATAATCCTCACCATGAAGCCTCAGTGTGGGTGGAATTAAATTTTTAGGGGAATAGATCCTATGTCCCCTTCCCTAACCCATTCATTTTGGGGTGGAGTTTAAATCCTCAATATAACTAAACACATGGGTGTAGAACCTCATGTCAATATCCCACACTACCAAGCCATGTGCACATGATTATTTATCCCTTCACCACACACATACCATATCACAACCAACCACAACCAATACAAATAGTAATCACATTCCATAACCATCAACATGGGAATTAATACTATTCCATAACCCATTAACACATTTTTCATTTACATTTCATAGTCGTTTATCCCAATTATCATTCTCGTTCCTTAACCCATTAAGTAAAATTCCCATACATTAGCCAATATTCATCCATTAACATACATTATCCCATATATTCCATTTATAATTTCACAAGTACAATCCTTATACCACATAGCACAACCACTTTATTACATTCAACCCATTAGGTATACCCTATAATTCCCATGTATTTTCCCATTCAACATATTTATCAATTCCCTTATGCAAATCATTTAAATGTTCTTTAATTCACAAGCCATTGTGAATGTAACATGTCCATAATTTCATATACACTAATCCTTCTAGGAATTTCAACATAATTCCTAATCCATTAAACATTGTCTTAATTGACTCATTTAACCCATTTATCATTCATGAGCCTTAGACCGTCAACCCATTACCCTTTTTCGATTTCATAGTTCATATAACCCATTAGAATTCCACCCAACGATCCCTTATGCCATTAATAACCCTAGTCATAACTATCATTATTCCATTTCAACACAACCAACCATATTAACACATTTTCATGGGATCTACATTATCACACATCAACTCTATCATTAACCTAAATAATTTCTATGTTCGGGAAAGCTAGTGCACCCCATGGGTGGTACTAAACCGTCCTAATCATCCTAAATGAATCCCAAGGGGATCATGAGGGTTCTAAATCATTATTTAGCCAACTATTTTACCGAATATTACTCAATGTGTCAAATTCACAATAACAGGGAAGCATTATTTCAACACACATGCACAAATATATAATAGAACTATGGGATATAATTTCTAGACCACCTACCTTGAATCCTACAATGAACGCACTCATAATCACCACATTAGATCCATATCCAACCACCCCTTGAAGCCTAAACCTAGATTACACTGGAAAAATGGGTTTTTTGAGCTTCTAAATAATATTTCCCAAGATACATGCCCTAATCCAAAAAAATATAATAAATGAGAAGATTATACTCACCCGGATATTAGAATCGCAACTAATCATGCTCCAAAAGGTTTAAAAATGAAGGAGATTGATCCCTTGGAATCTTGGTAGGTTTAGGTTCATCACTAGGGTTGAGAGGAGGGAAGAGGGAAAGAAAAATAGGTGAGACTTAAAAATCCTGAAGTGGAAATTTTGTAAATTTTTCAACTTTTAAGGGGTGCATGGTTTACCCACATAGTTTTCCATACTGTGTGCAAGCCACTGTCCAAGGGGTGTTGGGTCGCACAGTTACCTAGGGAGCCCTGCACAGTTTACAAACTATGCTTAAAACATTCATAATTCCACTATATCAAACTGCATGGTTTTCTTGGTAAGGCCTCATGGTTTACTTAACTGTGTTCCAACCGCACGTCATGCACAGTTTGGCCCGGTTTCCCTTTCTTCCATTTCCTGAACCCCCGGAACACCCCCAAGGCCCCTCATAAACTAGGGAAAAAATTATTTATCCAAATAGAATATACTTGAATTGAAAATTAAATTAAAAAATACCTTAATAAAATTTGGGATCTTACAACCACCCCACCTTATAACAGCTCATCCTTTAGCTATATTCCCAAGCCTCACTAAGCTTTCTTAATAATAGATCAGGACACTAGGTCTGCCCATCCATTTCCAAGACTTCCTTACCACAACTCACAACATGAACTGGATTCTCCTCAATGGATGTATCAACTTTAAAAACATATCAACCACTATAACTTTATATGGAAAACTTAGAAAATAATTCCTGATTCACAACACACAGAAACTTCACACACAACATCATATATTTGCAGAGGAACCAATCAACACCCCATAGGTCTGATCCTCTTCGTAACTCATTACCTGAATCACTTGGCATCATTTTACTCTATTTTCATAACTCCAATGGTGACCAAAACAAGATATCATCCAAATGAAAAAAACATATTCTTCCCAATAGCATTTCCCAACTTTCATCAATCCACCACTCGTGTCCCGACGCTCGCTATTAGGGAAAACTCACCTGAATGGTGATCACTCTAGTCCCTACAACCCGAAACTCTGATCACATCATCAACCAACCACTTTACCATTATGGTTATTTACACCATATTCTATTATTTAGAACCCCCAATGTCAATTAAATACCACTAGAATCTCAACTAGACTTTCACATCATCCTGAAATGTTCCCAACTCACTATGCCCGAACATCCATATGGAATTCTCCCTACACTAGCCTCCATCCATGCCATTGAAACTTCCCAAGAGGACATTCCTAATCTATCCACTCAAGAACTATGATCAACTTGACCTCATTCAAGTATGAATTCATTTCTAAGTGGAACTTGCTGCTACAACATCAAACCGGAGGTGGATCACTCTCACCACACTCGTTCATGTTTATTATCTCAGGTCTAACCACCCCCAACTAGCTTTTACTAGAACACCCACCTTCCATTGATGAAAAACTACCCCTTTTTCACCTTCCCAAGGTTCTTTCCGACTTTAAGCCTATCATTATCACCTAATTCACCCAATAAGTTCGTTCCCTGCCTTCCAGTAGAATTACGTCATCATAGAATTACTACCCTCCAAACCCTCATCGGGATCCACCTCCCCATGTAAAGGAGGGGTAATCCATAGATTAAGATTCCACAGAAAAAGAAAAATGTGTACACTTAAAATATATTTGTAATGCTTTAAAATATTTGTGATGTATGTAATAATGGTGGTCATAAGATTGGTTCATGATCATATCTATATGTATCAAAATTATATAAGAAAATAAAACCATAGAAATTAGTGAATGAAGAAAACAAAACATTTCAAAGTAAGTAGAAGAAATTTTTAAACAATTATTCTCCCAAGAAGATATCAAATAAAAGCAATGAAAGGTCCTTGGATACCGGTTATAAAAATTTAAAGAGAATTTTTATATCTAATAGAACTAATGTGAAGAAAGTAACTTATAATAATCCATGTGGAGACTCTAATAAGGCTTCCAATTACCCTAAAGATATATTAGATATTTTCCCAGAAGACCTAGAGAAACCAAATAATATGGAAGTGGCACAAAAAAATGCCAAAGTAAAAGAGAAGATTCTATATTAAGATCTCAAAATTCATGAGATGTTATCAATAAAATACAAACCTTGTGTTAAATAAGTGTTATGTGTGAGGTGAGACATGGATGGACACAATCTTAGAGATTTCTTTTCAATTATTCCAGCATAATAAGAGTTCATAAAGAAGATGAAAGTTGTAAAAAGTGGTACAAGTTCCTGAAAATCTATTGAGAAGAGAAATTTCACACACAAAAATGATGAAGGGGTAATATCTATTCTACCAATAGAAAAAATATAATTAAAGTTTAAATGTCAAATCATGAAGAATAAAGGAAATGGAGAAACTTGGTTAAGAAGATCATCATAGCTTTGATGTTCTCATTGAGAAACAAGAAAGATACACCTTATTCCCTTAAACATTATGAAGTGTATGTGTGATTATGTTATAGTTAATTTAAGGTGAATAATAATCTTAGGAGGAGAACCTAAGAAAGTGGATGGGCTATCAACATTAGATAGCATTCTATAAAGAAGTTTCCATCTTATAATGATTCTAAAATTGGTGTATGGAAAAATATAATGAGAAAATCATCATTGATAAAGTTTAAGTGGTTGATATCAGCACATTATATCAAAGTTAATAATCTCCCATCTTGGACTAATCTTACTTTTTGAATTCCAAATGAATATATTGAAGAATATCACCCTTGTTGGAGTTGTGGAAATTGTTTAATTTGTACAACCATAAGTTAAAGATCCATTTTGGTGTATTCTCAACATATAGATCCTAAAAGATATATATTAAAGAGATTCATCGTTATGAAGATCATGATAAATTTCTCCTTGTTGGGTAGACAAGTGGGGTATGATGAAAAAGCTTCTATAATAATTATCTCATACAAGTATGATTATTATGAGATATTCTTGAAGGATTTTCATTGAGAATGTATGTATTTATTAATATCTCATAATTTTTTACTAAAAATAAAAAACCTAACACAAAGGGTTAGAAATTGAATTAATCAATGATATGAGAAAAATGTAATAATGAAAGTGTACCAAGGATACTTATCCTACTGATTATACTAGAATGGTTTTTAAATTATTTTTTAAAGTAATTATAAAAGTTTTATATTGATTTATTCTATAACTATTTTATATCACAATTGGTATATTCAATCTAGAATATTGGTGGTAAGTCTTTGAATACAAGATTATGTGTTCTCATCTCATTAGGTATCAAGTTCAATTGGAAATGGAAAGCTTTATTGTCTAACACAATTTCTCTCGTTTTCTACACTGAGCATGGATCATGTAGACTTAGAGTGATATGATCAATTAAACATTACTTAATGATGAATTTATACCCTTTTCATAAGTACTTTGTATTTCATTTCAATAAGGGGTATAGAAATTGAAATGAAATTTTGAAAAGAAAGGGGAAAGAAATAATAAAGATTCATATATTTACATATTCATTTTGAAGGTATTTCCAACAAATACAATGGGGGTATTAAAGAACCCACTTTTTTGTGTTGGGTTTTTTTTTCAATGGTTGTCAATAAATTAGAAGGATTTAATTGTTGTTAATATATTGAAGATGTTATAAATAATAATCTTCATATAAGTATTGGTTGAAGTTTCTAAGCTTGTTAATGAAGAATATGTATCTTGGATGTTGAATGGAGATAGTGATAATAGAGTGTTGATTATGAATGGTGGATAATACAAGTTCACTAAAGAAGAGAAGAAGTTTCCAAGTCTTGTTATCTTAGAATAATATAAATGGTGTTCTTTCCTTTGGAAGATTTGGAATATATTAATTACTTAAAGGTGAAATATTTTTTGAAGATTTAGATTATTTATGATGATTAGTAAGCTGATATCAATGCCTAAAACATGTGCCTTGATGTGTGGAGAAGCACATTTGTTAACAATATTAAGAATTTTCTTTATATAATTTCTAGATGGAATGTTCCAGACATATTAAAATGGATAGAGAAAGATAATATGATTGGAGAAATTCCATAGGAAAAAGTGTTTTTCTGATATTGTTCACAGGGACATCAGACTAATGTAAATGAACTAAGTCACTTGGACTAAGGGGTCAACCAAGTGGTTGTCCGATTGTATCCATAATTACATCAGATAGATAATGATCATACAAAGAATAACAAGTGATTCTTGGTGATGTATTCTTTATTTTTTAAACATCACAATGCCTTGTGGCTATGATTCAAGTAGAATATTGGAAGAAGAAAAGACTCTATGAAATAGAGGTAAATCTGAAAATGTTTAGTGATATATTCTTCATTTTTTAAATGTCTCAATGCCTCGTGACTATGATTTAGGAAGAATATTGTGATAAGAACAACCTCTATTAAATAGAGATAAATTAAGAGATTATTTTATAATCTAAAAATTTAAAAACATCATTTTTATACAAAAATATTCATGATTCTAGCTCAAATTGGTTGAAGGAAGAAGGTGGTGGAAATATGTTTTATACACAAAGGTTTCGAGAAAATATTTTTTGGATAGTGGTTTCATGATAAAGTACACTAAATAAAGAATTTATATAATATCATCATAAAGATAAGTGTTTGAAGAAGTTATGGATGAATAAAGTTGGAAGTCGCAAACAAAATTATATTGTATGGAGAGACATATAAATTTACCAAATTTATAGTTTTTATAAGTCCACTAAATTAAGAACTATGTGAGTCCATAAAATATAATTTTCCAAGAAAATACATCAGATAAAATTTTATGAGAAAAGGCATCAGATAGAAGTTTCTAACCAAATGCATCGGATATAAGTTTCTGATCAAAGGCATCATAAGAAGACTTTGATCAATGTCATCAGATATATCATTACAAAGTCATCATACATAGTATTATAAATTAATAGGATGAATTTATATGAAGTCTTCAAACAAATTGAGCAGATCTTCCCTATGAAAGTATATAAAACAAAGAATATTGTATGAATGTTTATGAGTTCACCAAATAAATAAAACTAAACAAGTATTATGAAATCATCTTATGGTGGAAGATTGTATAAGGCTGAGGATATTTTCATCTAAAAAAGTATTACTAGATATAGAAGTTCCTATAAATAAATACCAGATGATGGTTTGAAGATATTTATAGAATTTTTTTAAATTAATTCATTATGATGATGTTGTGTTGGACATTCAACATCTCAATAATCATGAGGGAAAGATCATGATTATAGTTAAGGTTTTAGTAATTTTTAAGAGATCATTGATTCCATGATGTGAGGAAGTCCCTGTGAAAATGGTTGACTTCTATTTGTTAAAAAATTTTAAGTTTGTCAAATAAAGAAATATTTGAGAAGGATATTCAAAGTTCAAGTGTGAATTTTTAAATTTGAAGTATTCACTCTTCCATTGATTTTTGGAGAAACATTACCTATATAAAGGGGAGTAGATGCACTATGAAAATGTTATTAGAATGTGTATATTTGTGATTATTTTTTAATAATTGAAGTTTCTAAGTAAGGTGTTGGACATGAATCTTGAGAGTAATTCTCTTTTAGTTCAAAGTATCAGATAGAGAGTTACCAGAAATAGAAGTATTGTATAGAAATATGTTAGTTTAAGAAGTGGAGTTACATGTAAATAGAGAGTTAACCGATAAAGTTAAAGGTGTCGAATGAGGGAGAAGAAAAAAGGATCAGATAAACTAGTAACAGAAAAAATAGTATCAGATGAATAGTATTGAACGAGAATATTGGATGGATATTATCAAATATATAGTGTTTGAATTAGTATGTTCCAGATAGATAATTGAATAATTGTATGGATAGGTTCCAAATGAAGGAATAATATAATTAAAGATAAGATTTTTGTTTGATACTGTGAAGAAGAAGAATGAGTAAAGAATAAGTCTTTCAACCAGTGTAAGAAAAGAAATATTCCATTTTTTGTGAAGAGGAATAAGGTTGTGTACTTTATATTTCATACTAGAAAAGTTGGGGGCGAACCCCTTTATTAAAAAGAAAATAACACACAAACCCTTTTAAGGGAAAAGGGAGAACCTGAAATCCCATAGCAAACCCGTAGGTTTGGCACGAAGACTTAAAATATAGTGGCTCAAGAGCCCATTGGGACATAACCCATTACAAAACCAAAGCCCGATCCAAATCCAAATCCTATGCAATGAAGCTAAGAAAAAACTTTATATTTCATAAAATAGAATAAAAAGAAGATTTTTTTGTATGTTTTTGTGTAAATAAGAGAAGAGTAATAAGAAAAAAACAACATTGTGACATTAAACTGAAGTCACAATAGTGTAATACTTTCTTGGTGTTGAAAAGATTATGAAGAAGTTAAAACTATATACACAGTAAATATAAATATCTATAAAGGTGTTAATGTCAAACTAGGAATTCATTAGTCCATGGATTTAGGATTTTTTTTATATCCCCCCTCCTAAAGTGTAGGGAACCACACTTGGGCGATGGATTATTTCCCAGCCAAGCCATTGTATTTTGTATCTAATTATAGTGTAGAATTTTTTTATTGGTCACCACTACACACGTAAATAACTAGATGCTCTTGAGAACTCGTGAACCTTTTAAAAACATCATGTTTCATCCTTCATTTTATTTCATATACTTGAATATGAAAATAGAGATAGAAGTAGAGAACCAATATCCTAACGAGTCTAAGAGGTAAAGGGATAAAAAATATTAATTGGTTGAAAATGTACCCAACACTAATCCCCCCCCCCCCACTCTAAGTGTTAAGAATATCCTGAAGTGGTCCTTATATTAACATTTATTTAATTAGTAATTTATATTGAATAAAAGTATGATTTCTTAATGTTTAAAGAAGTTTTTTTTCCTAAAAATGGTTTTTTCTACATATTTTATATTTTCATCTCAATGATAAATTTTTAATATTTATAAATTTAATTATATTAAATGGATTTTAAATTTCTAATCATTATTTTAAAATTAGTTAAGAGGGTAAATTTGATTTTTTGGCAAAATAATAAGTTACCAAGGTAAAATTGAGGTTCCATGGTAAATTTAAAATGAGTTAAAAGGGTTAAATTAAAGGGTAAATGCCAAAAATATCTCTAAATTTATCTATAAATTGTGTTTATGAGGGTAAAAATGACCCATAAAAATTATTTTTCTATATTTTATCCACTTTTCATGTAAAATGACAACCTTGAGCCTTAGAAAATGGGTATTTACCACTCAAAACTCACCTATAAAAGGGACCCTCCTCTTACCCTCCCAAATAACTTCTTTCATTTGGTTTACTATTGAATACCAAACTAAATTACGTCTCTTAAATACTTTGTAAACATTTAGTAGCCTCTGATTCCAATAAAGATTCATAAATCCTTTATTCTAAAGGAACACGTTTTAAGGAGTGAATTGATCAAAGTAAGTATCTAATTATTCACTATTTTTTCAATTTCCTAATCATATCCACTCTTTTAAAATATCATCCACCACTAAAATTATGTTTTATTAACATTATTATTCTTCTATATAAAGTTATATTACTATAATATAACTCTATACTCTTACTCATTCCTTACTATAACATGTTCTTGTTTAGGTCGGTTCAACCACCAACATGAATGATGTCATACTATATTCAACATTTCCTAAATGAATGAGTATAAAGACATTAATAATAGTAATATATAATATTAAATATTAATTTATGTTGTGAATATGGTTTTTTAATGGTTACATAAAAATGAATGGTCATTAAAAATTAACTTTTTGTTATCAGTGCATTACCCAAAACATGCTTGTCCATGATTCCATTCTTAAAAATCATACCCCTACCTTTAATAAAATGAACATGGGACTACATAATTCATTGAAAAAAAATATTACACTATCTTTATTAATCTAGTAATAATGAACTTATTATAAAATAATTAGTATTGATATCTCCATTATGAAACTTACAAGACACAATCAAAATTACTAACATCTGATGATGAAAATAAACAATAACTAACTAATATATTTGAAATAAATGATTATACTTGAATAGTATAAAATATAATATATATGAATAATTTTCTAATTTAAGTTATTAATATGGTCATGTTTATTATATAGGAATTAAAGGGATTTTGTGGAGGTTGGGACTAAAGGTAAGGGTTTCTTTCCAATCTCACTTTAAAATCTAGAATGTTTATGAATAAATTTAAATTTGAAGAAATTTTCTATTATTTATCTCTAAAACCCCGTTTATTTTCTTTACCTCTATTTATTTCTATGTTTTACATGTCTCATTACCATTTCACCTCCCTTTAGTTCATAATTAAACCAAAAGGATGCTTGTAAGTAGAGTCAACCTTATCTATTCTTTTCAAACAAGAATTTTTATTACCCATGTTCATGTTTTCATATCCTTTTATGGATGTCATTACCCCTAAATATATTATTTTTTAAGGTCATTTTATATTTAATTTAACTTTATTTTTAAAAAATTGAAAGGAATCTTTTTTAATATTTTCTATTTGGTCGCTTTCTTCCACCATTTTCTTTGGTTTTCTTTACAAATATTACTTTCTATGTTTTTACAATTATTAAAATTAATTTCTTGTTAATTTATCATTATTTTTCTAAAAAAATATTTATAAGTTATTTTCTTTTAAAAAAATTATTAAAAATACAAATAATGCTTCTTATTATTTTCCCAACAGTTTTTTAATGTTCTTACAAAGTATTTTTCATCAATATAAAAATAATTTAATGTTTATTATGATTAACTGGAGATGTTATCTAATGATACTATACTCTTTATTTATTTGGATGAATTATGATCATGTCTTGTATAAATATCTATTAAAATCATTTATTTATCATTGTAAAATTAAGTTATAATGTAATTATGGATCTTTTTATATAAATTTGGCACGAAAATGTATGGTTTTTTATTATTTTATTTATGGATCTAGAATTATATATTCATCCAGTGAATTGGATAAAGCTTTATGTCTCATAATATGACATAAAAGGGACTAATGATTGAACCTAATCCATTATATTTCATGGGAACGGGGAGTGAATCCAATCCACAAAGCGATTTTATCTTCTATATGATGATGGTCTTAGCAGAAAACCTTGAAAAAGGAAATTATTTTATATAATTATGTATGTATCACATTTTTATGTAACATTTCTATGTTATGCCACATTCTTATGTATAATTTTACATGCTATGTTGAAAACATTATTCCATGATTCATGATTTATGATCCATATTTTATTGGGTGTGATTTTCTTATATTATGATCATGTACCTTGATTATGTTCTAATACACGCATGTTCATATTATACCCACTTATGATCTTCAATCGATATCCTTATTTTCACCCCTTACTAAGCATTTTATCTCACCATTTCTTATGTTCCCATTCCCCAGGTAATGAATAATAGTATTATTCATAATATGTCTAGAAGGGTATCATGTGTGAAGATTATTTATGGGAGGTGTTTAATAATATATGTAAAATATATTGGTTATGTATATAATCTCAAAAGCCACTAAACCTATAGGTTTTGAGGTGTGGTTTATTTGGATATGTAATGAATATTCTTGTAAATTTATATAAATTAATGTGTTATGGTTGGTTCATCTCGCTAATTGTCCTAGGCCCAGGCCAGTGCTAGGCCTAGGGATGGGTTTGGATGGGCTTGGGCTAATAAATAATAAAATAATGAATAATTAAATGAATAATTGAATAATTATAAATAAATAAATAACAATTTTAAAAATAAATAACACTAATAAATATTTAGCAGTGATTTAAATTGCTTCTAAATAAAAAAATGTAGTGAAAAAAAAACATCGTGAAATGATTCCTGGCATTGCTATTCAGGATGCTTTCAAGAAAGCATCACACATCATTCAGCATCATTTTAAACTACTACTAAATTATCTTTTTTTTTACTGTATGAATTTTACATTTTTTAATAGATATTATGTTTGTTTTTGAAAAATATGTGTTGTGTGATTATTATATTTCAATTTTGACTAGCATGAAAAAAATTTATGATTATTTACTTGAATTTTTTAGAATTTTTATAATATTATATTTTAGGTGTAAATTCATTGGTTTGAAAAAAAAAATTAGAAATAATTTTTGATGATTAAGGCCAATTTGAGGATATTTTTCACTTCTTAACACTTATATAATGTATATAAATCTATTATAGATATTGATATTGTTTGGTCATACTCCAGATACCATCTTTTACCATCCTATAAATTGGAGGGTTTTAATGATCATAAGACACTCATCCATTTATCTAACAAATCTACCTAGGTGTTTCAATATAATCAATAAATAATAGATAAGGAAAGGTGCAGACATCCAAAGATGACAAGAGGAAAATAATGTAGATACCAAAACTAGTTAACCTACTAATAAACATCAAAGAAATAGATAGAGCACTAAAAATGGGAAACATAGAGGGAAAGTTGGTTTGTCACTTTCATTTTCAACTTCAAACATCCAGTGATATATCAAAGAAGACAAATAATATAGTGAATGTCACAAGTACTGGGTGATGATCTATATAAAGTCAACCTTATCATTCATGAACCTTTTATCAAAATGGAAGACTAAGGGAAAATAATAATGTAAAAGGATCAAATAATATAATATAATCATAAAATATAACTGAGACTTAATTCTAATGTTTCACAGATGGAAAAGTCTTAACAATTGGAAGATCCATCAATGATTATAAGAACTAAAATCATGAAATTTTAATATGATTTGACAAGTAAAAGAACTATATTTTTTAATGGCATGGAATTTCCATTTCAAATGATCATATTACACATGCTCCATATAAAAAATGATTATCAATGATGGAGTCATGTTAGCTATAACAATCGTATAAATGAACGGTCATAGATGAAGTTATAAATGACGCAGTTATCAAATGATTGATGGTCAAATGAGAAGCCACATTGAAGTTCCAATGACTACATTTTACAATATTCAAATTTCAGACTCTATATAAAGGTAGAATAAGATATTATTTGATATGAAAATAAGAAGAGTGGAGAATAATATATGAGATAAGTCCATAGAGAGAAAAGGGAGTATTTTAAAAGAGACCATGCATCACAAAACCTAGCTTTGATCTTTTCCAATCTCACCATAGAAGATCAATATCATCTATTTTTTAGTATTTCCTATCATGCTATTAGATATAGATATTCTCTAAATCTAATATAATTTAGGTGATGTTTTAGGTTATATTATTTTGTACAATGCGATCATGTTTTATGGTACGATGTGCAGGAATCTAGGGGATTTCATATTCCTTAATGTCGGTATATAATAAACTATCATATATAAATATCATTCTTCTGCTTAGACTATCATATTGTATAATATAGTGACATTTAAATACCATATCATAAGTGTTATGATATAATTAGTCATATTTTTTGATACACTTGATGGTATTTTATTGATTAGGAAACTGAATTTTAAGCGATAACATTTGGGTAATATTAAATATAAGCTATAATTTATCATTATATGTTTTATATGATGAAATGTATGATAGATTTTATAGTTCATTTATATGATAAATTCACACATTGTCCAAATGTTGTAAAAATTTTAGAATAGAAGGTATTTACCTGAACATTTTATAATGTTTGAGTAAATGCATGGATGGATCAAGGATTATCCCTAAGTCCAGTATAAATAGATTAAAACCATTAAGATGATATATGTGATCTTTTTTATGATTCTTATGAATCTCTATTCTCCTTATACCTTTATCACATGATAGATACTAGCATACTATAGTTATAAGGAGGATCTTACCCAAACATTGGGTGATTATTAAACCCATGGACACTTGACTCACACCTATTGTGGGGTGCGGAAAAAGCTACTATTTATAATTACCTAGTGCAACACACTGGGTGACCAAGGTCATCTCACTTGGTGAGCTTCACAAATATCTAATTATTAATTCTTAATCACCTAAAACTACTTATTTTTGTTGTTTTTATTATTTTATAAAACAAAGACTAAAAAATATAATGAGAAATAAATATAAACTTATCCTAACATGCAATGAAATATAGGATAAAAAAAGTACTTGGCTCAAGGATTTGGATTATGGTTCTTTCATTATTCATATTTTTTTTTTAAATTCAGTTTTATAACCCAATTTTAAAATATCAATATTGTATTACTATCCTCTTATTTATTTTTTGTGGAATCTTGAATGCCAAGGAAAAATAAATTCCACCTCCTCTTATAATCAAGGTTGATAACACACCTCAATTGAGATTGTGGAATCTTCCATGTCCCAGCTCTATCATATTCCATTTCATCCATTGAACATCACAACTCCATAATGTGAAGAGATTGTGTTTAATGGAGGGGATGGATAAGTTTTAAATAAAATAAAATAAGTGAATTCAATATTTGTTTCATGGTAGACAATCACCACACTCGTACACTTTACCCTCATCCACCACTAATAGATCAAAACATTTAAGATTTGAAAGCATAGAATTTAGGAAACACCTATCCTCCCCTAAGGACAATCCTTGAGTTAGTCACTCATTTTCAAGTTCAAGAGGTCGTGATAGAAGAATGGGGAATAAGATAAGAAGAGAGAGAGAGATATATAAATGACAAACATAATGAAAGAAACAAATTGGAACACTTTTATTAAAAACATAATTAGTGAATTATAATTAGAAACTAAACTAAACTATAGTAAAAAAATAAAATCTACAAAACAGATCATCTTACCATCCTCCCAGTGAAATCCTCTAATCCCCTTCAGTGGAAGCCAGCCGCCTCTATTTATATAGGTAGGAGACACTTCTATTTCCATTGGTTAAATCTTTCCATATCTTTATTTAAATTTTCCTAATTTTAAAAAAAATTAAATTATTAACATTAAATATCTCCTTAGATATATAAAGTTTTTGAATTTCAGTGTTGAACCACTTTGCAGCGTGTAGTTATATCATATGGTATAGTATTTTTAATTATGAATGATCATACATGGGCTATGGGGCACCCTTCCCCTCCATGGTGTAACCACCACCTTTCATATTTCTTCAAAATTATATGCCACCTTCTATATAGCCACCTCCATGGTGCATGAAGGCCTCTATAGTGAAACCTCCTGTTAACATTTCCCTCAACAATTCAACTCTTTCCAATATTAGTATCTCTACATGGAAATGGATACACCATAAAATAGCACCCAACTCGCATGAAATCGTCATTTTGGATAAGGTATAACCATGTCATCCATGGCCACAGCTCTCATATTCCTTAAAAACAAAGTCACTGCCAAAATGGTATCTCCACAGCATAGGGCCAACACCATAATGTAGTGGAATAATCCCAGGTGATCTCATGGAACAGCCTCCCTAGTAACATTGTAGGGTTTATCCACCTTCCATCTAACCTTCACAATGTCCATGTTATCTCTAGTGAGTTGCAAATGGTGGTTGGTGAAGTAAAAGGTGGAAGGCGATGGTGAGGCATGTCCATGTGTAAGGGGGAATAGGTGAAGTGGGATAGCATCATTTGGTTAATTGATGAACAGTATCAAAAACCTCTCCCTCCCACTTAGATATTCATCATGGGTGATCATTGTTATAAATTAAAACATGTGAAATCCATGGCTCAAAATCCTGATAAGGGGATGGGATCCCGCATACACTTCACACACACATAATGGGTCATACCAACAAACACATCTTGTGAGGCCTTTTCCCAACCACTGTGCAGGCTCCTCCCCATGTGGCTTGAACTCATCTTCCACCCAAACAGACCTTCTCATGGGGTTTTCTTGGTCATCTAACCCTTTATGGGCTAACCAAGGTCATCTCACTTGAGGAGATTCATAATTTATTTACTCACTTATTCTAAATCACCTAAAAACTACTTATTTTTATTGTTTTTATTATTTTATGAAAAATAGTGGAAAATATTTTTTGGTTTTTTGGAAAAAATGAAATGCTAGACTAAAACTATCCTATAATGCAATGTAAGTTGATATTAGAAAATAAATAACTTATAAAAAATTTTGGTTTCAAGTTCCTTCATTATTATTCTTTGTTTTTTAAAATTTATTTTGATAGTTCAATTCTGAAATCTCATGTATAAACTATTATTCTTATATTTATTGGTTTTTGAATCTTGAAAGCCTGGACAATATTAATTACACCTCCTCCTATAATCAAGGTTCCTGACAAGCCTCAATAGAGAGTGTGTCACCTTCCAGGACTTAGCTTCATTGTATGTTGTTTCATCCTTTGAATGTCTCAACTCCATTATGTAATGATCTTGTGATCAATTTAAGGGAGGGAAAATATATAAATAAAATAATAGAAATGAAGTTGAGATTAGTTTTGTAGTAGAAAATCAACACATCCATACACTTCACCATCATCGACCACAAACTGATTCAAAATATTAATGAATTTAAGAATAGAATTTAGGAAGCACCTATCCTCTCCTAAGGAAAATCCTTGGGTTATTCACTCATTATCGAGTGTAAGAGGTCACGGTGGAAGAGAAAGAGAGAGGGAGAAGAGAATGAGAGGGGGAGAAAGAATGGAAGAGATGCGGTGAAAGAACCATAGGATTCAATTTGATTAACAGAATGAATGAACTACATTGAAGTAAATAAAACTAAAATAAGAAATACTACTGTAAAAGAACATAAAAAAGAATAAAACAGAGCATCAGTAGTAGCAGTTCACTCCCCTACTATCTTCTAATCCTCTGAACTATAGCCATCTCTTCATATTTATAGAGGAAGTAATCTCTTTTATCTCCCTTATTCAAATATTCAATATATCTCAATCCAAGTTTGAATATATCTTTTTAGATTTTCCATATTAAATATACTAAAATATCAGTCTTTCCAAATTTACAGTGAAAACCACATCTGTGGTGTAGAAAAAATAATTGTGGCATAGCCTCTTTTATTATGCATGGTCATTCATGGGTCGTGCGGTATCCTACTTCTCCACATTCATAAACTCAATTCATTATATTTCTCCAAATATCATGCCAATGTCTATATAGCCACCTCCACTATGTAGTGAACACATGGTGGAACAGCCTTGAGGTAATCATTTCCCCTTTCAAATTTAGAACTTCCATACTGAACACCTCCACAATACAACTCAAAACACCATGGTGCAGTGAAACAGATGGTCATTCACCACTCCTTATTCGCACTCAGTCTATGACAGGGCCATTTCATCCACAGAACAACCTCCCTTAGAAATTATTTCTTAAAAAAACCCTACTAAACTTCCACAGTGCAATGCTATATTTAATGATGTAGCTCAAAACCTCACCACTGTCACTACTATAATTCCTAAGGTTTAGCATGGGTTCAATGATTCAAGGGGAATACTTCCTCCATCTAGCCTTGGAAGTGGCAGGATGCCACTCCCATTAGTAGTAAGGTGTTATCCTTCTTCAAACTAAACTTCACTAGAATATTTCAAGTTTCCAAAGGGAATCCATGGTGTTCATGAGATTTGGCATGGTGGTTTGGCTCAAAATCAATCTTATTAGGTATTGGTGATGGTGTATCTAGATAATGTAGGTGGTGGTGATCGACGTTAACCAGCAGAGGCATGGAGATGAAATGTATGAGGTGGAAGGGTCACATGTCTGAAACATAATGGTGAATTTTTTGTAAATTATAAACAGTACCCATGCAAAGGTAATCCCCTATTTTAACTTCAATTCATTTGTGAGCTTGTATATATAACAAGTCATGACTTTTTTTGGCTCATAATCATACTGCGGGGATGGTCACCCACATACACTACACACATACATAATGGGATGTGCCAACACAGGTGGCCCATATAGGCCTTGACCCAACCATTGCATGGTCTCCTCCCCACATGGTCTTCTCTACTTCTCTACCTATGCAAACCTTTCTAAGGGGATTCTTTGTCCATTCAGCTATTCATGGATAGCTAATTAGCTTAGAGCCCCTCTGGTTGATAGCTAGCTGGGTTGGACACTTTTTTTATACCTATAAGAATATTTAAAAACACTTGGTAATATTTCAACAAAATTTTATTCATAAAATAAATCATTAAAAATTCCACATTTTAACTATTTTTAATTCATCAATTTTAAATTCTCATAATTTTGGTACACAAATAATTAAATGGGTTTTTTCATTAAAAACCTTTCAAAATTATTAAAAAATATTTAAAATTTTCCATGATAAAATGAGTGTATAAATACCATAGGAGGAATGAATTCATAGGTTACCTCTCAGTGATATTCATCAAACTCATGTTTGAAGATAATAGATTCAATCAGCACCGGTGCTAGGTACATATATGCTCTTCAATTTATAGTATACATGGTTTTAGTTTCATAGTATGGAGATCTTGGGTTTTATTTTCTTATTGTATTTTGTTGCATAAATAAATGTTATATAATCCTACAAAATCCATAACTCTTTACCTTGGTCATAACTTATCCTTTAGTTTTTTATTCACCTTAAACTAGAATAAGGAACCTCATAATTTTATTCACTCCATCCATATTCTAATCCTTAGATTGAAGAAGACCAGAGGATAGGTACTTTTCCATATGTTGATCTTTGATCAAAGAATTTCTAGGGATGGTAACTTTTCTATTGTAGATTTTTTATCAAAGATGTCTTGGGGAAGATTATTTTTCTGTCAAATTGGAAAGTGGGAACTACTTATACTCATTTTTTTCATATCCATATATAATATCCCCATAGTAGTTTGGGTTAAAATCGAATAATTTTTCAAATTTGTGAACTTATACTTGATATAAATTATGGATGTGGGGATTTATTATCTTGAACCTCTTTAACATATACCATTCCCAGTCCTTCTAGAATTTTTATTTAATTTATTTTATCTTTACAAGATCATGATAAAGTTAAGAAAAGGGGCATAAAACAATCACTCTCCATCCTATAGAGTTTATTTTAATATATGAAATATTTGTAACTTTTCTTTCTAATTTTTTATATTTTTTCACCAACATATATTTTAAGATCAGAAGTCTTAGACTCAAGTACCCAAAAAATCACTTCTTAGAAATCTATTGTCCTGATGATTCCTAAACTTAATCATTATATAAGTTTTCAATTTCACACATTCCTTCTTTCACTACAAGCATTTTTTTACTTTGATATTTTATTTTTAAGTTCGATCCATTCAAAAGGGTGTGTCTACATATAATCATTTTCAATCCATCCCCACCTCTTGAAGTTATCATTCAGGGGAAAACACATAAAAGACACATCATAAAACCTATATAACTCTCTCATAAGAGTGGATGTATATGAGCAATAATAGATGATAGATGACTTTATAAATCCTTTAATATGAGTACATTAAAACTAAAATAGTATTCAGACTCCAATTTTATTAATAATGATATTTTCAATATTTAAAAATAGTGATATTATAAATTGGAATGTCTTGTACTAACACCAATAGCTCATGATTTACTTCGTGTTATTATTTATATAGTTTCATATAGATCTATTTTTTAGTGAAAGTAGATGAGTTATAAGTTATTATCATATAATATATACTCATGGTATGATTAAAACTATTATAGTTATGAGATATCACTTATATGATCATGATACATGATAATAAAGTATCAATTAATACAAAATTGATCATAAAATTGACATGTAAAGCTCGGTCTAGGACACACATATATCAGATAATTTTTTTAATTTTTTTATAATGTATTTTTTTACTTTTAAATTTGTAATGTAATGTAATATATTTTTTTATAATTTTTTTATTAAATGTGTAATATAATTTTTTAATGAATAAAATATAATTTTTAATTATAATAATTTTATAATATTATAGATATGATAGGTTTCTAAGGATCAGTTTACACTTAATCAATGCAATGAAAACAATTAGAAACCTCATTCTCAAAAACTACCATGCTTGAAACTGAAATCATGCATAAATAAAATGAATAAATTTTGTGTGTAACTTACACTGATGATCACCATTGATGTTTTATCCATTAACATTCTTTATGAAGAACATTAAGAGGTATCCATCATACTACCTCCTCCATGGTGTATCCATAGTTTGAAATAATCATCTGAAATTTGAGTAGGAATCTCTGCTACCCATGATATACTAGTACCTCTCATGGATAAGGGGGAATATAAAGTGAGTTTTGTAGTTAGATAAAGTCTTATTAATTTTATTTCTTGAGTTTCACACACAATTCTCATGGTGATATCCCCCATATATAATCCCTTGGGTTATTCCTAAGTCACTACAGCATTTAATCATGTGTTAAAAAGATCATGAGTAAATATACAGTCATTTATGCATTCATAGTATTAATTCATCATTCAATATCCCAACATTTCATGTTATTAAATGTTGATAGTAAATAATATTCCACATGGAAGATCACCTGAATGATAATGATTATCATTTGGTTTCCTATTGAATCATAATTTGTTATGAATCATGTGACATGATTCAATAAGATTTATTACTTGAAAATGTCATGCACTATGACTAAAAAAACAAGGATCATGATATCACATACCATGCTTAATGATATACCTATATCAAGACATACTATATATCCAAAACCAACTTACGGATTGAGGTCATATCTCTAATAATCTCTTGATTACACTAAGGCCTCATAAACTTTGTGTTATTTCACCTTTTATTGTATCATATAAAATAACTTGTGAAACCATATCCAAAAAAATTAGATAGATTTCAAAAAAATTCTTCAAATTTACCATTGACTTTACCTTATATCACATAATGTGTAATACTTTGTAAATATTCATCCAGAACCCTTTTGGATAACTCTAAAATGCTTTTAGAGAAAATATCTGAGTAAAAATCAATCCCTTTTCAATAAACCACAAAATGTGACCCCACAGAACTTTGTAGTATTAATAAAATATATGAATTCTTCAATCCATAAATGTAAGAAATGTGTAGATTCTATTAAAGAATCAAATCTACTCAATCTATAAAGTGATCTGGCATGATCTCCTTCAAACACATATATCTTTATACCTATCTCCACCAACTACATCATATGCAAGCATGAATTTTCATATAATTCCTTTTTATAAGGCATTAAGTAACTTTGGCACACATAGTATGTGAATCTAATATATCTACTCATACATTCTCAATTCTCTGAGTATAAATTTTAAAGGATGATGAATACATCACATATCATTCACCTTTATGGATGAGCACATCACATGCCCCTCACCCAATATATAATCACATCATATTTTTTATATAGGTATGACCATACACTTTCTTAGTATATATAAATCTAGGTACCATATTTTATACTCATCTTATGAGAGGAAAAGTCACATCTTGGTTATGATCCAATCGATGACATGATCAATAGCATACCCAACCACCCCTTAATTATCTAAGCCTCAAGGTTTATGTAATAAAGGTATCAAAGTGTGGAGGTTACCATGCTATGTATATCATTTTGCTCAGGTATTGGGGAAATCCAAATATGAACCATGAATCCCTAGTATACCAAAGAAATAGTGTATAACACTCCATGTGGTATACTTTATGGGTTATCCAGCACACAAACCCCATTTTGTGCCTCATGGACATACTTTTCATCCTGATACAATAATACTAATCACACCAACCTTAAAAATTAATCACAATCTATAATAATCCATGTAGAAAATCAATCTAGGATAACTCACAATTCATACTTTGAGATTTCAATTATCATTTAACTTCATGAGTATATACAGCCAACGTGAAAGAATAATAAAGTTGAGATTGTATTTTGTATAACATTATACATTTATATTCTTAACTCCTTTAATGATTTTAACAAATCCATACATAAATATTTGTCTCATCATATCACATATTATATTTTTCTATATAAAACTTGTGTTTACTTCACTTTTAGGGTTTTATTAAACTCATTACATCTCTATGTAATTCCTATCACATTTCTATGTGACTATATGATAAAATCTCCCGCTAAAACCTTTAACAATTAAAATATATAAATAAATTTAGTTTAAATAATGGTGATACCTAGGAATCATATTCCTTTTGTTCTTTAAACATAGTATTCAAACTTATTTACTTCACAATATCCAATGTTACGATGTTCATAAATTATGTTGTTTACTTAGAACTCTATATATGTTCATCATTATCATTATTCATGAAACTATTTCCTTCAATATTTTCCTTTATATATTTTGGTAACTAATGTAACTATTTATATTATTCTTTTATTGACATACCCTAAACCTTTTATAATATTAAGTGAAATTCGATTTCTATTTTGACTGGTATAATCTTTTTCTTTGTAAACTTTGAACTTTTCTAAGTCTAAATATACTCTCACTAGCCTCTTAAACATTATTATTTTAATAATATAATGTTAATATGCACAAACTCATTTTTATTATGAAATAAAAATTTTCTCTATTAGTGATAATATTTTACAAATTAACCATTATATACACATCTTATGTTTCATTCTATGTGTTTAGTGCATTTAAAAAAAGACTTTATTACTTAAAATATTCCACTTATAATGGGATTAAATCTCTAATATTTTAATAAAAATCTAAACCAATACTTTTATCCATGGTAAAACATTTTTATCCTTTATATTATTCTCAAGAATGTTATAACTTCTGATAAATCATAAAATATATGTATCAAAGCCATCATCTAATATTATTTAAAAGCATTTATTATTTATAAAAAATATATCTTTTCATATAAGAGAAACGAGATGAAGATACACATCATTTACTAGGATCTATCTAATCTTGATAAATTAATTTTCATTTAATTTCATAATTTAGTAACTCACTTTTTTCATCATTTGAATGAAAACTGCAATATTTATCAATTATTTCCTTGTTTTTGAATCCCTATACATTTAAAACATTTGTAAAATGTTCTTCTAGTATCATATACCCTTCAAAATCAATGAATTGATTTCTATAAAACTAATACATGACTTGGAATTTACATGGATTTTCCAAAACTTCTTCAGGTATCCTAGAAAACTCCATAAAATGGAAATAATGTCATTCCATCTTGACTTTACCTTTAGGTTTTAATGATATTAACTAATTATTACAAAAAAACATTGTTGGACTCTCCAACTAAATTTTCTTCTTCTATCTTGAACTTTTACTCATTTTTACTATCAATACAATATCATATATAGGACATGCCATTCCTTAGTTCATCATTCCTTGATAATTCTCATTTGTACTATCAATACAATATCAGATATAGTACATACCATGCCCTAGTTCATCTTTCCTCGATAATTTCAGAAAATGAGGTAAACATTTCTTAAACTCATTTACATTGCTGGAAAATTTCCAATGATGATTCTATAATTAATTCCATAACTAGAATAACTCTTAAAGGAAACCTTCAATCTCTCCAAGTCATTAATATACTCATCCATATTGAATATATGAGCAGAGACTAAAATTACTTGATTCATTTTTCATATAATGATTTTGAAACTATGAGTTAAATCATTATATTCTTCCTATAATCTTCTAGATTCAAGCATTGATAAATTTCAACAATTAGTTTCTCAGTAAGAGGTTTCTCTAAAGTAAAAAAAAGGACTTATTTCTTAAGAACAATTCTTCTATTTTGTACCAGTCTAATAAATTTCTTACATTATGTTTCTATTTTCTAAATATTGATCTCAAAGTCAATTTTAATGATAATTATGCTATTTTTCTACAAAAAAATCTCTTATCAGATGAGTATCATGTTTTAATTTAATTTAATAATAACTTTTCTTAAATATTTTGTCAACCCCTTTTTAAATTCATTATATCCAATAGTGTTCAAAGATCTATATTTCGCTAAGAAATGGCCCCACTTTGGCATGATCCTCATAACTTTATCTATTTAGGTATAAAATCATTCCAAGCATATCAAATATGACTCTTAAGTACTTGAGTGTACCACTCTTTGTCCAATCCATTATATAGATAAACTCAATGCCATTCCTCTGGTATCATAACTCTTAGGGTCTCCCAGTTAAGTGTAACTAAAATAAAATTTCAAAAATGAGTCACTTAACTCTTAGGGTCACCTCATTACTTTATTTCCTTATACAAGATAATCCATGGGCACTCTAATTTAGCATGATCTTACCCATTTGGATGATCGATTTCATGAAAAGTGTTTTCTTTAGAAGGAATCTAACACTGAGTATTTTTAAAGGTGATTTAATTGCACCATATTAACTCATGTTATTCCCTTAACATGTATGCGTACTTTTAATGATTTATTTTGGAATCTTTTTCCTTATAAAAAACTAATGTGTTCAAACAATGTTGATGTGTAACTCTTTACAGAACCCATAGCTTGTGTTACTAACTCAAATTAAAAGTCAATTGTATTTATACACATCCAAATGCATCGCATTCATAAAGTGCATAAAACCCTTTTATGTAAAGGATTTATAATCATATAAAATTAGCAATTTTTATAATACTAAGCTTGTATTAATGGATAGTCAACCACCATTTTTCATGAAAAAGCATAAGCCTCTAGTCTTGTGAGCAGTCTATCCCAAAGTCCCTTGACCTAAGGATACTTTACTCAAGAGATACCTCAATTACATCATAATTCTAACACCTAATATGTTTAAACTATAATTAAATACTTAATTCAGACTCATAACCTAGAACATGACAAATTAAAGGTAGAATGAAAACAAAATCAACTATCATACCTAGCATGTAATTCCTTGGCCCGACCATTGTACAGTCTCCTCCCCGCATGGTTTGCACTCCTTTTCCACCCATGCAGGCCTTCCCATCAAGATTCCTTGGTTGGAAAACCCATCATGGGTTGATGAGGTCCATCTCACTTGAGGCGCTTTATAATTTATTTACTCACTTATTACAATTCACATAAAAACTAATTCTTTTTATTTTTTATTATTTTATTAAAAACAATGGAAAATGTTTTTTGGGTTTTTGTAAGAATTTAAATGTTAAAATAAAACTATCCTAACATGAAATGTAAGTTGATATTAGAAAAAAATAATTTGTATAAGGGTTTGGTTTCGGGTTCCTTCATTATTCTTCTTTTTTTGTTTAAATTTAGTTTGATAATTTTATTTTGAAATCTCACACATGGACTAATATTCTTATATTTATTGGTTGTGGGATATTGAAAGCTATAAAATATTAATTCCACATCCTCCTATAATCAATTTTGATGACACACCTCAATCGAGAGTATGGAACCTTCCAAGACCCAACTCTATTGCATGTCATTTCATCTTTTGAACATATCAACTTCATTATGTGATGAGATTGTTCTCAATTTAAGGGAGGTAAAATATATAAATAAAATCATACAATTGAATTCAAGATTTTTTTTGTGGTGTACAATCATCACACCCATAAACTTCACCCTCATCCACCATAAACTCATTCATAACATTAAATAATTTGAGAACAAAATTCAGGAAGCACCCATCCTCCCCCAAGGTCAAGCCTTGGGTTATTCACTCATTATTGAGTGTGAGAGGTCATGATGGAAGAGAAAGAGAGAGTGAAAAGAGAATAAGAGAGGGATAAAGATATGAAGAGACACTATGAAAGAGACAGAGGGTTAAATTTTATTAATATAATGCATGAATTACATTGAAGTAAAGAAAACTAAAATAAAAAATAATACAGTAAAATAAAATAAAACAGAAAAAAAAAATAGAGTAGAAGAATTAGTTCACTCCCTAGCTATCCTCCGATCCTTTGCACAGTATCCAACCCCTCATATTTATAGAGGGAGTAATCTCTTTTATCTCCCTTGTTAAAATATTCAATATCTCTCTATCCAAGTTTGAATATGTATTTTTAGATTCGCTGTATTAAATCTACTAAAATATCAAGCTTTCCAAATTTACAGTGACAACCACTTATACGGAGTAGATAGAACAATTATGGAATAGACTCCTTCATTGTGCATGGTAATTCATGGGTTGTGGGGTAGACCACTTCTCCATAGTCATAGCCTCAATTCATTATATCTCTCCAAATATCAAGCCATTTTCTATATATCCACCTCCACTGTATAGTGCACACACTGCGACACAACCTCAAGGTCGCTATTTTTTTAGGTCAGAATGACTATGAAAAAGACACAAAGAGGGATTGAATTTTTATTCTTTAAAACCTTCAATAGATACGAAACAACCCTATTGATATGCAATGATTATTTTATTCTCTCTTAAAGATGAGTGAACAGTGAAAATAAATAAATAAAAGAACATAATGATGTATAGTGGTTCAGGTTACAAAGATCATCTGCTCAACTCCACAAATTTTCTCTCCATAAGCTTGGTTATTTTCACTAAATAGGTACTCTTATCATAAGACCTTAACAATTGAGTACAATCAGTTAACACCCTTATAATAAATATTTTACAGGACCTTATGGTTATTTTACAATGAACCGAATTATCCACGACTTAGTCTGAGAAACTGATACTCCACCACCACCATGGCTAATTTTGAGTAGCCGATACTCCAATAAATCAATAGATATTGATTTTATTGAGAAAAAAAGGTTTTCCTCATAGTTGTAGCAGTAACTTACTGATGTGTTTGGCCTTTAATAATGTATAGTAGTAGCAAAATAATCTTCAATGTTGTACATACTTTCTTTAAACAACAATATATAAAACACTAGATAGATAAATAAACATGTATGTCTCCAAAGTGTAACTCTAACAAAAAAAATCAATATTTTAGAAGAATAATTAATAATAATATACAGCATTAGTGATAGAAACAACAGCGATTCGATCAACTAGATCAAAAATGTATGTCTCCAAAATGTTTCTCTTAAGGAAATGACACACTATTATTTACAATAACATATCTCTTTCTTTTAAATTTATATCTCTATATATTTATAAGATAAACATATCAGTATTTATATTGTAGGTCGAACAGCTCTAGGTCAAACGGTTCCATAAATACCAAATAATAAATTGTGAATATTTGAATTCAAAATCATTCAAAGAGAGTCGTGTCTTCCCATAGAAATTGGAACAATTTAATATATTAAATACGAGACTTTGAATTAATCATAAAAAAAATTTAAATATATATTTAATTCTGGTGATATCACTGTAGAAAATGCAGATAATATCTTGAATTTAAAACTCCATCATTTACTAGTTAAATGTGGGGTTCTTTCATGTAGCGAAAAAACTCCAAAAGTGGGGTTGAAAATGTAAGGTTGTTTATAAAAGTATGTTTGATGAACCATATGTTTATTCCTCAAAATTAGGGTTTCTTACAAATATAGGGCTACTGATCTATACATTTCCAATATTGGAGGGTTTATAATCCATATGTTTTATTCCAAATGTAAGGTTTCTAAACCATATGTTATGCTTACAAACATAGGGTATGAATAGTGTTTCCAGAATACTTTCAAACATGTTCAGAATACTTAAACAAATATCTTCCCACAAATCAATGAATTTTTTATGCTTTCATAATAAAAATAAATATTCTAATGAATATCAGTATCCTAAAATTCACTTAAATTAAAATGAACTAGTAACATAAATTTAGGTGTTTGTGAGCATCAAAATCAAAAATAAATTAATGAATTTTTTTAAAAAACACATGTTCAACAATCTCTCCCTTTTTTATGATCACAAATCCCATAAAATAAATTTTAAAATTAAAACAAAAAAAACACATTTCTTTAAGCACAATTATTTTATTTCACATAAATTTTTCATAAACTTAAATTCTCATAAAATTCTCCCCCTTTCTTAACATCAAAAATATGAGAATAAAATGTATTAATAAAAACTCCCCAAAAATTTATGAAAAAAATATATAATCAAGAAGACATAAAAACATATAAAATATTATTTAATGAATAATAAGGGTTTGTAATTAATATATTAAATAATTTAACCCATTCCATAACACTTTCTAAATATTTAAAATAATTCTTCTAAAGACATAGAATGATTCGAGAAATTAAATAAAAAATCAAGGTTTTTTTTAAATAAATGATTTTCAAAGAATTTAAAATAACTTTTGTGCATGTAATAATTGAGAAAAACATTTTAATAAATTAATAGAATTATTTATTACTTACAGTAATAGACTAATTTACCACATGAAATTAATTTTAAATAGTCAAACATTAAACATATGTTTACATGTAAGATAACCATTTATATAAAATCTTAAGAGTATAAAACTTTAAAAAGAAATTCTGAAACAATTTAAAACATATATTTTTACTAATCAAAATTTTTAAAAAATATATATATAAGATATTGACTTTAAATAAACTACATATATGAAGAAAATATAGGGTGTTAGGAAAGATTATACAAATCATATGAACATTCCAAAATCCAAACTTTTTCACTTAAATTAACTAAAAATCTTGATAGTTGTTTTATTCTTCTTTGAATATCTGTATATCTTTGATACAATGAAGGAGATGAAAACTATTTAACCAAAAACTTTTTTATCTCATCAAGATCTAACTTAGTAATATCTTACCTTCTAAGTAACTCCATCTAACTTAACATTTCTATTTTAAACACTTCAAATTCTTCTTTTTAAATCAAACTTTATTTTACATTCTGATACTCCCATTGAAATGTATCAAAATTTGTTTTCAAAACTGGAACTTTTTATAGCTCTTCATATGAATTTATAGATGCATCCAAATAAGAATGAAACTTCACTATTTCTTTATTTAAAGTATTAACCTTAAATAGAATCTCTTAAGAATACATTTCACCTTTAATAATTTGAGATGATCAAATCTATGGTTCTTCAAAACCATGAACTTTCTTATCTTTTTCAAAATATTTTTCAAACGAATCTTTAACATAAGAAACTAATTATTCTCTTAATAGATAAAAAGAAGGATTACCTTTAATTATCTTTTGAGGAAGAATTTTATCTAAACTTTAAGTTCTTGATCACTTCATCTTTCTTAGACTGGTTTTAGAAGTCTTTGAAAAAGATCATTCAAAGAAGAAGAAGAAACAATTTAAGAGGTTTATATAAGAAGATTCTAAGGTTCTAAGAGAAGAAGATACATTTTGTTCTAAAAATTTTCAAATGAAACTTCAAATTATCAAGTAGAAAATATAGGATAATCATTTCAAATTTTAACTTTTGAAAAGACATTTTATGTAAGAAAACTTTTCTAAAATAAAACATTATATAGAAGAATTCATGAACACAAAATTTAAAGACAATAATAAGTTTGAAATATTAAAAAAAGAATATATATTTTCATAAAACTATTTTTATAATTAAATAATTATTATATTTTTTAAAGTTTATTTTTTAAAATAGAAACATATATAAAATAGAAATGTTTATAGAAATTTTAATATTTTATCAATTCAGTTATGTAATTATATAGACTAAGTTTTATCAACTTGATTTAAAGAGGAAGGAAGGATTTAACAATTTTATCATAAAATATCTTTCTCCCCTATATAAAACAAGTAATGTAATGAAAAAAAATATATGAAGATAGTAATCAAATACTTCATGGATTATTTAGTTCTAGTTCTAATGATTTTTTGATAATGAACTACTTCAGAGTTGATTATTCCTTTATTAAGATAAATATTTTCATATAATTCTCAGATGACCACTTAATGATTTAACGATGTAGTATAGTGGCGTATTCCTGAAAAACATCAAATAAAAACATCTTTTGGTATCTGTATGCTTTTGGGTTTGGTACTGTTAGAAACTAAAGTTTTGGGTGACCAAATCTATTTATTTTTTGTTGAGATTCCACCATTTAAGTTAGATATTTCTTTTGAACAATAAAAATTTTTAACACTAAAAAATTTAGGTTTTCTAAAGAAATAGTCATTTTCATAATGTCCATTAATACCATAATAAAAACGTTTAATAGTTAACATGATTTTTTAATTTTATATAGGAATAAAATAATTCCTATATAATTTTTTTCTTTCACTATTACTACTTATTCCAAGTTTTTCTTTATAAATTTTATTTTTACCAAGTATTTGATCCAAATACTTTTCTCCTTTTATAAGAATACTAAAAGATTACTTTAAAGTGTCAAAATCATCCAATAATTATTTAATTTTAGTTTCATATAGATCATAATAAATTTTGGAAGAGTTAGAATTTAAATCTGTAATTTGTTTTGACAAAATTTCTTTATCTAATAAAATAGAATCATAATATTTTATAAGTTTTTTATGATATTTATTTAAGGATTTATATTTATCTTATAGCTTGAAGTAATATTTATTTAGTTCATCATAAAAAAGTATTTTAGAATTAGAGTTTTGAGATTAAGAATATTGTACCTCATCAGTATGAGTCATAAGACATGCCATTTGATTTTTATGCTAAGTCTCATAATTTGTAGAAGATTCAGCATTTGAACTAGAATAATCACTCCATATTGAATTCATGATATTCTTTAATTTTATTTTATAATATAATTTACTTTAATATTTAAGCAAAGGACAGTTAAAATTTTCATGACCTTTCTCCTTGAATTCATAGCATTTATTCTCTTCAATCCATTTCTTTCTTTTGTTATACAAATTTTCAAACCTTTTAATAAGATTTGATAAATCTTTATCTGAATTTGGATGACTTGAATTAGATGATTCATCCATTGTAGTTTTTAGAGTAGCTTGTTCATATTTGATATTATTATCATATTTGGACTACATATTATCTTTATACATCATCAAAGTTCTAATCAGTTATTTTATTGCTAATTATTTAACTAGTTTGCATTATCTTATAGAAGTAGATATTTCATTCCACTTAGAGGGTAAACTCTAAGTGATTTTAATGCTTGATCTGATTTCTTAATTAGATCTCCCAAAGCAGTAACATTATTGATAATTTCTATCAATTTCTCATTCATCTGAGTGGTATTTTTATCTTTATGAATTCTAAAAGAATCAAAATTTAACTTTATAATATTGTATCTTATTTGATTGATATTTTAAGTTCCTTTATAAGCAATAGAAATAGCCTATCGCGTCTCATATGTAGTATAATATTGAGAAACTCAATTAAATTCATAAATCTATAAACCACAGATAATAGCATTCATTGATCTTGAATTAAGATCATGTTTTTTTTCTTAATTATAATTTCATTTTCCCAGATCTTCCTTATGAGGCTTTAAAACCTTTAAATAAATTCATTTTCTAATATTTTTCAAATAAATAACCATATGAGCTTTTCAGCATCCATAATTATCACTATTAAATTAAGGATCATGGATCATCAACATACCTTCTTTAAGATCATCCATTTTGAGATTTTTCTTTATTCGAATCTTTAAATCATGCTTTTTAGAGCTAAAAGATGCCTTTGATATTGCACAAGAGTCCAAACTAGATGTACTTGATAGTATCAGACAGGATAATTTTCAAGTATAAATATATCAATGGAGCTCATCCTTTGATACCACTTGTTAGGTTGGAATTACTATGATGAAGACACAAAGATGGGTTGAATTTTGATTCTTTAAAACCTTCAATAGATTCAAAACAACCCTCTTGATATGCACCAATTATTTTCCTCTCTTTTAAATATAGGTGAAAAGCATAAATAAATAAAGAAAAGAACACAGTGATGTATAGTTTTTCATGGAACAAAGATCCTCTAGTCCACTCCACCAATTCTCTCTCTATGATCTTGGTGATTTCCACCAAAAAATTCCTCTTATTACAAGACCTGAACAACTGAGTATAGGTAGTTGACACCCTTATAAGACGGCTTTTATAGGGCCTTATGGTTCTTTTAAAAGGAACTGTATTATCCAAATATTAGTTTGAGAAGTTGATACTCCATTGCCACCACAATTGAGTCTGAGCTACTGATACTCCAGAAAATCAATAAGAAAAATGGGTTTTGCTCATAGTTGTAGTAGAAACTGAAAAATATGCTTGGTCTTTAATAATATATAGTAGCCAAAAAATATTCTTCAACGTTGCATGGTATTTATTTAAACAAAAATATAGAAAACACTAGACAAATGAATAAATATGTATGCCTCCAAAGTGTAACTCTAACAAACACTTTTTAGACCATGCAGAATAAGATTTAACAATGAGATATAGTAGTAGTGACAGCAATAGCAGTGATTTGATTAACTAGATCAAAATAGTGTAGCTCTGAAAACAACAACACACTATTATTTACAATCACACAGCTCTTTCTTTTTAATTCATATCTATATATATTCATAAGATGAACATCTCAATATTTATACTATAGGTCGAATAGCTCTAGGTCAAACGGTTCCAGAAATATCGCATAATAAATTACAAATATTTGAATTCAAAATCATTCAAAATGGAGCTATATATTCCCTTAGAAATAGGAAAATTTTAATCTGTTGAATGTGAGCCTTTGAATCGGTCATAAAATAGCTTTAAAGAGTTATTTACTTATGGTGAGACTGTTACAGAAAATTCAGATAATATCTTGAATTTAAAACTCTATCATTGACCAGTCAGACATAGGGTTCCTTCATGTAGAGACAAACTCCAAAATTAGGGTTTACAGTGTATGGTTGTTAATAAAAGTAGGGTTGATAAACCATGCATTTATTCTTCAAACATAGGGATTCATCCAAATGTAGGGTTGTTGATCCATACTTTTTCAATAGTATGGGGTTCATGATCCATATGTTTTATTCCAATCCATGTGTTATGATTACAAACGTATGATATGAAAGTTATTTCCAAAATACTTTCAAACACATCCAAAATACTTAAACAAATATATTCCCATGTATCAATGATTTGTTTATGCTTTCAAAATAAAAATAAATATTCTAACGAATATCATTATCCTAAAATTCACTTAAAATAAAATTAATTAGTAACATAAATGTGGGTGTTTGTGAGCATAAAAATCAAAAATAAATTAAAGAAATTTTTGAATCAACACATGATCAAAAATTTCCCATTTAACATTCGACATTGTCATACTGAACGCCTCCATGGTGCAACTCAAAACACTACAGTGCAGTACAATAGATGGTCATATGCAGCTCTCTCTTCACACTCAAGCTACAACAAGGCCATTTCATCCATGACACAGCCTCCCTCAGATATTATTTCTTGAAAAAACCCTACTGAACTCCCATGGTGCAATGCTATATTCAATGATGCATCTCAAAACCTTTCCACTTCCACTACTGGTATGCCTACGGTGTAGCATAGTTGAAATGACATAGGGGGGCTTCTTTCTACATTTGTCCTTAGAAGTGGTCGGATGGCACTCCCATTATCATGCATGGTGTTTTCCTCCTTCTAACTAGGATACATCAGCATCATTTGAGTGTCCAAAGGGAATCCATGGTGATCCTGAGCCTTAGAATGGTAGTTTGGCTTGAGCTCAATCTTCCCAAGTGGTGGTGATGGCATCTCTAGCTAATGCAAGTGGCAACAGTTGATGTTGAGTGGTGGAGGCACGTTGATGAAATGTCTAAGGCTGAAGGGTTTCATTTCTGAAGAAAATAGAGACATTTTTGTAAATGATGAATAGTACCCATGCAAAGGTCATCTCACATAAAAATTCATCTCATTTGAGTGCTTTTATGTATAACAATCTGTGACATCTATTGGATCATAAGCCTACTACGAGGATGGGCTCCCGTATGACAACCCTGCTTTTTATTACAACTTAAACATGATTTATTACATAAAACTTCACTTGATACAACAAAGAATATTGATAGTTTTAGTGTATTTGGGGATTAGGATCATTACATAAAAACTTAAAACATGAAATACAACATCTTTATTGAAAACTTCCTTTACATGACCACTATATTCCCTCGTACTTAGCATTGCATGGGATAACCTGAGGACATGCATAATAAAAGGGTGAGCTATAAATCCCAGTAAGGGAATACACATGTAATAACGTGAGGATTACAATACATGTAATACATTAGGAATATCAATAGAGAACAATAGAAACATGAACATAAAGGCATGATAAATCATGATAATCATAACATGGAAATGTGGCAACAACACTTAACATGGAATTAGCATAAGCCAAGGCCCATTGCACATGGAGCATGAGTAAATCCTCATTGCACATAAAGCATGAGTAAACCCTTGTTGCACTTGAATTGTAATGAGTAAACACTCATTGCACATGACGTATCATGATACTATACTTTACCCAATGCATTGGAGCGCTATAAGGGTGCACCCTTCTTAAACATTTTATTTCATGCATAAGTGTGCCACATGGATCATAAAACATGGATTCATAAAACATAATCATTTATTCCACGATAAAGGAATGTGGAATTTATACATGAAACTTTACAATCAATAAGTAAATGTGCATAAAGGTGAATACCCTTGATGGAGAAATGGGCATGGTATTCACTACACAATGACATTAGCTTAGAAAATCGGTGCGATTTCAGCAGCGTAATGGCGTGACATAAGAATTCATAAAAAATGGTTGATGAGAGAGAAAGGGGTTCCTCATCATATTTAAATGTAATGGATAGTAAGGAGGTCATATAGATACATGTTCCAACAATTGTAATGGAATTTAAATTCATGATACAAAAGTATTTCTTGAATGTAAAAGAGGAGAGAGAAGTTCCTTTTGGAATTTCGGCATAGTAACGGGTGTACATGGGAGGAGTTTAATGAGAGATAAAGGGTCTATCATCATTCAAACATAAAGAGGGTAGTATGAGGGAGGTTTGAAACCACACCCCAACATTCATAATTGAAATTAAAAGGGCAAAACAACTTAAATAAAATTGGACAAAAATGAGAAAGGAAGAAAAAAACCTTACTTGGAAGTGTGCTTACAAAGGCTAGAGAGAGGCTTGTGAGAGGCTTCTTGGGAGCTTGGGGAACCTTTGGAGGATTCTAGAGAGAGTAGGGCAGAGTTTGGATGAACTCCAAAGGCTTTGAGTGAGGAGAAAGTGGGATCTTGGGTGGGTTTATATAGGAAAGGTGAGGGAATTCTTTATTATTTAGGTTTGGGACCCCTTATATTAAATTAATCCAAACCACAAACCATCCCATGGTTTTTGCCCATGGTTTTTGGAAAATGGAAGAGGAAAACAGTATTTTATAAGTCCAAATTCCTAAATTCTTAAAATAATAGGGTTGCTTATGTGGAGGTGAGTCACACTCCCATGGAAATTAATTTAAAAAGACAAGGTGTTTAATAAGTCTTGAGGGGTCCATTAATGTTTTGAAAAGTAAGAAAAATAAACCCAAAACACATTATTTTAATGTTAAAACATATATTGGCCTAACATAAAGATTATAGTATTTTATTACATCACTATTGGGTCATTATGATGTCATAAAACACATTATATATTTAAACGGTATTTAATTTTTACTCAAAAATTTGACTGTCTCAGAAAATTATGAAACATTCACCGTTGGATAATTTAGATGTCCTAATTCCAAAAAATAACATTTATTTTATCTAAATAATTTTCTAAATATGTTAATTTTCACTTTTAAAATAAAAACTGACATTTATAGAAAATTCACGGGTTTTGACAAAAATGGATTTCAAACCTTAATAAAAATTATAATTGCATTCATACAATTATATGATCATTTATATATAATAAAATTAATCTAATAATAATAATAATATTTTATTAAAATATTATTTAATTTAAAAATCCCTTAATTTAATAAAATAGATTTCTTAATTAAATAATAACTAAAAACACCATTTGTACTTTAAAAACTATTTACAATGTATCAATAATGACATGAAATTATATTCATTATTATATACAAAAATAATGTACATGAACATAGTACTATTGATTAGTTACATAACCCCTTAAAACAGCCACATAAGACCTAAGGGTAAGGTGTGCGGTGGTGACAGACTCTTGGGGTGGCTTGGATAACATCGCTCGAGTGGTAATTTCTATCAACTTCCACTTCTCCCATAGACGGTCCCGTTCGAGCTTGACATGGTGAAGCTCATCTTGGGCTTGGTTAAGAGTGAATCCCAAGGATGCCACCTCTTTTCCAAGCTCTGATAAATGGGCTTCGTATGGGTCAATTCTACTGGATGAGGCCATTGCTTCCTTTGTCTAAGTAAAATTGGATGTGTTAAAGCCCTATATTTATACTAATCATGTGATCACTGTTCAACGGCTATAAAAGTAACAGTCACAATTCTTATCATAAAACCAATGAATTTTACATTTTATAAAAACATTTTATATAAAGAGACATTTAATAAGATCAAGAGGGATTTCCCATTAATGAAACTTTAGGTCGTTACAATATTCCCCCCTTAAGAAATTTCGCCCTTGAAATTTTCCTTTTCCCACACTAAAACAGATGTGGGTAACTCAGCTTCATCATTTCCTCCAATTCCCAAGTCGCTTATTCAAACTTGTGGGTTCTCAACAACACCTTGACGAGGGGAATTGTCTTATTTCATAGAACTTTTTCTCTACGATCTAAGATCTTCACTGGTTTCTCCTCATAAGAAAGATCGTCTTCTAATTGTACCACCTCAGAAGAGAGTGCATGTGAAGGGTCGGGTATGTACTTCCTTAAGAGGGATACATGAAAGACATCATATACTTTGGTCATAGTAGGCGGAAGTGCTAGTCGATAGGCCATAGCCCCAACATGATCAAGAATATCGAAGGGCCCGATGTACCTTGGACTTAACTTCCCTTTCTTTCCAAACCTCGTGACCTTTTTCCACGGAGATATGCATAGAAAAACCATGTATCCAACTTTAAACTCAAGGTATCATTGACGATTATCTGCATAACTCTTCTGTCGACTCTGGGCTGCCTTGATATGCTTCTGAATGGTTTTCACCTTCTCCACCATTTCCTCGACCATTTCTGGTCCAAGCAGCTTACCTTCACCGACCTCATCCCAACATGCTGGTGTTCTGCACCTTTTCCCATACAGGGCTTCATATGGTGCCATTTGGATGCTCGAGTAGAAACTGTTATTATAAGAGAACTCAACCAGAGGAAGAGGTTGATCCCATCCTCCTTTAAAGTCCATTGAGAATGATCTCAACATATCCTTAAGTGTTTGGATAGTCTGCTCGGATTGGCCATCAGTTTGAGTATGATAGGCCGTACTGAAGTTCAGTTCAGTATTCAGAGAATATTGAAGACTCTTCCAAAACTTAGAGGTGAATCTTGGATCTCGGTCAGACACAATAGATAGTGGTACTCCATGCAACCTTACCACTTTCCTGATATATATCTGTGCCAGTTGATCCAATGAGAAATCATCTCGAATAGCAATGAAGTGTGCAGTCTTTGTAAGACGATCCACAACAACCCAGATTGCATTTTTGCCTTTGTACATCCTTGAAAGTCTGGTGACAAAGTCCATGGTGATGTTCTCCCATTTTCATTCTGGTATGGGCAATGGTTGCATCATCCCCTTAGACTTCTGCCTCTCTGCCTTCACTTTCTGACACACCAGGCACTTTGATGTATATTCATCGATCACCTTCTTCATATTATCCCACCAAAAGTTTTCTCGGAGATCTCGATACATCCTTGTGCTCCCTGGGTGAATAGAGAAATTTGAACTATGTGTATCATCCAAAAGTTCATTCTTCAGCTCCGGACTTGATGGAACACATAGTCTTTTCCGAAACTACATAATTCCTTCTTCATTAACATTAAACTCCAAGGATTTCCCTTTTTCGATAGCTTCCACTTTTTCTTGAATTCCTACATCGTTCTTTTGAGCATCCTTTAACCTTTCCAAAAGAGACGGTTGAGCAATAATTTGTGAAATGATTGATGATGTTCCCTTCTCTATGATTCCCATGTACATTTTCATCAAGTCTAAGAAGATTGGATCCTTCTCAATTCTCATCATTGATAGAATCACTGGGTCCTTTCTACTTAGGGAATCTGCCACCTTGTTCACTTTCCTAGGGTGGTAATGTGTTGAACAATCATAATCCTTGATGAGCTCTATTAATCTTCTCTGGCACATATTAAGCTCTTTCTGTGTGAATATATATTTAAGACTCTTGTGGTCAGTATATATCTCACATTTCTCCCCATAGAGATAATGCCGCCATATTTTCAAGGCAAAGATCACCGCTGCCAACTCCAGATCATGCGTTGGATAGTTTCACTCATGGATTTTCAACTGCCTTGAGGCATAAGATATCACTTTATCATTTTGCATTAGTACATAGCCTAATCCCTTCTTTGAAGAATCACTGAATACCACAAAAAGTTCCCCACATATGGGTAAAGTGAGCATGGGCGCAGTGATAAGCTTCCTTTTCAACTCCTTGAAGCTTTCTTTGCATTCATCACTCCAAGAAAACTTTACTCCCTTTCGAGTTAGCTTGGTAATAGGGTTAGACAATCGTGAGAAATTTCTCACAAATCGTCGATAATATCCAGCTAACCCCAAGAAGCTACGGATATCTGTTACCGATGTTGGCCTCGGTCATCCCTCAATTACATCTGTTTTGGAGGGATCCACAGATATCCCATTGCTTCTGATGATATGGACCAAGAATGAGACCTCCTTTAACCAGAACTCACACTTGCTGTACTTTGCATAGAGCTTCTCCTTGCACAAAGTCTCTAGTACAGTTCTTAAATGCTCCTCATGATCCTCCTTGGTTTTGGAGTATATTATAAAATCATCTATAAAGACTACCACAAATTTGTCTAGGTAATCTCTAAAGACTCTATTCATCAAGTCCATAAAGATTTCTAGAGAATTGGTGAGTCCGAAAGGCATTACTATGAATTCATAGTGCCAGTATCTTGTACGAAAAGCAGTCTTGGGGACATCTTCCTTCTTCACCCTTACTTGATAATATCTCGACCGCAAATCTACCTTGGAGAAGAATTGTGCTCCATAAAGCTGATCGAACAATTCATCAATTCTTGGGAGAGGATACTTGTTCTTTATCGTGATTTTGTTAAGTTCGCGATAATCGATGCAAAGCCGCATTGACCCATCCTTCTTCTTGATGAAGAGGACTGGTGCACCCCATGGTGAAGCACTTGGGCATATAAACCCTTTATCCAGATTCTCTTGTAGTTGTTTCTTCAGCTCTTCAAGCTCTATAACAGCTATTCTATATGGAGTCTTGGATATTGGTAAAGCCCCGGGTATAAGTTCAATTGAGAATTCAACATCTCTTCTAGGAGGAAGACCAAGCAGTTCCTCGGGAAAAAATTCAGCGAATTCCCTCACAATAGGCATTTCTTTAAGGATGGTTTCTTCCTTGGACTCAATCATCTGAGCTAGATACGCGTGCTCATAGGGCAGTAATATCCATGCTTGAGATGATGGAGCTAAAGGATATTCATCTTCCTCCTTACACTTGTAAAGAATCAGGGGTCGATTCTCCATATGGAGTGTGATTTCCCTCTCCCGACAATTTATGTTGGCTCTATATAAGGAAAGCCAATCCATGCCAAGAATTGCATCAAATTCCACCAGAGAGAGTATGATGAGGTTCACCGGGAAATTCAATCCACATATTATAACAGGGGATGAATTATATTCGTGGGATGCAATGATTGCCCCATTTTCTGTACTCAACGACATCTTCACTTCCATGATTTGTGGTGGTGCTGGGATTGTTCTACTAAACTTTCAAGATATAAAAGAATGAATAAAACCTGAATCAAAAAATATGTTCTCTATTCTTGAATGAATAACTAGCGTACCTATCACCACTTCATTTTCGGGGTTCACTTCGGAAGAGGTGATGGAAAAAGATCTTCCTTGCTGCCTTGGAGGTTATTGGTTGCCTCCGAAAACCCTTGGATTATGACACTGATTTAAAAAATGACCTGGTTCTTTGCATTTGTAGAATTGAACAATGCGTTGAGGTTCGAACGGAGCATTCCTCTCCTCTGTCACAGCCGCGGGTCTTTCTTGCCGACAGTTAACAGCTAGGTTCCCTTCCCTTCCACACCTGAAGCATTTCCTCACCCCCTTAAGGAAATTTCCAGGGTGCTTCTTTCCGCACTTTTGGCAAGTGGGGTGCTGGATCTTCTTAGAACCGTTGGATTTATCCATCGTCCCACCATCATTTAAGTCCACCTTATGCTTCTTATCCCCATGATACCCATGTGATTCTCCGATCTCCATTTCGACCTTGAGGGCACATCAGACAATTCCCTCATAGTTGTTGAAGTCACGGATCGCCAATGCTTTCTGCATGCTAGGCTTCATCCCACCAAAGAAGCGGTCAACTTTGCATTTTGGGGTAACGACAAAGCCGGAAGTGTATCGTGCAAGCCTTGTGAGGTTTTCCTCGTAAGCTCCAATAGATTCTTCATATTTTTTCTTAAGGGAAAGGAAGTCCCTTTCCATCTTAAGCCAGAGGGTGCACGGAAAATATTTATCAAAAAACATCTTCCGGAAATCCTTCCATTCCAACACCTCGATCTCCTCCTTAGGCTTCATATTTTTTATAAACGTCCACCATTGATCAGCTTAACCCTTCATACAATAAGCCTCCAGGAGAACCTTCTCTTGTTCAGAACATTGAAGGATGGAGAAGATCTTTTCAATAGAGTTGATCCATTGTTCAGCGATTGTGGGATCAGATGATCCACTAAAAGTAGGAGGTCTTTGTCTCATGAAGCTCTCGATAGCGACTTGTTCTTTATTGGGGGGGGGGGGGTTAAACATTCTTATTGACCCGTTTTTCTATTCAAAACTTGAGTTAGCTAAGAGAGAATCGTGATAAAGTTCATGATTCCCGCTCCCATTGGATTGGGCATCCCATTAGTACAGTCATCACACTGATCTTCACAACGTTTGTTAGCCTGAGTCCTCCTATTATCGGTTATTGGATGGAATAAAAGGAAAGTTAAAGGTAACACATAAAGGGTAATCCAAAGACAAAAGTTGATGACTTATAAATAAACTTTCATTTCCTTAACTCATGAGTCTATAGGCTTCAATCTAGGCTTTTCATGATCTACTTTCTAACATATATTCTAAGGGGAATTTTTTAATTCCCTTAATAAGGGTTCATACTAAGGTTGTAAATTTACCAAAGCATATCCCCTGGGAGTGTCGTAATCAAGAGTGCAGCAAGGCCCGTTGTCGTGCACCATTTCCCATTCGAGTCTAGCTCAAAGCGGTGTTTTCGGGTGTTACCCTTAGGATACATCTATGCCAGAGCTACCTCTACCTGCTCGTATCCAGACAGGGATGTATTTGCATGATAACCCACTTACTCAATACTCACCAAAACTTAGGGATGTTTTTCTTGTACTTAGTCTTGTATCTAAGGCTTTACTAGGGTTTTCTAATCCTAATCCCAAAAATAACCAAACCTATCCTTTGATACCAACTATGACAACCCTGCTTTTTATTACAACTTAAACATGATTTATTACATAAAACTTCACTTGACACAACAAAGAAGATCGAGAGGTTTAGTGTCTTTGTGGCTTAGTATCATTACATAAAAACTTAAAACATGAAATACAACATATTTATTGAAAACTTCATTTACATGACCACTACATTCCCTCGTACTTAGCATTGCATGGGATAACCTGAGGACATGCATAAGAAAAGGGTGAGCTATAAAGCCCAGTAAGGGAATACACATGGAATAACATGAGGAGTACAATACATGTTATACATTAGGCATAAAAATATATCACAAGAGAAACATGAACATAAAGGCATGATAAAGCATGATAATCATAACATGGAAATGTGGCAACAATACTTAACATGGAATTAGCATGAGCCAAGGCCCATTGCACATGGAGCATGAGTAAATCCTCATTGCACATAAAGCACGAGTAAACCCTCATTGCAATTGAATTGGAATGAGTAAACACTCATTGCACATGACGTATCATGATACTATACTTTACCCAATGAATTGGAGCGTTATAAGGGTGCACCCTTCTTAAACATTTCATTTCATGCATAAGTGTGCCACATGGATCATAAAACGTGGATTCATAAAACATAATCATTTATTCCACGATAAACGAATGTGGAATTAATAAATTAAACTTTACAATCAATAATTAAATATTCATAAAGTTGAATACCCTTGATGGATAAATGGGTATGGTATTCACTACACAATGACATTGGCTTAGAAAATTGGTGCGATTTCGGCAGCGTAACGGCGTGACATAAGAATTCATAAAAAATGGTTGATGAGAGAGAAAGGGTTTCCTCATCATATTTACATGTAATTGATATTAATGAGGTCATATAGATACATTTCTCAACAATTGTAATGGAATTTAGATTTGTGATACAAAATTATTGCTTGAATGTAAAAGAGGAGAGAGAAGTTCCTTTCAGAATTTCGGCATAGTAACGGGTGTACATGGGAGGCGTTTAATGAGAGATAAAGGGTCTCCAATCATTCAAACATAAATAGGGAAGTATGAGGGAGGTTAGAAACCACACCCCAACATTAATAATTGAAATTAAAAGGGAAAAAAACTTAAAGAAAATTGGACAAAAATGAGAAAGGAAGAAAAAAACCCTTACTTGGAAGTGTGCTTCCAAATTCTAGAGAGAGGCTTGTGAGAGGCTTATTGGGAGATTGGGGAACCTTGGGAGGATTCTAGAGAGAGTAATTCATATGTTGGATGAACTCCAAAGTATTTGAGTTAGGAGGAAGTGGGAGCTTGGGTGGGTTTATATAGGAAAGGTGAGGGAATTCTTTATTATTTAGGTTTGGGACCCCTTATATTAAATTAATCCAAACCACAAACCATCCCATGGTTTTTTCCTATGGTTTTTGGAAAAGGTAAAAGGAAAAAAATATTTTATAATGCCAAAGTCCGAACTTCTTAAAATAATAGGGTTGCTTATGTGGAGGTGATTCACACTCCCATGGAAATTAATTTAAAAAGACAAGGTGTTTAATAAGTCTTGAGGGGTCCATTAATGTTTTGAAAAGTAATCCAAATAAACCCAAAATCACATTATTTTAATGGTAAAACATATATTGTCCGAACATAAAGATTATAGTATTTTATTACATCACTATTGGGTCATTATGATGTCATAAAACACATTATATATTTAAATGGTATTTAATTTTTACTCAAAAATTTGACTGTCTCAGAAAATTATGAAAAATTCACCGTTGCATAATTTCGAAATCCTGATTCCAAAAATAAAATTTATTTTATCTAAATAATTTTCTAAATATTTTAATTTTCACTTTTAAAATAAAAACTGACATTTATCGAAAATTCACGGGTTTTGACAAAAATGTCTTTCAAACCTTAATAAAAATTATAATTGCATTCATACAATTATATGATCATTTATATATAATAAAATTAATATAATAATATTATTATTATTATTTTATTAAAATATTATTTAATTCAAAAATCCCTTAATTTAATAAAATAGATTTCTTAATTAAATAATAACTAAAAACACCATTTGTACTTTAAAAACTATTTACAATGTATCAATAATGACAAGAAATTATATTCATTGTTATATACAAAAATAATGTACATGAACATAGTACTATCGATTAGTTACATAACCCCTTAAAACAGCTGCATAAGACCTAAGGGTAAGGTGTGCGATGGTGACAGACTCTTGGGGTGGCTCAGATAACATCGCTCGAGTGGTAATTTCTATCAACTTCCACTTCTCCCATAGACGGTCTCGTTCGAGCTTGACATGGTAAAGCTCAGCTTGGGCTTGGTCAAGAGCGAAGCCCAAGGACGCCACCTCTTTTACGAGCTCCAATAAATGGGCTTCGTATGGGGAAATTCTACTGTATGAGGCCATTGCTTCCTTTGTCTAAGTAAAATTGGATGTGTTAAAGCCCTATATTTATACTAATCATGTGATCACTGTTCAACGGCTATAAAAGTAACGGTCACAATTCTTATCATAAAACCAATGAAGTTTATATTTTATAAAAACATTTTATATAAAGAGACATTTAATAAGATCAAGAGGTATTTTCCATTAATGAAACTTTGGGTCATTACATCCCACATACACTGCACACACATAATGGGCCGCACTGATATGTGTGGCTCATGCAGGCTCTGGCCTAACCGTTTTTTGATTTCCTACCAGTGTGGCATGCTCTTCTCTGCCACCCATTTGGGCCTTCCCAAGGGGCTTCCTTGGTCATCCAGCCATTTGTGGCTGGCTAAGTGGCTTGGATCCCCTTTGGTTGATGGCTAGCTAGGTTGGACATTGTTTCATACCTATCAAGATATTTAAAAACACTTACTAATATTTCAAAAAATATATTATTCATAAAATAAAGTATTTAAAATTACACATTTTAATTCATTTTAATTCCTCAATTGTAAATTCCCATAATTTCATTAAAAATGAATTACATGAGTGCTTTCATTAAGAACCTTTCAAAATTATTAAAAAAATGTTTAAAATTTTCCATGATAAAATGAGTGAATCAATACCATAGGAGGAAGGAACTCATTGGTTCATTCCCAATGTTCTTCAACAAAATCATGTTTGAAGATAATAGATTTGACTTACATCGGTGTTAGGTACACATGTTATTTACTTTATAGTATGCATGGTTTCAATTTTATAGAATGGTGATCTTGGTTTTTGGTTTATTATTGTCTTCTGCTATATAAATAAATGTTATTTAATCCTAAGAAGCCATTCATGTCACGACTCGTCTCCCGGGGCTTGTATTGTGACTACCCCAAGCCCGCCTTTCCTTAGGTCAGGGGATGGTGACTAGCACCAAAGGTGTAAATCCCTAAACTGGGAAGGCATTGCCTTTATAACTGTAAAAAAACACATCAGAGTACACAACTGGAAGCAAAACACTAAGTAAAAACTGTATACAAAGGAAGTACTAGAATTAAAAGGGTCCAGAAATACAAGCCCAATAGGAAAGTACAAGTACAATTGGAAGCAATTACAATAGAAGAAAAGCAAAGTAGCTATTGGGTTGTCCTCTGGGGTTCCTACCTGAAGGGTAGGTACATATGGCCTCCTCAGCACTCCAAGTCCATCTGTATGCTCCGTATACCGTCACGCCGAGTGGTCCACCTTCAGGTACCATCCAGTCCTACTACTCCCTGCCTCAGTCAGCGTTGTCCGTCGTCTGCAACCAACACAACAATGTGCAGGCATAGCCCGTGCAGGGTTGAGTATAACGATACTCAGTAGGGACCCTAAGACCCTCAAGGTCTCACTAAATCCAATAAGGATAAACCAAAAAGCATGGATTCAACGGATAACCATTACTTAGGTATATTCTCATACATATACCTAAGTTATCTAGTAACCCATCTCAATCATGAGGAAAACTCAAAATTCATTGACTCATCTCAATACCAGGATTTTATTCTAGGGGTGGTATCATGTAACACTCCCAGTCTAACTTTCGAAACCTCAGCTGCTGGTATACTCCTCCTCTATAGAGTACTGTGGGATTTCCACGTCACACAGAGGCGCTTCCCACTATCTTGTACTGTTGTGGTACTCCTCCTATCGAGTAGCATGGGTCTACTGCGTCACACAGAGGCGCTCCCCACTGTGGGTCTGTCACGTCACACAGAGGCCCTCCCCACTGTGGGTTTGTCACGTCACACAGAGGCGCTCCCCCTTGTAGCCTACTGAGGTACTCCTCTTGTCGAGTATCGTGGATCTATCACGTCACATAGAGGCACTCCCCATTGTGGGTCTTCCACATCACATAGAGGCGCTTCCCACTGGGCTAGTCGAAACACTCCGAGTCGAAAGGTCAGCAGTCGTCAGGTATCACCGAGCAACTAGGTTTTCATACTCTGCTCACTCGTCTCCAGGAGGATCCGCTCCACAAGCAACCGGTCGATCCACCAACTGTCACGAAGTCCTACACAAAAGTATCTCAAATGTCTGTCTCATCATAGGGGTCTCAACAAAACAGACGGCGCGTCAATCGGACGCCCGATCTGTGAGTTATTAGTATTTCTGTCCCGAGGGCCCGGTTGGATTTTAGGTTCAAACTAACCCGACCATACCCCAACTGTGTCCAAACCTCAAGTATAGTATTCCAAAATAATCGTCTCACTTTAAGCTTTCCTTCGCCGCAGACAGTTCGTCGATCAGACACCTGTAGCCCAAGATATGGGCGAAAACGTGAATTAGGTCAAACTTGGGTCCGGGTCCGGTCCGGCCCAATCGGATCGACCTGGCCCACGGGTCCGACCTGGCCCACCGGATCCGGCCCGGCCCACCGGAAATGGCCCGGCCCGTGGGTGGTGCGGCCCGTGTGGCCCGCGCCGGTGGCCCAGCCCGCGTGGCTGGGAGGCGATCCGCCAGCTGAAGCCAGCGGGTGGCGGTGCCCTGCGGGGCTCGCCCTAACCGCACGATGGGGGTGGGGGGGTCAGCCCCCCCCCCCCGTCTCCCTGAAAAGGAACCGGCGCTTGGCACCGGTTTGTTCACCGCGGACCCCCAGGGTCCCGGCTGGTGCGCTCCCCACCGACGGCCGGCACAGCTGACCGTCCCTGTCTGTCCGTCACGGCCCGCCTAGCAGTGGCTTTCCTTCCGCGCAGCATGATGGTGTCATGCCCCATCGTCCGACCACCAAGTCCCTCTTGGCTGCGGCCTTTCCACCCGTGCGGCGCGACGGCATCACGCCCCTCCGGCGGCTGTCAGGCCGCCTTGCTCCGCCGCAGCCCGCGCTGGCTGCGGCCCGGCTCTCCACGCGGCGCGACAGCGTCGCGCCCCTCCGGCGACCCAACGGCCCTTGCGCTGCCGGTTTTCTTCACGGTCGGACTGTCGCCAGCCGTCATTGCTCCGCCTCTCCTCCATCGGCACTGGTCCTCCACCGCCGTCGTCAACAAGAAAGGGTAAACGGAGGGGGGTCGGGCCGTGTTTGTACGGCCCGCGCCCTCGGTGTTATGGTGGTAACAATCGGCCTCAAGAGCATAACTAACGATGAAGAACAGAGGGTAAAACTTAATCATAAAACAACCCCTACCTCGTTTTTTGATCATTGATGGTGGAAGAAGAGTTCGGAGAAGATGAAGTCGAATACAAAATCGTCGGCGTTCTTCGTGGGCGACGTTTTCGTTCCTCGACCGAAGGTTCTTTGTTGGAGAATAGAACGTCGAGGAAGAATAGATCCTAGTTGGAGATCTGTCTTCCACCAATTCTCCAACTCCAGAGAGAAAACCAATCCCCCATGCAAGAGGAAGAGACAACATTAAATTGTGTAAATCAACTAATTAATGTTGGCTCATTAATTGGGAGTTCCAAGAGTTACACCTCATTAAATGAGGTGTTTCAAAATTGGGTGGTCCCCACCAGGAGATTTGAAAATAAAATAAAACTTGTTTAATTTATTTCCTCTCCTTTCTCCCACGAAAAGTTAGAAATTCAATTTCTATTCCCATTAGAACGCAGTTGCGGTGAAGGTCTCACTAAGCAATCACCAACGTCGTGAGTTCAACGGTGCCCTCGGATTTCAATTTCGAGCACTGGTTCCAAAGTTACCAAAACCCACTCAAAAGCTCACTGAACGCACTTAGAAACTTCGGAAAAATATTCCAGGCACTCCGAGCCTCGGTATCACGTGCCATCAGAAACTGCGGACTCAGAACAATCCCATGAATTTAAGAATAAAATTTCCACGGAATTTCAGGTTCTTTACACTTCACTCTTTACCTCTTCATACCTTATCCTTTAGTTTTTTATTCACCTTAAACTATCATAAGGAACCTCATCATTGTATTAACTTTATCCATATTCTGATCCTTAGATCGAATAAGACCTGAGGATATGGACTTTCCCATGTGTTTATCTTTTATCAAAGTAGTTGTAGGGATGGTGACATGTTTATTATTTATTTGTGATAAAATAAGTATTGTGGAAGATGATTTTTCTGTCAAATTGGAAAGTGGTAACTACTTATAATCATTGTTTTCTATATCTAGATATAAGATCTTCCTACTATTTTAGGTTAAAATCAAAGAATTTTTTAAGGTTATGAACTTATACTTAATATAAATAGGGGATGTCTGGATTTCTTATCCTGAACCTCTTTAACATTTATCATGCCCTGCCCTTATGGAATTTTAATTTAATTTATTTTATCTTTACATGAGCATGAGAAAATCTAGAAAAGTGTCCTAAAATAATCACTCACCATCCTCTAGAGTTTCTTTTAACATATACAATATTTACAACTTTTTTTCTCGTTTTAGATATTTCTTCACCAACAGATCTTTTAAGATCAAAAGGATTAGATTTAAGTACCCAAAAATTCATTTCTCATAAATAGATTATCCTATTTATTCATAAACTTAATCATTATATATGTTTTCATTATCATGCTTTCCTTTATTCACTGCATACATTTTTTTTACTTTGATATATTATTTTTTAAGTGTGATCCATTCAAAAGGGTGTGTCTCCATGTAATCATTTTCAATACACCCCCACCTCTTTACGTTATTATTTAGGGGCCAACACATAGAAGACACATCATAAAACCTACATGTCTTTCTCATGAAATTTGAGTTATATGAGAAATAATAAATGATAGATGACTTTCTAAATCCTTTAATATGAGTACATTCAAACAAAAATAATATTTAGACACCAAATTGATTAATAATGATATTTTCAATATTTAAAAATAGTATATTATTAATTGAAATGTCTTTTACTAACATAGATATCTCATGATGTCCTTAGTGTTGTTATTTATATAGTTTCATATAGATCTATTTTTAGTGAAAGTAGACAAGTTATAATTTATTATCATATAATATATACTCATGATATGATTAAAACTATTATAGTTATGAGAGATCACTTTTATTATCATGATCAATGATAATAAAGTATCAAATAATACAAAATTTATCATAAAATTTACATATGAATTCTGATCGAGGATACACTGATATCAGATAATTCATTTTTTAATTATTTTATAATATATGTTTTTTTTACTTTTAAAGTTGAAATGTAATGTAATGTAATGTATTTTTTATAAGGTTTTTATTAAATGTGTAATATGATTTTTTAATGAATAAAATATAATTTTTAATTACAATCATTTTTTTATATGAAGGATATGATAGGTTTTTAAGGATCGGTTTTCACTTAATCAATGCAATAAAAAAAATTAGAAACCTCATTCCCAAGAACTACCATTCCTGAAACCGAAACCATGCATAAATAAAATGAATAAATTTTATGTGTACTTTAAACCGATGTTCACCATTGATTTTGTCTCCATTCACATGATTGATGAAGAACACTGAGATATATCCATTAGAATACATCCTCTACAGTGTATCCATAGTTTGAAAGAATCACCTGAAATTCAAGAAGTAATCTCTACCAACCATGATATACTTGTTCCTATCATGGAAAATTTGGGAATATAAAGTGAGTTTTATAGGTGGAGAAAGTCTCAATCGTTTGATTTCTCAAGGTTTTCATATAGTTATCATGGTGAAAACCCACATATATAATTCCTTGGGATATTCTCAAGACACTACACCATTTAATCATACATTAAAAAGTGCATGAGTAAAGTTATAGTCATTCATGCATTCATAGTATGAATGCATCATTCAATCTCCCAAAACTTCATCTTATTAAATTTTGATAGTAAATAATAGCCCAAGTGGAATATCACCTGAATGATTACGCTTATTATTCGGTTTCCTATTGAATAATAAGGTGTTATGAATCGTGTGACATGATTCAATAAGATTTATGGCTTGACAATGTCATACACTATGACTAAAAAATGAAGGATCATTATATCACATACCATACTTAATGATATGCCTATATCATACCATACTATATAGCCAAAACCATCTTATGGATTGAGTTCATATCTCCAACAATCTCTCTCTTACACTATGGCCTCGTAGGCTTTGTGTTATTTTACTTTTTATTGTATCATATAAAATAACTTGTGAAACCATATCTAAAAAACCTTTTAGATATCTTTCAAAAAACTTTTTCAAATTTATCATCAACTTTGACTTGTATCACATCATATGTAATAACTTGTGAATATTCATCCAAACCCCTTTTGGATAACTCTAAAATGCTTTTAGATTAGCTATCTGAGTAAAACTCAATCCCTATTCAATCAACCAAAAAGTGTGACCCCATAAACCTTTTTAGTATTAACAAAAAATATTAATTCTTGAATACATAAATGTAAGCAAAGTGTATCCTCTAGTAAAGTATCAAATATTCTCAAGCTATAAAGTGATATGGCATGATCTCCTTCAAACACATATGTCTCTATAGCTATGTCCACCAACTGCATCATATGCAAGAATTCATTTTCATATGATCCCTTTTTTCAATACATGAAGTAACCTTGGGGCACATAGTATGTGAATCCCATATAGGTACTCATACATTATCAATTCTTTGAGTATAGATTGATCAGGTCAATGAATACATCACATGTCGTTCACCATTATAGATGAGAACATCACATTCCCCTCACCCAATATATAATCACATCATATTTTTTATCTAGGTATGACCATACACTTTATCAACCTATCTAAATTAAAGTCCTATATGTCATACTCATCTTATGAGAGGAAAAAACACATCTTAGTTATGATCAAATCGATGACATGATCAACAACATACTCAACCACCCCTTAATTAGATAAGCCTCAAGGTTTATGTAATAAAGGTATCAAAGTATAGAGGTTATCATGCTATGTATATCATTATGATCAGGTATTGGGGAAATCCAAATATGAACCATGCATCCCTAGTATACCAAATACATAGTGTATCACACTCCATGTGGTAATTCATGGGTTATCCAACAAACAAACCTCATTTTATGCCTCATGAGCATACTTTGTATACTGATAAAAGAATCCAACTCACACCAACCTTAACCATTCATTAAAATCTATAATACTCTATAGAGAACATTAGTCAGGGATAACTCAGAATTCATACTTTGATATGTTAATTATCATTTCACCTCATGAGTATATGAAACCAACATAAATGAATGATAAAGTTGAGATTACATTTTATATAACATTATACATTTATATTCTTAACTCTTTTAAGAATGTTAACAAATTTGTACATAACTATTTGTTTCAACATATCACATTTTATATTTTTCTAGATCAGCCTTGTGTTTACTTCACTTTTAGGGTTTTGTTAAACTCATTACATTTCTATGTAATTCCTATCACATCTCTATGTGAATATATAATAAAACCCTCACATTAGAATCTTTAGTGAGTAAAATCTATAAAGAAATTTGGTTTGAATAATGGTGATACTGAGGAATCATATTCCTAATGTTCAACTCTTTGAACATAGTATTCAAACTTCTTTACTTCACAGCATCCAATGTTATGATGTTCATAAATTCTATTGTCTACTTATAACTATCTCTATGTTCATCATCATCATCATCATTCTTGGAACTATTTCTATTAATATTTTTCTTGATATATTTCGGTAACTAATGTAACTATTTATATTATTATTTTACTGACACACCCTAAACCTTTTAGGATATTAGGTGACATTCAGTTTCTATTTTGACTAGTATAATCTTTTATTTGTTAACTTTAAACTTCTATATATCTAAATATACTCTCACTATCCTCTTAAACATTATTATTTTCATAATATCATGCTATGATGCGCAAACTCCTTTATATTATGAAATAAAAATTGTCTCCTTGGTGAGAATATTTTACAAATTAACTATTGTACCCATCTTATGTAGCATTCTATGTGTTTAGTACATTTAAAAAAAATACTTTATTCCTTTAAATATGTCATTGATGGTGGTATTAAATCCATAATATTTTAATAAACATATATATCAATACTTTTATCCATGATAAAACATTTTTATCCTTTATCTTATTCTCAAGCATGTTATATCTTTTAATGAATCATAAAATATGTGTATCAAAATCATCATCTATTATTCTTTAAAACAACTTCTTGTTTACAAAAAAAAATCTCTTATCATATAAGATAAACAAGTTGAATATGCAAATCATTTACTTGGATCTATCTAAGCTTGATAAATTACTTTTAATTTAATTTCATGATGTATAAACTAATTGTTTCATCATTTGAATGAAAACTACAATCTTTATCAATTATTTCCTTGTTTTTAAACTCCTTTACATTTAAAAAATTTGTAAAATTTACATTTGATATAATATACCCTTTAAAATTAGTGAATTGATTTCTATAACACTAATACCTGACTTGTAATTTCCATGGAGTTTCCAAAACTCCTTCAGGTGTCCTGGAAAACTCCATAAAATGGAAACAATTTCATTCCATCTTGACTTTACCTTTAGGTTTCAATGATCTTGATTGGTTATTACAAAAAAACATCATTGGACTCTCAAACTAACTTTTCTTCTTCTATCTTGAAATTTTACTCATTTTTACTATTAATACAGCACCAGATATAGGACATACCATGCCCTAGTTCATCTGTCTTTGATAATTTGAGAAAATTAGGTAAACATTTCCTGAACCCATTCACATTGTTGGAACATTTCCGATCATGATTCTAGAATGAATTCCTTGAACATAATAAGCCTTAAAGGAAACCTTCAATCTCTCCAAGTCATTAATATACTCATTCATATTGAATATATGAGTAGAGACTAAAATTACTTGAGTCATTTTTTATATAATTATTTTTGAAACCATGATTTAAATCATTATACTCTTCCCACAAGCATCTAGATTCAAGCATTGATCAATTTCAACAATTGGTAACTCGGGAAGAGGTTTCTCTAACGCATAAAATTTTCTTCTTGATTGAGAAAAAGTCTTCTATTTTATACCATTCTAATAATTTTCTTATATTAAGATTCTCTTTGCTAAAGATTGATCTCAAAGTTAAGTTGAATGATAATGATGCTATTTTTATACAATGAAATATTTTATCAGATGAGTATCATATTTTACTTTCATTTAATAAAGACTTTTATTGAATATTTTTTCGACCCCTTTTGAAATGCATCATATCCATTAGTTGTCAAATATTCATATTTCATTAAGAAATGACCCTAATTTGTTATTAACCTTGTCACTTTAGCTATTTAGGTAGACAATCATGCCAACCATATCTGATATGAATCCAAGATGCTTGAGTGGACCACTATTTATCGAATCCATTATATAGATAAACTCAACATCATTCCTCTAGTATCCTAACTCTTAGGGTTTCCCTGCTAAGTGTAACACAAATAAAACACCAAAAATGAGGCACTTAACTCTTAGGGTCACCTCATTACTTGCTTTCCTTATACAAGATAATCCATGGGCACTCTACTTTGGAATGATCTTACCGGTTGGATGGTTGAGGTCTTGAAAAGTGTTTGCTTTGGAAGGAATCTGACACTAAGTATTATTAAAGGTGATCTAATCTCACTGTCTTATCTTGTGTTATTCCCTTGACATGTATGCAAGATTTTGATGATTTAGTTTGGAATCTTGTTTCTTCCACCAAACCGATATGTCCAAACCATGTTGATGTTTAACTCTTTACACAACACATAACTTGTGTTACTAACTCAAATTAAAATTCAATTATATTTATACACATCCAAATGAAACACATTTAAGAGTTGGTGTCCTAGAACCAAATAGTTATACATTGATTACATGTATATTTAATGTATTTAAATATTAAACATCTTATTACATATTTTTCATTGTTCTGCATGACTATGATGTAATAATGGCCTAGAGTATTTGTTGCATTGATATAGTCATGGAAGTTCTCCGATATGATGAGAACCTTGAAATTCTATAAGAATATTCTTAAATATAGTTCTACAATTGGATGACATACTATGATGGGACACATAGCATACAGACCATCAGGTACGAGTAGTCGTAAGAATATGAGACTTCTTCTCATGAAGTTCGTACTTGGTAATCTCCAAGATAGAAGATTATGAGAACAGGTCTGCCAGTAGGAATTCATCATGTTATGGTGTCATCAGATATTTCTATCTATGAGTGTGTATAATGATCCTTATAATTTAAGATTTTCATTAATATTTGTCATGACTCACGCACTTTGATTAATGAATGAAAACCGTCATGCAGACAGTTTTTGGGAAGTAGGGTATGTTGGGTGCGTCACGAGTGGCGTGTTATTAATGGATAAGTAGAGGAAGGATTTGTCCCTTCCATTTATGGAATTTGATATCTCTGCCCTTTGATTGAAATATAACTGTCATGCGAAATTCCATGGCCATGGTGTAACGACGAGTTTATTTCAGCCAGTCAAAGAAAGACGTATCAAGAATAAAAGTTAATGAAACTATCATGAAACCTATTTGATGAGATATTCTGACAAAGGAATTATATTACACAATGAGTGTTCATATGTGGATGTCATTGTTGAAACTTTAAGTTCTTTCTCTTGGGTGCCTTGACCCGTTGCTAGACAGTACTCTTGGATTTTAGGCAAACCCACCTAATGTCAATGATAAAGAATCCTAGAGGGTCATGCACTAAGTGTTTCTGGTGGTCTTAGTTAAATTTTATTTTAATTTAATTAATAAGTGTTATTCTCAAGACAGCGGAATAATTTTATTCAAGTTAAAATGATTGTATAAATTAAATAAATATTTATTTACCGAATTGTGGGTAAAATATATTTATTTATTTTATTGAAAATTTAATAAATATTTATTTACTAGTTTGTAAATAAAATATTTATTTAAGAGAATAAATTATTTATTTATTTATTTGGGTGTTCAATAAATTTTATTGGAGTTCGAGCAGACAAAGGTCGGTCCGATGGTAAAATAATTATTTGCAAGATGATAAATAATTATTTAACAAGTTGGCACAAATTAAAATAATGTTGCTATTATTTTGTGATGCATAATTTTATTTATAATTCCATTTTGTGCAAGTTGATGCACCATAAATAATGACACGGTATTATTATTAATAGAATAGATTTTCTCTAAGGTTATGAATGTATTAAATTGCTACTACACAATTAAATATTTTAACTAAAGCCCCATGTCAATAAATAGACACATACGTCTATTGTGTCATGTACCGAACTGCATGACTGGAGAATTGAGAATTGTTAATCTAAACAATTTCCCTCTTGAATCCTCTTCCTGCCCCTCTTAAGAACAAGAGACGTTCTTCAAGGATGAAGAATAAGTGATCAAGAACGACTGACACAAGACACTCATTTCGCTGCACTAGCACCCGGAGAACGAGTGGTGTCGATCAGAGGCCATCAAAGCACATGTTGATCACCGCTAGAGATATTCTATTTTGGATCCTCACAAGTGAAACGAGATAATCTAGAAGGGTCATTCCGGATGATCAACATCATCAATGAAGAAAATACCAAATATCCAAGTATTATTTTCTTTATGAAATTAATTAAATTGATTATAAACATGATGTGCAAGATCCTCTCTAAAGTTTTCGGGCCTCTTCATTGTTTATCTAAATCTTTGATTCTATTCCATAGAGACTGGCGTTCATCATCTTATTGATCCCAGAATGATCATTTATCATGGTAAAAAATAAATTTGGGTGTCGGCCCAACCATGCTTCCGCTGCGCCCGAAACCTTCAAGTGGTATCAGAGTGAGGTTGCATCATAGTTTATAATTATTTAAATATTTCATTGATGATTTACACATTTAAAAATTTATTTATTTCAATTCAATTTAATCGTTCTGCAAATCTGAATCTCGAGATCTGTTCCTCCACTTTTGTTTCTCATTCACCTTACAAAAATGATCTTTTCTTTTAATTTTGATTAAAATGAAACAGAGGATCTCATCCAGAGGTGCCAAAGGTTCCTGGTCGTACAACACCAGAAAAAATGGTTTGTATTCAGCAGTACATTTTGTGTAGTCAAGGTTCAATGCATCAGGTCTGGTCTGCCAAATCAAGTCGTGTCATTGGATTTTATCTAAGTCTTAATGAGTCCGTGTGTTGACCAAGAATAGGTGGCACGCAGTTTTCAGATTACATGTTGTGTGGCCCACTATAAACAGCATGTAGTCCTTTCGGGTTAGGGTTGGACCGTGTACCCCGTATACGGCTTGCCCAACTGGAGACTATATAACGAGGAACTACACGGCGTGTGTCCCACTGGACACGTCGTGTACTCTGAAGATTTCTAAAGTACACTCACACACTATTTCATCGGGTGTGTACTTCGGATAGATGGTGAATAATAGTACATTCCATGTACTCATCCAAATTATATAGATTTATTAAAATTTATTATTATATTATACAAACCCTTGAGATGTGTATCATCGTGTGGGCGTAAAGCTGATGCACAAAACATGATAGGTGTTTTATATATATGTGTTTAATTTAACATTTGTGTAATGCTCATTTCTACTCATTGGTTAGTTATGAATAGGAATTAACTGGGTTGCCTCCAAGGTACAAGTTACGTACAAATATAATTTTAAATGAATTTATTTGTTTAAAATTATGATGGATGAGAATCTCAAGTAAATTTGGAAAAGGGTTTTAGATAAAAGGATTGATTAATTAAAGATGATAATTAATTGATTCGAGCGTGATTTATCTTAAACAAGAACGATTAAAGAATTGAATGATGGTTTTATTTATGCGTAAATATCGTTTCATGTATGGATGATCATGATCTAGACCAAGACCTTGGTATGTGGATGGTTTCTTTTAATTTATTTATTTAAATTAAATTTGTTGGCCTACGAGCCTTCTCCTCATTAATATGTAGGGCTTGTGTGCCCAAGGTTTATTTTATGTAAAACCCCTTTTTACCCCTCACCTGTGTGTGAGTTAAAAAATGAATATGTGATGGATAGAACTCCCAAGATAGTGTAGACGATTCAAATTGGAGCTGAGATGAAATCAATCTCAGGAGATACATAGGTGGACAGGTGGAAAACTGTAAACACGAACCCAAAAGGTTCAAGGTGTTTCTCTCCTAGGTCAGGGTTAGTTTATTAACTACGAGATAAACTAACCATTATAAAAGCTCATGATCATTCCCTTTGCTTTATTTTATTTCTGTCAGATTCATGGTTTATCATTATGGATGTGTTGTCACGATCACATAATTAATGAATTAAACAAGCATGCAAGATGTAACTAAAATAAACCAGGCTTATGCGTAAATATTATCAAGATATGGTTAATCACTTAAGTAAGTTCCACTTAATATTAACAAGCATGTGATAATGATAATAAGAAATTCACCCATAAGAGATAAAAATACCTCAAATAAAATATTAAGTCAAACCAAGCCTTCCATTACTTGATTAAGGGAAAAACTCAATAAAACTATGTGTTTGACCAACCCTTTTTGGGACACTTACTTTTATACAGGAATCCCTTATGAAAGGTTTCAGGTTGAATTAACCATATTACATCAAGAGGAGTATCCCTTGATAGACTTGGAATAATAGTAGAGGCAAGAGTTGAGGAAATCCAAAGTTGGGATTTCAGGATTGGGGAGTCCACTCAACAGATCAAGGAGCTGCAAGCCCATAGTTGGCAAATACCTTCCTACCTAAATACCTTCAAATAGATTGACCAACCCTTGTTGGGGTTATGCGAAGGGGAATATGGATCCTTTCTACTAGAATGTCATGTCAAATAGACATTTCGATTTCAATGGTGAGGTCCATTGGGATTTGATAAAATAGTGGGAGACTTAATTTATTATTTCTCATAAAAATGTAATCAAGAAAGTACTAATGGTCTACTCTTTTAATTGTAGAATAAAAATAACAAGCTCGTCAATCACACTATCCCTCCAATCAATTCTGGATAAAGACAACATCCTCACCGGTAGTAACTTCCAGGAATGGTTTAGATGCCTTTGGGTTATCCTACGCTATGAACGGAAGTCTTACGTGTTGGAGTCAGCATTACCTGATCCACTTACTAAAGAGTCAAGTGATGAGGATTTCTTGGTCTATGAGAAACATATGAATGACGCGGTCAACATTCAATGTTTGATGTTATCATCAATGTCTAGTGAGATCATAAAGTCTCATGAAAAGATGGATGCTTATAGCATGCTTGAGCACCTATGTGGTCTTTACCAGGAGAGAGCAAGACAAGAAAGGTTTGATATCTCCAAGGCACTCTTTCAAAGTAAGCTTGTAGAGTGTGCCCCAGTTGGGCCTCATGTAGTCAAGCCCATTGGCTATATTGAGTACCTGGAGGTTCTAGGGTTTAAACTCCCTGTAGAACTGGACACCAATCTCATTCTCACATCACTCCCTCAGAGCTTCTCCAACTTTGTTGTTAATTTTAACATGAACAATATTGAGAAGTCTCTATCTAATCTTCTTATCCTCATTCTCTAAGTGGACAAAGATATGAAGCATGAAATGCCTTATATCCTTATGGTGAATAAGAGGAAAGGGAAGGCGAAGAGATTTAATCCCAAAGCTTCTTCACATCCTTCCAAGAAAAATAAGATCAAAAGGGGGGTAAGGGAAAAGGAGGCTGTTTGTTTCGCATGTGGCAAGAAAGGCCACTGGAAGAAGAACTGCACCCAGCCTAAGAAGCAAGGGGAAGCTTCAGGTGCGTTTGTTTTCAGATTCAATCTATCTATTTCTAAAAATTGGTTATTAGATACAGCTTATGGTGCTCACATATGTATCCAAATACAAGAACCAATTTGATTCAGGACGATTGACCGAGGGGAGGTAGATCTGCAAGCAGCCAACGAAGCTATACTTACTATTGTAGTTGTTTGGGACTACCACCTCACGTTGCCAAATGAGATGATTTTAGTGTTAAATAGTTGTTATTATGTGTCGTTTGTTACTAAAAACATTATTTCTATATCCATATTTGATACAGATGGATTTATTTTCAAGTTTGGAAATGAATGTAGCTTTTTTTACAAAGATAGAATTTGTTTTGGTTGGGAACATTTATACAATAGTCTTTACGTGTTGGATTATACAAGCCAAGTAATGGAAATCGATAACAAAGATATTTTACATGACTCATACCACACCCAACTTTGGCATCACCGGCTAGGTCATGTAAATGAGAAACGCTTGACAAAATTACATCAAGATGGATATTTAGATTCTTTTGAACTAAAACCACTTGGCATATGTCATGCATGTTTACAAAGTAAAATGACCAAATCCCCATTTAGTGGGAAAGGTGAAAGGGATAAAGAACTTCTTGAATTGGTTTATACTGATGTGTGTGGGCCATTTCCAGTTGAAGCAAGGGGAGGGTACTCATACTTCATAACTTTTACTGATGATTTTAGTAGATATGGATATATCTACTTAATGAGGTATAAGTCGGATTATTTTAATAAGTTCAAAGAATACAAGAATGAAGTTGAGAACTAGCTTGGTAAGAAGATTAAGAAACTCCACTGAGAACGAGGTGGATAATATCTTAATCAATACTTCATTGATTACTTACAGGAGTTTGGGATCCTATACCAACTAACTCCTCCTTACACACCTCAGTGGAATGGTGTAAGAGAAATGATTAATTGCACCCTGTTGGGCATAGTGAGATCAATGATGAGTCATGCGAGTCTTCCATTATCCTTTTGGGGATATGCGTTACAAACAGCGGCACACATACTAAACCAAGTACCAACTAAATCGATAAATGGTATTCCATACGAGTTATGGAGTGGAAAGAAATCCATGTTATCGAATTTACATGTGTGGGGAAGAGATGTGTTTGTTAAGGTATCTTCAGGTAAAAAACTTATATCCCGAGGCACAAAGTGTACCTTTATAGGATACCCCAAGAAAACAAGAGGATATTACCTATACAACCCCTCAGAAAAAAAAATTATAGTGGAAATACACACCATATTCCTTTAGAGGGAACACATCTCTAAAAGAGATAGTATGAGTGATATAGACTTTGATGAAGTTGAGGCTCAAGGTACACAAGAGTTGGTATAGGAGAAAATTCCACAAAGCCCCGTTGAAGAAAGAACTGTTCCTGAGATACAAGAACTGCTTAGGAGTACAGGAGAGGTTAGAGAACTGGAACGGTATGGTTTTCTAGTTACTGAGGATGGTGACTAATTATTAGTTGATAATAATGATCTTCTAACCTACAAGGAAGCATTAAGTGGAACAGGTGTTGCCAAGTGGCAAGAAGCCATGAATCTTGAAATGGATTCCATGTACCAAAACCAAGTCTGGATTTTGGTATATCCTCTAGTTTATGTAGAGCTTGTTGGTTGCAAATGGGTATTCAATAAAAAACTGGACATGGAAGGACAAGTCAGTACTTATAAGGCACAACTGGTTGCAAAAGGGTTCAAATAGAATCAAGGCATTGATTACAACGAAACCTTTTCACCGGTTGAAATGTTGAAATCCATCAAAATTCTATTGGTCATTTCCGCTTACCATGACTATGAGATTTGGAAAATGGATTTCAAAATAGAATTCTTTAATGGGAACCTTTGGGAATATGTCTACATGACACAACCTGAAGGATTTATGACTCCAAAGGATGCCAATAAGGTATGCAAGTTGTAGAAATCCATTTATGGATTAAAGAAAGCATATAGGTCATGAAACATTTGTTTTGATGAAGTCATAATGAAATTTGGTTTTATCAAGACTGGATGTGAGTCTTGTGTCTGAAAACGGTTTAGTGGGAGTGCACTCATTTTCTTAATGGTATATGTTGATGACATATTACTTATTGGAAATGAGATACCATCCTTACAGTCTGTTAAGGCATGGTTGAATCAATGCTTCTCTATGAAGGACTTGGATGAGGCAACATATATTCTTGGGATCAAGATCCATCGTGTAGATCCAAGAGATTGTTGGGCCTAAGTCAAAGTACATACATTGATAAGATACTAAAGAGATTCAGTGTGGAACAATCCAAGAGGGGGCTTTTTCCAGCGTCACATGGCATTCATCTTTCCAAGAAAATGTGTCCTCTAACACATGATGAAAGAAAGATAATGGAAAGGAATCCATATGCATCAGTGATTGGGTCAGTCATGTATGTCATGCTATGTACTAGTCTGGATTTCGCCTACGCATTGAATGTGGTAGGCAGATATCAAGCTGACCCAGGTGACCGCCATTGGATGGCAGTCAAGACTATCCTAAAGTATCTGAGGTGTACTAAGTATATATTCCTGGTTTATGGAGGATATGAGGAACTAACCATTAGAGAATATGCAGATGCTAGTTTCCAGACCGATTGAGATGACATGAATTCGCATACGGGATACATATTCACTTTGAATGGAGGTGCAGTGAGCTGGAAGAGCTCAAAGCAAAGTGTGGTCGTAGATTCTACAGCAGAGTCTGAGTATATCGCAGCTTCTAAGGCAGCTAAAGAAGCAGTTTGGATGTGAAGCTTCATCCAGGAGCTAGATGTGATACCTAGCAGTAAAGATCTCATCACACTATACTGTGATAATACCGCAGTGGTGGATCTCGCAAAAGAGCCAAGGTCACATCAGTGGACGAAGCACATACTTCGGAAGTATCATCTCTTGAGAGATTTTTTCCAGAGATGTGAAGTTGCAGTGATCAGTATATCCATGGAAGACAATGTGGTGGTCCCCTTAACTAAAGTATTGAATCAGCAGAAACATGATCATCATGTGAGGTCTAGGGGACTGAAAGTCGTAGGCAGTTGGCTCTAGTCCAAGTGGGAGTTTGTAAGATTTAGTGTCCTATAACCAACTAGTTGTACTTTTATTACATGGATATTTAATGTATTTAAATATTAAACATCTTATTACATATTGTTCATTATTTTATATTACTATGATGTAATAATCTTCTATAGTATTTGTTGCATTGATAAGGTCATGGCAGTTCCCCGCTATAATGAGAACCTTGAAATGCTATAACAATATTCTTAAATATAGTCCTATGATTGCATGGCATACTGTGATGGGACACATAGCATGTAGACTGTCAGGTATGATTACTCATAAGTAGATGAGACTTCCTCTCATGAAGTTCACACTTGGTAATCTCCAAGACAAGAGATTATGAGAACAGACTCGCCAGTAGGAATTCCGCATGTTCTGGTGTCATCAGATATTTCTTTCTGTGAGTGTGTGTAATGATCCTTAGACTTTAAGATTATTATCAATACATGTCACGACTCGCGCACTTTGATTTACTGACGAAAACCGTCACGCAGACAGTTGGTGGAAAGTAGGGTACGTTGGGTGCGTCACGAGTGACATGTTATTAATGGATAAGTCAAGGAAAGATTTTTTCCTTCCATTTGTAGAATTTGATATCTCGGTCCTTTGATTGAAATAGAATTGTCACATGAAACTTCATGATCATGGTGTAACAACGAGTTTATTTCAGGTAGTCAAAGAATGACGTATCAAGGATAAAAATTGACAACACTACCATGAAACCTGCTTGATGAGATATTCCGATAAAGGGATTATATTACACAGTGAGTGTTCGTGTGTGGATGTTGTTGTTGCGGCTTTAAGTTCTTTCTCTTGGGTGCCTTGACCCGTTGCTAGACAGTACTCTTGGACTTTAGGCAAGTCCGCCTAATGCCAACGAGAAAGAATCCTAGAGGGTCACACACTTAGTGATCCTGGTGGTATTGGTTAAATTCTATTTGAATTTAATTAATAAATATTATTCTCAAGACAGTGGAATAATTTTATTCAAGTTAAAATGATTGCATAAATTAAATAAATATTTATTCACCAGATTGTAGGTAAAATATATTTATTTATTTTATTGAACATTTAATAAAAATTTATTTACTAATTTGTAAATAAAATATTTATTTGAGAGAATAAATTATTTATTTATTTATTCAGGTGTTCAATAAATGGAAGTGGAGTTCGAGCGGACCAAGGCCGGTCTGATAGTAAAATAATTATTTGCAAGACGATAAATAATTATTTAACTAATTGGCACAAATTAAAATAACGCCGTTATTATTTTGTGACGCATAATTTTATTTATAATTATATTTTGCACAAGTTGGCACACCATAAATAATGATGTGGTATTATTATTAATAGCATGAGTTTTCTCTAAGGTTGTGAATGTATTTAATTGTTGTTACACAATTAAATATTGTAACTGAAGCTCCATGTCAATAAATAGACACATGCATCTATTATGTCATGTACCGAACTGCATGACTGGAAAATTGAGAATTGTTGAGCTAAACAACTTCTCTCTCAAATCCTATTTTCGCCCCTCAAGAACGAGAGACGTTCTTCAAGGCCAAAGAACAAGCGATCAAGAATGACCGACACAAGACACTCGTTTTGTCGTGCTAGCACCCGGAGAACGAGTGGTGTCGATCGGAGGCCATCGGAGCACGTGTGGATCACCGCTATAGGGATTCTATTTTGGATCTTCCCAAATGCAACGAGATATTTCGGAAGGGTCATTCCGGACGATCAACATCATCAATGAAGAAAATACCAAAGATCCATGTATTCTTTTCTTTATGAAATTAATTAAATTAATTATAAACATGATGTGCAAGATCCTCTCTAAAGGTTTCGGGCATCTTCCTTCTATATCTAAATCTTTGATTCTATTCCATAGAGATTGATGTTCATTGTCATATTGATCCCAGAATAATCATTGATCATGGTAAAAATTAAAGTTGGGTGTCGGCCCAACCGTGCTTCCGCTGCGCCTGAAACCTTCAACACATGCATAAAGTACATAAAACCCTTTTATGTAAAGGCTTTAGAATCATACAAAATCTGCAATCCGCATAAGTGTAAGTTTGGAGTAACATATGGTAAACCCCCACTTTTCTATACAGGATATAAGTCTCTAGGCTAGTGAGCAGTCTCGCCCAAAGTCCCTCGACCCAAGGATACTCTACTCAAGAGAGATCTTAATTCCATCATAATTTTAACACCTAGTATGTATAAACTATAATTAAATACTTAATTTAGGCTCATAACCTAGTACAAGACAAATTCAAGATAGAATGAAAAATAAATCAATTATCATACGTGACATATAATTCCTTGCAAACATTTTATATTTATATCCAATATGAACTCCTTCATATTAACATTTATATGGTATTTTTCTTAAATATATAATATATGGAATATAAGCATTATATATATGAACTATTCATATACCATTTAACTATTTAGAATATCACACATTTAACATTATTTACACCATGATCATATCAATTATCAAAACTTCTATTGATATGGTTTAAATAATTTGTCAAATAAGGCCCTTTTAATTCGTACAATTCAAATTAAATAATTATGAACAATTCAAAAATATAAACTTCTTTATATTTTACCTTATTTTGTAATCTATAAACATTTTATAAATCACACTTATAATTTCCATATAAACATTTTATATCCAAATTATAAGTCATGTCATATAAGTTAAAAAAGGTATTTAATATTAACATTTAATATTATGGAATATTTATTTATTAAATGTTTCAAAAACACGTAATAATTAATTGCTAACAATTTATAATTAATTAATTTATAAACAATATAAATTAAATAAATATCTCAAAATACATTTTCCATAATTTATAAACAATTTGTAAATTATTTAAATCAATTCTTAATTGAAATACAATGAAAACATATTTTCAATGTATATCATATTTGACGACATTCCTATGTCATAATCCATGACATGCTTGATTATCTATTGTATTTTACGATATATAATCCTTCGACTGTGATATCTCCTTTAACGGATCCCAAACGTACTTTTCAACATGCTGGATATCATCCCTACAATACGACTCTATGTTTTCATCACATGAAATAGCGCTACTCTCAAATACGATATCATATATTAATGACTATGGTATACTGAAAAAATCGAAGGAACGTGTTGTGTCGCCGCCTACAATATCAGATATTGTATGTCGCAGCTTTATCATGGCTTACAACATCCCATGTCATATAACGAGCCATAGAACAACATCCATATCATTTTTAATGATATGAAATACGATACCATTACAATAACACATATTTCTTCATTTTAAACATGATTCTGTGAATCATAAAGCACAGTGATGCTCTGGTACCACTATTGTGTTTTTAAGGATCGATTAACACTTAATCAATGTAGTGGAAACAACCTCTTTCCCAAAAACTACCATGCTTAAAACTGAAATCATGCATAAATAAAACGAAGAACTTTAGTGTGTACCTTACATCGATGATCACCACTGTTGTTGTCTCTATTCACATGATTGATGAAGAGCACTGAGAGATGGTCATCGGACTCTGTCCTCCATGGTATATCCATGGGTTGAAAGAATCACCTAACATTTGGGCGGGACTCTCTTCCACCCAGTGTATGCTAGTAGCTCTCACACCAAAGGGAGGAAGAGAGAAAGAGCTTCATAGGGAGATTTTCGTCCACATGCTTTCTCAAGGTTCACACGCAATTCTCATGGGAACTGCCCCCTTATATAATATGTCAAGACATTCCTAGGTCACTACAACATTTACTCATGCATTACAAAATGCATGAGCAGAGCTACGGTCATTCATGCATTCATTGTATGAATGCATCATTCAATATCCCAACCTTTTATCTTATGAAACGTTGATAGTAAATGATAGCCCACGTGAAAGATCACCTGAATGATAACACCTATCATTTGGTTGTCTGATGAATCAGAGTGTGTTATGAATCGTATGATACGATTCAATAAGCTTTACAGCTTGTCAATGTCGTACACTGCGACTAGCAAAGGCAAGAACATGATATCACATACCACGCTTAACGATATGCCTATATTGTACCATGCGATAACCAAAACCATCTCATGACCAAGGCATATCCCCAACAAGATATCATGTAATAAAATTGATTTAAAAAAATTTGGATGTAGAATACAATTTTTATATTATACGCGCACACACACATGTATTACTTTAATGAAAAGATTGAGATCCAATAAACCCAGTCATTTGACCTAACCTAAGAAATCTGACTCGATTCAAAGAATTGGGTCATGTCTCAAGTAAGGTGACAATTTTGAACCCGACACAATAAGCCAACATGATACAACACAAGTTAAACGAGTTTTTTTCATACATAAATGAGTTTCAGTTGCAATTATTTACATCGATATGAGGGGAAAGAGGTCACATTACAAATAAAATCACACAACACACAAATGCATAGAAGTACTTTGCGAGACTCGAACACGAGACCTCGCTGAGATCCACGTAGTTTAGGTTGCAATCGTGCTAAGTAATTTAACACTAATAATATTCGGGTTGGGTTTCGGTTAACCATTTTTGGCCTACCTAAGTCGTGTAACTTGATTAAAAATATAGTAATATTGCTAAATATTAAAAATATAATAATGATTTATTTAATAATTAATCATATAATAAATTCAATTTGAAGTAATCTAACAGCCTTATAGGGGTGCAATTTCGGCCCGGGCCGGGCCTGCCATGCAAAGTGTCGGGCCGCTGACCACTATTCGGGCCGGGCCGGGCCGGCCCGAACAACCCCATGAGGCGGCCCGAGCCCGACCTCGGGTCGGACCGGGCTTTTTCAGGTCGGGCCGGGCTTTTTCAAGTCGGGTCGTGGTGGGCTTTTATTATTTTCAAAATAATTGTTTCTTAATTTTTTTTATTTAAACATTTTTATAACATTTATTTAAAACGTTTCTTTACATTTATTTTTAAATGCATGTTTTTTGTAAAAACGTTTATTTTATTTTTTATTAACATTTTACACTGGGTGGATATGTTTTTTGTCTAAATATATATATATATATATATATATATATATATATATATATTATTTGCAAATTGTAAAAAAATAATGAGGGGTGTGCAGCTGCTGTGGGTGAGTTTAAAGCCTTATTATTTAAACGTTTTTCTAACATTTATTTAAAACATTTTTTACATTTATTTTTTTTAACTTATTTATAATTTTTAAGCGTTTGTTAGTATTTTTTATTTAAACATTTTTATTTAAACCGTTTTTTTAACATCTGTTTAAAACGTTTTTTTACATTTATTTTTAAATGATTAATTTAAAACATTTTTGAATTTTTTTAAACGCATGCTTTTTAAAACATTTAACTTTTTTTCACATTTTAATGTAAAAAATATTTTTTAAGTGTTTGTTTTAAAAAAATTAATTTAAATGTTTGTTTTAAAAACTTTTTAAACATTTTTATTTAAACTATTTTTAACACTTGTTTAAAACGTTTTTTTACATTTATTTTTAGACGTTTAATTTAAAAAGTTTTTTTGAACGCATATTTTTTACATGTATTTTTTTTAAACATTTTACACGTTTTTTGTAAAAACATTTTACAGTGGGTGAATATGTTATTTTTTTTCTAAATAGATTTATACATGTCTGTGAATTTATATATATTATGTACAAATTAAAAAAAATTAATGAGTTATTGGGGGGGTGCGCAGTAGTGAGTGGTGAGTTTAAAGTGTTGTTATTTAAATGTTTTTTATCATTTATTTAAAACGTTTTTTTTACATTTATTTTTTTAACTTATTTATTAAAAGTATTTTTTAGCGTTTGTTTAATTTAAAACATTTTTTTAAACGTTTTTTAATTTTTTTGCAGGGCAGGCCCGACCCGGCCCTGTCTGGACTGAAATTACACCCTTAGCGGGTGCGCACCAGTGGGTGAGTTAATTGTTTTCTAAATAGATTTATATATGTATATATAGTATATATAATATATGAAAGTTTTATCATATTTTAAAAAAAATAATGAGGTTGGGGGTGTGCGAATATCATTGAGTGAGTAGTTATTTTTTGTTAATGTATAATAAGTTATTATATATATATAATATGAGAAAATTGTAAAAAAATAATTAGGGGGTGTGCGCGAACATCATTGGGTGAGTTAATGGCTTTGTTTATATATATATATTGGGGGTGTACGCGAACATCATTGGGTGAGTTAATTTTTTTTCTAAATATATTTATATATATGTAGTGTATATAATTTATGCATGTTGCAACGTATTTAAAAAAATTAATGAAGTTGAGGGACTTCACAAACATCATTAGGCGGATGTGTTATTTTTTTATTAATATACAACAAGTTATTATATATATATATAATATTAAATCATTGATATATATATATACACATATTGCTTTGTTTATATATATATATATATTATATTAAATCATATACATATACATATACATACACATATATATATATTATTAATGGATTTTTAAAAACCATACTTAATTGATGTATATTATTAATGGATTTGTTTATATATATACACTATTATATTAAATCATCGATATATATATATATATATATATATATATATATTAATAGCTTTGTTTATATACATGTATATTATATTATATCATATACATATACATATACACACACATATGTATATATTATCAATGGATTTTTAAAAACCATACTTATTTTTTTATTAATATACAAGTTATTATATATATAATATTAAATCATTGATATATATAGATATATATTAATAGCTTTGTTTATATATATATATTATATTAAATCATATACATATACATATACATATACATATACATATACATATATATATATTATTAATGGATTTTTAAAAACCACACTTAATTGATATATATTATTAATGGCTTTGTTTATATATATACACTATTATATTAAATCATTGATATATATATACATATATAATAAATAAATGTATATTTATAATTATATAATTATAGTACATAATTATTTATAGATATGATAATTATATAATAAAGATAAATAATCACATATTGCATTTATTATATTATAATTAAAAAATAAATGTATTATAATATTTATTATACATATTTATTATAATAAATGTATAAAATAAATGTAGATTTATTATAATAAATAAATGTAGATTTATTATAAATATAAATATAAATATGCATTTATTATAATTAAATATTTATTATACATTTATTATAATAAATATTTTAATATTATTTATTATAATAGATATTATAAATGTATATTTATTATAATAATATTTATTATACATTTATTAGCAATTTATTATTATAAATATTATAATATTTAATTATAATAAGTATTTATTATAAATATAAATGTATTATAAATATTTATTATACATTTATTATACATTTATTGTGCATTTATTATAATAGTATTTATTATACATTTATTATACATTTATTGTGCATTTATTATAATAGTATTTATTATACATTTATTAGATATTTATTATAATAAATATTATAATATTATAACATTATAATATTTATAATAAATGTATAATAAATGTATAACAAATTTATATTTATTATAATAATATTATAATATTTATTAGATATTTTATTATAAATAAATAAATTTATTATATTTTGTGTATTTATTATAAAAAATATAATTATGTATTTTATTGTATTTTTTTATATTTATTATAATAAATAAATTATATGTGTGGGGGGTGGGGTTTGGGGGTGGTGTGGGGTCAAAGCGCCACTTGAAGTGGCGCTTTGCCCACTTTTTGTTCCATTTCTCTAATATAAAAAAACTCTACCCCATAAAACTAAAAAAAAAACCCACCCACCTAAATTATCCGCCTTATAACGCATTATTTATTTTAAATGGTTTAAGATACCCTAGTTGTAGCATAAATAACTCATGCTTCTTATTCTTCGATTTTTTTTAATCTAAATAGAATAATTCAATTTAGTTGGATGGACGACTTTATGTGATATACTAACCAGTATATCCATACATTTAAAATTAAATGGGTTAATCATTCGAGTTAGTGTTACACTTTCATAAATGAGTAAGGTCGTGTCAATTTGTTTAATTAAATTGATCAAGTTACGTTTGAATTGAAACGAGTTCACATAATAATCAACCTTACACAAACTTTATCTATGAACCCGAATTCTCACCTCTAATCTCGAGGTTGGGCTTGAGCAGAGCTCGAACACTGTTAGATTAGACCGGACCCAACCGATGCATCCACAATTTTAGTAAAACTAAACATTTTATTAAATATTGATTTTATTATGATTAGGATTTTAACCATCATTTTTTTTAAATATAGTAGATGGTGATAAATGGAAAGGATGATGTTAAATATTAAAATAAAAAAATAGAAATAACAAAAAGATATAAGAAATAGAATCCATAATTATTTCATTAAAATGATTAGAAAAGGATCTATCGTAATAGGGATGAAAAGATTCCACGGCATTATTCTTCATGTTCCTCCGCTCCACCGACGCTATCCCCCGACATGACCACCGACAAAATCAGAAAGTTACTGTAATAAAAAAACAGAAGCTTCCCATTTTCCCCTTCTCAATCTCACAATCCGATCCCTGCAGAACTGACCTGTTATCTGATACTGAAAAAGACCCGTAAAACAGAGCTCTCTTGCGAGTTGAAGGGTTGATTCAATTCAAACAGAATGGGTGTGTGGCCCAGTGGAGGAGGAACAACAATGGCGAAACGAGGTGGCACTGATCATCAACGCCGAAAGAGAGAAGGGTAAAGTTTTCTTTTCCCTACGAAGGTAAAGTTTACTTTTTTGAAAGCATTCAAGGTGGATAATTGATACCAATTATTAAAACTGCTCAATATAATAATAATAATATCCATAGGTATTATTATAAATTATTTATTGTCATAATCATTTATGGACTCGAATTGAACAGCGGGGGAGCTGGAAGTGGGGAAATTGAGTATGGAAGCGGGGAGATGAAGCGATTCGGCTCTGCAGTGATTTCGCAGCAACAATGGCCGCTGGCGCTGCTGTTTTTCCGGCTTAAATTATTTCCTGCCATCTGACACGCACAGTGAGTATGCCTAGCTCCATCCCTCTCCATCCCTCGCTCGCTAGCTCGCGACTTGTACAGCAATGAACAGTGTCTGCAATAAATGCAAGTTGGATTTTGTTGCGCCATGTTTCTAGGGTTGCCCAGTCGATGGATAGGTTTTCTTTTGCCGGTGGTTTCGACACTGCAGCGGTTATTTTTGGGAAACCCTGCAAAATCGCTGCTCCTTTTCAGTTTCTCCCACAATTCGATTTAGATTTGGAGCTTTTTGGTCATCATAGCCTCTGATTTTTCCCTAGAAACTGACATTCCGAGTTCGTCTCTCCTTCCTGATTCTTGGTTGGGGTTTCTTAGGTGTTGGATTCGATTCGATTCTCGTCTAGGGCTCCTAAAGGCTCGCAGGGAGCCGGTTCCCATCTCAATTGCTGGAGATCGAAGCTGCGTTCTTCCAATTTAGGCCTCCGGTTAGGCGCTTCGCTTCGATTCCATAAGGTTTGAGTTCATCGTCGAGCCTTGAAATCAAGTAGATAAATCAATAATCCTTCACGTAATTTCAGTCAGACTTGCTTGCATTTCTGGTTTGAAGGTTCCTTTAACGTACACTGCCACTCTTCTCTGCTGCTGCTGATTTGGTGCATTTGAGCTGATCCAGCTGCCCATGATCTCCTTGCTTAGATTTTGATGTTTTAGTCCCTTGTTTTCAAGAAATGGGTGGTGGCTCTGGCATGAGTAATGACCATAGAGAAGAGAGTTTCTCCAATTTCCCTTCGGTAACGAGCGCTAACCCACTCTGTGAGAAAATTGCTGGGATGACAATAAATTCGATGCCCAACCATAGAACATCTGGTGGACCTGACCCTTTGGCTTATCCCTGCTGGGATGGTGCCGCTTTTCCACGTTCTTCTAACCCTGTGAGTCTGGAGAATTGTGGAATTGTTACCACATCCCATACGGGTCAGTATTATTCTGATCCGGGTATTGCTGAGACTGTAGCTAAGCTTCCATTCATTGGAGGTGGAAAATTTTCAGAAATGGTTGGATCCTTCGGCCTTGCTGAGTGTGGGCAGGTCCCTAATATGGGTTCTCTCTCAATTTACCCATCAAATGAGGACGGTGGCATGGCAAGGACCCTGTCAAATAGTTCGAGATATGGGGTTTGCCAGCTTTCAGAAGAAAGAGATGAGGAAGCCTCGCCTAATGGGAAGAGGCGAAAGGGTTCAAATTCCCCATTGATTGAGGTACATTCCTGGGATGTGAATTTGTGGTGTCTTTTGATTTTGTATTGTCAAAAGACTAAGGCACAAACTTGTTGAAAACTTCTTATACCACTTATTATTTGTGATAAATGTTAATTTATAAGGTTCTGTTTGACATTACTTACTGAAAACTGCTTATAACACTTATCATCTGTGATAATTGGCATTTCCTGATTTTCTTATTGAAAAAGTGCTTTCCCGCTTATTTAATTAGTTTTATTCTGAAATTTAAGTGTAACTTTTTGTCAGACAAAGCCTAAGTGTTACCAGATTGCTTATTGAAAAAACATTTTTTTGCCACTTATTGAAGTGTGTTTTTTGGAATCTAAGTCCTTTCATTGTTGGTAGTAGAATTTGAGCAGGGAGCGACAAAAGTTTCCACTTGGAGAAACCGGTGTGCTTCAAGAGCATCTGAATGAAAAAAAACAAAAGATTAAAGCAGGCCCTTCAGTGAATTCCCCTATAAAGCAGATGGTAAAGAAATCAAAGGATCCTAATGAAGATTATGTACATGTGAGGGCAAAGAGAGGCCAGGCTACCAGTAGTCACAGCCTTGCTGAAAGGGTACCTTCTAAATTGTACATTAATTCATACTGGGTTGGGTCTCTTTGTCCACCTTGAAGATTTAAATTCTTTCTACTTGCAGGTGAGAAGAGAAAAGATCAGCGAGAGGATGAAATTGCTTCAGGATCTTGTTCCAGGGTGCAATAAGGTAACTGAAAGAAATTTGGAGCCTGAAAGTTTTTGTTCTAATTTCAACGTGCTAATTAATTTGCTGTTGTCAAATAAAAGGTTACTGGGAAAGCATTAATGCTTGATGAAATTATCAACTATGTCCAATCACTGCAGCACCAGGTCAAGGTATGTCACTCTACATTTCTCAATAGTCGATACAAAAATGAAAAAACTGGTGTTTGGTGTACAGTGGAAATGAAAATGGTTTTAGTTATTTATGTTTGGTTGCATGAAAATAATGATGGAAATGAAAGAGTAGGAAGATTAAATGACTATAATATCTTAACTCTACCACTAGTGGTTTTTGTATTTGCATGACTTGGATGCAAGATTTTGTTTAAGAGGAAATTAATATATACCAAACCCAACTGCAAGCCTTTCTATCTGGATTTTTAGTTCAATCAGGAGGTGGCAATTCAGGTTCACGAGTTGGGTTCGTGTGGGGTTTTGGCCTACTTGTGAACCAATTTAAGCTCAATCCTAAATGGGTCTATTTAATTGAACTGGTTGACCCAACCCAACCTAACCCAACACATTTATGAAGGGGTCAACCCTTACCCAGCTTGCCAACCCTTTTAACTTTAAATATAACATCATGACATGTTCAACTAGTTAATAATGCATAAACTCGGTGACCTAACTAAATTGAATTATCCTATTTAGACTAAAAATAACCTAATTAATATGAAATTTTGTCATCCATATTCCAACTTTAAAATAAATAATGCGTTTTAAACATGTTGAATTATTTCAAATTGATTATAAGAATAAAATATATTATAAAATTAATTATTATTGTATTTGTAATATTTTATATTATCATTATATTTTTAATTGGGTTACACGGATTAGACTATGATCAACCTATGCCCAACCTTAATATTATTTGTTTCAGATTATTCAATCTGATTACAACCTGAATCCATTCATGCTTGACCCCAACCAATTTAAGTCGTGTTGTGTCGGGTTTGGTTTACTTGTCGAGTTCAAAAATTGCACATCTAGTTTTCACCACCCACCTGTAATTCTATTGCACTTTCTTTTTGCAGTTTCTCTCGATGAAACTTGCCAATGTCAATCCTGAGCTGAATGTTGACTTGGAGCGTCTTTTATCTAAAGATGTAAGCTCATCCTAACAACAATAACATTAACAAAACAAACAAACATTTAATTTTGAACTCTATTTTACTCGATCTTGCATGTAGATTCTTCATTCGAGCAGTAGTGCAGCCATTCTTGGATCTGGTCATGGAATCAACCCTTCTTACTATGATCCTAACGGGATTCCTCAGCTTCATCCAATGCCTCAGGTAATCAAATGGTCTTCTCATGGCCTGAATACAGTCCTTTTCACTTGCATTCATATTTGCATTGTTTTCATGCACCCAGGCAATGTGTGACGGTGGGCTTCACAATGCTTTTCAAACTGGATACGACTCTAAAACCTTCTAACGGCAATTTAGGACTGACTGGTGAGTTTCTTCAAGTTTACTTGTGGTCAACTACAAGACTACGACAAATCGTCTCCTTGGCTTTAAGGTTGCGTTTTATAACGCATACTGAAAAGTGCTTGGGCTCTGTTTGACAATACTTTTTGAAAGTACTTCCCTAAGTGTTTCCAAACCGAACAAGCGTCACTTAATATTTTCAACTGTTAATTTCAAGTGACAAGTACTATAAGCATATTAAGTGTTTTCAAATGGATCCCAAGCGACACTAGACTTAATAAGCGACATAACAACACTTATTCAATACGAAATGTGTAGACATTTATGCTGAAGCGCTTATCACAATTGATAAGGAATTGTTGTCAAACACAACCTAAGAGTTTTTTTATCTTATTCAACGGTGTGAAATGTGTCAAAAAGGTGAACGAGGCGTGTTGGATCAGACCAATGACCGTTGAAGCCAACAGGCGGGTTCTTATTGGAGATTGACTCGATGATGATCTGATTTCCAAATGCTGTGTGTGTTTCACAGGGCAATCCAAACCAGAGCTTTAGGGTTTGTGGAGGGCATGCAAAGTTTTATTCACTCGTTGCAGAGATGGTTTAATCTTGTTGCACAGTTTGACTTGATTGGAACAACAGAAATGACTTCGTGAAGGGCTGTACAGGTTGACATTTTTTGAAGAAGAATGACCTATTGCATCTATATGTTTGTATGTTTTGACTGGAACTTTGTAGATTGCAGGGCTGTGTGGTTGGTGAATGAATCAAAATTTAAGATCAATGAATTCATGCTCTCTCCTCAAGAAAACCACTTGTCCTTTAAACAATATCAAAATCGACAGTTGTGTCTACATATTTTTTTATTTGTCTCCTCTAGGTACCCACATGAATGAACAAATGAATGATTGGGTGACATTGAATTATAAGTTTGATAATGTCTCAAACATATTTGGTTCTTATGTTTGTGTTTTTTTTTTTTGCCATGAACATCTAGTTCCATTAGTATTTTAATGATTTTGGCTAAAGTGTTTGGTGGATCTTTGAACTTGATGGTCTTGCTTTAATAAATATAAATTCTTATTAATTTGTTTGTCAATTGTTTTGATTTGGTTCGTAACATATTCATTAATGCTTGACCTATAATTTTGTTGTATTAAAACTGTTGATGGTGGGAGACACGCTTTTGAAGATGTCAACCTGGGTACTTCATCCCGCTTCCATTTTTCTATTGGACCCGTCACCATAAACCCCAACTTTGTACGTCCTAGTGGCATCATTCCCTTAAATAAGTCATAATTCATTGCACATTCATGCTAACACATGACACTCGGTCACATGATCATAACCACATCATCACCACATCCCCATAATCACATAGTAAGTCTTGAGAGCCATTATACCCCGTGTATAAGTACACATGATAACCGTTAGCCATTACATCTTGGATACATGTATACATATAACCTTAAGCCACCACAACCCGCATGTACATATATGTCATAACCGTGACCCACTACAACTTGTATGAGTACATATCCTATAATCGTAAGCCATTATAGCTTGAATATGTCTACATGCCATGCTATGCCTAGAGGATAGAGGGGGACAATCATTCATATCTTTGACAACCTTGATGCTGAGAAAACATCCAGAACCCAAGGTTAAATATGTCGGTCGTCCCAATCGACTTGGGTGGTGGAGCTTAAGAAATAACTGAACATAATGAATAATAAATCACACAACCATTCGGGAAACTAATCTACCTAAGACCTAAACTATTGCTAACGTCCTGCATCACTACCCCACAACTAACACTAGGGACTAGAAAGCTAATACCTTGTCGGGCATACACGCATCAAGGTTCAATACCATCACCAATCATTTATTATTAATCAGTTATCAATCATTTAATAATGTCCATCATCATTTCTGGATTAATATTCACATTAATCGTCTAAGTCAAGGTGCTTTTATCCAACATTATAATTCATGTTTCCATATCCATGCTTTTTTAATCATTTACCCCATTCCTTGGTTTCCAATTATTAACTTATCTTAATCATTACTAAGGTTCAAGAACCATCATTCCCTTAATTAACTCATCAATTATTACAATCCATGATTCTGGGTACTAAGACACAACTATTCCTAAATCAAGGAAGAACATACCCAAATGAAATAGCTAATAACAATAATAATTAGCAAACAACGTTTAAGTAATGCATACAACAACAAAACTAGGCTCCTAAACTAAGCCAGCCAACCCAACATCGTCCCCAACACCTTCCTACACCATCCACACCATCAACCGCATTAAGTTGCCACCACAACATCAAAACAACTCCACGATTAACCAACCAGACCAGGTTTCAATTAAAATCACAATAAGAGCTCTATATTCTAGATGTATATAAATATGTTAGCAAACATAATTCCAGCAACAATAAATATCAATGAGCAATCAATAATGCTCAAACCAATGCCTGCATGCATATAACAAACAAGGACCGAACATATTTAATTACTAATTATTAATTCTGACAATCATCATTTCCTTTACCATCTTGATTATTCAATTTATTATGAGCATATTTCAGTAAGCAATGAAACCCAATATAGCAACTATAATAGTAATAATCATCCTAATAATATGCTCAAAGCTATGCTTTATAGTGACAATCAATTCCAAGGAAGAATATTAAAGTAAATGAATGTCTTGTACATAATTTTCATTGTATTACCATCTTTCAAGTTGTTTAATCAGGTTAGGCATATTAATTGTGCATAGTAATCCTAGATAATCATAACAATAAGCTTTCACACTATCTAGAAAATAACACGAGGTAGTATCATGAAGAATAGTCATGTCTGCGTGCGAAGCAGTGCAATCATCCCTTCTAGTTCTTTAATTATAGATTATTATCTTCTTAAGGTCAATCTCAACCATTATCCGTTCGAAACTAAATCATGATAATCCCACATTTGCACATAAATAAGCATGAGAAGTTTTGAATCCCCTACCACAACAACTCGCTGTGTAGGAATAGAGAGAAGGGGAGATGTTCACAAGGCCAAGAACTCACGAGGAAAACCTCAGCAACCTTGAATCGCTAGGTGGTTGATCCCTTGAAGGTGAGGGATGAAAAATAAAAGGGTTCTCACATGTCTCCAAAGATGTCTTTAAACATCTAGGGTTCGATAGAAATAGGAAGAATCAAACAAAAGGGGAGGGGCACCTTGAATTTAAAAATCTAGATGCATGAATCACGTTGCGATTCTCCTGGGCATTTCCCTCTTAAAATTTAGTCAACCACCTAATTTTGATATAATTGAGGGAAGACCACAAAACATTTATTACCCACATTTTAACATTTGAATTCCTAAGAAATCACAACATAGATCTTGGAGTGGTGAAGGGGATTTTTATTACGCAACAAAATTCCCAATTTTAAGGCTTTCAATTGATAATCTCATAATCAATCATAAAATACGATTCAACCCAAAAGGAAAACAACAAAGGGATTTACTCTTATGTATGGGAAAATTAATCTTACATATCAACATTTTACTTTTACATAACATAGAGTAATTTAGTTTTAAAAAAATTGATATATTAAAGTAAATCCTTGATGTCAATGTAATACATAAGGGTAAAACACTTTACTAATTTTTTCAACTCTCTGAATACGTAAGAGTAAATTCTAACTTCCACTATGATGCGTAAGGACCATTTTCTTTATTGAATTTATTAACTTCTCCATACGTAAGAGTCTTCATGGGTGATACGTAAGAATCATTCCAACGACAAAGGAAATATGTAAGATTCATCTGGGGTGATATGTAAGAGTCATCCCTATAAAAAATAAAATACGTAAGAGTCACTAAGGGTGATATGTAAAGGTTATCCACGTGACAAAGGCAATACGTAAGAGTCATCAGGGGTGATACATAAGAATCATCCTTATGACAAAGGCAATATGTAAGAGTCATCATGGGTGATATGTAAGAATCATTCTTATAACAAAGGAAATACGTAAGAGTCATAAGGGGTGATACGTAAGGGTCATTTCTGCCAATACCTAAGGGTCATCCCAAACTTAGCCAAAAATCGGATCAATACCCCAAATTGTAGAAGTACCCTCTTCCAGCTAAAATTTCAACTAAAAATGTCACATCCCTTCCCATAACCTCCAAGACATCCACCAAACATCCCCAAACGAATCTCATCGCCTAAGAATCGACAAAGGAAAAGTTCATGAAAATTCAGGCCCTTACATCAAAGACCCCTCAAACGATTCTCATCTTCGAGAATCAAAACTAAACCCAAAAGGAGAATAGAAAGGATATCATAATACAAAAACCCCATGAGTGTAACGACCCAAAATTTCATAAATGAAATTCCCTTCTGAATGAATAAATACCTTATAGAAAACACATGCACTATTTTTCATTGGTTATTTTTTACCATTATAAAATATAGCATGTTGGACTTAAAAGACCGTTAAACATCATAACCGTTGATAGTATAATAATTCTACAATTACCATTAATATTAGTATATATTAAGGGTTATAATAATATCTAATTGACACAAAGGAAGAAATAATTACCTTGACCGGTAGGATTTTACCTTATGAAGCCCATTTATCGAAGCTTCCGATGGAGATGGCATCACTGGGCTTTACACTTAGCCAATCCCATGTTGAGATTCAACAACTAAAACTTGAGAGAAACCATTTAAGAGAGAATTTCAATATTATCGAGATCACCACTCAAACCATGTTTGTCAAATCACCCCAAGAAAGTACCACCATCGCACACCTCTCCCTTGGGGCATACATTGGTGTAATAAGGGGTTATGTATTTAGACCCCAGTAGTATGAATTTGTAAAAATATTTTTAGTAAAAGAATAATTATATTTATCCCTTTTTATTATTTCTATATAAATATACATGATTATATAATGAGTTTAATAATAACTAGATTTTGATATGAAGAAACCAAAATTGTATTTTTTTTTAAAAATATATAGTTTCAATTAAAACACTCTTTTTGATAAATTCAATAATTTTTAAATCAATGCTATTTTTAGGAAATACCCTAATTAAAATGATATTTATTTAATTATAAGTTATATTATAATTTAATGAAGTCCAATGTAATTTGTATAAGGGTCAAAAAGTTATTAGTGTCGTAAAAAATAGTATATTCCAGTAAAAAAAGATTTTTATTTAAACATATAAATTATCATATTTAGAAAATTATTTTGGTAAAATGAATATTATTTTTGAAATCAATATGTTGAAATTAGCTAATGGTGATTTTTTCTTAATTTTATGAAATAATCGATTTTTTGGGTAAAAACTAAATATGGTATAAATATACATCATGTATTATGACATCAAAATAGCCCAAAAGTGATGTAATAAGTACTATAAAATACATACATGAAAAAAAAGATTTCACCTTTAAAATAATGTGCTTTTAAGTTATATGATTAATTTTACAAACCAATAATGAGCCCTCCAAAATCTATATTATATTTTAAGGTTTTAAAAATAATTCTTTATGAACATGACTGACTTCCACATCATGAATGGTATTATTTTAATGAGTTTGGTTCTTATCCCAATAAAATATTTAAAAACACTCCTCTTTGGTAGAAAACATGGGTCAAAACCATGGAAATGTTCGCGATTTTGATTATTTTATCACTTAGAGTCCAAAACCTAAGTTTAGAAATCAATAAAGAATTATTCTCTCTTTTTCTATAAATACCCACCAAAGCCCCCATTCATCTTCACTAAAAACCCATTGAGTACAAATTTACTCTATATCTCCCTCTCTAAATCTATCCAAAGGTGTTCTAAAGCTCTTAAGAAGCTTCTTTCGAGCTTTTAGAACACCCTCTCAAGGTAAGAGATTCTCTCCTCTTCCTTTTTATTCAAGTACTTTCTTTGTACCTAGCCATTTTATTTCCAATTTTTCATGTTGTAATGTGTTTTTACACACCCCTTTACTATAATTATGATTCCAAAGTAATGAGATACCACATTTCACCCCCATTAATCCCTTCCATGAACCTTTATATACACTCGTTATGTTGTCGAAATTATCTCATGATTTTCTGTGCTAAACTTTTATGCCGTGAATACCCATACTCATTCCCACTCAAGGTTATTCACATAGATGTACCTATCCATAATTTATTGGGTAATTACATGTATGTAACCCATACTCTTTAATCATGGTATTAATAGTGCTTAAAGACGTTCTTATGTTGTATGATCTATGTGGCACATGAATGAATATGCATAATATGAATGTGATAGGTGGACCTGAAACTATATAGACCTACAATGTATTGGGTAATGTTTTTATCTCATGAGATACCATGTATGGTGCACATTTGGTTATCCCAAACACACTATGTTATTATGTCTCAGTGGTTAGCCTTGACTTATACTTATGATGTCATGTTTTATGTTGTTGCTACATTCCTATGGTATCTTGATGTTATCATATTATATCATGATTCTATGTACATTATTATTATTCTCACATTTATATTTCATCATGTTATTCCCCCTGACTCACATATACTATTTTACTTTATTCTATTCTTTTGATTATTCCCTTACTAGGATTTATAACTCACTCATTTCTTATGTACATCCCCAAGTTACCTGTGTAGTATTAGAAGATCAATGGATTTTAGGGGCATATTATGGAGTTTTATATAATGTCATTGTATACCTATTTAAAATTATCATGATATGAATATAATTACCCAAAGACACTAGGCCTCTCGATTTTTTGGGATTGTGTTATGTTTATCTTAATGTAGTAAATCATGAAATACAGTGTATAAAAAATATGGGCTGTCATAGTTGGTATTAGAGAAAAGTCTAGTTATTTTTTGGGGATTAGGATTATAAAAATTAGTGAAAAACATAGGGATAAGGCTAAACATAGAAACATATCCCTAAATTTTGGTGAAGTATAAAGCGAGTGGTTTCCAAGAAATGAAATCATTGTTTAGATACTACAAGTGAATTTGGATCTGGCACAATTGTACCTATGGTTAATAACCTCAAAAAGGGAAGATTAAGTATTAAATAAATTTCCACTAGGTTCATGAAAAAGAGGCCTTGTTTCACACCTAGTTTGATAATCCTGAGGGATATGCTTTGGTAAATTCACAAGATCTTTACAAACCATTATAAAGGGAAAAAATGCCTATGGAATTTAATGTTAAAAAATAGACCATGGATAAATTTGATTGAAACCTAAAAATTAATATGTTAAGGAACATAAGTCATTTATGAGTTATCCATTCAATTTTCATAGTTTTCCTTTTATGTATTTAATAGTTTAAAAAATTTCATCCTTAATTTTCCCTTTATTTTAGTTAATGGATAGAAATGGGAGGAACCAAGTCAACAACCAATGTGATGAGAAATGTGACGACTGCCCAAATGAGATGACCAAATCGATAGGAGTAGGAGTCGAGAACTTCATGAAAATACTTACTCAATTAACTCAACTTTTTAAAAGAAACTTGAATCAGGAGGAACACACATCCCCTTAAGAAAGAAAAAATTGCAATTGAGACCTTTATGTGATAAAGGCCTACAACTTTTAGTGGATCTTATGATCCCTAAATTACAGAAAAATAGATCAACTCCATTTAAAAGATCTTCTCTATTATTTAATGCAATGAGCAAGAGAAATTAGTGCTGGAAGTTTATCGCATGGAGGGAGAAACTGATCAATGGTGGGCGTTGATCAATAATACAAAACTCGAGGAAAACATCAAAGTGATGGAGTGGAAAGAATTTAGGAAAATATTTTTCAATAAATATTTTTCTTTTACTCTCCAAATTAAAATAGATAGGGAGTTCCTTTAATTTAAGTAAAAGGATGATGAATCCATCAGGGTGTACAAGAAAAACTTCACAATACTTACACATTACACCTCTGACTTTTTTATTAACCCTGAAATTAAAGTTGGCTACTTCTTTAGTGGGATAAAGCCGAATTTACAAAAAAATCTAGCGATTCGAGACTTTGATAGCTACAAAGAAATTATTCAATGCTACCTCAAGGTTTAAATGTATATCGATGAATCTTAAGGGTCTTACAGGTATGGAGATAGGAATCAAATAATATCATTTAATTTTAGTGGAGTGATGGATAAATCTCATGGTGGTAAGAAATTCCAACATCCCACTTGTAAAAAAGTGGGAAGATCCATCCCGAAAATTGCCTGAAAGGAATGAGTGTAATGACCCAAACTTTTATCAATATAATTTCCCTTCTTATAATTATGTTATATGGTATAAAGCACATACATAGCATAAAGACCCAAATAAAAACATTATTCTCATAAATGATTAATGAAATAAGTGATATTAATAGAAATTAAGGAACCTACACTGATGTAATAATAAATTGACCCTTGGAATAGTAACATGACCATTAGGAATAGTAATTTGGCCAATAGAATAGTAACATCACCTATGAAAGTATAAATAAAATTTAGGCATCTTATAAATGAAAAGGGATGGATTTGGATGAAGATGGTGGTCGACTGGGCTTCAGCGACGATGAAGGCTATCTTCCTGAATGGTTTGTTTGGCCTCCCTATTTGGTCTGGTGCTGGGGGTTGGTTGAATCTGTGGGACGGCGTGAGCTTCGCGCTCTGCTCTCGTCGCAGATGATGGATGCCGTTGTTGCTCGCCAGTGTTTTGTTTTGATGCGGTTTGGTGATGGTGACGACGGTCGCCGGTATTATTTGCCGGCGATATGAGTTGATGTGGTTGTTTGGAAGTCGCGCTCGGTGTCATGGCCCAAGGCGATGCATTGATTGCTTTTCGAGGCTGACGCGCGAAGGCTGACGCGTGGTGGTGGTTCGTGGCATGAGGTTGTGACAGTGTGCGTTTGGCGGGCAGTGCTTGGTTTGATGTTGTTTGGTTTTGAATTTTGAATTTGGTCTTTGGAGGTGTTTGGATTGGGAACCGTTTACCCAAAAACCGGCTATTTGAAAATGAAAAAAATGGTTTGCAGCAAAGTAACATAAAATTAGTTATAATTTTAAAATCGGAATTTTTCAAATAAATGATGATTTTAATTAAAAATTAAATTTATCATATTTATAGAATTATTTTCATAAAATATAGATCATTTTTTAATTCTACACATCAAAAAATGATTAGGGTGAATTTTTGGAATTTTTCTAGAATAGTTGAATTTTTGTTGAATAGTGAAATACAATAATTTATGGTATATGACATTATAAGTTAAATTCAATATTTATTGATTCATTGATGATACAATAACTATAATATAAAACTCTTATTCATTATTTAATATATTTATTAATAAGGTTCAATACTACTGATAGTCTTGAGCCAGAATAATAAACTAATGAATAAAATAATCAAAAAATACCCCTCTTCTCCCCTATAAATACCACTCCTACCACCACTTCTCCTCACACCTTCCAAGCTTTTAAGCCTGTAAAAATTCTACCTAATACTATTCACAAGCCCCTACCCCTCATCCATGAGCCTTTGGTATCAATAAAAAGACCAAACCCAATTTCCCAAAGGAGGTTCTCAAGGAGAAGAATTTGAGAGGTAAAATACTCTTTCATTTTCTTTTAATTTTTTTTCAATTTATTTTATTTTGTTATTATCTCCTAAAATCCCCTTATCCAAGTGGCATGATAAATCCATTATATTATATATATTCTAATTTTATTATGTTAATGTAATAATCCATCATCAAATCTCTTATCCTCTCCCTTTTATTCTAAAAATGTAAACATCATCTGTAAGGTGTTGATTTATCACCTTCGTGGACGACAAGTTTTCATTTTCCTTTTACATCTTCGAGGTTGATCATAAAACCATTATAATGGTTGAAATTTTTTGTAAAATTTATACTATAATTTTTTTATGTTTTGTAAGTAACATATATACATGATATTAAATAATAAAACAAAATCAGTTCATGATAATTAACAAACCGCTAAAATAATCTAAATGATTATCATTAATTTTTTATCTAATGAATCGTCCTCATATCTGGAATCAAAATAATATATAAGACCATTTAAAATTATATAATTTAATTGATAACATATTATTTCAATTCTTGATAATCATTCTCATTTTATATGTTCTTTCATACATATATACAAGCGAACCAATCATGAAAACCAAGAAAACAGACACTTCTAAACGATAAAATTGAACTCTATAACTCATCAAAATGGACATAAATGAAATTAATAAAATTATAATAAATATAATATATGTATAAGATGTTATTTATTTAGTAATTAATGAATCTAATTTTATTATCCAAGATATTAAAGTGAAGAAAGCATCCAAACATAAGATAAGGGGATTCTCAAACCCATTTTCCTTTCTTTGGGTTATTCCTCTTAATGCCAAATTTTAGTGTGAATGTTATTTTAATATTATTAAAATATAATTTCATTGTTTTTACCTTTTATTTTATGGGATATAGATCTTTATAATATGGTTTTATGAATAATAAAAAGATTTTACAAAAGAACTCTTCTTTCCAAAACACATTTTGACTCCTCTTGAGTTGTTTCTTCTTCGCTCAAGAATGATGAAGTTTATGACAAGTATGTTTTTTCCTTTTTATTTTAGGAACCTAAAAGTTTATTCATGAATTAATTCTATATGAAATTCTCATGAAACCCATTTCATTTATATAGGTTATTATATGACAAAGATTTTTATACATTCTATGTGGCATGCATGATTATGTAAATGTTATGATGTGACAGGTTCACCCCGAATTATATAATGCTCCAATGAATTGGGTAATGTGATGTATATCATTCGATAATAGTAATATGGATGAAAATGATGCTATATTTTTTCACAATAATGATGTTATGATTATGTGTGAACATGATGCTATCTTTGTTCTCAACTATGTGTGGTATTTGACCACTAAGACATGATGTTTCATTTTTATGCATTGCAACATTTCAAGTCTTTATATAATTATTCATATCATGATTATTATTATGTTATGATGATGATGATTATAGTCACCCATGTTATATTGATTCATGTCTTTATCTATCCACTTACAAGGCTTTTAGATCACCCCTTTCTTTGATGTATATCCTCAGGTGATTACTTATACTAAGAAATACACAAGGGCCACTAAGAAGATAGAGAAGAAGGGATTAAATAAATTTTTATGTTTTATTATGTAAATTTTATGTATGGTCCTAATTTTACCAAGATTATAAACCTTTGGATATTAGTTTTTTAATGCTTTTATGTTGTTTATCTTTAAAATGATGTAATAGTTATGTAAGAAAAGTAGGGTCTCTATAGTTGGTATCAAAGCATGTTTTAATTAACTTGGGAATTAAAATTATATAACATTAGTGATAACCCTTGGTATGAGTCTAATTATATGTAATCACCCAATAATATTTGTTTTAGAAAATTTCTAAACATAGGGATCCCACAAGATATGCCTTTAGAGTTAATTGCATAAAGTAATAAATTATTTATTCATAAGTTGTTGACTTATGTTTTGTTCAAACCTTTTCTATTTTAGAAAATGGTGAAAACCAGGAGAAACCATGCCAACAATCCATGTGAGGGACAATACATCTATTGACCAAATGACATCCCCAGTGCTTTGGGAGGTGGAGTTTAAAATTTCATAGAGATGATTGCCCAACTATCTCAAGCCATGAACAATAACCTGAATTATACAGAACATCATACTTAACCTAAGAGGGATCAAATGGATATCAAGAATTTTATTAGGAAACATCCACTAACTTTTAGTGGATCTTATGATCCACTAGTCACAGAATAGTGGGTCAACTCAATGGAGTTGATCTTTTCTATGCTTTGTTGTTCTGAGACAAAGAAGGTGACTTTAGTCATTTATCATTTAGATGGAGAGGTCGATAAATGGTAGGAATTGATTAAGAAAACCAATATGAAATAATAAATAGAATATATGAAGTGGTAATATTTTAATAAAATATTTCTTAACAAGTATTTCCCTTAAACTCTTCATATGAATATGGAGAGAGAATTCATAGAGTTGAAGCAAAAGGAAGGTGAATCTATCACGAATTATGAAGAAAATTTCACAAGGAGTTCAAGATATTCCTTAAGTTTTCTTATCAACAATGATACTAAAATAGATAGATTATTTATTGGTTTAAAACCACACCTTAAAAAGGCTCTAGCAATTTGGGACTTTGGGAGTTATGAAGAAGTTGTTCAATGTCCTCTCAAAGTGGAGATGGAGTTTGGATAATGGTCCCATGACTATGGTGATATGAAAGGAAAGATGGAGTTTCAAGATGGATAATCTAATGAAAAAGTTGGAAATAAATCTCAACCAATCACATTTCACAAATATGGGAAGAATAATCACGGAAATTTTCTCAAAGGGATGGGGAAATGCTTCAAGTGTGGGTGTCACACCCAGTTTTTCATGTCTTGGTTTTGATCCGGTTTGTTGGAAATACCAATACTTTTCTTGGGTTTTGGGTGAGTTTAATGTTGAATTTTTAAGTTCTGTATATTTATAATCATCCTTCCATGGGTTCTCTATGGTTTTTTGGGGGGTTTTGGAGAAAAGGGTGGTTACTTCAAGATTTGGTCCAAACCGTGAGCTCATTTTTAGATTTAAAAAAAAATTGTTTCTTTTATAACTCCTTATATTTTCAATATTTTTCACCTATTAAACTTCCCACTTGGCCTACCATGACCTATTAAAACCACAATATCCATTTGTACCACTTAGGAACTCATAATAATGGTGTATTTGGGTTATTGATTCAAGTATTGGGCCAGCCCGTGAGCCCATTTCCAATTTTAAAAAAATATTCTGTTTCTTTTATATTTTATTCATTTTTTAATATTTTTTGGCCATTTAACCTATCAATAGATCCCAAAAACCCTATAAACACATACATGTTCCATTTTACCTCTTTGGAGCTCATCTTCATTGGGGATTAGGGAAAACTTCCTAATGGTTTCTCAAATCTTCCAGATTTGAAAAGGTAATTTGTTTATTTCATAAATCATTATTTTTTTACTATTTTCTCCCAAATATTTTTTACATGGTTTTTACAGACCTAAGGAGACTCTAAATTGAGTTATAATACATTAAATATCCTCTAAGGGCGTGGATCTAAGGAAATATGAATAGTTCCCTAGTTATCAAGGAGAGTTTCCTGCTCCTTTCTCATCCTTCCTCCTAATCCTTCCATTATTTATTGTATTTCTCTTCCTCCCTTGTCATTCAATACCTAGGGTTATATTATAACATGATTTTTATGGGATTTTTGTTCATTTGGGTCTGTTATTCATAGGTTTAGGGTTTATAAACCCTCGGTGATATCGGGGGGTGTGTTTCCTTTCCGCCATTGTTTTGAGGTAGGTTATCCAAATAACTTACCATTATTATTTAAGTTTAATATTTTTCTTGTTTTTATCACATTATATACATGTTTATTGTTTCTTTACAACATTTGGATACTATTTTTGGTGTAAAAAATGGTTATTTATTCCTTGTTTTGTGTAAAATGGAGTTGTTTCGTTATAAAAGTGCACACCGCTTGTTTAAATAAATATTTTGATGGTTTTGGAATATTTATTGTGATGTTTATGAAATATTTTAACTACAATAATAACTTTTTGTCATGAGAAATTGGGGTTTTACCCCTTTGGGTGTTAAATAGAAGTTGTTTTGCTAAATGTTTCATGCCCAGTTTTCAGAAAAGTGCTCGGTTGGATTTTGTGTCCTAAATGTGATATAAAATGACTTGTTTGAATTTATTAAAGTATGTTCATAATTAAAGTTATATTTTGGGGTCATTTTATGGATATCCAAATGGGTTTTAGTTTTATAAAGACATGGGTAGTTGTTTTTAACATGTTTTGGCAGGAGTTGCCGGTAAGTGGGTCGTTCGGCATTTTTAAGAAAATGGTTGGGTTTTGAATTTGTAAACTGATTTTTTAAGGGGTTTATGTAAATGTTTTGTTTCTGAAAATGGTGTGTTTAAACCTATTTATGAATAGTGTAATTTATTCTTTTGATAAATTTTGTTTTTGTGAAGAATGCTTAAAGGCCCATTTGGCATTTTTCTTGTAAAATTGTTTTTCATGTGTATTCCATGTTGTATCATTTGAGGTCATTTTATGATTCATGAAATTGAATTATTAAATGGTTTTGGGGCTGAAAATTCTGGTTTTATATGGTATTGGTGTGTTTTTTGACTCAATGGACCATTTTAAATGAATTTTATGTTCAAAGCCTTGTTATATTTCTTGAAATTTTTTTATGAAAATTTTAAGTGGTTTATTGACCCATGAAGGATATGATAAACATGGTTGAGGGATTTCTGGTGAGTTCATGATTTGGAAATTAAATTTTAATTTAAAAAGTGTATGTGATAACATGTGGAACTTGATTGAGCACAAAGAGAGAAACCCAAGTATCTAGGTGTGCGAACGTGTACTAGTATGCTAGTGATCTGGAGTGGTTTTTTCCTAGTTTCACATAGCATGTTTGACGATGAAAACACTAAATAAAATATTATTATTATTTTTGGGACCACTAGGTTATGGTTATTGTTCCCTATAAGTGACTTTTTCATGAGAACATATATTTTTTATGGTTACTTTTCACTGAGATACGAGGTACCTGGGGCCCATAGCTAGCTAGTGCCTAGGGATGTTCCTATGACTTGTGATCATTGGATATTTTGTACTCACCATCATTATACGGTGTGTTTGGTTGGTAAATTAAGTAGTGTGTATGTTATATTTAAAAGTATACATCTTTAAATAATTCTTCTTGAAAACTATTTTCATTTTGAAGTTGCATCTCTTTGAAATTGGTTACTAGCATTTCCTGTTTATGAAAACTTGCAAGCATTTTATTTTGTAATGTTTTTAGAAAGGAACCTTGTTTAGGAAATATAATTTTATATATTTTATTTCAAAATTGAAATTTATGTTTCATTTATTTTAAGGAAGTGCATTAGTAATAGAATATCGAGCTAAGCTACTGAGTTTTAATACTCACGCCTATAGTCTTCTTCTGTTTTCATCCCTTGTGTAGGTTTCAGCTTGAGTTCGGTCACCTTGAGTGACATGGGGTCATTGTGTTGGAGAGTTACTAGAGAGGTCACATATAGATAGTTATTCATCAGGTCTGTTCGGATTAGTTGTATTGTTCAGTTGTACTTTTAGTTTTGTCATATAAAAGATATATGTTCAATTTTTATATAAATGTGTATTGGGCCATCCATTATTTATATTGTTTACATTATTGTTTATATTTGGGTGAAATCATCCCCTTTTATACTCTTTTGATGTCCTTGGTGCTTGTATCCATCCTAGGAGGATCGGGAACGCCTCTCAGGAATTATCACAGAGCGGTCCGGGTGACCGGTTCAGGGTCGACCCGAGCTGGTTCATGACAAAATGGTATCAAAGGGGGTCGGATCTTAGCAGACCTTTCTTTTTAGAGTGCACTTATCATTTGGGGGATGTCAAGGTATATGAAGTAGTATATTTGGAACTTTAGGGGTAGGTTTGGGAATAGCATCACGAACTCTTGCTTGTTCCGATCCTCGAGTGTCCACAGGAAGTCCAGTTTTATTAGTTTCTTTGGTTCTTAGGGATTGTTTGGTGATTGAGATACAACATGGGGAGTTGGAATAATTCTTTACATGAGATCTCAAGGCCTAGAAATACATATGGAGTTGGGGCATGGTTTTAAGAAGGCTCTCTATATTGGTGGTATGTTTGACATATGGCCACCAACCATATGGTCAAGTCACCCACCGACACTAGTTACCTTTTGTGGGTCTCTTAGACCTTTCTTGAATTCTGAATTTTGTTTTGAAAAATCCTTGTGTGAGAATTTTGGAAGTGGATTTTCAATGCTTAATATAAGAAATTTTTTATCATGTTGGGTTTTTGTGAAACAATTTTTTGGGGAGAAAATGGAATGATTTAACAAGATCAAATTTCCTTAATCTAAACTTATGCTTTATTGAAATAAAATGATTGGAAGGCATGAATTGTTTTAAGATGATTCCGATTTTTTTTTAAAAATATAATGTTTTGGGTTGTTGAAGAGTGTTTGAATATGATGAATTGGTTTTGGGAATTTGTTTTTGAACAGTTGGTGTTTTCCTAAAAAGGGTTTTGGCTTTTGTGGTTGTCAGATTAAGAAAAGAGTCCATGCTGAATTTTTGAAAATGGGAAAGGGATGTTTGAATGGAATGATTTTTTTGGTAGTTATTTTAAGATAAATTAAATGGGTTATAAATCAAATAGTTTTTGAAAAAGTGTGGTTTTTTGAGATGCTGAATTTTTTTTTGAATAAAGGGAGAGGATTTTGATGGAGACCTATGGGGTTTATTTTTTAATCTTGGTAAAATGGTTTGTTGTGTGGAAATATGAAAATGGTTTTTGACTTGGTGGTTAGTGTGCCTATATAAGGTACATGATTTTTGAAATGGGTTGAATGTTTTGTCTTATAAAATAAAGATGTTTGTTTTATCCTTTGGTTATTTCATGGGTGCATAAGGCATAAGAGTGTCAGTTTCTGATATAGTAGATGACCGTGCAAACATCACTCTCAGTTCTTTCTCCTGTCTGCCTGGTAAACTATTAGAATATAATAGCTATACTTTTACTTCCTTTTTTTCATGCATTTCCAGGCCACTACTAATTTAAGGGAGATATTTTTGGTTCCTGCTGATTCTGATAGGGTTTGTTATAAGGATCAGTATAATATAGGTAGTATCCAAGGCATAACATTCATGGTTTTGTATAGATATGTTGATGGATTCCCGGTATGAAATAGTGGTTGGGTGCCCGGGGTGGCACATGAATGTTCATGTGAGTGAGACTTGATGAAACACCATTGGTGAATGTGAAAATCCACCAAGTTAGTTTGTTTTTCAAAAGTGTTTTAAGCTGAAAATTCATTATGTTTTTGTAAACCGATGTTTATGTAAGTAGCCTTTTCATGTTTTAGAAGTGTGGTTTGTTTGGTATGATTCCTCATGAGATGGAAGTGATAATCTTAGTGTGTATTGATATGGTATATTGTTGGTGGCTCAGTTTTAGAGCAATGTTTAGTGGGTTTATAAGGATATATTGGATGTTGTGATGTGTCCATGGATGGTTCTCCGTTGGCAAGACTTCTAGTTGATCAGCCTAAGGATTTATTTCAAACATTAAATCCACCTATTTGGATTATGAATCAACTCATTTTATGGAATAGAGAGATGTTTGGGATTGATTTAAAGTGTTTCTCTATTGTGATAATTCTTTTGGATATAGTAGTTGTGTTTGGTGATGTTGATGTGTTTCGCCATATTCCTTGTCCATTCTGCTCCTTGTTCGAAGTGAGAGAGAATAGTGCTATGTATCTGTGAGTTCCTATTTAGATAAAGGTGTGTTATTGAGAAAGTGAGTTTCATGGGGTGTTGTAATCCTTATCTCCTGGCTGCGGTGCAACAGATGCTTCAAACATCAGGGCTCCAGCCATAGGCCTTAGAGTGAAGCTTTTCACACAATCAGGAAATTGTTAGAGGTGTGGGGAGATCTACTAATCTCCTTACTTCACCATTATAGTAAGGAAGTTTCTATGTTTTTATTATGGTTTCTCATCATTTTTATTTTCCGTTTTTTTTCAAAGAGTGTGTTGGACTTACCCCTTACGCAGTGTCTATGGTTATGCCTTCACGGATGTGGGTTTCCAATCAATGTACCTGTGTGGACTGCCAGTGTTAATCACGTGTGGTCTTGGTTTTACCTATTAATAGGTGGAGAGTGTTGGGTGGTTCCTCTATTTCTTTTGTGGTTTCAGTGGCCCAACTATTGGGTCCCCTTCCCTCCTCACCCCGAGTGGTGGGGGTTTTGATCCATGCTGAAAGTGTTGGCCCAATTCTTGTCCCCTCTGTTCAGGAGTGGGTGGTTTAAATGTTCATATTGTAACCCTCTTAACTTAGGTTTTTAGGTTGTTGTGGGAGAGTTTTGGTGGGACTTTGTGGGTGAGGCCCGATTCTAGTTCATGTTGAATTATTTTTTTGTTTATTTCTAGTTGGTCTCTAATGGTGGGGAGACCCACTACGGGTCTCAAAGATCTTTCATTTAAGTATTTTTTGGATGGTAGTTATGATTTAATTGTGGGGATCCCATTCCGGCCTCCCCCCAAGTCATTGGATTTCATGAGTTCACTTTGGTTTGGGTGATCATTGGGTTCATTGGGAGAAGTCCCAAAAATTTGGTTCTTATATTGGTTATGGAGGTGGTGGCTTGATCTTTCTATTGATTCTCAGGAAGTGGTTGTGAGTTGGTGTTTTTTTGGGAAAGAGGATTAAGTTCTATTGATGATGGATGATATGTCATTGGATTGATAGGCTAGAAAATATTGATAAATAATACTTATGTGAATATCTTCTAGCTTCAAAGTTGTATGCCTTTCTGGGGGCAGAAAGCTTTGATGGTGGGGAGAATTATCACATCTGTTTTTTCATGTCTTGGTTTTGATCTGGTTCATTGGAAATATCAGTCCTTTTCTTGGTTTTTGGGTGAGATTAATGTTGAATTTTTAAGTTCCATCTTTGTCTAATCATCCTACCATGGGTTCCCCATACCTTGTTTGGGGGTTTTTAGAGAAAATGGTGGTTACTTCAAGATTTGGGCCAAACTATGATCTCATTTCCAGATTTAAAAACAAATTTTGTTTCTTTTATAACTTTTTTATTTTTCAACATTTTCACCCATTTCACTTCAAACTTGGCCTCCCATGACCTATTAAAACCACCATATTGATTTGGACCACTTAATAACTCATAATAATAGTGGATTTGGGTTATTTATTTAGGTATTGGTCCAACCCGTGAGGCCATTTCCAGTTTTAAAAAAATATTTTGTTTCTTTTATATATTATTAATTTTTTTAATATTTTTCAGTAATTATACATCTCACTCGATAAAAAACCCCTAGAAGCACCCCCATGTTCCATTTTCATTCTTTGGAGCTCATATTCATCAGGGATTAGGGTGAAATTTCTCAAGGGTTCTCAAATCATCCAGATTTGAAGAGATAATTTGTTTCTTTCACAAATCATTATTTTTTTACTATTTTTACCCCAAATCTTTTTTTCCTGGTTCTTCAAGACCTAAGGAGCCTATAAATTAAGTTCCAAGCCATTTCCTATTCTCTAAGGGTGTGGATATAAGGGAAGATGAAGAGTTATCTAGTTATCAAGGTGAGTTTCCTTCTCAATTCTCCTCCTTCCATTATTTCTTGGCTCTATCTTCCTCCCTGGTCATGAAAAACCTAGGGTTATATTATACCATTATTTTTTATGGGAGTTTTGTTTGTTTGGGGATGGTATTCATAGGTTTAGGGTTTATAAACCCTTGGTCGGTGATATCAGGGGTGTGTTTCCTTTCCACCATGGTTTTGAGGTAGGTTCTCCCAAGAACTTGCCCTTATTATTTAAGTTTCATCTTTTTCTTACTCTTATAAAATTATAAACATGTTTAGTGTTTTTGTAAAATCTTTGGATAATATTTTTGGTGTGAAAAATGGTTATTTATTCCTTGTTTGTGTAAAATGGAGTTGTTTCGTTATAAAAGCATACACCACATGTTTAAATAAATGTTCCGCTGGTTTTTGAATATGTATTGTGATATTTATGAATTATTTTAACTACTATAATAAATTTTTGTCATGATGGACCCTTTTGGGTGTTAAATAAAAGTTTTTTTGCTAAATGTTGCATGCCTATTTTTCAAAAAAGTGCCTGGTTGGCTTTTGTGTCCTAAATGTGATATAAAATGACTTTTTTGAATCTATTAAAGTATTGGAATCATGAAAAGTTATTTTTTGGGTACTTTTATGGCTATTAAAAGGGGTTTTATTTTTATAAAGATATGGGGTTTTTGACATGTTTTGGTGAGAGTTGTTGGTAAGTGGCCCGTTCGGAATTTTTAAGAAAATGGTTGGGTTTTGAATGTGTAACCTGAATTTTTAAGGTGTTTATGTAAATGGTTTGTTTCTTCCAATGGTGTGTTTAAAACTCTATATAAATAGTGGAATTGTTTCTTTTTATAAATGTTTTTTTTGTGAAGAATGCTTAAAGGCCCATTTGGAATTTTTCTTGTAAAACTATTTTTCATGTGTATTCCATGTTATATCATTTGGGGTTGTTTTATGATTCATGAAATTGATTTATTAAATGGTTTTGGGGTTTAAAAATATGGTTTTATATGGTATTGGTTGGTGTTTTTCCTTAATGTACCATTTTTAAATGGATTTTATGTGCAAATCCTCATTATATTTCTTGAAATTGTTTTATGAAAATGTTAAGAGGTTTATTGAACCGTGAAAGATATGTGAAACATGGTTGAGGGATTTTTGGTGTGTTTATGATTTGTAAATGAAATTTTCATGTGAAAAGTGTATACGATAAAATGTGGAACTTGATTGAGCACAAAGAGGAAAACCTAAATATCTAGGTGGGTGGACGTGTACTAGTATGCTAATTATCCGAAGTGGTTTTATCCCTATTTCATGTAGAAAGTTTGATGATGAAAACACTAACTAAACTATGATTATGATGTTGGGGACCACTAGGTTATGGTTATTGTTCCCTACTAGTGACTTTTTCATGAGAACAAATATTTTTTATGGTTACTTTTCACCGAGATACGAGGTACCTAGGGCCCACAGCTAGCTAGTTCCTAGGGATGTTCCCATGACTTATACTCATTGGATATTTTGTACTCACCATCAACATACAATGTGTTTGGATGGTAAATTCAATAGTGTGTGTTTTATATTTAAAAGTTTACATTCTTTAAATAATCCTTCTTGAAAACTATTTTCATTTTGAAGTTGCATCTCTTTGAAATTAGTCACTAGCATTTCCTATTTATGAAAATTTAAAAGCATTTTATTTTGTGGTGTTTGTAGCAAGGAACCTTTTTTGGAAAAAAATACTTTTATACATTGTATTTCAAACTTAAAATTGATGTTTCTTTTATTTTAAGAAATTTCATTGGGAATAGAATATCAGGCTAACCTACTGAGTTTTAATACTCATGACTATAGTCTTCTTCTATTTTTAGCCCTTGTGCAGATTTTTAATTGAGTTCAGTCACCTTAAGAGGCATGGGATCATTGTGTTGGAGAGTGAAAAGATAGGTCAGATGAAGATAATTAGTCATCAAGTCTGGTCAGTTTATTTGTAACATTCAGTTTTACTTTCAGTTCTGTCATATAAAATACGTATGTTCAATTTTTTCATAAATTTGTATTGGGATGTCCATTCTTTCTACTTTTTACCTTATTGTTATATTTGTGTGAAATCATTCCCTTGTATACTCTGTTGATGACCTTGGTGCTTTTCTTCATCCTGGGAGGATTGGGAACGCCTCCCAGGACTTGTCGCGGAGCGGCCTGGGTGACCGGTTCAGGGTCAACCCAGACTTGTAATAACTCAGGTACTTATAAGATAATTAACTTTAAACTTAATTTACCACTTCTATGTTTTGAATTTCAAAAATCCAACATACACAGTTGCAATCAGTAAGAAGTTTGGAGTCTGATAGGACAAACTTAATTTTTGGTGAATAGTAACCTACCCTTATAAATAGTAGTATGACCTTTATGAATAGTAAAACATCCAAAATAATAGTAACCTTACCCATGAATGACTAAATAAAATTTAAGCATATTATAAGTGATAATATGACTATATTCAAAGTATTGGTGTTTTTGTAAGTCATAAATAAATCATTATAATTAATTAATTAATTTAAAAGAAAATGTATTTTCCTAAAATGTTATCATAAAATAACAATTCTATGTATTTTGGGTTTTAATATAATTTTATAAGACCTTATGTAATTTTTGAAAGCATTATGAAATCAGTTTTAATTTTAAAATATATATTTTTCAAGTAGATTATGATTTTAATTAAAAATTAAATTAATCATATTTAGAAAATTATTTTTTAAAAATGGAATTAATTTTTTGGATTCTACATGTTTAAAAATAGTTAGGGTGAATTTTTGGATTTTTCCTGAAATACTTCAATTTTCAGCTGAATAGTAAAATTACAGTTTTCACATAACCGATATATCTTAAATTGCATCATTTATGATGTAATGATGAAATAAACTTTCTAGAACTTTATATTAGTCCATTTAATATTTAATTTAATAAATGGTTCCTCAAAATACAATAAACTCAATTTCCAAACCTAAAAAGAACTTTCCAAAACCGAAAGTCAAAAAGTGATTCCTTAAAGTAACATTTTCTCTTTCTTTTCAATTTCCTTTTAATAAATTAATGAATTAGAATTATAAATATGATTTAAAGTCTAAAATTAATTATATTATATTAATATATTATTTATGTCATCAAAAAACTACTATTATAAGTCTAACATTTGATATATTATTTTATTCTAAAAACACTCCTCTTCATGTATAAATAACCTCTCTCCCTCCTCTTGCCAAATCACACCTATCAAGTCTTGATCATTGTCTAATTTCTTCCAAATTCTCTCCCCAATATCATTCCCCACATCCAATACCTGATGGTATCACCCAAAGGACAAAATCAAAGGCCTTAAGGAGGATCTCAAGGAGAAGAGATCAAAAGGTAAAAAATTCTCTTCCATTTTCATGTGTTTTCCTTTCCTTTTATTTTCATTTATTATAGTATATTCCCATTATCTTATCCAAGAGGCATGAAATATACATAAATCTTGTATATTCTGGATGTTCTCATTTTCATGAAAAATTCATCACCATTCTTCTTCTCCTCTCCCACTTATTCAAGGAATAAAAACATTGTCTGTGATGTGTCAAATTACTGATATCGTGGACGATGAGATTTAAATTTTCTTTAATTTTTTCAAGTCTGATCATGAAACCATTTTTATTGTTGAATAAAGTTATAATATATTTATTATGTCTCATCCATAGTTCTGGAATCCTTTTTTACACATGGTTTTAATTTATAAAACAAAATGAGGTCATTATTATCAAAGAACCACTAGAATGATCTAAACGAACATCATTAATGTTTTAACTAATGAATCTTTATCACATAATAATTAAAAATTAAAAATTGTATAATTAAGGTTATGGAAACATGTAAATACCATTTCATTCCACTTCTGGAGTTTCTTTTACAACTGACATAAAAATCTATTACAAACCGCTCATGGAAACCCTGTAATGCATGCACCCGAAACAAGGGAAATAACAAAGTATTATTAATGAATGGGTGGAATGATGTTATAAAGTGATCATATAAGATATTATAAACATGAAAATGTTTTTTTAACATCACAATAACACTATTTTAACCATTATACAGTAGGTTTAAACACATTTCAAGGAAGTCAAACCTGAGGTAAGGGATTCTCTCTCTCTCACCTTTATTCAAGAATCTCCTCTATGTTGTGTCCTTTTATTTTTAATTCCTAATGATGGTGTATGATTTAAAACACCCCACATACTTCCCTTATTATATATTTATGATGTGATACTCCATTATATCTCATTAATCCCTCCCATGTACACCTGATACCATGCCAAAATTTCATAAGTGAATTTTAAACCCAATTTCCATTCTTTGGGTTAACCTTCAACTTCAATGTTTTTTATCATACTAAGATGAATTGTGAAATTTAATTTGATTATATAATGTTTTATTATCTATATTTACAGTATATATACATATTTACTTCATTTAATCAATTCTCTCTTCAATGTTATGGTATTTGTAAAGGACCTCCCTCTTAAAATCCTTTTAAACACCTCCTTTATGAAATCCAAAGAGATTGTTCTTTTTTTTTGAAATGAGTGTAATCTTTTGATTTCATGATGTTTTATTACCATAATTTCTCCTTTATATGTTTATATGGTTTTTTTGAATAATAATATTTCATTATCATTTGTGAAATGTTTATGTTCTAAGAGTGATTTTTACGAAAAAAGGTATTTTGAAATGTGAATGTGTTTTTCTCAAGGGTGTATACGAGTTATGAAATGTTTTATTCATGTTATGTTCCTTAGAAATTATTTATATTGGGTTGATCCCATTATAGATCAATATATGATGGGTGATCCCCATTATAGTTCAAGATATGTTGGTCTAATCCCATTATAGCTCAAGATATGACGGGTGAGCCCCATTATAGCTCTCCAATTGCATTGGGTACTCCAGAGATGGAAGTTGACCAAATGGTTATTACAAGTGTAAGGGTGAATATAAGAATGATATGGTAAATGTGACCCAAGTAAACTAAATTATTATTCTATGAATTCAAGTTTTTATGATATGAGTTTTATTGGTTTTTATGTTATCACTTGACTAATGATTTCTATCTTCATATCCCTTACTGAGTTTTGTACTCATCCCATGTTTTTAAATATTATTTTCATAGGATATAAGGATGGGTATGAGTAATAGGGGAGTCATGATGAATGTTAAAAATATTTGTTAAATAAATCATGTTTTATGTTTTAATTTTTTATACTTTGAAAAAAATGGATACTGTTTTTAATAGTATCCTTTTTGTATGAATGTGGTGTGTTATGTATGTAAGATATACTAAATCTCTAAAAATATAAACCCAAAAGACCCTAAATGTGTAATAAATGTATGCTCTTGACTAAAATTCAAGATTATGTAATTTTTTAAGGTCGGGTCTTGATAGTTGGTATAAAAGGATGATTTAGATAACTTTAGGGGTTAGAATGATGTTAATTGAATACCCTATATGATTTTTAATTTATGGTTAATTTAAAATTAAATAACATTTGAAGGTTACCATGTTGATTCAACTAAGATATGTTTTTTCAGAATGTATTTCCACAGAAGAAACAAGGAAGCTGATGTAGGAAGGCCCTAAGAGGCTGATACATGTCCAAATTTGTAGCCTAGAATGGTGGGAATCAGAACTGAGCAGTTTGTGATATCAATGGTGCACTTAATGCAAGTGATAAATGGTGGTGGTATCCATGCTAGAGAGGAACCTGATCTACCATGAGGGAACATGTCTTTTGTGGAACATTTCACGAGGAAACATCCTCCAGCTTTTAGTGGAACTTAATATCCAATGATATCCAAGGGATGAATCAATGCTCTTGAAAAGATATTTGATGTCATGGGATGTTCAGAATTACAAAACGTAATACTATTCGTTTATCATTTTGAAGGTGAATCCGATCAATGGTGGTCTATAGTTAAGAATATGAGAGAAAAATATGATCTTGATAGTCTAGAATGGGAAGATTTTAAGAATATTTTTTTTGGAAAAATATTTTCTTAAAACTCTTCAAATCAGAATGGAGAAACAATTCTTGGAACTGAGGAATAAAGATCATGAATCTATGGCTGCATATGAAGCCAATTTTATAAGACTATCTAGGTATGTACCAGATTTTACTCGAAACTTTGATAGTAAAATTAATAGATTTTACTCTAGTTTGAAACCTTTTATACGAAGGTCTTTAGATTCATGAGAGTTTAAAATCTATGAGAAAATTTTTCAATGTGATGAAAAAGTTGAGATGGAGTTTACTAACCCATATGTGCCTCGTGATGAAAAGAGTAAGAAGTGGTCAGGTTGGCAGGCAATGGGGAAGAACTCATCAAATAAGTCTAGAGGTAAGAAAATGAACTTTCCTTCTTGTGAAAAGTGTGGTAAAAAGGAATCCCAGAGAATGTATTGTGAATTCTTGGAAGTGATACTGATGTGGAAATTTTGGGCATATGTCTTGTGAATGTAAGAAAAGTGATCATAAAATTAATGAGAAGCCGGTGGTGAGATGATTTAAATGTAAGGAATTGGGTCATTATTCTAATTTTTTTTTCCAAAACTAGTCATTCAAGTAGGAGATCAGAAATATTGAAAGCAAAAGGGTGTGGAAAAATCCTTTGTGACTACTTCAACAGTTTTTGAGTCGTCAAATGAAGTGGTTTAAGGTACATTATTTGTTTACTCAGATTTTTCTAAAGTCTTATTTGATATGGGGTCTACACATTCTTTCATTTCTGAGAAATTTTCATCCAAATTGGAAATTCAACTTCAAGAAATGAATCTAGAACTTATGGTAAAGAAACCTGGAATAAATATTGTGTCAAAAAGAAATTATGAGAATCTTACTATCTTTGTCCGTGGAAATAGTTTACATGCGAACCTTGTTGTTTTTCCTCTAGTAGAGTTTGATGTTATTTTGGGGATGGACCGAATTTTTGTTTATCATGATAAGATAGACTGTAGAGCTAAAGAAGTTGTTTTTCATACCGAGTTTTAGTTTTTTTACAATAATGAACCCATACCGTTGATAACCTACCAAGAATCTGAAAAACTATTTAAAGAAGGAAATGAAAGTTATATTGCTCACATTGTTAAAAATAAGAGAACTATTCAAATTAATGATGTACCAGTGGTAAATGAATACCTGAATGTTTTTCCTGACGAGTTGCCCAGTGTAGTACCTGATCAGGAAGTGGAATTTACAATTGACTTAGTTTTAGAGTCTAAGCCAATTTCAAAATCCCCTTATCAAATGGAACACGTGGAACTGCTTGAATTAAAAAATTAGCTGCAAGAGCTACTTGAGAAAGGCTTTATTGGTCCAAGAACTTCACCATGGGGTGCTCCTATTTTGTTTGTTAAAAAAAATATGGTTCCATGAGACTTTGAAATGATTATAGATATTTGAATAACAACACTTTTAAAAACAAGTATCCTTTGACTCATATCGATGACTTTTTTGATCAGCTTCAGGGAGCTCAGTATTTTTCCAAGATTGAATTGAGATCTGGGTACCATCAACTGAAGGTGAAGGAAGATGAAATTCTGAAAATAGATTTTCATACTAGATATAGACATTATGAGTTTGTGGTTATGCCCTTTGGTTTGAAAATTCACCTACTGTATTCATGGATCTTATGAATAGAATATTTCATGAGTAGTTGGATAAATTTGTGGTTGTGTTTATTGATGACATTCTTGTTTTTTATAAAAGTAAATAAGTGCATGAAAATTTTTAAGGGTTATTTTGAAAACCATAAAAGAAAAGAAATTGTATGAAAAATTCAGCAAGTGTGAATTTTGGTTGCAACAAATTTCATTCCTTGGTCACATTGTTTCTAAATATGGCATAACTATTGATCCTGCTAAGAAAAAATTCATTGAATAATAACCAAGACCAACAAATATAATTGAAATTCACAGCTTCCTTGGTCTGGCGGGATATTACCGACATTTTTTTGAAAAATTTGCATGGTTATCCGGCCCAATGACGAAGTTAAATAAAAAAGGTGTTAAGTTCATATGAAAAAAAGAATGTGATGATTGTTTTCAAGAATTGAAAAGAAGATTGGTGAATGATACAGTTATGACTCTACCTTCTAGAAATGGAGAGTTTGTTATCTACAGTGATCCTTCTTTGAAGGGACTTGGTTGTGTTCTGATGTAGAATGATCAGGTAATTGCTTATGCTTCATGTTAGTTGAAACCTCATAAGTTAAATTACCCCACACATGATTTGGAACTAGCAGCTGTGATTTTTTCTTTAAAAATTTGAAGGCATCATTTATATGGAGCCAAATGTAAAATATATACTGACCATAAAAGTTTGAAGTATATATTCACTTAAAAAGAATTGAACATGAGGTATAGAAGATGGATTGAACTGATAAATTATTATGATTACACAATCAATTACCATCCAGGAAAATAAAAAAAAGCGGTGAATGCCTTAAGCCAAAAACATCACGCATCATTAACTATGTTACATTTGGAACATGATACCTTGATTAATGATTAGATGGATTTTGGCTTAGAAGTTGTTGGTGTAGGAAATATATCTATTTTGTTTTGGGTTTCAGTGCAGTTATCATTATCAGACAGAATCAAGAAAGTGTAGAAGGAAGATCGTGAGCTACAAGAAAAGGTATAATTGGTAAAAATGGGTAAGTTTTTAGAATTTAACCTTGATAATGATTGAGTTTTGAGATTTGGAAAAAGATTGTGTGTTCCTTGTGATCCTTAGTTTAAGAAATATTTGTTGTGTGAAGCTCATAGTTCTCCATTTTCAGTTCATCTTAGAAGTACTAATATGTACCAAGACCTTCAGGAGTATTACTGGTGGGATGGAATGAAAAGAGATATTGTAGATTTTACTGTGAAATGTTTGACATGTCAATAGGTTAAAGCAGAGTGACAACTACCTAAGGCGATGCTTCAACCACTTCCAACTCAGGAGTGGAAATGGGAGAATATATCCATGGACTTCTTGGTGGGATTACCTAGGAATTCTCGAGGTAACAATGCGATTTGGGTTATTGTTGATCGGCTGACTAAATCTACACATTTTATTTCTATTCAAGATACAATGTATTTGGATTATCTTTCTCAAATGTACCTCAAAAATATTGTCAGGTTACATGGAGTTCCTCTTTCCATTATTTCTGACCGTGATACCAGGTTCAATTCTAATTTTTGGAAGGGCCTTCAAAAGTTATTGGGAACATAATTAAATTTCAGTACAACCTTTCATCCTCAATTATATGGGAAGTCAGAACAAATGATTTAAACTTTGGAGGATATGCTTCACGTGTGTTCAATGGACTACCAGGGAAGTTGAGATCAACATCTTTCTTTAGTTGAGTTTTCTTATAATAATAGTTTTCATTCCAGTATTCAGATGGAACCTTTTGAGGCTTTGTATGGGAAGCGGTGTCAGACTCCAGCATTTTGGGATGAAGTCGGTGAAAGAAATTTGATGAGACCAGAATTAGTAGAGGAAGTGGCTGAAAAGGTGAAGATGATCTAGCAGCACATGAGGGCAGCTCAGAGTAGGCAGAAAAGTTATGCAGACAACAGAAGGAAAGACTTCTCTTTTGAGGTAGGTGACCATTTCTTCTTTAAAATATCTCCTTGGAAAAGTGTGATGCATTTTGTAAAGAAAGGAAATCTAAGTTCATGGTTCATCGACCCTTTTGAAATCCTGGATAAAGTTGGACCAGTTGCATACTGAGTATCTTTTCCTCCGAGTTTGTCTCATGTACATAATGTTTTTCATGTTTTGATGTTAAGAAAGTATGTGCCAGATTCATCTCATGTTTTGAGTCCAGAACTAGTTCAGCTAAAAGATAACCTTTCTTATGAAGAGAAACTTGTTCAGGTTCTTGATCACAGAGAGAAAGTATTGTTAAATAAGGTAATCCATCAGGTAAAGGTTTTGTGGAGAAACCACATGGTTGAAGAAGCAACATGGGAATCTGAGAATGCAATGAGGTAAAGTTACTTTCACTTGTTTGGGTAAATAAATAAAAATTTTGAGGATACAATTTCTAGATGGTTGGAGATTGTAAAAACTTAGGTACTTATAAGATAATTAACTTTAAACTTAATTTCTCACTTCTATGTTTTTAATTTCAAAAATATAACACACACGGTTGCGATCAGTAAGAAGTTTGGAGTCCGATTGGACAAACTTATTTTTTGGTGAATAGTAAACTACCCTTATGAATAGTAGTATGACCCTTATGAATAGTAAAACATCCAAAATAATAGTAAACTTACCCATGAATGATTAAATAAAATTTAGGCATCTTATAAGTGATAATTTGACTATAGTCAAAGTATTGGTGTTTTTGTAAGTCATAAATAAATAATTATAATTAATTAATTAATTTAAAAGAAAATGTATTTTCCTAAAATGTTATCATAAATTAACTATTATATGTCTTTTTGGGTTTAAGATAATTTTATAAGACCTTATGTAATTTTTGAAAGCATTATGAAATAAATTTTAATTTTAAAATTTGTATTTTTCAAGTAGATTATGATTTTAATTAAAAATTAAATTAATAATATTTAGAAAATTATTTTTAAAAAATGGAATTCATTTTTGTTTTCTACATTTCAAAAAATGGTTAGGGTGAATTTTGGGATTTTTCTTAAATACTTTAATTTTCGAGTGAATAGTAAAAATACAGTTTTTCACATAACCAGTATATCTTAAATTGCATCATTCATGATGTAATGATGAAATAAACTTTTTAAAACTTTATATTATTCCATGTTATATTTAATTTCATTAATGGTTCATCAAAATACAATAATCTCAATTTCCAAACCTAAAAATAACTTTCCAAAACCTAAAATCAAAACGTGATTCCTTAAAGTATCATTTTCTCTTTCTTTTCACTTTCCTTTTAATAAATAAATTAATTTGAATTATAAAGATGATTTAAAGTCTAAAATTAATTATATTATATTAATATATGATTTATTTTATCAAAAAACTACTATTACATGTCTAACATTTGATATATTATTTTATTTAATATCTTATTCTAAAAACACCCCCTCATCATGTATAAATAACCCATCTCCCTCCCCTTGCCAAACCGCAGCTCTAAAGACTTGAGAATTGTCTAATTTATGCCAAATTCTATCCCCAATCTCCTTCCCCACGTCCAAGACCTTCTGGTCTCACCCAAAGGCCAAAATTAAATGCCTTAAGGAGGATCTCAAGGAGAAGATATCAAGAGGTAAGAAATTCTCTTCCCTTTTCATGTGTTTTCCTTTCCTTTACTTTTCATTTATTATAGTCTATTCCCCTCATATTATCCAAGAGGCATGAAATATTCATAAATCTTGTATATTATGGATTATCTCATGTTCATGGAAAATTCAGCATCATTCTTCTTCTCCTCTCCCACTTATTCAAGGAATAAAAACATTGTTCGTGATGTGTCGAATTACCGACATCATGGATGATGTGATTTAAATTTTCTTTAATTACTTCAAGTATGGTCATGAAACCATTTTTATGGTTGAACCAGGTTATAATATATGTATTATGTCTCATACATGGTTATGTAATCCTTTTTTACACATAGTTTTAATTTATAAAACAAAATGAGGTCGTTATTATCAAAGAACCACTAAAATGATCTAAACGAACATCATTAATGTTTTAACTAATGAATATTTCTCAAATCAGAATTAAAAATTATAAATTGTATAATTAAGTTTATGGAAAAATGTAAATACCATTTCATTCCACTTCTGGAGTTTCTTTTACAACCGACATAAAAATCCATTACAAACCGCTCATGGAAACCCTGTAATGCACACACCTGAAACAAGGGAAATAACAAAGTATTATTAATAAATGAGTGGAATGATGTTATAAAGTGATAATATAAGATTTTATAAACATGATTTTTTTAAAATCATAATAACACTATTTTAACCATTATAAAAGAGTTTTAAACTCATTTCAAGGAAGTCGAACCCGAGGTAAGGGATTCTCTCTCTCTAACTTTTATTCAAGAATATCCTCTATGTTGTGTCCTTTTATTTTTAATTCCTAATGATGGGGTATGATTTCTCACCTCCCCCATACTACCCTTATTATATATTGATGATGAGATACCCCATTCTATCTCATTAATCCCTCCCATGTACACCCGATACCATGCTGAAATTTCATAAGTGAATTTTAAACCCAATTTCCATTATTTGGGTTAACCTTCAAATTAAATGTTTTTTATCATGATAAAATTACTTTTGAAATTTAATTTGATTATATAATGTTGTATTATATGTATTTACAATATATATACATATTTCCTTCATTTAATCAATTCTCTCTTCAATGTTATGGTATTTGTAAAGGACCTTCCTCTTAAAATCCTTTTAAATGTCTCCTTTATGAAATCCAAATAGATTGTTCTTTTTTTGACATGAGTCTACTCTTATGATTTCATGATGTTTTATTAACATATTTTATCCATTATATGTTTATATGGTTGTTTTTTAATAATAATATTTCATTATCATTTGTGGAATTTTTATGTTCTAAGAGTGATTTTTACAAGAAAAGGGTATTTCGAAATGTGAATGTGTTTTGCTCAAGGGTGTATATGAGTTATGAAATTCTTTATTCATGGTATGTTCCTTGTAAATTATTTATGTTGTGTTGAGCCAATTATAGCTCAAGATATGATGGGTGATCCCCATTATATCTCAAGGTATGTTGGGTTAAGTCTATTATAGCTCAAGATATGACGGGTGAGCCCCATTATAGCTCTCCAATGAATTGGGTATTCCAGAGATGGAAGTTGAACAAATTCTTATTCCAAGTGTAAGGTTTAATGTAATAATGATATGGTAAATTTTTCCCAAGGAAACTACATGAGTATTCTATGCATTAGAGTTTTTATGATGCGAGTTTTATTGGTTATTTTATGTTATCACTTGACTAATGATTTATCTCTTTATATCCCTTACTGAGTTTTGTACTCATCCCACATTTTTAATTTTTTTTCATAGGATATAAGTATGGGTATGAGTAAGAGGGTAATCATGATGAATGTTACAAAGATTTTTCAAAGAAATCATGTTTTATGTTTTAATGTTTTATACTTCGAAAAAAATGGATACTGTTTTTAATAGTATCCTATTTATATGGATGTGGTATGTTATGTATGTAAGATATGTTGGAACCAATTTGTGTATAAGGTTGTATTTGTTTTAAATAGTTGTAAATGAAGATCAAAATGAAGGAGATCAAGAAGTACTCCAATGAAATGGAGGAATGAAAATTCAGATGATTGTTGTACTGATTATAAGTTCAAAGAACATGTGTTAAAGGTGACCCATTGTTTACAACAATGAAGAATGGTGAGGTATAATCCATATGAGGATGATTATAGGAGAATGGGGATTAGATAAAGACCATTCAATTCTTCATGATTGCATGAGAACCATGCAAGAGACTTGTTGAAGAATAGAATCATATGATTTTCATGAAGTAGAGAATGACGGTTGGGGAAGAAGGAAAAGTGCAAGGGATTAGAATTCTGAGATGGAAATGAACTTCACATTGTCTCCAAATATGATGATGCTAAATCTGATCAATCAAAGGATATATATCACGATAGTGGAGTTTGTGTTGAAAGAAGAAGAGTTGCTGAAGGAGGCAAAATCAAAGAAAGGAAGTGTTGTTGAGCTGATCATGCTTGTTAACAAAGCAAACAAATGACATAGAAATTTGTTGACAAAGGAGATTCCATGGTGGCATGTCGAGTTCAAGGACCGTGTTTAATGATCCATGTTTTATTCAAGAATTTCGACAAAGGAATGGATGATCTGGAGGCTGTACAAAAAGAGCAGATACAAGGTGGTGCCGTTTTCCAGTGTTTGCCAAATTTTTGGGCCTTAAAATCAGAAAATGAAGACATGGATTGTCTGCAAAAGGAGGTGCGCACAAAGAGGAAGTGGTGCACGGAAAATAAGGGATGTGCGCGAAATACTTGAGTTGGGCGCAAAAAACAGCGTGGTTTGCAAAATAGTGGAGCGATGTTTTTTGCACAAATAGTGTTTCAGAATCAGAACATTGAAAAATGGTAAAGGCATGGGCTGCACAAAAAACCAGAGCTGTGCGCGGAAAAATGGGAATGTGTGCGGAAAAATGTTGTGCGCAGAATAGTTGGGTGAATTTTTCACGCAAGCAGTGTATCGAATCAAAAATACAGAAAATTGGTAAAGCCAAGAGGCGCGTGAAAAATCGGAGACGTTCGCACCATGTGCGTGGAAAATAAAACCGGTGCACGTAAAGATGGTTGTGCGCAAAATGTGGGTTTGATGTTTTACGCGCAAGAGAGGATTCATGTTCAGAATGATGAAAAATGGAGAAGTAATGAGATGCGTGTAAAACCAAGGTGGTGCACGAGAATAAAAGGAATGTGCGCGTAATTCAAAGAACTGAGAGACAGTTTTACGCGCAGGAAGGGGGTTTTACGCACAGGATCAAAAACGCCTATAAATATAAGGTGAAACCCTCTCATTCGAAGCGGATCGACACTTAGACAAATCCCGAGCTCTGGCGCGCAGAAAAATCAAGGTATAGAGTGGTGTGTGAAAAGAAGAAGGGTTGCGCGAAAAAGAAGGTGTTGCGCAAAAAAGGGAAGTTTTGTGCGAAAAAGAAGAGTTGCATGAAAAGCCTTTTACGCGCCAAAAGTTATTTTTACACGCAAGGTTTGAATTTTACGCACAAGGAACCGGGAAGGGTGCGTGAAAAGTTTGGGGGTCCCTCAGGCCTTTGACAGGTGCTTAGCACTCTCAAATCTGCTTTGCGATGACGGAAGAACAGTGAACCATTTGGTTTTATGAAGAGAAAAGTACCGCACACACATGACTGGTGTCTAACACCCTCATTGTGCTTTGAGAAGAGAAGAATAATGATTGTTCAACCAAACTCAGATCTTCACAGAGAGAGGGAAATATAACGATACACTTAGGTTTCAGAATTGGGAATTGAAGGAAGAGATGAAGGAGATTTAGTGCATTCAGGTATTGCACTAAAGTAAAAGATTGATTTCAAAAGAGAATCAACTCCGGACTATGATACAAGTAGAGTCTCGTGCTAAGCAGAGACAAAGACTTCAATGAGAATCTATTGAAGAGACCTTCACGTCTATAAACTGAGTGTGAATTCACCAAGGGTAGTGAGCCAGGGGGAGTCAACGAGAGTGACCCGAGGGAAGTAGTGACCTATCCCTGAACCTTTATAAAGGCAGTGAGCATAGAACAGAGTGATTGTGCCTGAACCATTGTAATCCACAAATAGTGAGGATTAGTGGAAGATGGTACGACCGGTGACTTTTCGGCGTATGCTCCTTAGATATAACCCTTAGTGGTGAACCAAGTAAAAATTTCCATGTCATCTCTTTGCATGTGAATGTTTCATTGTTGATCATATCCATCATACAGGTTTAACTAGTTCCTACCAACATGGGAACAATATCCACAACTTTAAGAAGAAAAAGTTGACACCCTGATTCACCCCTCCCCTCTCAGGGTGTCCCGGGGTCCTACAAGATATCCTAACTTTCTAAAAATGTAAACCTGAAAAGATCCTAAATGTGTAATAAATGTATGTTCTTGTCTAAATTTCAAGATTATGTAATGTTTTAAGGCCGGGTCTTGATAGGACTGGTTCGTGACAGTGGGAGAGAAGGCCACCAAGCTCATGAATGTCAGAGATATATGAAGAATCTAAATAGTATGATGAAGTAAAGGAGAGAATTACCCATGATCCAATAATTTAAATCTAGGGAGAAAGGGAACTATGCAAGACAATGCACTGAACCTCAAGTCCTCAAGGGTAATCAGCATCATCAGTAACCAAATCCAAAGGAGAAAGGGAAGAATTATACCATCACTACTGCTGAGGTGGAGCAAGAAAATGAATTCATACAAGGTACACTTACTATTCTCTCAATAATGGAAAAAGTATTATTTGATTCTGGTTCTATGCATACCTTTATATCTTGCAAGTTTTCTAGAATTTTTGAATCGGATCCCCAAAAACTTAAAGTAGAGATGTCTATAGAAACACTTAGTGGTGAAATCATTGAAACCCAAGTGTTGGACTCTTATCCTATTATTGTGTCTGGGAAGATTCTTCCAGAGAGTCTTGTGATACTTATATTGGTGGAATTCGATGCTATACTAGGTATGGATTGACTCTTTTTATATAGAGCACACATCAACTATTGGGAAAAGGAAACATCTTTTCAAATTCTGAACCATCCCATGATCCTATAAAAATGAAAGGAAGATCATGAATCTCTATTGGAAAATCCTCCTATGGTGTGGGTATTTATGACCTATAAAGAAGCATACCTCACTCAAATGTTTGAGTCAAAGGAAGGTATCAACCTAGGGGAAATTCCCATTGTGTGGGAATTCAGTGATGTATTTTCCGAAGAGTTACCCAAAATTCCCCAAGATCATGAGGTGGATTTCTCAATATAACTCATACCTAAAGATATTCCTATCTCAAAATTCCCCTATAAGATATCCCTAATCAAACTGGAGGAGTTGAAGAAGCAAATGCAAGAGCATTTGGACAAAGGGTTCATATTCCCTAGTACATCGACATGGGGATTTCCAATGATCTTTGTGAATAAAAATGATGGATCAATGTGTTTGTGTATCGAATACTGAGAGTTCAACAAGATCTATATAAAGAACAAGTATCCTCTTCCAAGGATTGATGAATTATTCGATCAATTATTAGGAGCTTAGTACTTCTCAATGGTGGATCTTCATTTTGGATATAATCAACTGAAAGTGAAGAAAGAAGATATTTATAAGACTGATTTTAATACAAGTTATGGGCATTGTGAATTTATAGTGATTCCTTTTGGACTTACTAATGCCCTTTAAATCTTCATGTATTTGATGAATATATTCTTTAGACACTACCTTTAAAAAATTATGTTAGTGTTAATTGATGATATTCTCATCTACTACAAGAGTAATTAGGAACATGAAGAACATATAAGGATTGTGTTGGAAACATTAAGGAAGGAGAAATTATATTCTAAGTTTATCAAGTCTAAATTTTGGATACAACAATTCACATTCTTGGGAAATGTGATCACAAGTGAGGGGATTTATGTGGACCCTTCAAAAACAAAGTCAATCGAGGAATTACCCATACCTTCTAATGTCATGAAAATCAATAGTTTTATTAGATTAGTAGGTTACTACTGATGTTTTGTGATAAATTTCTCATAATTGTCTAGACCGCTAACTAAGTTAACAAATAAAGGAGTATAGTATGTCTGGATGGAAGAATGTGAGGAAAACATCAAAGAGATAAATAAGATGTTGATCACTGCACCTATACTCACATTACCAATAAGTGAAAAAAGTTTTGTGATATAAAATGATGCTTCAAAGAAAGTCTTAGGTTTTTCACTCATGCAGAATGATAAAGTGATAGCCTACACCTCACGACAGTTGAAGATCCATGAGAAGAACTACCTGATGCATGATTTGGAGCTAGAAGCTATGATTTTTGCCTTAAAAATATGATAGCACTACCTCTATGGTGAGAAGTATGACATATATACCAATCACAAGTTCCTAAAGTATATATTCACACTAAATGAGCTCAACATGCATCAAATGAGATGGTTAGAGCTGATCAAAGACTATGATTGAACTATTCACTATCATCCTGGTAAGGCAAACATGGTAGCTGATGCTCTTAATAGAAAAGAACTTGCTACTCTATCAATGATACAGATTGAGAAAGAACCTATCTTCATGGATATGAAAGGGATGGGATTGGAAATCATAACAGTAAGGAATACATCCTACCTTTCGAAAATTATTTCCCAACCATCTATCCAATATAAGATTAAGAAGGCATAAAGGGATGATATGGGGTTACAAAAGAAGTTGAATGTAGTAAAGGAAGGTAAGCTGCAAGAGTTCCACATCGATGATGATGGTGTAATTCGGTTTGGAACTAGTATTTGTGTTCCTTCATCACTAGAGATAAATAAGGAGTTGTTGGATAATGTGAATAACTCACCTTTCACCATCCATCTTGGAAGTAACAATGTACTGTGATCTTTGAGAACACTTATGGTGGGATAACATGAAGAAGGATATTGTAGAGTATATATCAATGTGCTTGATATGTCAGCAAGTTAAATCAGTGTGAAAAAAGTCCAAAGAGATGATGCAACCATTACCTATAACCGCGTGAAAATAGGAGAATGTCACCATATACTTTGTCACTGGTCTCTCAAAGTCATCCAAAGGAAACAATGTGATATGGTTTGTGGTGGATTGACTCACCAAGACTGCCCACTTTATCACTATTCGAGAAGATTTATCACTTGAACAACTTGCCAAGATACATGTGAAGAAAATGGTGAGAAAGCATGGGGTACCACTTTTGATCATATCTGGTCATGATCCAAGATTCACATCTAAATTCTATAGAACTCTTTAACATTCTTTGAGTACTAAATTGAATTTCATCATGGTTTATCACCCCCAAACTGATGGCTAATCTGAAAGGACTATTCAGATGCTTAAAGACATACTAAGAGCTTACTCAATGGAGTTCAAAGGAGGATAGGATCAGCATATCCCATTGGTTGAGTTATCATACAACAAAAAAAATCCCACTTGAGTATTTATATGGCTTCATATAAATATTTATATGGAAATCGAATTAGAACTCCAACTTATTGGGATGAAGTTGGTGAAAAAAAGCTAATTGGACATGATCATGTGTAAGAGATGATAGAGAAGGTTCAATCCATATAGAAACATATCAAAGTTTCTAAGAGTTGGAAAAAGAGATATGCTGACAACCATCAAAGGGACTTGGAGTTCGATGTTAGAGATAAAGTCTTCCTTTGAATATCATGAGGGAATATAATCACGTGGTTTGGAAAGAAATGGAAGCTAAGCCCAAGGTACATTTTCCCCTTTGAGATCCTTGATCGCATAAGAGTAGTAGCCTATTGTCTTTCACTTGCACCAAGTATGTCTCAAATTCATGACATGTTCCATGTATATCTCATGAGAATGTACATACCAGATCCATCATATGTATTGAACTCAAAGGCGGTATAGATTAAAGATGATATCTCTTATGAGGAGTAGTTGATAAAGATTCTGGACTGGAGAGATAAGGTTCTACGCAACAAGACAACCCAACTTGTAAAAGTTTTGTGGAGTAACCATAAGTAAGAAGAAGAAACTTGGGAACTAAAGGAATAAATGAAGGATAAATACCCTCACTTGTTTATGTAAAATGAAATTTCAAGTGTGAAATTTCAAAAGGGGGGAAGAATATAATGACCCAAACTTTTATCAATAGAAATTTCCTTCTTATAATTATGTGATATGGTATAAAACAAACACATAACATAAATACCCCAATAAAAATTTTATTCTCATAAATTAAGAATGAAATAAGTGATATTCATAGAAATTTAGGAACCTATACCGATGAAATAGTAACTTGACACCTGGAATAGTAACATGAACATTATGAATAGTAATTTGACCAATAGAATAGTAACCTCAACTATAAAAGTATAAATAAAATTTAGGCATCTTATAAATGAAAATATGATATAACTATATTATAGTATAAGTAAATAAATGTTTTAAAAATGATAAATTAAGTGTTTGTATTTTTATAAAACATAAATGTTTATTTACAATTTTATAATTAATATAATGATTTAAAAGAAAAATTATTTACATAAAATAGATTCATAAATTAATATTTTGTTTTCTTATGATTATAAGATAATTTTATGAGACCTTAATTAATATTTTAAAGTGTCATAAAATCAGTTATAATTTTAAAATTGCTATTTTTAAATAAATGATGATTTTAATTAAAATTTAAAGTTATCATATTTAAAAAATCATTTTCATAAAATGGAGATCATTTTTAAATTCTAAATTTTGAAAAATGGATAGAGTTAATTTTTGGGATTTTTTTAGAATAGTTGAATTTTTAGTGAATAGTGAAATATGGTAATTTACGGTATATAACATTATAAGTTAAATTCACTATTTATTGATTCATTGTTGATGTAATAACCATAATCTCAAACCATCCTTAATTATTTAATATATTTATTGATAATTTTCAATACTATTTATAGTCTTGAGCCAAAATAATAAATTAATGAATAAAATAATAAAAAAACAGCCCTCTCATTCCTTATAAATACCACCCCTCACAACCACTTCCCCTCACACCTTCCAAGATTTTAATCCTGTCAAAATTATTCCTAATACTCTTTATAATCCCCTCCACCTCATCCAAGAGCCTTTTTTCTCAACAAAATACCAAATCCAATTTCCCTAAGGAGGTTCTCAAGAAGAAGAATTCAAGAGGTAAAACCCTCTTTCATTTTCTTTTAATTTATTTTAAATTTATTTTATTTTATTATTATATAATCACCTCCATTTATCCAAGTGGAATGATAAATCCATTATATTATATATAATGTTTTTTTATTTTAATGGAATAACCCATCATCAAACCTCTTCTCCTCTCCCTTTTATTCTAAAAATTAAAACATTGTCCGTAAGGTGTCGATTTATCATCTTTAAGGATGATGGATTTTCATTTCCATTTAACACATTTAATGTTGGTAATAAAACCATTATAATTGTTGAAAATATTTTAAAATGTATTTTATAACTTTTTTATGTTTTGGAACTAACATACATACATGATATTAAATAATAAAACAAAACTAGTTCGTGATAATCGAAAAACCACCAATTTAATCTAAACGATTATCATTAACATTTTATCTAATGAATCATATTAATATCTGGAAAATAAAAATATATAAGACCATTTAAACTTCTATAAGTTCATTAATAACATATAATTTCAATTATGAATAATTATTATCATTTTACATGATCTTCCATACATATATACAAGTGAACCGATCATGAAAATCAAGAAAACAAACACTTCTGAATGATGAAATTGAACTCTATAACTCATCAAAATGGACATAAAAAAGTTAATAAAATTATAATGAATTTAATACATGTATAATAGTTTCTAGATTTAGTAATTAATGAATCTAATTTTATTATCCAGGATATTAAAGTGAAGAAAACATTCAGACATAAGGTAAGGGGATTCCCGAACCCAATTTTCTTTCCTTGGGTTATTCCTCTTTCATGAAAAATTTTAGTGTGGATTTTCTTTTAATATTCCTAAAATATAATTTCATTATCATTAACTTTTTATTTTTAGGATATAAATGTTTCTAATCTAGTTTTATGACAAATAAAAATATTTTCCAAAAGAACTTTCTTTCCAAAATACATTTTGACTCCTCTTGAGTTATTTCTTCTTCGTTCAAGAATGATGAAGTTTATTAAAAGTATATTTTTCCCTTTTTATTTTGGTAACCCCAAATTTTATTCATTAATTTATTCTATATGAAATTCTTATGAAACCCATTTCCTTTCCATGTGTTATTTTATGACAAAGATTGTTATACGTTCTATGTGGTATGCATGATTATGTAAATGTTATGATGTGAAGAGTGCACTGAGAAATATATAGCACTCCAATGAATTGGGTAATATGATATATATCATGAGATAATGTAAAACATGAATAAACATGATGCTATATTTTTTCACAATGATGATGTTATGATTATGCACATATGTTATGCATGAACATGATGCTTGCTTTGTTCACAACTATGTGTGGTATTTGACCACTAACACATGATGTTTCATTTTTATGTATTTCCACATTTCAAGTATTTATCTAATGATTCATCTCATGGTTATGATGATGAACCTTTGATTATGTTATGATGATGATGATTATACTCACCCATGTTATATTGATTCATGTCTTTATCTATCCTCTTACTATGATTTTATCTCATCCCTTTCTTTGATGTATATCCTCAGGTGATTACTTATTTTAAGAAGTACACGAGGTCCAATAAGAAGCTATAGAAAGAGTAATTAAATAACTGTTTGTGTTTTATTATGAAAATTCTATTTATGGTCTTAATTTTTTTAAGACACTAAACCTTTGGATCCTTGTTTTGTAATGCTTTTATGTTGTTTATCTTTAAAATTATGTAATAGTTATGTATGAAAAGTAGGGTCTCTATAATGAGGAAATGATTTTGGTGTGGTAAGGAGGGGAATAAATATAGTTAATGTAGGTGAGGTAAACCCACCAATGTGATGGAATAAATGAATTCCCCTATCAACCCTCAACTTATTTCCCAATGTTTCAACTACAAGAAACAAATACACTATGCAAACCAATTCACTAAGGTAACGGTTGTCAAAGATAACCGGAGACAATAACCTCCAAGGCCTAGGATAAAGGGTGATATTTTTCCATCACAACTACTGAGGTGGATCCTGATAATGAAGTGGTGATAGGTGTGCTAGTTATTCATTCAAGAACAGTGAAAATAATCTTTGATTTTGGTTCTATGAATTCTTTCACATTAGTAAAGTTTAATAGAATTATTTAAACACCACCTCAAAACATGGAAGTTAAGTTACCAGTGAAAATGGTAAATGATTCAATTATTGAATCCCAAGAATATAACTTATCCTCTATTAATATTTTAATGAAAATTTCTCTAATGAACCTTGTGATACTCTCTTTAATAGAATTCAACGCTATAATGTATATGTATTAAATTTCCTTGCATAGAGGTAACATAAATTAATGGGAGAAGAAACTCACCCTATGTATTTTAAATCATGATATGATTCTATACAAGTGTAATTATGAGGATATATCTCCTTTTGGAATCATCATCTCAAGTATGAATATTTTTTATTTATGAGCAATCATATATAGCTCAAATGATTGATATTAAGTAAAAGATAATCCTTGATGACATGCCCATTGTAAGGGAATATGTTGATGTGTTCCCTAAAGAATTTTATGGTCTTAATCCTAGTATATAGGTTGATTTATCAATAGAAAACATACCTAGAGCATTTCCAATAGTCATGAATCCATATATAATGACCATTGTTAAACTTTAATAGCTAAAGAATCAACTATAGGAGAATTCAGATAAAGGGTTTATATGCCAAAGGGCTTCACCATGGGGTGCACCCATCCTTTTCATCAAGAATAATGATGATTAAATGCACCTCTATATTTATTATTATAATCTTAATAATATCATGATAAATAATAAGTATCCACTACCATGGATTAATGATTTTTTTGATCAGATATGTGTATCTCAATAATTCTCTAAGGTGGATCTTTGGTTGAGATATTATCAAGTAATGATGAAGAAAGAGGATATCCCTAAGAATATTTTTTTAAAAGGTATAGGATCCACGAGTTAATATTAATTCCATTTGGACCCAAAAATTCTCCAACTATATTTATGAAATTAATTAATAGAGTCTTTAGGGATCACCTTGACAAATTTATGGTAGTATTTAACAACAAAATTCTTATATAATACAAAAGAAATTATGAACATGAAAAAAATTTAAATGTTGTATTGAAGACCTTGAAAAAGGAAAATTTATATGTTAAGTACATTAAATGTGAGTTTTTATGGATAAATTAACATTATTGGGGTATGTTATCACCACCAAAGGGATATATGTGGATCCTTAGAAGAAAAAATGAAATTTAAGGATAGACTAGACCAAAATCTATGATTTAGATCCATATTTTACTTGGATAAGCTGGGTACTACTATCAATTTGTAAGAAACTTATTATGATTTTAAAACACATTAACCAATATAACTTATAAGGGAGTAAATATTTTTTGTACCAATGAATTCAAGGAGAACCTTAAATTGTTAAAGAAGAGGCTAATCACTACACCTGTGGTAACATTACCCAAAATCGGGGAAGGGTTTATGATCTACTATGATGAATTCAAAAAGGTCTTGGGTTGTGTACTCATGAAAATAATAAAGTGATAATATATGTCTCCTATCAATTAAATATCCATGAGAAAAACTACCCAACACATTATATGGATTTAGATTCAATGATCTTCACATTGAATATTTGGTGACATTATTTCATTGGGGTGAAGTTTGATATATATACGGATAATAAAAACCTTAAATATATATTCATGTAAAAGTATATAAATATGCACTAATGAAGGTGGTTATAGAAGATCAAGGATTATGAGGGATCAATCCATTACCATCCTGAAAAGTGGAATAAAGTGAAAAAATAATCCAAGTAGAAAGAATCTCACAACCCTATCCATGATAAGAATTGAAAGGGATACAATCTTCTTGGATATATAAATGATAGACATAAGAATCATAAAAGTAAATTAATACTAACTTTCTCAAATAACTACTCAACCATACATTCTCGAGAGGATTAAGGAGGCCCAAAAAGATGAGAAGGAGCTACATAAAATGGTAGCGAATATTATGGAGTTCAACTTTGCTAAAGATGGATTTATAAAGTTTAGAACCTGGATATACATCCCATCAAAACCAGAACTGAAGAGGGAACTTTTGAATTATGTGAATATCTCATCCTTCTCCATTCATTTAGGAATCACTAATATGTATAAAGATTTAACACAAAACTTATGGTGGGATAATATAAAGAAGAAGATTGCAGAATTTGTATCTTGATGCTTGGTATGCCAAAAAGTCAAGGCTAAACAATATAAGTCTAAGGGTATGATTCAACCATTTCCCATACTAGTATGGAAATGGGAAAACATAACCATGTATTTCATCATAGGAATTCCCAAGACATCTAAATTCAATAACTCTATTTGGGTGGTAGTCGATTGCCTCACAAAGTAAGTACATTTTCTTGCTATCAAGGAATATTTTACACTTGACCAACTATCCATGATATATATAATATAAGTGGTAATATTGAATCTAGTACCACTCTCTATTGCATCTAATCGATATTTGAGGTTCTAGATAATTCTTCAGTAAGAATTGAAAATAGAGATGAGTTTTAGTATTGCTTATCAAAATCATATGAATGTCTAGTTTGAGAGATCCATTAAAACACTACAGGATATTTCATGATCTTGTTAAATTGATTTACAAGTATGTTGGGATCAACACATTTACCTAGTAGAGTTATCATATAACAACTATTTATATTCTAGCATTCAAATGATACCTTATGAGGCTTTGTATGGGAAGAGGTGTCTGACTCCAACATGTTGGGATGAATTTAGGGAGTGGAAGCTGATGAGACCTGATCCTATCTATGTTATTGAATATAAGTTTCAAACCATTTAGAATTATATAAAATCTACACAAATTCAATAGAAAATCTATACATACAATCACTGAAGAGATCTGGAGTTTGAGGTTGGTGATAAGGTGTTCCATTATATATCACCATGGAAGAAAGTCACAAGGTTTGGGAAGAAGGTAAGATTAGTACTAGATAAATTGAACCCTTTTATATCCTTGATTGCATCAAAGATGTGGTTTATTAACCAATACTCCCACTTAACCTATTTCAAGTACATGATGTGTTCCATCTATCACTCTTAAGGAAGTACATACTAGACCACTCACGTGTATTGAATCCAGAGGTTGTATATGTGGATAATGATCTTTCATATGAGTATAATATAGTTAAAATCTTAGTTCATATTGAAAAAAATCTATGAAACAAGACAACTCACCTATTTAAATTACTATAACAGAATAATGAGTTTGAGAAGTCAACATGGGAACCAAAAGAGGCGATGTAACATAATAATTTTTTACTGTATGAAATGAAAATTTGAGGGTGAAATTTACAAAATGAGGGAATAATGTTATGAACCAAACTTTTATAAATAAAATTCCCATATGAATGAATAAATTATTTATAGAAAAAAACATACACTATTTTTTATTGGTTATTTTGGAATGTTATAAAATATAGAAATTTGAAATTAAAAGTCAGTTAAGCATCATAACCGATGATAATATAGCCACTCTAAAGTGACCATTAATATTAGTATTTATTAAGGGTTATAATAATATCTAATTGACATAGAAGTTAGAAGTGATAACCACAACCAGTAAGATTGTACCCTATGAAGTCCATTTATTAGAGATTCCAAGGGAGATAACATCACTAGGATTTTTCATTAACCAATTCCAATTCAAGAATCAACAAATAAAACTTGAGAAAAACTGTTCACAAGAAAAGTTTGAGCTTATCAAGATCACTGCCTAAACCATATTTGCCAAAACACCCCAAGAAAGCATCACCAACACACACCTTACCCTTAATAAGTATGTTGGTGTAATAAGGAGTTATGAATCTAAAACCTAGTAATATGAATTTGTATATTTTTTTAATATAATAATGATTATATTTATCCCTTTTCATTTTACTTTATATATATACATGATTATATATTGAGTTTAATAAAAACTAGATTCTGATATTAAGAAACCAAAATTGTATTTTTGGAAAATATATAGTTTCAATTAAAATAATATTTTTGATAAATTGAATAATTTTGAAATAAATTTTATTTTCACAAAACACTCTTATTAAAATAATATTTATTTAAATATAAATGATAATATAATTTAATGAAGTCCAATGTAATTTTTATAAGGTCCATAAAGTTATTAATGTTGTAAAAAAATAGTATTTCCAATAAATAAGGATTTTTATTTAAGTTGAAATTATCATATTTATAAAATTATTAAGATAAATATTATTTTTGAAATTATCACATCAAAATTAACTAATGGTGATTTTTTCTTAATTTTCTAATACAGTCAAATTTTTGGGTAAAAATTAAATATGGAATACATATACATCATGTATTATGGAAACATAATTGCCCAAAAGTGATTTAACAAGTACTATAAAATCATCCAACACCAAAAATATATTCCCCATTTAAAATATTTTGTTTTTTATTGATTTTATTAATTTTGAAAACCTATAATTAATCCTAAAAAATCAATATTATATTTTGAGGTTTTTAAAAAAATTCTTTATTAACATGAATCACTTCCAAATCATTAATGGAATTATTTTAAGGAGTTTAATTTCTATCCAAATAATATATTGAAAACCACTCCTCTTTGGTAGAAACAAAGGACAAAACCCATGAGAAGTTTTATGGTTTTGATTATTTTATCACTCAAAGTACAAAACCTAAGTTTAGAAATTAATAAAGAATTCTAATCTATTTTGTTATAAATAACCACCCAAACTCCTATTCCTATTCACTAAAAACCCATTTATCACAAATTTTCTCTCTAACCCTCTATAAATCCCTTTTAAGGTGTTCCCAAGCACTTAAGAAGCTCCTCCCAAGCATTTATAATCACTCTCTCAAGGTAAGAGATTCTCTCCTCTTCCTTTTTATTCAAGTAATTTATTTATACCATGCCTTTTTATTTCAAATTGATCATAGAGTAATGTTTTTTACACATACCTTTACTTTAGTTATGATTCCCAAGTAGTTAGAGTCCACCTTTCACTCTTATTAATCCCTTCCATGAATCTTTATGTACACTCGTTATGCTGCTGAAATTGTCTCATGATTTTCTATACCAAACTTTTATGTTGTGAATACTCATCCCCATTTCAATGAAAGGGTGTTAACCCATATGCACATATGAATAATTTATTGAGTAATTTCATGAATGAAACCCACAATCTTTAATCATGGGATTAAAAGTAATTAAAATGTTCTTATGTTGTGTGATCTATGTGGCACACAAATACATGTACATAATATGAATGTGATGGGTGGGATCAAAATTATATAGCCCTCTAATGCATTGGGTAATATTTTTATTTCATGAGATACCATGAGTGGTGCACAATTTTTTATCCTAATTTCACTATGTTATGACTTATCAATGGTTAGCCATAACTTATGATTATGATTTCATGTTTTATATTATTGTGACATTCTCACCTTTTTATTTCATGTTTTCAATGAAATATTAGAAAACCAATGGATTTTAAGGGCCTTTTATGGAATTTTAAATAATAGATGTTGGTTAGAGTAGATCACTCAAGAGGGGTGTGAATTGAGTATATATAAAAATTTATGTCAAAAAGTTCACTTCAAAAGATTCCCCAATTAAAATTAATACAGACCAGTTAATCAAGGTAATAAGGTTGTAATAGTTTGACTGTTCAAATAACTTCTCATAAGATTGATTAATTCTTAGTAATATCAATGTGAGTTATTGATACAAATTTTGAAGTTATTCTAATAAGGAAAAACAGTTATAACTTTTATCTGAGACTAACTATAAAAGTAAAATTTAGTTTTCTGAAATATAAAGTAAAACAGAGAAAAAATAAATCAAAAGACATAATGAATAAAACAAGTAGTTCAGTATCAATCCGAGACTTAATCCACTCCACTTGGTGATCACCTGCCATAAGAAATCTATATAGATAAGAGATTGATCAACACCCTAGATCGGGTTAAAAAAATAGTACACAGGACTATCCCGGTCACACGACCTCTTCCACTATTCTTCGTGGGCATAAACTACCAGGTCACACAAGGACCTATTCCACACTTATCAGTGGGAGTAAAAATATGTAAGAAGATTCAAGAGGAAGGATATCTTTTATCCTTCAGTTTAATACAGGAGACAATGTATGTTTTAATACAGATACACACACTGCTCGAAAGCTAAAAATAGTACACAATAGAGAAAAGATGATGAGAAAGGATTAGAAGTGCTTTGGGTGTTGTTCTATGAAGCTCTAGACTTGTAGGATGAATCAGATAAAAGTATCAAATTCTCTTGTGAAAAATAGAGTATCGCAAGTCTGGTGCTCTGGTTTCCAGTTCGATGATGTGAGCTATGTAACTCGTGTTCTTATTTTAGTTGATACTAAGAATATGTTTGAGGCTCTGATATATGGTAGTTAAGCCTTTTGGAATCAATAGTACTTCATGTGTTCTTTATTTGTATCTTGTTTCATGCATCCGTTGGATTTTCAAATGCCCTTTCCTCTACACGTTGCTCTGGTGCCACACTTTCCTTTTTGTTATGGGGTGCTTGTGTTGGAGATGATTGGATGCATGTATTATACACCTCATACCTCATACTATTAGGTGATATGTCTAAAAAACATTAATCATGTAAGTGCCTTTAAATGAATTATATATGACCATTAGAAATTAAATTGAAAACGACAAAACAGATTAAAGAACGGTGTCACAGTTTGTCTTGAAACGGTATCACTTGGAAACGATGTTACCAAAAAACAATGTCTTCTTCTTTGCCTTTTAGTGGTGAGACATTCATGATTCCACAGTTTCATTGAGATTAGGAACTGGTAGCACAAATGCGGTGTCGGGATCATGGTGTCTCAGGACCGGTGTCTAGTCCTTTGTCAAAACTTTGAACAGTGTCTTGGTGATGGTGGTAAGGAACCGGTTTCACAAACTCTATGAAGTCTGAAACTAGTTATGGTGTTTGGATCATGGTTTCTGGGTCACGGTGTCTGGGTTATGATGTCTGGGATTACAGTGTCTAGATTACAGTGTCAGGGATTATTCCAAAATCTAGAATTGGTGGCAGACTTACGGTTTCTTAGACATAGCCAAAAATCTGTAAACAGTCTTAAGTAGTATTATTCACAGAATGAATTAGACTTAAGTATTCATACAAGAAAAAATTATAGAACAAAATTAAATATACTTTACAATAATCAAACATGATTTATTGGAATCAGGATCTTGTGAAATTTTATTTAAAGCATAGGGAAACCAACTATCTCTACAAAGGATTTGAGATAGATTAAACAAGGTAAATAGGATTTGTGATCATTAAAACATGATTAAAACATGAGGAGTCCAACAATATCCCCATTTTTGATGATCACAAATCATAGGAGTTAGATGTCTATTATTAGTATTCTTTATCCCCCTTTTGGGATTATCAAAAATAATATAAGAAAAAGAAAAATATACATGGAATAAAGTTAAATGATAGAATAAAGAAGAACATTACACATTGCATTATATAGAAAGATAGTTATCATTATAAGCATTAGGAAAAGGTACAAAAAATCCCTACCAAAATACAATTTTCACTTTTCTTTAGCACTAGCTATATTCTCTTTTCCCTTGACATCAATATCAGAAGGAGCCACAGGAGAAAAATTATATGTTGAAGAAGGGATTGAGCCAACTATCAGATAAGTAAAAGGGATCCCTTCAAAAACAAAAGGTGCCAGAGTAGTTTTGGTTGAAGATCAAGATAAGGATTGGTCAAGGATAATAGGTCTGATCTGGATCAGAGCCTGAACAATAGACATCGAGGCAGAAGAAAAAGCAGTAGATGAGGAAGGAGTTGATCCAAGCCTCAAAGTTGAAGCTATAAGAGCCACAATGGGAGTGCTTTTCACATAAAGATAAGGCTTGAAAAATTGAATGAAATCAGTAATGATCTCACCACCATACTGCATTGCCTTCTTGAAATTATATTTGTTTTCCATGAACTTTTCCAATAGATGAGTGAAATATTTTAGCTTTTGGACTTGAGTCTTGAAGGCTTGAGTGACAGGAGAAATTTTCAAATTCTATACAAGATATTTGAAATTATTGTTCATGTCATGCTTAGAGAAAATATTATTAAAGTAGAAATCCACTTTCTTAGTAATTTCTTCCTGAGTATCATTGGAAATATTTGAATGAATACTCACTAATTCAAGTACTCTATCACTATTCTTGACAATAGTAGATAATATTTCCTTGTCAAAACCACTTAACACTGACTGAAGTTCCTCGTTAACAATAGTTCTAAAAAGATCACTGTCTATAGGTTGATATGACTATCTAGAGGAATTGGAAGCTGTAACGGCTGAAGTGAGAGACTTGAGATGATTTATAACTTTTTGTAGACATCCCATGTACTCATCAATCATTTTGTGAAGACCAAAAACAAGATCATGCATCTCATCGACTATCTTTATGTTTCTATCAAACACTTTTTCATAAATTGAATTCAAGTTTGGTTGTATCAAAGATACAACTTTACATGGAATCTGATCACCAACATCCTCAACAGGATGAGCAGTAGGATTTTGGCTAGTTTGCAACACTTTTTGTATATCTTCAACCATATATCTGAGAGACTTAACCTCCTCACTCAACTTCTTTTTCTCAATTATAATTTTTTATATTTAATGAAGAATTTTTGGTTGAATTTGACATATTATTTTCTCTAACAGCAAGGCAACAACTCTTTCACTAAGATCTGTCACAAGAGAAGGTTGTGTGTTCATGATATTTTCAAATCTAGCTAACAAAGTATCTACAAAATCTTTCAAATCATTGCAACTCACGGAAATAGAAGGTTATTTGTAGGTTTAGGAACAAGGGCTGAGATAGGTTCAAGATCCTTAGTAGAGATTACTTCAAGAGTAGAAACTGGTTTCAATTGAAAAACATTTGAAAGGTCTATACCTTTAACCAAGGTATCCTGGGTATTGTTCACATCAAAGTATCTAGGAAAATTATACTAGGTACCCACATTTCTTTGATCAATAGGATTGAGAACTTCAAAACTTTATAGACTAGGGTGTTTCTTATCCTCAACAGGTGCATCTCTTATAGGACTAAGAGATTCAATCCCTTTATTTGTTTCTAAATTTTTATCTCTAATAGCCTCACCAATTTATTTTCTAGCCAGCTATTCCATTATTTCCTTAATATATGGGATAATTTTAGGATCATCTTGTTCCTCTAAATGTTCCTCAACATCAGTCTCTTCCTCAACAGAAGGTTCTTCTAAATCAATACTTATTTCAGTAACTAGTACATCCTTCTCAACTACATTTTGTGGAGAAGGTATACCACTGTCTTCTTTGTCCAAGACAGTTCCTTCCTTAGGTGAAACAACTACATCTTCATCATCATCATCAGAATAATAAACCACTTCATCTTGTTCCAAACTAGGATCAGATATGTTCTTAGATCTTGAAGGATTCTCAAACAGATTAAACTTTTCATACAACCTTTAATTGTCCTCCACCCAATAATTTTTTAAAGTATTCCAACTTATTTTAATCCTTATGACTGTATCCTTTGAGATAGAGAACTCATAATCTTTGATGACTTCTTCATTCGAGACAACCACTCCTTTATGAGATATCATTGTAGAGATTAATCTTGAATAGAACAAAGAGGTAGACTTCGAAGTTGTCTTAATCAATTCACACATGTGAAATATAATATACTTACACAGATTAATCTTTGGCCCATTTTCATTAGATGTATTAAGAATATATATTGATACTTGAGAGTAGAAAAATCCCCTTTCCTTGGACTAATTAGATTCTGGATAAACTTAAACAACAACCTTGTTTCACCATCCAACTCTGCAGCAATTTCCCTTCTTTTCTTCTTATTTTCAGTCAGAATTCCTAGGGATTATTCTAAGACAAAAACATTACTAAGAGGAGGAGGACCTCTATGGTAGTCCTCAAATATTCTGTCATGAAGTATACCTAGGAATCCAGACCATAAACTCAAGGAAAAAGTACAACTTTGACTATTAATCCATCTTCTTACAACAAAACCATCTTTAGTATTGAATGAAAATTGTACATACTGATAAAATTGAGAAATGAGTTTTGGATAAATCAGCCTTGTCACTTTTTTGAACCAGTTCAACCATCATTGCTCATCCAATACTTTCAAAACTAATGAATTACTTGTCAGCAACCACTTAGGAAAAATTTCCTTTTCTGGTACTACTATTCTCTCAGTAAGATTTGGGTTCAACGATCCTTCAGGCTCTAATTTCAGTGCCCTTTTCACTTTCTTCTGATATTTTCACTTCTCAGGAGTTGATGAAGATGGGCGCTTCATTCTGGTCATTCAACAAGGGTTCAACAGAGAGATAAAGGGATAAAAGAGGACTTAAAGTTTGAAAGAGAGGGGTTTTGGTTTCAAGAGAAGAGAGCTCGAGTTAAAAAAAGAGTGAAAGATATTTAGTTTTTATCATTTAGGGATTTCAAACATCACAAATTCAAAATCACGGGATAAAAACAATAAAATAATCAACACAACAATACAAGTAACAAAATATAAATAAAATGAAAATTGAGTCATTATGGTGAGACCAGAATAAATTATCATGGTGAGACTGAAATAGATTGTCACAATGTCATCCTTATGGTGTGAATCCAAATGGTGTGACCATATCATTTGAGACAGTAAGTACAAGACAAAAACCAAGAGACAATGACTGTGAGATAGTAAACATGAAACAATTACTTCAAGATAGTAACCTGTGAAACCATAAATCATGAAACTATAAGCTGTAAAATAGTAAGTGTGAAACAGTAAGTTTGAGACCATAAGTTTGAGACTGTAAACTTTCTACTTAAGATTCATCATTCCTAATTCATGCATAATGTAACTTATCCTTTCAGAATTTAATGGTTTAGTGAATATATCAGCAAGATGATGTTTATTTCCAATGAATTTTAAAGTGATATAACCTTTTTGATAACGGTCTCTCAAAAAGTGATTTCTTACATCAATATGTTTTGTCCTGGATTGTGAAACAAGATTCTTTGAAATGTTAATAGCACTTGTACTGTCACAATTTATAGTTACATGTCTGAATTGATATTCATAGTCTAGTAATGCATGTTTCATCCACAAAATTTGTGCACAACAACTACCAGCAGCTATATATTCAGCTTTGGAAGTGGATAATGCAACAGAGTTTTGTTTCTTACTACACCATGACACTAAAGACTTGCCTAAAATGTGACATGTTCCAGAGGTGCTTTTTCTATCTAACTTACAACCACCAAAATAAGCATCAGAATAGATAACTAACTTAAATTATTGTCCTCTAGGATAGAACAATCCTAGATTGAGTGTATGTTTGAGGTATTTTAAAATCTTTTTAACATCATTTAAATGAGATTCTTTAGGGTTTGATTGAAAGCGATAACACATACATACACTAAACATAATATCAGGTCGGCTAGTAGTTAAGTGGAGTAAGCTTCTAATCATTCCTCTGTAAGTGGTTTGATCAACAAATTTTCCATCTTCATCAATATCCAACTTACAAGTAGTACTCATTGGAGTATCACTACTTTAGTGTTGTCCAAGCCAAAATGTTTTAGAAGATCTTTAGTATATTTGATTTGATTTAAAATAATACTATCTTTATTTTGAAAGATTTTAAATCCAAGAAAGAATTTTAGTTCACCCATTAAAATAATTTCAAATTCATTTTGCAACATTTTAGAAAACTCAATACATAAGGAATTTTTTGAAGATCCAAAAATAATATAATCTACATAAATTTGAACTACCAAAACATCATTAGAAATTCGTTTTATAAAAAGAGTAGGATCAGGTATACCTTTTGTAAAACCTTTGGAAATAAGAAAAGTATTTATTCTATCATACCAAGCTCTTGGATATTGTTTTAAACCATACAAATCTTTTGATAATTTTAAAACATGATTTGGAAAGTGAGGATTTGTGAAACCAGGGGGTTGTTCAACAAAGACATCATCAACTATATACCCATTTAGGAATGTACTCTTGACATCCATTTGATATAGTTTAAAATTATGATGTGCTGCATATGAAATCAAGATTCTAATGGATTCAAGTCTAGATAATGGTGCAAAGGTATCCTTATAGTCAATTCCTTCTTCTTGACTATAGCCTTGTGCAACCAATCTAGCCTTGTTTCTAACTATGTTACCATCTTCATCTACTTTATTTCTAAACACCCACTTAGTGCCTATGGTAAAAGTGTCTTTGGGTTTGTCAATAAGTTTCCAAACTTTATTCCTTTCAAACTAATTAAGTTCTTATTTCATAGAAATCACCCAAAATTCATCATTGATATCATCATTGATGTGTTTAGGTTCAAGTTGTGACAAGAAAGCTTGATGTTCAACCTGATTTCTAAGTGAATCTCTATTTTGTGTTCCTTTATCTAAATCTCATACAAAAACATCTAAATGATGGTTCTTAAGGGTTCTAATAGCTCTAGAAAAAGAGGGGCTAGTGATTTCAGGTTATTCAACAGGTTCAGGTTCATTATGGCTTGAATTTGGAGAATTTAAAGAATTGGAGGTTTTTACAGATTCCATTACCGGATAGTTAGAGGATTAATAATTGATGTCTAGATTTGACATATCATACTCAAGATTCTCTAGAGAGCTATTAGGTTCATGTGGATCTGTCTCATCAAACTTGACATGGATAGATTCTTCTACACATTTAGTTATTTTATTAAAAACTCTATAGGCTTTACTAGAGATTGAGTATCCTAGAAAGATTCCTTCATCACTCTTGGATGAAAATTTTTCAAGGTTGTCCTTAATATTAAGGATATAGACTTTGAAACCAAATACTTTGAAGTAATTATCTTTGGGTTTTCTATTTTTCCACAACTCATATGGAGTTATTTTAAGAATAGGTCTAATCAACACTCTATTAAAAATACAACATGTTGTATTTATAGATTTATCCCAAAAATAAATAGTTAAGTCATATTCACTAAGCATGATTCTAGAAATTTCTTGCAAGTTCCTATTTCTTCTTTCTAAAACTCCATTTTATTAAGGTGTTCTAGGGGCATAGAAATTATGACTATAGCCATTTTGTGAGAAAAAGGATTCAAACTCTTGATTTTCAAACTCATGGACATGGTCACATCTTAGAGATTTAATTCTAAGTCCACTAAGGTTTTCTACAGTTTTAGCATATTTGGTGAAATGAGAGCAGGCTTCACTTTTGTGAGCCAAGAAGAAGGTCGAAGTATACCTAGAAAAGTCATCTACAAGAACATAAACACAATGCTTACCATTTAAACTAGAAACTCTAGATGGTCCAAAAAAATCCATGTGAACCAACTTAGGAGGTTGAGAAGTTGAAACTTCTTTCTTTGTTTTGAAGGAAATTTTGTGTTGTTTACCCTTTTTACAAGGATTACACACTTTATCATTTGGAAACTCTAGTTTGGGTATATCTTTGAATAAAATTTTTCTAGTTAGCTTTCTATTGGATTGAATATTGTAGTGTCTTGTTCTTTTATTCCAGAGACAAAACTCTTTGTGAAATACACTTAAACATGAATCATTTTGAGAAACTAAAGAATCTAAGTTAAAAGAATATACATTTTCATTTCTTAATGCATAAAATACTAATTTATTTTTAGAATTAAAAAAATTTCAAGCATAATTTTCAAATTTAACATGAAATACATCATCACATAGTTATAAAATACTAAGTAGATTATATTTTAGTCCATTAAAAAAAGTACTTTGGAAATTAAAACTGAGTTAGAGTTACCAATTTGGACTAGGACAATGATTTTTCCTTTGGCATTGTCACCAAAAGTGACATTTCCACTATCAATCTTTATTATGTTCTCAAAACATGAATAATATCCTTTAATGTGTCTTGAACACCCAATATCCAAGTACCATAAACTTTTAGAGGTTCTCTTCAAACAATTTTCCTACAAAATAGTCAAATAAAAATAGATTTTGGTACCCATATTTGTTTGGGTCTAGTAATATTAGTAACTAGTGCTTTAGGAACCCACATCTACCTCATAGGTTTCCTATAAGAATTATGCAAAGTATTTGATAAATATTATTTGGTCTAGAAAAGATAGAAACAACAGATAATTTATAATAGTTTGAACTAGCAGAATGTTTTTCTGAACTAGGAGTAAAGATGTATGTTCTAGATTTAGAAACAAAATTGGTTTTTCCAAAATTTCTTTTACTAGGTTGATATCCAATATCATTAGTGTATTTAGGGGAAATCTGTTTACCTATCATTTGTACCAAGGTATCTTTACCATTAGTAAACCTTTCAATATTATTTTTCAATTGCTCATTAGATAACTTTAATTCATTTTTTTCTTTGAGTAATTGAACATTTTTCTCTCTTTCTATAGCAAGTTCAGATTTAACAGTTGAAGAAAGAGCATATTGTTTCTTTAAATAATTTTATTTATAATTTAGTTCATTACATATCACTTCAATCATATTGAAATACTCAAAAATTTCTTCATTAGACATATTTTCAGAATCACTTTCATCTCCAGAATAATAGGAATTTTGTCCAAGAGATTCCAGGGTTACCTCAGATGTATTTTTCATGAAACACATATTGGATTTGTTAGCCTATTCATCACGTGAATACTTTAAGTCACTTGAACTATCCTAAGAATCACTCTAAGTTGGTTTCATTTCCTTTTTATACTTTCGATCTTTGTCCTCATATTTATTTTTATACTTGAACTTGGGATAGTCAGCCTTTACATGTCCCTTTCGCTTACATTCATAACATACTATCTCATCTGACTTTTCATTTCTTTTCCAATATTTCTTCTAGCTTCCATTTTGATCATATATTCCTTTTAAATTAGGATTTATGAAAAATTTATTACTTTTTCAAAATTTCTTAAACCTTATGGCTAATTGAGCCATCTCCTCATCACTATCGGGTGATGATTGTTCACTACTAGAACTTTCTATGGAGACTTATAGTTTCTCTTTTTATTTGTGTTTAGAGGTAGTGGTATTAAATGCCACGAATTTTCTTTTGGGTTCATCCTCCTATTTATTGTTGACTTTCATCTCTTCTTTGTACATCATTATTTTCCCAGTGAGTTCTTTGATAGGTAATTTGTTGATATCACATGACTCTCTAATAGAGACAGAAGTGCCTCTCCATCTGTTAGGTAAGCATCTGAGAATCCTCACAATTAATTCTTTGGCTGTTTTAGAGAGATCATTGTATTAAAAATTTCATTGAACCTAAGATACATGTTAGAAATAGGCTCATCAGGCTTCATTTTAAAGTTATCATATTTAATAGTATAAGTATTAAGTCCTATTTTTTTAACAATAGAAGTTCCTTCATGTGAAATAGATAAATTATCCCAAATTTTATGGGTTTTTTTACATGTAGAAATTTTGTTAAATTCCTCATCTCCTAAGGACCAGTATAAGGCATTCATGGATTTGTAATTATTGTTATAAGTAGTCTTAGTTGGGTCATCCCAAGTAGTTCTATCAATAGAAATAATTTTATAATCATCTACAATTGAAGACCAAATTTCAAAACCCATACTTTCTAAATTCATTTTCATTTTAATTTTACATTGTTCATAATTATTTCCATTAAATAATGGAGGTCTATTTGGTGTAGCAACTTTGAGTGTATTATCCATAATAAATAAATACTTTTAAAGAGATATAAATTTAGAACTAATAGAAATTTATAAATCTTTAAAGTACAACTAAAATAAAATTTGAAAATATTTTAAAATAGAGTATTAATAAGAATAAAATCCACTGATACCAAAATTTGGTCAGAGTAGATTACTCAAGAGGGGGGTGAATTGAGTATCTATAAAAAATTCTGTCAAAAAGTTTACTTAAAAATATTCCTCAATAAAAATGAATACATACCAGTTAATCAAGGTAATAAGGTTGTAATAGTTTGACTATTCAAATAACTTCTTAGAAGATTGATTAATTCTCAGTAATATCAATGTGAGTTATTGATATAAATTTTGAAGCTAGTCTAATAAGTCCAAACAGTTATAACTTATATCCAAGACTAACTATCAAAGTAAAATTTAGTTTTCTAAAATATAAAGTAAATCAGAGAAAAACTAAATCAAAAGTCACAGTGGTTAAAACAAGTGGTTCAATCTCATGCCAAGACTAAATCCAATTCACTTAGTGATCACCTTACACTAAGCAGTATATATATATTATAGATTGATCCACACCCTGGATCGGGGTAAAATAATAGTACACAGGACTGTCCAGGTCACACGACCTCTTCCACTCTTCTTTGTGGGTATAAACTACCATGTCACACAAGGACATCTTCCACACTTATCCATGGGAGTAAATATATGTAAGAAGGTATGAGAGGAAGGATATCTTGTATCCTTTAGTTTAATACAGGAGGCAGTGTGTGTTTTAATACAGACACACACACACACTGCTCGAAATCTAAAAATAGTACACAATAGAGCAAAGATGATGAGAAAGGATTGGAAATGCTTTGGGTGTTATTCTATGCATCTATGGACTTTTAGGATAAACCAGATGCAAGTATCAAGTCCTCTTGTGAAAAACAGAGTATTGCAAGTTTGGTGATCTGGTTTCTAGTTTGATGATTTAAGCTATATAGCTCATTTTCTTCTTTTAGTTGATACTATGAAGATGTTTGAGGCTCTGATCTATGGTAGTTCAGACTTTTGGAATTGAGAGTGCTTCATGTGTTCTTTAGTTATATATTGTTGCATGCATTGTTTGGATTTTTCAAATGCTCATTCTGCTACACATTGCTTCAGTTCCACACTTTCATTTTTGTTACGGGGTGCATGTGTTGGTGCCGACAGGATGCATGTATTTTGCACCTCGTACCTTGTATTGTCAGGTGACATGTCTACAAAGAAACATTTATTATGTCAGTTCCTTTAAATGAATCAAATATGACCATTATAAATTAAATTAAAAACAATAAAACAAATTAAATAACAGTGTCACAGTTTGTCTTGAAATAGTATCACTTGGAAATAGTGTCACTAGGAAATGGTGTCTTCTTCTTTTCCTTTGAGCGGTGAGATAGTTATAATGCCACAGTTGCATTGAGTCAGGAACCGGTAGCACAAATGTGGTTTCAGGATCACAGTGTCTTAGGACCAGTGTCTACTCCTTTTTCAAAACTTTGAACTGTGTCTTGGTGATGGTAGTAAGGAACCAGTGTTACAGACTCTATGAAGTCTGAAATTGGTTACAATTTCTGGGTCATGGTCTTTGGGTCACGGTGTCTAGGTCACGATTTCTGGGATTACGATATCAAGATTATAGTGTCAGGGACTTTCCCAAAATCTAGAATCAGTGGTAGACTTACTATGTGGCCTGTCATGAGGCTGCTAACAAATGAAATTTTAACCCAAGAAAAATGAGGCATTAGTGGTGCTTGGGTTGTTTATGGAGAAGAAAATGGTACAAATGCATTTTATCTCGCTTAATGGGTTCAAATTATGGAAACAACATATTAAATTGAATTGATTTAAATTTAGCCTTAAGAAAAGTGCTCTAGCCTTAGATCATTTCCACACTATCCCATTGAATCATTATTCATGTTGTGGTTAATTCTCTTATTACTTACTCTGGTGTATTTTAATAGTTTAATCGGTTGTATATTTCTACTGAATTTCAATTTTAATTACTTATACTCATATTCTTAGAATTGTATGCACAAGACACTAAAATTTAATTCATTGCATGTGATAATAGGAAATGGGACAATCTAAAGGTGTTTAGAGATATATGATTACCAACACTACTAGAAATACAGGTATTTGCGACGGGATCCCGTCGCAAATGGCCTTTTGCAACGGGGCCCCGTCTCAAATGACCCATTGCGGAAAACGGCGTCGCAACTTTTTTTTTTGCGACGGGCCCGTCGCAAATAAATTTTTTGCGATGGAAAATGGGCCCGTCGCAAATAGATTTCTGGTTAAAAAAACAATTTTGTGATGGGCCCGTCGCAACAAAGTATTTGCAACAGGCCCTTTTCCTGTCGCAAATAGTTTCTTCGAAGAGCCTATTTGCGACGGGCCCGTCGCAAATAATAATAAAAAAATTTAAAAAAAATTAAAAAATTATTTATTAATATTTAAATATATTAATCTATTTATATTGATATAAATATAATATTTATTTTATAAATATGTTTTTGAAAGGATCTATGGAAATAACATATTAATTTATAAGATATTTAATAAAAGAGGATTATAAAATAAATTAAAAAATATTTTTAATTAGTAATTATGTAATTTTTATCAATTAATAGTCATTTAATAACTCTTTGAATATAAAAAAAATAAAAAAATTAATGAAAGATCAAAAATAAGTTGAAAATGAAACCCAAAATTCAAACATCCATAACTTTTGATCCGGGACTCCGTTTGAGCTCTACAATATATCAAATCGAAGCCTGCGATGAGATCTATAGACCGATAGATGGGTAAAACCCGTCGAAGGTTTTTTCGAGGCCAAAAAAGGCCCAGAAGGCATCCAAAACTGAGTTTTTAGTCGAGGTACCCCGGTTTTTTACCATTCAAACCGCTATAACTTCTGATCCCAATGTTCGATAAACCTGTACCATATATCATATCGAATATCGTTTCATGTTCTTCGATTTGACTGATTGTAAAGCTGAAATGGACTCTTGGATTATAAGTTATGGTCATTTTAACATTCAAATGGCTATAACTTCCGATCCGGATGTCTGTTTGGCCTGTACCGCATATCACATCGAAGATCATTTCATGTTCTTTGATTTGACTGGTTGTGGAGTTGAAAAGGACTTAAGGATTAGAAGTTATAGCCGTTTTAACATTCTCGATGGATTTTCACCCCCTCATTTCTATGTATTCATTCATAACTATACATATATATATGTGTGTGTGTGTGTGTGCGTGTATTGTATATATGTATGTATTTATTTATTTATTTATTTATAAATACACATAAAAAAACATATTTTATAAATTTATTTAAAACTAAGTTTATAAATATATATTAATATACAAATAAATATACGAATAAAAATTTATAACTATATATATATATATATAAATAGATATAAATATATATTAATATACGAATAAATATATATATTAATATATGAATATATATATATATATATATATTTATTCATATAACCAAATATATTTATATTAATATACGAATAAATATAACTATATATATATATAGATAGATCATTAAATGTATAAAAAAATTAAATGGCTTAGTTGTAAAGGTTAATGCGTGTTCCTAATTATTTCCTAATTATTCTAAATTATTCTAAATTATTACTAATTATTACTAATTATTACTATTTATTCCTAATTATTAGTATTTATTACTAATTATTAGTATTTATTCTTAATTATGACTAATTATTAATAATTATTCCTAATTATGACTAATTATTATTAATTATTCCTATTTATTATTGATTATTTCTAATTATTATTAATTATTCCTAATTACCATTAACTATGAACAATGAATACTAATAATTTAAATTTATTAAATAACAAAACAATCTAAACATAATTAAATTACAACTAATTAAGAATAATTAAAACTAATAAAAAATTTAAAATAATTATTAAATTAAAATGAACATAAATACCTTTAAAATTGATCTGAGGTTGATCTCTGATAGTTGTTGAAGACTTCAATATCAACTCCGGAAATAAAAATTAAACTTAAGAAACTGTGAACTCTAAAAATAGAGTTTTGAGAGAAGTAGAAGATAGAGTTTGAGAATGAATGAAAAAAAACGGATGGGGGTATTTATAGGTTAACTTATTTGCGACGGTACCCGTCGCAAATACTTTAGCTCGCATTTATCACGGTCAACTGTTAAATAGTTATTTGCGACGGGTCCCGTCACAAATAATAACCTACCGACATACTATTTGTGATAGGGGTATATTCCCGTCGCAAATATTTTTTACCGCCGCCAGTTATTTGCGACGGGTGGTAACTCCCCGTCGCAAATAACATTCCCGCGGTTTGGCGCGCATTTCGCGCCAAACCTTTTGCGATGGGTGAGCTTTCCCCGTCACAAATAAGTAGTTATTTGCGACAAGGGAATTTTCCCGTCGCAAATAAGTTTCTAACAGGACTATTTGCGACGGGATTTATCCCCGTCGCAAATAACCCGTCGCAAAACCCCCTTTTTCCCGTAGTGCAAGAAAGTCAAGGATAAGGGATTCAATGATTATTGAACTTCCATATCCAAATCAAAAAAACCATATAAGAGTAATCAAGGAGTTATCATTAAATTGTAGGAAGAGTAGGAAACACCTTAAATAATTATTCAACAAGAAAACATGGGAATAATCTATGTCTAGACACCTATTCTTAATATTGAATTTAAATAAATTTAATTACATCCATTGTTTCCATAATTAAAACCCATTAAACAAGATAAAACACATTCACAACACTGTATTCTTCAGTGAAAACCCGAGTCCAACTAATACTAAATTTTTCTTAGGTTCAAAATTTATTTACTGATGGCCCCATGATAGGCCACACATCAACCAAGTTTCATTTCTAGGGAGGAAAATTTTAGTGTTTAATATTTTTTAAATGATATTAATAAATTATCATATCGAGTTCTTGTAACAACCCAAACATTCATTAATGGAAATCCCTCTTGATCTAATTAAATGTCTCTGTATATAAAATGTTTATATAAAATTTCAACTTATTTGGTTTTATTTTAAGAATAGCGACCGTTTCTAATATATTCGTTTAATAGTGATCACATGATTAGTATAAATATAAGGTTTTAACAAATCCAATTTACTCAGACTAAGGAAGTAATGGCCTCATCCAGTAGAGGTGCCCCATACAAAGCCCATTTGTCAAAGCTCGGAAAGGAGGTGGTGTCATTGGGATTCACTCTTGACCAATCCCAAGCCGAGCTTGAATATGTTAAGCTCGAGTGGGACCACCTATGAGAGAAGTAGAAGTTGATAGAGATTACCACCCAAGCAATGTTATCCGAGCCCCCCCAAGAGTCTGTCACCATCGTACACCTTACCCTTAGGTCTTATGCGGCTGTTATAAGGGGTTATGCAATAAGACCTTTTCACTATGGTTATGTACATTATTTTTGTATATAATAATTAATATACTTTCATTTTATTATTGTTACCTTGAAAATAGTTTTTAAAGCCCAAATAGTATTTTTTTAGTTAAAATTAAACTAAGAAATCTATTTTGATGAATTAATAGATTTTTGAATTAAATATTATTTTAATAAAATATTATTATTAAATTAATTTTTATTAAATATAAATGATCATATAATTTTATGAATGCAATTGTAATTTTTTTAAGGTTTGAAAGCCATTTTTGTCAAAACCCATGAATTTTCGATAAATGTCGGTTTTTATTTTAAAAGTTAAAATTAACATATTTAGAAAATTATTTAGATAAAATGAATATTATTTCTAGAATTAGGATGTCGAAATTATCTAATGGTGAAATTTTCATAATTTTCTGAGACAGTCAAATTTTTGGGTAAAAATTATATACCGTTTAAATATATAATGTGTTTAATGACATCATAATGACCCAATAGTGATGTAATAAAATACTATAAGGCTTATGTTCAGCCAATATATGTCTTACCATTAAAATAATTTGATTTTGGGTTTGTTTTACTTATTTTACAAAGCATTAATGGACCCTTCAAGACTTATTAGACATCTTGTCTTTTTAAATTGTTTTCCTTGAGAGTGTGACTCACCTCCACATAAGCAACTCCGTTATTTTAAGAAGTTCGGACTTTGGAATTATAAAATATTTTTTTAAACTTCCCTTTTCCAAAAACCATGGGAAAAAACCATGGTCTGGTTTGTGGTTTTGATTAGTTTAATGTGAGGGTCCCAAACCTAAATAATAAAGAATTCCCTCACCTTTCCTATATAAACCCAGCCAATCTCCCACTTCCTTCTCACTCAAAGCCTTTGGAGTTTGTCCAACCACTTCCCTACTCTCTCTATAATCCTCCCAAGGTTCCCCAAGCTCCCAAGAATCCTCTCTCAAGCCTTTGGAAGCACACTTCCAAGTAAGGGTTTTTCTTCCTTTCTCACTTTTGTCCAATATTCTTTAAATTGTTATGCCCTTTTAATATCAATTATAAATGTTGGGGTATGGTTTCTCACCACACCAATACTGCCCTATTTATGTTTGAATGACGAGAGACCCCTTTCTCTCTCATTAAATTCCTCCCATGTACACCCGTTACTATGCCGAAATTCCAAAAGGAATTTCTCTCTCCTCATTTACATTCAAGCAATTATTTTGTATCATGAATATAAATTCCATTAAATTTGTTGGACATGTATCTATTTTACCCCCTTACTATCCATGTCATGTAAATATTATGGGACACCCCTTTCTCTCTCATCAAACATTTTTATGAGTTCTTATGTCACGCCGTTATGCTGCCGAAATTGCACAGCGTTTTTCCAAGCCAAAGTCATTGTGTAGTGAATACCATGCCCATTTCTCTATCAAGGGTATTCAACTTTATGCACATTTACTTATTTTTTAAAGATTTTCAAGTATGTATTCCACATTTTTTTTATCATGGAAGAAATTATTATGTTGAATGATTCAATTTTTTATGATCCATGTGGCACACTTATGCATGAAATGAAATGTTTAAGAAGGGTGCACCCTTATAACACTACAATGCATTGGGTAAAGTATAGTATCATGATACGTTATGTGAAATGGGTGTTTACTCATGATAATTCAAGTGCAATGAGGTTATACTCGTGCTTCATGTGCAATGAGGATTTACTCATGCTTCATGTGCAATGAGCCTTGGCTCGTGCTAATTCCATGTTAAGTGTTGTTGTCACATTTCCATGTTATGATTATCATGATTTATCATTAATTTATGTTAATGATTCCCTTGTGATATATTGATATTTCTATTGTCTAACATGTATTGTATTCCTCATGTTATTCCATGATTATTCCCTTACTGGGATTTATAGCTCATCCTTTTCTTATGCATGTCCTCAGGTTATCTCATGCAATGCTAAGTACGAGGTAATGTAGTGGTCATGTAAAGAAAGTTTTCAATAAATATGTTTTATTTTATGTTTTAAGTTGTTATATAACGATCTTAAGTCCCAAAGAAACTATACCTCTTGATCTTCTTTTTTGTATCAAGTAAAACTTATGTAATAAATTATGTTTAATTGTGTAATAAAAAGCAGGGTTGTCATAGTTGGTATCAGAGGATAGGTTTAGTTATTTTTTGGATTAAGATTAGAAAACCCTAGTAAAGCCTTAGAGATAAAACTAAGTATAATAAAAACATCCCTAAGTTTTTTTGAGTATTGAGTAAGTGTTTTATCAATAAAATACATCCCTGTCTGGATACGAGCAGGTAGAGGCAGCTCTGGCACAGATGTACCTAGGGGTGAAAACCCCGACAAGGAGTTTCGAGCTTGACCCGGGGTATCCTGGTACACGACAACATGCCTTACTATACTCTTGGTTACGACACTCTCAGGGGATATGCTTTGGTAAATTCACAAGCTTAGTATGTACCCTTATTAAGGGAATTAAAACAATGCCCCTAAGAATATATGTTAGAAAATAGATCATGAATAACATAGATTGAAGCCTATAGATTCATAAGTTAAAGAAATAAAAGTTATTATAAGTAACCATCTTTTTTCTTTGGATTACCCTTTATGTGTTACCCCTAACTTTCCTTTTATTCCAGCCAATGGCCGTTAATAAAAGGACTCGGGCTAACAACTGATGTGAAGATCAATGTGATGACTGTACTAATGAGATGCCCAATCCAATGGGAGCGGGAATCGTGAACATTGTTATGATTCTCTCTCAGCTAACTCAATATTTGAATATAAACATGGGTCAAGAGGAATGTTCAACCCCCCCCCTAAGAAAGAATAATTCACTATCGATAGCTTCATGATACAAAGGCCTCCTACTTTTAATGGATCATTTGATCCCTCAATCACCGAACAATGGATCAACTCCATTGAAAAGATCTTCTCCATCCTTAAATGTTCTGAACAAGAGAAGGTTCTCCTGGATCCTTATCATATGGAGGGTGAATCTGATCAATGATGGACGTTGATAAAAAATACGAAGCCTGAGGAGGAGATCAAGGCATTGGAATGGAAGGATTTATGGAAGATGTTTTTCGATAAATATTTTCCGCACAACCTCCGGCTTAATATGGAAAGGGACTTCCTTTCCCTCAAGAAAAAAGACGACGAATCTGTTGGAGTGTACAAGAAAAACTTCACAAGGCTTTCATGATACGTTTCCATCTTTGTCGTTACCCCCGAATGCAAGGTTGACTGCTTCTTTGGTGGGCTGAAACCTAGCCTGTGGAAACCACTAGCGATCCGTGACTTCGACAGCTATGAGGAAATTGTCCGATGTGACCTCAAGGTCGAAATGGAGATCAGAGAATCTCAGGGGTATCATGGGGATAAGAAGCGTAAGGTGGACTTCAATTTTGAAAGTCTAATGGATAAATCCAATGGTGCTAAGAAGATCTAGCACCCTACTTGTCAAAGGTGCGGAAAGAAGCACCCCAAAAATTGCCTGAAAGGGATGAGGAAATGCTTTAGGTGTGGAAGAGAAGGGAACCTAGCTATCAACTGTCGGCAAGAAAGTCCCATGGCTGTGACAGAGGAGAGGAATTCTCTATTCGAACCTCAACGCGTGGTTCATTTCTACAACTACAAATAACTAGGGAATCTTTTAAATCAATTCCCTAAGCCAAGGGTTTTCAGAGGCAACCAACAACCTCCAAGGCAGCAAGGGTGAGATTTTTCCATCACTACTGCCGAAGTGAACCCCGAAAATGAATTGGTAACAGGTATGCTAGTTATTCATTCAAGAATAGAGAACGTACTTTTTGATTCAGGTTCTACGCATTATTTTATATCTCGAATGTTTAGTAGAAAAATCCCAGCACCACCACAAATCATGGAAGTGAAGATGTCGGTGAGTACGTATAATGGGGAAATCATTGCATCCCATGAATATAACTCCTCCCCTGTCATAATCTGTGGATTGAACTTCCTAGAGAACCTCATCATAGTCCCTCTGGTGGAATTTTATACAATTCTTGGCATGAATTGGATTTCCTTATATAGAGCCAACATAAATTTCCATGAGAGGAAAATCACTCTCCATATGGAGAATCGACCCCCAATTCTTTACAAGTGAAAGGAGGAAGATGAACCTTATTTAGATCTATCATCTCAAGTGTGGATATTACTACCCTATGAGCATGCGTATCTGGATCAGATGATTGAGTCCAAGGAAGCAACAATCCATGAAGAAATGCCTATTATGAGGGAATTCGCTGAAGTATTTCCCGAGGAATTTCCTAGTATTCCTCCTAGAAGAGATGTTGAATTATCAATTGATCTTATACCTAGGGCATTGCCAATATCCAAGACTCTGTATAGAATGGCTGTTTTGGAGCTTGAGGAGTTGAAGAAACAACTACAGGAGAATCTGGATAAATGGTTTATACGCCCAAGTACTTCACCATGGGGTGCACCAGTCCTCTTCGTCAAGAATAAATATGGGTCAATGTGCCTTTTCATCTATTATCGCGAGCTTAACAAAATTATAATAAAGAACAAGTATCCTCTCCCATGAATTGATGACTTGTTTGATCAACTACGTGGAGCACAATACTTCTCCAAGGTGGATTTGCAGTCAGAATATTAACAAGTAAGGGTGAAGAAGGAAGATATACCCAAGACTACTTTTTGTACAAGATACGGGCACTATGAATTCATAGTAATGCCTTTCATACTCACTAATGCTCCAGAAATCTTCATGGACTTGATGAATAGAGTCTTTAGATATTATCTCGACAAATTTTTGGTAGTCTTTATAGATGATATTCTTATATAATCCAAAACTAAGGAGGATCATGAGGAGCATCTAAGAATTCTACTAGGGACCTTACATAAGGAGAAGCTCTATAAAAAGTACATCAAGTGTGGGTTTTGGTTAAAGGAGGTCTCATTCTTGGGCCATATCATCACAAGCAATGGGATATTTGTGGATCCCTCCAAAACAGATGCAATTGAGGGATGGATGAGGCCAACATCCGTAACGGATATCCATAGATTCTTGGGGTTAGCTGGATATTATCAACGATTTGTGAGAAATTTCTTACGATTGTCCAACACTCTTACCAAGCTAACTCGGAAGGGAGTAAAGTTTTCTTGGAGTGACGAATGTGAAGAAAGTTTCAAGGAGTTGAAAAGAAGGCTTATCATTGCGCCTGTGCTCACATTACCCACAAGTGGAGAACTTTATGTGGTATTCAGTGATGCTTCAAAGAAGATCCTGGGATGTGTGTTGATGAAAAATGACGAAGTCATTGCCTATGCTTCAAGGCAATTAAAAGTTCATGAATAGAACTATCCAACACATGAACTCAAGTTGGCTACAATGATATTTGCTTTGAAAATTTGTTGGCATTATCTCTTTGGGGATAAGTGTGAAATATATACGGACCACAAAAGCCTCAAGAATATATTCACATAGAGAGAGTTGAACATGCACCAATGAAGATGGTTAGATCTGATCAAAGACTATGACTGCTCAATCCATTTCCACCTTGGAAAAGTGAACAAGGTGGCAGATGCCCTAAGTAGAAAGGACCCAGTGATTCTATCATTTATGAGAATTGAAAAGGATCCAATATTCTTATACTTTATAAATATGGACATGGGAATCATAAATAAGGTAACATCATCAATCCTTTCACAAATGATTGCTCAACCATCACTTTTGGAAAGGTTAAAGGATGATCAAAAGGATGATGTGGGAATTCAGAAAAAAGTGGAAGCTATCGGAAAAGGGAAATCCTTGGAGTTTAATGTTAATGAAGAGAAAATTGTGAGATTTGGGAAAAGAATATGTGTTTCATCAAGTCTGGAGCTGAAGAAGGAATTTTTGGATGACGCACATAGTTCAAATTTCTTTACTCACCCAGGAAACACAAAGATGTATCAAGATATCTGAGAGCATTATTGGTGGGATAATATGAATAAGAAGATCGTTGAATATACATCAAAGTGCCTAGTGTGTCAGCAAGTAAAGGCAGAGAGGCAGAAGTCTAATGGGATGATGCAACCATTGCCCATACCAGAATGAAAATGGGATAACATCACCATGGACTTTGTCACTGGACTTCCAAAGACATCCAAAGGAAACAATGCAATCTGGGTTGTTGTGGATCATCTTACTAAGGCTACACACTTAATTACTATTCGGGAGGATTTCTCATTGGATCAACTGGCACATATATATATCAGGAAAGTGGTAAGGCTGCATGGAGTACCACTATCTATTATGTCTAATCGAGATCCATGATTCACTTCTAAGTTTTGAAAGAGTCTTCAACATGCTCTGAATACTGAACTGAACTTCAGTATGGCCTATCATCCTCAAACTGATGGCCAATCCGAGTGAACTATCCAAACACTTGAGGACATGTTGAGAGTGTACTCAATGGAAATTAAAGGGGGATGGGATCAACATCTTCCTCTGGTAGAGTTCTCTTATAATAACAGTTTCTACTCAAGAATCCAAATGGCACCATATGAAGCCCTTTATGGGAAAAGGTGCAGAACACTGGCATGTTGAGATGAGGTCGGTGAGTGTAAGCTGCTTGGACCAAAAATGGTTGAAGAAATGGTGGAGAAGGTGAAAACCATTCAGCAACATATCAAGGCATCCCAGAGTCTATAGAAGAGTTATGTAGATAACCGTCAATGAGACCTTGAGTTTAAAGTTTGAGAAATGGTGTTTCTACACATATCTCCGTGGAAGAAGGTCATGAGGTTTGGAAAGAAAGGGAAGTTAAGTCCAAGGTACATCGGCCCCTTTGAGATTCTTGATCGTGTCGGGGTTATGCACTACTAGAAATTCAAGCTATAGCCACATACCTATATCCACGGTTTTATAGGTCTGTGGCTATAGGTTTTTTATAGCCACACTTTAATTAAACATCCGTGGATAAACTTGTCTAAACATCGGCGTTTCTTTTTTTTTTCTGATTTTGTCAGCCTCTCCTCTCCTCCGCCCCCGATCCACGACCCTACTCTCCAAACCATCTACAGCTCTCACCACGGCTCCCTCCACCCAATTATCCCAATAAACTCTCTCTATCATGCTACCGTCGACCTCTCTCACCACGACCCTCCACTCTGAACCATTGACCTCTCTCACAAACTCTCTCATGCTATTCACAGTGGCCCTTCAGAAGTAGGAATCCACTGGCCCTTCAGATTGCAATTTCTGTGTACTTTCTGAATCTCCCTCCTTCTATTTCCCTCCCGCTATAAATCTCTTAAGTTTTTTCAATCGATGAATCCTCCTCCTATGTACGGTGTTCTATTTTTTATTTTTTATTTCCATTATGGAATGATAATCACATGGTCCGGATGACTATGGAGAGTTGGGGGAGGAAGACAGAGTGGATTCGGTTTTTACTTCCTATACAGTTGGGGATTTATGATCATCATTTCAATTTATTTAGTCATTGGCAGTTTCCTTTAGTTTTTGTTTGTTCAAAGAAATTTTATCTTCTTGGGATGGTTTTTTTTGGATTCGTGTGGTAGTAGACTCAATGGATTGTTTTTAATTTCCACGCACCACCAGCTTTTCCTTATTGATTCGTTTCTTGTCAGGTGAAGTTACTTGCTGGAAGAAGTTTGTTAATTTGTATTCGATTTTCCTTTTACATCCCATGATTATTTCATTTATCACTTGCTTATATTTTTTTCTAGAGAACCTATTCTTTCATGGTACATTAAATGAAAGCCCCCTTTGTGTTGTGTTCCAAGTAATTTGGGATATAGGGTTTTATTTATCCTCATATGATGTTCTCTATTTATTTTCTTAAATGCTACTTTTTGCATTGATAAGCTTGTTAGCATGTCTTGTGGTTCAAATTTGAAGGAGTTCAAAATTTTCTGCATGTGGCTACTGATTCTTATCATTGAGTTAGCATGTGGTGTTTTCCTGATGAAAATTGAGGGGATCTGCTTCTATGTATTTGTTAACTACATTGAAGACCTTTGATTCTATAGCACCATACCGATCTGATTTGAACACATAGTTGAAAATTTATCATGGGAGGAACTAAAAACAATACCAATGTAAAGGTTTTTTGCATTACTAATTATATTTTTAAACCCGAATCCATGGTCAAAAATGATTCCAACTCACCAACCTGTCTTGTTTTGGTGTTCATCAACTCAAAAATTGGCGGTCAGCTTAGAAGTGAACTTCTTAAAACACATTATGATGTTCACAACAAGAACCAGGTATTTAGGGTTTTAACCCCGATATAGGTAATTTTGGTAATTTTTGTGTGATTTGATTGTGTATTTTTATTAGGAAGTTGCTTGTTAGATCAGTTAAGGGGGTGGAGGGTTTCTTATTATCAGGGGTGAATGTGTGGGGTTTGGTTGTTATGCTTAGTTTGTAGGAGAGTAACCCTTATATTATTATGACAAACCTTAGGTTTTGGTGTTTTGGAAATGATATTTTTTTATGAAGTAAGGATTAAAGGTAGTTTCATGATTTTTTGGTAATAATGCATGCTTAGGATTATGGTGCGATGAGTTTCTAATTATTAATGTTGTTATTACAAGATAATGTTGAGTCAAAATTCATCAAAAAAGCATCTAATTAAGATGGCATTGTGTTCTCATGGGAAATATGATCAAGTGGTTGTTTCCCTCATATTATGTTACAACTACTTTGATTCATTGACCAAGGCCTTCTAAAATGAAAAGTAATGGTTTTCTAAGTTATCTGGACACCTACTAGGAGATATTCAAGAAAGAATGAGCTATCTATGTAGATACATCCATTGCATAGGAAGGTGCATGGATAAGGATGGAAACTAGGTAGGAATGAATGTTGGTTGGTGAGCCTCAGTATGAGGGTGACAGAGTAAATTGAATGAGTAATATCTCAGCTCAATATTAGAAAAATAAATGAACCCTGGTCTATTTCTCATGTATCAAGAATTTGCATGCATTCCCTTAGTATTGGGATGGGAAAAATAGGTTTCATGTATGTGTCGAGATGTGGGTTTCTATATTATTTTATTGGGATAATCCATCCTAGGTGAAGGGACTTTTAGTACCATACTTTTTGAGGTATTCCTAAAGTTATTATTTTTTTCTATAATTTTTATTTCTCTATATAATATCTTTTAATGTATTATTTTTGTTGGATATAATATGTGTTTGAAATATGATAGTTTTTAAATGAAGAAATTTTTTTGAGATTATTGGGCTAGGATCTTCTATAGTGATCATAATTTGATATGAGGCACTAGACATGTGTATGCAGGATTGATGATGGTATCGATAATACTATAGTGGGGAGATTATTACTCATCCTTTTTGAGTGAAATACATATCAAGGGATGGTGATCATTATCAAGGTTGTGAAATTTATGAACTTAGACAGTAAATGGATGAATTTAGTGTCTGGAGATGGATGTTGGATGAACCATATTTGGTTCCAAGACCACACCAAAATTAATGATTTACCTATAGTGGTTGGTATAGTCAGTGTTTTCAGTTAATTATGAGGAGTTTATATTGGTAAATATTCTATTTAGAGCTTATGTATTTCTAAGATGTCATTCAAATCAATGTGTTGGGTTAAGTATCAATATTTGATATTGTAGTGGGCTAGTGCTTGAAAATTCTAGTGTGGAGTTTGAAAGGGAGCCTAAAACGGGTACTCTAAAGGTTTTTAAAAGTGTGTGTGGAAGGGAAACCAAGTAGTTCAAATTTTTAAGAATTTATGACAAAGATTCCATAAAAATAATAATTGTTGAAAGATAAAAGTAAAGAACCAATTATCGCATGTTTGGAAATAGTTTCTACAAAGAAGGAATATACAATCAACAAGAAGGAAGATCATGCACCAAAAGATTGTCTAATCATATTAGTAATCTGGTTTGAAAAATCCAAGAGGATTGACTAAGAATAAAATAAGGAAAATTCTATACTTTATAAAATTGATAAACCTATATAAACTAAGAATAAAGGTGAATTCCAGAAGAAGAACATTCTAAAAAATGAGGCTTCAATCTAGAAAATTAAGAAGTATATAGGCATGAATAGTTTTAGGCATTTTATACATTCAAGGAATGTATTTTATAGGTTAAGAACAATTTCTAATCCCTATTTATCACTTTTAAGTGCTGTTGGGAGTTTACTTTATTCTCATATTTTGGTGATTTTTGATTTCTGAATAGAAAATTGAAGGTGATGTTTGAAAAATAAAGATCTTTATTAATGATCATGTTATTTAGTATTGGGATGAACATATCAATTTGAATATTATTTGTTCATTTTTGGTTATGGATTCATGTATCATTTATCATGTACAGTTGACACACTAATCACATATATATAAGACGTCGTTATATCTCATTTCTTTTTCGACTATTTTCTCATAGGTGGTTTCTTATGATAAGACTGGTTCTATCCACCACCATCGAATATAATGAGTTCAAGATTTGGGTAAGGTTTATTCCGTTTTTATTCTTTGGCCCAATTTTAATTAGGGATTTTTTGATTTTTGGGTTCCTTATATTTTTGTAGTGTGTTTTGGATTTCGTTGAGGTTGATTCGAGTCGTCATTGACAAAGGCTTACATGTGTATGCATAGGTAGGAATATTCATATATAAGTTTCCCCTTTATATATATTCACTCATGGTAGTATGAATATATATATTGGGGCTAGGTGTGCTTATATATAGATATGAAAAATGCATATGCGTGTAAGTGTAAAGGGGGTATATGAAAGTATAAATATATATCTAAGGACCCCCTTGTGCATATTTGGCCATGAAAATTAGTACATAGGGTCTAGGTGTCCTTATATATATGTTAAGTTTCATATGAATTCAAGCAGAAAAAGGAAGATTCGAGTCGTCGTCGTCAAAAGAAAACGCGCCTTGAGGTTGAGGTAGGGTCCCTATCCTAGCCTATTTAATTCAAGAATGTTTTAAATTTCATTTAGTTGCCTTCTTAATTATGCATGTTTATAATAAATTTCAATTCTAGAATAAGTGTTAGTTATGATAATTATTTCGTTTGATAAATAAGTCATGGTTTTGTAATAAAACCCCTCCAATGGAGGTGTGCTGTCTGCGGAAACTCACAGTGGTATACCTTGCTTAAAATTATTACATTGATGTTTTCCTTATACATGATGTTGTTGTTAGTAATAAAGCACACATCATACTTGAACCTTTTTATATCTATGTAGGGGGTTTCCCTCTTTTTATTAAAATGGTTGTTTGAACCAAGACACTCTTTAAGTGTCGTCAGACTTTTAAGATGGAATTTCCCATAATGACCAAGTCACCACTAAGTGAATAGCATGATTTGGATAGAATGGCTTGTACATGGTTTTAGTATGGTCAAACATATTCATTTAATTCACATAAATTCTCTAAATATTTCTCCACAAAGAGATTTAGGAATCTTTTATTCATTGTTATTCCTTCAACTATGGACTGCAAAATGATCATGATTCCACTATTTTATAAATCAATTAAATGAAACATTACATCCATAAGTTTTACCATGACATAGTGAAAAAATACTATCCATTTTCTATCCACTATGTCGTTAGACTTTTAAGATGGAATTTCCCATAATGACCAAGTCACCACTAATTGAATAACATGATTTGGATGGAATGGCTTGTACATGGTTTTAGTATGGTTTTAGTATGGTCAAACATATTCCTTTAATTCACATAAATTCTCTAAATATTTCTCCACGGAGAGATTTAGGAATCTTCTATTCATTATTATTCCTTCGACTATGGACTGAAAAATTATCATGATTCTACTATTTTATAAATCATTTAAATGAAACATTACATCCATAAGTTTTACCATGACATGGTGAAAAAATACTATCCATTTTCTATCCACTATGAGCATGGTCCATATCCTCCATGGGGTGGTCTTACTCACTTTATTGACACAATATTTATGAGTCCCACATTAAACTTTAGTTAATATATCCACTATTTCATCACTCAATATGATACATATACCACCTTTGAAGCCCTTTGGTACTAACCTATACCAAAACCACTAGTTCTTGAATATTGCTTAGTTCCACCTCTCACTAGGTTCTTATTTCCTCATCACAAAACCAATTTGTACTATCTTAATATTATTGGTAGTCCCATACCACTTGAAATGTGGTCTTATATCACTTTTTTATCTTCAATGATGGTTTAATACCACTTAAATGTTCAAATATAGATTTTAAACCTCTTCAACTTTTGATCAGGCTCTACTTCAATTTTTCTTCATTATTCCAGCAAGCAACTCCAGATTTGGATTTGGAAATTTAATGTGGTTGTTTAAAACCACTTATTAAGTTAGATAAAACATTACACCATTTGTTTGATCCTTATAACAAATTATTATTTTTGTAAATTCCTATTACCAATTACTGCATCATCTTGTTAAAGGTATCTCTTTTAGATCACCCACACTGTTTTCCAACATCAAACATATGTGTCTTTTTATCATATTCACACCATGAATCCATCTATTTTTAATGTATATAGCCCATGTATTATACCTCCACCTTAATCTCTCACCATTTCCAATATATATTTGACTAATTTATTACATGGGGTAGGGGGGAGTGGGGAGGGGGTAGGTCTGCCAGGCAGGGGGTTGGTCTGTAGGGGGGTCTATAGGGCAGGGGGCAGGGGGGAGGGGGGAGGTCTACAGGGGGCAGGTGGCAGGGGGGATGGGTCCCATGTTGTGTGACCATGTCCCATGGCATGTGATATTTAAATCCAACCAAAATCCCAGTTCCACATCCCAGGGGTCCCACAGTACCAGTAATGTCAAATTACATGTTATGTAACCTATGATTTTTCTGATCCCATGGGGTATTACTCTAGGTAATACTACACATTGCTAGATCTCCAAAACTCACCAAATTAGGTATATCAGGGGTCATACAATCCTCTAGTCGTCATATATTAGCATTCATTTCTTTAAATCTTCTTAGAAAACATCCTCTCATTCCATCCATATCATCCTATTTTAAACTAAGTGGAACAGATACTCTAATTCCATTCTAATCCACCTCCAATTTTCCATCACCATCATTGCACCTAAAAAACACCATAGATCAGGAATTTCACCAATGGTATCGATCCATAGAACTAATGATTGGTCACCCAATGATCAAATACTAGGTATTCATCAAACCACGTAACAAAAGAAATTAATGTGATGTACATGAAAAGAGTGGGTATAGAAAAACATAATCCCTAATATTGTGATGAATTAACCCCAATCATTTTTCATTTACCCTTGATTCATTATTGTAAAAAAATGCAATTGAGGATGAATAAACACACAAAAATAGTATTCCATCATTTTAAATATACCGATGATTCACATTTCATATTTGTTCATTGAAATGATACACATTCTTCAGAAGGTTATGAGGTGAAAGTTATATAGGTTTGAAACCTTTTAATGAACTCAAACTAGCATACAACACTTTATAAAGTGTGTAGGATTCAATTTATTTCAGTCCTGAAAGACTTAACCGCATCAAGAACATCTTGAGACATGTCTAATTGCACCATTGGAAGATTTTGGAACATGTACCTTTGAGATACAACCAAAACACCAAGATCATTGAACTCAGACTTGGTTGTATAAACATGAGGTTAGTCTTAACTTGTGTTATCTAATGCTTTGAAAAAGGATGCCGAATGGAGTAGTAGAAGATCCAAGCATGGAAAAGGAGGAAGCTCTATGGGAGTATGAACCCCTTGAATATCCATGGTGCAGGGGGCAGGGGGAAGGGGTAGGGGGAGGGTGGAGGGGGGCAGGGGGAAGGGGGAAGGGGGGAGGTCTACAGGGTAGGGGGCAAGGGGCGGGGGGAAGGGGGGAGGTCTTCAGGGCAGGGGGTAGGGGGGAGGGTGGAGGGGGGTAGGGGGCAGGGGGCAGGGGGGAGGTCTGTAGGGCAGGGGGAATGGGGGAGGGTGGAGGAGGGCATGGGGCAGGGGGCGGGGACAGGGGGCGGGGGCAGGGGGCAGGGGGCGGGGGGCAGGGGGCGGGGGGCAGGGGGCAGGGGGCTAGGGACAGGGGGGTGTAGTTAGTCTATATAGGTTTCTTTAATCTTAGATAAGTTTTAATAACCATTACAATCCATCTCTAACTCCCCCATTTCTTCATGATTAGGTTTCTCCAAATATGCCCTCCTATTTACAACAGATTTCTTTCACTAAATCATGGATTGATATTAGTTGCAACAAATCAGATTTTGTATGATACCACTATTTGTTATTGGTATGGCTTTAACACCTTTTCTTTTAAAAATCCAGGCCATTATGTCCATTTTTTTTAATTATAACTTATAAAGATAGATTTGGATCCTACTATCTGTCCTCCTTTTCTTTGCGCTTTCTAATTTGTGCTGAATGAGTTTTAGAATAAATGTTAAATATAATTAAATGAATTGTGTGATAAATCAATTCCATGATTTTAAAATAAAACCCCTCCAATGGAGGTGCACTGTCTTCTAAACCAAAGATTAATGATGGTTATTTGTATCATGTATAGATTTGGTTTGAGTATTTCATATGACTTTTGTTGGTGTTTATTTCATGGATAGTTAGTTTTTGTTTTCTTTGAATAATATAAATTGGATTATCATACTCGTTTAACTCAAATGACATTGCCCGAGTAGGCATATTCCTTGACCATGATACTTTCCTTTTCACACATTGAATATTGTAAATAAAATTTCCATGTTTAGGCAAAGTGAATGAATTTGTAAATGGTTTGTGTAGGGTGTATGATTATTTTCCGTCTTTTTGTTTCCCTTTAGACGTTGTGTCATTATGCCGCTTGCTACAACCTTCTCTGGAAATCCCTTGTTATATCATATTAAATAGTTGATTTGTTCTATCATCTTCTGGTGGGGTGATGGTTAGAATATTTCCCGACCTCCTCCCGCTCCCTTCGCTCCTGGCTAGAAGATGCTGCCCCGCGGATGTCAATGGACTGGGCCAACACTCTGCAGTCACGCTGCAGTCATGCCACTGTCACACCGCTGTCACGCTGTGATTTGTCTATGCTCCAGGACGACACCTTGTGGCAGTTCGCAGTGATAGTATTCCATGAGTATTATGATCAATGTTGAGACTGACTAATCACAATTTCTGCCGGCGGGGCGATGGCCGTAATGTTGCCCCACCTCCTCCCACTTCCTTCACTTATGGCCGAAAGATGTTTCCCCGTGGATGTCGCTGGACCGGGCCAACAAACCACAGTCACGCCACGGTCACGCCATGATTTGTCCCTACTCTAAAAAGACACCCCACAATAGTTCATAGTGATAGCATTCCATGAGTCTTGTGATCAATGTTGAGACTAACTAATCACAATTTCTGCCGGCGGGGCGATGGTCAGAATGTTGCCCCACCTCCTCCCGCTCCCTTAGATCTTGGCCGGAAGATGCTGCCCCACGAATGTCGCTAGACTGGCCCAACATGCTGCAGTCACGCCATGGTCACACTGTAGTCATGCTGCGGTCACGTCGCGGTAATGCCGTGATTTGGCCCTGCTCCAGGACGACACTCCGTGGTGGTTCGCAGTGATAGTATTCCATGAGTCTTGTGATCAATGTTGAGACTGACTAATCACGATTTATGCCGGTAGGGCGACGATCGGAATGTTGCCCCGCCTCCTCCCGCTCCCTTTACTCTTGGCTAGAAGATGTTGCCCCGCGGATGTCACTGGACCAGGCCAACATGCTGTGGTCATGTCCTGGTCACGCTGCGGTCACGCCGCGGTCACACCTTGGTCACGCCACGGTCACGCCGCGGTAATGCCGTGATTTGGCCCTGCTCCACCCACATCCTGCCCACACCAGCCCCCTTCCACCTTCATTTCAGCCCACTTCCACCAGTATTCCAGCCCACAACAGCCCTCCTGCCACCTTCGAATTAGCCTGCACCATCCCCCCAGCACCTGTAACCAGCCCCCTTCCACCAGCATTTCATCCCCCTTCCACCTACATTCGAGCCCGCACCATCCCCCAGCCACCTGCAATCCATCCCACACCAGCCACCACACTAGCCACCACCCCCATCCTCCTACAAAACACTCATGCCAGCCCTATGCCACCTGAAAAACAACCCCATACACTAATTCCAGCCCTCACCAACCCCTGACCTCCTACATCCTAGTCCGGACCAGCCCCTTCCACATTCCCAACAGCCCCTACCACCTGTAATCCAGCCCACACCAGCCCCCTGCCACCTATTCCAGCCCACACCAGCCCCCTGCCATCCCCCTGCCGCCTGCCTTCCCCCCCACACCAGCCACTCCAGCCCGCACCAGCCACCACACCATCCCCCAGCCTCCTGCATTCCAGGATGCGTGAAAAAAACTCCATGCAAATCACAAAAAGGAAAGGCAAAAGCGGATCCCCTTGCATGTTCCCTCTTTTCCCCTAAATTTATCCATGTAAACTGCCATTAATGTTCACTGAGAACATTGGGGTAGAGACACATCTTTTAACCCAAGATGAGAACTTAGCTAAAAATCCGAGCAGATCCAAATCATCCCATAAGAAGTCGCACCCGATTGAATCAAAAGCCTTGAATAAATCGATCTTGAAGGTACAACTAGGAACCCCAGAATCAAGATGGTAGCCCCAAAAAATAAATCTTATCCTCCATGAATATTGGATAAATATAGGAAAGGCTTCATAAGATTGAAAAATTCTATAATAATATTTCATCATCTCTCCATACTACTAAAGAAATATTCTCCTCCATGAATAGCTTGAGTAGAGTTGTCATCACTTTCAACTGGTCAACCTATTCCTTGAAAACCCATTCTACAAAATCTACCTCAATTAATCCTGATGAGATGAATGCACATCACCTATAACAACATGGAGATACTATTTGACTATAGACTAGATATAATCAACATCAACTAAAGCCGAGGGAGGTGGAGCACTACATATAGATGCAGGGGGTCTAGTAGGGGTGCAAGGGTGGGGGGGAGTTTCCAGAAATGGTGGTACAAGGGGGTCCAGCAGGGGGGGCTGCTGTCTAGGGGGTCCAACAGGGGGGAGATGCTGTCCAGGGGGGTCCAGCAGTGGGGGGGGCTTCTGTCCAGGGGGTCCAGTAGGGGGGATGCTGTCCAGGGGGGTCCAGCATGGGGCTTCTGCTGTCCAGGGGAGTCCAGCAGGGGGCTGCTTCTATCTAGGGGGTCCAGTAGGGGGGTGGGGGGGCTGCTATCTAGGGGGGTCTAGTAGGGGGTGGGGGGCTGCTGTCCAAGGTGTTCCAGCAGGGGGAAAGGGGTGTGCAAGGGGTGCAAGGGATGTTGGGGGGGGGGCTGCTGTCCAGGGGGTAGTTTTTTTATAAAATGGAAAGAGGACTTTGTTTATGTTCATGGGTATTGGAAAAGCAAATAACGTTGTCAGAATTGTCATAAATAATGCATGAATTGTCCTCCAGAACTCGCTTTTTCCAGCTGCGATCACGTCGCAGCTGTGCTAGTGTTGTCCAACAGTAAACAAAGGTCTCAAAATTGTCTCTCTCCTTGATCAGGTACTCACAAATAGCTTCCAAAGTATTCCACTGACTGCATATTCCTAAGATGTCTATATGGATTGAAAAAAGAAGATATAATAGCCTTCCTTCCCAAATCATAACTAAAGATCCATCCTTTACTTATATGTGGAAAGCATAAGATTCCCTCATTTCTAGAAATGAGAAAGATATTTATTGGATTGTCTAAATATACAATGTAATTAAAATTCTAGTCAACTTTTATCATTAGGTTGTTACCTTGATAAGGAATAAAGTGATATTATTAACTGATGTCCACATGGAGATGGAATCAAGAACAAGATTCATGGGCATGTGTTAATTATATAAGAGAAATATGGACTGGGAAATGAAAACCATAAAGATATGTTTTAAACTTCCATCCTCCCATTTCAATGAAAGGTTCCATCATCATCACTCTTATGGTGACATGATGATTACCTTAAAAAAATTAGGCATGTGAGACAAGGATCATGACCATCCTAGTGTAGTCTAACACAATGGTCTTGAAGTAAACATTCAGAAAAAAATTGATGAAACTGAGATGAGTTCATTCTCCTTCAACATATAGAGGATGAGTATCATTTGGAATAAAATTCAGGGATTGGTGAACCCGTTAAGAATTTTTTATCCTTAAAAATGATATAATGAGTAACATAGGGGGGGAGGGGGTTGCAATGTGTTCTCTTTTAGTTTTTGTATTTGATTTCAAATTGAATGTCCAACTATATTAGCATTCCAGGGTGTGTCTATCTAGGGGGGAGGGGTTGAAATGTGTTCTATTTTAGTTTTTGTCTTTGATTTCAAATTACATGGCCCACTGTATTAGCATTCCAGGGGGGGTGTTTGTCCAGGGGTGGGGGGTGTCCAGTGCTTTGTATAGGGAGGGGTGTCTAGGAGGGGGGGAGGGCTTTGTAATGTTTTATGTTTTAGTTTTTGTCTTTGATTTCAAATTTCATGGCCAACTGTATTAGCATTCTAGGGGGGTGTCTGTCCAGGGGTGGGGGTGTCCAGGAGGGAGGGGGAGTCACTAGGGGGGTGTTTTTCCAGGGTAGGGGGTAGCAGGGGGAGGGAGGGGTGTCCATGAGGGGGGGGGGGGGGGGGGGGCTTTGCAATGTCTTCTATTTTAGTTTTTGTCTTTTATTTCAAATTGCATGGCCAACTGTATTAGCATTATAGGGGGTGTCTGTCCAAGGGAGTGGGGTGTCTAGGAGGGAGGTGGGAGGGGAGTGTTTGGGGGGTCCAGGGGGGTGTCTGTCCAGGGGAGTGTGGGATGTACAGGAGGGAGGGGGAGTGTCCAGGGGGTGTCTTTCCAGGGGAGGGGGTGTCCAGGGGGTGTCTATCAAGGGAGGGGGAGTGTTCTGTCCAGGGGAGGGGGTGTCTGTCTGGGGGAGGGGGGTGTCCAGGGATATCTGTCTAGGGAGGGGGTGTCCAGGGGTATCTGTCCAGGGAGGGGGGGGTGTTCTGTCTAGGGGAGGGGGGTGTCTGTTTAGGGGGGGGTGTCCAGGGGTGTCTGTTTGGGGAGGGTGGTCTATCTAGGGGAGGGGGGTGTCCAAGGTTGTCTGTCCAGGGGAGTGTCTGTCCAGGGTGGAGGGGTGTCTATCTGGGGGGGTGGTCTGTCTAGGGGAGGGAGGGTGTCCATGGTTGTCTGTCCAGGGGTGGTGTGTGTTCGGGGGGGGGGGGGGGTTCTGTCCAGGGGAGGGGGGTGTCCAGGGTTGTCTATCTATCCAGGGGTGTCTGTCCAGGGTGGGGGGTGTCTGTGCAGGGGAGGGGGTGGGGGTGTGTCTAGGGGATTGACAGACAGGGGGGACTGGCAGGGGTGGGGAACCAGGGGAAAACATGTAGGGGGACTGTTAGGGGGAATATCCAAATGGAAAATAGGGGGGAGACGTGCATGGTGGGGGGTGGTAGGGGGACTAGCAGGTGGGTGGAAGGTAGGGGGACTAGCAGGGGGCAGGGGGTGGAAGGCATTCCTGCTATGTTTTTTATTGAACTTTAATCTATATCCATAGTTTCTAACCGTGTCTATAAGGCATGTTTGTGTTTTACCTGGAAATTTAAGATATACCCACGGTTTGAACCGCAACTGAAGGCCATGTATTTCTTAAACTTCTTCCACGGTTTCAAACCATGGCTATAAGGATTTAGCCACACCAATACCAGTCATGGTTCATTGAACCGTGGCTATAACATATAGCCATGTTTTTTGGGCTTATAGCCATAGTTTCAAACCGTGTCTATAGCCAAAATTTCTAGTAATGGGGGCCTATCAACTAACACTTCCACCTAACATGGCCAAAGTACATGATGTATTTCATGTATCCCTCTTAAGTAAGTACATACCAGACCCTTCACATGTACTCTCTTCATAGGTGGTACAGTTAGAGGATGATCTTTATTATGAGGAGAAACCAGTGAAGATCTTGGATCGTAGAGAAAAAGTTCTACGAAATAAGACAATTCCCCTCATCAAGGTGTTGTGGAGAAACCAAAAGTTTGAAGAAGAAATGTCGAAATCAGAGGAAATGATGAAGCAGAGTTACCCACATCTTTTCTAGTGTCGGAAAAAGAAATTTCAAGGGTGAAATTTTATAAGGGGGAAATATTGTAACGACCCAAACTTTCATTAATGGAAATCCCTCTTGATCTAATTAAATGTCTCTGTATATAAAATGTTTATATAAAATTTCAAATTCTTTGGTTTTATTTTAAGAATGGTGATCGTTTCTAATATACTCGTTGAACAGTGATCACATGATTAGTATAAATATAGGGTTTTAACAAATCCAATTTACTCAGACTAAGAAAGTAACGGCCTCATCCAGTAGACACGCCCCATACGAAGCCCATTTGTCAGAGCTTGGAAAGGATGTGGTGTCATTGGGCTTTTCTCTTGAACAAGCCCAAGACGAGCTTGAATATGTTAAGCTCGATCAGGACCGCCTATGAGAGAAGTGGAATTTGATAGAGATTACCACCTGAGCAATGTTATCTGAGCCCCCCTAAGAGTCTGTCACCATCACACACCTTACCCTTAGCTCTTATGAGGTTGTTATAAGGGGTTATGTAACAAGACCTTATCACTATGGTTATGTACATTATTTTTTTATATAATAATGAATATACTTTCATTTTATTATTGTTACCTTGTAAATAGTTTTTAAAGCTCAAATAGTATTTTTTTAGTTAAAATTCAACTAAGAAATCTATTTTGATGAATTAATGGATTTTTGAATTAAATAATATTTTAATAAAATATTATTATTAAATTAATTTTTAATAAATATAAATGATCATATAATTTTATGAATGCAATTGTAATTTTTATTAAGGTTTGAAAGGCATTTTTGTCAAAACCCATGAATTTTCGATAAATGTCCGTTTTTATTTTAAAAGTGAAAATTCACATATTTATAAAATTATTTAGATAAAATAAATATTATTTATGGAATCAAGATTTAAAAATTATCCAATGGTAAAATTTTCATAATTTTCTGAGATAGTCAAATTTTTGGGTAAAAATTAAATACTGTTTAAATATATAATGTGTTTTATGACATCATAATGACCGAATAGTGATGTAATAAAATACTATAAGCCTTATGTTCGGACAATATATATTTTACCATTAAAATAATGTGATTTTGGGTTTATTTTACTTATTTTACAAAGCATTAATGGACCCTTCAAGACTTATTAAACATCTTGTCTTTTTAAATTATTTTCCTTGGGAGTGTGACTCACCTCCACATAAGCAACCCCATTATTTTAAGAAGTTCAGACTTTGGACTTATAAAATATTTTTTTACACTTCCCTTTTCCAAAAACCATGTGCAAAAAACATGGGCTGGTTTGTGGTTTGGATTAGTTTAATGTGAGGGTCCCAAACCTAAATAATAAAGAATTCCCTCACCTTTCCTATATAAACCCACCCAAGATCCCACTTCCTCCTCACTCAAAAACTTTGGAGTTCGTCCAACCTCTACCCTCATTTCTCTATAATCCTCCCAAGGTTCCCCAAGTTACCAAAAAGCCACTCTCAAGCCTCTCTCAAGCCTTTGGAAGCACACTTCCAAGTAAGGGTTTTTCTTCCTTTCTCACTTTTGTCCAATATTCTTTAAAGTGTTATGCCCTTTTAATATCAATTATAAATGTTGGGGTATGGTTTCTCACCTCCCCCATACTTTCCTATTTATGTTTTAATGATGGGAGACCCCTTTTTCTCTCATTAAACGCCTCTCATGTACACCCATTACTATGCCTAAATTCCAAAATAAATTTCTCTATCCTCATTTACATTCAAGAAATTCTTTTGTATCATGAGTCTAAATTCCATTAAATTTGTTGGGACATGTATATATTTGACCCCATTACTATACATGTCATTTAAATATGATGATACACCACTTTCTCTCTCATCGACCATTTTTATGAGTTCTTATGTCATGCCGTTATGCTGCCGAAATTGCACCGCGTTTTTCCAAGCCAAAGTCATTGTGTTGTGAATTCCATGCCCATTACTCTATCAAGGGTATTCACCTTTATGAACATTTAATTATTGTTTAAATAGTTTCAATTAAGTATTTCAAATTATTTTATCATGGAATAAATAATTATGTTGAATGATTCAATGTTTTATGATCTATGTGTCACACTTATACATGAAATAAAATGTTTAAGAAGGGTGCACCCATATAGCGCTACAATGAATTGGGTAAAGTATAGTATCATGATACATCATGTGCAATGGTTGTTTACTCATGCTAATTCAAGTGCAATGATATTTTACTCATGCTTCATGTGCAATGAGGATTTACTCATGCTCCATGTGCAATGAGCCTTGGCTCATTCTAATTCCATGTTAAGTGTTGTTTCCACATTTCCATGTTATGATTATCATGATTTATCATGCCTTTATGTTAATGATTACCTTGTTCTCTATTGATATGCCTATTGTCTAACATTTATTGTATTCCTCATGTTATTCCATGATTATTCCCTTACTGGTCTTTATAGCTCACCCTTTTCTTATGCATGCCCTCAGGTTATCCCATGCAATGCTAAGTACGAGGGAATGTAGTGGTCATGTAAAGGAAGTTTTCAATAAAGATGTTACATTTCATGTTTTAAGTTGTTATGTAATGATCCTAATCCCCAAATAAACTAGACCTATCGATCTTCTTTGTTGTATCAAGTGAAACTTATGTAATAAATTATGTTTAATTGTGTAATAAAAATCAGGGTTGTTATAGTTCTTCTAATATCATTGGTTTTATCCCAAGGTTGAGAGAACTGTTCTCACAAGACTTCAAATCGTAAAAATCACTAAATAATAGGAAATTGAGTTTTCCCTATTCTATTTACTAAATATCCTTCCCCATTTTATTCTTCCAAAAAAGTTATATTAGGAAGTGAAAATATGAAATATAATCTTGCTCAAGTGAATAGGACTTTGAGAGAAATTTATGCATCTAATTTCAACATCAAAAACTAAAACTTTTAATTGAATGATCAAAACAATTGTGAACTTAAAAATGGAATGATTGGAATTTTTCCTAAATTTAATGGATTTTCAGGTGAAAATTCAAATAAGAATTTGATAGCATTTAAATAATTATGTAATGGATTCATAACTAGAGGATTCACTGAGTCTATGATCAGTTGGAAGGCTTTACCCTTCTCTCTTAAAGGGCTATCAGAGGAGTGGCTCTATAATATACAACTTATATAATTCACCTAAAAGGATGATATACATAGTTACTTCCTCTATTTTTTTCTTACTTCAAGGAGTTACCAACTAAAGAAGGAGATCTATGGAATCAAATAAGAAAGTGGAGAAACACTCTATGAGTTTTGGGAAAGTTTCAAGTAACCTTCTACATCTACCCATGCCATCCTAGTGAAGAACATAAATTCATAATATTATTTTATCAAGGGTTGATGGATAGTGACAATAACATACAATATTATTCTTTGGGAGGAGGATTAATTGATAAGTCACCTAAGGAATTCAGAGAACTGATTGAGAGTATCTCCCAAAATTTCCAACAATTTAGTATAAGAACTATAACTAGAGGTCTAGATGAGGTAAAAATTTCCAAATCACATTTATTGAAAAATAAAATTGAATAACTAAACTCTCTTGTGAGAAAATATTTTTGAATAAGGTGTTGGAGACATCACCCTCAACACCCCCTCAGGTCTGTTAACCTTTATATTAAAAAAATCACTACATTGATGGTTTCCCACAAGTTCAAGGGAATGAAAGCTACAATTCCATGTACATAAGGGAGATCTAGAATCAACTAAGTGGAAACCAAATATTTATATAATTTCCCACTAATCGGTTTTGAGATAGGAGTCAATAGACTCAAAGTCCACCATTCTAGTAAGATTTCGAATAGGCCCCTCAATAGCCTTTCTAGCCCCCACCATTCTAGATACAAAGTTTCCAAACATCCATGGGCTACTAGAAAGAGCATTAACAAGATACTTCCATGAAGGACATGCTGAGACAGGTGATAGAGTCTCAAAATAGTGAACAATCCACTGTGACCACTCATGGACCAGTGTTAAAGCAATTAAAAGGATAGTTCATCCATCTCATGACCACCCTCAATAACTCAGTGAATCAAGGTTTAGATAAGCTTCATACTAAATAAAATCATAACCCCAAAGTAAATTTTAATTATATTACATTAAATAGTGGTAAGGATATGTCAATCAGTAAAGGATTAACCCTGGAGATTTAATCTAGGAATTGATAACAATATGCACGTGAAGAATCTATACTTGAGAAAGAATCTGAAGAGGAACCTATGAAGGCACTCCCATCAAATAAAGACAAGGGGAAGGGGAAAATGTAAGATTCACTTAAACCCTAACCTCCCTTCCCATAAAGTATGCAAGGACCAAAGGAAACAAATAAAGAATAATTAAAACAAGATATCTTGTAGGTGTTAAAAAAAGTAGAAATCAGCATCCCTTTGCTAAATGCCATCTACTAAATTCCAAGGTATGGAAAATTCATTAAATACATGTGCACTAAGAGGAGGATATTTCAATTTAGTTAAGAGGTAATATTAGGTAAAAATGTTTCTGGTCTTATTACCCCACAAATTCCTATGAAATGTCAATATCTAGGTACTTCCACTATCCCATACACCATATGAGAGATTACTTTTTCAAATGTGTTGTGTGATTTAGAACCATCAATTAATGTAATTACTTATTACATTTATTATTCTCTATATATGAGAGTGCTCAATCCTACCCATGTGGTTATGAAACATTCTAATCGATCCACTACCTACTTAATAGGTGTTCTTGTAAGTGTACAATGATTTTCATTCCCTACCAACTTCTACATTCTCAATATGGAAGAAGAAAAAGGTAAATCAATCTCCTATAACTCTAGGTAGGCCATTCCTTAATACCACTAAAACCATAATAAATACCAATTAAGGAAATATTTTAATGAATTTTGGAGAGAAGATACTGTATTTTAACATCCTTTACTTAATGAAATATCCACAAGAAGAAAAATCTGTTTTTACATTAAAACATTTTTAATTAATTTGTTATTATAAAGAGAAATTTGAGATTTTTTATGACATAATCATATTAGGAGAATATTTATAAATAAACAGCCTACCTGGTGAATTTTTTTTACAAATGAGCTTAATCTGTAAATAGTTTTGAATGTTTAATATTTTAAAGAAATCAATGAAAGTTATTTTAATGAGTTACTCAAATTTTCCACTAATATTTCTACCTTTAATGGGAAATTTTTAAACATGAAGAATCCTAAACTAAAATCATCTATGGAAAATCCCCTTAAACGGGAACTCATGTTGCTGGCATCAAACTTGAAATATGCATTTTTAATGGAGGATGAGGAAATACCCGTCATAATCTCAAATAATTTATAGTCAATCCAAGAATACCAACTATTGGAAATTTTAAAACATAATTCTAGGTCTATAGGTTAGACATTAGGGGATATCTCATGGATTATCCCTACCACCTACATGCTTGGTATTTTTCTTGAAAACAAGTCTAAACCAGTGAGATTCCCCAAAATAGGATCAACCCAACTCTTCTATAAGTAGTAAAAAAGGAAGTAGAATTAATTTTAGGAGCTATAATAATTTACTCTATCTCAGACTCCTATTGGGTGAGTCCCATTCAAATTGTCCCAAATAAAACTAAATAAACAACTGTGAAAAAATGAGAACAATAAGTTAATACCCATAGAAATTTAGAATATCTAGAGTGTTTTTATAGATTATAGGATATTGAACCATGTAACTAGAAAAACCATTTTACTATACCCTTTATAGACCAAATATTGAAGAGATTAGACATGAAATGTCATTATTGCTTCCTTGATAGATTGTTTGGATATTTTCAAGTTCTAATTTCTCTGGAGAACCATTTTACTATACTCTTCAGGTTTAATGGAAGGGAGGGAGAAGTTTTAAATAAAATAAAATAAATGAAGTCAAGATTTGTATCATGATGGAAAATCTCCACTCTTTTACACTTCACCCTCATCCACCACTAACAGATCAAAACATTTATGAATTGAAAGTATATAATTTAGGAAACACCTATCCTCTCTTAAAGCCAGTCCTCTAGTTGGTCACTCATTTTAGAGTGCAATAGGTCATGGTAGAAGAATGGGGAATAAGATTATAAGAGAGAGATATAATGAGAAACATAGTGGAAGAAACAAATTGAAACACTTTTATTAAAAACAAAATGAATGAATTACGATTAGAAACTAAACTAAGTTACAACAAAAAATAAAATCAGAAAAATAGAGCATCCCGTCAGCCTGCCGGTGTAATCCTATAATACCATTCATTGGAAACTATCCCCCTCCATTTATAGGGGGAGGAGACACTTATATTTCCATTGGTTTAATCTCTCCATATCTCAATTTAAATTTTCCTTCTTTTAAAAAAATATTTGGAAACCATCCACATTGAATATCTCCTTAAATATCACATGTTTTCGAATTTCTATGTTGAACCAGTTTATGGTGTGGATTTATATCTTATGGAATAGAATTTTTAATTATTCTTGACCATTCATAGGCTATGGTGCACCATTCTCCTCCATGGTCAATCCTCCTCATTTTTTATTTCTTCAAAATTATATGCCACTTCCTATATATCCACCTCCACGATGCATGAAGGCCTCCATGGTGCAACCTCCTATTAATATTTACCTCAAAAATTTGACTCTTACCATATTATTACCTCTACATGGTAATAGATACACCATTACATAGCACCCAACTCACATGGAATCTTAATTTTGGCTATAATGTAGCCATGTCATCCTTGGCAATGACTCTCATATTCCTTGAAAATAAATTCACTACCAAAAATGGAATCTCCATGACGCAAAACTATCACCACAATGCTATGGAATAATCCTAGGTGATCTCATAGAACAAACTACCTAGAAACAACATAGGGTTTCTCCACCTTCTATCTGACCTTCACAGTGACCAGATGAAACTCTAATTTGCATGTAAGGCCTCGTTCTTCTTTGAAAAGAGATTCACCAAGGTAGCCTAAGGTGGTAAAAAAGATCCATGGAGATCCTAAGGTTTGGTAGTGGATAAAATATTAACCTAAAGTTTTCAAGGAGGCTTCCATGGTGTCTCTAGTGAGTTACAGATGGTGGATGGTGAAGTCAAATGTGGCAGGCGGCGGCGAGGCATGTCCATGTGTGAGAGAGTGCAACTGAAGTGGGATGGTGTCATTCAGTTAAGTGATGAATAATATCCACAACCTCTCCCTCCCACATCGATCTTAATCATGGTTGAGTACTAGTATAAATGAAAATGTGCGACATTCGTGGCTCAGAATCCTACTAAGGGGATGGTTTTCCACATACACTAGACACACACATAATGGGTCGTACCAACATGCACGGCTCATGGGGCCTTGGCCCAACAGCTATGCAGGCTCCTCCCCGCAAGTCCTACACTCCTCTTACACCCACATAGACCTTCCCATGGTTCTTACTTGGTTGGCCAAACCTTCATGGTTTGAACCAGTTCATCTCACTTAAGGTGCTTCATAATTTATTTACTCACTTATTCTAATTCTCCTAAAAACTACTTTTTATTGTTTTTATTATTTTATGAAAAATAATGGAAAATGATTTTTGGGATTTTGGAAAAAAATAAATGAAAAAATAAAACTTTCCTAACATGCAATGTAAGTTGATACTATAAAAGAAAGAACTTGGAAAAGGGTTTAGTTTCTGGTTCCTTCATTCTTCTTCTTTGTTTGTTTAAATTCAGTATGATAGTTCAATTATGAAATATCATGCATGAACTATTGTTATTCTAATTATTTGTTGTGTAATATTTAAATCCTATAACATATTAATTCCACCTCCTCCTATAATCAAGTTTTATGGAACACCTCAACCGAGAGTGTGTCACCTTCCACGACCCGACTCCATTATATGTCATTTCATCCTTTGAATGTATCAACTCCATTATGTGATGATCTTGTGCTAAATTTAAGGGAGGGAAAATACATAAACAAAATCATTGAAATGAATTCAAGATACGTGTTTTGGTGGACAATCACTATACCCATAAACATCACCCTCATCCACCAAAAACTGATTCAAATCATTTAAGAATTTACGAATAGAATTTTGGAAGAACCTATCCTCCCCTAAGGACAATCCTTGGGTTAGTCACTCATTATCGAGTGAAAGAGGTCACAATGGAAGAGAAAGAGAGAGGGAGAAGATAATGAGAGAGGAAGAAAAAATAAAAGAGACACAGTGAAAGAACCAGAGGATTCAATTTGATTAACATAATGCATGAATTACATTAAATTAAAGAAAAATAAAATAAAAAATAATATGGTAAAAGAAAATAAAACAAAATAAAATAGAGTAGAAGCAACAGTTCACTCCCGTGTTATCCTATGATCCTTTACACTGTATCCACCCCCTCATATTTATAGAGGGAATAATCTATTTTATATCCCTTGTTCAAATATTCAATATATCTTGGTCCAAGTTTGAATATATCTTTTTAGATTTGTTTTATTAAATCTACTAAAATATTAGGCTTTCCAAATTTATAGTGACTACCACTTCTTCGGTGTAGATAGAACAATTATTATGTAACCTCCTTTATTGTGCATGGTCATTCATGAGATGTGGGGTAGCTCACTTCTCCATAGTCATATCCTCAGTTCATTATACTTCTCCAAATATCAATCCACTATCTATATTTCCACCTCTACTATGTAGTGCACACACTGCGGTGAAACCTTGAGGTCAGTATTCCCCCTTTGACATTCGACACTTCCATATCAAACACCTCTACAGTGTAACTTAAAACACCATAGTGCAGTGAGACAGATGGTTATATGTAGCTTCTTATTCACACTCAGGCTATAACGGGGACATTTCATCCACAACACAACCTCTCTCAGACTTTATTTCTTATAAGAACACTACTACAATCCCACGGTTCAATGTTATCTTCAATGATGCAGTTCAAAACCACAATGCTGCCACTACTGGAATGCCTATAGTATAGAACAAGTGCAATAATGTTGGGGCCTCTATCCTCAATCTAGCCTTGGAAGTTGTTGGATGGTACTCCCGTTATCATGCAAGGTGTTTTCCTCCTTTGAATAGGGCTGCACCAGTAATGTTTAAGTGTCCAAAGTTAATCTATGGCATTCTTGAGCTTTGAAATGGTAATTTTGATTGAGCTCGATCTTCCTAAGTGGTGGTGATGGGGTCTCTGGATAATGAAGGTGGAAGCAGTCGATGTCGAGTGGTGAAGGTGTGGTGATGAGATGCCTAAGATGGAAGGGTCATGTGTCTAAAGCAGAATAGTGGAATTTTTGTAAATTATGAACAATATCCATGAAAAGTTCATCCCCCGTCAAACTTTAATGCATCTGATCACTTTTATATATAAAAATTCATGAATTTTATTGGAGTGGAAGCCTATTGTAGGGATGGGCACCCAAATACACTCCACACACACATAATGGGCCACACTGACACATGCGGACTGTGTAGCACTTGGCCCAACCATTGCACAGTCTCCTCCCCACATGGTCTGATCTTCTTCACCACCCATGTAGGCCTTCCCAAGGGGTTTCCTTGGCCAGCCGACTATTTTTTACTATCTAAGTGGCTTGGAGCCCCTCTTGGTGACAACTAGCAGGATTGGCCACTTTTTTTTACCTATAACGATATTTAAAAACACTTGGTAATATTTAAAAAAATATTCTTCATAAAATAAAGAATTAAAAATTCCACATTTTAACTCATTTTAATTCATCAATTGTAAATTCTCATAATTTTAGAAAACAAAGAATTATATGGGTGTTTTTATTAAAAATTATTCAAAATTATTAAAAAAAATTAAAAAAAAATCCATGATAAAATGAGTGTATCAATACCATAGGAGGATTAAACTCATTTGTTTCCTCCCAATGATCTTCATCAAAATCATGTTTAAAGATAATAGATTTATCCAACACCAGTGATAGGTGCATATCTTCTTCACTTTATAGAATACATGGTTTTCATTTCATAGCATGGAGATCTTGGGTTTTTTTTCTTATTGTATTATGCTACATAAATAAATGTTATTTAATCATAATCAACCCACCACTCTTTACCTTTTTCATACCTTATCCTTTAGTTTTTTATTCACCATAAACTGGCACATGAAGCCTCATCATTGTATTCACTCCATTTATATTCTAATCTTTAGATTGAAGATGACCTGGGGATAGGTAATTTTCCATATATTTATCTTTGATCAAAGAATTTCTAGGGATGGTAACTTGTATTTTGTCAATTTGTGAACAAAGAAGTCTTGGGGAAGATGATTTTTCTATCAAATTAGAAAGTGGGAACTACTTGTACTCATCATTGTCCATATCTAGATATAATATCCTCCTAGTAGTTTGGGTTAAAATAAAATAATTTTTCAAGGTTATGAATTGATAATTAATATAAATATGGGATTTGGGGATTTCTTGTCCCAAACCTCTTTAACATTTACCATTCCCAGTCCTTCTAGAATTTTCATTTAATTTATTTTATCTTTACATGAGCATGATAAAGTCTGGAAAAGATTCCTAAAATAATCACTCACCATACTCTAGAGTTTATTTTAATATGTGTTGGATTTGTAATTTTTTTTATAATTTTGGATATTTCATCACCAACAGATCTTTTATGATCAGAAGGCTTTAACCCAAGTACCCAGAAAGTCATTTCTTAGAAATAAATTATCCCACTGATTACTAAAATTAATCATTATATATCTTTTCAATTTCATTCTTTACTTTTTTTATTATACACATTTTTTTACTTTGATATATTATTTTTATGTGTGATCTAGTTTGTAACGTCCTAAACCCAAACAACCACCCAAACAGTGCTAAATGGGTCGGGTGTTACTACCTTAGAAGCACCTCCCAAAACGCCAAAGGCTTCTGACTAGAAGAAAGGGTCTGATAGGTATAGTGGGGAGGCTATACCCTCTCAAAGGATAAAAATAATGGTACTGATCTGAGCATAATATAAAATAGTGACTTTATAGACTTGAATCAGACCCGCATAGTGGAAGCATAATCAATAGCAATAAACAACAGAAGCAAAAAATATTAACAACAGCAGCGGAATGTAAACACAACAGCACGTTGAACCACTTGTAACAACTACTATAATAGACAAATAATGCATCCATAGAAAGTCAATATATATATAAGGGCGCCAATGTATAACCAAAAGTAGCTACAATAAACAAGGTAAGCATGATGGTACAGGAAAGAAAACAAAACAAAGTAAACTTCAGCTAGGCAAGACCTCAAGGTCCCTACCATCTCCATGAGACAACTAAAACAGTCCATCTCCTGAAGCAGGTCTGTTTCCTATGCATAAATCCATAAAGTCTACAGCGTCCCTAAGTTCCTATGGAGGGTGTGAGATGAATCTCAGTAGGATACCACCCAACGGTGCATACCTAATATTAGTGTTTAAGCAGGTATGCATTAATAAAAAAATTGTAAATAGTATGATGTACAAATAAACACAAACTCTACTAGTGCTCAGCAGCCACCATGGAGTGTCACTAGCTTCAGCCAACGCCAGAATATCTGTCATGTAACTCAACACCATGTTCCCCCTGACACCGCATGTCTCAAGTAACGACGTCCTGAAAGCATGCCCAAGAAGTAGTAACTCAGAGGAACAATGATGTCTATCTTCAAATAAGTAACTAGAGGGACAATGATGTCTGCCCTCAATAAAGTGACTATAGGGATAGTGATGTCTTCCCTTCAAATCAGTAACCGGAGGGATAGCAATGTCTACCCTCAAACCATGGTGAGCCTCTTCCCCCAACCCGATAGCCTTAATGCTATCCCCTAAAGGCACCTCACCTTCCATATGTCTTCCTATGGAAAGAAACCCCAAACCAATAGTACCTAAACCGTAACTAACAGGGGCCTCTACCCACATGATTGGTCAAAACCACCTCATCACGGAGTCTCTCTGTGTGCACACTACTAAAAGTCACGGGTGAGCGGTAATCACCAAAATAAGTTCCCAAGCCACAACATCTCTAACACCTCGTGACCCTACGACCATGTCTCCCAAGTCTGATGGCCTTTCCATCCAAGTAACCCGGGCCATGCCCAACCTGAAAGTCACACTACCTCAATCCAACATCAATGATTCCCAATCTCGTGGTCAGAACCACCCAATATAACTTGGTCCAAGCCCAACCTATGATCAGCATCACTCAACAATACCTAGGCCATGCACAACAGAACCTAAAAGTTCCAGAATATTCAATATCACACATCACCCATCACATATATATATAATCAAAAGAAATACTTTAAATAGGAAAAACAAACTAAATAGTTTAATTTCACTAGATATGTGTTATCACATACTAGCACCAAGGTCTTGTGAACCTCTAAAAATTCATATCATCACTTAAAAAATTAAACTTGGCAGTTTAATCAAAAAAATTCATTTTAACACATTTTGGCATACTCAGCTAAAATGACCCAATTGAGCAACATCCCCTTACCCAGCCCTGCTCAAGAAAAATAGGTAAAATTCCATATCCAAAGGCATCCCATAGGTCTAATAAGCAATTTAATATGCAATAACAGATAAAATAGGGTCTTGCACAAAATACCCAAATACACACTAAAGGCCGCATCACCCAAAAGTCTGAAAAAACACAAAAGAAGGTATTCACAACCTACTTGAGACTCATGGACATAGGCACGTCTGATATCGAGCTCCAATTCTAAGTTGATCTTTGTAGATCTATATTTCTGTCAAATCCTAGAAACTCTGCTTGGATGGAATTTGGGGTATGTGAGACAAATAAACTGGAACAAAAAAGGGTGCATGGTTTTATCCTTCCCGATGTGACCCCATAGCCACCGATGGATTGAAGAATGAACTTAGGATGAAGAATCTAGGAGAAGAAATGTTTTTAAAATTTCAGAACGGACTTGTTCTGAAGTTGGGGAAGAAAAACGTGTTTTCTGAAATAAGACGTAATGCTTTTTAATTTAAGTGAATAAAAATAAAAAATACACAGTGTGTATAAAAGACTAAATGTTGTGTAGTATCCTTATTCATATTCTGACTGAAGCAGAGGTATCCACACGGCTTGGAAGCGCCACACGGGTCGACACATGGCTAGGACTCAGCCAGTACGCAGAAGGAAAAATACACAGCGTGTCAAGAAACACAACACATCGTGTAGTAGGAAATTCTTACACGGTCATCACATGACATGTACATAGTGAGCATACAACCAGTTTCAGCCTAACCCATACACAGTGTGTACTTTGGAGTACACAACGTGTAATCTGGAAATTTCCATAACTTCCCTGATTTTCCCAGTTATCTCAGAAACATGTCAAAATTTCAAACAGGGTTGGGATTTTGACCCATTCCAAAAACCCAGGTTCTTACACATTCAAAAGGGTGTGTCTCCATATAATCATTTTCAATCCACCCCCACCTCTTGAAGTTATTATTCAGGGTACAACACATATAAGACACATCATAAAACCTATATGTCTTTCTCATGAAAATGGAGGTATATGAGAAATAATAAATGATATATGACTTTCTAAATCCTTTAATATGAGTACTTTCAAACTACAATAGTATTTAGACTCCAATTAGATTAATAATGATATTTTAAATATTTAAAAATAGTGATATTATAAATTTTCATGTCTTGTACTAACACTGATAGCTCATGATGTCCCTGGTGTTCTTATTTATATAGTTTCATATAGATCTATTTTTAGTGAAAGTAGATGAGTTATAAGTTATTATCATATAATATATACTCATGGTATGATTAAAATTATTATAGTTATGAGATATCACTTATATGATCACGATCGATGATAATAAAGTATCAACTAATATAACATTGATCATAGACTTGATATGTAAAGCCCAATTGAGGATACAATGATATCAAATAATTTATTTTTTAGTTATTTTATCATGTATGTTTTTTTACTTTTAAAGTTTAAATGTAATGTAATATATTTTTTTATAATGTTTTTTATTAAATGTGTAATATAATTTTTTAATGAATAAAATATAATTTTTAATTATACTCGTTTTCTTATATGACTATTATTATAGGTTTCTAAGGATCTGTTCACACTTAATCAATGCAATGAAAACAATTAGAATCCTCATTCCCAAGAAATACCATGATTGAAACCAAAACTATGCATAAATAAAATAAATAAATATTGTGCATACCTTACATTGATGATCACCATTAATGTTTTATCTATTCACATGCTTGATGAAGAACACTAAGAGATAGCCATAAGACTCCCTCCTCTGTGGTGTATCCATAGTTTGAAATAATCCCCTGAAATTAAAGTATGGATCTCTACCACCCATGATATAATAATACCTCTCATGGAAAAGGGGGGAAGATAAAGTGAGTTTTCTAGGTAGATAAAGTCTTGGTCATTGGATTTTCTCAAGGTTCATACATAATTCTCATGGTTAAATCCCCCATATAAAATCTCTTAGGATATTCCTGAGTCACTACATCATTTAATCATGCATTAAAAAGAGCATGAGTAAAGCTACAGTCATTCATGCATTCATAGTATGAATGCATCATTCAATCTCCCAACATTTTATGTTATGAAATGTTGATAGTAAATAATATTCCACATGGAAGATCACCTGAATGATAATGCTTATCATTTGATTTCCTATTGAATTATAAGGTGTTAAGAATCGTGTAACATGATTCAATAATATTTATGGATTTACAATGTTGTACATTATGTCTAGACAAGGAAGGATTATGATATCACATAACATGCATAATGATATACCTATATAAAACCATAATATATATCCAAAACCATCTTATGGATTGAGGTCATATCTCCAACAATCTCTTACTTGCACTAAATCCTCATAGACATTGTGTTATTTCACCTTTTATTGTATCATATAACATAACTTGTGAAACCATATCCAAAAATACTTTTAGATGTATTTTAAAAAAACATTTTCAAATTTATCATCAAATTTACCTTATATCACATCATATGTAATACTTTGTGAATATTCATCCAAAACCCTTTTGGATAACTCTAAAATGCTTTTAAAGCATCTCTCTAGGTAAAACACAATCTATATTAAATCAACCACAAATTGACCCTATAGGCCTTCGTAGTATTAACAAAAAATATGAATTCTTGAATCCATAAATGTAAGGAAAGTGTGGCTTATAGTAAATCATCAACTCTACTCAAGTTATAAAGTGACCTGGCTTGATCTCCTTCAAACACATATATCTCTATACCTGTGTCCACCAATTACATCATATAGAATAATTCATTTTCATATGATCCTTTTTTATATGACATAAAGTAAACTTGGGACACATAGTATGTGAATCCCATATAGATACTCATATATTCTCAATTCTCTGAGTATATATTGTTCAGGTTGATGAATATATCACATGACATTCACCTTTATGGATAATCACATCACATGCCCCTCGCCCAATATATAATCATATCATATTTTTTATCTAGGTATGACCATACACTTTCTCATTCTATCTAAATCGAGGACCCATATGTCATACTCAACTTACGAGAGGAAAAATCACATCTTCAACTAATGACATGATCAACATCATACCCAACCACCCCTTAATTATATAAGACTCAAGGTTTATGTAATAAAGGTGTCAAAGTGTAGAGGTTATCATGATATGTATATCATCACGCTCGGGTATTGGGAAAATCCAAATATGAACCATGCATCCCTAATATACCAAATACATAGTGTATAACACTCCATGTGGTATAGTTCATGGGTTATCCAATGTAAAAACCCCATTTTGTGCCACATGAGCATACTTTGTATCCAGATACAATAATCCTACTCACACCATCCTTAACAATTCATCACAATCTATAATACTCCATGGTGAACATTAGGATAACTCAAAATTTATACTTTGAGATGTCAATTATCATTTAACTTCATGAGTATATTCAGACAATATGAAAGAATGATAAATTTTAGACTACATTTTGTATAACATTATACATTTATATTCTTAACTCCTTTAAGAATTTTAAAAAATCCATACATAGCTATTTGTATCATCATATCACATATGATAGTTTTCTAGATCAGCCTTGTGTTTACTGTTGGATAATTATAAGTATGGAAAAAAGACTAGAGGGGGTGAATAGTCATTTTAAGAATTTGATCACAATTACCAGTAATTATCAGAGTATATAAAATCAAACCTTTTGGGTGAAGCGTTCTTGTGAATAAATGGATATAGTGAAAAAATAAAGAACACGAACACATAGAATTTTTATAGTGGTTCAGATCTAAATATCTTAGTCCACCCATCATTATCCTCTACTCCTCGAGGATACTGGTACCCATTAAACCTCACTTTCAAAGGTGTGATAACCTATTACAAAGTCTTCCTTTTAAAACTCTTGGAGGCACAACCCAGTCTTTACTACAAGATACTAACCTTGTTTGTTTCGTTGACTTTTGTTGGGAGTCGCAACCCAAACCTTCCTTTTGGGTGGTAGAATAACCATAGAATGAGAAAACCTACTTTTAAAAGGAAAAAGAATAAACCAGACACATAAGACTTAAAAATATAAGATTAAAAAATTACATGATTTAAAAAAACAATGAAAATTAACAGACGATCTGATTATTATTGATGTATGTAGCACAAGATCATGGGTCACTTGAAGGAATGGATGTAGAAGATGTAGTCCTTCTTATGGTCACAACAGAAGGTGTAAGTCACAGATGATTGTGAAACAATTATGAGAGCAGCATGAATTTTTGAAGTATCACATAGTTCTTATTGTATAGTTTTCTTTATATCTTTAGAATGATCTGCATATCACATTTTATAGGAGTCCCTTCGAACGGTTCTACGAGAACATTTAAATAGAATTCACAAAGCGTGTATCTATATTCACTCATTGCATGACACTTGTTAAAATAATAGAAATAATTCCATTACAAGCAGGTGATAAAAAAAACATTGTGAATTCAAAGATAAAACAAAAGGGATATTAAATAACATGAAATATTAATCAAAATAATTAATATAACTACTAACACACTTTTAATCAAATTATAATAGAAAACCAATTGAATTAATCAATTGAAATATTTATTTCAAACATGCAGAAAATATGCATTAAAATAGAGCATCATATGAAATATTAATATACTTGTATAAAGTATTATAAAAACATTTTAACACATGAAATAATAAAAAAAATATTCTAACATCTAAATAATAAAATTAAGGAAAAATAAATTCTGAAAAATAAAATTTTACTGTGTAAATTTATTTAGCGGTGGATGGACAAAGGTGACTTATTTGAAATACCGTAGCATATAGCTAACGGTGACTCAAATGAAACATGGTTTCATAAAGCCAATGATGAATCATTTGACATACTTTTGTGAGATTAATCAAAACAAAGTCATTTTTTACAAAACTAACTACATCATGATTATCTATGAAAAAAAAAGAAATAGCTTAAACAATAAAAAATTTACTCACCATTGTAAGTATAACGGTGACTTGCAGACCTACCATTGGGTGATTTACAGACCTACCATTGTATGAATCCAATGGTGTCTGGTAATGGTGACTTGTTCCAATGGTGACTCATTCTAACGGTGACTCATTCCAATGGTGACTTGTTCCAACAGGGACTCATTCCAATGGTGAATCCTTCCAATGGTGACTCCTTCAAATGGCGACTTGTTCTTACGATGACTAGTTTTCCAGATTTCCAAAAAAAATGAAAATTTAATAAACATAAATTCAAAGTAATTTATCAAAACATAATTTAAAATAGATAAAATTAATTCAAAACTTTTAGATAATTTTAAATCTTTACTAACTCCCCCTTTTTTAAATTATAAAATATGAAAAATATTAAATTTTCAACATAAATATTCCCCCTTTTAAAATTTATCAAAAAGTGAACTAAATTTTAAGAAAAAACACCTCTTAATTTTTTTAAAAAAATATAAATTGCAAAGAATTTAAGCATCTAACATTTCTAATTCGAATTTTAATTTTCCAAATTTAGTATAATATAAGGGTTTGGTGAATATATCTACTAACTAATTCTCAAAGGGAATAAATTCTAGGAAAATATCAACTTTATTAACATGGTATCTTAGAAATGAAATCTAACATCTATATGTTTAGTTTTATAATGTTAAATAGGGTTTTTAGAAATTGAAATAGTACAATAATTATCATAGTCAATAGGGATTTTATCAAAAAAAACAAAATGCCACACTTTATTTATTTCAAATTGATTTAATTCATCATGCGTGGAATTAATCAAATTTGAATCAGTTAAAGTAGTTTCAATATTTTTTGGAACAAAATCAACTACAAAAGTAGAATTAAAACAATAAAGCATAACAAATTTTCTGGTTTGAATACCAGATTCAACATGTCCAATTAATTTATCAATTGGGTGATCTTTATGAGTTTTCCATTCCTTTGGATCAGTTTGAGAAGAGGCATGCTCCCCCTCAATTGATGCATTATCATTGTCTTGGTCATTATCTTCACCAAAATTGAAATTTATAAATTCATAAATTTTAGTTAAAGAAACATAATCCTTATTTTTAGAGAAATTTTCATCGAACTTTACATGTACATATTCTTCTACAACTAAATAATCTTTATTGAAAACTCTATAAGATTTACTAGTATCTGAATATCCTAAGAAAATTCCTTCATCCGATTTGGATTCAAATTTATCTAAGTTATATTTAGTATTTAAGATAAATAATTTACACCCAAAGACCCGGAAATAACTTAATTTAGGTTTATAACATATCAAGAGTTCATAAGGGTTTTTATTTAAAAAGGGTCTAATAGATACTTTATTTAACACATGAAAAGATATATTTACAACTTATTCCCAAAAATATTTTGGAATATTATATTCCATTAGTATGGATCTAGCCATTTCTTGAATGGACCTATATTTTATTTCTACAACACCATTCTGTTTTGGTGTCCTAGGGTCTGATAAGAAATGTTTATAGCCATTAGATTCAAAAAACTTATCAAAATCTATGTTCATAAACTCACCACCTTTTTCACTTATGATAGATATGATTGATGTATTTTTGAAATTTTGAATAATTTTATAGAAAGTAGATAATTTGGATAAAGTTTCATTTTTATGAGACAAGAAATAAATCCATAAAAATCTACTATAATCATCTATAATAACAAAAAACACATCTTTTACCACATAAACTAGTAGGTTGAATTGGTATAAACAAGTCAAGATGAAGTAATTCTAAGCATATAGTAATACTAACATCATTAGGATATTTAACACTTTCTTTGTGTTATTTACCTTTCAAATAGGAATCAAATAAATAGGACTTACTTGTTTGAATCTTTGGAAATTGCATAACTTTTTCATGCTTTGACAGTTTATGAAATAATTTGAAATTTTCATGCCCAAGCCTCCATTCCATAGAACATCATATGTTTCTACAGGATTCAGACACTTTACTTTTTTTTGGTTAATTTAGAAAGATTAATAGAGTAAACATTTTATTTTCTACTTACAGAGAGTAAAACTAAGTTATTTTTCAGAACTATACACTTTTAATTTTAAAAAAAACATTTGAACCATCATCACACAGTTGTGATATACTTAAAAGATTATGTTTCAAACCTTAAACATATAGTACTTTTAAAAATATTATATTTTTATAAAAAAATACCCCACCCATACCTTTAATCTGTCCCTTAGAGTTGTCTCTAAAAGTGACAAGGCCACCATCACATGTATTATATGATAGAAATTTACTGAAATCACCTATCATGTGCCTAGAGTAGCCACTGTCTAAGTACCATAAGTCTGTGAGACTTCCAAGACAGATTTCCTCATGATTAATACCCATCAAGGATAAGTTCTTTATCTCATGTTCACATCCAGAATCACTATTACTGTCGGAAGTATCTGAGCATTCCCAACCTCCAAACAAATCTTGTTTCCCTTTCTTTCTTTTCTCTTTGTCTTTCTTGGGATGTATGATTTTAGGTCAGTCAGTTATTATATAAACTTTCTTCTTGCACTCATAATAGTTTAATTTGGAAACATCATTATTATTGGTAGAATTACCTTTTCTATTGTCCTTACTGAATTTCTTCTCGAATGACCTCTTCCCACCTTTGTTTTTCATGTACTTAAAAAATTTCTTACTGAAGTGGGACATCTCCTTGTCACTATCATGACACTCATATTCAGAGGCATCAGAGGTATCAATAATTTTAGATTTAAATGCAATACATTTTTTTTTGGTATAGTCCTCCTTAGAAATGTTTTTTAGCTTAAGCTCATATTGTAGTATGGAGCCAATCAGTTCATCCAAAGTGTATTCATTGAAGTTATTACTCTCATCGATGGACACCTTCTTTGAATTCCATCTCTTTGGAATATATATTAGTACTCTTTACACTTGAGTAGTGATGTACAATGGTTCACCAAGACCACTCATCCCATTTGTGATGTTCATAAATCAATGGAACACCTGGTTCAAAAATTCTTCATCACCCATCTTGAAATATTGATATTCTGATCAGAGCATTACCAATTTAGTTCTCTTGATCTTGTTAGTTCCATAATGGGTCACTTGTAAAATCCTTCATATGGAATGGTTAGTCTTACAGGATGATACATGGTTGTATACACTCCTACTAATAGTACAGTATAAAATATTTTTTGACCTTGTAATTTAATACATATCTCACCATGTCATCACCAGTAAGAGTCTCTGGATCAGATTTAGGTAACTTGTATTCTTTATCCATTATTTCCTAGTGTTCAACACTTAGTTTCTTCAGGTAATCTTCAATTTTTTCCTTCCAATAACCATAGTCACTCCCATCAAAGAATGGGGGTTTTCTGGTATCTATCCATCATTGGTATTAATACCTTCCATTTTAAAAGAAATCTCTTTTTTTTATTCTTAGACTGTTAATTCTAGAGTTTGGCTTAGCACAATGATATCAAATAAGCAGTAAAATACTTATTAAAAAAATACCTATAGTGCCAAAAATAAAAAATGCATCTAATACCAATTTTTGGATTGTTATATTTATAGCCAGAAGACTGAGGGGGTGAATAGTTGTTTTAAAAATTTAATCATAGTAACCTGTAATTATCAGAGTTTATAAAATAAAACCTTATGGGTGCAACATTCTTGTGAACAAATAGATGCAGCGGAAAAATAAAGAACGCAAACACAGAGGATTTATATAGTGGTTCAGATCTAAAGATCTTAGTCCACTCATTAATCTCCTCTACTCCTCAAGGAGACTAATACCCACTAAACCTCACTTTTAAAGGTGTGATAACCTATTATATACTCTGCCTTTTACAACACCTAGAGGCACAACCTAGTCTTTACTACAGGATACTACCCTTGTCTCTTTCCCTGAATTTTTTTTGTGAGTCACAACCCAAGCCTTCTTTTTAGGTGGTAGAATAACCAGAGAATGATACAACCTAATTTTAAAGGGAAAAAGCATAAACTAGATACAGAAGACTTACAAACAGAATATTATATAATTACATGATTTAAAAAAACAATAAATAGCAGTAGATGATCTGATTTTTTTTGATATATGTAGCACAAGATCATGGATCACTTGAAGGAAAAAATGTAGAATATGTAGTCCTTATTGTGATCATAATAGAATTTGTAAGCCACATATGATTATGAAACAATTCCAAGAGCAGTAGAAATTTTTGAAGTATCACACAATTACTGTTGTACGAGTTTCTTTATTTCTTTTGAATGATCTACACAACCCATTTTATAGGAGTCCCTTTGAATGGTTCTTCGGTAACATTTAAACAGAATCCACAAAGCATGTATCTATATTCACTCATTGTATGACACTTGTTAAAATAACAGAAATAATTTCATTACAAACAGGTGATACAAAAACATGGTGAATTAAAAAATAAAATAAATAGGTAATTAAATCACATGAAATATTAATCAAAACAATTAATATAGTTATTAATGTACGTTTAATCAAATTATAATTGAAAAACAATTGAATTAATCAATTGAAATAATTGTTTCAAACGTACAGGAAATATGCATTAAAATAGAGCATCGTATCAAATATTAATCTGCTTGTATAAAATCTTATAAAAACATTATTCTAACATCCAAATAATGAAATTTAAGAAAAATAAATTTTGAAGAAAATTTAACTAAGTAAATTTATTTACTGGTAGATGACCAATGGTGACTTATTTGAAAATCATTGCATGAATCCAATGGTGAATCAAATTACATACTATTGTATGAATCCAACAGTGACTCATTTGACATACTATTGTGATTTTAAGCAAAACTAAATCGAGTTTCACAAAACTAACAACATCATGATTATATATAAACAAAAAGGAAACATCTTAAACAATAAAAAAATTACTCATCGTTGTAAGTCCAATAGTGAATTACTGGCCTAAAATTTGGTGACTTACTAACCTACCATTATATGAAGCCAATAGTGGATGGAAATAGTGACTCATTCCAATAGTAACTCATTCCAATGGTGACTCATTGCAACAGTGACTCATTCCAAAGGTGACTCATTCCAATAGTGACTCGTTCCAAAAGTGACTCATTCCAATGGTGACTTTTTCTAACAGTGACTCCTTCTAATGGTGACTCATTCCAATAATGACTCATTTCAATGGTGGCTCATTTTCCAGATTTCCAAAAAAAATATTTGAAAATTTAATGAACACAAATTGAAAGTAATTTATCAAAACATAATTTAAAAGAGAGAAAATTAATTTAACACTTTTACAAAATTTTAAATCTTATAAACTCCCCCTTTTTTAAAATTACAAAATATGAAAAATATTAAATTTTCAACATAAATCTCCCCCCTTTTGAAATTTATCAAAAAGTAAAGTGAATTTTAAGAAAAAACTTTCCTTGTTTTTTTAAGAAAAATTGTGAATTACAAAGAATTTAAGCATATAACATTCCTAATTTGAATTTCAATTTTTCAAATTTAGTAAAATATAAGGGTTTTTTGAATATTTTTTCTAACGAATTCTCATAGGGAATAAATTCCATGAAAATATCAACTTTATTAGCATGATCTCTTAAGAAATGAAATCTAACATCTATATGTTTAGTACAAGAATGTTGAAGAGTGTTTTTAGAAATTTAAATAGCACTAGAATTATAACAATAAATAGGGATTTTATCAAAACAAATATTGAAATCATATAAAGTTTGTTTAATATATATACTCTAGGAACAATAGCTAGCAGCAGTAACATACTCAGCCTCAGCTATTGATAGTGCTACTGATAGTTGTTTCCTTAAGCTCCAAGAAATTAAAATTTTACCTAGAAAGTGACACATACCTATGGTACTCTTTATTTCAAGTCTTCAACCTCAAAATTCAGAGTCATACTGTGATATTAAATCAAAACAGTTCATTTTTTAATAAAACAAACCAGTACCAAAAGTAACTTTATGCATCTTATTATTCTTTTGAAATCTTTTAAGTGACTTTATTTAGGGTTATATTGGTACCTAGAAGACATTAATATGATATCTATCCTAAAATTAGTGAGATATAAAAGACTACCAATCATGCCTCTAAATTGTTTAATGTCAACATACTTACCAAATTCATCTAATTCTAATTAAAAATTAGTTCTTGTGGGTGTTTTCATAGCTTTACTAGGATCTAAATTAAATATTTTTATAAGATATTTAGCATATTTAACATGATTTATGAAAATAACATATTTTCTTTGATTAATTTGTAATCCAAGGAAAAAACATTAATTCACCCATCAAGCTCATGTCAAATTCACTAGTTATAAGTTTAGAAAAATCATTACTCAAAAAATAATTTGTTGAACTGAATATTATATCATCTATATAAATCTGAATAAGAAATAAATCATTTGAAACTCTTTTGATAAACAAGTTTGGATAAATATTACCTTTAAAAAATAATTTTTAAGTAAAAACTGTGTAAGTCTCTCAAACTAGGCTCTTGGAGCTTGTTTGAGACCGTACAGGGCTTTATTAAGTTTTTAAACATGATATAGAAACCCATATTTTTCAAAACTATGAGGTTGTCTTACATAGACTTAATTTAAAATAATTTCATTTAAGAAAACACTTTTTACATCCATTTAAAATAATTTTATATTTTAAAAACTAGAAAAGGATAGTTGGATTCTAATTGCTTCCATCCTTGCAACATGAGAAAACAAATCTTCAAAGTCAATTCCTTATTCTTGGGAATAACCTTGATATACTAGTATAGCTTTATTTTTAACAATATTTCCAACCTCATCAAGTATATTTTGAAAAATCCATTTGGTTCCTATAATAGGTTTACCTTTAGGAAAAAAAACAATTCCCACAAATTATTTATTTCAAATTGATTTAATTCATAATGCATGTCATTAATCCAATTTGAATTAGTTAAAGTAGTTTCAATATTAGTTGGAACAAAATCAGCTACAAAAACAGAATTAAAACAATAAAGTATAACATAATTTTTGGTTTGAATACCAGATTCATCGTGTCTAATTAATTTATCAATTGGGTGATCTTTATGAGTTTTCCATTCCTTCGAATCAGTTTGAGAAGTGGCATGCTCCACTCAATTGATGCATTTTTATTATCATGATCATTACCTTCACCAAAATTGAAAATTTTAAATTCATCAATTTTAGTTAAAGAACCATAATCCTTATTTTTAGAGCAATTTTCATACAACTTTACATGCACAGATTCTTTTACAACTAAAGAATATTTATTGAAAACTCTATAAGCTTTACTAGCATCTGAATATCCTAAGAAAATTTCTTCATTTTATTTGGATTCAAATTTATCTAAGTTATATTTAGTATTTAAGATAAGGAATTTACACCCAAAGACCCTAAAATAACCTACTTTAGGTTTATAACCTTTTAAGAGTTCATAAGGGGTTTTATTTAAAAAGGGTATAATAAATGCTCTATTTAACCCATGGAAAGCTGTATTTACAGCTTCTACCCAAAAAAATTAGAACAGTATATTCCATTATCATGGGTCTATCCATTTCTTGAATGGACCTATTTTTTACTTATACAATACCATTTTGTTGTGGTGTCCAAGGGGTTGAGAAGAAATGTTTATAGCCATTATATTCACAAAAAGTATCAAACTCTAAGTTTATAAACTCACCACCTTTATCACTTTTGATAGATATGATTGATGTATTTTTGAAATTTTGAATAAGTTTATAAAAATTAGATAATTTAGATAAATTTTAATTTTTATGAGACAAGAAATAAATCTATAAAAATCTACTGTAATCATCTACAATAAAAAACATATCCTTTACCACCTAAACTAGTAGGTTTAATTGGTCCAAATAATTCAAGATACAGTAATTCTAATCATCTATCAGTACTAACATCACTAAGAGATTTAAAAATTTCTTTGTGTTGTTTTCCTTTCAAACAAGAATTACACAAATAGGACTTACTTGTTTGAAGCTTTGAAAATTGCAGAACTTGTTCATGCTTTGATAGTTTAGGCAATAATATGAAATTTTCATGCCCAAGACTTCTATGCCATAGAACATCATCTCTTTCTAAAAAAGTAAGAAACTTTACCTTTTTTTTGGTTAATTCAGAAACATTAATAGAGTAAACATTTTCTTTTCTACCTACAGAGAGTAAAACTAAGTTAATTTTTAGAACTATACAATTATAATTTTTAAAAACAACATCTGAACCATCATCACACCATTGTGATAAACTTAAAATATTATGTTTCAAACCTTTTATATATAGTAATTTTGAAATTATTATAGTTTTAGAAAAACCTACCTCACCCACACCTTTAATTTGTTCCTTGGAGTTCTATCCAAAAGTGACAAGGACACCATCACATGTATTATATGATAAACATTTACTGATATCACCTATCATGTTCCTAGAGAAGCCACTGTCTAAGTACCATGAATCTGTGATAATTCCAAGATAGATTTTCTCATACTGAATACTCATTAGGGATAAGTTCCCTATCTTCTATTCACATCCAGAATCATTATAACTATCAGAAGTATCTGAGCATTCCCAACCTCCAAATAGAGCTTGTTTCTCTTTTATTATTTTCACTTTTTCTTTCTTAGGATATATGAGTTTAGGGAAGTCGTTTCTTATATGAACTTTCTTACTGCACTCATAATATGTTAATTTTGAAACATCATTATTATTGGTAGAATTAACTTTGTTATTATCCTTACTAAATTTCTTCTTGAACAAAAGCTTCCCACCATTGTTTTTCATGTACATGAAAAATTTCTTTCTAAAGTGGGTCATATCCTTGTCACTATCCTGACACTCAGATTTAGAGGCATCAGAGGTATCAATAATTTTATATTTAAATTCAATACCTTTTATTTTGGTATACTCCTCATTAGTAATGTTTTTTAGCTCAAACTCATATTGCAGTATGGATCCAATCAGTTCATCCACAGTTTATTCTTTGAAGTTCTTACTCTCGTCGATGGACACCTTATTTGCATGCCATCTATTTGGAATATTTCTCGGTACTCTTTCCACTTGATCAGTTTTCTCCAATAGTTCACTAAGACCACTCATCTAATTTATGAAGCTTATAAACTAGTGGAACATCTGGTTCACAGATTCATCATCACCCATCTTGAAATCTTGATATTCATCTCGGAGCATTCCTAACTTGGTTCTCTTAATATTGTTAGTTCTATAATGGGTCACTTGTAGATTCCTCTATATGTCATGGGCGGTCTTATAGGATGATACATTGTTGTATACACTCCTACAAATAGCACAATACAAAATATTTTTGACCTTGTAATTTAAGACATATCTCACCATGTCATTACCAGTAAGAGTCTCTGGATCGGCTTCAGGTAACTTGTATTCTTTCTCCATTATCGTCTAGTGTTCAACACTTAGTTTCTTCAAATAAGCTTCAATTTTTTCCTTACAGTAACTATACTCACACCCATCAAAGAAAAGGAGTTTTTTGGTATCCATCCATCATTGGTATTGATACCTTTCATTTTAAAAGAAATATTTTCTTTTGATTCTTATACTGTTAAGTCTAGAGTTTCAGGTTAGCATAGCGATATCAAATAAGTGATAAAATACTTATTAACAAAAGACCTATAGTTTCAACAATAAAACCTGCATCTGATAATAATTGTTGGATCATTATAAGTATGTAAAAAAGGATAGAGGTTATAAATAGTCATTTTAAAATTTTAATCACAATTACCAGTAATTATCATAGTTTATGAAATCAAACCTTGTGGGTGCAACGTTCTTATGAATAAATAGATGCAGTGGAAAAATAAAGAACACAAAAACAGAGTATTTTTATAGTGATTTAGATCTAAAGATATTATTCCACTCATAAATCTCCTCTAATCCTTTAGGAGACTCATACCCACTAAACCTCACTTTTAAAGGTGTGAAAACCTATTATAGACTCTGCCTTTTAGAACACTCAGAGGCATATCCTAGTCTTTACTATAGGAGACTACCCTTGTCTGTTTCCCAATTTTTTTTGGGATTCACAACCCAAGCCTTTATTTTGGGTGGTATAATAACCATAGAATGAGAAAACATGATTTTAGAGGGAAAAATTATAATCTATACATAGAATAATTACAAATAGAAGATTACAAAATTACTCGATTTAAACAAAAAAATGAAAAGTAGTAGATGATCTTAATTTTGTTGATGTATATAGCACAAGATCTTGGGAAAATTTAAGTTATATATGTAGAATATGTATTCATTATTGTGATCATAGCAGAAAGTGTAAGTCACAGATGATCACAAAATAATTTTGAGAGCAGCATGAATTTTTGAAGTATCACACAGTTCACATTGTATGGGTTTTTCTTTATCTTTTAAATGATCTGCAAAACCCATTTTATAAGAGTCCCTTTGAATGGTTATTCAGGAACATTTAAATAGAATCCATAAAGAATGTTTCTATATTCACTCACTACATGACACTTGTTAAAATAACAAAAATAATTCCATTACAGGTATGTGATAAAAAAACAGTGAATTCAAAAATAAAACAAACAGGCTATTAAATCACAAGAAATATTAATAAAAAAAATTGATATAACTATTAATACACTTTTAATCAAATTATAATTGAAAAAAATTTGAATTAATCAATTGAAATAATTGTTTCAAACATGCAGCAAATATGCATTAAAATAGAGCATCATATGAAATATTAATATGCTTGTATAAAGTCTTATAAAAAAATTTAACACATTAAAATAATTATTTCAATCATGAAATAATAAAAACATTATTCTAACATCCAAAAAATAAAGTTTAAGAAAAATAAATTTTAAAGAAGAAAATTTAATGAAGTAAATTTATTTACCGTTGGATGACCAATGGTGACTTATTTGACATATTGTTGCATGAATCCAATGGCGACTCAAATGACATACTATTGCATGAATCCAATGACGAATAATTTTACATACCATTGTGAGTTTAATAAAAACTAAATCAAGTTTTACATAACTAACTATGTCATGATTATCTATGAAAAAAAGGAAACATCTTGAATAATAAAAAAATTACTCACCATTCTAATTCCAACGGTGACTTACTAACCTACTATTGGGTGAAACCAGTAGTGGCTGGCAATGGTGACTGATTCAAATGGTGAATCATTCTAATGGTGACTCATTCCAATGCTAACTCATTCCAATGGTGTCTCATTCCAATGGTGACTCATTCCAATAGTGACATATTTTCCAGATTTCAAAAAAAAATATTTGAAAATTTGATGAACACAAATTGAAAGTAATTTTTCAAAACATAATTTAAAAGAGATAAAATTAATTTAACACTTTTACATAATTTTAAATCCTAAAAAATACCCCTTTTTAAATTACAAAATATGAAAAATATTAAATTTTCAACATAAATCTTCCCTTTTTGAAATTTATCAAAAAGTAAACTAAATTTTAAGCAAAAACTCCCCTTATTTTTTTAAAAAAACTTGTTAATTTCAAATAATTTAAGCATTTAACACTCCTAATTTGAATTTAAATTTTTCAAATTTAGTATAATCTAAGGGTTTTATGAATATTTATGCTAGCTAATTCTCAGAGGGAATAAATTCCCTGTAAATATCACCTTTATTAATATGATCTCTTAATAAATAAAATATAACATCTATATGTTTAGTTATAAAATGTTAAAAAGGGTTTTTATAAATTAAAATAACATTAAAATTATCACATTAAATAGGGATTTTATCAAAAAAAATATTGAAATCATACAAAGTTTCTTTAATCTATATGCTCTAGGAACAATAGCTAGAAACAACAACATACTCAGCCTCAACTGTTGATAGTGCTATGGATAGTTTTCCCCTTAAGCTCTAATAAATTAAACTTTTACCTATAAATTGATGCATACCTATGGTACTCTTTCAGTCAAGTCTACAACCTCTAAGGTTAGAGTCAGACTGAGATAGTAAATCAAAACAGTTCATTTTTGAATAAAACAAACTAGTATCGATAGTACCTTTTATGTATCTTATTATTATTTTGAAAGATTTTAAGTGACTTTATTTGGGGTTAGATTGGTACCTAGCACATAGTCATACTGAAAACATGACATCTGGCCTAAAAGTAGTGATATATAAAAGACTACCAATCATGCCTCTATATTGTTTAATGTCAACAAACTTACCAAATTCATCTAAGTATGATTTAAAATCAGTTCTCTTGGGTGTTTTCACAGCTTTGCTAGAATCTAAATTAAAACTTTTTACAAGATATTTATCATATTTAGCTTGATTTATGAAAATAACATCTTTTTTTTGATTAATTTGTAATCCAAGAAAAAACTTTAATTCACCCATCAAGCTCATGTCAAATTCACTAGTGATAAGTTTAGAAAAATAATTACTCAAAAAATAATTTTTTGAATCGAAGATTATATCATCTACATAAATTTTAATAAGCCATAAATCATTTTAAACTCTTTTGATAAAAAATCTTGGATCAATATTTCCATTAAAAGAATCATTTTTAAGTAAAAACTATGTAAGTCTCTCAAACCAGGCTCTTGGAACTTATTTGAGACCATAAACAGCTTTATTAAGTTTGTAAACATGATCTGGAAACCCATATTTTTCAAAACTATGAGGTTGTCTTACATAGAATTCATGTAAAATAATTCCATTTAAAAAAACACTTTTTATGTCCATTTGAAATAATTTTATATTTTGAAAACTAGAAAAGGCTAGTAGAATTCTAATTGCTTCCATCCTTGAAACATGAGCAAACAAATCTTCAAATTCAATTCCTTCCTTTTGGGAATAACCTTGAGCTACTAGTATAGCTTTATTTTTAACAATATTTCCAACCTCATCAAGTTTATTTTGAAAAATCAATATGGTTCCTATAACAGGTTTACCTTTAGAAAAAAACAATTCCCGCACTTTATTTATTTCAAATTGATTTAATTCATCATGCATGGCATTAATCCAATTTGAATCAGTTAAAGCAGTTTCAATATTAGTTGGAACAAAATCAGCTACAAAAGCAGAATTAAAACAATAAATCATAATAGATTTTCTGGATTGAATACCAGATTCAACATGTCCAATTACTTTATTAATTGGGTGATCTTTATGAGTTTTCCATTCCTTTGGATCAATTTGATAAGAGACATGCTTTCCCTCAATTAATTCATTATCATTTTCATGATCATTATCTTCACCAAAATTAAAATTTCTAAATTCATCAATTTCAGTTACAGAACCAGAATCCTTTTTTTAGAGAAATTTTCATCGAACTTTACATGAAAAGATTCTTATAAAACTAAAGAATCTTTATTGAAAACTCTATAAGCTTTATTGGCATCTGAATGTCCTAATAAAATTCCTTCATCTGATTTCGATTTAAAATTATCTAAGTTAAATTTAGTATTTAAGATAAATACTTTACACCCAAAGACCCTAAAATAACCTACTTTAGGTTTATAACCTTTCAAGATTTCATGAAGGGTTTTATTTAAAAAAGGGTCTAATAAATACTCTATTTAACACATGCACTACTATAATTCAAGGTATTTGTGATGGGATCCCATCGCAAATAAACTTTAGCAATGGGGCCCCTTCACAAATAGCCTATTACAAAAAACGTCGTCCCAAAAAATATTATTTGCGACGGGCCCATCGCAAATAATATTTTTTGGGACGGGAAACTTCACCATCGCAAATGTTTTTAGTTTATATATAAAAAAGATATTTGCGACAAGCCATCACAAATAAGCTATTGCGACGGGACTTTCATTTCGTCACAAATATGTAAAAAAACGTATTTGCAATGGGTATTATTAATATTATTATTATTAAAAATAAACAGACATTAAAGACATTAAAAATAATAATAATAAGTAATAAAATATTTTAAAAAAGCAATATTCGTACCAATAAGAAAAAGAGAAATTTTAAATAGTTAATATTACAATAAGCTACGAAATCAAATGTTTGTTACATGTAAAAAAATTACTGAGGGTGGATAATCTGGAGGACCTGGAGGAGATGGTGGAGGAAACTCCATCCCTAAACTATGAGTCAGACGACGCATGAACTTCTTCTATTCCTGTTGCCACTCCTCATATCGACACATCTCCTCATCGTGCTGCTAATGATATCGACGCATCTCCTCATCGTGCTGCTCCTTCCACTACTGCTCCCGCTGACACATCTGCTCCTACTCCTGATTATTACTAATTATTACTAATTTAGCAATATTTAGCAATACTTAGCAAAACTACTCATGATTATTACTAATTATTATTAATTTAGTAATACTTAGCAATACTTAGAAAAATGAAAACTGCTTGAATAATGAAAGGAAATTTGGTTATCATCGTTGTGGAGATGATTACAAATTTTCTCTTCATTATCCAAGCGGTTTTTGTTTACTAATTATAATTATATCTAATTATTACTAATAAAAAAATTATATTATCAATATTTATGAAAAAACAATATTAATATTATTAAAATAAAAAAAAATTATAAAATATTAAAATTATCAATATTCACAACAGGCTTTGCTCTATTCTTAACATGTTTAAATCTCAAAGGGTCGTCAATTGTCAGGTCATGCGCAATAAAAATTTTATGTCAGCCATGTCCAATGTAAACTCTATAATTGTCCTTACATGGTTGATCACCTCGCAAGTAGTGTTGCAATAGGACGACCAAAGTAATGTCATTCTCATCTCTAAGAATCATCTCGCTCCCTTTACATAGATCATTCTTCCTTAAAAATTTGAGGGGATATCAGTATCTTTCCCTTAAATTTTCAAGGAAGAATGGTCTATATAAAGGGTCATGTGAGATAATTCTTATAGATGAGAAGGGCATGACTTGGGTTGTCCTATTGCAACGCTACTTGCAAAGTGATCAACCAAGAAAGGACAATTATATCTAATTATATCTAATTATATCTAATTATATCTAATTATTACTAATTATTTCTAATTATTACTAATTATTACTAATTATTACTAATTATATCTAATTATTACTAATTATTACTAATTATTACTAATTATTACTAATTATTACTAATTATTACTAATTATTACTAATTATTACTAATTATTACTAATTATTACTAATTATTACTAATTATTACTAATTATTACTAATTATTACTAATTATATCTAATTATATCTAATTATATCAAATTGTATCTAATTATATCTAATTATTACTAATTATTACTAATTATTATTAATTATTATTAATTATTACCAATTATTACTAATTACTACTAATTATTACTAATTATATCTAATTATATCTAATTATATCTAATTATTACTAATTATTACTAATTATTACTAATTATTACTAATTATTACTAATTATTACTAATTATTACTAATTATATCTAATTATATCTAATTATATCTAATTATTTCTAATTATTACTAATTATTGCTAATTGTATCTAATTATATCTAATTATATCTAATTATTACTAATTATATCCAATTATTACTAATTATTACTAATTATTACTAATTATTACTAATTATTACTAATTATATCTAATTATATCTAATTATATCTAATTATTACTAATTATTACTAATTATTACTAATTATTACCAATTATTACCAATTATTACTAATTATATCTAATTATATCTAATTATATCTAATTATATCTAATTATATAGATAATTATATAGCTAATTATAGCTAATTATATAGCTAATTATATAGCTAATTATATACCTAATTATTGCTAACTATTGCTAATTATTACTAATTATTACTAATTATTACTAATTATTACTAATTATTACTAATTATTACTAATTATATCTAATTACTACTAATTATTACTAATTATATCTAATTATTACTAATTATTACTAATTATATCTAATTATATCTAATTATTACTAATTATTAATAATTATATCTAATTATTGATAATTATTGCTAATTATTACTAATTGTTGCTAATTATTATTAATTATTGCTAATTATTGCTAATTATTGCTATTTATTTCTAATTATTGCTAGTTATTTCTAATTATTACTAATTATTCCTAATTATTAGTATTTATTGCTAATTATTAGTATTTATTAGTAATTATTAGTAATTATTAGTATTTATTACTAATTATTACAATTTATTACTAATTATTACAATTTATTACTAATTATTACAATTTATTACTAATTATTATTAATTATTGCTATTTATTGCTATTTATTACTAATTATTGCTAATTATTACTAATTATTGCTAATTATTCCTAATTATTGCTAATTATTCCTAATTATTACTAATTGTTAATATTTATTCCTAATTATTCCTAATTATTACTACTTATTCCTAATTATTACTAATTATTCCTATTTATTGATATTTATTACCAATTATTATTAATTACTACAAATTAATTATATATATTACTAATTATCGTTAATAATTAATAATTACTACTAATTATTAAAAATTAATACTAAAAATTTTAATTTATTAGTACAAATAAATACTAATGACAAAAAAAATTAATTTAATTTAATTACAACTAATCAACAATAAAAAAATTAACATAAAAAAAATGAAATAAATAATAAATTAAAAAAACATAAATACCTTTAATACTGATTTTCTATTGATGCAGACGGCTTCACAACTTCTTCGTGAACAAAAAAATTAACTTAGAAAAATTCTCTCTCTAAAATCCGAGTTTAGAGAAAAACAGGATCTAAAATTTGAGATGAATGAGAGGAAAAACAGATGGGGTATATATAGGTTAGATTATTTGCGACAAGAATATTTGTGGTGGGATACCCGTCGCAAATAGTATCTTTTGCGACGGGACCCGTCGCAAATACCTACGTCCGCGTTAATTACTGTCGGCGGTTAAAAAGTTATTTGTGACGGGACCCGTCGCAAATAGTCCCTGCCGACACACCTTTTGCGACGGGACGACGTCCCGTCGCAAAAAAGCTATAAACCACCGCCGATTATTTGCGACGGGGCCCATCGCAAATATTTAACTATTTGTGACGGTGGGATCTCACCGTCGCAAATAACCTTCGCGCGGTTTGGCGCGCTATCTGCGCCAAACTATTTGCGACAGGAGATGAAATCCCATCGCAAATAGTTGGTTATTTGCGACAGGTCGTTACCCCCGTCGCAAATAACCTCTTGGACGGACCTTTTGCGACGGATTTATTCCCGTCACAAAAAGCCTTTTTTCCATAGTGATGGCAAGCTATATTTACAGCTTCTGCCCAAAAAAATTGGAACAGTATATTCCATTAGCATGGGTATAACCATTTCTTGAATGGACCTATTTTTTCTTTCTACAATACCATTCTGTTGTGGTATCCTAGGGGTTTAGAAGAAATGTTTATGGCCATTAGATTCACAAAACATATCAAACTCTGAGTTCATAAACTCACCACCTCTATCACTTCTCATAGATATGATTGATGTTTTTTTTTTGAAATTTTGAATAAGTTTAGAGAAAGTAGAGAATGTAGATAAAGTTTCATTTTTATGAGACAAGAAATAAATCCATAAAAATCTACTATAATCATCTACAATAAAAAAACATATCTTTTACCACCTAAACTAGCAGGTTGAATTGGTCCAAATAAGTCAAGATGCAGTAATTCTAAGCATCTAGAAGTACTAACACCACTGAGAGATTTAAAAATTTATTTATGTTGTTTACCTTTCAAACGGGAATCACACAAATATGACTTACTTGTTTGAAGATTTGGAAATTGTAGAACGTGTTCATGCTTTGATAGTTTATGAAACAATATGAAATTTGTATGCCCAAGCCTCCTATACCTTAGAACATCATCTCTTTCTACCACATTTAGACACTTTACCTTTTGTTTGGTTAATTTAGAAAGATTAATAGAGTAAACATTTTCTTTTCTACTTGCAGAGAGTAAAACTAAGTTAATTTTCAGAACTATACAATTATTATTTTCAAAAACAAAATTTGAACCATCATCACACCGTTGTGATATACTTAAAATGTTATGTTTCAAACCTTTTACATTTAGTAATTTTAAAATTATTATAGTTTTAGAAAAACCTACCTTACCCATACCTTTAATTTGTCCCTTGGAGTTCTCTCCAAAAGTGACAAGGCCACCATCACATCTATTATATGATACAAATTTACTGATATCACCTATCATGTTCCTAGAGCAGCCACTGTTTAAGTACCATGAGTCTGTGAGACTTCCAAGATAGATTTCTTCATGCTGATTACCCATCAAGGCTAAGTTCCTCGTCTCCTGTTCACTTCCAGAATCATTATTAATGTCAGAAGTATCTGAGCATTCCCAACCTCCAAACAGAGCTTGTATCACTTTCCTTATTTTTTCTTTCTCTTTCATGGGATGTATGTGTTTAGGATATTCGGCTCTTATATGACATTTCTTCTTGCACTCATAATATGTCAATTTGGAAACATCATTATTATCGGTAGAATTATCGTTTATATTGTCCTTGTTAAATTTCTTCTTGAACGACCTCTTCCCATCTTTGTTTTTCATGTACTTGAAAATTTTCTTACTGAAGTGTGTCATCTCCTTGTCACTATATTGAGACTCAAATTCAGAGGCATCAGAGATATCAACAATTTTAGATTTAAATCCAATACCTTTTCTTTTGGTAGACTCCTCATCAGCAATATTTTTTAGCTCAAGATCATATTGCAGTAAGGAGCCAATCAGTTCATCTAGAGTGTATTCTTTAAAGTTCTTACTCTCGTCTATGGCCACCTTTTTTGCATGTCATCTCTTTGGAAGAGCTCTCAATACTCTTTCCACTTGAGCAGTGTTCTCTAATGGTTCACCAATACCACTCATCCCATTTGTGATGCTCAAAAACCGATGGAACATCTGGTTCATAGATTCTTCATCACCCATATTGAAATCTTGATATTCTACTCAGAGCATTCCCAACTTGGTTCTCTTGAGCTTGTCAGTTCCATAATGGTTCACTTGTAGAATCCTCCATATTTCATGGGAAGTCTTACAGGTTGATACATGGTTGTATACACTCCTACTAATAGCACAATACAAAATATTTTTGACCTTGTAATTTAAGATATATCTCACCATTTCATTACCAGTAAGAGTCTCTGGATCAGCTTTAGGTGACTTTTATTTGACTTGAACTGTCGTTAAAGTCGGTCAAAGTTTAAAATTTATAATCCTACTAACTATTGTATATGTGGAAAGCAGGGTCGAACCCATAGGGATGGTGATTATAACCACTGTTCTTCTAAAAAACTTTCAAAAAGACCCCACTGTTGTCAGTTGTGGGATAGATTTTCTATTTTTTAAAAACTTTTAATTTTTTTATTGTGTTTACTATAAAGCATGAATGAAACACCACAATATTTTTGAGTTTTTTTTCTAAGCTGTAATGAAACAATGAACAGGCTAAAATAGTAAGTAACAGAGATATAATATACTGATAAATGGACAATCAAGAGAAATACATCTGGGGAAAATCTCTATTCTACTAGTTTTAAAAATATTCCTTCTCACAATAGTGACTACAACTAGAACCACTGAAAAAGAGTGGTTTATTTCCCTCACCAGGAGATAAATTACTCAATATGAAAAATCTTGGAGTTTTCCACTCCAAGATTAATCAACTATGAGAATTCTGGTTTGAAAAATATGACAGAACGAACACACTGTAAGTTCTGTAGTTTTCATTTTAATTTAAATGTTTAAGAAAATTTAATCCACAATAAAACTCACCAAATGATTGTGGAGTTCCGATATTAAGTGCTAGTGTTATGTTGCAATTGAATGTGTTCAGATCTGATTTCACCGATCAATTCTGATCACATTTAAAATGATAGTGAGAAGGAAGAAAAAAGATAACCAGTTGACTCAATTTTAACCCTGAACTGGAATATTTATCCTAACATTATCTCTATTACATAAACAAAAATCATTCTATTACAAGAAAGAAATTTGGATGAAAACAAAGGAAGAGATCTCCCTCTTTAAGCCTAAAGTTTCACTGCTCTTGCACCTTGAATCTTCAGGGAGTGGTTCTCTGAGACACACTCCAAGAATTGTCACAAGCCCTCCCTCTTCTCTCGACTGAAGTGTATCCTCAAATGTATCAAATGAATTCCCCCACACTCAAAAATTCTCCCTGGTCTGCTTTTTAACTTATTGTCACCTGCTACACGTCACCTCATGTTTTCCACCGGCTTCAAATGTCCTTCACCTGTGAACCACAGATGTGCGTTTTTTCATGACTGACACATCGCGCTATCTTTTCTTGTGTAACTAACTCCCCGTGAGTTGGTTAAATGAACCTGGACATGATGAAGTCTCCTGTATGAACCTGTATAATATAAAACAAATAGAACAATTAAATCATGAAAGAAAGTTAATTAATAGATTGAAGTTATTTTTTAATAAAAGTTATATTACCTATAAAAAAGTTAATAAATAAATACTTAATTTGATAAATGTTATTTACTTAATTAAATGTTATTATTACTGTTATTATTTTATTATTAAATATTTAATTATATAAATTTATTAAGTTTACAATTATTTATTGGGTCACTTTATTAGTATTAGTATTATTAAAAATTAATTATCATGACTTAATTATTTTTCTAAGTAATATTATTATTATTAAATATCTTATATAATTTATTCACTTTATTATAATAATAATTATTTATAAAGTTATTTTATATTAAATTATTATTATTTATAAGTTAATATTATTTAAGTTATAAATAAATTCTATCTTATTAATTGATTTTATATCTTAATTTTATTTTATTATTAATTATTTATTTATAATTATTTTATATTATAATAATTATTAATTTAATATTGTTATTATTTTTATTATTTTTATTTTAATTAGGTTAATCCCTCCCCCCTCTTATACTCTACAGTGCCACACAGCGGGGGTTAGGGATTCATTTCCATCCTCCATGGTGCAGGAGGGGCCTCTGCAAAGGCTTCTTCCAACTAGTCATCAGCTGGGGCGATGGGTTCTCTCTAGCGGCGGTGAGATCGGGTTAGACTCCTCCCTCCAGCGGTCTGCTCAGATAAGAAGCGTGCAGTAGAATTTTTCCCAGACGGAGTTCTATCTCCTTCAGGCATAGTGGTTGGGTGGAGGTGGATTCCTCCTTTCAATGCGATGTGGGCTCGGTCTCCCTCAGTTTAGCTTCACCCATAACTGATTCGGTGGATCTGAATTTTACTTCTTCAAACAGCTCGGTGAGATCACGGAAACACCATCAGACGTAGCAAACCTGCTTCTATCTAGATCTAGCAGAACTCCCCTTTGATGATGGCTTCCTTTGATTTGAATTGAAAAAAAATCATTATGTTTTTTTAGATCTGTGTTAGGATATGAATCTGGTTCCTTAGGTGGCTTCTTGAATCGCAGTAGCGCGATTCCATAGTATGGTGATGGATTTATTGGTGAGAGTCCGGTGATATTAGAAGCGATAATGAAAGGTTTCGATAAAGGGTTATTCAGTTATGGTGCAAGCGGACTCCTCTTGTGGTGATGACTCGATCACAGTTCTCTTCCACGGTGACGCAGGAAGATGTGAAGCTTGTGGAGAGGTTTTTGTGGTGCCACAAAGTATGCAGTGTATGAAATTATGGTTCCACAGGAGAGAGTGAGAACCGGTGGGACAACAGAAGCAAAATATTAGAGGCACCATGTGAAGGGATGAGACCGTGAGGAGAGGAAACGGTGCAACAGATGGTTACGGTGGCAAGGAAAAGTGGTGAGACAGCTTGGAACCCGTGAGACCGCTGGATCAAGGTGGTTTAGGGGAAATGGTAGCTGAATTTTTAAGACAGTAACGAGAGAGGGTTTGACCAGTGCCACTGTGACTTTGGAATTAAACTTAAAACAACAAAGGAAAATTAAAAACAAATTGAAACTAAAATTAAGACTAAACAAAATAATTAATTTAAAACTAAAATTTAAGTAAAAAAATTGGAAATTTAAGTACATCATAAACTTTGATAAACTTATAAAACCATTTAAAACATAAGTTAAATTATTATTAACTTTAATTTATAAAACTTAAATTGTTACTAAGCTAAGACTAAAATTAAAAGGCAACTAAATTATTAAAAGTTAATATAAAATTTAAACATTTATATAACAAAGTTAAATTATTTAAAATAGTTACTGTAACAAATTAAAGTAATTACATTAGAAAGATAATTACTCTATTATTAAACAATTATGTTAATTAATGAAATTAAATTTAAGATATTTAACAAGAGTAGTAAGTTTATAAAATTAAATTTATAATTAATGAATTATTAAAAGACAGTTAATATTTAGATTATGCTTCTTTAATTAATTAGTATTTAATATATGAAATGTTAAATTAAAACTACATTATTTATATACAAAAGAAGAATTAATTAATTAATTAATGTTAAATTATCAAAAATTCAAACAAAAATAACTAAACTAAATAAAAAGTTATTAGACTATAAAGTTAAAGTAAGATATAAATTAACTATTTAAAAGGCTAAAAAATACATTTTTAATTAAAAAAATTGATAAAATAATAGATTTAATTTTAAAAAGTGCACTAAATTAGCAAAAAGTGTAATAATATTTAAATAAATCAATAAAAATTAATTAATTAGATTTGGGAAAACATGTGTTTTTAAGGCCACGTCAAATTCCCCCACACTTAATCATTGTTTTTCCTCAAACAATCCCATGTTTTATTATCTTTGAGAAACAGAAAAATGTTTTATGAATCAGTCCAAGTAGTAACATGTCCATCAATTTGAAACAAAAGGATAGAAACATGTTAATAGGCTTTAGAAAATGAATTGCTCATATGAATCTTTCCTATAATCAAATTATCACTAGTAGTCAAGAGAGAAATGAATCATCAAGCAATGAAAGTGTCCTACCTCATTTGTGGTACTACTTATCGACTAATTTCAATCCAAGATTAAGTCCAAAGTCCGAGGGTGACAAGAGGTAAATTATCAGTGGAATTAAGAACTTAACCAAAAGAACTTTATACTTTGACTTTTCACCTAGGTTCCAAAAATAAATAATTTTTTTGAATCACCTTATTGATACAACCTAAATGACTCCCATATAAACCAGTTGACCCCTTATTCATCTAGAATTCATCATTCCCCTCACCTCAATGAACTCGTTTTTAACCCTAGACACTTTATTTTATTTTTCCCAAGTCATGTATCATGTGCTAAGCACTGTGCAATGCACTTATTCAAAGTGTACAGAGGGATTATAGTAAACAAAAATGAACCCAACATCTAGGGTCTCAGAGATTCATCATGGAATCCCAGATTCCCAAACTACTACAGTTTCAAAATATTATTATGACAACCATTTACATTGGACCATTAAGGTGATTACTTTAATAAATAATAAAAACGTGTCCCCTAGGAATAAGATAAAACTTCCAGTTTCAAGGGATATGATCATAACTCCACTAACAGGTTACCCATATCACTCTCAAAAGTAGTTCCTAAACCAAATTTCCATTTATTCACTAAACAAGTTCACTCATCAATCATCTAAACTCAAAAATTTCAGATTCAAAGTAAATCTTAACTACCAGCAAGGTACTTGTCCTCAGGCAAGACCCAATTGGGTACAATGTATAACCTAAAATTATGAAAGAATTTTGAAAAAAATTAATCATTTTTTTTGAAAAAAAGTTTTAAGTTGTAGTGGGAATTGATAGGCTCACATTAAATCATAGTTTAGCATAGTCAATAATTGACCCCTCCCCCACACTTAAAACCCAACTTTGTCCCCAAAGTTGACTTCTAAAGTGGATAAGAACAATTAAACATTAAAGGTTCAAAACATATTTTGCATTTCAGTAGATTGATGACATGTATAAAGGGTCTCTTTGAAGTTCAAAAATATTGTTTTCCACAATGAATAACTTAATGGTAGGTTCACAAGAAAGTACATGCATTATCATTTAAGTCCATTGACAAATATTTTCAATTAAAGTTCAAACATGGAATGTAACTTGGGGGTTCAAAGTGAATTGGGTGTGAGGAAATTCAGAAAATAAGATTCAATTGGATGATCAATTACGCATAAATCAAGCATTCCTAACACCTGTTAGCAAAGTAGATTCAAAAAAACACATGAACTAACCTACATGTATCCCCCCACACTTAATTTCATGCAGTGAATGGGTTTTAGAAATAAATGGAATTCAATCCTAAGCAAAGAAAAACATGCAGTTTTTTTTGTACAGAAAAGTGACAAGAAGCAGAATTTTTTAAAGTATGAAAGACATGAAACAAAAATTTTTACAGTTCAAGTCATGAAATAGAATTTTCAGTACACATGTAGCATAATTTTCTAATACAAGAAGAATTTTCAATAGCATCAAAATATTAAGCAGATTTTTTAAAAAAAAAATTAGTAAGGAGTAGAATAATGAAATAGAAATTAATAGTATGGTACTTCATTAACTTAAGATTTTTTTCATTAATCCTTCAATAAGGGAATTCCACTCCTTTATTACAAAGAAACAGCATCCTAAAAACACAAAGCATGAAAACAAAATACAAAAACCAATATAGATAGAGCATACAGAAGGCAACACAACAACACTTTATTAAAAGTACAACAAGAACATAAACAAAAGTAAACACAAAAGAAAGAACATGGTTTGACTCCCATGAAGCATTGAATTTAAATTCTTCAGTTATACTTTAATTAAGATCAGTTTTCAAGCACAATGAAGGCAGCCAAACCCTTTGATTGTCCCTCAAAATAAAGTTTCACTCTTTTCCCATTAACCAACATGGGTTTGTTTTCTTCACCTACAATTTAAACAGCTCCATTCTTAAGCACTCTCACAACTATAAAAGGTCCAGACCACTTGGAATTAAGTTTTCTAGTAAAGAGTTTAAGTCTAAAGTTAAAAAGTAGGACCTTCTGTCCAAGTTTGAATTCCTTGTTTTGTATGATAGAATCATGAAATATTTTAGTCCTCTATTTGTAAATTATTGAATTATCATAACTCCATATATTATAATCTCATCAAGTTCACTTAACTCAATTAATATCCTCTCACCAGCACTCTTAAATTCAAAGTTCAGAGCCTTAACTGCCCAATAAGACTTGTGTTTCAACTCCACAGGTAAATGAAATCATTTCCCAAATAAAATACTATAAGGATACATATCTATTGGGGTCTTGAAAATGGTTATATATACCCATAAAGCTTCATCTAATTTAAGAGACTAGTCTTTCCTAGAGTTTGAAATAGTTTTATCAAGTATCTGTTTCAGTTCCCTATTTGAAATTTCCACTTTTCCACTGGACTGTGGATGATAAGGATTACCAGTTTTATGAACACATCCATATTTTCCATCAAATATTTAAATTTGTAGCTCTTAAAGTGTGTCCCATTATTAGTGATAATGGCTTTAGGAACTCCAAATCTTGTAAAGATGTTCTTTTTAACAAATTTAATTACAGAATTGGCTTGATTGTTGGGAAATGAAACTACCTCAACCCATTTTGACACATAATCTACAACAACAAGAATATACTCATTCTCATGAGATGATGTAAATGGACCCATGAAATCTAAACCCCAGACATCAAAAATTTCAACTTCTAGAATTCCTTTTTGTGGTAACTCCTATTTCCTACCCACATTACCTAACCTCTGACACTTATCATAGCCAACCACAAAGATCCTAGCATACTAAAAAAGAATAGGACAATAGAAACCAGATTATAAAACTTTCTGAGTAGTCCTTTCACCACCATGGTGACCTCCCCAAGGTGAGGAGTGACAACTCTCTAAAATAGGAAGCATCTCTTCCTTAGGCACACATCTCCTAAGAATACCATCAGTGCATCTCCTAAATAGTAGGGGATCATACCATAGATAATATTTAAGTTCAGAAATAAATTTCTTTCTTTGGTTATTGGACAGATTTCTTGGAAAGAAACCTACTGCCAGGAAGTTGGCAAAATCTGCATACCAAGAAGATTTCCTGATTAATGCAGTGAACAACTTTTCATGAGGAAAGGAAGATTCCATTTCCCTATGATCTTCAGATTGAGTAAGTGGAAGCCTAGATATGTGGTCAGCAACTAGATTTTCAGCTCCCTACTTATCCTTAATCTATAAATCAAACTCTTGTAGCAACAGAATCCATCTAATCAGCCTGGGTTTTGTTTCTTTCTTAGACATAAAATACTTTAAGGCTGAATGATCAGTGAAAATAATGACTTTTTGAGCCTAAAAGATGTTGTCTAAACTTCTACAGAGCAAACACAACAACCAAAAATTCCTTTTCAGTGGTGGTATAATTCTTTTGGGTCTCATATAGCAGTCTACTAGCATAATAAACCACATGTAACTTTCTATACCTCCTCTGTTCAAGGACAACACCTACAACTATATCACTAGCATCACACATAAGTTTAAAAGGTAACTTCCAATTAGGTGCAGCGATAATGGGTGATGTGGTGAGTTTTTCTTTTAACAAATTAAATTATTTCAAACAGTTTTCATAAAAATTGAAAGGTGAATCCTTGACTAGAAAATAACACAAGGGCTTAGTGATTTTGGAAAAGTCTTTTATAAACCTCCGGTATAGACTGGCATGACCTAAGAAACTTCTAATACCCTTTACATTTTCAGGAGGTGGCAATTTTTGAATGACTTCTATTTTAGCAGTATTGACTTCCAAATATCTCTTTGATACTTTATGACAAAACACTAAACCTTTTGTGACCACAAATTGAAACTTCTCCCAATTAAGAATAAGTTTGGTTTCAATGCATTTTTCTGATACTAACTCAAGATTTCCAAGAAAAGTATCAAAGGTACTACCCACAATGGAGAAATAATCCATGAAAACCTCAATGATTCTCTCAATCATATTATAAAATATAGCCATCATACACCTTTGAAAGGTGGATGGATCTCCACACAACCCAAAAGGAATCCACCTATAATAAAATATCCTAAAGGGGCATGTCAAAGTGGTATTTTCTTGATCCTCTAGAGCAACGAGAATCTGGTTGTAACCAAAATAACCATCCAGGAAATAGAAAAATTTATTACCAGCAAGCCTCTCAAGAATTTGATCAATAAAGGGCATTGGAAAAAATTTCCTTCCTAGTGGTTGCATTCAACTTCCTATAATCAATACAGACTCTCCATTATGTGGATTTTCTAACTTAGATTTTTTCGTTCTTTTCATTTTTTACTACAGTGAAACCTCCCTTATTAGGGACAAACTGAATAGGGCTGACCCAAATACTATCAGATATGGGATATATGATTCCAGTGTCCAGAAACTTAATCACTTCCTCTCTTACAACTTATTTCATGTTTGGATTCAACCTTCTTTGAAAATCTACCCTGGGATTATGGTCAGGCTCCATGGAAATTTTATGCATACAGATCGAGGGACTAATACCCTTAATATCAGCTATGGTCCAGCCTATGAAAGATTTAAACTTTTTCAAAACACTCAACAATCTTTCCTCTTGGTTCTCATTCAACTCAGCAGAAATTATGACAGGAAAATTGAAATTCTCACCCAAAAATGAATACTTCAAATGACCAGGGATTGGTTTTAGTTCAAGAGTGGGTGGTTCTACAATCTAAGGAATACTCTTAGGCCTAGGTGGTCCAAGATCTTCAACATATATCTTGTAAGGAGTATTGGATGATGAAATATTTTCAATTTCATGCTCAGATGCAGAATTAACAGTGTTTCTGTCCAAAGTGGATAACATATTGTCCAATTTTTTCAGATCAAAATTCAAAAAATTAATCAAGTAAGAATCATCAAGTTGTTTCAAAAATTACACCTCAACAACATAAAAGTGTTCAGTAAGGTTGGTGTTAATAGAAACACCCAAAAATTTACTCAAAGATCTCATAAGTTCAGAAACAAAGGACTCTTCTAAAGAAGAAACTGAACAGTTGTCCAGTTCTAGAAAATTTTCCAGATTCAGTGTTTAAGTAGAATTTTTAATTTCTATATTCAATAGGATTTTCAGCTTCTAAATTATTTTCTTCAATAGAGGATCGATTTTCATATTCTTCAGAGTTTCCAATTGAGTTATCATATTTTAAGGAATCTACCATTGAATAGTTTTCAGAAAAAGTTGGTCCTTTAACTTTTTTAAACACATTGTACTCTTCTTATTGTTCTCCAATTTTAAAAATAAGATGACCCTTAGAGACATCAATAACAGTACCACTTGTGGCTAATAAGGGCCTACCTAAGATGATGGTAACCTCTTGATCACACTCCATTTCTAGGACTAAAAAGTCTGCAGGAAGAAAAAGTTTCCCAACCCCAACTAGCACGTCATCTAACCTACCCACAAGATTAGTAAAAGATCTATCAGCTAACTATAGTATGACTATGGTGGGTTGAAGATCACCCAACCTCAACTGTCGAGACAGTGAGACTGGGAGAAGGTTAATATTGGCACCTAAATCACATAAACAGTTGACCTGATCATAATTTCCTAAGGTACAAGGGATAACAAATCTATTTGGGTCTTATAATTTAGGTGGAATTTTCTTTTGTAGTACAACACTACACTCTTCAGTGAGGCTATAAGTAGAAAAATCTTCAAGGGTATTTTTTTTGAAATAATTTTTTTGATATATTTAAGATAATATGAGATTTTAATTAAGGATTTAATGAAAGGAATGTTTACTTGAAGTTTGTAAAGGAGACCAAGGAACTGAAGAAGTTCAACCTTAGTGTTACTTTGTGGTTTCAGCTTCTCAGGGAAAGGGATGGGTGGGAAATTTTTTTTAAGGAAAGTAGGTATATCCCTCACCTCTTCCTCAAATTTTTCTTTTCCTTTATTCTTTTGATTTTTAGATGAATTTTCAGTGTGTGAACAAAGAATGTTTTTGTTTCCAGATTGAAGCAGATTTTCATTTTGGACATTTTCATGGTCTTTTTCAACAACAGTTTGAGTACTAAGCCCACTTCTAGTTACTATAGACATGGAATTCTCTCTAGGGTTAAGATCAGTGGTTCTTTGAATTCTACCTTTTTCCCTAGATGAAAAATCCCTAGCAAGTTGACATAGTTGTGTTTCTATGTTTTTCATTCTCACATCAATTTTCATTTTATCTAACTCATATTGATTTTGATTTTTGGTTAGCTGAGTCATGTATCTTTCCTCTTGAGAGTTAATTTTGTTCAATATTAGATCAATCTTAAAAGAAGTTTGATTATTATTGGTTCCTTGTACATTTGAAGACTCACCCCTTTGTTGATTTTGAAAGTTTGGTCTTGGTTGGTTAGAGTAATTAGGGGTAGTGAATTGTTTAATTAGGCCTTGATCTTTCCAGGATAGATTTGGATGGTTCCTATAGCCTTGGTTGTAATTATTTGAAAATGGATATTCTTTAGGAGGCATTCTAGGACCATAGTTAACAAATTTTGAATTTTATTATTGTTGGGATGTCATATAAAAATTAGGAGAAAAGTTTTCAGTATGCCAAAACATACTACACTGGACACACTACTCCCTTAAAGATTGATTGGTGTTTTGACAGCCTAGTTGATTAACAATTTGTTTTGAGTTCTGGTTCATTAAAGATTGCAGTTTTTTGGTGATTTCAGCAAGCTGGGATTGAGTTTTATTCATTGAACCAGTGTTTGGATTAACATTTCTATTGACTCTTTTTCTTCTTGAATTCTTATTTTGAGAGTTCAGGGAAAGATTATTAAAAATTTGTCTCAAATATTTATCTATATTGTCATTGTAATTACCCCCCAGCAACCTGATCAAATGGATTCTATCCATAGGATGAAATCCCTTCATAGAAGGTATCCATGAGAAGGTGAGATGGAAGTTGATGATGGGGACACTGCCTAAGCAGGTCCCTCAATCTATCCCAAGCTTCATGTAAATCTTCTCTATCCTCTTGATAAAAACTAGTGATTTTTGTTCTAAGTTCACCCTTAAGTATTTGGGGATAAAACTTCATGATAAATGAGTTATACACTTGATACTAGTTTTTGAAAATGTTCTCATTTAGGCTCAAAAACCAGTTCTTAGCATTCCCTTTAAGGAAAAAGGGAAAGACTCTCATTCTCAGATCATTCTATGTGAGTCCTAGAAGAGGTAGTTGTTATACAATATTATATAAGTCTCTAATGAAGGCAAGGGAGTCCTTATTAGAGAGCCCATTAAATGCAAGAAGTATTGAAATGTGTGACTATTTAATCTCATAGTTTCGGGATCTAGGAGATAACCTAATAGAATATGGATTTCTTGAAACTTGAGGAATTTGTAACTCCCTCATCTTAGGCCTTTCAACTTCATCTAAGAGTTTTAGTTAATTATTTTGAAATTTTTTATCAGGAACTCTATTATCTATGTTCTCTATTTCGATTTTATTCTTCTTTTTTCTAAGAGAAGTTAAATGTTTGTCTATTTCTAAGTTCAGTGGCTCTAGACTAACAGCAGGGTGTCTTGTGATCATACAAATTATATCAACAATTCAAGTAGCACAACAGTAGAACTGAACAGGATCTCAAAAATACAGAAAACAATAGCAATTAAGTAGAAAAAGAAACAATTTTTTTTACAGTTTTCAAATTTCAATTTTTTTAATTTTTTTATATGTGATTTTTTTAGTTTTTTTAGAAGTAATAGCTCGTGCCTTCCTCAAAAACAACACCAAAAACTTGACCTGAAATTTCATTAAAGTCAGTCAAAGTTTAAAATTTATAATCCTACTAACTAATTTATATGTGGAAAACATGATCAAACCCATGGGGAGGGTGATTATGACCACTATTCTTCTAAAAAACTTTCAAAAAGACCCCATTGTTGTCAGTAGTGGGATGGATTTTCTGTTTTTTAAAACTTTTAATTTTTTTTATTATGTTTACTATAAATCATGAATGAAACACCACAATATTTTTGAGTTTTTGTTCTAAAATGTAATGAAATAAGAAACAGGCTAAAAACAGTAAGTAACAGAGATATAATATGCTGATAAATGAACAATCAAGAGAAATACGTCTGGGAAAAAATCTCCATTCTTCTAGTTTTGAAAATATTCCTTCTCACGATAGTGACTAAAAATATCACCACTAAAAAGGAGTGGTTAATTTCCATCACCAGGAGATAAATCACTCAAGATGAAAAATCTTGGAGTTTTCCACTCCAAGATTAATCAACTATGAGAATTTTGGTTTGAAAAAATGATAGAAGGAACTCGTCATAAGTTCTGTAGTTTTCGTTTCAATTTATATGTTTAAGAAAATTTAATCGACAATAAAACTCACTGAATAATTATGGAGTTATGAGATTAAGTGCTAGTGGTACGTTGCAATTGAATGTGTTCAGAGCTGATTTTGCTGATCAATTCCGATCACATTTAAAATGATAATGAGAAGGAAGAAGAAAGATAATAACCAGACTCGATTTTAACCCTGAACTGAAGGATTTAGCCTAACATTATCTCTATTATGAAAATATAAATCATTCTATTACAAGAAAGAAATTTTGATGAAAACAGAGGAAGAGATCTCCCTCTTAAAGCCTGAATTATTGCTGCTCCTGGACCTTGAATCTCTAGGGAGTGGTTCTATTAGACACACTCCAAGAATTTTCATAAGTTCTCACTCTGCTCTCGAACAAAGTGTATCCTCGAATATATCAAATGAATGCCCCCACACTAAAAAATTCCCCATTCTCTTCTTTTGAACTTACTGTCACCTTCTGCACGTCACCCCATGTTTTCCACCCGCTTCAAATGTCCTTCACCTATGCACCACACACGTGAATTTTTTCATGACTAACATGTCGCGCTATCTTTGCCCTTGTAACTAACTCACCACAAGTTGGTTAAATGAACCTGGATAGGATAAAGTCTCCTGCATGAACCTGCATAATATAAAACAAATAGAACAGTTAAATCATGAAAGAAAGTTAATTAAGAGATTGAAGTTATTTTTAAAAAAAAGTTATATTACCTATAAAAAAAGTTAATAAATAAATACTTAAGTTGATAAAATTTATTTACTTAATTAAATTTTATTATTACATTTATTAATTTATTATTAAATATTTAATTATATAAAGTTATTAAGTTTAAAATTATTTATTGGGCTATTTTATTAGTGTCAGTATTATTAACAATTAATTATCATGACTTAATTATTTTTCTAAGTAAGATTAATATTATTAAATATCTTATTTAATTTATTAACTTTATAATAATAATTATTATTTATAAAGTTATTTTATATTAAATTATTATTATTTATAATTTAATATTATTTAAGTTATAAATAAATTCTATCTTATTAACTGATTTTATATCTTAATTTTATTTTATTATTAATTAATTATTTATAATTATTTTATATTATAATTATTATTAATTTATTATTGTTATTATTTATATTATTATTATTTTAATTAGGTTAATCCCTCTCCCCACTTTTACTCTACAGCGCCGCACAGAGGGGGTTAGGGATTCGTTGAAATCCTCCATGGTGCAGGAGGAGACTCTGCGATGGCTTCTTCCAACTGGTTATCGGCTGGTGCGGTGGGTTCTCTCTAGCGGCAGCGAGATCGGGTTCGACTCCTCCCTCCAATAGTCTTCTCAGACAAGAAGAGTACAATGGAATTCATCCCGAACAGAGGTCTATCTCCTTCAGACATAGTGGATGGGTGGAGGTGGATTCCTCCTTGCAATGCGGTGTGGGATCAGTCTCCCTTAGCTTAGCTTCTCCCATAACTGATTCGGTGGCTCCAGCCTTTGCTTCTTCAAACAGCTCGGTGAGATCGTGGAAACACCATCAGACGCGGTGAACCTGCTTCTGTCCATATCTGGAAAACCTCCCCTTTGATGATGGATTCCTATGATTTGAATTGAAAAACAAATCAATGTGTTTTTTTAGATCTGCGTTATAATATGAATTTGGTTCCTTATGCAGCTTCTCGAATCGCAGTAGCACAATTCCATGGTCTGGTGATGGATTTAGTGGTGAGAGTCTGGTGAGATTGGAAGTGATAATGAAAGTTTTCGACAGAGGGTTCTTTAGACATGGCGCAAGCGGACTCCTCCGGTGGTGATGACTCAATCACAGTTCTCTTCTGTGATGACGCAGGAATATGTGAAACTTGTGCAGAGGTTGTTGCGGTGCCACAAAGTATGTGGTGCGTGAAATTACGGTGCCACAAGAGAGAGTGATAACAAGTGGGATAGAAGAAGGGGAATATCAGAGGCACCGTGTGAAGGTTTGAGATTGTAAGGAGAGGAAACAGTGCAACAGATGGTTACGGTGGCAAGGAAAAGCGGTGAGATAGCTTGGAACCCGTGAGACCGAGAAATCAAGGTGGTATAGGGGAAACAGTAGCATACTTTTTAAGACAGTAACGAGAGAGGGTTACACCGGTTCCACCGTGACTTTGTAATTAAACTAAAACAACAAAGGAAAATTAAAAACAGATTAAAACTAAAATTAAGACTAAACAAAATAATTAATTTAAAACTAAAAATTAATTAAAATAATTGAAAATTTAAGTACATCAGAAACTTTGATAAACTTATAAAACCATTTAAAACTTAATTTAAATTATTATTAACTTTAATTTATAAAACTTAAATTGTTACTAAAATAAGACTAAAATTAAAAACCAACTAAATTATTAAAAGTTAATATAAAATTTAAACATTTATATAACAAAGTTAAATTATTTAAAATAGTTACTGTAACAAATTAAATTAATTAAAGTAGATAGATAATTATTCTGTTATTAAACAATTATGTTAATTAATGAAATTAAATTTAAGAGATTTAACTCGAGTAATAAGTTTATAAAATTAAATTTATAATTAATGAATTATTAAAAGACGACTAATATTTAGATTATGCTTCTTTAATTAATTAGTATTTAATACATGAAATGTTAAATTAAAACTACATTGTTTATATACAAAAGCATAATTAAATAATTAATTAATTAATGTTAAATTATCAAAAATGTAGACAAAAAATCACCAAACTAAATAAAAAGTTATTAGACTATAAAGTTAAATTAAGATATAAATTGACTATTTAAAATGCTAAAAAAATACAATTTTAATTAAAAAAATTGATAAAATAATATATTTAATTCTGAAAATGAAAAAGTGCAGTAATTTAGAAAAAATGTAATAATAATTAAATAAATCAATAAAAATTAATTAATTAGATGTGGAAAAACATGTGTTTTTAAGGACACATCAGTATTCTTTCTCCATTATCATTTAGTGTTCAACACATAGTTTCTTCAAGTAAGCTTCAATTTTGTCCTTCTAGTAACCGTAGTCACTCCCATCCAAAAATGGGGGGTTTTGTGGTATCTATCCATTATTGGTATTGATACCTACCATTTTAAAAGAAATCTCTTCTTTTGATTCTTAGACTGTTAAGTATAGAGTTTCGGGTTAGAAAAACGATATCAAATAAGTAGTAAAATACTTATTAACAAAAGACCTATAGTGCCAACAATAAAACCTACCTCTGATACCAATTTTTGGATCCTTATAAGTATGTAAAAAAGACTAGAGGGTGGTGAATAGGTATTTTAAAAATTTAATAACAGTTACCATTAATTATCCGAGTCTATAAAATCAAACCTTGTGGGTAAAACATTCTTGTGAATAAATGGATGAAATATAAAATAAAGAACATGAACACAGAGAATTTTTATAGTGGTTTAGATCTAAATATCTTAGTCCACTCATCAATATAATCTACTCCTCGAGGATACTGGTACCCACTAAACCTCACTTTTAAAGGTGTGATAACCTATTACAAACTCTTCCTTTTACAACAACTGGAGGCACAACCCAGTCTTTACTACAAGAGACTACCCTTGTCAATTTCCTTAACTTTTGTTTGGGAGTCACAAGCCAAGCCTTCCTTTTGGGTGGTAGAATAACCATAAAATGAGAAAAGATGCTTTTAAAGGGAAAAGCATAAACCAGACATAGAATACATACAAATAAAAGATTAGAGAATTACGTGATTTAAAAAAAACAATGAAAAGTAGAAGAAAATCTGATTGTTGTTGATGTATGTATCACAAGATCATGGGTTACTTAAAGGAACATGTGTAGAAGATGTAGTTCTTCTTGTGATCATAGAATAAGGTGTAAGTCACAAATGATGGTGAAACAATTCTAAGGGCAGCATGAATTTTTGAAGTATCACACAATTCTCATTGTATGGGTTTCTCTTTTGAATGATCTGCACAACCCATTTTACAGGAGTCCCTTTGAATGGTTCTTCGGGAACATTTGAATAGAATCCACAAAGTGTGTATCTATATTCACTCACTGCATGACACTTGTTAAAATAATATAAATAATTATATTTCAAGCTGGTGATACAAAAACACAGTGAATTCAAAAATAAAACAAATGGGATATTAAATCACATGAAATATTAATAAAAAAATTAATATAAATAGTAATTCACTTTTAATCAAGTTATAATTAAAAAACAATTGAATTAATCAATTGAAATAACTATTTCAAACATGTAGCAAATATGCATTAAAACATAGCATCGTATGAAATATTAATCTGCTTGTATAGATTATTATAAAAACATTTAATACCTTAAAATAATTATTTCAATCATGAAATAATAAAAACATTATTCTAAAATCCAAATAATAAAATTTAATAAAAATAAATTTTGAATAAGAAAATTTAACCAAGTAAAATTATTTATCTATGGATGAACAATGGTGACTTATTTGACATACCATTGTATAAAGACAATGGTGACTCAAATGACATACCATTGGATGAATCCAATGACGAATCATTTGACATACCATTGTGAGTTTAAGAAAAACTAAATCAAGTTTTACAAAACTAACTACATTATGATTATCTATGAACAAAAAGGAAACATCTTAAACAATAAAAAATTTACTCACCATTATAAGTCCAACAATGACTTACTGACCTATTTTTTGGTGAATTATTGACCTACCATTATATGAATCCAATGGTTGCTGGAAATGGTGACTCATTCCAACGGTGACTCGTTCCAACGGTGACTCGTTCCAACAGTGACTTGTTCCAACGATGACTTGTTTCCCAGATTTCCAAAAAATATATATTTAAAAATTTAATGAACAAAAATTGAAATTAATTTATCAAAAAATAATTTAAAAGATAGAAAATTAATTTAACACTTTTACTTACTTTTAAATCCAAACATTTACTTCACTTTTAGGGTTTTGTTAAACTCATTACATCTCTATGTAATTTTTTTCCCATCTCTATGTGACTATGTGATAAAACCCTCCCACTAAAATCTTTAGTGAGTAACATATATAAAAAAGTTGGTTTGAATAATGGTGATACATGGGAATCATATTCCTAATGTTTATCTCTTTGAACATAGTATTCAGACTTCTTTACTTCAAAACATCCAATGTTACGATGTTCATAAATTCTGTTGTAAACTTAGAACTCTCTCTATGTTCATCATCATCATCATTCATGGAACTATTTCCATAAATATTTTCCTTGATATATTTTGGTAACTAATTTAACTCTTTATATTATTATTTTTACTGAAATACACTAAACCTTTTAGGATATTAAGTGGCATTTAGTTTCTATTTTGACTAGTTTAATATTTTATTTGCTAACTTTGAACTTCTCTAAGTCTAAATATACTCTCACTAGCTTATTAAACAATATTATTTTCAAAAAATCATGCTAAGATAAATAAAATATTTTGTATTATGAAATGAAACTTTTCTCCTTTAGTGAGAATATTTTACAAATTAACCATTATATACACATCTTATGTGGCATTCTATGTGTTTATTGAATTTAAAAAAAAGAATTTATTCCTTAAAATATTCCATTTATGATGGGATTAAATCCCTAATATTTTAAAAAAAACATCTAGATCAATACTTTTATCTATTATTAAAAAAAATTATACTTTATCTTATTCTAAATCATGTTATATCCTCTGAAGGATCATAAAATATATGTATCAAAACCATCATCTAATATACTTTAAAACAACTTCTTTTTTTCTAAAAATATCTTATCATATAAGAGAAATGAGATGAAGATATACGTCCTTTACTTGGATCCATCTAAGCTTGATAAATTCTTTTTCATTTAATTTCATGATTTAGCAATTCATTGTTTCATCATTTGAATGAAAACTACAATATTTATCAATTATTTCCTTGTTTTTGAACCCATATAAATTTAAAACATTTGTAAAATTTACATCCAGTATCATATAACCTTTAAAATAAATTAATTGACTTCTATAACACTAATACCTGACTTGGAATTTACATGGAGTTTCTAAAACTACTTTAGGTATCCTTGAAAACTCCATAAAATGGAAACAATATCATTCAATCTCGACTAACTACTGCAAATATGACCTTTACTAGTACTAGAAAAGGGCATTAACAGTGCTAGAAAAGCAGTGTTAATTAAGGTGAAGATAAAGGGGGTCCCTTTTATCAGCGCTCAGAAAAGTGCTGATAAGGGACCCTTTTATCAACACTAAAAAATCTCTCATAAAAAAGTCCTTTATCGACGCTTTTTTTAGCACTGATAAAAGTCAAAAAAAATTAAAAAAAAATTAAAAAAAAATATATTACTATTGGGAGATTTTAACAGTGCTTGACCCCCCCTATCAGCGCTAGGTGAAGGCCCCTCCCTCTCACCCCACACGCTGCACTTGCCCGCGCAACCCCCTCCCACTTGCCCGCGTGCCCCTGGTTCCACCAGAACTCGAACCCGATACCTCCCCCCTTGTGCGCCTGCACCTTTACCACTAATCCATTTAGTTTTTTTTCTCCATTTAATGATATATCTATTTATTTTTATATATATATAGTTATATTTATTTGTATATTAATATATATTCATATTAATATAAATATATTTAGTTATATTAATACATATATATTTATTCATATATTAATATATATATATATATTCCTATATTAATATATATTTATATCTATTTATATATATTTTTAGTTATAATTTTTTATCTGTATATTTATTTGTATATTAATATATATTTATAAGATTAGTTTCAAATACATTTATAAAATATGTTTTTTATGTGTGTTTATAAATAAATAAATACATACATACATATATACAACACACACACACTCATATATTTATGAATAAATACATATATATGTATATCTGAAAAGCCATAGAATGTTAAAATGACCATAAATTCTAATCCAAAAGTCCGTTTCAACTCCACAACCAATAAAATCGAATAACATGAAATGATCTTCAATATGATATGTGTTATAGGCCTAATGGACATCCGGATCAGAAGTTATATCTATTTTAATGTTAAAAAACGGGGGGTATTCTGACTAAAAACTCAGTTTTGGAGGCCTTCATGGATATTTTGGCCTCAAAAAATGTGACAGAAGGTTACCTTGGGTCACTTTCATGTAGATATCATCGTAGTCTTTGATTTCATATGTTGTAGAGCTCAAACAGACACCCGGATCAAAAGTTATGGTCGTTTGAAGTTTGAGTTACATTTTTAACTTATTTTAGATATTTTATTAATTTTTTTAATTTTATGTGTCTTAAAATTTTTATTAAATTTTTATTAGTTGATGATAATTAAAAAATTATTAATTAATAATATTTTTTAAAATATTTTAAATCCATTTTCACTAAATTTCTTATATATTAAATATAAGTCTATTTATACTTATCTAAAACATATTTTAAAAATATATATTATATTTATATCAATATAAATATATTTATATATCAATATATTATTTTTCATAATTTTTTTTTTGAAATATAAACTTTATCAGTGATGAGAAAAAGCACTGATAAAGCCCCCCCTTTATCAGTGCTACTAAAAAAATGTTGATAAAGGGTGACATTGCTAAAACCAAGTTTTGTGGTAGTGACTTTACCTTTAGGTTTTAATGATCATGACTGGTTATTAAAAAAACATTGTTGGGATCTCCAACTAAATTTTATTCTTTTAGATTGAACTTTTACTCATTTGTACTATCAATACAGCACCAGATATAGGACATACCATGCCCTGGTTCATTTGTCCTTGATAATTTGATAAAATGAGGTAAATGTTTCTTGAACTCATTCACATTGTTGGAACATTTTCAATGATGATTCTAGAATGAGTTATTTAACCAGAATAATCCTTAATGGAAACCTTCAATCTCTCCAAGTAATTAATATACCCAATCATATTGAATATATGAGCAGAGACTAAAATTACTTGATCCATTTTGCATATAATGATTTTGAAACCATGAGTTAAATCATTATATTCCTTCCACAAGCATCTAGATTCAAGTGTTGATCAATTTTAACAATTGGTTACTCAGGAAGTGGTTTCTCTAATGCATAAAATTTTCTTCTTGCTTGAGAACAATTCTTCTATTTTGTACCAGTCTAATAAGTTTCTTACATTAAATTTCTCTTTTCTAAATATTGATCTCAAAGTTAATTTGAATGATAATGATATTATTTTTTCTAAAACAAAATATTTTATCAGATGAGTATCATATTTTACTTTCATTTAATAAGTACTTTTCTTAAATCTTTTGTTAAACCCTTTTGAAATTTATCATATCCATTAGTGGTGAAAGATAAATATTTCTCTAATAAATAACCCCGATTTTGAATGAACCTATTCACTTTAGCTATTTAGGAATACAATCATGCCAACCATATCGGATATGACTCTTAGATGCTTGATTGAACCACTCTTTATCCAATCCATTATATAGATAAACTCAACACCATTCCTATGGTATCCTGACTCTTAGGGTTTCATAGCTAAGTGTATCCCAAATAAAACGTTAAAAATAAGTCACTTAACTCTTATGGTCACCTCATTACTTTCTTTCCTTATACAAGATAATCCATGGACACTCTACTTTTTCATGAGCTTACCCGGTTAGATGATCGAGGTCTTAAAAATTGTTTCCTTTAGAAGGAATATGATACTGGGTATTTTTAAAGGTGATTTAATCTCAATGTCTTATCTCATGTTAGTCCCTTAACATGTATGCATGCTTCTAATGATTTAGTTTGGAATCTTGTTCCTTCCACCAAACCAATATGTTCAAACCATGTTGATGTGTAACTCTTTACACAACCCATAGCTTGTGTTACTAACTAAAATTTAAAGTTAGTTGTATTCATACATATCCAAATGCATCACATGTATAAAGTATATGAAACCCTTTTATGTAAAGGATTTATAATCATATGAAATCAGAAATCCATATAAGAGTAATCTTAGAGTAAGAGATATCCAACCCCCAATTTTCTAGACAAGACATAAGCCTCTAGGTTAGTAAGCAGTCTGACCCAAAGTCCCTCGGACCAAGAATACTTTACTCAAGAGAGACCTCAATTCCATCATAATTATAACACCTAATACGTATAATCTATAATTCCTCCAGAATAATCTATTTTGACTCCCTCACTCCTAGTTCTTCTTTGGATCTTGCCTCTTTCAATTTCGTGATGATGGTGGTTGTGACGGTTCTGGCTTCGTGGCTTCGCCCAAACGTTGGTGGGTTTTTGATTCACCACGCTTCAGATATGGCCATTTCTCAACTCAATATTTTCCTTTTCTCCTTCATTATTGTGATATTAATGGGTGGATGCTTGGGGGAGCTGATTTGAGGACATGTAGGGCTCAAGGTATGGGGTTTTCCTTGGTTCAGCATGTTAAGGGTTGTTCTGGTATAACTTTGTTGGCTTTATTTGGATGTTTTATGTGGATATAGATCTGATTCTATAGTTAGAGAAGATGGAACTCTGTTTTTCTTTTTCTTTTTTGATTTTTTGTGTTGGTTGTTTTTCTAGTTTCACTACTCATGATTGATTCCCTGTAATTTCATCATGTTCTGCATTGATCTCTTTGGTTCTACATGTTCTTTAGAAGCAGATTTCTCTGTGAGTACTTGTTTCTCTCATTATATTTGGATATGGTGTAGCGTTTTGCAGGTACTGTTGGTTGGGAGGCCTCAAAAGAGGGATGGGTTTGATGACACCCATCATCATCCATGCATCATCTTTTTGATGTATGGATGGGTACCTTTTCGTGACAGTTGCACAATGTTTTTCAGTCTCATTTTTCATTGCATGAGGTTGAAATTGCTGAGATTCACTACTGGAAATGCAAGCTATACCAACACAATATTCCCAATGGTTTGAAAACCCATTGGGAAAAGACTCCTATACCAACGGTTCTACAGAACCATTGGTATATCCATATAATAGTTTTGTTTTACCAACGGTTTCATAGAAACCATTGGGTATAGTGATAGTGAAGAGATTTTTGCCAACGGTTTACTGAAACCATTGGCTATAGTAGATATTAAGAGGTTTTTTCCAATGGTTTTTTGAAACCATTGGGATAACATAACTTTCCCAATGGTTTTTTAAAATTGTTGGGAAAGAAAACCCCCAAATATCATCGACCTGAAACTCCAGAGATCTCAAAATTTTTTCCCTAACCGAGATCTGTACGCACCCTCTCGAAATTTTTTCCCTAAAACTCAACTGTATCGAAGGTTTGCCTCTAAATATTGACACAAATGCTAATTCCCAACACAACAGGTCTAGTTTCCAATGATTTGTTCTTCCCGTTTAAATCGGTATGTGTGAGTTCTTTTATTTTAGATTTGTTCTTCCCGTTTAAATCTGTACGTGTCTGTTAATTTATTTTAGATTTTGTCATTCTATTTTGGTGAAATATAGTGTGTATTATGATCCCCTTAAGAAAATAAGGCATATATAATTTTAGGTTACAGTTCGAACCCTACTTCCCAACCTGCTCTAGAGGCTGATAACTCTAATTTCCAATGGGGCATCTATCTTTGATTCAATTAATTTTTGTTCTTCCATTCTAAATCAGTATGTGTGCCTTCATTTATTTTAGATTTTTTCATTCCACTTTTCTACAATGTATTGTGTATTATGATCCCCTTATGAACACAATAAATATATCATTTTAGGTTTCAGTTTTGTTGTGATTTATCTGTATAGAATAATTTTGGTTGATATTGAAGAGGTCAATATGATCCTGAGTTATTTTATCCTTGTTTTATTATAAATTTAAGGTCTATTGATTTGATTTCGTTGGTTATCCATAAATACAGGTAGGGTTGTCCAGGTGGGGGGAGGGGGTTTTCCAAGTGGGGTGTGGGGGGTAGGGGTGTCCAGGTGGGGTGGGGGGGTGGGTTTTCCAAGTGGGGTAGGGGTAGGGCTGTCCAAGTGGGGTGGGGGGATGGGTTTTCCAAGTTGGGTAGGGGTAGTTCTTTCCAAGTGGGGTGGGTGGGTGGGGGGGGTTGGGTTGTCCAAGTGGGGTGGGGGCAGGGTTGTCCAAGTGGGGTGGGGGGGGGGGGGGGGCTGGGTTGTCCAAGTGGGGTGGGGGTAGGGATGTCCAAGTGGGGTGGGGGCTGGGTTATCCAAGTGGGGTGGGGGTAGGGATGTCCAAGTGGGTTATATGTGATGTGTACAAGTCAACCCCACCACAATCTGAGGTGCGGTGTGGCTGGTACCACTCAAAGTGTCTCTCTTTTGTTTAAAATGGACATCATTTTAAGTGAAAACAACAACTGATATATGAAAAACCGACCAAACGCATTCAGATTGTGTTGATACTTTAGAAAAATGATCCTTGGGTCATTTTTGATGTGTACGAGTCAACCCAGCCTCAATCTGAGGTGCGGAGTGTCCGGCACCACTCGAAGTGTCTCTCTATAGTTTAAAATGGACTTCATTTTAATTGAAAACAACAACTGACATACGGAAAACCGACCAAATGTATTTAGATTCTGTTGAAACTTAAGGAAAGCATTCCATGAGTCATTTTTGACATGTATGAGTCAACACCACCTAAATATGAGTCCAGGTGTGGCTGGAACCACTCAAAGTGTCTCAGGTTTATTTGAAATAGACAACATTTTAAATGAAAACAACAACTGGCATATGAAAAACTGACTAAACTCATTCAGATTCAGTTTAAACTTTAGGATAATGATACATGAGTCATATGTGATGTTTAAGAGTCAACCTCGCCTCAATCCAAGGTGCGGAGTGGCCGTCACCACTCGAAGTGTCTCACTTTTGTTTGAAATGGATAACATTTTAAGTGAAAAGTACAACTGACATTCGGAAAACTGACCAAACGCATTAGGATTGTGTTGATACTTTAGGAAAATGATCTATGGGTCATTTTTGACGTTTAAGAGTCAAATCAAACTCAATCCAAGGTGCAGAGTGGCCGGAACCACTCGAAATGTCTCTCTATAGTTTAAAATAGACTTCATTTTAATTGAAAACAACTGACATACAGAAAACTGACCAAAAACATTCATATTCTATTGAAACTTTAGGATGACCTTCCATGAGTAATTTTTTATGTTTAAGATTCAACACTGCCTCAATCCGAGGCCAAGTGTGGCCGGAACCACTCAAAGTGTCTCAGGTTTATTTGAAATAGACAAATTTTAAATGAAAACAACAACTGACATATGGAAAACTGAATAAACGCATTCGGATTCAGTTGAAACTTTATAAAAACGATCCATGGGTCATATGTGACATGTAAGAGTCAACACCACATCAATATGAGGTGCAGTGTGGCCGAAACCACTCAAAGTCTCTCTCTTTTGTTTAAAATGGACATCATTTTAAGAGAAAACAACAACTAACATACGGAAAACTAACCAAACGCATCCAGACTATGTTGATACTTTAGAAAAATGATCCTTGGGTCATTTTTTGACTTTTAAGAGCCAACCCAGCCTCAATATAAGGCACAGAGTGGCCGACACCACTCGAAGTGTCTCTCTATAGTTTAAAATGGACTTCATTTTAATTGAAAATAACAACTGACATATGTAAAAATGACCAAACGCATTCAGATTATGTTGAAACTTTAATAAAACGTTCCATGAGTCATTTTTGATGTGTACAAGTCAACACTGCCTCAATCCGAGGCTAGGTGTGGCCGGAACCACTCAAAGTGTCTCGGGTTTATTTGAAACAGACAACATTTTAAATGAAAACAATAACTGGCATATGGAAAACTGAATAAAAGCATTAAGATTCAGTTGAAACTTTAGGAAAATTATCCATGGGTCATATGTGATGTGTACAAGTCAACCCCGCCTCAATATGAGATATAGAGTGGCCAGCACCACTCAAAGTGTCTCACTTTTTTTGAAATGGAGAACATTTTAAGTGAAAAATAAAATTGACATATGGAAAATCAACCAAACGCTTTAGGATTGTGTTGATACATTAGGAAAATGATACTTGGGTCATTTTGGACGTGTACAAGTCAAACCAACCTCAATACGAGGTGCAGAGTGGCCGACACCACTTAAAGTGTCTCTCTATAGTTTAAAATGGAATTCATTTTAATTGAAAACAACAACTGACATACGGAAAACCAACCAAACGCATTCAGATTCTGTTGAAAATTTAGGAAAATGTTCCATGAGTCATTTGTGAAGTGTAAAAGTCAACACCACCTCAATCTAAGGCCAAGTGTGTCCAGCACCACTCAAAGTTTCTCAGGTTTATTTGAAATAGACAACATTTTAAATGAAAACAGCAACAGACATACAGAAAACCAACTAAACGCATTCGGATTCAGTTGAAACTTTAGGAAAACGATCCATGGGTCCTATGTGACGTGTATGAGTCAATCTCTCATCAATAAGAGGTGTTAAGTGGCCAGAACCACTCGAAGTGTCTCACTTTTGTTTGAAATGGATAACATTTTAAGTGAAAAAATACAAGTGACATACGGAAAACTGACCAAATGCATTCGGATTATGTTGATACTTTAGAAAAATGATCCTTGGGTCATTTTTGACATGTAAGAGTCAACCCAGACTCAATATAAGGCATGGAGTAGCTGAAACCACTCGAAGTGTCTCTCTATAGTTTAAAATGGACTTCATTTTAATTGAAAACAACAACTGACATATGGAAAACTGACCAAACACATTCAGATTCTATTTAAACTTTAGGAAAACATTCCATGAGTCATTTTTAACGTGTATGAGTCAACACTACCTCAATCCAAGGCCAGGTGTGGACGGAACCACTCAAAGTGTCTTAGGTTTATTTGAAATAGACAACAATTTAAATGAAAACAACAACTGACATACGGAAAACCAACTAAACGCATTCATATTCTGTTGAAACTTTAGGAAAATGATCCATGGGTCATATGTGATTTGTACGAGTCAACCCAACCTAAATCCAAGGTTCGGATTATCCATAACCACTCGAAGTGTCTCTCTATAGTTTAAAATGGACTTCATTTTAATTGAAAACAACAACTGACATACGGAAAACCGACCAAACGCATTCATATTATATTGAACCTTTATTACAATGATACATGGGTCATTTTTGACGTGTATGAGTCAACCTCTCCTCAATCCAAGGCACGGTGTGGCCAAAAACACTCAAATTATCTCTCTTTCGTTTAAAATAGACTTCATTTTAAGTGAAAACAATAAATGACATACAGAAAACCGACCAAATAAATTAGGATTCCATTGAAACATTAATAAAAATATCCATGGGTCATATGTGACGTGTATGATTCAACCCCTCCTCAATCTGAGGCCTGATTTGGCCGGCACCACTCAAAGTGTCTCGCATTTATTTGAAATGGACAACATTTTAATTGAAAATAACTACTGGCATACGGAAAACTGACAAAACACATTTGGAATGTGTTGAAAGTTTAGAAAAACGATAAATGGGTCATATGTGACATGTATGAGTCAACCCTACCTTAATCTGAGGCGTGGTGTGACCATAACCACTCAAAGTGTCTCATTTTTTTTTGAAATGAACATCATTTTAAGTGAAAACAACAACTGACATACATAAAACCAACCAAATGCATTTTTAATGTGTTTATGCTTTAGGAAAATGATACATGGGTCATATGTGATGTGTACAAGTCAACCCCACCTCAATCCGAGGTGTGGTGTGGTCGGCACCACTCAAAGTGTCTCTCTTTTGTTTAAAATGAACATCATTTTAAGAGAAAACAACAACTAATATACGAAAAACTGACCAAACGCATTCAGATTGTGTTTATACTTTAGGAAAATTATCCTTGGGTCATTTTTGATGTGTATGAGTCAACTCAGCCTCAGTCTGAGGTGCGGAGTGGTCGACACCACTCGAAGTGTCTCTCTATAGTTTAAAATGGGATTCATTTTAATTGAAAACAACAACTGACATACGGAAAACTGACCAAACGCATTTAGATTCTGTTGAAACTTTAGGAAAACGTTCCATGAGTCATTTTTGATGTGTATGAGTTGACCTCATCTCAATCCAAGGCCATGTGTGGACAGCACCACTCAATGTGTCTCAGGTTTATTTGAAATAGACAACATTTTAAATGAAAACAACAACTGACATACAAAAAACCGACTAAACACATTAGGATTCAGTTTAAACTTTAGGAAAACGATCCATGGGTCATATGTGATGTGTAAGTGTAAAATCAGCCTCAATACAAGGTGTGGAGTGGCCTACACCACTCTAAGTGTCTCTCTATAGTTTAAAATGGACTTCATTTTAATTGAAAACAACAACTGACATACGATAAACTGACCAAACGCATTTGGATTCTATTGAAACTTTAGGAAAAATATCCATGGGTCATATGTGACATGTACGAGTCAACCGTACCTCAATCTGAGTCGCAGTGTGGCCGAGATCACTCTAAGCGTCTCTCTTTTGTTTAAAATGGACAACATTTTAAGTACATACAGAAAACCGACCAAACGAATTCTGATTGTGTTGATACTTTAGTACAATGGTATATGGGTCATATATGACGTGGAAGAGTCAACACCTCCTCAATCTGAGGTGCGGTGTGGCCGGCACCACTCAAAGTGTCTCTCTTTAGTTTAAAATGGACTTCATTTTAAATGAAAACAACAACTAACATACAGAAAACTAATCAAACACATTAGGATTCTATTGAACGTTTATTAAAACGATCCATGGGTCATTTGTGACTATATGAGTCAATTCTGCCTCAATCTGAGTCTCAATGTGTCCAGAACCACTCAAATTGTCTCTCTTTCGTTTAAAATAGACTTCATTTTAAGTGAAAACAATAAATGACTTACGGAAAACTGACCAAATGCATTCGGATTCTATTGAAACATTAGGAAAAAAATACATGGGTCATATGTGATGTGTAAGAGTCAACCCCACCTCAATCTGAGGCCTGGTGTGGCCGGTACCACTCAAAGTGTCTCACATTTATTTGAAATGGACAACATTTTAATTGAAAACAACTACTGGCATATAGAAAACTGACCAAACACATTAGGAATGTGTTGAAAGTTTAGAAAAATGATCAATGGGTCATATGTAATGTGTAAGAGTCAACCCTGACTTAATTTGAGGCATGGTGTGATTGGAACCACTCAAAGTTTCTCATTTTTTTTGAAATGAACAACATTTTAAGTGAAAACAACAACTGACATACGGAAAACTGACCAAACGCATTATGAATGTGTTTATGCTTTAGTAAAATGATACATGGGTCATATTTGATGTGTACAAGTTAACCCCACATTAATATGAGGTGCGGTGTGACTGGCACCACTCAAATTGTCTCTCTTTTGTTTAAAATGGACATCATTTTAAGTGAAAACAACAACTGATATACGGAAAACTGACCAACACACATTTTTATTCCATTGAAACTTTAGGAAAACAATGCAGAGGTCATATGTGATGTTTACGAGTCAACCCTGCCTAAATCTGAGGCGTAGTGGATCCTTCACAACTCAAAGTGTCTCAGTTTTATTTGAAATGGACAACATTTTAAGTGAAAAGTACAACTAGCATATGGAAAAAAGGACCAAACGCATTCGCATTCTGTTTAAACTTTAGGACAATGATCCATGAGTCATATGTGATGTGTAATAGTCAACCTCGCCTCAATTTGAGGCACGGTGTGGCCGGAACCACTCAAAGTGTCTCTCTTTTGTTTCAAAAGCACATCATTTTATGTGAAAACAACAACTGACATATGGAAAACCGACGAAACGCATTCAGATTCCATTGAAACTTTATAAAAACAATCCATGAGTCATATGAGATGTGTAAAATTCAACCCCGCCTCAATACGAGGCCCGTTGTGGCCGGAACTACTCAAAGTGTCTCACGTTTATTTGAAATGGACAACATTTTAATTGAAAAAAAACTACTGGCATACGTAAAACTGACCTAACACATTCTGAATTTTTTGAAAATTTATCAAAATGATCAATGAGTCATATGTGACGTGTATGAGTTAACCTCGCCTTAATCTGAGGCATGGTGTTGCCGGTACCACTCAAAGTGTCTCATTTTTTTTAAATGAACAACATTTTAAGTGAAAACAATAACTGGCATACGGAAAATCGACCAAACATTTTCAAAATATGTTGATACTTTAGGACAATGATCCATGGGTCATATGTAACGTGTACGAGTCAACCCCGCTTCAATTCAAGTCATGGTGTGGCCGGTATTACTCCAAGTGTACGTATTTTGTTTAAAATGGACATCATTTTTAGTAAAAACAACTGGTATACAAAAAACTAAACAAAATTATTCAGATTTTGTTGATACTTATTCAGTTTTTTATGTATTTTATTGATAATTGATAATTGATAATTAAATAATGTATGTATTCAATTATGAATTGAATTCTGGATTCCACATATAATTGTCATCTAAATTTTAAATTGAATTCTAAATCAATTATGTATGTTTATAATTATGTTATGAATTATGATTTAATTCTGGATTTGTATAGTTCAAGAATTCATTATATGTTAAATGTGTATATGTATGTATTAGTTTGTTATTGAAGGCACAATAATTGGAAAGGATTAGAGGCCGTTGTGCAAATTGCAGGCTGATGTGCAATTTGCACAGCATAGCCTATGCCAACGGTTTCAAACTGTTGGAATAGGCTTGTAATAACCCTTTCCCAACAGTTTGCAAACCGTTGGGAAAAGTTTCTAGGGATTTTTTGCCAATGGTTCAATGATAACCATTGGCAAAAACCATTCCCAATGGTTTGGAAACCGTTGGGAAAGAGTTGATTTCATTAGTTTTACCAACGGGTTTATGTAAACCGTTGGTAAAACTTATGCCAACGGTTCTCTGTAAACCGTTAGGATAGGTTTTCCCAATGGCTTACTTCCCCACGGTTTGCAGAACCGTTGGTATAACATATACCAACGGTTCTGCAGGCTTTCCCAATAGTTTAGAACTGTTGGGAAAGACCCCATTTCCAGTAGTGATTCTTCTCATGCTTTGTCAAGTGGGCGGTTCGAAAGAGAGAAGGGTGTGTTAAAACCTTTCATCTGGATCTCCTCTACATTTATATGTTGGTTTAATAGGTTCTCTACCATATTGTGCCACCAGAACGGTGCAACTTCTTGACAGAGGGGGTGACACACTTTTTTGATTGATCTCACTGGTGCGCTGTCTCGCGAGGGGGCAATGAGATTTTACGGTGACTTCTTGGATGTTTTTTTCTTTTGGACTTGTTGGATCTTTTTGTCCTGTGCTTTAAGGCTTTTTTCCCTTCTTGTAATGGGTTTCTTCTTTCCCAATTCTAAAATAGGTTTCTTTTTCATGTTCAACAAAGATTTCTTGACCCCCAACCATTTCTAAAAAAATAAATCAAACTTATAATTTCCATATAAACATTTTATATAAAAATTATAATTCATTCCATATAAGTTAAAAAGGTATTTAATATATCCATTTAATATTATGGAATATTTATTTATTAAATGTTTCAAAAACACGTAATCATTAATTATTAACAATTTATAATTAATTAATTTATAAACATTATAATTTAAATAAATATCTCAAAATACCTTTTTCCATAATTTATAAAAAATATGTAAATTATTTAAATCAATTCATAATTAAAATATAAGAAAAGCATATTTTCAATGTATATTGTATTTGATGACATCCCTATGTTATAACCCATGACATTCTTGATTATCTATTGTATTTTATAAAAGATAATCCTTCGATTGTGACATCTCCTTCAGCAACTCCTAGACATACTTTACAATGGGATGAATATCATACCTAAAATATGACTCTATGTTTTCATCACATGAAACAATGCTACTGTATTATACGATATAATATATTTTTGGCTATGATATATTAAAAATTTGAAAGAACATTCTATGTCATGGCTTACAATATCAAATATCACATGTCATGAATTTATCTTAGATTACACAATCCCAGGTCATATAGTGAGCCATAGAAAAACATCCATATCATTTCTAATGATAGGAAATATGATACCATTACAATAAACATATTTCTTCATTTTAAACATGATTTCATGAATCATGAAGCATGGAGATTCTATGATACCACTGATGTGTTTCTAGGGATCAATTAACACTTAATCAATGTAGTGGAAACAATTAGAAACCTCATTCCAAAGAACTACCATACTTAAAACTAAAACCATGCATAAATAAAATGAAGAACTTTAGTGTATACCTTACATCGATGATTACCACTGTTGTTGTATCTATCCACACACAGATTCACTCCTATTATGGCCTGAGGTTTTCTTCATATCCACGGTTATCGATTTATATCGGTTTCTCCTCTTTCTCAAGTATCACTCCTATCAACCTATGGTTCCCGCATTCGTTGGTCGACATCTCCCTCCAAATCATGGTTTCTTTACATTCCTATAGGGGTTCCATCGTATTACTGCTGCTGTTGCTCGGGATTTCCCTAAAATCCATGCCAATTATCAATTTTCTTCACAACCTATACCTCTTGGGATTTACCTCCATCAACTACTTTTGGTTACCCTTACATTTCTTTCCTTATGTATCTCTCTTCATCCCCACTGCATATTTTGACTACTTTTTCTGCTACATTAGGCTACAATATACGTTCAATTTCAAAGACACTAGTGTGTGTTATTAATTCATTTTATTTTACATTTTCATCTACTTTTCTTCAAATATTTCCAAATTAATCATATATTTAACAATAAATGTGTCGTCAGATTTCCGGAAAAGTTTCATTTGCACTACTCATAATCAATCAATGTCATATAGCTTATATATCTGCTTTGAATAGCATAATTAAAACCTTTACCCTGCATCATATGGTGTAACATAGGTAACCTGGCCTTATTTTATTACATAGAAATATTTCATGGATTCAATGTTCAATATTTCATGTATATGTTGTTACTGTTAATATATATCTCTGTAATTACCTCTTTACGCATTTCAATTTTTTCCTAAGAAATGTATATTACATTAACTTCACTTTCTCATCTAACCTAATACTCTATTTCCATTATAGTTGCTAAGCGAACACTATAAAATTACTACTACACAGTTTCTACAACCTCTCTCAGTATTTGGATTTACAACTTTCTTTTACACCGCACCATATCATCTAACACAAGTATGCTTACCTTTTTAATTTCAGTACATATATTTCACTGTATTTTTTTCCACATTTAATTTATTTTTCATTACTAACACAGTACACCTGTGCAATTAAAAATATAGATAATTTGGTGTTTTCCTATGAAATGTACATTACATTAACAGTACATTCCACCGTGCATAATTTTCTTTGATTTCACACCTTGAAAATTAAATATAAAGAAAAAAATAAAAACATGTCTTTCCCGGCAAGCTCTAGAGATGCAATGTTATAGTGGAAAAAAGTTATGAACGAACAACAAAAATTTTGTGAGTTATCTATTATCTTCGGTTTAAAAATTTCAAGTTAATGTCATTATTTCAATAGTAGTAATCATTACTACTAGAAATATAATAGTGCTAACATCTATTGGAAATTATTCAATGATGTCTACTGATATGTATGGTACTGCATTAACTAAACTAGTATCAACTGATGGAATCACACATGGAGTTGCACGCATGCCATTAGCATCTCTATGTTTCAACAGTTAGTTCTGATTATATTTACCAAAACAAAACACTACACTAAAAAATGTTTTCCAGACTAACACAAATTATACGTATTTAACTTTTACTTTGACGACAGTGCCTAGAAATTTTGTTCCTCGACCAAATACAAACATGTATTTCCCGTAAAACTCAAGAGATTCAAGGTTACAGTGGAGTAAACTTATGAAGGAATGACAGAAAGTTTGTAAGTTCTCTATTTTTTTCACTTTATAATGTCCTACTTAATATCATTGTTTCAATAGTTGTATTCATTACAACTGACATAATAACAATGCTGACATCTATTAAAAATTCTTTACTAACATCTGTTGATTTTTCTGGTACTCCAACAACTGAACCAGTATCAATTGATGACATCACACATGTAGTCACACGAATTCCATTATCATCTTTCTGTGTCAATGGTTAGTTCTATTATATTTAACATAATAAAACACTACACTACCAACTTCTTTTCATACTAACATAAATGAGTGATACTTAACTTCTTCTTTGATGACAGTGCCTAATAAATTTTCTCCTCAACAAAATACAAACATGTATGGCCTGTTAAGCTCAAGAGATGCAAGGTTACAGTAGAGAAAACTTATAAAGGAATTACATAACATATGTAAGTACTCTGTTATGTTCACTTTAAATTGTCCTACTAGTTATAAAAGAACAAAAAAAATTGTGAGTTCTCTGTTATGTTTGGTTTACAATGTCCTACTTAATGTTATTGTTTTAATAGTAGTATTCATTACAACTTGCAATATAATAGTGTCGAAATCTACTGGAGATTCTTCAATGACATCTACTAATATGTCTGGTATTGCATTAACTGTACTAGTATCAACTGATGGAATCATATATGGAGTCACACGAATGCCATTATCAACTTTTTGTGTCAATGGTTAGTTCTGATGATATTTAATAGAAGAAATCACTACACTTCCAACTGCTTTCCAGACTAACACAAATGGGTGATATTTAACTTCTTATTTGATTACATTCCCTAAAGAGGATAATCCTCAACCAAATACAAACATTTATGGCCCGTAAAGCTCAAGAGATGTAAGGTTATAGTGGAGGAAACTTATGAAGGAGCGACATAAAGTTTGTAAGTACTCTATTATGTTCACTTTAAATTCTCCTACTTATTATGACTATTTCAATAATTGATTTAATTAAAACTAACACATTAACAGTGTCTACATCTATTGGAAATTATTCAATGGCATCTACCGATGTGTCTGCTACTCCAATAAATGAACCAGTATCAACCTATGACATGACACATGGAGTCACACACATGACTTTATCATCTTTTTGTGTCAATGGTTAGTTTTGTTTCTATTTCAAACTGTAAACTAGTACACTTCAGACTGCATTCCAGACATAGAAAAATTAGGGTGGTTTTAATTAACTACTTCTTTGACAACAGTTCCTGAACAGTTTGTTACTCAGCCAAATACAGACATGAATTTCCCACAAAACTCTACAGATGCAAGGTTACAGTGCAAACTATTTATAAAGGACTGACAGATATTTTGTAAGTTCTCTACAATTATTCACTTTAAAATATTAAACTTATTTACATTCTTTAAGTATATCTAATTATTAAAGTTTCCACAAAATTAGTGCCAGCACCTACTATAAATTCTTTATTGGTGTGTACCAATCTATCTTCTACTCCAATAACTGAACCACTATCAACAATTGGATACACAAATAGAGTCACACGTGTACCATTATAACCTTTATATGTCAATAGTGATTTCTGTTTTAATTTACCAGTACATATCATTATTTTTCACACTAAATTTAAGACTAACATAAATTACTAATATTTAACTTCTTATGTGACCACAGTGGATGAACTATCTGCTTCTTAATAAAAAATGTGTTCATGATCAAACAAGTGAAAAAAAATACCAGAGAACTTGACAAAATCTTCACTACCATTCTGTAAGTATGTTTTCAATGATATTTGATGAATATAATGTCGGTTGTACAACCTTTTTATTCATCGTATAATGGTTTGGACAATATTTTTCATAGCTTTCATGACTGATGAAAATATTTTGTCAGATTCTTCACCTGTCTCCTTGACACAATAAGCACAACAACTATCTCTACAAATTATCATCCCTATTAGTGAGGTGTTTTGTTCTGATGGTTCCCTAAACTAACGGATTCTGTGTGACCCTTACTATTCATGGGGACTACAATACAAGTATGTCGATTTACACAATTCACTTCAAACAGAATTAAATTTTGTATTTTTTATGCCTATCCATGTTTACCTGACATTTGTTGTTACATGAAACTCACTAGAACAACAAAATGTTGAGATCATGGGTTAGTGTGATTAGTAAACCTGCATTAATGTTTCTATAATCAACCATAATCTTCACAGATTGTGACTATTCCTTTTGATTAATATATTCTATAATCTACCATTGTTCAATCAGGTTATTCAAATATTGGAGACCCTTCTAACATCTATCAATATTGTCAGTCATTTTCTGTGGTTTGATGAGAGAAATAAGAACTAAAACAACAGAAAAAACCCATGTTTCTCACTATGCTGCTTGATAGGAAAGATTTCTTTGGACTTACTATCGTCAGGTCCTGAATACCTAAGGATGTTGGTATTCAATCAAACTACCACCAAGGCCTGAGCATTCCAAGACCACATGCATATTTACAACTCAATGTTTTCATTCACATCCATGGGTGGGAAGGTAGATAGTTCATTCGACAATGGTTGAGCTCCATGTATATTCAGATTAAATAGACAAAACTACCATCGCATATGTAGTTTATGTCCACCTGATGGACAACCACCACGGTTCGCACAACTATACGTGTATGATACTGTACATGAGTGTCAGAATAGGGTTCGTGGAATTAGTTATCAGTCTAATTCAACACTATGTACTAAATTTTTAAACTGTTCATCGCTTAATATTAACAAAAGTACTTGATGCAGCTTTTCTAAAAATAATCTACAATCCATTGTTGACTACAATATTGTAGAGAACCTACAAAAAATGCTACATGAGCACAATGCTTTAGCTTAATAATTCATAAGTGCAAGGGATGTTCTTAATCATCAGCAAGTACCAACTTTAAAGCTGTATCTACTTAAAAGAAGACAAACAAATGAAGCCACATATAACCTACCAAAGACTTCTGAAATTGTAATGCTGATTGTCGGTGATATTGAAGATCTCAACCAAGAACGGGATATAATCATTCAAAGGAAAAGTTTTTATTTACAAATAATTGATGAGCTTCACCCATTTAATCTTCCATTGCAATACCCCTTTATTTTCACAGGATTTTGGGATGGATATGTTGATGATGTACTTCATTGAGCTACTCCTTTCACAGTAAGTACTACACTTAGGAAGGTAACAATGAGAGAGTACTTCTCTTTTCACTTTCAATTTTGTGAAAATGATGCCTCAACCTTACTACATTCTAGAAGATTATTTCAATAGTTTATTTTTGGTTCTTATATGATGATTGAGTCTCAAAGACTATATTTCATTTGATTCAATCAAAAATGATTGAGAGTCGAATTATACAATGGGTTGCAATATGCATTTCTACGAGGTGACTGTGAAGGGTCATCCTGCGGGAAGCATATCATTTTACCTTAAACATTTATCAGTGGTCCCAGGTATATGATCCAGAATTACCAAGATGAAATGTCTATTTGTAATTGGGTAGGGTATCCAGATCTTTTTCTAACATTCACATGTAACCTAATGTGTCCTGAAATTACTTGATTTGTTAGAAATAACAATCTTCGTCCAGCTGACTACCCTCAGATGTTATCTCGAGTTTTCAAAAATAAGTTTGATCATATGATGAAATATTTAAGATAGGGTTGTTTATTTGGAAATTCATGGGTAAGTAATGATCTTTATATTTACTATTCACTATCATTATATTCCTCTTTAATATAATATCATCTTCTATTAACTTTCTATAACCCTATTTTTTCCATGTAGTTCTTCGAACTGTGGAGTTTAAAAAATGTGGCTTGACTCATGTCCACATACTATTATTTCTCTATCATGAAAAAAAATTGACACTCCTATAGATGTTAACAAAATTGTTTGCGTTGAAATTCCAAATAACTATGCATACCCAAAACTACATGAAGCTGGTAAAAATTTCATGATGCATGGCCCTTGCGGTGATGCCAACCGTTCTTCACCTTTTATGAGAAATGGAAAATGTACAAAATTTTATCCAAAAAAAATTATCATACATACTACCTTTGATGATTATGGTTATGTTGTCTATCGCAGAAGGGATGACAGACGAACAATTATTAAAAATGGTGTCCCTTTGGATAAATATTTTGTGGTATCATACAATCCTATTTTTCTCTTAAATTATCAAGATAATATAAATATTAAAGTTTTCAATCAGGCATATTCTATCAAATACCTCTTCAAATATATTAGAAAAGGAAATGATCATGTTACAGTAGCACTTTATCAGAGAAACAACAGTGAGTACCTAGACAATAATGTATATGAGATAAATGTGTACTATGACTGTCAGTACATATCTCCTTGTGAGGCTTATTAGAGGATATTTTCTTATGATATCCATTACAGATATCCACCAGTTGAGAGGTTAAGTTTCCATTTACTAGGACAAAATTGTGTGACCTACAGTGACAATGATAATATTGAAGATGTATTGACTCATGGAAATATTTCTGAAACAATTTTTACATCTTGGTTTCAAGAAAATAAAACATACCCAGAAGGTAGAGGTCTCAATTATGCAGAATTCCCAACTAGATTTGTCTTCCACTCAAATGAAAAAAATGTAATCCTCAAAAACAGGGATCCTGTATTGGTAGACTATATTATGCGCCTCCAACCACTAGAGAGATGTTTTACTTCTGGTTACTTCTAACAAAAATTAAAGGTGCAACTTCATATGAAGATCTAAAAATAGCGTACAGTATTACTCATGGAATATTTAGAGAGGCCTGTTATGTTTTGGGACTACTGGAAGATGACACAGAATTTATTGAAGTTATAAAGGAGGTTTCAGCTCGGGGAATGAGACATTGTTTACGCAGGTTGTTCGCAAGCATGTTAATTTCAAATAACATATCTCGCCTAGACATTGTCTAGAATCAAACCTGTGACATTCTTTGTGAATATATTTTATATTCCCAAATACAGAGACTACAAGTGCAATGTAATTATGTATGTTGGTCAAGTAATTTTATAAAAACAAGTTACTGTAGTTTAATTATATTATGTGATAATTCATAATTTTTTCAAATAAATTATTCCAAAAGATAATTTAAAGTTTTTATTTCAAATAAAAGATTATTTTTTCATCCATATATTAACAAAAAATGACTCTCTACAGATGAATACTATTTTTTATTTATATTTTCCCCTATTATTAGTACAGTGTTCTTTATATTGCACTCACCTAATTTTACTACTATACAATACTATTTTCATCAGGTTATTGAAATTCTTCTTTACTACTAAATTACATATTTCTTAGTGGATTCTAACTAATCATTTCATTCTCCATTGTAGTTGTTATTATTTAGACATACTGCAATACTGATGTGAACAAGTTAGAGACACACTTTTGTGCTATTAAATTACATAATGATTATTGTATTCTCTATAATCAGTTCATTCTTTATCATAGATGTTATCTTTTAATTACTTTTCATTACTGTAATGGCTACATATAGTTTATTTTACACTGCTCTGAAATAATATTCGTCAATTTTCTAGATTTGACACTCACAGATCATCAGAGATATATGTATGCTCTCCTTGAAATAGACCAGATTTTATAAAACAATGGTAGTTCTCTTTAGTTTTATCCTCCTATGCCAGTTCTAGATTTTTTAATTGATAGTCATCCAAATTGTTTAGTTGAAGAACTAAATTACAATAGATAGATACTTCAGGATGAATATATAACTTTACAAAGTATGCTTACCGATGAACATAAACATGTGATGGATGTCATTTTGTCTTCATTGTTTTCTGATTCTAGGGGTTTCTTATTCTTACATGGATATGGAGGCACATGTAAACCATTAATTTAAAAAATACTAACATCATTACTAAGGTCAAAGGGCACTATTTTTCTTGTCATTGTTTCAATTGGAATAGCATCATTACTGGTTCCGGGCGAATGAACTGCACATTCTAAATTTCATATTCCAATCTCTATTATTGAGCAATTAGTTTTCAATATTCTGTAGGGAAGTGATCTTACAAAACTTCTACACTTGAAAAATCTGATTATTTGGGATGAGGCATCTATGGTTTATAAGTACTGCTTTGAATCTCTAGATCGTACTCTGAGAGATATAATGTCCGTAAAAATGTTAATGCTCTGAATTTACCTTTTGGTGGTCTGACAGTTGTATTAGGGGGATATTTTAGGAAAATACTACTAGTAATACCAGGTGGTAATAGAAATGACATTAACTTTTCAAGTATTAATTCATCATATCTTTGGCATCACTGTCAAGTCTTAAATCTAACAAGGAACATGATATTGCATTCAACTACTTCTATTGATGATTCAAATGCGGTCCATGAGTTTTTAAAATGGACCTTGGATATTGGAAAAGGTAGAGTTTGATAACCTAATGATGGTGAATCACTCATTCAAATTCCTTCAAAATATCTTCTTACCTACTCTGAAAATGCATTAGCTACAATTTATGACCATACATACCCTGTTTTAAATGAAAAATATGGTGATGTCTTCTATCTAAAAGAGCGTTAAATTTTAGCTCCAACTCTTGATGTTGTTCAACAAGTAAATAATTACATGTTGTCTCTCACAGACTCTGAAGAGAAAGATTACTTCAGCTCTGATTTAGTTTGGAATGCCAGTTTTGATACTGATAGGGAAGAAAACATATACACCTCTAAAATGTTAAATGGTATCAATGTCTCTGAGTTGGCTGCCCATAAAATTACACTCAATATTGATGTCCTCGTTATGTTACTAAGAAATTTAGATCAATCTATTGGTTTATGCAATGGAACCCGTATAATTTTTACACACTTAGGTGATCATGTGATTGGAGAAAAACAATTTAAGTAGCTATAATTTGGGGTATTTTGCATTCATTCCAAGACTAACTATGACACACTCTGATGTTAGGTGGCCTTTCAAATTACAAATATGGAAATATCCTTTGACATTTTCTTATGTAATGACTATTAATAAAATTCAAGGGGAATCATTGTCTTCTGTTGGGCTATATCTTCGCAAGCTTGTGTTCTCTCATGGTCAATTATATGTTGTGGTTTCTAGGGTTACATCAACAAATGGTTTGAAAATATTATTTTATGATAACACTAACATGTCATCTGATTACACACAAAATATTACGTATAAAGAAATATTTGATAACATGTCTTAAGTTTCATTTAAATTAAACTATTGATATTTTAATGTGGTTTGGCTATGCAATAAGTGTAATTCCATGCCTTCTTTACCTACTTACTATGTTTTTATTTTAAACACTAAATATAAATATACAGAGTAAAGAAAAGTGTCCTGATCAATAACCCCTTTAAATGAGATTACACCAGAGGACGATGAAACGCTAAGGATTGTAGTTTGTGTACTGAACAGGTGGTGCAATTCGTCACCCAAATATTCCAATAATGTCATTGTGGTTGATCTAATACTTTACGATAAGGAGGTCAGTTTACATTACATGAACAAAATTTGTTTTATTTTCATATTGATCTGTTATATTGTGTACATCTTTTGATATAAACATATATTATATCTCTATGTTCTCTGTCGTCGGTTTTTTTACATATAAACCTAAATTTCAACATAATTTCTTTAGGTAACCAAGATTCTGTGTATGATAAATAACCATTAGATTATCTCCAAGTAAAAACATCTTTTGCATGAAGGAATGTTCTATATCATACAAAAATTCCAAATAGATTCAACCAAGGAAATTACTTGGAAAGTAAACATGCCTGCCGAATTATGTTCACATCCACGACATTTGTTCATCCATGTGATGCAGAAATTCCACTTTTTTCGACTTTACTTCATATGATGCCATTATTCAAAGGACGATTCCAGAGGAACATTTAATAGGTATATTTTAGTAACATTTTTATGTCACTTTTATGTGTAGTTGATTTTAATAAAATTAAGATTACGGTATTTTCTAATTCATCCATACTGTCTTCAAAGTAAGTTTCTTTCGGTCATCTATGTTTTAGAAATAATTGGATGTATAAGTTACACACATATAGTGCAATCTATGGTTCATTTCAACCTTAGGATGCAGATTTTTCTAGAGGATGACATGTCATTAATTTTGTGCTCTTACTATATTTGACTACAACAAATAAAATTAAGCCTTACTGTTACTTTCTTTCCCTACATAGGGATGAAACTTAATTGTAGTTTATGGGGAGACCTTTTAAATGAAATGATGTGTTATTTGGAAAATAACACAGACTCATCAACCATTATTATATTACAACTTTTCTGAGTGAGGCGATTGAGCAGTATGGTTTCTATTTACATTGAACCTTTTGTGCTCTTTGTAAATCAATGTTCTTTGAATATGTTGCTTCAAAAGTATACTCTCTATAAATGATTTATAATCTTTAAAACTTCATTCAGAATCTATTATTGTGACTAATACTCTTAATTCTACAAAAATTCTTTATAACCTAGATATTCCAAAAATAAACAACTTCATAAGTAAGTGACATTTCAACTATTAGAACTTCTGTATTTTTACATACAGTGCTCTATACATCACAAATATAATAACCACATGTTGTTGTTATTTATTTTTAAGTCTTATTATATATTTAATAGTTTTGGGTTAGAAATTTCATCATATTTAAACCACCAACAAGTGGCAACCCTTCTACAGATGCACTATATCGGAATAATAAGAAAACAATTTCAGATGTCAAAAGCTGTTAAGAGGTAAGTAATATATCCAAAATTTTGGAAATTCATTATGTAGTATTATGAATTGTTCTATTATGACCTGAAATAATGATTATAATATTATGTACTCAATCTATTATATCCTACACAGTGCTTAATTGTAGTAAAAATACAAAAAAATCAAAGCACCCACAACTAGTTTTATGAGTCATGCAACTCTTGCATGAAGAAAGTACGCCTTTTAGATGACAGAATATGGTACCACAATTGCAAATTATTTCCTAATAGCACTACTCCCAGGTTACCTTATTTAAGATTTTTAAATTTCTTGCTATCACTTTATTACTTTCCAACTAATAAATCAAACTACTTATTAGCACTGACAGTGTGGTCATAATTTTAAATTCAATAGATTTAGAGTGAAATTGATGGTTACTGATAACATAGACACATTTTTAGTTGTTTTATTTGACAAAAAAATCATGAAATTCATACATAAGGTATTTGTAGAGTTGATATTTACTTTGATACATGTAAAACAAACTTTTTCTATCATGTTAATAGAATTTAAAATTATTATTCCTAACATTTTTTATTGTTTGATAATTAGGACGATGATGAGTATGGTTTTCCTCCAGAATTGAATATTTTTAAATCAAATAAAGTACTGTTATCAATTGAAGTATCAAATTTCAATATTTAAAATCATCACTATTCAATAGAAAAAAACACATACAAGGTAATTTTCATTAGCTACAATGAAAACTACATTAGAAATTTCAATGACAGCTTTGCAAACAATCAGGTACTAGATATTATATATTCCAAAATTCATTTATTTTTATAAACTGAAAAGCATTATTCCTATTATAATTTTTATATAGTATCATCATATTAGTGGCTTTACAAGAGTAAGTAGTCAGATTGAACAAAATCAGGTACAATATTTTCAATTCTCTTAATTTTTTTCCCTGCCAGTAAATAAGACTGTACTGGACTATTGCTTTTATCATTCCATTATAGGATCATCAGAGCGTTGAATCTTTTCAACTCAGTTCAGTGGTTAACTCAGGTTCTGTAACATCATCTATAATTTTATCAACATTTCAAGTAAATATATGTTATCTTCCATAGATGTTGTTTAACAAGCCCTAAAATTATTCTGTGATTACAGTTACTGTGACAACTACTAAATATTTTAACTATATTTTGCATGCAGAAAAACCTACTAAATGAATTTTACAGTGAAGATGTTTTTGAGGAAATTCATCAATTATCACCGGATAGTGTGGGTAGAACATTCTAGGTAAAAAATTTGGAAATTCAAATCAAGGATAAATTAAAAGACAAAACTAAAAATAATGGCTGATATTTTCTACTGATATGAATAGTAATACTACAATAGGGAATTATTTCTTCTAATTTCTTATATGTTATCACATTAAATATTAATTTCAATTATGGTATTTCTCTTTGGAGTTCACATTACCATTAAATTTGATAAAATCTGCACAAATCATACATGGAGTCATATGTGTTCAGCCCTTTAAAATTGGAAACTATTTTATAGTCCCTCATATATTACATCTATCTCCTTCTTTACTGGGAAAATCAATATATACACGAACATATCCACATGTTGTAATCATTATGCTGGATATGCTTTACTAATGACAGAAAAATACTTCATATTTTGAGGCATAAATAATGACATGCAGGAGAATTGTATGTTGTTCTTTTATGTTATTACTACTATGCCTTATTGTATACATATTTTATAAAACAGGTTCAATTTCACTACAAAAAATTATGGATGTACACCATATATTGTTGTTATTTTATAAGGTTAATTGTACAGAACTTCAATGTGTGCATATTTGGAATACACTTTTAGAGTTATATTATTTAACAACATTTTAATATTTCTTTATATTCAATGTAATAAATATTAATTCAGGGTTTCATTTCTGCATTTAATGCAATAGGGATTAATGTAACTTGATTTTTGAGATATACAACTTCTTGGAACAGACAACCTTTGAGGGAATTCATTAACTCTGTAACATTTTCTATTGTCTAAGTCATTACTTTCTTCTAATTGTACTACATATCAATTGTCAATAATGTTTTTCAAAATTGGGCCATGTTCTTTTACAAGACTTATCAACCCTTTAAATTAAGGGCTTTATATTTCTTGCTTTTAATTTGTTAAATTACCCTTTTAAAAGTGTAGTTGACCATTCCATAGTGTTGATATTATCTACAGATTATTATATTAGGGATTTTGGAAATGATATGCATAATTATGTACACAAAATCTGGATCCTAATTTCCCTACCACTATGACAATTACTGCCAGTACGGTAGTAATGTGGACAAAGATATGACAACCCTGCTTTTATTACAAACTTAAACATGATTTATTATAAAAACCATTCAATTGCTACAACATGGATGATCGAGAGGTCTAGTGTCTTTGGGTCTTAGGATCATTACATAACAACTTAAAAAATTAAGTACAACATCTTTATTGAAAACTTCCTTTATATGACCACTAAATTCCCTCATACTTAGCATTGCATGGGATAACCTGAGGACATGCATAAGAAAAGGGGTGAGCTATAAATCCCAGTAAGGGAATAAACATGGAATACATGAGGATTAAAATACATGTTAGAAAATAGGCATATCAATAGAGCACAAGAGAAACATGAACATAAAGGCATGATAAATCATGATAATCATAACATGGAAATGTGGCAACAACACTTAACATGGAATTAGCATGAGCCAAGGCACATTGCACATAGAGCATGAGCAAATCCTCATTGAACATGAAGCACAAGTAAAACCTCATTGCACTTGAATTAGCATGATTCAACACTCATTGCACATGACGTATCATGATACTATACTTTACCCAATGCATTGGAGCGCTATAAGGGCGCACCCTTCTTAAACATTTCATTTCATGCATAAGTGTGCCACATGGATCATAAAACATGGATTCATAAAATATAATCATTTATTCCATGATAAAGTAATGTGGAATCAATACATGAAACTTTATAATCAATAAGTAAATGTGCATAAAGGTTAACACCCTTGATGGAGAAATGGTCATGGTATTCACTACACAATGACATTGGCTTAGAAAATCTGTGCGATTTCGGCAGCGTAACGACGTGACATAAGAATTCATAAAAATGGTTGATGAGAGAGAAAGGGGTTCCTCATCATATTTAAATTTAATGGACAGTAAGGAGGTCATATAGATACATTTCCCAACAATTGTAATGGAATTTATATTCATGATACAAAAGTATTGCTTGAATGTAAAAGAGGAGAGAGAAGTTCCTTTCAGAATTTCGGCATAGTAACAAGTGTACATGGGAGGCATTTAATGAGAGAGAAAGGGGTATCCAATCATTAAAACATAAAGAGGGAAGTATGAGGGAGGTTCAAAACCATACCCCAACATTCATAATTGAAATTAAAAGGGCAAAACAACTTAAAGAAAATTGGACAAAAATGAGAAAGGAAGAAAAAAACCCTTACTTGGAAGTGTGCTTCCAAAGGCTTGAGAGAGGCTTGAGAGAGTCTTATTGGGAGCTTAGGGCACCTTGAGAGGATTATAGAGAGAGTAGGGCAGAGTTTGGACGAACTCCAAAGGCTTTGAGTGAGGAGGAAGTGGGAGCTTGGGTGGGTTTATATAGGAAAGGTGAGGGAATTCTTTATTATTTAGGTTTGGGACCCCTTATATTAAATTAATCCAAAACACAAACCATCCCATGGTTTTTGCCCATGGTTTTTGAAAAAGGGAATAGGAAAACAATATTTTATAAGGCCAAAGTTCGAACTTCTTAAAATAATAGGTTTGCTTATGTGGATGTGAGTCACACTCCCATGGAAAATAATTTAAAAATACAAGGTGTTTAATAAGTCTTGAAGGGTCCATTAATGCTTTGAAAAGTAAGTCAAACAAACCCAAAATCACATTATTTTAATGTTAAAACATATATTGGCCGAACATAAAGCTTATAGTATTTTATTACATCACTATTTTTTCATTATGATGTCATAAAACACATTATATATTTAAACAGTATTTAATTTTTACCCAAAAAATTGACTGTCTCAGAAAATTATGAAAAATTCACCATTGGATAATTTCGACATCCTGATTCCAGAAATAACATTTATTTTATCTAAATAATTTTCTAAATATTTTAATTTTCACTTTTAAAATAAAAACCAACATTTATCGAAAATTCACGAATTTTGACAAAAATGGCATTCAAACCTTAATAAAAATTACAATTGCATTCATAAAATTATATGATCATTTATATATATAATTAATTTAATAAAAATAATAATAATATTTTATTAAAATATTATTTAATTCAAAAATCCATTAATTTAATAAAATAGAATTCTTAATTAAATAATAACTAAAAAAATACTATTTTCACTTTAAAAACTATTTACAATGTATCAATAATGACAAGAAAGTATATTCATTATTATATACAAAAAATAATGTACATGAACATAGTACTAGTGATTTTTTACATAACCCCTTAAAACAACCGCATAAGATCTAAGGGTAAGGTGTGCGATGGTGACAGACTCTTGGGGTGGCTCGGATAACATCGCTCGAGTAGTAATTTCTATCAACTTCTACTTTTCCCATAAATGGTCACGTTCAAGCTTAACATGATGAAGCTCAGCTTGGGCTTGGTCAAGAACAAAGGCCAAATACTCCACCTCTTTTTTGAGCTCTGACAAATGGGCTTCGTATGGAGAAATTCTACTGGATGAGGTCATCGCTTCCTTTGTCTGAGTAAATTGGGTTTGTTAAAGACCTATATTTATACTAATCAGGTGATCACTATTCAACGACTATAAAAGCAACGGTCACAATTCTTAACATAAAACCAAATAACTTGAAAAAAACATTTTACATAAAGAGACATTTAATTAGATCAAGTGGGATTTCCATTAATGAAACTTTGGGTCGTTACAATATTCCCCCTTAAGAAATTTCACCCTCAAAATTTCCTTTTCCCACACTAAAACAGATGTGAGTAACTCAGCTTCATCATTTCCTCTGATTCCCAAGTCACTTCTTCAAACTTGTGGTTTTTCCACAACACCTTGACGAGGGGCATTGTCTTATTTCGTAGAACTTTTTCTCTACGATCTTAGATCTTCACTGGTTGCTCCTCATAAGAAAGATCATCCTCCAACTGTACCACCTTAGAAGAGAGTACATGTGAAGGGTCTGGTATGTACTTCCTTAAGAGGGATACATGAATGACATCATGTACTTTGGCCATGGTAGGTGGAAGTGCTAGTCGATAGACCACAGCCCCGACAAGATCAAGAATCTCGAAGGGGCCGATGTACCTTGGACTTAACTTACCTTTCTTTCCAAACCTCATGACCTTCTTCCATGGAGATATGCATAGAAAAACCATGTTTCCGACTTTAAACTCAAGGTATCGTCGACGATTATCTGTATAACTCTTCTGTTGACTCTGGGCTACCTTGATATGCTGCTGAATGGTTTTCACCTTCTCCACCATTTCCTCGACCATTTCTGGTCCAAGCAGCTTACGTTCACTGACATCATCCCACCATGCCAGTGTTCTGCCCCTTTTCCCATAAAGGGCTTTATATGGTGTCATTTGGATTCTTAGGTGGAAACTGTTATTATAAGAGAACTCAATCAGAGGAAGATGTTGATCTCATCCTCCTTTAAAGTCCATTGAGCATGCTCTTAACATGTCCTCAAGTGTTTGGATAGTCCGCTCGGATTGACCATCAGTTTGAGGATGATAGGCCGTACTGAAGTTCAGTTCAGTATCCAGAGCATGTTGAAGACTCTTCCAAAACTTAGAGGTGAATCTTGGATCTCAGTCAGACACAATAGATAGTGGTACTTCATGCAGCCTTACCACTTCCTTGATATATATTCGTTCCAGTTGATCCAATGAGAAATTATCCCAAATAGAAATGAAGTGTACAGTCTTTGTAAGACAATCCACCACAACCTAGATTGCATTGTTGCCTTTGGATGTCCTCGGAAGTCCAGTGACAAAGTCCATGGTGATGTTCTCCCATTTCTATTCTGGTATGGGTAATGGTTGCATCATCCCCTTAGACTTCTGCCTCTCTGCCTTCACTTGCTAGCACACCAGGCACTTTTATGTATATTCAATGATCTCCTTCTTCATATTATCCCACCAAAAGTTTTCTCGGAGATCTTGATACATCTTTGTGCTCCCTGGGTGAATAGAGAAATTTGAACTATGTGCATCATCCAAAAGTTCCTTATTCAGCTCCGGACTTGATGGAACACATAGTTTTTTCCCAAATCGCACAATTCCTTCTTCATTAACATTAAACTCCGAGGATTTCCCTTTTTTGATAGCTTCCACTTTTTCCTGAATTCTCACATCATCCTTTTGATCATCCTTTAACCTTTCCAAAAGAGACAGTTGAGCAATCATTTGTGAAAGGATTGATGATGTTTCCTTCTTTATGATTCCCATGTCTATCTTCATCAAGTCTAAGAAGATTGGATCCTTCTCAATTCTCATCATTGATAGAATCGTTGGGTCCTTTCTACTTAGGGCATCTGCCACCTTGTTCGCTTCCCAGGGTGGTAATGTATTGAACAATCATAATCCTTGATGAGCTCTATCCATATTCTCTAGAGCATATTAATCTCTTTATGTGTGAATATATATTTAAGACTCTTGTGGTCAGTATATATCTCACATTTATCCCCATAGAGATAATGCCGCCAGATTTTCAAGGCAAAGATCACCGCTGCCAACTCCAGATCATTCGTTGGATAGTTTCGCTCATGGATTTTCAACTGCCTTGAGGCATAGGATATCACTTTATCATTCTACATCAGCACACAGCCTAAGACCTTCTTCAAAGCATCACTGAATACCACAAAAGTTTCCCCACTTATAGGTAAAGTGAGCACGGGTGCAGTGATAAGCCTCCTTTTCAACTCCTTGAAGCTTTCTTCGCATTAATCACTCCAAGAAAAATTTACTCCCTTTCGAGTTATCTTGGTAAGAGGGTTGTACAATCATGAGAAATTTCTCACAAATCGTTGATAATATCCAGCTAACCCCAAGAAGCTATGGATATCCGTTACCGATGTTGGCCTCGACCATCCCTCAATTACATCTGTTTTGGAGGGATCCACAGATATCCCATTACTTGTGATGATATGGCCCAAGAATGAGACTTCCTTCAACTAGAACTCACACTTGATGTACTTTTCATAGAGCTTCTCCTTACGCAAAGTCTCCAGTACAGTTCTTAAATGCTCATCATGACCCTCCTTGGTTTTGGAGTATATTAGAATATCATCTATAAAGACTACCAAAAATTTGTCTAGGTAATCTCTAAAGACTCTATTCATCAATTCCATGATGATTGTTGGAGCATTGGTGAGTCCGAAAGGCATTACTATGAATTCATAGTGCCCGTATCTTGCACGAAAAGCAATCTTGGGGACATATTCCTTCTTCACCCTTACTTGATAATATCTTGACCGCAAATCTGCCTTGGAGAAGTATTGTGCTTCATGCAGCTGATCGAACAAGTCATCTATCCGTGGAAGAGGATACTTTTTCTTTATCATGATTTTGTTAAGTTCACGATAATCAATGCAAAGCCACATTGACCCATCCTTCTTCTTGACGAAGAGGACTGGTGCACCCCATGGTGAAACACTTGAGCGTATAAACCCTTTATCCAGATTCTCCTGTAGTTGTTTCTTAAGCTCTTCAAGTTCCACGAAAACCATTCTATATGGAGTCTTGGATATTGGTAGCGCCCCTGGTATAAGTTCAATTGAGAATTCAACATCTATTCTAGGAGGAAGACCAGGCAGTTCCTTGGGAAACACTTCAGCGAATTCCCTCACAATAGGCATTTCTTCAAGGATGGTTTCTTCCTTGGACTCAATCATCTGAGCCAGATACGCATGCTCATAGGCCAGTAATACCCATGCTTGAGATGATGGAGCTAAAGGAGATTCATCTTCCTCCTTACACTTGTAAAGAATCGGGGGGTCGATTCTCCATATGGAGTGTGATTTCCCTTTCCCAACAATTTATGTTGGCTCTATATAAGGAAAGTCAATCCATACCAAGAATTGCATCAAATTTCACCAGATGGAGTATGACGAGGTTCACCGGGAAATTCAATCCATAGATTATAACAGGGGAGGACTTATATTCATGGGATGCAATGATTGCCCCATTTGTCGTACTCACCAACATCTTCACTTACATGATTTGTAGTGGTGCTGGGATTGTTCTACTAAACTTTCAAGATATAAAAGAATGCGTAGAACCTGAATCAAAAAGTATGTTCACTGTTCTTGAATGAATAACTAGCGTACCTGTCACCACTTCATTGTCGGGGTTCACTTCGGTAGAAGTGATGGAAAAAGCTCTTCCTTGCTGCCTTGGAGGTTGTTGGTTGCCTCTGAAAACCCTTGGATTAGGGCACTAATTTGCAAGATGCCCCAGTTCTTTGAATTTGTAGCAATGAACAATGCGTTGAGGTTCGAACAAAGCATTCCTCTCCTCTGTCGCAGTTGTGGGTCTTTCTTGCCGACAGTTAATAGCTATGTGCCCTTCTCTTCCACACCTAAATCATTTCCTCGTCCCCTTGAGGCAATTTCCAGGGTGCTTCTTTCAGCACTTTTGGCAAGTGGGGTGCTGGATCTTCTTAGCACCGTTGGATTTATCCATCGAACCGCCAGCATTGAAGTCCACCTTACAATTCTTGTCCCCATGATACCCCTGTGATTCCCCGATCTCTATTTCGACCTTGAGGGCACATTGGACAATTTCCTCATAGTTTTCAAAGTCACGGATCGCTAATTTTTTCCGCAGGCTAGGCTTCAACCCACCAAAGAAGCGGTCAACCTTGCATTCGGGGGTAACGACAAAGCTGGAAGCATATCGTGCAAGCCTTGTGAAGTTTTCCTCATACGCTCCAACAGATTCTTCATCTTTTTTCTTGAGGGAAAGGAAGTCCCTTTCCATCTTAAGCCGGAGGGTGCACAGAAAATATTTATCGAAAAACATGTTCTGGAAATCCTTCCATTCCAACGCCCCGATCTCCTCCTCAAGCTTCGTATTTTTTATCAACGTCCACCATTGATCAGTTTCACCCTCCATACGATAAGCTTCCAGGAGAACCTTCTCTTGTTCAGAACATTGAAGGGTGGAGAAGATCTTTTCAATGGATTTGATCCATTTTTCAGCGATCGTGGGATCGGATGATCCACTAAAAGTAGGAGGCCTTTGTCTCATGAAGCTCTCGATAGCGACTTGTTCCTTCTTAGGGGGGTTTAGACGTTCTTCTTGACCCGTGTTTCTATTCAAATCTTGAGTTAGATGAGAGAGAAGCATGACAAAGTTCATGATTCCCGCTCCCATTGGATTGGGCATCTCATTAGTATAGTCATCACACTGATCTTCACACCGGTTGTTAGCCCGAGTCCTCCTATTACCGGCCATTGGATGGAATAAAAGGAAAGTTAGGGGGTAACACATAAAGGGTAATCCAAAGACAAAAGTTGATGACTTAAAAATAAACTTTTATTTCCTTAACTCATGAGTCTATAGGCTTTAACCTAGGCTTTTCATGATCTATTTTCTAACATATATTCTTAGGGGAATTTTTTTAATTCCCTTAATAAGGGTTCATACTAAGCTTGTGAATTTATCAAAACATATCTCCTGGGAGTGTCGTAAACAAGAGTGCAGCAAGGCCCGTTGTCGTGCACCAGTTTCTGTTCGAGTCTAGCTCAAAGCGGTGTTTTCAGGTTTTACCCCTAGGATACATCTGTGCCAGAGCTGCCTCTACCTGATCGTATCCAGACAGGGATGTATTTGTTTGATAAACCACTTACGCAGTACTTACCAAAACTTAGGGATGTTTTTATTATACTTAGTCTTGTCTCTAAGGCTTTACTAGGGTTTTATAATCCTAATCCCAAAAATAACTAAACCTCCCTCTGATACCAACTATGAAAACCCTACTTTTATTACAAACTTAAACATGATTTATTACATAAACTATTCACTTGATACAACATGGAAGATCAAAATGTCTAGTGTCTTTAGAGCTTAGGATCATTAAATAACAACTTAAAACATGAAATACAACATCCTTATTGAAAACTTCCTTTACATGACCACTACATTCCCTCGTACTTAGCATTGCATGGGATAACCTGAGGACATGCATAAGAAAAGGGTGAGATATAAAGCCCAGTAAGGGAATAAACATGGAATACATGAGGAGTACAATACATGTTAGACAATAGGCATATCAATAGAGCACAAGAGAAACATGGACATAAAGTCATGATAAAGCATGATAATCATAACATGGAAATGTGGCAACACTACTTATCATGGAATTAGCATGAGCCAAGGCCCATTGCACATGAAGAATGAGTAAATCCTCATTGCACATGAAGCATGAGTAAACCCTCATTGCACTTGAATTAGCATGATTCACACTCATTGAACATGACGTATCATGATACTATACTTTACCCAATGCATTGGAGCGCTATAAGGGTGCACCCTTCTTAAACATTTTATTTCATGCATAAGTGTGCCACATGGATCATAAAACATGGATTCATAAAACATAATCATTTATTCCACGATAAAGGAATGTGTAATTAATACATGAAACTTTATAATCAATAATTAAATGTGCATAAAGTTTAATACCCTTGATGGAGAAATGGGCATGGTATTCACTACACAATGACATTGGCTTAGAAAATCGGTGCGATTTCGCCAGCGTAACGGCGTGACATAAGAATTCATAAAAATGGTTGATGAGAGAGAAAGGGGTTACTCATCATATTTACATGTAATGGACAGTAATTAGGTCATATATATACATGTCCCAAAAAATTTAATGGAATTTAGATTCATGATACAAAAGTATTGCTTGAATGTAAAAGAGGAGAGAGAAGTTCCTTTCGGAATTTCGGCATAGTAACGGGTGTACATGGGAGGCATTTAATGAGAAATAAAGGGATATCCCATCATTCAAACATAAAGAGGGCAGTATGAGGGAGGTGAAAAATCATACCCCAACATTCATAATTGAAATTAAAAGGGCAAAACAACTTAAAGAAAATTGGACAAAAATGAGAAAGGAAGAAAAAAACCCTTACTTGGAAGTGTGCTTCCAAAGGCTTGAGAGAGGCTTGAGAGAGGCTTCTTGGGAGATTGGGGCACCTTGAGAGAATTATAGAGAGATTAGGGAAGAGGTTGGATGAACTCCAAATGCTTTGAGTGAGGAGGAAGTGGGAGCTTGGGTGGGTTTATATAGGAAAGGTGAGGGAATTCTTTATTATTTAGGTTTGGGACCCCTTATATTAAATTAATCCAAACCACAAACCATCCCATGGTTTTTGACCATGGTTTTTGGAAAATGGAAGAGAAAAACAATATTTTATAAGGCTAAAGTCTAAACTTCTTAAAATAATTGGGTTGCTTATGTGGAGGTGAGTCACACTCCCATGGAAAATAATTTAAAAAGACAAGGTGTTTAATAAGTCTTGAATGGTCCATTAATGCTTTGAAAAGTAAGTCAAACAAACCCAAAATCACATTATTTTAATGTTAAAACATATATTGGTCAAACATAAAGCTATAGTATTTTATTACATCACTATTGGGTCATTATGATGTCATAAAATACATTATATATTAAAACAGTATTTAATTTTTACCCAAAAAATTGATTGTCTCGGAAAATTATGAAAAATTCACCGTTGGATAATTTCGACGTCCTGATTCCAGAAATAAAATTTATTTTATCTAAATAATTTTCTAAATATGTTAATTTTCACTTTTAAAATAAAAACTCACATTTATCAAAAATTCACGGGTTTTGACAAAAATGGCTTTTAAACCTTAATAAAAATTACAATTGCATTCATAAAATTATATGATCATTTATATATAAAATTAATTTAATAAAAATAATAGTAATATTTTATTAAAATATTATTTAATTAAAAAATCCCTTAATTTAATAAAATAGAATTCTTAATTAAATAATAACTAAAAAACACTATTTGCACTTTAAAAACTATTTACAATGTATCAATAATGAAAAGAAAGTATATTCATTATTATATACAAAAAATAATGTACATGAATATAGTACTAGAGATTTGTTATATAACCCCTTAAAACAGCCGCATAAGACCTAAGGGTAAGGTGTGCGATGGTGACAGACTCTTGGGTGGCTCAGATAACATCGCTCGAGTGGTAATTTATATCAACTTCCACTTTTCCCATAGACGGTCACGTTCGAGCTTGACATGATGAAACTCAACTTGGGCTTGGTCAAGAGCAAAGCCCAAAGATGCCACCTCTTTTCCGAGCTCCGACAAATGGACTTCGTATGGAGCAATTATACTGGATGAGGTCATCGCTTCCTTTGTTTGAGTAAATTGGGTTTGTTAAAGCCCTATATTTATACTAATCATGTGATCATTGTTTAACGGCTATAAAAGCAACGGTCACAATTCTTAACATAAAACCAAAGAAGTTGAAAAAACATTTTACATAAAGAGACATTTAATTAGATCAAGAGGTATTTCCATTAATGAAACTTTGGTTCATTACAAAAGATCTTTTAGAAAGACATCATTGGATTTTGCGAACCAGATGAGCTATAGTTGGATAATGTTTCACACCAATCACACCACCAGGTCTAGGTGGCCTAATCCAAACTCATGGTGCCATCTTCTGGGACCATATGATGATGCATACCAAGAAATGAAATAATCAGGTAATATTATAGATAATTTTAGGCATGACATGTGTATTCTTTATATTATCAATTGTATGTATGAATATAGTTCTGAACCATCCATTTCTTATTGAATCATTCATTTGGGAGTTAGAGGTACTAGTATATTCCCTTGCTTGTCTCTATATATTAAAGAATCATATTGAGGGTGATCGTCTTTTGAACTGCATTTTGTTGGACTGTGAGTTTACTATAGGGAAATACTAGTTCCATATGTCTTCAACAAGCAGGACTATCTTCCTTCCTCTTTTCATGCAAGGATCTGAAGGATTTTGAAGCATATTTCAGTTTCACCCTATCTTACTGCTTGTAATTCTGTTCAGCTGCATTATTGTCTTCCTACCTCTTCTCATGTAGGTATAGGTGGCATATTCGAAACTCATGGTGCCATCTTCTGGGACTATATGATGATTCATACCAAGAAATGAAATAATGAGGTAATTTTATACATAATTTTTGGAATGATATGTGTATTCTTTATATTATAAATTATACATATGAATGTAGTTCTGACCCATCCTTTTCTTATTGTATCATTCATTAGGGAGTTAGAGGTACCGATAGATTCCCTTTCTTGTCTCCATCTATTAAAGATTCATATTGGTGGTGATCATCTTCTCTATTGTATTTTTCTTGGACTGATAGTTTACTATAGGGAAAAATGGATCTATATGCATTCAACAAGTAGGACTGTCTTCCTGCCTCTTTTCATGCAGGTTTCTGGAGGTTTTTGAAACTAATTTCAGTTGCAGTCTGTCTTACTGCCTCTAAATGTGTTCAACTGCATTATTGTCTTCCTGCCTATTTTCATGCAGGTATAGGTGGCCTATTCCAAACTTATGGTGCCATATTCTGGGAACATATGATGATGCATACCAGGAAATTAAATAATTAAAAAATGTCACATATAATTTGAGGTATGATATGTGTATTCTTTATATTATCAATTGTACATATGAATATAGTTCTGACCCATCCTTTTCTTATTGTATCATTCATTTGGGAGTTAGAGGTACGAGTAAATTCCCTACACTAACAGTCTATATGTTTTCACTATAATGTATATACATTGCAATACAGGTTATGCACAAATTAGTGACATGGTATTCAGACTCACCATTTTAGTGATTAGATGTACAAACTCATTAAACAGTTACACAGTTTTACTAAAATTCTTAGATTAGTACATATCATGTATATTATTAATTTTTGTTTCAATTCTATTTAATTCCAGTTTAAAAAAACCTTAGTTATCATTATGTTTTGTAAGTAATGCATATTTTGTGGCATTTGTTACATATTTGAGTCAATAGTATGTGATTTTGCAATATCCACTTTCATGTTTTTTCCTACAGTTTTATTTAGTAACCCATTTCATGTTGCCTTTCTTTGAGGCAAATTTTATACATTATAAAGTTTTTATAACTTTTTTTGAATGGAGTATGTGGGCAGCATACGAAGACCACTGGCCACAGTGGGAAGACTGTTCACATCTCGAAGAAGCACTGAGGGAAGACTATTCCTCATTCAGGATGTTTTTTTTTTGGATTAGGAAATCACTACTTTCTCAGTTGGGGTTTTAATTGCAGCCACCCATTCATGGATTCATTGTTTTCCGTGGAGATTCATGGTATGATATCATAATATCAAATTGGTTCATTACATTTGAGTTAGATAGTTTGATTTTACATTATGAAATGTCTAACCATATTATGATTCATCTACTAACAACATTTTTTTACCAGGTTCAACTGCTTTTAATGTTGTAGATATAACTCAAGACGATGGTGGGTAGTAAGAGGTGCTACAAGATTAAGAAGATCTTTGAATAGATAATGTTTCAAACCAATCCCACCACCAGCTATAGGTTGTCTATTCCAAACTCACGGTGCCATCTTCTTGGATCATGTGATGATGCATACAAGGGAGGGACATGATTAGTTACTGCTTGAGATAGATTCAGGTATGATATGTGTATTCTCTATATTCTAACTTATATATATCATATAGTTTTGAGCCTTCCTTTTCTTATTATATCATTCAATTGGGACTTAGAGGTGCCACTTGATCCCCTAGCTTGTCTCTATATACTAGAGAATCACATTGGGGGTGATCATCTTCAAACCTGCATTTTCTTGTAGTGTGAATTTTCTATAGGGAAATAGAGGTTCTATATGTCTTCAACCAACATTAATGTGTTTCTGCCTCTTTCCATGCTGAGATCCAGAGATTTTGAAGCATATTGTAGTTGTAATTTCTCTTACAGTCAGAGCCACCGGCATTCAGTACAGATTTGATTCCTGTATATTTGTACTTATCCAAATGAAATTTTTCATCAAATTGCATAGAAGTTGAGATATATCTCTTGCTTATTGATGAATTTTCTAATTAGATTCCTCCTCACCCAATCTGTAACACAGGTCTACACACCTAAAATGGGGTTTATGCTGTGACAACTACAATGAAGATCCAAAGATCATTCAGCAGATGACTAAAATTATAATAGGTTTAGATGGAGATACTTCCTCCAATTACCCCAAAACTTCCCTTATTTGGCTAGAATGTATGCACTTTGCACACAACTTTATTGAACAGGTTGTAACATTTTAATAAAATTTATTCGGTTGGTTTGTTTTAAAAATTACTATATTGATCCTTAAATAATCATATTTCACATATGTACTAAAATAATTTGTAACTTTTTAACACTTTATTGGGGACTATTGGAAGATTTTGCTTGATAATTAAGTGATTCATGTTGGCCTGCAGATACACTCTGTAGAGGGAGTTTCGATGGAAACCTTTGGAGGGATATTCATCAATAATATGAATGAAGAATGTTGTAGCAGTGAAGTCCAGTGAAAGGTATACAAACTGGTTCTTTATTTAATATACATCATGGTTTTGGGTTTCATGGATAGTGTTCTTGGGATTTTGAGATTCTAATGACTTCCTCTAAGATAAATGAGTGTCTTTTTATCATTTCAACCCCTTTAGTGGTATCATACCTATGTCGTGTGCTTGGTCCACAAGATCATGTTCTAAAATGAAGAAATTTCATGAATCTTTCATGATGTAGAAAAATAGAGCATGGTGTTTTATAAGAGATGATGCGTGTTGTCAAATATGACTAGAAGATGCAATAGTTGGTATTATGACGTTATGATAGGTGCTTAATTATTATTACATGGTCTAACCACATAACACACATAATATTAAGCTACTTTTAATGTCACTCAAGTCACGTGCATAGAAAATAATTATACGTAGTGACTTATCATAAAAGGAGAAGATCCAGTCCATGTTGTGTACTTGAGTGTTCCCCCGTGAGTTTGAGAAGATTGAGAAGATAAAAAAGAATAAGAATCAATCACCAGTAGTGTGGTTGGAAGTGTTGAGAATTGTGAGTATCTAAGAGTACTAAAGCTATTGAAGAGGGAGAATGAGAAGTCATTACAACCTATAGCAAGGAACAAGTGAATAAGATTTAAGCCACAAGATGCACTGTATCTTTCTAGGAAATATTCAGAACATGTGTTCAAGTGCATAAAATCTAGGTAAAATATATTTTGGGTTGTGTTCTTGTGAGGTGAGTTGAGAAGGCCAACAATAGGTTTGGAAGAAAAAACAGAATCAAGAGAAGTACAGAGACTGATTTTCACATATTTAGTGAGTTACCAAAAGGCAATTGGGGTCTCTGTGCATTTGAGGAAGTAGACCATCTTTGCAGGTGCAGTGAAATCCCCAGATATATTGTTATCTACTTTAGAAGAAGGAAAAGGAAAACCACTAAGAGATGATAATTGTATTCATATGCATCACATATTGTGTGATCCACAAACATTACAGCCCAAACCCCATCATCAATGTGAAATTACCCCTATTATAGAGTGATAATATGTTGTAATAAAACATTAAACTCCTAACACCCCCAATTGATTAAATATGCTAAAACAGAAATAATTTTTTGAAGCATTTATAAATTAATGTACCTAGGAATATCATTGATTCTCGGTGATGCATTCATGGGATATTTTGTTATACATTTGGTTGGTTTGTTTTAAATTTTATTATATAGATCCTTAGATAATCATGTATTACGTATGTTAAATGACCTAAATCATGTTGTTAGGGAAGCATCTATCTTGTGCATTAAGGTTTTTTATTTCTATCAATGACATGACATGATTAATAAACATGCACCCTGTCTTAAATTGATTCTTACATTTGGTGATATTTTTTTCTATGAATTCAAATTTAAATTTTTTGTAACTTATGTCGCTTACTCGTGTTTAATCCACTTTTATTGCAATAGTATGTACCACAAATTTATGTTTTCAATATATTAAGTATAATCAATATTCATGCAGGGTTTTGATCCTGCATACAAGGTGATAGGGTGGACTAACACTTGATTTTGGAGAAATACACTCTCATGGAAGATTGGAGCAAGGGTTTATTTTCAAGTAGTGGGTCATTTTATTTTGTTTCATTTAATATTTTCTTTTACTTGTATTAAATATGAGTCGTGCTTCATTTTTTAGATTGCATGTACTCTCATTGAGTAGTGGATGATTTATTTAATTTGAGTAGTGGATAGTTTTTTAGACCATTAGAACATGTATTTTCATTCATGTTATTGATTTCTTCATCAAGAATTCCCAATATAATTTTTTATTCCTTATTAATTCAATTAAATATTTTATGCTATGTTTATGATTTCTCAACAATTTCTCTAACTTGTATCCAGTTATTATGTACCACTCTTTTGTGATTTATATATATTCATATGCCCAGTTCACATTTTTTATTATTACAACCACTCCTACAATATATTTGTCTTTCACTTTGAATTACACTACACACGTTACTCTTTCTATGGAGCTTGTTCGCATTGCTGGTTGGCTGAAGCCTGTGATGACATGTAGTGAAGCAGAGCACAGGTGGTGACCCACTGTGGTCAACAAGCATTACTTGAATGCATTTGAAAATGATTTGCAATCTCCTTCTAAAATTAGAAATTACTTTTTATATATCCTTTCTTTTTTCAAGTATTTTATTGGTGTGTCCATAATTTATCCACTCCTATTCCATTTTTATGTACTAATACTCTGTGATTAAAAAACATTAAACATTACTATTAGTGGGTAACTCTTACAAATAGCATTCTCTTATCAAATAAAAACCATTAATTCAATATGGCGTGCATACACACGAGTGAGTACTAGTTTATTTAAAAAATTTGGATGTAGAACACGATTTTTAAATTACATGCACACACGCGCATGTATTACTTTAATGAAAAGATTGAGGTCCTATAAACCTGGACATTTGACCTGACCCAAGAAGTCTCACCCGATTCAAAGAATTGGGTCATCTCTCAAGTAAGGTGATAATTTTGAACCCAACACAATAAGCCAACATAATACAACACGAGTTAAGTGAGTTTTTGTCGTACATAAATGGGTTTCAGTTGCAATCATTTACATCGATGTGGGGGAAAGGAGGTACATTATAAAAAAAATCATACAAAACACAAATGTATAGAAGTACTCGGCGAGACTTGAACTCGATACCTCGCTGAGATTCACAAAGTTTAGGTTGCAATCATGCTAAATAATGCAACACCAGTAATATTTGGGTTGGGTTCGGGTTAACCATTCTTGGCCTATCTAAGTTGTGTAACTTGATTAAAAATATAGTAATATTGACACATATTAAAAATATAGTAATAATTAATTTTATAATTATTCATATAATAAAATTAATTTGAAGTAATCTAACACCCTTATAGCACGTTTTTTATTTTAAATGTTTTAAGATAGCCTAGTTGCAACATGAATAACTCATGATTCATATTATTTGGATTATTTTTAATCTAAATAAAATAATTCAATTTGGTTTCATGATTGAATTCATGTGATATACTAACTAGTATATATATACATTTAAAATTAAATGGGTTAATCATTCTAGTTACAGTTACACTTTCGTAAATGAGTTAAGGTCATATCAATTTGTTAAATTAAGTTGACCGAGTTATGTTTGAATTTAAATGGGTTCACACAATAATCACCCTTACACAAACTCGATCCATAAACCCGAACTCTCACCTCTAATCTCGAGGCTGGACTTGAGGTGAGCTTGAACATTATTAGATAAGACCGGACCCAACCAATGCATCCACAATTTTAGTAAAACTCAACATTTTATTACATATTGATTTTATTATAACTAAAATTTTAACCATAAAAAACAACATTTTCTCTAAATATAAAAAGACATAAGAAATAGAATCCATAATTATTTAATTAAAATGATTAGAAAAGGATCAATCGTAATAGGGATGAAAAGATTCCACGGACAAAATCAGAAAGTTACTGTAATAAAAAAACAGAAGCTTCCCATTTTCCCCGTCTGAATCTCACTATCTGATCCCTGCAGAACTGACCAGTTATCTGATACTGAAAAAGACCCGTAAAACAGAGCTTTCTTGCGAGTTGAAGGGTTGATTCAATTCAGGCAGAACGGGTGGGTGGTCCAGTGGAGGAGGAACAACAATGGCGAAATGAGGTGGCACTGATCATCAACGTCGTAAGAGAGAAGGGTAAAGTTTTCTTTTCCCTACGACGGTAAAGTTTACTTTTTTGATAGCATTCAAGGTGGATAATTGATACCAATTATTAAAACTGTTCAATATAATAATAATATACATAGGTATTATTATAAATTATTGTATTGTCATAATCATTTATGGACTCGAATTGAACAGCAGGGGAAAGTTTACTTGTACAGCAATGAACTGTGTGCAATAAATGCAAGTTGGATTTTGCTGCGCCATGTTTCTAGGGTTGCCTAGTCGATGAATTGGTTTTCTTTTGCCGGTGGTTTCGATACAGCAGCGGCTATTTTTGGGAAACCCTTTAAAATCTCTGCTCCTTTTCAGTTTCTCCCACAATTCGATTTAGATTTGGAGCTTTTTGGTCATCATAGCCTCTGATTTTTCCCTAGAAACCGACCTTCCGAGTTCGTCTCCCCTTTCCCTATTCATGGTTGGGGTTTCTTAGGTGTTGGATTGGATTCGATTATCGTCTAGGGCTCCTAAAGGCTCGCAGGGAGCCGGTTCCCATCTCAATTGCTGGAGATCGAAGCTGCGTTCTTCCAATTTAGGCCTCCGGTTACGAGCTTCGCATCGATGTCCTGAAAGGTTCATTTTCCATATGGACATGGCTCGGTTTAACGGTTTACGTGAGGTATTGGTTACGCTTCATGAAGCGTGTTTACCCTTACGTGGCTTTGATTTTGCAGGGCTGACCCTTACCTAAGTGGCTTTGTACCCTTAAAAGTTTTGAATTTGGATCCTGTTTGTTTTTTTGTTGTTGTGTGGTGGGTCGTGTGATACTGACTCTGTGGTGTTCTGTGTGTCGCTGGGGCTGCCTTCCCATAACATGTTGTTTTTAGATCCGGGGCCTGCTGCATTCGATTTGTTTCCAGAATGTTGATTTCTTCTAGTTGAAGATTCCTTTTGCTTGATGGAAAATTCGATTCTATAAGGTTTGAGTTCATTGTCGAGCCTTGAAAGCAAGTAGATAAATCAATAATCCTTACGTAATTTCAGTCAGACTTGCTTGCATTTCTGGTTTGAAGGTTCCTTCCTTTAACACACACCGCCACTCTTCTCTACTGCTGCTGGTTTGGTGCATTTGAGCTGATCCTAGCTGCCCATGACCTCCTTGCATAGATTTTGAGGTTTTAATCCCTTGCTTTCAAGAAATGGGTGGTGGGGCTATCATGAGTATTGAACATAGAGAAGAGGGTTTCCCCAATTTCCCATCGGCAACGAGCGCTAACCCACTCTGTGAGAAAATTGCTGGGATGACAATAAATTCGATACCCAACCTTAGAACATTTGGTGGACCTGACCCTTTGGCTTATCCTGGCTGGGATGGTGCCACTTTTCCATGTTCTTCTTACCCTGTGAGTCTGGAGAATTGTGGAATGGTTACCACATCCCATACAGGTCAGTATTATTCTGACCCAGGTATTGCTGAGACGGTAGCTAAGCTTCCATTCATTGGAAGTGAAATTTTTTCAGAAATGGTTGGATCCTTCGGCCTTGCTGAGTGTGGGCAGGTCCCTAATATGGGTTCTCTCTCAATTTACCCATCAAATGAGGATGGTGGCACGACAATGGCGTCAAATGGTTCGAGATATGCGGTTTGCCAGCATGCTGGAAGGGTACCTTCTAAATTGTACATTAATTCATACCGGGTTGGGTCTCTTTCTCCATCTTGAAGATTAAAATTCTTTCTATTTGCAGGCGAGAAAAAAAAAAAGATCAGTGAGAGGATGAAATTGCTTCAGGATCTTGTTCCAGGGTGCAATAAGGTAACTGAAAGAAATTTGGAGCCTGAAAGTTTTTGTTCTAATTTCAAAGTGCTAATTAATTTTCTGTTGTCAAATAAAAGGTTACTGGGAAAGCATTAATGCTTGATGAAATTATCAACTATGTCCAATCAGTGCAGCACCAGGTCAAGGTATGTCACTCTACATTTCTCAATAGTCGATAAGCGTGTACGTTGATCTGTACAAAAATGAAAAAACTGGTGTTTGGTACAGTGGAAATGAAAATGGTTTGAGTTATTTACGTTTGGTTGCATGAGAATAATGATGGAAATGAAAGAATAGGAAGATTAAATGACTATAATATCCTAACTCTCCCACTAGTGGTTTCTACATTTGCACGGCTCGGAAGTGGAAATTAATATATACCAAACCAAACTGCAAGCCTTTCTATCTGGATTTTTAGTTCAATCTGGAGGTGGCAATTCAGGTTCACAAGTCGGGTTTGTGTCGGGTTGGCCTTCTTGTGAACCAATTTAAGCTCAATCCTAAATGGGTCCATTTAATTGAACCGGTTGACCCAACCCAACCCAACCCAACACATTTATGAAGGGGTCAACCCTAACCCGGCTTGCCATCCCTTTCAACTTTAAATATAACATACTACATCATGACATGTTCAACTAGTTAATAATGCATAAACTCACTGTCCTAACTAAATTGAATTATCCTATTTAGACTAAAAACAACCTAATTAATATGAAATATTTGTCATCCATATTTCAACTTGGCTCTCTTTAACCATTTAAAATAAATAAATGTGTTTCAAACACGTTGAATTATTTCAAATTGATTATAAGAATAAAATATATTATAAAATTAATTATTATTATATTTGTAATATTTTATATTATCATTATATTTTTAACTGGGTTACACGGATTAGACTAGTCAGTAATGATCAACCTATGCCCAACCTGAATATTATTTGTTTCAGATTATTCAATCTGATTACAACCCGAATCCATTCATGCCTGACCCCAACCAATTTAACTCGTGTCGTGTTCAAAAATTGCCACATCTAGTTTTCACCACCCACCTGTAATTCTACTGCACTTTCTTTTTGCAGTTTCTCTTGACGAAACTTGCCAATGTCAATCCCGAGCTGAATGTTGACTTGGAGCGGCTTTTATCTAAAGATGTAAGCTCATCCCAAGTTTAACAACAACAACAACATTAACAAAACAAACATTCAATTTTGAACTCTATGTTACTCGATCTTGCATGTAGATTCTTCATTCAAGCAGTAGCGCAACCATTCTTGGATCTGGTCATGGAATCAACCCTTCTTACTATGATCCTAATGGGATTCCTTGGCTTCATCCAATGCCTCAGGTAATCAAATGTTCTTATCATGGCCTGAATACAATCCTTTTCACTTGCATTGTTTTCATGTACCCAGGCGATGTGTGAGAGCAGGCTTCACAATGCTTTTCAAACGGGATACGACTCTAAACCTCCTAACGGCAATTTAGGACTGACTGGTAAGTTTCTTCAAGTTTTCTTGTGATCGACTACAACGAATCCTCTCCTTGGGTTTAAGGTTGCATTTGATAGCGCATACTGAAAAGTGCTTAGGCTCTGTTTGACAATACTTGTTGAAAGTACTTCCATTTAAGTGTTTCCAGAAACCGAACAAGCATCACTTATTTTTTCAACTGGTAATTTCAAGTGAGAAGTACAATAAGCATTTTAAGTGTTGTCAAATGGATCCCAAGCGACCCTTCACTTAATAAGCGACATAAAAACACTTCAATACGAAATGTTTAGACATTTATGCCGAAGGGCTTATCATAAGGGATATGTAATTGTTCTCAAACGCAACCTAAGAGTTTTTTATCTTATTCAACTGTGTGAAATTTGTCAAAAAGGTGAACGAGGCGTGATGGATCAGACCAATGACCGTTGAAGCCAACAGGCAGGTTCTTATTGGTGATCGACTCGATGTTGTTCTGATTTCCAAATGCTGTGTGTGTTCCACGGGGCAACCCAAACCAGAGCTTTAGGGTTTGTGAAGGGCATGGAAAGTTTTATTCACTCATTACTGAGATGGTTTAATCTTGTTGCACAGTTTGTGTCTACGTATTTTTTAATCTGTTTTTTCTAGTTACCCGCATGAATGAAAAAATGGAAACAATCACTGTAGTATTAAGAATTGTGTTTTGTTTGTCCTATAAGTTTATTATATTAAAAGCTTCCAATAGCGGCACGTACGCTACAAAAGATGTCAGAGACTTGATCCCACGACCTCCGCCTCACATTTTTTTTCATTTTCAGGATTTTTGATGTGATCACCTGGTCTCATGTCCGCTAATCTAGCCACACATAACCTTGCACGCTTCATCACTCGTGGGCTTGTGCTTGCTCATCGTTTTGCTAGGTGGCGTCTTGTATGCTCAAACATCTAAGGGCTACTACTCGCTCGTTTATCGAAGGGCTCGTGCTCGCTCGTCTTGTTGTGCCATGTGCCCAATGCACTAGGTGGGCCATTCGGCGGTCGCGGGTTGCCTGTCCCTGGCACCCGCATGTGTGGCTTGCCTTCTGGCTCACGACGCTACTCTAGCGGCCTACTCTGTGTGCTTTAGGGTCGATCCTTTGGGCCAGTTCTTGGTTTCCTTGGGAGACCAAATTATGTATAACCAAACATAAATGAGAATGTATACATTAAAATGATGTTGGTTGAAGATGGCCTAAGCTTGTGCAGTGTTCGGTCTTAGCTCGACCCTATCTGTAAGCTACCATTAAACTGGTAGCCTAGTTATCATAGAGTCTTGTTTAATACTTGCAATGCGGGAATAAATCCATGTCATCCCCACATTTCTTTCATTTTTTGGGATTTTTGATGTGATTGTATGGTCTCATGCCCACCCATCTCACCACACATCATGTCCCGTCCCGTCCCGTCCCGTCACGTCCCCATTGGTGTCCCTTTCAGACCAACAATGAAGATAGGTATGACCATCAAAGTTCGTCTCCAATAGGCCACATGTTAACGACTAACACCGAGAGTATAAAATACACATAGACATTACCATCATTATACCTAGAGAATGTTAGAGAATCTACCATATAATAATAAATAAACCAACCTCAATACATGAAATGTCATAAAATGCAAGACCAAAAGAGAAATATACCACAACAACCCCCGCAACATCGACCTTGAACACCAGTAATTCATGAATGACCTCAACGAGCTAGTAACACCCAACTTGATCACCAACTCCCTCCCATAAACCTGAAAACAAATATGTATATATATAGAAGTGAGCATACATAGTAGAATTCTCCCCAAAACCTCTCATGCAAATGCGGAAGAAGCATATCTAAGCCTTGATAAATAAAGAAATCAACTCATTACATAAATCAGGTCAACTATATTTCCATCATCGCCAAAGCTCGCCCACCAAGTAACACACAAAAATAGGTAACAAAATATCAAAGACATATATATAGAAGGCACCTTGTTTCCACTTTTCTACTGGACCAGTCAACCTAAACCTCAACGTCGTATGCCTTGGTGTTCTCATCCCTTCCATAAGTTATATTGAACATCTGTGCTAACACATGACACTCATAACCACATAATCATAACTACATCACCATCACATCCCCATAATCACATAGTAAGACTGAGAGCCATTACAACTCGTGTAAAATATACACTGCTCCTTGAGCCATTGCAACCTATGTACAAGTACACATATAATAACTGTTAGCCATTACAACCTAGATACATGTATACACTATAACCTTAATCCACCACAACCTGCATATACATATGTCATAACCATGAGCTGCTACAACCCGTATGAGTACATATCCTATAACCGTAAGCAACTATAACCCGAATATGCCTGCATACCATACTACGCCTAGAGGATAGAGCGAAGTAGGGGGAGTGGATCGTCATCTGTATCTCTGACAACCTTGATGTTGAGAAGACACCCAGAACCCAGGGCCAAATTGAAGGTTTCGGCCGTAGCAGAAGCGTGGTTGGTCCGACACCCAATTTTGATTTTTACCACGATCAATGATTATTTTGGGATCAATATGACGATGAATGCCAGTCTCCACGGAATAGAATCAAAGATTTAGATAAAAGAAGATACACAAAACTTTTAGAGAGGATATTGCACATCATGTTTATAATTAATTTAATTAATTTCATAAAGAAAATAATACCTCGATCTTCGGTATTTTCTTCGTTGATGATGTTGATCGTTCGGAATGACCCTTCCGGATTATCTTGTTGCGCTTGCAAGGATACAAACTAGAATCTCTTTAGAGGTGATCCACACATGCTCCGATGACATCCGATCAACACTGCTTGTTCTTTGGGTGCTAGCGTGGCGAAACGAGCGCATTGTGTCGGTCGTTCTTGATCACTTGTCCTTCGGCCTTGAAGAACGTCTCTCGTTCTTGAGAGGGGCGAGAAGATGATTCGAGAGAGAAATTGTTTAGCTCAACAATTCTCAATTCACCGAGTGTGCGGTTCGGTACATGACACAATAGTCGTATGTGTCTATTTATTGACATGAGCCTTCAGTTACAATATTTAATTGCGTAACAACAATTAAATACATTCATAACCTTAGAGAAAACTCATGCTATTAATAATAATACCGCATCATTATTTATGATGCGCTAACTTATGCAAAACAGAATTATAAATAAAATTTCACATCACAAAATAATAGCAACATTATTTTAATTTGTGTCAACTAGTTAAATAATTATTTATCATCTTGCAAATAATTATTTTACTACCGGACCGACCTTGGTCCTCTCGAACTCCACTTCCATTTATTGAACACCCAAATAAATAAACAAACAAATTATTCTCTTAAATAAATATTTTATTTACAAACTAGTAAATAAATATTTATTAAATGTTAAATAAAATAAATAAATATATTTTACTCACAATCCATTGAATAAATATTTATTTAATTTATGGAATCATTTTAACTTGAATAAAATTATTCCATTGTTTTGAGAATAATATTTATTAATTAAATTCAAATAGAATTTACCTGAGACCACCAAAAACACTTAGTGTGTGATTCTCTAGGATTCTTTCTCATTGACATTAGGCAGATTTGCCTAAAGTCCAAGAGTATTGTCTAGCAACGGGTTAAGACACCCAAGAGAAAAAACTTAAAGTCGCAACAACGACATCCACATACGAACACTCACTGTGTAAGATAATCCATTTGTCGCAATATCCCATCAAGCATGTTTCATGATAGCGTCATCAACTTTTATGCTTGATACGTTGTTCTTTGACTAGCTGAAATAAACTCGTTGTTACACCATGACCATGGAATTTCGCGCGATGGTTTTATTTCAATCAAAGTGTCGAGATATCAACTTCCATAAATGGAAGGGACGAATCCTTCCTCGACTTATCCATTAACAACATGCCATTCGTGACACACCCAACGTACCCTACTTCCCGCCAATTGTCTGCGTGACGATTTTCATCAATAAATCAAAGTGCGCGAGCCGTGACACATATTAATGTTAATCTTAAAGTCTAAGGATCATTACACACGCTCGCAGATAGAAATATCTGATGACACCAAAACATGCAAAATTCCTACTGGCGGGTCTGTTCTCATAATCTTCTGTCTTGGAGATTACCAAGTGCGAACTTCATGAGAGGAAGTCTCATCTGCTTACGAGTACTCACACCTGACGGTTTGCATGTTATTTTTCCCATCATAGTATGTCATCCAACCGTAGAACTATATTTAAGAATATTGTTTTAGCATTTCAAGGTTCTCATCATAGCGGGGAACTGCTACGACCTTATCAATGCAACAAATATTTTAGGACATTATTATATCATAGTCATGCAGAACAATAAACAATATGTAATAATATGTTTAATATTTAAATACATTAAATATCCATGTAATCAAAATGCAACAAGTTGGTTCTAGGACACCAACTCTTACAAACTCTCACTTAAACTAGAGTCAACTGCCTACGACTTTCAGTCCGCTAGACCTCACATGGTGATCATGTTTCTGCTGAGTCAAGGCTTTAGTCAAGGGGCGTGTCACGTTGTTTTCTGTGGAAATACTGTTCATTGCAACTTCACCTCTTTGAAAAAAACCCCTCAAGAGATGATACTTCCGAAGTATGTGCTTCGTCCGCTGTTGAGACCTTGACTCTTTTGCGAGAGCCACTGCTGCAGTATTATGACATTACAATGTGATGAGATCTTTAATGCTAGGTATCACATCCAACTCATGAACGAAGTTTCGCATCCAAACTGCTTCTTTAACTGCCTCAGAAGCTGCGATATACTCAAACTCTACTGTTGAATCTGCGACCACACTCTGCTTTGAATTCTTTCAGCTCACTGCACCTCCATTCAAAGTGAAGATGTATTCTGTTTGCGACTTCATGTCATCTTGATCAGTCTGGAAACTAGCATCTGCAGATCCTCTGATAACTAGTTTCTCATATCCTCCATAAACCAGGAACATATCCTTAGCATGCCTTAGATATTTTAGGATAGTCTTGACTGTCATCCAATGGCGGTCACCTATGTTAGCTTGATATCTGCCTACTGCACTCAATGCGTAGGCGACATCTAGCCTAGTACATAACATGACATACATGACTGACCCAATCACTGATACGCATGAAGTCCTTGCCATTATCTTTCTTTCCTCATGTGTCCGAAGACACATTTTCTTCGAAAGATGAATGCCACGTGATACTGGCAAAAATCCCCTCTTGGATTGTTCCATACCGAATCTCTTCAGTATCTTATCAATGTATGTACTTTGACTTAGGCTCAACAATCTCTTAGATCTATCACGATGGATCTTGATCCCAATAATATATGATGTCTCGCCCAAGTCCTTCACGAAGAAGCATTGATTCAACCATGCCTTAATAGACTGTAAGACTGATATCTCGTTTCCAATAAGTAATATGTCATCAACATACACTATTAGGAAAACAAATTCATTCCCACTAAATCTTTTGTAGACACAAGGTTCACATTCGTTCTTGATAAAACCAAATTTCATTACGGCTTCATCAAAACGAGTGTTCCATGACCTGGATGCTTGATTTAATCCATAAATAGATTTCTGTAATTTACATACCTTATTGGCATTCTTTGGAGTCATAAACCCTTTAGGTTGTGTCATGTAGACATCTTCTTGAAGGTTCTCATTACGGAAGACTGTTTTGACATCCATTTGCCAAATCTCATAGTCATGGTAAGCGACAATGACTAATAGAATTCTGATGGATTTTAGCATTACAACTGGTGAAAAGGTTTCGTCGTAGTCAATGCCTTGATGCTGTTTGAACCCTTTTACAACCAGTAGTGCCTTATAGGTACTGACTTGTCCTTCCATGTCTAGTTTCTTCTTGAATACCCATTTGCAACCAACAGACTTTACATCAACTGGAGGATCTACCAAAATCCAGACTTGGTTTTGGTACATGGAATCCATTTCAGAATTCATGGCTTCTTGCCATTTGGAAACATCTGTGCCACTTACTGCTTTCTTGTAGGTTAGAAGATCATTATTATCAACTAATAATAAGTCACCATCCTCAGTAACTAGAAAACCGTACTGTTCCGGTTCTCTAACCTCTCTTGTACTCTTACGCAGCTCTTGTGTCTCTGGAACAGTTCTTTCTTCCACGGGGCTTTGTGGAATCAGTTCCTGTTCCAACTCTTGTGTACCTTGAGCCTAAACTTCATCGAAGTATATCTTGCTCCCACTATCTCTTTTGGAGATGTGCTCCCTCTTAAGGAATATGACATGTCTGGCCACTATAACCTTTTTGTATGAGGGGTTGTATAGGTAATATCCCCTTATTCCTTTGGGGTATCCTATAAAGGTACACTTTGTGCCTCAGGGTGAAAGTTTGTTACCTGAAGAGGTCTTAGCCTTAACAAACACATCGCTTCTCCACACATGTAAATTCGATAATATGACTTTCCTTCCACTCCAGAACTCGTATGGAATACCATTTATTGATTTAGTTGGTACTTGGTTTAGTATGTGCGCCGCTGTTTGTAACGCATATCCCCAAAAGGATAATGGAAGACTCACATGACTCATCATTGACCTCACTATGTCCAACAGGGTGCGGTTCCTCCTTTCGCTCACACCATTCCACTGGGGCGTGTATGGAGGAGTGAGTTGAGATATGATCCCAAACTCCCATAAGTAATCAATGAAGTCTTGATTAAGATATTCTCCACCTCGGTCTGAGCGGAGTTTCTTAATCTTCTTACAAAGCTGGTTCTCAACTTCATTCTTGTATTCTTTGAACTTATAAAAAGAATCCGACTTATACCTCATTAAGTAGATATATCCATATCTACTAAAATCATCAGTAAAAGTTATGAAGTATGAGTACCCTCCCCTTGATTCAATTGGAAATGGACCACACACATTGGTATGAATCAATTCAAGAAGTTCTTTATCCCTTTCACCTTTCCCACTAAATGGGGCTTTGGTCATTTTGCCTTGTAAACATGCATGCCATACACAAAGTGGTTTTAGTTCAAAAGAATCTAAATATTTCTCTTGATGTAACTTTGTCAAGCGTTTCTCGTTTACATGACCTAGCCGGTGATGCCAAAGTTGGGTGTGGTATGAGTCATGTGAAGTATCTTTATTATTGATTGCTATTATTTGGTTTGTGTAATCCAACACGTAAAGACCGTTGTATAAATGTGCCATACCAAAACAAATGCCATCTTTGTAAAATAAGCAACATTCATTTCCAAACTTGAAAACAAATCCATCTGTATCTAATCTGGATACATAAATAATGTTTTTAGTAATATACGACACATAATAACAACAATTTAACATCAAGATCATCCCAGTTGGCAACGTGAGGTGGTAGTCCCCGACAACTACAACAACAAGTCTGGCTTCGTTGGCTGCTCGTAGATCTACCTCTCCTCGATCAATCTCCCTGAATCTACTTGGTTCCTGTATTTGGATACATATGTGAGCACCGAAATCTATATCGAATACCCAATTTGTAGAAACAGATAGATTGCATTCGATAACAAACGCACCTGAAGCTTCCCCTTGATTCTTAGGCTGGATGCAGTTCTTCTTCCAGTTGCCCTTTTTGCCACATGCGAAACAAACAACCTCATGTTCCCTTGCCTCCCCTTTGATCTTCCTTTTCTTGGAAGGCCGTGAAGAAGCTTTGGGCTTAAATCTCTTCGCCTTCCCTTTCCTCTTATTCACCATAAGGATATAAGGCTTTTCACGCTTCATATCTTTGTCCACTTGGCGAATGAGGATAAGAAGATCAGATAGAGATTTCTCAATGTTGTTCATATTGAAATTGACAACAAAGTTAGAGAATCTCTCAGGGAGTGATGCGAGAATGAGATCAGTGCCCAGTTCTTCGGGGAGTTTAAACCCTAGAACATCCAAACGCTCAATGTAGCCAGTGAACTTGACTACATGAGGCCCAGCTGGGGCACCTTCTCTAAGCTTACTCTGAAAGAGTGCCTTAGAGATTTTAAACCTTTCCTGTCTTTCTCTCTCCTAGTAAAGACCACGAAGGTACTCGAGCATGTTATATGTTTTTATGTTTTCATGAGACTTCATGAGCTCACTAGACATTGATGATAACATCAAACATTGAACGTCGACCGCATTGTTCATATATTTCTCATAGGTCAGGAAATCGTCATCACTCGCCTCTTTGGCAGGGGGATCGGGTAATGCTGACTCCAACACGTAAGACTTCCGTTCATGGCATAAGATAACTCGAAGGCATCTAAACCATTCTTAGAAGTTACTGCCAGTGAGGATGTTGTCTTTATCCAGAATTGATCGTAGGGATAGTGTGGTTGAAGAGCTTGTCATTTTTATTCTATAATTAAAAGAGCACACCATTAGTACTTTCTTGATTATATTTTATGAGAAATAATAATTTTTATTAAGTCTCCCATAATTTTATCAAGTCCCAATGACCCTCACCATTGAACTCAGAATGTCCAGTTGCCATGACATTCTAGTGGAAAAGATCCATATTTCCTTTCGCATAACCCCAACAAGGGTTGGTCAAGCTATTAGAAGGTATTTAGGTAGACAGGTCTTTGCCAACTGCAGACTTGCAACTCCTTGATCTCTTGAGCGGACCCCCCAATCCTGAAATAATGACTTTTGAATTTCCTCAACTCTTGCCTCCAATATTACACAAAGTCTAGTAAGGCCTACTCCTCTTGATGTAATATGGTTAAGTCAACCAAAAACCTTTCATAAGGGCTTCCTGTATAAAAGTAAGTGTCCCAAAAAGGGTTGGTCAAACACATAGTTTTATTGAGTTTTTCCCTTAATCAAGTAACGAAAGGCTTGGTCTGACTTTATATTTTATTTTAGGAATTTTTATCTCTTATGCGTGAATTGCTTATTATCATTATCACATGCTTGTTAATATTAAGTGGAACTTACTTAAGTGATTAACCATGTCTTGATAATATTTACACATAAGTATGGTCTATTTTAGTTTCATCTTGCATGCTTGTTTAATTCATTAATTATGTGATCGTGACAACACATCCATAATGATAAACCATACAACTGACATAAATAAAATAAAGTAAAGTGCATGATCATGAGCTTTTCTCATAGTTAGTTTATCTAGCAGTTGATAAACTAACCCTGACCCAGGGGAGAAACATCTTGAACCTTTTGAGTTTCTGTTTACAGATTTCCACCTGTCCACCTCTGTATCTGATGAGATTGGTTTCATCTCGGCTCCAGCTTGAACTGCCTTCACTAGCTTGGGAGTTCCATCCATTACATATGCCTTTTTTAACTCACATGCAGGTGATGGGTAAAAAGAAGTTTTACATAAAAGAAACCTTGGGCACGTAGGCCCTACATATTAATGAGGAGAAGACTCGTAAGCCAACAAATTTAATTTAAATAAATAAATTAAAAGAATCCATCCACATATAAAGGTCTTGGTCTAGCTTACGACCATCCATACATGCAACGATATTTACACATAAATAAAACTAACATTCAATTCTTTAATCGTTCTTGTTTAAGATAAATCATGCCCGAATCAATTAACTATCATCTTTAATTAATCAATCCTTTTATCTTAAACCCTTTTCTGAATTTCCTTGAGATTCTCATCCATCACAATTTTAAAAAAATAAATTCATTTAAAATTATCTTTGTACTTAAATTGTACCTTGGAGGCAACCCGGTGAATTCCTATTCATAACTACCCAATGAGTAGAAATGAACATTACACAAATGTTGAATTAAACACATACATATAAAACACCAATCACGTGTTGTGCCTCAGGTTTACACCCGCACGATGGTACATGTCTCAAGAGTTTGTATAATATAATAATAAATTTTAATAAATTTGCGTAATTTGGATGAGTACACTGTTGGATTGGTGTTGCCCGATCCGGTTGGGCCGAATGCTTGTGGCCCGCAACTTTCGGAGCTGACCGACCGACACCGACAGACACTGTAGCAATGCTGACCACTGTAGCGGAGCTGACCGACCGACACCGACAGGCACTGTAGCGGTGCGGACTTCGGGGTCAACTTTACTGTAGCGCTTTTGACAAAGCCAGCCGCCGTTCACTGTAGCGACGCGGACCACTTTTTTGAATAGTGATCGTCTTCCTCATTTGTTTTATAGCCCATTTCGGGCTAGGGTTTCGTGTTGGAAATCTTCTGTAATTTCTGTGCTCCCGAATCATAGTGAAAATCTGCCTCTCCCGTGGACGTAGGGATTTTTCCCGAACCACGTAAATCGTCGTGTTCTTTGTTGCTTTCCTTTCTTTCGTTTTCTCGTTTTCTGTCGTTCTGTCTCCCGGTGATTCCGCAACATACACGACGCGTAGTTCCAACTACACGACATGTACTATTTTTCACCATCCATCTGAAGTACAGGCCCAAGGAAACGACGTGTGTGTACTTTGGAAATCTTCGGAGTACACGACATGTCCAGTGGGTCACACACCGTGTAGTTCCTCATTACACGGTCTCTAGATGAGCAAGCCGTATACGGGGTACATGGTCCAACCCTAATCCAAAAGGGACTACTCGTCGTGTCCAGTGGGCCACATGACATGTAATCCAGAAACCGCGTGCCACCTGTTCTTGGTCAACACATGGAGTCATTAAGACTTAGACAAACTCCAATGACATGGCTTGGTTTGGTGGACCAGACCTGATGCATTGAACCTTGGTTACACAACGTGTACTTCTGAATACACGTTGTGTGTTCTGGTGTTGTATGTCTAGGAACCTTTGGAACCTCCAGATGAGATCCTCTGTTTTATTTAGTCAAAATTAAAATAAAAGACCGTTTATGTAAGGTGAACGAGAAACGAATGAGGATGAACATATCTCGAGATTCAGATTTGTAGAACGATTAACTTGAATTGAAACAACCAAATTATTAAATGCGTAAATCATCAATGAAATATTTAAATAATTATAAACTATGATGTAACCCCTCTAATACCAGTTGAAGGTTCCAGGTGCAGTGGAAGCGTGGTTGGTCCGACACCCAACTTTGATTTTTATCATGATCAATGATTATTCTCGGATCAATACGACGATGAATGCTGATCTCCACGGAATAGAATCAAAGATTTAGATAAAGAAGGAAGATGTATGAAACCTTTAGAGAGAATCTTTCACATCATGTTTATAATTAATTTAATTAATTTCATAAAGAAAATAATACCTGGATCTTCGGTATTTTCTTTGTTGATGATGTTGATCGTTCAGAATGACCCTTCTGGATTATCTTGTTGCGCTTACAAGGATCCAAACTATAATCCCTCTAGCGGTGATCCACACATGCTTTGATGGCCTTCGATCAACACTGCTCATTCTCCGGGTGCTAGCACGGTGAAACGAGTGTCTTGTGTTGGTCGTTTTTGATCGCTTGTTCTTCGGTCTTGAAGAATGTCTCTCATTCTTAAGAGGGGCGGGAAGAGGATTCGAGATAGAAATTGTTTAGCTCAACAATTCTCAATTCACTGGGTGTGTGGTTCGATACACGACACAATAGACGTATGTGTCTATTTATTGACATGAGGCTTCAATTACAATATTTAATTTCATAACAACAATTAAATACATTCATAACCTTAGAGAAAACTCATTCTATTAATAATAATACTGTGTCATTATTTATGGTGCGCCAACTTGCCCAAAATGGAATTATAAATAAAATTCCGCATCACAAAATTATAGCAGCGTTATTTTAATTTGTGCTAACTAGTTAAATAATTATTTATCATCTTGCAAATAATTATTTTACTACATGACCGACTTTGATCCTCTCGAACTCCACTTCCATTTATTGAACACCCGAATAAATAAATAAATAATTTATTTTCTTAAATAAATATTTTATTTACAAACTAGTAAATAAATATTTATTAAATGTTCAATAAAATAAATAAATAAATTTTATCCACAATCCGGTGAATAAATATTTATTCAATTTATGCAATCATTTTAACTTGAATAAAATTATTCCATTATCTTGAGAATAATATTTATTGATTAAATTCAAAAATAATTTAACCGAGACCACTAGAAACACTTAGTGTGTGACCCTATAGGATTCTTTCTTGTTGACATTAGGCGTGCTTGCTTAAAGTCAAAGAGTACTGTCTAGCAACGGGTCAAGACACCCAAGAGAAAGAACTTAAAGTCTCAACAACGACATCCACATACAAACACCCACTTTTTAATATAATCCATTTGTCACAATATCTCATCAAGCAGGTTTCATGATAGTCTCATCAGCTTTTATGCTTGATACATTGTTCTTTGACTACCTGAAATAAACTCGTCATTACACCATGTCCATGGAATTTCGCGCGACGGTTCCATTTCAATCAAAAGGCCAAGATACTAACTTCCATAAATGAAAGGGATAAATCCTTCATCGACTTATCCATCAATAACATGCCACTCATGGCACACCCAACGTACTCTACTTCCTGCCAACTGTCTGTGTGATGGTTTTCGTCAGTAAATCAAAGTGCGCGAATCATGACACATATTAATGATAATCTTAAAGTCTAAGGATCATTACACATGCTCGCAAATAGTAATATCCGATGACATAAAAATGTGGAATTCCTACTGGCGGGTCTTTTCTCATAATCTCCTGTCTTGGAGATTACAAAGTGCGAACTTCATGAGAGGAAGTGTCATCTGCTTACGAGTACTCACACCTGACAGTTTGCATACTATGTGTCCCATCATAGTATGTCATCCAACCGCAGAACTATATTTAAGAATATTGTTATAGCATTCCAAGGTTCTCATCATAGCGGAGAAATGTCATGACCTTATCAATGCAACAAATACTCTAGGACATTATTACATCATAGTCATGCAGAATAATGGAAAATATATAATAAGATGTTTAATATTTAAATACATTAAATATCCATGTAATCAAAGTGCAACCAGTTGGTTTTAGGACACCAACTCTTACACAAATATGGGCCTCGGTCGCCCTAACTAACTCGGGTGGTGGAGCTTAAGAAATAACTGAACATAATGAATAATACATCATGCAACCATTCTAAGGGAAACTATTCTCCCTAAGACTTAAACTATTGGTAACTTCCTGCATCACAATCCAACAACTAACACCAAGGACTATAAATCTAATACCTTCCTGGGCATACACACATCAAGGTTCAATACCATCACCAATCATTTATCATCAATCAGTTAATAATCATTTAATAATGTTCATCAGCCCCCCTGCGGTCGGTTGAGGTGGTGCGGGTGGGTTGTGGTTTGGGGCGTGGTCCTAGGATCGAGTCCCCAGACCATCAGGTTTCTTTGCAATTTCTTATAATGTCCATCATCATTTCTGGATTAATATTCACATTAATCATTTAAGTCAAGGTGCTTTTATCCAACATTATAATTCATATTTCCATATCCATGCTTTTTTAATCATTTACCCAATCCCTTAGTTTCCAATTATTAACTTATCTCAATCATTACCAAGTTCAAGAACCATCCTTCCCTTAATTAACTCATCAATTATTACCATCCATGATTCTGGGTACTAAGACACAACTATTCCTAAATTAAGGAAGAATATATCCAAATGAAATAGCTAATAACAATAGCAATCGGCAAACAAAAACTATGCAATGCATGCAACAACCATACTAGGCTCCTAAACCGAGCCAACCTACCCAACATCGTCCCAAAAACCTACCCACACCATCTATACCATCAACCACATTAAGTTTCCACCACAACAACATCAAACAACTCCACCCTCATCGTATAATCCAATCAGACTAGGTTTTAATTAAAATAACAATAAGGGATCTATATTCTAGATGTATATAAATATGGAAACAAACATAATTCCAACATAAATAAATATCAATGAGCAATCAATAATGCTCAAATCAATGCATGCAAGCATATAACAAACAAGTACCGAACACATTCAACAACTAATTATTAATTCTGATAATCATCATTTCCTTTACCATATTGATTATTCAATTCATTATGAGTATATTTCAGTAAGCAATGAAACCCAATATAACAACTATAACAGTAATAATCATTCTAATAATATGCTCAAAGCTATGATTTATCATGACAAACAATTCCAAGGAAGAATATTAAAGTAAATGAATTTCTCGTTTATAATTATAATTGTCTTACCATCTTTTAAGTTGTTTAACTAGGTTAGGCATATCAATTGTGCATTAGAATCTTAGATAATCATAACAATAAGCTTT